>CM037879.1:65626693-68151693 GCA_021292165.1 Shinisaurus crocodilurus
AACTTCTGACCTCATGGCCTGCTGTTTTGCCTGCATCTAGCCCACAAAAACAACAGGGTTTGCCTGTAAATGATTGCTCCTCACCATCTCACCGTTGTGAGCTCCGAATGCTCTCCTGGGCAGCTCATCTAAAAGGATTGAGGGGGAAACCTGCCTACACAAGCCCTCAAGAGCAGCCACATAAAATGGGAAGGCCCCCTCTTAAAGACAACGGCCACAGTAAAAAGAAGAGAAGTGGATATTTTATTTATTTATTATATTTTTAAATTGCCCATCTGGCTGGTCACCTGGCCACCCTGGGTGATGTACAGTCAAGATAAAATACAATAAAACACCATTAAAACACCATTAAACCATATAAGAGTTTTTTTTTAAGTAAAAAATCCTAACCCACCCCATATCCCTGCCTGAAAAGCCATGTTTTTAAAGCCTGGTGGAAGTTCATCAAGGAGGGGGGCATGGTGAAGGTCACTGGGGAGGGAGTTCCATAACTTGGGGGCTGCCACAGAAAAGGCCCTCTTCCTAGTCCCCACCAGCCTGGCTGCTCTGTGTCTGGCTGATGGGACAAGGAGAAGGGTAGACTCCTGTTGTCCTGGAAGATCCTCAGCAGTGCCGGCTGCAGGTTTTTGAGGGCCCTTGGGCAAGACACCCTCCGTGGGCCCCCTCCCTCAATGACTCTACCTTCTCACTGCCATTATCCCCAGCTGCCCTTGAGCCTCATCCTCTTTCTCATCATTGCTACCACTTGCCTGCTTGACAGGCGGAGAGCCAGTGAGCAAGTAGGCAGCGGCACCTACTGCTCCTCCTTTCCTCCACCACCATTGTCTGGGCCAGAGCAAGGGGCAGGCGAACAAGCAGGTTGCAACGGTGAGGAGGAGGAGGAGGAGGAGGAGCAAGTCCGGAGGGCTCTTGTCAGTGGGACCCTGCTGGGGTGTGGGCCCTTGGGAGGTAGCTGACCATGCCTATCTTTGACAACGGCCCTGGAATGACTGAATGGACAAGAGGAGGAAAGTGAATTATTCTACTACTCAGTCCACCTCAGGAAGTGCTGCGGTCGGATGTTAGCATAGTTCCTTCCCACCCACCCCCAGACTCTTAGTTATGCAAGCCAATGACTGCTCATTGCTATGGATTTAGCATTCTCTACAAGCACCCACATACCCCACTTTAAATGGCACTAAGGGCTTTTCTATGCAAGGCTTTCAAACCCATAATTCCCTGCTCCTTCTTCTTTCAGGCTGTGTGGGGGTTCTCTACGCACCTGTTTCTTCCAGTGTGCGTAGTGCGTAGAGCCAGTGTGGCGTAGTGGTGAGAGTGTTGGGCTGGGACTCGGGAGATCCGGGTTCTAGTCCCCGCTCCGCCATGAAACTCACTGGGTGACTTTGGGCCAGTCACTGACTCTCAGCCTAACCTACCTCACAGGGTTGTTGTGAGGATAAAACAGAGGAGGAGGAGGATTATGTAAGCTGCCTTGGGTTCCTTGCAGGAAAAAAGGCGGGGTATAAATATAATAAATAAATAAATAAATAAATAAAAATCCTCTCACTACATACCGCAACATAACCTTACACTGGTGGATGAAGTGGCTTCTCCCTTTTCTTGCCCCCTTTCATCCTTTTTTTTAGCCATGAACCTTTGTGGTCTTGTGCAAATTCAGAACTTCAACCTCCCTCCCTCCGTCCCTGAACACTCCCCCAATACATAGCAGAACAAAGCACACTAGCGCAACTACACCAGTGGATGGAGGCAGTTTCATTTCACAATAACAAAAAAATACAGCATTTTTTCTGTTTAGAAAAAAAAATGGAGAAAGCAGATGGAAAGCATGGCAAATCGCTCAAGGATGACAATATCCTCTTAAGCACCCATAACTTACCACAAATGAAGAATGATGATCGCACAATAAAAGGTTAGTGTAGAAAAGCCCTAAGATAGACATATCCCTTGACCAAAAAGACACGGCCCAACAGTTATTGGTTTACTTTGTAATATCACTTGTCATTTGGAATCAATATAACAACAAGTATTTTTGCCATTCTCATTTAATAGTGAGCTATCAAGAGTTTGGATCTCATTGCAACAAAAAATAACAACTCTGTGCTTGTCTTGTGACACTTTTTAGCTGACATTTTTCAAGTTTTCGTATGGGAATATAATATGGTGCTTGGCTGTGAACAAAATAGGAATTCCATCTATTCCTGTTGTCATCAAAGGGATGTTTTGCTGTTCTCATTCAATGGGAATGGATTGCACCCAAAGTATCAAGCATTAAACTACACTTTGGACAGCTTATAATTACGAGGACCTTGTTAATACCGTTTGTAGTAATTACATTTGCTCCCCTATACCTCAGAAATTACTCTCTCTCTCTAAATTTGAACAATTAATAATCTTTCTTTTTTTATAGGATTCTTCTTTCAAATCCCACACACAGAGAGAGTTTCATCTGCAGTTAAATTGCTTTTTAAAATCTCTAGCTGACCTTCCAAAATTGTATTTTACTTTATTTTAAAATATTTTCCTATTGTCTAGTGGGTCTTGAACATCATCTTTGCGTCAGCAGTCTTAGCACCTGAAGCTTTGTTGGATGTTGTCATGCAGAGTGTAATTTACACCTGGTATTGAAAAGTCAATATTGGAAGGTTTTAATTCCAAAGATTTGGATTTTCTAATACAAAAGTGAAAATGAATCTCGGCATGATTACACCAAAAATGTTGCAACAGTGCTGGTCACATGGAGAAAGCTGGTCACATGGAGAATAAATGAGTGAGTCAAGGCACGATGTAGTAGAGACTACTCTTGTGTTAAAGGTCTAACTTGTGAGATAAAAGTCCATGCTGTCCATGGAGGCTCAGGTGTCAGTTGTGAGCCGGGCGGCGCTGTATCAGCTCCATCTGATACGGCAGTTGCGCCCCTACCCTCCTAATCATCTGCTCCTATCAATGGTTCATGCCTTGCTCTCCTCTCGCCTAGACTACTGTAATGCGCTCTATGTGGGGTTACCCTGGAAGACGGTTCGGAAGTTGCAGCTGGTACAGAATGCAGCAGCTTGCCTGGTTAAAGGCTGCCCCCAGCGTGATCACATCACTCCAGTGCTCAAAGAGTTGCACTGGCTACCAGTTGTTTGCCGAGCCAAATTCAAGGTGTTGGTGTTGACCTTTAAAACCCTGTACGGCTCCGGTCCTGTTTATCTCAAGGAGCGCCTCCAGCAACATCAAGTAGGCCGCTCAACAACATCTGCCATGGACGGCCTTCTCCCTGTCCCATCAGCCAGAGAAACCAGGCTGGTGAGGACTAGGAGGGCGGCCTTTTCTGTGGCAGCCCCCAATTTATAGAACTCTCTCCCCAGTGACCTCCGCCATGCCCCTTCCTTGATTAGCTTCCGCTGTGCATTAAAAACGTGGCTTTTCAGGCGGGAATATGGGGTGGGTTAGGATTTTTAAGTTTTGTACTGTTTTTAATTGTGTTTTATACTGTGTGTGTGTGTGTGTGTGTGTGTGTCCCTTCTTGTATTTTATTAGATAGTACATCGCTCAGAGTGGCCGGTTGTCTGGCCAGATGGGCAATTCATAAATATAATAAATAATAAATAAATAAATAAATAAATAAATGAGAATGCAATAGTCATTCAGTGACTGGGTTCGCATGACACGACAACCCATCATGGCCACGGCATTGGGATGTAGTCCAAACCTAGACCGCTTCTTGCAGGGTGTCTTTTTTTCAGCAACAAGCTACCTTGACAACCCATGGTTTGTTCTAGGGGTTGTTCAACCCACGATGGGATGTCATGTCATCTGAACTGGGCAGAGCAATTTCTTTCTGGGTTGCGGGAATAAACTAGTGAGCCACTCAGCAAGAGTGGCAAAAACCCTGCCACTCTTTGCGATCTCGCCCGTGCTGCCACCAGCAACAGCCCCTCCACTGATCCCCAAGCGGCATTTTGGAGCAACTGTCACTGGTTTGCTACCCTTAAAAAAAAAAATGGCCCAGAAAATTTTGCATTGTGTTCATAATTTATTATGATTATTATTGTTGGTGGTGGTCTTCTGGAAGTGTGCAAGTGTGCTCTTACAGCTGTCCAATATACAGTATTTTTCCATGTATAAGACTATACTTTTTCCTAAAATTGTTAGACTAAAAATTGAGGGTCGTCTTATACACGGAAGTAAGCCAAGGAGAGAACCGTGCAGTTGCGAAACTGCCCAGTGGGGGGGGCGTCTTATACATGGGGGCGTCTTATAGATGGAAAAATACGGTATGCAGTCATGCCTGATCAATTTCCTTGTCTGTTTCCAACAATAAATAAATAAATAAATAAATATTTAGCAACACAATTGCACAATTTTCTAGGGTTGGAAAAAAAATACAGCCACAATTACACATTTTTGAGGTGCCGAAAAATAAATATAAAAATATCAGTGAACAAAAAGGGGTAGCGGTCGGGGTGGAGAGGGGGAGACAACATGGGTTCTGCCGTGAAGGGCAGTGGGATACCGGCTGGAGGACCGAGGGGGAAGGAGAGGGAGAACAATCCATGGTGAGCCTAATCATCTGTTGAGTGCACCAGTGTTGTTCCACAAACAACCCGCACTGCATAGCTCATTTGCAGGGTAGCTTGGAGTGATGTGTGAACTTGGCCTATAAGTGCTTTGAATAATTCCCATAATTTTGAACAGACATTTCACAGGCTCACTAGGGCTATACAGAAATATAATATAATCTTCTCTGTTACTAAGAAGCTCAGCCATGATGGCTTTTTCATGTGTATTTTCTTGGCATGCACTGGCATCTTGTCTAATATATCTTTTATTCTGGGAAAGGCTATATGGGCAATAGACTTATCATTGGCAGCTAAAAGCAAAAAGACCCTGATGTTAGTATACTAGCTACCTGCCTTTATAGTGATTAAAGTTTATGACCTATGTGTCTTCTACTGTAACTCCATCAACAGGAGTTGCCAACATGTGAGTAGTTAAACAATGCATAAATGCAAATTCAGATCACCACCACAATCAAGCAACCAATGAAGTAATGTACCAATTAGCCAGTCTAAAACCTTGGTCGGAAATACTGTCCAACCCTGAAGTGTCCTTGCCTCCAGATAGATCAGCTAGTTGAAGCACCACCTGAGTACATCTCATGGTCTCTCTTTTTCCTGGAATCCTCTATCTGCTTGTCTCATGGAAATCTGGCTTTTGTCATGCTAAATCAGCCAGTCCAAACTCAATCAAGAAGCCAAACATAAGAAGGCTTCTATTCCCTAGTGCTACAGAGGAACTCCAGATGTGCTCTCTCTCTGATGGATGCATTGTGCGCTATGGATTTAATTGGGATTACCCTGGCACCTTGGCTTCAGAATCCATTTTGTTTCGGAAGGCAGAGCCTGAGAGCTGCCAGCTACACTGTTAAGGCTCTGAAGTATCACAAAAGCAAAGGAGCCATAGAATATACCAGCTTCCTCCTTGATTTAAGATGGTTGTTCCCTACATCCAGGGAGAATATGAAACTGCTTGTCTGATTGTCATGCTACCACCCAACTGGCTAACCCACATGGGTACCTTTGAAGTGGCCAATCAAAAGCCCTGGAAGGAAAAATTTTCCAATTCTGAAGCGTCACCACCTGTCATCCCCCCCCCCCCCGGAGGCATCCTTTTCAGATGACGATCCTTGAGCCTCCTGAGCCAGATGTCCCTGAGGAACAAGATGCTTCAGGGGAACCTTGGGCTGACCAAGAGCGTCCTGGCTCCTCAGGAGAGAGGGCTTCAGATCCTCCCCCTCGAAAGGTTGAAAGCTCTGCTTCTGATTCAGAAGGGGATGCTGAGCTCCCACGCAGCCTTCAACAATGCCGGTGCCTGAAGGTACAGGCTCAGACCATTGCCAGGCAAAGTGCCCACATGAAGGGGGAAAAAAGACTCCTCAAGAACAAGGCCCTCCTCACAAGTAGGACTTTTGTCAGAGAGCCTGTAATGTACTACAGCAGAGCCTTGGATGGGGCTCAGGAGGCTCTGGTCATATAAGCCTGCGTGATCAGTCTAGCCTTTGCCGGAAGCAATGCTGTTTCTGCTGCTCCACTATCTTGTACCCTGACCTCGACTTGTGTTTGGATTTCCATGTTATCAGTCTTTGGACTTCTGCCTGATGCTGCCTTTTCAACTCTGATTTTATTTGACTGATATCCTGTACATTTGATCTTGGGTACTCCTTTGATTTCTGTCTGGAAAATTCATGTTTGCCTGGTCAAACTGTGCTTGACTTTTGTTTGCTTGACTTTTCTACTGTAACCAACTCTGTGTTTGCATAGTAAAGAGCTGAACCTAGTTGCAGCAGGACACCACCTCTCAGCCAGGTCAAGCACTGCCTGAATATCCTTACTTACCCTCTTTAAAATATATGTATTGTATTTCCTTTGGGAGAGGGCGGGTACACTGACCAAGCCAGTTTTCTTCTCTGTTACAAATGTGCATGTGTGTGTTTCTGAGAACGAAAATCTGTAAAAATAAATAAATAAAGGCCACTTTTTTTTTTACTTTGAGCGAGTGTTTGAGCCAATTTTCCCATTTAGAAGTAGTTGTTCCCCATTTTAGTAAGTGTATCATGTGTAAGTTTGCTGTGTGCACACCATACATTACATTACATTTATTACATTTATGAATCGCCCATCTGGCTGGTCACCCGGCCAACCTGGGCGATGTACAAGTAAAACAAAGTAATAATAAAACAAACATAACAATTAAAACAGTATAAAAAATTCTTTTAAAATCCTAACCCACCCCATATTCTAACCTGAAATACCATGTTTTTAACGTGCGGCGGAAGCTCATCACGGAGGGTAAAGGGTCCCCTTAGACCTGTGTTGGCCCTGCTGCTTTTACAGTTTCAGCATCTCCCTCACTATTGGAAGCACATATTGAGGCTGATCAGGCAAATTGACCTATGGTCCATGTTTATAAATACTGGTGAATAAATATGATATGCAGGGTCTTAAGCAGGAATTGAATATGGAACTGGATTGTCCCATTTTGCCTAATCAATGAATCACCACCTTGACGCCTGTATCTGATGCATCTACGGATCTCAGGTTGTGTCTTATTCAGGAAAAACCTTTGTTTCATGTCTATTGCTCACCACAATCTCTTTTTAATAAGGGTTTGTCTACACCGGCTAATTGTTGGAGGTGTAACACAATTAATGCTTCTTTTAGGCGTATGTTTTGGCCAAATTCCATTTCGGAGAAACTCTTGGGGGTCACATTCCAGTGGTGGGTCTAGCCAAAAATACCTGCATATTTTACTTTAAAGCTCTTACTGCCAGTAAATGTGCCTTTGGAGGGGCATTTCAACCTTTTAGAATGGGGGGGATGCACAAAAGCCAGGTGACACCCCCCAAGCAATCGGTGGTTGGGGGAAGGGGTGGGGTGAGGGGAATGGGACGTGGCCACCTGGGGAATCTGAAAGGGCCAGATTTGAGACCTCAGGTGGGCCAGATTTGCCCCCTGGGCCTGAGGTTCTGCACCCCTGCTTTAGTATCATGCCTTTTAGATTGTAAACCTGGGGCCAGGGACTGTCTTCTGTGGTACTGATGCTATGTAAGCTGCTTTGGGAGACATTTTGGCTGAACAGTGGGGGTAAAAATGCTTTAAGTAAAATAAATACACACATAAATAAAACACTGCCTCTGGGAGTGCCTGACACAATGTTCAGGGTAGGAACTGGGCTGTGATCATTGATCGGCTGGCTGACTCCCACTTTCCCTCCCCTTGCCCTGTACCTGTACAGCAAAGCCAGAGTGGCCAGGTACCAGCTAGATGGGCAATCTAGAAATACAATAAATAAATAAATAAATAAAGAGATGCCAGGGGAGCCATAGTGCATTCCAGTGTGACGTAGTGGTGAGAGTGTTGGACTGGGACTTGGGAGATCTGGGTTCTAGCCCCCGCGTGGCCATGAAACTCACTGGGTGACTTTGGGCCAGTCACTGCCTCTCAGCCTCACCTACCTCACAGGGTTGTTGTGAGGATAAAATGGAGAGGAGGAGGAGGAGGAGGAGCATTATGTAAGTTGCCTTGGGTTCCTTGTAGGAAAAAAGGCGGGGTATAAATGTAATTAATAAATTAATAAAAATTCCTGGAGCAGGTAGCAACAGATTCCCAGTGCTAACTCTGATTCGAGCTCCCCATCCAACAGAATAACATCCAGTTGGCCAAGCAAAATATAAACACTATTAATTTCCCAGCTGCCTTAACTCTGCCCACCCCCACCATCAAGCCCAAGCTAAAATTTGTTTTAGCTTATATTTGTTTCTGAAAGATACCCAGGTTCATTCTTCAGCAAGTCTTCAAAGGGAGGGAGTTCCATGGATTGAACATTGTATCATCAATTCACATCAGCAGTATGGTTTTGTTTTGTTTTTGACTGGGTAGCTAACTTAGGATGACTTTTAAGGTGCCTGAAAATTATGTATTTATATATATAGCAAATTTATATCTCTCCTGTCAATCAAAGGATTTCTAAGACAGCTTACAGTACGTCATAATAATACCCACAGAAACCCAAAACCCACACAACCCAGCATCCCTTAGACCCCTAGCTGATGGATGAGGCTTCCTGTCCACTCTCCAGTCCCAGAGCAATGGGCACTTGGAGCTGAGTGTTCTCTCTGGCAGTGATGGGGGAAGCAAACTCCCCACAGCTGCTCTTTCTCTGGCCGATGGATATGGCCAGGCTGGTATGTCCCCTTGCCAATATGTTCTTCCTGGAAGACAGAGGGTGCAGCCTCCCATTGATCCTTGGGCCCCTGCCCAATGGCAGAGATCAGAGTGTGCTTCCCTTCATCTCTCCAGTCCCAGGGCAACTGTCAGTTCTGAATCAGTTTATATCTTGTAGGTTCTATTGTCATTATCATAAAATCATGTGAGGTTTTGAGGAAGTGGATATTTCTTCCTTTCTCATAATACTAGAGCTCAGTGGCTTATCACATGTTCACAATGTGAGCCAAGGTATATTCAACTGATTGGTTCAAGCCAAAATGTATAGATCTCTAGAAATCAGAGTAACAAGTTAACAAGAAGCAAAGCTAGCCTTTAACAGTTAAAGTTTAACAGACTATCTGATGACTTCAAAATCTGCCAAACGAAGCCAATAAATATACAATGTAAAAAAATCCTTACTTAGCACCATATTTTATGGAGATATCTAGGTTTTTTCACATCATTTCTTAATGAGAATTTGATTTACATGGTAATATAACTCACAAATTATTCGAATCTCTTGGTATCTGAGGATACCCCTAGTAGGATGAAAAAGCCAATGCAAAAATCAGAAAATCCCTAATTGTATTTGCTGAATATCCCCAAGCTGATCAATTGAAATCTCTCCCACTCTTCCCAGTCATAACATCCGGGTCATGTCAATGGGCATCTCCATCCGAACAGTAATAAGGATGAAGTATTTCCAGGGAATCTAAATAAAACCTATCTCTTAATGACCCACTTCAGTCACATGAGATACATTCTGCCTAGTTTCACCACTTACAAGTGCTTGAGTTTCAGATATCTTTTTCATGTTTTGTGATATAGATAGATAGATAGATAGATAGATGATAGATCAGCAAGAGTCTAATCTCTGTGGATTTGTTCACAGTTTATCCAGGAAAAATGAGTGCTAAATGCTAAACTGGATTTGTTTGTGTTCTTTCTCTAAAGAGACAGAAATACCACTAAATTCCATCTTTGCTCGCCTTATTGCTTATTTATATCTGATTTACCAGAGTTTGTGCTCTTTCCCTCCACGTTCTTCATTTGGGCAAGACTTCCCTATTTTAAAAGTAATTTTCTTACCTCTAAAAAAGCCTCCTTGTCTCTCCTATTTTACTATACTGGCATACATCTTCACCAGTCTGTACATTTTCCAATCTGTGGGATAGATTTTATGTTAGCCTCTATTGTACTAGTTATTTGGTGCAATGCTATGAATTTCTGCTCAGAAGTTAGTCCCACTATACTCAACTGGACTTACTACTAAGTAAGTGTGCATAGGATTGCAACCTTAAATAACCTCCAAGCTTTCTGAAGGGATCTGTTCCTTCTAAGTGTAGCTTGCAATTTCCTTTTAACTACTCCTCTCATTTTTGAGAAATTTGGGCATTTACTATGGTTGTGTTGAATTTTTCTGGGCAATTTCCCTCTATGTTGATTTTGATAACATTGTGGTCCAGTTTCTAAGCAGTTCAATACATTGCAGCAGATAGAGGGCACCCTATACTATTAGATCAAAAGTCTACTCATCTCTGGCTGGTTCCATGGCTAACTGTTCTAACTGTTTTATCATTTACTCTATGTATAAAGGGTTTATTTGTCACTACCAACGTTTACATTTACATAATCTAGGGGAGCTGAAATCCCCCATCATTATAACATTTTCTGCTGTGGATGCCTTCTTTATTGCTTTCTGCATCTTGAGATCCCTATGAAAGCTGGGAGGGCATGGTGCATATATTATATTGATTTTTTAAATTTAGAATGTCTAACGATAGTGATTCTGGATACATTCGTTTCACTTAAGTTTTGTTGGACTCTAAGCCTTCTGTGACACATAAAGCAACTCAACATTTGATAGAAGCTATTTGGTCCTTTCTATAAATTGTGTTATCTAGACTGAGATTCCATTGATTTCTGATATACCCATTCTTCTGTTTTAATTCCAGACATTCTAATTTACTGATCTGTGTTGGATTTTCTGGACAATTTCCCACTCATACATGTAATTTGGTAGGTTCATGGTCATTTTTTCCAAGCAACTAATCAGATCCTGGTCACTCCTTGGAGTGGAAATATCAGACCAGAAGCACCCATGAGTGGTCATGACAGCTGAAGCACACAAGTGCATAAGCAGAGATCTGATTAAGTCCCTAGTGTTACAACACCTGTTGTGTATAGCACCAGCAAAGGAACACTTAAATTGGAACTTGTGCACATCAGATGCAGAACACTGAATCATATGATCAGACTGTTGGGAATATAAAATGAATATTCAGAATCCCTGAGAGAGAGATTGTCCTAAGTATTCAAGCCGTGACTCTAGCAGCGGCTTTGCACATTGCAACATGTGAAGAAAAGCAAATGCACAAGCGTCTATATTCCACAGCATATTGTCATGTCCAAAAAGTGAACTCCCACATCTCTACCATGCACAGATTTACCTTTCAGACATGAATACCTCAACCACAGAAAGATGTGCAAGCTTCCATGAGGCAACATGTGGTGGAAAGCCACTGTAGCACAGTAGATAACGGTAGTAGATAATTCAGATTCTGAATCAGAAAACCTGTTCCCTGAGGTTGTTGTGAGGATAAAATGGGACAACTTCCATGTAAGCAACCCTGGGAGGAAGGATGAGATACAAATGTTATAAATTAGAAGCACGGGTTCACTCACACATCCACTTTTTGCCATGTTATAATGTATGAATACACTGACATTCATATACAAGCAAAATTGGTTCAAATGTAGAGGCAATTTTATCTCCCTTTCACTTCTATTGTATGACATAGAAAAACAACCACACTCATTTCCATCTTTTGTATTTGCCAAGCTTTACAGATTTATCTTAAGCTCTTCAATCATGACTCTCCATGATGGGAAGTAACACTTTGACAGTTGATGTGATCGGCTGTCAGATCAGAACTGAACACACTGTGCTGCCTTTTGGGCCAATGAGAACTGAATGAAATACTTCTGTCTGCCTACGTTCAAATGCCAACATGGCTTAGATCTGGAAACCTACCAGAAAAAACATGGAACAAAAGTTCTCTATGACAGTAGTACTCCATGCTTCAAAGTATGTTTTGATGTTTATTGGCAAACAGAGCCAAACTCAACAATAACTACACTGTTTTCGGTCTTCTGAAGCGACTTCATTTCTTCACATGTTTTTCCAGCCAGAGTTGAGCTGGACAAATTAGACAGAGAGTTGGGTTTGCTTCATTGAACTTAGAAATGTCAAGATATTTTTTTTTAAAAAAAATGGAACAGCAAACATGCCTCTTTATAAAGGATTTTAAAAACAATTGACTGCAGCCCTCTAGCGCAACTAGAGACAAGATTGCACTTTCCATCTGTGAGGCTACTACACCATCTGGTGGTCAAACAACTGTGCATTCCTTTTTCATTAGCAAGTTAAGGCCATAATTTCCAAACAAATTTTTCATGTCCCTTCTAGAGCAGGGGTGGGCGGAAGATAGGGCAGGACCTACTGGTAGATTTCTGGGTGATTTGCAGTAGATGGGGCAAGGATTACCCAATAGTTTAAGAACAACAAGTAAAAATGCCAGTTTTTAAAAATATATATGCTAATCACTTCTTTCTTAGCCTCAGTGCTCCTCACCTGTAAAATATTAGTATTAATTGCTTACTAGGCCTTTATGCAGTTCTACTGGCCAGTTTTAGAGTTTTGTGTTAGAAAGAATCCCTGATCCATAGTAACTCATATGTAGACCTTCTTGTATATTCAGTTCATCACAGTGTTTGGCTCATAGAGCACAGCAACTAATTGGCTCCACATATACCCCAGCCACTATTTTCCTCCTGACTCCAGTGAGTGGACCCTGGGATTCTAAGTAAAAAAACAATGTAGCTACTGCAAACTGCCCCACAAGATGTCCTCAGTGGGAAAGTTAACGTGACATAAGGAATTTCCCCATATAGCAGGCAGCCATGGTAGAGTAATGCCATAGTAGTGCCATAATTTCAGTTGATATAGGATAATAGCGAGGCCCAACATGAAACTGAGTAGACAACTTAGAAAATATGTATTATACATCCCCAAATCCTCTGAAATATACACAAGTTCCATGGAAGAGACCAAGAGGTTCTTTGGCAGGAAAGCTGATATAGAAAAGGCTGTCTTGAAAGTTTTAAAACCCACTTGTTTCCTCCACAATCACCCTGCTCTCTGCCATTTCCTCCCTTACATTCCATCTCAATCTCTCAGCTTAACCAAAATGAGTTCTTCACGTAATGTATGCTATTGAGCTTGTGGGGAGCTGGGGGTCCAGCATAGTTTATTGTTAATCTTCACTTTAATGCCCACCCTCAGTTACCCTAAAACATTCAGTAACCACAAAACTGAGTAGTAACCACTACTACTATTCTAAATGATGCTTAGTAGCTCATTAAAAAAAACAAAAAACAGTTATACTTTTCCAGATGCCTTCTAGGGATTTAGAATTGCCTCAGTTCTCATATGAGTACCCCAAAACCCAAACACTAGCTGGTATACATGACAAAGTGTTTAAGCATGAGTAACCATAGATGGCGAGAGTTTCAAATCACAGGCACATGACACAGTAAAATGATGGAGATGATTTTTGCTGATTCCCCCTCCCTCCCTGAAGCCTCCTCTGCCTGCCCAAAATCTATTCTAGAAGGCTGGGGCACTGTATGGGAGGTGACGCAGGGAGCTGCAGGGGGAGGAGGAATCAGCAAAAATGGCCTCCCCTCTTTCTGTGAGTGGTTGCCTCTACTTGATCCAAAGAGCACCATTGGCTCATATTAGGGGAGGGACCATGGCTCAGTAGTAGAGCACCTGCTTTGCATGCAGAAGCTCCCAGGTTCAATTCCCAGTATCTCCAGGTAGGGCTGGAAAATTCCTGCCTGAAACCCTGGAGGGCTGCTGCTTGTCAGTGTTGACAATACTGGGCTAGATGGACCAAGGCTCTGACACAGTATAGGGCAGCTTCCTATGTTCCAAGCGGACATTTCTGAAGCATACTTCCTTTGTTTTTAGATAATGCTATGACATGTGTCATAGCGAGCATCATCTTAGGAAAGGCATTTGCCCTGAGTGTGAGAGAAGGGAGAATGCCTCGTTAAAGAAAATGTCTACTATTTACAGTTTTGTAAGCACTTGTATTAAAACAATTTTTTTTTTAAAAGAAAGAAATCTGTTCCCTTATTATTCAAAGTTGTAGTCATAGAATAATAGAAAAGTAGAGTTGGAAGGGGCCTACCAGGCCATCGAGTCCAACCCCCTGCTCAATGCAGGAATCCAGGTCAAAGCATCCCTGACAGATGGCCGTCCAGCTGCACCTTGAATGCCTCCACCACCTCCCTTGGTAATTGGTTCCATTGTCTTATTGCTCTAACAGTCAGGAAATTTTTCCTGATGTTCAGGTGGAATCTTGGTTCCTGTAACTTGAGCCCATTATTCCGTGTCCTGCAAACTGGGATGATCGAGAAGAGATCCTGGCCCTCCTCTGTGTGACAACCCTTCAAGTACTGGAAGAGTGCTATCATATCTCCCCTCAGTCTCCTCTTCTGAAGGCTAAACATGCCCAGTTCTTTCAGTCTCTCCTCATAGGGCCTTGTTTCCAGTCCCTTAATCATCTTTGTTGCCCTCCTCTGAACCCTCTCCAGTTTGTCTACATCCTTCTTAAAGTGTGGTGCCCAGAATTGGACGCAGTACTCAAGATGAGGCCTAACCAGTGCCAAGTAAAGGGGAATTATCACTTCCCGCAATTTGGAAGCTATACTTCTATTAATGCAGCCCAAAATAGCATTTGCCTTCTTTGCAGCCACATCGCATTGCTGGCTCATATTCAGTTTGTGATCTACCACAATTCCAAGATCCTTCTCACTTGTAGTATTGTTGAGCCAAGTGTCCCCCATTCTGTAACTCTGCATTTGGTTTCCTTTTCCTAGATGCAGCACTTGGCATTTATCCCTATTAAATTTCATTCTGTTGTTTTCGGCTCAGCGCTCCAGCCTATCGAGATCGCTTTGAATTTTGTTTCTGTCTTCCAGAGTATTAGCTGTTCCACCCAACTTTGTGTCACCTGCAAATTTGATAAGCATTCCCTGCACCTCCTCATCCAAGTCATTAATAAAAATGTTGAAGAGCACTGAGCCCAGGACCGAGCCCTGCGGTACCCCGCTCGTTACCTCTCCCCAGTTTGAGAAGGTACCATTGATAAGCACTCTTTGAGTCCAATTCTGTAGCCAATTGTGGATTCACCTGATAGTTGTTCCATCTAGCCCACTTTTAGCTAGCTTGCTAATCAGGATATCATGAGGCACTTTGTCAAAAGCTTTGCTGAAGTCCAGATATATGATGTCCACAGCATTCCCACAGTCCACAAGGGAGGTTACCCGATCAAAAAATGAGATCAGATTAGTCTGACAGGATTTGTTCTTGACAAATCCATGCTGGCTTCTAGTAATCACTGCATTGTTTTCAAGGTGCTTGCAGACTGACTTCTTTATAATCTGCTCCAAAAATTTCCCAGGGATTGATGTCAGACTGACTGGTCTATAGTTCCCAGGTTCCTCCTTCTTGCCCTTTTTGAAGATAGGAACAACATTTGCCCTCCTCCAGTCATCTGGCACTTCACCTGTCTATTAAACATTTTTGATCTAACTGATTAATTCGTTAAATATAGTGTGGGGCCTTGGCTCAGGGGTAGAGCACCTGCTTCGCATGCAGAAGGTCCTAGGTTCGATCCCCAGCATCTCCAGGTAGGGCTGGGGAAACTCTTGCCTGAAACCCTGGTGAGCCACTACCAGTCAGCGTCGACAATACTGGGCTAGATGAACCAAGGGTCTGACTTGGTATAAGGCAGCTTCCTATGTTCCTAAATGTTGCTGCCCTAGGTTTAACATTTGTAGGATTCTCGTGGCGTGTACCTCTTGTTCCTGCGTCAGTACCTCTTTGTTCCTGGTAGCTACTCCTCACATAATTTGGCTGGGATGTGCAGTAAGAGCTTTAGAAACTGTACAGCCCTTGTGTGGGGCAATATCATGCAGAAGCAGTTTCCAGTGGCATCCACACATGGTGCCCCTGCCCATCTTTCAGAAGTAGCAGAGTACTCCTGCCAGCAGACAAGAAATGAGCAGTGCCTTGCCTACCTCCCTGTTGCCTCATCAAAACAAGAAAAGACTGCTCCCCACACTTTGTCTAACATTTAGCTACTTCTCATTCTCTATGTGTGATTTTCATTGTGCTCCTGGGAAATGGCTAATGCACACAGGTCCATATCTTCATGTACTCCCATTTTGAAAACTAGATGTATTTATTTATTTATTTATTACTTTCTGATCCCACCTTTCCTCCAAGGAGCTCAGGACAACTTATATGGTCATTCTCCCTTTTATGCTTACAACACCCCTGTGAGGGTCACCCAGTAGGCTTTGTGGCTGAGCAAGGCAAGGATTTGAACGTAGATCTCACTGGTCAAAAGACCAATGTTCTATCCATTACACTTCATAGCTGACAGATTGCACAGCTGTTGTGTGCTAGCTCAACATTAACAGGGAAGTTAGGCAGCAGAGCAAGGCTGAGGGCACAGCCAGGGCTGGTGCTACCATTAGGCCAACTACGGCTGCCTAGGGCGCTGGGCTAAAGGGGGCGCTGGGCTAAAGGGGGCGCCAGGAGCATAGGGCTGGAGGGAGGGAGGGCTCAAGTGGGAAGGGGGGCGCTAAATATCTGATCTTGCCTAGGGCACCAAACTGCCTTGCACCGGCCCTGAGCACAGCTTTGATTGCTTTCTAAGCCAATTACAACAAGCTATGCAGATGCGGGCAGGACATTTGTTTCTGTCTTCTCAGGTCTGTGCACATATCTAAACTTGGCCAAAAGAGGTCTCCTCTCTCCCTCCATTCTGGTGTAGGCACAGCTCTACTTAATGATTTTTTTTGTATTATATCTAAAATGGTTAAAGTTTTTAAAATGTGTTATGAAGTAACTTATGCATTGTAACTTATTCACTGATCTTATGTACATGCCCTGGGCATCCTGCCCCCAAACCTCACAGATGTTACCCCTGCCCGATTTTCAGAGGTCCTCCCTTTCCCTTCAGCCAATCCCCCTGCACCACAGCCTACCCTATTCAGCAGGGTCCCCCCGACCCTCAGGAGAGACTTTTTGTGAAGCTCTGGGGGATACAGGGGAGAAGAGGGGACTGGAAAGTCATCTTCTGCCCACCCCTTTCCTCCAGTGTTTCTCTAGATCAGTGATGGTGAACGTTTTTGAGCCCGAGTGCCCAAACTGCAACACAAAACCAACTTATTTATTTCAAAGTGCCAACACTGCAATTAAACCTGAATACTGAGGTTTTAGTTTAGAGTTGACTCACACAAGCCACCACAGCTTAAATCACACCACCTCCAAGCTGCCAGTGCATCTTTTGAGCCCGGCCCAGCAAGGGCTGTCTCCTGACTCCTCCACATCAGCCCCCCCCCACAGCCCCTTCTATCCCCCCATGGGCAGAGAGCAAGTGAGCGCGCGAGGCGGAGATTTAAAGCGGCAGCCCAGCCACCCCTTCTCAGACAGGCAGGCAAGGCTGGAGGAGGAGGAGGAGGGCAGAGAGTGAGCACTCGAGGCGGAGAGCAGCGAACCGAGCATTTAAAGCGGCAGCTGCCCTCCCCGCCTCGCCTCTCCCTGCTTGCTCTCCCGCCCCTCGGGGGAATCCTCTCCTCGTGGCAGGAGGCGCCCGGGACCCCTGCCTGATCTCGCTCCTCTCGCGTGCCCACAGAGAGGTCCCTGCATGCCAGCTGTGGCACGCGTGCCATAGGTTCACCATCACTGCTCTAGATCCAACCCATTCCCTCTACATATTCAACATATCAGTTTATGTGAGGACCCTTTTCAGTGGATTCAGACAACCAATATTCAATACTTGTTTGGGGGGGGAAAAACAATGGTCCATTTCACACACTCACCCGGAGTATGGGAGCCATATTAAGGGGTCTGTAGTTCTCAGAGTCTGAGTGGTATAGCTCTTCAGATAACTCAGACAAACTCCAAAAGCAAGCTTGTCCAAGAAATTGTGATAGTGGAATCCTTTTTAGTTGGTCGGCTTTCATCAATGCTCAATGGGGGAAATATAGCACATATAAAGATAGAATGAAATACAGATTTGTATTCAAAACTCCACATACAGGGCTTGTTTTTGTCTTAATTCATGTTAACAGTCACTACTAATGCACTCTTACTGGGATTCTAATTTGTGCTGTAATCCATTTAAAGTTCTGTCACATCAATTTGGCAGCAAGCTGTGTTATGTATAGGTGAAAGCAACTGTGAAAAATGGGCATACAATGTTTCATCCTTGAAATCTAACCTTTAGGTTCTATTATTGTCTGTGCTCTTAATGTACTGTATAGACTTCAGCATATAATTTAAGGGGTGAAGGATAGATCACTGAAAATTGGTGAAATTCCACCAATGCCTATGGGATTACAACATCACTGTTAAGTCATCTGTGAATTGCTCTTTTACAGCTTTATCCTAAAATTTGTCGTGCCAGCACATAAGTGCTTAGAAGAATGAGGCAAATCAACTGTTGTGTCAGCACTTCATGGACCATAATATTGCATAGTGTTGGGGGATGTTCTAGTATAATTATTGGCAGATAGAGAGACACAGATAGTTAGTGTTGAGGTCTAAATGTGAGGTTTATCATCCATCAAATGAAAATAGTGATTTCTAGGCTTTGGGGACCCTGTACATGGAATATGACACTAAGGGGATCCTGTTTTTTGCCGCCTCAAGTTGATTTTCCTGATCACCAGATATGTAAGAGATAGGGTAGCTACTTACTCATTGCCAGAAAAGAGGTCAAAAGAGGGCACCAATTTGCATAACATTTGCATATGCTAATGTACATATCCAAATGCAAATTTAGAAATAATAACTATAATTTAAATATCATACATCTCACTCACCATAATGAGGAAGACTGACCAGGGGACCCACCGTGTGCCTGCTCAGTCTACTGTCCAGGTGCTAACTCTTGACTGGCAACTTCAAGGCCCCCAGAATGGTTCTTTAATTTTAACTCAGACCTGGACTGGGTGGCCCATGAAACAGAGGACACCTTCAGAGGACTGTCCTCTGTAAAGTAGGGTCCTGGCCACCCTAAGAGGGGCAAGCATAAATGATAGGGGTAAGATCAGTCTTTCCTTACTAGATAAAACAGCACTAAAGGGACTGCTGGCAACATGTGGAAGAAAGGGGCCAGAGCAAGCCTTGCAAGAAGATGTATTAAGCCGTGAGTTTACAATATTACTCTACATTTTAATATTTGTCCATTAGTACATCCAAGCTGGAGATGCGACACCTGGGGACAGTGAATTTCATTGCCAGTGGTCTACTCTATATATGTAACTGGCATATTAGATCAGAACAATGTCCTGTGAGTTTTAATCCCAATTATATTGGGCTCAGGCCTATAGGAGACAAATCAGCATTAAAATATGCATATACTAATGTATATATCTACATACAAATTTAGAAATAATTACTAGGATATATTTAAATTTCAAAGAAAGGCAGCACTTTGTCAAGGTCACCCAATGAGTATGTGCTGAGCAGTGCTTTGAACAAAGATCTCCAAGATGCCATTTGCACCATATTCATCCTAAATCTAGCTGTTAGCAATGTGGACATAACTGAATAAACTGCAGCTGTAAAATGATTCTGGATTCTCCCCAGCCATCAACTGATTTTACCCAGACAAACTTGTAAAACACTGCATCACAATACCATATGCATCACAATGCCATGAACAGCTTGATTTCATGGCTATAGACATAGATGCATTTTTTCCTAAGCATCCTCCAGAGGTAGGTAGTTTGCATGGGTGTTTTTGTTTAGGTTCACATCTTTCCTCTTCCTATGTGTTATTTCAAGTGACCCATAGTAAAGAGTAGAGTTCACCTTCAAAAGTTATATGTACATACAGGAGAGCAGGTAAGAGTCTGTTTATAAACAATCTATTGGAATAAGGAAACAGTACTTTAGAAAATTACGTGTGTCCTACTGCTAGACATATTCTTAAGTAAATTGTATGAATAGCAGTGCTTAATTGCTAGGGAAAAAATGGATGTCAGGGAAAAAATGGATGTCAGGAAGGACATCCTTCTGTCTGGAAGGAGCACCTTATGATCTTCTAGACTCTAGATGTCTTTACCCAAATCCCTGATCTGTTGGGATTCTCCTTTCTCAGCACAGCAGTAAGGGAAATGCACTCAACCTACTCAGGGGCATTTTCATCTCTTCAAATCCAACCATAAAGTCCCAGCATTGAAAACAGATGCCAGGACTTAGCCTATGTGGATCCTACCAAAAGTTAGATGTATATTACCCTCATGAAAAAGAAAAAAAAAACCCTCTTTTAAACCAAGCTGGAGAAACTATGACTGGGTTTGCACAACAGGGCAACTCATTGTGGGTAACTAGCCGCTATAGGTTGCCATGTCATCTGAACCCAAACCATTTCCTGCAGGGTGGCTTGTTTTTGGGCAACAAAAGCCTGACAAGCCATGGCTTGTTCTAGGGGTTATTCAACCCACAATAGGTTGCCGTGTCATCCGAACACAGCAGAACAATTGCATCATGGGTTACAGGGATCAGCTAGTGTGCCACTTGGCAAGAGTGGCAAAAAAATATCGCCGCTCTTCGTCATCTCACCTGTGCCACTGTCAGTGATAGCCAGTGACAACCTCTCCACTGATGCCCAAGAGGAGTGACTGTTGTTGGTTCACCACCTTTTAAAAAAAACATAATTAAAAATTGCCCTAGGAATGTGCATAAATGTCTATCTCTCTGTGTATGATTTGTCAGTCTTTCACAGCTGTACAAGAGCGCTCTTACGGCTTTCCAACAGATGTAGTCTTCCCTGGTCGATGACCTTGTCTGTTTCAGCTATCAAATGCTAACAGATTGATGAGGAAAGACTGCATATGGGCTAAATTGTGAATAATCGACAGCTGTCAGTTGCCTAGCTGTCAATGGGAAAGCACTGGCAAAGGGAAAAAAGCAGCAGAGTAGGTGCACCAAAAGTGGGTGGGCTTATGATCTTCCTCTTAGCAATGTAATCCTCTCAATTTCTAGTGTTGAACTGATGCTTCTCAGTGCCCTCCACCTTTTCGACACTTCCTTGAGTCTCCAGCTAGTCCAGAAAGGGGAGATCTTAAGGGGAGATCTGGATAGTGATTATGGAAATTGTGCCTGGCATGCACCACTATTTAAACAAGCCACTGTGACTTATTTCGATTGTGCAAACCAGGTCAGTGTCTCATTAACAAAACTTTCCACCATGCATTGACTTGGCTAACATGACATGACAACCCATCACAGGCAGTAGCCATGCTGGGTTGTTATGTCATCTGAACCTAGATCAGTTTCTGCAGGGTGGCTTAATTTTTGGGAAGAGGACACCCTGACAACCCATGGCTTGTTCTAGGGGTTATCATATCCATGATGGGTTGTCATGTCATCCAAACCCAGGAGAGCAATTTTTTCATGGGTTGCTGGGATCGGCTACAGAGCCACTCAGCAAGAGCAAAAATCCCTGCTGCTCTTCGCAATCTCACCTGTGCCGCCTCCATCGCCAGTGACCACCCCTCCATCAATGCCCAAAAGGCACTTTGGAGGGATCGCCACTTGCTCGCCACCCCCTTTAAAATATATATATTTTTAATGGTCCCAGAAAATTGCACAGATGTCTTTGTAATTTTTTTCGTAGTTCCCTTTTCACAGCTCCCTTTCGAAGCAGTTACTTAAGGTGTACAAAATTCTTCTTTTACTGCCAAGCAATGCCGTGAGGCTTAGCAGGAGGGAGATTGGGACGTCTTTGGGGTTTTGCCTTTCTCGCCTACATTGGGTGCCTGGAGGCGTCAAAGTAAGGCGACGATGGTAAGGCCCTCCAGCTCAACATGGAGGGCAACTGGCGGGGGGCGGACCAACCCGCCTTCAGTGCGGTTAGGATGTATTCGCCAAAATATTTAAAATATTGGTTTTTTCCCGGCCAATGGCCGGGCTAGGTTAGTACCGCCCTTCGCCCTTCACAGATCTTCAATTCAATAAATGTGGCCCTGATTTGAAACCATATACTCTGTGTCTGACTCTTCTTTATCTCATCCATACACTCGCAACAGACTTCCACTGGCCCCTCACTTGGGGACAGGGAGAAGATTTGCGAGTGGGGGAGGAGAGAGGAGTCAGGTAACAGGTCAGGTTGGTCACAGGTAAAAAGGCGGGGACACAGGAAAGGGCTTATTTAGGCACTTGGGTTCCCGCCCACGATCTCTTTTGCTGCTGTTTTCCGGCTCCCTCCCATCCCGCCCTGTTAGCAGTGTAGGCTCCTCTGGTCGCCCATTAACGGGGGCCGAGTAGGAATTTTGGCTCATTGTCTCAATTGGCCGGGGCAATTGGCGGGTTTCGCCTACTCTACACTGTGAATCAGGGTAGGGAAATTTTTGAATTCGATCTTGGTCCCACCAGGGGGATCTTAGTAAATTGGTCGCATTTGCGGGAAGTGCGGGATTAGGCAGTATGGCTTAGGGTTATGGTGATCATCCAGTGGCACCTTTCAAGGTGACTGACGTTTACCCAAGGCTGACCTCGCTAATGCAGTGAGGCTTAGCAGGAGGGAGATTGGGACGTCTTTGGGGTTTTGCCTTTCTCGCCTACATTGGGTGCCTGGAGGCGTCAAAGTAAGGCGACGATGGTAAGGCCCTCCAGCTCCACATGGAGGGCAACTGGCCGGGGGCGGACCAACCCGCCTCCAGTGCGGTTAGGATGTATTCGCCAAAATATTTAAAATATTGGTTTTTTCCCGGCCAATGGCCGGGCTAGGTTAGTACCGCACTTCGCCCTTCACAGATCTTCAATTCAATAAATGTGGCCCTGATTTGAAACCATATACACTGTGTCTGACTCTTCTTTATCTCACCCATACACTCGCAAGCAGGGCAGCCAATATCTCCCCTTTCTGGTCTTGCTGGAGACTTGGAAGTGTTGAGTGGAAGCAGGATAGTAGAGTGTCAATTCAGCACTTAAAACTTTTAAGTTTTAAAAGTGAGAGGATTATCTTGCTAAGTGGGAGATATTGTTGCCTCCCTTTTTGGTGCACCTGCTTCTGCTTCCCCTCCCCCCTCCCTTAATATTACTTTACCCCCAGTCATTAGCAGGTGTGCACAAATTTGTCTATAAGCAGCCTCATCTTATCAATTTCTTTGTATGTTAGCTACTGCACTTCACTCCCTTTGACAGCTGAAACTTACAAGGACATTTACAAGGAAAGACTACACATATTGGACAGCCGTAAGTGCACACTTGAAAAAGACCAACAAAGTAATAATAATAATAATAATAATAATAATAATAATAATAATAATTACTACTACTACTACAACAACAACAACGAAGACATCTGCGCAATTTTCTGCACCCAAAAACATAATTAAAAAAAGAAGATACAACCCCATTTGCATACCCTTGAGGCACTAGGATCACGATCAGAGCAGGGAGAAGGCCATGAGGAGACAAGACAGATTCTGCTGTGAAGGACACTGGGGTATAGGCTGGAGGACTAAGGGGGAAGGAGGTGGAAAACAAGCCACAGTAAGCCCGCTCGTCCGTTGGGAGTACCGTGGGTTGTTTTGCAAACAACCCACACTGTGTAGCTTATTTGCAGGGTGGCTTAGTGTGATGTGCAAACACAGCCATTTTGTACTGCAGTAACTTGAAATGGGAAACTTATCTTCAAAGCAATACTTTTTTTTAAAAAAAGACAACAACCCTATGTAATACCCTGCTTACACCGATTTCCAGATATAATTGATGAAGACTATGAATGTCTGTTATTTATTACTGCTACCTTAAACCAGCATTGGAAGAGGTAGTAAAAAGTAATACAAACAAGTTAAGCAATAACTGGATGTAATGATTTAAGATTATAAATTGATAATTTGATGATTGGAGCATTAATCTAAGGCTCTGTTGATGCAAGTTGCAACATCCAGCTCTGTCAAGTGCCATTTCTGAATTCAAACTACTACATTGGTTTCAATCTGTAAAATACACTTGCAATTTACAGTCTGTGTTGACAGGAAGCCTTCCCATGCAGTTTTGTCCATGGCTTTACAAAATAGCTATCATTCTAATGTCAAGTCATAATTGAGCCTGGAGATTAAGTGTAGTAAAAAATAACTTCTTAAGGAGCTAATCCAGAAACTCCAGTGCATCCAAAGAACCAGAATACTCTGGATATGCTGCTCAATAGAACTTTACCTACTTTTGATTTCTTAAGTAAACAATGGAATCCCAGAAAGTTAGCAGGGGGACATATAACAAGAGATGGCAAACCAATGGACCAGTTATCTGACTGTATATTGCCTTTTCTACCTCTGGTGAACATATTTCTCTTACCAAAAGAGGGAAAGAAGCAGGGCCATTCCATGGGTTCTGTAGAGAGCAGCTCCTTTGAAATCCTCCTCTCCCTGAACCAGCCTTCCCCAACCTGGTGCCCTCCAGACATTTTAAACGATTCCCAACAGCTCCAACTAGCATGACCAATAGTCAGGGATGATGGGAGGTGTAGCCTAAAACATCTGGAGAGGGGGCACCAGGTTGGTCTATAAATTTGAGAACTGGTGCCTGAATGTGCTTCCTCCCCCTCTTTGTGACATCATTTAGAGTTTAACCTTTCAATGTTATTGATCTGTAAACCACTCTGAGAGCCTTTTCAGCTGAAGAGTGGGTAAAAATGCTTCAAATACATTTTATATTCCTTCCAGCCTCTCCTGAAGGCTGTTATGTAAAAGTTTTGGTACTAAGATATACAGGAGAGCCAGTGTGGCGTAGTGGTGAGAGTGTTGGACTGGGACTCGGGAGATCCAGGTTCTAGTCCCCGCTCAGCCATGAAGCTCACTGGGTGACTTTGGGCCAGTCACTGACTCTCAGCCTAACCTACCTCACAGGGTTGTTGTGAGGATAAGATGGAGAGTAGGAGGAGGAGGATTATGTAAGCCACCCTGGGTTCCTTGCAGGAAAAAAGGTGGGGTATAAATATAATAAATAAATAAATAAATAAATGCAAATCCACGTAGGGAAGTCAAGGACAACATTCTCATACATTGGTAGTCAGTGTTCCTAAGAGCTGTGTATTGTACACTCACTACCAAGTGGTGGAGCATACCAGTGAAGAAATTAGAGCAAAATTCAATATTGTGTGAGCTGACTCCCACTTGTTCAATGAGACTTTCCGCTCCTCCCCTTAAATCTGCTCCAGAGGATCCCCAATACTCAGGAGCAGATTTTGAGGGTTGGGGGGGGGCTGCAGGGGGGAGGGGGAATTGTCTTCAACTTGCTGATGGAAGTTGTTCCTCAGTGTATGGGTTAACTGAATACCACCCTCTGTCTTGAAGCAAACCTCAAGGTTCTATAAAGTGTACTGAATATTTTGGTAAAATCTGCAACATCTCAAATATACCATCTTTGTGTACGAATACCCAAAATATGGCTATTACGAACCTTAATTTGTATAGCACAACATTTACTTGTACAAAATCGAATATCAGTGCCTACAAGTGATCATACTAGAGGGTGAAAACCAATGAGCAGTTCTGAATTTAGAAGAAAATTGTAAAAACTAAATCAGAAATGTTGATATGTGGCATGAAGGGGAAATGAAAGCTTTGATGGCATTACTGACAATTATGAAGACAACAGTTGAGCATAACTGGCTGACAGGAATATGAAAATGTTGGTAAATATAACAGCAGATCTCAACAGTTCACACTGTGTGTGTGTGTGTTTGAACAAAGTTGTCATATTTAAAACACCATCCTGCAACATGTTCCAAGGTTGACTAAAATAACAAGACTTGAAAAGATTTTGTAGACTATGGCTGCACTCCACACAACAGTTAAGATGGTATAGTTGGTAATTCAGTATGCTGTTAATAGGAGTGGGTTGGATCCAGATTTAGGTGTGTGCAACAGGGATGGTGGAAGCAGACTTCCTTGCCCCCTCTTCCCCATGGCAGACCCTCCACTCTCCTAAAAATGCTACACAGAGGGTGAGGTGACCCTGGTGAATGGGGTGAGCTGTAGTGCAGTAGGACAGGTAGGGGTCCCTGAAAAATCAGACAGAGGCGTCTTCCACAAGCTCTTTTCCATCAATGGAAGGCAGATCCTAGAATCAAGCCAATGCGTTTAGCAACAAAAATGTCATTAATTGGTTTTCAACTGGTACTGCTTTTTTGAAAGACAGCATCCAGTACAGAATAGCAATATTTTTTATTGTAAATTGTCCAGGTAACTTTGGTTATTGGGAAATATAAATACAGCAAGTAAGTAAAGACCATGCAGATTCTTATTTAGAGACAACGCTGGAAGCAGCTTTTATTTACTTAGGGCAGAGACCTAGAATTTCCTACAGCTCAGCCTCTGACTCATCCCACTACAAGGTTTAAACATTTGCCTGCATGGAGGTTGCCATGGAGTGCCAAAACATGATTCACTGATGCGGTCAACAGGCAACATAATCTATAATATTTTCCAAACACTAGCAAGTCAACATTTGCACAGTCCAGCCATGACTCATCAACTGAATACTGGCAAATTAAGATATAAATAAATGGATCAAGTAATTCATGTAATTTCTACATCCATAAAGTCTAGATATCCTTAGAAACATTTAACAATGCAGCAGGGGATATGTGGAAAAGATGATGGCTGGGATTCAAAGAGCTGCTGAAAGTCAGCGGCAGGGCTTGGGAAAGACCAGTGGACTTTTTTTCCTTTGAACAAGCCAACAAGCTAAGGCAAGCATTTCAAATGCCCCCCCCCCCTTTCAGAAGAGAGAAATCAGTGCTTGTCTGAGGAGTGAAAGTATTTAGAGTTATAGGGACTCAGGTTAATTACAAAGTGTTTGGTGTAGGCAGGTTTAAAGTTATTTTCTGGAACTAAGATTTTGAGAATTAAAATAAACTTACGGTATTTTTATTTTGTTTGCTACCCAAATCCTACGTGTCAGCTTGGCGTTATTAACCTGCATTACTGTTAAATCTACACACACACCCACACACACACCTTTGTACCCAAAGTATCATAGATTTAAAATAGATCCTTAATGACCTGTATTAATCTTTTCCCTCATTGGTAGGGGAAAGGTTTCATTTGACCCTCCCCTCAGGTTTAAGTGTTGGTGCTTAGCCTGAGAAGGGTTTATGTGTCTGGTCCTAAAGTGTAAAGGGCTGTGTCGTCGCATATTTGGGCTCATGAACATGTTGTATGCCCCTTTGGATCCTGCATTCCTGCCCACCATCTCCACAAGACTGGTAGGCTACTGTACAGAGATACAGTTGCCTAGCAAAGAATAGCAGACAGGCCCGGTGCAAGGCAATTTGGTGCCCTAGGCAAGATCAGATATTTAGCGCCCCCCCCCCACTTGAGCCCTCCCTCCCTCCAGCCCTATGCCCATTATGAAATAAATTTCCCTCCCTGGGAACTGCCGAGCCCCATAGAAAAACTTTGTGGACTTTAAGACTTTTCCTTTGTGTTCACGAGGAAAGCAAAGAGGCAACATCAGCCCAGCTATGCCAGGAACTCCCAAGGGCCTTCTCCTACTCCATATATATGTAAAAGCCTGTCTCCTCCTGCAGGCAGCACAAGGGATATGAAAAAAGGATGTGAGAGAGGTGTGGTGGCGCTACCTGTGAGGAATAGAGACAAAAGGGCGTCTTGCAGCCTGTCCTACCTCGCAGGGTGGAGGTGCAGAGACACCGGTTTGACTCGTACACCTTCTGGGTTGCAGGGGGGGGGATGCATGTAGTAGAAACATAGCAAAGAGAGAGCCCGTGGATCATCTGGTTCAAATTTAGGAGGGGATTTACGAAACTTGCTACTTCCCCTCCTCTCTCTATCACTTTGTTGCAATATTTCTTTATCAGAATAATGTATATTATCCTGTCTTTCCCTTTACCAGCCTAGTGCTCAAGGCAGACAACAATATTCAAAGTACAGTAAAGAAAACATCAACAGCTCAGGGCACAATCCTAAACACGTTGAGGCAGAAAAAAGCCCCGCAACTCCCAGCATTCACCAGCCAGCATGGCTGGCTGTTGGAACGCTGGGAGTTGTGGGGCTTTTTTCTACCTCAACGTGCATAGGATTGCGCATGGCTGGCTGGGGAATGCTGGGAGTTGTAGGATTTCCCCCCCTCCAAACACGCATAGGATTGCATCCTAAAACCATTTAAAACCAAAACACAGAAACAGCATGGTAAATAATTAAAACATTGGAGCCCCAGCTAGCTTAAAATACCTTTCCCTCCCTCCCTGGTTGCTGGAAATAACTGCTTTCAGGGGACCTTGAGCTGAGGAACGTGAGGCTCACGCGAGGGAGGGAAGGCGAAGGAGGTGTTTGCAGGTGCATCCTTGAGAGGGAAGGCGAAGGAGGTGTTTGCAGGTGCATCCTTCCAGCCGCCCACCAGCCTCCCATCATTGGCCCCTGCCCGCCTCCCCTCCTCCAGTCTGTAGCCTTCTCTGCCTCTTTTGATGCTGGTTGTGAGGAGGAGCCTGCCTGCTGCTGTTCCTGGTAACGAGCTGGAGGAGAGAGAGGGAGGGGTGCGCTTCTTTCGCCTTCCCTTCCCCGCCACAGGACATGATTGGTAAAACCAACTTGGTAAAATACGCGATGTATTTTTTTTCCCCCAAGGCATTTCTGGCGCCTCCTTTAGCCCAGCGCCCTAGGCAGCCGCCTAGTTGGCCTAATGGTAGCACCGGCCCTGATAGCAGAGATGTGATTTGCTCCGAATGCTCCTACAGTAAAGAAAGGAGTGATTAGTCAGGGTTTGGAAACTGGCAGAAATGTAAAAATAAACCAACCAAGTATATAATGGTTGAGGCAACAGACATCAGTTTGAACTTTTGCAAGAAGTAGTCTCTGCTTACTAGTTTGAGGAAGAGTAGGTACAACTTGAGATTGATGCCTACCAAAGCTAAGAAACTGCTGAACATTTACTGGCAATATATTATGCTGATCTCATGTGTTTGTACTTGTACATATTTCTATATTTATCAAATAATAAAAAGTAAAACACACCAAAATAACTTTCAATATAAGAACAATTTCAGTAGAGGAATTTCAGGAGAATAAAGGGATGGGAGATGCAAAAACAATTCAAATTACTTCCTTTATTTTAATTTTGCATATTTTGCCCATTCCAAATATTACCTGAAATTGACTCATGTATATATTGTCGTTGTAAATGTGATTTTATATTTTGAGTAAATACTGAATTAGTAACAGGAGGCATAACATTCTACTATCTTTTCCAGAGATTCTAATGGCAGGACATGTTACAGCAATAAGATTACGGCAGTTTGTAGATCCAGCACCAGAAATCCCTCCAGGGTAAAGTATCACAAACAAACAAAAAACCCTCAAGAATCGGTTCAGGTCATCAGAATAATTGCCAGCCTGACAGAGGATTTTGTAAGACATCATGCCAAATAGGAAGTTCAACCGAGACAGTATGACAAATACTGAAGATAAAGCCTCAAGGGGTTGCCATTTCCATGCATCATATGTAAATCAAATTAGGATAAACCCCATTATTTCAGAACATTACTTTGTGAACTTTAAAAACTGTCAATATATGGCCTTGGGATGAGAAGACATTTCTAGTAACCAAAACTAGGCCTAAAAGATTAACGTAAACAAACTTTAGCTTCATACTGAATACTTGCAGCGGTAAGGGACTTTCAGAAAGTTGTAATTGTCTTATACAGTTCTAAGGATTTTTGACATTCTACAACATTCTAATGAATACAGTGGGTTGGATCCAGAATCTGCCTCCTGTGGATGGGTGGCTCCTTCCGTCCATGGGAAGCTTCTGATCCAGCAGAGGAATCCTGCTGGTGGAATGGAGGGGGCAGTGGTCTTTGCTGATTCTGCCCCTCCACTGCAGTCCCCTGTACCACCCACAAAATCTGCTGTGGAAGGTTGGGGGAATCCTCTGGAACAGTGAGGGGAGACAGCTCTGGGGAAGGGAGAGGGAGGTCAGAATAGAACAGAAAATGGATCCAACCTAGTGTCAGAAGACAACAAATATGAGTTATGTGAAATATCTAGATAATGATCAGTGGAAATGTGTAAGAGTTTCAGGCGACAAACCTAAGCATACTTACTTCAAAATATGTTTCCTCAGAAATAAGTAGTAGGTACCACTTTATCCAAGTAACTTGGATAAAGTGGTACCTACTTATTTCTGAGGAAACATGTCTTATTTGGTTGCCTATGTTATTATTATGTATATAGTGCCCAGGGATGTTGAAGAGTCCTTGGTCTCGAGTCTCGAGTCGAGTCACGAGTCTTTGGACCTGAGTCTCGAGTCCGAGTCCTTGGTCCAAAATGGTGACTCACGAGTCACGAGTCCTGAGTCACTCCCAAAACTGACTCCACGAGTCCCTATTAAAATCAGTGGGGTTTCCCCCCAACAAAATAAGGCTACTTCAGATGTGTGGCTTAAATAAATTCTAGGCACAAGTGTGCCTTTTTATTTCAAAACTCTGCAACTGATTTTGGCAAGAACAGACTAGGCAGACAAACCCCAAATAACCAGGCAGGCACAGGAGGCAGGGAACCCCAAAGCAGGCAGGCAGGGGCCTTTGTCTTGGACAATTCAAACTGTGGAACTGGTTAAGAAGAGACCAGGCAGGCAGAGGAGGCAGGAAACCCCAAACAGGCAGGCAGAGGCAGCCAAACCCAAAATGTCTGACCCTAACCCTAACCCCCCACAACAACACATCAAAATAAATCTCAACACATCGTTGGGGCTGCGCTCCTGGTAGCTGTCCATAGTGGCTGAGCAGCGGCGCTCCTCGCTTCCATGCACTCTTCACCAGTGATCGCGCTCCTGGCACAGCCAGAAGACTCGTCAACAGCCCAGGGATGTTGACAAGTCCTTGGTCTCGAGTCCCGAGTCGAGTCTCGAGTCCCATTAAAAATATTGGGACTCGAGTCCAAGTCGAGTCAGAGGGGGGACTCAGTCCGACTCACGAGTCGAGTCCTCGAGTCCGAGTCCCCATCCCTGATAGTGCCATGCATGTACATGACTCTCTACATAGTACAAAAGGACAGGTTCCTAGCCCGAGGAATTTACAGTCTAAAATACATCACAGAAGAAGGGGGGAAAGAAGTGGAGGCAGCGGTAAACAGAGGAAGAATGTGCTATTATTTCAGTTACACATACTTAGGCTTAGTTACAGGCTTAGTTGTTGTTATTGAAAAAAAACAAAATGTATCATAATTGTTGGGATTTATGTTGTCATTGCAATTGTGGAAAGCAGTGTTTGTACATGTCTGGTAAAGAAGTGGGAAGGGTAGATGTACTCAGACACCATAATTAAGGGTGAAATTCTATGCAAGTTTAGATAGAAAAGAGGCCTACAATTCTCAGCATGCCCCAGCCAGCATAGCTGGCTGGGGCATGCTGGGAATTGTAGACATTTTTTTCTGCCTAAACTTGCATAGGATTGCACCTTAAGTGTGGTAGTATTGTATTGGAATATACCTATGATACTGTCCAGTCATCTCACTATAATCCAGTGGACAGTACTTATTTATTTCAGACAATTTATATCCTACCCTTCCACTGAATGCACAGCACCCTGGGCAGATTACAACAATTTAAAAAAATTACAAACCCAACTAAAACAAGTTTGCCAATTTCCACTCAATTTCATTGAGTAAGAATTGGAAAAAAACATCTCCTCCTCCCTCAATCATGGCATGAGAAAACTTGCTTTATGGTAGAAATGAAGTAATTGGCATTTATTATAAATGGTACAAACCCGGATACAAGCAACCAGGTACCTCACCTGCACAGTAGGACAATAGCCTACGGTTCTGCAATAGCTCTTCAGGTATTTCTACTCTACCTGAGTTAGTCCTGCAAGAGTAAATACAGCCTTTGACTTTTGTTTGTTTTTTATAGGTACAGTATTGTAAAACTACATTTGGGGAAAATAGCTGGAATTTGCTTTAATTTAATATACGATATGAACACACAATTTAAAAAAAGAAATGTATTCAAAAATACCTAATCCTGACAATGCATTTATTTTATTTTCTAGAATTATTCATCACCAAGGAAAGGATGTTCTTGGTTACCATCCAGGGCAACTGGCACGGCTTCATATTGAATATCCTCCTGAAGGGCAGTCAAGGTAAGAAAATATTCTGTACAGCTCATCACCCTTTAGGTGTTCTAATGTATTAAGACAAATTGTCAGCAACAAGCACATATCTAGAATGTTCTGCAATATGGCCCTTTTCAGCCTCAACTTAGGAAATCATTGTTTGTAATAGCAGGAGACACACAGGTTTTTTCCTGTTTGCCCTGCACCCCACCCATTTATCTGACCCCAAAATGGCCAAAACTTTTTTTTTTTTAACCCTGATAGCACTACCATCTAGCTATTTATCTGCTGCCCAGAATCCTTATCCTGTTATGAAAAGAACCCCAATATTACCTGGGGATGTCTGGTATGCATACACTATAGGTGGTGATGTGAAAAACTCAAGGTGCAGAATTGTAATTTTAAGGAAAGGAAAAGAAAAAAGTAAAGGAAATCAGTGTTTGCATGGTATTCCAATTTAAAAGGAAGAACTAAAACGGCAAAAAGCTTACAAAGAAGTAACACACAAATCTTTTGTACAGCAAAATACCTTTCTACACTGCATGGCCATAGATATATGGACAACAGGGTTCCAACAAAATCTCTGTGGTTTGTTAGGGTGCAATCCTATGCATGTTTAGACAGAAAGAAGTCCTACAACTCCCATCATGCTGGGAGTTGTAGGACTTTTATTTTGTCTGAACATGCATAAGATTGTTCCCTTAAAGCCCTTTGTTTTAAACCATTGAAAAATAGAGTGGAAAGCCATGTTACCTTGGCTTCTTGTAATAGGCATGGGGGAAAGCACTGTCTTCTAACCAAGTACATGGTCCAGTATAAAGAATCAGAAAGCTCATCGGTGAAAATTAGATCCAACTTGAAAGGAATCTTTTTGAATTTTGCAGGCTCCTGCTTTTGCAGGATGAAGGGGTACAGTGATTTGAGCCTTCTGCTGTTGAAAGACAGGCACTGATGCAGAACTTAAACTCGCATACATGCAAACCAACAGACTGCTAGCAATGGGAGTTGGGAGGTTTTGTTTTTGTTTCATTTTTTTAAAGATGGCACTAGTAAGTTGACAAAACTTTAGAAATCAATTTAATTTGTTACTCCAATCTTAAGAAAAAGGAGAACCTCAAAAAAAGGAAATGTGTACTAATGGTTAAACAGGACCGATGTCTTGGTTTGAACACACATCTTAATTTCTCTCTCATACACCTTCATTTCTTACTGGTCAGACATGCAGGCCACTATGTAATTGTATGTAATACTAGATGTTTAAGTAAAAGTTTCTGAGGAGGATCCTTAATATAAACAACAACAAAAAACCCTCTGACCAGTATTGAAAGGTATTTATTGTATGTTACAGTAAACTTCCACAGTAGAATAAATCAGTGCAGTTTACATTGATTAACTGCAAGGTCCACAGCCTCATTTGCACTATTTCGAGAATCTAATAGGGCCAACTGAATAACAATACTTTATTATAAAAGTTTCACTCTAAGCTGTCATGCTGCTAATGCCTATTAGACTAAAGCTGGATTATAACTGAATAGTCCATTTGAACAGGATATTAGAATAAACATCTTGATATTTGGCTGTTCTTATGGGTAGCTAGTGTTTTACCAAGCCAGATTTCAACATGAAATTACTAAACTATTTATGCTTTGCATCTAGACCTTTTACAAAACTGCAACCAGTTCCAGTAAAACATGAAACTGCACTTCACCATGAGTTTGACTATTTAGTTCTGAAGCAGTACATCCATTACCAAAGGACAAAGAAGCGAGTCCATGACTGGTACACACAAACTACATACAGAAAAGCATTCACATTACCATGCTACAAGTCAGGTGGGTAAATCCGCAGCCATCTAATGTATCCAAACCATGTTTTGTTAGGAAAGCTCCTAGTGTTATGAAAAATAACTTGATGCATTGATTGACATATTCACTTTTATATATGTGTTGCAGTAAAAAAAAAGGGGGGGGGGCCAACAGAACCTTTCAAGTGTTACATAGAATATAGCCAAGGCAAAATACTGTAGTATCTTCATTTTCAAGGAATAATGGAGAAGGCAGCCAGAAGATTGCTTTTCCCATTTAATTTATAGACACATTTTATATTAGATATTGATGCACATTACACACCTTTATTGTAACTTAGAAGTGAGCCGGTGACACCATTTTCCACTAAGAGTTGACCAGAGTAAAAGTAAATACCAGAATGGACCAAGAAGATATTCCAACAGCACCACTGCATGTAGCTAAACTAAAATTTAATATGGCATTTAAGGGGCTTTATTTCTTCCAAAAACTAGTTCTTACACTTCTAAAGTATACAAGCAATTAAAATTAGTACGAAAGCCTTCTTCAACTTTGCTTCACAAATCAAGTAAAGCCATTAGCTCATGGATTAGCAGGCTACCATCAGATAATCCCTGCTCTGATATTTTGGCAGAAAGCCCTCCTGCCTTACAATTGGCTACAGATTTAAAGAATTCCCCCTCACCCTTCCCAGAAGTTAAGCTTGCAGTGCTTTTTGTCCTGCTATGAAAATATATAGGTCTGGATCTAAAGTTCCATATGTAAAAGAAGTCTTACATTTCTCAAAAAACAAACAAAACAACAACACAAAGCAGCAATGTCCTAAACTGCATGGTAAAACTGTTTTCAAACTGAGGGCTGGGGAGCAGCAGGCAAAGGAATTTATATGATGACACCATGGGTGTGTGTGTGTGTGTGTGTGTGTGTGTCAGATAACAAGTCAGAATAACAGTTCTTTTTAGAAGTTTACATGACCTCTGCCCATTATGTGTTCCCAGCAATCATGTGGCTGTAGCTAAAGTGTTGGACTGCTCCACTTAATTTTTTCCCCCTAAGAGCTTGATATAACTGTTTTCAATGGCTCCAGGCAAAGATCAACAGAGTCTTAACAGTCCAAGGTGTGCAGCTCTTCTCCCATGATCTGGTTGAGATTCAGAAAGGATTGATCAGCTCAGGATAATTAATGGAGAGGGGGTGGGGGTGGGATCAAATTAAAACACAGAATGAGGCAAACTATGGAATGAAGTAGGAAAATAAAAATACCATAGCCGTAGCAGGGCATGATTTTATAAATGGCAATCTACTGAGCCTTCAGAAGGGAGCATGATAAAAAAAACATTACTGGGGGATATTTAACTGAAGGATCTGATGGATGCTTGTATATGTAAGGTTCTGCTCACTATCACCAACCTGTGAATTCATTAATTTTTTCCTGAATTAAGGCAGCAAGAGCTAATAACAACTTCTTTTTAAAAATTACAGGCAGTACTGAGGATAGTTATCGCCCAAGAATCATTACTGAATCACTGGCAGTTTGGAAAAGTACTTCTGCCAAGAGGAGGGACAAAGTGAAACCTTCATTTATGGGAGTTTGAGAAGTTCTTTCATCTGAGATTTAAAAAAAAAAAAAAAAAACGCAATATGGAAGAGCCTTTCAAGATTGCTTCTAACAAAAGTACTAAAGACTACTGTGAATACTAAACAGAACTCAGTGGCATTTTAAAATATGGTCTGCATGGCTTTGAACCTTTAAAAATTTTAATTATAGCTATGGAAAAACTTTAAAGTAATAGGTGTCAAAATGAGAAATGGAGTTATAGTAAAATAGTCATAACATATGAGGCTGTGATGCAGCCTTTCAGAGCTGCAACAGCACAGCACAGATATTAGCCAGTTATAGGAAACTTCCCAGAAACAAGCACCTCTAGGCTCTCTGTCCTAGCCAGACACAAGAGTAAGAAAAGGAAAAAGCAGTTAACTTTACAAAATCTAGGAATGAGCTTCCTCCATTCTGCTTTATTATTGTTATTTAGTTCTACTCTGCAAGGAGTTTTTCTCTACCTTTCCTCCATTCTGAATGGAAAATTTAATAATTCTGGAATTGATGCATGCAGCATGCACTTTGCTCTTGCTAGAAATTCCACTGACATCATTTAATTGTATTTATTTCTCAACAAGCACTCGAGTGCATTGAATAGTTTTGCACCAAAAATAAATCACTAGATAGGTGCTCATTCACCAGCAAGCACTCTGTTATTACCACGATTTCCCTTACCCCTATTCTGATTCATACTTTTTTCCCCCCCACTCAAGTAAGTGCTCCAGTGCAGTACAGGCACAAACAAGTTCACAATGGCAACTCTGCATCTTTTTTTAAAAAAAATCATTCTAAATGGTTCCCCCCACCCCCACCCCGCATTAAAGGTTGGGCTGGAACCTGCATCAGTACAATAATAAGCTAAAGGAAATCCACTGCTAACTTCCCAGGCAACACTTGGGAAGCAAAGTCCACTTTTCTACACTGTAACTTGCAGAACAGGAGCACTGACAAAATACTCCAGGTCTATGTTTAACATAGCCAAGCAGTGAGAAAGTGAGCTTCCTTCTTGCTTCTACCCCAAAATCAACAAATCCCAACCAAAATGACCCCCCACCAGTGTTGCCTATCAGCAAAATGAAGTGGACATGACCATTATACTTTCCTTGAAATGTGACATGGCAGAGCAGGTCATGCTTAGTTCTCATCTGCCTTCCATACATGTTTTCAGGAGGGTTTGTAAGGGCCATGTCCACCTTTAAGTATCCCCAGGATACTGCTCAATACCAGACAATAAACAAATACCAGTGTCATTTTATGACTCCCAGAAGTAAAGGAATGGGATCTCCACACCCACCCTATTAGAGCAAGGCCACTTTCACCTTATGTTGCAGCTGCAGAAGCAGGCACAATGGTCAAGCTGGAGTGACTACTAGATGCTTGAATGCAAGCACAATTCCTTATGACTCTGCAAACCCTTTCCTTTTTACCTAAATCTGAGTGCTTAGAGTTAAAAGACCTGGGGGTCATACAGACCTAGTCCATTTTATAGTCTAGTCAATCCCACACACACCAAAAGAGGTGACAGTTATAACAGAAATAAGTCCTAAGGAAAAAGAAAAGTGGTTTATACCATCTGTGCTGTCGTTCATAGCCAAAAAGGACAAGTCTCAGATTCTGTAAGAGGCTTAAAAAACAACTAGTTCTCACAGAGGAATTATTTTTGAAAGCTTTCAAAGGAAATCTATGCAAGTACATACAGAGCCCATACTTGTATGTAGCATGCATATGTGCAAATGCATGTATATTGCAAAAAGAACAAAACCCACACCATTTTTTTTTAAAAGTGAATATAGAGGAGTGCACCATAGGCTAGAAAAACCATACCTGACAAAGAAAGCTGCTGGGGGCGGTTCATTAGGAGCTTGGGGGCAAAGTGTAATCAATACGCTGATGACACCCAGCTCTATTTCTCTGTAACTTCTGAATCAGGAGAGGCCATGCATGTCCTGAACCGGTGCCTGAATCCAGTGATCAGCTGGATGAGAGCCAGCAGAGACTGAATCCTGACAAGATGGAGCCTCTATGGGTGGGTCATTCCCAGCTATGGGAACTGGGAAGTTTGCCTGTTCTAGATGGGGTTGCACTCCCTCAGAAGGAACAGCTACATAGTTTGGGGGTGCTCCTGGATTCATCATTGTCATTAGAGGCCCAAGTGGCTTCTGTGGTGAGGATCACCTATTACCAACTCAGGTTGGTATATCAGCTACATCCTTTCTCAGACAGGAATAGCCTTGGCCAACAGTAGTCCATGCATTGGTAACTTCACATTTAGATTACTGTAATGCACCTTATGTGGGGTTTCCCTCATGCTTGGTCTAGAAGCTGCAGCTGGTGCAGCATGCAGCAGCCAGGATGCTGAGTGGAGTGCCTGGCTGTGCACATATTACACAAAACAACTGCTCCGGCTACCAATTAGCTACTGAGCCAAGTACAAGGTTTTGTTGTTGGCATATAAAGCCCTGAATACCTTGGGACCAGGTTACCTGGCAGATCGCCTTCCCCAATACAAATCTCTGCAAGCATTAAGAATATTGGAAGTCTTGCTGGCTGAACCACAACCTGCAGATTGCCATCTCGCAGCAACAGGAAGCGGGCCTTCACTGTGGTGACACCCAATTCATGGAACAATCTCCTCCCTGGTATTTGGGAGGTGCCAACTGTATCATGTTTTTGCTTTAGGCACCAATCAAAAACCCATTTCTTTACTCAGGCCTTCCCTGAGTGCTGCCCAGTCTATTTGTTTGAAATCATGGTGTTGTTTTAACTGATTTTAATGTTTTTATTAATGTTTTATATAAATGTTTTAGCAATTTTATGTATTTTAATGTACATTATAATGTATTTTGTGAACCGTGTAGATTTTTAAATATGTTCAGTGGTATATCAATCTATATTATAATAATTTAATAATAGTAATAGTAATAATAATGGGAGAAAAACAAATCGCACCATGAAAAACCGAATATAAGAAAGTCCCTGCTGGATCAGACCAAAGGCCCAGCTAATCCAGAAGCTCTTTTCCCCCAGAGTGGCCCACCAGATGCCTATGGAAAGCCCACAAGCAGGACACGAAGCCAATAGCCCTCTCTAGCCCAGCAACTGGTATACAGAATCATAATTCACTCTGTACTGTGCATGTTATCAAAACAAAGCACTCCTAAGTATTGATACTACCGGTATATTAAAATAGGCAGAGGGAAGAGAGAACTGGAGTAAGAGAATATTTGTTCTGTGCATTCTATGTAAGTTCTGAAAATTAAATCCAGAAGAAAGGCAGGTAGAGAACACACCAGTGATAAAATGGTAAGAAAGCCAGAATCCAAAGTTCCATGGAGAAATTGGGATAGGGAGAATTTTGAAAGCATCCTAATCAAAGCTTTGTTCAGAAGCAAAGCACAATAAATGCTATTCTGAGCTTCAGTGTTGGGTTCTTTTTTAAGTTTTCAGCAGTCAGAAAATGAATCTTGGAACAACAGTGGATTGCTAGCTGAAAAATCATCAGCTCAGCATACTGTACTGATCAAAAAGTCAAACATCAAAAAAAGAAAAGAAAAAATGTATGCCATAGTATTCAGGTGCAAGAGCATCTGAGTGGGTATTGTTTGATTCAAAAACATTAAAGGGAGAGAACATCCTTACTGTCTCCAAGAATAAATGAAACTTAGGACATTTGGGTTTTAAAAATTGTTTTGGTTCATATATGGGGCTATTTTGGTATTTAGAGGCACTTGGGAAAGCTAAGCACCACATGTTTGTAAGGGTTGGGGGACATTTAGGATGAGCTTTTCAGGGGGTGCAGAGAGGGGCAGTGAGGAAGAGCCGGAAAGCCACACTGTGTGAGTCGACTGCTGCTCACACAATTCTGAATCCAACCCCTAATCTCTTAATAGAAAATGCTAGCTAACATTGCATTAGCTAATCATGGATTCCTGTATAAAGACCTTCTTAAGCAACTGTATACAGTAGTGAAGTATGTACAGAACATAGTTGGAAGCCTCCTAAACTATGTTCTAAATGGCAGTGGATTAATAATATTTGGGAGACCAAAATTATATACAAATGTACAAAGCAAGCAAGGAATCCCAATTTTAAAAAAGAGATTAAGGTGCCATGGTTTCTGTTTATCTCATGTGAAAACCCTTCAAGCTTCGATCACATTCCAGTTACATGCAGACGCATGTATTTTTTTCTGCCCATTATTTGGCTACATAAGCTATACACCCCAACTCACTCAACAGTTGGTGAGCTTCACCTTAGATTGTTTTATTCTAACTGTCCCACAGGTTTACCCATGATATACTATAGACAGTAAGCACTTTCCTTTCCCCCCTTATTAGTGATCTTGTTGTATTATTGTGTATTCTTGGTTTTTATTGTCTGGTTTTTTTAAACTTTATTTCAAAATAAAATTTCATGGAGGGGGGGGAATGAACAGAAATGCTAGCTATGACAGTGTTCAAATGTGGGTGTCTTAAAGATAGGATTTGCAGTCTGTGATAAGAAACACATGTCCTTTCATGTACTACTGAATTACTGATACCATTCTAGAACTTACTACACACTTTCCTAGAAAGTGAGGATGGTATTTTCATAGAAAATAAGTATTTTAAGCCCTCCCCCACCCCCCTCCCGCAACTTATCCACCAAACGTTTTTGACAAAATTCTCTTTTGCTAAGATTTCAAGCTGCCAAATATTTTTTTCAGAACTTAGGACCACAACTAAAGTTATTAAAATGTATTTTCAGGAGCATGATTTCATGCATTACAGACATCAGCTGGAAGGGAAAACTGTTGAATTCCTATATACTAGCATCCAATTTTAGACACCCGGGCAATGAGAAATGTCTAGGAGACTTTTCTAGCCATGAGCAGTGGTTTATGCATTGTGCTATTAGAACACTAACTAGCATCCTTAACTCTTAACAAAACGTCAATTAGTAATAATATAGATGTATGCCCACATATTGAGTACCGTATGCAGTTCTGTCTCACTCCTCTTACAAAAAAATCACAGAAATAAACGAAGGGTTTCTGTATAAGAAAGGAAGCGTAACTCAGCATTCTTTAGCTTACAGAGAAATGCCCAATGAGAAACAGCAGGTCATGAATGGTATTAAGAAATGTAGTGGGGGATTAAAGTTACTTATACCTCAATTTAACAGGCATGCAATGTAATCAAAAGAAATGTCTTTTGTAAAACACAAACATAAGCTGTAGAATTTATTGTCTTTGCTAAATAATTTAACGTGGATTCAGATATTTAAAAAAAAATCAATTTAGGGTAAAATATTGTCTTCAGCAGCTATTTACCGAGATAGCTCAGGGTAGCCCTATTTTGACTGCCAGAATCCGATGTGTTCATACCCACGGAGCAAACTATGCAGCATCTATTAATCCTATTTCCATTCATCCTTTAAATACCTGGTGCTGGATGGATTTGGCAATAGGCTAATGAATTGATGGATCATTGACCTGAATACGGGAAAGCTGAAATGCAAAAGTATCATAACTAAAAAACTATCAATGAACTCCTTACAGTAGTGAGCATAAGACACCTACAATGTTTTCAATATTTTCATTTATAAATTAAGTTGTTGCATTGAATACATATTAAGCACCGCTTCCAAACTACCAGCTCATCATCTTAGTTTTAATAAAAACTAACAAAAATTGTTTTCTTCATCATTATAAAATCATCCCTCTCTTTAATCACACACTACATCAGCAGCCATACAGGGAACAACAGCTTTAGGAGTACAAATGAGGATGTAAAACTCTCTGTGCAAAACTGCATTAATCATTTTAAGCATCTAAAATTTCAGGAAGTAACACCACCAAAAGCAGAGAGACAATAAAGACAAATGGTCATTAAAGTAATGCAATCTTAGATTTTGAAATAAAGTGTTGGGACAAACAGCTTAAGAAAAAAATCTGGTGGCACCATGACAAATTGTGGCAATAGTGACAAAAGCCCTGGAATTTGTGAAGAGGTAAGATTAATGATATTGATAGTTGTTAAAGTCTTGATAGCAGTAACAATTGTTTTCCAGACCATCTCTAGCTCTTTTACATACAATGTCCAACTTTCCAAAAAAACATTGTTTATTGGGCTAAGGATAATAGATATAGGAACGAGCAGTCTCTGGAGTGTGCTTGCTTTTCTTCCATTTATTCGGTATCTTTAGAAGAGCTGGATCATCGACTCCCTGGATTTCCCTACTCCAATCCATTTAACTGCAAAAACAAAAATATTTCTTGCATCATACTTTGAAGAAATTGTTGACTTACGATACCAAAGATACTTTCAAAGCCTTCCCAAATTAGAAGCTTTTCAGTAAGTATGCAGCTGCATGGAACCAATTGTGTGATACCCTACTCCAGGGATCCCCAACCTTTTTGAACATGTGGGCACATTTGGGAATTTGAGAAACTGCCGTGGGCACCACCACAAAATGCCTAATCGGTGGATCACCGTGTTGGCACCTACCTGTCATGTCCATGGATCTTAGGCTGCATCTTATTCAGCAAAAACTGTTATTTCATGACTATTGGACACTGCAACATCTCTTTAATAAGGGATTGTCTAATTCAGCTAATTGCTGGCAGTGCAATAGAGATAGTGTTTCTTTTAAACGTATGTTTTGGCGATATCCAGTAGTTGATTCTTTTTGGGAGGAGGTTATTACACAGATAAATTTTGTACTGGAAAAACCTTTAATATTCACTGATAGACTCACTCCTTTAAACTATTTACCTACTTCATGAAAACGAACAAATGGAATGGGAAATAGATTCTCTGTACCCTTCTGACAGCTAAAAGACTATTACAAAACTAGAAAGATAGACACTCACCTCCTATAATGCAATGGATTGAGGACCTTACAGTGCTTTCGATATATAAATGGGTGGCATATAGATGCCAACTACAAATGGATACTTATTTGGATATTTAGTCTGCTTTTGTTGACACCTATGTATAATTGCTGGAAATCTGCATGCATTTCATACAAATCCATGCATGTATATTAAAAAAACAGGGGGGGTAGAATTTCAGGAGCCCATGGGCACCTCTTTGGGGAACCCTTCATGAGCACCACTGGAGGTGCTTGTGGGTTGGGGAGTCCTGCACTACTACTTAATACTGACTTAATTTGCATGTCACAACAGCCCACTGTGGCTTAATTTACCTGCGTGGGCTGCTGCATCATGCCAGGCACCAAATAACCGATGGCTTGTTTTAGGGTTATTTGAGGGTTGTCTAACTCTGAAACAACCTCTGCTGCCTAGGTTCACATGACAACAAGCCACGGCAAGCCCGTGGGCAACTGGTACAATGTGACAGCCCCTGCAGGTAAATTAAGCCATGGTGGGCTATTGAGTCATGTGAATTCTCTATTCACCAGAGCTTTTCAAGCAGTTCTTCCAAGGATTATGAAATTGAAGCTGAGAAATTTTGGCTTTACTGGCAAAACTACTAATTTTGCCAATTTTCACAAAATCTGTAATTTTAGGATATTGTTCTCTAGTTACAAGGTGATTCAAAAGGATCTTCCCAATCAATTTAAATTATTGTCTTGTTATAACAAATCCCTTTTTAAGAGCCAAAACCATGTAGGTTTCTGGAAACAAGCAAAGCAATTTACAAACAGAAATGTTAACAACTAACTTGGGAAGCCAAGAACTCAGATTCCTTGGTGCTTTTCCTTGGTGCATTTTCACCAAGTGTGACTTGCAGGGAGCAACTGCTTCTAGAAGTAGCTACCTACACAAATTATGAACTGCTGTAAAGCAGTATGCAGAGCCTCAGGGCCAATTATGATATTCACAGTTACATTTACAGAACCAAATCCGCAAAATGGCAGTTGTAAATATACCAAAAAGTAATACTCTCAGTAATAAAGCATCTCCTTTGAAGGACTTCTGCTTCTAGTGGGTGTCTTGAAACCAACAAATCTAGTTTACTTGCGTCCCTTGAGACATACAAATCTGTTTTACTTACCTGGAATGCCTAGCTCCATTTCTATAAATCGAACATAGTTTTGTGCATTTACAGGCAATTCATCAAATGCCCTTGCATTTGATATGTCTTTTTTCCATCCTGGGAGGGTCTCATACTGAACCTCTACTTTATTTAAGACTTCCTGGTTAGCTGAGAAGAAAAGCAGCAGCATAACACAGTGACATCAGATTAATTAATCATTCAACTTAAGAAATGTTGTTACCTCAAGTGACAAAAGGAATAAAAGGGGTTACACTTGCATGAGAATTCTTTAAGGATTAGCTATGAACGTCTCAGAAACCACGTGTCATTTATTTCATCTCAGAAAAGTCTGTCATAAAAACAGGATGAAGGAACAAAAGTTTGGCTGCCCCAAACTGCACGGAAACAGACTTACTGAGAGGAGACCATCCTAAAATTCTATTCACAGGTGAGATAGGAGGAAAGGAAGGTCAAGAGTAATTAGTAACCATTATTCTGTGGTTTGCAGGATGAATCAGTAGTAGAATTAAGGTTGCAATCTTGTACCCATTTACCCTGGGAGTGAGCTCCATTGAACAAAATGGGATTTACTACTGAGTAGACATGTATAGCTTTACACTGTATGTGTTCCAAGATTAGCTAACCATATCAGAGAAGTAATTCGTGTAGGGGAACTTCAGAGTCCCTATAGAGGAGGAGTGGTGAACCCTTTGATCTACAGATCTTGTTGGACTCCAACTCTCATCACCCCAGCCAGCTTAGGGCAATGGTCAGGGTTGAAGGGAGTTGCAGTCTATCATCATCTAGAGGGCAACATGTTCTTTATAGCTCCCCTACAGGTTTTGCAGGGGAGCTATAAAGAACTAGTTACTACAATGGAACTGTAGTACAGTGTTGAGGTACTTCCAGTAGCAACCATACAATTATACTAGTGGTAAAGTTATGGTATGAACACATTCACTCACCTGGAAAATGAGGTATGATTTTATCATCTATTTTGTAAGCAACACCAACTTTAATTTCTGGAAATACATCCAAAATATCCAATTTGGTAAGAGCCAATCTGTTTTAAAATAAAATAGTGACTTTTTAGTTATTTGCAGACAAACATGAACGACTAGATTTCACATTAAATTTACCTTTTGGAAATGGTATAAATTTAGTGATAGAATGGATATAAATCTGTTTCACTAAAAAATATAACAACTTTTATCACTAGGATTGGCATGCCAGTCAACTGTTCAAGTCAGGGCAATATTATCAATTGACCACCTATTTGACTGCAGTCAAATATTCCATGAAGCCAAGAGTGTGTGTAGGAGGCAGCTTACTTTTACAGCTGGCTTTAGAAATAGACTTTTGTTTAATAGTTAGTTACTTTGCTTTATTTCTATTTTAATTACATTGTTTTAAGCTTTTGTAACTATAGGTAAACCCTGGTGTTCCAAGATAAAAGCCGAAGAGAAGAACAGTTAAGTGAAACTGGTCATACTTATAGGAACCTTACCTAACTTGGCTAAAAGTTTTTAAAATTGTAATGAATTGTAATAAGTTACATTCAGTCTATCACTGACTTCAGATCTGATTCACATCTACCCCCCTCCACAGGGGGAGAGCTCACAAGGCAGGACCTCCAATATTGATCTATGCACACTAACAGGTTGATACGGAAAGAGGTGATCCTTCACATATCCTGCTCCCAAACAGTTTAGGGCTTTTAAAAGATCAACACCAGCACTTTGAATAGTCTGGGAACAGATAAGCAACCAATGGTGTTACATGCTCTATATACCAGTTAACTGTGTAAGTGCTGCATTTTGAACCAATCATAGTTTCTGGACACTTTTCAAAGGCTAAATAACTAGGCATAGATCAACAGTACTTCTATCTTGTCCGCATTTAGTTTCAGTTTGTTCAGCCACATCCAGTCCTTCACTGACTACAGATAATGGTTCAGAACCTACACAGTTCTTCCCAGCAAGGATCAGATGGAAAAACAAGAGACAGGGGGCTCAGAATCATCAGGATATTACTGACACTTTAGCCCATCTGGTTGACCTTGCCCAAAGGTTTGATGTAGTTATTAAATAGTATGGGATAAAAGATGGACCCATGTCCACCTCCTCCTGCCCAATTGTGGAGCTGCCCAAGACCTCCCTCTTCACAGAAGCTGCTTGTCCAATTCCCAGGACACATAATATAACTTTTTAAAGAAACAATATCATAGTGGGGTACATCTACCCATGAAAGACCAGGTCCGCAGCTTGGGAGTCATTCTAGACTCCCAGCTGTCCATGGAGGCTCAAGTGTCAGCTGTGAGTCGGGTGGCGCTGTATCAGCTCCATCTGATGCGGCAGTTGCGCCCCTACCTTCCTAATCATCTGCTCCCATCAGTGGTTCATGCCTTGCTCTCCTCTCGCCTAGACTACTGTAATGCGCTCTACGTGGGGTTACCCTGGAAGACAGTTCGGAAGTTGCAGCTGGTACAGAATGCAGCAGCTCGCCTGGTTAAAGGCTGCCGCCGGCGTGATCACATCACTCCAGTGCTCAAAGAGTTGCACTGGCTACCAGTTGTTTGCCGAGCCGAATTCAAGGTGTTGGCGTTGACCTTTAAAACCCTATACGGCTCCGGTCCAGTTTATCTCAAGGAGCGCCTCCAGCAACATCAAGTAGGCCACTCAACAAGATCTGCCATGGATGGCCTTCTCCCTGTCCCATCAGCCAGAGAAACCAGGCTGGTGGGGACTAGGAGGAGGGCCTTCTCTGTGGCAGCCCCCAATTTATGGAACTCTCCCCAGTGACCTCCGCCATGCCCCTTGATTGGCTTCCGCCGTGCATTAAAAATGTGGCTTTTCAGGCGGGAATATGGGGTGGGTTAGGATTTTTAAGTTTTGTACTGTTTTTAATTGTGTTTTACACTCTGTTTTTCCCCCCTTGTATTTTATTGGACTGTACATCGCTCAGAGTGGCCAGATGACTGGCCAGATGGGAGATTCAAAAATATAATAAATAAATAAATAAATAGTGAACAAAAACCTAAACTAAAAGCCAATTGAAAAATCCTAAGCCAGATCTAAAAACCATAGCAGATGCAGGACCTACAATCAGCCCATCCACAACTCTACCAACATTACTCTTTCTCTCACAGTAGTTTTCCAGATAGGGTAAGCTTAGGAAACAGCAGTTGGGATAGCAAACACAGTTTGATATAGTTACTTGTTTTAAAAGTAGCAGCTGAAACATTTGGTACCATTAAGCAATCTTGGAAGGTACTATTACTGTAAGATTTCCCCACGTAAATTCCATAGTACAATTCAAAAGAGAGGCACAGTGAACATTTAGCATAATATACTTTCCTCAAGAAAGGGATATCATTACAATTACAGTCTTACATCAGTACTGTAACTTTTAAAATGGCTATGTCTTCTATTGTGGAACCTGGAAAACATGGTTCTTTCCTACTGGGAGTGGTGGTAGTTTCATTCCTGTGACTTCATAATAATTCCACTAAGTACTATATCTGTTATGGTGCATATGAAGCGCATCTTGTCACCATTTGCAAACTACTCACGCAGTAAATCCATTGATCATGTGAGCATATCTAAGCAATACAAGATCCAGCCAGCCACATCTTCTCTTTCGACCTGTCGTCACACCAACCTCTTTTCCTCGTGTCTGTAGCAATTCTCCAATTTCCTAAGAAGATAATCATGCTAGTATTTTGAAGCAATATTACTAATTTCGATTTATAAGCAGCATCTCTGGCAATAGAAGGAAACAGAATATATTTTACATTTCCAGCTCTACATGGTGCACCAAACTATTAACAAGGTTGAAGGATACAAATACAGGAGCTACCTTTATAAGGCCAGGTATCAGTGTGACAATGCTAGCTGAGCAGGTCAGTTTCTCAACACTCCACGTTGATTCCACTGTATAATGCCTAGCTGCTACCTCACAGGAGTGTTGTAGCTCAGTTATTGTTTGTGAAGCTCTGAAATCCTTGGCCATCTTAAATTGTTAGTCCTGTTAATTCAGCTTGGAATCAAAAAGGCAAACTGGATCAGGTGCATTGCCACTAGTAATAAAGATTCTGCAACTGGAACTTAGTTAACAGTTCTGCTGCTGATTCATGAGCAAGAACAGAATTCAGCTTGCTCTCCGACAGAAATATAGGCTCTGCAGGACTGAGGAATAAGCAGTACTTAAAAATCTTTAAAAAGCACATATAAACAAACACTCAGGCAGATCTGTGGAATGAGGAAGTTATATTTAGACAGATAAGAATGCAATATCCATAAACCAATGCCTGGAATAGTACAGTCATGCATACCTTAAATAATATTGCTGAGAAGTACACATTCATTTACTTGGTCCTAGTAACACATTTACTTTAATAAGATACTTACATTGTCTTGTTCTGTAGGAAAGGCACCAATTCCAACTCTAGTTGTATATGCTTTCACAACTCCATATACTTCACCAACATTCTGAGGTGGCATTCCCAACCCAGTGCAAACACCTCCCACAGTGCAATTTGATGAGGTCACAAAAGGATAAGTACCTATTGGGGTGGTGGGGGAGAAGAAATGAATGAACTAACAGTAATATCATTTTATAAAAGGTGTGTAGATGCTGACTACTGTGCTTTTACACTGGAAGGCAACTGAGTAGCAAAATAAGTTTGGATGCTTGGGGTAGTATTCATTTTGTACAACAGTATACAATTCCACTAAGTTGTAAATCACAACAGACGCTTAGTCACATCGAATCATAGAAAAGTAGAGTTGGAAGGGGCCTACAAGGCCATCGAGTCCAACCCCCTGCTCAATGCAGGAATCCAGGTCAAAGCATCCCTGACAGATGGCTGTCCAGCTGCACCTTGAATGCCTCCAGAGTGGGACATATTATGGATTATGGTCATGGTGGAGATTTATTTTTTAATACTTATATGCTGCTCTTCAGTTTAAAATATAATGGTCCACTACAGGGAAGTGCCCAGCAAAGGGGACACTTTATACCTAAACATTTGTAATTCAATCACATTGCTGTTTATAGAGGGGTGGTTTTTTTGTGGTTTATGACCTCTTCTCCTCCCCTGTACAGCCTCCCATGCACCCCCATCTGTTCCAGAGGATCCCAGAACAGAATCACTGGAGCAGATTTTGAGAGCGTGTGTATGGGCAAGGTGGGGGGGGGGGATTAATTGGATATCACCTATGGTTTCAATGCCTTTACGAAGTAAAGTTTATGTAATACAAACATAACTTGCAACCATTCACAGTGTACATAATTCTTCAAATACACATTTCCAAGGATTCCCTGCTACAGGGAATCTCCATGGCAAAAACCTCATACATTGCGATTATGGCAAGCACACAAACACTTTCCAAAACCCAGCAGTCTTTATACCTACCAAAATCAATGTCCAGCAGTGCTGCGTTTGCACCCTCTACTAAAATTCTCTTTGGTGGGCCATGCAAAGCTTCATACATAAAATATACACCATCCCTCACCATTGGTTTGATCCTTTCAATGTAACCCTAAAACGAAACAAGTATATTCTAGAGATTAGGATTAAATTAGTAACTTGTGATATGCAAGAAATTTTTAGTAAACTGTAGTTAGAAAGATAAATTGTTCTAGCCTTGTAATTCAAACTTCCATTTGCAATTTATCATTAGTGCCAAGAAAGAAAAAGAAAGGTACACATCATGGAGCAGTAACTTACTTTAGGCAACACAGACTTCTTTCTTACATTAAAAATGAAGAAGAGCCCTGTTGAATCAGACCAAAGATCCATCTAATCCAGCACCCTATTTCCAACATTTGTGAACCAAGTACTCCCAGAATGGCTGCATGCAGAGCAAGAAGGCAACAGCCATGCCCTATTCTTTGTCCCCCAGCGAGTAGTATTCAGAGGTACACTCTCTGAACCTGGAGATTCCATTTAGGTGTCATGGCTAACAGGCATTTTTAGTCCTAATCTCCAAGAAATTTGTCTAATCAAAGTCAGCTTTGATTACACAAGTCAGTTATGTCAATTGCCATCATCACACCTTGTGGCAGCAAATCCTGCAATTTAATTGTGTTGTGTGAGTAACTTCCTGACCTGATCATGAGTGAGTGTCCACATGGCAAGACAAGAGTCTGAGGCTACCTTTAACAGGTAGCAGTTAATAGCTGCCTTTTATCCATCGCTCATGGTCCAGACTATCCCTCTAGGGCAGTGGTCCCCAACCTTTTTCTAGTCGCGACCCCCTTTTGTAATGGCAAAGTAACCGGGGACCCCTCACCACATTTGCATAAATTTGCATTTTGGTGGGGTAAAGAAAACACATGAAAAATAGATTTTTCAGAATATAATTTAATTTAACCTAATATTCATTAAAGGTGGTAAAGCCAAATTTAAGGTAATCTTCTGAATATTTCCGTTTTTTCTCCATGGGTACAGATTTCTGAAAATATAAATAAAAAATCTTTTTTGAGGAAAAACAATTTCTTTTTGTATTTCTATTGTTGTACTTGCTCACCTGCCCTTCCTCTCTTTGGACTCTGGATGTTAGTGGAAATAGGGCCCAACAGGGAGCAGGCAAGTGAGCGGATTTATTTGACTAGCAGCCAGCTTTGTATCAGAAAGGAGAAGACATGTTTATTTGTTTATTTATTTATTTTATTTGTTATATTTATACCCCACCTTTTTTCCTGCAAGGAACCCAAGGGGGCTTACATAATCCTCCTCCTCCTCTCCACTTTATCCTCACAACAACCCTGTGAGGTAGGTTAGGCTGAGAGTAAATGACTGGCTCAAAGTCACCCAGTGAGTTTCATGGCTGAGTGGGGACTTGAACCCAGATCTCCCAAGTCCCAGTCCAACACTCTCACAATTACGCCACCCTGGCTCTCTGTTCTGCTGGAGACAGCTAAAAATAGTTCTGCAATAGCCACAGAAGCGAGTGAAATGAAATTCATTCACACAGTCTCTCTCACTCTCTCTCTCAAACACACACACACTTCATTTTCACTCAGAAGAAGCCATAGTTCAGTGAAACTCTTCCCAATGAGTGTGTCAAAAAATACCATAACGTGAGCTCTCCAAGTGGTGTTAAGTACCTTCTCCCAACAGAATTATAGCCAGCAGCACGCCTCACTGCTTTGCATTGGGGCTGCCAAAATCTCGAAGGGCTAAGGAGGAAGTAAGTACACTTGCCTTTGTGCAAATAATCAAGTCGCCCAGGTCGTCCTCGTGCTGCCGCTCCCCCTCCCCCAGCCGGCTGCGTCTGAGAAGGAAGGGCTGGGTGGAATGCCCCCCACCCTCCCCTCACCCCTGGACGCTGCCGCGACCACCTCCCCTTTCCAGCCCAACAACAGCTCAATCTGCCCCCTCCTCCAACTCGTTCTTACAGAGATCTTCAACAGCAGCAGCAGCAGGAGGAGGAAGAAGCGCGTGTTGGCGGCAACTGCAGGCAGTGTCGTCTCCTCTCTCTCTCTCTCACTCACACACACACACCAGCATGAGGAGGAGGCGGTGAGATGTTGGCGGCAACTGCAGGCAGCGACTCACTCACTCACTCACTCACTCACTCCAGCACAAGGAGGAGAAGCACGAGGCGAAGGAGGTGCTTGGCGGCAACTGCAGGCAGCGGCTCCTTCTCAAGGCTCACGTGCCTGTTACCCATAAAGCACCAGTGTAGGCGCGCACGCGCTCTCTCTCCTTCTCCAGCAATTGGATTGCAAGCGCCTGGTGCTGTAGGAAAATACCTCCCCCTCCCTCCCTCCCTCCTTCCAGTATAGCTGGCGACCCCCCAGAAAGCATGTCGCGACCCCCTTGGGGGTCCCGACCCCCAGGTTGGAGAACGTTGCTCTAGGGCAAGGTGCAGAACTAAATTCAGTCCTCCAGGGTTCCCTAAATGGCCATAACCCATTCCCACACACTATTCCCCAACCACCCATCATTGGGTGGTTTCCTGGCTTTTATGCCTTTCCTAAGGCTTAGTCACTGGCAGTAAGAACTTTAAGAAAAAATATGCTGGTATTTTTGGCCCCACTTCTTTTGCCTTTGGACCTGCCAACACTGGAATGTGGTCCCCTGAGTTATTTTCTTTAATGGAATTCAGCCCTCAGGCTGAAAGAGGTTCAACAGCAGTGCTCTAAGGTTCTTCCCTGACAAGGAGAAAGCATTACAGGGCTAGTCCTCTGACTTAGAGTTTAGCACTCTGTCACCTCTTAGTTAGCTTCTATTTTGTGCATTGTCTGCGCTGGTGAACAGCACAGGGGAGCATGACACTCCTGTTTTAAAGGAGACCAGTTTCTCAGGGGAATCTTGGGGGTCTCAATTCAGAGGGCCCTGGCTCAGTGTTGGGGCTTGGGTTCAGTACCTCTGTGGCTTGAGCTACTGGTTTTCCTGATCCAGCTGGTTCCTTCACCTCTGTGTCAGAATCCTGGCTGTTGTTTAGAGTCAACATCATGACACTATTGTCTGTCCTCAATTTGACCATCCGTTTCTTTGCGTGGCCATGACTTATTATATGACAGGGAGAGAACTGTCTCTCCATCCACTTTCTACGCACCATACATAATTTTATAATTATTCATGGCAGAGAAGGTATCAACCACGGATTTTCTGATTCATGGCACCAGTCTTTCAAGCTACTATGCTACATTAGCTTTTAGCAGGACTGTCACACCAATGTGGAATATGCACCTTTAAAAGTAAAGAGACTGCAGGGTTCTTTCTCTAACAGAAATAAATTATTCACCACACAATCACCTGGTTCACACGCACCGAGGCTAGTTTAAGCCACAGTGCATGCTGGGTGCCATGGCCACCCCCCTCAAACAAACCATGCCACCTGGGTTTGGACAACATAACAAACCATGCCCAAGCAGGTAATTAGACAAATGGTGCCTGGCATGTGCGGTGGCTTGCCACGGTGACTTGTTTCAACCACAGTGATCATGCAAACCGGGCCATTAACTTTTATCAGTAAATAGTTCACCACAGAAGTGGGGACTGAGTATTGTGCTAAAACCACCTGGCCATCTTTTCTAAATTCTTAAGAACTCTCATGCAGGTAAGTTAGTAATCAAAGCCAAAAGTTAGTGTTAACTGCTGTGTTGTATGTCAGAGGCAGGGTTTTTTGTTTTGTTTTTTTAAAATCCCTCTCATTAGAAGGAACATACACTGAAAAATCCAGCTGCATATAAACAAATAACTCTTTATCATTTTACCTTGAGTCTTTTCAATTCCCCTTCAATGTCTATCTTTAATGTAGGGTAAATAGACTTGTACTGGTTGGCCAACACTTTGAATCTAAAAAGTAAAAAGGTTAATATTTGTAGTCTATTATACTTATAACATTTCATACAAACCTTTAACACAGATTTTGAGTTGAGATGAGAGAAAGAGAGAAAAAATACGAATGAGAAATCCAGTAAAGTTTTATTAGAATACGAAATCACAATCTATAAATAAGTAAACTGATAGCCCTAGTAATTAATATATTTGAAATGTAACATTACTCTAGAGAAGTGGTTACCTTTCTGAAAATTCATTGAAGTCAGAAACTAGATCACATATTCTGAGCCCACTTCGAGCTGCTTTAGAAGAATACACTGGACCAATTCCCTTTTTTGTAGTTCCCAAGCTTTAAAACACAAAAATAAAAAAAAACACACACATACTACACAATCTGGTGACTCTCAATCAAAACATGATGACTAATTTGTTGATACTATTTTTTTTTAATATAATAATTTTGGTAGTTTCACTCACTGAGGTCAAACATGCCCCCATGTGAGCACCCGTGGGAAGAGGGAGGCCTGAAATAGGCAGAACCCAGGCAAGTGGTACAACTATCTCCAGGAGTGTTAATTTTAACACCAATATACAAATACTTAAAAAATACGTAAGGGACAACAGGCTAATCACTAATTGGCTTTCAGTTCTTAATTATGAACATATAAAACACATTTATAATATATAACTGCTTAAATACATTTGTTTTATACGCATTTCTATGCAAGTCTCATAAGTTTTCAAAGGAAGCCTAATGCAGAGAACATTGGCAGAGAATCTTAAAGGGGTGAATATTAGCATGCTGGGTATGCAAGCTCTGGGTAGCTTAAATAATAGCACTATGAATTGCTGTGACCTTACCAGTGAAGCAACATACAGAGTATATCTCACGCATGGTGCAGAGTTGCTGAGATTTAAGATTATTAAAATGATACTGACTTGCTGAGAAAGGCATTCCATGTGGGCAGTACAGTTTATGCTTAAGATTATTTGCAGTTGGAAATCTGGAATTTGTTATGTGCCCTGCAGTATATATCTCTTCTTTGGCTCTCAAATTAGTCAGTCAGCAGCATATGATAAGTAGAAAGTGTTTGCCTATCTCCACCAATAGGCTCTAAAAGTGCTCAGGTGATCTGCACCAATGTTTAGCATCACAGCAAATCAGCTGTTGACATAGACAGGGGCAGGCAGAAAATAGATCTCCAGATGTATTGGATTTCAGCTCCCCAGCATTCCTGATCATTGGCAATGCTGGCAGGGGCTCCTAGGAAATGAAGTCCCAAACTGTTGGAAATCTATCTTCTGCCCACCCCTAGCATAAGAGAGGTAGGGCAGACAGAATTGTTATCGACTGCAATGATGAATGTGAAGAAATCACAGGACAAGAAGGGGTATGCAGAGGAATGCTAGCACAGCTAGTTGCTAATCTAATATAATCAAATGAGATAGAGAATTGATGAAATTATTTTTTAACAGACCCAACCAGATTTTGTTTTGTCTATTCTGCTACATTATATGATATCCACATAACTACAAATACCCTAATTTACTGTAAACAGAGGTCAAGTTCTGGATGTAGAAAATGTTAACAGCACAACCAGTCTTCTCATAAAAGGATTCCCCTCCCCAACAGAGCCAGTGTCATTACTGTAGCAGGTCACAGTAGAGCAAGGACCTTAGATGTCTTGGCTCAATTTCCTATGCTCTTCCTGGGGCATTAAATGGCAATCACAGAACTTATTGAGGTGATTGTATGAACCAAATTTGTTCTATTTTGACATCTTTAAGATGACAGCATTGGTAGGTTGGTACTGCTTCTCTCCCCACCACTAATTCCTCTATCTTGATAAAAGGCAGAATTCCAAGCTTGCTTCTTTGCCTCTTTAAAGGCAGACAATCAAGTGGATTTTTTAAAGAAGTGTGCTAATTCTTCAAACATCTGACAAGACTGTTTAGTACTGCATGGATGAAGCTGAAATCAACATCTTTGCATTGTACTACTGTCTAGGAAAAGATCAAGAGGGGAAAAAAACTTAGCTCCATTAATTTTATAATTGTTTTTGTTATGGAGGACAGAACTCAGTGTGAGCCAGTGTGTGGCATAGTGGTGAGTGTTGGACTGGGACTTGGGAGATCCGGGTTCAAGTCCCCGTTCGGCCAGGAAACTCACTGGGTGACTTTGGGCCAGTCACTGATTCTCAGCCTAACCTACCTCACAGGGTTGTTGTGAGGATAAAATGGAGAGGAGGAGGATTATGTAAGTCACCTTGGGTTCCTTTCAGGAAAAAAGGCGGGGTAAAAATATAATAAATAAATAAACAAACAAACTCTGCACTATCAACTGAAGTAACAAATAAATGAGTTCTATCTCGCCGACTTCCAGGATAGACTGCCAAGATCCTGGGCAGGATTCTCTCCTTTCCCCAACCCTACCACTCCAGTTCTGATTGTGTAACGGTGCTGTAATGAATTCTAAGTGCTGAAACGTAAAAATGGCTTCTCAACATAGGGTCTGAAAATTTCCCAACTGTTCAGGACCATAACACTGTCATTTCATCATATGAGGGTGTGATAGGTACCCAGAGCCCTCACCTAATATTAGCTATTTTTCCTTGTTCTGGTCAAGTATTCATATAACCATATCACATCAGCACAACTGCATATGTTAGGTGACAGAGTTTAGAGTCCCAAATCTCTGGAAGACATCCACAGTCTGCCGTAATCTAACAAGATGTAATATGATCCTAGAGGTTCAGGTATATTTCCTGTTCCTGCTCAAGAACAAGATCTACATCACTGGTAAACATTTTTAGATTTAGATTTTAAAGCCAGTGTGGTGTAGTGGTGAGAGTGTTGGACTGGGACTCAGGAGATCCGGGTTCTAGTCCCCGCTCTGCCATGAAACTCACTGGATGACTTTGGGCCAGTCACTGCCTCTCAGCCTAACCTACCTCACAGGGTTGTTGTGAGGATAAAATGGAGAGGAGGAGGAGGATTATGTAAGTCGCCTTGAGTTCCTTGCAGGAAAAAAGGCGGGGTATAAATGTAATAAATAAATAAATAAAGTGCCTCAGAAACAAGAACAAAGCCTTTCTTCACTTTTTGAGATATGCTACTTAGGGTTACATTATATGCTCTGCCAGTAAAATAATCCAGTGAATTACAAAGGTAATGAAGCTTATAATTTAAGAACAAAACGGCTGCATAAAACATAGATCTTATATGCATTCCAATGTTAGAGAAAATTAGACTTTTGTTGCACTATTTGGGCTGAAAATAAGCTACTTTTGAATCCTTTCAATTGCCTGCCTTAAAAGTATATACAAATAATGGGAATCTACAGATGTTGCAGACTTCCTGCAAAAATATTCAGAAATAATATTGCAAAGCATCCTCAACAGATTCTGGAAGTGAATTGCTTGAAAAGCTCTGTTTCATTCAAAATTTCTTCAATTATGTACCAGTTAAGACGTTTGACAAAACAAAACATACTTCTTTCCTGCTTGCTCTTGCCTTTGTTGTTCCTGGATGCCATCAGCAGCTTGATGGAAGTCAAATACTAGGAAATTTGAAAGGTAGAAAATGAACTCTGTTGTATACATATCTGTATTAAGTACCAAGCTAAAATAAGTTAATATTTCTAATTAATTTATGCCAAAATAGTATCCATTGTGGAGGTCATCATTTTCATTAGCTGTATAAACAAAGTAGAAAACTCTCAGAGAAAATTCAGCTGTTTTGTAAACTATGCCCTTTGATGTGTGAGCTATCATTATGTGGGCTATCATTACGTGTGAACCAGGTCAAGATATACAGAAGCTTCTGCAAAACAAGAATATTATATCTTGCTATCCAAACACTTGGATCTCTACTCTACTTCCCACTCTGATTTCCATGTTTGATAGGGTGCTAGGACTAGTTTGTGGAGGCAAGACAAAGTTACGTTGTGGGGCTGATGTTGCTCATGTTGCCACTTGGCTACTCCTGAGCACAATTTGGCGGAAAGGCAGGACAGAACTTTAACTAATAAACAAAAATTATGTGGTATGCAGCACTGAAGACATAATATACATCTATTTATACAAAAGGCAATAAATGGATGAACCTCTTTCTGTCAAAAGCTCTCCCTAGATGAATGGTTGGAGGATCATCTTCTTTAAGAACAAATCTGATAAATCAATTACCAATTTAGAGACAAAAATAACCTCCCATGTCTAACAGTTTGGCTTCTAATTTGACAGCCAATTCAAGTCAACAAGATTTGATACCAGAAAGCTAGTTTTAGAATTGGAATCTCAATCAGTGTAAATATTATGGGTTCTTATTTAGAAAAATCAATTTGACAGGTATGTTACTAATAGTGATCACACTTGCTCCTGAATGGAATCTTCAGATGCTACAAGATTGAGAAATAGCAGTTGTGAATTTGATGAGCCCCTTTTGAATTGACAACTGCTTGTATTCTTCAAACCCAACTCCTTATATTGACTGGGTTCGCATAATCAAGGAAGGAAAATAATCAACGGTGTCTTCTTTTCCCTGCCCTGCACATGCTGGTCACATGCTGCCTCGTTTCCATAATTACTCACACCAGCCACAGGTTGTCATGTTGTCCAAACCCACCAAGGGTGGGTGGCAGCGGTGGCTTCCAAACCAAGCCGGGACCCTAGAACAAGCCATGGGTTGCAGGGGTGGTGTGGAAGCCACTCCTGCCGCCCACCTCGCTGGGTTCAGAAGATACAGCAATCCGTGCCCATCTCAGGTAATTATGGAAATGAGGCAGTATGCGACCAGCATCCGTGGGGAGAGGAAAAGAAGTCACCCTGCACTCAAGTTCTCCCAAGATCTGCTTGCTGAGTAATGCAGTGTGGGTGATTTTCACATACAGCCCTTTGGATCCCAGCCTATATTATTGATAGGTGTTTACAAAAGAAAAACAAATCAGAGTTATCAGAAATAAAATAATACTATGAATAAATTTTATATATTTTTACTTACCAATATGAGCTCTGTCAGATATAATTAATCTTTTTTCCCAGCCTTCTAATCCTTTAAAAAGAAACAGAATATCAGAAAACATTCCAAATCAGTTACTTTTAATTTTTAAAAAATTATTTAAAATGGCTAACAGTGCAATCCTATGCATTAATCTATTGTGAACCGCCCAGAGAGCTTTGGCTGTGGGGTGGTATATAAATGAAATAAATGAAAAATAAATGAAATGAATGTTACTTATAAGTAAATTCCATTGAGTCTGATGGTGATTACTTCCAAGTAAGTGCACATAGGACTATAGCCTAATTTGATCTGTTGAAAGAAAAGACAGCTAAGAAGGCACCACAAAACTGACTCTATGTATTTTGGAAAAACCAAACAAATTTCATTCTCTCTCTGGGCCAGTTAACGCATCATGCAAGCAAATCATGGGTTAATTAGTTACAAATCGTAATTGTAATTTGTAACAGTCCCAGTGTTTAATATATATGCATTGTCCAGGTATTCTGTGGTTGAGACAGAGACCAAGTTTGCATGTCATGGTGGGAAATTGTGGGTTATTCATCCCACAATTTGCTGGGACATGCACTATCTGCAAGCGGGACAGGCAGGATTTGTCCCAGGATTTGCTGGGACACACACTGTGCGCAAGGGGCTTTCAATTTCTGTAAACAACCTCCAGCCAACCCGATCAGAGGTTGTGAGCGTAATGTGTGAACCTGGACCAATGGGTTGTTTAGGGGCTAAACAACCCACCGGTTAACCCATGGTTTGTTGCTGGGTTAACCACTGGGTTGGTTAGCCCCCAAACAACTGATCGGTCTGAGTTCACACATCATGCTCACAACCTCCAATCAGGCCCAATCAAAGGCAGTTTACAGAAACTGGAAGTGGCTTGCAGGCGATGTGTGTCCCAGCAAATTGGGGGTTGAATAAACTGTCTCAACCACAGAATACCTGGAAAATGCATATATATATAAAACACTGGAATTTCTGAATCCTCTAACTTGCACTAAAAACTCTAGGACAGGGGTGGGCAACTTCAGGTGGTCCGAGGGCCAATTTCCACCTCCCGGACCACTCTGAGGACCACACTTCTGTTGTTGCTGCTACACCACCAGCAAAAAAATCATTAGTTTGTCATCAAAATTTGATGCAAACTGCTACAGAGACTCAAAAGGGCCATATTAAGCTTGAAAACAAAGCTAAATTTGGCACTTTTGAGTCTCCATAGCTGTTTGTTGCCGAATTTCTTTCTGAAAGTGTTATTTAGATAACTGAACACTAATCTGGTATCCTTGGTCACTGACAAAATAATTTTTAGTTATGCCTGATTCACAGCATGTTTTTGCATTTTAGAGCATTGTTCTAGGTATTAAATAAAAGGAGTCATTAAAATGTAAGGGATAAATATTTTCTGAGGGGGAAAGCCTATGGGGATTACCTTTTTTAAAAAAATCCATGTGCTAATTGGATGCTATAAGGTAGCCTCCTCAATTTGGTGCCAACAGTCATGCTGGCTGGAGAGACTGGAGAAAGCTGCCACAAGGCAACTGAGCATGAACAGCACATTAGCAATGACTTGGAGATCTGCTACATGCCACAGAGAGGATTCCTGCCTCCTCCTTACAAACATTACCTTAGAAAGCTGTTCTTACCTTTTCCTTTTTTAACGTTTTTCTCTGCTTCTTCAAACAACCCTGGCAAGTGAATTACCACACCATTTCCTGGAGAAAGCCATGAAAGAGAGAGTTCAATGTGGAATGCAAAATAAATTAAAATTCTCTCCAAAGTCCACAGTTTTACATTAGAGATGGGGAAAGTACACCAATAGTATTTGAGATATAATAGTATGAGAGGGAGCACAGGGCCATTCCACCAGCCCTGCTGAAAGGCCGCCCTCCTGGAGGCTCCTCCTCCCTCTACTGTCACCACCACCAGCCATTCCAGCAGGCTGTGCAGAGGGAGAAGAGAGCGCAGGGCTATTCCACCAGCCCTGCCAGGAGTATTATTAATATTCCCCCTTCTTCCCTCCCCATTCCTTTTTCCTTGTGTGTCGTGTCTTTTTAGATTGTAAGTCTGCGGGCAGGGACTGTCTTGTTAATTGCTGTAAACCGCCCAGAGAGCTTCGGCTATTGGGTGGTATAAAAATGAAATGAAATTATATGAAATAAATAAATAAATAAATTATATTTATACCCCACCTTTTTTCCTGCAAGGAACCCAAGGCAGCTTACATAATCCTCCTCCTCCTCTCCATTTCATCCTCACAACAACTCTGTGAGGTTGGTTAGGCTGAGAGTCAGTGACTGGCCCAAAGTCACCCAGTGAGTTTCATGGCCGAGTGGGGACTTGAACCCGGATCTCCCGAGTCCCAGTCTAATACTCTCACCACTACACCACACTAGCTCTCAATGGTTAACCATTTCAGTTAAATTTAGTTATATTGTTAACCATTTCAGTTAAATTCAAGGGCTGTATCCAATGGTGCACTCATAGAAAGCACTTCCACTTATGCAAGATCGGGTGCCTGATCACTGAAAGTAAAAAGGACATGCACCTTAAATAATTAGGCTGATCTGTTTTTCTAAAAAAAATGATGACTAACAAATAGATTATGGAGGTTGGGCAAGGAGGGAAAGAAACTGAGGAGTGAATATCACTTCACACATTTCATTTTTTAGGTGCACACCCAATATTTTTTTGCTTTCATACCTAATACATTTTGAACACAACAAATATGTTTGCAAACACATGTATCATACAAAGACACTCATCAAGGAACTGGGATTAGCTGCAGCTCCCTACTAAGCACACCAAGAGGCAAGTTCAGGGTTACTGTTATATAAAGTGGGGAATGCCCTGCAACCTAAACTATGCCATTTCTCCCAACTAAAATCACCCTCAAAGCTGCTATTCGCCCCCCTGCTGGGAAGTAAAAACAGGTACAATATGGATAACTGGTGCCTGTCCCCTCCTCTCCACTGGGGCTAATAGCAGCTTCAGGGATTTCCTAGCACTGCTTCACTGATCAAATTAACAGCCCTTTGAAGCTCCTTTGAAATAAAGAAAGATATCGGGGAAATTTGATCATAGGTCTCCAAACACATAGCTTGGTCCCGAGAATCTCTATAGATTGCAGGAGGAAAGAAAAACAAAACACAAACTCCCAAATGAACAACCAAGCATTACTACAAATACCACCAAGAAATGTGGTATTGCAGGTGTATCCTAATGTATACGTTACATGTAGCCATTGCCCAATATGTTTCGATGTTCACAGGTGGTCAAGCAACATTCATAATCTACTCTTGTAAATTTTTCAAATTAAGGGCCAAGGAGCCCTAGACTGTAGAGGTACACTGTATTTTGAAAAATTATCACTTACCAATAAATGCTGTGACCTTGGGATTGATGATACCACTGGGTAAGAGATGAAAGTCATATTCCACGGAATCAACTACAACAGTATGTCCAGCATTGTTGCCTCCCTGCAGGTTAGATAGGATTTATTGTTTTCACCTTGTCTGAAAATACGTACGAATAATTATTTTCACATTAAAACTACCATGAGCCTTTCATATATGTAGTTCCCACTTCTTTATAGCTAGGGAGAAAGCCAAATCAAAATAGTTTTCTCTTAGCTTGTCAGTATGAACAATAAACCCCTCACTAATGCTCTTGAGTGTACCAGCACTCATTTGACTGATTAAGTTGCTTTCAACTTGTCTTTTCATTTACACATACACCCAATATTTTTCAATTGAATTCATAAGGCAAAATTTATTTCTTGAAAGATAACAATAAGCTTTACAATGTGCAGGCCGCATTCACTTGTTCTAACTAGTTAAATACCTCATTTTAAAAAATTATTATAATTATATCATGCTTTTCATGATAAAATCCAACCAAGATGGCTTACAAGTTAGACAACAATGCATTAATACAAACCAATGTAAAATAATATTAAAAAATAACTCATAAGTATCTGGCCCACAGAGCAGCTGATGGTAGAAGGCTCTGTGGGGGAAGGAAGGGACAGACCAGCTGGAACAGGGGCCTGAGATGCTTTTCGCCTGCCTGCCTCTCTCTTCTGGGATCTTTCCCACAAGGCAGTTGGTGGTAATGGCCTTGTGCGGGTGAGAGGACAGTCCAGCTGGAGCAAGGACCTGAGGTGTTCTTTGCCTGCCTTTCTCTAAAACAGGCTTCCCCAACCTGGTGCCCTCCAGATGTTCCCATTAATTTAATACATTAAGGGCACAATCCTATGCATATTTAGACAGAAAAAAGTCCTACAACTCCCAGAATGCTATCTAAACATGCATAGGATTCCACCCTAAAGTCCAATATTTTAGACACTGTTTCAGAACCTCTATGCAAATCCAACAACACTTCCCACGTAGTGCAAGTACACAATTAAATGTAGCTATATTTACCCTGTTCTCAGATAAAAACACAGTAAAGCTGAGACACTTGAGCTGATGAAGTCCAGATACATAGGGGGATGGGAGCATGAAAGGTCTCCATAGTGCAAGCAGTAAAAATCCAAACTATGCTAATACACAATGAATATGAGAAGCTATATTATTTTCCTACCCAAATAAGCAATCAAGCATTGTATTTTTATAAGCTATTTTAATTAATAGGTAAATCTAGCATGAGGTTGATTATTCTAAGGAACTGAGGAAAAACTAACCACGGGGGGACGGGACGGGACAATCCTATGCATACTTCCTCGGAAGACCCACTGTGTTCCATGGGACTTACTCCCAGGTAAGCGTGCATAGGATTGCTGCGACTCAGTGCAGTCTTAAGCATGTTTGCTCAGAAGTAGGTCCATTGAGTTCAATGGAACTTGCTCCCTAGTAAGTGTGTTTAGGATTGCAACCTATGATTAACAATACAGGCTTATGTTTGTTTTAAATTAAGTCAATTTAATTGCGCTATGCAACAAGCACGCACAATGTTCAGTGGCTCTGGTAGCTGAATAGTGAGTAAAATATACAAATCCAGCCTTCCAGTTTTGTGAACATACTTGGCATATTTTTTCTGACAGGATTTACCTTGCAATAGTCCATGGTGCCAATATTTATAGAGATATAGCACGCCATCTCTGGCATGCCTTAAAACCACAAGAGATTTAGAAAGCCTCTTGTACATCTGGCAGTATTTTACTCCACTATCCTACAAATTTATCTGTCTTATACATTTTAGCTTGTCTAATCCTCTAAAATACAGAATTTTGTTCTAACAAGGAACCCCAGAGCTCCAAAAGAGATGTAACACCATTGTTCTTACTTTTTACTTAAAAGTTCTTCTTCCAACACGTAAACACCTTTACAAGTTTCACTTTCGCCTGGACTAAGTTGTGCTCAGCTTCATTATCACACAGCCAGCCTGCCAATGTGGCTGATATTGGTAGATGCTGAAAGGCATCACCCATTTGGAACCTGGGTTTCTGCAGGAGAAAGCACTAAGGTGATGGTGGGATGTCACATTCAGCTGATTCAACTGCTAGTAGCTAGTAAGCCCATCCAATAATTGTAAACTTATGCCATGGGAACTAAGAAAACGTTTTACTTAGGGGTGGAACTCCCCTTTACTTAGACTCTTGTGTTCCCAAAACTTACTTCCCTGAGCTACCCAGCTCTTTTGTTTGCTGCTAGCAGCCTTCTACAGATGATTTTTAGTTCCCTTCAAAGGAGAATGCATTCTCGTGAAGTATTTGAAGAGTGTAGATTGTTGGATCAGCTTGGGACCATACTTTCTCTGGGTACTAGGTCCTAGCCAATCCTTTCCGAACTCTGCCCTGATCAGTATGGTCTTAGGAATGTAAGTGGGTTTTAGGAATTTGTAGATTCACACCAGCTTAGAAGTGTGGCGTAGTGGTTAGAGTGTTGGACTGGGACTTGGGAGATCTGGGTTCTAGTCCCCGCTCGGCCATGAAACTCACTGGGTGACTCTGGGCCAGTCACTGACTCTCAGTATAACCTACCTCACAGGGTTCTTGTGAGGATAAAATGGAGAGGAGGACGATTATGTAAGCCACCTTGGGTTCCTTGCAGGAAAAAAGGTGGGGTATAAATATAATACATAAATAAATAAACACTTGAATATAGAAAATAATTTTTACTGAAATGTTTACCCACAGAAAGTTAGGGAAAAGAAGAATACATGCAATTTGTGGAAAAAGGTAAAGTACAGATGACTTCTATGTAGAAGTACGTACTAAAGTACAAGTGGGCCCTGCAGTCTTAACTAGTTACTCTGTAAATATACATATTCTGCAAAAATAGGCAGGACTCTGTCCCTAGGCAGAAGCTAGTAGCTGTGGGAAAACAGTAATCTTAGAGGTAGGGTTGCAGGGGACTCCTAGCGATAAACAGTAAAAGTAAAATTGCTTCCCTGGCACCACTAATAGCAGCACCGGAACAGCATTTCCTCTCCTGCAGTCCAGCTGATCCGCTGGGGCCTGACTCAACACATCTGCTTCTGAGTAGACATGTTTAGGATTGCACTGTAAGTATATCTTGGAGCAATTGGCATTGCACTAAAAGTTTTTTATTATCTGCTCTTACAAACAATATGTAGATCTTGGCATTCATGATGAAACAAATAAACTTTTATAAGAAAAGCTCAAAATAAGAATTCCTATAATATAATTAAGAAATGGTGATAAACTTGGATATTAGTGTATCGTCATTTATATGTAGTAGGGATGGAATCCTATGCACATTTAATTGAGAATGAGCTCCAATGAACTTTGTAAAACGTGTTTGAGTAAATGTGTACAGGATCCAAATGTCACAATAACAGTAAAGAAAATTGATCAACCTGAATCCATATTTATCTAGATCCCACTCTATCTTGGAAGGGAAACATATAATTGAAAATATTAGCATACGTTTATTTCTGTAATCAGTGTCTGAAAGATCCATAGAACTTCCACTTTGAGCGTCATTGACTTCAGTTTTCCATGAATTAAAATAAACTTCTCCACTCTTTCAAGTGTAAGTTTGTTCTTTGTCACTTGATGTCTCAGATTTTTCTATCTTCTACAGGTGGGAAAGAAGAGCAGTCAGAGGTTACACTATGCACACAGATGCTCCTCAGGTGTTGTCTAAGAGCCATTGGATTGCTCCCTAAGAGATGGAGCTGCTCCACCCTAAATATTGCACACGTTTGTAACTATTGTTTGAATAAAACTAAGAGCTTTCTACTCTTGAATAAATTGTTTGAATACTTTTCAAATATATATATTTTAAATTTCATAAATATAGATAGAACACAGTACAATTTTAAGTGCTATGTTACAGGATACACTTCATATTCTTAACTAAGATGAGTTTAGTTTTGACAAGAAGGTATTGCATATATCTCAGTATCTCTTAAGACACTCTTTCTCACTATGGCTTCAAAAATTCCAGTACTTTACATTTATAGTCTCCACTGTTACATTGGCTGTGGAGGCCAAAGAAGTAAAGCCATTGGTCACTAAGGATGCAATCCTCAACAGGGCTTACTTCTGAGTAGATATGCATAGGATTGCATATCTCTTAAAGCATTTCTTTCTTTGGGTGCCTAAAAGGAAAACCCAGCAAAAATGGGGGGGGGGCGCTGGAGAGAGAGAGAAGAGTATGTACATATCACACCAGAGATTCCACAATGGCATCTAACATACTGTACAGAGCAGGTAGGGAGGATCCTGATGAAACTCCAGTAAACATAGAGGCAAATCACCTTCTCTGGACTACTGTAGCTTCTTCATAAATTTTAGGTTTTATCTGATCTAGAATAATGTTTTAAGGCTCTAAATTAAGCAAGAAATATTTGCAGAGAAGAGCCTTATTCTGAAAAACAGAAGGGTTTTTTTTATAAAAAGCTCTTTGGCCTGTGTGTTTTAGTATGTTATCTCTGAAACCGTAAGGACTAAATGATAAGAACAGTCTTCAAAATTTGTCATGCAGCTCCGACGCCTATGCGGTTTCCAACTTCTAAAAGATACCATGGAACAATTGAAACATTTTTATGATCTTCCACTGTCATTTTTATATATTGTATTTTACTGTTAATTTAAGTGACATGTTAAGACTGGAGAGAACTGTTTAAGTATAATTTCATAGTATTTTTTTTTTTAAATGAGGTGGATTCCATTTCAGTCTGGCTCTAGGCCTGGTTATGGGACAGAGACTGCTTTGGCTGCCTTGGTAGGCAATCTACACTGGGAAATGGAAGGGGGAAGTGTGTCACTGTTGGTTCTGCTGGAAATCCTTATTTTATTTATTTATTTATTTATTTTATTATATTTATACCCCGCCTTTTTCCTGCAGGGAACCCAAGGCGGCTTACATAATCCTCCTCCATTTTATCCTCACAACAACCCTGTGAGGTAGGTTAGGCTGAGAGTCAGTGACTGGCCCAAAGTCACCCAGTGAGTTTCATGGCAGCTTTCAATACCATTCAAGGAGTCTCTCTTCCAAGGAGTCTCTCTGGGATGGAACTTGGGCACTGCTCTATAGTGGCTCTTGTCTTTCTTGGAGGGGCAATTTCAGAAGGTGGTGCTGGGGAACACCTATACAATACCTTGGCTGTTGGCCAGTGGTGTCCCTCTGGATTCCAACTTGTCCGCCATGCTATTTAACATATACATGAAACAACTGGGAGAGGTTGTCTGGGGTTTTAGCATTTGATGCCACCAGTATGCTGATGACACCCAACTCTATCTCTCCTTTCCATTGGGATCCAAGGAAGCTGTACTAGTTCTAAATCAGTATCTGATGTGGGTAATAGACTAGATGAGGATGAAAAAATTGAAGCTTAAACTAGTCAAGACAGAAGTTGATTCAGAAATATATAAAGTGTCAATGGGAAACTTGATTTAAATCAGCTTTTTTTTTTCTTGCTGATTTAAATCAAACCACCCAAGCATCCATACAATTCATGTCGGTAAATGCCAATTTTTATTGTTTCAGGTGGTTAATAGCAAGCCCTAAGCACAACTACTAACAATTACTCCATCAAGAGAGGTATTCATGTGCACTCCTGATACTCATTCTTTTCTTTTTTCCTCTAGAGTAAACCAGTCAGAGAAGGCAGATATATTTGAGGCACTTCCTGTTTTGATCCAAACTGGGCTAAATATTTTTTGTGCAAACAAAGTTTACCTGCAAACCAGAACTGAAAGTCACTCCTGCTAGGGACAGGAAATACACTGCAACATTTTGTTGATGGGCCCCACTTGCTCCTCTTCTAATGCCAGTGCCAAGAGGATGGGGGGGGGAATACCCTCCCTGAGCTCCAACCAGCATTACAAGCATTCTGTTCCAAGCTGGCTGGAGACCTGAACTGGAATGAACACTCCAGTCAGGTGCTGAAGACACATGAGAACATTTTGTTGCAGGCTCCCACTCATCTTCTAATGCAAGTGTTGGAGTAGAACCCCAATCTACAAATCCTCACATGAACATGATCATCTCTGCATATTCACCAATGAAATTGTTAGAGATGGGTGGCCAACTCCTTGAACCACACGGGTGTGTGTGTGTGCTGGATTCTCCCCAGCTAAACTTCATAGGGCAGGGTCTCTCCCCCGTTCAAGATATCATCATTCCCTTCCCACAGGATATGGGAGTTAAACTCTGCTTTGAAGACAGCAGGCATTCCCTTCTGCAGGAAATTAGAAATCATCCAGCCTGGGGAACTCCGCATCTGTCTCTCTAAATCAGCACCAATGCTAGTGTTAAGAGTTCCACAAGTGCTAAGTTTGGATTCTAAGTTTAAATAGCATTCCATCTTCACATTAATGTGTTATCATTTGCAATCAAGCATTTTATCTTTTGGGGGGAAATTGGTAAGAGTAAGAAACAGAACATTTCCTCTAAATTAATTACAAGAAATGTTTCTGAAGTCTATCTAGTGCTGCTCATCCAAAGAAAGCTACAAAGCTTGTATCCTTGGTTGAACTACTTCATTGGAGGTAACCTAATCTAGCAATCTCTCTCTCTCTTGAAGGCTTGTGGGCTAGTTGAAACTGTGAAGGCATTTCATATATTCTGCTTCTGAAAAGAGTTTTCAGCTTCTATTACCACACTCCCCATTAGTAGCATGGGTCCCCAGCATAGGTCCATGCTGGACACCAAAATAGGAGGAAGAGAGAAAGAATGGGTCTCCATAGAAAGCCAGGATCTTCAACGCATTCAGGATAATCTTGCATCTGCTCACCTACCCCTCAAACTCTAAAAACTGGCTTCAACAAGGGGTGGGATATGTGAACTTGCCTCTGCCACAGTACAATACCCCTATAGAAAGTATAAATTATAAAAACAAACTCCCAAATTACTCTCCCTGAAAGGTCACCACAGGGTCAAAATCTCTCTCCTAATAACCATTTTGGGGGCCAATAATCCTTCCTTAATAAAACATAGATTATCCCCCCCACACCTCATTTTAACCTCATAACAACCCTGTGAGGCAGGTTAGGCTGAGAGATGGTGACTTTGGACCAGTACAGTGAACTTCATGGCTGAGTGGGGATTTGAACTCTTGTCTCCCCAGTTCTAGTTTGACACTAGTTATACCTAGATCAAATGGTACTTTCAGTTTTAATTAAAATTGACACCAGGAGGCATTAAAGGGGACTGTAGCTCTTATCTGGAGACCTTTGTGTAAGACAATACTTTATACCAATTAATACAAGGAAAACTAGAGCTTAATTGTTACTTAGATCAATCAAATTCTGTGCATGTTAACCAAAATAAAGTAAGAAACCTGCCTCAGGAATGTTTGACAGTGTGCACATAATCTCTAGTAGTCCAATTGTGAGCTACCAAGTCAGCAAAAAGGGAAAAGAAATAAAAGCAAATTGACTATTGCTTACAACAGCTTTTCCCAACCTGGTACCCTCAGATGTTTGGGACTTCAACTCACATCAACCTTAGCCAACATAGCCAATGGTCAGCAATCCTGGGAGTTGCAGTTCAAAACATCTGGAGGCACTAGATTGGGGAATGGTGGTTTACCACATGGGCAGATGCTACTGCTGCATTATCAGTTACAATCTGATTCCAGTGTCTCAGACTGGGGCCATGTCTAGGCGAGGTGATGTGGGAAAGGTGACATCACGGCTAGCAGTTAGAAGCCTCTGATCTCCTGTCCCGAATTAAAGGACCAGTCGCGGTCCTTCACAATCAGGTATGTCTCCTGAAGGCCAAAACTAAAAAGACACTTATGTAAAATCTTAGCCAGTCTTTTGAACTGCAATTATACCCTTTTACTAGATTTTGGTGTACCAACTTTAAGGAAATTTTCCATGGAAGTGAGCAGGGTCTGCTTTCAAAGCAAGTTCTAATGCCTGATTTTTCTGTGGACCCATGTTCTAAACCCACCAAAGAATGATAGTAATCCTTCAGGTTCAAGATGTTCCCTGTCAAGATGACACTTATTCCATCATGCCATTTTAAGAAAAACAATAAAGTCTTACAGTATTTTTTGTTTTATAACTACAGTTGCAGAAGTGCCAATATTTTTAAAAAATCATCTTCAGTTGCTCAGATTATGTTTCAGACAGGAGTGAAATCCCTGACCACTAGCTGATAATTCTAAAGTATCCTAACTAGTCAACATGCATAGCAGTTAAGTAAACATATGTCAAAAGAAAAATGAGACAATAGTTTAACGAATTAACACTTTACTGAAGAAAGTCTATTCATTTCCAGGATGGCATATTATAAAGATTAACAGCTCAATTCTATGTATGTTTACTCAGAAAAAAGTCCCAATATATTCAATGTGGCTTTCTCCCAAGTATAAGGATTACAGCCTAAATTAGCAGTACAGAGTTGCTTGCATATCTGATGAAATAATTAGATAGCTTCTAGGAGAGGCTTGTTTTAAAGCTGCAGATATAAACAGTGGCATCTTTAAAAGAAGAATTGTCTATACAGAGTGAACAGAAATCCTTAAGATACCTAGAAGCAAACAAAGAATCAAATATGCCATCATCACTACCTGAGGCAGCAAGTTTCTTACACAATATGTTCAGAATTTCAAAACAAGTATTATAAAAGAAGGAGAAGATAGTGATATCTTATCCAACTGAGGAGTAGAAGGGTAGACTGACTAAAACAAACCAACAAAAACCCTTTTCCTTGGCATATTTGCAACATATATTTGAAGAGACCATGAACCTCATGGCGCACACGACGGAAATGTGGTTAGCAAATGGATTTATAGGAGGTTTTGGTTCTGTTTTTCTCCTAAGAACTCTACAACAACACAGTTCTGGCATGTCATTTAACTCTGTGAGAGATTTAAAGTGAAGTATGAGAATGGCAATTGATACGTCTCAACTTTCATTTTCCTAACTTTTTAGCACTTGATAAGTGTGTTTACATCATTCAAGAGAGGTACAAGTACCTATAGTGTACTGAAAACAAAGGCATTAACATGGTAAAATATAGGTCTGAATCTGTTTATTTTTGGAAAAGAAATCTAATCCTTCTCCTAATTTTAGAGTTCTTAATAGACAGTCAAATCAGAAGGCAGCTGCAGATGTTCAACTATCATGTTTTAAGAGCTATTTTGAACAGCTGAGCCCCATGCTATACAACAAACTGCTTTTGAAACTCCCCTCAATTTCAAAAGCAGGCTTGTCATGGGAGGACTGCTGTTTGAGAAAGAAGCCTAAATCCCATTTGACTCTCAGAACTAGTATTGTAGTTCTTGGTATCCTGGTTATAGCTTCCATCTTTCTTGTTTGAAAAGGTGGACTTCTACCAAACATTGTATTATCATCAACATCTATCAACAATAGATAACTTAAATATCCGAGTGCTGCTCTTTACATAGCCAAAATGGCACTATCTATACACAAGAGGGAGTTATCAGCAGGCTTGGGGGTCCCCAAGGTTGAAGTACCACCAAAAAACCTTTAAAAATATTTTTTATATACACCACTGATATAATTTATTGTTAATGGGCAATATACAAATGCAGATTATATTTAAAACAAACCCTAAGGGGCAGGGGGACCCAAAACAGCCCAATGAAGACTGAGTGGCCAATACTCAGTGGCCAAAGAATGTTAACTGACTTGGGATGGAACTGATTATCCTAAAGAGGTGTACTCCACACCACATTTTGTCGCAGGTCCCACTTGTCTAATTCAGCCATTTCTGAGCATTTTGGAAACATTACAACTGCTAAATTAGACAGGACCAACAGGCAATCTATGCTAGTATCCTATCTCTCGGAGTAAGCAATAGGAGAATCTATACAACCCCAGGAGAATCACAGGGCTAAGCCAGAAGTAGATGATATTTTTGAAAACATCCAAAAGCATTCCGCTTCTGGCAATTTCCCAGTTGTTCCTTCAGAAGTATTCACCTATCCAGGAAGCACTGCCTTCAATTTGAATTGATGTCACTTGCTCTCAGTGACATCAGCTTAATCTGATTATAATGTATACAGCCAATGTGACCCCCAATTAACTAGGGACTGGCCATGTGACTACTCCAGAAAGTACCACCAAAGAAGTAGATTGGGGAAATGAGGAGAAATAATGGCAGAGAATAGGATTGAAAAAACCTGAATGTTTTGACATGCATTTTTGATAGGTATTTCTGCTCCCATCCAAAGAAGTTTTACTTTTGACCCAAATATCAGAACAGATAAAGTTTCATTATAGTACTGAGTATATGGACTCTTGATCTAACTCAGTATAAGGTGGCTTTAAAATATTCTTATATGCATGTATAAGTTTTAGGCCTTGACAGACTTTCATGCTTAGGATTTTAAACAAGCTGAATATGCACTTCATTCACAACAGGCTGGATCAAAGTTGGGTGAGCTGGAGATCACTTGTGCAACAGATCTTTTCTATCCCCCTCCTTCCCCAACCTGCAAGTCACCAGAGGGCCAGTGGACCTTCCTAAACAGGACGGGCAAGCGCTTGTACAAGAGGCTTTCTTGCCTGATTTCTGGCAATTTCCCCCTTCACACTTCAGCCCCCACACCATAGCCTCTGCTGTTCAGGAAGGTTCCTTGACCCTCCTGAGATGGTTTTCAGGGCATGCAGAGGGCCTAGGGAATGGGAAAGATCTGCTGCATGAGTAGCCTCCTGTTCATGTAACTTTGAATCCAACCCAGTATATGGGCTCACTATTCAAGCAACACTTCAATTTGCCTATTCTACACAAGTGCAATAGCTCCAATGATGGTTGCAAACAAGCAGAGCATAATTTGAACAGATCCTCTGGTTTTATGTTCATTCCTAGTGCTAATAATATTTCATAGGCTATGGTGCCATGATTCTGTAAAGCTGTACAGGGGAGGAAACGTTTACAAAATAATGTCAATGACTTCAGAGTATGACAGTGTGGAAGAAAAAACTTCAATGAGAAGTTGGTGTGTGTAGTTTTCGTTTCCCATTTCAACAACAGTAAAAACAAACAACAATGTTTTGCCATTACAGTAATAGCAACCCTCCAAAACAAGCCAACTGAAACCTCTTCAGATTCTTAAAATCAGTTAGATAGCCTGTGATTTTATGAGTTATCTAGGTATGACAGGTGATCTGACTTTTCATTTCCTAAATATGGAACTGCTATTACAATACATTGATTGCTTAAGGGTGAGAAACCTGTTCTAATCTGAGCATGTTTGAAATATGCATTCTACAACCTATATACAAGGATCCAAAGTGTTGTATGCGGACTTCTAAGCATTCAGCAGGACCTTTCCAACCACAGGACTCACTTCTGAAGGCAGGAAAATCCTCTGGAGTAGCATCTGATGCAGTATGAGAGGCTGCATTAAGATAAAGTCACACATTTCTTGTACATGTATGGAAGAGCTTACGCATGCACATGATGCTCTTGGGATCCTAGCCACAGTTTAGGAGTAGTTCTGTTGTAGACTGTTAACCCATTAGATGATCTTTGGACTCTGTTTCCAGCAAATCACCCAGTTAGAGAGAACAGGTGTTTAAATTATTATTTTCAACTGAATTTAGGATCTTAATAGTACCTAACATTACACTAGTACCTACAGCATGATCAGTATACATGGATGACATGCAGTGCCAGCATCTCTTCATGAGCTATGTTTATACACCAAGTAAGAACTCACAGAATCACTCAGGTGCCTACATTTGTTTTTCAAAAACAAACAAAAACACCATCCCGACTTTTTGGCAGTACACAACAAGAACGTTGAGACTCAACATTCCTCCTCCTCCTCCTGCCGCCAAGGAACTCAGGCTTGAGGTTAAAAGAAGGGGGCAGCCTACTGGTAAAGGGGCGGCCAAGGCCTCACCAGCCACCACTGCGTTTCTCGCTCATACTTCGTGTTCCCCCCTACAAGATTTCCCTGCCCCACACGTCTCGCCTGGGCGAAGGCAGCCACCACGGCACTGCAGGAACCCGAAGGAAAACGCAGTGGACAGCTGACTGACGGGCGACAGAGTCGCTCTCCACCCTCCCCAGGCGGGAAATGGCCTTAAGGGTTGGGGGGGGGAGGACTATAAGGAAGGAACAGGTCGCTGCTGCGGCTTCTCCCCGTCACAAAAGCAGCGCCGTCGGGGGGCCTCTTCGTGCTCCTAAGGAAGCAGCAACCCAGCATAGTAACAACAATGGAGGGGAGGGGAGGGGAGGGGAGGGAGAAGGAGCGAAAAGAGCCGGTTATGGGGAAAGCGAAGGAGGAAACGTGGGGGGGGGGGGAAGGAATACTATTGACTGATTAAAAACGCCAGCGAGGGCGGGTTAATACAGAGCGCGGTAGTTACCATAGAAACTAAGGCGGGAAAGGACACGAAGGAGCTATTTAATTGCCCCGCTTCCCCCACCCCCCAGCTTGTGCACAGAATGCGCCCCCAGGAGGCTCAAGGTGACTCCATCTCGGCCCATTCAGTTCCTCACCTGGCACCTGCAGACGATGTCCGCGTCCTGCGCCAGCAGATCCACCACTTTTCCTTTGCCCTCGTCGCCCCATTGTGCTCCCAGGACCACGGTCACTTTGTTGCCGGGTTGCCGGGAAGCGCCTCCGCCATTGGGGATGGCGGTAGACGAGGAGCCGCTTTCAGACATGGCTCCCGTAGGCGAAGGTTCCCCTCTTGCGCTTAAGACACATGCGAGAGACAGAGAAGGAAACGGCGCGCCCGACTCTGCCGGCGGCGACTATTTCTTCCCCGCCTTCTCACATAGAAAATACAGTTGCCGCATCCAGCTGCTCCTGCTGTTGCCTATTGGTCTCTCTTTGACATCCCTCTTCTACGCGAGTCAAGAGACCCGCCCCCTTATCTGCATGAAATGAAAGGGAGGCCGCTTCATGCCCATATATAGAAAGAACTACGTTTCCCAGTACGCATTGCGGCGAATTCTGCAGAGTCTCTGTGTAATGGCCGCGTGTCACCCTGGGAGGCGTAGTTACTGTTGGCCTCTCGGTGTGGGAGTGGGCAGCCCACTCTCCGCTGCAGAGCTTAGGCCGAGAGGGAGCGCGCGAGAGAGACGGCGACGGTTGCTGATCGCGGTTTGGGAGCGTTCATTGGGCCATACCCATGGCGCGCTTTCTGTCCCCGGTTGTGAGGGCCGGGCTCCTGTTGCCTTGCCTGTGTCTGAGCGGATGCTGGGCCGTGTGGAGGTGCGGGAGCGAAGGATGGCATTGGGGGCTAAGAAGGTTGGGGAGAGGGTGTCAGAGACAGACAAAGCGAGGAGAGTGTCATCCCTGCTACGGGTAGCGGGTGGCCCTCCTGGTGAGCTACAGCTTGAACCCACCTGAAGAGTAAAAGTAATAGATGTGAGGCAAAGCACTACCATAGCCAGCCTCCTCCCAAAGTCCGTTACATTGATCTAAAATGAAAAAGAAGTATCTGGAGCTTATATTTGCTTTTAGATTCCTGTTTTTATAATGTCAGCCAGTGAAGATCAGAAACAAGCAAAGTTTTAAACTGAGCTTTGAGCAGTAAGGGCATTCCCAGCAACAGTGTCTGGGAGGATGGAATCTCCCCTGGAGATAAGAATGGAGGCTCTTACAGTAATACAGAATTGTGGAACATAATATTCGATCATATAAAGTAAAGACATAAACTTATTAGTTTTCTGTACTATAGCTGATGGCGTTTGCTTTCCTAGCATTCATTTCTTATCATCGCTGTTCCTAGTAGAGCCAGATAAATGCACGTCACGACCAGGGGCAGTGGGACAGTTCTGATCTGGCCAGAGGGGGGGAAATATGCTGGTTTTTTAGTTGGTTGGCAACAGGGCGGTGCTAGGTACAGTTATACCTTGGATTGCAAGTAACTTGGTTTGAGAGCATTTTGCAAGACAAGCAAATTTTTAAATATTTATTTAATATTTTTTTATTTGATATACAAGCGACGTCTTGCAATACAAGTACTGTAGTACGGCTTAAATTAAAAATCTCTGTACAAACTTTTTTGGGGGGATTTCGTTTTGATATAAGAGTGTTTTGGATTACAAGCACGTTTCCGGAACGAATTATGCTCTCAATCCAAGGCATGATTGTACCTGAAAGATCTGGGGCTCAGGTCCATAGGACAAAAAAAAATATGCACAAATTTGTATGGTAATTATATATGCAAATATATGTGCATAATTAGAAATAATTACTGTGATTTAAATTATATAGAAGGCAAGCTAATTAACCTCTTGCTTGTTTTCACGACAGAATTTTGCAATGTTCCAAATTGTGTTTGCTTAAAACTTACCCTCTATGTACCCACAGTTTTCCTTGGTCTTTCAGGCCCAAATCAGATGGGGGAAATGGAGTGCCTGGAACCAGCTAAGAGCTGTATGGCACCTTAAACATTTACAGATTAATTGCAAACTGAACATGGCATACTGGCAAGAGAGAGTGTGGGAATGTATTGACATAACCCATGCTGCAAACATACACAATTACTAGGGAGAAACTCAAACTCCCATTAAACATATTGAGATTTACTTCTGAGTAAATCACTTGTTTTTCTCCCCCCCCCCCCCCCATCACCAACAAGCACAACAGCACTGGACAGGACCTCATGACTGGAGGACATTGGTGAACTGCTCCTGGTCCCCGGACCAGGTGAGGAAGTAGAGAGAACCACCACCAAAAGTGGCTCCTCATTTTATTTCAAATACTTTATTTTGGTAGTTCTTGGTACAGTTCTTGGGTTCTAACTTCTTGAAATCCTAAAATCTACACCAAATGTTGCAATATTAAGTTTCTAGCAACCTCATCATACAACCATTAAGGGTGCAATCCTATGCATGTTTAGACAGAAAAAAGGTCTACAACACCAGCATGCCCCAGCCAGCTATGCTATATTTTGATAATATGTCGTTTTTCATGGTCTTTGGAATGAGTATCCGTTGTCCTTTGAATATGATGCCATCTTGAACACTTAATTCATCACGAAAGTTCCAATACTCTCGAGTGTAGCTTTCTCCTGGTTATCTGGCCAACCTGCTAAAATAATAGAGATAAATTTTGCAGTTCTTTGTCTTGTAAAGTGTTTTCCTTGACTCTTTGAAGTCCAGGCTGGGAGATGGGCATGTAGGCAGCTTGATTAATGCTTTCTAGTCCCTCTTGTGTAGTTCAAGTTTCCATGGAATTGAGTACAGTATCTCATAGTCTCGCTTCTCAGTGTGCTTTTCTTGTGGTAAGGGTGCCCTGGATAGGAGATCTGCTATGTACATCTCAGTTCCTTTTTTTGTATTGTACGTCCAGGGGATTGTTGTGATATGAATCACATTGACCAGCTGTAGCACAGTGTTTACACATGGAGAGGAACAGAATGGCGGTAAACAAGTGTGTTGTGTCTTTCTACTTTCCCGTGTTCTTTCTCATGGGGAAGCTAGACCCTGGGATCATTATGAGCTAGTCACATGGTTTGTATGTTCTGATGATGTGCTAACTTGTTTTTCTGTCTGAAGCCATTTTAGAGAGGAGCAGGACTGCTTTCTCTATTCTTTCTCTCTTCTGGCTATTGCTTGCTGGACTTTGCAACAATGTAACGTCTTTGCTGAAGTGGAGTGCTCAACCTACTCCACTGGAATTAATGCTTGCTATGCATTGTAATCTGCACATGGACTGTAACTAGGAAATATATACTCTGTAGAACTTTACTTGCTAAGTGAATAAACAGGTAGAAATAGACCTGTGGTGTTACAGAGTGTTTCCTTGCTACTTGCTACTTGGATTAGTCTGCAGACCGGGGAAGCTAGAAGCTGGTGTCGGATTATAGGCAAGCTGGCTGGCAGCTTCAAACCGACACGCTGCACGCTGCGCAGAGGGGGGTGAGATCTGGAAGATCTGTGTGTGGAATAATGGGCCTCTATGCACAGACAAGATTTTAAATCTCCCATCCAGCACACGCGGGGCTTTGCTGTCACTCACGCGCCTTCAGGGATGGCATTGTAGTCCAAGAAGCATGCGTTGAAGGTGTTTTGGAGCTGATAACAGGGACTTCTTAAAAATAATTTCTAGAGGCTTGTGATCACTGTCAACCCTGGTGGATTTCAGACCTCGTAAATACTGGTCAAATTTTTCACAAGTGAATACTATTGCCAAACATTCTTTTTCTATTTGGGCATAATGCCGTTCAGTCTGTGATTAAAAAAAAAAATCTTGATGCAAAGACAACAGGCTGTCCCATGTTACAAAAGGCCTGTTTCACTGGCGTCCACTGTATAGTGGCATCTTCATTCATGTCATAGTACTTCAAGACAGGATGTTTGGTGACCAAGTCTTTGATCTGTTGGAGGGCTGCATCATGTTGGGTTAGCCACATCCAAGTTGTGCCTGTGTCCAGTAATCGTCTGAGAGGCTCACAAACATCAGAAAGGTGGGGAAGAAATTTGGCCAGATAATTGACAAATCCTAATAACTGCTAAAGAGATTTGGTATTGGATGGTTTAGGCATCTGTTGTATGGCCCTTACCTTTTCTGGGTCTGGTTGCAAACCTTGCGATGTCAGGAGGTGTCCCATATAGGGTACTGCTGTCATTCGGAGCCTCATCTTATTTGGATTGAGTTTTAGATTGACTTTTCTGGCCCTTTCCAGGAGAGAAAGAGCAGGTTGTGTTGTGATATGTATCACTTCACCAGCTGTATCACACTGTTTACACATGGAAAGAACAGAATGGCTGTAAACAAGTTTGTTATGTCTTTCTCGTGTTTTTCGCATGGGAAGCCTAGACCGTGGGAGCATTATGAGCTAGTCACATGGTTTGTATGTTCTGATGACGTGCTAACTTGTTTTCTGTCTGAAGCCATCTTAGAGAGAGGCAGGACTGCTTTCTCTCTTCTCCTTTGTTCTTCTTGCTGGACTTTTGTCACTGCAACAATGTAACGCCTTTGCTGAGGTGGAGTGAAGCTCAACTTACTCCACTGGATGTAATGCTTGCTATGCATTTATACTCTGCACATGGACTGTAACTAGGAAATGTATACTCTGTAGAACTTTACTTGCTAAGTGAATAAACAGGTAGAATTAAACCTGTGGTGTTACAGAGTGTTTCCTGACTCCATGGATTAATCTGCAAACGGGGAAGCTGGAAGCAAGTTGGATTACAGGCAGGCTGGGCTGGCATCTTCACAACACGCTGCACGCTGAGCAAAGGGGGGAGCTGAGATCTGGAAGATCTGTGTGTGGAATAACAGGCCTCTGCTAGCACACAGACAGGATTTTAAATCTATGCGCACACGCACTCTGCTGCTCACGCACACGCGCAACAACAGGTTGCTGTCATGGTCGACTATGGCACTCTCCATTGAATCTCCACATCCATAAACCAGAATGTAATCTGCTATCACACTGATTCCTTTGAGACCTGCTAGTGTATCCTGTTGGCGGTGCTGCTATTCCTCTGCTGCTGGTTTTATGCCAAAAGGTATCCTCAGCCATCTGTATCGGCCTTCTGGGGTCCAAAATGTAAGGTAGCTGCTTTCTTCATCTAATAAGATTTGCCAATATCCATCTTTTGCATCAAGCACCAAAAATATTTTAGCCTTGGCAAGGTCTGGTAAGATTTCTTCGATGGTGGGCATTTGGTAGTGAGCTCATAATAATGCCTTGTTTAAATTACTGGGATCTATACAGATGCGAAGTTTACCAGGTTTCTCTATGGTTACCATGCTGCTTATCCACTTGGTATGTTCTGTCACTCTGACAATAATTCTATTCTTTTCCATTTCTCTTATTGCAGTCATAACTTTTTCTTTCAGTGTCATTGGGATTCTGCGTGGCATATGTTGCACTGGCTGCACCGTTTCATCTATTTTTAAATGTAAAGTGCCTGGGAGACATCCAAGTCCTTCAAAGACATCATGGTAGTGTGCAAGAATTTGTGCTGTTGATAGGCCACCTTGTGCTTTCCCCAGTGTCAAGTTTCTGTAGGTTTCTGTTCTGACTGTGTGGATGTCTTGTGTAGTATGCAATGTTACTAGTTTCATACCTTCACTTGTGCTTGCTGAGAGGAGGGGCTTTTGCCTGGAATTCACAATTTGGAATTCTAGTTGATGTTGTTTTCCTTGGTATTCTGCTTGCAGCACACATTGCCCTAGTGGTGTGAGAATTGTGCCATCATATAGTCTCAGCTTGACTTTGCTTGGTGATCGTTTTGGTTCTCCATCTTGCATTATGTTGAGAAAGTCTCTCTAGCCTATTTCATTTACAGATGCACCACTGTCTATTTGTCATTCTGTTTCTTGCTTGAGCCAGGATTGCAAAGTTTTTGTGCACTGTGCCAATACAAGTTTGACAAACCATTTCTTTGTCTTAGTGTGCACTGTTTTGATGTCGTGCATGTAGAAAACATCACTGTCTGAATTGCTGTAAAGATCATCATTGTCTACTGGTTTCACATGCTGTGCAGGTTTTGCTTGCTTATAGCGTCTGCAAACTCTAGCATAATGATGTTTTTCTGCCACAGTTTCTGGAAACTCTCACTTTGAAATCTCTTGGGTTCAGCATTGGTTTTGCATGATGACGTATGCTTGTTAGATAGTTTATTTTTGTTGATATAATGCATGCTGTCAGCTTCCGAGTGGTGCATTTCTTGCATTTGCATCAGGGTTTGTTCACTAGCTTTGCAGATGTCTATGGCTTCCTGCAGAGTCAAGGCAGGCTTTTTGAGCATTCTAACCTTATTTATTTTTATTTATTTATTATATTTATACCTCACCTTTTTTCCTGCAAGGAACCCAAGGCGGCTTACATAATCCTCCTCCTCCTCTCCATTTTATCCTCACAACAACCCTGTGAGGTAGGTTAGGCTGAGAGTCAGTGACTGGCCCAAAGTCACTCAGTGAGTTTCATGGCCGAGTGGGGACTAGAACCCGGATCTCCTGAGTCCCAGTCCAACACTGTAACCACTATGCCACACTGGCTCTTTCCAGGAGAGAGATCAGGTTTGTTCGCTTGGTCTTTTTTTTTTTAATTTTAAGTTTATTAAAACATAAAAAACAAACAAACATACACAGACATTTCAAACAACAAAACTAAACTAAAATGGACTTCTGATTTTCTCCACAGCAAATATAAGTAACAATAGGTTCTCATACTCCATAATTACAAAAAAGTTTCCCTTTTTACCCATATGCCAAAATTTCTTCTAACTCTAGTAACCCACAGAAAAAACACATATCACCTTCAATTTCTACCACCAAAACAAGGCCATTAGAGGATTCTATTCAACCTTAGTGTTAATTAAAAATGTTAATGACAATATCAAGAATGTCACTAAGCATTTCTAAAAAATTTAATATATTTTCCTTTGCTCCCTTGTTCTTAATGCCTATAACCAGTCTGTCTCTGATTAATTCTTCTTTCAAAGTGGTGTATGCACATGAATCTGCCATTTTGCACAATTTAGCAACAAATTGATCTATACAGTAATACCTTGGATTGAGAGCATAATTTGTTCCGGAACCGTGCTTGTAATCCAAAACACTCTTATATCAAAGCGAGTCTCTGGCGGGCATGAGCGGGGCCGATTTCAGCCTGCTCGAGGCGAGCGGTTACATCCCTACCTTGTCTTTCAAGACGTCGCTTGTTTATCAAGTCAAAATTTATTTAAAAATCTTGCTTGTTTTGCAAAATGCTCTCAAACCAAGTTACTTGCAATCCAAGGTATTACTGTAGTTTCATCAGGTTCCTGTGTGCATTTATTAAAGAGATAGCATTCATATATGACATTTCTAGTAGGCTCAAAATACTTTTGAAGTGCTTCTAGTAATTTGGAGGGATCTTACCTGTCTGCTGGTGGAATATCCAGGGATGTTGAAGAGTCCTTGGTCTCGAGTCACGAGTCGAGTTACGAGTCTTTGGACCCGAGTCCGAGTCCAAGTCCTTGGTCCAAAATGGTGACTCACGAGTCCCGAGTCCCAAGTCACTCCCAAAGCTGACTCCACGAGTCCCTATTAAAATCAATGGGGTTTTTTCCCAACAAAATAAGGCTACTTCAGATGTGTGGCTTAAATAAATTCTAGGCACAAGTGTGCCTTTTTATTTCAAAACTCTGCCACTGATTTTGACAAGAACAGACCAGGCAGACAAACCCAAAATAACCAGGCAGGCAGAGGAGGCCGGGAACCCCCAAAGCAGGCAGACAGAGGCCTTTGTCTTGGATAATTTAAACTGTGGAACTGGTTAAGAAGAGACCAGGCAGGCAGAGGAGGCTGGGAACCCCAAACAGGCAGGCAGAGGCAGCCAAACCCAAAATGTCTGAAAGGTTACATTAGTAAAATGATTTTAAAAAATAAACTTCGATTGTTACTGCAACTAGGTCCAGGCAGCACCTGCAGGTGGCATCAAGCAGGGATGTGGCCGAGTCCTTGGTCTCAAGTCCCGAGTCGAGTCTCGAGTCCCATTAAAAATATTGGGACTCGAGTCCGAGTCGAGTGAGAGGGGGGACTCAGTCCGACTCACGAGTCGAGTCCTCGAGTCCGAGTCCCCATCCCTGGGAATATCAAGGTGTTGCTGGAGCAAATGACATTCTTTTCCCTTTACTGATAGCAGTGTTGCAACCCTAATTATCTTTGCCATCCAGTCCTGTAGCAACTTCATAATTCTCCTACTGTGCTTTGAAAAACATCCAATTAGTAATGAATGAATGAATAGTTTTATTTACAGTCTACCGACCACAAAACTAATAAAACAGTAGGCACTCAGTTATATACATAAGGTAAAACAGAAAAAATAAAACAGAATCAGGTAAGCAAGGAGGGTTTAGTCAAAATAGCAATGTTCAGAAATTTAGCAACATTCTTAGTAATTGCGCTATTTGAACCACCCAGCAAAATGGCCAGTAAAGACTCATGAGAGCATCCAGGGAAGGACTGAGTAATTGGGTGTACAGTAATACCTTGGATTGCAAGTAACTTGGTCTGAGAGCATTTTGCAAGACAAGCAAATTTTTTTTATAAATTTTGACTTGATAAACAAGCGACGTTTTGCAATACAAGTAGTGTAGGGATGTAACCGCTCGCCTTGAGCAGGTGTAGCGGGCTGAAATTGGCCCCACTCACGCCCGCCAGAGACTCGCTTTGATATAAGAGTGTTTTGGATTACAAGCACGGTTGTGGAACGAATTATGCTTGCAATCCAAGGTATTACTGTATTACTGTATTAGAGATTCTCTAGCCCCACAATAGAAACTGCAGTTAAAGAGAACATGTGCTACGGTTTCCACCTCCACGGCAACATCTATTTTCTGTAGGAATTTTACTAAATCTGCCATCCAAAAGTTTGGAGGGTAGGACATTAAGCCGGACCAAGGAAAAAGCTCCCCTGTATTTTGGGATAGAAAGCCAATTTAAATAAAGCATGTCATTTATACGATAGAAGTCTGGCAGACCTAGCGACAAAGGAGAGCATGGGCCTTTAGCCACTGCGTGGAGCTCTTGAAAGTCAATATCAGTTAATCTCTGTTTAATAAGAAACTTAGCTTTCTCCCAAGGCATATTTATTAAATAGAGGGGATGTCTAACAGAGATGATCTTTTGCTCTATTGCTTTATTCCAAGCTGACACGTAGGGATCAGTCATAACCTGAAATGCAAATGAGACAGGCGTAAGAGAGGAGCAGCAGCGGAGCCAGAAATAAATAGAATGGATCCAAGCTAAACAACCGAGAGAATTTAGGCCAACTTCCAAATAAAGGACAGCACTAGCCACACATTTGGCCACACCAAAGATAGATCTCAGGAAGTAAGATTGAACACTTTCAAGAGGGTCTCTAAAAAGCTGGGGAACCAAATGGGGGTACTGAAAAGATATTGAGATACTGTTTTAGCTTGATAGACACATATGCCAGTGGAAATAAAACTCCCCCCACTGGTAAAGAAAAAGCGTAGTATGGCACCCAAATTTTGTTCTGCTTTAGCCTTCACATGCCTCGCCTGAACCCTCCAGGATGCCGACTCATGAAACCAGATTCCCAAATATTTATAGGAATCAACTTGGTCAAGTGTACTATTGTCCATGGACCAGGACTATCTAACCTTTCTCCTTGCAAAGACCATGACTTTGGATTTAGAATAGTTATATTAGGAGATTGTTAGTACAAAACTCAGCAAAACCAGTTAGTAAATGCTTAAGACCTAAGCTAGTCTGCGATATTAAGACCGCATCATCTGCATATAGAAGAATATATATTTTAGTGGAGCAAATCTTAGGAGGGTGGGAGGCTAATAACCCTAGGTGAGAAGGAAGATCAGCCAAATACAGATTGAATAAAGTGGGGGCAAGAACACAGCCTTGTCTAACACCACAGGAGGAGAGAATCTCCTTAGAATAATGGCCATAATTACTACAACGCATCTGGGCAGATGTATTCTGATGTAAAGCATGGATTAGGAATAATAACCTGTCAATAGAAAGCTGATCCAGTTTGCCCCATAGACGCTCTCAGGGGATACGATCAAAAGCGGACTTCAGGTCAATAAAAGCGGTGAATAGTTTGCTGCCTTTGGGATTTAAATACTTGTGAATTAGATGGGACAGAACCAAACAATGGTCCAAAGTGGAGTGTCCTGATTTAAACCCAATTTGCTCTTCTCCTAAAATATCATGGTCATTGATCCAGGATTTTAATTTAACAAATAATTAACATAGACTTTCCCCGCTATAGATATTAAGTTTATGGGCCGATAATTATTTGTGTCTTCTTTAGGTACTTTTTTGTACACCAGTATAATAAATGTGTTTAACCAGACCCTAGGAATTATACCCGATTTATTAATAAGGGAGAATAAAGTAGCTAACAAAGGGGCCCACCTGCTGATAATACATTTCAAAAGCTTGGACAGGATACTGTCTGGACCCAGAGCCTTTCCTGGTTTTAATTGAGATATTAGTTCCTCTATACTATTGGGGTCGACTGGGGGCCATTCAGGGGTGTCAAACAATGAATAAGGGGTGGAGATGGAATCAGAGAGTTTAGAGTTATTAAAAATAGAATGAAAATGGTATTCCCAGATATTTGGTGGGATATAGCAGTCAAGAGATCCAGTGCTATTGCTTAAAGCAGTGTTCCCCAACCTTGGGTCCCCAGATGTTTTTGGCCTACAACTCCCAGCTATGCTGGCTGGGGCATGCTGGGAGTTGTAGGCCAAAAACATCTGGGGACCCAAAGTTGGAGAACACTGGCTTAAAGCACCAGAAACTAGTTTCCAGAAGGATCTGTTGTTACGAGTGAGGGATGCTGCAATCAGCAACCGCCAGGATTCTTTGACAGCCTCTCTTTTTTTCTGAGCAAAGAGACTTTTGTATTCTTTCTTTAACATGTAATAGGAATGAGGGACTTGACGTTCATTATTACTGCAATAGAGGCTGTATGCAAAATGAATTTTTCTCCTATAACTAGCACATTCACCATCAAACCAACTTTTTGAGGGTTTTGAATAATTCGGTGGTTGAGTAGTAGTTTGGAGATGTGAGTTCATTTTTTTAATCAGCGACTCAAAGTTTAAGATACCCTCCACAGGAGAAGTATCAATGGTTATTTGCTGGTAGACATCTATTGTACATGAGGAATCAATGAACTGGTGGAAAAACTTGGCTGTAGTACTAGACCATTTAATCTTTTTAGCACTACCAGAGGTAAACAGGTTTGAGGAAAGATGTTGTAGGCTTAACTTAGTGACCCCGGGTATCATAATAGACAGTTCAAGTGGAAGATGGTCACTATCAGTGCAGTCTCCAACTCTAAAATTACCAACCATTGTTACCAGTTCCTTGTGGACCAAGAAGTAATCAACCACACTCGACCCTCTGGAGGAGATGAATGTAAATTCAGCCCAAGTATCATTACCATTAGTACCATTCAGGATACATAAATTGTGTTCAGAAACCAGGTGGAGTAGGCCAACCCCAGTGGGATTTACATGACTATCTTTGGAGTGGCGCAAGCCACCTGTATTTACGCCCAGATTAGCAGATGGATAGCAGCCGGGCATTTTAGGGACTTGAGAGTGGTCATCCAATTAGTAAAAAGATCACCTGTCATGTCCATGGGCCTTGGAACTGGAATCATGCATGCTGCCATTGCCACAAAATATCTTCTGCCACCAGTGTGTGTGTTCTCTTTGTAAGCGTGCTGTTTGAGCCCTCTTTGTCTTCAGAAGAAGAGATTTACTTCTGACACCATGTTTTGGTTGTGGATTCTACGCTCAAGGAAGACAGAGGCCTGGTAGTAATGACTAAAGCTTTATTGTGCACTTCTCCAGGCCTGCTGAGCTCGCACAGGGTTCCTTTGCAGGAATGAGCTGCTACCTGTCGTAGCATTAATGAAAAGAATGAGACTGTGAAAGGTGGCAGTCTCCCTTCTAGTTTAAAAGGCTGCTGCCTTCATGCTACACTCCTTATTAGTCTGCTAGCCTAGGGGAGTGAGTCCTACGGTAATCTAGTAACTTCAAGGCTACTGAATTCAGAGGGAAGAAGCAGGCTTGTACTAAGACAAATGATGGCAAGTGGGGCAGCTCTAAAGGGTACAGTACAAAAGATCCAGTCCCCATACCTAAGTTGCTTCTCCCTAACACCGTCCATGATTGGCAAGTGGCAGTTTTTGTGGCTGCTGCTGTACTGGGAGCGGATGCCTTTGTTTGTGCCTGCTCCCCTGCCACTCAGTCTTTACAATGGTATCATAAATTTCCAGTACACTGTACTGTAAAAAGGTTTCAGTGGGAAACTATTTAAATCACTGATTTAAATCAACTTTTTTTCTTGCTGATTTAAATCATTGGTTTAAATCGCCTTGATTTAAATCAATCCACCGTCAGTGACAATTAATGTAATGGCTGATACTTAATGACTGATTAATTATTGATTAGTTATTAGTGATTGATGAATATGCATGTTTTAACTTTGGTACTTGAATTAAATCTGGGACTCTGGTAATTGTTCAAATTATATTGTCTGCTACCTTCTTGGCTCTTACAGTCAAGTTCTTCAGGATCTCATTCTGTGTTCCCGCTGAGTGCTACACCTTTATTGCTACCTAATGGTTTGCTGTTTCCAGCTAATTCTATAGATTTTCAGACTTCTGTAAGCAGGAGAAGCACTAAGAGGGAACAAAATACAGATTTGTTCTTTAAGAATTTAGAAGCTGCATTTTCTGTGATCAATCAATTTTCTGTGCAGTGGTGTACATTTTTTAAAAATAAACTAGCAGAAGCAGTTATTGCACAATACTGTATTCACATGCAAACATGAAAACACAAAATGTGATCATATTCAGAAGCATATTCATTCATTAAGTTCATAAAATGATTTTCAATTTGTTATCCATAGTATTAAAATATTGAAAATCTGTTATGCTAAGTTTTGACCCCATGGTCATTATGCCACATTAAGGCAGAATTGTACTTCATGAGGAAAACACAGGATTGCCAACTCTGTGTTTTCCTCATCAGGCTTGGGCATGGAAGAATCAGCAGGCAGTGCTTAACATCACTCCTGTGTGCTGATTTTTCAATGCAAATTATTCCCAGGCAATTTTAAGTGTTATCAGCAGCTGGATTCAACAACTGAAGCTTGGCTGTGGGAGGGAACAGCATGAAGGTCATTTGCAGAGGAGCATCAGGCAAAGGAAGAGTCAAGCACCCCAACCCACCTGTCTGCCAATTTTCCTCTACAAATACCTCCTACATTTCCATTATCTTTGCACATAGGTTTGGGAATGTGTTTGCCGAGGTAACATGTAGTTGCATCCTTAAACTGGCTAATCATTGGTAGATCCGATAATTACATAGGAGATCCTTGTTGCTAAAAGATGTTGGGACTTAGTCCCTACAACATATGATGGTGTATACAGTGAATAGCTTTATTAAACTTGTAAGATCAGTAGTGGGCCCTTCAAATAGTTTCAGCTTGTGTGTCTATTCAATTTTTACTCCAAGGGAAAATAGCAGTATGAACAGCAAATCGCTATAGATAAAGCAGGCAGGTGGGAATTGTAATTCTGTGAGGGAGCAAAGAATGAAAGGATTTTACACTCATACACAGACAATGATTAGACCAGGGTTCCTCAGGGGAAGCCAAAATATGCAAATTATGAACTAGTTTAAGTTTATAGTATGCTTGTATATACGTATGCTAGTTTGATCATGGGGAAAACCTGCTTTTTTGCTTGGGTTAATGAATGCCTTGATTTTCAATCTTTTTTTCAGATATAAAACTAGAGTAGAAAATTATATTATATTCACTGCAAGAACTACTGTAAGTACTTAATATTTAAAGCTAATATTATGTAAAATGTTTGTAGCTTTTGGGCTTATTTCTCAGATTACTACACTGATCCTACCCTGAATACTATTTTTGGTAGTTATGACACCAAAGCTGAGTAGTTTTAAATTTGTTTGTGCCAGGGCTCAACCATGGAACCTTTTTTCTGTGCCAAGCTCAGGCTTGGGAAGGTGATATAATAAAGGATAGAGTGCTTTAAAAATGCACATAATACCTTCCCTCCTCTTTGAATAACCATAGGCAGCTCATATCTGTCTATCTATCTATCCATCCATCCATCCATCCATCTATATATATGGCCTTAGAGAGAAGACTTTCAAGTCAGATGTGGGACTTCTAGATAGATTTGTGTCCCAAAATACGTAATTTTAGAAGTTAATCATTGATATATCGACATACTGGAAATAGTTTTAAAGTTCTTGAGCAATTCAGAGGAAAATAGGCATGTTTAATTCCAACTGAGATATTTGCGTTTATTCTATGTGTTATATTTAAATCCCGCCTTTTTTTCTGTAAGGAACCCAAGGTGGCTTACATAATCCTCCTCTCCATTTTATCCTCACAATAACCCTGTGTGGTAGGTTAGGCTGAGAGTCAGTGACTGGCCCAAAGTCACCCAGTGAGCTTTATGGCCAAGAGGGGACTAGAACCAGAATCTCCTGAGTCCTGGTCCAACGCTCTAACCACTACACCACACTGGCTCTCCATTTGAAACTTGATTAATTTCAAAAGCTTCCTGTGATATATAAAATGTGAAGAAAGGGACTCTGCGGGAAGGAGACAAGGTGGGAAGACACTTTGGTACATACACAGTAGAGCTACAAAATAACAAAGCTAGTTCCTTCACTATATCAGTACCCAGGCCTCACTCGTTACCTGGGGCTTGGTTGGTCCTCTCCAGGTCTTGCCTCAGCCAAAGCCCCACCCTGTGCTTCTTCACGTGCAGACCCCAACAACAACAGAAACCAGAAGCCACAGCAGCAGTATAGATTCTTCCCCCCCTCCCTTCAGTAGCCCAGCTGTCTTTAGCCAATCAGGATGAACTTCACCTGGCCCAGGCAGAGGGGAGGGGTGGCTCATGACTAGAGGGCTTGCATTTGCATGCCAATGGGCTTGGCAGACTCTGTGGCCCCATCAGATAACCTATGTACATTTGCATGACTCTCCCAGCCCCCAACTGGGATTATCGTGTTTACAGGTGTGTGTGTGTGTGTGTGTGTGTGTGTGTGTGTGTGTGTTGCAGGAAACTCTGAGGCTTTTTCCTCCACATAAAATGATGCTTCTTTTAATGGATAACTTGAATATTTACTGGGGGGGGGGGTTCCCAGCCATAAGATCATAAGAGCTGTGCTAGTTCAGACCAAGGTCCATCTAGTCCAGTATTCTGTTCACACAGTGGCCAACCAGCTGCCCATGGGAAGCCCACAAGCAGGACATGAGTGCAACAGAACCTTCCTTCCCATGTTCCCCAGCAACTGGTGTACATGGGCATACTGCCTCTTATACAGGAGGTAGCATATAGCCATCAGGACTAGTAGCCATTGATAGCCTTATCCTCCATGAATTTGTCCAATCCCCTTTTAAAGCTATCCAAATTGGTGGCCATCACTACATCTTGTGGAATTGAATTCCATAGTTAAACTATGCACTGTGTTAAGTACTTCCTTTTATCTGTCTTGAATCTTGACCAATCAGCTTCATGGTATGAGCCCGGGTTCTAGTATTATGAGAGAGGGAGAAAAAATGTCTCTCTATCCACTTTCTCCACACGTTGCATAATTTGTACACCTCTATCATGTCTCCCTTACTCATTTTTTTAAGCTAAAAAAATCCCAGATGTTGTAACCTTTCCTCATGGGAGCTGCAGCCCCTTGATCATTTTAGTTGCCCTTTTCTGCACTTTTCCCAACTCTACATCCCTTTTTAGGTGTGGTGAACAAAGTGTGGTTGCACCATACATTTGTATAAGGGGAGTATAATCTTGGCAGTTTTATTTTTGATACCTTTCCCAATGCCAGAAATAACACGTATAAGAACTTTCAAACTAAGAACTAGTACCCGAATTTTTTCCCCTGCTGCCTTTTCCTTTTGTGCTGTGTCTTTTAGATTGTAAGCCTGAGGGCAGGGACTGTCTTATTATTAATACTCTTTGTAAGCCTCTCTGGAAGCCTTTTTTGGCTGAGAACAAGGTAAAAATGCTGTAAATAACTAAATAAATGAAGGAATTGTTTTATGTGGTTGAAATGTGGTTCAGAGCTCTCATATCCAACTAGATAGGGATACTAGATTGTGGCAACTCAGAAATCAGTGGGACGATTAATTTATAATAAGGTTTCTATTCTGCGTTTTCATTCTTGGAGCAGAGTGCTCAATTTAACCCCCCCCCCCCCCAAAATCTATTAAAACCCAGGTTAAGCATAACTCACTCAAACAGCATAAAATCAAAGAATAAAAAAACACATATTTCAGAGGGAGCAAAAGTGAACTAGAAATCAGGCTACAGGCTTCTTGAAACAGTTGTTGCCTGAGAAAACTAGCTGAGGGTCAAGTGATTTCTCAGAGCAATGAGTTCCTTATTCTGGGCTCTGCAGCAGAGAAGGTACTCTCCCACATTCTTACTTCAGATGGAGGTGGGACCTTAGTGGACAGTTTATAGGGTTGTACAAAAAGAAGACAGTCCCTTAGACACTGGTCCCAAGTCATTTAGAGCTTTAAGGGCAAATTGATCTGTACTTTGAATTGAGCCTGGAGGAAATGTACTGGCAGCCAGTGCAGTTGGCGCAGGTTTCAAATAACAGCACCAGGCAACACTTTTGCAGATGCGTTTTGTACCTCCTGCAGTTTTCAAATGCTTTTCAGCCAGCATTCCATGCTTGCTGAGCATGCTAACTCATTGGGCTGTTTTTGAGGTTCCCCCAGAGGTGTTTTTTTTTTGTTTTTTTAAATAAAGATGTGTTGTACTTCTGCAAACTCTGGTTTCCCCCAGGCTGCTGCTACATTTCTCTTTTGTCTAGGTGGTGTCATTTTGGCCATACAAGCAATGGCACTCACAGCCTGAACATTGGCAACAGAGGGAATGATATGTGACTTTGGCCTATGAGTGGTCCATTCTTGAAACACTGATAAAAGGTTTTCCATGATTCTGTTTTTCATTATGCACTGCCTTGTCCTTTTCCCTGAGCATTTTGTCAGAGCCTATCTTCACCCAACTTTCTGTGAACTCTTCCTCCTCCAACCCCAATCCCAGAATTAGACACTGAGGCTGCAATCCTATCCTCACTTACCTGTGAGTAAGACCCATTGAAATCAATGGGACTTACTTGCTTCTGATTAGACATTAATAGGATTGAGTTGTGTCAAATTTTAATTCTCTTTATTTTGAGAAAGGTTATCACTTGGAAAATGGATAAAAACATTTCTGCTCATGGACCAAAGTAGCAAATACAACTTTTTATCCAGTTTTCAAGTTATAAGATCTGCAACTTGCTGAATTTAAATTTATCCAGAATTCAGTGGTATCAGTTATGCTGCCATTCCCATTATATGACCAGCCGACTTTGGTTCTTCTTCAACTAGTTTCCTGCATTGAGCAGGGGGTTGGACTCGATAGCCTTGTAGGCTCCTTCTAGCTCTATGAAATCTATAACTAGCAGCAGTCATTCCATCAGGCTGCAGCAGAGGGAAAGAAGGAAGCAGGGCCATTCAATCAGCTGTGCTGAGAGACCAGCTCCTTTTGTCTTCTCTCGCCAAACAGTTTCCACCCTAGCTGGTTGTTATAAGAACTCTGCAACTTAAAGAACTGATGCCTCATTTGCTTTTTTCCATCTCCCCGTCCCCTTTCTTTTTTGTGTCTGTGTCTTTTAGATTTTAAGCCTGGGTGCAGGGACTTGTTTTTCATTCATCTGTAAGCCAGTCTGGGAGCCTTTTCAGCTAAAGAGTGGGGTAAAATTGCTTTAAAGAAAGAAATATATTAAGAATGATTGAATAATTCTAAGCTATCTTCTCTTTGTCTAGATATATCTAGAGTATGAAGGGACTTCATTTGTGGAATGGGATATTTCTGTATTATGTTCTGTTCAGGATAAAAGGTAAGGAATGCAAAAATGTGTCATAATATATAGAGATACTTAAGTAACATGGGGTTGAGAAGGCAAGTGTAATAAAGGTTTGCCACTTTATATCTACACTGAAAATATTGCTATTGAAATCTATGCATCAGTTTGTTTTTTGTAGACAGGAGACAGCAGTGTTTTGTGTGCAGCTTCACACAGCACATAGTCAAGTTATGGCGTTCACTACCACAAGATGTAGCGATGGTCACCAATTTGGAGGGCTTTGAAAGGCGATTGGACCAATTCATCAAGATAAGGCTATCAATAGCTACTGGCCAGTGCTGCTGGCAATATGCTACCGCCAGTATCAGAGGCAGTATGCCTATGTACACCAATTGCTGGGGGACATGAGTGGGAGGGTCAGTCAATCTTTATTATGCAGTCACAGACCCAACAAAACTCATGTAAACATATAAAACAATTTAACCAATTTGTAAAGTTACATATCCTAAAAGCAATTTTAAAATTTTAAATCAGATGCAAGAATCGACCTACGCGTTTTCTGTGCAGAAAAAATTAACTTGGCCACTAGCTCTGTGATGGACTTGTTTGTATCAGTTAAAAAATATTTTAAATACCATCCCAAGGACCTTCCAGGGAATTTTCTCATTTCTGGGCAAATAAGTCTCGTACGCTCGTCCCTGTAGAAATTACATACAAAAAGAATATGCTCCAGAGTTTCAATTTCTTGTTCATTACAGGGACATAATCGGTTTTTGTATGGAACGCCATAATAGCGCCCATCTAAAACCGCAGATGGTAAGCAATTATATCTGGCTCTTGAAAAGACCTGCCAATATTTTGAGATGGACAGATTACTCAGATATCTAGTACTTTTGGGAAATTCAAAATTGAGACCAAGATGCAAGGGTGAGCAAGTTTTACGGGCATTTGATATAAAATATTGAAAATCAAGATCCTCAATCCGATTTGTTACAGTAAAACTTGCTACCCTGACATCATAGGCGTTAAGAAAATCCATAGACAAACCCAGTGAGTGCGATTTGATGGCAAAAGATTTAGCCCAGGAGCTGGTGTAGACATCTTTCTGAAGAAGGTGTAAATATCCTATAGAAGAATCTGCATATACTACTTTAGTCCGGTATCTAAAAGTGTATCGCCAGGAGGAGCATTCTAATGATGCAATGCCTACCTCAAGTCTCAATCCTGCTGCAGGAACACATCTTGGCATTCCAAGAATAGATCTTTAAAAAATAGAGAGAACGCTCTCAATACTTGGATGGAATCCATGGATCCAAATTGGGATTCCATACAGTAGTTGAGGTAAGATCTTAAGCTTAAATACCTGGACAGCAGCAGGTACAAATTGACCCCCTTTGGTAAAAAAAAAAAAAAAAGCGAGAAATTACCTTAGTGGTATTCTGAGCTGCCTGTATAGTTGCCCTTCTATGGGCAGCCCAAGAAAGATTATAACGAAACGTAATAGCCAAATATTTTAACTGTTTAACTTGGTCGATATACTGGCCATTGATTTTCCACTTGCTTAATGATGCATGCCACGCAAAGACCATGATTTTTGTTTTATCAAAGTTTATGGTCAATTGATTGGTCTTGCAATAGGACATAAATGCACGCATTAGGCGTGTAAGGCCTACCTTTGATAAAGACATCAGGACAGCATCATCTGCATACAACAGTAAAGGGCATTTGGTCTCAGCGAATTTTGGTGAATGAAAATCTAGTGCTAAACAACACCCAATCAGGTCATTTAGATACAGGTTGAATAACGTTGGGGCCAACATACAGCCCTGGCGGACACCCCTGGTAGCTGGAATAGATCTTGTCAAATTCCCTGCTATTCCACATCTTACACGGAGCGTATTTCCCTGGTAAAGGCAATTGATGAGGTACAGTAGTCTCTTATCTATGGAGGTGTGGAGTAACTTTAGCCATAATTTGTCTCTTGGAATAGAGTCAAAGGCACATTTTAGATCTATAAAAACAGTATACAGACCATTACCAAGAGAGGTCATGTATTTCTCTGCAAGATGGTTTAAAACAAAACAGTGGTTTAATGTTGATCTGCCCTTTCTGAAGCCTGCCTGTTTGTTTCCCAGGATATTCTCATCCTCTATCCAGGAGTCTAGTTTTCGTTTCAGATAGCTAGCATACAGCTTACCCACAACCGAAAGTAGACTGATGGGTCTATAATTGAATGGATCCTCTCTAACTCCTTTCTTAAAAATTGATATTACTATGGCCTCAAGCCAAGCAAGGGGAACTCTACCTGAATTATTAATGTGAGTGAACAAATTTGCCAACAGGGGGGCCCACCAATCCATGTTAGCCTTCAACATTTCCGGAAGAATGTTATCTATTCCTGGGGCCTTACCTGATTTGGTATTTCTGATCAGGGACTTTATTTCAGACTGCATAACTGGGTCCCATAAGGGAGTGTCATTTAAATCTATGGCAAGAGAGATATCCATTACAGGCTCTGTAGCATCTGTAAAAAGAGCAGTAAAATGCTGATCCCAGATGTCTGCTGGAATATTACAGCAGATCCTATTCGAAGAGGAACCCAGAGCATCAGTAACTAATGCCCAGAAGAGTTTAGAATTTTTATTTAGTTAAGAATCTATCAAAGCATTCCAGCCCTTCTGGACTGCTAGTCTCTTTTTAGAGGCTATCAGAACTTTATATTTCTTTTTAATTTCATAATATTCTTGAGGTAAGGCATTTAGGTTTTCCCTTCTATAATGATCGTATATCTCTCTCAATTTTTCCTTGGCTACACGGCAGTCATTGTCAAACCACTTGGGTCCGCCCATCTTTGACAAAGCTCCTTTGGCAATTTGTCTTGGGATTAAAACAGCATTTAGGGCGGTAATAAGGATGAATAGTTATTTAAGGCAGGGATGGCTCCAGTAGCTTCCATAACTGAATTTTTTAAGGCCTCCCCCGCAGAAGAACCAAGGAAACCCGCAACCTCACTACGGTTTTTTTCCCGTCCAATATAGCCTCTTGTGTTTAAGATTTAAAGATTTGTCTTGAAACTGATATTTGGCACCCAAGTGGACAGCATTTGGCATGGAAAGAGTCACCATGAGAGGAAGATATCACTCTCAAGCCTATCCCCTACCAAAAAATCAGACATCCAACTTGATATGGAATGCAAGATCAACACAAAATCCACCACACTACTTCCATGCCCAGATACATAGGTAAATTCTGCACATTTGTCAAAAGAGGGGTTTCCATTTACAATCTGAAGGGCAAGACAAGTCACCATTTGGGTCAGACAGATACCACCAAAATTCACCTTCGGATCTTTAGAACTTCTGTCATAGCTAAATACAAATATCTCATTTCCAACTGTCCCTCATATGCTGGAAGAGAAATGTATGTTATTGTTTGGACCCAGTCTCGCATTAAAGTCCCCCATAATAATTAAATGAGCTCTGGGAAATCTGGATTCTAGCTCTATTATATAATTTTCCAAGTCTTCCCAGGCCTCCTTTATACAATTCCTAGAGGGAAAGGGGGGAATATAGACATTGATCAGCAAAAGGGACTTTACTCCAAGTTTGATAAGGCCCACCACTGCTATTCTCCCACAAGGGGGGATCCATTTGATGGTTGCTATAAGGGACGTGGATATCAATATTGCCAAGCTGGCCTTATGTCTACCTTTTCCTTTTGTGGGCTCAGCAGGCATATCATTTACCAGAAACCCGTTTAGATAAATTTTGGGGGTGACCCAGGTTTCTTGGATAAAAATCACATCATGGGCTCTTAGATAATCCAACACCTTTGAATCCTTTTGCTTAGAGGCCCACCCTGCTATATTCCATGAGACAAATTTAAGTTTGTCACGTGGCTTGGCCAATGTTTCCTGTTTAGTCCATGAACCGCTGTCCGGTAGAGGGGGAACAACTCCAAAAGGGCCATCTCGGTGCGGAGTTTGTCAATTCAGTTCGATAATTTGATTTAGCTCTCTAGACTTATCAAAAAAGACACAGCCAGTTTCTTTCACGGGGATTATAGATTCAACCTTGGGTGAGACAGTTTGAGATATCAGCAGAGGAGCATTTTGTCCTAATTCATAGAATCATAGAAAAGTAGAGTTGGAAGGGGCCTACAAGGCCATCGAGTCCAACCCCCTGCTCAATGCAGGAATCCAGGTCAAAGCATCTCTGACAGATGTCTGTCCAGCTGCACCTTGAATGCCTCCAGAGTGGGAGAGCCCACAACCTCCCTAGGTAGTTGATTCCATTGTCTTATTGCTCTGACAGTCAGGAAATTTTTCCTGATGTTTAGGTGGAATCTAGGTTCCTGTAACTTGAGCCCATTATTCCGTGTCCTGCAAACTGGGATGATCGAGAAGAGATCCTGGCCCTCCTCTGTGTGACATCCCTTCAAATACTGGAAGAGTGCGATCATATCTCCCCTCAGTCTCCTCTTCTGAAGGCTAAACATGCCCAGTTCTTTCAGTCTCTCCTCATAGGGCCTTGTTTCCAGTCCCTTTATCATCCTTGTTGCCCTCCTCTGAACCCTCTCCAGTTTGTCTACGTCCTTCTTAAAGTGAGGTGCCCAGAACTGGACGCAGTACTCAAGATGAGGCCTAACCAGTGCCGAGTAAAGGGGAATTATCACTTCCCGCGATTTGGAATCTATACTTCTATTAATACAGCCCAAAATTGCATTTGCCTTCTTTGCAGCCACATCGCATTGCTGGCTCATATTCAGTTTGTGATCTACCACAATTCCAAGATCCTTCTCACTTGTAGTATTGTTGAGCCAAGTGTCCCCCATTCTGTAACTCTGCATTTGGTTTCCTCTCCCTAGGTGCAGCACTTGGCATTTATCCCTATTAAATTTCATTCTGTTGTTTTCGGCCCAGCGCTCCAGCCTATCGAGGTCACTTTGAATTTTGTTTCTGTCTTCCAGAGTATTAGCTGTTCCACCCAACTTTGTGTCATCTGCAAATTTGATAAGCATTCCCTGTACCTCCTGATCCAAGTCATTAATAAAAATGTTGAAGAGCACCGGGCCCAGGACCGAGCCCTGTGGTACCCCGCTCGTTACCTCTCCCCAGTTTGAGAAGGAACCATTGATAAGCACTCTTTGAGTCCGATTCTGTAGCCAATTGTGGATCCACCTGATAGTTGTTCCATCTAGCCCACTCTTAGCTAGCTTACTAATCAGGATATCATGAGGCACTTTGTCGAAAGCTTTGCTGAAGTCCAGATATATAATGTCCACAGCATTCCCACAGTCCACAAGGGAGGTTACCCGATCAAAAAATGAGATCAGATTAGTCTGACAGGATTTGTTCTTGACAAATCCATGCTGGCTTCTAGTAATGACTGCATTGTTTTCAAGGTGCTTGCAGACTGACTTCTTTATAATCTGCTCCAAAATCTTCCCGGGAATTGATGTCAGACTGACTGGCCTATAGTTCCCAGGTTCCTCCTTCTTGCCCTTTTTGAAGATGGAAACAACATTTGCCCTCCTCCAGTCGTCTGGCACTTCACCTGTCCTCCATGATTTCTCAAAGATAATAGACAGTGGTTCTGAGAGTTCTTCTGCCAGTTCCTTTATTACTCTAGGATGCAGCTCATCAGGCCCTGGAGATTTAAACTCGTTCAGAGTAATCAGGTGCTCCTTGACCATTTGCCTATCAATCTCAAGCTGCAATCCTGCCCCTTCAGTCTGCACTTCAGGTTTGCCAGGGGGGTCATAGACCCTCTTTTGGGAGAAGACCAAGCAGAAGGAGGAATTGAACACTTCTGCCTTTTCTTTGTCTTCTGTTATCAATTTGCCATCCTCATTGCGTAGTTGAACCACCAGTTCTTTCTTCTGTCTTTTACTGTGCATGTATCTGAAGAAAGCTTTTTTGTTGCTTTTAGCATTCCTCGCTAACCTTAGCTCATTCTCAGCTTTAGCCTTCCTGGCACTATTCCTGCAGTTCTGTGCTACCTGCCTGTACTCTTCCCCTGTAGCCTGTCCTTCCTTCCACTTCCTATACGTGTCCTTTTTTGTTTTCAGGTCATCTTTGAGTTTATTGTGAAGCCACATTGGCTTCTTCTGTTGCCCTCTGCCTTTTTTCCTTTTGGGAATTGTTTGCAATTGTGCCTTTAAAATTTCCTTTTTTAAAAACTCCCACCCCTCCTGGGCTCCCTTTCTCGTGAGAGTCGCTTGCCATGGGATCTTACTAATCATTGTTCTGAGTTTGTTAAAATTGGCTTTCCTAAAATCCAGGGTACGTGTTTGGCTACACTCAGCTTTTGCTTCCGTTAGAATCAAGAACTCAAGTATAACATGGTCACTTTCCCCCAGAGTTCCCGAAACTGCCACTTTATCCACTAACTCGTCTCTGTTGGTTAGAATCAGGTCAAGGGTAGCCGATCCTCTAGTTCCTTCCTCCACTTTCTGTAGGAGGAAGTTATCATCAGCACAGCTCAGGAATTTCTTGAAGGGGCCATGTTTGGCTGAATAAGTCTCCCAACAGATATCAGGGAAATTGAAGTCACCCATTACTACCACATCGTGCCTCCTTGAAACAATGGCAATTTGCTTTTCAAAAGTTCCATCCTCGTCTTCTCCTTGATTGGGTGGTCGGTAGTAGACTCCAACCGCCATGTTCGTTTTATACTTTGCCCCCTTTATTTTAACCCAGATGCTCTCAATGGGGCTGCCAAGCTCCTCTTCCTGTATCTCTGTGCAGAGATACGTATTTTTAACATACAGTGCAACACCACCTCCCTTTCTGTTGCTTCTGTTCCTTTTGAACAAGTTATACCCTTCAATTGCTGTATTCCAGTCATGGGAGTCATCCCACCAGGTTTCAGTTATCCCTATCAAGTCGTACTTGCCCTCATGTATCAAGAGTTCAAGTTTGTCTTGTTTGTTGCCCATACTCTGGGCATTAGTATAGCGACATCGAAGACTATGTGCTTTATAATCCGACTTTTCCCCTACATTTTGTGGTAGACTATCATCAGAATGTAGGTATCTACTTTGCAGCCATTCCACGCTGGTCATTTGGGCCCTCACCGGAGCACAGAAAATGTATTCTTTAGGGGGAGAATGACTCTCTCCACATGTATTATCGTCTTTACTTAGGCATCTGGCTACCTCTCTATTTTGAATTTGTAATCTTTCCCGACTGCCAGTTGTCTCAATGTCCTGAGGTCTTGCATTCTCATCTGTAGCTCTGGCATGGATGAGAACATCTCGTAGTAATGAAAGCCTATCGATTATTTCTCCTGAAATTGAAAAGGTAAGGCTAGGAATGAGTTTAAAAGATTTATTTCTTCTGGGTCCAAACCAATTCTTGGCTCATTTACAGTTTGCTGGTGTTCCCCCTTTAGACTCAGATTATGCTTTTTATGATGAGCATTCTTTTGTGCATCCTCCGGAATAATTACTGAGCCAGCCCCATTTTGTCTTCTATCTTTTTGGAATAGAGCTGTGGGAACATTATTTTCAAACAGCCTAGTCACTCCGAGGCCCACGTTGAGGAATTTAATTCTATCCTCATATAGTCTCTTGGCAATCTTGCAATTCCCAAATGTTACCACCATTCGAAGACTATGATAATCATAGAACAAGTATTCTATATTTAGAATTGCATCAATATTTAGGGGCTGTGGAGCTATTTTACTCAGTCAATTAAAAAAATGGATTTTACGCTGAGGAAGAGAGAGCAGGCCTTTAGGTTTTGGAAATTTAAGGAAGACCAGCTTCTGGCGGTTTAATATCAGGCCCCATTTCTGATATGTTTTAACTTTTAATTTGTTTTTATCTTGAACCACCACTTCTGTCTTGTACTTTGGGCGAGCACCCCCATCTGTTGCGCTCTTGTCCTGCTTGTGGGTTTCCCACTGTGTGAACAGAATGCTGGACTAGATGGGCCTTTGGTCTGATATGTTCTTATGTGTTATTGAAAATGCCTTTTGAGTCCGAAAGCAGGTGGAATATTTGAATGATCAAATATTTATGTTAATGGGAGTGCTGTTCACATAGAAGACAAACTAACATGTAGAAAGATGGTTGTTGTAAGACAGGAGTAGGCAACATGGTGCCTGTGGTCACCAGTATTTATTTACTTATTCATTATATTTATACCCCGCCTTTTTTCCTGCAAGGAACCCAAGGCGGCTTACATAATCCTCTTCCTCTCCATTTTATCCTCACAACAACCCTGTGAGGTAGGTTAGGCTGAGAGTCAGTGACTGGCCCAAAGTCACCCAGTGAGTTTCATGGCCGAGCGGGGACTAGAACCCGGATCTCCCGAGTCCCAGTCCAACACTCTCACCACTACGCCACACTGGACTACGCCCTGGACAACTTCTTTAGCTCGTGCCGAAGTGCACTACCCCTCCCACTTTTTCTTATTATTAAATTAACAAATTTTCTTACTGGCAGTTGGGATCACTTCAAAGCAAAGTGTATATGTAAATGGATGGAAGATGGATGAAGTGTGTGTGTGTGTGTGTGTGTGTGTGTGTGTGAAGATGGATGAGGTGTGTGTGTATGTACAAGAGAGAGAGAGAGAGAGAGAGAGAGAGAGTATATGGGTGGTGACTCAAACTAAGAGAAAAAAGAGTTAGGGGGGAATGAGTTGGCAGGTAGATGGGGAGAGAAAAAGGGTTTGTCTTCTGTCAAATAAGCTTCTATTGGTGCTCAAAACTTCACCCTATGCCCCCACTCTTGTCTGTTCAATTCCTTTACCGTTCTAAAGCAGTTGCTGGCTCCCCTCATTTATATTATATTATATGAGGGTGGCCGGTTGCCAGCCAGATGGGTGATTAATAAATGTAAATAATAATAATAATAATAATAATAATAATAATAATAATATAATAATAGACAAAAAAGCACAACTGGTGTGGATTACAAAAGACAGTTTACTAAAAGGTTGCTCGGTATATATAGGAGGCAGTCAATCGCTTCATTTGTATGTGGTGTGGAGTGCCTAATGGCCATGCACGGTACCACGCAGTTTCTGAGCGGGGATTGAGAGGGCACAGGGCGGGCTGCTGCCACTGGGGATCGATGGAGATGGCATCATTCTTAGCCCCAGGTCCAGGAAGGTGGGGGTTCAGGAGCACATCAGCCATTCATTCACAGATATTGTGAAGAATGCAGCATGCAATGTTCCAGTGGTGGTGTTTTGCCACACACACACCCTTCAGCCAACTCTGGGGGAACTGTACTTTACAGTATGAGCCCCTCCTCAGGCAGAGTACACCTGCATGTACAACAGGGCGCATCACAGGCTCATCAAGATCCGCAATTGTGTGGTGTGTGAGTTGCTGCTCCTCTTCCCAGGACAGTCACCACACAGGGACCCTCGGGAGAACCAAAGGATCCAGCATGTTGGCCTCACAAAAGTCCATAGCTGCATCCCCAGGGAGGTCAATCTGGATGGCATTGTCCTTGGAAAGGAGGTCCAGGTTGCTTCAGGAGTGATACAGTCCACATCCCACATTTGGGAGGGAGCCCTTGGTGCCCTATGACTAATAGGGGATAGGTTTCTCTGCACTCTTTGAAATCCACTTTGGCTGCTTGCACTGGAGTAATAGGTGGAGCTGCTGGTCTCTGAAGCAGGAATGGTAGCTAGTGAGGTCAATAGCGATGGGCTTCCAGAGCAGCCGACACACTCTGCCTGTCTTTGTATGAGCACCTTCAACCAAAGTTGTCGGAGGCCATTCTATGGCAGGTTCCATATGAAGCATTTGGGGGTGGGGGGGTGCAGCATCTGACGGTCTTGAGATTGTTGCCAATGGAACACGATGTTGCTTAAGTGTGCTTGCGACAGATGGACATGCCACAGAGGGGTCCTGCCCCATGGTAACCTCTCTCCACACAGCATACACTTTCCTTAGTCCTGGTGTTGGTGAGGAGGAATCCTTGGTGGGTGAAAAGCTGGGCTTCGGGGGGCAATGTCTAATTCTCGATGGATGTGACAAGGGGATGCTGCTCCCAGTGGTATAATCAGGTGTTGTGTCCCTACTGTCCAGCAGAATTGTCACCAACTTGTCAAAAAATGGCATGGTGTGTGGCTCAACACCCAAGTATTTGTTGTCGGTTGTTATTTCCTTAAACGTCTTCTGCACAGGGCTATGTGTAAACCTGTGCAGTTTCATCTGCTTAGAAAACCATGGGAACAAAGTGTCGTGTCTGGTGCTCTGTAGGTCCTCCTGTATCCCTGAACTGATCCAGAGGTTGATGAATACTAGTTCAGTATCAGTCTAGAACCTGGTGCGTAGTCTTTGTGTTTGGCCTTTGGGGGAAGATTGCACCTGAAATTGTGCCTGTGTTAACTGAGTGGCTTGTGGTGCTTGTGAGAAGGGCTCAAGAGTAGTTGAAAATAGTGAGGCATAGTAGTCGTCCTCCTCCATTTGGGATTCTGTTGAGCGTGGAGTTTTCCTAGCCATCATGGTTCTTAGCCAGATCTGGTATCGGGAAGTAAAGTAAAAGTGACTATGGGGCGGGCAAGTCCAGAGGCAGCTGTCAGCCCACCGTTTCCCATGCCCAGAGAAGCAAGAGGCATTGGGCTTGTCCTTAGATTACTACTGCTGTTCTGTTTACTGTTTACTGTTTACTGAGGGGAGATGGCAGCAGAAGGTTATCATGAGATGTTGGAGACAGGTGCAACATGGGTAGAGAAATGGGGCTGTTTTGAGACAGTTTAGATGCAGCTAAGCTTTGAAACATAGCCACCTTCCTCCAAGGTCGCTCAGTGCAGATAAGAGCAGTTCTGCCGCATACCAAGCCAACCTACTGCTATCATGGGAAGCGATTTCCTGGGAAACACTGAACTGTAGGAGGGAGGGAGGATGAACACTCTCGCAACTGATGCATGGCAAAGTTAAACGTCTGGGAAATTGCTAGTGAGATCGCAAGGCAAGTTGAAGGGTCGGCTTTTTTGCCACTCTTGCCTTTTGGAACAAGCCACACACAACCCATGGTCCCAGGTTCACTCGACCCAACAGTCCATGGCGTAAACAAGCCACAGCCAACAGCCCAGTAACAAGCCATGGGTTCTCAGCATGGGTTGTTCATGGTTAACAACCCTCACTTAAGCCATCGTGCTGGGTTTGCACAATTTGACAACTCACGATAACAGGCCACTTTGGCTTGTTTTATCATGGGTTGTTGTGTCGTGAGAACCAGAACCAGGTCAATGTTTGAACACACTACAGCACTATATATTACTATTTATTATCAAGCTTCACAAACATTTGCCCACATTAAACTATTCTTTCCAGAGTTTGTACAATTGTTAGTAAATGTAGTTTGGTGCTTCTGATTCAGCCCACTAGGCACATTAGTGTAGGAGAGAGAAATTTTGGAATTCCATGTGCTTTTCTGGCAGATGACAGGAATCTTTGCCTTGCCTAAGGCACAGGGTAAAGCCTCTGCATTTAATAAGGGGGAAAAGGGAGCGTTGCTGAATGTCCTTGTTCACACATGTACATGAACATATGTGTAATTGTACCCAATGAACTTGGAAATATCGGAATCTTTTGCAGAGATATGCAGAAGATCCCAATAACACAGGTTATACACTGTATTTTGTCAAGAGTGGGTAGATTAGCTTAAGAGTGCTGGCAATTGAAGTAAAGAAGTTTTATTTGCCATAAAGACAGAAACAAAAGGATTGATTAGTATTATTATTATTTATTTATTATTATTATTATTTATTATATTTATACCCTGCCTTTTTTCGTGAAAGGAACTCAAGGCGGCTTACATAATCCTCCTCCTCCTCTCCGTTTTATCCTCACAACAACCCTGTGAGGTAGGTTAGGCTGAGAGTCAGTGACTGGCCCAAAGTCACCCAGTGAGTTTCATGGCCAAGCAGGGCCTACAACCTGGTTCTCCCAAGTCCCAGTCCAGCACTCTCACCACTATACCACACTGGCTACTAATGTTCTCCTATTAGTAGAACATTACCATTACCAGCCGTAATTAGACAGGTCTCCAGAGTTCTGACTTTTAGACGTCTCCTCAAGACCTTATCTTGTGACACCAATGGTACCGAGGCAATCAGTATCGACTGCACTGGTGTGAGTCCCCACTCCACCAGCACTACTGAACTTGCCGATGCAACAGACAGTACTGATTCAAGACCCAATTCCAACTGCGTCTACATTGGAGGGCAAAATCAGAGAAACCTCTCCGATACCGCAGCTGACTCAACTGATGACTGATTGTCGAAATTGATCCCCTCGATATGGGCAGCCATCTCCATTGTATGCTGGGTCTCTGGACTTGATGTTTTCCAGCTACTCGGTATGAAAGGAACATGCCTGTAGATTCTATGAACGGACCAGGTATTGGTCCCAATCGCCATTTGGGATAGACAGTCTGATTGGGATATGCCTCACAGGAGACCTTGCGTCTGGGAAGATCAGCTCAGGGAAGACTGCAGGAGGGGGTATTACAATCACCCAGATTATTCTTGGGTCAACCCTTGTCAGCACCGACCTGCATCTTCTACCACCATCTTGAGGTCTCTCAACAACGAATATTCTTAGTGCCATCTCCTGTGCCTCTCCTGAGGCCCTTGTCAGTACATGTCCAGCCAACACAGCCCTCTCACCTTCAGCCACACTACCCTCACCATGTGCTTTACATCTACCACTCCCAGTGGAGTGTTCCAGGACTCTTCCCGCTATGGTGGAGCCCTATGGTGAGTATCAGTCTGATTCAATGTAACATTCATCTTGTCCCCTGATGTGGCAGTGTGGCACCTGGCTTCTTCATCTGAAGATTTGGGTCAATCTTCATACGCTGTTTCAGACTATGCTGCAGTCCTGGAAGGCTCCATCTTTGATTCCTACCACATCTAAGAGGCTGGAATAATGTATCCCATCCAGAAAAAGAATGCAGCATTTCTGTTCACACACCTTACTCCCAACTCTGTAATCATAAAAGCTTCTCAGGGCAAGTCTTGAAGGGTCCACTCTTCACTGATGGACAAAGAAGGTCAGCTATTAGATTTAATGGGTAGGAGAATCTATTCCTCTGTCTCTTTAAGCCTCAAGGTTTCCAAGTACCAGGTGGTGATGGTCTGCTATCAGTTGTTTTTGTGGGGGAAATTATGGGATTTGTTTGATCACCTTCCTGAAGACAAGAGAGATTTTGCACCTCTCCAGGCAACTTCATGAAACATGGGCAGAACTGCATCCTAAAGATTATACACATTAATTTTACTCACAACCCCGTGGTTCATTCGTGAGGCTTGATACAATAATGGTAACGGGCTATTATCATGGATAGTTAAAATAGATATGGGCCAAATAAATTCATCTGATCATGCCCCAGGACTCCTGGAGATGGCAATGTGTGCCAAGGAAAAAACAACACCGATATGGCAGTTACACCCCACTTTATTAGCACAACAGAAATGTAAAAGTAGAATACAAAGGGGATAGTAAACTATTTTAGTGAAAACCATATTAATGACACTTCAGAACAGGTGAGGTGGGACTGTATGAAAGCAGTAATAACAGGACTGTACATCAAAGAAATGGCTATTATTTGGAATAATACTAAAAAACAGAAATCACAGTACCTATACCTAGGACTCTCTGGAATATGTCACTGAAGAATACAGGCATCACATGGTTAGTCTGGTATCAATTATCCACATTTATTATAAAGCAGAATATCATACAACAAGGTACCAGAAATTTAACAGATTTTGAAAAAAAAGGGTAATCACCACAGCACTAAAAGATAAAGGGCAAATAAGTAATTTATACAGATTATTGCTCAAACAGGATTTAGGATCACAACAAGGGCTCTGAACTTGTTGGGAATCCAACTGGGATATTAAAAAAGATCAAGAATACTGGACAAAAATGTGAAGGAAATTTCCCTTCAAAGCCACATCAGCTAAATGCACAGAGGTATCATTTAAAATACTACAAAAATGGTATTTAACACCATCCAGAATAGTAAAGATAGACAAATCTTATTCACCACTGTGTTGGAGAGGCTATGGGTCTGGAGATCTTACGTTCATATGTGGTGGGACTATGAACATATTCAAAGATTCTGCACGGAATTTTTTCAAGAAATATCTTCCATAATGGAAACAACAGTAGTAAAAATACCAGAATTGGCATTACTCAATAAATTTGATGGTCAAAATCAAACTTTATTAGATAAAAAGCAAGTTGAGTTTCTTTTAATAGCAGCACACATAATGATAGCCAAATGCTGGAAGGACGCAAAAGATTTAAACATAAGGAGATGGTACAATATGGCATGGGAAATAGCACTCCCAGAGAAACTTACCCAGCATTTGAGTGTCAAGAGGGCAAAAGAAAAAAGACACTTTTGCAATAGAATGGTGGTGTTTCATTTTATACACAAATAAAACAACAGCACCAACTCAGGTTCCAACTGCCTTTAATAGCCTATGGCTGCAATAATATCTAGGGTAGATTAATAGAAAGAGTAGAATAATGATATGTATAAACTTTATTGTATACTTTCACAGGAGATAAAATAACGAGTAAATAACAATGTACATAATGAACTGTAAGTAACCAACACTGTGAATTGATACTCTCTTTTGGGGGGGATGTTTTGTTATATCTGAAAACTGAATAATAAGTATTTAAAGAAAGAAACGTGTCTGAAGCTTTCTTCTATTTGAGTATTGCTTGCAGCCATCTCGGCCTCTCATCTTCCTGTCAAAGGTTTTTCTGTGTTCTCTCATCTACTGGGATTTGACATCTTGTACCTCCAGTCTGACATGTGGTACCGTGTTGGAGTCTGTCCATCATGTTACAGGCTTTAACAACCAAGCCCTTGTACCCACTCGTGGCAGTGGATCTCTATCTCCTCTCCTTCAAAATGGAATTTCTAGTAGCTATTACTTTGGCCAGGCAACGCCACCAGCGAATTGTGCACACTATGTGTGGACCCACTGTATCTTGCTTTTCACTGGGATAATGTAGTTGTTCGTCCAGATGTGAGTTTTCTGCCTAAAGTGGTGTCAAAGGTTCACCTCAATCAGAATGTGATTCGTCCTGCCCTCTTCTCTTTCCACTCCATTTGAGTCAATGCTTCACATCCTTGACGTTTGTTAGCTGCTAGTTTTTTATAAGTCGTGGACTGAACCTTTCAGACAGTCTCCACATCTATCCATCTGTTATGGTAGCATGAACAAAGATCTCCCCATTTCCTCACAACCTTTTCCTCATTGGTCGTCCAGATTATATGACTCACATATGAGCGGAGTGGTCTCAAACTGTCTGCTGCAGTTCCAACTCACTGGACTTGTGTGATGGCTACGTTGGTAGCATTTGACAAGGGAGTCGCCATTCCAGAGCTCTCTAGAGCTGCACCCTGGTCCAAAACTTTGACGTCCATCCACCACTACCAACTGAATGTATGGGCCAGAGCTGACTGCTCGTTTGGATGTGCTGTTCTGTCTGTTATATTGCAAAAGACACCAACCTACCTCAGCTTGCTACTCATCCTTATGTGTGATGCACAGAGAAGAAGAAAGACAGGTTGCTAACCTGTAATTGTAGTTCTTTGAGCAGACATCTGTCCATTCACACAACCCATCCACCGTCCCGACTTCGGTGTCAATGTCGATCTCAAGTTTGATGCTGAAGGTTTATCTCAGCTCCGAGGCTACAATAGTTGATCTCAAGGAACTGAAGGAATATGTGGGAACCCGCCAGGGACATGAGCCCTAGGATGGTGGGGGAGGGTTCTCAGCGGAAAATTCCTCAGCTATAGAAGTCTCCTGGACGGGTCTCCGCACAGGCATGGAGCTCATATGTGTGAATGTGCAGATCACCACTCAAAGAACAACAGTTAGAGGTAAGCAACCTGTCTTTTTCTTCCCCAGCCCCACACATCCATGGTCCTATTTGGTAGAAATAAATAGATGTTGGAGGAGGGGCAGCCCACCAACATGAGGAGCACTGACTGGGAGGACAGTGATGGGGTCCTATGCTGAGGGCAGCTTCAAACCTGAAGCTAGCCCTGAGTGGATCAGTGTCTTGCTTTGTAAGCCTTCAAAAATAGGAGCAGATTAAAAATAAAAATTAATGAATACTGTCATATGAACAGTCTTAATAAACCTATATCATAGAAAAAGAAAAATATTACATATGCTTTCCATTATCATTTGGAATCCTTACCAAATTCTGCATTTTTAACTTTTTCTGTATCCCTGATATAGATGTACTTAACATTGCAAATGACAGGTTATAGTTCATAAATAAAGCTTTGCTTAGAATAGAATTTGTTGCAACAGCATACCACAGTGTGGCAGTATACAACATGGTATACAGTACAGTTTTTATTCCTGAGGTTTATATATGTGTATCCTTGTGTTCTGAGTATTTATTTAGAAGAAAATTTCTATACCAACTTTCCAGTTTTGAAAAAATGCCCGAAATGGCTGATGGTCAAAGTTATAATGAATTAATAAGAATCAAAAATAACATTAAAAATAATAATACACAAAGCAGATTTAAAAAACCCTTAAGGACAATTAAAAATAATCAACCAGACAGTTTAACTGCCCAAAGAAATGGCAAAATGATATCAAGAAGCCAAATGAATATTCTGGGAAAGTTCCAGAGCTTGGATGCAACCATGGAAAGTCTCTCTCTCACATTCCCACCAATCATACCTCAGCTAAAGGCAGGATGCATATAAGAGAGTATTCCTGGTTGATCTCTATGGACAGGCAGCATAATAGAGGAGCATATGGACCTTTTGATATACTAGTCCTAAACTGATTAGGGCTTTAAAGGTAATAACCAGCAGTTTGAAGTGAACCTGGAAATGGATTGTTAGTCAGTGCAACTGCAGCAGCAAGAGAGTCACCTGCTCCAGAAGACCAGACCTCTGGTTTTTGCACCAGCTGCAGTTTCTAGACAACCTTATGTAATGTGTGCTACAGTAGTACAATTGAGAGGCATGTGTCACCACGGCCAGATTTTCTTGGAGATTTGGATCTGGCCACAATGACACATGCCTTACTTATATCATACTTGGACTACTGTAGCACACTCTGTGGGGTTCCCTTTGAAGAGTATTAGCAGGCTGCTCGTGGTAAAATAGGCCCTGCAACCTCCATGATACTGGCAGCCGTAAACATGGTGCCTTTAAGATACATTTTACCTGAGCCAAGGTGGGAAACTTTGGCCTTAAAGGAGATTACTCAGCAATTTTAGTTTACGTACACAAGGCTAGATCTGGCATTACCAAACCAACTGAAATGGCATTTTTGCAAAAAGCCTCAAGGCAGGCAAGAGGTAAAATTTATCAAACATGCAAGAAACCAGCTATAAAGAAAACCCCCCTCCTTTTTAAAAACATTTTTTATTTGCAAATATAACAATAACAACAACAACAACAACAAAACAGGTGGGGGAACACAAAAAAGAGGGGAATAGAGAAGGAAAGGGGGGGGAGGAAGAACATAACATTAAACATATCAGTACACAATAATAATTTACATCACCCTTAGTATAAAAGGAACAAACGGGAAAAGGATTTAACACTTCCATTTCAAATATATATGTTAATATAAGCAGTCCATATATCTAAAAAGCATCCTTATGAGATTGATGGCTGTAGGAGATACATTCAAATGTAGCAAGAGCAGTAAGATCTTCAGTTCATTGAATTATAGGTGGTTGGTGTTTATCCTAAGCTTGAAGTATAAGTCTCTTTGCAACTGTAAGGGATCTCAGTATCCACTTTTGCTGTCTATCTGTTATTCCTCACATTACAAGGATGTAATTTAAAAGTGCATGAACATCCACTGTTATCACAGATTTTTCGAGAACAAAAAATATATGCGCAATGATGTCCAGCCAAAAAGAAAAAAAGCCGCTACAGCACATGCCCATATCATATGCTTCAATGAAGCATTATCCTCATTAAATCACCAGTATCTGGCAGAGCTAGTCAACTTCTTCTTAACAAGCCTCTCTGGTGTCCAATATACATAAAACATCAGTTTTTGTTCAATCAGTCTCAATTTTAATTCTTCAGAAATTATACATATGGAAGGTAGGGCAACTTTTCATTGCGACTGCATTCCAACTCCCTATTCCATTTCTCTCTGACATTCTGAATATCTGCTTTTCTGCATTCCAAAATACTTTTATAAACAGTGATTGTAGGCTTAGCTTTCTGTAAAAAACCAATTGATTCCTCTAACAGTGTATGAAGTGCTGAAGCACTCATTGCTGATGGCCCATATGTAGACACCAACAAATGTTGTAGCTGAATATACTGCCAACTAGCACTAGACAGTAAGTGATATCTAATCCACAATACTGAAAATGGTAAAAACTCATTGTCCGATTCTATTAACTGATTAAAGTATAAATTCCACTAACAACCCAATTACTCTACATAAAAGGAAGTATCTCTATTTTCAAGACTGGATTCTCCCATAAAGTGAATTTAGCCTGAGAATATGGATCAAACGGCTGCCTCATGAGACATTGCATGCCTAGTCTCTCTCGCTGTTAAAATCGTTAGTGAAGCCATTCCTTTCTTTCTAATATACCTAGATCCTAATGCCATCCAGCCAGAAAGAGGTGCCAAATAAGTTAACTCCAAAACAACCTATGAAGCAGTATTAAAAGAAAAAAATGTTTTGCAATCATTGGTACGAGTTAACAAATAAGCCTTATAATATAAACTAAGATCTAAAAAATTTAATCCTTATTAATTGACAACTACATCCTCTTCAATGAAAAATGGGGAGGAGACACACACACCCCTGCAGACACACACAGTAAACTTCCAACATGCTGCATAAAGGTTTTGAAAATACGTCTGGGGAATATATAAAGGAATACTATGTAGTACATAAATTACCCGTGGCAAGACATTCATCTTAAGTATGTTAACCTTATCCCAAGTACTTAAATTAAGTAATGCTCATTTTTCCAGGTCAAGAGATATTTCCACCAGTAACGCACTTACATTCAATTTTACCATTTGAGAAATATCTCTAGGCACCAATATACCAAGATACTTTATCACTTCTGGACACCAATGAAATTGCCATTTAGTAACTACTTTGTGAATCCCTCTTCTTATTAGAATCAATGACTTCTAGGTGTAAGAATAGGTTCCGTTTGCAAATACTGTTTTGCATAGTTTGGGCACAACTATTCTAGATGGCAGCATGATGGGGGGGGGGTGGAGATGAAAATACACCTGTCCTTTACCAGCTGCGCTGGATCCCGGGCTGTTTCCACACTCAATTTAAAGAGCTGCTGTTAGGTAATCTGTAAAGCCCTTAACAACTTGGAAGCAGTTCACCTGAAAGATCACCTTCTACATATACCTATCCAGACATTAAGAACCTCTTCATACTGGAGTGGTTAAGCCTAAAATCATAAACTTTGGGTTAAAAGTATGAAACTTGGCACATTTACACACTGACCATACTAAACAGTTCTGATATGGTTTCCAGTAAACAGTGCCCCTGGAGACGAAGTGGAAGAGGAGACTGATAAATATGTCCACAGGCAAGGACAAAAAATCTTACCGTATGTGATAAATACTAGTGACTGTGATTTTTAGCAGGTTCTACACCCCAAGATATGGAAAACAGGTGGTACCCCTGCAGCGATCATGTGGTTTTGTGGGTAACCACAAGTTATATAAACCTTATCCAGGGCCAGCCATACCATGCAGCAGGATGAAGCAACTTGCTTAAAGTAGCACCAGTGGGGGTGGGGGATATAAACGAGTGGTTTGTGTGGTCACTCACACCTCCAGTACACTGCCCTCTGTGAGTTGCACAGAATTGCTTCCAGCTCAGCTTTGTTTGAGTGCCAGATACAGAAATACCTTGGATTGCAAGTAACTTGGTCTGAGAGCATTTTGCAAGACAAGCAAATTTTTAAAATAAATTTTGACCTGATAAACAAGCGACGTCTTGCAATACAAGGTAGGGATGTAACCGCTCGCCTCGAGTGGGTGTAGCGGGCCGAAATCGGCCCCGCTCACACCCGCCAGAGACTCATTTTGATATAGAGTGTTTTGGATTACAAGCACGGTTGCGTAACGAATTATGCTTGCAATCCAAGGTATTACTGTACTGTCAAAGATACTTCCACCATACCAATAGTAGCCAAAATATGTATAAATGAATAAATAACTGGGCATACACATCCCCAAACAAAGTTTTGGACAACCTCAAATACACTCAAATATCAGGGGGAGTGACCCAACGCTTCCTTGGGGTGCCAGGCACTGTCAAGTATGGTACCCCCATGCTAATAATACTCAATGTACTCGAAAATGAATTAAGAACTGGGGGATGCACCCCACAATAAGCTTTGGGCCAACTTAAATAATATACCTAAACAACAGGGAGAGTGGCCTCTACAAGATGCCACAGCATTGCATCCAGACCAATGCTTCATTGGAGCACAAAACACTTAATCATGGCACCCCCATCCACATAATACTCAGTGTATTATACCCAGTGTATGTAGAAATGAATATGGAGTTGGAGGTGTGCACCCCACAATAAGCTTTGTCCCACCCCAAACCATAGAACTAAACCTTTAGAGGAGTGTCCTCTACAACCTGGCATACCATTGTTTCTGTTCCCAACACTTTGTCTGATAGACATATATTGTGAAGCATTCTGCTTCTGTGCCGGTGGTAGCCAAAATATGTATAAATAAATATGGAACTGGGAGTGTGCACCCCAAACTAGGCATTGGGCCACCCCAAATCATAAATCTAAACCTCCTGGACTGTGGCCCCTACAAGATGCCACAGAATTGTATCCAGCCCAATGCTTCATTGGGGTGCAAGACACTTTCAGGTATGCCGACCCCATGCAAGTAATATCCAATGTACACAGAAATGAATATAGAAGTGTGGGTGTGCACTTGATAATATGCCTTGGGCCACCATAAACCATACTCCGAAAGTTCTAGGGGAATGTCTTTTATGAGTAGCATAACATTCTGACTGGCTCAGCTCTTCTTTGGGCTCAGGAAACTCTTCAAGAATAATTTAAATTGAATAAAGTAGCGGCATTATATATTTCACAGAGTGAACATGTGCCATAAACAGATCAACTATCTAGATTTCCAATTGAGATTTAGCCATGCAATAGGTGCATAACAATATTTTTGTCCTGTTAATTAATGTATGTCCCATACAGTATCAATTTGCACACATAGCCAAGATGTTTGCAAACTTATTTGGGGGTTATTAATGTTTGGTTTTAATATTAGGTCAATAATGGATATAAAATAATTTTTCAGAGACAGTATGTTGCATTGTTTGACAACACTTTCTAGTGAACCACTTGCATGTATTTATTTAAAGAGATATTATAGGATTTCATATTTCATTGTGAACATGCGCAGTCCTTGTCTTGTGTTTTTGACTATGTACATTCAATTTAAATTTGTCATCTTATTCTATTGGGACCTTAAAATTAGTACTGGGAACATTATCTCAATATAGAGAACTTTCGTTTATAAGCGGAAACTATAAAAATTAGAATTTATTTCAAAACTGAACTAAATGTGAGGGGGATCCATATTAGGAAATGTTCAGATATCTCAGTATGTCCATAGCAAGCTTGATGCTTTTAACCCAAAGTGCACAATTTAGTAAAAAAATGAATAAATTGTGGCTTAAGCACTCTACTATCAGAGATCCTCTCTAAGTGCCCCCCCAAGTGAAGTGAGGCAGGTGGCTATGAAGAAGAGGGCCTTCTTAGCAGTGGCGCCCCACCCCAGAAAGGCTCACCTGGTGCTTTCTTTGGAGAGCAATCCTATGGTCCCTGAAAAAACCCCTACAAGGCCATCGAGTCCAACCCCCTGCTCGATGCAGGAATCCAGGTCTAAGCATCCCTGACAGATGATTGTCCAGCTGCACCTTGAATGCCTCCAGAGTGGGAGAGTCCACCACCTCCCTAGGTAGTTGATTCCATTGTCTTATTGCTCTAACAGGAAATTTTTCCTGATGTTTAGGTGGAATCTTGGTTCCTGTAACTTGAGCCCATTATTCCGTGTCCTGCAAACTGGGATGATCGAGAAGAGATCCTGGCCTTCCTCTGTGTGACATCCCTTCAAGTACTGGAAGAGTGCGATATTATCTTCCCTCAGTCTCCTCTTCTGAAGGCTAAACATGTCCAGTTCTTTCAGTCTCTCCTCATAGGGCCTTGTTTCCAGTCCCTTTATCATCCTTGTTGCCCTCCTCTGAACCCTCTCCAGTTTGTCTATGTCCTTCTTAAAGTGTGGTGCCCAGAACTGGACGCAGTACTCAAGATGAGGCCTAACCAGTGCCGAGTAAAGGGGAATTATCACTTCCTGCGATTTGGAAGCTATTCTTCTATTAATGCAGCCCAAAATAGCATTTGCCTTCTTTCCAGCCACATCGCATTGCTGGCTCATATTCAGTTTGTGATCTACCACAATTCCAAGATCCTTCTCACTTGTAGTATTGTTAAGCCAAGAGTCCCCCATTCTGTAACTCTGCATTTGGTTTCCTCTCCCTAGGTGCAGCACTTGACATTTATCCCTATTAAATTTCATTCTGTTGTTTTCGGCCCAGCACTCCAGCCTATCGAGGTCACTTTGAATTTTGTTTCTGTCTTCCAGAGTATTAGCTGTTCCACCCAACTTTGTGTCATCTGCAGATTTGATAAGCATTCCCTGTACCTCCTCATCCAAGTCATTAATAAAATGACTTGTTTATCTTGCTCATCCTAGTACAGGTTGATTTTTACTTTTACTAATCCGACACCTGTAGAAGCAGGGAAAGGACCCGGGGTAAAGCTTGCCCCATACAATTTCAGTCTGGCATATAATCATATTACAAGTTGAGAATCCCTTATCCAAAAATACATGTGCCTAATTATTTAAAAAGTTTGTATAAATTTCCTTCAGGCTATGTGTACAATGCAGTACTATAATAATTTTTTTAATTGATTTTTTTTTTTCAACAAAAAACTGTTTGTATCATTGAAAGCTCTGTTATTGTGTTTTTCTTTTAAGACAAAAGATGTTAATTAGTTCGGACAATTGTATGAGTTGTTTTTCTAAAACGAAAACCTCGATATTCAGGTTTAATTGCAGTGTTGGCACTTTGAAATAAATAAGTTGGTTTTGTGTTGCAGTTTGGGCACTCGGGCTCAAAAAGGTTCGCCATCACTGCTCTACCTAATCTACCCTTAGCAGTTCATTCAGACTTACAGCAGTCCACCAGGCAAGCACTCAACTTGGGGTTGGGGTTCCTGGGCTTGGCCGGAGCTGACGACCCGTTCCGTGCAGTCCTGCACCTTGTTCCCCAACAACTTTTGGCTGTTCTTTTTACCCCCTCCCTCGCCCCCTCCTCTCACCCCCACCCTCCCCTCTGATGACAGGATGAACTGGTTCTGCTCAGCTGGGGTTTGTGGCGCCTCACGGGTGCTTGAGGGTATTCTGCAGCTCTTTGAGACTTGCATTGAGGTGAATGCAAATGTGTCCCATTGAGGTGAATGCAAATGTGTCTCGGGCTTACAATCTAGATGCAAATGTCTGCTCAGAACCAGACCTCCCTTCCCTAGGCAGAGATTATGCAGGTGATGGGGCGAGGTATGTGTCCAGCCAGGCTTTCTTTCCACAATTTCTGTTGCAAATTTGTATAGCTAAGGCTAAATCTATTAAACAGTGCTAATCACTGTTAATCAGCAACATCAAGTAGGCCGCTCAACAAGGTCTGCCACTGGACGGCCTTCTCCTTATCCCATCAGCCAGAGCAGCCAGGCTGGTGGGGACTAGGAAGAGGGCCTTCTCTGTGGTGGCCCCCACATTATGGAACTCCCTCCCTAGTGACCTTCGCCATGCCCCCTCCGTGATGAGTTTCCGCCGTGCATTAAAACATGGCTGTTCAGGCGGGAATATGGGGTGGGTAGGTTTTTAAAAGAACTTTTTATATTGTTTTAATTATTATTATATTTTATTGTATTGTTTTATTGTATTTTAATTGTACATCGCCCAGGGTGGCCGGGTGACCGGCCAGATGGGCGATTAATAAATATAAGAAATAAATAAATAAATAATCAACGTCATACTAGACATGTTATTTTTCATTACTCTAGGTCACCTCTCACAACAATGAGTTGTCCAGTTGCTGGAACTCATAAGATTATGCCAATAGTTCGGATTTCAGTAAGTTGTTAATAATTTCATTCAGTTTCAAAGTAATCCCTCAGTTGTTGTTTGAAATAAAATCTATAGAATTTTTTAAATATATGAAGTCTTTTCCTCTTTTTATATACTATAATATCAGGAATAGAAGATTGGTGAGAAATTCATTTGGTTTGCATTTAAATGCAAACTTCCCAAATTTGCCCTTCCTGAACCTAAACGCAGCTTGCCATCAAAATCCTTCTATTTCTGAAGTTTGTGATGAAGTTTAAGAGAAAAGTGCATACACATGAAATAATGTGCACAAAAATATATATATTTCAAAAAATGTACACAAAAATACTTTATGCAATGGAAAAATTGCTTGAAAAAATGTGTACATTTGAAAAACTGCACAAAAAGTATACATTTGAAAAGATGCATATAAAAATTCATATTTTTTAAACATGCAGACAAGAATCTGTACATATTTTTGTGTGGACTAAAAAAAATAATAGGAATCTCAGTCTAACCTAGCTCACGGGGTGGTTGTGTGGATAAAATGGAGAGGAGGAAGATCATGTATACCACTTTGGGCTCCATGGAGGAAAAGGCGGGATATAAATGTAACAAACAAATCTAATTCAAATATAAATTGGAACGTAATATTTTGAGCAAGCACTTAGTGAGAGTATATCATGGAGATATTATAGTTTATTTCTGTGTCACCTTATGGCCAAAAAGGCCCCCAAGGCAGCTCACAAAGGTATATGAATACAACATTCTAACAATACAATAAAATACAAGTTTAAAGCAGCAATATCGCAATGACTATTTAAAACTAAAAAACCTAAAGGCCAAACACATCCTTGTTCATGGCCAAAAGCAAAAATCAATCAGCAAATATGCCAAAGGAGAGCTGGAATAATGCCTCCCCCTCTGTCCCTTATACGGTTTTCCTGACAAAATGGTGGGATAGAGCAGATTTTTTTAAAAAAGCTTGCCCTTGTTGATGCCAACATCACCAGTGGTGCCAGCTGTGTCTCTCTTACAGCTGTGCCTCCCAAGCTTCAGCTCTAGGCGTTATAAGGTCTCCAGGCAGGAAGAGGTTTAATTATTTTCAACTATTGCTGCTAATATATTTATTTATTACAATTATTTTATCCCACCTTTCAGGATGCAAATCCTTCCAAGGAGGTTTGCAGGTAACATCAACATCCATTAATAAAGTAATAATAAGCAATATAAACATATAGGAAGTAATTAGGATCCTTCCCGCAGGGTAGCTGTTGGTAGATGGTTCTGGGCGACCGGGGGGGGGGGGGGACAGTCCAGCTGTAACAGGAGCAGATGCCAGATGTCTCCCTCTCTTTCCTAGAATTCTTGCTATGGTGCAGTTTGAGGTACATGGCCCTGTGTGTGGAGGGGATAGTGTCTTGCTTTGTCTGAATCAAACTCAGCATTCAAGCAAATTATGGGGCATTCCAGCAAATTATGGGGCATTCCAAAAGACAAAGCAACAAAACAGGCAAATGGTCAAGCATAAAGGTTTCAGTCCAGTATGGGACCAGGCTACGGCAGGAGTGGTCAAGATATAAGCAAAGGCCAAAGCACAGTTAAGCAATCAGATACATTACACCAGTGTTCTCCAACCTTGGGTCCCCAGATGTTTTTGGCCTACAACTCCCAGCATGCCCCAGCCAGCTATGCTTCCATAAGCCTCTGCCAGCTATGCTGGTTGGGGCATGCTGGGAGTTGTAGGCCAAAAACATCTGGGGACCCAAGGTTGGAGAACACTGCATTACACAGTCCACAAGCAGGGTTAAGCAGGATTACAAAGGTCAGTAGCATGGAGAGTCCATCATCATCATCATCAAATTATTTCTTACCCACCTCTCCGTTTGGATCGAGGCGGGGAACAACAATAAACCTAAAATATATAAAATAATTAAAAACATAGTATACATTATTAAAACATCTTTAAAACATCTTAAAAGCATCCTAAAATTCCACTGGATAGGCCTGCTGGAAGAGATCAGTCTTTATGGCTTTCTTGAATTCCAAAAGATGGCTTAGTTGACAAATCTCCTCCGGCAGGCCATTCCGCAATCTGGGGGCAGCAGAAGAGAAGGTCCTCTGGGTAACACCTGTCAGCCTAATTTTGGCTGACTGAAGTAGACTCTTCCCAGAGGACCTGAGTGTGCAGGGCGGATTGTACAGGAGAAGGCGATCCTGTAGGTAGCCTGGACCCAAACCATGTAGGGCTTTAAAGGTAATAACCAACACTTTCTACTTTGCCCGGAAACTAATTGGCAGCCAGTGAAGTGCTTTTAAAACTGGCGTAATATGGGCACCCATAGGTGTACCGGTGACCAGTCTGGCTGCCATATTTTGCACTAGTTGAAGTTTCCGGACTAGGTACAAAGGTAGCCCTATGTACAGCGCCAGAATCAAGAACCCAAAAAACATCAGAAACCCCCACCCTTGCAATCAAACTTTTACCCGCCCTGGATGTGGTGCAGCTGGCACTTGTTCTCTGATCAAAAAGACATAGTCCTCAAAGTTCATTAATTGACCCCTCTTGCTGTATCTTCTGATGTGGCAAAGAGGAAAAGTCATGTAGGTAACAAAATAGGATACAAGACAAAAATGGGGTGGAGAACAGACAAGCAAGAGTCCTGAAACACAGTATCCAGAGATCTGTGATCATGATATTGATAAAGTAAGGGCTAGGGAGAGCTGTTAAATAGGCTTCTTTCAGGATTTCTCTCCTTTTCTCAGTTATGTTTAGTCCATGAATTGTAACAAATACGAGTATGTTTAAAATGTGAAACTACAGATACCACTAGCTTTGGAAGTGCTTACAACCTAATGTAGACAGAATGAAATATCTGGGTTTTTAATTTTAACTTTTTAAAACTCTTTCTAGACTTTTCAGGATAAGGAACGTTACTTAACTGTAAATGCTGAGTTGCATTGTTTTTTGTGGTATATGCATTCTTCCTCCTCAAGCAGGTAAGGAGATTTAATATATTATATCTTGAAAAGTATGTTGAATCATGTACAGTTATGTTTTTTGCTCTAGGCTGAACTCCTGCGATTGCTTATTTTGGAGTAGTCATGCTCCTGTTGTTAAAATGGTTATACTCCTAAATGCAAATTTAAATAATAGCTATCTTTGACAATGCAGTCTGCATATCAAAAAGTATAAGTTTAATTATTACAATGTTATAATCTTAAAATCTGATTAATAGGTTTGGTATTTGCCTCTTGCTTGTAGGCAACATCCAAGGGTCGGGATTGCATTGACCTCACCAGGGGCCACCCCCCACTCCTGTTGAATTTGCCCCTGAAATTTGGCAGTGCGATGGCAGTGGGGAGTGGGAGAAGTGGCAAAATAGCCCCATTTTTAAAGGATAAAGCAGTGGTTGGCTGCTGAAATTTGGTGGTGCAGCCGCAGCAAAAAGGGACTATTTTGCTTTAAAATAGCCCATTTTTGCCACCGTGCCACCATATTTCAGCAACAAATCACTACTTTGTCCTTTAAAAAGGGGGCCATTTTGCCACTTCTCCCTCCTGCTGCACCACTGCATTTCGGAGTTGGTGAGGCAGTATGGGCTCCACAAAACGTTCCGGTAGGTGAATGCAACCTACAGGTTGCATGTTGCCTGCCCCTGATTTAGAGTAATTACTTAGACCTCTGCAGCTTTATTTTGATACCATGCCTAGCAAACAGGTTATAGCCTTCTCTACTTTGCTTGCTGAAAATAGGTCTCTGCCATCTCCATAACATATAGTAGGCACAGATTTACAGCAGTTTCCTTAATCCTAGGGGTCAGAAGCAATCATAAAAAGTATCTGTTTACTGCATTTATATACTGCCTTTCTTCCAGTGTTCCAGGCAGTTTACAATTTAAAATAATGGCTTGCAATCTAATAGACATGATATAAAAGGGAAGAGGAAAATAAGTACATTCAGGAACCAACTGCAAGAGTTATTTCTGGGAGGGAAGGAGCCCAATTGCAGTTGTCTCAGCCAAGTCAATAGAGGGGTCTTGCTGTCTCGCCTCTTCCTATTATGAAGTCAGGTGGAATGGTCCCTAATACAGACAGTCCTAGGATTGTTGGAGGGAGCCTTACTGTCTCTCCTCACTCGCTGATACAACCATGTGGAACGTCCATAGACAGAGTTAAAATGCTGCATGGAAGGAGTTCTCTCTCTCTCTCTTTGACCATGCCAAAATGTCCTATCTTCCTTTGGTAGTTGTATCTATGCCATAGAGAAGGTTGGACAGAACTGCTAGGGCAACAATGGCAGGGTTGGATCTGTGTTAGTGCAGTAGTTCATGGGATTGACCCACAGGCTCTATAAATTTAGAGCTGTTATTTCCAGTGCTTAACTACCCTTTGATTGCTTCTCAGCCTTTTGGCTAAGATCAAGTGTAGTAACTACCCTTTGATTGGCTTTACAGACATCAGAAAAATACCACCAGTGCAATTTCCTTATTCAGAATTTTCAGAGTCATAACATAAGCTATCCTTGGAGGTCTACAACTTTTGGTTGTCCTTTCTAGCCAAGTCCTTCCCCTCCAAGGAAGCCCCACCTCCAGCCTCTCCAGCAGGAAAAGGCAGGCAAGGAGTATATAGGAAGCATGTTTGGCCACTGCTTGGATGGAGGTTCTCCTGTGGGAAAGGCCACTGGGAGGCTTGCTGGCTTGGGCCAGGTGCCTCATCTCATAGAATCATAGAATAGTAGAGTTGGAAGGGGCCTACAAGGCCATCGAGTCCAACCCCCTGCTCAATGCAAGAACCCAAGTCAAACCATCTCTGACAGATGGCTGCCCAGCCGCACTTTGAATGCCTCCAGTGTTGTAGAGCCCACTACCTCCCTAGGTAGTTGGTTCCATTGGCATATTGCTCTAACAGACAGGAAATTTTTCCTCATGTCCAGGCGGAATCTGGCTTCCTCTAGTTTAAGCCCATTATTTCGTGTCCTGCAATCTAGGATGAATGAGATGTGCCCAAGGAAGCCCCCTGCCAGTCACCTCTGCATGACAGACTGGCAGGGGGCTTGTCAGCTTGGGCACTTCTCTGAGTGACCAGGGAAACATTCTGCTGGCCTCTGCTGCAAGAAAGCCCAGCAGTTGATTTGCTAGTTTGGCTACTTTGACTTTATTTATTTATAGCATTTATACCCCGCCTTTTTTCCTGCAAGGAACCCAAGGCGGCTTACATAATCCTCCCCCTCTCCATTTTATCCTCACAATAACCCTGTGAGGTAGGTCAGGCTGAGAGTCAGTGACTGACCCAAAGTCACCCAGTGAGTTTCATGGCTGAGCGGGGACTAGAACCCGGATCTCCCGAGTCCCAGTCCAATACTCTCACCACTACGCCACACTGGCTCTATTATGTTTTGCACTCAATAATAAATTTATAATTTATTATGTTTATAAATAATTCATTTATAATAAATAAATAAATAAATAAAAATATTTTTTCACATTTGTTCAATCAAAACCCATTTTTATACATTATGACAATAGTATCTTTCATTTGATACCATATAAAACATGTCATTTAAATTATTGCATTTTGTATTTTAAAGTAACTACTCCACTCTGCTAAAGATGTGAGTCTCTGACCATCAAAATTTGTAATCTGCATGATTGAATGAAAAAATAGACACCACTCCCATGCTTAAATCACGAACAGTTCAATGGACCATCCTTTTCTACTTTTGCTGAAAGACTGAAAAAAATACAAATACCCAGTGCTTTTTTTCTGGAGAAAAAGGTACCGGAACTCTTGGATTACATTTCCTCGGGAGTAGATGGCGATTAAATTGTAATGCAATTAATAGAAGAAAAGGTGCTGGAACTCAGTTCCGGTGAGTTTCACCAGAAAAAAAGCCCTGCAAATACCTATTTGTTTACTAATGTCAGCTTTCTTTAAAGTTTGTTTTTAATTTATGTGATATATAGTTGCCTCTTTTCTTTTGATTAATTTTTATTGAATGTAGAATCCTATATTTCAGATATGATTATCTGTTTATAGGGTTGGATCCAGACTTAGGGTGCAATCCTATGCATGTTTAAACAGAAAAAAGTCCTAGTTGTAGGACTTTTTTCTGTTTAAACATGCATAGGATTGTTCCCTAAGTTAGTCATGTTTTTGTCCCATTCAAATCAGTGAACTAACAGTGGAATCCAATGAGACTGCCAGTAACCCTCCAAATTTAGAGGATTACGGGCATCCTATTGAAGGTGGGAGAAGCACGGCAGATAGGATTGCCGCCTCTCTCCCCTCGCCCTCAAAAACATCTAGATGGCTTATTTTGGCTGTCTAAATGCTTTACACCTCTTCCTGAGGAGGAGAGACTGAGACAGGATTCCTCTGAAGCCGGCGGTGTCTTGCTCCTCCCCTCCCCACCCAGGAACACCCCCCCACACACACAGGGGATCTGAAGATTTGTTTTCCGTCTTTGGTTCCCTGCTGGCGTGGCAAGAACCATGCCAGCTACAAGGTGGCGGGGGCGCTCCGTGGGCAGTTTACATGCTGTGGCCTCAGAAAGGATTTCTGAGGTCACAGCGGCTTCTATGCCCTATCCTTTGGCCTCCCAGGCAAGGTCAGAGGGCCATAGGATTGCACCCTAAATGAAGTTAGTCATGGCTAACTTTTTAATCACATTGATTTCAATAGGGCTTTATTTAGAATGGATCCAACCCTCAGAAATTTCTTTGGTGTTGTTAATCTGACTTGCTGCAGGGTAAGTAAGATTTCCTTAAGCAACTGCTATTATTTTATAAAGTAATAGAAGAAACTAGGTTGCAGACCTGTGCCATCTCCCATACAGCATAGGATGTAGGATAGCCTTCCACAAACAGATGCCCTCCAAATATTTTGCATTACATTTCCCAGAATTCCTGATGATTTGCCATGCTGACTGAGGCTGATGGGAATTGAAATCCAAAATATCTAGAGGGCACCAGGTTGCAGAAGGCTGCTTAGAAATTCATCCCCCAAGCAAATATTACAATCTTGACCAACTTCTGAAGATCACAGAAATTTTCAGAGGCCATTTTCACCTCACCCCCCATCACCCAAAAAGTGATGAAAATAACTAGGACAGATGCTTCAGCCCAGCACTGTGGTGCTTTCGCCCTCTTGGCTTACCAGGAAGTGCCTAAGTCAGCTCTCAGGCATTGTGCTTTCAGTTTCTGTTCTGCCTTGTCAGCAGCAGTCTGCTGCATGGCCTGTTCTCAGTAAGATTTTTATTATTAAAGTTGGTGGTGGTTATGCACCCACCTTGTAGCCTTCTCTTCGTGATACTTTTCAAGCTCTAAGTAGAACAGTGGGATACAAGCAGTGGAGGCTGGTGGCTCCAATGTCAGTGTGGCCATGTATCCACTCCAGATTTTACTCTGAACTTTTAAGGAGCTATCCATGCTGCTGAACCTTTCCCCCAAAATAGGGTTCTGAAGGGTGGGATTAAAATGCCATAAGTAAATAAGTATGATCATGCAGTGTGTATTGGTAATGGAGATCCAAATTGTGAGAAATTTGTCTTTGCTCAGGGATTCTCTGAAATGTGATCTCTGTATGTAGCTGGCCATAGACCAACAATTAACTGATCATACTTCATTTCCACACAGCACAATGTCATCTAGGACAGTGATGGCGAACCTTTTTGAGCCCGAGTGCCCAAACTGCAACACAAAACCAACTTATTTATTTCAAAGTGCCAACACTGCAATTAAACCTGAATACTGAGGTTTTAGTTTTAGAAAAACAACTCATACAGTTGTCCGAACTAATTAACATCTTTTGTCTTAAAAGGAAAACACAATAACAGAGCTTTCAATGATACAAACAGTTTTTTGTTGAAAAAAAAAATCAACTCAAAAAATTATTATAGTACTACATTGTACACATAGCCTGAAGGGAACTTATACCAACTTTTTAAATAATTAGGCACATGTATTTTTGGATAAGGGATTCTCAACTTGTAATATGATTATATGCCAGACTGAAATTGTATGGGGCAAGCTTTACCCCGGGTCCTTTCCCTGCTTCTACAGGTGTCGGATTAATAAAAGTAAAAGTCAACCTGTACTAGGATGAGCAAGATAAACAAGAAAACTAAACGTGCTTAACACATTTTAAACACTTTATGTCTTGGACTGCAAACACTGCAATAGGTAAAAGTTTGCATTGGGCATGCTTTTGCACAATTAATGTGATTTTTGCTATTGCATGCATGCTGATAATTTGTCAAACCTTGGCTCATACTCCATTAGTTTGAGAGCAACACATGCAGCACTCGGGTCAACTGTTAGGGCTTTACATCCAAGCCATGCTCTGTGCATCATTCTTCAAAATCTTTTAAATGTGATAACAATGTAGAAAAGAATTCTGTAACAGGAATTCTAGAATAAAATCATTCTGTTCCACACTGTGAGGAAGAACAAGATCATTAGTGTTTTGCAGAAGGGGACGGTCTTTTCGCGATCTGGTAGCCAATGGCTCGAGTGCCCACAGAGAGGTCCCTGCGTGCCAGCTGTGGCACCCGTGCCATAGGTTCGCCACCACTGATCTAGGATATGTAGGTCCTATCCTGAGATATAGACACACAGATTTTCAAGAACTCTTGAGATCAGACTTCGTCTTTTTCATCTTTTACTTATTCCAAGTAGAACCCAATTACAGAATAAAATAGTAGTAAAACATACATGAATAGATCGAAAAGAATATGCCATACATCCAAAAACAAGTCAAGGGTTTAGGAAAAGTGAAAATAATAGTGATTAAGGGCACAATCCATAGGAGAAGTCGGGACTACAAATTTGGAGCACCTTCCCTCCACCCTCACAGCTGGTACAGAAAGAACCACACTGGCTGTGGCTCCAAGGTTGTAAGACCGACCTCAAAGATGGGGTTCTGTGGGCATTCCGGGGGGGCAGGGAGGGGAGAAGTAAGGCTCCGCCAGCATATGTAGTATCCTGGTGGGCCTCAGCCTCCCCTCTTCATGTGCTGGGACAAAAGACTTAGATGGCTGAAATCAGCAATTTAAGTCTTCTGCCGGACGGGAGAAACACAGAGGTGACCTTTGCCTCCGTGCTCCTCCCACCCTCCATAGGATGCCCGTAATTCTCCAAGTTTGGAAGGTTACAGGCAGCCACATTTGATTGCACTAGAAGGCATATTATCAGTTCTTATCAGTGAAAAGAAAATGGATTCTCCATAACAGACATCTTTAAACATGTCTAGTTGCTTATGTAGATCTTATACATAAGATTTATATTTTCTCTTAGTCCTAATAGCTAACTAATACAATATGCCCTGTTGAACAAAAATACTACCTAAGTCAAAACCGTGTCTGAACAAGTTGATAATCTCCAGTACAAAAAACAGGAACTATAGCTTCAAAAGCATGCTTATAGAAAACATTATTGGATACTATGACATACAACAGGAGTGTCAGTAACAAATAAATCCATTATCTCAAAATGGTTCTGTTTGTGTTTGACCCTAGTAAATTAGATGTCCTCTCATTTATGATCGGGAATTCCTTCTTGGTAATTTTAATATTCCTAGGCTTATGACATTTATTGTTTATGATTTAATAGCATTGTGACCCTCTTGATTTACAATGCCCTGTTTGGTATTCCAATAACTATGCCAGCTCTTTACCTCCTTCATCCTGGCACAGATGTTTCTAAGAATGTTAAGTATCACAGAAAGAATCATAAGGCCTGTGTTCAGAGAAATGCCTACATTTTCTTTAAGAGGCCCAGCTGTGTGTAACTGGGTGCTGGTATAAAATTATTAGACATAGATGCAGAATTCTCTTTGATGCACCTGATAATGGAGTCTCCTAATTGTTCAGTTATGTCAGGCTGGGCAATATTTGCCCCAATATTTGTCCCAGGATGAATTGAATGAATTAACAACATACCAGTGCTATCAACATGCCTAAAACCAAACTGATTACCTTTATTTTGAACATTTTTTTGCAGTGCTTTTCTTGCTAAAATCAATATTCAAATTATGTTTTATAGCCTAGAGTATGAAGAACCATTTCAGGTAAACATTTTATCTATGAAATGTATGCCTCCTTATTGTTTTATGTTGTGATTTTAAATATATATCCCAATCCCAAATACTTTTAGAGTGCAATCCTAAATGACTGCCACACTTTAGACAGAAGACTCCAAGATCGGACCCCTCTGCCCATCCAATGCCCTGCCTGCAAGAGCCAGGCAGGGCATTTTACAGCTTCCCATTCATTCCACTTTAAATGCAATTTAAACTAGATGGGCCTCTGAGCCTGTCTAGCTTCTTACCTCTCAGTGGGTGAGGATGGCAACAGAGAGCCTCATGGATCGAGTGAATCAGCAAGCATCTCTCCTTCCCTTTCTCTCTACAACCTTCTTCTGAGGTTCCAAGAGTGACCTCTGAAGAGTAGCTCCACAGAGCTTTCCCCAGCAGCTAGGAGGGGTGAGGTGGGGAGAAAAACCCCTCCAGGTGAGGGGAACCGTAAGATTGCTCTCTAAGGAACCATTCTATGAAATTCCAATGCTGGTATGACTTCCCCATCTCTGCATTGGGCCAGCACAACCAGCAGTTCCAATTTAAGCCGGGTACCAAGTAGTGGTGCAACACAAACATCAACGTACTTCCCTACTTCTGGCTGGGAGATTTTACTGCTTCTCTCACCAAAAAACTCAGAATATGACTTTTGTGAATCAAACCCTTACTTAGTAGAAGCAAATCCCATTGGTTTTCATGGAATATGTATTTTAAAGAAATAGCACATAGAACTGAGCCTTACTTAGAATTAGAATTATTATTATTATTATTATTATTATTATTATTAATTTATTTATTTATTTATTTATCGCCCATCTGGCCGGCAACCAGCCACCCTGGGTGATGTACACAGAATAAAAACAATAAAATACATTTAAAACAATATAAAAATTTTAAAATCTTAACCCACCCCATATTCCCGCCTGAACAACCAGATTTTTAATAAGCGACGGAAGCTCAGCAGAGAGGGGGCATGGTGGAGGTCACTCGGGAGAGAGTTCCACAGTACGGGGGCCGCCACAGAAAAGGCTCTCTTCCTCGTCCCCACCAGTCTAGCTGCTCTGACTGAAGGGACAATCCTAAATGACTGCCACACTTTAGACAGAAGACTCCAAGATCGGACCCCTCTGCCCATCCAATGCCCTGCCTGCAAGAGCCAGGCAGGGCATTTTACAACTTCCCATTCATTCCACTTTAAATGCAATTTAAACTAGATGGGCCTCTGAGCCTGTCTAGCTTCTTACCTCTCAGTGGGTGAGGATGGCAACAGAGAGCCTCATGGATCGAGTGGATCAGCAAGCATCTCTCCTTCCCTCTCTCTCTACAACCTTCTTCTGAGGTTCCAAGAGTGGAACCTCAGAAGAAGGCCATCCGTGGCAAATCTTGTTGAGCACCCCACTTGGTGTTCAGTGGCAATTAATGGGACATATTTCCAGATAAATTAATGACATGAACGTATTAAAAAAATGTAATACAATATTTGTTTGTTCCCCAAATCAGTGATTTAATCCTTGTAATGTCTAATGAATACAATTATCTTGAGACCATGTGATAGTTTAGTGGCTAATTACAGATTTCTTCACAGATTTGTGCTATTATTGAATCTTGTAATGCTTCACTAGTTTATCAGATTATTATTATTTTTTTTGCTCTTACCACTTTTCCCAAGTAGATGTACATTCAGCAGTTGATTGGTCTGAATTTACATTTATCTAGTCAGCCAATAATAATTAGTTCCAGAGTGGTAGCTGTGTTAGTCTGCAGCAAAAACAACAAAAATCAAAGTATGGCCATAGTGACCCATGCTAAGGTAATCTCCTGGTTGAATTACTGCAGTGCATTATATGTGGAACTGCCCTTGAAAACAACTTGGAAGCTTCAGTTAGTACAGTATATGCCAGAATTGTTACCAGTATGCCCTTTTTATGCATATTATGCCAAACTTAAAAGAACTTCTTTAGCTGTATGTTCATTTCTAGGCCCCATTCAAGGTAATTACCTTTAAAGCCTTAACAGGCTTGGGTCCCAAATACCTGAAGGAGTGCCTAATCCCATACTAGCCAGTCCATGCCTCCTTTTATCAGAGATATGTTATTTGGCTAGAAGGAATAAGACTTTCTTAGCAGTGGTACCCTGGTTATGGAATGTCTTCCCCAAGGGGGCTGCCTGGCACCAATGTCACAATCCTTTTGCAATAAGCAAAAACTTTTTTTCCCCATTCAGGCATTTTAATCTGTGCAAATCTTAGCCTGCTTTTCAGGATCTTACCTGTTGTTTTATCATTATGTTGTTTTACTATATTAATTTGATGTTTTACACCAACCTGAAATCCAAATAGGATGAAGGGCTGAAATAAATGGTTTAATTAATTAATTAATATGTAGAGGGACAAAAAAGATCATCTCTATTCAAGCCCACATTAAAAGAATCAAACTAGGTTATTAGTTCCAATTCCCACGTTTTGGTGGTGGCCTGAAGTGTGTTTGCACAGCTAAAGCTATTGCAGATCTGAGCACGGTGACACATGCTTTAGTTACATCCTGTTTGGATGACTGAAATGCACTCTATATTGGACTGCCTTTGAAACGTGTGTCTGTCTGTATACACCTGGCAAAGCATTAAGATCTGCTGAGAGGGCTCTCCTCTGCATCCCACCATTGGGAATCTCCATTATGTGGAGATTTGAAAGATGGCCTTCTTGACTGTGGCACCCCAGTTATGGAATGCCCTCCCCGCAGAGGCCTGGCTGGCACCGAAGTTGTCTTTATTTTGGTGCCAAGTTAAGACTTGGCTATTTACCCAAGCTTTTGGGTCTCATTGATCATAGCTTAGTTCTGTTTTACCATTGCGGATTTTATATACTGGATTGTGGATGATTGTTTTATGATTTTTGTTAAATTGTTTATTGATCGTATCCTGCCTTGATATCTATTGATATGGTGTAGGTTAGAAAATATTGACTGGGGCCAGTTATAAGGAGCATGTGACTTTGGTATTACAATAGCTTCACTGTGTACATCGCCCAGGGTGGCCGGTTGCCGGCCAGATGGGCGATAAATAAATATTAATAATAATAAATAAATAAAAATATATAATGATTCTGTGGTATAATTTGTTTATTTTAAGATTTCTCTCTTATTTCAGTGTGATGTTCAAAGAATCTAGAGTTTAAAAACAGTGTTGAAGCCATTCTAGCCTCTCCTTTCATGCAGGAAAACCACATACTATGTACATGTTAGAGAGGAAGAACCTTCCTGCCCAGTACTCTTTCTACCATCACTACAGCAGCATCATAGGGAATGCTGTCTAAGCTTCAGAACATTTCTGCATTGTTACTTTTTCTTTCATTGTTTGTATCATTTGTATTTCTCCATATTAATTTTAATTTGTCTTTATCTCTTTGTCAATTTATTTTAAAATGTTTGCTGTGGTAAAAGCTTCTGAGGATGCAGTCCTAGAACATATGTCTCAGCACCACCATCCCTGGCACATACTACAATTTCAGTACTGCATCATAGATCCTTGGGTTGAAGGATTCAGGATAGGCCATGCAGATCATAGCAGAGAAACAGGAGCTAAACATGGATGAGGCTCAATTGACTGGACTAATATAAAGTTCGGAGTTGCTGATTGCAGGTCTCAGGAAGAATGTCCAGAACAGGGTGTTTATACAGGGCTCTAAGCCAATTGGAAGACTGGCATGGTAGCCAATCAGGTTTGAGAAATTTCTGAAAAAAATAAAAAAATTCTTTCCAGCTACCTACACTGGCTAAAGGGTCTGCCTTTGAACTAAAAGACATCAATACTAATCCTCCATGCAGACTAGAGCATGAAAAATCAGCTTCAGCTAATCCACAGTCAGCTGTTGTCACTGCTACCTTCTTACAAGCATTACGTTCCATTAACTATTTTAATATTTTTCTTCTTTTTTGCCAGGACTTAATTATATGGATTTATGATCCAGAAAATGCTGAACCTTCAGAAGTGAACAATACTGCAACTGTACCACCAGCAGTGCGTTTCCCATACTGTTCATAAATTATCTTTAAATGGCAGGTGGTGTAACACACACATTCCTGTGGAGACAAAGCTCTGGCAGATTTTAAATGTAAAATAATGATTCTGTAAAAGAAGTTAACCTTAAATCATAGAATCATGGAGATGAATGGGTTAAAGATCATGTTATTCCCATGCACAGAACCTGCCACTAAGGATGTTGAAGAGTTCTGCAACAGATTCAAATGAGTTGGAATTTCTATGAAATTCGGATGGGTTCAAATTCTGCAGCAGACCTGGCTTTTTCTGAGTTGTGTGGATTCTGCAGACTTGGTGACTGTTTTTTACTTAGGGGGGGATTTGTGCTAATGTGCATTAGCGCAAGTGTGCATTTGCACAAGTGCAAACAGAAACAAAATTCTCATACATTCTTAAAAAGAATCTAATTCCATCAATGAGCAGATAACGCCTGTCAATCCATGAAACACAGATGGAACAGATTTAACAAAATCCGTACGTCCCTGACTGACACACATTGATGAAGCACATTTGTAAAGAAAGATTAGTGTTATTCACCATACATCAAGGATAGGCAACCTGATGTCCTCCACATGTGTTGGACTACAATTCCATCAGCCCCAGCGAACATGACCAATGGTAAGGGATTATGGGAGTTGCTGTCCAAAATATCTAGAGTCCATCCGTTTGAATTATAATTGGCTGTGTCTACTGTCCTAATAGGAACCAGATACAATTCCTATGGGAAATACTACAACTTCCTGATACGTTCAGGGAAGGGACAATTATATTGGGAGGAGAACTAAAAGAGGTAACTAATGATCAACTTGATAGAAGCAGCTCAAAAAGCCCCAAAGAGTTCAAAGCTGCACGTGATGCATGAATGTTTCATTGCTTAATTATGATCATTTTAAAACACAAGTGGCTTCTGAACTTAATGAATGTTTTGGCATTAACGAGGGTACAACCACGTCTTGTGCTATTGAATGGGAGGCCTGGAAGGCCTATATGAGTGGAAAGATTATTGCATTTGCTTCTTATAAAAAGAAGGTTAAAGTTATCCAGGAAGCGGAATTCGATAAAACAGTGACGTCTTTATTAAGTCAATTTGCAGTCTGTCCCTCCACAGATCTCTATCAAAGACAACAATGTGTTAAATATGAATTGAATAGACAACATTAATCTTAAGCAGAATTATCACTTATTTGTCTGCATTGGAGGTACTAGGAAAATGGAGAAGGCCTGGCAAGATCCTGGCATTTTGGTTGAAACAACAAATTATATTCCATTGATCAAAGATAATAATAATATATATATATACAACCCAAAATATATTTTAAAAATTAAAAATTGTAAATTATCTGTACAATGGTACAAGGTGCACTTAGACATTTTGACTCCTAATTGACAAATTAAAATGGCATTTTTTACTTAAATTAGGGGAGACAATGAAGCAAGGATGCAAGTTCCTAAATCTCTTAAAGTCCCTATACCATTCCAACTTAGTGATAATGAGGACAAATAACACAGATTCTTTACCCTTCCCTATAGAGGGGAATGAAACAAGGACCCCATTGTCTCCTCTGCTATTTGCCCTAGCAAGAGAACCCCTAGCATATAAAGTAAGACAAGAACAGTCTATTCAGGGACTAATGTAGAATAGGCAATTAGTGAAAATCAACCTGTTTGCAGAACACATACCATAGTACTTACCCTGACTAACACTAAGCAAGAGCTTACCCAAAATAAGATCATTGCAGACTATGGAAAAGTGGCAGGATTGACAATCATTCTTGAAAAATAAAAATTCTAGCATTAAATATGGCTGAGCAAGAGAGAAAAGATCTTATTCAGTTATTCAATGTCCCAGTAAGTAACAAGTCTCTCAAGTACCTGGGAGGGTATATACTCTCTAAATTAGGCAACATAATCAAGTTAAACTATAAGCCCTTATATACATGTAATCATGTAACTAGCACACTCAAACAGTGGTACAAACTGAATCTTGCCTGGCTGGGTAGAATAGCAGCTGTAAAAATGACAATCCTCCCCAAGGGGACTTTTTTATTACAGGTGCTTTCAATTCACTTAGGAGATAAGTATATAGATAAATGGCAGAAGCTACTGATGAACTTTATAAATAAGGGAAAGAAAGTAAGATTGCTTTATAGTTCACTAGCTTTTTTTATCCCAGCATTGCATGGGTTGTCATTTTCCTATAGGCACTATTTGTTCAAAATTCCTTAAGGTAGCTGTCCGCTGTTTTGAATCCCTCAATAGGAAAGGTCCCCCGGGACTACATAATGGAATCCCAGCTCCCCAGGGACTGCACAATTAAATTCCATCATCATCATCATCATCATCATCATAATCAGGCGATCACTCGTGACCGAGTAAGATTGTCTTCCAGGATAAAAGGAGGAAATTCTAAAGGAAGATTGTGTAGACTCTAGCGATGGGTCCGTAAGTGACTGTGAAGGCCAATTCTAGATCCACACAGCTTCCCACAGTGAGGACACAGGTTACCAGATGGAAGATGGTCCTGTGAAGGATTCGTTTGACATGCTTTTCGCTTAGCACGTTTCTCCCTTTCACCTTGCACTCGGGCTTCTTCAAAGTCCATTGAACCTTTGTGAAAGGCCAACCTCCATTTAGATCGTTCATTGGCCAGAGCTTCCCAGTTTTCGATGCTTATATTACATTTTTTTAGATTAGCCTTATGAACATCTTTAAACCTCTTATATTGACCACCGATATTCCGCTTTCCATCCTTGAGTTGGGAATAAAATAACTGCTTTGGGAGACGGCAGTCAGGCATTCGAACAACATGACCGGTCCACTGAAGTTGGCGTTGAAGGATCATTTTTTCAACGCTAGTAGTCTTTGCTTCTTTCAGTACACTGACATTTGTTCGCCTATCTTCCCAAGTAATTTGCAGGATTTTCCGGAGGCAACGTTGATGAAATCTTTCAAGGAGGTGGAAGTGACGTTTATAGATAGTCCATGTTTCGCAGGCATACAATAAAGTTGGCCATGCAATGGCCAACTTTCATAAACCAGTGTTTTGGTCTTCTTACAAATATCCCGATCCTCGAACACTCTATGTTTCATTCGAGAAAACGCGGCATTTGCGGAGCTCAAACAATGCTGGATTTCACTGTCGATGTTAGCTGTAACAGAAAGATAGCTGCCAAGATAGAGAAAATGATCGACATTTTCCAGTATTGTCCCGCCAAGCTGGATAGATGGCATCACCAAAGGGTTAGCTTGCACTTGCTGATGAAGCACTTTGGTTTTTTTGATGTTAAGTGAGAGACCAAGTTTTCCGTATGCTTCTGCAAAAGCATTTAGGATAGTTTGGAGATCATCCTCTGAATGTGCGGAGACCACATTATTATCAGCATACTGAAGTTCCACAACAGAAGTTGTAATTACCTTACTTTTTGCTTTCAGCCTGCTGAGATTAAAAAGCTTTCCATCAGTTCGATATATAATTCCCACACCAGTGGGAAGTTTCCCCTCGACAAGATGTAAAATCATGGCGATGAAAATAGCAAATAATGTTGGGGCGATAACACATCCCTGTTTAACACCTGATCCCACAATTAAATTCCAGTTCCCCCAGGACTACCTGCTCCCCCGGGACTACACAGTGAAATCCCTGCTCCCCCTCCCCCGGGACTACACAATGAAATTCCTGCTTTCCTCCCTAGACTACACAATGAAATACCTGCCCCCCGGGACTACACAATGAAATCCCAGCTCCCCCAGGACTACACAGTGAAATCCCTGTTCCCCCCACCCCGGGACTGCACAATGAAATCTCTGCTCCCCCCCTGGACTACACAATGAAATCCCTGCTCCCCCAGGACTACACAATGAAATCCCAGCTTCCCCCCCCCCCGGGACTACACAACAATGAAATTCCAGCTCCCTTCCCCCCCGGGACTACACAAATCTCTCTGTCCCATCCCCCCCCCCGGGACTACACAATGAAATCCCTGCTTCCCCCTCGGGACTACACAATGAAATTCCTGCTTCCCTCCCCCCCAATCCCAGCTCTGCCCCCCCCCCCCGTAGGCCCCAGCTGTGGTTCATATGAACATTCTGTTTGGACGTAGGAGAGATTTGCATATCCGCTCCTGATTGGGCCCCTGTGGTGGCAGTTCATACCAACATTCTATATGTCGGTGGAGTGATTTGCATAACCGCTCCTGAATGGCCCCTGCGAACATTCCAAGTGACGCCATTGGCTCTCATCTATTTTGGGCCGTACAGGCACAGCGAGGGGTTTTTCTGAGATTTGAACCCACCAGTCTTTGTCCTTGGGTGATGGAGAGTATGCGTGCCAAGTTTGGGGCGGATCCGTCCAACCGTATAGGAGCCTATGTGATGCACGCAAACGCCCGTACACACAAACACACACACACAGACACACAGACAAATTTTCACATTTATATAGTAGATTATACAGACATCCCAAAACATGAGTGTAGGGATTCCTAATATTCATCTGTATTTTGATATATACCAGTTAAATCAACTCATTCGAATTCTGAAATACTGTACAATAAGGAAAGGATATGGACAGATATGGAACTAGGGGTGGAGAATTTGGCCATAGCAAGGGGTCTACCATTTAGGACTGACATGTGGCAAAAGACAACATTAATATGTAATCCTTTCTTTAACATCTCAATGATGGTTTAGAGGAAATGGCATAAGAAATTGGCTCCTTCGCCAATGCCAATCATGCCTTTCCTCTCCCACCCAACATTTTATGATGTGGATGAATTTAATTTTTTCAAAGATGGGAGGGTAAGGGATTGTATCAGTTGTTGTATCAGATCTTTACGCAGGTCTAAATCCGCTGATAGGGCAGCAACTGATGGACAGATTACAGGGGGTTGGCATTAACTGGTTACAGATTCACCAAGTCCTTGTATTTTACCTCTAATCTCACGACAAAAGCACAAGTGGTGCATCCACTAACAGGCTTTGAGAACATCATTACTCAAGGTAGTGAGGATTTTAAAGGACTGGCTTCTAACATTTATAGGATACATAAGAGAAAAACGGGACGACAGATCCTTCAAAGGAAGTTTGGAGAAGATTTAGGGACTAAAATTGGGATGTGATATGGAGTAGTACAGTGCCAATGAAATCAGTTTCATCAAAAATAAGAGGAAGTGGCCTGAAAGTAGTACATAGATGGTATGCCCCTCAAACTATGCTATATTTCGCATTCCACTGCTCAAACTTGTTAGAGGGGATGTGGAGAAAGGAACCTATTTCCACATGTGGTGGCAGTGTGCAGTAGTGAATTTTGGTTGCAGGTTTTCAAAGAGGCTGAAAAAAATAACAAAATAGGTGATTGATTTCTTGCCCACATTGGGTCTTTTGGCAATCTACAAGGGAAAAACCAGTTACTACACACACAGTTACTAATGTTAGTAGCAGCTAGATTGGAAATTGCAGCAGCATAGAAGCAAGACCAGGGAATAGCTCTGTCCCTGTGGAATAATAAACTATAGAACCTTGCATTGAAGGAGAAATTAACCAAGCAAATAAAGAGCACAAGACATTGTCAACGTGAAAATAACTTTTACAGCTTATGGCATCCTTTTTATTGAGTTCACAAATATGAATAAAAATGTAACTCATCCACCAGGAACTTATGGTACCTTATGGAAATACTTGCTAAGCTAATGAGCTACTCCTTTGCTGATTTTAAAGGTGATAGATGTCAGTTCAAATTAATTTTGAATTACTGTTGATTGTTTTATGGATGAATTGATTAATGTTTGAGATTTGTTATTTAAATTCAATAAAAATTAAATTACCATAAAAATAAAAATAGAACAGCATGGTGACAAGATGGGACCTCCTGGGATACCATAGAACCTCTTCTGATTACCAGTTGCTGAAGAGAGAAACATTGTGGAAGCTCTATTGCCTTCATGCTCTGCTTCTCAGAAGCATCTGGCTGGCCACTGTTGGAAAGAGGTTACTAGCCTAAATGGACCCTTGATTTGATCCAGAAGGGCTTTTCTTATGTCCTTTTTTCTGCTCCATCTCAGCGTATGACTTCTCTTAGTTAGTCAATCATAGCCCATTCCCTGATGGTCTTTCCTATATACATGTCTTCTCATCTTAGTTAGCTATTGATTTATTTTAAATGTATTAATATTTTTTATTCAAAATACGTTGTTCATGTTTTATTTGTATTTTGTTTTTGTTAATTGCCCTCTAAGTTCTGCTGAAAGGTGATATAGAAATCGTTTAAATAAATGTTCACACTCCTTTTCTATGCAAGGCAAGTTTCAGCATAATTTGTCGCTCAGTTTAAGCAAACTCACTAATGGTTTTTGCCATTATGCCAATATGCCATTTATTTGCTTCACTGTATTTCAACTTCTCCCTGACCAAAGGTGGCTGTCCCACTGTCTTCCAACCCACTTGATTGATTCTTGGAATGAAGAAGGATTATCTGAATGTCAATAACAGTAGTATTAGTGTTAATCTTTTATAACTAAATTCTAAGTTTTCTCATAGGAAGTACATATTTCAAAGATAGCATTTTGGAAATGAAAATATGTTTATGAGATGAGACTTTAAAAATGTATAAGCAGATTTTGAAGATATGCAACTAATTCTTCTTTGTAACCAGCATTCTAGGGCACTTAGCAAGCAGTTCGTGAATTTGGGACAGTCACCTTTTCTTACGACATATTTCAAAGGAATCGAGTACACTAGTGCTGAATTTACAGAAGAGGGGTATTGTTCATTTATGTTTTTCTGAATATTTTGTTTTTATAAAACTTATGTCACTTGATGGTAGATATAACCTTACTATATATTAAAGAGTACTGGTTTTTTTATGTTGTGGGTATAATGTGGATGTGTACCAATCCAAAAGGGAGATCCACATAGGTATATGATGCACCTCCTGGAGAGAATGTGCATCAGAAGACCAAGGAATGGATGGCCACCCAGAACCCATGGGCTGTTTTAGGATTCTGGGGTGGCTTGTTAACCATGCCAACAAGCCAGTCTTGTTGGGTTTGCATGACATGGCAGCCTGCATCGGCGGCAAGGGAAATTATGCAAATCCCCCCAGCACACAGCAGAAGAAATAACCCACCACTTCTTTTTTCTCCCACTGTGATTCTGCGAGCCAGGCCGCTGAGTCACCTCCTCGGTTCTCCCCCCGCCCCCATGCATTTGCTTCCACCTAGTGTTTTTCTCTCCATCTATATTACCATCTGATAGATTTGATGTTTCCTGAATATTGATCTACCTTTGAAACTCAACCCCTAGCTTTCTTCCTTCATATCTGGTAAAGAGCTATTGGTCTTTTTAGGATACTAGCAACTTAAATTGGAAACCTCATTAGTAATGTATTCCTGTTTCCTGCAGGGCTGCTGTGATAGGTTTCAAATCCCTTTGAGTATCTCCAAAAGTACAAATCTTGATCATTTATGATACATGGATCATCAAAGGCAATTGTAGATATAGTTCTGCTCTGCTTTAGTATTAGTTCCTTATATCTATCATCATCATCATCAGGCGATCACTCGTGACCGAGTAAGATTGTCTTCCGGGATAAAAGGAGGAAATTCTAAAGAAGATTGTGTAGACTCTAGCGATGAGTCCGTAAGTGACTGTGGAGGCCAATTCTAGATCCACACAGCTTCCCACAGTGAGGACACAGGTTACCAGATAGAAGATGGTCCTGTAAAGGATTCATTTGACGTGCTTTTCGCTTAGCACGTTTCTCCCTTTCACCTTGCACTCGGGCTTCTTCAAAGTCCATGGAACCTTTGTGAAAGGCCAACCTCCATTTAGATCGTTCATGGGCCAGAGCTTCCCAGTTTTCGATGTTTATATTGCATTTTTTTAGATTAGCCTTATGAACATCTTTAAACCTCTTATATTGACCACCGATATTCCGCTTTCCATCCTTGAGTTGGGAGTAAAGTAACTGCTTTGGGAGACGGCAGTCAGGCATTCGAACAACATGACCGGTCCACTGAAGTTGGCGTTGAAGGATCATTTTTTCAATGCTAGTAGTCTTTGCTTCTTCCAGTACACTGACATTTGTTCGCCTATCTTCCCAAGTAATTTGCAGGATTTTCCGTAGGCAACGTTGAGGAAACCTTTCAAGGAGGTGGAAGTGACGTTTATAGATAGTCCATGTTTCGCAGGCATACAATAAAGTTGGTAATACAATGGCTTCATAAACCAGTGTTTTGGTCTTCTTACAAATATCCCGATCCTCGAACACTCTATGTTTCATTCGAGAAAATGCGGCACTTGCGGAGCTCAGACGATGCTGGATTTCACTGTCGATGTTAGCTGTAACAGAAAGATAGCTGCCAAGATAGAGAAAATGATCGACATTTTCCAGTATTGTCCCGCCAAGCTGGATAGATGGCATCACCAAAGGATTGGCTTGCACTTGCTGATGAAGCACTTTGGTTTTTTGATGTTAAGTGAGAGACCAAGTTTTTCGTATGCTTCTGCAAAAGCATTTAGGATAGTTTGGAGATCATCCTCTGAATGTGCGGAGACCACATTATCATCAGCATACTGAAGTTCCACAACGGAGGTTGTAATTACCTTACTTTTTGCTTTCAGCCTGCTGAGATTAAAAAGCTTTCCATCAGTTCGATATATAATTCCCACACCGGTGGGAAGTTTCCCCTCGACAAGATGTAAAACCATGGCGATGAAAATGGCAAATAATGTTGGGGCGATAACACATCCCTGTTTAACACCTGATCCCACTTTAAATGGAGCACCATGAGAGCCGTTGTTGTCCAAAACCGTTGCCGTCATGTTGTCATGGAGAAGTCGCAAGATATTCACAAATTTATTGGGGCATCCAATTTTCATAAGGATAGTCCAGAGAGCTGTACGGTCTACAGTATCAAAGGCCTTAGCCAAATCGATAAATGCCATATAAAGGGGTTGATTTTGCTCCCGGCATTTTTCTTGGAGCTGACGTGCAGTAAAAATCATGTCTACTGTCCCTCTAGAGGGGCGGAAACCATATTGAGTTTCAGGGAGGATCTCTTCTGAAATAGATAGAAGACGGTTTGCAAGAATCCTAGCAAATATTTTACCTGCGGTTGCTAAGAGAGAAATGCCCCGATAGGTTCCACAGTCTGTTCTATCACCCTTCTTAAAGAGGGTGATAATTATGGCATCCCTGAAGTCTTCTGGGATCTCTTATCCAGATTTTTTCGATGAGTTTATGAAGATGTTGTACAAGTTCGGGGCCCCCTTCTTTAAAGATTTCAGCAGGAATCCCATCTGGTCCACTAGCTTTGTTGTTCTTCATTTGATTAATGGCTTTTTTTACTTCATCCAAAGTGGGGAGTATTGCAAGTTCCTCTTTAATTTGTTTTTGCGGGATTTGCGAAAAAATCTCATTATCCACCTTAGATTTACGATTTAAAAGGTCATAATAATGCTCTTTCCAACGCAGTGCAATAGACTCTTTGTCTTTTAAGAGTTTGGTGCCATCTTTTGATTGTAAAGGGTTTGTACCATAGGTTTTGGTCCATAAATGGCCCTTGTGGCCTTAAAAAAGCCCCGTGCATCATGAGATTCTGCAAGTTGTTGAATTTCTTCAGCTTTCTTTTTCCACCAAGCGTTCTTAAGTTCTCTTGTTCTTCTTTGGACCTCAGCCTTTGCGCTAGCGTAGGTTTTTTTCTTGGCAGCGCAGTTAATATCATTTTGCCATATTTGGAAGGCTTTCCTTTTTTGGTCAATTATATATTTAATCTCATTGTCATTTTCATCAAACCAATCCTGATGTTTCTTAGTTTCATATCCAATAGTTTGTTCACAAGCTGCAGTAATGGAGGTTTTCAGCTTAGACCAATGGTCCTCAATGTTGTCAGGAGGTTCCGTAGGTAGATGTTCCTTAAGAAGTGATTGAAGACGAGTTTGCTTAATAGGATCTTGAAGGACTTGGATGTTCATTTTACGCCTTGGTTTCCTTCCTTGAAGCCTACGTTGGGGAGCAATGTTGATAACCATTTTGGACCGGATTAGTCGGTGGTCTGTCCAGCAGTCGTCGGCACTCACCATGGCCCTAGTAAGAAGTACATCGCGGCGATCTCTAACACGGACAATTACATAATCCAGAAGATGCCAGTGCTTTGACCGTGGGTGCTGCCATGATGTTTTAAACTTATTCTTTTGTCGAAAGAGCGTGTTTGTGATAGTGAGATTATGCTCTGCACATATAGACAAAAGTAAGAGTCCGTTCGGGTTGCTATTACCAACTCCGTCTTTTCCAATAGTTTCTGGCCATAAATCAAAGTCACGCCCGACTCTTGCGTTAAAATCACCCAGGAGGATAATTTTATCCTCCTTAGGTATCTCTGACAGGAGAGTGTCCAACTGGCTGTAAAAACTTTCCTTGATGTCATCATCAGCATCTAATGTTGGTGCATAAGCACTCAAAATAGTTACCTGTTGGTTATTGGCGAGCTTTAATCGAAGAGTTATCAGGCGTTCGTTAATGCCAGTAGGAACTTCTGACAAAGAGTTCACTAGTTCATTTTTGATGGCAAAGCCTACTCCATGTATTCGTCAGTCCTGCTCAGGTAGTCCTTTCCAGAAGAAGGTATAACCTCCTTTTTCTTCTTTCAGCTGTCCCTCTCCTGCCCTTCGAGTTTCTTGAAGTGCTGTTATGTCAATTTTAAACCGTCTCAGCTCCCTTGCAATAATAGCAGTCCTACGCTCAGGGCGTTCACTATCTATGTTATCCAGCAATGTCCGTATATTCCATGTTCCAAAATTCAAATGTCTTTTTCGACCGCTAAAATGGTGACCCCACTGGACGCGGTAATCCAGTCAGGGGAGAAAGAGGTAGACTATGTTTAGGGCACCTTTTCTAGCCCCCTCCCCATACGGGGTGAGCAGAGTGGATCCTAAATAGGGCTGCTCAGTCATGGATACAGCTGCCGAGCTGCTCGACTACCTCGTTCCTTGAACAGGGCGACTGAGTCTGCATCCACCGCCTATGTGCTGGTCCATGACTAGGGGCTTCCAGATTCACAGTCCTGCCCCCGTTGCCATTCGCCAGTCGCCATGGGACTTTTTTTTTTTGTTTCGTTGGTTGGGTTGGGTTGGGTTGGGTTGGATGGGCTGGGTTGGAAGACGCCTGTGCGTGAAACTGTTTTATGTGGGGAGATCGGTGCACAACGAATCACCACACAAACTTGACAGAGTACGGCAGAGATCCAATGGCACGGTTACCCTGACGATTGGAAAACCATTCTCTGCTGCAGCCTTCATCCGCCTTCACAGCCGTTGTAATTTAGGTTTAATTATCTTCCGCCTGTTCTGCCGTTGAGGACTTTATGTTTTGGATACGTTATATAGAGTCAATAGTCATATTTTGTTTGACCCTCCTCTAACATTGCAACATCTAGAATGGTTTCTAAAACCTGCAGGTTTATCTTTCATATATTATTGTGCTGATTCAAGTCTTTTAAATCATCTTTCTGTGGCTGTTTCAAATTTTAGATTATGCTCTTTTATTCCTGCTTCTAGTTCTGTGACCCTCACATTTAAATAATCTATGACAACCTTATCCAACCTGGTGCCCTCCAGATGTTTTTGGACTACAACTCCCAGAATTCCTGACATTGGACATGCTGGCTGGGACTGATGGGAGCTGAAGTCCAAAATATTGGGAGGTCACCAGGTTGGGGAAGACTGATCTATGGCTTGTTTGTTAGCAGATAAAGTGATGCACATTGTAAAGTGATATGAATGGGGGCAAAAATATCCCAACATTGTGTAACACTGATGGGATCTGAGCTAACTGTGACTGACCAAGAAAGAGATCTTGGGGTTCCGGTGGACCCAGTGTGCAGCTGCTGTGAAAAAGGCAAATTCCATGTTAGGCATAATTAGAAAAGGAATCGAAAATAAAATTGCCAACATCATACTGCTCTTATGTAAATCTATGGTGCAACCACACTTAGAATACTGTGTACAGTTCTGGTCACCACATCTAAAAGAGGATATTATAGAGTATGAAAAGGGGCAGAAAAGGGCAACTAAAATGATCAAGGGGCTGGAGCAACTCCCCTAGGAGGAAAGGTTGCAACATCTGGGACACTTTAGCTTTGAAAAGAGCAGACATGAGAGGGGTACAAAAATTATGTAAGGTGTCAAGAAAGTGGATAGGGAGACATTACAGTATTCTCCCTCTCAGATATTAGAACCCAGGGTTCTTCTTTGTGGTCTCTGCATCACACAAAATGGGCTCTGCGCCTGCTCAGAGCCTCATTTGGGAAGCTCCTATAGCTGAGGAATTTTTGGCGGGAAACCTTCCCCCACTGTCTAGTACGCATGTCCTTAGCGGGTTCCCACATTCACTCAGTTCCTCTTCGACCACCATTAGGTGGCCTTGCGAGGAGCTTCTCTCTGAGACAGATAGTACACTTTTTGCTGAGATGCCCTTTTATTTTGCACTCTTCTATCATGTTTTGATCTATTTGTTTTATTTTTATTTTCTTTTTGTTCGTGATCCGCAGATTGCACCAGTGTGGTTGGAGCATATGGCCCTGAAGGCCCCCTTTTGCAAATGTGTTCGGTGCGGTAGCAAGCTCCCACTGACTGAGCGGTTACATTCCTACCCAGACTCCAGGTACGCAGAGTCTTATCAACCAGAGAAACCAGTTTCTTGTAATGAGCATCAGGACCACTCCCTTTCTCCCTGCTCAGAGTGAGAACGACAATCAGAATGGTCCTTACCACCTAGACGTTCATACTGTTGGGATTACTGGTGCTCTAGACATAATCATGAATAGCTATGACTATTGGCAGTATCGATGGGCCAACCCATCTTGATACTGGTCACTGCTCTCAGTGTCTCTCGGCAGACCCCTGCAGATGATGCCTTCATGCCTCCGCCTCCAGTTCCACTGCAAGCTCTGCAATATGACCAGTGTCTGGTACTTCCTCCGTCTCCAAGGTCCATCCTGCCTCCCAGGTCTCCAGTGCCAGCTGCAGCTGTTGTGACGGCCCTGTTGCCACCAACCACAAATCTGCTGGACAGTGCTACCAGGCGTGCTGTTTCCCTGCACTCTAACAGTAGAGGGGTATCGATCCGACTCAGTGTCGTCGTCCTCACTGACGCTGTCAGTCTCATCACTGGATCAGGCAGCATGAATGCATGAACCTGCTTCTCCATCAGAGGACATGGGTCACTTCTCAGATCAGATACCGCAGATGGTTCAGTCACTCGGGTTGGAAATGCAACAACTGATTCCAAGATTGAAGGACCCAGTGTTTGATGTCGTATACACTGAGAGCTCGACACCCATTGTGATCCCTTTTCTACCAACGCTTCTCTAGACCATACAACAATCCTGGAATGTGCCATCGTCAATGACTCCAACCTCCAAGAAGCTGGACAATATGTACAAAGTCCAAGAGAAGGACACTCATTTTCTTTTCTCTCATCCTCAGACAAATTTTGTTACAGCAGAATCTTCCCAGGCAGATCCCAGAAGTTGCATTTGTTACCTGTGGATAAGGAAGGCCAGAGATTAGATCTTATGGGCCACAGGATGTATTCTTTAGCCGCCGTGGGTGTCCAAGTTGCTAATTACCAGGCAGCGATGTCAAGGTACCAATTGTTCCTGTGGGAAAAGATGGGATCCTTCTACAACTACCTCCCTGAAGATCAGCAAGGATTGGGGTTTTTCAGTTGGAGGCTATGAAGCTGTCTTGCCAGCAGATCAATGCTACCTGTCATCAGGCAGACTGTGACATCAAGGCCATAGTGGGTGCAGTAGCCTGCTGGTTGCATGCTTGGCTAAGGTCAGCCAGCCTTTCTCAAGAAACCTGATCAAGGAAAGAGGATTTGCCTTTTGATGGGTCTGGCTTATTTAACTCTAAAACAGACAGTGCCATGGACTCCGTGCAAAAGGTGAAGACCGCAGCAAGGAAAATGGGACTGCGTCAATTTCCACCACATCCTCAGTATCGACAGCATCACTGGTCCTGACAACTGCCAACCAAGGGAACAGCATGATTGTCCTTTTCGGCAACAGGCAGCTTTGGTACCAAAGCGCTCTTACCCACCTAACTGGTTTTGTAACTCCCAAAGGAAGGGTGAGGCAAATAACAAATGGCGACTTTGACTCCCCTGCTTCTTCTTTGTGGTCTCTGTGCATCACACAAATATGGGTTCTCTGCGCCTGCGCTGAGATCGTTCGGAAACTTCTTTAGCTGAGGTGAGCCGGGCGGGAGCCCCTCCCCCTCGCGCATGCTCCTTAGCGCAGCTCCCGCCCGTCTCCTCAGTTCCTCTTTGACCACCTTTGCGACGAGTCGTTAGGTTCTTCTCTCCTTCTTTCTATATCGTCTAGCTGAGTTTGTTCGTATTTCTACTACTGTAAGAAAACTATTTTCTCTCATAAAACCTATTACTCTTGATTCTCTTTTGATCTACACTATCTTTTTCACACAAAAAAAAAATCTCCAAAAAAATCCTACCTAAAACCTCATCTCTCCCCCATTCTTGTCCTCGTTATTATATTCTATCTATCTTCCAACTAATTCAGCTATGCCTCTTAAGGCACCTTTTAGAAAATGTCAGCGGTGTGGGACTAAAATCCCTCCCGCGGACAAGCACTCGCTCTGCCTGCTGTGCCTCGGGCAGGAGCACGTTGTGGAGGCCTGTAAAAATTGCCAGGCCTTCACGAAACAGGCCAGAAAGGCCCGCCAAACGAAGCTGAGAGCCCTCCTCTGGGAGCAATCTCTCTCAGCTAAAGGCCCTGCTCCAGAAGAGCGACCTGGGGGATCCCAGGCAGCCAAAAAGCCGTCAACCGACACTACAACGGCTAAAAAACTCACCAAGAAGGCTCGCAAAGATAAGGCGAAATGCCTTAGGGAGAAAATGGCGGATAAGACTGGTGAGATGGCGGGCCCGTCGACTTCAACCACTGTGGTGGTTTCGAAGCGTACGGCTGACATGATGGAGGCTCTGACTGGTGCTCGAGATCGAGCTTCAGGACCGATTGCCCACCAGTCCGTTCCAGCCTCAACGGCGTCTCCTCGAGGCCGAGATATCGAGAAAGAGCCAATAACTGCGGCGGCTTCCCTGTCGGAGGGAGAGCTAGTGGCTTCACCAGTCCAACTAGAGGAGCAGACGGCTCTGGCTAGACCCCGTTCGGGCTCGAGGGGTCCTCCACCACGACTGTCTCTGTCTGTTGGATACGCAGAACAGCGTCGAGTGGAATACCGCCACCGATCACGATCCCCTCACTATCGGTCTCGTGATTCGGTCTCCATGGCATTCGGTCTTGACTCTCCCGCTACCGAGATGAAAGATTGAGATCGCGCTCCTACTACTCAGGATCGAGTTCCAGTAGCTATTACTCGAGGTCCAGGCACTCCCCAAGACGCATGAGATCGGAACGTCACTATTCACACCACCGACGTTCCGTTTCTGCAGATAGACACCGTAGTCGAAGACACTCTCCTTCACCATGCCGAGATGCGGCTGTGCCTCATGCACCGATCGAAGTTGTGGAAGTGTCCGTCGCCCCACTTCGACCACCCCACCGTAGGCTCTCGTACAGGTACCGGTTGCGGCTGCTGTTGCGGGCCACTCCTCGTTGGGATCGGCTTACCTGTCGGACTCGGACTCGGTGGTCTCCTCCTCCCATTCCACTTCGCTGGACGCGCAAGTGGAATCCAAGGACGTGGTCTCCCCATCAGAGGACATGGGGAGCTTCGCGGAGCATGTCAGCCAGATGGTGACAGCTCTGGGCGTCGAGGCAAAAGCGTCGAAAGGAAAAGTGAAGGATGACATTTATGCTATCCTCAAGACGACGCAGTCGAACCAGCTGCTCCTTCCATTCTTGCCAACACTGCTGGAGACGGTGCAAGAGACCTGGAAGACTCCGGCCTCTGCTAAGCCAACTGCCAAACGGCTGGAGTCAATGTACAAGATCCAGGAAGAAGGGGCAAAATTTCTGTTTTCCCATCCGACCCTGAATCCGCTTATAGTCAAGTCAGCGCAGTCTCGTGGGGGAAAACAGCATACGACGCCTGGCAGATAGGAGGGTAAGACATTAGACTCCTACGGCCGTAGGGTCTATTCCTCGTCTTCCCTCAGACTAAAGATATCTAACTACGAGGCGTTGTTGGCTAGATATCAAATGTTTATCACAGAGAAGCTGGGAGACTCTGTGATTATCTGCTGGACGACAAGAGAAATGTGGCGGCACAGTACATCAAGGAGGTGACCAGCATCGGTGCCCTGCAGATGAACACTGCCCGACACCAAGTCGACAGTCACACCAGATCTATGATCGGGTCCGTGGCCTTGAGGAGGCACGCCTGGCTTCGCTCTACCTACTTGACTCCCGATGATAGAGCGAAGATCGAAGACCTCCCTTTTGACGGAGAGGGGTTGTTCAACGCCACCACGGACGACTCCCTAGATTCCGCTCAGAAGGCTTTGGTGACGGCGAAGAAAATGGGGCTCGTTCACCAACAGCCACTGCAGTCCTTCAGGCCTTGACGCTGGTCACAGTTCCCGTATCCGACCACCCAGTATCAGTCATCGGGCCAATACCGGGGAGGGAACCGTCGACCTTGGGCGCCGCAATCACAGGCCCCACAATGGCCGTTCCAGCAACAACGGTCCAGAGGCGTCAGGAGGGGGGACGACTTCGGCCGACGTCACCTTTTACTCCTTTGCCGACCCGACCAATCTACTAATGCTACAGCCACTTCTCGACTCCACAAAAGACAGCACTCCACCACCTCAGACAGCTCTCTCCAGCTCTCGACTCTGCCACCACCTTCGATCTTGGAGGATCATCACAACAGATCGTTGGGTGCTAAGCATCATCGAGCACGGATACAGGATTGAGTTCAGAGTCCTCCCCCCCTTTCTCGGGATCAAGACCACCCGTCCAACTCGGGTACTTCTAGAAGAGGTGTCAACCCTCCTTCAAAAAGGTGCGATACAACCGGTTCCCGCAGAAAACTTGGAGGACGGCCTATACTCCAGGTACTTCATCGTAAAGAAAAAGGGAGGAGGACTCAGACTGATCCTGGACTTTCGGACTGTAAATCTTTTTATTCCACCAAAAAGATTCCGCATGGTCACACTCCAATCGATCCTTCCCCTGCTTCGGAGGAGCTGATTGGTTTGCGTCCATCGACCTCAAAGATGCTTACTTCCATGTCGCCATCCACGAGGACAGCCGGAAATACCATCGGTTTCGAGTGGGAGATGACTCCTACCAGTTCGTAGTTCTTCCATTTGGACTTTCCACCGCGCCAAGGGTATTCACGAAGTGCATGGCGGTGGTATGTGCAACTCTAAGGGCAAGAGGCATCACCATTTTTCCGTACCTCGACGACTGGTTGCTGGTAGCATCAGTCGAAGCTCGAGCTTCGAAGCGCACTCGAGGAGACTCTCCGTCTCATGCACGAGTTGGGGCTTTGCCTGAACATGGAGAAATCTGTCATCCAACCCGTGAGGGAGATTCAGTACATAGGAACAAGGCCTAAGCATGTTCGATGGTCGGGCGTATCTTCCAAACGAAAGGGACAACCAATCTAATTGCCCTTACAAAGAAAGTGTACGGGCGGACAATATCATCAGCTCATACAGTATAACAACTCTTGGGGCACATGGCCTCGACCATCGCAGTCGTATGCTATGCGAGGCTTCGCATGCGACCTCTACAGACCTGGTTTGTCCGAGTCTTCAAGCCGGAAAAGGACAGACCTTCTCTTCGTCTACCAGTTCCACGAACCGTAAGAGAGTCTTTGAGGTGGTGGCAGCAGGAGTCAAATCTACTCGACGGTATACCTTTTCAACCACCGATACCAAGCCGAATACTAACGACGGACACGTCACTATTAGGATGGGGAGCCCACTCCGACGATCACGTCGTACAAGGCACCTGGACTCCGGCAGAAAGCTCCAGACATATCAATTGGCTGGAATTGATGGCTGTCTGGAAGGCACTGCAAGCGCTAGAGCATCACCTAGTCAACTGTCACATTCAGATCGTGACAGGCAATACCACAGTGGTGGCGTATTTAAACAAACAAGGAGGCACAAGATCAATCCGCCTCACACGACTAACGCTACAGCTCTACGAGTGGGCTCTACCTCGACGGATGTCGTTCGTAGCGATCCATATCGCGTGGAGAACCAACGTGCTAGCAGACACATTGAGCAGGGTGTCTCTACAGTCACACGAATGGAAAATGGACCGGCAAGTACTAGCCTCCCTATTCCATCGTTGGGGTTGGCCGAACATAGACTTGTTCGCAACCAGTGAGAACACGGCCTGTCGCCTATTCTGCAGCAGAGCAGCGTCGGACCCGAAGTCAATGACCAACGCATTCCTGCTGGATTGGAGCGGCGACTTCTATTACCTGTTCCCTCCAATCCCGCTTCTAACTGAGTACTGCCCAAAATATCTTTAAACAACACAAATTGCATCCTGATATCCCTATGGTGGCCGCGGCAGCCTTGGTTTTCCCATCTACTCAATCTGTCTCAGGGAGATTATCTGCAATTACCGTTTAAGACAATCTGTTGACACAACACCAAGGCAAGGTACTTCATCCGAATCTGCATTCATTAAGCCTCACAGCCTGGAGAATCAGATAACGATGGATACAGAGCTCTCTTCGGCAGTAAAAGAAGTCTTGTTAGCAGCACGTAAGCCTTCAACGAGGCTCTCTTACGCGAGGAAGTGGCAGGCTTTCTCCGGTTTTGTGTCGGCTTCGAATAACGATCCTGTCACATGTTCGGTATCGACTGTTCTTGACTTTCTCTACTCATTAATGGCCCGTGGGCTACAATTTTCATCTATCAAAGTTTATTTGGCTGCAATTATGGCGTATCGAACAACCTCGACCGGGACGTCTCTATTTGTCCATCCCTTAGTGAAGCAATTCCTAAAAGGTCTAAAGAACTTGCGTCCTCCAACTAGAAATATAGTACCAGGATGGGACCTCCAACTGGTCTTGAAGGCATTGACGAAACCGCCATTCGAGCCCATGGCGAAATCGGACTTACGCCTCCTTTCATTCAAAACGCTGTTCCTGGTAGCAATTACATCTGCAAGACGGGTTGGTGAACTAGCCGCGCTTAGAATTGATCCTCTGTATACAACCTTTCATAAGGACAAAGTCGTTTTGCGGCCAGACATTTTTTGCCTAATGTCATTTCTGAATTCCACCTGGGACAGGATATTGTCCTGCCGGCTTTCTTTCCATCTCCGTCATCGAGTGTCGAGAAAACACTACACAGCCTCAATGTCCGTAGAGCCCTAGCCTTTTATAAAGCACGCACGGAACCCTTGAGAAATACACAACAACTTTTTGTATGCTACGGCCCTCCAAAGAAGGGCTGTCCGGTGTCGAAGCAGAGACTGTCCTCCTGGCTAGTGGACACCATCAAACTGGCATATCAACTCGTTGACCGCACTTTGCCAGGTTCTGTGAGGGCGCACTCTACCAGGGCCCTGTCGACCTCGACAGCATTCGGGAGAGGGGTCTCCTTGACAGACTTATGCAGGGCGGCGACTTGGTCTTCTCCCTCCACCTTTATCCAGCACTACCGCCTCGACATTCGAGCCAGGGCGCAGAACGCATTCGGGAGGGCGGTTCTCTCCTCAATCACCATCTGACTACCGACACCGACCCACCTCCAGTAAGTCAGCTTGCTAATCTACCCATATGTGTGTGATGCACAGAGACCACGAAGAAGAAGGACAGGTTGCTTACCTGTAACTGTAGTTCTTCAAGTGGTCATCTGTGCATTCACACAACCCGCCCTCCTTCCCCTCTCGGTGTCTGCATCGAGTTCGATGGATACCCAGGTGGAAATTGGTTGGGCCAATTTTTTCTTCTGTTTACCGGTCTCGATTTACGTCGGGATCAAAGAAATGCATTTGAGATCCTGAATCATCCTCGGTCCCGAGGGTCACAATAGGCGGTTTCAGGGAACTGAGGAGACAGGCGGGAGCCGTGCTAAGGAGCACGCGCGAGGGGGAGGGGCTCCCGCCCGGCTCACCTCAGCTAAAGAAGTTTCCGAATGATCTCAGCGCAGGCGCAGAGAACCCATATGTGTGTGAATGCACAGATGACCACTCGAAGAACTACAGTTACAGGTAAGCAACCTGTCCTCTTCCTCATCCCTCTGCTTGTGTCCCTTTCTTTGGAACTCGACTGTCTCTCTTTGATCAAGCATGGACCATGATTACATCTGGGTTATGGCTCCTAGCCATCATCCAGAGGGGCTCCAGGATTGAGTTTGACGCCCGGCCTTTTCTGGCATCCATTCTACGGCTCTGTCAGAGGTGCTGAAGTTGGAGGTAGATTCTCATGGCAGAAGGAGTGATTCAGTGTGTCCCACCTCACTGTCTTCAGGAGGGTTTCTACTCCTGGTACTTCACAGTGATGAACAGGGATGGAGGGCTCCGGCTGATCCTGGACCTACGGGATGTCAACTTTTTCATCACACCCAGGAAATTCAGGATGATTACTGTGCAAGCAATCCTGCCCCTCCCATGACAGGGCTACTGGTTTGTGTCAGTTGCCCTCAAAGACGGATATTTTCATATCGGGATTCATCAAGACAGCCAGCATTTCCTTTGGTTCCACATAGGATTGGAGACATACCAATTCCAGGTCCTCCCATTCAGCCTGTCAACAGCTCCTTGAGTCTTTATGAAATGCATGGCCTTAATCTGTGCCCATCTTTGTGCTCAAGGCTTTCAAATCTACCCATACTTAGATGATTGGCTGCTCGTTGACTGCACAAGAAACAGTCTTACCAGGGCAATTTCCACCACGCTTGCCCTTATGTCAGAGTTGGAGCTATATGTTACTATCGGAACATCAACACTGGTACCAACAAGGATCCTCCAGTATATTGGTGCAAGATTCTGTGATGACCCATGCAGATCTGCCCTAAGACATAGCTCGGACCTTACCTTAGAGACAGACCTGCATTTCTGAAGAACTGAGTCAGCGTTTGAAGTCCAGCAACTACTGGGATTGACAGTAGCAACCATGTTGGTACTAAGATTCGCCTGCCTTCGAATGTGACAACTTCAAAACTGCATTATTCAGACTTACAACCCAGCCTATGATGCTCATCATATTTACCTCCATCTGCCTTACCCAGTAGGCTGCTTCCTGCAGTGGTGGATGTCTCTTTCCAACCTCCAGGTAGGAGTTTCATTTTTTTACCTATCTTCTTCCAAGACCGTAACTACAGACACATCCCTCTTTGGATGGGGCACTCACTGCGAGACTTTAATGGTGCAAGGCACCTGGTCGAGCACCAAGATGGTGTGCCACATCAAGTATTTGGAGCTTCTGGTAGTGTGGAAAGCGCTGAAGGCATTCGAGCCGAGTCTCGGGGACAGGCATATTCAGATCATAACAGACAACACCACCGTGGTCTGTTATCTGAGCAAGCAGGAAGGGTCATCTAACAGAACTAAACCTCATGCTGTTCAGTTGGTCTACCCCTTGGGGGATCATCTTCTCAGCAATCCACATTGCCAGCAAAAAAAATACACTGGCAGATTTGCTGAGCAGAATGTCTTCAACCTCTCATGAATGGCAGCTTGATCCCACAGTTCTTCAATCCCTTTTTGTTCTTTGGGGCACCCCTGCAGTAGACCTGTTCACTTTTTTTAAAAAACAAATTTTATTGAATTTTCCAAAACAAAAACAAATCGTATTTGGCTTCCGCCTCATTGTCTGACAAACATTACCAATCCTTATACAATCCAAGTTTTCTCTATTTTCACAGAAAGAATTTCTATCACCTTTACTAATATTCAAAAATCAAAACCCGAAATTATTAAGTCACTTTCCCAAAAAGTTCACCAGAGGTTTCCAGTCTTTCTTAAATGAAGATAATTCCCCCCCCCCCATTAAACAAGTCAAGTTCGCCATCTCTGCTAAGTCCAAAATTTTCAACAGCCAGTCTTCTATAGTTGGTATTGCTGCTTCTTTCAATTTTTGAGCGTAGATTATTCTTGCTGCTGTTATCATATATTGTAATAATGTTCCATAGTCTTTCTCAAGTTGTAAATCCATTATACCCAATAAGAACATTTCTGGTTTCAGTTGAATATTCACTTTTAAAATCTTTTGTATCCATGTGTGTATTTGTACCCAGTATGTTTTCACTTCTTTACATGTCCACCAAACATGATAAAATGTTCCTTCATGGTTTTGACATTTCCAACATACATTTGACACATTTTTATACATCTTAGTCAATTTCACAGGGGTTAGGTACCAATGGTACATCATCTTGTAAAAAATCTCTCTAAGATCAGAACACAATGTAAATTTTATACCTTTAGTCCACATACGTTCCCATTGTTCCATCATTATATTATATCCAAAGTTCCTTGCCCATTTAATCATACAGTCCTTAACTTGTTCTTCTTCTGTCCCAAACTTCAGCAGAAATTTATACATTTTTGCAATTACATGGTCATCACCTGTACACGATTGTATTTCAAATTCAGACTTATCCTGTTCTATATCATACATTCTTTTATCCACATTAAATCTCTCTGATAATTGCATGTATGAAAACCAATGTAAGTTGTAACCTTCTGTTGCTAAACAATCCCGTGTTTTAATCCAATATGTTCCCTGACGCGATTCCAATATTTCTCAGTATTTTAACCAATTCTCATTGCTTGTCATTTCTTTCCTGTATAGTGCCTCTTGGGATGATATCCATAAGGGTCATTTTGGGCATAACCTAGGCTTATATTTGTTCCAAACTCTTAATAACGCTCTTCTAATATAGTGGTTCTTGAAATCTACATTAACCTTAACTTTGTCATACCACAAATATCCATGCCATCCAAACCTTAGATCATGCCCTTCTAATTCTAGAAGTCTATTATTTCTCAATGTCACCCGTTCCTTCAACCAAACAAAACAGCAAGCATTAAAATACAATTTCAGATCAGGTACACTATGGGTGGTACTCGAACCTTTCAGTGGCTTGCGACTCTCCGCGGCTCACCTCTCTGCGTTGGCAGCCGCCCGTGCTCGATCTTAGCGGCACGGAGCGTTCTCCACGCCGCTCGAGCTGCCGGCGCCAGTCAGTCCTCCAGCACGTCACTTCTGGTGCGACTGGCACGCTGGACCCCCGCATTATGTTTTTGGCGGGGGGAACCAGGGCAACAGGGCTTAAACAGCCCTGTTGCCCTGGTTTCCCCTGCCAAAAACATAGCGCGGGGGTCCAGTGCGCCGGAGCAGGGTCCCATCGCGTCACTTCCGCCGTGCTGGAAGTGACGTGACAGGACTAGCACGGGCGGCTCGCCGCAGAAAGCCGAGCCGTCAGCCGCCTGCAGGTAGGCCCATGCGAGTCTCGCGCAGGCCGAGTTCGGTCCCACTCGCACCTGCGCGAGCCAACGGTAACATCCCTAAGTACACCCAATCCACCCGTTTCTTTCGCATCCTGTAAAACTATATATTTAACAATTGGTTTCTTTCTTTGCCATATAAATTTAGATAAGTCCTTTTGCCATTCTTTAAAGGGCACATCATTAGTTATAATTGGCAGTGTTTGAAATAAAAACCATTCTTGGTAAAACATTCATTTTTATCACAGAAATCCTACCCAACAAAGACAATTTTAGTTTCTCCCATTTCAACATATCATTTTAAATTCCTGACCATATCTTAACATAATTGTTTTGAAACAACGTGCAATTCGAATTTGTCATTATGATACCAAGGTATTTTACTATTTTTTCCATTTTAAAACCCATTTTTTGCATCAATATCTGTTGGTCTTCCACTCTCATATTCTTCACCAACATTTTTGTTTTTTCATGATTTACCTTAAATCCTGCCAACCCTCCAAACTCATTTAATTTATCCAACAGAGTTTGCACTCCTTGTAGTAGATTTTCCAAGACTATCATCAAATCATCTGCAAAAGCTCTCAATTTATATGATTCTTTTTTAATTTTTATTCCCGGGATTCTCCCATCTTGCCTAATATCTCTAAGCAAAACTTCTAAAACTAAAATAAACAGTAGTGGAGATAAAGGACAGCCTTGTCTTGTTCCCTTTTGTATCATACAGGGCTTTGTCAATTCACAGTTAACCATTATTTGTGCTTTTTGTGTCGAATATATCGATTTTACTCCTTTAATAAAATTCTCTCAAATCCATTTCATTCATAACTCCAAATAAAAAACTCCAATTCACGTTGTCAAAGGCTTTTTCAGCATCCAAAAAAATCAGTGCTGCTTGTTTTTCATTATGACAATTTAAATATTCCAACACATCCAACGCAGTTCTAATGTTTTCTCTTAATTGTCTTTTAGGCAGAAAACCACATTGATCCTGATGGATAAACTCTTGTAGAATTTTCTTTAATCTTTCAGATAGAATTATTGTAAATAATTTATAATCATTATTCAGTAATGAAATTGGCCTATAATTTTTTAACAGAAGTCAAGTCTTGTCCTTCTTTAGGTATCAATGCAATATTAGCCTCTCTCCATGTATCTGGTAACTTCCCATTTTGTAGGATGTTATGCATAGCCCTTTGTAGTGGTTGTAACAACTCATCCTCAAAACACTTGTAATAAATTGCTGACAATCCATCAGGGCTCGGTGTTTTCCCTTTTTTAGATTTTTTAATTGCTTCAGATAATTACTGTATAGTTATAGGACCATTCATAATTTGTCTTTGACATTCTGTGATCTTTGGTAAATTTTGCCTTTGCAAATAATCTTCTATTCTTTTTTCGGAACTTTTTTCCCCTTTATATAATTGTGAACAAAATTGAAGAAAAGCTCTTTTCATAGCCAAATTATCTGTTATTTCAGTGTTGTCATCCAACAGCATAAGTATTACTCTCTTCTCTTTCTCTTTCCTTAGTTTATATGCCAACCATTTCCCTGGTTTATATTAGCAAATTCAGAATTCCTTTGCTTGGCATAACTCAATTTCATTTCCAGTTCTTGCGTCATCAACATAGACAACTGCCTCTGCAGTGCTTTAATTTGCCATGAAATATTAGTATTATTTGGAGATCTTTCTAATTCCTTCTCTTTCTCTCTAATTTCCAATAAAATCTTTTCTGTCATTTCTTGTCTCTTTTTTTTAAGAAAGGAGTTATGTCGTATAAATTGTCCTCTGATGAAGGCTTTACTTGCATCCCAAACTATTTGTAAGTCCACACCTTTATCTAAGTTATTTTCAAAAAATTCTCTCAGTTTATGCTTACAGTCTTGGACTACCCTTTCTTGTTTCAATAATGATTCATTAAATCTCCATCTAAATGAACCCTTCTTCCTTTTGAAAGTCACAGAAACTGGATTATGGTCAGAAAACGTTTTTGGCAATATTTCAGCTTTATAAATTTCCATGGCCATAGCTTTCGACAACCAAATCATATCAAGTCTTGCATGTGACTTATGTCTATCAGAGAAAAATGTAAATTCTCTGGATTCTCCATTTTTAGTTCTCCAAATGTCCACCAACTCCAGATTTTCTATTAATTAAAAAAAATAATGTAATTTCCCCTGATTTTTTCTTATATCTTTTTCCGAACGTCTATCCTGTATTGGTGACACCACTCCATTCCAGTCTCCCATTAAACACCAATTTTCATATGTAAATTCCAAACGTCTATCCATAAGACCTTTATACAACATGAATTTATTTTCATTTGGTGCATAAACCCCTACTACCAATGTTTTCTTTCCAGAAATATTAACTTCTACTCCAACATATCTGAAAAAAATCAATATTGGAGAAAGCTTATTCTTTACATGTAAAACCACACCATTTTTTTCCTTTGTACTAACTGAAATAAATTCTTCTCCAGGTTTCTTTTGCATCAAATATTTTGAATCTCTTTTATTTATATGTGTCTCTTGTAAACAAATCAAATCCAACTTCAATTTATTCAAATAGTGAAATATTTTTCTTCTCTTTGGGGGTGCATTCATACCATTTATATTCCAAGACAAAAATTTGTAATCCATTTTTAATCAGGTTAATTTGTAATCCACATAGGAGTTGCTAATCTGCGCCTCCAGTCTCATCCCAAGACCCTTGTTTAATTTCCCACTTTTCCACAAAGTTTCTCGCCTCCTCTACCGTACTGAACTTATATCTCCTTTGATTCATGATAAAACTAACTCCTCCTGGCAATTCCCATGTATATCGAATCTTTTGCTGTTTAAGCTTCTCAGTCAAAAAATATATATTCTTTCCTTTTTTGTAAAATCCTTAATGGAATTTCCTTCAAAACGATTATTTCCACATCTTTCCCCTCATCATTCATCATCATTTTCTCCTTGTAGTGTTGTTGAAGAATTTGATCTCTTGAACTTTTCCTAACAAATCAAATCAAGACATCTCTTGGGACTTTATTTTTAACAGCAAAACGAGAATTGATTCTGTAAACTCTATCAATTTTTGCTTGCATATCTTTCATTTCCATACTCAAAAATTTTGCTAACAATTCAATAATCCTCTTTGTAATATCTTCTGATTGCTGTTCTGGAATTAATCTCAATCTTAAATAGCACTCATTCCGTCTTAACTCCATCAAAGCCAAATCATCTAAGCATTTTTCCAACTGTTGTTCTTTCTCTTGACATTTGGCTTCTAAGCTCAAGACCTTCTGATTTGTGTGACTCAACTCCTGTGAAACTTGTTTATGTGATATTTGCATTTTATTAATGGTTACTTCTAAACTTGTCAGTCTTTCATCAAGTTTTTTCTCTAAGTTCTCAAAGGATTGTTTTTGTTCATTAAAAAATTTTGTTTGCTCTTCTGAGGACTTTTGGCATTGCTCCATCATACTTGTCATATTTGTCATCATTAAATTAAAACTCAGCCATTGTTTGGCTTTCTTTCACATTGGAAGATTTCCCTCTTTCTTCCAATTGCCTTATATCTTTTTTTGGTGGCATCATGCAGTTGTTTGTTTGTTTTTTAACACAGCTGCAGCTTCTGCCTATTACTCACAGCAGCTCCTAATCTTATCTTGTTCTTAGTATTTCAAAACAGGCAGAGTTTCTTTCCCATAACGTAACAGCAAAAATAGTTTACTTTTAGCAACCACCAATTCAACATTAAGTCCAAAAAAATGCACAGTCCAATTAATTCTTCTGAAACTCCCCTCCAGTATATACTCCTTATTTCTTAATTACTTCTTGTCCATTTATTTATTTAGCTTTTGATTTAAGCAGTTTTATTTCTTCACCACCCCTTCTTCTCCGATACAGAAAATAGACACTGACCTGGAATGGTAAGTCTGCCAGACGCAGGGGTCTTTAAGTCGTAAATTTTTCTTCTTAAAAAGATGTTACAAGGAGGATCGCGGATCTTGTCTCATAAATCAAAGCATAAGCCCTAATTCAGAGATACGAAACCTGGTCTGAGGACGCTGTTTTCACCTCGGCTCCTCTGCTGCTCAGAACTGGTCGGAGGAAGAATCTATCGAAAAATCCCGCCTGTGACAAGGAGCTTGCAATTACGGAGCAAATGAGGTTAATCCTTCAATCTGCCTCTTATCAGAAGCAAATTGGCTGTCAGAATTTTTTTCTGGTTACCACAAAAACCAGGCCGCTTATTTTCGCCGAGGTAGCTCTCAGCAAAAAAACATCAATCTGCCATTCCTGCACTCCAGAAGTCCCAGTAGACCTGTTCACGATGGAGGCAAATACAGTGTGCTGGATTTTCTGCAGCAGAGTGGGTGTTGGATTGGACTCTCTGGGAGATGCATTCCTACCTCACTGGACAGGAGATTTTTTTCCCTACCTGTTTCTTCCATTTCCCTTTTTCATGCTGGTCCTGGCAAAGATCCAGACTGACAACACCAATTGCATCCTTGCAGCCCCCTGGTGGCCGAGACAGGCCTGGTTCACTCCTCCAGTGCCAAGAAGGGTACCTACAGCTCCTGCAGACTCTGAGCCTTCTCACTCAGGATAGAGGTCACACATCTGACATCCAGATTTGCTCATGTTGCAGATGACAGCATGGTGGCTCCGTTAGGCACAGAACACCTCTCCCTACCTGCATTGCTCAAAACTATATTAGATGCCACTCGGCTACCTTCCCTAGAAGGTCATATGAGAAGAAAATGGAAGGCGTTTGTACAATTCGCTACTGGTGCTGGGACAGACCCAGTCACCTGTTCAATCCATCACATTCTTCAGTTTCTCTTATCATTGTTCAAGAAAGGTTTGAAGTTATTATCTCTGCATGTGTATCTTGTTGCAGTCTCTGCTTCGCACCTCCCATTACAGGGGACTACCGTTTCTTCCCATCTTCTTGTTTGACAGTTACTTTGAGGAATACGTAAATTGGTACTTCCAGCCTGAATACCAGTACCTCCATGGAGGATCTCAGTTGTCCTTAAAGTCTTCACAGTTAAGATGTTCGAGCCATTCGCAACTGTTGACTTATGACTTTTCTTGTAGAAAGGTAGGAAGATTTCCTCATGGTTGTCACGTCAACCTGCTGGTCTAGTGAACTGTGTGTGCCCTGCAGGTGGACCCTCACTATCTGATTTCCATTCGGACAAAGTGGTGTTGCGACCAAATGGCGTTTTCCTTCTGAAGGTCATCTCTGACTTCCACTTAAACCAGGACATCATTCTTCCTGCATAATTATTTCCCACCCCCTACAGTTTTGGTGGCATCTGCTCTGCACACCCTCAATGTCCATAGGTTATTGGCACTTTATCAGGCTAGAACGGAGTTGTAGCGTTGGTCTGATCATCTCTTTGTTTGCTATGGAGGAAAGAACAAGAGCTTACTGGTATCTCTGCAGCGCGTTGATTTGTGGGTGGTTCACACCATCAAGTTGGTGTACGAAGTCTCAGGACTTGAACTAGCTGGCCCAGTGAGAGCACACTCCTCCAGTTGTATTTCTAAATCTACAGCATTTGGTCGAGGAGCCACCTTGCTGGAGTTATGTTGAGCAGCGACATGGTCGACTCCTATCGACATTCACCAAGCATTACCATGTGGATATCTGAGCCAGAGCTGATTGCTTTTTTGGCTGTGCCCTCCTTTCTTCTATTCTACATTAATGAGACTGTCCCACCTCCAGTAAATTAGCTTGCTACTTGCCCATATGTGTGATGCACAAAGACCATCAAGAAGAAAGACAGGTTGCTTACCTGTAACTGTTGTTCTTCGAGTGGTCATCTGTGCAGTCACACAACCCTCTCACCATCCCCACCTCGGTGTCATGTCAAGTTGAATACTGGTACCAAGGTAGGTTGTACTATCGATATCTATGTTCACATCTGTACCAATGTTGGTTACAAGATTGTCTATCGGTCCCGAGGCCAAAATAGGCAATCTCATGGGAACTGAGGGAATAAGCAGGAACCTGTTAAGGAAATGTGTACTAGACAGTGCGGGAAGGGTTCCTGCCAAAAGTTCCTCAGCTATAGAAGCTTCCCAAATGAGGCTTTGCACAACCACAGAGCCCATATTTGTGAATGCACAGATGACCACCCAAAGAACTACAGTTACAGGTAAGCAACCTGTCTTCATCACAGGAAGCTGATTGGTGGGAGATTCAGGATAGAATCACACAGCGTATAGTAAACTATGGAATTCACCACAAGATGTAGTGATGGTCACCAATTTGGTTAATTGGTGGGAGATTCACGACTAGAGATGTAAAATTTTCAGCAATGTTGAAGCCATGGGGGGAAATGGGGGGTCCATTTCCTCCCCAGACAAAAACAGAAATTTGGGGGAAATGGAAAAATAAGCAATACTTACGTTTTTAGCAGTCTCTACATATCTAAAGTCCCTATGCTGCATTAGGACAGCCTTCCTCATTCTGGTACCCTCTGTATGTTTTGGATTTCAGCTTCAGCCAACATGGCCAATGGTCAGGAATGCTGGGCATTATAGTCCAAAACATCTGGAGGGTACCAGGTATAGGAAGGCTACTTTAGGAATATAAATTGAATTATGTATAACTTGGTTTGCTCATAAATTATCATTAAAATTAAAAAAGTAATCTCAATAAATTTGTAATTATTGTCTGAATAAACTATACTTTTAAATTTAATATACCAAATATGATAATTTTATGAGCGAACCAAGTTATACATAATACATTTTTGGTTCCTATTTTATGTCTGACCAGAGTTCTATAGACCAAACCCTCAAAGTTTTTTTAAAAAATGAAACATAGGTGGGATAATCCACATACTGTTCTGTCATATCTGGTGGTAGTAGGATCAGTCAGTCAGGCGATCACTCGTGACCGAGTAAGATTGTCTTCTAGGATAAAAAAGAAAATTTACAAAAAGGAGATTTTAAAAGGAGGAAAATTCTAAAGAAAATTGTGTAGACTCTAGCGATGGGTCCGTAAGTGACTGTGGAGGCCAATTCTAGATCCACACAGCTACCTACAGTGAGGACACAGGTTACCAGATGGAAGATGGTCTTCTAAAGGATTCATTTGACGTGCTTTTCACTTAGCACGTTTCTCCCTTTCACCTTGCACTCGAGCTTCTTCAAAGTCCATAGAACCTTTGTGAAAGGCCAACCTCCAGTTAGATCGTTCATGGGCCAGAGCTTCCCAGTTTTTGATGTTTATATTGCATTTTTTTAGATTAGCCTTAAGAACATCTTTAAACCTCTTATATTGACCACTGATATTCCACTTTCCATCCTTGAGTTGGGAATAAAGTAACTGCTTTGGGAGACGCCAGTCAGGCATTCGAACAACATGACCGGTCCACTGAAGTTGGATCATTTTTTCAATGCTAATAGTCTTTGCTTCTTCCAGTACACTGACATTTGTTCGCCTATCTTCCCAAGTAATTCGCAGGATTTTTCGGAGGCAACATTGATGAAATCTTTCAAGGAGTTGGAGGTGACGTTTATAGATAGTCCATGTTTCGCAGGCATACAATAAAGTTGGTAATACAATGGCTTCATAAACCAGTGTTTTGGTCTTCTTACAAATATCCCGATCCTCGAACACTCTATGTTTCATTCGAGAAAACGCAGCACTTGCGGAGCTCAGACGATGCTGGATTTCACTGTCGATGTTAGCTGTAACAGCAAGATAGCCGCCAAGATAGAGAAAATGATCGACATTTTCCAGTATTGTCCCGCCAAGCTGGATAGATAGCATCACCAAAGGGTTAGCTTGCACTTGCTGATGAAGCACTTTGGGTTTTTTGATGTTAAGTGAGAGACCAAGTTTTCCGTATGCTTCTGCAAAAAACAGTGTTTCTTTTACATGTGGGTTTTAGATTAGAACTAAATTAATTGACTGCTACAGTATCTAAGCAGAATGAAGCCAGAAACACAGGACTCTAGAAACAAAACCCAAACTGTCAAGAATGCATATTTTCTTCTATATTATGATACAGTGACTCTACTGACATGTTGGGAAACTGAGTATGACTTGAAGCATCCCTAATGTCTATCAGCAAAAGATACAGATAAGGAATAAAAGAAAGAACTATGCTGAGAATTTTAGAGAGAGGATTTAAAAAGCATTGCCCCCTATGGCTTCATTATTTCCAGAAATGTTACATTTCTAGTCTTTCTGGAAAAGTCTTATTATTAGATAGTTTTTAGAAATCATTTGAGGGAAGTAAAGACTGGGTAACAATATATAAACACCTTCTGTTAAATACTTTATTCATCATTATAAAAGGAAATATATTTCATAATCCAAAACTATTCAGTTGTTCAGAAACAAATAAGAACAGTCCTTGGAAAAAAACCTGAATTTTCCCATTTCCCCCCTGGGCCTTTATATCTCTGTTCAGGACAGATAAAAGGAGGTACCTCTTCACATGGCACATAGTTAAACAGTTCTTTAAGTTTTCCCCAGGTGGTTGATGTATTAATGAAGCTTTTCACTGTGTTTTAAGGATTTCTAAGGGTTGTGCCCTCACGAGATGGAAGCCTCCATACTTGGAGGCTTCTGAGTATCCAGTGCCCTGCCGGGCTGAAGCTAGCAGGGCAGGAAGAGTAGCGAAGGTGATCTTTCCCTCCCCATCATCTTTTCACTGGTTTTTTGGCTAGATGCGCTTTTTTGCTCTCCTAGCAATGGTGCTTCAGAGGGGGAGGGAAGGAGCCTGGAAGAGGCTCAGCATAGCTCATATCCTGACCTCTTCAGTCTCCTCCCCTCCCTGCCTACCGGAATGCCCCCTTATCCCGCTCTCCGAGGTCAATTTTCCCAACCTCGTAGGCCAGCCAGTGCAGTTCTTTCCATGCTGGCTGTGCGGGGCAGATCTCTAACTCCCCCTTCTGAGGTAGGAGTGCTGACTTCGACCTTGGAGTGGGAAACCCCCACTATCCTATGGTCCCTCAGACAATGTCTAGGGGTCATAGGGTTGCTCCTTAAAGGGCTCAGTTGCTGTCTATTATTTAGTTTAATATTTACTATATTTATATAAAGCCACTCAATAACATTGTTCTCTTGGGTGGCTTACAACATAAAAATATAGAACAATAGAAAACATAGTATTGTAAAACAACTGTTTAGGGCATAAAAGTTTCCAATATAAAATTTCCAGAGAGAATAAAAGCAGATAACCGACAAAGATACAACACACACAATGGTTCAAAACACTTTCTTTTTAAAGTCCTGGGAGAATTTTAAAAAAGTCTTCATCTTGCACTGAAATGACCATAAATAAGGTTCCAGGCAAGCCCCTCTGGACCTACAGGGCAATTTCTTTTGTGCTGGAGTGGAGCTGCCAACTCAGCCTGCCACCCACAGGAGTGATGCCTCTTCCCTTCTGGTATACCTTTCTGAGCAGATAAGGTAGATGAAGAAATGAAGACTCTTTCCAAGCAGTAGCATATTGTCTAGCCATCAGTACTAGTCTAGCTCAGTGTATATGGATGGAATTAATTCATAAGAGCTATGCTCTGCATAAATTGATAATACAAGACTGAAAATGACCCTGTATGATGTGTTTAAAAAAATCTGCTTTTCTTATCATGACATGTATTATGATTCTATACAAATTATGTGGAATTAAGTCCCATAGGTTCTAATAGAAGTTACTTCCATGTAATATGCTTTGATTTGGGGTGTTAAACTGTAATTATTCACTTATTTTTTTCAGATTCTGGAGAATTGAAATACCTACCAAATCAGATGACATTATTGGACACATCCATGGGAAAGCAGTTACTTTTCAGGGTTGTTTTGTTGCCAGTAGTCCTTATGTCATTGCCAGTTCAGAAATTCCCCTTGTTGACATACATACAATCAGCATCTCATCTCCAGCTGGTAGTGATATCATGGTAATATGGTCTGCATGTTTTCCAGCTACAGCAGTCTTGGTGACAAATTATGGAGCTTTCCTGACAGTTGATGGATTCAAAACTTCAAAGGAAATCAAGTTTCCATCCACTGTGTTAGATGTGGCCCTAGCTCACAGTGTAAAGAATGTAGCCCTATCATATGAAAGCATTTTCTTTTTAATAGGCGATGTTATTTATATTGTAAGGGATGCTGGGTTTTACAAAGCTGGTAAAGGATTTCCAGCCAGTGGAGTTAATGGAATACAGTCAAGAATTTGGTGTGAATCTGAATATCCAGACGAAGTAAGTTATTCAAAATATTTGTTGTATATTTTAAAGTGTTGATAAAGGCCTAATTTTGACTTAAACCACAACTAGTTAAAAGGCCTTGGCTTCTATAGCTCTCCACTGGATCCTGGTGAGGCAGCTTTTCTTTCTGGGAAGTACCTCTTCTTGGTTAACTGGTAACTTCATCAAGCAGGAATGACTGCAAGGGGAGGGGCTTCCCCAGAGTTCCCAGATGACTCTGCCTGGTTAGCAGGCTTCAGGCATTGCTTGTACAGTAATACCTTGGATTGAGAGCATCATTCGTTCCGGAAACGTGCTTGTAATCCAAAACACTCTTATATCAAAGCGAGTCTCTGGTGGGCGTGAGCGGGGCCAATTTCGGCCCGCTCGAGGCGAACGGTTACATCCCTACTTGTCTTGCAAGACCTTGCTCATTTATCAAGTCAAAAAAAAATTTAAAAATTTGCTTGTCTTACAAAACGCTCTCAGACCAAGTTACTTGCAATCCAAGGTATTACTGTATCTGATCTGTAAAAAGACCTATTGAATTTTCCTACAACAGTTTGTTGTTTTTGCAAGAGAAAAATGGCTGTTCTGCTCCACATCTTCCCTCACCTGTTTGCCTTTGGACCAGGAGAAAGGCAAAGTGGCTGCTCTGCCACACTAACCCATCTTTCATGTCTTTTAGCCACATACCTGTGTTCTGCAGCACTTCAAACAGGTGAACATAATTTTGAATGTTATGGAAAAATCAAGCAACAGTAATTGCTCTTTTCAGTCACGATTTGGGGACCAGCATTCCATTCCTGGTTTATTTTCTTCATGTTTCCTCAGCAGCAGTGCTTTTTTTCTGGAGAAAAGGGTACCGGAACTCTTGGATTACATTTCCTCGGGAGTAGATGGCGATTAAATTGTAATGCAATTAATAGAAGAAAAGGTGCTGGAACTCAGTTCCGGTGAGTTCCACCAGAAAAAAAGCCCTGCTCAGCAGCCAAAACATGGCATGCAGAAGCAATTAGAGTTGCAGGGGTCCGTTTTGTCCCACATGCTATTTAACATCTATTAGGGGTGGGCATCATGCAGTTTGCATGCAGCTCCCACCCCTGAAATTCAGGGGGACCCCAAAAATACGTTTTTTAGAAATTGCAAATAAAATGGCATCTGGAGCTGCTACAGAGCACAAAAAGGGTCAGAAATAGCTTACAAATTGTGGTCCTTTTGACACTCTCTAGCAGCTCTGGATACTATTTTGTTTTTATTTAATTTTGGTGGGTTCTGTTGGAACCATCACTGTCAACTGAGGCTCAAGTGGCCTCAGTGGCACTGAGTGCCTTCTACGAGCTTCAGCCAGTGGACCAACTATGCCCCATATGTAAATAGAAATAGCCTGGTTTCAGTAAACTATGCTCTGGTAACCTCTAGGCTAGATTACAGCAATGCGCTCTGTGTGTGGCTGCCTTTGAAGACAGTTCAGAATCTGCACCTTGTGGAATATGCAGTGACTAGATTGATAACAGGGACCAGAAGATCTGAACATATAACACCGATTCTGGCCTTCTTGCACTGACTGCCTATATGTTTCTGAGCCCAATTCAAGCTGCTGGTTTTAATCTATAAAGCCTATGGCTTGGGACCACAATACCTAATGGTATTGCACCTCTCCCAGTATGAATCTTTCCATAAAACCGAGGTAGGCTTGTATGGCAGTCTTTCAGGTAGCCTGGTTCCAAGCTGTATACATCTTTATAGGTCATAACCAGCACTTTGAATTTTGCCCCAAAACAGACCAGAAGCCAGTGAAGCTGTTGAAACAAGGGAGACATATGCTCCCTGTAACTGGCTCCAGTCAACAGTCTGGCTTCAGCAGAATGGCAGTAAGGGAGAGGGCCTTCTTGGTGGTGGGTTTAGAACCCACCAGTTTATGTGCAGGGGTTTCCCACAGGCTCAACATTTTCCCCACCCTTCTGGATTTGCTTATGAATTCTTTATTAGGGCAGCATCACCTTCCTTCCCTGACAACTGGCTCTTCTGTTCATGAATCTACTGAGAAATAGATTAGAGTACAAATCCAGAGCCTAGGGAACTCATGAACTTTAGACCAAAAATAGGCCTAACAAAAGAAAAAAACTTGACCTGTAAAATTTCTAAAACACAGCAGTTTTGGAGACAATTTATGCCCACTTTTCCTCAGATATTGTCAGGTTCCTGACTGTCAAGCCTGACCCAAGCCAGGATGACTCTTCAGATGAAGATTCAGAGATCATGGAATCCAACAACCCTGTGGATCCTCCTGACACTACTGACACCCCTAGCACCTCCAGGGGAAAAAACACCAGGCCCTCCAGTATTGGTGGACTCTGAGGAATCCCTTGATGAGGCCACTGAGGGCCGTACACCCCTATAGAATCTGAGTGCGCCAGAAGGTGAAAGCAGAGGCTGCCACATAGAGGCAAAGTGTGCATCTCAAGAACTGCAGCAACTGGGTTGCTCAGGAGTAAAGCACTTTTCATGAGTAGGGCCCTCCTCATGAAGAGGATTTCTTACAGAAGCCTCTAATGGGATGCCACTGAGTCTTGGATTGGGCTCTGGAAGCTCTTAAGACTTCAGTTTAGAGCTACTAGCTGCTGGAAAAACACCTTACCTCAGCTTCTAGTACCCTTGGACCCTTGTTTCCCTGAACTTGCTTCGTGACTGATCCTCTGTGCTGCTGACCTTTGGTCTCCTGCTAGGCTCTGCTCTTTGGACTGTGCATGTGTTGGGTTGCTTTCCTGTGTTTTGACCTTGGCCATGCCTCAAACCCTTTTCTTGGAACTCACCTACATGACTGGTAATACTGTGTGCTTGCTTACTGACTTCTACTTTGAACTGCCATCTTGCTGGACTAATACAACTATGCCTGTCTGCTGACTTGCTATGGATTTGCCTTATAGTTGGCCTCAGGGCTGAGCCTGACCAAGCTGTAGCAGGACAGATATGCCATTCAGTTCCTTGGTGGTGCAGGATCTGAATGAAGATGCCACACTGTAAATCCCAGTCTACTCCATTCACTGCTTATCTTCAGAGACCATGGGCTGACATCTCCCTAGATTTCATCATCACATCTGCCTTCTCAAGGGAACACTGTGATCTTAGTAGTGGTAGACACACTGACCAGAATGTCTCACTTTACTTAGGCTTGGAGACTGCCATCTGCCATTCCACCATTAAAGATAAGCTAGCATGAGTTGCATCCCCCACTGCATTAGATGAGTTTAAAGAACTCTGTGTCTGCATTGACTCTTGTATGGCAGAAAAGGCCCTGTAGGAGTGCTATTAGTGGCAGCTATGAAATCCCTGCATGTGCTGAGGCTGTTCCTGACCCAATGGGGAGGACTGATGACTTACTTTTGTCATCCAGACCAATAGTCAGAAACCTGTCCCCTAGTAATATTGGCTTCTTACCAACACCAGGAGATACTATAGTTTGATCTAATTTGGTCTCCCCACTCCCAATCATCTTGGAGATCACGTGACTAACTATCTATAATTCAAATATATTTTGGAGTTACTGCACATACATTTTCAGTCTCTTCATTACCAGTTTTTTGCCTCTTTCTGTACTCTGTTCCTGATCCCAAAGGGGCCCACAAAGAGCCCAACCCTGAGGAGGAAAATGTGCACTCCAGCCTGCGAGGAACCACCACAGTTGAGGAACTGTGCACAGTAGGCATTCCCTGAAAAATAGCAAGACTTCTCTGATGTGTTTGAGGAAAAGTGTTACCCATGCTTGACTTTATTGACTGCCTGATTGATATCCAGTGTGGAGTGGAGTTATTAACTTTCAGTCCCTGGACTTAAAAGTCTTGTGGGAGTACCTCCTGGACAATCTGGAATGAGAATTTTTCTGACTGTCTACATTCCCAGGCTACGCATTTTCTTCATTGGGAAAAAGGTTGGGGGACCATGCCCCTGCATTGACTATTGAGTGCTCAAGATTGCTGTCAAGAACCTATGCTCTCTGGAACCCATTAATGAACACATTCAGGGACTCAGGCTGTATACTAAGCTGGATTTACATGGGAACCTAGTACACATCCAGGTCATGGAGGATTCCTGAAAACCCACACGTTCCTGACTCATGCCTTTTTGTGGCAATCTGTTCAAAAGGACATCTAACAGTATGTCTAGTCCTATGACATCTGTGCTAGAACAAAGATACCACACTGCAGACCCCAGGGTCAACTTGAGACATTGCTTATCCCCACAGATCATGGACTAACATCGCCCTGGATTTCATTGTCAAACACCCGTCTCCACAGGTGAACACTGTGATTTGAGTAGTGGTAGACTGACCAAGATGGCTAACTTGATTCAGGCCCAGGGATTGCCACCTGTCCCTCAGACAGCTCTACTGGTCCTCAATCAAGTGTTCCACTATGACAGGTTTCCAGAAAAGATATTCTCAGACTGAAGTTCACGTGTTTCTGGAAGGCATTCCTAAAAGTTGCCCACAGCATATTACCTGCAGACCAATAGACAAACTGGGTAAATCAGATATTGGAACGTTACTTCAGTTGCTTCCTCGGCTACCACCAGAACTATTGAGTCTTGCTTTTGCTTCCTGAGGAAATTGTCTACAACAGTGTCATCCATGCTAATTATGGGTACCAACCCTGGAGCCATCCATCTGTACCTGTCTGATCCTTATTTTCTGCTGCCAGAGACTGGCTTACACACCGGCAAGAAGTCCATATTGTGCTGGCCCGACAGTTGGACCATGCTAGAGATACACCACACTGGCAACATCAGGAACCCCCTCATTTTGCCATTGGGAAGTATGGCTCTCCACAGAGCACCTTCAGTCCAACTGTTCTTCTGCCAAACTATCATTGATACCAGGGGCCTTCACCATTCTCATGGAAGTTCAGGTTCCATCAGCCCCAGTCAGCATGGTACAGGCTGGAGGGCAACAGGTTCTTCACTCCTCCTCCAGCAGATCAATCCAGTTGTCTACAAACTGGACCCTCCTGATGCCATGAAGCTCCATCTGGTCTTCCATGTGTTCTAGTTAATGCCATGTCAAGCAAATCCTAGCTTGCATGCCCCCACCCCAGTTCAGGGCCATGAGGAATACCACATAGAGCACATCCTATTGTTGTACAACACCCAGCTTCGGTTATTGGGTGGTATAGAAAATAAATAAATAAATAGTCTCAAAAACATCTATGGCAGGCTGCACTATCCCATTGATTAGGAGGGCCATGGGCCTGAAGATCACTTCTGGGGACTAGTAGAGCATTTCCATGCCTAGTTAAGGTCCAATTTATTTATTTACAGCATTTTTACCCCACTCTTCAACTAAAAAAGGCTCCCAAACTTGGTTCTCAAAGATTTGGAGAACATGACTATGGTACAGGGTACTGTCAGGAGCTGCCAGAGCTCAAATTGTGAAACTTTAGGTCTGTGTAAGACTGCCCCATGTGTTGAGCTAACAAATTGCATGTTGCAGCATCTACCTAGGCAGTTTAATATCCTCAGGCCCTGGACTGACCCCACCTACCCAGGTTGGTCATTGGATCCTTTTGGAGAGGAAGCACTATAAGAGGGCTCCCTGTTTGAACTGAGCCTTTCTCAAGCAACAAGGTCTCTTGAGTTCTGGTGTGTTCATATATCTTTTGATTGTCCTTCAGCCCTAACTGCTGGCTTTGTCTGATGGCTCCTGGTTCACGGCCCACAGTGCAGCCCTGACAAAGGGACTGCACATTATACCTGAATATAACATTTGGATATTTCAGAAACAAATAATAATGGTATTAAAAACTTAAGTTAAGCTACAAAGCATTCTCAACTTTCATTGGATAGCAGATAATAGTATCCTCAGCAGTTAATCTTCTGTTCTTTGTTTCCCTACTTGACCCTAGCTTTGCACACTTATTTAAGATAATAGAAGATATTTTTGTAAATATCAGTAGAGCCTGCATCCCAGCCTTGTAAATAAACCCACACAAGTTACTAGCATGCAAAAACTTGTGCTAGCCTGTAGGGGGTTTGCAGAGAAGGGACAGATAGCGCCTCCTCTAGGATCCTGCTGCATTCCTGTGCTACACACAGTGAAGGAGGCTTACTTCCTATTGCAGCTTTCTTGATTTCTATGCTGGGCAGTGGACCCGGGGGAGGGATGGAGCACTCTGTCCCTCCTCTGCCAGCCTACTTACTCACCTGCATGCAATTCTTAGTTGCCTATGGCTACCAGGTGACAGCTTAAATACAAGGCTACTATAAATCAAAATGTTTTTACTTCTAAATGAATGTGTTTATGCTGTTGTTTATGGTAAATTTGGGTCAGAACTTCAAACAATTTTTATAGTGTCTGAATTTTATTATTTTCTCTCATTGCTTCTCTCCCATTCCCACCCACCCACCCTGTGATACAGGAAGTAATTTTAAGTGACTTACTCATATGGACAGAAAGTGAAATATACTTCAAGTACCCATCAGACAGTGTAAATGAATTGGTGTTTCTATTTATGGACACAGGAATCTTAAAGAAAATCCTAGGATTTAAAGAGAGTGTTACTTTAAGTATAATAAATGCTTGCTATGATTCGGTCCCTTCTGAATTTGCAGTCCTGATAGCTTGTACTGGGTGCAGATCATCCAGGATATTTTATCTAGTGGCACATGATGAAGAGAGGGGTCTGTGGTTCTTGAGAGATTTTTCCTTGCCTGCACCTCCAGGTGGAATTTTGAATATAGGTGTTTTATATTCGGCATCATCATCTATGTTGCTATGGGACAAAGACAAGGTGTATTATTCTTACAAAGGAAACAGAGTCAATGGATATATTAAAGTGTCTGATACAAACAAGATATTATCAGCAGCATCAGAAGGAACAGCTATTCATCAAGTTGTTATTGGTTAAGTATAGCACATTTTAGTAGGAATTTAAATGCAAATTTTAGGTAATAATGGGAATTATACTGTTAATATTCATAAGCTAAAGCCATAAATGGACAGTGTCCTTAAGTATTATGGTATGTCGTCAGATATACTGGGGCTTTTGTAGTGAAAAGTTTGCTGGAAGGAAAACATGTATGGTAGTTGTACATATCATGCTCAATCCATGATAAAGATAACATTCTCAGATTGCCACTTTCTGAGTCCATTCTAAAACAAGTTCTAATTTGAATTGAGAATTTTTTTCCACTATATTTTAAAGTTTATTGAAACACAGAAAAAGAAAACACACAAACACAACATATGTACATCATACAACAAAACTAAACTAAAATGGACTTGCAATTTTTCTCTACAGCAAGTATAAGTAACAATAGTTACTTTATAATTACATATAAATTCCCCTTTTCCCATATTCCAAAATTTCTTCTATTTAACCAAACCCACAGAAAACATCAATCATTTGTAATTTCTACAGGGAAGATTATTTTAAAAATTCCATTCAACCCTTAATGTTAATTATTCTCTAAATGTTAACAAGAATATCAAAATCCTTAGTGAGCATTACTAAATATTGCAATAAAACTTAATATACTATAATCTTCCACCCTTTATTCAATCTCAAATTTCCATAGATATCCATATATTTTAACTGTAACCTCATACTTATCATCTAATCAGCTAATGGGATCTCTCACAAATCCCATTCAGGTATTCTATTTAAGATGTTTGAGGGGCAGGGGAACATTTGCCTTTTGTTTCCCAAAGCTGTATCAGGACTTCCGGCAAAGCAGGGATTGCTTTCCCACCTCTCTCCCTCTTCCCCCATGGCTTCCCTCTCTTGCAAAGTGAACTGAAGAGTAAGTGCTTACCCCTCCCCCCTTTTGAAAAAATAAAGTTTTGAATGACCCTTTCAACCCCCTGCCCCAAAGTACAACTAGCTGTAAATGAGCCAAAATGCATGTCTGCTCATAAGTAAATCACATTATCTTCAATGGCCTTACTCAGAAGTAAATCACAAAGTGAATAGGGCCTATTGGGGCTTCCGCGAAACAGCAGCAACTCCGAGATTGCTTTCCCACCACCTTCCTTCCCCACGGCTTCTCTCTGCATGTCTACTCAGAAGTAAATTATGTTATCTTCAGTGGTCTTACTCAGAAATAAATCACATTGATTTTGATGAGCTTATGCTTGGGAAATTTAGCATGGGAGGAAGACTGCTTTGCCAAACTGGTTTTGGATGGAGGGGAATGAGCGGCTTCACCCCAAGGGAAGACAGCAGCACAGCCTCCCACTCTCTTCCCTTCTCCATGATTTTTTGTGAGGGGGCAGGAGGATTTCCCCCCTTTTTTCAGAACAATCTCACTTGTGTACTCCTTTGCGCCTGCACTCCTTCACTTCTGCATATAGATGATGAACCAAAAAAAACCTAAACCCCTTTCTTTGAAAGGGCCATTTCCCTTGCATGTGCAAAGCAACACCCAGTATTACTGCTATGGAGTTTAGGTGTAGGGCGGCAAAACAGAATGATTGCAGTGCATTTAACAAAAGAGTGCACTGTGAGTCGTGACTGTGGAACCTGAATATAGCAGTACTGTAACGCTAACTTGACAATATACCATGTAGTATAGATCCGGCCCTGGATATATACTAGAGAGCAAATAACATTTCCCCCGGCAAGCTCTGGATGAATTATGTTTTATTTTTATGACTTTAACTAGTGGCTACCTTTCAATTCAGGAAATAATTTCTCAGATTATAATATCTGGTGAGCCTGACTCTGAGTTTTCTTCTTCCCTGGCATCAGTGATATAATATATCTAGCTCACTGCTGCTGTTCATTCATGACAAACTATATATATTTAATCTAGGAGACTCTGTTGTGGAGGACATTGATCTACAAACCAGTCAGCAGTGCAATCCTATACCTGTCTGTACAGGAGTAAGTCCCATTGAGTTCAATGAGACTTACTCCCAAGTAAGTCACATTATTTAACCTTAAGCCTTGACAATCGGTAGTACTAAGGCTGCAATCCTATACACAGTTACTTGTAAGTAAGCCTCATTGGAAATATTGGTAAATAATAGGATTGCACTATAAATTGCCTTTAATACCAGTATTCCAACTAAACGTCATTGAAGTTTCTGCCTGTTCTCAAAAACAAAACATATATAATCTGCGTGAAAAGAGGATTTAATTTTATAAAAATATGAAATGGAATAAAATCATTAATTTGGGTATACTTATGTTATTTAAAAACAAACAAACCAATGCACCATAGAAATATAGTATCCTTGAACTTTGCCTTTGTTTCTGCACAAAATTTCTTTTGGGTTCCTAAAATATTGATACAACTGTGAGAATCCTAGCTTTAGGGCACAATCCTATGTCCCTCCAACCTTGTCTGGGGGGGGGGACACATAGGATTTTGACATTCTGAGGGGGGGGAAGCTTCTTCAGCGATAATCCTCAGTAGCAGTGTGCGTTGAAACACGGAACCAGAAGCAGTTGTAGATAATGTTGCGTTTATTTAGAGAGGATTCACTTACGTGAGATTAAGGCATTCCATAGCAATGCATGTTTCTCTATGCAAAGAGAAGAACTTCCACACTGTCTCCTACAACATCCGGAGGCAGTCCAGGAAACAGGAATAAGATTAACAATAAGAGCATAACCCAGGGCCTTATATAGCACAGCTATGCTCCTAAGAATAGAACAATTATTCACCCTGCCATCCCCTGCAATTCCTCACAAGACTCTGTGATGAGTCATAGACACGTAAACAACACGGGGCACTGTTGCTGTTGGCACGAAATACTGGCATAGGATTGGGGCTGGAAGGCGCTGTAACCTTGGAAATCCCTTCCAAGGTCACAGCGCTAAGAGTGCACCCCACCCCCACTTTGAAGCCAGTGCAGTTCTTTCCACAGCAGGAGGGAACCAAACATGGAAGACCATGTTCTGTTCCCATGGGGGGTGTTCCTGGGGGTGGGGAGGGGAAGAGTAAGGCTCCGCCAGATTCTGAGGAATTTGGACAGTGCCTCAGCCTCTCCTCCTTGCGAGGAGAGGCAAAATATCTAGAAAGCTGAAATAGGCTGTCTAGATGTTTTTGAGGGTGAGGGGAGTGCAGCGGATATCCTATCCTCCACACTCCTCCCGCCTTCAATAGGATGCCCGTAGTCCCCTGGGTTCTGAGGGTTACGGGCAGCCTCATAGGATTGTGCTGCCCAAAATCAACAGCACAATTGATCCCCATCCCTGCTATGTGAAAGGGGACCCCATAGTGCACTATTCAGTCATTTCTCTCCCCCCTCAGCTTTTGGCACTGTGCATGTAGCACTGAGTGGATTGCAATGTGCGAGATCATTAACTTCAATGAGAGGCCTGTTTATACATTCCACAGAGAGTAGTACTAATAGTGCAGTGCACAAAGCACTAGAAAGGTTCAGGGAAGGGCTTAAGTGCCTGTGGGAGTTGTATATGTGGGGGAGGGGATGGTCCTGCCCCACATTTCTAGACTTCATGGTTTAAGCCAAAAATATTACAGTACCAACAAAAATCAGAAGAACAAGAAAAGAAGTGGATCTGAAGCAAGTGCTAAACTTATATTTATTCTTGGAAGATCATTCTTTTCCATTTTTAACATATCTAACACATTTCAGACTTATTCATAATGCTATACAATATAACTGTTAAAAATGATGTACTGTACCAAAATTTTAAGCAAACCATGGGACAAACACACTACCATATCATACCTTGCCATATATTGTTACTCATTTATAACTCCAATAAACCTCAAATAGAAAATACCCTGCAAAACTATTTTTAAAATGAAGTTTATAATTTTTTAAATCAATTCTCTCAGTATACATGCACAAGTTATTATTCAGTGAGATCTTCAACAAGCCCCCAAATATTACTGTTCTGCCAGTAGGAGGACAGCATAAGCTTCATTCACACAATCTTGATTCTAGATAATACACTGGAATTCAAGCTACATGCAAGGACTGGATATTTATTCTGGACTCAGGATGGGGTGAAGGCCATACCTGAAATAAATGCAAGATGGGCTGGAGTGTACCTTGCAAAATTAAGCTACCTTGTTGAAAGCATCCAATGTTCTTTCCATCAGAGCAGGGTGGACCCATGTAGCATTTATTTCCCCAGCTCTCTCTACCAATTTTTAGGCAGTGACATCCTGTGGGAGTGACAGCTGTCCAGGCTTCCCTGACACAGCCTGCACTATAGCTCTCAGGTGGACTCCTTGAGGATCACTATTGTCCAAAAAACAAACACTCATCCCTGAGCCCACAACTTCATAAGATGGCTACCCACAGGTCTTCTCTGACAGCGAAAGAGGCCCAGGCCACTTCCATTTTTTGAGGCCCTCCCAGTATATTAAAAAATGAAGAACTGCCAATACAGGGTTACAAAAATAGTTACATTTTAAACATTTACATTTAACAAATTAACACTTTTAACACAAAAAAAAAATTACAGTGCAATAATTTGTAATAAATGTTCCTTTTTTATTTTAGCAACTGTTTTTCTAGTTTTTTTCTGTGCAAATTGAGTAATTGTTGAAAAAAATAGTTGTCTTGCAATGTCACAGTTTATGTTAAGCAGATCAAGGGCATAAAAATGATCTTGTCCCATAGTTAAATGGTAGTGATTCTTGACCTGCACATTGAAAGACCATTCACCTGAAGCTACTGATGAGACTGAGAAAATTCCTCAATGCAACAAGGGATGTTGTAATTGTGATTACCTGTATTGGCAGTGGGTTGGATTAGATGGTCTTGAAGATCCCTTCCAACTCTATGATTCTATTATTCTAATGTCCATTGAACTTAATGGGGCTTACTTCTGCGTAGACCAGTTTAAGATTGCTCTGTAACTCTTCTGTGTGCATCTTCCCTTTTAACTCCAGCTGAGGCAGGGAGTCAAGAGAAATCCTCTCTCTCTCTCTCTCTCTCTCTCTCTCTCTCTCTCTCTCACACACACACACACACACACACACCTCTTTTCACACTAAGGCTGCAATCCTGAACACATTTACTAGGGAGTAAGGCATACTGAACTTAATGGGACTTACTTCTGAGTAGAAAGGTTTATGATCGCACTCAAAATTAAATTAGGCTCATGGATAATACTTGATATTTTCCCATTGTATCCCAAATCTTCCACCTCACAATTTCAAGCTACATGGATTGCTCTCACTCTAGAAAGTGAGGAACATGTGTGGGAAGATTAAAGAGTGGAGCTTGAGGTCTGGTGTAGCTGAGGCCCTGGGTTTGGGCCAGTGAAGACTGAGAGGACTTTGAAAGGGTAGATTGGGACTGGACAAGCCCTAGGCTTTTATTTGCTGTTTGCCTCTTCCCCAGTTCCTTTCCTTAAGTCTCCCTATTGGTTATTATTTGTTCTAAAATAAATCTTGGTAGTGCTTTAGTAAGAAGGCTGGGCCTTCTTTTTGGGACTCCTGAACAGAGCTGGTGCCCATGCCCCCTTTGGTTACTCAGGTCCCTATTACCCTTTTCACTCCTCAGGCATGGACGGATGGAGGGAAGATGGTGGGAGGGCCCTTCCCTGGTGTTCCCTTTCCCCCCCTCCCTGGTGGCAGGTGAATGTTAGGTATATGTAACTCATAATCTATAGATTTAATTCTGTTTAAAATGTTCCACCACACATGTCAATGTCCTACAATATAATTGTGTTATTCACACCATGTCTTATTTCAATCCTGTCAGTGTATCTCTGTGTCTGTATGTATAACCTCATTTGGAGATAACGTCAAAAGTATAAATTTGAGGCCCTCTGTGAATATGAGGCCCAGTTTTAATTTTAAAATGTGCCCCAGATATCAACTTCCAAGTTTGGGAACTGTTGGCATATACAGTAATACCTTGGATTGCAAGTAACTTGGTTTGAGAGTGTTTTGCAAGACAAGCAAATTTTTAAATATTTATTTAATATATTTTTTTTACTTGATATACAAGCAACATCTTGCAATACAAGTACTGTAGTACAGCTTAAATTAAAAATCTCTGTACAAATTTTTTGGGGGGGATTTTGTTTTGATATAATAGTGTTTTGGATTACAAGCACATTTCTGGAACGAATTATGCTCTCAATCCAAGGCATTACTGTATACTCCACAGATAATTTTTGCCATAGTACAACAGAGAAAATTGTACTAAGGACATATATTAGCTAGTGGAATAGAACAGTTAAAGCTTTGTCATAGCTTTTGTTAAAACAAGTAATCAACTGCTACTACTAGAGATGTAAGAAAGACTAATAGTTTTATAGATTATCATGATATATTGCCTACATAAACCAGATAAGTGATATTTGGCTCTCTTTTTCTTTTTACAGACTATGGTGGAAACACTGTAATAAAAATGAAAAATAATGCCATGTTTTTCTTAAAATTTAATATGAAAGATGCTATTAGGCTCAATGCTTGGGTAAATGAAGGAAAACACTGTGTTCTCTTTGTGAATCCACATCGTGACTTGTATTTGCTAACTGTCAATGGTTCTAATATAGCTCGCCAAATTTATCCACTGAAAACGGAAATACTTAGTGCCACGCATACTTTGAATGAGGTCTGCCCATATATATCATTTCAACACAGTATGAGATTAAATATTTACTATCTGGACAAGGGAGATAATGTGACCTTTTGGACTCAGATAGTCTTCCTAGAAAATCTGGGATTATCTACACAAATTGAAACCTACAGGACAGAGTTGCTGAAGCAAAAGACATATCTTCAGTATGAAATAGCTCGTGGAATCTGTACTAAGAATGAGGTAAGTGATTCTTGTATGTGATATCACTTCCTATTCCTGTTCTGTTTTTCTTACTTGGGTAATACTGTACTTGTCAGGTTCATAGAATCATAGAATCATAGAAAAGTAGAGTTGGAAGGGGCCTACAAGGCCATCGAGTCCAACCCCCTGCTCAATGCAGGAATCTAGGTCAAAGCATCTCTGACAGATGTCTGTCCAGCTGCACCTTGAATGCCTCCAGAGTGGGAGAGCCCACAACCTCCCTAGGTAGTTGATTCCATTGTCTTATTGCTCTGACAGTCAGGAAATTTTTCCTGATGTTTAGGTGGAATCTAGGTTCCTGTAACTTGAGCCCATTATTCCGTGTCCTGCAAACTGGGATGACCGAGAAGAGATCTTTGCCCTCCTCTGTGTGACATCCCTTCAAATACTGGAAGAGTGCGATCATATCTCCCCTCAGTCTCCTCTTCTGAAGGCTAAACATGCCCAGTTCTTTCAGTCTCTCCTCATAGGGCCTTGTTTCCAGTCCCTTTATCATCCTTGTTGCCCTCCTCTGAACCCTCTCCAGTTTGTCTATGTCCTTCTTAAAGTGAGGTGCCCAGAACTGGACGCAGTACTCAAGATGAGGCCTAACCAGTGCCGAGTAAAGGGGAATTATCACTTCCCGCGATTTGGAAGCTATACTTCTATTAATACAGCCCAAAATTGCATTTGCCTTCTTTGCAGCCACATCGCATTGCTGGCTCATATTCAGTTTGTGATCTACCACAATTCCAAGATCCTTCTCACTTGTAGTATTGTTGAGCCAAGTGTCCCCCATTCTGTAACTCTGCATTTGGTTTCCTCTCCCTAGGTGCAGCACTTGGCATTTATCCCTATTAAATTTCATTCTGTTGTTTTCGGCCCAGCGCTCCAGCCTATCGAGGTCACTTTGGATTTTGTTTCTGTCTTCCAGAGTATTAGCTGTTCCACCCAACTTTGTGTCATCTGCAAATTTGATAAGCATTCCCTGTACCTCCTGATCCAAGTCATTAATAAAAATGTTGAAGAGCACCGGGCCCAGGACCGAGCCCTGTGGTACCCCGCTCGTTACCTCTCCCCAGTTTGAGAAGGAACCATTGATAAGCACTCTTTGAGTCCGATTCTTTAGCCAATTGTGGATCCACCTGATAGTTGTTCCATCTAGCCCACTCTTAGCTAGCTTACTAATCAGGATATCATGAGGCACTTTGTCGAAAGCTTTGCTGAAGTCCAGGTATATAATGTCCACAGCATTCCCACAGTCCACAAGGGAGGTTACCCGATCAAAAAATGAGATCAGATTAGTCTGACAGGATTTGTTCTTGACAAATCCATGCTGGCTTCTAGTAATCACTGCATTGTTTTCAAGGTGCTTGCAGACTGACTTCTTTATAATCTGCTCAAAAATCTTCCCGGGGATTGATGTCAGACTGACTGGCCTATAGTTCCCAGGTTCCTCCTTCTTGCCCTTTTTGAAGATGGGAACAACATTTGCCCTCCTCCAGTCGTCTGGCACTTCACCTGTCCTCCATGATTTCTCAAAGATAATAGACAGTGGTTCTGAGAGTTCTTCTGCCAGTTCCTTTATTACTCTAGGATGCAGCTCATCAGGCCCTGGAGATTTAAACTCGTTCAGAGTAATCAGGTGCTCCTTGACCATTTGCCTATCAATCTCAAGCTGCAATTCTGCCCCTTCAGTCTGCACTTCAGGTTTGCCAGGGGGGTCATAGACCCTCTTTTGGGAGAAGACCGAGCCGAAGTAGGAATTGAACACTTCTGCCTTTTCTTTGTCTTCTGTTATCAATTTGCCATCCTCATTGCGTAGTTGAACCACCAGTTCTTTCTTCTGTCTTTTACTGTGCATGTATCTGAAGAAAGCTTTTTTGTTGCTTTTAGCATTCCTCGCTAACCTTAGCTCATTCTCAGCTTTAGCCTTCCTGACACTATTCCTGCAGTTCTGTGCTACCTGCCTGTACTCTTCCCTTGTAGCCTGTCCTTTCTTCCACTTCCTATACGTGTCCTTTTTTGTTTTCAGGTCATCTTTGAGTTTATTGTGAAGCCACATTGGCTTCTTCTGTTGCCCTCTGCCTTTTTTCCTTGTGGGAATTGTTTGCAATTGTGCCTTTAAAATTTCCTTTTTTAAAAACTCCCACCCCTCCTGGGCTCCCTTTCTCGTGAGAGTCACATGCCATGGGATCTTACTAATCATTGTTCTGAGTTTGTTAAAATTGGCTTTCCTAAAATCCAGGGTACGTGTTTGGCTACACTCAGCTTTTGCTTCTGTTAGAATCAAGAACTCAAGTATAACATGGTCACTTTCCCCCAGAGTTCCCGAAACTGCCACTTTATCCACTAACTCGTCTCTGTTGGTTAGAATCAGGTCAAGGATAGCCGATCCTCTAGTTCCTTCCTCCACTTTCTGTAGGAGGAAGTTATCAGCAGCACAGCTCAGGAATTTCTTGGAGGGGCCATGTTTGGCTGAGTAAGTCTCCCAACAGATATCAGGGAAATTGAAGTCCCCCATTACTACCACATCGTGCCTCCTTGAAACAATGGCAATTTGCTTTTCAAAAGTTCCATCCTCGTCTTCTCCTTGATTGGGTGGTCGGTAGTAGACTCCAACCGCCATGTTCGTTTTATTCTTTGCCCCCTTTATTTTAACCCAGATGCTCTCAATGGGGCTGCCAAGCTCCTCTTCCTGTATCTCTGTGCAGAGATACGTATTTTTAACATACAGTGCAACTCCACCTCCCTTTCTGTTGCTTCTGTTCCTTTTGAACAAGTTATACCCTTCAATTGCTGTATTCCAGTCATGGGAGTCATCCCACCAGGTTTCAGTTATCCCTATCAAGTCGTACTTGCCCTCATGTATCAAGAGTTCAAGTTCATCTTGTTTATTGCCCATACTCCGGGCATTAGTATAGAGACATCGAAGACTATGTGCTTTATAGTCCGACTTTCCCCCTACATTTTGTGGTAGACTATCAATGGGCACCGCTGGAGCTGTTCTCTCCATTGTGGCATAGAGGCCTTCTTCCATTGGTACCCCCGAGTTTATGTCTCCCTCCCCTGTTGGATTCAGTTTAAAGCCCTCCTGATTAAGTTCCTCATGCTGTGGCCAAACACATTCTTCCCAGTCCTTGTGAGGTGCAACCCATCCTTTGCCAGCAGTCCATCTTCCAGGAAGCGTAGCCCGTGGTCCCAGAATCCAAATCCCTCACGTCGGCTCCACCTTCGTAGCCAGTCATTCACTCGGAGTATTTTTCTTTCCCTTTCTATGCCTCTTCCAAGTACTGGAAGGATGGATGAGAAAACTATCTGGGCCCCGAAGTTCTTGAGTTCCCTTCCCAGCTCTTCAAAGTCTGCCGTGATTTCTTTGTAACTCCGCTTGGCAGTATCATTTGTACCCACGTGGAAGAGAAGAAAGGGGTATGTGTCGGTGGGCTGCATGAGCCTCGGCAGCTGCTCTGTCACATCCTTAATCCGTGCCCCAGGGAGACAGCACACCTGGCGAGTCCATGGGTCTTCGCGACATACTTTGGCTTCGATCCCCCGCAGGAGGGAGTCTCCCACTACGAGTACTCTTCTCTTCCTCTTGCTGTAGGCCTTGGTTTGATTGCCTCCACTTGACTGACCCTCAGCCTCTTGCTCGCTGTCACGTTGGGTGCCCGGTAATCCGTCCTCTGCAGGCTGTCCTTTGCTCTCGTCCTCAAGTACATGGAAGCGGTTCCATAGCTCCACTGCTTCCACAGGCGCAGAGTGTCTTGTAGATCTTCTGCTCCTAACAGTCACCCTTTTCCAGGGAGTTCCCCCTGCGTTCTTTTCCCTTGCCTCTGCAGTCTCCGACTCCGCCTCATCCTGCCGTTGCCCTTCTGGCTCCTGTACTGTGCTTTGGTGCTGTAGATCCACCGTTCTGTCTAAGAACTCCTCGCTTTCTCTTATGCTCCTGAGGGTTGACACTTGCTGCTCCAGTCCTCTGACCTTTTCTTCCAACAGCGTGACCAGCTTGCACTTGTTGCATGTGTAGGCCATGTTGATCTCCGGCAGGAAAACAAACATTGCACACCCCTTGCAGGTCACCACCACTGCTGAGTCCTTTCCTTCCATAGTGCTCTGTTTCTGTCTTCTCTGTTCGCTCGCTCTCTGGGAGCCTGCTTGCCTTTCCACAGTCCCAAAAACAGCTGGAGCCTCTCTCCTGTTGTGCTCCTGCTCATCTCATTCAGAGATGTCATTATCCACAGGAGCATGCAACACCGTCCACTAGCAAGTTCCCAGCCCAGCAGGAATTGCACCTATTTAGCAGCAGGCTGATTATAAAAGCCTCACAAGTCTGACTTCCTGGCTTGCAGCCAGACGCTGCATCTGGGTGCCTGCATTTGTTCCTGGCGTCTCACCCTTCTACGCTGTCGAGGGCTCGGGGCTGCACCATCTCCACCTCTGATTCTGACTCCTGCCGGGCCGGGGAATTCTCACGGGTCATTCCAGATGACCCTGCCAGCTCTTCAGCTGCCTGGTCAGCCCCGTCTTGAGCAGCAGTCTCTGAACTCTGCTCCTGAGGAATGTCCAGGGAACTGGGTGAGTCACACTCGTCCTCAGAGGAAGACTCCTGGAGGGGGAGTCAGATAGTAAGAAGAAGAGTTCTAATAACCACCCCCACCCCCGCGCCTTTAAACTGGTGCTGAGATGCCAGGGCATTTGCTGACAACATCTCGTCTTTACTGCCCAAAATCCTTTCTGCTTAGACTCACCACCATCTGAGATACCCAAAGCACTCCTCAGCTGGACTCTCCATCAAATCTGGACCCTTGTTTGTTTGAACCTTGTATCATTAAGAACCTGCCATGGAATATATTGCTGGAACCAATGTCTCTAATGCCTGGACCTCCTTCTGGTTTGGATTCAATCTTCTTTAATGCCTGGGATCATCTTGACACCTGGGTTTTTAACATGCATAGGATCTAGTGAGGTAGAGGCCCTAAGGCGGGATATCTTTACTGTCCAGGACTCTCACCTGCCTGCTTTTATGCTGAAACCTGGACATAGGCTGCCTGAGAGCATAAAAGACAACATCTCACTGCCCAGCGCTCTCCCTCTTTCTAGCTTGGACTTACCGTAACCTTTGATCTTTGATCTGCCTTCACAAACGTCCCATGGAGATTCTGTCATAGACTATTGTTGGACTGATCTCTCTGCCTGTGTATTCTAGTAATTTGCTTTTGAACCACATCTTGAATTGCCTGGAATGTTACCGTGCCTGGATTTATTGTGACCCTTGACCTTGCCTTGTATTCTGAACCATAGAGATCCCGACTTGGGAAACTGTAATTGGGCTGATCTCTGACACAGTTGTAGTTACTAACCATGAACTGTTTCTCAAACTAAGTAATGTGTGCCTATAGCTCTGCTATAGATATATGATTTCTGAAGAATGTAAGTATTGAGCTTTTACCATGAGATTGGCTACAACAAATAATCTCACTGATTTGACTGTCCTGTGTTAGAATGCCAGAGTGTGTGCGAGGAGACTAATCGGGAAACTTCTAAAGCTGAAGAAAATCGGGCAGGAACCTCTCCCTCACCGTCTCACTGCGCATGTCTGCGAGGGTTCCCACCCAATCCCTCAGTTCCTCTTTGACCACCATTGTGGCAAGACATAGGGAACTTCTGCTCAATTCATTCGAGTGTGTTTGGTGGCTGAGATAATACTTGTATTATTTTATTTTCTTCTAATCTATATCTACCACTATTATTCTCTTCCATCTTTATTTTATCTGTTTATTTACTTTATGAGCTATGTAGGCTCTTTCCTCTTCTGAGGCAATGCCTCTTAAGGCTGCATTCAGTAAATGCAGAAAGTGTGGGGCAAAACTACCCCCCACAGATGGACATTCTTTTTGCTTCCTCTGCCTTGGTGAGGGGCATGTGGTGGATGTGTGCCCCCACTGCCAGGCTTTCACCCGCTAGGCACAGGGCTGACCACTTGAAGGTGCTCCTTTGGCACAAGGTCCTAGAGGCAGTGGACGCCCCGGCCTCTGTGACTGAATTGCCACCTGCCACTCCTCCGGTCACTCTGCCCCATCAAAGGCAAGCTGTGGAGGCTCTGTTGACCCCAGGCTGTGGCATCTCTTTCGCCTTAGCAAAGAAAATTGCCCAAAATTGCTCATTATAAAAAAGATGATATCAAGTGCCGCAGGCGTCAAAAAGAGGCTAAGGAGGCGAAGAAGGAGCCTTCAAAACCAGTGCCAGAGACTGTCCCCACAGACTCCGTCTCCACCAGTATCGAAAGACTCCTCGGACCTGAGTCAACTGCCGCCTGTCACATCCATGTCAAAGGGGGAGACAGTGGATATCTCCCCCCAACCCGACAGATCTTGGTCCCAGCAAGAATAGCACGAACATGAGATGCATCAAGTTCAACACTTTCACCCTCGAGATTGATGGTTGGTCTCGAGGGAGACCCACCAGCGCTCCTATCAACGACATCGATTCCGATCTCCACCTTCTGAGTGGGGAGACAGGTTGGAATGGTCTCTTCCCCCTCAGCGGGGTTATTATTGGGATGCCTGGTCCTTCAGGCAGGCACCCATATGAGGCACCCTATAGGAGGCATCCTTACGATTATTTGCCAGGACATGGAGGGGACTTCCCTCACTCCTGAGCTGGACCACCTTGGGCGTGTGGAGACTTCCCTATCTTCCTCCCACCTCTTCCACCGAGACAGCGGCCTTCAGCTTCACTGGGCAGACCGCCAAGCTGCTCTCCGTCTCCACCTCACCGGGCACCCGTGTTGGGACCGACACCACAACCTGCTTAACCATTAGTGCAGCCACCTATGGAGTTTGAAGACCTGCCGGTCAGGCCTTCCAAATCCTCCCTGGAGGACTATGGATCCAACACTGCATCTTCGGTGTCACATCCTCCAACGGAGCTGTTGCCGGATGCAGTGGTCAGTTCCAGACAAGCAGACTTTCCCCCAAAGATCTGGGCCATTTCACGGATCAAGTCCAATGAATGACCCAGTCCCTTGGAATTGACACCCACCGGGTGGAGCAGCGAGTCCAGGACCCCCTTTTTGATGCAGTCTACATGGAGGCGTCGGTGCTGACAGCAATAGCCTTTCTGCCGATACTTTTACAAACAGCCCAGCAAACTTGGTCAACTCCGGCTTCAACACCTGCCACCGCCAAGAGGCTTGAGGCCATGTATTGGGTCCAAGAGGATGGTGCCAAGTTTCTGTTCTCTCACCCAGCACCAAATTCTGTCATTGTTAATCCTCACAAACCAGATTCGGCAAGCAGCATTCCGCACCTGTGGACAGGGAGGGTCGCCGTCTGGACCTCTTCAAACATAGGATTTACTCTTCCACCTCCCTCAGTCTTCAGGTGGCGAACTACCAGTCGACCATGGCCAGATACCAACTTTTCCTCTGGGAAAGTTTGGGTCCCTGTGTGAGTACCTACCTGATGACAAGAGGGAGCTGGCAAGAGTTTTTCAAGAGGAGGCCTCCAGACTAGCAAGGCAGCAGATCCATACCGCTAGGCACCAAGCCGACTGCCATAACCAGGCCATGATCAGCTCCGTTACACTGCGCCGCCACACATGGCTTCGCTCCACCGCTCTTACTCAGGAGACTGTCAAAATGTGCTGCTCCAGCGTGTGTTCAAAGACGGCAAGAAGACTCAGATGTTCATCAGCAAAATCCTTTACTGAGGCTTTCAAGCATAATATAACTATCTACAGAGCAGTTGCATAAAGCCCCATGCAACTGGCACAGTCTTCCATACAGCAAGGCAGAGAGCTGAAAGTTGACCACTGACCATCAGAAGAACAACACAGCTTACAGATAAACTGCTCACTGCCTGGAGCTTCTGACCTTGAGCTAATTACTTTAGCCTTGCACACACACAGGTGCACAAAGCCAGGCTGACTTCTTGATTCTTTCTGCTCCAAGGACAACTTAACACTTTCAGTACTTGACAGAGACCAGGAGCAGGATTGAGGACTTACCTTTTGATGGAGCAGGACTCCTTAATGCCTCCACAGATGAGTATCTGGACACCATCCAGAAGGCCAAGACAATGGCGAAGAAGATGGGACTTGGGCCACCTCCTCCACCTCGGCCATACCGCCAGAGGAGGTGGTTCTGACAACCATCTTCATGCTCGTCCTCCTTCCCTCAGTGCCAGCAGCAGCAGTAGGATTGTCCATCTCGGACACAGCAGCCTTTGGTACCAAGATGACCATTCCTGGAAAGGGAAAATGTATCCCTAACGTCACGTGCCCGGTCCGAAACTAACGTTGCTTCTCGACCAATAAGAAAACGAACCGAGTTTCCAAATCAGGGGCATTCGGGGATCATAAAAGGTTTAGAGTAACAAACCTATTGCCGGGAGAGATAACTTCCTGGTTTCAGGTTGGAGAAGAGGAAATATTCACGTGGCGTGGAGCGTTTGGATCAGTTATAGGGCAAAATCCAACGCAAGTCCTACTTGGAGTAGACCCATTGAAATGAATGGGACTTACTCATTTAGGTCCCTCTCGTTTCAGTGGATCTACTCTAAGTAAGTAGGACTTGTGCTGTATTTTACCCATAATTTGCAGCATGGTTGCCCATCTTCCCTTATTTCCCAGTTGATGGAGTGGACTGTTTGTGCCTTGGGTCACAAGGTAAAGTACCCATAGATTCTGTTCCTGACTCCCAGCTGAGCAGGAGCACAACAGGAGAGAGGCTCCAGCTGTTTTTGGGACTGTGAAAAGGAAGACAGAAACAGAGCACTATGGAAGGAAAGGACTCAGCAGTGGTGGTGACCTGCAAGGGGTGTGCAATGTTTGTTTTCCTGCCGGAGATCGACATGGCCTACACGTGCAACAAGTGCAAGCTGGTCACACTGTTGGAAGAAAAGGTCAGAGGACTGGACTGGAGCAAGTGTCAACCCTCAGGAGCATAAGAGAAAGCGAGGAGTTCTTAGACAGAACGGTGGATCTACAGCACCAAAGCACAGTACAGGAGCCAGAAGGGCAACGGCAGGAAGAGGCGGAGTCGGAGACTGCAGAGGCAAGGGAAAATAACGCAGGGGGAACTCCCTGGAAAAGGGTGACTGTTAGGAGCAGAAGAACTACAAGACACTCTGCGCCTATGGAAGCAGTGGAGCTATGGAACCGCTTCCATGTACTTGAGGACGAGAGCAGAGGACAGCCTGCAGAGGACGGATTACCGGGCACCCAACGTGACAGCGAGCAAGAGGCTGAGGGTCAGTCAAGTGGAGGCAATCAAACCAAGGCCTACAGCAAGAGGAAGAGAAGAGTACTCGTAGTGGGAGACTCCCTCCTGCGGGGGATCGAAGCCAAAGTATGTCGCGAAGACCCATGGACTCGCCAGGTGTGCTGTCTCCCTGGGGCACGGATTAAGGATGTGACAGAGCAGCTGCCGAGGCTCATGCAGCCCACCGACACATACCCCTTTCTTCTCTTCCACGTGGGTACAAATGATACTGCCAAGCAGAGTTACAAAGAAATCACGGCAGACTTTGAAGAGCTGGGAAGGGAACTCAAGAACTTCGGGGCCCAGATAGTTTTCTCATCCATCCTTCCAGTACTTGGAAGAGGCATAGAAAGGGAAAGAAAAATACTCCGAGTGAATGACTGGCTACGAAGGTGGAGCCGACATGAGGGATTTGGATTCTGGGACCACGGGCTACACTTCCTGGAAGATGGACTGCTGGCAAAGGATGGGTTGCACCTCACAAGGACTGGGAAGAATGTGTTTGGCCACAGCATGAGGAACTTAATCAGGAGGGCTTTAAACTGAATCCAACAGGGGAGGGAGACATAAACTCGGGGGTACCAATGGAAGAAGGCCTCTATGCCACAATGGAGAGAACAGCTCCAGCGGTGCCCATTGATAGTCTACCACAAAATGTAGGGGGAAAGTCGGACTATAAAGCACATAGTCTTCAATGTCTCTATACTAATGCCCGGAGTATGGGCAATAAACAAGACGAACTTGAACTCTTGATACATGAGGGCAAGTACGACTTGATAGGGATAACTGAAACCTGGTGGGATGACTCCCATGACTGGAATACAGCAATTGAAGGGTATAACTTGTTCAAAAGGAACAGAAGCAACAGAAAGGGAGGTGGAGTTGCACTGTATGTTAAAAATACGTATCTCTGCACAGAGATACAGGAAGAGGAGCTTGGCAGCCCCATTGAGAGCATCTGGGTTAAAATAAAGGGGGCAAAGAATAAAACGAACATGGCGGTTGGAGTCTACTACCGACCACCCAATCAAGGAGAAGACGAGGATGGAACTTTTGAAAAGCAAATTGCCATTGTTTCAAGGAGGCACGATGTGGTAGTAATGGGGGACTTCAATTTCCCTGATACCTGTTGGGAGACTTATTCAGCCAAACATGGCCCCTCCAAGAAATTCCTGAGCTGTGCTGCTGATAACTTCCTCCTACAGAAAGTGGAGGAAGGAACTAGAGGATCGGCTATCCTTGACCTGATTCTAACCAACAGAGACGAGTTAGTGGATAAAGTGGCAGTTTTGGGAACTCTGGGGGAAAGTGACCATGTTATACTTGAGTTCTTGATTCTAACAGAAGCAAAAGCTGAGTGTAGCCAAACACGTACCCTGGATTTTAGGAAAGCCAATTTTAACAAACTCAGAACAATGATTAGTAAGATCCCATGGCAAGTGACTCTCACGAGAAAGGGAGCCCAGGAGGGGTGGGAGTTTTTAAAAAAGGAAATTTTAAAGGCACCATTGCAAACAATTCCCACAAGGAAAAAAGGCAGAGGGCAACAGAAGAAGCCAATGTGGCTTCACAATAAACTCAAAGATGACCTGAAAACAAAAAAGGACACGTATAGGAAGTGGAAGGAAGGACAGGCTACAGGGGAAGAGTACAGGCAGGTAGCACAGAACTGCAGGAATAGTGTCAGGAAGGCTAAAGCTGAGAATGAGCTAAGGTTAGCGAGGAATGCTAAAAGCAACAAAAAAGCTTTCTTCAGATACATGCACAGTAAAAGACAGAAGAAACAACTGGTGGTTCAACTACGCAATGAGGATGGCAAATTGATAACAGAAGACAAAGAAAAGGCAGAAGTGTTCAATTCCTCCTTTGGCTCGGTCTTCTCCCAAAAGAGGGTCTATGACCCCCCTGGCAAACCTGAATTGCAGACTGAAGGGGCAGAATTGCAGCTTGAGATTGATAGGCAAATGGTCAAGGAGCACCTGATTACTCTGAACGAGTTTAAATCTCCAGGGCCTGATGAGCTGCATCCTAGAGTAATAAAGGAACTGGCAGAAGAACTCTCAGAACCACTGTCTATTATCTTTGAGAAATCCTGGAGGACAGGTGAAGTGCCAGACGACTGGAGGAGGGCAAATGTTGTTCCCATCTTCAAAAAGGGCAAGAAGGAGGAACCTGGGAACTATAGGCCAGTCAGTCTGACATCAATCCCCGGGAAGATTTTTGAGCAGATTATAAAGAAGTCAGTCTGCAAGCACCTTGAAAACAATGCAGTGATTACTAGAAGCCACCATGGATTTGTCAAGAACAAATCCTGTCAGACTAATCTGATCTCATTTTTTGATCGGGTAACCTCCCTTGTGGACTGTGGGAATGCTGTGGACATTATATACCTGGACTTCAGCAAAGCTTTCGACAAAGTGCCTCATGATATCCTGATTAGTAAGCTAGCTAAGAGTGGGCTAGATGGAACAACTATCAGGTGGATCCACAATTGGCTAAAGAATCGGACTCAAAGAGTGCTTATCAATGGTTCCTTCTCAAACTGGGGAGAGGTAACGAGCGGGGTACCACAGGGCTCGGTCCTGGGCCCGGTGGTCTTCAACATTTTTATTAATGACTTGGATCAGGAGGTACAGGGAATGCTTATCAAATTTGCAGATGACACAAAGTTGGGTGGAACAGCTAATACTCTGGAAGACAGAAACAAAATTCAAAGTGACCTCGATAGGCTGGAGCGCTGGGCCGAAAACAACAGAATGAAATTTAATAGGGATAAATGCCAAGTGCTGCACCTAGGGAGAGGAAACCAAATGCAGAGTTACAGAATGGGGGACACTTGGCTCAACAATACTACAAGTGAGAAGGATCTTGGAATTGTGGTAGATCACAAACTGAATATGAGCCAGCAATGCGATGTGGCTGCAAAGAAGGCAAATGCAATTTTGGGCTGTATTAATAGAAGTATAGCTTCCAAATCGCGAGAAGTGATAATTCCCCTTTACTCGGCACTGGTTAGGCCTCATCTTGAGTACTGCATCCAGTTCTGGGCACCTCACTTTAAGAAGGACATAGACAAACTGGAGAGGGTTCAGAGGAGGGCAACAAGGATGATAAAGGGACTGGAAACAAGGCCCTATGAGGAGAGACTGAAAGAACTGGGCATGTTTAGCCTTCAGAAGAGGAGACTGAGGGGAGATATGATCGCACTCTTCCAGTATTTGAAGGGATGTCACGCAGAGGAGGGCAAAGATCTCTTCTCGTTCATCCCAGTTTGCAGGACACGGAATAATGGGCTCAAGTTACAGGAACCTAGATTCCACCTAAACATCAGGAAAAATTTCCTGACTGTCAGAGCAATAAGACAATGGAATCAACTACCTAGGGAGGTCGTGGGCTCTCCCACTCTGGAGGCATTCAAGGTGCAGCTGGACAGACATCTATCAGAGATGCTTTGACCTAGATTCCTGCATTGAGCAGGGGGTTGGACTCGATGGCCTTGTAGGCCCCTTCCAACTCTACTTTTCTATGATTCTATGATTCAACCAACCTCGGTACCGAGACTCCTGTAAAGGAGGGGACTATGCCTCAAAGCGGCATCTTTGACTTTCCTGTTTGCTCACACCATGATCTTCCTCATTTTGGCAACAGAGTGGCTCCCTTTTTACCATAATGGGAGTGGATAACATCAGACTGCTGGGTACTTACCATCATCCAGCATGGGTACAGGATAAAGTTTGATGCTCTCCCTCCCTTTCTCGGTATCCAAACCACACAGCCGTTCACCCCGCTGTGAGAAGAAGTGACTTCCCTGCTACAAAAGGGAGTGATCCAACCAGTTCCCACTCACCTGCGGCAGGAGGGCCTCTACTTGAGGTATTTCATGGTGCCAAGGAGCGACAGAGGGCTTTGACCGATCCTGGACTTGCGGGGAGTTAACAGATATATCTCCCCAAATAATTTCAGGATGACTACGCTACAGTCTATCCTGCCACTCCTTCGCAAGGGTGATTGGCTGGCCTCCATCGACCTGAAGGACTCATACTTCCATGTTGCCATCCTCCAAGACAGCCAGCATTTTCTCTGCTTCAGCATTGGACAAGATGCCTACCAGTTCACGGTGCCCCCGTTCAGCCTCTCCACCGCTCCTCAAGTCCTTACTAAGTGTGTTGCAGTAGTATGTGCCCGCCTTTGATCTTGGGGCATACAAATCTTCCCTTACCTTGACGACTGGTTGCTTGTGGACTTGACAGAACAAGGACTTCAACGAGCTCTGACATCAACGCTCTATCTTCTGGCCGAACTGGTATTCTATGTGAACTGGAGTGAAGTCTGTTTTGGTTCCAACAAAGAAGATCCGATTCATCGGGGCAGTCATCAACGCTTTTGTGGGGCGAGCATTTCTGCCTCGGAACCGAGTGCAGAGGATTCTTTCTTTGTCCAAAAGACTCTCCAGGGCCACCCAAGCTACCGCTCACTTGATCCAGCAGCTCCTCAGTTTCATGGCCTCAACGATTTCAACTGTCACCCTTGCCCGTCTCCACATGCACCCACTGCAGACCTCGTTCCTTTGCATGTTCGATCGCAAAGGCAATGCCCACCTGTCGTTACCACCTGCCGTTCCCTCTCTCTTCGATAGTGGATGCTACAGGACAATCTCACTGCAGAATTTCCTTTTCTCCCTCCGGGGCCGACCGTGACTCTGACGTTGGATGCCTCGTTACTGTGATGGGGAGCTCACTGTGGCGACAGGACAGTCCAAGGCCTATGGTCTCAACAAGAGAGGTTACAATACATCAACCTCTTGGAACTCCGCGCTGTATGGTATGCCCTTCAACCCCTGGAATCCGATCTACAGGGACAAAAGATCTAAGTTGTTACAGTCAACACGACTGTAGTGGCATACTTGAACAGGCAAGGTGGCACCCGATCCTCCAGAGTCAACTGTCTCACTTTCAGGAGACTGGACCTCGCCTGATGTCTTTCACGGCCATACATATCTCCGGGAAGGACAATGTGCTAGAGGATGCCCTCAGTCGGGCCACCTTAACATCGCATGAATGGAGTCTGCACCCTCGAGTCTGAATCTCTCTCTTCGATCAGCGGGGGGGGGGGTCCCCCCTGTGGACCTGTTCGCAACAGCAGAGAATGCAGTTTGTTCACTATTCTGCAGTAGGAGTAGACAACCTGACTAGTCCATGGCCTATGAGGCTATTGTACATGTTCCTGTGGCTTACTCTGATTCCACAGATAATAAGAACAAAAGAAGACTCGTGCTGGATCAGACCAAAAGTCCATCTAGTTGAGAATTCCATTTATACAATGGCAAACCCACAAGCAGGAGGACATGAGTGTAATAGCACTCTCCTGCTCCTTGTTCCCCAGCAACTAGTGTATATAGGTATATCGCCTCTGATGCTGAACATAGCACATAGCCATCAGGACTATATCATTGATCGTTATTTCCTTATGAAAATTGGATGCCCCAATAAATTTGTGAATATCTTGCGACTTCTCCATGACAACATGACGGCTATGGTCTTGGACAACAACGGCTCTCATGGTGCTCCATTTAAAGTGGGATCAGGTGTTAAACAGGGATGTGTTATTGCCCCAACATTATTTGCTATTTTCATCACCATGATTTTACATCTTGTCGAGGGGAAACTTCCCACTGGTGTGGGAATTATATATCGAACAGATGGAAAGCTTTTTAATCTCAGCAGGCTGAAAGCAAAAAGTAAGGTATTTACAACCTCCGTTGTGGAACTACAGTATGCTGATGATAATGTGGTCTCCGCACATTCAGAGGATGATCTCCAAACTATCCTAAATGCTTTTGCAGAAGCATACGAAAAACTTGGTCTCTCACTTAACATCAAAAAAACCAAAGTGCTTCATCAGCAAGTGCAAGCTAACCCTTTGGTGATGCCATCTATCCAGCTTGGTGGGACACTACTGGAAAATGTCGATCATTTTCTCTATCTTGGCAGCTATCTTTCTGTTACAGCTAACATCGACAGTGAAATCCAGCATCATCTGAGCTCCGCAAGTGCTGCGTTTTCTCGAATGAAACATAGAGTGTTCGAGGATCGGGATATTTGTAAGAAGACCAAAACACTGGTTTATGAAGCCATTGTATTACCAACTTTATTGTATGCCTGCGAAACATGGACTATCTATAAACGTCACTTCCACCTCCTTGAAAGATTTCATCAACGTTGCCTCCGGAAAATCCTGCGAATTACTTGGGAAGATAGGCGAACAAATGTCAGTGTACTGGAAGAAGCAAAGACTACTAGCATTGAAAAAATGATCCTTCAACGCCAACTTCAGTGGACCGGTCATGTTGTTCGAATGCCTGACTGCCGTCTCCCAAAGCAGTTACTTTATTCCCAACTCAAGGATGGAAAGCGGAATATCGGTGGTCAATATAAGAGGTTTAAAGATGTTCTTAAGGCTAATCTAAAAAAATGCAATATAAACATCAAAAACTGGGAAGCTCTGGCCCATGAACGATCTAACTGGAGGTTGGCCTTTTACAAAGGTTCTATGGACTTTGAAGAAGCTCGAGTGCAAGGGAGAAACGTGCTAAGCGAAAAGCACGTCAAATGAATCCTTTACAAGTCCATCTTCCATCTGGTAACCTGTGTCCTCACTGTGGGAAGCTGTGTGGATCTAGAATTGGCCTCCACAGTCACTTACAGACCCATTGCTAGAGTCTACACAATTTTCTTTAGAATTTTCCTCCTTTTAAAATCTCCTTTTTGTAAATTTTCTTTTTTATCCTGGAAGACAATCTTACTCGGTTACGAGTGATCGCCTGACTGACTGATATCATTGATAGCCTTTTCCTCCATGAATTTTCCCAGTCACTTTTTAAAGCGATCCAAATTGGTGGCCATCACTACATCTTGTGGAAATGGATTCCATAGTTTAACTATGCACTGTGTGAAGAAGTACTTCCTTTTATCTGTACTGAATCTTGACCAATCAGCTTGATGTGATGACCCTGGGTTCTAGTATTATGAGGGAGAAAAATGTCTCCCTATCCACTTTCTCCACACCATGCATGATTTTGTACTCCTCTATTATGTTTCCCCTTACTCACCTTTTTTCTAAGCTAAACAGCCCCAGCTGTTGTAGCCTTTTCTTTACAAGTTGCTCCAGCCCCTTGATCATTTAGTTGCCCTTTTCTGCACTTTTTCCAACTCTACGATATCCTTTTTTAGGTGCAGTGACCAGAACTCTGCACAGTATTTCAAGTGTGGTTTGTATAGGGGCAGTATGAAATTGAAAATTTCATTTTCAATTGCTTTCTTAATTATGCCTGACATGGAATTTGTTTTGTTCACAGCAGCTGTACACTGGGTTGACATTTTTGTTGAGCTGTACACCACAACCCCAAGATATCTTTCTTAATCACCACTAGCTCAGATCTTATCAGTGTATGTGTGAGGTTGGGATTTTTTTTCTCCCAATGTGCATCACTTTACACTTGCTTACATTGAACCACATTTGCCATTTTGAGGCCCATTCTCCCAATCTGGAGAGATCCTTTTGGAGCTCTTGGAATCCCTTTTTGTTTTAACCACCATAAATAGTTTGGTGTCATTAGCACACTTAGGTACCATTGAACTCAATGGGGCTTCTGAGAATGTATGTATAGGATAGCATTGTAAACAGACAAAATTAAAGAAATATCCATTTAGATCTATAGCTATTCATTATTGTTGTTGTTTTTATTTTGTCTTATAGACAGTAACATTTTATCATGACCATGATTATTCAAAAGACCTGAGGTATACAGATGCAGTGTAAGTACAGTTATAGTTAAAATGCCAACATTGATAACAACTTATTGGTTATAGGCCACAATCCAGAAGAGTCATTAGCACAAGCACAATGAACACTTTCTTGGGCATATTGTTGCAGCTCCTCTCATCAGAAAACAGCAAGCCACTGAAAGCCCTGTATTCCTTCACTCAAAGCCACTTTGCCAAAATCTAAGGATGCTACTGAACTTCAGGTTCTCCAACAAGTGTAGCAGAAACTAGGATGTAAAATAATATGTTCATCAAATAAAAGGTACCTACTATAGGGGTTGAAACTACCATTACTGGTTTTGCATGATGGTTGCCACAAATGTTGATGCTGCTGATTTGGGATCAGCATGCAAATTAGCATAATCCCTGTATGGATAGTGAGTGCTAGATAGGTTAATTCAATGTATCTGTCACTTGAAAAAGCACTTTTATCACTGGGGAAAGCTTTATTTGAGCCTACTAATGCAATTTTCCTCCCCAAAACCTTGCTTGATATCAAACTGAAATGAGGCCTGAAAATCTGTCATGTAGACATGCTTGAGGCTAATTCACAACTGCACACTTAGTCCTGAACCTGTCATAGAGCCTCGTGAAAAATAAATGTACAGAGAATCTTGAAGTTTGTGTATGTTATAGGCTCATGTAGGAATACATTTAACTTGAACAGACATGCCCACTCTGGTGCATGAATCCTGTAGCTGCCATTTCCCAAGATGGCGAATAGGGATATGCAATAATTCATGAATGAATGCCTGTAGAAAGCTCATTTTTGTAGCAAAATATAGGTTTTTGTAGTCAAGATGGATAGAAGAACTATTACTAGTCGCTGTTGCCACCTGTATGGTCTAGTAGATAGAATGCTAGACTAGGAGCAGGAAGACCCGGGTTCAACCCCCTGCTCAGCCATGAATCTCATGAGGTGCCCTTTGGATAGTTATCATCTCCTAGCCTAATCTACCTCAACAGTATTGTTGTGCAGATTATGTATCATGTACAACAGCCTTATTTATTTGGAGGAAGGATGGAATAAAAATGAAGCAAATAAATATTTATTTAATAACATTGAATGAGCCTACATTCAAACAACAACATATATTTTGACTGATAAATACAAATAAATGTTTGAAATTGGGTTTGCTATTTAAGATGCATTGTGACACAGCTTTTCACGCTTACAGTTACATATAGTACAGCAAATCACTCAGAATGTCTTGCACCTGCACATTCTTGTGTGGCACATTTTGCACCTGCACCTGCACCTGTTCCATAGTTGGGACATAGAGAATGGCCTCTCCATCAGATCTTAGGCTGTGGGCAGGCTGGTATGGGAAGAGGTGGTCCTTAAGGTATCTGGAACCTAAGCCATTTAGGGCTTTAAAGGTCATCACCAATTCTCTAAATTGTACCTGCAAACAAATTGGTAACAAATTGGTACTTGCAGGACAGGTGAAATATGATCCCGTAAGCAAGCTCCCGCCAGCATTCTTGCTGCTGTATTCTGGACTAATTGCAGTTTCCAAAGACTCTTCAAAGGAAACCCCATGTAGATTGCATTACAATAATCTAATCTAGATGTAACTAAGTCATACATCACCATGACCAAGTCCAACCTTGTCAGGAATGGACACAGTTGGCACACAAGCCTTAAGTTGAGCAAAGGCACTCCTAGGTACAGCCGCCACCTGAGCATCCAGGTACAAAGCTGGATACAGAAGCACGATACAGAAGCACCCCTAAACTGCATACATAATTCTTTAAGGGAAGTACTATTCCATCCCAAACAGGTTGAATTACTATTCCATTGTCCACCTGTCTCCAGACTAGGAGCACCACTGTCTTGTCTAGATTAAGTCTTTATTATCCTTCCTGCAGCCCATGACTGCCTCCTGACACTTATTCAGAACATCAATAGTTTCCCTTGTAGTGAATGTAAAGGAGAAAAAGAGCAGTATACCATCCATATATTGGTGACATGCACCCCAAATCCCTGGGTGATCTCTCCCATCGGTTCCATGTAGCAGTTAAATAGCATGGAGAACAGGTTTAGGCTTAAGGGTACAATAGCTTCTTGGTCTTTGGGCTAAGATCAAGTGTCACATAGGTTAAGAGATTTGCATACAAATAGGAGTTGGTGCATATTTCTAGCAATGGATGAACTCCACTCCGCTCCAGTTTGATTCAAAATTGGGCTCAGCAAACCATAATAATTTCTTGAAAATCCAGATTATATTTTGGTTAATTCCAAGCCCAGTTTGGATCCTACCACATTCCCAGTGACAATCATTAGAAGTGGAAGAGGGAGTGAAGGTAGAAAAGGGAGTGGTGCCATGCCATGCCATGCCATGCCATCTGAGTGCTCTTCCTATGTGCAGTTTAGATACTGATCATGGTGTTGAATTACACCTCTTCCTATGCTCTGTTGTGGTAAGGTGGGAGCAGCTATTTTTAAAGTGGGGGGGGTTAAGCCTCTATCTCATCCTCAGTGATCCTGGTCAAGGTAATTGCTAATAGCAACACTGGAACAGCAGTCTTTTCCATGCCTGCTGAGAAAAGTTGATGGGGATCCTGAGGGTTTGGTAGGCTGCATGGAAGATGGCTGAGAGCTGCCTGCAGGCCACAGTTTGCCCACCTGTGCCTTAAAATTTCAATTTCTGGATTAGAATTTTTGCAACAGGAAAAAAGAAATAAATATCAATCATGAAAGAAACACATACATTTCTTCTTCGTGGTCTCTGTGCATCACACATATGGGCTCTGCGCCTGCGCTGAGCTTCCTTCGGAAATTCTTTAGCTGAGGTGAACTGGGCAGGAGCCCCTCCCCCATCGTGCCTGCTCCTCAGCACGGCTCCCGCCCATACCCTCAGTTCCTCTTCGACCGCCTATTGCTATAGTCTTTCTTCGAGGTTCTCCATACAACTTTAATCCCTTCTCCTCCTTCACTCTTTGTTCTATAAAAAAAAAAAAAAAGTTAATCCCTGTTGCTCTGTCTTACCCTTATCTCCCTTCAAAGCTTTCCTTATCTGTTAATAATGGCTCTTAAGGCCCCCTGTAGAAAGTGCTCCAGCTGTAAAGCTAAATTGCCTCCAGCCGATGGGCATTCTCTGTGCTTGCTGTGCTTAGGCCAGGAGCATATTGTGGAGAAATGCAAGCACTGCCAGGCTTTTATGAAGCCAACAAGGAAACAGAGGGCCTTAAAATTAAAGACCTAGCTGTGGCAACAGACTTTATCTGTAGCAGGCCCGTCTATGCCTCGTGCGACCACATCAAAAATGGCTACGCCTCAGCCTGAGGCTCACAGGGAAGCCGCCTCTAAGATAAAGGGCAAAAAAGCCAAAAAGCACTCCAGGGAGGAGAGGAAAGAGAAAGAGGCCCCCAAGGTAAAAAGCCCAAAACATGGCCGACCTCTCTCTGAGCCCGCAACTCCCGCCCAATTGGCCATGAGTTGCGCGGCGTCGAAATCACCTCCTCGGGTCGAAAGACCAGCTTCGAGGTCGTCCCATCGATCGAAGCTGCTTTCGCCGGCCAGGCAACAGACCTCTGCACCTCCATCTCCAAAAAGATCTAAGGAATCTTCGGTGCATGTTGTTTCGATTTCTGAAGGGGAAATATTGGACTCCCCAATGCCTGTGCCAACTGCCTCTCCGAGGCCCGAGCGTGCACAACTGCCACAGAGAAGCCGCTCCATCTCGATGACTCCTTCTCGACATAGAAGCGGCAAGTCACGCTCGACATCGATAACATCGTCTTCGTACTGCTCTCCTGCATCGATACGCACGTACTTATCGGAGAGACGATGTACGCCATCGACAGCGCCGCACTTCTCCTCGAGATCGAAGGGAGAGAGAAAGCGCCGGCATCGATGCGGGCCAGGATCGACACTATCGATCTTGATCTCGCCAACGTTCGGCTGGCCATTTGACTCGGCGCCGTGATTCTTACGATGCCAACCGCCGCCATCGAGATCGGAGCAGCTCTATCGATGATGGCCACCATTCTCGATCTCGACAGCGATCCTTCGCCACCGAGCACTCCGATCGCCATCGAAGCCCTCTCGATATCGAGCACCGCCATCGCCGCCGAGCGAGCCCCATCAACAGCGAACATCGGTCTCGATCTCGTTGCCGTTCCATCGAGGCCGAGAGCTCGACACGACATCGAAGTCCACTCGAGGTCGAGCGCTCGACACGGCACCGAAGTCCACTCGATGGAGACCGTGGCTCTCGACACCGTACAAGCCCCGTGTCGACAAAAAAAAAACTGGAAAATCAGTGGCAAAGACAAAACACCTAAGTGCCACCCCAAAATCAAAAGCACCACCACCAGAATCCTCTTCAGAAATGCCTTACTCTGAGAGTGACTCTGAATTATCAGGTCTGCCAGATTCTTCTCCTGATCTGCAGATAGAATCCCAAATGTCCACTTCTCCAACAGAGGACTTGGGTACTTTCTCAGACCACGTTATGAGGATGACAGCAGCACTGGGGATCAAGACGCAAACTGAAGAGCCAGAAATGGAAGACCCAGTGTACAGTTTCATCCTGGCTACGCAAACGTCACCCACGCTGGTCCCATATCTACCCTATTTACTGAAAACTGTAAAAAACACGTGGAAGACCCCAACAGCAATTCCACCAGTGGGCAAGAGACTGGAGTCGCTCTACAAGGTGCAGCCTGAAGGGGTAAAGTTCCTTTTCTCTCATCCTGCACCAATTCCATCATTGTGAAATCAGCCCAGTCTTCATAATCCAAACAACACACTACCCCTGCAGACCAGGAGGGGAAAAAATTGGATACCTGTGGCAGGTGTATTTACACATCCGGTTCCCTGGGATTGAAGGTCAGCAACTACCAGGCAATCATGGCTCGCTACCAACACTTCTTAATAGAAAAGTTGGGGAATATCTGCGACGACCTGCCAACAGAAAGAAGAGACCTGGCAAGAACTCTGCAAGCAGAAGCGATGAGCATCTCAACGCTGCAGATGAACAATGCCAGGCACCAAACGGACTGCCATGCCAGGTCTCTTATTGGTGCTGTCTCGTTGAGGCGTCATGCGTGGCTTAGATCAACAGCATTAAACAATGACGTCAAAGCCCGCATAGAAAATCTTTCATTTGATGGAGAAGGTCTTTTTAACAAAAAGACGGACGATTCTCTTGACGCCGCCCAAAAGGCCAACATTTCAGCACAGAAGATGGACCTTGGGACCCTGCCGCGGCAAAGACAATTCAAACCTCGGCAGTGGACCAGATTCCCTTCTTCTTCAGCTCCTTTTAGGCCAAGGTACCAACAAAGAGGGCAGGACACGCGCCCTCAAGACAAACAGACTGCTGGAACAAGAAGACCCTTCCAGCAGACAAGGTACCAAGGCCCTAGGAGGGGTGGAGCAACAGGCAAACGTCGCCTTTGACTCCCCCACCGTACTGAAAGGAAAAAATCAACCGGACATGACAAAGACACTGACTATAACAAACATACTGGACATGACAAAACCACAAAATTTGACAAACCCAAAGGAGATGACAAACCCAGAACCAGCAATCTCCTTTACAGACAGACTAGCCGCGTACCTCCCGTCGTGGCACTCCATCACGACGGACCGCTGGGTTCTCAAAATCATCCAGCAAGGGTACCAGATCGAATTCGATGTCCTCCCTCCTTTTCTCGGCATCAGTACCACGCAGCCCACTCCACCATTGTTGGAGGAGGTGGACACTCTGTTGCAGAAAGGCGCCATCCAGCCTGTCCACCCACATCACCTCCAGGAGGGGCTCTATTCTCGGTACTTCACAGTGTCAAAAAAGGGAGGAGGACTTCGCCCGATCTTGGACCTCCAACTTGTCAACTTCTTCATAACAACAAAGAAGTTCAGAATGGTCACCATCCAGTCAATATTGCCTCTACTTCGCAAGACGGATTGGTTTGCGTCGATAGACCTACAAGACGCATACTTTCACATCGCCATTCACCAAGACAGTCGGAAGTACCTGCGGTTCAAAGTAGGAGACGAGGCATATCAATTTGTGGTTCTTCCCGTCGGCCTCTCCACCGCTCCAAGGGTGTTCACAAAGTACATGGCGGCAGTCTGTGCGAATCTACGAGCCAGAGGGATTTGGATCTTTCCGTATCTCGAGGATTGGCTGGTTGTGGACTCGTCGAGACTTCGCCTCAAGTCAGCTCTTCGCACAACTCTGAACCTCCTCAAGGAACTAGGCTTGTGCCTCAACACCAAAAAATCTATACTAACTCCTACCAGAAAAATTCAATTTATAGGAGTACTACTGGACGCTGTTCACGAGCGAGCGTACTTACCCCTAGACAGAGTAAAAAAAGTACTCACCATAGCAAAAGCGGTGTATCACGCCACGACCAGCTCAGCAAAGACGATCCAACGTCTTCTTGGACACATGGCATCAACAGTGCAAGTTGTATGCCACGCCCGTCTACGCATGAGGACGATCCAAAACTGGTTTATCCGTGCATACAACCCTCAAAAACAGTGTCCTTCAGTTCGCCTATCCATCCCAAGGAGCATCAAGGCGACACTCCTGTGGTGGTCAGACGAAAGAAATCTTGTACAAGGCGGTGTACCGTTCCATCCGTTGAAGCCAACAAGAATTCTGACAACGGATGCCTCCCTTCTGGGATGGGGAGCACATTGTGCAGGGCACACAGCTCAAGGCACTTGGGACCATATACAATGCAAAATGCATATCAACATGCTGGAGCTGTTAGCGGTGTGGAAGGCCATGAAAGCACTAGAGTCACACCTGGACAATCAACATATCCAGGTGGTGACAGACAACACAATCGTCGTTGCCTACCTCAACAAACAAGGAGGAACGCGGTCGTTGAGATTGTCAAGGCTGACCCTCAGAATTTTCAATTGGACAATTCGAAGATCCATCTCCCTCATGGCGATTCACATCGCAGGCAAGGACAATACCTTGGCAGACACTCTCAGCAGAGTCTCATTGCAATCCCACGAGTGGCAGCTGGATCCAGAGATACGCCATTGGATCTTTTCAATCTGGGGTCACCCACAAATAGACCTTTTCGCCACCTCGGAAAACACTGCATGCCACCTTTTCTGCAGCAGAGCAGCGTCAGATCCAGACTCCATTACAGACGCCTTTATGATGCAGTGGTCAGGGCATCTATTCTACATCTTCCTGCCTCTTCCTCTGTTGACACGGGTCATCTCGAGAGTCTGGACCGACAGGACAAACTGCATCCTGATCGCGCCGTGGTGGTCCAGGCAACCATGGTTCCCTCAGTTGCTGTATCTCTCCAGAGGGGAGTACCGGTCGCTTCCCATCACTCCAACCCTGCTAACACAGGCTCAAGGCAATATACGGCACCCAGACCTAAAGAATCTCTCCCTCATGGCATGGAGGATTCGACACCGATGATACAGAACCTACCAATGGCCATCCGTGATATCCTGCAAGCCGCCCGGAAGCCATCCACACGGGCGTCTTACGATAGGAAATGGATAAGCTTTACAAACTTTGTGACCCAGTATGGACAAGACCCAAAGTCTTGCCCAATACAAACAATCTTAGAGTACTTGCACATGCTAATGCAGAGAGGCTTAAAATTGTCTTCAATAAGAGTCTATTTGGCAGCAATTTCAGCCAATAGACCTTATACTGCCACAGGAACAGTCTTCACTCACCCACTAACGAAACAGTTCCTGAAAGGCCTGCGAAACATCATTCCTCCAGTCAAAAACCTAATACTCGGCTGGGACTTACCACTAGTGTTGCGTGCTCTCCAGCAAAAGCCATTTGAGCCGCTTGCCACCATAGACCACCGCTTACTGACATGGAAAACAGCTTTCCTGGTCGCCATCACGTCAGCAAGGAGGTCAAGTGAACTCTGTGCACTAAGAGAAGACTCTCCCTATATGGTCTTCCATAAAGACAAAGTATTTGTCAGGCCTGATTCTTCTTTTGTCCCAAAAGTAGTGTCTGAATTCCATACCAGCCAAGACATAGTCCTTCCAGCATACTTCCCGAACCCAACTACCGACTTGGAAAGGAAGATGCACGCACTAGATGTGCGACGTGCCCTGGCTTTTTACAAAGATCGAACTGCCTCATTCAGACAAACATCGCAGCTATTCGTCTGTTATGGAGACAAATCAAAAGGTCAGCCTGTGTCCAGGCAAAGATTTTCAAAATGGATTGTAGAAACAATTACTCTCGCGTACCAGATAGCGCACAAAGAGTTACCTGGTTCAGTGAGAGCACACTCAACCCGAGCACAGTCTACGTCAGTGGCGTTTGGAAAAGGCATCCCTCTACCAGAGCTATGTAGAGCAGCCACCTGGTCCACGCCATCGACATTCATAAGACATTATAGACTTGACCTTCGAGCTCGGGAAGCAAACGCCTTTGGCCGGGCAGTCCTCTCATTGGTGTTGCAGTGATGTGTGCCGCCGTCCCGCCGCCGGTAAGTCAGCTTGTTACTCTGCCCATATGTGTGATGCACAGAGACCACGAAGAAGAAGGACAGGTTGCTTACCTGTAACTGTAGTTCTTCGAGTGGTCATCTGTGCAGTCACACAACCCACCCATCTGTCCCCGCTCAGCGTCATTATCCATTTCGATGGACCTGCCAGTGGAGACTGGGTGCGTCGCTCCAGTTCATTATATTATGAATGAATATGTTATTTAGTGTAATTCCACAACAATCAGAGGTTACACCAACATATATATCTCGGTTCATGGGGCCGCAATAGGCGGTCTCAGGGAACTGAGGGAATGGGCGGGAGCCGTGCTGAGAGCAAGCACGATGGGGGAGGGGCTCCCGCCCAGTTCACCTCAGCTAAAGAATTTCCAAAGGAAGCTCAGCGCAGGCGCAGAGCCCATATGTGTGACTGCACAGATGACCACTCGAAGAACTACAGTTACAGGTAAGCAACCTGTCCTAACTGTGAATGAAACACTTTATGTTAATGATTGTGTATATATGAAATCTAAAATATTTGTGTATATCTATTTTTTATAAGAAATATTTCCCTCCAGGGTTAATTCAACAGGTGTTATGACAGTTGAACTGAAGCCTTCCACCACTGGAAGAAGGTGTATTTATAACAACAAGGTGAGTTTTTAACATGGGATGTTAATCTTAAAAAACGTTTGATAGTGTATAATCTAAAAACAGCTGAGTTCCGTGACACTTCGGGCTTTTCTATAGAAGGCATTTATTGTGCGCTTGTCATTCCCTAGTCATGGTTGTTTACGGGTTCTTTAGATGACAACATGACCCTCTAGGTTCACTTCTGTGTCTAAAGAGCATTTCCTATGAGGTGTTTTAGAGCAGGGAAAATATGGTATTTAATTGTAAAATTGACAGAAAACACTTTTTTGATTTGTGCTATTCCACTATACCACAATGCCACCTAGAGGTTATGTAGCCAAAAAGCAAGAAAGGAAACCTTCTTGCATTCCAGCGGCAGGAGGGAGTTGACATCTGTTTCTCCAGCAGCTTAACTCTCCTTCTTTCCTCTTCTTCAAGAAGCCGTCCTGCCAGGTACTCCATCGTCAAATCTTCCTCTGGTAGCGACGCAACACTCGACACCAGCAAGTCCCATGTTTCATCCAGGGATGACAGCACAATCTGGGCTTGATGAATCTGTGCATATTCCTGACCACGCTCAGCAAGTTGCATAAGGAGCCCCTGTATGGCTTGCAAATGGTCAGACACATGTTCACCAGGAAGCAGCCGCTTCTGGTACAGTTGCCGTGCCAAAAGGATTTTAGAGCCAGCACTGTCACGTACATGAATCCTCCTGAAGGTTTGCCAGCATTCCACTGCAGTTTCCAGAGATCTGACATGCATAAGTTGAGAATCCTCTAAACCAAGCACAATCATAGCATGTGCTCTCTGCAGCCGCCGGCGTTCCTCATCTGTTCGGTCTTCCGGGGGATCATGTATGGCAACATCCCACAGATCCTCCCGAATGAGAAGCATTCTCATTTTAAACTCCCAGGCCAAATAGTTGTGCTGATTAAGTCTCTCCATCACCACTCCTGGTACCTGCTGCATTGCTGCCATTGGGAAACAGTTCTCCGGCTGCACAGTGGGAGCTGGTACAGGAATCAGCTGTTTTTGCTCACCCTCTTCCTCCAGAGGAGCACTCTGTTGCTCAGGCTCGGATCTCACCTCCTCGAGCTGTTCCTCCAGCGTTGCAGGGAATTTGCAAGAGAAGGATCAGTGATGCAAAGCACTAGCCAGTGACTTTGCAGCGATCACACTCCTCTGCACCCCAAAAACTTACTGGAACTAGCAGAACAAAACCACTGACCACTGCTAACCACGTTCCTCTGGGCCCATAATCTGTTGGAATCTGCTGGGTGAGAAACAGACTATAAAAAACAATGTTCCCCAGTAGCAGCGTAGCAGTGGTGTTATCACAGTGGCTTAGGCTAGTCTAGAAAGTAAAACAAAACACAAGCCAGTTTCCTTAGCAAAAGATTTACTAAAACTATGATTTGAAAATAAAACACAGGAACAAAGCATATACAAAAGTGCATGGAGTGCAGGATACAAAAATTACAGAGAACAGTAAGTTAGACACAAAAATGAATGACTGTCTAACCATACACAACTTTCTCCTCAAAAACTCCAAACCAAACGCCTAGCAAAACTCCCAACAAGAATACATTGTCATTGCCATGCTTATATACAATATGTACAAGCATCCCTATTGCATGAGGTAATGCCACCTGCATACAATTAAGACTCCCGGCTCCAGCGTCCTTGGAGCCATCTATGAAAAAATCATAACTGGGGCAAAGGGGAGTGAAGTCATACCTAAGACCTTGGACAGAACTCTGCACCTGTCTCCAAGGCTCACTTTCTTGCCCGAAGGCAAACCCAGAATATTAAAACCATATTCTGACACCATGGGTACATTGGTGCTCATGGGCACCGCATTGCCTACCCCTGCTTTATGATGTTTGCTATTTTCATACAAATTGACCCAAAAAACATGGGGGAAGAGAAGGGGAAGCAGACCATTCCCCCAAAAACTGAAGAACTCCACTTCTATGTGAAGCACTGTACCTATTATTTTGAAACTTGGCATGTATATTACTTAAGGACATCTGTACAATGCCTGTAATTTTCAGCACAATGACCCACAAGGAAAGGTCTGTACTGCTCTTGCAGACACCCCCGCCCCCAGTGCCTATCGTTCTCATTTGGATAGAGTTGTGCATTTGCTTAATTGGGATTTCAGTGGGATGGTGACCTGGAATGAACATGTAAGAAAAATTACCCTCCTTTATTCGTTACACTTACTTATACTGCATGCATGTAATTCACAACAATGTGTTTTCAAGTGGAGAATTTTAAACCTAGATCTGTGCTATGTTGCCATAATGTTTTAGAACAATTTTGTGCAATTGCAGTGGTGTGGGTCTGTATAGAAATTATTCTTTAAATTGATCTTTTGACAATTTTTGTGGGGAATAGTCAGTTTACCAGAATGTGTTGCTTTTCAGTTATCTTTCATACAAATTGGCTGTTCTCCAGCAAGACATGTGGCCATTTTAAAGTAAGTTCCTCCACCATCATCATCATTATTATTTTCTCCTGTCTGTTTTATTTTACAATAGAAATTCAGATACTGTAATCAGCTCCAATGCTATTTGGTTTCCTCTGATGCTGTTCATATTAGTTTGTTTAACTGGTTTTATATTGTTGGTGGTCTTACTATGATCGTTAGCTGTGCCAGTGGTCCTATTTTGGGACAGATGGGTGTGATATAAATGTATTAATAAATGAATTTGTCTATGAACAAAAAAGAAACCTGCTGGATCAGACTGAAGGCTTTCCTACTCCAGGATCCTGTTTCCCACTATAGGCCAACTAAATGCTGGGGCAGTCCCTTCTCAGTTTATACCTGCAGAAAAGGGAGGAAGCATGGTTTAACTGGACTTCAGTAGGGATGTAACTGTTCGCCCCGCGCGGGCGTAGCGGGCCGAAATCGGCCCCACTCACGTCTGCGCGGGGCTCGTGCGGGCCTATGGGCCTACCTTGTCCAGCGGCAGCTCGTCTCTCTGCAGCGAGCCGCCTGCACCACCCGCGTCGGTCCCGTCGCATCACTTCCGGCCCCGGAAGTGACGCGACGGAACCCTGCGCAGGCACGCTGGACCCCCGCGTGACGTATTGCGCCTGCTCAGGGTCCCCATCGCGTAACTTCTGGGGCCGGATGTGACGCAATGGGACCAGCGGCGGCAGCTCGAGCGGTGTGGAGAACTGCTCCGCGCCGCTCAGAAGATCGAGGCGGGGGGGCCGCCGCCACGGAGTTCGTGTCACATCCCTATAAAAAGCAGCTGCAGCAGCCCCACACAGCAGTAGATGGCAGTTGCACGACTGCAGGGATCTGAAGCCTTGGCTGGGACGTTATCCAGGGGGGTGGCTGCTGCCAAGGGGCAGCAGGTACCAGCCCTGGACATTGCATAGAAGAGGCTCTAAATGCATGTTCCCCTGCTCTGGTTACTCTTGACAGCTGCCAGAAGGTGAGCTGTCAAGAGAAACCAAAGGTGTGAGGGACCTTTGGACGCAAGAAGGGGTGTTTGGGGATTTAAACCCCTTGTGTCAGGATCTTCATCTTCCCCCCCCCCCCACCACCACACACACTTAGTACCCGTCCAGGTGCACATTTTGCACGTTGTCCTGAGCCTCTATGTAAGTGTTCTCCAACCTGTGGGTTGCGACCCCCTCAGTCTGGGCAGGGCAGGGCAGGGCAGTGCGGGGTCCGCTTCGGGAAAAGCTTGCCGGCGCAGGCCATGTGGTGAGCTGGCGAGGCACCCGGTGGGTCCCGGAGTGACGCCGGCTGCAGCTGCCCGTCCCCTTGCAGTGACTTGAGCGTGTCCACCACATCCCCCTGGCGGGCGGCCTGCAGGGCCCGCTCCAGGGCAATGGCCACCGCCTTCTCCGCCTTCTCCGACAGCAGCAACCCTGCCCGCTGTTCAGCACACGTGGGAAGCCATGCAAAGTCGCCCCTCCTGCCTTCTTTTGGGCCGGGTTGTGTTCGAAATCCTGAATGGGCTTTATAGCAACTCGAATCAGCTCTGCCCGACCTCCCGAGTCTTTTGTCGAGGCTGCCTCCCCCCTCCCGACTTGTTTGCATCGGAAGCCAACCATGAGTTACAGCGCTCTACGCCCTGCGAGCCTTTCTTGCACAATAGCCTGGAGACCATCTAGCTGTGAGTCCTGCAAGACCTGGTCCCTGCTTCCCTGGCTCCCTGGCCAGGGAGGGTGGGGTCTGACTGACTCCAGCTACAAAGGCTGCTGCTGCTCCTGCTGAAGGTGCCTGGAGACCATCTAGCTGTGAGTCCTGCAAGACCTGGTCCCTGCTTCCCTGGCTCATCACACCTGGCCAGGGAGGGTGGTGCCTGACTGACTCCAGCTACAAAGGCTGCTGCTGCTCCTGCTGAAGGTGCCTGGAGACCATCTAGCTCTGAGTCCTGCAAGACCTGGTCCCTGCTTCATTACACCTGGCCAGGGAGAGTGGTGCCTGACTGACTCCAGCTACAAAAGCTGCTGCTGCTCCTGCTGAAGGTGCCTAGAGACCATCTAGCTGTGAGTCCTGCAAGACCTGGTCCCTGCTTCCCTGGCTCATCACACCTGGCCAGGGAGGGTGGGGCCCGACTGACTCCAGCTACAAAGGCTGCTGCTGCTCCTGCTGAAGGTGCCTGGAGACCATCTAGCTGTGAGTCCTTCAAGACCTGGTCCCTGCTTCCCTGGCTCATCACACCTGGCCAGGGAGGGTGGGGCCTGACTGACTCCAGCTACAAAGGCTGCTGCTGCTCCTGCCTTTTTTTGTTTGTTTGTTGGTATCTGTAATTATTTCTGTTGTATTTTTTTTTGAATATTTAGTGTTTTTTAATATTTTTTAACTTGTATTTCTGTTTTTATATTCTGTAGATTATTATTTTTTTTAATACTATATTCAGTGTTCCTTGATGTTTTGTGTTCATGTCTTTTAGATTGTGAGCCTGAGGGCAGGGACTGTCTTATTATTAATTTGTGTAAGCCGCTCTGAGAGCCTTTTCTGGCTGAAGAGCGGGGTATAAATGAAATAAAATAAATAAATAAATAGTCTTTCGCAAGAGAGACTAGAGGAGGAGGAGGGGAGTCATGCAGTCATGCCTTCTTGTTACACAAACTCATTTCGCAATTTGGTTACATGCCCGACAAAGCTGCGGCCAGGTTTCTCTCTCCCCACAGGAAACATATTTTTTTTAAATTGCAAACCTGTGCTCATTTGTGTGTTATGGGGGGAGGGGGGACAGCCCATCAAGTCGTTTCTATTGTAATTATCTTTATTTTACTTTCTTACATCTATTGTGATGTGATTGTGAATCAAGCAGCATAGGACATGGAATCGAGCCATAGAAAATCTGTGTGTGTGTGTGCGTGTGCGTGTGCCATGCCATTCCGCCTTCTGCCCCCCCCCCAAAACACCACCTTGCTTTCTTTTCGTCCTGATCTGATTACATCATTTTTCATTCATCATACATCAACTCACTCATTACATTGCACAGGCCAGGAGAAAAAAGGATTAGGAGATGCGGATGAAATGGGAGGACAACTATAAGATTACGCCCCCATCTTGCACATTTTGAATGTGCAAGTAATGGGCATCGAGCGAGAAAGGGGCTTGCGAACAAATGGCTTGGTCTGGAATTACACGACAACCCTTCACGGTAGCAGCAACCCACTATGGGTTGTTGTGTCATGTGAACCCAGTCAGTGAGTTCAGTAACGGATTGGATGAGGGTGAACAAACAGAAACTTAATCAAAACTGAGGTGCTCGAAAGGCAGATCAGGGAATAGGGATTCAACTTGTGCTGCTGAAAGAGGTTACAGTCCCCCTGAAGACTCAGGCTGAAGGTTTGGGTGTACTCCTGGATTTGCCCCTGAACCTGGATGCCCAGGTTTTAGCGATGGCCAGGAGTGTGTTTGCACATCTGAGGCTAGCGTGCCAACTGCACCCATTCCTAGAGATCTCTGATCTGGCCACTGGTCATGCATGCCTTACTTATATCCCATTTGGACCACTGTAACACTGTCTACATAGTGCTGGCTTTGAAAACTGTTTGGAAGCTTCAGATGGTCCAATATGCTGCAGCCAGACTGTTGACCGGGGCCAGTTACAGGGAGCATGTGACTCCCTTGTTACAACAGCTTCACTGGCTACCAATCTGTTTCTGGGCACAATTCAAAGTGCTGATTATGACCTTATAAAGCCCTAAACATCTTGGGACCAGGCTGCCTGAAAAACCACCTTCTCCCATATGAACCTGGGTGCTAAGAACTACTGGGGAGCCCCTTCTCACAGTACCACTGCCATCAGAAGCATGTTTGGTGGAGAAACGAGAGAGGGCTTTCTCAGTGGCCACTCTGGTTGGTGCTGCTTATTTCTGTAGTTGTGTTTTTCATTTATTTGGTATGCTATAATTTGATTAAGATTTTGTTTTCAATCTGGATATTATTGTTAGCCACCTTGAATGCCATTTTTGGCAGAAAGGTGGATATAAATGGAATGAATGAATCAATTAACAGTGAACTCAAAAAAGAGCCACTGTTACCAGGAACAACATGCCACAGGTTGGACATGTCCTCATTGCCATGCTAACATATCCACTCCAGGTTTGTTAACAATAATTTCATCACCTATTCACCAGTGATTGCATGTGTGAGACCTGCATGGGCTGAAAACATATACCACATGGACCATGCATGCACATTCAGTGTGTACCCAAACCCTGAAAAGCAGCCTATACAGATAGATCTCGGGGGGGGGGGTGTGTAAGAAATTATGTATGGTATATGTATAGGAAGAGAAATCAATAATCCAGTGTAATCTTTTCAAATAATTAACCATAAATATCCTTATATAACTGTGCTTCTCTGTTTTGTATCCACAGACCTTCAAGCTGTAATGATCAAAATTTGACAGTCAACATACCTGTGTAAGAAATGTTATATAAAGCGTGTATAGAAATAATTTCTTTTTATTGCCTTTCCAGATTGACTTCTCTTTATGTAAATGGCCCTTAGGTGGTAGGGCATACAAATATCACCTTTTGGTGCTTTCCTTACTGTCAACTCTGATAGTGCTGATCATACTTGGGGGTCAGGTATTGAATCCAGATATATTAATATTATTTATTATTAAATTTATATCCTGCCTTTTTCCCCCAAGGCAGTTTACATGGGCTTCCTCCTCTCCATTTTATCCTCACAACAACCCTATGAGGTAGGTTAGGCTGAGAGTCAATGACTGGCCCAAAGTCACCCAGTGAACTTCATGGCTGAGTGGAGACTAAAACCCAGATCTCTCGAGTCCCACTCCAACACTCTAACCACTACACCACACTAGCTCATCTGTCTTGGGAGGGAGTTTCATAATACAGGTGACAGCCATAGAAAAGGCCCTACTTTTAGTTGAAGGTATTCTTACTGCAGATGGTGTTGGCATCCAAGGCAGTGTCAGTCCACTCAATCTGTGGGTATATATGGGAAGAGATATTCCTTTCGGTATTCCAGACCCAGGCCTTTTAAGGTAAAAACCAATATCTTGAACTTAGCCTGGGAACAAACTGGTAGCCAGAGGAGATTGTCAAGAATTGGTTTGTATACAAGTTCTGTAGCTCTCTCGACGAGAGCCACCACCACATTAGTCAAGAGCAATTGCAACAGCAGTGCTATGGATGCTTCTGGAGAAGAAGGCCATGCAGGAATGATGGCCAGAAAAGATTCTTGATCATGACTACTTCAGCCAGCAATGCAGGAGATGCAATGCATGGTCTATGCAGAGATTTTTTAAAATTATTTCTGCAAGTTTTTGTAGCTGTGATAATGATTCAGTAGCAGCTCTGTCTCACTTTTTGTTGAGTTGGCCTATTTACAGTCAGTTCTTCAGACACAGATATCTCAAATAGCTTCTTGACAACACTGTTGTTTAGGTCAAAACAATACAAAGCAGAATGCCTACCCATCAATAGTAACAGAAATTTAACTGAAAATGTGTCTTTATTTGCCTTTTCAGTTATGCATGTATACTGAAGTTATGCATGTATACTGGATTGTTTTAACAGTTGAATGTATAGACTGTCTTGGCAATCTGTGTCCTGCTTATCAAATTTTATCAAATTTACATATGATGTACCTATGCTACTACTGTTTTTTAAAATTTAATTATCTATTGATTTTAGTTTTGTTATGATTTATGGCCAAACAAATAATATTTTCTTTACTCAGTTTATTCCTTTCATATACGACCTGCTTCTATATAGGCCGCCTCAGTCTTTATGTTCTGAGAGGGAGGGCTTGCTGACCGCAGCCTACTTAAGCTCATTTGGCCATGGCACGGAGGAGGGCCTTCTCAGTTGTGGTGCCTACCATGTGGAATGATCTCTCCAATGAGATCAGGCGGGCTCTTAGCACTGAGTGTTTCTTCTGACAACTGAAGACACACTTGTTTTCCCAAGTATTTCCCTGACCACTAGTTTGTCAGCTACCCCTAGTTATTTTAATTGAGATTTTATTGTTTTTATCATTGTTTTATTGATTTAGTGACTGGTTTTATTGTATTTTATCATGGTTTTATATTGCAAAACACTTTGGGATTTATTTATTTTTAAATGAAAAGCAGTATAGCATTAAAAAAATATATAGCACCATGATATGATGTAGAATCAATTCAGCAGGTGATAGTAGTAAGTTTAGTGACAATCTAAAGAAGAAGTATATAATCATAGAATCATAGAATCATAGAAAAGTAGAGTTGGAAGGGGCCTACAAGGCCATCGAGTCCAACCCCCTGCTCAATGCAGGAATCTAGGTCAAAGCATCTCTGACAGATGTCTGTCCAGCTGCACCTTGAATGCCTCCAGAGTGGGAGAGCCCACGACCTCCCTAGGTAGTTGATTCCATTGTCTTATTGCTCTGACAGTCAGGAAATTTTTCCTGATGTTTAGGTGGAATCTAGGTTCCTGTAACTTGAGCCCATTATTCCGTGTCCTGCAAACTGGGATGACCGAGAAGAGATCTTTGCCCTCCTCTGTGTGACATCCCTTCAAATACTGGAAGAGTGCGATCATATCTCCCCTCAGTCTCCTCTTCTGAAGGCTAAACATGCCCAGTTCTTTCAGTCTCTCCTCATAGGGCCTTGTTTCCAGTCCCTTTATCATCCTTGTTGCCCTCCTCTGAACCCTCTCCAGTTTGTCTATGTCCTTCTTAAAGTGAGGTGCCCAGAACTGGACGCAGTACTCAAGATGAGGCCTAACCAGTGCCGAGTAAAGGGGAATTATCACTTCCCGCGATTTGGAAGCTATACTTCTATTAATACAGCCCAAAATTGCATTTGCCTTCTTTGCAGCCACATCGCATTGCTGGCTCATATTCAGTTTGTGATCTACCACAATTCCAAGATCCTTCTCACTTGTAGTATTGTTGAGCCAAGTGTCCCCCATTCTGTAACTCTGCATTTGGTTTCCTCTCCCTAGGTGCAGCACTTGGCATTTATCCCTATTAAATTTCATTCTGTTGTTTTCGGCCCAGCGCTCCAGCCTATTGAGGTCACTTTGAATTTTGTTTCTGTCTTCCAGAGTATTAGCTGTTCCACCCAACTTTGTGTCATCTGCAAATTTGATAAGCATTCCCCGTACCTCCTGATCCAAGTCATTAATAAAAATGTTGAAGAGCACCGGGCCCAGGACCGAGCCCTGTGGTACCCCGCTCGTTACCTCTCCCCAGTTTGAGAAGGAACCATTGATAAGCACTCTTTGAGTCCGATTCTTTAGCCAATTGTGGATCCACCTGATAGTTGTTCCATCTAGCCCACTCTTAGCTAGCTTACTAATCAGGATATCATGAGGCACTTTGTCGAAAGCTTTGCTGAAGTCCAGGTATATAATGTCCACAGCATTCCCACAGTCCACAAGGGAGGTTACCCGATCAAAAAATGAGATCAGATTAGTCTGACAGGATTTGTTCTTGACAAATCCATGCTGGCTTCTAGTAATCACTGCATTGTTTTCAAGGTGCTTGCAGACTGACTTCTTTATAATCTGCTCAAAAATCTTCCCGGGGATTGATGTCAGACTGACTGGCCTATAGTTCCCAGGTTCCTCCTTCTTGCCCTTTTTGAAGATGGGAACAACATTTGCCCTCCTCCAGTCGTCTGGCACTTCACCTGTCCTCCATGATTTCTCAAAAATAATAGACAGTGGTTCTGAGAGTTCTTCTGCCAGTTCCTTTATTACTCTAGGATGCAGCTCATCAGGCCCTGGAGATTTAAACTCGTTCAGAGTAATCAGGTGCTCCTTGACCATTTGCCTATCAATCTCAAGCTGCAATTCTGCCCCTTCAGTCTGCACTTCAGGTTTGCCAGGGGGGTCATAGACCCTCTTTTGGGAGAAGACCGAGCCGAAGTAGGAATTGAACACTTCTGCCTTTTCTTTGTCTTCTGTTATCAATTTGCCATCCTCATTGCGTAGTTGAACCACCAGTTCTTTCTTCTGTCTTTTACTGTGCATGTATCTGAAGAAGGCTTTTTTGTTGCTTTTAGCATTCCTCGCTAACCTTAGCTCATTCTCAGCTTTAGCCTTCCTGACACTATTCCTGCAGTTCTGTGCTACCTGCCTGTACTCTTCCCCTGTAGCCTGTCCTTCCTTCCACTTCCTATACGTGTCCTTTTTTGTTTTCAGGTCATCTTTGAGTTTATTGTGAAGCCACATTGGCTTCTTCTGTTGCCCTCTGCCTTTTCTCCTTGTGGGAATTGTTTGCAATTGTGCCTTTAAAATTTCCTTTTTTAAAAACTCCCACCCCTCCTGGGCTCCCTTTCTCGTGAGAGTCACTTGCCATGGGATCTTACTAATCATTGTTCTGAGTTTGTTAAAATTGGCTTTCCTAAAATCCAGGGTACGTGTTTGGCTACACTCAGCTTTTGCTTCTGTTAGAATCAAGAACTCAAGTATAACATGGTCACTTTCCCCCAGAGTTCCCGAAACTGCCACTTTATCCACTAACTCGTCTCTGTTGGTTAGAATCAGGTCAAGGATAGCCGATCCTCTAGTTCCTTCCTCCACTTTCTGTAGGAGGAAGTTATCAGCAGCACAGCTCAGGAATTTCTTGGAGGGGCCATGTTTGGCTGAATAAGTCTCCCAACAGATATCAGGGAAATTGAAGTCCCCCATTACTACCACATCATGCCTCCTTGAAACAATGGCAATTTGCTTTTCAAAAGTTCCATCCTCGTCTTCTCCTTGATTGGGTGGTCGGTAGTAGACTCCAACCGCCATGTTCGCTTTATTCTTTGCCCCCTTTATTTTAACCCAGATGCTCTCAATGGGGCTGCCAAGCTCCTCTTCCTGTATCTCTGTGCAGAGATACGTATTTTTAACATACAGTGCAACTCCACCTCCCTTTCTGTTGCTTCTGTTCCTTTTGAACAAGTTATACCCTTCAATTGCTGTATTCCAGTCATGGGAGTCATCCCACCAGGTTTCAGTTATCCCTATCAAGTCGTACTTGCCCTCATGTATCAAGAGTTCAAGTTCGTCTTGTTTATTGCCCATACTCCTGGCATTAGTATAGAGACATTGAAGATTATGTGCTTTATAGTCCGACTTTCCCCCTACATTTTGTGGTAGACTATCAATTAACTAATAGCCATATATTATGGGAATATTGTCTTTAAAGGAATTTTCTTTCCTATCTGTACACTATGAAAGAATATGCTCATGGAGTGGTTTGTACCTATTGTCCCAGATCCAGATATATTATCACACAGCAGACCTCTCACCTGCTAAACAAATTACTAGTACTCTCTGCTTGGATGAACTTTTGGAGGGTGGGATGGTATGCTGCTTTGTGGGCCTTTATGGTGGACAAGGGTTTTATAAGTTTATCATTGAACAAATAATAGAGAAAACCCACTTCTATGTGGAAACATACCCTGATGGCTTTGCACCTGATTTTTTGGTGCCACCTCTTCCTTTTGAGCACTGAGCAGCTTCATGCAGGAGTGGCCAGTGAATCAGCAGCTATTTAATGTCGAGAGATGGAGAGGCAGTTCTGAATTTACAATATGTTAAGGAGTGTGTGTGGCCCTGTATTAGTTTGTGTGACTATGAAAAAACACTGTTCAAGAATTTCCATTACAGTTGAGTAACCATGTTCTTTCATCACATTAGGAAATATCTGTGGATCAAAACAGATGAAAGATACTTGGTAAGAACTACACATTTTATTTTAATGAACTATTGATGCAAACAGAAGTGAAAAAAAGATCTATATTGAACTACCTTTCCCCTAGGAGATACAATACAATATGGAAAAGTTTGGTTGCCCAGTAGAGGCCTATTATGCAGATCCATTTCGTCCTACTGTTGTCTTGTAAGTAGTGCTGAACCACTGTAGGGAGCCGTGGAAAAGATGTATTAAGACTTTCCTTAGCCCCCCCCAGAATAGGAAAAGGAAAAGGGGCCACAATGCAGCAAATTCCTTGATTACCCACACACCCTGCCAACCCTGTATGTTCAATTCACCTTAATAACAAGAATTCTGGCCCACATAGTTAATCTCTTGTGGAAGTAGCACTCTGATGAATCAAAATCAAAACTTTTGTATGTTTTTACTGTTTTATACAGAAACATTACACTGTATTTCCATTCTTTTCAGATATGAGAATGGTAAACCTATTAATATTGTTCACTCAGATTATATGTTGTGGGAAGTTAATGGTAGGAACGACTTCCATTATAACTCAACTATGGAACAGGTAGGCACTAAATATATTTGTACATTAAATATAATGTGGATTTAACGGTGTTTACTATAGTTTGTTTTTGAAAGTAAATCAGTTTCATACAGAAACACTTTACAGTGATCATTCAGTGTTGGTTTAATAGCAAATGCTTCCAAGCTTTAGAAGGATAATAATTAAACACATGGAATAAATATTGGAATAACTGAGGGATCTAACTAGGCAAAAGTACTAAATCACTTTTTTTTCTGTAGGGAACTGAACTCTACCCCACAGTGGCTGGGTTCAGACAACATGATAACCCATACTCAAGGGTTCAGTATGTGGTAAGTGTGGGTTGTTGTTGAAACATGGGTTATCGTGTTGCCTGAACCACGAACAACCCCATAGTTCACAACCCAACAACAAACCATGCGTTCTCTTCATGGGTTGTTCATGGTTAACAAACCATCATTCGTTAGTGCAGCTGGGTTCAGACATGATAACCCATGTTCCTCATCATGGTCTCTGTGCATCACACACATGGCCTCTGTGCCTGCGCGGAGAGCAGTTCGGGAAAATTCCATAGCTGAGGATAATTTCTGGGCGGGAGCCACTCCCCCACTGCACATGCCCTCTAGCGGGGCTCCCGCCCAATCCCTCAGTTCCTCTTCGACCGCCATCGTGTGTGGCTGCATTTCAGGAGATTCATCTTCTTGCGTTCTCCACAATTTTTGGCTGAGGCTAGATTGTTCTTGTTAGTGTATGAACTAGAACTAAAACAACTAGCTGTGTCGTTTTATTGTTAAAGTGCTGTGGCCTTTAATTTTGTAATGTTTCCAGACAGAAAGAGCCAATGTGTATTCTGTCTGTGCTCACTGAAAGCTAATCTTACATTTAGCCTTGCCAGGTGTGAGGATTGTCATGTGTTGCAATTACAAGCGGCTAGGCTGCAGCATATATATATATATCTGTTCTAACGATGTTATACTGCTCAGCTGTGTGCAGTTGCCTCTGCTGGTTTTTATCTTTGCTGAACTGAGCTGGAAGAAATGACACTCTGTACATGAACTCTGTATATAGAATGTAGCCTTTAGTTATACTTTGTTATAAGAAAATAAACAGTTAGAATTAGAACTGTTTTGGTCTACAGAGTGGTTTCTGATTCCTGGAGTGGGAGCTACTGGAAGACTAAGGAGAGCTGCTGTGCTGGGGATGAACTCTGCTGCTGAGTGTGGAATACCTAACACTGCTTTTGAGTAGGCTAGCACTCAGGCTAATTTTTCTAAAGCCCAATAGTTCATTTCTCTGTTTTTTTCTTCCCTTCGTCATCGTCTTAGTCTTCGTGATTGAATCTATCTATCTATATACTTGTCGTCGTTATCGTCCATCATCTCCCTCGTCATCTTCTCTGTTCTTCATTCCAGCTGGAACTACCATGCCTGCGAAGGCTGCATTTCGTAAATGCATAAAGTGCGGTGCTAAACTGCCCCCAGCAGATGGCCATTCCTTATGCCTCGTCTGCCTGGGTGAGGCCCACCTGGTGGAATCTTGCCACCATTGCCAGGCATTCATGCGCCAGGCAAGAAAACACCAAGCCGACAAGCTAAAGGCCATTTTATGGCATAAAGCCATGCCGTGACTTCGTGGACTTCTCGCCCACCAGCACCTAGCCTTGGACCCCTCCGTCACATACTGTGACTTCAGAGTGCCCATCGACACTGAGCAAGTCTGTAGAGGCTCTGCTCGCAAAGAAACTTGCTAAGCGGGCCCATAAGACGAAGGAGGAGTCCAAGCGCAAGAAGCACCGTAAGACTGAGAGAAAAGAAAAATCCAGGGCATCGGCAAAATCCTTGGCCGCATCTCTGTCGAGCTCAACAGCTCTGCCGGCACCGACATCTTCGAGCTCGAGGGTTGACCAAGGCACTTTGCCGTCAGCCATTGCAGCAACATCGGGAGACTGACCTACCCAGTCTCATTTCCCAACACCTAAGGGATCCTCGAGATAGAGGATCCTGGCCGCATCAGTGTCAGAGGGCGAGATAGTGGAGTCACCAGGCCTGGCTACCATACAACACAATCTCGTTGCTTGGGAGCAACGCTCTTGGGATTGTTCATCTTCAAAGGACTTGGTTCCATCACAAGCTCTACAACAAGCCGCCTCCATGCCGACTCTGCAGGCAGCTGAATCTCCGCATTGGGAGCATCGGGCTTCAGCACGTTACCAGGAAGGGCGAGAACCCCACTTGTCCCGCTCTCTTAGGTACCGGGTGGAATCTGAGTTCTCTTATTCTTCACGCCATTCATTTGCCAGCTATTGCGGGCCTGAATACTACTATCACGCCCAGCAGCGTCCAAGGTCTCCGTACTCTGAGCGTGCCGCTTACCGACTTGACCATCCTTATCGGTTCTGAGAGGAGCTGCCACCAATCTCACCCCGTTGTTCTCCAAGTCGCTCGCAGTCTCCATCCCGTCAGCTCTGCACCGAGCCTGCTGTTGTCGACCTGACCGCCGCCTTGGCCTTTCCATCCCCGAAGGACCTGGGACATCCAAGTTTGAAGCCTATGTCTTCTCACCGCTCATCCTCGTCTGAAGACTACTCTTCAGACTCAGTGTCCTTGATCTCTGCTATGCCTCCTCCTCCTCCTCCTCCTCCTCCTCCTCCTCCTTCTTCAGACCAGCAGGTTGCCTCTTAAGCAGCGGTGTCACCATCGGACATGGGCCATTTCCGAGTACATATCCAGCGGATGACCTAGGCACTGGGGATAGAGACCAAGAAGAGGAGGATGAAGGACCCTGTCTTTGATGCCATCTCCTCCTCCAGCTCGAGGCCCACACTTATCCCGCTTATGCCCACGCTGCTTGAGACGGTTCAGAGCACCTGGAAATCGCCAGCTTCAACGCCCGCTACAGCTCGGCGTTTGGAGATGATGTACAGGGTGCAAGAGGATGCGAAATTCCTTTTCTCGCACCCTGTACCAAACTCCGTAATTGTGGAGTCAGCGCAGTCCCGGTCGGGGAAGCAACACTCGACGCCTGTAGATAAAGAAGGCAAGCGACTGGACAGTTTTGGAACGCGTGCCTACTCTTCCAGCTCCCTAGGGATTTGGGTGGCTAATTACCAGGCCACCATGGCCCACTATCAACTTTTCCTTTGGGAAAAGATGGCTGGTCTGTGTAATTACCTGCCCGATGAAAAAAGGGAGCTGGTTAGAGTATTCCAGGCTGACACAACTAGCCTGTCGCGGCAGCAGATTCACATAGCTCATCATAAGGTCAACTGCCACAGACGCTCCCTCATTGGATCCATCGCCCTTTGCAGACATACCTGGCTCCAGTCCACTTCCCTGGCGCCAGAGGTTCGCACCAGGATTGAAGATCTAACATTTGATGGGGAAGGACTTTTTAATGCGTCCACAGATGACTCTCTGGACACATTCCAAAAGGTGCGGGCCACCGCTATGGGTCTGGGGCCCCCTCCCGGATCCAGGCCATACTGACAATAGAGATGGTCTCAGTTCCCATCTTCTCCAGAGCCTTACCACCTGCCTTATCCACAGCAGAGCATGCAGGACCGTTGGTCTCGTCCACAGCAGCCCCGGGCACCGAACCACTAATTCCAACAGCCGCGGTACCGGGGCTCCCGCAAAGGAGGGGACTTCTCCAAGCAGCAGCTTTGATTCCTCTACCGGCCTGACTCACACATCCCATCAAGACTCTCCGATAGATTTCAGCACTCACCTGTCAGACTTCCTACCATCCTGGAAGAAGATCACTATGGACTGCTGGCTATTGAAGATCATCCAGTATGGGTACAGGATCAAGTTCGATGCTCACCTCTCGCCCTTTCTTGGCATCCAAACAACGCAACCCTCACCACCGCTGTGGGAGGAGGTCACTTCCTTGCTGCTGAAAGGGGCCATTCGACCAGTCCCAGTTCACCTTTCACGGGAAGGCCTCTACTCCAGGCATTTTACAGTGCCAAAATGGGATGGAGGGCTACGGCCGATACTGGATCTCCAAGTGGTCAACTTCTTCATTACGCCGAAGAAGTTCTGGATGGTAACACTCTAATCGATCCTGCCACTCCTTTGCAGGACCGATTGGTTTGTTTTCACCGATCTTCAAGATGTGTACTTCCATATCACGATCCACCAGGACAACCAGAAGTACCTCCATTTCAACATTGGTGCGGACACTTACCAGTTTGTCATCCTTCCATTTGGTCTGTCAACGGCACCGAGCGTCTTTACGAAATGCATGGTGGTTGTCTGTGCCAATCTTCAAACTCATGGAGTCAAAGTGTTTCTTTGCCCAGATGATTGGCTCCTGGTTGACTCCTCTCCATGCTGCCTGCAAGCATCCCTCCAGACGACTCTGACCATGCTGCAAACATTGGGACTCTGAATGAAAAGAAGTCAAAGCTTCACCCTACGCAAAGGATACAATGTATCAGAGCAGTCTTGGATGTGACTGCGGGTAGGGCCTTCCTACTGGAGGACAGGGTTATCAAGATACTCACCTCTGCCATGAAGCTATACTGCTTTAAGTCTTGTCGAGCCCACTCTATTCAGCATCTTCTAGGACTCATGGCTTCCTCGATCTCAGTGGTAGCATTCGCCCATCTGTGGATGTGGCCACTGCAAAACTGGTTCCTGAGATCTTTCTACCACGAAATGGACGCCCATCGAGTCCTACTGATCATATCTCGCCACGAAAAGGACTCTCTTCTCTGGTGGACGGAAAGGGCAAACCTGATGAGAGGTCTTCCCTTCCACTCCCCCTCTCCATCACTGACTCTAACAACAGATGCCTCCCTTCTGGGATGGGGAGCGCATTGCAACGACAAAACCGTCCAGGGAGTCTGGTCTCCTCGAGATCGAGGGAGCCACATCAACGTTCTGGAACTCCACGCAGTATGGAATGCTATGAGATCTCTCAAGCCCATTCTTCGGGGAAAGACTGTTCAGGTAGCGACGGACAATACGACAGTGGTTGCATACCTGAACAAGGAAGGAGGAACTCGTTCACTCAGACCTACCAATCTGACCTTGCGCCTCTTCCCTTGGGCGATTCCCAGAGAGATCTCATTAATAGCAGTCCATATTGTGCGGAAGGACAACGTATTGGCGGACGTCCTCAGTTGAGTGTCTACACTCGCACAAATGGGAACTCAGTTCTCGAGTCCAGCAGTCACTCTTCGATCTCTGGGGGACCTCAACTATAGATCTCTTTGCCACCACAGAGAACACCATGTGCACCATGTTTTGCAGCAGACCAGACCAAGACCCAGTCAGTCCTCGTGACTCCATGGTGGCCAAGACAGTCATGGTTTGCCACACTGCTCCACCTTTCCCAGGGGGAGTTTCAGCGTCTGCCAGTCTTTCCAACTCTCCTCACTCAAGAGGTTATATACTTCACCCGAACCCGGACATACTACATCTTACAGCTTGGAGAATTCACTAGAGCTCCCTTTTCCTCACTTGTCAATGTTAGAGGTGTGCTAAGAGCGGTATGAAAACCGTCCACCCAATCCTCTTACGCTCGAAAGTGGATGAACTTCTGCAACTTCAGCTCTGGACTGCAGGTTGATCCCATCTTGTGCTCCATCAACGTCATACTATGTTACCTGCGTGACTTGAAAACCAAGGGTTTGAAATGGACATTGATTAAGGTTTACCTCGCTGCTCTATCGGTACATCGCCTCAGCCTAGGGGGCGACACTTTGTTCTCACACCCACTGGTGAAATGTTTCATGAGGGGACTGAAGAATCTGATGCCACCAGTTTGAACTTTGACTTCAAGTTGGGATCTTCCTTTAGCGCTTCGAGCTTTGACTTCGAAGCCATTTGAACCTGACCTGTGGCTACGGCTGATCTCAGACTGGTCACCTGGAAAACAGCGTTCTTGGTAGTGTCGCGATAACATCTGCCCATCATTCCAGTGAGCTTTGTGCGCTTCAAGCTGATTCGCCTTACCTGACGTTCCACAAAGAAAAGGTGGTCCTAAGGCTGGACATTACTTTCTTACCAAAGGTGGTGTCAGATTTCCACCTCAATCAGGATATTATATTACCTGCATTTTTTGCCTCTCCGTCATTGCTTTGAGAGGTAGTTACACACCTTGGATGTTCGTCGAGCCCTGGCTTACTATAAGACACGTACCGAGCCTATCCGGTGTTCTGCCTGCCTCTTCCTATGCTATGGAGGCTGCTTGAAGGGCGCTTTGTTATCAACCTAGTGCTTTACCTCATGGATTGTAGAATGCATTCACCTGGCCCATGAGCTCGAGAAGCGCCCCTTGCCAACATCGGTACAGGCGCACTCTACACGGGCAATGTCTGCCTCTATGGCTTTTGGCAGAGGAGTGCCTCTCTCCCAGACTTATGCAAGGCGGCCACGTGGTGCTCGTCTTTGACCTTTATCCACCACTACCACCTGGACGTCACGTCCGGGCTCGAGAGGACAACGCCTTTGGCCGAGCAGTTCTCTCATCTGTGCTCCACTGAGTTTGACACCAACCCACTGCCAGTAAGTCAGCTTGCTACTCTGCCCATATGTGTGATGCACAGAGACCACGACAAAGAACAGGTTGCTTACCTGTAACTGTGGTTCTTCGAATGGTCATCTGTGCATTCACACAACCCACCCACCCCGTTTTGGTGTCACTGTCAAGTTCAACAGGACTACCATTCTGGTTGGATACATGATATTCTATGTCCTTTTCAGGACTGGGTTCGATGTCAACATTTTTTTCTCTTGGTTCTGGGATTGCTATGGGCAGCCTCAAAGAACTGAGAGATTGGGCGGGAGCCCCGCTAGAGGGCATGTGCAATGGGGGAGGGGTCCTGCCCCAAAATTCTCCTCAGCTATGGAATTTTCCCGAACTGGTCTCCACGCAGGTGCAGAGCCCATGTGTGTGAATGCACAGATGACCACTCGAAGAACCACAGTTACAGGTAAGCAACCTGTTCTTTCAACAACCCACTGTTCAACAACAACCCATACTCAATCATTGAGCGTGGGTTATCGTGTTGTCTGAAGCCAGTCATTCTCTTCAATCCTTCCACATGGTGCTGATCCTGCTCCCCCTCCTTATAGCTGTTATCTTAAAAGTGAAAAATTGATGCATTAAATACAATAACACATGTACACCTATTGAATCTCCACCAAGCTGCAGAAGTCCCATTCTTTGTTGTAGCCATAGAATGGAAGAACTGCACATGTTTTTTGTCATAGCACAGTCCCCTGCATGTAACGGGGTGTTAATGGTTGTATGCACCATTCTGTTGCTATACAAATTCGGACAGCTAGTGTTGCACATAATCCAATTTTCAGAAATCGGAGAGACTCTTATATGGGGGAGAAAGGCAAGCAACATTCACTGAATACAGAATTAAAAATCAAAGAGTGCTCTCTCTCTCTCTCTCTCGCGCGCGCACACACACATACACACAGATGGAGAGAGAAAGTGAGAGCAAGAGAGCAAATAAGGGTGATAGTTACCAAGATTGTTGCTGTGACTTCATCCAAGCATAGAGGAAAGAGGATTCAGAGTGGGGCTGTGGTAGATGTCTCACTGCTCTTGCCCCAAAGTTGCTGACTTCAGCTTTTGGTTCTTATACTTTCCCCCCAGCTGGGAAGTAAATGGAAGGGAAATACACAAAGAATTCATGGCTGGGAAGTAAATGGAGAGGAAATATAACACACATTTCCCCTCTATTTACTTCCCAGCCATGAAATGTGCATATATTTCCCAGTTTAAAAAAAAAAGCACAAATTTCCATAGTTTTAAAAAAACAAAACCCTTAGAGGTGGCAAAACAGGACAAAGCAAATGGAGTGCCAGCACCAGTAGGACTCCCCCCCCCCTCAATGTGGCCCCATTCAACTCCATCCCATTCAGCCACCTTCTCGAGTTTTTTTTAATAACTGTCAGAGTAGTAACTGCAGCAGTAAGTGCTCCAAAAAGGAGCCATGAAAATGGGCGGGGTTAATAATATCTCCACTTTCTGGAGTAGCTGGAGACCCAGGGAAGTGTTGAAAAGGTGGAGGGCACTGAGAACTGTCAGTTCAACATCTGAAATCAAAATGATTACATTGCTAAGGGGGAGATCTTGTCACCACCCCATTTCTGGTGCACCTACTTCTCCCACTCCCCACTCCCCTTTACTGGTGATTTTTCAATTGACAGCTTGGTAACTGTTCACAAATGAGCCTATATGCAGCCTGTCTCACCTTGTCAATTGACATTTATGTTACCAACTGCACTTTGCTCCCTTGGATAGCTGAAACCTACATGGATATCGACCAGGCAAGACTACATATATTGGACTGGCATTAGTGCACTTCTGCACCTGCAAAAGATCAACAAATTTTTTAAAAAATAATATGAAGACATTTGCACACATTTCTGAAGCTGAAAAATAATAATTTTTAAAAGTTGGTGTGCCAGTGACGGTCACTCCCAAGTGTTGCTTGGGCTTCGGTGGAGGAGCTGTCACTGGCAATGGCACAGGCAGGATTGCGAAGAGCGGCAAGGGTTTTTTTTACTGTTCTTGCTGAGCAGCTTGCAAACCACTTCCCACAACCCACAATGGAATCGGTCTCCTGGGTTCAGATGACATGACAACCCATTGTGGGTCAAACAACCCCTAGAACAAGCCATGGGTTTTCAAGGTGGATTGTTACCCCAAAATAAGCCACCTTGTGGGAAGTGGTCTGGGTTCGGATGACACAACAACCCACCATGGCTAGTTTATTTATTTATTATATTTATACCCCGCCTTCATTCCTGAAAGGAACCCAAGGCGGCTTACATAATCCTCCTTCTCCTCTCCATTTTATCCTCACAACAACCACAATGAGTTGTCATGTCAGGTAAACCCAGTCAGTGGGTAAATATAATGCCTTAAATATTTGCTAGGATTCTCGCAAACCGTCTTCTATCTATTTCAGAAGAGATCCTCCCTGAAACTCAATATGGTTTCCGCCCCTCTAGAAGGACAGTAGACATGATTTTTACTGCACGTCAGCTCCAAGAAAAATGCCGGGAGCAAAATCAACCCCTTTATATGGCATTTATCGATTTGGTACTGTAGACCGTACAGCTCTCTGGACTATCCTTATGAAAATTGGATGCCCCAATAAATTTGTGAATATCTTGCGACTTCTCCATGACAACATGACGGCAATGGTTTTGGACAACAACGGCTCTCATGGTGCTCCATTTAAAGTGGGATCAGGTGTTAAACAGGGATGTGTTATCGCCCCAACATTATTTGCTATTTTCATCGCCATGATTTTACATCTTGTCAAGGGGAAACTTCCCACTGGTGTGGGAATTATATATCGAACTGATGGAAAGCTTTTTAATCTCAGCAGGCTGAAAGCAAAAAGTAAGGTAATTACAACCTCAGTTGTGGAACTTCAGTATGCTGATGATAATGTGGTCTCCGCACATTCAGAGGATGATCTCCAAACTATCCTAAATGCTTTTGCAGAAGCATACGGAAAACTTGGTCTCTCACTTAACATCAAAAAAACCAAAGTGCTTCATCAGCAAGTGCAAGCTAACCCTTTGGTGATGCCATCTATCCAGCTTGGCAGGACAATACTGGAAAATGTCAATCATTTTCTCTATCTTGGCAGCTATCTTGCTGTTACAGCTAACATCGACAGTGAAATCCAGCATCGTTTGAGCTCCGCAAGTGCCACGTTTTCTCGAATGAAACATAGAGTATTCGAGGATCGGGATATTTGTAAGAAGACCAAAACACTGGTTTATGAAGCGATTGTATTACCAACTTTATTGTATGCCTGCGAAACATGGACTATCTATAAACGTCACTTCCACCTCCTTGAAAGATTTCATCAACGTTGCCTCAGGAAAATCCTACGAATTACTTGGGAAGTTAGGCGAACAAATGTCAGTGTACTGGAAGAAGCAAAGACTACTAGCGTTGAAAAAATGATCCTTCAACGCCAACTTCAGTGGACCGGTCATGTTGTTCGAATGCCTGACTGCCGTCTCCCAAAGCAGTTACTTTATTCCCAACTCAAGGATGGAAAGCGGAATATTGGTGGTCAATATAAGAGGTTTAAAGATGTTCATAAGGCTAATCTAAAAAAATGCAATATAAACTTCGAAAACTGGGAAGCTCTGGCCCATGAACGATCTAAATGGAGGTTGGCCTTTCACAAAGGATCCATGGACTTTGAAGAAGCCCGAGTGCAAGGTGAAAGGGAGAAACGTGCTAAGCGAAAAGCACGTCAAATGAATCCTTTACAGGGCCATCTTCCATCTGGTAACCTGTGTCCTCACTGTGAGAAGCTGTGTGGATCTAGAATTGGCCTCCACAGTCACTTACGGACCCATCGCTAGAGTCTACACAATCTTCTTTAGAATTTCCTCCTTTTATCCTGGAAGACAATCTTACTCGGTCACGAGTGATCGCATGATGATGATGATGATGATGATGATAATGCCTTAAATATCTCCCTTTATGGGTTTGATAAAATTTTAAACATGTTGTACATTTGGGACTTATACAAAGAGTATCATTTCGGAGAGACTGTGTGTGTGTTCTTACTTTGTGCATTTATATTCTTTGAACAGGCATGTTGTTTGCGGGAAGCACAAAGGAAGTCTTCAATGATTCCTAAGAATATACAAAACATTTCCAAAATTCGCATAGCTGACTTTTGGGGTCCACAGGTAAGAACATGTATTTTTTTAAACTCAATAGTAATATGAACAGTGGGTTCATCCAGATTTTTTATTCTGCCAGCATGAGCATCTCCAAGTGTAATTCTGCTCAGAACACTCCTGCTGGCACGGGAGGGGTGACAATCTTTGCCAATTCCCCCTCCCTCTGCAGCCTCCACCTCCATTTCTCTCACTGTTTTGGAGGGCCTCCCAACCCCCTGGAGCAGATTTTCAGGGGACTACAGGTAGAAGGAAGAAATTGGTGAAGATTGCCTCCTCCCCCATTCAGCTAGTAAAAAACTGGCTGAAAAGCCTCCCACTGACAGAAGGGGCCCTTCCGTCTTTGTTAGGGCTTTGCTGCATTCAACCTAATGAATCCCTTTCACTATATTTTTTAGTATGAAGTCTGATCAGGAGGGGAACATTGCAAATCAGATGGGAATCTAATAATGATGGATAATGCTTCGAATATAATAACTGCCAGTACATAAATACAGTACCATACTGTGTTGTATTGCTTCATAGAAAAGTATTTATCCAATCCAACAACTACATAATCAACTACTGATTTATAATGCAAGCTCTTTGGGACATGAGGGTAGCTTTGTTAGTTGTTCTCCATACAATGCATATATGGCATACATGGTCTGAATTTAATATATCCCTTATACTATGCATGTGTGTCTTATGATAAGTTAATTGCACTTCCCTCATAGAATTATAAATCCTGTTTTGAGGCTGAAGAAGGATATCCAGGAGACTTAGATAAGCCATATGAAATAATGAACCACTCTGGCATCAACTCTGTCATTTGGCCTCAATACTATACTGGCATTTTCATGTTCAAATTGACGGTATTGGACCCAAACTACAGGTTAGCTTTATGATAATTAGAATGCAAACTGTTGTGTATAATTATTGATTCTTAGAACTTGTTTATACATTGTAATCATGTTGATCCTTAAGTGCATGGTAATAGCAGGTCAATATGATAGAAAATTCAGTGGCAGCTAGCTCAAAAATTCCCTTGGCTTGCTCTCTTAATGTAAGTGTTACAGTGCAATAAGATACACAAAATTTAGAATCTTGTCCATGCTGGATTACAGTAGCTCCATCTTCAGAATGGCCCTGACCCATCCCTTCTACACACTCCCTGTAACCAAGGGGAAGGAAAAAAGAAATTGAGCAATGTACAAGTACAGTTTCCTATCACTTCCACTTTCAGAGTTTTCCTAAACAAGGTAGGAAAACCCTGTATGACCATGGCAAAGACCATATTCATCTGATTTCATCTCTGTACCCATACTCACAATTACAGCTTCTCATAATGTGTACACATAACAAAAAGGGCACAGGTGTAAACTTTACATATGGTGATCTTGGCAGGGAGGCCTGCCCACATGCCTTTTTCTTTATACATAAATAAAGAACACATCACCATCTCATCTCTTTACAAAATTGTGCCCAAAGCAGCTTGTAACATAACAAATGAACAGAAGTAAATATAATTTACAACAAACTATCAAAACAGCAGTAAATATAGCAATATTTTAAAAATACAATGAGCCAAAATGTTGGAAGATAAATACATAATAGAAATATCAATATATCCAATATCCAATAAAACAGTAAAATAAATTAATCTAATCCAACAACTAAGCACTAAACGAGAGAATAAAGCATAACACAGAAATGTAAGAAACACCCCCTACAAGGATAAATAAATCTCCATCCCAGATGTTCTCCACAATTAGCCTACAAAGGTTGGCAGCCACACCTCTTACTTGTGGCAGCCTTCCTCCCAGCTCTCAGCCAGGTCTCCTCTCACAATCCCTTCTCCACCTCTCATCTGGAGAGGTAAAGCTTCCTTTAAGCTCCACATACCCTCAGAGTTTTACCACTACTTGGTCTCTCTCCACCAAGTACCCCTTTCAGCGCTTACCCCTTCAGGCAGCAGGCTTTATCAGGCTCTAAGGTGATGAGTAGAGTGAAGCAGGTGGACATGCTCAACCCTTTGTTGTTAGTGCCTCTCCACCAAACTTCCAGCACTGGCCTTTAGGAAGCAGGCTTTATCAGGCTCCAACTGTGTGTGGGGTGAGGCAGATGTAAATGCTCAATCGTTTGATGCTAGTTTCTCTCCACCAAGCTCCCCTTCCAGCACTGGTCTTCAGGCAGCAAGCCATAAACATCACCATAAATTATGCTTTGAAAGTATTTTATGGGATGTGTACACATGTGCTATATTGTTGCTTTCCAACCTGTATCCTCCCAAAAAGTTAAAACAAAACAAAACAAAACACCGAGAAGCTGCCAGAATAAGATAACAGAATGCAGACAACACTGAACTAGGGCCATTTCCCCACTAGCCAAACTGTATAAGGAATTCTTTTTGGTACAGTTAGTATAACCATGCAGAAAAGGCAAAGATAGCCAGACCAGATGCTAAGATACACATCAGAACTACCAAATGAAGTGCACTCTGTAGTCCCATCTCTGGAAAGGTACAAATTATTTGTCACCACTCTTTTCACAGCATCAGCACTGTGAGGAATGTGGCACAATTTTCTGAAGCAGTGATGGCCTGAAATTTGGCTCTTTCAGGGTTTCCCACCTCGATTATGAGGTTGTTGTTGTTTACAGTTATGAAAATAATCAGTAGTCTCTCGTTTTTATTCCAGCTTTTGTGATTATCAAATATACTTTGCTGTCCGTACATATGGCATCCTTAAAAGGTAATTCTTATTAACTGTGATTGTTGGTATGATGATGATGAGTATTAGTAGGCTTCCTTCTTTAAAATCCCAAAATGTTAAAACAAAAAAAAACCTCTGCAAGGTATCTCCAATAGTTTTGGTGAAAATAAGTAAAAAGGAATGATTGCCCTCCTCCCTCACATTTATGGGCAATCCAAGACTTTTTCCTAGCTGCATATACACTCTCCTTCTATAAAGTTAAAATCAGCTGAACAACAATGCTCTGAAAATTCTAAGAGGCAATTGACCTTAAAAACCTAGGAGTTTCCGCATTTTTCCCAATACTATTGAAAATTGTTAACATTCAGGTATATAATTTCCCTCCAAATGTAAAATTTGACTCAGACAGATCAGGTGTCATGTGCTAAAGGCCTCTCATGAAAATCTACTGCCGCAGAATGCATGCAGGGAATCACTTGTTTGAATGCACTTCTGCATCATACCAACCCTCCATCTGAAAGGCTTAGCATGTTTGGGAAAGCTTCCTTAGTGTTAAGAGATATTGCTGTAGTGATGCTTTCAAAAAGTAATCCCTTATGTATATTCTTGCACAGTCTCACATAAGAACTACACAGCATAACCCCTAATTAATTTATTGGTTCTAAGAAGCCGGTATTTGATTATGACATACTTTAAACTGTAATGAACAAATATATTGCTTATTTTACAAAGCACAAAAAAGGAAATAAATTAATTTCCTCAATATTCTAGAAGGTTGCAAAGTCACCCATACCCACATTCTTGCGGCAACTTAAAGACTAAGATTTATTGTGGTGTAAGCTGTGGTAGACTACAGATCATTATAGCTGGCAAGTGTATATATCGACATGAGTACAAGGGGTGGGGTATGGTGAACAGTGGAATCAAAAGGCTATAAAATGCAAGAGAATTACAGTTCTATGCAAAGCTCAAAGTAGGATAGGTACAGTGATAATGTCCATCAGCAGTAATTAATAATAATGTAATTTTCCTAGCTTAGCCATACTACTTTAATGCTGACATTAGGAGAAAATACTTTGGCTTTGATTCTGGCTGTTTAGGACTCGACTGGGGCCAAGGTTATTTCTCCCATAACAGCTACTAACTCAACCTTCCTAGTTTTGTGATGCTAATTTATGAAAACACTGCTGTTATGAATGGTTACTGTAGTTTTGTTGTACACATTTGTGCTTTGCATAGAAATGGCAGACTGTACTTACTGCATTTTGTGGCTCTTTTTACTCCACTGTTTATAATTTTTCCACTCTATATGTGTGTATGTGTGTGTCTGCCAGCTGAGGATATACTTCATGAATCATGCACCTGATTAAGTGGAGTCTTTCACCCATGAAAGCTTATAAAGAGAGCTTTGGCTATTGGGCGGTATAGAAATAAATAAAATAAAAAATAACACAACAAATCTGTTAGGATATAAGCCTATGCATGTTTAGACAGAAATAAGTCCTACAACTCCCAGCATGCTGGCTGGGGAATGATGGGAATTGTAGGACTTTTTTCTGTTTAAACATGCATGATTGTGCCCTTAGTCTTTAAAGGTACTGTAACCCCTTATTTTCTTCACTAAGAAGTTGTCCCATATTTGACTAGGAACATGTTCTCCACAGACTTATGAAAAACTTGGAATTCTCTGATTTTTGCTTCCAGTCCTACTGGATTTCCCCTTTCTACAGTTAGCTTTCCTGATTTAATTTAATAGACTCCAAAAGAAATGTATTTCTGTCAATAAATACATTTATTGACAGAATAAATGTATTTATTCTGTTGGATAATTTTCCAACATTATCCCAGCAATATAAATATCCTTGGCAAACTTTAATATTAATAATACAAGAAAAACATTTACAACAAAACCCCTTTCTCTCTAAGACCTGTGATCAGGAAATTGGGTACACTTAAGGTCGATTCCAGTACTGATACGAACATTCACCATTTTGAGCACAGAATTTTTCTTTCAAAAGATGAATGCAGCAACAAATTTTCTGGTACAACCATGTTTATATTTGTATGCCGTTTACAGTTTGTAAGGCAGCATATACATCAAATAATAATAACAGAGATAAGCATTGAGCCCGGTTGTTCAAAACACTGCAGTCTTGCCACTGACTTCCATTTAAGTGGTATTGCTAATTTCTACTTGACTGTACTAAGATAATCTATTGTAAAAATGTTTTACCTATGATTCAGGATTGTCAAGGTTCCGCTACTACAGGGACCCCTTGATCCGCCTTTGGGAGATCTCTGCCTCTTCCCAAAGCCTCTCCTTCTCTAGGAGAGCAAGTCCTTTGCCTGCTTCCAGTAACGTGGGTGTAGGCTCTAGACGTGGTGAATAAGTCACTCCAAACTTTCAGGGTAAACAACAGCACTTTACTTATGATATTAGGGTCTTTACTTAATAGAGTGGTTATAATTCAAAAGCAAGTATAATAAAATAAAACAAACAAACAAACAATCCAACGTTCTCTAGGTTAACTTCAGACTACCTATCTCCTATGCAGCCAGTTTCTCTTTCTCTCTCTCTCTGCTTCTCTCTCTGCTCTTTCTGCTTCTGCAGTCAGGCTCCCACTGCTCTAACTGACCACACCCCACACACATATATAGTCTTCCCAGGAATGGAAGGTTATAACCATGTGACCTTGCACAGGAGAACTAATTCTTAACTTCTATTGGGTAAACTAAAACTCTCAAACTCCCCCTCCCATCCAAGTGTTTGGGCCTTCAGGCTTCAACTACTCGAGGGAAGTGTTTGGGCCTTCAGGCTTCAACAACCTCAAGCCTGAGTAGGCCTCAATCCTTTACATCTTCCCCCCCTTCTTCTCAAGTGGAACAATTTCCCTTTTACAGAAGAGAATTGTGAAACGTTAACCTACACCAGAAGGCAACTGGTGTTTTTTTTGGTTATTTCCTAGACAAAGCATCGGCTATCACATTCTCCTTCCCAGGCACATGTTCAATGTTCATTTGAAATTCCTGCAATTTCCAAGACCATCTCTGAAGCTTGGAGTTGGTATTTTGCATTGTTTGTATCCATTGCAAGGCAGGATGATCAGTCCATAAAGTAAATTCTTGTCCAAAAACATAAGGCTTGAACTTGTCCAGAGCCCACACTACTGCCAGACATTCCTTTTGGATCGTAGACAGGTTTCTCTCCCTGGGTAGAAGCTTCCTACTCAGGTAGGCTACTGGATGTTTAACAGAGTCATAGTCTTGTAACAATACTGCACCTATGCCAGTCTCAGAGGCATCTGTAGCCACAATAAAGGTTTTTTCAAAGTCAGGTGCTCTTAACACAGGCTTTGAGCTTAAAATGCCCTTTAGTCTATCAAAAGCTCTCTGACATTCATCAGTCCACACAATTTTGTCAGGTTTACATTTCTTGGTTAAATCAGTCAAAGGTCCAGCAATTTCACCAAAATGGGGAACAAATCTCCTGTAATACCCAGCAAATCCCAAGAATGACCTGACCTGTTTCTTGGTTGTAGGTATGTCCCAGGTTCTGATAGCTTCAACCTTGTCCCATAAAGGTGTGATATGGCCATTTCCAACCCTGTGCCTTAAGTATACTACCTCTGGCACCTTCTGCACCTGTAAAACTACTCTACTCCTCTCATAGTGTGGCTTCATCATATTTACATGTACTACCTTTGGTCTTTTTTCAGATTTTTCTTTAACCACCACATAGGTTAAATCATCCATTTTCTCTCTGACTGTGTAGGGGCCTTCCCAAGCAGCCTTAAGCTTGTCTTTGCGCAGAGGAAGAAATATCATTACCTGATCCCCTACCTCAAATACTCTAGAGCGTGCCTTTTGATCATACCAGAACTTTTGCACCCCTTGGGCTTTGGTTACATTGGCTTGAACTAGTTTACAGAGTGTATCTAGGGTTTGTCTAAGTTTTAACACATAATCCACCATGGAGGGTTTTTTTTCTACGAGTTTACCTTCCCAGTTTTCCCTCAGGAGATCAAGAGGTCATCTCACTCTTCTGCCATACAACAGCTCGAAAGGTGAGAATCCCGTTGATTCCTGTGGAACTTCCCTGTAGGCAAAGAGTAGGTGTTGCAGTTTGTCATCCCAGTCATTTGGGTGTGTGTTTACATAAGCTCTAATCATTCCTTTGAGTGTGGCGTTAAATCTTTCCACCATTCCATTACATTGTGGGTGATAAGGAGTGGTTTTCAAGTGTTTTACCCCACAACACTTCCACAGACATTCCATTATCTCGGAGAGGAAATTTGACCCACAATCTGTTAAGATTTCAGAGGGAAATCCAGTTCTGCAAAATATAGTTAGCAAAGCCTCAGCTACAGATGGAGCATCTATAGAGGCTAGTGCTACTGCTTCTGGGTATCTTGTGGCAAAATCCACCACTGTGAGGATGTACTTTTTTCCCTTGCGGGTGGGTTTAGTGAAAGGCCCTACAATATCCATGCCCACCCTGAAGAAAGCTCCTCCTATAATAGGCAGAGGCTGCAAAGGGGCTTTACTGTGATGCCCTGCCTTCCCCACACGCTGACAGGTTTCACAAGACCTGCAGTACTCTGCTACTTGCTTAGCAATTCCAGGCCAAAAGAAGTTTGCCATGAGCCTTTGTTTAGTCTTGTTTTTCCCCAAGTGCCCTGCGCATGGCACATCATGGGCTAGTTCTAGCAACCTTATCTGGAATTGGTTAGGTACTACCAGTTGCTTTAGTGGTTCCCAGGTTAACTCTTGGGTTTTTGGTAACCACAGCCTATACAGCAATCCTTTCTCCCAAATAATCTGCTCCCTTCTTTCCTCAGAGAAGGGCTTCTCTTCTAGGATCACTGAGGACTCCCTGCTTGAATTCCTCTACTCCTCTTAAATCAGGAAAAGGGGTCTCTAGTGCCTTCTCCTCTACAGAACCATCTGCCTCGGTTGTTTCACTGGCTTTCAGGTCTACAGGTTGCATGGAGGCTTGTTCTGTTGTTTCGGTTTGGGGAGGGTCTGGGGTTGGTATTGGACCTTCCGGAATCACCGTGGGTTGTACCTCTAGTACCTTTTCTTTTACCCCATCAGCTTTTGCCTGGTCCTGCCTTGAAAGTTCCTCCCTTTCCTTTTGCTTGCGGGTTACCACACATATTTGAGCTTCTGGTCCCATTATATCCCTTCCCACAATGATAGGGGCAAATTGAGTTGGAGGTTCCATCACCCCAACTTCATACAGACCCCTCCATCCTATGGATAACCTTGCTACTGGGACTTCAAAGGAGGGACCATTCACTCCCTGGATCTCAATAGATATTCCTGGTACCAAATCTTCAGGTCTCACCAAATCTGCTCGGATCAGAGAAACATCAGCTCCAGAATCCAACATTGCCATAATGGTCTTATCCTTTACATAAACAGGTTCTTTAAACTGATTATTAACCTCTTCCCTGTTGGTGATCACAAATCCACAATTATAAGGGTTTTTTATGCTTGCTACACCTTGTGGCTTGGTTTGTTCGGGTTTAGGACTACCTGGGTTAGCTGGTGTTATTGCTTGTAACTTGGGGCAGCTACTCTTGATGTGGCCTGTCTGACCACACGAATAGCAGGCACGGTCTCTGGGGTGAGAAGGATCAAAAGGAGGTTTTTTGAACTCCTTTTTACTTGGGGCTTCCCATTTCCCCCCCTTCTTCTCAGACTCAATCCTGGGGCCTAACCCTTCCCGGTTTTCAATCAGTTTGTCAGCCATTTCTGCAGCTTGGTTTACAGTTTCAGGATCTTTATCCTTAACCTTCAGTTTTATTTCTCTGGGCAACCGAAAATAAAACTGATCCAGAGCCATAAGCTCTAGCACCTTTTCCCTGTTGTCAGCTTTTGCTTCATCCACCCATTTTAATAGCAGGTTTTTTAATTTTGTTGCAAACTCTACCATAGATTTACCAGGTTGAGGTGTTAACCCTCTGAACTTTTTCCTAAAGTGCTCAGGGCCTAACCTGAACCTTTTAAACACCGTTTCTTTGAATTGAGCATAGGAAACAGCCTCCCCCTCTGGCATGCTATTATAAATCTCTGCCAGCTCCCCTTTGATTAAATTAGGCACAAACTTCATGTAATCACCCTCCTGCAGTCTCCACTTCTGTGCTGCCCTTTCAAAAGTGGTCAAGAACACTTGTGGGTCTTCTCCTGGGGTGTATGCTGTGAAGTCCTTCGGGGTAACTCTGACAGGCTGCTCCTGTTTCAATTTCATCATCCTTTCCTCGTGTCTGCGTTGTTCCTCTTGGGCTTGAAGTTTCTCCTGGTGCAGCTTTTCCTCATGTCTGCGTTGCCCTTCCTCGTGTCTGTGTTGTTCCTCTTGGGCTTGCAGTTGCTCTTTCTGGGCTTTAAGCTGTTCCTGCTGCAGACGAAGCCTTTCCCACTCTAACCGGGTCTCTTCTTCTTTCTGCTTTGCCACTAGCCGCAGTTCCTGTTCCTGGAGCTCCCATTCTTTTGTTTGGGGTCCTGCTACACTAGGGCTAGAGGGTGCAGCTCCTTCTATTGCCGCCTGGGAGATCAGCATAACTTTTAGTTCCTCTGCTGTTTTCTCCTCCCATGGCAAATTGTCCTTTTTACACTGCTCAATCAGGGCAGTTTTATTCATGGAGAGATACTGGCTCATTTTACTAGCTTCACTGGGTCCCTATTCCGCAGTCCTGAAGTTAAAACATACACTGCTTTTGCCAGCTCTATTAGTAAAAAACCCACTTTCTGTCTGGAGTGCTTAATCTCACTGTTCAGGATCGCTCCGCTGCCACCATCTGTCAAGGTTCCGCTACTACAGGGACCCCTTGATCCGCCTTTGGGAGATCTCTGCCTCTTCCCAAAGCCTCTCCTTCTCTAGGAGAGCAAGTCCTTTGCCTGCTTCCAGTAACGTGGGTGTAGGCTCTAGACGTGGTGAATAAGTCACTCCAAACTTTCAGGGTAAACAACAGCACTTTACTTATGATATTAGGGTCTTTACTTAATAGAGTGGTTATAATTCAAAAGCAAGTATAATAAAATAAAACAAACAAACAAACAATCCAACGTTCTCTAGGTTAACTTCAGACTACCTATCTCCTATGCGGCCAGTTTCTCTTTCTCTCTCTCTCTGCTTCTCTCTCTGTTCTTTCTGCTTCTGCAGTCAGGCTCCCACTGCTCTAACTGACCACACCCCACACATATATATAGTCTTCCCAGGAATGTAATTAATAATAACTGGGAGTAAGCTGGCCTAGATGAAAGTCCCAAGTGGTTTGTGGACCACATAGAAGGGAAGTGCCACTTCCCTTTAGCTCTTACTGGGAAAGCTGGACGGCACCAGATGCTGAGAAACAGGAAATGCTGCTAAGGGGACTCACTAGAGACCCCGCCCCTGTACTTTGCCCACAGCAAGGAGCCAAAAAGGGGAGGGCCATCCTGCTTCCCCCCACACCTATTTTAATTTTCCAACCCCAGGTTATAACCATGTGACCTTGCACAGGAGAACTAATTCTTAACTTCTATTGGGTAAACTAAAACTCTCAAACTCCCCCTCCCATCCAAGTGTTTGGGCCTTCAGGCTTCAACTACTCGAGGGAAGTGTTTGGGCCTTCAGGCTTCAACAAACTCAAGCCTGAGTAGGCTTCAAACCTTTACAAGGATAAACATCCCCTTTCTAAGATTTGCTACAAGTGTTCTGGGTGGGGTATATTAACAAGACAACTTAACCCTTGTAGCAGAGTGTGTGCATTCCAGGTCACGTAGGACTCCAGAAGTAGGTAGAAGCTAGAATATATCCCTGTAGTAGGGTCATGTAGAAGCTGCTTTTGGGCCCCACCTGACAGGCAGTAGGGATGTGGCAGAATGCAGCCTCTGAAGTTTTTTAGGAGAGATAAGAGATATGTACTGCTGGTGCAGAGCTCAACAGGAGAACTCATGCAAGAAACCCCTAGTTTCATCAATGGGGCTTCTCCTCCTTGGCTCCAGTCTATGGAGTATTGTGGGGAGAGGATTGCCCAGCTGTCTCCCCACACCCCCGGTGGTTGCTTTACTTTTGGCAAAGGGCTTGGGAAAGTCTATTTTCTGCTCTGGGTTTACTGCTCCATCTTCCATAGAGTAGCTGCAGTCACCACAGCTATAGTGGCCTTGGGTACAGAGGCAGCAGCACACTCATAGACAGCTCTTCCATCTGTGTACTCTCTCTTCCCTTGGGGAAAAGGGTTTGAGACATCAATAGCCCCACACACCCCGCTCCTGGCTAGCTCCACCACCCACATTGTGGCTAACATGTAGGATGGGCCAGCCATACTCGGCAGAGCTGATTTGGTTCATTCAGGCAGTATCCTGTCTTTCTTTCCCAGAAGCGTGGAATGCTGCATGCCAGGTGAATACCATGGTAGAGCTGTTGTGATACACGGGCCATAGCCTGCTGCAGCACACTACAGCTCTGTGTAGGTGTTGCAAAAATATTATACCAGTATAATAAGCTAAAGTGCTAGACCAAATGTTTATATTCCATTCAGTAGAAATAGTTTGCAACAATAAAGCATTTTGTGGATCCAACTGCCTATTGGGACAGAATGAGAAAAACACTTACTTTTGTTTGCATTTTAGACCAAACATGCTTAAGATTGCTGGTTGGTCTATCTTGATAGTTACTCTCTTTTTCGGAGTACTCATCTTCAGCTACTTTAGGTATGTAAAGATATTTCGGTCGCTCAGTTTTGTGGACCCACTGCTGTCACTTCATCCACATCTTCATGCAACAGCTTCTAAAGAGAAAAAAAAGAAAGAAGAGTAGCTTATCTACCAATCTCTATTTATTACATTGTATGTAAACTGTAAGAATGCTGTAACGTTTTAAAGTAAGAGTAAGACAAGTATGCTGTTAAGAAGCAGTTTCTACATTTCCAATCCTATGCATGTTTAGACAGAGCAAAGGCCTACAACCCTCAGCATGCCCCAGCCAGCCATGCTGGCTAGGGCATGCTGGAAGTTTCATAGTTGTGGGCCTTTGCTCTGTCTAAACATGCATAGGATTGCATCTTTAGTTAATCAACTTTTGGCTTTTTTTATTTTAATGTCCCAGTCTCAAGCTGGTCCATCTCTTGCCCTACCCCCTGAGAATCTTGTAATAGTAATATTGGAATAAGACATGAACTTCCAGGACTAAGTCTCATAGACTTCATGTGCCTCTCCTAATGACTTTCGGATACTCAAGAAGTGAATCCTTGACTCCATTCATGGTATTAGTAATGTTGGTGGTAGATAAGTAGTAGTCTTGCGACTTAGGACAAGTTTACTGTGTTAGCGAGCAAGAATAGTCTGAGCAATATATTGTTTAACCTTAAAAAAATGCAATAAAAGTATTTCTTATGCCAAAATGGTCAGGAAGATATGGTCTATCATATAACCAAATTCATCAATACCCCAGAAGCTCCCACACACCCTTCTTATGGCATCACTTTTTTTTCCAGGCGCTTTTCTATCAAATGTAATATCTCTTGAAATAATGAATCAAGCCCTCTGAAAGGCTACATTACAAGCATCAATTGAATATATAACACATGGTATTTACATATAATTCAAGCTGTACTATGGCTAAAATGAGTTATTTTGCTATATATTTAAAACTCATGTTCAGATAGCATGATAAACCTAACCAGGGCTTTTTTTCTGGCGGAACGCAGCGGAACGGCGTTCCGCCACCTATTTTCAGTCGGTCCCGTCATCACTTTCCGTCCTCCTCGCTGCAGCCCGCCGATGGCATTGCCGCCTCAGCCGCCGTGCTCGCCGCCGCCCGGTTGGCTGCCTGTCTGGCTGTGGCTGGGCGGCCCCGCCGCAGCACTCCCTCGGCAGCCTGTCCCGGCGCCTGCTGGGACTCGTAGTCCGCCGCTCTCGCTCTCGCTCAGGCGGCGGCGACCCTTCCTCAGCGCAGGCCCGGCCCCCTTGGCCCGCCCTGCCTGCCTGCCTGCCGCCAGGAGGCCAGCGCCGCGTCGGCCGGAGGAGGGAAGGCGCGGACTCGTGCTCCCAGCTGCCTCACGAAGCTCCGTGCGCCTCGGGCGGCCCCGTGACGAGCCGGGGAAGCGTCTCCTGCCTCCCGCCTTGAGGGGGGCGCCCTGAGAAGAAGGCGGCCCCCGGTTTATTTTATTCATTCATTTATTTATTTATTATATTTATACTGTGCCTTTTTTCCTGCAAGGAAAATCCTTCCATCTTCTTCCATCTCCAGGTAGTTCTGGAAAAGACCTCCCCTCCATTTGAAATCCTGGGGAGCCACTGTCGGTCATCGTGAAAACTGAGCAGATTTAGGACGCAATCCTATGCATGTTTAGGACTTTTTTCTGCCCAAACATGCATTGGATGGTGCCCTTAAACACTAACTAACATGGGGTGAGTGAAGCAGGTTCTTCCCTGGGGTTGGAAAATTAAAATAGGTGTGGGGGGAAGCAGGATGGCCCTCCCCTTTTTGGCTCCTTGCTGTGGGCAAAGTACAGGGGCGGGGTCTCTAGTGAGTCCCCTTAGCAGCATTTCCTGTTTCTCAGCATCTGGTGCCGTCCAGCTTTCCCAGTAAGAGCTAAAGGGAAGTGGCACTTCCCTTCTATGTGGTCCACAAACCACTTGGGACTTTCATCTAGGCCAGCTTACTCCCAGTTATTATTAATTACATTACATTTTTATCCCACCCTTCCTCCGAGTAGCTCAGGGAGCACGCTTCCCTCCAGTTTGTCTTCGCAACAACCGTGTGAGCTAGGCTAGGCTGAAAGCAAGTGACAACTGGGCCCCATGTCACCCAGTGAGCTCCACAGCCTGGGAGGGAATTCTTCGAACCCATGTCTCCTGGGCCCTAGTCCAGCACTTTCACCCCTGTCTGACTGTGGGACAGTAAAGGTTGGAAAAAACATAATTTTAATGAATAATAACGTGTATATACTGTGAACTCAATTCTCTGAGAGCTGGTCCTTAGGTACGGTGGCAGGGGGTGTCTGGGGGATCCTGGGGGGGCTTTGGCGGCGGTGGGGTTTTGGCGGCGGTGGGGCTTTTTCGGCGGCGGCGGGTGCAGGTACGGTGGCAGGGGGTGGCGGGGGGGTCCTGGGGGGGCTTTGGCGGCGGCGGGGCTTTGGTGGCGGCGGGGCGGTTTTAGGGGGCGGTCCTAGGGGTGGGTAGGGGCGTGGCCAGGGGAGGGGGGTGAGTTCCACCACCTTTTCTCTGAGAAAAAAAGCCCTGAACCTAACCATCTTGCTGAGAAATGAGAAAGTGTGCTGGTACATGCTGCTTGATTGCTCCCATTTGGGTCCTCCTGCCAGGGGAAGCAGCTAAACAAGCCAGAGACTCTTCATCCACATTTTGTTTAGCTGAAAGTCCAAACTGGTATATTTGACTTGTCCTTTTCCTAACAAGCTAGAGTCATAAGTCAGCACTTGTTCTTGGCTTAAGAGTCTGGCTTGTTATGAGAGCCTCAAGAGATCATGGTTCAGAAGTCATGCAAAACAAAACCATAGAAGGAAGAGTCCCTAGCTTGTTTAGCTACTACCACTTGCAGGAGGAGCTAAGCAGGAGGGACCAAGCAGTGTTTACCAGATTGATGGGACTGGGAGTTTAAAAGGAAGACATATGAACAGTGGTATGGGGCCAATGGATGCTTTTCCCTTGGAGCTATAATACCGCTTAGGGGAAGGTGTGAATTTCACTAGGATTGTGGTATATAGGGAAAGGATTAAGGACCTTAGAAAACTGCTTATGCAGTCTCAGACAACTGGTCTATCTAGCTCAATATTGTCTACAATGACACAGAGCAACTCTCCAGGGTTACAGACAGGAATATTTCTCAACCGTACCTTGAGACGCCAGGAATTGAAGCTGACATCTATTGCAGTCCTGCTCACGGCCTCCTGTGGCTGCTATTTAAACTGGAAAAGATAGACATTGATTGCATCCACACAATTAGCATTATGTCTACTTTGGCTTTAAATTCCCTTCTTGGTGGTCTTCCTGGGAATGAGCAGGTGTAGTCTCCAAGCTCTTGGAGTGTTTCCAGAATGATGGCTCCTAGCACTACCAATCAGAAGACATTGTGCAGCTATTCCACCTTTTCCTCAACAGATTTTGTAGCAGAAAGGAAGGGTGAAAGAAGCAGAAGGAAAACACGAGAGGGTTACAAGTGGAAGATATAATCTGGACACATGCACACACACACACACGTAGAATTTTGTGAATGAGGCTGGGTGATTGCGCAATGCAAGCCTCATCTGGAAGTACCCTTGGTCCCTTTGTCCTTTTTTCTGTAGGCATTAGGCAACTCACACTTGCATCTTGGGGTGGAGAAGAAAGGGAATACAAGTAGTTGAAGGTGTGGTGGAGTATGAGTCAGATTTTCAAAACGGAAGGAAATAAAGTGTTCACAGTATAATGGAGAGAAAGTAAGGAAAGAATTTCATCTACCTCCTTTACCACAACTGGTATTACTGGTAATAAAAATGAAAAGGATACAACTACAAACATGTAATTTGTTTAATCTACATGGTATAAAGCAAGCACATATAGACGAAACCGATCATTTGATCACGTACACAACATTTTATTAGTCTCTGCAAAGTATCAGCACAGGAGCAGCTATTTGGAAAAGCATTGAGTATTGTTTCAATTTCTTAAGCCTTTCAAATAAAAATCTGGCACTTTCCTGGCAATATTCATCCAAACGTAGTTTTACAATCACAGTTCTACAGAAGATGGAACAAAAATCCTTTATAGGCATTAAAGCCTGCTAAGAATTATATCAGTAACGTACATAACTGAACGTTTGACAGAAAATAGCTGTCGCCAACCCAACCCTTTTCTTCAGAGGGCACACAAAAGACTTTTCACGGGACAGAAAATATTGCACCTGGGTCCATGGTCGTCATCTCGTCGGAATGGGTGACGACATAAGGGGATGGCTTTCACAAACGAAGATTCCCCCTGTCGCTCCCAGGCAACTGGGAACATATAAAAGACGAAAAAAGAACTCCTCCGCCTGCTTTTCAAATGCCAAGGCATGTCTATCTCTGATTCTCCACCTCCATTTGTGTCAAAAACCCGCCCCCTCCTCTGCCCCTTTCATAAAAGGAGGCCGCTTCATACCCATATATAGAAAGAACTACGTCTCCCAATGCGCATTGCGGCGAACTCAGAGTCTCCGTGAAATGGCCGCGCGTCGCCCTGGGAGGCGTAGTTACTGTTGGCGGCATCTCGCTGTGGGAGGGGGCAGCCCACTCTCCGCTGCAGAGCTTAGGTCGAGAGGGAGCGCGCGAGAGAGACGGCGTCGGTTGCTGATCGCGGTTTGGGAGCGTTCATTGGGCCATACCCATGGCGCGTTTTCTGTCCCCGGTTGTGAGGGCCGGGCTCCTGTTGCCTTGCCTGTGTCTGAGCGGATGCTGGGCCGTGTGGAGGTGCGGGAGCGAAGGATGGCATTGGGGGCTAAGAAGGTTGGGGAGGGGGTGTCAGAGACAGACAAAGCGAGGAGAGTGTCATCCCTGCTACGGGTAGCGGGTGGCCCTCCTAGTGAGCTACAGCTTGAACCCACCTGAAGAGTAAAAGTAATAGATGTGAGGCAAATCACTACCATAGCCGGCCTCCTCCCAAAGACCATTACATTGATCTAAAATGAAAATAGAAGCCTTTGTGGCTGGGGCATGCTGGGAGTTGTAGGCCAAAAACATCTGGGGACCCAAGGTTGGAGAACACTGGTCTATACACTGGATTTAGCACTGAACCACAGAGGAACCACACACACCGTGTGGGGTAAAACTAGGAAAGTTTAAGGTAAACAGATTACAATAAAAGGTAGGGAAGGAGAAAAGGTGGGGAGACACTTTGGTATACACAGTAGAGCTACAAAACAACAAAACTAGTCCCTTACTATATAAATACCCAGACACTTACTCCTTGCCTGGCAGTTGATCTTCTTCAGGGCTTGCCTCAGCAAAAAGCCCTACTGCAGACAACAACCCAAACCAGAAGCCACAGCAGCAGTATAGATTCCCCTCCCCTCCTTTCAGCCCAGCTGTCTTTAGCCAATCAGGATGAACTTCATCTGGGCAAGGAAGAAGAGGGGTGGTTCCTTGCTCATGACTAGAGGGCTTGGGAACATTTGCATGTGAATAGCTGTGGCACAGGGACATCAAAGACGTGGGAGACTGAGTCGACAGGGCCATCAGAGGAAGCTCATTTGCATGGGTTTCCCAGCCCCTAGCTAGGATTACACTTGTTTACACGTGTGTGTGTGTGTGTGTGTGTGTGTGTGTTGGAGAAGGGTCAGCTTTTCACAGTTTCAAACCTTCTGGAGGATAAGTTTTTTTTATGTTGACTAAATAGTATTAGTCTTACAGCCCAATCCTGTGCATGTTTGCTTAAATGGGTTTTGACTACACTTTAAATATCCCACACATTTATTGTGCACTCCTGATTCCTCACTAACGGTAGTTTGCGGGTCCTATTTCTGCTGCCTTTTTTAGAGCAATGAAAGTGTAGCATTATCTGGAAATGGCGGAATGAACTGGAATGAGAAGCTCATGAATTTTCACAGTTCCACTATACCACAACGCCACCTTGTACTTGTGTAATGGAAGTACAGGAAGGCAGAGAAAGAAAGAAAAAATTGGGAAGAAAAAACACGTGTAAAGAAGCCAATCTTAATCCCACAAAGAATCTGGAAGCAGAAGCCTTGGTAAAGGGGCAGGTTAAAAGCTTCATGTAGAGAAGCCCTTCATCAAAGGCTTCCTGAAAGTCTAGGTACAAATTGTTTGTCAGATCACCTTTATCCATGTGCTTGTTGACGTTTGCAAAGAATTCTAAAAGGTTAGTGGGGCAGATTTACCCTTGCAGGAGCTAGACTTGTTTTTCTGTATGCTAGATGAGGGATATACAACCATTTTGCACCTGTGGGCAGATTTGGTTATTTGAGAAACTATCCTGGGCACCCTCTCAAAATGGCTGCCCTCACAGGTTTGGCTAGTCACAAAACAGGTAGCCTGTCCAAAAGACTGAGTACAGTACAAGGCAGGAGTGGGGTCAGGTTCAACACACTAAACAACTCCTTTGAGCTCACATATTCTTGTTAGAAGATAATCACTTTCACATTTCAGTTATTTTTATTTGAAATAGTTTTTAGGCTGCCTTTAAGTAGAATCCTTTTAGAGCAGCATGATAAGAAAATACAAAAATGCAGAACAAATACAGTAACATTTCAATAAATAAAGAGGTGGATCTTCAGAGCCTTCCTGAAGACCTGTATTGAAGAACCTGACAAGCTCCTGATGGAAACCGATTCCAGAGGTCTGGGGCCACCACTGAAATGCTTTCTCCCTTGTATTCACCAACCAAACTTCCCTTGGTTGGCGGGCAGATGAGAAGGGCCTATACTGATGACCTCAGAGTGTGGGCAGGCTGCTATGGGAGAAGGCAGTTCTTCAATTAAATTGGGCTCAAACCATTTAAGGCTTGAAAGGTTTAAACCATCACTGTAAATTGGGCTTGGAAATACACTGGCAGCCAGTGCAGCTGATGCAGTATTGGTGTCACATGAACAGCACTATTCTGCAACAGCTGAAGTTTCCAAACCATTTTTAAAGGCAGCCTCATGTAGACTGAATTACAGTAGTCAAGCCTGGATGTCATAAGAACAGACGAGTCCAACTATTCCAGCATTCTGTTCACAAAATGGTCAATCAGCTGCCTAGGGGAAATCCTCAAACTAGTATACATAGGCATATGCCTCTGATACTGGAGGTAGCATATAGCCATCAGGACCAGTAACAATACCTTATCTTCCATGAATGTATCCAATCCCTTTTAAAGCCACCCAAATTGATGGCCATCATTACATCTTGTGGAAGTGAATTCCATAGTTTAAATATGTGCTATGTGAAGAAATGCTTCCTTTTATCTGTCGTGAACCTCCCACCAAACAGCTTTACAAGATGACCCTGGGTTCTAGAATTATGAGAGAGGGAGAAAAATGTCTCCCTATCCACTCTGCACCGTGCATAATTTTGTACAGTTCTATCATGTCTCCCTAACTCACCTTTTTTCCAAGCTGAACAGTCCCAAATGTAACCTTTCCTCATATGGTAGTTGCTCCAGCCCCTTGATCATTTTAGTTGTGCCTTTCTGCTCCCCCCCCCCCCCGCAACTCTACAATATCCCTTTTTAGGTGCAGTGACCAGAACTGTATACAGTAATCCAAGTGTGGTTGCACCATAGATTTGTATAAAGGCAGTATGATATTGGCAGTTTTATTTCTAATTCCTATTCTAATTATGCCTAACGTGGAATTTACCTTTTTCACAGCAGCCTCACACTGGGTTGACATTTTCATTGAGCTGTCCACCACAACCCCAAGATCTCTTTCTTGATCAGTCACTGCTAGCTCAGATCCCATCAGAATATATATATATATATATATACACACACACACACACACACGAAGTTGGATTTTTTTGCCCCAACATGCACCATTTTACACTTACCGGTACTTGCCATTTACTTGCATTTGCCATTTTGATGCTCATACTCCCAGTTTTGGAGCTCTTCACAATCCCTTTTTGTTTTAACCATCCTAAATAATTTGTCATCAGCAAATTTGCCTCTCACTGCTCACTCCTAATTCCAGATCATTTTTGAACAAGTTGAAAAGCATTGGTCCCAATACAGATCCCTGTGGGACCCCACTGTTTACAATCCCCCACTGGGGATTTACCATTTATTCCTACTCTCTGCTTTCTGCTCTTTAACCAGTTACTTATCCATAAGAGGAGCTCTCATCTTATTCCATAGCTGCTAAGTTTGCTCAGGAATCTTTGGTGAGGGACTTTGTCAAAGGCCATTTGGAAGTCCCGAGTAAACAGTGTTTACTGGATCACTCCTGTCGTATATGCTTATTAACACTGTCAAAGAACTCTAAAAGGTTAGCAAGCTGTGACTTACCTTTGCAGAAGCCATGCTGATTCTTTTATAGCAGTGATTGTCCTTTATGCTCACTAATTTTATCTTTAATAATGCTTTCAACCAATTGACCAGGAACAGGTAAATTGCAACTAACCAGCCTGTAATTTCCCAGATCCCTTTTTAAAAATTGGCATTCCATTGGCTGATCTCCAGTCCTCTGGTAGAATCATAGAATCATAGAAAAGTAGAGTTGGAAGGGGCCTACAAGGCCATCGAGTCCAACCCCCTGCTCAATGCAGGAATCCAGGTCAAAGCATCCCTGACAGATGGCTGTCCAGCTGCGCCTTGAATGCCTCCAGACTGGGAGAGCCCACCACCTCCCTAGGTAGTTGGTTCCATTGTCTTATTGCTCTGACAGTCAGGAAATTTTTCTTGATGTTTAGGTGGAATCTAGGTTTCTGTAATTTGAGCCCATTATTCCATGTCCTGCAAACTGGGATGATCGAGAAGAGATCTTGGCCCTCCTCTGTGTGACATCCCTTCAAGTACTGGAAGAGTGCTATCATATCTCCCTCAGTCTCCTCTTCTGAAGGCTAAACATGCCCAGTTCTTTCAGTCTCTCCTCATAGGGCCTTGTTTCCAGTCCCTTTATCATCCTTGTTGCCCTCCTCTGAACCCTCTCCAGTTTGTCTACGTCCTTCTTAAAGTGTGGTGCCCAGAACTGGACACAGTACTCAAGATGAGGCCTAACCAGTGCCGAGTAAAGGGGAATTATCACTTCCTGCGATTTGGAAGCAATACTTCTATTAATGCAGCCCAAAATAGCATTTGCCTTCTTTGCCGCCACATCGCATTGCTGGCTCATATTCAGTTTGTGATCTACCACAATTCCAAGATCCTTTTCACTTGTAGTATTGTTGAGCCAAGTGTCTCCCATTCTGTAACTGCATTTGGTTTCCTGGTGCAGCACTTGGCATTTATCCCTATTAAATTTCATTCTGTTGTTTTCGACCCAGCGCTCCAGCCTATCGAGGTCACTTTGAATTTTGTTTCTGTCTTCCAGAGTATTAGCTGTTCCACCCAACTTTTTGTCATCTGCAAATTTGATAAGCATTCCCTGTACCTCCTCATCCAAGTCATTAATAAAAATGTTGAAGAGCACTGGGCCCAGGACCAAGCCCTGTGGTACCCCGCTCATTACCTCTCCCCAGTTTGAGAAGGAATTTTATTTATTATATTTATACCCCGCCTTTTTTCCTGAAAGGAACCCAAGGTGGCTTACATAATCCTCCTCCTCCTCTCCATTTTATCCTCACAACAACCCTGTGAGGTAGGTTAGGCTGAGAGTCAGTGACTGGCCCAAAGTCACCCAGTGAGTTTCATGGCCGAACGGGGACTAGAACCCGGATCTCCCGAGTCCCAGTCCAACACTCTCACCACTACACCACACTGGCTTACCATTGATAAGCACTCTTTGAGTCCGATTCTGTAGCCAATTGTGGATCCACCTGATAGTTGTTCCATCTAGCCCACTTTTAGCTAGCTTGCTAATCAGGATATCATGAGGCATTTTGTCGAAAGCTTTGCTGAAGTCCAGATATATTATGTCCACAGCATTCCCACAGTCCACAAGGGAGGTTACCCGATCAAAAAATGAGATCAGATTAGTCTGGCAGGATTTGTTCTTGACAAATCCATGCTGGCTTCTAGTAATGACTGCATTGTTTTCAAGGTGCTTGCAGACTGACTTCTTTATAATCTGCTCCAAAATCTTCCCGGGGATTGATGTCAGACTGACTGGCCTATAGTTCCCAGGTTCCTCCTTCTTGCCCTTTTTGAAGATGGGAACAAAATTTGCCCTCCTCCAGTCGTCTGGCACTTCACCTGTCCTCCATGAGTTCTCAAAGATAATAGACAGTGTTCTTCCAGTTCCTTTATTACTCTAGCATGTGGCTCATCAGGCCCTGGAGATTTAAACTCGTTCAGAGTAATCAGGTGCTCCTTGACCATTTGCCTATCAGTCTCAAGCTGCAATCCTGCCCCTTCAGTCTGCACTTCAGGTTCCTTTCCTCTTTTACTGTGCATGTATCTGAAGAAAGCTTTCTTGTTGTTTTTAGCATCCCTTGCTAACCTTAGCTCATTCTCAGCTTTAGCCTTCCTGACACTATTCCTACAGTTCTGTGCTACCTGCCTGTACTCTTCCCTTGTAGCCTGTCCTTCCTTCTACTTCCTATACATGTCCTTTTTTGTTTTCAGGTCATCTTTGAGTTTATTTTGAAGCCACATTGGCTTCTTCTGTTGCCCTCTGCCTTTTTTCCTTGTGGGAATTGTTTGCAATTGTGCCTTTAAAATTTCCTTTTTTAAAAACTCCCACCCATCCTGGGCTCCTTTCCTCATTAGAGTCACTTGCCATGGGATCTTACTTATCATTGTTCTGAGTTTGTTAAAATTGGCTTTCCTAAAATCCAGGGTACGTGTTTGGCTACACTCAGCTTTTGCTCCCCTTAGAATCAAGAACTCAAGTATAACATGGTCACTTTCCCCCAGAGTTCCCGAAACTGCACTCGTCTCTGTTGGTTAGAATCAGGTCAAGGATAGCCGATCCTCTAGTTCCTTCCTCCACTTTCTGTAGGAGGAAGTTAGCAGCAGCACAACTCAGGAATTTCTTGGAGGGGCCATGTTTGGCTGAATAAGTCTCCCAACAGATATCAGGGAAATTGAAGTCCCCCATTACTACCACATCATACCTCCTTGAAACATTTGCAATTTGCTTTTCAAAAGTTTCATCCTCGTCTTCTCCTTGATTGGGTGGTCAGTAGTAGACTCCAACCGCCATGTTCGTTTTATCCTTTGCCCCCTTTATTTTAACCCAGATGCTCTCAATGGGGCTGCCAAGCTCCTCTTCCTGTATCTCTGTGCAGAGATACGTATCTTTAACATATAGCGCAACTCCACCTCCCTTTCTGTTGCTTCTGTTCCTTTTGAACAAGTTATACCCTTCAATCGCTGTATTCCAGTCATGGGAGTCATCCCACCAGGTTTCAGTTATCCCTATCATGTCGTACTTGCCCTCATGTATCAAGAGTTCAAGTTCGTCTTGTTTGTTGCCCATACTCTGGGCATTAGTATAGAGACATCGAAGACTATGTACTTTATACTCCAACTTTTCCCCTACATTTTGTGGTAGATCATCATTGGGCACTGCTGGAGCTGTTCTCTCCGTTGTGGCACAGAGGCCTTCTTCCATTGGAACTCCCGAGTTTAAACTGAATTCAACAGGGGAGGGAGACATAAAGCCCTCCTGATTAAGTTCCTCATACTGTGACCAAACACATTCTTTCCAGTCCTTGTGAGGTGCAACCTATCCTTTGCCAGCAGTTCATCTTCCAGGAAGTGTAGCCCGTGGTCTCTCACATCGACACCACCTTCGTAGCCAGTCATTCACTCGGAGTATTTTTCTTTCCCTTTCTATTCCTCTTCCAAGTACTGGAAGGATGAATGAGAAGACTATCTGGGCCCCAAAGTTCTTGAGTTCCCTTCCCAACTCTTCAAAGTCTGCCATGATTTCTTTGTAACTCCGCTTGGCAGTATCATTTGTACCCACGTGGAAGAGTACAGAGACTAATCTTAGGGACATGTTACATATTTTTGTTGGAAGATCAGCAATTTCACATTTGAGTTCTTTAATAACTCTTAGATGGATACCATCTGGGCCTGGTGATTTATTAACTTTCAATGTGTCAATAAGGTTGAGAACTTCATCTTTTGTCACAAGTATTTGTCTCAGTTCCTCAGACTCCCTGCTTGAAAACATTAGTTCAGGTATAGGTCTCTGTCCTACATCTTCTGCAGTGAAGACAGATGGAAATAATTCCTTCAGCTTCTCTGCAATCTTATTCTCCTCTTTAACTCCATTGTCATCCAACGGTCCATCTGCCTCCCTAGCTGGTTTCCTGCTCCTGATAAATTTAAGGAATTCTTTATTGTTGACCTTGATGTTGTTAGCGATACGCTCCTCAGAATGCTTTTTTGCCGCTCTTTTTTGCCGCTTAAACAGCCCTGTTGCCCTGGTTTCTCCACAAAATACGCAGTGCGGGGGCCCAGCATGCCGTCGCAGGGTCCCAGTCGCGTCACTTCCAGCCAGCTGGAAGTGATGCAATGGGCCCAGAGCAGGCAGCTCGGAGGGCTCGAGTGGCACGGAGAACTGCTCCGCGCCACTCAGAAAATGGAGACGGGGGGCCACCGCCGCGGAGAGACGAGGTGGTGGTGAGATGGGCCCCTCCGAAGGTACGTGAACACCCCTATCACTGCCTCTATTTAGTCATCTATTTGCTGCCCAGCTGAGCTTTTTAGGGTTGTCCAGGTCCTCTTACATGCTGGCCCTTCTGGACCCCTCTGAGGCCCGCTGTAATATTTTTGCTAGGCACTTCCAGGAAAAAGTCTCTTGCATCCGCCAGTACTTGGACTCCAATGTTAGGGCAGTGGAATCAGGTGAGGTTCCTAGAGCACAGTCTGGTCAAATGTTCTTCGATGAGTTTCAGTTCGTACAGCTCGAGGATGTTGACAAGGGGCTCGGACAGGTTTGTGCAACCATGTCCGTACTGGATCCTTGCCCCTCTTGGCTCATAAAAACCAGCAAGGAGGGAACAGCCAGCTGGGCCAGGGAGGTGATCAATGCCTCTTTACAGGAGGAAGTGGTCCCGGGCTGCTTGAAAGAAGCAGTGGTGAGACCACTCCTGAAGAAACCCTTCCTGGACCCGGAAGATCTTAATAACTTTAGGCTGGTGGCAAATGTTCCTTTCCTGGGCAAGGTCCTTGAGCGGGTGGTGGCCAACCAGCTCCAGGCGCTTTTGGATGAGACTAATTATCTGGATCCATTTCAGTCAGGGTTCAGGCCAGGTTTTGGCATGGAAACAGCTTTGGTCGCTCTGTATGATGACCTCTGTCGGGAGAGAGACGGGGAATGTGACCATGTTGATACTCCTAGATCTCTCAGCGGCTTTCGATACCATCGACCATGGTATCCTTCTGGAGCGGTTGTCTGAGTTGGGAGGGGGGGTACTGCATTGTAGTGGTTCCGCTCCTACTTGGATGGCCAGCTCCAGAAGGTGGTGCTTGGGGAATACTGTTCGGCCCCATGGACTCTCCAGTATGGAGTTCCACAGGGGTCGGTCTTATTATTTATTTATTTATTATATTTATGAATCACCCATTTGGCCAGACATCCGGCCACTCTGAGCGATGTACAGTCCAATAAAACACAAAGGGGGGGGGGAACACACACACAGTATAAAACACAAAATCCTAACCCACCCCATATTCCCGCCTGAAAAGCCACGTTTTTAATGCCCGGCGGGGTCATCCGGAGTTTTGGAGTGCATTGTCATCAGTACGCCGATGAAACGCAGCTCTATTTCTCCTTTTCATCCTCAGTAGGTGAGGCTGTGGATGTGCTGAACACACACATGTGCAACCCCATCCAGAACAGGGGTGCCTGGCTGTGACAATGGACTGGATGAGGGCTAACAAACAGGCTCAATCCAGACAAGACTGAGATGCTGTTAGTGGATGGAGGGTGTTCAACCTGTTCTGGACGGGGTTGCACTCCCCTTTAAGGAGCAGGTTCGTAGCTTGGGGGTTCTCCCTGAGCCATCTCTGTCACTTGAGGCTCAGATTGCCTCAGTGGCACAGAGTGCCTTCTACCAGCTTTGGCTGGTGGCCCAGCTACGCCCCTATCTCTGGACAGGGATAGCCTGGTTTCAGTAATCCACACTCTAGTAATCTCCAAGTTAGATTACTGCAATGCACTCTATGTGGGGCTGCCCTTGAAGACTGTTCAGAAGCTGCAGCTTGTGCAAAATGCAGCGGCCAGACTAATTACCAGGACCAAAAGGTCCGAACATATAACACCTGTTCTGGCCCGCTTGCACTGACTGCCTATATGCTTCCGAGCCCGATTCAAGGTGCTGGTTTTTGACCTATAAAGCCCTACACGGCTTGGAACCACATGCCTCTCCCAACCACAATCTACCCATACACTACGTTCAACATCTGGGACCTTCCTCTGACTGCCCGTGTATTGGCCGGTGATGTGACTTCTGGCTGATTATTTTTTAAATAAAACTCTTAATTCTTCCTTAATCTTACCTGAGATCTCTTGTCTCATCAATAGGAGAGGAGAGGATTAAATCACCACCTAGGGGAGGTGGGTTGTAGACCATTAATGTTCAATATGCCCTGAGTTAGGAGCATAAACAGAACCAATAGTGAGAGTTTTATCACCATACTGCCCTTTATTAAAGAGGTATCTGCCACTGAGGTCACAAAGCTCTTCTCTAAACTGGAAATTCAGGGAGCTTGCAAGTATAATGGCCACCCGCCTAGATTTGGAAGAACCTGGAGCCACGTATTGCTGATCAAACCAGTGGTGAAATAACAGCTTAACACAATCATGTTTTTGGTGAGTTTCCTGAAGTAAAATTATCTCAGGTTTATGATTTGCTATAAAATTAGAGACTCTTCTCTCTTAATTGAAGTTCCCAGGCCCTTAAAGGGTAATTACCTTTAAGTCACCCATGACTGTACCTAACTGTCACTGTCTCCTTGCTGAGGCAATGACAATAATCTTGTATATCCCCTTAGATTATTGTAGCAAATATAATACTGAACCATAACCAATTATCAGCAATAAGTTGAACTAGTGTTCATACAGCCAGCTGAGAAAGGGAAGCCTGTCAGGTTCCCTTCCTGCAGATGCTTTGTAAGCTTGGCTTAACTTGTGTGGGAACCAGCATTTGGATAGCATCATATAGTTACATTACCTTGCCATTCATTCTATATTTCTTTACCTTTTAATACAACTGCTTCACAATTACTAGATTACTAGAATTTTAACCCTACTCACAGCCTTTCACTCTATCAGGTTTATATTGCTTTGGAGTCCAATGAATACACCCTCCAACATTCTTTATACTATTTTGATTGCAGGGAGTTTGATCTCAGTCTGTGTTTCACCTTTCCTTCAGCAGTCTTCCACTCTATGCTATTCTCAGATGGATTATCTTCCCCCTTCTGCCCCCATTTTGGGTGTGTCCTCTGGGTTCTTCTTTGTGGTGTCAGTGCATCACACATATGGGCTCTGCACCTGCGCAGAGCCTTGCTTCAGGAAACTTCTATAGCTGAGGAATTTTTGGCGGGAACCCTCCCCCACCATCTCACTGTACATGTCTTTAGTGGGTTCCTGCCTATTCCCTCAGTTCCTCTGACCGCCATTGTGGTTGCCTCGAGGGGTGTGTCCTCTGGGATTTCAAGTTTCAGCCAGGCTAGAAGCTTCTTTGCTTCTGAGGAAGTTGCTGTTATTCTTGTGCTGCCTTCATGAATGACCACAAGGTGGAGTGGGAATCCTCAACAGTATTCAATATTAGCTCCTCTGAGTTTCTCTGTATGTGGATGAAAGGCTCAACATTTTCTCAATGTTTCTGAGTAGAGAGCTTGGAAAATCATTACTCTATGTACTTTATATGTCAGAGATCTATGTCTGCGTAGTTTTTGAATGAGTAACTCCTTTAGAGAAAATCTAGCAAAACACATAACTATTAATCTCTGGGCTTTGCGTTTGTTCAGGGCTTCAGTCCCAGGGCCCTATGCACCCTTTCCATGTCTGCTTTTTCAGTATGAATATCTGAAACAATTTCTTGTCAGCCAGACCATCAAAAATGCTGATGTATCGGTCCCTTCCTCCGATTCTGGAATCCTGCACACATGAAAATTTTAGTGGTGATTCCTATTTTCCAAGTCCTCCAGCTTTAATTACAGCTCTTCTGTAACATTAATGAGGCTCTAGATTTTCCTTTTGTGTTTTATGCCCATATCTAACGCTGCGTTCGCCATGTCTTCTATTCCCGCCACTTTAGAAGTTTAGAATCTAACTTTTCCTCTAGGGACTTGAGCATTGCTGTCAACTCCTGTGTTAACTGTTCCTTGTGATTTTGCAGCATCTCAGTAATGACTGCCAGCATCTGAGCCGCCACCTTGTCTCCCTTTTGCTGTGGTGTGGTGCCATTCCAGCAGCCATATTAGATCCCTCCCTGTTAGTTGTAGGTCCCGCCAATCGACCAGCGTTTCGCAGGCCAAAATAGTCTTTTAAGCCCTGTTCTCGGGCTGTTTGTCTTCCCTGGGACATGCCCTCTTCTCTGCTAATTGTAAGTTTTTCAGGCATGAGCATTCACCTTTCAGTGCGACTTCTTTTCATTAGCAAGGATCAGAGTACTTGCTTCAGGCAGCCATTGCCTAACATGTGCAATCTGCTGGTCCCAAAACCCTGTCTGAAACTCTGGAAAGCTGCTACCAGTCAGTGTAGACAATTCTGAACTAGATGTTCTGCCTTGGTATAAGTCAGCTCCCTATGTTCCTAAATTTGTGAAAGCAACAAGAGTCAGCCAAGAAATGTAGCCCTTATTGTATAACATTAGATTGCCAAACTATGTGTTACATGGAAGATCAATGATTGAATCCTCCAACTTCTTTTTTTAAATGTTAAATCAACCACTGGGGGAGGGACACATTGTACTGAAGCAGTGGTTCTTTGGGAGGGAGTGTTTAACCCTTTCCCAATTGAAATATCCCCTTATTAGTCCGGGGGCCATGGGGAACAGGCACAAGGCAAGTACCTGTTTTTCCCCAATGGAAAATAGCAAATGGGACAATTTTGATCAGGGAACTAGCCTATGGGGAAAAGTTAAACATCCTTCCCTGCTGGCTTTTAAGTTTTAAAAAAATGTCAGGAAATCTAGTCATGGATTTCTGGTATAATGTTTCGTTGGCCCCATGGTACAGTGTGCCTTGTATGTGTGACTGGTTGAATGCTGGCTGCAATTATAAGCACTTACTGCGAGAAAAAAACTAATGCTTTTGTTTATTTTACTTTCAGGTATAGAACAAACACTGGAAACTATTTTATCTTTTCTACAAGAACCACTGTAAGTGCTTATGATCAAAAGTCAACATATGGAAAAACATGTGACTTAAACCATTAGCACTGGCACTAGTCTCATGTAATTGATCATTTCTGTGTTACTGCTTTGAAGTTTCCTACTGTAACCTGATGTGGAGTATTGATGAAATACTTCGAATTATTTTAAAGATACTGGCATGATCTACAGTTAAGCATGTTTACATTCCTTTGAAACTAGAACTGCGGCACAAGCCCAGTTACAGGTGTACAGAAACTGGATAGAAAAAATGTGTGAGGAGGGAGAGTGCGCTAATCCTGCCCCCCTCCATGCAGTGCCCTGCCCCCTCCATATTTTCGTCACCCTCTACATGCTACAAAAAAATTAAAAAATTAGGATGGTGATTACATGAGCATAGTTTGGAAGCTTTGTTTCTTCTTCGTGGTCTCTGTGCATCACACACATAGGGTCTGCGCCTGCACTGAGATTCTTCAGGATACTTCTAAAGCTGAGGAGTTTTAGGTGGGAACCCTTCTCCCATGGTCCTACTGAGCATGTTCCTAGTGAGTTCCCGCCTATTCCCTCAGTTCCTCTTTGACTGCCATTGTGGCCGGACGCTTTGGGAACTTTCACTTCTTTTCTGACAGCTTGCTGAGAAAAATCAATCTAGTTTTGTTATCTCTTATTTTCTTTTTGTCATCTTCACCTTTTTTCTGTTGTTTTGGTTTCTTCCTTTGTTTTCTTTCCCGGATTTGGCCGTGGAGGCCATTCCGGGGCAAATGCCTCTCAAGGCAGCATTCCGCAAGTGCGTCCGCTGCGGGAGCAAGTTACCACCTACCAACAGCCACTCGTTCTGCCTCTTCTGCCTTGGTGAGGGGCACGTGAGGGGCCCCTACTGCCAGGCATTTACTAAGCAGGCGAGGCGACCGCTTGAAGGCAGAATTGTGGCATAGGGCTCTGGAGGCAGTGGATGCCTCTACTCCCTCTGCAGTGATGTCTGTTCCTGCTGTTGAACCATCCATTCCTGCTGTTGAACCATCCATTCCTCCACACCCGGAATGAGTTCTCACGCACCCCCCAACACTGGGCCATTTTCTTGCCATCTCAACGGCCAGGAAATTGGCGAAGAAGGCCAAGGTGGACATTGAGAGGTACAAAAAGAAGGAGCATAGGAAGTCCAAGAGCTCTTCCAAGATGGCCGCTCTAAGCGCTCCACGCTGTCTGTCATCTCCTTCAGCACCAAAGGCCACATCGGTCCTGACTCCGCCTGTTGCGCCTTTGGTATCGATGCCACCACCCTTTATGGTACCAATGCCACCTCCGCCCACTTCAGTCTCCGAGGGGGAAATACAGGACACTTCTCTGGCTGGGGAACGCCCTACTCCTCTGGCACCGGTCCCTGCAGAATTTCATGAGCCTGCACCAGGTCATCCTGTATCACCTCGGCCTCCAGGGACCAGCACTTGGTATCAAGGGGCACTCGCCATTCCTCCTGTTGCTATTGCTTCAGATCTCCACCATCTGATTGGGAGAATGGCTCGGAATTGTCGGTGCCTCCTTGCCCAAGCTACTACTGGGACGACCCCTACTTCTGATACCACCATGCCTCGCATTATGTCTTAGGCCATTACTATCTTCCTTCTCCATGGTACCAAGAAGCCTTTCCTCGGGCCCATGGCCCTCCATCTCGGCCTCGAGGAGACCATTCTCGACCCAAGGAGCTGTCTTGCCGGGAGCCATCAGCGGCATTGGGATGCCCTCCCACTCCGGACTCTGCCACCTTGTTGGTCCCAATGCAAGCCCCGCAGCAGGCTTAGGGGGCCTTCTCCCATCCTTTGGCGCCTCCAACTGCATCATCTCCGAGAGTTTCCAGGCCTTCCTCTGCCGAGGATTATGAATCAGACTCTCCTTCCACCTTTTCGAGAGCCGTTTCAGAACCTTCTCCAGATCCACTGGTGGGTTCCAAGGACCCAGACTCACTGTCAGAGGACCTTGGCCATTTTTCGGAGAGAATTCAGAGAATGGTGCAGGCCCTGGGTCTCCAAACACAGCACCCTGAGCAGTGTGTTCCAAGACCCTGTCTTCGACACAGTGTACTCTGAAGCTTCAGTACCTACATTGATCCCATTTCTGCCAGCTCTGATCCACACAGTACAGCAGACTTAGAAGACACCTTCTTCTACACCACTGAAGACAAAAAGATTGGAAGGCATGTACTGGGTGAGGGAAGAGGATGCCAAATTTCTCTCCTCTCACCCCTTAACAAACTCTATAATTGTGGAATCCACCCAGGGCAAGTCCGGGAAGCAACACACTGCCCCAGTGGACAAAGAAGGCCATCACTTGGATCTCCTTTGTCTGAAGATTTACTCCTCCTACTCCCTTGGTCTTCAGGTGGCCAACTATGATGCGACCTTGGCGTGTTATCAGCTCTTCCTCTGGGTGAGGGTTGGCTCACTCTGTGATTACCTGCCCAAAGACAAGAGGGAGTTGGCTTGAGTTGTTTTTTTTTCAATTTTAATTTTTTTATTTCTATGTAAAACAAACACATAATATCAAACATATAACAATTAACAAAACAAAATAGACTTCCGATTTTCTTCTACAGCAAATATAGGTAACAATAATTTTTCTTACTTGATAATCAGAATGAGAAATTTTTCCCGTTGTCCCAAATTCACTTATTACTCCATGAACCCACAAACAAACAAATCATTATTTTCTAGTCTCTGCAAAAAGTCAATTAGAGGTTTCCACTTAGCAATAAACGTGGATGTTGTCCGTTCTCTGATTAATGATGTGAGTTTGGCCATCTCTGCCAGCTCCAGCATCTTGACCAAGCATTCTTCTGTCATAGGCACTGCTAGACCTTTCCATTTCTGTGCATATAGCAGTCTCGCTGCTGTTGTCATGTATAAAAATAAAGTTCCATACCTTCCTTCTAGCTGACAAGTTTTTCAGAATAAGGCATCCAAACTCTCCTACCAGCAGATCAACATGGTGAGACACCATTGCTGCAGCCGGGCATTGATATAACGCCTCAGGGCCACCGCTCCTGTCTGGCTTCAGTCCACAACCTTGACACTGGAGGCTCGTGGATGAATTGAAGACCTCCCTTTGATGGCGAGAGACTCTTCAGTTCGAAAACAGATGAGGCAATGGACATTATACAGAAAGCACGAACTGGCAAGAAGATGGGCTTTGGTCCACAGCCACAGTCCAGATCCTGTCGCCCCTGGAAGTGGTTTCAACAGCCCGCCCGCTACTTATTCCTCTGCTCCGCCGCAGCAGCAGCAGCCTTGTGCTTAACAGCCCTCGGTACCGAAGCGCTTGTACCAACAACCTCGGTATCAGGACTCCTGCAAAGGAGGCGACTACTCCTTGAAGCGCTGAGTCACTGACTTTAACTCCAAAGTGAGCATGGACTGTTTGGTTCCTGTATTCTGGTCCTGCCTAGCTTCCTTCGTACCACCCCAAAGGAGGATTACATTCAACAGCTGGATCCTCAAAATCTCCCAGCACAGGTACAGGATTGAATTCGATGCTCTCCCTCCCTTTCTCAATGTCCGCACCACGCAGCCTTCACCACTGCTGCGGGATGAGGTGACTTCTGTGTTACAGAAGGGCGCCATCCAGAGAGTCCCACCTACCCAGCTACAGCAGGGCCTCCACTCGCAGAACTTAACTGTGCTGAAGAGGGATGGACCTGCAGGGTTTCAACATCTTCATCACCCTGATGAGGTTTTGGATGACCTGGCTGCAATCGATCCTGCCTCTACTCCACAGGGGCAATTGGTTTGTGTCGATCAATCTCAAGGATGCTTACTTTCATGTTGCAATTCATCCCGACAGTCAGCAGTTCCTCTGGTTCTGCATCGGAAATCTTCCTGTTCACAGTGCTTCCGTTCGGACTCCCCACCACTTCTCAAGTTTTTATGAAGTGTGTAGCAGTTGTCTGTGCCCACCTTCGCACCCAAGGTGTTCAAGTCTTCCCATGCTTAGACGACTGGCTGATTGTGAACTCCTCAGAGCAAGGCCTTCACTGTGTCCTACAGATGACACTCCATCTTTTGGACACTCTCGGGCTCTACCTGAACTGGAAGAAATCTGTCCTCAAGCTATCCAGATCAATCCAATTCATTGAAGCCATCCTTGATTTGGTGCAGGTATTAAGGTTCACTTGGCAGCTGTCTTGGCATACCGTCCTTCAATCGATGGCTGAACTGTGTTCTCTCACCCATTGGTCTGGCAATTTCTAAAAGGGCTGTGTAACCTGATTCCTCCGGTTCAGACCGTAATTCCATCTTGGAGCCTCTCTGTTGTGCTCAAAGTGCTGAAGTCAAAATACTTTGAACTACTGGCAATTGTGGATCTTTGTCTCTTGACCTGGAAGGTGACCTTTCTGATTGCCATCACATCTGCTCAGCACACAAGTGAACTCTGCACCTTTCATGTCAACTCCCCTTATCTCACTTTCCATCGAGACAAAGTAGTGCTTCGCCTGGACATCGCTTTTCTAACAAAGGTTGTGCCGGAGTTTCAGGACTTGAATCAGGACATTGTTCTGCCAGCATTTTTTCCAGCTCTGTCAATGCCAATAGAGAGGACAATGCACATGCTCAACATCCGAAGGGCATTAGCCTTCTACAAAGCAAGAACAGAGTCGATTCATCTGTCCCAGCGACTCTTGGTATGCTACGGTTGGTGGAATGAGGGCCTCCCGGTCTTGATTCAAAGGTTCGCAAACTGGGTTGTGCAGACAATAAAGCTTGCCTACAAACTTAGCAGGCTCCCACTTGCCAAAGCTGTGACTGCTCACTCTACACACGGTGTTGCTGCTTCCATTGCATTTGGTCAAGGGGTCACCGTGCCTGAGCTTTGTCAAGCTGCTACATGATCCACACCTTCAACGTTCATTCAGCGCTACCACTTGGATGTCCGGGCCTGATCGGACTGTGCTTTCAGCAGAGCCATCCTTTCATCTATTTCACTCTAAGGACACTGGCCCTCCACTGGTAAGTCAGCTTGGTACATTGCTCATGTGTGTGATGCACAGAGACCATGATGAAGATGAAGATGAAGAAGAAGAAGAAGAAGAAGAGGTGGCTTACCTGTAACTGGTTCTTCGAGTGGTCATCTGTGCATTCGCATAACCCACTCACCATCCCTGCTTCGGTGTCACTGTTGATCTCGATAGGGCTACCTGAAGCATTTTCACAGTCACTACTAATGTTGGTCCTTTGTACTGATGTTATGGTGCCGAGAATTGTCTTGGTTCCAAGGTCACAATAGGCAGTCTCAGGGAATTGAGGGAATAGGCAGGAACCCACTAAGAGCGTGCTCAGTAGGATGGTGGGGGAAAGGTTCCAGCTTAAAACTTCTCAGTTTTAGAAGTTTCTCAAGAGTCTCAGCACAGGTGCAGAGTCCATATGTGTGAATGCACAGATGGCCACTCGAAGAACCACAGTTACAGGTAAGCAACCTGTTCAATTACATTATCAGCAGTGAAAGAGAATATGACATAAATTTAAGGTTAACTAAAAGGATTGCAGTTGACAAAGCTGACCTTACAAAAAGTGAGCAAGAGAGCAAATTGAGCTCCCAACTTTGTTTATTTGGACAATATGACTACTCAGTACCCTCCTGCACTCTACTTGTACTTCAAAGCTAAATTAAAACATGCTAAACTTTCTAACCTCCTTCTGCACACTATTTGAATGTAAAAAGCTACGCTAAAGCACCAATAGGTTTCTCTAGGCATGTTAAGAGTTAAACTTGGCACTTTTGTAGTTAAATGTAGAAAGCAAAAAAAACCCCAAAACACCCAGAAGTCTAAAAGTCCAAATTAAGTGGTCCAAATAAAAAAGTTTCTGGGACTTAAGAGGTTACTTCTGGTAGCATGGGTGTTATAACTGTTGCATCAATGATTAAATTTTAAATCTAAACTTTACATTCCGTTCCATAACCTAAAATGTAATAGCACTTAAGGGGTTAACCAAATTTGGGATTAAAAGGATTTACCAAGTTTATTCTGAGATAGCTTCAAGTTTGGAAATGATTCCAAGTTCCATCTTCAGAACTGAGATGAAGTCCTAAGTTCAGAAAATATTCTAAGACTTAACTTCAGAAATTAAATATTAAAATTCTTTGCAAGTTAAAGTATAAAATATAAAGTATAAAATATAAAAATTATTAGTTACCTAAATCCTTGACTCCGGTGGTCCACCCAAGATTAGAGGTGAAGAAGCAGATGCAAGAGTGCTGAGTGAGCTGAAAAAGTGCTCTTGCTATCTGAGTTTTTATATACTTGTTCTGGTCAGAGGTGGGGCCCCCAATGAGTGATGAAACAATCATCCTCCAATCAAAAGTGAAGTGCATGGGTAGTGAGACCATCCATTCAACAATCAGAAGTGAAGTGTCCACCTACCCCCCAACATCCTCATGTTTTATGCTCATGTGTTTTGGGAACATTCTGGCATTATCATTAATGGGTTAATTTGAGACTTTTCTTAAACTTCTAAGGTCTACCATCTGGGCACATTATTTTGATTGATGTGTTTCTCCCTCGTACAATTTCATTGAATTTACAGTCATCTTTGGTCATCTACCCTGGAGTGGGCAGAAGGTAGATGTTTTGGACTTCAACTCCCAGGAGCCCCTGCCAGCATGGCCAACAGGAATGCTGAGAGCTGAAGTCAAAGACTTCCGGAGATCTACTTTCTGCCCACCCCAATCTATGCCATCTATGCCTTTTTTCTAATCATTGTTCATGGCATTGTTATAGCTTCCTACATTGAGTAAGGACATTCCCAGCATCCTTTATCATTGCAGGTGTACAACATCAGCTAGTCAGAAAAGGCTTTTCCTCCTAATTGGTGGCTGAGCATGTGTCAGTGCTCTTCTAATCAGCAGCTACAATGTTTTATTCAAGACAGAGCTCATTGTGACCTTGCTATTGCTTTGCAGAGAGCTTGTTTGCAGCATAACAAAAGCTGCTGTATTTTTTCAATGCCAGCTCTTTGGCAGCTCTCACTGCCAAAGATGGGCGAATTCCCCTTACCTTGCCTCATTGGGCAGGTGCTCAGCGAGCACCCCCGCCGTGCCATCCATCTCGCGGTGCCAGCAGATTTCTGGGTCCCCGGTGCTGCGGTTTTTATGTAAAAACCAGGGGCAACTACCTTAAAACTGCTGCGATTTGCACATTGTGGCCGCTTTAAGGTGGTTACCCCGGTTTCTACGTAAAAAACACAGTGCTGGGGACCTGGAAGTAACACACCGGGGACCTGCTGGAACTTCCTTTCCCCGGCTCCTCTCACGGGGACTTGTGCCGAGCCAGGGAAAGGTAAGTCACGTGGAGCTTGGGGGGTAGAGCGGGGTGAGTTCGCCCCGCTTCCACCCCCCAATCGAGCTCTGCGCACATCCCTATCAGCGTGAAAGGTGTTATAATGCCATAACATTAATTGGTATACAATCACAAGTCCAGGGCCTTCTTGCCCATGTGTTGAGGTCTAGAATATAGTTGAGGATCATCTTAAATATGAGTCAGGGTATTCTTGTAGGTCTCCCCAAAACCCTCAGTCAGACTATCCAACCATTTCAGATCAAATTAGCCATCTGTAGTTTGAAGCAGCCTCTTCATTCTTTTGTTAGCAAAATTATTTAATCCTTTGAGTGCCAGATTAACATCATGCTCTCCTAAAACATCAGGTATGCAATCTTGAAATGCTTCTGGGGCCATTACTAGACCTTGAAGTCTTAAGCCACACCTAATGTGTTAACTGCAGTCTTATGTAGAGAACAGTGATTTGGCACTCATCACCCATTTGTTCATAGCCTCAAAAATCAGCTGCTGTAATTAACTCTATGGTCCTGTTCAGATGATTATCTAAACCCAGAGTGGGAGAGAAGGTAGATCTGTGGGTGATTTTCAGTAGATCATTAAAGATTTCTGACTTACAATTGTTTAACATTAGCAACAACAAAGTATACTGCTGAGATGAAGAATGTTTGGGGTACCCAGGAGTGGATTTTTTTGTAGAAGGACTAAGAGCTCAGTTCACTCCTGGGACTTGAAACAAATTTCTGGGCTCAGAATTATTTAATTTTAAATGTTGAACTCTAAGTCTTTTGCACCTGACTCTGGTTGTTGGATCTGGTAACAGTGTACAGTGCATCTGACAAGACTGAAATCTTCCCACCCTGATCTAAACTATGGTTAAGTTGATTATAAATGAGCCACAGTAAACCTCAGTTTTGTGTGCTTCCCCTCCCCTCTCCTCCTTCATGTGCAGGAGGAGTAGTGAAGAAAGACAGCGCTTTCATTTTAGAAGACATTACAGTTCCTCATTATGTACAAATTTGAAACTGTAGTTTGCTATCCTGGTTTGTTAGCTAACTTTAGTTAGAACAACTACAGTTCCACAAGGTTCTACATAACAGAGAACTGCAGCTGGTTCTATGCTGGAAGTGGAAGTGTTCTCTCATTTCACATGGATGAGAGGAGAGTGTGTGAGCCTGAGGTTCACCACCTGCAGCTCATTCATGATAATCTAACCATGGTTTAAATTATTATCTGAACCAGGCCTCTGTGGGGTTACCTTTGAAAAGTAGTTGGAAGCTGCAGCTGATGAGATGGCTTCCTTTAAGGCCAATGGCACCATGTTCTCCCCATTATTTATTTATTTTTACTAAGCTTGTTGCTGATTAGCTTCAGGATACAATTAAAATTGCTTGAGCTTAACTTTAAAGTCCTATCCAATGGCATACAATATTTATAAATAAAATACTTTTAAATAATTCAATATCAAGAGAGCTTTCCTGTTGTTTGCACTAACTATAAAGTTATGATATCTGTGAAGGGCTTTCCGCTGTTCGTGCTCAGAGGGAGGGAGAATAAGAGTGCAAACTGTCGCCCTCTATCCTGCCTCCTCCAGCCAACCAACTCTGAGTAGCAGCCCTTGGTCTTAGGCACAGGATTTAGCACCCAACCATCAAGAAGCAAAACACACTTCTTCAGGTTTAAAAGGAATTTATTAAAGGGTTAAAAGGGTAAAAAAGGGAGGGAAACAAGGGATAGAACTACAAATACAATTCCCAAATGCAGACTCCTTTGATACACTCAGTGAAAAGCAAAATAACAGCTAGCTCTCTACAGCTAATTACCCAAGCCAGGGGGGTTGTTCTTACATGTAAGGATATGGTAATCCAGAGCAGGGCTCTCCAACCTTGGGTCCCCAGATGTTGCTGGACTACAGCTCCCAGAATCCCTTGCCATTGGCCATGCTGGCTGGGTATGCTGGGAGCTGTAGGCCAGCAACATCTGGGGACCCAAGGTTGGAGAGCCCTGATCCAGAGAGACAGCATTCCCCCAGCAATTAACCTTAGCCGGGACAGAAGAAGACCCAATCTGCCTGTGGGGCTGCCCTATATGCTCCACCCACCCTGGTAACTGGGCTGATCCCATCAAACCAATCACTGATCAGTCTTTCATCTCACCATACATTTCCAGCTGAAAGCATCGTCTGACATGTTCCCAGCTGTAAATTATTTTAGTAATAAACATAGCTGGACCAAATGGCCTTGGCTACAAAACTGCTATATTTCACTGATAAGGTGTTACATCTGGTGCCAGGAAGGATCTTCTCTATTGGGCCCTCCAAAGGGTAAATGCAAACCTAACTAGAAAGGATTTTCTTCACAATATCAGTCTAATGTAGATTGAGGCTGCAATCCTATGCACATTTACCTGGCACTAAGTCTCACTGAACTTAGTGGGGCTTACTTCTGAGTAGATATGTATAGGTTTGTATATACATATATATTACCATTTGTATATATTTGTAACATATATTACCATTTGTATATCAATTGTGCATTTTACTTTGTATTCTATATTCTCTTCCCTTAAGATATATTTAGAATATGAAGGAACTTCATTTGTTGAATGGGATATTCCTTCATTATGTGCTGTAAGTGATAGAAGGTAAGGATCACAAATTATCTAAAAGCACATACCTAATAGAGAGAGGTTGGAGACAGAAAAGCATCAAGTGTTTGGCCTTTTACGGCTGACTGCTCCCTTTGAAAATACAGTAAAATATTATAGTTTATGCATCTGTTATTCATTTGGGGCAAGGTCAGGAGAGGACAACCTAGTGATCCTTTACTGATAGTAGGTGATTACAGAAGTATGAGAGTCATTTCTGCCTAGAGCAGAGGAGTTCCTTCTTAGATATTTTTGTGTTGCCCCCTCCCATCTTATACTTTTTAATCTTTACAAAGACTGTACTAAGATAGCTGCCATTTAGTTCCCAATAATCTAATTATTACTACAACTGCTTGAGGATGGGATGTGAGATATATATGACCTGTATAACTGTTTGCAGGATAGGAAACTTCATTATCTTGCTTTGAACATTTCATGTGACTGCCTCATTCTCTGGTGCGATGTTAGCCCATGCTAACCTATAGCTCTGCTGCTTTAAACTAAGGCGGTCATGTGCCTGGCACTTTTTCCTAGTTTGCACACACTTTATTCTGGCTTTGTTAGTCATGGTAGTGGAGCCTTGCCCCCTTACACCAGAAATCCAGCCACTTTTCTCCATTCTGAAATTTCAGCAAGCTTAAAGCATATCTTTGCAGCTGTAGTAGTAGGAAGCTTTTTAAAAATGAAAACTGAAATCCTCAGGAAGTTGGATTGTATACCAAAAGCACACTGTGTGTGTTTTTTGTGCTTCATAAAATTGCAGAATAAATGAGCCCTTCCTCTAGGATAGGTGGTTGGATACTGTATTGACATTAATTTGTGTGCTACTGTCTAGCAAAGCTTGGGTCAAACCATATATTTTTGTAAACATGTATAATTATAGCCCAGAATACATTTTTTAGATGTAAAAAATGCATTGGGAGGGGCCGGTTCAAATTAGAGACGAGAAGAGGCAGGAGTGTAATCCTTTCACTGTTTCCCCACTCCAAATCACTTCCACCAAGATCTCCCCCTACCCCCATGGGATTTCAAATGTGTGCTTATGGCAACAAATCTTGCCTTGTTGTAGTGTGATTTAATTAGCACTTCTCTTGAAAAACCAGGTTCTCATTCTGGGGGTGCTCCAGGATCTGGTGCTGCATTAGATACTCAGGTAGCAGCAGTAGCTAGGTGGATTTTTGTCCAGCTTCGGCTGGTGCAGCAGTTATATCCATTCCTGGAGCAGGTGTAATTGGTCGTGGTTACACATACACATTGGTCGTGGTTTACATCAAATTCTGGAATAGTGTAATTTGTTCTATGTGGGACTGCACTTGAAAAGTATTCAGAAATTTCAGTTAATGCAAAATACCACTTCAAGGCTCTTATCAGTCAGTTTTAGGGAGTATGTCACTCTATTATTGTACCAGTTTCATTGTGTTTGTTACCATCTTTAAAGCTCTAAACCCGGGCTCTCCAACCTTGGGTCCCCAGATGTTGCTGGACTACAGCTCCCAGAATCCCTTGCCATTCGCCATGCTGGCTGGGTATGCTGGGAGCTGTAGGCCAGCAACATCTGGGGACCCAAGGTTGGAGAGCCCTGCTCTAAACAGTTTAGGACTAAGACACTCTTCTTCCTATACAATTGTGTCTGTCTCATGTGGTCAGCTGGAAAGGTCCTTCTGTGTTTTTCATAAATGACTGAAGTTTGGTTGGTGGGAACCATGAAAAGGGCCTTTTCTGTGGCAGCGCTAAACATGTGCCCAGAAAAAAATTGGGGAAAAACATTCTTCCCCATTTTTTTAAGGACCATTCTTACTTGCTTCTGAACAATTGAACAGTTTTAGATTATGAAATATTTTCTTTTAGCATGATGATTAAATATTTAATAGAAGTTGTTTATATATTGATACCTAGGCTTTAATCCCATCAAATGATTTCTAAAAACTATCATATAAGAAGACTTTTATAGAAAGACAAGAAATGTAAAATTTCTGGAAATCATAAAGCCAGGGGGGAAATGTTTTTTAAATCCTCTTTGTAAGATTGCTAGCATAATTATTTATTCCATTCCTTATTAAAATTATTGATCTAATGTATCCTTTACTGACAGACATTTAGGGATGCTTCAAGTCATGCTCAGTTTCCCAGCATGTCACTAGAGTTACCATAACATAATATGGAAGAAAATGTGCATACTTGACATTTTGTTTTTTGTTCTATAGAGTCCTGCGTTTCTGGGTTTGTTCTGGTTAGATACCGTAGCAGTCAATTAATGTAGTTCTAATCTAAAATCCACATGTGAAAGAAACACTGTAGGTTATCCCTCCACTACCACCAGATGTGACAGAACAACATGTGGGTTATCCCACCTATGCTTTTTTTTTTTAATTGAGTCTTGGGTCTACATAACTCAATGCCACCATTTTTAATAGAGTTCTCAATTAGACTCCACCACTAGGGTTTGCTGCCTCAGCTATGAAACCTTTTAACTGCTGCTACTAGAATAAACCCTCTCTACCTAAAAGAAACTCAGTATCCTCGTTCCTATGGTATAGGCAGCAGCCATTCCAGCAGGCTGAGAGGAGGGAGATGAGAGGGAGTGCAGGGCCATTCCACCAGCCCTGCTGAAAGGCCTCCCTCATGACGGCTCCTTCTCCCTCTACTGTCACCACCACCAGCCATTCCAGCAGGCTGAGAGGAGGGAGATGAGAGGGAGTCCTCAGGGCCATTCCACCAGCCCTGCTGAAAGGCCTCCCTTCTGAAGGCTCCTTCTCCCTCAACTGCCACCAGCAGCAGCCTTTCCAGCAGGCTGAGAGGAGGGAGATGAGAGGGAGCGCAGGGCCATTCCACCAGCCCTGCTGAAAGGCCGCCCTCCTGAAGGCTCCCCCTCCCTCTACTGTCACCACCACCAGCCATTCCAGCAGGCTGTGTAGAGGGAGAAGAGAGGGAGCGCAGGGCCATTCCACCAGCCCTGCCAAGAGTACAGTAATACCTAGGATTGCAAGTAACTTGGTTTGAGAGCGTTTTGCAAGACAAGCAAATTTTTAAATATTTATTTATTTATTTATTTTACTTGATATACAAGCGACGTCTTGCAATACAAGTACTGTAGTACGGCTTAAATTAAAAATCTCTGTACACATTTGGGGGGGGGATTTTGTTTTGATATAAGAGTGTTTTGGATTACAAGCACGTTTCCGGAATGAATTATGCTCTCAATCCAAGGCATGACTGTATTAATTAATATTCCCCCTTCTTCCCTCCCCATTCCTTTTTCCTTGTGTGTCGTGTCTTTTTAGATGGTAAGCCTGCGGTCAGGGACTGTCTTGTTAATTGCTGTGAACCGCCCAGAGAGCTTCAGCTATTGGGCGGTATTAAAAAATGAAATAAATAAATAAATTGAAACTGCACTAGAGGCATTTCAAAATGAACAAAAAATAAGATGTTCATTAATGGGAATTATTTACAAAACTGAATAAAATGTTGCACTTCAAATAATAGGTTGAGATTGCTTAAAGGTTCTTAGATTAAATATGGTTGCTTACCTTTCTGAATAGGTGAGAGAGTTTTTTGCAGCTAAATAAAATCTCAATAGCTTTTACTTCAGATTAGATTTCCCTAAACTCCACTCCACAAACAAGAGCAGTTGTAGGAATTTCTCTAAATTTCCTTACAAACAGGAACAGATGCTGTACAAGAGTCTTCCTCTGCCTCCAGTTCTCCCTGATTCTTCTGGCTTCTAGGATGAATCAGATGTTTCAGGGACTACTTGCTGAAGTTCCCTCTGGTCAGATATAAAATAGAAACCTAAAATGTATTCTGTATAACATACTTTGCTCATGAAATTATCATGTTTGGTATATTAAATTAAAAAATATAGTTTATTCAGACAGTAATTTCAAATTTACTGAGTTTACTTTTAAAAGTTTTTTATTTTAATGATAATTTTATTTATTTATTTATTTATTTATACCCCGCCTTTTTTCCTGCAAGGAACCCAAGGCGGCTTACATAATCCTCCTCCTCCTCTCCATTTTATCCTCACAACAACCCTGTGAGGTAGGTTAGGCTGAGAGTCAGTGACTGGCCCAAAGTCACCCAGTGAGTTTCATGACCGAGTGGGGAATAGAACCCGGATCTCCCGAGTCCCAGACCAACACTCTCACCACTATGCCACACTGGCTCTCGGTTTATGAGCAAATTGAGTTATACCATAATATAGTTTTTGTTCCTAAAGCAGCCTTCTTCAACCTAGTGCCCTCCAGATGTTTTGGACTACAATACCCAGGCTCCCAGCATTTCTGACCATTGGCTATGCTGCCAGGGACTGATGGGAGCTGAAGTCCAAAACATCTGGGCGGCAACAGACTGAAGAAGGCTGTTTTAAAGCAACAAAGTCACTTTAGATCTGTAAAGAGTGCTAAAAAACCCTATTACATATTTTCCCTATTTCCCAACATTTCCCCAAAAAACGCAGGGGGGAAAAAGTGGTGGGTTCTTTTCATGGCTTCAAAATTTCTGGAAATTTTACATCTCAAGGCAGCACTCAGATTGTGATACTCCCTGTCCAGATGGATTTGTCTTACCCCTTCAATTATGGCCTTTCTGTTTAGGCATGTATTTGGCTTGCCTTCTGCTTTTTTCTTTTTCTTGTCAGTTTCCTTCTTAAACTGTTTTGCTCTGCTGTGGTTTGGTTATTTTATTGTATTACGATCCTTATGACTTGACTGTATTTTTTCTTTACTGTTCTTAAATAGTGAAAGCTGCTTTGAGTGTCTGTTGAAATGAAAAGGCAGAGTAGAAATTCAGTGAATAAGGGAACGATCCTATGGCCCCTAGACATTGTCTGAAGGGCTATAGGATTGTTCGGATTCCCAGCTTTGAGGTCAGAGACAGTGCTCTGACCTCGAAGTTGGGAACTGGGCCCCCTCCCTCACCCACTCACAGCCCATGGGAAAAGAACCATGCCAGCTGCGCGTCAATGTTGGGAAAGTGACTTCCGAGAGGGATTAAACAGGGCAGGGAGGGGAGGAGACTGGTGCAGCCAGGATACAAGGTATCCTAAAGCTGCTCCAGCCTCCTTCCCTCCCCCTCTGAAATGTCCATCTAGCGAAAATGCAGAGCAGGAGGAGCAGGAAGGCAAAGATCACCTCTGCCGATCCTCCCATTCTGCATTGGATGAGCATGACTCTCAGAGTTCAGGGGCTCACACTCATGTCCATAGGATTGTGCCCTAAATCAATATAATATGGATGTGGCCTCCAGGTTGAATGCTAGGTGGGAAAGCCTTCAAAACTAATATAATATATGAGAACATTAAGATTAATGTGCAATTTGCAACAAAGTCCTATGCATGTTTACTCAGAAATAAGTCCAATTTAATTCAAGGGAATTTACTCTCAGGTTAGTGTGTGTAGAATTGTAGCCTTAATGAGTTTACTAATGTCTAAAAAGCTGATAACTCCCTGGTCTATGCGGTGTTAGCTATTAAAATAACAAAAATAATTTTGTTAAAAAGTGATGGAAAGAATAAAATTTTGGAGGGCAAAATGAGTGAAGTTGGCAAGAGGACATTCTAGAACAGGGGTGGGAAGCTGCAGGAGGTAAGGGGGGAATTTTCGCTCCAGTGGGCCAAAACCACTCCCCCTTGTGGATGCTGAAATTTAAAAGAAAACTTAAATGGCATCCATAGTGGCTATGGAGTGCCAAAAGGGTAAAAATTTGCTTGTTTGTTTTATATATATGTGTGTGTGTGTGTGTGTGTGTGTGTGTGTGTAGTAATACCAAAGTAACTTGCAAGTAACTTGGTCTGAGAGCGTTTTGCAAGACAAGCAAATTTTTTTGACTTGATAAACAAGCGACGTCTTGCAATACAAGTAGTGTAGGGTTGTAACCGCTCACCTCGTGCAGGCGTAGCGGGCTGAAATTGGCCCCACTCACGTCCGCCAGAGACTCACTTTGATATAAGAGTGTTTTGGATTACAAGCACGGTTCCAGAACAAATTATGCTTGCAATCCAAGGTATTACTAACTATATATATATATATATATATATATGAATTCAGGGGTGGCAGGTGCACATGTGGCCTGCAGGTTTCATGTTTCTAGAAAGACCCAGGCTAAGATTAAATGGAACAATAAGAAATATAGATTTCCATAATTATTGCGATCTACTTAATGTAGACTTTTAAAATATTGCTATAGTTCACCAGAGGCAACACTGCATTGTTCAGTTCCTGGAACGCATCGGGTTGGACCAGTAGTTACAAGTCCGGTAAGCTGTCAACCGTTGGTTTCAATATCAATATATTATCAGAACTATATGACTGCACTCTAGAAACTAAACTTTCATTTTAAAGACTAGATTTTTGACAGATTTAGAAACAACAAGCTTAACATGTCACACAAACGCCTCCAAAGTTTTGAGTCACAAAGAAAATATTTAATGGGGATTTATCCTAAATTTCAGTATTCAGTGTGTTGTCAACATTGTTTATTCAAAAGCTATTGAGAAAGGGAAAAAGAACTATAGCTTCAGCTGTTATAGTTTACTTAAAAATACTTTAAAGTTAGCTGAAAACTGCAGTGCTGGAGAGAGACTAAATACACCATCCCCATTGGCTGACAGGTTTATGACATCACTGTTCAGCTCCTCCAGCTATTGCTAAAAAAAACACAGGTCTACAGCAATTGAACTGGGTATTTACTCTCTTGCCTTCCTTTTTTATAGCTTTGCTTTCACCTACCAGGCCCTTAAGTTGAGAAAATTGAAATCTTTTAGGTTGTAGGAAGATGGGGGCACTATTCCTCCAACTACTATTAATGAGCTGGGCTCTCCCAGTGTCTCTCCTGCCTTTCTTGATCAATCTGTTACTTTGCAGATCACAAAAATCTTACCTCTTATTTAGGTGGGAGATGAGAGGCAATTAGCAACTCTCTCTACCCCCATCTCTAAGATCCTGGGGAAATGAACTAAATGAGATCAGAAGCAGAGATTGCTGGATCTGTTTGAAAGGAGAAGCAATGGCATATTATAATCTGATGTGTATGTTTGGGGTCTTGATAGCCTCCTGTGTTGTAGAGGCAAGCCCTTTGGGTGGAGGGAAGGAGATGGAAACAGAGCCAGGCAGTCTGTGTATGAACTGTGGGGAAAGGCATAGGAAAGTGGTGGGTGGACTGAAGCAATTTCACCCACTGAAAACTGAGAGCTAGGAGAAATCCCCATTGTTGGTTTAAAACAGATTAGTCGTCAGATATATAGAGATAGATAGATAGATAGAGATAGATAGATTAAAGGGAGCAGCCAATAATTTTTAGTTCTTCGTCGTGGTCTCTGTGCTTCACACACATGGGCTCTGCGCCTGCGCAGAGGTCCTTCGGGAAACTTCTATAGCTAAGGCGTTTTGGCGGGAACCCCTCCCCCACCGAGGACTGAGCATGCCCGGAGGGGTTCCCGCCTATTCCCTCAGTTCCTTTTCGACCGCCATTGTGGCAAGTCACTTCGGAACTTCTCCTCGTTTGGAAAGTATTTTCAACAAGGCGTTTCTCTTCCTTTCTCAAATATTTTTGTTTCTTTTCTTTTCACTGGATTACTTTCTGTTCCCATTTGGGGAAAATGTCCCACAAAGGGGCGTTCCGAAAATGTGTCCTCTGCGGAGCTAAACTCCCCTCAACTGACGGCCACTCACTTTGCGTTTTTTGCCTCGGTGAGGGCCATAAAGTGGATGCCTGTCCCCACTGCCAGGCCTTTACGAGACAAACGCGCCGGCAGCGGGCGGACCATCTCAAGGCTGAAATGTGGACCAGGGCTCTTCGGGCGGACGCCTCAGACCCTGTGGCAGCGGCCGGGCCGGCTGCGGTTGAACACGTAAGTCCGCAAGCCCGTCCTGTGCCAGCGGAGGACAGCACGAGTGCAGGGCACAGCTTGGCTATTGCCAAAGCCAGAAAATTGGCGAAAAAGGCGAAAACCAGCCTGACTAAGGGGAAGGAGAAGAAAAAGAGACATCATAAGCTGGACAAACGCACGAAGTTGAGAGCTCTGCCCGCTTCGCCTCCGCCCCCATCGCAGTCGGCTGACTCGGTGGTGAGAGCCTCTCCTTCCCCGCCGAGGCCGTCGACATCGATGCCCTCGATACCGGCAGTCGCTTCCACCTCGATATCGGAGGGTGAGCTAAGGGAGGAGTCTCCCGTTGTAGCTGCTCCACCGCAAGGACAGCCCACTACACAGGAGTCGGGACGGCGTTCTCCTTTACCTGCTGCCTCCAGCCTCCACCGGAGGGACCGTTCGGTGTCGAGTCGCCGCTCGCTCCACCGCTATCGGTCCCGCTCACCACTTTCTGACTGGGATCGGGGTTCGACCTGGACTGGTCGGCCTAGTCAAGCTTATTGGGACGAATATTCCTACTACTATCGGGACCGGTATGAGGACAGCCGTCGCTATCGGTCCCCCCCTAGGCGGCCGCCTTCCCAATGGTCGCACGGAGACACCCGTCATCGCCATGGGAGTACACGTACCGCGCCCTCAGCCGTGTTGGGAAGGGCGCCAACGCCAGCATCTCCGGTCCTCTCTACGACCTCCAGTCGGCAGCCACCACCGATCCCACCACGTTCCTCCCCGACTTCTCGATCACCGCCTCGAGCGGCTTCGACTTCGGCCAATGACTATGAATCAGACTCGGACTCATCGGTATCGAGAGCCTTCTCAGGCCCGTCCCCAGATCCGCTGGTCTCCTCCCGTGATGCCCCTTCTCCTTCTGAGGACATGGGTCATTTTACAGACAGGATTCATCGCATGGCACAGGCACTGGGTCTTCCTACCCAACGCCAAGAAGAGCGCATCCAGGACCCTGTCTTTGACGCAGTCCATACCGAGGATTCGGTACCGACGGCGATTCCCTTTCTGCCGACTTTGCTTCACACAGCTCGTCAGACATGGAAGACTCCAGCAACGCTTCCCGCGACAGCTAAGCGGCTGGATAGCATGTATAGAGTCACGGAGGACGACGTGAAGTTCCTCTTTTCGCACCCTCCACCAAATTCCATCGTGGTGGAGGCTGCACAGGGAAAATCGGCCAGACAACATAGTACACCAGTGGACAAAGAAGGCCGGCGCCTTGACCTCTTGGGACGGAAAATTTACTCGACCTCGTCCCTAGCTCTCCGTGTGGCCAATTACCAAGCTACTATGGGTCGCTACCAATTGTTCCTCTGGGAAAAGATGGGATCGCTTATCGCCTATCTCCCCGACGACCACAGGGAGCTAGCCCGGGTTTTTCAAGATGAAGCTGTCCGGCTCTCCCGTCAGCAGATTAACACAGCCAGGCACCAGGCTGACTGTGATGCTAGGGCCATAGTTGAAGCAATCGCCTTAAGACGTCACGCCTGGCTCAGGTCCTCCAACCTGACTCCAGAAGCCCGGTCCAGGATTGAAGATCTACCGTTCGATGGGGTGGGACTCTTCAATTCCACCACCGACGACGCCATGGACACCATCTATAAAGTCCGGACCACGGCGAAGAAAATGGGATTCATCACCCAGCCATTGGCTCGCCCTTATCGGCAAGGCAGATGGCAGCGTCCGAGACCTCCTTTCACTCCTACGCAGCCACAGCAGCAGCGTCAAGCACGTCCGCAGCAGCCCTCCGTACCGAGACGCTCATACCAACAATCCCGGTACCAGGGCTACCGCAAAGGTGGAGACCAGGGCAGGCGGCGGGTTTGACTCCGAGCGAAGCACGAACAGCGCCAGCCCCTACTTCGACGGTCGTTTGTCATCCTTCCTACCATCATGGAGGAACATTACAACCGACCGCTGGGTCCTCGCCATCGCCCAACACGGCTATCGAATCAACTTCGACGTCCTACCGCCCTTCCTCGGCCTGAAAGCTACGCCACCCTCTCGTCCCCTGCTCCTCGAGGTCGTGACCCTACTCCACAAAGGGGCAATCGAGAGGGTTCCACCGGCGTCTCTTCACAAGGGGCTGTACTCCCGCTACTTTACAGTCTCGAAGAAGGGCGGAGGGCTGCGTCCAATATTGGATCTCCGGGGGGTGAACCGTTTTATTACACCGCAGAAATTCCGGATGTCGACCCTTCAATCCATCCTGCCCCTTCTACATCACGGGGACTGGTTCGCCTCCATCGACCTACGCGATGCCTATTTCCACATCGCGATCCACCCAGACAGCCGTCGATTCCTTCGATTTTGCATAGGACAGGATGCCTTCCAATTCACGGTGCTTCCGTTCGGCCTCTCCACCGCCCCGAGAGTTTTCACCAAGTGCGCGGCCGTCGTCTGTGCTCACCTTCGCTCATGCGGGATCCAAGTCTACCCGTATCTGGACGACTGGCTCCTAGTCGACTCGACCAAACAAGCGCTGTCTCGGGCGGTCGACTTCACTCTCACTCTACTCCGAACACTAGGATTCTACGTGAATTGGGAAAAATCGGTCCTATGTCCTTCGACATCGATTCAGTACATCGGGGCATCTCTGGACTCCATCCGAGCCAGGGCGTTTCTCCCACGGGACCGTGTGGAGAAAATTCCGAAGTTGGCAACAAAGCTGTTCAACGCTCGCCGAGTGACTGCCTTTGCAGTTCAGCGTCTCCTGGGTTTTATGGCATCGACAGTCGCAGTGGTCGCCTTCGCAAAACTCCGGATGCGTCCACTGCAGACATGGTTCTTGCGTGCCTTCGACCCGACCTCCGATGCGCATCGCACTTACCTGATCCTTCCCCACCGCACCCGGACCTCGCTTCGCTGGTGGATGGACCCCGCTCATCTATCACACGGTCTCCCGTTCCGGAAACCTCAACCAACCAAGACATTGACAACAGACGCCTCTCTCCTGGGTTGGGGCGCCCACTCAGGCAGCCAAACAGTACAGGGTCGTTGGTCCGGACGCGACCTCTACAGACACATCAACTATCTCGAATTACTAGCGGTCTGGAAAGCCCTCCGGGCCCTAGTACTCGATCTTACCGGTCACCACATACAAATAGTAACAGACAATACTACGGTGGTGGCCTACATCAACAAACAGGGGGGCACGAGATCTCTCTCTCTCAACTCCCTCACCCAGCGCATATACAATTCGGCAATCCCAAGACGCATGTCCTTCACGGCGATCCACATCGCTGGGAAGGACAATGTGTTAGCCGATGCCCTGAGCAGGCTGACTCAGACATCTCACGAGTGGCAACTAAGCTCGTCGGCTCGCGCCTCCATCTTCCGGGCGTGGGGGACGCCGACAGTAGACGCTTTCGCCACATCGACGAACACAGCCTGCAGGGACTTTTGCAGCAGAGCGGGATCAGACCCGGCGTCGATGGGGGATGCCTTCCTTATTCGATGGTCGGGCGCACTGTTTTACTTGTTCCCGCCCATCCCACTGATAACCAGGGTTGTGGAGAAGCTGGAACAGGATCACACAGACTGCATCTTGATAGCCCCATGGTGGCCAAGACAGACGTGGTTCTCCAGCCTCCTTCGCCTCAGCGCAGGTCTCCATGTCAGGTTACCATGCTACCCGGGTCTACTCACTCTCGATCACGGTCGCATTCTCCACCCCGATCTCGACTCTCTTCACCTCACGGCGTGGAGGATACGGCCGCGGCTACGGCTGCCTTGCCCCTGGCTATAGCGGACATCCTCCTGGCGGCGAGAAAACCATCGACTCGTCGTTCTTACGACAGCAAGTGGATTGCTTTCACGGCTTTCTGTGGGACAGTTAATATAGATCCATTCAACAGTCCCATTTCGACCGTCATGCATTTCCTACATTCGCTCTCACAGAGGGGCCTCAAACTCACCTCTGTCAAGGTGTACCTTGCGGCAATTTCGGCTTACCACCCGCCGTTTGAGGGCCGAACTGTCTTCTCGCACCCTCTTATACGGCAATTTTTAAAAGGACTACATAACCTGTTTCCTCCAACCAGAACTCTGCTCCCCACATGGAGTCTCTCAGTTGTATTATCAGCACTTACCAAGCCTCCGTTTGAACTGCTCGCAACCGCTGACATCCGTCTGCTCACCTGGAAGGTTGCATTCCTGGTCGCTGTCACGTCAGCGCGTCGCTCTGGAGAACTTTGTGCGCTCCGTATCGACGCGCCTTACTTGAATTTCCACCGGGACAAAGTTGTCCTTTACCCGGACTTGTCATTCTTACCGAAAATAGTCACTAACTTCCACTTATCCCAACCAATTTCGTTGCCAGCCTTTTTTCCTTCCCCATCGACACCACTGGAACGCTCTCTCCATACCCTCGACGTCCGTAGAGCTCTGGCTTTCTACAGGACACGCACTGAGTCATTCCGGAAGTCTCCGCATCTTTTTGTGTGTTATGGCACTAGACGTCTGGGGTCTCCCGTGTCTTCCCAACGTTTCGCGAAGTGGGTAGTGGCCACTATTCGATTGGCCTACGACATGGCAAAGCTGCCCCTGCAAGACTGTATCCGAGCTCATTCTACCAGGGGAGTAGCGACATCCACCGCCTTCGGCAGAGGAGTCTCCCTTGACGACCTTTGCCGTGCCGCCACCTGGTCGTCACCGTCGACTTTCGTCAGACATTATCGACTCGATACCAGGACGAGGTCGGATTGCGCATTTGGCAGAGCTGTCTTATCCTCCCTCTCAGGATGAATCGCACCTGCCCTCCTCCGGTAAGTTAGCTTGCTACATCGCCCATGTGTGTGAAGCACAGAGACCACGACGAAGAAGAACAGGTTGCTTACCTGTAACCGTGGTTCTTCGAGTGGTCATCTGTGCATTCACACAACCCGCCCACCGACCCCGCTACGGTGCTCATCCCTATTGATATACTTCTGCATGCCTATGTTACAGCTGATTTAGGCACTCGACATCATTGTCGTCGTCGACGCTCAGATATTGAGCTCTCATATTCTCTCGGTCCTGGGGCCACAATAGGCGGTCTCAGAGGAACTGAGGGAATAGGCGGGAACCCCTCCGGGCATGCTCAGTCCTCGGTGGGGGAGGGGTTCCCGCCAAAACGCCTTAGCTATAGAAGTTTCCCGAAGGACCTCTGCGCAGGCGCAGAGCCCATGTGTGTGAATGCACAGATGACCACTCGAAGAACCACGGTTACAGGTAAGCAACCTGTTCTTCTTGGCAGAATTGGATAAAGCTTGCAGGCAGAGTTTCCCTGTCTGAAGGGATCACACCTGCCAAATTTCAGATGAATAGGTGCAAGACGTTTTGTGCAAGAGCAACCTTTACAGTCTGTTTGGGCTTTTCCCCCATACGTTTTTTGTGGGCAATTGTTATGAAAATAACGTAAAACATAGAAGTGGCCATAACAAAGAAACCCGCAAGATTTCAGAAGGATAGGTACAGCAGTATTTGTAGAAGAATGTTCTTTAAACTTGGAAGGGGAGTGTTTGCTACCACTTTCTGCCTTTCATAGGGTTTGTGTTGTTTGCAATGTGTATGAAAATGAATTCATCGTAGAGGTATCTATGCAAGAAAATTTCAGAGGGATAGAAGCAGCTACTAGGGAGTTACAATTAATGAAAAATAGTTTACGGCTTTTGTTTTGTTTTCTGCTCCGCTGGCACTGAAGTCACAGAAACTGCAATAGAACGGGTGGATGATGGATGTGAACATCCAGCATTTTCCAAGCAAGCACCCAGTACTACACACACCCAGGTCCAACATACTCCACCAAAACTCTTTTAACATTCTTGCTCCTGGGAGAGAGAACTAGCAAAGAGTACTGAACTGAACACTAGAACCATCCTGCAATATATTGCTTCAAGCTTTTCCACGTGAGGCTGTTAATCTGCTGTATTTAATTTTGGTTTTGTCACAGAATTGAGATCTGAGCACTACATGAAGTGCATTTCCTTTCCTGCTTTTCTGCTCCATAAGTGCTAGGTGGCACTGTGCTATAGCAGAATAGCGCAAATACACAAGTGAAAAAGTGGTTTCTTTCACAATTAACTACCACATTTTCCCTGCCACAAAAAAATCTTACCAAAAGTGCTGTTTAGATACAGAAACCAAACTGGAGGGTCACGATGTCATCTAAAGAACCCATAAGCAACTGTGAGTAGGGAGTGGCAAGTGCACAATAAATGCCTCATGTAGAAAAGCTCTTCATCCCTCCCACAAAGCACTGTGATTAGAAAACCCTGGTAAAATGTATTAAATAAATAAATAAATAAAATAATTCACTGTGATTAGACGCTAGAGCTGTCAGTCACAAATGAGCTGTCATCTCTCCCTTGTTGGGGTTGGAGTGGAGAAATGGTCTGTGTGCCAGCAAGCTAAATGAAGCCCTGGCTGTCCACACACAGCAGCAGAGTACTCTCCCCACGCAGCAGTCAGCTTCAGCCTTTCCAGCAGCTTCCATCCAGGACTCGGGAATCACGCTGTAGCCAAAACAGTTCTATTCTGTTTTATTAACTTATTACAAAGTATCACTACAGGTTACTTTACAGTCCATATACAAAGTACAAAGCCTTGAAGATACATCCAGCTCAGCAAAAAGCAAGTGCAAGCATGTGCGGCTCAGAATCATGCAAGCAGGGCCGGTGCTACCATTAGGCCAACTTGGCAGCTGCCTAGGGCGCAGGGCTAAAGGGGGCACCAGAAACGCCTTGGAAAAAAATACAGCACTCTCAAGTGGGAGGGGGGGCGCTAAATATCTGATCTTGCCTAGGGCACCAAACTGCCTTGCACCGGTCCTGCATGCAAGCATGATACATATGTCCAAAGCCTTGCCACTACATGTCATTGGCCTATGTACACCACATGACCTCCTGTCCCACGGTTAGCATTTCCCATACAAGAATAGCTCCGTAAACATAGACAGCCAGGTCTCACGCTGTCTGGAAAGTTCCCAGATAAGCAGCACAGAAGCCGCTGAAAAACATAACAAAACATAAACATTACACAAAGCCTGTTTTTCTCCATACACTAACATCCCTCCCAGCTCTCTGTTGTGATATGTATCACTTTACCAGCTGCAGCACATTGTTTACACATGGAAGAGACAGAATGGCTGTAAACAGGTTTTGTTATGTCTTACTAGAATCCTTTATTCTGGGCTGTGAGAACAACATGAGCTGGTCACATGGTTTGTATGTTCTGATGACGTGCTAACTTGTTTTCTGTCTGAAGCCATCTTAGAGAGAAGCTGGACTGCTTTCTCTCTTCTTCTGGTTCTTCTTGCTAGACTTTGTTCCTGCAACAATGTAACGTCTTTGCTGAGGTGGAGTGAAGCTCAACTTACTCCACTGGATGTAATGCTTGCTATGCATTTATACTCTGCACATGGACTGTAACTAGGAAATGTATACTCTGTAGAACTTTACTTGCTAAGTAAATAAACAGGTAGAAATAGACCTATGGTGTTACAGAGTGTTTCCTGACTCCATGGATTAATCTGCAACGGGGAAGCTGGAAGCAAGTCTGATTACAGGGGCAGACTGGGCTGGTCAAAATTGGCACCGACACAACACGCTGCACGCTGCGTAGGGAGGTGAGATCTGGAAGATCTGTGTGTGGGGTTTCAGGCGTCTGTTAGCACACAGATAGGATTATAAATCTCCCAACTCTGCTCACACGCCAACACTCTCTCCATCCTGCATTTTCCTTATATGAAAAGCTTAGGGAGAAATGTATCAATTTTTTCATACACACTGTCTCCAAATTGCTAAAAAAAAAAGCTTCAGGAAGGCTCAGTTTCAGTCCACTTCGGAAGAGCCCCACTTCAATTTGGACATCTCCCAAATCAGCCCAATTCAGTTTGGGATTTGGACAAATCCAGTGAACACCCCTAATAGGTGGGATGCAAATGCTACTACTAAATTTGCATTTGGGGGTTTACATCTTCCAATTGATTATCCAAGTATACTCAAAATTGTTGTGTGACTGTGTCGTGGAAAGGGACTACATCTGAACAAAGATTTATCAGCAACCTGACCAACCTACCTCCTAAAACATGGAAGGAAAATTGAGATTGATAGATCTCCTTTATATAAGAGTAATTGACCAGACTTCATTTCTATGCAAAAGTCCTTTCTCTTCATTTAGGGCGCAATCCTATGGCCCTCTGACCTTGCCTGGGGGGGGGGGCATAGCATAGGTCAGACTCCCCACTGTGACTTCGGAAATGCCTTCTGAGGTCACAGCGGGGACTCCACCTGCAGAGTGCCCTCCTCTCCCACCTCGCAGCCAACGCAGTTCTTTTCGCACTGGCTGGGAACCAAAGATGGAAGACCATCTTCAGTTCTGGGGGGGGAGGGAGCAAGGCGCCACTGTGTTCTGCTGAATCCTGGTGGTGCCTCAGCCTCTCCTTGCGAGGAGAGGTGAAACATATTTAGCAGCTGAAATAGGCCATCTAAATGTTTTTATGGGTGAGGGGAGCACAGCAGGTAATCCTATCCACCATGCTCCTCCCGCCTTCAATTGGATGCACATAATCCTCCAAGTTTGGAGAGTTTCAGGCACCCACATAGTATGGGGCTGTTAAACTCTTTATTATATACAAATATATACAAAAATATATTAATAAAAAAGCAATCTGAATAGTAGAACAGAAAAGAATAAAATTAATCAGAAGAACTCCATAATGTCCTTCACTTTCTCTTCAAATCCCACTGGTACAGGACTTAGAGACAAGTCTGCCTCCCCAAACAGGCAGCAAATTCCCTTACTTCCCCTCTTTTATCCCTTTTTTCTCATCAAAAAGGTCATCATGTCATTCTGCCACCTAGCATCCAGGGGCAATCTACACCTACCGGTAATAGTTATTGCAGTACTGGATCACTTTTGTGACATGCGGGCACAAGACGCACTCACTTTTCAGTTCCTGTCTTGCATCCTCATTCCTCTGTTCTTTAATTTCCTGGAGTTCCTTTATTATGGTTTTTCCTGTCGTTGCGATTCACTATCCCAGTACATGGCTATGTGTGTGCTCACTGGGCACTGTCATTGCCTGTCATAGCCAATTGTTTTTGAGGGGCGGGGAACATTCAGCTTTTGTATCCCAAAGCAGAGATTGCTTTCCCACCTCTCTCCCTGTATGGTTTCTCTCTCTTGCAAAGTGAACTAAAGAGTAAGTGCTTCCCCACTACGTAAATGAGCCAAAATGCATGTCTACTCAAAAGTAAATCACAAAGCGAAAAGGACCAATCGAAATACCAGTAACTCCAAGATTGCTTTCCCACCACCCTCCTTCATCATGGCTTCTCTTTGAATGTCTACTCAGAAGTAAATCACATTATCTTCAATGGCCTTACTCAGAAGTAAATCACATTGATTTCAGTGGAGCTTATTCTTGGGAAATAGCACGGGAGGGAGCAAGACTGCTTTGGTTTTGGGTTGGAGCAAAATGGGTATGCTCATCCTGCTGGCTTCACCCAATGGGAGGATAGCAGCAGCAAGCAGCAGCAGCAGCCCCTCATCTCTTCCCTTCTCCTTTTTTGTGAGATGGAAGTGGGAAGGAAGAGCTTTCTTTTCTCTTTTTAAAAAAACAATCTCACTCCTTTGCATAGATCATGGGCCAAAACAAAAAAAAAGGAACCCTTTCTCTTAAAGGGCCATTTTCCCTGCATGTGCAAGGCAGCACCCCCAGTATAACCGCTATGGAGTTTGTTAGGGGGCAGGGACAGGAGGAACTTTTCCTTATTTTTTAAAAAGCAATCTCGCTGGCTCCTGTGAATAGATGAGACACACACACCCCAATCACCCTTTCTCTTAAAGGTCCATTTCCCCTGCATGTGCAAGGAAATGCCCAGTATTACCGCTATGGAGTTAGGTAGGGGCAGCAAAATGGAATGACTGCAGTACATTTAATGAAGGTGTGCGCTGTGAGTAGTGACTGCGGAATGTGAATATAGCAGTACTGTAATGCTAACTTGATGATATACCATGTAATGCAGATCCGGCCCCAGTCTTGTCTTCATCCTGGAATGCAGATTTATATTACAGTTAAACTACTGTCTCTATTCTCAGAGGCTATCAGAGCTTAGTGGCACTTAACACAACACCGTAGCCTTGCTGTTTCTGTCTCTTGTTTGGTGAGCAAATAAGAAAAATAAGGTAAAAGTGTAGATAGAACAGAAGTGTAGATAGAAGACAGATAAAGCTGTGAAGGACCATACCTCAGTGGTAGAATACATACTTCACATGCGAAAGGTCCCAGGTTAAATAGCTGAAATCTCCAGTTCAAAGGAGCAGGTAGCAAGTGATGTGAAAAACTTCTGCCTGAGGTCCTGGAGAGCTTTGTCCCATCAGGCAGAATAGACATTCGGTGGATTTGCACGTCATGACAAACCCACACTGTAGCACAAGCCACGCAGTGTGGATTGTCTGCCTGAGAGCTCACAATGTGTCTGATAGACAATTGGGCACATCATTGGTCCTTGCCCACCTCCTCCCCCCATGGTCCTCCCATCAGCATCCCAGGGGACCCCGTGGGAGCACTGAGGTTCCCCCCTCCCCGTCACTGTGGGGAGCCCAAAAGGGCTTGCAGCAGTGACAGGAGCAGGGATTGCCCCAGGTAGCTGTCAAGCTGGCTGGAGTGATCTCTGCCCCATGCCGCTGACACAAGCCGAAAGGGCTTGCGGTGGCAGCAGCACAGGGTACAGGGTGGGGGAGCCATGATCGGATTGGTTGACCCACAAGTCAGCCAAACCGATATCCGCCCTGTGCCATGCCACGAGGTATTTAATTGCCTTTAAATACCCTCTTATCTCTGGTAGTTGAGGAAATAACAGCAGAAGAAGCTTGTAGGCTGGATGGGGAACCCATCAGCAATGTGCCCAGCACTTCGCCGCTGCCGAAGCCCAGCTGCCACCGAAGCCCCCCCAGGACCCCCCCGCCACCCCCAGGACCCCCGCCGCCAACCCCGTCATTGTACCTGCTCCTGCCGCCAAAAGCCCCGCCGCCGCCAAAAGCCCCGCTGCTGCTGAAAAAGCCTCCCCGCCGCCGAAGCCCCACCGCTGCTGAAGCCCAGCCGTCGCCGAAGCCCCCCAGGAGCCCCCCCGCCACCCCCAGGAGCCCCCCTGCCACCCCGAGACCCCCCCGCCACCCCCCATCACCGTACCTGCTCCCACCGCCGAAAGCCCCGCCGCCGCCGAAGCCCCCCCAGGACCCCCCAGCCCCCCCGCCACCCCATCACCGTGCCTGCTCCCGCCGCCAAAAGCCCCCCCGCCGCTGAAGCCCCCCCAGGACCACCCCGTCACCGTACCTGCTCCCGCTGCCGCCGAAAGCCCTGCTGCCGCCGAAAAAGCCCCGCCGCTGCCGAAGCCCCGCCGCCGCCGAAGCCCCCCCAGGACCCCCCCGCCACTCCCAGGACCCCCGCCGCCACCCCCAGACCCCCTGCCACCGTACCTGCTCCCGCTGCCGAAAGCCCCGCCGCCGCCGAAAAAGCCTCCCCGCCGCCGAAGCCTCCCTGCCGCCGAAGCCCTGCCGCCGCCAAAGCCCCCCCAGGAGCCCCCCGCCACCCCCGTCACTGTACCTGCTCCCGCTGCCGAAAGCCCCGCCGCCGCCAAGAAAGCCTCACTGCCGCCGAAAGCCCTGCCGCCGCCGAGGCTGCGGCAGCGGCTGAGGCGACGGCGCGGGAGCTGGCGACGGCGGCAGGGGCCCTGAAGGAAGAACCACCACCAGCAGCAGCAGCAGCAGCAGCGACGAGCTCGGCCGCCCGCTTGCCTCAGAGCCGGCCATGTCCCTCAAGCAGTCGCCGACGTCGGGAGCGAGGGAAGGAGGAGGAGACAAGCGCCGGGCCGGCTGCTGGCCACCTCCAGGCGAAGAGCCAGGAAAGGAAAGGCGGGAGCAGCGGTGGAGGGATCCGGGCGGGGCGGAGCCCAGGCCGGCTCGCTGCAGCCCGACCAAGGGGGGAGAGAGAGAGAGGCACGGAGGCCGCGAGCGGGGCGGCAGGCTCAGGTGATTTCCCCTCAGGCAAGCGAGGCTTCTTGGCGGGAAGGCGGTGAAAGGGAGGAGAAGGAAGGGGAGGGGAATTTTTATTGGTATCTATCTTTTGGTGGGAAAGGGAGGGGAATTTTATTGGTATCTATCTTTATTTTTTTTTTTAAAAAAAATATTTTTTAAATTTAAAAAAATGCAGTAGCTGCTGCATTTCCCACCCTAGGCTTATACTCGAGTCAATAAGTTTTCCCAGGGTTTTTTGGGTGGAATTAGGTGTCTCGGCTTATATTCGGGTCGGCTTATACTCGAGTATATATGGGCATTTGTAAATTATTGGAATGCACTCTACATCGGGCTGCCTCTGAAAAGTCTTTGGAAACTTCAGATTTTCTAGAAAGTGACAGTAAGGTGCTTGCCCCTGGAACATATGGTGCCCATTTACAACAGCTGCACTGGTTTCCACTTTGTTTCTGGGCACAACTCAAAGTGTGGTCATTAGCCTTAAAACCCTGTGGTTGGGCCCAAAATACCTAAATGACCATCTCCTCTCATACGAACCTGCCTTCATTTTAAGTTCTGCAGAGGAGGGTCTTCTCTGTGTTCCAACACTGGTGAAGGCACAGTTGGGATATTGGAGAGGCCCTTTTTCTGAGGCTTCACCCAAACTGTGAAATTCTCCTCCCCAGAAGTTCATTTGGCCCCCTCTATCTTGACCTTTCGTTATCTGGTTAAAATGTTTTTGTTTCAGGTAGCCATTTGGCCCATCAAGTTGAGTAGTTTTAATGGACTGATCCCCTGTTTTTTATGGTTTTAAATGCTACTCCTGATTCTTTTTCTAAGGTTTTATGGTGGTTTTAATTTTTGTGGGTTTTATGGATATTATTACATTGTTGTAAGCTGCCCTAAGCATTGTGACTGCAAAAGAAGAACAGGCATACTTTTTCTAAATAATTAATAAATAAAATGTATCCAATTATTTGTAGGTAAACATTTGAGCCTGTACAAGCTCTGTTGTGATATTATGTAGATAAAATGAAATAATTAGCATGTTTTCTCCTTCCTAGTCAGCTGATGATGTGGAACGCTTCTTATCTATAATTGCAGATGTGAGTTGTTTCTTGTGGTATATTAGCCAAGACAATAACAGGTAAAAAAAAATTTAATTTGCTCTTCCTTCTAATAATATGATTCGAAGTATATGTTTAATCTCAAACACATTTGAGTTTTGTTTTTGTTTTTTTGAGGCTATATTCCTAAAATTGTTTATTACTTATTCTTGAGTGATCATGCCTGCTCAAGAGTAAATCATTTCAGGGTTACATGCTTAGTACTTTTTGCTACTAGCATAACCATACACAAACACACACACACACACTTATAAATGGCATTTAGTACTTCTTATAAATAGGAATATGAGTTTTATATTTGAGACTGACTAAAATACTTGAAAGAAATGTTATTACAATGAAGTTTTCAGCTCAAAAGCTGTATTTTGTCATTTAATGCTACTTCTAGCTGATTCTTTGATTATACTATTTCTATCACCAACAGAATTCAGGGCGGAGGTTTTATACTTTTTAATTTTGCATTTTCAAAAATATTACAAAAGTACAAGTATATAAAATGTGTAACAAATTCCCATCTCCCCCCTCCCCCCAAAATATCCCATGTGTATATGTTTAGTTCCAAAAAAGGTAAGTAACATGTGACGTTCATGTTCAAACTCCGTTCATGTGACGGAGTTTGGATAGTTGTGATTATTGAGCATTGTTGTCTGTTTTTACCTTAACAAGTTGTTCCAGAGAGAGCCATGAGTTGCTGGTGGTTTCACTATTGTACTGTCCCTTCTAATGTACTGAGTAAACATATACCATGTTTCCTCAAAATTGTCTTTGGCTCTCTTTTTTTTTTTCAGAGCTTTAAGTTGCTTTGATAACTTTTCCATGAGGGCAATGTTCTATACCCTTTCCGACCAAGTTTCTAGTGCCAAATTAACAGTAGTTTCCCAGTGTTGTGCTATAACTTGTCTCGCTGCAGTCATAAAGAGGATTAGTAGATCTTTAAGAATTAGGTCTTTTAAACTGTCAATGAACAAGTTTAACAATGCTAGTTTGGGATCACAGGGTACCATTTGACCTGTAATAACAGATACTTCATTCATAATTAGTTCCCAAAGGGATTGAACCTTCTCACAGCTCCACCACATATGGAAATAGGGCCCCAGTTGCTGCCATCCTCTCTAGCAGAGTGTGGACTAGATTAAGAATATATTCTCTGACATTTTATAGGTGTGTAGTGCCATCTAAGTACCGTTTTTATGCTGTATTTTTGCAGATACAGATTTGAATGGTTTGCCCCATAGTTTTTGCCAATCCAACATTTTTATGTTACAATTCAGGTCTGTTTTCCCTACTGATTTTAAAGAGCTCAGGTTCCTGGTCATTGAGTCACATAGAAACTTATAAATGTTTGACAGTAGTTTCTTGGAGGAATATGTCATATTTAAAATAATCTGCTCTATGGAACTTAGGGATCCAGCGGCATGAGATAAAACTGTGGAATTGGAAGTAAAATGGATCATTTGATGTATAATCAGCCTGTCAACCTCAACAGTTCCCAGTTTGTCTTTCAGTTGCGTTCCCATAAGGGGTTTCCTATCTTTATAAAGAACTGTAAGTGTATAGAGTTCTTTATGTTTCCAGCCCTTAAATTATTGTTCCCTAGTTTTGTTGTAAAACAGAGGGTGGTGGCAAAAAGGGATAAGAGGTGAGATGGCTGGATTTTTTTAGTCCAGCTTTTTTTAGGCGCTATGTTATTTACGTGAAAAACAGGGGAAACTTCCTTAAAACGGCCGCGTTTTGCGTAAGTGGCGCTTTGTTTTTCATGTTAAAAACAGCATAAAATACATATTCTTGGTTAATAGAATATATGGAATGGTGGAGAAAGAAAAAACCTGGAAAAAGCTACGTGTAACTAGGGATCAGCAATGTGCCCAGCACTCAACTTGCAGCGCATGAGCCGAGCGCTCCTGTTGTGTGAGCTGAGCACGAGCACCAGCTGAGGCGCTCACCGGACTTCCAGGTCCCTTGGCTCTACGTTGTTTACGTAGAAAACGGTCTAATTTGCGCAAATTTGGCCATAATTTGTGCAAATTAGGTTGTTTTCTACATAAACAACCTAGCGCTGGAACCCGGAAGTTGCTTTCCCCAGCTCATCTCGCTGAGAATGCGAGTCGAGCGGGGGAAAAGGTAGGGCGAGCAGAGCTCGGGGGGGGGTCAAGCCCGGCAAGTTCGCCGGACTTCCACCCCCAAGTCGAACTCCGCGCGCATCCCTACCTGCCTACCCCTGCCTTAAACCACGCAGATTGTAATTAAGGCACCCTGTGTGCATGTGCGCACGCACATGCACACACATGCGCACACACACACACACACACACACACTCCCAGCAGTGTGAGCCTCTACTACATGGTAAGATCCCATACTGCAGGGGCATGTCGGTGGGAGAAATTGTATGGCTGGTATATGGGTAGCCAATGTATGTTAAGTAGTCTTGAGTATGTGCCCCAGTAGTTACACTAAAGGTGGCACATACACAGTCTCTGACCACTAATCTAACAGATTTAAGCTGTGAAAATTGAAGGAGCTGTTGCCAGTTTGTCTGCAAAAGGACACGCTCTCATTCACTCTCACAGTCCCACACACATACCATTCACCTGTAACTGAACATTTTAAGCATGATGGTGCTTTTTAACTAAAGATCCAAAGCAATTGCATTTAATACTATTCTTCAAAAACAGAGCTTTGCTATCCATGTACCTGAATTCAAATTGATTCAATTATCAAAAAATCTGCTGGTTTAAGACCAGAGTTGAGGCTATATCATGTTGGCTCAAGCTCTACAAAGCCAGGAAATTGGAAGCTAAGGCTAATACCTTAACTGATGTAATGAAGTTGTGCAATGTCAGTAATAATGTTGTGCAATGTCACAACTTATGCTTGCTTACAAGCAACAAACAGGTATGGTTCAATTCACAGGAGGATTCATTTAGCAATACAGTAAGGCTCAGATGCTTCTCAAGGCAATATGACCAGTGAGTAATCTTTTCTGGTCCCAGGTACTCCATCCTCTTCATCTGGATTTGGGCCTGAAATACCAAGGAAAAGTGCAGGCGTATGGAGTTTAAGTTGTAAGCAAGCACAAACTGACATTGCACAACACCATTGCTGATATGGGGCACATCAATTAAGACATCAGCCTCAGCTTCCAGTTTCCTGGTTTTGTGGTGCTTGAGCCAACATGAGATAGCCTTAATTTTGGTCTTAAATGAGCAGGGTTTTTTATCATTGATTTTCCTTGGTTTCAGTGTTCTGAACGGAAAAAAACACACACAAACTAAAAAATAAAACACAAGTCATTAACTGAGTAGATGTGTATAAATGAGTAATGTGTCCTTGTCTGTTCAGAAAGGCCACATTGGGTGATGATTGGAATCCACCAGTGGATATTAAATGTTCCTATATATACCCTACAAGATCCAAGAAACTGAGAGGCATAGTGAATTTGACATTTACAAACAACAACCACACCCACTTATATAACTTCTCTAAAGGCCAAATTTAAAAATTCAAAAAATCTTTACACGCAAAAATTGGTAAACAAAAATAAGGGCAATTATGATTCTAAACAAAGGTATGTCCCAATTGGTGATCAGATGGCCCAAGACCCTGACTACTTCTTAAACTCGACAGAAATTTCTGGAGTTCAGGAGCAATCAGCTTTTACAGACCTTACCTCTACCTATTGAATCCCCAGATGAATTTATTTGTGAGAGTCTTTCTAAACTAACCCTTCATAACTGGATTAGAGGAGACAGCGTAGGCTCATTCTTAGGTAAGAAGGCCATACCACAAGCATTTGATTGACTAATTGGACTAAACTTTAAAAGGGGGGAGGTGGGTATTCTTGACATAATCCCAAAAAGAGGAAATGGGGGAAGGGTGGTTTGGGGCTTTTACTCCACCACCCTATGTTCCCATGTCCAAAGTTGTCTAAATAAACTGGGAAATGACCCTGTGTGAATATCGTGAAAATAAGAATTTACAATGCGATAGATGGGCAAGATCACCTCTGGGAAATGACAAGCCTCCCTCTAAGCAGAAATGTTACAATCTTCTCCTTGAGGATCACCTAGGTCAGAGTAGCTCCTTTTTGGTCTCTCACGTAGAGTATAGAGGGAAGGTAGTGTGTGTCCCTATGTAACTTTCCCAAATAGTATCTCAATTACAAAATCTACCTGATTGGTCAAGGAATATGACATTTGGTCAAGGAATATGACATTTGTGCCTGTCAACAAATCCCTGAGAAGCAATAAGCTTCCCAATAGTCATTACTTCCATTTAACAGCTAAAAGAAGGGGTGATCTGCCCGGTCAAGCCAGCACCACTGAGCAGCTAATTGAGTCTGATTATGACTGGCACCCAGGCAATAGATATGCTTCTTTGGCAGTTCATTCTGAGGACTGACTATCAATAAGTAACAAACACCTTAAACTTTTTATCCTGGAACATTGCGGATTGGAGGAACAAATTGGTTGACCCAGATTTTATTCAGTACCTTCAAACCTTTGACTTAGTTTGCCTTCAAGAGACCTGACTCTTGGAGAAAAACTCCATGAGCCTACAGGGCTTTAGAACATGGGAACAACCCACTCAAAAAATCTCCTACTTAGGTTGCGAGGGTGGAGGCCTGGCAATCCTGACATGCCCTACCTGAGGATTCATCTGATGAAGAAGAGGAAGGAGAGAGCTCTGAGCCAGCACAACAGGCCCCAGCCAGAGCCAGGAGAGGAACTGGAGGCTTCAGCTGACAGCCCTGGAGCCATTAGCAGAGCAACCTGGCCTCTCCTGTGCCGTTCTTGAACTCCCCCAAATGCAGGAATCAGAGCCCAAAATACTTCATCCCTCTGAATGGCATAGGATCAAACTCAAGCAGCAAAAGAACAAAAGGAAGCCACAGCATGGGGCTTCCCTTAAAAGCAACATGCTGACTTAATTAACCAGCTGTGCTGATTAACTACCAGCATTTAAACCTCTGTGCTTCGCCTTGCTATTCTGGACCTGACAGATTCCTAGACTCCCGACTGCCCCACTGGACCACTCTTTTGGATACTTCCTGACTGGCCTTGACACTTGATACAACTGGCTCCTGTGAACTGAACTCTGGATCAGTTTGACCTTGCCTCTGCCCTCTCCTACTAACTGTACTGGAACTCTTGTGTATGACCGTGGCCTGGCCTGATTTCTCTCTTTGTTATTCCTGAGACTATCTGAGCCTTGACCGGGGCACTTGCCAGCCTAGGAGCAGGACAACCTCCTCCATAGAGGTGGCTGAATTAGAGGTGGCTGGGCCAGTCTCCAATTATTGTCAGTTCTTAATCATCGAAGGATGCAAGCTGGATCCCTTGTTTTGTGTGATTATATATCTCCCCCCAAGACTTCATCCCTCTGAATGAATTATATATATATAATTATATATCTCTCCCCAGCCCTCTGTTTGAAGGTTGGAATAATCTGGATGACTATTATACAGTCTTTCCATAGATTATCCCCATCACCTTCTTTTAATTTGTGGAGATTTTAATGCCAGGATGGGCAACGGCTCGATGGAAAAAACTTTAGGATTTGAACTAGGGGAAGCAACAAGCATCCCCTGAGCCTCACAAGATAAGATTATTAACAAGTATGGCCAAGCCCTTTCCCCTTAATTATTAAATTTCAGCTTACTTGTTTTAATGGTACTTATCTGGATCATTCGAAGGAGTATTACGGTATACATCTTTAACTGATAAGGGGGCCAGTGTTGTTGATTATATACATACTGGGGTCACTTTCTATCATCCCCTATGTGCAATTTACAGCAATAGAAGACAGACCCGAAAGCGTTCATTTTCCTCTTAGATTTCCCTAGACCTTCAGGTATAACAGATTTTAAAAATACCAGGCTGAAATGGTCCCTCCAAATTGATTACAATGTAAAACAACTGCTAGGAACTGATGAGCTTTTAGAGCTACGTCAACATGCTCTCGATGGGTCTTGGAATATCTACGATATCTGTCAGGCCATAACTGATGCACTTAGACCTCATTTGATTTCAACCTTTTTGGATAAATCTGCTCTGGATGCACGGTCCTGGTTTCATAGGGAAATCCAAGAAAAGGGAGCTGAGTAAATTAGCATTTCTGCTTTCAGAAAGGTGATATGAGGTCTTGATCCTTCTGTTTATCTGTGCATTCTGCTCCCCCCTTGCCCCAATTCCCTAAGAATCAAAGTGCATGTTACTTTAAAGATTAGCTAGTTGTTGTTGTTTTTACTCAAAGAGCATGGGACCTAATATAGATCAGGACCCTAGAGTGGGGCATAAGGGGGCTTCATCCCTTTTTCCTCTTCCTGCAATTTACATTACAACTGGATGCCTTTTCAGGAAATTAGAGGCATGGTAGGCAAAATCCCCCTAACTCCCCCTCCCCATGCTAGGATACTGATCTGTGTGGGAATGTGTACCCTGATGTTGTGAGGTCACGTGCCATAACTAAAGGAATAGGCATATCATATGGAATGCACTAGATTTTCTCTGCAAAACTAGAATATCTCTGAAAACTTTGGAGTACTGGCAGCATTCTAACTTCAGAGTGAAACTGAGCATGCCCAAGCAGTTGCTGCCTAGGCTTTCATGGGGTAGAAAAACTTTAATAACTTTGGAACTCCTGCTCAGAATTTCACCAAACCAATGAAAGGCCAACTTCCCCGACAAGCTAGCATAAAGTACATCAGTATTTTTCACCAAAATTTGAAAGACATTTATGATGTGCTGAGCTGCAGCTTGGAGTAAAAAGTACAAATGTGTCAGTTTTCCGCCCTTTTGAACTTGCTAGACCTGTGGCAATTTGTATCAGATAGGTTTGCTATTGCACAATTGTAGACCTCATCAAGTAGATCATGGATGCCAACTTTCATTTGCTGAACAGGTGTCATTCTTATAAGCAGTAGAATACTGAGGCTTTTAATGGCAGAACTTTTTTTTGCCCAACTCACCTTAACTAAAAGGGCACTCCCATGGCCCTTTAATACCCTGTATTTTAAAAAGTTGCTTTTTGCAGCATTTTTTATTCTTACTAAAATTAATATTTGATTCTTTCTTTTTTTAAAAAAGTTCCTTGATGGAGAATCCAAACCAGGTAAATATTTTGCTTATGTAATGCACGTGTCTTTACGCACTAAGGCTATGAGCCCAGGACCCATTTCTTGTATTTAAATCCAGTGACAATCAGTGGTGTGCCTTTCTGAGTAGGTGACTGCGTTTAGATATCAAATCCTCCAGACCATTGTTTGGAGATTCAAGAATGAGCCCTGTGCTCACACACTCACTTTCTGCCTCCCTTTGCATGTTTAGTTTAATAGAATTCTTCCAGATTTGACTGAACCACAGTTTATTGTTATATCTGAACTGGTAAACTGGTTTGAGGAAGTCCTCCAAACTATAACTGTAAACCAGAATCAAAATGTAGTTTGCAATCATGGTTTGGAGGGCTTGTTTAAATTATAGTATGCTAGTTCAGACTTAAAAGTAAACAGTGGTTGGATCAAAGTAGGACACGTTCTATAATGCTGATCACATGAGAGGAAGAAGCTCACCAGGCTCATTTCTAATCCTCCAAACAATAGTTTAGAGAACATGTGGGAACGTGTAGTCCACCCCTGTGGCCAACCAATGCCCTAGTGCCTCCCCTAATCTCTCCTCTCCCCCTCCCCACCACCAGTGACACCAGTCTTTTCTGTTCCCTTCCTAAGCAGGGAAGACTTTCCTCTCCTGCTCAGATCGGAGAGTAGAATGGGGCACTCCAGCCCACCATACAAATGACTAGAGCATCTTTTGCCATTCTCGTCCACTATACTCCATGGTTTTTCTCTCAAGGATAACATCCTTGAAAGTGAAACCATGGAGTATAGTGGGCTGAAGAGTCAAAAGACACTCTAGCCTTCTGTGCTCTGTGGCTTCTTTCTGACAAATTTGAGAGAGAAACCACAGAGTAAGGCAGCCTAGAGCAGCTCCCTCTCTTCTCAGGGAGAGAAAGGGCTTCCCTACCCGGGGAGGAGGAGTTGTGGGAGGAGGGCAAGTTTAACCTGTCAAAAGGAAAGGGGGAAGGGAGTAGGGGGAAGGCTGTTTGTGTGGAGGGGGAGTATGTGTGTGTTTGAGAGGAGTGGGGGGGGAGGATGTGTGTGTTTGAGAGGAGTGGGGGGGAGGATGTGTGTGTGTGTGTGTGTGTGTGTGTGAGTGTGTGAGAGAGAGAGTGTGTGTGTGTGAGTGATCCCAAGCCCTGCCCACCACCATCTCTGGCAACACACACCACAGGCATGTGGATTCAGTAATGGGATAGGTGAGGGCCAATAAAATGAAACTGAATCCTGACAAGGCTTGGTGCAGGGGTGGGGAACCACTTTCAGCCGGAGGGCTAAATTCAGTTTTGGAAAAGCTATTGGGAGCTACAATCCAGTGGGGGTGGGCTGAAGGCAAAGGGGTGGGCCCAAAGAAAAAAGGAGTAGAACTGAAAGACCTAAAATACTAACATATTTTAACTTAAAGCTTACTGCCTGTAATTAAGCTTTAAGCGAAGCATTTCAACCTTTTAGAATGGAGAGAAAAACCTGCAAAAACCAGGAAGCAACGAACAATCAGCTCGGGGAGAAAGGGGGCTGTGGCCAGGAGAAAGGGGCATGGCCATCTGGGGAACCCTGGGGCCAGATTTGGCTCACAGGCCTGACGTTCTCACCCCTGGCTTAGTGGATAGATAGTTCTCAGGTCCAGGAGACTGGTGTTCAACCTGTTCCAGATGGGGTTGCACTTCCCCTAAAAAAGCAGGTACGCAGCTTGGGGGTACTCCTTGATCCAGCTTTGTCACTCTTGGCCCAGGTGGGCTTGGTGAAAGCTTTTGCCAGCTTTGGCTGGTTTGCTAGCTGTGGCCCTTCCTGAACAGAGATAGCTTGGCCACAGTGATCTACCTGGTTATCTCACAGTTGTATTAGCATAATGTGTTATCTGTGGGGATTCCCTGGAAGATTCAATTAGTGCAGAATTTGGCTGCCAGAATTTTACCTGGGTCAGCCAGGTGGAGTCATATTTTGAAAGAACTACACTGGCTGCCTATTTGCTTCCAAGTCCAATTCATAGAATCATAGAAAAGTAGAGTTGGAAGGCCATCGAGTCCAACCCCCTGCTCAATGCAGGAATCCAGGTCAAAGCATCCCTGACAGATGGCTGTCCAGCTGCACCTTGAATGCCTCCAGATTGGGAGAGCCCACCATCTCCCTAGGTAGTTGGTTCCATTGTCTTATTGTTCTGACAGTCAGGAAATTTTTCCTGATGTTTAGGTGAAATCTGGGTTCCTGTAACTTGAGCCCATTATTCCGTGTCCTGCAAACTGGGATGATCGAGAAGAGATCCTGGCCCTCTGTGTGACAACCCTTTAAGTACTGGAAGAGTGCTATCATATCTCCCCTCAGTCTCCTCTTCTGAAGGCTAAACATGCCCAGTTCTTTCAGTCTCTCCTCATAGGGCCTTGTTTCCAGTCCCTTTATCATCCTTGTTGCCCTCCTCTGAACCCTCTCCAGTTTGTCTACATCCAGTGTGGTGCCCAGAACTGGACGCTGGTGCTAGCACTTACCTTTAAAGCTGTAAATAGCTTGGGACCCAAATACCAGAAGGAGCACCTCATCCCAGTGCCCATGACTTCTGAACTTTGGTTGAGGCTGCTCTCAGAGTGCCTTTTTTAGTAGAGGTGCATTATGTAAGCACTAAAGAGAGGGGGGGTTCTGCAGTGGTGTCCTGACTCTTCAATTCCCTTCCAAAAGAGGTATGTCTGGCACTGATGGTACAAACTTTCCCTGTCTATTGAAGCAAACTGAATAAATACCATTGACTGACATATCAGCTGATAATAATACAATAATGATAATATAATCTCTGTAGAAATGCTTAAAATAGCATTTTTTGTGTCAGAATACCTCTTCTTTTATAGAAATACACATCTTTTTCTTTTTTTATTTATTAGCTCATAAATGTATGGATATTTGATCCAGAAAATGCAGATCGTTCTGAACTGAAGCACACTGCAACTTCCCCACCAGTAGTATGTATTTTCCCCTTCTTTTCATAAAGCATCTTTAAAGTGCAGATTATAAACATAATGTGCTGGCAAGCCATTATGATGGGGTGGGAAACCTCCAGCCTATGGAGCCTTTACATCCAGTCTCTGGTGTGCTTCCCTCCTCCATTTAGCGATTGGCTTGGGGATGGGGGAAGCTCCCATTCATATTTCCTAAACTTAATTGCTGCACATTTTCAGCAGGTGGCAACTGGAGAAGGAATGATTAATCCTCTCCTCCCCATGTTCTGCCAACCCTGAAAATTGCCCCCCACTCCACATGGCAATTAGACTTAGAAAAAAAGTTACTTTCATGCAAATGGAATCTTTGCACTATGCTTAACTGCCATGGGAGGGTGGGAAAGAGAGTGTGTGGATAGAAAGAAGAGTGTGAATGGGGTGTGTGTGTATGCATGTATGTAAATGGACTCCATAGGCTGGAGGCTTCCCACCCCTGCCCTTGTCCAATTTGGGTATTGGCCCCAACTACTGCTGGTATGCAGTGGAATTGCAGCCCTCGACTTTAAAATGGTTCCCTGCTTTAGCAGCATTATGTCTAGTCTAGTGCAACTTGGTTCTTCCAACATGTATTTGATGCATTTTTTAAAATATTTTGGCTTGTCTTTGTTATACAGTGTTCTGGTATGTAATAAGCATGCAAGGGAAAACAGGATTCATCACCTATCGGCCTGTTGCTTTAAAAAAACTGGAGCTTGATTTAATTTAACTAGGCACAGCTGGTTTAAGAGACAATTCATATATACCGGTACTTTGTTGGGTTGGCTACATTCAAGTCTGCTTAGGTGTGTCTCAGGGCCGGCGGCAGACTTCAGGGTGCCTTAGGACATGGAACTGCCAATGTCCCCGCTGCTGCCTCCTCCACACCCTGGCCACCTCCACCACCTCCTTCTCACCTGTGGGCTCCTCATCCATTCTGTCCTCCCACCACCACTGCTGCTGTGAGGCTCCAGTGCCACTGTTTTGCCTGCTTGCCTGCCCACTGCTGCTTCCATCACTTGCTTGCCCTCCTGCCACTGCCACTTCTTCCACCCTCCTCGCACCCCAAAAAGTTTCCTGGTGGGGAGTGGCACTTTTGAATGCTGCCCACTGTTTTAAGGTTATCCCAAATACAATTGCAACTGAGGTAATCTTAATGATGGCAGGTGGCAGCTGCAGAACCAAGCAACAGCTCCGCTGCCATTCAGAAGTGCTGCTGCCCTGCCAGGAAATTTTGTGGGGAGTGGGGAAGAGGCAGAGCCAGCAAAGCATGGAAAATGTTGAAGATGGTGGGGCGAGTGGCAAAGAGGGGGAGGCAGGTGAAATGATGGCAGTGGGGATGGGGGAGATGGCGGTGGCAGTGGGGAAGGCGGGCAAAATGATAGAGGAGGAAGAGGAAAAGGAGGGGCAAACACGAAGTGTAGCCAAGCACTGTCTTGGCTCCCATTCAAGAGTGCTGCTGCCCATCCCCCAGGGAAACCTTTCATGGGGGTGAGGGGTTGAGTGCCTGTTGTTTTGGCCTGCGTAGGGGGTGGCATGGTCAGGGATAGGCTCTTCTGTGCCTGTACGCCTTCGGCAGCTGCCCCACCATGCCAGCCCATGGCACCAGGCCTGGTGTGCCTCAGCAAAAAATTTGTCCTAAGTAGCTTTTATTAAGAAGCTTTAGTAAATTGTGAGTTTTATCATATGTGAATAGATTCAATTCTAAGCAAATATATAGTTAGAAGGCTTTTTTCTAACTGCCATATGATTGTTAAACTTTTGCATATTGGGGCTGCTGTTATGGTTTTATATTGCTATGGGTTGAAATATCTCGGGTGCGTCTCAGGTCGTTTTTAATTGAGATGCTGGTTTGAAGTCTCAATTAATTAAGGAATTATAGTGGTACTGATCTGAAATGGTTTTAGGGCACAATTCTATACATGTTTAGACAGAAAAAAGTCCTATAACTCCCAGCATGCCCTAGCTAGCCATGCTGGCTGGGGAACTCTGGGAGTTGTAGGACTTTTTCTGTCTAAAAACATGCATAGGGTTGCAACCTTAGTTAATTTGTAATGGTGTGTTGCTGGTCTATGAACTTGTTTTAAACTGTCATTTTAAATTATATTTGATTAAAATGTAATACTGTTTTTTTATGTTTGCTTTATGTAAAGCAGTCTTATGAGGGCTCTGCCTTAAAAGGCAGCCTAGAAATATTTTATAAATAAATAGTTGGTTTATTTATAAATATACAAGTACACCATAAGTGGAGGCAAGCAGCAAGAGCACTCCTAACAGACAGCATATCCACTACCCCATATAAAAATCTCCAGAGAACAAGATGCACTCCACATATGCCTTTAGTGAGCACATAGCTCACTGGCTCTGCCCTGTCTCTTTCCCCAAAACTTCTTTGTTTCTTCTCTTTGTTCCTTCTCTCTCTCTCTCTCTCTCTCTCTCTCTCTCACACACACACACACACACACACCTTCTCCCTCCCCCTGGCTGTAGGAGTGTGTGTGTATGTGTGTGTACATACAACCATCTCCAAACTCTGATGGCGTTTTCATCCAAATATTCAAGAGAGATCTCTGTATCAAGAAACAATCTCCTAAACAATCACTTCCCCAAAGGAACATCCTCTGGTTATCCTGGACTATTATATTAACATCCTGTTGTCAATTCCCAGATTCCCAGACTGATCAGGCATTGTTTTAAAAGCAAACACTAATGTTAGTCCATCCACAGTAACCAAACAGAAATCTCATAACAATAACATAAGGCATTTAGTATTAAGTCACTGTTCAACAGTTTTGTATATACAGTTATTGATGTGTTTATCCCTATTAAAATAATGCTTTAGACTGAAATATATTGACGTTTCTAAAAAGCTTTGAGAAAATTTTATATGCTTTTGAAAAGACAATATACAACTAATTGTTTTTATTTCACATAAACAGTATTCCAGGACCCTTAGCCAGCAGTTCTGGAATTTGGGACAGACACCTGTAATTACAACATTTTTTGGAAGAAGACATTATTCTGAGAAATCATTTCAAGATGGGTACTGTTGTTCATTTACATTTTTCAGCATAATTCTATGCTCTTGAAGTGATTATCTAATGCAACTGTTCATGACTGTTGATTAGATGAGTTGTGAGTATATACACCTTCAACAAAACATTGCAATGTATTATCTCTTCCATATAGGAATTCTCCTGTTCAAGTTTCCAGCCTGCCAGTCATGCGCTTCTCCACCAGGCCACTCATTTTTCACTAACCATGTTTACTCCTCATTGGGCAGTTTGTTGCCCCCATGGATTTTTTTTAAAAAAAACTTTTTTGTACTTCTGCAAACTATGGGGTTCCTCTGAACATACTGAAACCTCCCTCTTATTTCTCAATGGTCCCATTTTAACCCCATTTCTGTTGACTTTCACTGCCTCAGTTCAGTATTAGCGGGAGTGATAGATGTATTTAATTGGCTAAAGTAAAGGTGCAATAAGGGAACAGGAAGGGGAGGCAGGCAGAGAAACAAAAACAAGGCTTATATTAAGAAGCCAGCAGTATATAGATCTGTACTGTTAAGATATAGCCCCTGAAGAAGAAAAACAATTTTCTGAACTGTGTCAGGCACAAGTAAAATTGAGGCACTCTTTGAGAATTTTTCTCTCTTTTTTTTAAAGTTCAATAAACCAGTTTGCTATCTCTTATTAATACACGCCATAATAACAGGTATCTTCTATTACACTGCAGCCACACACACCTGAAAGCACCTGATCCCGACTGATCTCAGAAGTTAAGTAGAGGCAGGACTGGTTAATACTTGGATGGGAGTCTGCCTGGGGATCCTGGGTGCTGTAGGCTTCCTGTGGAGTTAAGAGTAGGAATCATAGCTCAGTGATAAAGCACACGCTTTGCACATAGAACGTTTTATGTTCCGTCCCTGGTATCCCTAGCAAAGGCCTCTGCCTTGGAGAGTCTGCCAGACAGAGTATACCATGGGTCCACTGTGTAGCACCCGTGGGGAATTCCAGTGGTGTCCACAAAGCTGTCCACTCCCTGCGCCTTCAAAAAGATTGATAGAATCTAATGGATTTCTGAATGCTTTGGTGGATTTTCCAGTAGAGAGATTAACACTGGATGGCTATTCCGTGGCCCCTTGGCAATTGATCTAGAGGGGCTTCTGCAGGGTACCATCTTGTCCCCAATGTTGTCTAACATCTCTATGAAGCCACTGGTAGTGGTCATTAAGGGATTTTGAGCAAAGTTCCATCAGTATGCTGATGACACACCACTCTATCTCCCTGTGACATCTGGATCAGTTGAAGCTGTGCAAGTCCTGGATCAGTACCTGGTCTGGATGAGGTCCAATAAACTGAGACTGATTGACTGTTCTGAGTGGGGTTGTACTCCCTCTGAAAGATCAGGTCCATAGTCTGGGGGTACACCTGGATCCATCTTTGTTGCTGGAGGACCAAGTAGGCACGTCAGCTTGGAGTGCCTTCTACCAGTTTCAATAGGTACACTAGTTACAGCCTCTCCTGGATAGGGATAGCTTCAGGACCGGTGCAAGGCAGTTTGCCGCCCTAGGCAAAATCAAATATTTAGCGCCCCCCCCACTTGAGCCCTCCCTCCCTCGGCGGCAGCAGTCCCAGCGGCAGCGAGGAAGAGTCGGCCAAGCGAGCGAGCTTCCTCCTGCTGCTGCTGCTGCCAGCCTCCGCGGCCCGGGAAGGGAGGAAGGAAGGAAGGAAGGCGAGAAGAGGCGCCAAGCTGCAGCGGATCAGCAGCCACCAGCCGCTCCAGCTGCGCCCTGGCGGACAGAGGCAAGCCCGCCTGCCCGGAGGAGGTGGAAGAGGCGGAGGAGGCAGAGCGGGATTCGGCGCCAAGCGAGCAGCCCCGCGCGGAGCTGCCTTCACGGGCGCTGCTGCTGCCCCATGCCCGCCTGGCCGCTCTCCTGCTCGGCTTCCTTGCCCAGATCCGCGCCAAGCGCAGCGAGCCCCGGCTGCCTGACGCCTCGCACGCTCCTGCCGCTGCTGCCGCCGCTGCTACCACGAGATCAGGCTTGCTCGCTCCCATCTTCCTCCTCTTCCGTACACACGTCACGGAAAGCGGAGCGCAGGCCCCGCGCCCTCCCTTCCTCGTCCGTTCCTGGAGGAGGAGGAGGAGGAGGAGGAGGAGGAGGAGAGGGCGAGTGTCTGCGTGGGTCTGGGGCACAGGCGAAGCAGGAGCAGAGCGTTTCTGCGCCCCCTTTAGCCATACGCCCTAGGCAGCCGCCTAGTTGGCCTAGTGGTAGCGCCAGCCCTGGATAGCTTCACTACAGTGGTACAGGCGCTAGTAACTGGATTACTGCAATGCATTCTATGTGGGGCTGGCCTTAAGGTTGGTTTGGAAGCTGCAGCTAGTGCAGAATACAGCAGCTCAACTGTTGTTAGGATGCTGTCCCTTTTTCACATGTGTCACATCTACTGAGGGAACTGCACTGGCTGCCTATTTGCTACCAGGCCAGGTTTAAGGTTTTGTTGTTGGTGTATAAAGCCCTAAACAACTTCAGACCAGAATATTTGAGAGTATACCATTTCTACAGCAGGGTGGACATCCATTGGCGATCCCTTGGAGGTACCTTCCTCTACTGCTGGGACATGTCCCTTTTATATGCTTTACTTCTGATTCCCCTAATTACCAAAGTGTTAGCAAAAATCAGGCAGGACACCATGGATGAGAAGGCTATCAATGGCTATTAGTCCTGATGGCTATATGCTGCCTTCCAGTATCAGAGCCAGTATGCCTCTGTGTATACCAGTTTCTGGGCAATATGGGTGGGAGGGTGCTGTTGCACTCATGTCCTGCTTGTGGGTTTCCCGCAGGCAGCTGGTTGGCCACTGTGAACAGAATTCTGGACTGGATGGACCTTGGTCTGATCCAGCACGGCTCCTCTTACATTCTTATGACATAATTCTGGTAACCCCATGGTAGCCCGGGTAACCCTGGTTCACCACACTGCTGTCAATGTCAAAAGTGGATGAAACTGCCACATAATATGTAGCAGGTTTCTCTGATATCCCTAGTCACAGCCTTCAATGTTTGTTAAACACTATAGCCTAGATGTTCAGGCAAGGAAGGATGCCTCTTTTGGTCGATCAGTACTTTCATCTTTACTGAGTTGATCACCTGTCCTGCCACCTTTGGTAAGTTAACTGGTTAATCACCCATATGTGTGATTCACAGAGACCACAAAGAAAGATGTCAGGTTGCTTGCCTGTAACTAGTTCTTTGAGTGGTCATCTGTGCAGTCACACAACCCACCTTCCTACCTCCCTACAGGTGTTTCCACTTTTTTCACCATTCCTCTCAATTTGGGGATGCAGTTTCTATGAGAAACTGAGGCAAAGGCAGGAGCCTTGGCCTTAGAGTATGTACAGGAGAGAGAAGGGTGGGCTTCCTGTCTAAACTTCTTAGCTCTAGAAAGCCCCAATGAAGGCTCTGCACAGGCATAGAACCCGTATGTTTCACTGCACAAGTAACCACTTGAAGAGCTACAATTACAGGTAAGTAACCTGTCCTTTAATTTGACAATGTGCTTGTCAGTTTCCCACCTTCTGTTGTTTTTGAGCTGCTCTTCACCATGATAGCTTCTTCCCCCTCAGTGAAGGAGGAATGCTTTACCCTAACCCCTTATCAGGAATGCTATATAATAAGCGAGAAGATCAATTCTGTTGTGGTCAGGCTATTAAATGAGCCTGTGGGTTGCAGAGCTAGCAAGTTAACCTCCAGCTTGCCTCTTGGCAAGCCATGCCATTTATTGGATTGACTGAAAACAGATGTTATGCATTATATAGTTGAGTGGAATAATCAGTATATTTAAATAAGTAGAAATAAGTATTTTCTAGTCAAGTTGGATGCTGAAATTAAAATATATATTAAAAAAGGAATGTTGAACTAAAACTACTGTTTGACAGGATTATTTTCACAGTATTCTTCAACATCATCTCCTTTTGTCGAATCAAATTCAGGACTGAATTGGGGACAAGGCTTTGAGTGTTATAGCATACATAGTTAAAAGAAAGTAAATTATCTTGTAATGGTGACCACATAAATGTATTAAAACACTTCTTTATTTTAACAAGATAAAATATAATTAATTTACTCTTCTGTTTTCAGGGTGTGGACGTTTGAAGTACCTAGCCTAACAAATGACAACATTGCACGTATCTATGGAAGAACAATTACTTTTCAGGATTGTTTTGTTCTTGATACTCCTCTTGTTTTTGCTCAGCCCATATTTACTTTAGGTTTTGAAAGTGACACCTCCATCTCTTTTCCAGTTGGTAGTGATGCCATGGTTTCATGGGCTGCATGTTATCTAGCAACAGCAGTTTTAGTTACAGATTTTGGTACTTTCTACACAAGTGATGGATTCTTAACTTCAGAAGAAATCAGATTTCCAGCAAGTATTATAGACAGTCTCTTGAGTCATAATGTAAAAGAAGTGGCTATATCTTTTCCAGATGTTTTCATTTTAATACAGGATATACTTTATAAAGTAACTGAAGATCAAATTTTTAGAGTTGCAGACCACTATGATGTTCCAAAGACAAACATAATTGGAATACGGGGAAAAACCTGGTGTTCAGCTGAATACCCTTTGTTTGTGAGTATTTCTAAAGACTTGTTTTATTTGTTAGGAAAAGGAAGCCTTCATAATCCTTAAGATGAAGATACATAAGTACTTCATATAATATATGTTACCTATGAAATGCATTGCCACAGGATGTTGCCTTGGGCAATGGCAGTATTGGTATTTTAAAGGATTAGATTTATCCTTTGCATCAGATTCAAGTGGGGCTGTGATGTGTTCTTTCTTAATGAGTGCCTGATGGGGTCACACACTTTCCCTTAGGGAGCAGCTTATCGGTTTGGGGAAAACTTTTGGATGCCCAGATGTTAGTGGCCTGCTGCTGGGAGGGGAAAGCACGTGGCTACTGACATTCATGCTTTGGTAATTTTTAGATTACTGCAATGTTCTCTAAATAAGCTGCCCTTGAAGATAGTCTGGACATTCCAACAGGTTCAGAATGTGGCTGTTCATCTGCTGTCATGTGTAAGCTATTGTGAACATATCATATCTACTTTGGAACATCTTCATAGGCTGACAATTTGTTTCCGTTCCCAATTCAATGTGCTGTTCTTGTCCTTGAAAAGTCTGGATTCTTCTTTGTGTTCTCTGTGCATCACACATATGGGCTCCGTGCCTGTGCAGAGACTCGTTCGGGAGGCTTCTGTAGCTGAGGAATTTTGGCGGGAACCCTCCCCCACCATCCTAGTATGCATGTCTTTAGCGGGTTCCCGCCAATTCCCTCAGTTCCTCTTCAATTGCCATTATGGTTGCCTCATGAGGAGCTTTGTGCATGTCTTACAACATTACCTGAGCTGAGGAGTTGTATTTTTTCTTCCCTTTCTTATCTTTCTTCTGTCATTTTTCATTCTTTAATATTTGCTTACTTCCCCCCCCCTTTATTTCTTTGCGATCTTCCGATCACAGTTTCACCTGGAACATATGGCCTTAAAGGCCCCGTTCTGAAAGTGTGTGCAGTGCGGTAGCAAGCTTCCCCTGACAGATGGACATTCTCTCTGTTTGACCTCGATACTGAAACATAGACCTAGATACTGATAGCACAACTACTCCAGGTGGTGTAGTGGTTAGAGTGTTGGACTGGAACTAAGGAGATCCAGGTTCTAGTCCCCACTCGGCCATGAAACTCACTGGGTGACTTTGGGCCAGTCACTGACTCTCAGCCTAACCTACCTCACAGGGTTGTTGTGAGGGTAAAATGGAGAGGAGGGGGAGGATTATGTAAGCCGCCTTGGGTTCCTTTCAGGAAAAAAGGCGGGGTATAAATATAATAAATAAATAAATAAAAATAATAAGGGAAAACAAAGCTGCAAGGGATCTTTGCTTGCAAAAAGGGGCTGGTGAGATATACACACCTTTGCAGCGAGATTCTCATGTTTTTCTTTTTTGCCCTGATAGCCCTCAGAGTGATATACATTTTGCACTTTTTCCCTGAGACTCTAGCTGCTCAGGAACGTACAACAGTGTATCCCTCGCCCTCTTCTGGGGAAAGGGATTTTTGACAGCTAGTTGTATATGGCTGTATATGTCCCAGTCAAAAAAAACCATTGCCTTGTCAAAAACACACACCCTTTTAAAGGGGACCCAGGGTTTTGACAGGTAGCTGTTTTTTTCCCCAGAAAAGAGGGTCGGATGCACTTGATAGCTAGCAGTCAAAACTCCCTTTCCCCAGAAAAGGGGTGGGATGCATTTCTGCACTGTCCTGAGCAGCTAGAGTCTCAGGAAAAAGTGGTGGAGCATAGCAGTGTTCTTGAAATTTATTGACATAATCCAGCAATAATTCCTGTATATGTATAAATAGTGCATGGTCGGGTGGTCATTTTTAACTTTTTTACTGGTTACATTGTATTAACTTGTCTCACTGTTTCTGTCATTTTAAATTTGGTTTTAAATTCTTTATAATGTTTTTATTGTGTTATTGTGTATCTTTTATATTGTATTGTATTTTTAATTGATTGTTGTAAACAGCCCAGTGAGCTTCTGCTATTGGGCGGTATAGGGATGATGATGATGATGATGATGATGATGATTGAGTCTACTGTGGTTGAGAAGCTATTATCTCTTCCATGGCATGCCATGACCTCTAAGAGTGATTTAAATTAACATTAATGATGAACATCATATGCAGATTGGTTATCAGAGGCTCCTTCACAGTTGTGACATTTTCTATCTATAGAAGCTTTTGTCAGTCTTTCAATAGCGGAAATCTATTCCTGGGTGGAATTTATAACATTTCTCAAATTTTTATTTATCCATTTTATTTGGTTTGCAGTGAGCTAACCATTAAATAAACAAACAGTTATCTAATTCATGACACAAGTTAGATTGAGATTCTTTTTGCTGGGTTTAGCAAACTATGATAGGAAAGAGTTCCTTGGTATATCAAACCTACGGTTTTGGATCTGAAAATAGGCTACTTGTAACGGATAGTAGATGGCCATGATATTGAAGAATTCAAAGCATTTAACTATTTAAGAATTCACATTGCATATAGAAAATCGTAGATTCTACACTTGCAGGCCACAAAAATGGAAAGCCTCAAATGCATCTCAGGTGTGTACATTGTTCTAGCAGGGGAGAGGGCATCAGACAGTGGGTTCCTCCTTCCCAAAGCCCTGCCCACTACCATCATCTGACATCTTTCTCCCTGCTTCTCTGTGCAGGGGGAAAGGGCAGTGCTGAAAGGGGTTTCCTGTTCAGCGCTGAAGAAAGAAACCCTCCTGTTATCCTCAATCACTGATCAGAGATAAGAGCAGGTTTCCCTCCAGAGTGCTAGAGAAAGGCTGCCTTTGTGCTGAAGAGGAAAATCCTGCTCTGATCATTGGGTAGGACTCGGGATTAGAAGCTGGGCTGGAGGTTCCCCATCCCTGTTCTAAAAGAACCATAATAAGTAGGAACATGACATACATACTAGGTGGGTTCACACATCATGCTAAGCCACCCTGGCATTAAGCTGCAGTTGGCTGGTTGTTTGCTGATTAACCCACAATGGTGCTGACAGATGATCAGCCTCTCCAAGGGTTGTCATGGCTTGTTTCAGACTCATTCCTCCTGCCCGCTCCAGGCATGTATCCCAGGGGTCTTTGCATGAGAATTCCCATTACACTGTCCTTTGCTCCCTCCCTACATCAGCAGCCTTCTTGCTGTTGGTTAGCTGAGTGCTCTGGGCATGTCTTGCTTTTTCCAGCTGCCAATGAAAAGTTTTTCCATCCCTCTCCCGTGCCTTGGCAGATCGATACCTGACTATACTTGTTTTCCCAATAAAAATTGTAAACTTGTCTTGCGCTTCATCCATGGAAAGTGCAATGCTTGCTTAGCCTGAACGAGATGCAGCTTTCATTTACCATCCCTCCATCGCATTGCCCTCTGCTCTTTTGCAGCCATAGAATTGGCTCTTGCCCACTGTCCCACCCCCCATCTCTCCGCTTCTGCACTCTGTGTACCCGAAAAGTGGTTTGAGTTCTGGCTCTCTGTTAACCTTCCCCCTCTCCACACCTCCCAGCAGAGAAGCTGCTTTTGCTCCTCCCACCTCTGCCCTCTGTCAGTAGAAGTGGTTTTTTCCCCTCCCGTTGGCTCTGACAGCCCGAGATGTGAGATGAGTTATTGCTCCCTCATCACCTGCTTCCCCCCACACTTTCCTTTAGCCAGTACTTTGCTAATGCTGCCAACTTCCCATCCCCACCTGGGCTCCAAGAGGATGATATATGCTTTTATCTCAGCCTCCAGCCTCACCCTGCATGCCACCCCCACTACACTATCAGCCAGCTTTCCACACACACACCACACCTTCCATTTCCACCATGGAGTGGTTACCTAGCTGGTTAATCTGATGTTCATTATAAGCAGATACAGCTGTGCCACTCTTTAAAAATCTTTATTGTGTAAAAAAGATTACTAGCAAGTTATGAAGACTGTTATTTACACCATGAGCGCAGTCCTGGCTACTAATCCAAGTTTGCTAAGTAAGGCACTTTGGGGAGTCTTACATTTAATGTCTATAGGCTTGGTTTGTATGGGAGATGCTACTTACACAGCGATAATGATGCGGTGGGTAATGCATAAATCGGATGTCCTACAAAGTAAAGGGAATGGGGTGTGATTAAATGTGATAAGTGAGGTATTACTAGAAAAGGAGTGTGTGCTTCAAAGTGGAACGCTATCCTAGGGATGATTTGGAGAGGGGCAAAGCTTACACTGCTTGAGCTTGCCAGAAGTATATTTATAGGAAAAGGATGCTTACATGGGGTTTGACTCATCATCATCATCAGGCGATCACTCGTGTCGTGACCGAGTAAGATTGTCTTCCAGGATAAAAGGAGGAAATTCTAAAGAGGATTGTGTAGACTCTAGCGATGGGTCCATAAGTGACTGTGGAGGCCAATTCTAGATCCACACAGCTTCCCACAGCGAGGACACAGGTTACCAGATGGAAGGTGGTCCTGTAAAGGATTCGTTTGACTTGCTTTTTGCTTAGCACGTTTCTCCCTTTCACCTTGCACTCGGGCTTCTTCAAAGTCCATGGAACCTTTGTGAAAGGCCAACCTCCAGTTAGATCGTTCATGGGCCAGAGCTTCCCAGTTTTCGATGTTTATATTGCATTTTTTTAGATTAGCCTTAAGAACATCTTTAAACCTCTTATTGACCACCGGTATTCCGCTTTCCATCCTTGAGTTTGGAATAAAGTAACTGCTTTGGGAGACGGCAGTCAGGCATTCGAATAACATGACCAGTCCACTGAAGTTGGCATTGAAGGATCATTTTTTCAATGCTAGTAGTCTTTGCTTCTTCCAGTACGCTGATAACAAAGGAGAATCACGGAAATATGAGTATATCAAAGAAAGTGTGAAAACACCACCGTGATAGAACTTTCTTTTATCTATTTTTTAAAAAAAATTAACTTTTTAACAATACATGTTCAATCATTATATTTAAACTTTCTTTTTCTATTTTTGGAATTTTTAACATTTTTTTACAACACATATTGATTTAATATTTATATAAACTTTAAAAACTTTTCAATAATCAAACTTTACAAACTGTTCACTAATCATGCTGTAACACAGAGTATACAGCATGTATAATTATATCCAATGGCAATCACCCCCTTATCTTTCAGGGGTTTAGCATCCACCAAACGTGCTGTATTTTTATAGAGTTAATGAAAACCTTCCTTTGTTTTTTCTTTGTCTTCATGGAGTTGCTGCAGCCTTTACTCTTATTTTTTGAGATGGCCTTCAAGTGAGCCTTCCTCTCCGTTTTTTCTTTTTGAGTGGCTTAAAGCATTATTTCTCCTTGGAATGGTTTCCAGAAGCCTGATATTCTCCGTATCCTCACTTGTTTTTTTCCCCAACAAGAAACTGCTTGGACTTCTTGTTTCGTGCAATATTTGCCTTTCTCAAGGGTTTCAAGGATAGTCACGGGCTTATATCAGTTTCATTACCCTCTATAATACAAAAACATTTGTTGTGTTGCCAAACATATTTCCAAAACAGTCAACCACCATAAATCCCAACATTTTCACTTACGTTCTCTTTTTTGTGGGTTGTTATTCCATTTACATCCTCTAGTGGCCATACTGTTGCATGCATGTATATACTCTATGGACAGCTGTAAATCATTCCAGCAGAACCAATTGATACTCCCTCTGGGTTATTACAATTAATTAAGTATTATTAGGAGTTACCCTGCACTATACTCAACGATATTCATGAGGATTTACCCACCCTTGATTTCTCATATATTTCTTGGTTACCCTAAATTTAACATGTACTGGGTGGTTTCAAGTCGTCAATCCTTCCACAATCACACAGCTTTTATATTGAATAAAGGGCAATGCATACAAACCCGTTAAACAGAAAAAAACTACAATAAATATCCCCCTTAGTAAAATCTGCATCTTGATATTTATAATTTACATTTTAATTTTCCAACTCTGGAGGTATCATCAGGCGATCACTCGTGACCGAGTAAGATTGTCTTCCGGGATAAAAGGAGGAAATTCTAAAGAAGATTGTGTAGACTCTAGCGATGGGTCCGTAAGTGACTGTGGAGGCCAATTCTAGATCCACGCAGCTTCCCACAGTGAGGACACAGGTTACCAGATAGAAGATGGTCCTGTAAAGGATTCATTTGACGTGCTTTTCGCTTAGCACGTTTCTCCCTTTCACCTTGCACTCGGGCTTCTTCAAAGTCCATGGAACCTTTGTGAAAGGCCAACCTCCAGTTAGATCGTTCATGGGCCAGAGCTTCCCAGTTTTCGATGCTTATATTGCATTTTTTTAGATTAGCCTTATGAACATCTTTAAACCTCTTATATTGACCACCGATATTCCGCTTTCCATCCTTGAGTTGGGAGTAAAGTAACTGCTTTGGGAGACGGCAGTCAGGCATTCGAACAACATGACCGGTCCACTGAAGTTGGCGTTGAAGGATCATTTTTTCAATGCTAGTAGTCTTTGCTTCTTCCAGTACACTGACATTTGTTCGCCTATCTTCCCAAGTAATTTGCAGGATTTTCCGGAGGCAACGTTGATGAAACCTTTCAAGGAGGTGGAAGTGACGTTTATAGATAGTCCATGTTTCGCAGGCATACAATAAAGTTGGTAATACAATGGCTTCATAAACCAGTGTTTTGGTCTTCTTACAAATATCCCGATCCTCGAACACTCTATGTTTCATTCGAGAAAATGCGGCACTTGCGGAGCTCAGACGATGCTGGATTTCACTGTCGATGTTAGCTGTAACAGAAAGATAGCTGCCAAGATAGAGAAAATGATCGACATTTTCCAGTATTGTCCCGCCAAGCTGGATAGATGGCATCACCAAAGGATTGGCTTGCACTTGCTGATGAAGCACTTTGGTTTTTTTTATGTTAAGTGAGAGACCAAGTTTTTCGTATGCTTCTGCAAAAGCATTTAGGATAGTTTGGAGATCATCCTCTGAATGTGCGGAGACCACATTATCATCAGCATACTGAAGTTCCACAACGGAGGTTGTAATTACCTTACTTTTTGCTTTCAGCCTGCTGAGATTAAAAAGCTTTCCATCTGTTCGATATATAATTCCCACACCGGTGGGAAGTTTCCCCTTGACAAGATGTAAAACCATGGCGATGAAAATGGCAAATAATGTTGGGGCGATAACACATCCCTGTTTAACACCTGATCCCACTTTAAATGGAGCACCATGAGAGCCGTTGTTGTCCAAAACCGTTGCCGTCATGTTGTCATGGAGAAGTCGCAAGATATTCACAAATTTATTGGGGCATCCAATTTTCATAAGGATAGTCCAGAGAGCTGTACGGTCTACAGTATCAAAGGCCTTAGCCAGATCGATAAATGCCATATAAAGGGGTTGATTTTGCTCCCGGCATTTTTCTTGGAGCTGACGTGCAGTAAAAATCATGTCTACTGTCCCTCTAGAGGGGCGGAAACCATATTGAGTTTCAGGGAGGATCTCTTCTGAAATAGATAGAAGACGGTTTGCGAGAATCCTAGCAAATATTTTACCTGCGGTTACCAAGAGAGAAATGCCCCGATAGTTTCCACAGTCTGTTCTATCACCCTTCTTAAAGAGGGTGATAATTATGGCATCCCTGAAGTCTTCTGGGATCTCTTCTCTTATCCAGATTTTTTCGATGAGTTTATGAAGATGTTGTACAAGTTCGGGGGGGGCTTCTTTAAAGATTTCAGCAGGAATCCCATCTGGTCCACTAGATTTGTTGTTCTTCATTTGATTAATGCCTTTTTTTACTTCATCCAAAGTGGGGAGTATTGCAAGTTCCTCTCTAATTTGTTTTTGCGAGATTTGCGAGAAAATTTCTTTATCCACCTTAGATTTACGATTTAAAAGGTCATAATAATGCTCTTTCCAACGTGCATTCTACCTATTCTAACATTACAAGACATATTTGAGAATTCTGCTAATCGTACTCTTTAACAAATGCTGTGCAGTTCCTATGCACTGTACTCACATTGGTAATTGTCCCAGATCCACTGAGAGATAGCTGTGCGGATACTGTGCACCTTACATCATGTCACTGTTTCAGATGGTGGGTTCATCGGGCACAGGGCTGATTTAGGCGATTATCTATGGCCATGACATCTTCACCCCAACCTGACAGAGCTAAAATGCACACATGTGAAGAATCTAGGGCCCCTGCCATCTGAGAGAACCTGAAACCCTTGCATGTTCTTCCTCTCATCCCCTACCTTTATGACATCAGACAAGTAGAGTTCATTCAGAATGCACACCATCTCTGTGAAGATTTTGCATGCAGTAGATTTCCCAACTCCAAAGGTTTTGCTGAGTGGCAGGTACTCTGTGTTGAAAGCAAGCTTGTAAAGAGTGAGACCCAGTCTTTTTTTAAAATTGATACTGATTTCCACATTACTGTGCCTGCACGTTGGATAGGCCCGATCTCCGATGTTATGATTTCAAACAACAGACAGCACCAAAAAAAACCATACAACAATAAACACAAAGCAAAAACTAAAATGGACTTCTGATTTTTCTCTAAAGCAATAAGTAACCATACATCCACCTACTCTAAAAGAAAAACAAAGTTCCCTTTTTTTCTATTGTCAAAAAAGTCTTCCCCTTATTCATCAAGCCCACAGATAGACAGAACCTTTCTTCTTTGTGGTCTCTGTGCATCACACACATGGGGCTCTGCGTCTGCACAGAGGCCAGTTCGGGAACGTTCCATAGCTGAGAACTTTGGGGCGGGAGCCCCTTCCCCTGCTCATGACTTCTAGTAGGGCTCCTGCCCAATCCCTCAGTTCCTCTTCGACCACCATAGTGAGTGGCTGCATTCGAGGTTCCTCTCTTGCTGTTTAGCAAGTGGTTAGCTGAGGCAAATACTAGTTCTTTGTCTTTTATTCGTCTTTTCTACTTCTATCTACAAAATATATTTTTTAAAAAGATTCTTGTTCGTCTATCTTCCTTCCATCCTTCCATCCATCCGCCGTCTTCCCAGTCATCGTCATCGTCTCTTTCTACTGTCCACCATGCCAGCAAAAGCACCTTTTTGCAAATGCGTTAAGTGTGGAACAAAACTGCCCCCAGCAGACAGCCACTCTTTGTGCCATGTCTTCCTCGGAGAGGCTCATCAAGTAGACTCCTGTCACCACTTCCAGGCCTTCACGCTTCAAGCAAGAAAGCATCGGCAGACAAGTTAAAAGCCATATTATGGAGTAAGGCATTACAAGCAACTTCGGAGATGCCTATGCCTCCTCTGCCGAGGCCCCGCACTCCACTGTCACACACGGTTACCTCCAAATGCCCTTCCACTCCAGGCAAATCTGTGGAGGCTCTCCTTGCTAAAAATTTAGCTAAGAAGGCCCATAAAACTAAGGAGGCGTCTGAAAAGAAAAAACACAGAAAAGACAGGAAAGAGAAAGCCAGAGAGTTGGCAAAGTCACTGGCCACCTCCCTTTCGTGATCGAAAGCGACACCTCCATTATCAATGCCAGCCCAGATCGAGGCCCCATCGACTTAGACAGCACCATATTCTCCGTCTCGCTCTCAGACACCCAAAGGTTCCTCGGGCTCAAGGATCCTTGTTCCTTTGGTGTTGGAGGGGGAGATAGTGGAGTCACCATCGCTTCAGTTGGCTCCACCCAAACTGGAACAGCCTGCTCCTCGAGGTTCTCGAGACTGAAGCCCTGAAGATCGACGCTCTCAAGATCGATCACCTTCTATCGGATCGCAGCAGGAAATGGCTTTTCATCAACAGCCTGTTGCTCCCAGAATGTCTCGGGATCGAGAACTCTACGCTGAGCGATGGAACCGTCGATGCTGGTCGCGTTCTCCATTTTATAGAGAGGGGTCCAAGTTTTCTTTTGCTTCACATTGGTCATATCTCAGCTATTACAGACCAGATTATTATAGGTGCCGAAGATCTCCAGACTCAGACTGCTTCACAAGTCACTGCTATCATCGATACCGAGCAGGACTTCGGTCGCCACCTCGGCATTCTCCACAGCACTCTAGGTCACCAACACCACAACTATCTGTCGATCTGCTTGCCATCACATCATCTGCTGCCTTTGCCGTCCCAGCAACTAAGCAGCTTGAGCAGCCGGTTTTACCGTCTTTACCTGTGCAAGGGGCACCTTCTCAGCACTCCTCTTCATCGCATGGGTACTCCATGGATTCGGGGTCGCTGGTCTTAGCAACACCATCCTCTTCCTCACCGGGCCAAAATGTCTCCTCTCACATGGTGGTCTCCCCGTCCGAGGACATGGGACACTTCCAGGATCACATCCAACCAGGGCCGGTGCTACCATTAGGCCAACTAGGCAGCTGCCTAGGGCGCAGGGCTAAAGGGGGTGCCAGAAACGCCTTGGGGGAAAAAATACAGCGCTCTCAAGTGGAAAGGGGGGGCACTAAATATCTGATCTTGCCTAGGGCACCAAACTGCCTTGCACCAGCCCTGCATCCAACAGATGACACAGGCACTGGGAATAGAGACTAAAACTGAAGAACGAAAGAGCAAGGACCTGGTCTTTGATTTAGTCTCTACTTCCACGTCCAAACCAACTCTCATCCCATTGATACCCACGCTCCTCAAGACCATGCAAAGTTCCTGGAAGTCGCCAGCTACAAGCTTTTTACTCTTGCCAATTGCTTAACAGAAAGTTCCAAACTTTGTAGATTTCACAGTGTAATCTTGTGTGTGAATGCACTGTAGACTACTAGAAAAACAGATTCAGGTAGGTGCAAAATGGTTCTTCAGTTCTTGACCTTCCCTGCATAAGTTGGAAATGCATCCATTCATGGCACCAGCTTTTTATTCTTGTTTTGTTTTTTTTAATGAATAGTTATAAGTTATGGTAAACTTGGGGATGTATTAGTATTTTGTGCAGTTTGGAAAATGTATTTATAGAACTTTGTTTTTCTACAGGACAGAGTACTAAGTGATGTAATTATATGGACAGAAAATGAAGTCTTCCTAGGTTATTCAAATGATGAGTATCGTCCATTGATAGATACAATGCTATTAAAGGAACAACTGAGTTTACGAAGATCTACTGATCTATTAATAATTAGTGCTTGCTATGACTCTCTTACTACTACAATTGCAGTGCTACTAGAGTGCACTGGATGCATGGCCACCAAGGTATTATACTTGGCTGCATTTAATGAAGGCACAGCTCAATGGATCTTGAGAGACTTTTCCCTTACTCCGTCTACCACTGGTGCTATGCATATGGAAGTTGTATCTTCAGCAACAACATCTATGTTGCTGTGGGATGATGACAAGGTTTTTTATACTTATAAAGGAAATAAAGACTATGGATTTCTTCAAGTATCTGGTACAGACAGGACACTTTCAGCAGCATCTGAAGGATCTACTATTCATCAGATTATTATTGGTTAAGTATATCACATTTTAGTTGAGATGTTAGATGAAATGTAAATTGGAGGTAATTATACATTCTCTCTCTCTCTCTCTCTCTATATATATATATATATATAGTTAATAAGCAAGAAATCTATAGTATAATCCTCAAAGTGGTTTGTTTATTTATTTATTTATTTATTTATTTATTTTGGCGGCTGTGATGAAAAAGCACCTGAACTGATTACCTGAGCTGATGTGATGCTGTAGAATTGTCATAAATTTTCCTTCTTCTTTGTGGTCTCTGTGCATCACACATATGGGCTGTGCGCCTGCGCTGCAGCCTGCTTCAGGAAACTTCTAAAGCTGGGGCATTTTAGGCGGGAACCCTTCCCCCACCATCCTACTGCACATACTCCTAGCAGGTTCCCGCCTATCCCCCTCAGTTCCTCTTTGACCAGCATTGTGACTGGGTGTTGTTCGGAGCTTCTTTTTTTGGATTTCACTGAGACTTATTGCATTTTATTCTCTTCAGTTTCTTTGACTGTTGTTCTCTCTAGTTTTATTATATATTTTTTCTTTTTACTATCTTCTCCCTAGAATACCGTGGAGGTATTCTGAGGCCATGCCTCTCAAGGTGGCCTTTCGGAAAATCCGATACAGTGCTAAGCTTCCATCAACCGACGGTCACTCATTATGGTTTTGCTTAGGTGAGGGGCACGTAGTGGATACGTGTCCCCACTGCCAGGCATTTACGAAGCAATTGAGGCGGCAACAAATAGACCACCTGAAGGCAGAGATGTGGACTAGGGCTCTGGAGGCGGTGGACGTCTCCAACCCTCCACCTACTGCAACAGCTTCCATGGCTGATCTATGGACCCCTCCTCACCCAGAGATGGTTGTGATTAACCCACAGACACCGGGTCATAGCTTGGCAGTCACTAAGGCCAAGAAACTGAAAGTGGACTTGGAGCGCCGCAAAAAGAATAAGGAGCATCGGGGGTTAAAGGCTCCTCAAAATTGACGTCAACACTCCACCCTTCTTCTTCTCCTCCTGCATCAGTACCGAAACAACATCCATCAATACCGACGCTGCAACCATCTGCCTCGACCTCGATACCGATGGCCCCGCCATCCACACCCATCTTGGAGGAGAGATCCGCAACAGCTCCCCAGCTGGGGAATGTCTTACTGAAAGAGATCTAGCTGCCAAGCCTCAAAAACTACGAAGGCAACTCTTTCCTCCACCTGTCTTTTGGGCACCTCGCCCAGGATCGAGAGAGTGCTCTCCTGGCAGCATCATTCCAGATCGCCTGTCTCCGATTGGGACAGGGGATCTGAATGGTCCTTCCTACCAACCCAGTATTATTGGGAGGAGGACTATTGGCATCAATACGGCAATTGGTACTGAGAACCACCATACTCTCACTGGTTTTGAGAAGACTTCTCCCATGGCCAAGAGCACCCCCATCGGCTTCGGGAAGATTCCTCTCAGTATCGACAGTACACTCGACGGGAGCCCTCTGCCTTGCTGGGCAGGCCTCCTTCACCCGAACCAGCTTCCACTCCACCCCAGACCACTAGCCAGACTACTGCACTGCCAGTCTCCCCTCACCACAGATCCTCTTCGTAGCCAGAAGGCTATGAGTCAGACTCCATCTTGACCATCTCCAGGGCAGTCTCCGAGCCCCCTCCGGACCCGCTGGTATCTTCCTGGGATAGAGACTCACCATCTGAAGACCTGGGCCATTTCTCTGAGAGGATCCAGCAGATGGCTCAAGCATTGGGCCTTCAGACCTAACGTCTGGAACAGAGGATTGAGGACCTGGTAATCGATGCTGTCTACACCAAGGTGTCGGTACCGACCACAATCCCATTCCTACCAATGCTTGTGCAGACTGCCCAACAGAACTGGAGAACACCTGGAATGCTCCCTCCGATGGTGAAGAGGCTGGAGAGTATGTATTGGGTGAGAGAGGAGGACATCAAATTCCTCTTCTCTCACCCCTTACCAAATTCCATAATAGTGGAATTGACACAGGGAAGATCTTCAAAGCAACACTGCTCTGGTTGACAAGGAGGGATGTTGACTTGACTTGCTGGGAAGAAAGATCTACTCATCCTCCTCCCTTGGTCTTTGGATAGCGAATCACGAGGCTACCATGGGTCAATACCAGCTCTTCCTATGGGAGAACATGGGATCCCTCATCGACTACCTACTCAAAGACAAAAGGGAGTTGGCACAAGTCTTCCAGGATGAGGCCATGAAGCTCTCCCACCAGCAAATTAATACAGCATGTCACCAGGCAGATTGTAGCAGCAGGTCCCTGGTTGGAGCGGTCGCCCTGTGCAGGCACACATGGCTACGTTCAACCTCACTAACACTGGAGGCTCGCTCTTGGATAGAGGACTTGCCTTTCGACGGCGAGGGCCTGTTTAACGCAAAGATGGACAAGGCGATGGACAACATCCAGAAAGCCCGGACAGCAGCCAGAAAGATGGGTCTTGCGCTGCAACTATCGTCTCATCCCTTCTGTCCAACATGCTGGTTTAGACAACCATCCTCTTTCAGCACCCCTCAGCCACCACAACACCAACCTCGACCGCAACAGCCCTCGGTACCGAAGCGCTCATACCAACAGCCTCGGGACCAGGGCTGTCATAAGGGAGGCAACCATAACAGGCATCGTCTTTGACTCCCCTGCGAGCGTGGACAACTTTGTGCCATCTTTCGGTGCCTGACCAACCTCCTACCTGCCATCATGGAGGAGGATCACATCCAACAGCTGGGTCCTCAGGATCGCCCAGCACGGGTACATGATCGAGTTCAACGCTTTCCCTCCCTTCCTTGGCATTCGCACCACACAGCCTTCACCTCCACTGCTGGAAGAGATAGACTCCCTACTGCAGAATGGTGCCATCCAGAGTCCCATCTGTTTGTCTTCAAGAGGATCTCTACTCTCGCTACTTTACAATGCCAAAGAAGGACGGAGGGCTTCGTCTGATCCTGGACCTGCAGGGTGTCCACTACTTCATCACCTCGAAGAAATTCCAGATGACTACACTCCAGTCGATCTTGCCGCTGCTCCACAAGGGTGACTGGTTTGCGTTGATCAATCTCCAGGATGCCTATTTCCACATCGCCATCCATTCTGACAGCCAGCGCTTCCTTCAGTTCTTATAGATTTCATAGATCATGGAAGGAGCCTACAAGGCTATCGAGTCCAACCCCCTGCTCAATGCAGGAAACTAGAGGAGGGGGTCTCCAATCCAAGTAATAACCAGGCCTGACCGTGTTTAGCTTTCCACTCTCAGACAAGCTGAGCCTTCTGTATCGGGCAAGACACATTCCAGTTCACGGTGCTTCCATTTGGTCTATCCACTGCTCCAAGTGTCTTCACAAAGTGTGCAGCAGTCGTCTGTGCCCACCTACATTCTCAGGGCATACAAGTCTACCCATATCTGGACAATTGGCTCCTCGTGGACTCCTCAGAGCATGCACTCCATCGAGCAGTGGACTTCACCCTTCGACTCCTAATCACCCTCAGATTCTACATGAACTGGAAGATGTCTGTCCTGCAGCCGTTGAGATCAATCCAGTTTATTAGCGGCAGCACCATCCTCAATTCGAGTTGAGCCCAAGCTTTCCTCCCTCGGGACCAGACCTGCAATATTCCCACTTTGGCTACAAAGCTGTACCATGCTGTCAGGGCAACTGCCCACACCATTCAACATCTCCTAGGTTTCATGGCCGCGATAGTCACAGTGGTTGCTTTTGCCAGACTCCGGATGTGACACCTGCAGACTTGGTTCCTAAAGGCCTTCGAAAGCAAGAAAGACACTCACCACACTAACCTGGTGCTTCCAGCCCAGATAAAGGATTCTCTGCTTTGATGGATGGACAATACTCGCCTTTCAAAAGGACTTCCCTTTCTACCACCAGCTCTGATGAGGATGCTGATGACCGATGCCTCCTTGATGGGTTGGGGGGCCCATTGCGGGAAGCGCATGGTCCAGGGTCAATGGTTGGGATCGGAACTCCGTACCCACATCAACTACCTGGAGCTTCTGGCTGTGTGGAAGGATCTACAGGCCCTCGTCTCCAAGTTGGAAGGCTACCACATACAAGTTGTGATGGACAGCACTACAGTGATGGCCTGTTTGAACAAGCAGGGCGGAATGAGATCCTTGAAACTCAACGCCCTGTCCCTCCACATTTTCAACTGGGTCATTCCACGGGAGATGTCCTTCATAGCCATCCATATCGCCGGGAAGGACAATATTTTGGCGGATGCCCTCAGCAGGATCACGGAGTTGTCCCACGAGTGGCAACTGGATTCTCAGGTGTTGGGAGAACTCTTCCTTGCCTGGGGCACTTGCAAAATCGACCTGCTCACAATGGCGGAGAATGCAAGACTTTCTGCAGCAGGGCAGGGATGGACCCGACTTCGATGGGGGATGCCTTCCTTCTCTGCTTGTCGGGGAAACTGTTCTATCTCTTCCCTCCCATCCCGCTGCTCATGAGAGTCATCGCAAAGATATGCTCCAACTGCGTGAACTGCATTCTAATTACTCCTTGGTGGCCCAGACAACCATGGTTCACTCTGCTCCTTCACCTGAGCAACAGAGAACATGTCCATCTACCAACCTTGCCATTCCTTCTCACTCGGGACTGAGGCCAGCTCCAGCACCTGGACTTAGGATCCCTTCACCTCTCAGCGTGGAGGATTCACCATTGACTGCAATGCAAATTCCACCTGACTTACAGGCAGTCCTGGACGCAATTCTAAAGTAATCTACCAGAAAGTCCTATGCAACTAAGTGGGCGGCTTTCTCCACCTTCTGCTGCTCCGTCGACACCGACCCTTTCTCTTGCTCGATACCAACAATCCTGCAGTACCTGCACTCACTGTTGACTAAGGGATTAAAATTATCATCAATAAAGGTCTACCTAGCAGCCATTTCTGCATACTGCCCTTCCATCAGTAGCAGATCTGTCGTCTCTCATCCGCTGGTTTGGCAGTTCTTGAAGGGTTTCCGTAACTTCTTCCTTCAGGTCCTTACTGTAGTCCCCTCTTGGGGCTTGTCTGTGGTTCTCAAAGCATTCACCTCTGCTCCGTTTGAGCCTCTCACTACCATAGACATTTGCCTCCTGACATTGGAAAGTGGCCTTCCTCGTGGCAATTACGTCTGCCCGGCGATCAAGTGAGCTCTGTGCTCTCTGTATCAACACCCCTTATCTTCCATCAAGATAAGGTGGTGCTTCGCCTGGACATCGCTTTCCTGCCAAAGGTGGTATCGGAGTTCCACTTGAGCCAGGACATTGTTCTGCCGGCCTTCTTTCCACCACCTTCGACACAGATAGAGAGGACGCTACACACACTCGATGTCAGGAGAGCTCTTGCCTTCTATAAAGCCAGGACCAAGTCCATCCATTGGTCCCAATGTCTCTTCCCCTGCTATGGACGCTGGCAAGCAGGTCTCCCGGTTTCATCTCAGAGGTTTTCTAATTGGATTGTCCATACCATAAAACTGGCATATGAGCTCAGCAGACTCCCGCTTGACAACGCGGTAAGGGCTCATTGGATTCACAGCATAGCTGCTTCAGCTGCTTTCAGCAGAGGAGTCTCTCTGCCAGAACTTTGGAAAGTTGCAACTTGGTCCACACCATCGACATTCATTCAGCACTGCCACTTGGATGTCTGGGCTCGTTCTGACTGTACATTTGGCAGGGCTGTGCTGTCTTCTGTCTCAAACTAAGGACACTGACCCTCTACCGGTAAGTCAGCTTGGTACATCGCCCATATGTGTGATGCACAGAGACCACAAAGAAAAAGAACAAGTTGCTTACCTGTAACTGTGATTCCTCGAGTGGTCATCTGTGCAGTCACACAACCCACCCACCATCCCCGCTTCGGTGTCACTGTCAATGTCAATAGGGCTACCTGAAGCAGTTCTTTTTTTATTATTTATTTATTTACAGCATTTTTACCCCACTCTTCAGCCAGAAAAGGCTCCCAGAGTGGCTTACAAAGATTAATATTAGACAGTCCCTGCCCTCAGGCTTACAATCGGTACCGATGTCGGTGCTCCGTAATGGTACTAAGGCCACAATAGGTGGTCTCAGGGAACTGAGGGGATAGGTGGGAACCCACTAGGAGCATGCGCAGTAGGACGGTGGGGGAAGGATGCCTGCTTAAAATGCCTCAGCTTTAGAAGTTTCCCGAAGCAGGCCTCAGCGCAGGCACAGAGCCCATATGTGTGACTCACAGATGACCACTTGAAGAACCACAGTTACAGGTAAGCAACCTGTTCTGCTAAGGCAGGCATGAAGAACCTCCAGCCCATGGGCCTAATCCATCCCCTGGGACCTCAAAATCCAATCTGTGACACTTTCTCCAAGCCATGTCCACTCTGCCTTAGGCTACCCATGCTGCCACACCCCTGGTGTACCTCTCTCTGCTCTCCTCCTTCTGGTCTTCACTTCTGACTGTTTGTTTGCTGCTGAGGACTAATGAGCACCAAGCATTTCAGAGAGGGGAGGGGTTGTGACATTTACTGTGATGTTTCTGAATGGGCATGTCCACATCACATAATTTGCTCCCCTTTGTGTTATTTCATTTCCGGTTGGAGTAGTACAAACACTGCTGTTTTCCCCTTATTTTTTATTTTGTTAGTACATTACTTGTGCACTTCTGGAGTTACCTCCTTTTGAAAACGTGTATTTGCAAACTTCCACCATAACTGTCTTGCACAATTACTCCTCTTTAAAAAAAAAAAAAAAAAAACTGTGTGCACAGGTGAATTGACTCACCTGTATGCATGCCCACAGAGGGAGACAAAAGAGAGGTGCACCAGGGGTGTGGCAGATGTTACCTTTTTTTTTTTTTTTTTTTGCATTCAGAACTCATGAGCTGGTCTGAGCGAAAGGAGAATGTTCACGAACAGACTCGTGTGAGCCGAACAAGGCGAGTTTGCGTTTGTTGAACGGCTCACCAAAAATTCTCACACAACCCTAGGCCATCATCCGTTCTTTGTTTTTGTGTTCGTGAACGGTGCGCCGAACAGAGCTAAAAGGAGAACGATCGCGAACAGACTTGCGTGAGCTGAACAAGGCGAGTTCGCTTTTGTTGAACGGCTCACCAAAAATTTTCACACAACCCTACGATGTCCACTCTGCCTTAGGCTACCAGGTAGCCTAACGCAGAGTGGACATGGCTGCCCATACATGCCTGCCCGAACCCTGAGATCCTCTTCGGAGGTCCTTCTCAGAGAGCCCCCTCTAAAGGAAGTTAGGAGGGTTGCTACTAAGGGAAGGGGCTTCTCAGTTGTGGCACCCCATTTGTGGAATCAGCTGCTCAAAGAGGTGCGCCTGGTGCCCACTCTGTATTCTTTTAGGCACCAGGTGAAAACCTTTTTATTTGCCCAATATTTTAATGGTTGATTTTTTATTCATTTTTATTATTCTACTGTACCTCCGGACTGATTCTTTTTGGCTGCTTGGTTTTATTGTGTGATTTTATTTCTCTGCATTTTATTTTATGTTCTTTTGTTTTTAAGATGACTGTTTTTATCTTGCTTCTCTTTGTAAACTGCCCAGGGAGCCCTTTGGCTGATGGGTGGTGAACAAATATATTAAATAAATAAATAAAATAATAAATAAGAGGGAAAGAGAAATGGTGGTGGAGGGGTGGAGAAGAGGTGGCAGTGGGAGGGACAAAAGGTAGGTATGCAGATGAGATCATGTTACATACTGGGGGGGGCTCAGGAGGAAAGCTTCAGCAGTGTGATAGATACCATGAAATTCTGCATTTAAAGGGGAAAAAACAAGACAATGAGCTGTGCCCACAAGAAGGCTACCATGTGATTGCCTTGCATTTCCCCACCTTCTACCCCATCACAACAGAGATAATGCTAGCTGATGGAGAAGGCAATTTAGATCTGCGAAATTACTCAGAGGGTAACACCCCCAGCACTACTGATTTGTTCAAAATTTGAGCCACCGGAGCTCAAATTTTGTTTTTGTTTTTTTAAGTTGGGCGTTTCATATTATGTCTGGGGTTTTTTACTACAGTACATCCTGTATTTAAGATCCCAAAACTCTACTTAATGTGCACTCATTATGTGCACTCATAATGTACACTGGATAAAGATGGAAATTGGCATCTGAATGGTAAAGCAAAATGTTTTAAAGTGCTCTAGTGGGAGGGGCACCATCTGAGCTCCACTTCAGGCAACAAAAATGTGTGGGCCAGCACAGCCCTCAACAAATCCCAGCTGAGGTAACACTCTGGTATTGTAGCCCAATACAGTAACTAAGAGAACTTTGTGTTAAGAGCCAATATGGTAAAGTGCTTAGAGTGCCAGATAGAACTGAGGAAACCTAGGTTAAATCTCTCAGCCATGGAGATCACTGGCTGACCTTGGCCCAGTTACACTTTTTCAGTCTAATCTACCTCACACGATTATTGTGAGGATAAAATTGAGAGAATTATGTATGTCATCATGAGCTCCTTGAAGGAAAGGTAGGTTACAAATATAATTAATTAATTAACAAACAAACAAACAATACTTATGCTTGGAGGTAAGAAGCAAAGAGAAGACCTACAGCTCAATCCTATGTATGTTTATTCAGGAGTATGTTCCACTGTGCTCAATGGGCATTACTCCCTTGTAAGTGTGGTTAGGATTACAACCTCAAAAAAGTGAAATTTTATATATAACTTTTTAATTGCCTAGAAAATAAACTAGAAAAGTGATGGTAGATTCTTTTTCTTTTTGCAGACTATAGTGGGAACACCATAATAAAAATGAAAAACAATGTCATGTTTTTCTTAAAATTTGAAATGAGAGATGCTGTAAAACTTGCTGCATGGGAAAATGCACGTAAACGTTTCGTTTTTTATTGTAATCCTGCTGGTGACATGTATTTGCTCACAATCGATGGTCGAGATATCAAACGCCAGATCTATCCATTGAAATTAGAAATATTTAGTGCTACGCTGGGATTACAAGAAGTTTGTCCATACATATCATTTGAACACAATATGAACCTAAATATTTATTATGTAGACATGGGAGAAAAGTTGACCTTTTGGGCTCAGATAGTCTTTCTGGAAAATCTGGGTTTATCTACAGAGATTGAAGTCTACAGGCCAGATTTGCTGGACCAAAAAACACATATTGGTTATGAAATAGCTCGTGGAATCTGCACTAAGAATCAGGTGAGTAGTTTCTGCATATAATACCATTACTTTCTAGCTCATGTTATTCTGGACAAGACTGAGTATGTCTGCCAGGGCATCAACCTGTATATTTGCTTCTATGCTAGCCCTTTTTTCTGGAATTGCCATCCTTTATTCATCCTGTAGGCTTTATTCATCCTTTATTATTATCTGTTATTTGTGGAGAACGCAGATGATGTTTCCAAATTCCAATGTTTTCTGTGCTGCCTTCCAGTGTAGACAGATAGCATTATTAAGAGCCTCTTTGCAGGCTCTGACTTTTTTATTGCTTCCTATTCAGCACTTCTGTTCTCCGCCTGGGAGAGGGTTAAATTTTTGGTTTCCTGCCATTTTTCTTTTATAGTGGAATAGTTCTATTTCACAATAAAAGAGAAAGTAATGGAAGGAAGCCAGTAATTTAACTCCACCACCAGGGAACAAAACTTGGTTAATTAAAGAGACCTAATTCCATAGTTTTGCTAAGTAAGGGGTAATTAAATGGACATAACCTTGGAGAAGCAACTTTTAAAACTGATATTACAAGGGACTTTTTTCTGAATAAGACTGATTTGTAAGTAAAGTTTATAGAAGAATATTGGCCAGGGGAAAGGGCACTGGTGGATAATAAGAGCACTATATGGAACACTATTTTGTGCTGTATGGAACCACCATCTTAGCTCTTCTTCCAACTGATTGTGGAAAAGCAGTGCCTCGGCAGTACTAAAAGCCTCTAGTGTGGAAGCACCCACAACCAGTCCTTCAACATATGCTTAAAAGAGGTTCTTTTAATGTATAAACACCTGCTAGAATCCTAACCTAGAATGAATTATGATGATTTTGGAGGCAAATGCTAGCTTCAGTGAGCCTCTAGAGCCAAAGTCAATAATATTAAAGGAAGTTCTTTGATGTTTAAAATTAGCTGGACACCTTAATTCCAAACATTTAAACCTATCAGCAATAGCATTACTGTTACTACAAAATGAGTGATATTGTTGAGCAGTCTGGCCCCTTTTCTTCTGAATCTGACAATTTAGTACTTTTTTGAGTTTGGTTTCAAAGAGAAACCAAAGAGTCTGGGTGGACTTTAGATATGAGACATAGGTCTGTGAAGTTTGTGCTGGGACCTATTGATTTGTATTTTGTGTAAGTACCATGAAAGCTGCACCCAGGAGTTTTCAATAGTGCAAATGCAGACACATGTATGGTCACTTTTTAAATAAGATACTGCCTAAATGATGTTTACATATTTCTATGTTCCATGCCACTTCTCCAGTTGCTCTAACTTTCTACTTCTGTACTCCACCAGGTTTATGCCTTTCAATGATAGCATATATCAATAAGGTGCAATATATGCACATGAAAAGTGTATGGACATGACAATGCATGTTTGCAAGCTCTTCTGTCCAGGGCTTTTTTTCTGGTGGAACTCACCGGAACTGAGTTCCAGCACCTTTTCTTCTATTAATTGCATTACAATTTAATCGCCATCTACTCCCGAGGAAATGTAATCCAAGAGTTCCGGTACCCTTTTCTCCAGAAGAAAAACACTGCTTCTGTCATATAAATACATGCAGTGGTGTATTGGAGCCAGGGCTTGCAGGGATGCAGCACCAGCATAATTTTTATTAGCAGGGATGCTATCATCTGCCACCCCCACCCTCTTCAGAATTCCCTGTTCCCTTTGAGCTTAGCCACAATCTTCACAGTACCTGCGAGTAAATGGATTTTTCCAGCAACAGTACATTGTTCCCAATTGAAATGTAAGGTATTTTGGGGTGGCTTGGTCTTGAATGGGCAACCAAAGACCAGACCCTGGTGGAGATGAAAACTGCTAGAGCCAGGAACAGTGCAGGGCTGTTTGGCGCCCTAGGCCAAATTATATTTAGCGCCCCCCCTCGTGCCGTGGGGGGGGCTCCGGAGCAAAGCAGCCCTGCTCTGCAAACCCCCCCGCGCCGCCGCCACCACCACCTACCTTCCCCCCGCCCCCGCTGCTGCTGCTGCCGCCGCTGCCTCCTCCTCCGACGCGATGGGACCCCCGCGCTTTACGACGGGAAGGTAGGTAGGTGGTGGGCGGGCGGGTGGGCGCGCGCACGGGGGGGAGGTGCAGTGGTGGCGGTGGCGGCCGGCAAGCGGGCGGGGAGGCGCGGCGGAGGCGGCAGGCAGGGCAGGAGCGCGCCGGAGGCGAGGAAGGGGTCCAGAAACTCTGCGCCCTCTTCCACCACGCGCCCTAGGCAGCCGCCTGGGTCTGCCTAGCGGTAGCGCCGGCCCTGGCTAGAGCTGGTTTGTTGATAGGGATCAACACAGCAAACTGAATTTTGGGACTCTCCTTGGGGATGTGGCTATGGGGACTGTCATGAGTGCCTGCACTTCAAAATTTACCACTAACCACTGGATACATGTCTTAAAGTGCCAGGTTTGGCTATAACATCTTGCCACATGCACACATGGTGGAAAATACTTGTTTGCAACCATGTAATGGGCAGCCTACATAGAAATGTTGCTTTGCTAGGCATCCACTACCTTTTAATCTGACCATCTATTTGTAAAAGTTATGATATATTATAAAGAAAGCCTAAATATAATTATATGTACAGAAGGCTCTGTTATGCCATTTTTTTAAAAAAAAAACACCTCTTCATAAGCTTTAACAGTGTGGCTTTATTTTCCAACCAAAAATAAATAACCAAAGAATCAGGTTTTGCTTGGCTTCAGCCCATATGCATAAGCTTATTTGAATGTTAGATGCTCATGGAAAATTACATAAACATCACTGAGAAATTTATTTAAAAATGTGCAACCCTCCCTCTGCCACACACGCACTGAAGTGGGTTGAAGAATGAGCTTATCTTGCACACTTTAGAGCCAGGCAGAGTGGAGACACAAGGAAGGAACCAAATATTTATTTATTATATTTATACCCCACCTTTTTTCCTGCATGGAACTCAAGGCAGCTTACATAATCCTCCCCCTGCTCTCCATTTTATCCTCACAACAACCCTGAGGGTCAGTGACTGGCCCAAAGTCACCCAGTGAGTTTCATGGCCGAGCGGGGACTAGAACCCAGATCTCCCGAGTCCCAGTCCAACGCCCACCACTACGCCACACTGGCTCTCTATCAAATAGATAGAGTAGACAGTAGCTAATATGAAATAAATCCATCTTAGTCAACATATTTTAACTATGATGGCTGAGTATGGAACTTATTTAATTCAACTTCACATATTTTTGTTTCTAAGCAGTGCAATATGGCCCATGCCTTATTGGTAGTGCCTTTCCTACACTGATCCAAGATGTTTTCATTATAAATACTACAATTTTGCTGTTAACAAAGTCACGTTAAATCAACAGACCACTGATCTAAACTCATTAGGTAGACAAGCCCTGTTCCTATGATCAGGTCCTGTTCTTTGAATCCTTGGAATGAAAGTGATGTAGAAAAAAGTATTATAGAAAAAATGACAGGAAGAATTTTAGAGTCTATGCAAGGTGAACTTCACTTACTAACCATGAGTTGTATAAATAAAAGTTTCTATGTGTTGTATTTCTACAGAGCTTTTCTGTGTTGGCCCCATCCTTATGGAATCCTCCCATGGGATGTATGCATGATTCCATCCCTGACTGTTTTTAAATGGTCCTTAAAGACCTGAATATTCCACTCTCCTTTTAAATGAATGGATGCCCATCTTTATTTTGTAATTTAAAGTTTTTAGTGTTGCTATTTAAAATGTTTCATACTGCTGTTTTAGTTAGCTGTATTTTATATTTTATCATTTTAAAATGTTACCTTTAAACTGCCTTGTGGAGTCTTTGTCTCAAAAGACAATATGAAAATATTTGAATAAATAATTTTGTATCAAGGTAATTTTGTACCTGTTTGTTTAGGCAGGCATTTTGAGGCCAAAGCGAGGAATAAACATATTATATATTTTAAAGTTCTTGTAACTCTGGGATTTTTTAATATTTTGTTTATTAATCTGTTCTTATAAAGACACTTACCTGCTCTAAACCTGCAAAGATAAGGGGTTGTGTGCTTTAAGTTGTTCTCCCCTAAGAAATGCTTTTTCAAAACATTTGTGATTGTGAATGGTTTTCTTACCTAGCTTACTAATTATTATTGTCTATTTGTATCTCATAGACAATCACATTTTATCATGAAAAGGATTACTCAGAAAGGCTTGATTATCAATCTGCAATGTAAGTACCATGATAGTTAAACTACCAATTCAGTAGTCCAGTATAGCAATCAAAGAGTGAATATCACATTTGCGCTCAGGGATTTCTCTGAAGTTTTTTACCACAGCAACTCTTGAAACCAACCTGCAAGCTGCTTTCAAAATGAACCAGAATTGAACTGACCTGACTTATGCATTATTTATTTGTACTTCACTTATCCCTCTAAAAGAAAGGCAAAGTGACTAACACCATAATACTGAAACAAGTGTAATAATATCAAATATAATACCAAAAGGCAACAATATTAAAAATTATCAGACAATAAACAATGCTACAATAAACCTATAAACAAACATTGCGCTTGGGAGGAGCTTTGAAGTGCACACAGAGTCCCTCTGCCTGTCCCCTTTAAGTTCAAAAGAGGAAAACAATGGACTTCCGGGTGAACATGGAGCCTTGAAGTCCAACTGATACAGCGTTCCTGGCCAGAGAAATTCTGACTGGGGAATCTACTTCTGATAAGAAGCTAAGATTTGAGGTTACCCCCAAAATATCTCACAGGGTTATAAAATTGCTTTCTGTTTGCCTTTCGGCGGACAGATTGTGACTGTAACCTGAGGTGGGGGAAAACGGCGCTGTATTCAGGAGATCAGCTTTCACCGATCATTAGAGGTGTACGTGTTTGCTTCCAAAATGATGGATTATATCTGGACTGGCCGATTTGGAATCTTTCTACAGCACAGTAGGAATTATAATTAACTGTAAGTTGAATGTGGGTATATCTGGGAGGCAAAGAAGATAAGAAGTGCTAATTGGAAGGAGGGTTATAATTCTTTTATGTGCAGTGGAATTTTGGAAGTACAAGGGCAATATGACTTCAGCATTTATGTTGCTCTAGAAAAAGTTGGAAAACAATATTCTAAATAAACTGGAAAGAAGAATCCAAGGTTGGGATGTAAACTTTGAAGTAGACTTAACAAAAAAAAGACGGGAATTGGACACTACACAGGAGGAGAAAGAAGTAATTAAGGATGTTGGAGACTTTCCAGAAATTCACAGAGGCGTTGAAGTGTTAACTGGACTGAATCTGTTTAAGGAGAATGTTCGGAGAAAAGTTATGACGCAGTTTTTAAAACTCAAGATGGCGAATGCTGAGATTCACAGAGGCTTTGAAATCTGGATTGCACTGAATGTGCCTGTGCAGAAAATTCATGAAGCCAGTGAGCAAGATCCCCAGAGTAGGCTTGCTTTGTTTTTTGTTCAGAATCTGGAATGTAGTGATTATCCATTTGACAGAGGGAAGCTTTTTTAAAAATCTGATTTTGTTTTGACTGGGAAAAGATAAAAGGTTGTTGTTTATTGAATTATTCAGATAAAGGGATTGCCTATATGATTTGTATAGACTTTAAACATTTAAGAAAAGGGATTGCTTATATGATTGTTTTGGATTTCAAATATAAATGGGTGATGTAAGAGAAAATATTATTATTAAGATATAAGCATATTAGGTCTGTTTGGAAATATTTACTTAAAAATGTCTTTTTAATCTTGTGTGGAGTATTTGACATATTGAAGGGGAAGGTTGTTTTTTTTTGTTTTTGTTTTTTGGAGTTTTTTGATGTTGTTGTTTTTTACAAGTAGAATGATGACTTATGTGCTTCTGTTGTTTTGTTAGCTGTTACTTATTTTTTAACTTTCAAATTTTTCTTTATAAAAAAAAAAGAAGATATCTTTAAAATTAAAAGTGAAGTGGTTTATGGATAGATAGAAAGAAACAAGGAGTAAATGTACTTTACTAGAGAGGGATTCTTAATATTCTTAATAATGGGATTTTAAATTGGATTAAAATGTTGTTTTGTTTTTGGTTTGCCGTAACTGAATGTGAGGTTTTGTTAACAGAAAATGTTGTAAGAATAACTGTGGTTGCTTAAGCTGTGGAGAAGATTGGAAGTCCTTTTTAATTGTGTATATTGTTTGTTATATATGTGTTTTTGTGTTTGTATGAAATGAAATAAAATTCACACACACAAAAAAAGAGGAAAACAATGCATTTCTACATTCTTGTGTACATGCATCTGCTCCATCCACTAATGGATAATAAATGGAAAGCCTGTATGTCCAAGGCTTCTGTGTACCCAGTGTCAGCCCTACCATTAAGCAGAGTGAGGCAGCCACCTCAGGCCGCTGATTTGGGGTGTTATGAAAAGGCAGCAAATTGTTAGTTGTTTCATTTACTATAATTGTATTTTACTACCTCAGAAAGAGAGAGGTACTTGTGGAATTTTTGGCCTCCGGTGCCAAAATAATTTGGTTGGACTTGGGTACTATGCCCCTTTAATTATAGGAGGGGGGGCACCATTTGCTGCTCTGCCTCAGGCAGTAATATGCCAGGCTGGCCCTGTGTGTACATTGCAAAAGTGCAGACAGGCAGGAATTTTCTAGGCCCAACATATTATTTGTATTCAGCCCCTCTTCTGCATATGGGATCCACACAAGGGCCCTATCGAAAATAATGGCAGCGTTCAGCCGCAGTTTGTTGGTTAATTAATCCACAAATTGTGCATTTTCCAGCAGCAACTTACAAATGCAATATTCGTAGGTTGTTTCAATGATGTCCAAATCCAGGCACTTGGGGTTGTTTGTGGGATTAAACAACCACAAGTTAACCCATAGTTTGTTCTTGAGTTAACTTGGGGTTATTTAAGCCACAAACAACCCCCAGTGCCCAGGTTTGGACACCACGAAATGCTGCATTTGCAGTTAGCTGTAGGAAACCGGAAGTGGGCCCTCAATTCATGAGTTAATTAATGTGTGCGGCAACTGCACACATTAATTATCCCACAAATCACCGTGGAAGATTAATTAATGTAGCTCATGGGGGGCTTGTCAGAACTGTTTACTTTGATCCTAAGAAAACAATGAGTCAGCTCCAGGATTGCTTAGAAGGAGACAGCTTTATTGAGTAACTTTTCAGCATGCATGCGTACGCAGACAAAGACTTGGAATGGACCAGTGTAGCTCACAGGCGCCGCTCAGAGTCTGAACCCGAAAGAAAGCAGACAGTAGCTTCTTATACATTTTTGCTGTTTACAGCAAGACTTGCAGGTGGGTTATACATCATGATTACATGTGTTTGAAGCTGACAGCTAAGTGAAACAGCATTTTACACTAACGAGCAGCAATGAGTAATGTTGGCACAGCAATCCATGATGGGACTTGTACCTACTACTGGTTCCCATCATGGTAAGCCAAAAACTGAGATAATACGATAAGTGCCCTATCTCTCCCCGCTCTTCATGCCAAGAATCAATTAAAGCTTGCCCAGTCCTTTGACTCATCTCCTGTATCCAAACACGAGGGGAGGGCTGCACTGAAGGAGCAGGTGGTCAGCTAAGGAGAGACAGAGACCCAGGAATTGCTCTCAGAAGCCCAACATGGCTGCTCTCTGGTCAAGGGCCAGGCATGAGTGGGGCCCAACATGAGGGTGCTCAGGCCCAACATTCCACCCCCAAGATGGTCAAAGGACGTACAAGCTGCACATTAAATCTCTTCTTGACTTTGCAGGCCGGATCTTCTGTGACCTATCGTTTGGGCATCTGAGGAGCTCCCACTCAGTGAGAGCTTACAGAGAGGTTTTGCACATGTAGCCAATACATTGAGAAGAAAAGGCACACCAGGAATATAAACACATGTATAGCATTATCAAACTACCAATCATTTCAACACCAATTGCAAGAATACACTTCCACCACCACCCCCAATTCCCTGGAACCAGCCCACAATGGGGTCAAAGACCGAATTATCCTCCAGGTGGTGCATTTTACAACTTTGCTTGTACAAGGCACTTACAGTATGATTTATCGCACTCTGCTCATTGGGTATGTACAAACAGCACTCCTGCTGGATCATTGCACACACCTCACCCTGTGCGGCAGTGATCATATCTAAGGCTAAGCAGTTTTGCAGAACAGAGGCCCATATACTGGTCATTTCTGACCCTATGGCTGTGAAAGTGGAAGCTGTTTCATTTAATGCAGCTTTCATCGCCCTTCCAAAAATGTTCACCTTGTACATTATGGTGGCTATTCCCCCAGGTGGTACTGCAGCCCAGACATAATCCCCAGGGCTGAAAATGTCCCTTTGCCACCTTATCTTAGATTCATAGATCATAGAGTTGGAAGGGGCCTACAAGGCCATCGAGTCCAACCCCCTGCTCAATGCAGGAAACTAGAGGAGGGGTCTCCCATCCAAGTAATAACCAGGCCTGACCCTGCTTAGCTTTCCACACTCAGACAAACTGAGCCAGCGTAAGCCACAGGCGTGTCAAGCTCTGTAGTTGCCCACAGATGGGCTCTCTAGGGTTGGCACAAAGCAGTGTGGTCCCCAGAGCAACCCTAGAGAGCATCACCCAATCTACCTGGGAGGTTACCAGCGCCAGGCCTTCTCACCACAAATCCAGTAGCTGACATTCGGGGCGGCCCAGTTGAGGCCAGGGCACTGGCTCCAGTCGGTGCAAATCCACCCCTGCTCCTCGGTGTTAGGGCATGTGGGTACCATCCGACACCCTCGGCTAAATCCCATTACCCTCTGAAACCTAGCCTGCGTCTTGTTGTGCCGTGTCTGCTCCCAGCAGACCAGAGATGGGGGGGTGCCCACACCTGGAGAGAGGGGCAATCCAACTCACACCATCGTACAATTGCTCAAGCTCCCCCCCCCCCCCGGTACCCGAATGACAAGGTCTGACTTGGGACCTTGTGAGCTCTGGCCCGGGTTGCGTTAACATCGAACCATTGCAGGCCATTGGATGTGGCATTTGACGTTACTGCTGAAGCTAGCTCATCAGACCAAGCCTTCAAATCATCAAGAAAATCATAAAAAGCACACAAAAGAGTTTCATTGAAATCAATCACTACCAGAGGGAAACCAGCTGAATGGTGTGGCATCAGAGTGCATATCCAGCAGTCAAATTGTTTTTCCTGGTAAGCCAGGCATCGACTGAGGCCCAGGAACGTGTTTCCCTCTGAGGCTTCTTGCGCAGGCAGAAGATTACACAACATCCCTACAAGTACACCAAGGCTATGATGTTTCGCCATACTGTAAGGGAACGCAACACATTAACAGCGAGGGCAGATGTATTGGGACAGAAACCATTCTGCCGGTTCAAAGTCTGCGATGTAGTCCCGTAAGTGGGGCCCAGCATGAGGGTGCTTAGGCCCAACAATGAGTTTGCCTCCCAGGGTGCCACTAGGGCCAAGTCACCTGGGGTATGTCTGTGGTCCAGCATCCAGGAGAGGCCCCAAATACATTTGCTGCACACACCTCTCTCTCTCACTTTACATTTTAGGCAAGCACCACCACTGCTCTCTTTCCCTTTCTGTCTCCCCACCAGCCCCCTTATTACTCTCTCCCCCATCCCTTTAGCAGACAGTGGCACCCTTTCTCTGTTTTCCTTTCTTTATAACAGGCATAATGCTATGGAGGAAACTGCAGTTGTGCCTCTTCATCTTCATTTCTCCAAAGAGCCTATGTAGCTGCACATGGGTCCATCACTATTTTTCTTTCTTATATTTTTGAATTGCCCATCTGGCCAGTCATCCGGCCACTCTGAGTGATGTACAGTCCAATACAGTCTAATAAAATAGAAGAACAAAATAGAGTGTGATACACAATTAATTGTGTAATACACAATTTTTAAAAAGCCAGTGTGGCGTAGTGGTGAGAGTGTTGGACTGGGACTCAGGAGATCCAGGTTCTAGTCCCCACTCGGCCATGAAACTCACTGGGTGACTTTGGGCCAGTCACTGACTCTCAGCCTAACCTACCTCACAGGGTTGTTGTGAGGATAAAATGGAGAGGAGGAGGATTATGTAAGCTGCCTTGGGTTCCTTGCAGGAAAAAAGGCAGGGTATAAATATAATAAATAAATAAATAAATAAAATACAAAATTTAAAAATCCTAACCCACCCCATATTCCCGCCTGAAAAACCACATTTTCAATGCACGGCGGAAGCTAATCAAGGAAGGGGCATGGCGGAGGTCACTGGGGAGAGAGTTCCATAAATTGGGGGCTGCCACAGAAAAGACCCTCTTCCTAGTCCCCACCAGCCTGGTTTCTCTGGCTGATGGGACAGGGAGAAGGCTGTCTGTGGCAGATCTTTAGGAGAATTATGTGGTAAAATATTCTGAGGGCAAGGTTGGGGTAGAGAAATATGGGATCACTTGATCCAAATATACTTATACAAAATCAGAATTGCTATGGTGTCATATCATCCCCCCACCAAAGTTAACAGGACCCCCAATAATCAGTGACATTAGACATGGTGGACTTGGTCCAGAAAGGCAGCTTATAAATATTTTAAAATAATCAGAATGGGTCAAGTTAGATATCATCTGCTAGTCCTTTCTCTCACAAACATACTGGCATCAAACGGAGCAAATCTAGAGTTATTATGTAGACATATATTTAAGAAAATGTTCAAAAATCAATATATGAAAGAGACAGTAGCATATTCAAAAGGCATCTTTCCAAACTTTTCCAGTATTCATTTGTACATAATACACATGCACATAAAAATGCAGGTATCTTTTTTAAAAATCCGTCAGTCAGTAGATAACTTTCTTTTACAGATTCTGGGCATCATAAGCAAATGGAAGTTGATTTCAATCTTGCATAGGCAACATTAACAGTACTTTTCATACAATTATGTTTTCTATTAAGAGCCCAGACATACTAGTAATAAAACAGTGGGGAACATAGACACATGTATAATGAAAGAAACCCTATCTGTATTAGATTCATTTTAAACTACAGGTAAATTACAGTATCTATTTTTCTATTTCTGTATAGAGCAACATCACAGGGTGTTATGACAGTTGAACTTCAACCTTCTTCATCTGGAAAAACATGTGTATCAAAAAGCAAGGTATGTTTACTGAATGAAACATCAATCTTAAGGAAATATGGTGACAAATATATGGAAAGTAATGTTCTAACAAACCTTAGATTAAATCAGGACTAGCCCTCTAATACCTCTTGGCATATTATTGCACCTAGTCATTTACTCTTCATTTAAAGGGGAAGATATCCCTACTAACAATTTATATTGGAGGTGAATTACCTCAAAATTCTTTGTGATATGTTAATTCTTTGTGGTAAGTTGTATTTCACAAGAGAATAATTATTTGCTTGTTAAAATATTATCATATACGGACATGATGACATCATTGAGCTAAGATGAGATCCTGAGCCTGAGCTCCGACTCATCATAAATTACAGTTACCGTAAAACAAAAATTTACAAACAGCTTTGAAAATTAAGAACAGCTAAGAGGAGAGACAACAGGATGTACCAGTGCTCCTCCCTGAACCAAGGCAGAAATCTCATGTTCTTTTTTAGCCTCAAAGATAAGGCAACAAAATGAGGCCTAGAAGAAGATAGTGACAGTTTAACCATGTGAAAAAGCACACTGAAAATGCCAAAAGGCACAACAGATCCAATGGTAGATATAGTCAACCGAATTAAACAGCTTCACCTGGATTGGAAACAGGATATTCAGCCACTAAAAATCAAGTGGCAGAGGTTGGAAAGGCTTTGATAGGAGTCTCAGATAAAGCAAATTAAGCTAATAACCTCTGGCTAAAGAAGTATAAGACACCGACAAGTCTGGTCAGTTTCAATCAAATATAAGGAAATGCCCAGTGGAAAATAGAAGTCACCAGGCTAATATATGAATCAGAAGCTTGAGGAAAACATTAAAGGAGGTAATATCAGGGATGTTGAAGAGTCCTTGGTCTCGAGTCACGAGTCGAGTCACGAGTCTTTGGACCCGAGTCCCGAGTCCGAGTCCTTGGTCCAAAATGGTGACTCACGAGTCCCGAGTCCTGAGTCACTCCCAAAACTGACTCCACGAGTCCTTATTAAAATCAATGGGGTTTCCCCCCAACAAAATAAGGCTACTTCAGATGTGTGGCTTAAATAAATTCTAGGCACAAGTGTGCCTTTTTATTTCAAAATTCTGCAACTGATTTTGGCAAGAACAGACCAGGCAGACAAACCCAAAATAACCAGGCAGGCAGAGGAGGCAGGGAACCCCAAAGCAGGCAGGCAGAGGCATTTGTCTTGGACAATTCAACTGTTGAACTGGTCATGAAGAGACCAGGCAGGCAGAGGAGGCTGGGAACCCCAGAACAGGCAGGCAGAGGCAGCCAAACCCAAAATGTCTGACCCTAACCCCCCACAACAACACATCAATCAAAATAAATCTCAACACATCGTTGGGGCTGCGCTCCTGGTAGCTGTCCATAGTGGCCGAGCAGCGGCGCGCCTCGCTTCCATGCGCTCTTTACCGGTGATCGCGCTCCTTCTGGCACAGCCAGATGACTCGTCAACAGCCCAGGGATGTTTTTTTTTTTCCAAATTTTTTATTTTTAGTTCTATATAAGACAAACATAATATCAAACATATAACAATAAAACCAAACAACAAATACATACATAACCCACATCAAAACAAAACTAAAATAGACTTCCAACCCCTATTACAGCAATATAAGCATTTCTTATATAAAATAATAATAATTTCTATACAATAATTAATTCTAGTTATGGCAAAAAGAAATCACTAGAGGTCTCACCCTACATATAAATCCTAACTCAGCCTTCTATTAAAAATCCAAAGAGAATAAAATTCAATATTCTTTTTTCAACAAACCAACATAATTTTGAAAGCAATCCATCCACCCCATTAAACCTGCCCTTTTTTTCCCTAGGTAACCCACTACAGATTTTAACTTCCAATCCAATATACAACCCACACATTTTTTTTAGTCCCCTAATATTTCCATAACAAAACTGATATAAATGACAAAGTTAGCAAATAAAACAACATTCCCAACCCTTAATGAAAAACTCAATCTATTCTAATACTCTGTGGGGCATTCCAATTAAAAAAAAAAACAAAAGGAGATGCGTCAGCCATCTTCTTTCCAATCATCCTGCATCTTACACATTTTCTGGATATATTTTCACCAACTAATAATATTTTTAACATATATATATTAACTAATACATACTTAACCCTGATTCTCATTTTTCAAGTTCCAAATCAACCTAAAGCATAAAATTTTAAACTCCCAATACATTTATATCTTAATATTTAAAATCAGAGCATATTTCAAAATCAGCCAATAAAACAATATTCCAATATTTATCTTGCCCAGTAAATCCAAAACTGTCTCTTTCATATCCCCCTCCCCCTATCAAATGGAAAGCCCTTAAGAATCAGTCCAAAAGCGAAGAATAAAGTCCGTTTATTCTGTTGCACTGAGGGTTCCTGCCTTCCCGTTTGTACTATTGAAAAGGACACATCGTCCATCTTCATTCCAATAAACTGCGTCACACGTACCTTGTGAGTTGTTTCTTCATCAGTTAATATTTCAAAGCCTCTATGCAGTTCTGGTAAACTTCCAAAATTGTTACTTACTTCTTTCTTCTTCTGTGACAGACCTGAGTAAGTATCCAGTTTCTCTTGATCATGTTGTAATTCCAATTGAAGGTTAACACACCAAACATCCATTTTCAACACCATTTTGTTAACAAAGTCTTCCAGCTTGTCGTCGAATTGCAATAATTTATCTCTTAGTCTCATAAACATTTCCCATGAAACCATCTTTTCTTATAGATATTTTTCAAAGCACTCTCAGCCGAATTCCTTATTTCAAGCTACTGTAGATAAGATTAGGGAACCTCCTTTCAGACATTCCATTAACTTTTTTATTTTTGCCTCCCGGTTATATCTCTTGATGTACTCACATTAAATTTCAAGTCCAATTATGCTGTAGAGAGATTCCTTGCCGTTACAAATCCAGATGTTTCCATTCATTTTGGAAGCAAGCACAGACTTTCCTAATGATCAGTAAACCGACCTCCAAAATGCAGCGCCACTTTCCCTCTATCTCAGATCACAAGCAGCAAATCTATCTGTCAACACGGCAGACAGAAAGCAATGTATGACCCTTAAGACAATTTGAGGGTAACGCCAATCTTATCTTCTTCCATAAGAAGTAGATTTCCCGGCCAGAGGACATCTCTGACCCAAGAAACGCTGCATTCGTATTCCCCACAGATCTCTCTGTGGGTCTTCTAGAAAGCCATGTTTTGCCCGGAAGTCAACAGCCCAGGGATGTTGACGAGTCCTTGGTCTCGAGTCCCGAGTCGAGTCTCGAGTCCCATTAAAAATATTGGGACTCGAGTCAGACTCGAGTCAGAGGGGGGACTCAGTCCAACTCACGAGTCGAGTCCTCAAGTCCGAGTCCCCATCCCTGGGTAATATGACATCATTTCTCAACTGACTGGCTCAAAACGATCTTTCCTGATTTGGTCTTTGTTCAAACTGACACAGACAAGGTGTGCAGGACCTTATTTACAAAACCACCACCAGGAGCAAGCCCCCGCAATATCATTGCCCACCTACACGTAAATAGAATATGAAGGAGCACAGATCCAGATATTCTAAGTTCTCTGCCTGGAGACTTTGCAGAAAAGAAGTGTCCTCTGGTATTACACTGATCAACTTCATAAAACCAGAATCGGATACAGATGGGGGCACCCAGTGAAAATTATAGTACACAAGGTAGGAAACATATACTCAGCAGATCACCTTATGTTGACTTTTCATTCGGAGCCAAATGTTCAACATTCATGGGATCAACCAACTACAGCAGCAACAGCTTCTCGCCCCGAAACTCAGGAATGGAAGTAACTGAACAAGAAATGGAGACCCAGGACTACTACACACACCTTCACCACAAGCAATTGAAGCCAGTAAAAGACCATGATCAACACAGGACTTCGGAAATTATCAAAACAACATCTGAAGCCACAAGTCAGACCTCTGCCTGGACTGACTGATAATAATAGGCTCTCCTACTCTTAGCACTAGTAATACTTTGATAGATGTTATTATAAGAGAAAAGTAAACTTACAATGATGAGTAGGGCAAACGCTCTTTGGAAATTGCCCTGCCACCCTGTTTACTTCCCCTACAGCAGTTCAGGGGGAAACTCCCGGAAAGCAGGAGCCCCCAAACAGGAGCTCTCGGGCAATGAAAAGGGGTTTAATGAATTATGTTTTGTTGTTGTTAATAACAGTTTGTTCTTATTAATGTTTTCATGGGATACATCCTAATGGTTCATAATATAGTGATAAGAGGACTGTGACGAAAACGTGGCCGGTTATTTAATTTTATTTCTCTCACTACCACCTGGCTGTTAGTTCACTTTCTTCACTAACCCAGTGGCTGAGATATGGAAGCTCCAGGGTATTAGTTCACCCTATTTTAAACTAACACTGTTCCAACTCCGTCACAAGTCTTCACTCACTCCCAAACAAACCCGAGTGGACAATCTGTCTGTGGGAGATAAACTCTGTTAAAATACCATTGCTGGTTATTGTGGTGTTTACGCTGGGTAGATATTGTTTATCTTGCTCTTAGCAGCTGTACCAAGTTAGGGGTGAACTTCAGGATAGTAACAGTTATAAATCAGTCTCTTCAGTAACCCAACAAATAGTTCTTTATTTTCTTAAGCAAAACATTTCTTTAAACAGGAACAACCTGTTTTCCATAAAGGCAATAGTTTATATTGAATTCACTTTATGACTCTGATCTGACTGACTGACTAGAATCCCCCTAACTCACTTCCCTCCAACTCACTTCTCTCTAATTCACTTCTCTCATATCTCATCTCACATCTCCCTAACTCATCTCTAACTCAACACCCTAACTCTCTAACTCCTCTGACACACACAGGCACATATATACAGAGCTCCCCCTCCCATCAGAACTTTCTACAGGCGAGCCCCGATAGGTTGTCAGGCACGACCACTCTGCCTGGCAACGCTAGATGTTAACCCTTTCATCACAAGGACACAAGCCTTCTTACAAAAAAGAGAGTCAGATATTAAGGTATTATCCTTTAATGTTAATGGCCTGAGTACTCCACAAAAAAGTAATAGAGTTCAAAACCTGCTCAAAGAATAGCAACCAGATATCATTATGTTACAAGAGACTCACCAGAAAAACAGTCAGACAAAAATACTTAACAACTCAGGATTGGGTGATTTATACACAGCCCTTGGCTCCTCAAAAGCCTGTGGTGTTTTAATCACAACAGGAAAGAGTATCAATTTCCTAACCTCAAACACACTTCATGACCCCAGAGGTCAATGTGTCTTTGTTGAAGGAAGCATAAGCACAGATAAATTAACAATCAGAGCAATATATAGCCTGAATGACAATCCATTGCAATTTCTCCAGAATACATTACAGATTTGGACAACCTTTAAAGAAGGAGGTATAATATTTGGATGTGATCTCAATACAGCAGCAGATGAGGAATTGGACAGAAGTAGGAAATCAAATATAAAACTTAACAAAAGAGGAGTGGATTTGTTGCAAACCCTAAAAGAATTTAGTTGAACTGAAATTTGGAGAACACCACCCCCAAATGAAAGAGATGATTTCATGATAATTACACCCAAGATCTCACCATAACGATATTATGGGATGCTATGAAAACAGTGATTAGAGGTAATTGCATTAATGAATTAAGCAAATTAAGGGGAAAATAGAATAATCAGTTGCTGCAGGAAATAAAATTTCTTGAAGCCCAACACAAAAAATATGAATCATGACACACTTTACAAACACTAACGAGGAAGAAAAATGAATTAAAATTATTAGACCTAGGTAAAAGCACAATAAATCTGCAATACATAAATCAAAAATATTATGAATTCAGAAACAAAATTTAAAAATTACTAGTCAACTATATATGAAAGGGAAAAAACACAAAACAATTGTAACACTTAAATAAAAAATGGTGATAAAGAATATAATATAGAAAAATAAATAACATTTTTCAGAATTAAAAAAAAACATTATTCCACTTCCTCACCAGATTTAAATCAGGACTATAAAATATTTACCAATATTCTGGCAAAGAGACTAAATAATTTGGATCCTAAATGTGTACATCAAGATAAATTCGGCTTTATAAAAAATACACACATTGCAGACCTTATCAGAAAACATCTAAACATAATTCACTATAGTACCAAAAATAAAACAACCATGTATGCAATTGTATTTCTTTTTTTTTTTGCCAAAAAAAAATTATTTGAATTTTAAAATCCATAAAAACAAAATACAGAAAACAGAGCAAAACAAAAATTACCAAGACCAAACAACATTGAACTAAAAAGGACTTCCAATTTTTCCACAACCAAGTATATCAAATCTTCTATATAATCATTATAAAGAAATTGCTTTCTTTTCTTTTTTTCTTAAACAAAATATGTATATATATAAGTTCCCCCCTCTCTTATTTATCAACCTCACAAATTCACAAAGCCTTGAAATCTTATAGCACTTTACTCCTAAACATAGATATTAATCCTTCTACTTGAACAATATTTAATATTTCTACTTATATTTAATGAAAATATCTATCTTCTTTCCCTCTATTTATAAAAACAAACAGCCTAGCTTTTATTTCTTTTTAAAAAATAATAATAATAATTTCACATTTTCACATTACTTCACAACCTAGATTTTAATCCACATTTAGTTAGTTCCTTTCTATTAATCATTCTCAATACTAAGTTTCGTCCAGACTCAATACATTTTGACCAATAACCAATTATTATTCAGATTCTAATTCAATATTAAACCTTATTCTTATTTTACTCAGCAACTAATCTTTTTTTCTAATCCTAACTATGCCCCCTTCAAGATCCAAGTCACCACATTAATGAAAAATACAAAGAAAAGCCACCTCACTCTGGAGAAGTTCTCCTTTCTCTCAAAGGGGTTCCTCTCACCCACCCCTTTATGTTCAGATTTATGCATGTTCTTTTTGGATCACTATCAGTGATCCCTTTAAATTTCTCCCACTTGGATTTCTCCCACCAATCCATTTGGGAAACTGAACCTTCTTACTTCTTTCATAAGAACTTCCCCCTTCCACCAGTAGTCAGCAATCATCATAATATGTCAAACCATTTTTTCCATCCAATAATCAGCAAACAATTTTTTCATAACATGGGTCAAACCATTTATCCCATCCAAAAGTCAACAAACCATTTTCCCCGATCAAACACAGTGTTCACAATATACATCTTTTTCAGGCTCATGTTCCACAAAAAACTTTTTTTCCCCATAGCTGGCTTCCTCCAGATAGCCGGCAGCAGTCACCTTCCCAGTTCTTTGTGAATGACTTCTCAAAAACATCTTCACTGTCCGCTTCCACGTCAATCTCCTCCTTTTTGCTTTCTCTCTTTGAAAGTTCAGCTTTTATCTCTCGTAGCACATTAATCTTCCATTTATTCTCCCTGTTCTGTTCAAACTTCACAAACGATCGGTCTCCCTCAGTATTGTCCTGGAATTTATGATTTATTTCCAACCTCTCCAGCCATTTTTTTTAACACTTTAAACATCCCCATTAATTCATCAGCTAGCTGCAGCCATAAATCATGAGTAGCCATCTTGTCTATGACGCAGTATAGAGTTAACAGTCTATTAATACTGCTTTATACTTTTCCAAAATCCAAAGTAAAAGGAGTTACAATACCTCTTTCTCTCTCATTTCAAAGCACATTTGTTGATCTTCCGATTATGAAGTTTTTGAAGTATATTTTCTTTTTAATATCCAGAGAAAAGGGTATTTAGTCCTGGTTGTGGATAAAATTTCTCTTTGTTACTAATTGGCAATAAATCTTTTTTAAAAATGGAGTTGTCGATCTTCAGGTTCTTGAGAAAAGAACTCCAGACGCGGCGGCGAGCGATGATGGATACTCCCACTCTCTACCCCTCCCCGAGAGAATCTGTAGCAGCCGCTGCAAAAAAAAAACTCACAGAGAGAGCATTTAGAGATATGCTGGGAATCACTCTTAGATCATCCTCTTATTCCGAGGAGAATACCCAGCCAGGATAACCTCTTGACTGGATTTCACGCCGTGTCGGTCTCCCCCGATTTCAAGGAAGTGTCAGATCGCCATTTTAAACTCCACTGGAAGCCCTATGCAATTGTATTTCTTGATGTCATGCAGGCTTTTGAAAAATTGGAATGGCCTTTTCTTCTTGGGTTTGCCAAGATATGGGGATGGATACAAATTTCAAAAATGTATTGCAAAGACTTTACACTTCTAACAGAGCCAGCATACGAACAAATGATTATGATTCACCCCCAATGGCAGGGGTAGGCAATGTGGTGGTTGTGGGCACCACTGTGCCCACTAAGCAGCCCTACCTGCCCTACTTTTATTTTTAATTAGCACATTTTCTTGTTAGCTGGGATTGCTGTGAAATGGGTTTCTGTTGGTGCAGAAAACTGTGGGTTCAAAGGAGTTGTTCAGTGTGTTGGAGCTAAGCCCTCACCTCTGCTTTGTATTTGGTCTTTTGGCAGGTTACTTGTCCTTTGCTATGCCTCCTATGGCAGCTATTTTGTGATAGTGCCCAGGACACTTTCTCAAATTGCTACATATGTCCACGGGCCCAAAAGGTTGCTTACCCCTGCCTTATAGTAATACAGAGAGGAACAAAGCAGGGATGCCCTCTTTCTCTGTTATTTCATAGATTTCATAGATCATAGAGTTGGAAGGAGCCTGCAAGGCTATCGAGTCCAACCCCCTGCTCAATGCAGGAAACTAGAGGAGGGGTCTCCCATCCAAGTAATAACCAGGCCTGACCCTGCTTAGCTTTCCATGCTCTGTATAGATCTCTGACAAACACACTCAGAAAAGACCCACAGATAACAGGATTCCTAATTTGTGGGGCATGACAAATAATGAACCTCAACACGGATGATATTGCCCTGAACCTAGCAAACCCCAAAGTTGAATTGCTGAGAGCTATACAAGTTAGAGAACCATATGAGAGACTTGGTGGTCTAAAAATTAATTATCAAAAATCAAAATTTATAAGTCTGAACATGTCACAGGATGAAACATTAGATCTAAGCAGGGTTTGCAATATGCATACTTCCTCAAATATCTTGGCATACAGATTCCAAGACAACTGAAAAAGATAATCAAACTAAAGTACAAACCCCTTTATAGACTAATTAGGAACATGCTTACTAAATAGATCAAACAAATTATTTTGGCTTAGAAAAAATGCACCAATAAAGATGGTGATGCTACCAAAACTTAATTATCTTTTCCAGACTCTTCCAATTAATCTGTCAGAAAAATACTTTGATACTTTGATAAATAAAAACTATTTATGCAATTTATTCATGGGAACAGAAAATCTAGACTTGCTAACAAAGTATTATTCCAACATAGTAAACATGGAAACATGAGGATTTCACATGTGAATCTTTATTATGTGGCATATCAACTCAGGCAAGTGGTGCTATTTCTGGATGTCCAGTCAGAAAGCTCCTGGAGCAATCCTATAGCCCCCAGACATTGTCTGAGGGGCCATAGGCTACTGGGGATTCCAGTGCTCCAACCTCAGAAGGGGGAGTCAGAGATCCAACCCTCCCAACCCCTTACAGCTAACATGGAAAGAACCACGCCGGCTGGCCTCCAAAGTTGGAAAAGCAACCTCAGAGAGGGGAAATGGGGGTGTTCTGGTGGGTGGAGAGGCTAGGAGACTGGAGAGGCCAGGATACAAGCTATCCTGAACCTTTTCCAGCCTCCTTCCCTCCCTTTTTGAAGTGCCATCACTAGATGGGCAAAAAAGCCTGTTTACCAAAAAAAAATTCAAGGTGGGAAGGCGGGGAGGTGAAGATCAGCTCTGCCGCTTCTCTCACCCTGCATTGGATGATCGGAAGCCTCTGAGTTCGGCGGCTTCTGATCATCAAGGGCACAATCAATAGGATTGCTCCCTGAATCTCATCAGAAACTGTAGAAGTAAAAGGACTAACCTCATTATTATACAAACAATTATTAGTTGTGCAATTTAGCAAACTGGAAGGGGTTAAACAAGTCTGGGAAAAGGATCTAGGCAGGAAATTGATGGGATCCACTGAGATAAAATATGGCAGCAAGCACCAATGAAATTTATTTCTTCTAAAATTAAGGAAAATACATTTAAGATACAGGTGGGCGCCTTTTTGCATATGTGGTGGTCATGCGGGACTATTAAAGAATTTTAGGAGGAGGTTATTAAAGAAACTGTAATGATCACAAATCAAGAAATAATCCTTTTTCCCGTTCTAGGTCTGCTCTCTATATATGATATTGAAACTGTTGCCGGCACCAAAAAGGTGTCCTCTCCCGGCAAAGTGGTGGTCCTTACCTCAGTGTGCCCTGCCCAATAAACACACTTGAGTTAGAGAAGGGAAACCAACTTTATTTAAGGCCTTAAGTAGGCTCTAGGAGTCTGTGACTCAAATCAAGAGCCCCGTTTCAAGTTCTTCCTGGATCTTTTATACAGCATGGAATCAGATACAGGTTTGCATCACATACAGTCATTTTACATACAGTTGCGTAGAAAAACATTCTTATCATGACCTCTTTCACACGCCTTCACTGACTTCCTCTGGCCTTCCTGGTACATACATTTCCTCCTGTTCCTTGTCTATCAGTACAATTCTATCTTGTCCTGTTCTTTGGAAAGTACACGCATCAGTCTGATGCTAGCAAACCCCCCCCTTCCCCCTTCCCTCCGCCTTTCGCTTTACTTCTCTCACATTCCTTTTGCAATTCTCTTATCAGTGCATGCCCTTTGTACACACTTTGCCATTCTCTGGCCTCTTCCCCCTCCCATCTACTGCAGCCATCAAAACTGCCTGTAACTTCACTTTTCTCTCTCTTACATTTCAATTCAGATTTCTTTGCAACTTTAGCAAGCAGTTTCACAGAACAGCAAGAAAGCAAGAAACAATTTTACAGAAAGCAGAAAACAAGAATGCAAGATTCTCTAGTCAGGCCTAGCTAAACATTAGAACAGGAGTACAAATTCACATGGTCTCCAACAAAACCAGAAATCTACCAAGTAAAGACCTGTTAACATCCTTCTGGGGGCAGCCAGATTAGAAATTGCCATGAATTGGAAAAGCACACAGAAGTCAACCATTCAACAGTGGAGAGATACATTGTGGTCAATAGCTCTTATGGTGAAGCTATCTAAAATAAGACAGGCTTCTAAGAATGATTGTTATGTAGACTATTTTTTACACTATATGGAAAGACTATAGATTTTATGGTTCAACATAAAGAAGTAAGGCAAATTTAAGGAGTACTATGGAATTATTTATTAGGATAATTGAATACAAAATGTAATGATCAGAGGCACTTAGGGTGCAATCCAATGAGGCTGCCCATAACCCTCCTAACTCTGAGGATTATGGGCATCCTATGCATGGCGGGAGGAGTGCTGAGACGAAGCTGGCCTCCGCGCTCCTCCAGCCATGCAAAACACTTAGACAGCCAGTTTCAGCCATCTAAGTGTTTGGCCTTGGAGTGGGCAGGAAGGAGTACAAGCTGCTGTCAGGATACTTCGTAAGCTGGTAGAGGCTGTCTCTTCCCCTCCCCGTACCACTCCCTACACCCCTTCCTTTCCCCAAAAGCCCATCTCTGAGGTTGCTCTTGCGACCTCAGAGCTGCAGCCTGTGCAGTTCTTTCCACACTGGCTGCAAGGGCGGGGGGAATGCACTCCAAGTTTCCAAGGTCGGAGCTGGGACTCCAAAAAATCCTTTGGCTGTCTAGACTGTCTAGCAGCCATAGGATTGCACTGTTTTTGAAGTAATTCACTTTGTAAATAGCCTTAAGTAATGTATGTGTGGACACATGAACTGAAGACTATTCCACGATGTTATTTTATATTGTTGTATTTTGAAACGTATATTTTTAAAAAAACATGATTGCATTCATGAACTTCAGTGCGTACCGGATTGAGTAAGATTTTGTACAGGTATTAATTATTTTTAGTGAATTTATAAATCTGATTTCCCAATGATTCAATATGCTTATACATAACAAGGACATGATTATGTAAGCCGCCTTGGGTTCCTTGCAGGAAAAAAGGCGGGGTATAAATATAATAAATAAATAAATGATTAAAGTTGCCCATCCTCCCCCTTTGTGCCATCTTCCTCCGTGGTTGTTTTGCCACATGCCCGGGAGTTTGAAGAACCTTGTTAAATTATCATCCAACAACATGGGGTACATTTTATCCCAGGTACACTATTCAATGCAGAATTCACAAACCTACAATTCTTCTGATATATTGTTACCTGCACAATAGTAAACAATATACCCAAATTTCAGCCACTGACCAGTTACAGTTTTCTTTCTATACACAAAAAAATCCCTTAGATAAAAACTGTCTCCAGAAATCCAACTGACACTGTACCATGTTCAGGTGTGACAGATTTGCCCTTGCCTAGGGATATTATGGTACGGGATTTTTGTATTTAGCTTGATCATGGATCAGCAGGTAACAAATTCCATGCCATATTCCAGGAACAAAGTTTCACCAAGGAATTTTTAAGTTTATGAAATTCCTGGTATTAACACATGAAGTTTTTAAATAGAGGTCTCTGAGATTAGGCATCATGCCAAGCAGCATTTTTCCGCAGCTGTCAGAGGCTTCCCTTGCTGGGCACAGCTGCTCCTCAGCTGTGCAGCAGTGGCACCCAGCAAGGCAGCTTGTCCCCCCATCCCCTTGCTGGGCATGGCTGCTGCCCAGAAAGAGAACAGGGGGACGAGGCACATTTTCTTTGGTCTACTTGAGCTTAGGCCCATGAGAACACACCTGTCACCCACCCACCACGTGGATTGTGGGCAGGAAGAGGTGCATTCTCTTGGGCCTACTCCCAGGTAGACCCAGGAAAATGTGCCCTCCTGCCCATGGTGTTGATCGCCACACAGGGTGAGGGGAGAAGGAGGCATGTTCTCCTGGGCCTACTCCCAGGTAGACCCAGAAGAACATGCTCTCTCACTCCCCTGGTGAACTATTCTGCTTGCCAGTGTGACAAGCAACATAGCCCCTGCCAGGGGGAGTAGGGGGCACTTTCCTCTTGGTCTCCCTGGGAGGAGGCTTATGAGAAAGCGAGCTCCACCACTGGCCAGCACAATCACGAGGTCACCATGCTGGCTGGCAAGGGTGAGAGGAGGCGCTTTCCCCTTGGTCTCCCTGGGAGGAGGCTGTGGGGAAAGTGACACCCCCCCAAGCCAAGTGGCTGGTTTCCACCTACTGCCAAAGCTGCAGCCATTTCAGCTGCAGTGTCAGTGGTGGGTGGGAAGGAACCACTGGGCTTCGCTTCCTTGAGAAGAAGCAAAGCCCAGTGGGTTCTTCCCCGGCTGCGTGCCACCTCCCCAAGCCCCAAACAGGGGTTGAGCAGGTGGTTTGTGCCGGACCCCAGTGGCTTCCCAGCAATCGCGCTCTCCCGGCTTGGCAGGAGCGCTGGGGGAGGGGAAACCGATGACAGCTGCACCAAGTGCCGCTTGGGCACTTTGGCAGCTGTCATCAGCCAGAACTCCTTGGCCAGAGTGACAACGTTGTTTGCTACTCTTGCCAAGGTGCTATATAGCCTTTTGTTTTGCCCATGGATTAGCGTGTCATCCGGGTTCAGATGACATGCTAAGGCACGGAGGATTTGCTAAACCCTAGAGCAAGCCATGGTTTCGCAAGCTGGTTAAGAAGCCACCTGAGGGTGCTGGGTTCGGACAACACGCTAAGCCACTGGCTTCAAAGCCATGGTGGCTTAGTGTGTTGTGCGAACCCAGTCATAGGCATGTTCCAAGAAACCTACTGTTTCTGTGGTCTGGGAGAGGTAGAGGATATCTCACATTATTTACTGTACTGCCATCTATATCAAAACCCCAAGGAGAGATTCTTTGGACAGATCTTGGCATCCCTACAGGGTGAAAGTACCTATGTCAAGACTTGCTGGTTACTGTCAGATTCTGATCCTTATGATACATATAAAACAGCCCTGTTTCGTGGCCTGTTTGCTAAGGCCATGAAACATATTCATGCAGTCATTCTGAATGCTATTGCAGGTGATTTGTTAACCTGACTTGCATTTCATGTTTTGTTATTTCATAATGTATTAAGTTGTACATCGCCCAGAGTGGCTGGTTTGCCGGCCAGATGGGCGATCCATAAATGTAACAAATAAATAAAATAAATAAGTTATGTTGTTTGTAATAGCTATTAGTCACATACAATAAAATGATTGAATCATAATCATAATGATCGGCCAGCAGTGGCTCCCCACCTTCAGGCTGAATATGATTCTCCACCCCTGAATTATGTGGTCCCAGCATTCAACATTCATCTAGAACCATCAGCTAGATGTCCAGGCAGGACCAGATGCCTCCTTTGGAATAGCTTTGCTTAGCTCTTTGCCTTCTTAGCACCTGCCCCACCTCCGGTAAATAAGCTTGCTAGTCAACCCATTTGTGGGACTACAGAGAGACTATGAAGAATAAAGACAGGTAACTTATCTGTACCTGTAGTTATCTGAGTGGTCATATGTGCAATCATACAACCCATCCTCATAATCTGCTGCAGGTGCACCTATGCCTGTATCTCCACTTCACTTCCATTTTTATAACCACTGTCGATCAGAAGTTTGAAATGAATAGGAAGGTGGGAGCCATGCCCTTTGAGCTTGCACAGGTGCAGAACCAATATATGTGCAGAGATGACAACTCAAAGAACTGCAGTTACAGGTAAGCAACCTGTCTTGTTTCCTTCAGTGAACCATACATGAGGCAGTCCTGAGTAGTTCTTTAGTAAGTTTTAGAAGCAAATAAATTATTTCCCTTTATAAAGAGATACCGCTTGAAATGCACTGGGAACAATCTCTTTTTGTTTTGTCTCCCCACATCCCCTTTGGATATCACTGCTTCTCTAAAGGTCAGTCATAGCTGTCACTTTCCTAATTGGGTTCAATTCTTACAAAATGATTGGACAGAATACTACCTGCTATACTGCTCCATCAGGGAATCCATCATCTGCTCTGAGCAAGAAAGCACAATATGGGACAGGCAGCTGGATCACATCTCAGACAAGTTAGTTTCTGAACCATGAACAGCAATCCTAGTGCTAGAGAACTGACAAGTTATGCCAGCACTGGCTGGGAACAACTGGCAGGGATGTATAGTCAAGCCAGGAGAGTCTTTCTGGAAGCTCCACCCCTCAGATGCTATATCTAGCAGTTAAAGGTCTACCAGCCTTTTCCTGTAGGCATTGGCTTCTCCGGGGCAGTGAAAGTTGGAAGATCTGTTTGGGGACTGTTCCTCAGGGTCTCCCTGTTCACTAGAGGAGTGTGAAGTCCACTTCTCAGAGTCAGGGACAGTGCCACCTCTTGGGGGTTGTTAGGTTATGAGTTCTGAGGCAGTGGGCCCCAGTTCAGAAGGACAAGGGAGTGGTTCTGACACCCCCTCAGAGTCACTTTAGCTGGAGGTTTCACTCTCCAAGAACTCCTAGTCCTGAGCCATTACACCAGTATATCCCTGGTTCTATATAGGCTAGAGATCTTCTTCTTCTTTATGCAAGCTGGGAATCTGAGCCAGCCAATGAGGCTGCTAGTGGCATAGCTAAAAACTGGGCAAAACCTGACCATCTGACAACCCTACTCTGAGGACGTATTATTATAGTTTCACAAAGGTACGGTATTATTATAGTTTCACAAAGGTTCCATGGACTTTGAAGAAGCTTGAGTGCAAGGTGAAAGGGAGAAACGTGCTAAGCGAAAAGCACGTCAAATGAATCCTTTACAGGACTATCTTCCATCTGGTAACCTGTGTCCTCACTGTGGGAAGCTGTGTGGATCTAGAATTGGCCTCCACAGTCACTTACGAACCCATCGCTAGAGTCTACACAATTTTTTAGAATTTCCTACTTTTATAATTTTCTTTTAGTATTTTTATCCTGGAAGACAATCTTACTCGATCACAAGTGATCACTTACTACTACTACTACTACTACGTTCTAAATGTGGAATTTTTTCCCCCTAGCTCACTCACATTCGAGTTGGGTGCCCTCCAGAGAAAGAACTGCGTATTACAGGGTAAATTAGAATTTTCCTTACTCTATTTATATAATTTAACAAGGTAAAATAAATATTAAAACAAAAGAATTATCTTGTTAACTTGCATGTCTCAGTTTGCCCTTTCTGTGCAAAGGGTTCCTGCTGTGGAGCAGAGAAATGTGGATTCAAATGAGTGCTTTTGTGTTGTTGAATGGGTCAAAGACCACACCACTAACCTTGCTTTGCACTCAAGTTCTTGAAGTTGCATGCCTCAGTTTTCCTTTTCTATGCAATGTGCAGGGATGGGGACTCGGACTTGAGGACTCAACTCGAGAGTCGGACTGAGTCCCCCCTCTGACTCGAGTCTGACTCGAGTCCCAATATTTTTAATGGGACTCGAGACTCGACTCGGGACTCGAGACCAAGGACTCGTCAACATCCCTGGGCTGTTGACGAGTCTTCTGGCTGTGCCAGAAGGAGCGTGATCACCGGTGAAGAGCGCATGGAAGCGAGGCGCGCCGCTGCTCAGCCACTATGGACAGCTACCAGGAGCACAGCCCCAACGATGTGTTGAGATTTATTTTGATTGATGTGTTGTTGTGGGGGGTTAGGGTTAGGGTCAGACATTTTGGGTTTGGCTGCCTCTGCCTGCCTGTTTGGGGTTCCCAGCCTCCTCTGCCTGCCTGGTCTCTTCTTGACCAGTTCAACAGTTGAATTGTCCAAGACAAAGGGCACTGCCTGCCTGCCTGCCTGTTTGGGGTTCCCAGCCTCCTCTGCCTGCCTGGTCTCTTCTTAACCAGTTCCACAGTTTGAATTGTCCAAGACAAACGCCTCTGCCTGCCTGCTTTGGGGTTCCCTGCCTCCTCTGCCTGCCTGGTTATTTTGGGTTTGTCTGCCTGGTCTGTTCTTGCCAAAATCAGTTGCAGAGTTTTGAAATAAAAAGGCACACTTGTGCCTAGAATTTATTTAAACCACACATCTGAAGTAGCCTTATTTTGTTGGGGGAAAAACCCATTGATTTTAATAGGGACTCGTGGAGTCAGCTTTGGGAGTGACTCGGGACTTGGGACTCGGGAGTCACCATTTTGGACCAAGGACTCGGACTCGAGACTCGGGTCCAAAGACTCATGACTCAACTCATGACTCGAGACCAAGGACTCTTCAACATCCCTGGCAATGTGTTGTTGGTAGAGCAGGCACTTGGGGGCTCAAAGGACTGCTTTTATATTGTATGGGTCAGAGGTGCACACACCACAAAAAACCTTTGCTTTGCACTCATGATCTTAAAGTTAATTTGGATTTCTGTGAAATGGGTTCCTGCTGTGGAGCAGAGAAATGTTGGTTCAAAGGAATGCTTTGGTGTTGTAGTATGAGTCAGAGACACACCACCACCCCACACACAAAACTTTTACTTTGCACTTAAAAATTTAGTAAACTTGTATGCCTCAGTTGGCCCTTTCTATGCAATGAGTTGCTGCTATAGAAGATAAATGTGAGTTCAAAGAACTGCTTTGTGTTCTGGTATGGGTCAGAAACACCTTCCCCCAGCCATCTGCATTAAACTCATGATTTAGTTGGCTCCATCTACTGTAATCCCCTGGCTCTGCCTGGCATTAGCTGCCCTGCCCTCCACCCCACCAGCCACCACTGCTGACCCTCCTAAAGATTACAACACAGTATAACCCAATGTATACGGAACTGACACTGGCACCTTGGTTGGGTAGACCTAGTTGTGCAACTAAACCTAAAATGTCTATATGAGGGTTGAGCCGTATGATCTCAAGAGTCATGCTAGTTGTAAGAGCCAGAATGTCAAGTCAGGACTAAAAGTCAGGGAACACACCAAGATTCGGAAGAGGTAGGCCCTTCCTGATTAAGAGAGCCAATAGCCAACCTGAGTGGGTGGAATCCAGGGATGGGGACTCAGGCTCGAGGACTCGACTCGTGAGTCGGACTGAGTCCCCCTCTGACTCGACTCGGACTCGAGTCCCAATATTTTTAATGGGACTCGAGACTCGACTCAGGACTCGAGACCAAGGACTCGTCAACATCCCTGCTTGATGCCACCTGCAGGTGCTGCCTGGACCCAGTTGCAGTAACAATCCAAGTTTATTTTTTAAAATCATTTTCCTAATGCAACCTTTCAGACATTTTGGGTTTGGCTGCCTCTGCCTGCCTGTTTGGGGTTCCCTGCCCCCTCTGCCTGCCTAGTCTCTTCTTAACCAGTTCCACAGTTTGAATTGTCCAAGACAAAGGCCTCTGCCTGCCTGCTTTGGGGTTCCCCGCCTCCTCTGCCTGCCTGGTTATTTTGGGTTTGTCTGCCTTGTCTGTTCTTGTCAAAATCAGTGGCAGAGTTTTGAGATAAAAAGGCACACTTGTGCCTAGAATTTATTTAAGCCACACATCTGAAGTAGCCTTATTTTGTTGGGGGGAAACCCCATTGATTTTAATAGGGACTCGTGGAGTCAGTTTTGGGAGTGACTCGGGACTCGTGAGTCACCATTTTGGACCAAGGACTTGGACTCGGACTCGAGACTCGGGTCCAAAGACTCGTGACTCGAGACCAAGGACTCTTCAACATCCCTGGTGGAATCACACGAGTGCCTAGGACCCTTTACTGAAGGATGCTACAACCTGTAGTCTTGGTAGCTCACTACAGAAGGGGGCTGTGTACAGAGCCAGGACCTCCCAGCTCTAGTCCTGGCTGCAGCTCCTAGGAGAGGGACTGATCTGAGACAGTCAGTCAGGTTAATCTAAGTCTTCCATCCTATCAGTAAGCTGTGATGTTTGAATTGACAACTATAGTCATGGTTATTGCTCTGCCTCTAGAAGCCATAGGCCAGTGATGGTGAACCTATGGCATGGGTGCCACAGCTGGCATGCAGGGACCTCTCTGTGGGCACTCGAGCCATTGGTCGCCAGATCGCAAAAAGACTGTCCCTTTCTGCAAAACACTAATGATCTTGTTCTTTCTCACAGTGTGGAACAGAATGATTTTATTCTAGAATTCCTGTTACAGAATTATTTTCTACATTGTTATCACATTTAAAAGATTTTGAAGAATGATGCACAGAGCATGGCTTGGATGTAAAGCCCTAACAGTTGACCTGAGTGCTGCATGTGTTGCTCTCAAACTAACGGAGTATGAGCCAAAGTTTGACAAATTATCAGGATGCATGCAATAGCAAAAATCACATTAATTGTGCAAAAGCATGCCCAATGCAAACTTTTACCTAATGCAGTGTTTGCAGTCCAAGACATAAAGTGTTTAAAATGTGTTAAGCACGTTTAGTTTTCTTGTTTATCTTGCTCATCCTAGTACAGGTTGACTTTTACTTTTACTAATCCGACACCTGTAGAAGCAGGGAAAGGACCTGGGGTAAAGCTTGCCCCATACAATTTCAGTCTGACATACCGTATAATCATATTACAAGTTGAGAATCCCTTATCCAAAAATACATGTGCCTAATTATTTAAAAAGTTTGTATAAATTCCCTTCAGGCTACGTGTACAATGTAGTACTATAATAATTTTTTGAGTTGATTTTTTTTTGAACAAAAAACTGTTTGTATCATTGAAAGCTCTGTTATTGTGTTTTTCTTTAAAGACAAAAGATGTTAATTAGTTCGGACAACTGTATGAGTTGCTTTTCTAAAACTAAAACCTCGGTATTCAGGTTTAATTGCAGTGTTGGCACTTTGAAATAATTAAGTTGGTTTTGTGTTGCAGTTTGGGCACTCGGGCTCAAAAAGGTTCGCCATCACTGCCATAGGCCCTACACACAGAGGTACTGGGCAGATGGAAAGTGAAAGCATCTGATCAAAGTTGTCCAGTGAAGCTCTTCTGAGTAGACAAAGGATTTTACATCTTGGCCCTTGAGGAAGTGGGGAGGACTGCCCACTGCAACCAATTTGCTAGTCATGTTGTGGATAAAGTTGCTTGTATCCATTCCGACTTAGATACTACAATTAGGGCAGTTCCAGTTGATGTACCTTTGGAACCTGCTTGCCTGGTTATTTGGGTTGCTTTTTAATTTGTGCAGCATGATGGAGTGGACAGAAATCTTGAAGAGGTGAGGCTGACCACTTGCATACTTGACCCTTGCCCTTCCTGATTAATAAGAGCTGCCAGTGGATTGTGGGAGTAGTGAATGCCTTTCTGTAGGAAGGTATAGTGCCAAAAAGTTTTAAAAGGGCAGTCGTGAGACCTTTATTGAAAAAACTGTTCCTTAATTTCATTGTATTGTATTGCCAGTCTCCAGTGTTCCATTTTGGGGCAAGGTGCTCAAGTGCATGATAACCTCTCAGTTCCAAATTCTTCTGGATGATATGAATTATCTAGATCCATTTAAATCTGGATACGAGCCTGGCTTTGGAACAAAAACTGGATGAGTACATCCCTGTTGGTTCTGCTGGATCTCTCAGCTTTTGTTACCATTGACCATGTATCCTTCTGGACCATCTGGCCAGGATGGGACTTGGTGTTCCAGTGGTTCCACTGCTTCCTGGAGGAACAGTTCCAAAAGGTGGTGTTGAGGAATTCCTGTTCAACATCTTAAGTCATTTTCAGATAATCCTATTTTAAAATCTGTATGTAATACATTTCTGTATTTGGTTGCAGGAAACCTTCACATTGTGAGGATTTTACCTTCACTATACCTCGGTAAGAAATATATACCAAGTGCAGACAGAGTGAATAGAAATTTGGAGCATTTTATCTGATCCTGAGAGTTTTGACTACAGCAACATGTTGCATGAGCGTTGCTAAGACCAATTCAAGCTGTTAACCTATAAAGCCCTTCATAGCTTGGGACCATAGTATCTGAAGAACCACCTCTTCCCATAGGTTCCTGCCCATGTCCTGAGATCATCATCTGACGCCCTGCTCCAGGTACCCCACATACTGAGGTTCAGTGGATGGCTACTTATGAACAGGCCTTTTCTCTGGTGGCCCCCAAATCATAGAATAACCTCGCTAGAGAGGTCTGCCTGGTGCTTACTTTGTTGACTTTTCAGCACTAGCTGAAGACCTTTTTATTCTCTCAGGCGTTTAAAAAAAAATTAGCTGCTGTTTTATTTTTAATGATACATTTAAAGCTGCATTTAAAAATTATCCTTTCCCATGCTTTAGCTGCTTCCTTTTAAAATTAAAATTATTTTGCATTGTTGCTGCTTTTAAATTTTTTGTTATCTGTTTTATAATTTTTTTAAATTGTACAGTATTTGTTTTTATTATGTATGTTGCCCTGAGAGCTTTGGCTACAGGGCAACTCAGCACTGAGGGTGCTGCCGCTGAACAGTTTTGAGAATGCTGATCAGGGGTGTGCAGGTTTGTATGTAAGAGTGTGTGTACATGCATATCTGTGTGTATGTGAGAGACAGAGAGAGTGAGAGTGAGAGAGTGATTAGAATCGCACACACAATGTATAAATAAAATAGATGATCAGCATTGTCAGAGCTGATATCCATATTTTCTGTGCACAAAACAGAAATTTTTTTTAAAAAATTAAAAAATGTTGCTCAGCGATGGGCAGCCTCTCCAAGGTGCTGCTGGGGCACCTTGGAGAGACTGCTTGTAGCTGCCAAAACAGGAATTGTGAAAGACAGCATAACAGCCACCTTTCGCAATCTCGGGGAGGGGAATTAAAAGGGGGGAAAGCCATGGCATGCCCCCAAAGACTCTCAGCAGTAGCAGAGAAGGGGGGAAGCCTCTGCCAGCCACCCCCAAGTGCTGTTTGGGCACTTTAGGGGTGGCTGGCAATCGTGGTCATGTGGTAGCTGCTTGGCAAGAGCGGCAAGGGGTTTTGCTCACTGCTGGGGTTGACCCATGATGGGTTGTGTCATCTGGGTTTGGACAACATGACAACCCATCATGGGTATAACAACCTCTAGAACAAGCCATAGCTTGTCAGGATGGCTTATAACCCCAACTTAAGCCACCTTGACCAAACCATGGGGGGTTCTGATGACATGCTAACCCACTGTTGCTTATAACCCACTGTGGCTTAGCATCTCATGCAAACCCAGTCATTATGTGATAAGAGTCCGACAGATTTGTAAGCTGCCCTGAGAACTCTGTTACAGTCAACCTATAAATACTGTTAAGAAATACATTTACTGTCGCTAGTTTTCCACAAAAATTACATTGTATTGTAATGTGCTCTTCTTCGAGACAAATAATGCTGTTCAAAAAAAAGGCCAACACTTTTTCAGGCTCACAGCTTCAGGATTAGTGGGCTTTCTACAAATCCCAGACTGAGAGCTTTTGCAAGTCACCTTGTCTGTTTCTCTGCTATGGGAACAAGCAGAAGGGATTGCTGGGATCATCTCAAAGGTTCTCTCTGAATAGTGCACACCATCAAGCTGGCTTATGAGTTGGCAGGCTCTCAGACCCTGCTCAGGCTCATTCCACTTGGGCGATAGCTATGTCAGTGGTGTTTAACAAAAGAAAAGTTTTGTTAAGCAGCTACCTGGCCAAGGCCATCAACTTTAATCAGTCACTACAGGCTAGACACCCGGGCTAAAGCTGACTGCTCCTTTGGATGTGCCATCTTATCAACCATTCTACAATAGGTCACTGATCCCACCTCCAGTAAGTCAGCTTGCTACTCACTCATATGTGTGATGCACAGAGTCCACGAAGATGAAAGGCAGGTTGCTTACCTGTAATTGTAGTTTTTTTAGTTATCATCTACACATTTACATAACCCACCCAGCATTCCCACTTTGGTGTCTCAGTGTATGATACTGAGGTGTCCCTCAGTTTCAAGGCTGCATTTGGTGGTCTCAAGGAACTGAGGGAATAGGCGGGAACACACTAGGAACATACACACTGGGAAGGTAGACAAGGGTTCCTGCCAAAAAAACTCCTCAGCTATAGAAGGTTCCCGACCAGGGCTCCATGCAAGCACAGAGCCCATAATTGTGAATGCACAGATGGCCATTCAAAGAACTACAGTTACAAGAAGTAACCTGTCTTTCATGCATGTCCACAGTCCTGTTCTGGGTTTCAGGAATCGGCCATTCTGAGACAGCCGGTTCTTGAGACAGTTAATTTCCCCATGAAGAGCATAGTTCTCAAGAAAGGTTTGAAGGCGCGTGAGTGACAGCAGAGCCCCGCGTGTGCTGGATGGGAGATTTAAAATCCTGTCTGTGCATAGAGGCCCATTATTCCACACACAGATCTTCCAGATCTCACCCCCCTCTGCGCAGCGTGCAGCGTGTCGGTTTGAAGCTGCCAGCCAGCTTGCCTGTAATCCGACTCCAGCTTCTAGCTTCCCCGGTTTGTTGCTGACTAATCCAAGTAGCAAGGAAACACTCTGTAACACCACAGGTCTATTTCTACCTGTTTATTTATTTAGCAAGTAAAGTTCTACAGAGTATACATTTCCTAGTTACAGTCCATGTGCAGAGTACAATGCATAGCAAGCATTAATTCCAGTGGAGTAGGTTGAGCTTCACTCCACTTTAGCAAAGACGTTACATTGTTGCAAAGTCCAGCAAGCAATAGCCAGAAGAGAGAAAGAATAGAGAAAGCAGTCCTGCTCCTCTCTAAAATGGCTTCAGACAGAAAAAACAAGTTAGCACGTCATCAGAACATACAAACCATGTGACTAGCTCATAATGATCCCAGGGCCTAGCTTTCCCATGAGAAAGAACACGGGAAAGTAGAAAGACACAACACACTTGTTTACCGCCATTCTGTTCCTCTCCAAGTGTAAACACTGTGCTACAGCTGGTCAATGTGATTCATATCACAACAAGGTTTGCAGGTCATTGTCATTACTGTGTGTTTGTCTAAGGTGATGTTGCTCTACCAGGTTAGTTTCACCAAAATCAACTTGTGCATTTTGAATTCATGTCTGCAATCAATAAATGTGCCATGTGGAACATCTATCCTGATGGCTTGTGTGTGTATGGATTCTTGGGTAGGGGAGGTCTCCTCTTAGCCATAGATGCTGTATGACCAATGTCTAATGGTCTATGTTTAACGAATGTGTGTCCATGAAAATACGAACAAGAGTATACATGTGTCTGCACAAAAGGGAGCACGTTTGGTAACAGTAACTCCTCTCATCAAGTTGTCTTTTGAGTTCTGCTTAAAGGAGGAGTGGGAAGATGATCAGTTCATACCCTGTCCTCTTGCCATTTTGTTATTTAAGTTCCAGTGTTTTCTTTATGTTCTCCTATAATAATAGTTCTTCTAGACTTAGACTTACTCAGGGTTCTTGGGTAGGGACTCAAGACCCTTTTCAAGACTGGATCTTTCACTGGCATGTTTCCTCCTCCAGTTTTTCTGATATCCTCAAAACCCATGCTAGAAATATTCTAAAGTGCTGGTGGAAAGTAGTCATGATCAGAGTCTCCTCACAGCCTTCACTTACCATATGGTTCTCACCTCTAGAAGAACTAATCACAGTGCTTGTGTGCTTGGCTTTGACTAATAGGGAAATGAACTTTTGTAGAGGTCCTGTTTTTGGCCTCACTCTTGTGGAGCATGCCCTCGTGGTCTCACCCTGATTTTCCAGTTTCATCCCTTCCTTCTAGGCAATGAATAGTTTCATTCTGAAATGGCAAACAGATGAGCCATCTGCTATTCAGTGTGGTGGGCAGGGAAATATTGAGCTGCTGATTAGTCTATTGATTTGAAATTGTTTACAGAGGATATGAAGCCATGTGAGTTTGCAATACTATGGATAACCATAGTGCTGGTATTGACATTCAAAGCCCTAAATGACTTGGGGTCAGGGTATCTGAAGGATCATCTCCTCCCATCTGTACCTGCCCAGACACTAATATCTTCATCAGCGGTCCTTCTCCAAGAGCCCCTGCCAAAGGAAGTGAGGGAGGTGGCTACCAGGAGGAGGGCCTTTTCTGCTGTGGCACCCCAGTTATGGAATGAGCTCCCCAAAGAGGCTTGGCTGGCACCTACATTGTACTCTTTCCGATGCCAGGTGAAGACCTTTCTATTCTCCCAGGCATTTTAATCATTTTAATCATTTTAATCTTGTAGCTGTTTTTAATTCTGTTATTGTAACTGCTGCTCCTAGCTTTGCTGTTTGTTTTTAATCTGTGGTTTTAAATTATATATTTATATTGTATTGTGTTTTATGGTTTTAACTGTTGTAAACCGCCCAGAGAGCTTCGGCTATTGGGCGCTTTAAAAATGTATTAAATAAATAAGTAATAAATAAACCACTCACAAACTTCAGTAACAGTTGAGAATGCCCTTTTTCTCCCATTAGGAAAAATCTCATGAACCAAGAAGATAGTAAAGACTTGGTAAGAATTATACATTTTATTTCAGTGAGCTACTGATGCAATAGAAGAAAAGAAGAAAATCTGTACTAACCATCTTTCCTCTAGGAACTAAAATATGATCTGGAAAATTATGGTTGCCCAATAGAGGTCTATTATGGAGATACATTTCGTCCTACAGTTGCCTTGTAAGTAAAACCAAAACACTGTGGATACCCAGGAAAAGATGCATTAGGAAGCCTTCATGCGTTAGACCCTTCTCCCAATTCCCCATTGTATGACATTATGAGATTTTATTGTATTTATTATTGGAAGGTATGGTTGGGATTTCAGGGAGAGAAGGAAGAGTTTTACTGATAAATGGAGGACAAGTGTTCAGGAGGAGATATGTGTTGGGGAGGGGAGGGGGCTCCCCGGTAGATTGGAAAGGAAGCAAGAGTCAGGGAAATTTGAAAAAGGTGGAGAGGTGAAGCATGGGAAGGGAGGGTTTCTGTTTAGATTTTAATGTTGTATTTAGTTATACATGAAAACTAATTGTTTGTAAGTTGCCCCGTTTGGAATGGGTTTTTTTTAAAAAAAATACAGGATGAAAGACCACAATATAGCTGATATCTCGATTATTTCCCTCAGCCTCCCATTATATGCACTGAGACTGAGTAGTAAAGTCTCAGACCCACATGCTTCTTGTTCTGTCCTCGGACTGAGTTATACATTCCACCTCCAGTGTAGCTGTGTGCAGACATCCACCTGCAACATGAGTAGGGCTAACCCAGGGAGGGGACATGGGCATGCACCCAAGCACCACCCCCAGTGTCGTTTGGCTGAATGCACTTACAGAGCTCCCCATGTTGGGGAACACTGCCTTATCAGCGTTCCCAGTCACGGTCATAGGGCTGTAAGTGCGTTCAGCCAAACGCATTTACAACCCCTCTTTCTAATCTTCATACTAAACACACGAAGGTCTCTAATGCAGCTGGGCATGCTGGGATGTTGGGGGATGGGACTTGCATCTGCACCCACATCCTCTCCCCAGTTTACTCATTTTGCAGGCAAATGTCTGCTTGTGTATGTCCAAAGCCCAGCATTTGCTTCTCCTTTGCATTGTGGGAATGGAAGGGCTTGATTTCCAGCGGAGAAGTAGTGGGTAGAAAGAAAGCACTTAACCCTTCCTTCACTTACCGCTTCTTACTGCAATGGAAACTATTGGAAAAGCAGCTGGGGGGGTGAGGAGTTGGGCAAGGAAAGGGCTGAGTGCCCTCCTTCCATCTGTTGCTTCTCTCTGGGAAGCTGAGTTTTCCCAGCTCCATTTGGGAAAGGAGAAGTGGCAACCATCTTTGAAGACATCTGTTGGAACAGTTGTAGTGGTTTGCCAAATCAGAAATATTGGGACTTCAGTATGTTTTTTACTATTTTATAGAATATATTATACCATTTCTGTTGTTTTCAGATATACGCACAATAAATTTTCGGGCATTGTTGAGACAAACTATATATTGTGGGAGATGAATGGCAGGACTGACTTTACTTACAACACAACTATGGAACAGGTGGTTGGTTTATGATGTTTGTATATTATGTGTAATACAGATTTGGATATGGGAACAGTTTTTTATATTTCTTGAAAATGGGAATTTAAATTGGAATTTAAATTGGGAAGCTGAGTTTTCCCAGCTCCATTTGGGAAAGGAGAAGTGGCAACCATCTTTGAAGACATCTGTTATGGAAGTCCATATGGAAGTCCATATAGATGTTCTGCAAGTGTGTTTGCCACATCTGCAAGATGTTCCACTCTGGTGATAAGAAATTCCATTCTGCCCACCATATAATTTGGCTGGCTTCCCAGTGGAAAGATATGGAGGAAGTTCTGCCTTGTCTGTTAACATAGAATCATAGAGCTATAAGGGACTTTGGAGGTCATCTAGTCCAAACCCCTGCTTGATGCAGGATCTGCAATGGAGGATGTAACTACACTATCCCTGACAAATCACTATCCAGTGCCTACTTAAATACTTCCAGTGAAGGAGAGACCACCAACTCCCATGGCAGCCTGTTCCATTGTCATACAGCTCTTATTATGAAGTTTCTCCTAATGTTTAGCTGAAATCTGCTTACCTGCAATTTACACCCATTGGTTCTAGATCTACTCTCTGGAGCAACAGAGAACGTGTCTGCTCCATCTTCTGTGTGATAGCCCTTCAGATATGTGAAGACTACTATAATCTCTCTCCTTCATCTTCTCTACTCCAGGCAAAACATACCTACCTAGCTCCTTCAACAACTCCTCAGAAGACCTGGAGAAGTGGGCTGCAGTCCACAAAAGCCTAAGCCATAATCAATTTGTTAGTCTAGTGCCACAAGACTCTTTGTTGTTCCCACCATGCTGGTTGCCCTCCTCTGGACATCCTCCAGTTTGTCAATGTCCTTTTAAAACTGGCTCCCAGAACCAGACACAATACTCTAGACGTGACGTGACCAGCACAGAATAGAGTAGAACTGTGTTACATATCATGATCTGGACACTATGTTTCTGTGACTGCAGCCTAAGACTACATTAGCTGTTTTAGCAGCCAGTGTTCAGCTTGTGATTACCTAACTAAGACTCCTAGATCCCTTCCATATGTACTGCTGCAAAACCAGGTCTCCACCATCCTATGCTTGTGCCTTTGAGTTTTTGCACCGAAATTCAGGACTTTATATTTATATCTGTTGCATTTTACCTTGTTGGTTTTGAACCAACATTGCAGCCTGTCAAAATTATTGACATGGAAGATATGGAAGTCAGACCATTTAACTGAGCAGAACATCTATATGGAAGTCAGAATGTATGCTGCACAAAAAAGTTTTCCATCAGGTCATCAGGTTCTTTAGGATGCCTTTACTGGATTTATTCACTACTCCAGACAACAGATGGCTAGAACAGGTCATGTTCTTGCTCCTGTGCTCAAGTGCAGCCCTGTTCCGCAGGTCCTCACCAAGGTCAAAAAACACAGAGTGGGGTTCATTCTAATTGACCTCATTCTGGTTGCTCCAGGAGGTCACAGTTTTTCTTCATGGTCGTTGTGCATTCACACACATGGGGCTCTGCGCCTGCGCTGAGGCCTGTTTGGGAAACTTCTAAAGCTGAGGCGTTTTAGGTGGGAACCCCTCCTCCACTGGGTTGCTCCAGTGGGTTCCCGCCTATCCCCTCAGTTCCTCTTCAACCACCATTGTGGCAAGGCGTGTTCAGAACTTCTCACACAACTAGTTGAGAATCAAACTGCGTTTTTCTAATTTCTACTTCTTTTTCTCCAGTATACTTCTTTAGACCTTTTCTTTTTAAAAAAAATTAATTTATTTATTAGTTGTTTTTTTAAAAAATTATTTTAAATTTTTCAAACAATATATAAAACAACTAAATAATGAACATACAACTTATATAGTGCTCCCATCACCACGGGACCAAAGAATACATTCTATCTCTATAATCTATTGTTATTCATTATTCCAAAAATACAACATATCTTGACACGGCATGCTCCCTTTCCCCTTATTTAACACAAACTCCAAAACCCCAGATATACTTAAAATTGTTTTTCTTTAATTGTTCCTTTTTACATTTGATATTTGTTCCCTTAGACCTTTAATTGTCCCCTTAGACCTTTTCTATGTTTATTGTTTATTTCTCTGTCCTCTCGAGCACTGCAGCGGCCTTCGGAACGATGCCTCTTAAGGCAGGCTTCCGTAAATGTGTCCGTTGTGGGGCCAAACTCCCCTCTGTTCTGCCTGGGAGAGGGACACAAGGTGGACGTGTGTCCCCACTGCCAGGCATTCACCAAACAGACTTTGAAGCAGCGAGCTGACGGCCTTAAAGCGGAAATGTGGACGAGGGCTCTGGAGGCGGTGGACGCCTCTAACCCTCCCCAGGCTACGGTGGCTTCATCAGCTGATTTGGTGACTCCACCGCACCCCTCGATGGTAGTGGTTGACCCACCCACGCCGGAGCGCAGTCTGGTGGTTACCAAGGCCAAGAAACTGGCCAAAAACGTGAAGGAAGACTTGGAGCGCAGGAAGAGGAAGAAAGAGCATCGACATTTGAAAGAAGCAAAAAAGTTGACATTGACGCTCCAACTATCTTCTTCCCCATCTGCCTCAATACCAAAGCAGCTTCCATTGGTATCAACGGCCTTGTCGTCAACATCTGCTTCGGTACCGATAGTTGCTCCATCGATTTCGGAGGGAGAGATCCACGATGTCTCCCCAGCTGGGGAACATCCCATTGAGAAGAAGCCAGCTGGCAGACCTCAATCACCTCTGTGACAGATCTCTCATCCTCCCATCATTCATGCTTCCTCCTTGGGGATCCCTCCTCTCTGACTGGGAGAGGGGGTTGGAGTGGTCCTACCCTCCCAGCCACTCCTACTGGGAACAATACAGCTGCCGCTATGGTGAACAGTACTGTGATCCAAGATTCCGAGACCCTCTCTCACCTCGGTACCAAGATTACTTTCCCCATGGCCCAGGCCCCCCACTTTGGCCATGGGGAGACTACCCTCACTATCAGGGTCAGGACTATTCAGAACTTTCCGTGTCTGTGGGAAGGGTTCCATTAACAGAAAGATCTGCCAACATTCTTCAACAGCCTTCTCCGCTGCAGGCAGTGAGCCAGCCTTCTCTGCTCCTGCTGTCTCCTCAGCACCGCACCTTGACCTCTCCTCGACACCGTACCTTGATTTCTCCTCAACACCGTCGCCACAGCTCTTTGTAGCTGGAAGGATACAAGTCGGACTCAATGTCGTCTGTCTCCAGGGCTGTCTCTGAGCCATCTCTGGACCTGCTGGTTTCCTCCCAAGGCAGAGACTTGCCCTCTGAAGACTTGGGGCATTTTTCGGAGAAGATCCAGCAGATGGTTCAGGCATTGGGACTTCAAACCCAGTGCCCAGAACACCGGATTGAGGACCCAGTATTCAATGCTGTCTACACCGAGGCGTTGGTACTGACCGCAATCCCGTTCCTACCAACGCTCATTCAGACAGCCCAACAGAATTGGAAGACACCAGCATCGCTTCCTCCAACGGCAAAGAGGTTGGAGAGTATGTATCAGGTGAGGGAAGAGGACGCCAAATTCCTCTTCTCTCACCCTTTGCCCACCTCCATCATCGTGGAGTCAGCCCAAGGCAAGTCAATGAGGCAGCACACCGCCCCGATCAACAAGGAAGGCCATCAACTTGATCTGCTGGGAAGGAAGATCTACTCATCTTCCTGCCTTGGTCTTTGGGTGGCGAACTATCAGGCCATGATGGGATGCTACCAGTTGTTCCTATGGGAGATGATGGGCTCCCTCATTGACCACCTGCCCGAAGACCAAAGGGAATTAGAATGGGACTTTCAGGATGAGGCCGTAAAGTTATCCCGCCAGCAGATCAACACCGCTCGTCACCAAGCAGACTGCAGCAGCAGGGCTCTCATCGGGGTGGTTGCACTCTGCAGACACGCCTTGCTGAGGTCGACTTCCCTGACACTGGAGACTCAGTCTCGCATTGGAGACCTGCCCTTTGACAGAGACAGTCTGTTCAATGCAAAGACAGACAAGGCGATGGACAATATCCAAAAAGCCAGGACAACGGCTAGGAAGATGGGCCTCTCAGCTCAACCGTCGTCATCTTACCCTTTCCATCAAAGGAGGTGGCATTGATCACAGCCCGTCTTTGGTGTCTCGCAGCAGCCTCAATGCCAGACACATCAGCAGCAGCCCTCGGTACCGAAGCACTCATACCAACAGCATTGGTACCAGGGCTACCACAAAGGTGGTGACCACAGCAGATATCGCCTTTGACCACCCTGAGCACGGACAGCTTCAGTCCAACCTTCAGTGTGTAACTGGCCTCCTACCTACCATCATAGAAGAGGACCACATCCAACAGCTCGGTCCTCAAGATCTTCCAGCATGGGTACAGGATCGAGTTTGATGCCCTCTCCCCCTTCTTTGGTATCCGCACCACGCAGCCCTCTCCACCTCTACTGGAAGAGATTGACTCCCTACTGCAGAAGGGTGCCATCCAGAGGGTTCTATTGACTTCTCTCCAAGAGGGTCTCTACTCTCGTTACTTCATGGTGCTGAAGAAGGACGGAGGGCTTCATCCGATACTGGACCTGCAGGGTGTCAACAAGTTCATCACCCCGAAGAAGTTCCGGATGACTACACTGCAGTCGATCTTACCTCTACTCTGGAAGGGTGACTGCTTCGCGTTGAGCAACCTCCAAGATGCATACTTTCACATCGCCATTCATCCCAACAGCCAACACTGCCTTTGGTTCTGCATTGGACAGGATGCATTCCAGTTCACGGTGCTTCCATTCGGTCTCTCCACTGCTTCCAGGGACTTCACGAAGTGTGCAGCGGTGCCCATCTACGATCTTGGGGCATCCAGGTCTACCCGTATCTGGATGACTGGCTACTCGTGGACTCCACAAGATCTGCACTTCGTCGAGCAGTAGAATTCACTCTTCATCTTCTGAGCACCCTTAGATTTTATGTGAACTGGAAGAAGTCCATCCTGCAGCCATCAAGGTCGATTCAGTTCGGAGCAGTCCTCGATTCCACCTGGGCTCAAACCTTTCTCCCTCCATATCACACCAGCAGCATTCCCATCTTGGCTGCAAAGCTGTACTGTGCTCAAAGGGCATCTGTCCACTCCATTCAGTGTCTTCTAGGCTTCATGGCTTCGACTGTTGCAGTGGTCGCTTTTGCAAGACTTCAAATGTGACCCCTACAAACATGGTTCTTGAGAGCCATCGATACTGAAGGGAATGCTCGACAGACTTATTTGACACCTCCTGTCCACATACGGAACTCTCTTCTGTGGTGGATGGACGGAAGCCACCTCTCCCAGGGACTACTGTTTCTCCTGCCGCCGACAAGAACTCTGACCACCGATGCCTCCTTAATGGGTTGTGGGGGGGGGCATTGCGGGGACATCATGGTCCAAGGTCAATGGTCGGGCCACGAGCTCCATGCCCACATCAATTATCTGGAGCTTTTGGCAGTGTGGAAAGCTCTCCAGGCCCTCGTCTTGGAACTCTCAGGCCATCACATACAGGTGGTCACGGACAACACCACTGTGGTTGCCTACCTCAACAAAAAAGGCGGGGCGAGGTCCTCCAGACTGAACACACTAACTCTATGGCTTTTCAAGTGGGCCATCCCGAGGGGTATGTCCTTCACCACCATACACATCAGAGGGAAGGACAATATCCTGGCGGATGCCCTCAGCAAGATTGCAGGGACATCACATGAGTGGCAGTTGCACCCTCAGGTCGACAATCTTTCATGCCTGGGGCACCCCCAAGGTGGATCTGTTCACGACGGTGGAGAATGCAGTTCCCTCAACTGCCACCACCACCAGCCATTCCAGCAGGCTAAAAGGAAGGAGATGAGAGGGAGCGCAGGGCCATTCCACCAGCCCTGCTGAAAGGCCGCCCTCCTGAAGGCTCCTCCTCCCTCAACTGCCACCACCACCAGCCATTCCAGCAAGCTGAGAGGAGGGAGATTAGAGGGAGCGCAGGGCCATTCCACCAGCCCTGCCGAAAGGCCGCCCTCCTGAAGGCTCCTCCTCCCTCAACTGCCACCACCACCAGCCATTCCAGCAAGCTGAGAGGAGGGAGATTAGAGGGAGCGCAGGGCCATTCCACCAGCCCTGTTGAAAGGCCGCCCTCCTGAAGGCTCCTCCTCCCTCAACTGCCACCACCACCAGCCATTCTAGCAGGCTGTGCAGAGGGAGAAGAGAGCGAGCGCAGGGTCATTCCACCAGCCCTGCCAGAAGAATTAATTAATTTTCCCCCCCTTCTGCCCTACCCATTCCTTTTTCCTTGTATGTCGTGTCTTTTTAGATTGTAAGCCTGCGGGCAGGGACTGTCTTGTTAATTGCTGTAAACCGCCCAGAGAGCTTTGGCTATTGGGCGGTATAAAAATGAAATAAATAAATAAATAATGTGGCATGCGAGGCTTTTTGTAGCAGGGCAGGAATGGACCCGACGTCGATGGGGGATGTCTTCCTTCACCAATGGTCAGGGGATTTGTTCTACCTCTTTCCTCCCATTCCGCTGCTAACAAGGGTCATCGCAAAGACATGCTCCAACCACATAAACTGTATTCTAATTGCTCCTTGGTGGCCCAGGCAACCCTGGTTCACTCCACTTCTGCATCTGAGTTCTGGAGAGCACGTTCATCTACCACAGTATCCATCCCTTCTCACTTGGGACACAGTGATTCCAAAATTTTCATAATCCAGTTTAGCTATTCTGAATCCAGTAGGATGGCCTAATGTTTCTTTTTCTTCATGGTGTACTTCTTCATGCGCATATCATAGAATACTTTTTCTTATGGTTTTTATATATAATTTTCGCTTACATGAACCATTCCCTTATAAGGAGCTTTCTTCCAATCTCTGGGCTAGGGTTGGAAGCTAATGGCTCCTTCACTTGGTGTTGTTTTTGCTATAGGCTCTGCCTGTCAGACAAAAGTAGGTACCTCTAAGAAATAAAGACTACCCCACCCCAGAATTGAAACTTAACATTGAGTTCAAATTTTCCTCTCTCCAATTTCCAAGAAAATATCAAAGTGAGATAACTACAGGGAAGATGGATCTAAAGGTCAATGAAAACAAATTCTTCTTATAGTCTTTGGATCAGATGGGTTATCAGAATTATATTTTCTTAAATCCCTTTGGATAAAGTCCAGCCACATTAGTCTAGTGTAGGGGGGAAACCCAAATATATTTGTGGTACCTTAAAGGTTAGCTACCTTACAATGGCATGGCCTTTCATAACCCAGACCTTCCTCAACACATACATGGAAGGAACTGAGAAGGTGACATGTATACACATGTGTGAGACCTAAAAGTAACAGAAATTCAAGTAACGCATCCAGAGCGTGAAAAATAAATACAATAATAAGCTAAACATAAAAGTATGAATACTAAATAATTGTGGGATCCCATGTAGACAATTATTGTTTTTAGTGAAAAACAATCATAATATGTACGGTATTTAAATATTAAAAGCTGGGCTGCTTTTGCCCCACTTCAGGCTTTGCTCAAAATTGCTTTACTCTGGTTGCCAGGGCCAGCAGCATTTTTTATACAATAAAAAGCAAGGCAGGTTGTGGGTCAGGGAGAACTGCCACCACAGGAGCAGGTAGCATTTTTAAAATTGTTTTTAAAAAAGGAGAAGAAGCAAAGAATGGTAAATGCCCCTTCTGCTCTCCTGAAACAGTCCGTAATGCTTTGCCCCCAAACCATGGAAATGGCCACTTCCGTTCACTACCTGCAAATAGGAGTGGCAAACTGGGGAGGCCATTTGGGCTCAGCCCAAAAGAAATGGAAAGTTCTCCAAGTGTGAGGAAAGCCCTCCCTAAGGGTAACACCTGGAATAGAATGTGAAGTTCCTGATGAATCCAAGGCAATGGGGTCTTTCTCTTCCCATCAGTCAATAACTGTATGAGTTGAATTCTCCCCTTGATCCCCATTGGCTTTGTGGGGTGACTTTTCCTCCCATTATCCTGTCTTCCTAATCTGATTTTGAAGGAGGGCCGATTTTGAAGAAAGAGCCAATTATTCTAGTGATATTTTCCTGTGGGTAGTTTAAAGAAAGGGTTGAAGATTCTTTCTATTTCTCTTCTAAAAACAGTATTTAATTAATGCCCCAATACCCAGGTTCTCGCATGAATTAACACAATATTCACACATGACTGCATGAAAGGATTTCTATATATCAGGGGTGGGCAAGCTATGGCCCTCCACATGTTTTGGCCTACAACTCCCATCAGTCTGCTAGCACGGCCAATGATGGATGATGGGGAGTTGTACATCAAAACATCTGGAGGGCCATAACTTGCCTACCCCTGCTATATATGCTCACCAATAGAACAGATAGTTGGAGCTGGGGCCAGAACATACAGTAAGTTGAGAAGAGGGGACTGATTTCTAAAACTTTCAGACACACTGATTTAAACCATGAAACAATGATTCCAATGTGACATCATGGGATCCTTCAGATAAATCTTATTACTCTTGATATCTTGGTAGCTTAGGGTACGGGTGGATAGAGGGTAGATCTCCAGATATTTGGATTTCAGCTCCCAAAAGCCCCAGCCAGATGGCCAATGGTCAGGAATGTTAGGAGTTGAGGTCCAAAACATCTGGAGATGTTATGATCCTTAGAGGTCATAAAAGGAAGAATTTGGAGTAGCAGCTGAGGAAACATTGTTCCAAGACTACCTTGTGTTTGCATATTTGCAATCTTACACTACATAAGAGTAGGGGGAAGGGTGTGTGTGTGTGATTTCCTGCAAGCTTAAACCATTCCATACTGTACTCCAGCTACTATCCGTTAATAGGACTGAGGTGTAGATGTTTTTTCAGTGTATGACTAATTTCACAATGCACCATTAAATGCTTGATTAAATATAAAGATACTGTAGCATGAGGTGCTGTACGTGTACTACCTTCAAAGTATATACATTCTGAGGATTTGTGTGTGTGTTTTATTTTGTATATGTATTTTAACAGGCACACTGTTTACACAGTGCACAGAGCTGGCATGCAATGGCCCGACATCATAACAAAACCTCTATCATAACAACTGAGGAAGCAGATGCAATTTGGGGACCACATGTAAGGAATAGTATATTGTAACAGTATATTAGTAAAATCAATCAACTCCAAAACTGTATCCAATGTTATTGTTTAAGTATTAATATTCATGAAAAGGGAGAAACAAAGCATGACAATTGAGATGACAGTCCAGTAAATATAGACATATAATATGAATAACTGAATTGCTCTCTCTGAAGTATGTTAATGCCACCACTTTTTGTTTCTAATCGTCCTCAGACAAGGGTTCCTTGTCCAAAAGCTGCAGTATTAGCTACAGGATTTTATGCCAAAAGGGCTGGAAGGAGGGCCCAGTGGTGTCCTCAGTTTTGCAATCTAGCTGCTTCACATGCTAAAACACTATATATCTCCCTTGTGGAGGCTGGTGGCTCCAATGTCAGCGGGGCTGTGTATCTGCTCCAGATTTTAAGGAGCTATCCATGGTGCTGATCCCTATCCTAAAAATAGTTTGGCACCATGGATAGCTCCTTAAAAGTTCAGTGTAAAATCCAGAGCGGATACACAACCCAGCTGACATTGGAGCCACCAGCCCCCACTTAGCTATTCTAGTTCCAGCTCTTTCTTCTCATTATGGGTCTGCTGTTCCTCATGATCAATTACCCTTCTCAAAAAATTCTTCAAATGACAGGACCAAACAACTTGGAGCAAACAAACCTAGATATAGGAATACTGAGCAGATATAATTAAAGTGGATGACTCGGGGATCCCAGAACTGCTATGTTTACATACCCAGCGAATGATCTTTTGGTGTGAAAATGGGGTTTGGGGAGATTTACACCGCGTTCTCAGCAAGATCCTTATCTTTTTTTGCTTCCCCCCTTTATTCCCCATGAGGGAGCAAATGTTGGCCTTTGTCCTGAACCTCTACAGGCTCAGGGAAGACTGAAAATGCTTCTCCCATTTTTAAAAAGGGGAAACAGATTTGAATGGTAACTGTCAAAGCTCAGGGTCCCTTTAAAAAGGTTTTTTTAGTGGGATGGGGGGTGGTGGACTGGGACATACTGAGTGGGATGGGTGGTGGTGGACTGGGACATCCACCCACAACAGATTTAAAACAGTACTAGAATAAAATACAAAGCAATTATGACATCTTGTAATCAGCACCAGAATAGCACCTACATAATAAAGTACACACATTTAATTAAAAGCTTGAACAACTATTCCCAGCTACCTGTCAAACTCGGTTTCCCTTAAAAAAAGGGGGGGAGCACTTTTAGCCTTTCCTGAGCCCATAGGCTTGGGACAAAGGCCAACATTTGCTTCCCCATGACCAAGAAAAGAGATACAGTAATACCTTGGATTGCAAGTAACTTGGTTTGAGAGCGTTTTGCAAGACAAGCAAAATTTTAAATATTTATTTAATTTTATTTTACTTGGTATACAAGCGACATCTTGCAATACAAGTACTGTAGTACGGCTTAAATTAAAAATCTCTGTACAAATTTTTTTGGGGGGGATTTCGTTTTGATATAAGAGTGTTTTGGATTACAAGCACATTTCCGGACCGAATTATGCTCTCAATCCAAGGCATGACTGTACTTGGTACTGACCAACAAAGAGATCTTGGGGTTGTGGTGGACAGCTTGATGGCAATGTCAACCCAGTGTGCATCTGCTGTGAAAAAAGCAAATTCCATGTTAGGCATAATTAGGAAAGGAACCAAAAATAAAACTGCCAATATCATACTGCCGTTATACAAATCTATGGTGCAATCAAACTTGGAATACTAGATACAGATCTGGTCACTGCACCTAAAAAAGGATATTGTACAATTGGAAAATGCAGAAAAGGGGCTGGAATGATCAAGGGCCTGGAGCAACTGCCCTTTGAGGAAAGGTTACAACATGTGGAACTGTTTAGCTTAGAGAAAAGGTGAGTAAGGGGAGGCACGACAGAGGGGCACAAAATTATGCATGGTGTGGAGAAAGTGTATAGGGAGACATTTTTCTCCCTCTCATGGTATTAGAACACAGAGTCCTCTGATAAAACTAATTTGTGGGAGATTCTACCACAAGATGTAGTGATGGTTACCAATTTAGATGGCTTTAAAAAGGGATTAGACAAATTCATGGAGGAGAAGGCTATCAGTGGCTACTAGTCCAGACGGCTATATGCCTCCGCCAGTGTCAGAGCAGTATGCCTAAGTACACCAGTTGCTAGGAAACATGAGTGGGGGGGTTCTATTGCACTCATGTCCTACTTGTGGTTGACCACTGTGTGAACAGAATGCTGGACTAGATGGACCTTTGGTCTGATCCAGCATGGCTCTTCTTATGTTCTTATGTCTGCTCACCATTCAAGTGAGCTCTGTGCCCTTGTTCTGCCAAAGGCAGCGGTTCTTTTTAGGATCTAAAGACAATTAGCACACTTATGGGAGAAGGTTGAAAAGCTTTATTAGCAAACTACAGAAAAGAGATTACAGAAGCTAAGACAAGTGCAGAGGATGATGCTTATGTCCCTTCTGTTGTTGGGAACCCCTCAAAGAAACAACGAACGGACTCCTTGGCTGGCACACAGCATCTTCTGTGCAGCTAGGTCTGTGTTGAGGTTCACTCCTCCTAAGGATTCCCTAATCTTATATAAGTTTTCTCTGCTTATGATAATCAAACCTGGTCCCAGTAAACAAGGCAAGATTAAGGTATTTTGTCTCAATAGGCACTACCACACCAGTTTCCCAGACTATCTAACTATAAGCAATCCTTTCAAGTTGACCATGAAACCATCTGGAGTCACTCAGTTCCCAGGTCCTCTCAACCCTTCTGGTTGATAAGACCCCGCTTACCTAAGTCTTTGAAATCTGGCCTGCTGATAATCAGGTTCTTCCCCATTATGTGCCAGGGGAGTCTGGTCTACGGATAACTGAAGTGCTTCTAATCACCAACTATTTATTTATTTATTGTATTTTTAAATCGCCCATCTAGCCGGTACCCGGCCACTCTGGGCGATATACAGCATACAATAAAACAAAACAGATTAAAATACACTTAAAACCGTATAAAATGTTAAAATCCTAACCCACCCCATATTCCCGCCTGAAAAGCCATGTTTTTAATCAACGGCGGAAGCTCATCAAAGAGGGGGCATGGCGGAGGTGACTGGGGAGAGAGTTCTACAGTTTGGGGGCTGCCACAGAAAAGGCCCTCTTCCTAGTCCCCTCCAGCCTGGCTGCTCTGGCTGATGGGATAAGGAGAAGGCCGTCCGTGGCAGATCTTGTTGAGCGGCCTACTTGATGTTGCTGGAGATGCTCCTTGAGATAAACTGGACTGGAGACTAACAGCCTTGCCAAGTGTAAACCTGTCCAAGGACAGACTAATTGGGAATCTTCTCATAACAAACTCTAAACATCATGAGCTCACTGGTTCTACACACTGAATAAAATCAATAGTGAATTTAGGCCTACCAAAGACACAAAGAGCAGGTATGTTCATACAACAGAGACCCAGACACAGGTACAACAATGGTCATACACCACTGTCTCCTCGAGATCACAATGGTCTTCTGGCTTTTTCCACTACAACCCTGCATGCAGATCCATTGTACTTGTTCCTACACAGAGACAAGGTGGTCTTCCAACCAGATTTAGCTTCCTCCCCAAGATAGTTTCGTCTTTCACCTCAGCCAGGATATAGTCCTACCTGTTTTCTTCCAGGATCCATCTTCTCTGCAAGTGTCTCCACACACTGGATGTTAGTAGAGCTGTGGCCTTTTTACCCTGGCTGCACAGCTGCCTTCTTCAGCTCAAGTTTCTTTTTGTGTATTATGAAGGGCCCTAAGAAGGGCTGCTTGGTGTCCTCAGAATGCTTCTCCACCTGGGCAACTTCAGCGATTTAAGCTGTGTTACAAACTCACTTGCCTGCAGGTTTCTGCTTTCATTGGTGGGCATTCTACTTGAGCTGTTGCTTCATTCACCACCTTCATCTGAGGGGTCCCACTCCTCAAGCTCTGCAGAGCAGCCACATCGCCTCAACCATCCATTTTTGTTCTGTGCTACCATTTAGTCATCCATGCCAAGGCAGATGCTGCTTTCGGATGGGCAGTCAAATCCTTTCTCCTCCCTTAGGCACCTGTCCCATCTCCAGTAAGTGAGCTTCTTAATCACCCACTGAAACCATGAGGAAGGAGGACACATTGCTTCTCTGTCACTGTGATTCTTCAACTGGTCATCTGTGCATTCGTACAATCCACACACCCACATCCCCTGTGCAGGTGTCTGTCTCTACTCAGGTTCCTGACCTTTCCTAGAGTTGCTGCAGCAGTCTCTGGGAACTGGGAGGGAAGGTGGGAGCCACACCCTTTGAGTGTGTGCAGTTGGGGGTGGGCGGGCTTCCCATCTAAAATTTCTCAGCTCTAGAATGTTTCCAAGTGAGGCTGAGCACAAGCACAGAACCCATGTGTGATGGAGAACCACAGTTCGAGGTAAGCTATCTAGTCTTCACCTCCAGCCAAAGTTTAAAGAATTTGAGGGATGATAGCAATGAGTTAATCTGTGTTTGTCAGCATTAAAGTTGAAGAGTTATTCCCAACCCTCCAGTGCTCAAATTACATGGGGGACAGAGGGAACCTGCCCCACCTATGTTTTATGATGCCCCCCTTAACTTTTGTTTTTAAAAGGGGGTCATGATTTGGCTGAAATTGGGGGAATCAGGGAAAGATGCTTGTGGATTTTCTTAAGGGCCCTCATAATTCAAGCACTGTTTCTGAGTGTATGTTTCTTGTCTGTATCATCAATTACTATCAACTGTTTCTTTGACACAGTCTAGATTCTTAAGAGTATAAACTTATGTACGGTATGTTTCCAGGTGGATGAACAGTCGTATTTTTCTTTCCAGGATTACAAGTCCTGTTTTATAACAAATACTGACGATCTAAGAGACTTAGATGAACCATATGAGATCTTAAACCATTCTGGCATCAGCTCTATCATTTGGTCTCAGTTCCATACTGGCATTTATATGTTCAAGTTGAAGATATTGAACCCAAACTTCAGGTTAACTTTAACACTTTCTTTCTGATTTGAACCTGGTGAACATTATTCATGATGTTGTAACCTCAAGTTTAGGCTATTGTAAAGCACTTTACATGGGATGTTTCCACACTAGGCGTTTGGTGTGGAATTGCCTCATCATTCACTCTTTACAGAGCATCTACAAGGTGTTGTCATCAAATTGTTGTCCTGGATGATTGTGAAGCATACACTAACAGAGGCAGAAAGACTTGAATATCCAGCAGTTTTAAAGCAAGAATCCAATGTTACACCTTCTTCAGGGATGAAACCTGCCAAATTTGGGAGAAATAGGAGTGATCCAGATGGGAGAAGCATCCCAAACCTGGTTGACTGTGCATGGGAATGAAGAAAATTAAAACACTTCATGGATAATATGTTATGGTTTTCTTGGTGTGGTTCACTCCCCCTACTCTGTAGTTTGGTGGGCACAAAATCCAGTGCAATGGCACCACCTTGTGGTTGGGTGTGAAAAACCCATGTAACTATAGTTGCTTGATTCAAAATAAAATCTAATCTTGAGAAATAGGGCACAAACTGGGTGGGGAGGTGGGGAATGGGACTTTGGAATTAATTTTCACGGGGCACAATGAAGAAGGGGAAGAATATCAGTCCTGGCAAATGCAGCTAGAGCAAACTTTGAGTTGGGAGCTACGCCATAGCAGCTAGGGCAAACATCGACTGGGTGTTTCTTATTTGAACATGGGGAAGACCAGGCCCATGCAGATGCAGTTACCGGTACTTGGGCAGACTTCTTCTTTTGAGGGGAGGTTGAGATTTGCGTACTCCACTCTTTGGGCAACCAGTGAAGTGTAATCTTCATGTCGTAACTATCAGTGGTACTTGTTGAACCTACCATGGTGGCCAGGCTACCAATATCCCTTTTGGGGAGGGTCACTTACCCCACACTATGCTTAGGTGGGCGCCCAATGGATTGTAACTCTCAGGGCACCTACACAGACTATTATTTTAACTGGTGGGGGATGAGGTGACAAGGCCCCATGGGGGCCAAATTGGCCTGTGAACTGGAGGTTCCCCCATCCATAGTCTAGTGCCTAATAGTTCTACAAAATACAAAGCACTACAGCAAAATGAGAATTAGTATCTGCTAGAAGAAGGATCAGGAAGAATTGGTTCTTTGAAGGGAAAAGAATTAAGGAACAAGTTTTTAAAAGGACTCGTTGGAATAAGGAAGGATGAGGATTGAGGATGAGGTATGGTGGATTAGAATTTTGGACTGAAATCAGAAATTACGTTGTACCCCAAACTCCTTATATATGTGCGTGTGTGATAGAGTGATCCACTGCATAATTATTCACACACACACACACACACACACACACACACAGAGGAAAACTCAGCAAGACAGAACAGTGGAAATAACAACAATGTTGTATAACAAATACATACGTATATAATGCTAACACTCACACTACTAAAAGAAAAGGGAACACAGAATTTGATTAAAAATAAAACCTAACCTAGAGAACTATAGCCAAAATGGGGAGGTATAACACTGCCTATGCAGCTAAGTTCTAGAGACAAAAATAAAGACTAAGCTAAAAACAACCGCAAGAATAAATGAAACTTGTCTCAGGGTGGGAGGGGGCACTGTTGAATGAAATTAATGAATGGCATGAAAAAGGGAGTTTTAGGACTGGGAAGCTGGAATAAGGAGGATTGATTTAAGAATGAGAATAGAACGATAATGAAATCAGGAAGTTATACAAGCAATAGCACAAACAGTGCCTCTTTTAAACTTCCAGAGCTCTTCAAATGCTACTGCTCTGAACAAGCGACAGGTAGGAAAGAGCAGAGAGCACCTTAACAAAGGATTTTATAGGACAGAAATCCCCCCCCCAAGCATAGTGATTGGAGAGCCCCCAATAAACAGTTCCCTGTGATTATATGGTAGACCTATAATGTAATATAAAAATTTCCAGAAATGTTTTTTAAAAATTATATATATAAAACATGTATAAGACAGAAACAATCAGACCTGTAAAATACAACTTCTTAGAGAAGTTGTATTTTACAGGTCTAATTGTTTCTGTCTTATACATGTTTTATATATATAATTTTTAAAAAACATTTCTGGAAATTTTTATATTACATTATAAAATTTAGTCTATTTTACTATATTTTCATGGTTATATTTTATATATACATTTTTCTTGACTTTTAAGTTTCTATGCTTTGTTTCTGTCAGGATTTTAAACATAGTCCCTTGTTGTATGTATATGGTAGACCTGCCAGTCACTCAACTCTGCCCCCACCTCACTCCACCCTGGTGTTTTCCATGTATCAGTGGTGAGGAACGTGTGGCCCTCCAGATGTTGGTGGACTCCCAGCAGCCCTAGTAAGCATAGCCAATGGTGAGGAATGCTGGGAGCTGCAGTCCAGCAACCTCTGCAGGGCCACACATTCCCTGTTCCTGTCATATATGGAAAAGCAAAAGTAGTCATTTTGGACAAACTGCCTGCATTTGTGCAGCCCTCTGTGAAGTGCTGGAGCGCACGGTTCTGGCCGCTTTGGAAGAAATCCTGCTTCACCTTGGGAAGCCTCAGAATCTCTCTTTAAAGTGGCCCAATTAGTTGCACATCCCTAGCAATGCAGTGACATCTTGACCATGCTTGTCCTCTGAAGGGCTATCCCTTGGAGTCTTCAAAAGTATAGTTGTTTGTCATGGGAAAGGGGGGTTGAATAACCTGCCACTATCAAAACTACTGATAAAACTGTTCTATTTAATTTATCTGTGCTTCCATCACCCACCCCAAAGTGTTAGAAATGAGTGCTACGTTAGAATTCAGTTGTGTGCTATCTTATAATTTGGAAGTTCTTTTTTTATTGGACACTGAAGGTAATATCAACTCAATGGAAGCAAGCAGAATAAGTGAGCAAATGGGTGCCAAAATTGAGCGAAGACTATTCTGTGTCCAGATTGGGTTAAATGTCAGTGTCATTCACATTTACTTTATCCAGATATAAAAAGCACAAGCTAAGATAGGTAGTCAGAAAAGCCAGCAGCCACCAGAATACATACAGCCACCCTACCAAGGGAATGGCTCAAATCACCTGATTTCAAGTGCTTTGACAGCTTTATTATCAACACTGGCATAATAGCAGGGATGGACAAATCAGTCGATCTCCAGTTCATGTCACTTTTGCATCTGTTCACCCATAAGTCTGTTCCATCCCATTTCTGCATTAATACACACACACACACACACACACACAATTAAATCCACACAAAAAGTTGCATGTAAATACACATTTCTAAATGCATTTTCACTCAAAATACATGGTTTTAAATGTATTTTGATACATTTTTTTGAGCTGAAAACTGTAAGAACATTCAGCAAGTGTGAGAGCTAATGGATAACTAAACTCCAATCTGCACATTCATCCGGGAAATGTGACTCAAGTCAGTTTGTACTAAAACTGACAAAGATTGAATCCCTCCAATATCCCTAATCTGGGACTCTGTTTTTCCAAAGCAGTGATAGCTGCAAGTTTGTTTGTATTTCCAAAGATGGGGGGGGGGGGTATTGTTCAGTACATTTAAAAAATGGTGCTTACATGTACAGGAGATTATTTTTAAGACACAGAATCTTGCTGTGGTTATCTAAATTTGAATTAAAACTATTTTTGATACATTTATATGGGCACTCTATAGTTTGGAGTCTATTTTCGTCACTGTTATTTTAATTTGACACAAGTACCTGGAATACCAAAATAATCAGTCTCTTTTCTCTGTTTGTTACAGTTTTTGTAACTTGACCGCATTATTTGCTGTCCGTACACTTGGTGTCATTGAAAGGTAATTGCCAATGGTCTTGCTAAATATTAAACATTTAAATAGCAATCATAGCTTTGGGGAAGGGTGGAATGGGACACAAACAAGAGCTTCCTTTTCATGATCTCTGTGTGAACACAGATATGGGAAAGCTTAACCACTGCCTTCCAAACATTCTAGTTAGAACCTAGACATTTTTGGTGGCAGAGTCTGCCCCCAAGTCCTGCGTGCATGCTCAAAGGTGTGAACCACATGCCATCCTTCTCTGTTCTTCTTTGACCACCACAGTGGTAGCATTGAGAGAACATTAGCGAGACTTACTTCTGTGTAAGCAGGGGTAGGATCTGTATGAACATCCTTTTGGTAGTATTTGCTGCCTGTGAGCAACTCCCCATTCTAAGATGTGTTGCAACAGCACATATACATGCTTGGGAAAGCACACCAATGGTTATAACCATCACAGTGTCACAAATAAAACCCACAAATCTTAATTATGTTTGACTGGGGTTGGGCTTCATCAGTATTGTATGGCTGCAGGCACAGATCTGTAGTACTGTATACATGGGGACTGATGATTCAATGTATAAAGAATAAATTATCAATTAAAAAACAAAGTCTTGCAGCACGCTAGAGACTAACAAATTTATTATGGCATATGCTTTCACAGACTAGAGTCCGCTTCATCAGTTGGCAGATGGGTGAGAGAGAAACAAATGTAAACAGTGAGATCAAATGGAAATGTAATGCAAAAAATGCAGATTGTAACAATTACATTAAAGTTTAAATGTATAAGAAATAGTCACAATGGCCAATCACAACTACAGTGTTGATAACACAAACATCATGGCATTGGTAAGTTAATACCTGTAGTAGAATAAAAAACAATTATCTAGATTCAGGCCACAAATGATAGAATTGAACTTCTTAGCAGCAGCTTCACGCTGTTGTTACCCTTTGATCTTCCTTTGCTGAAGAATGGCCACATTCAGGTCAACAACAGAATATCCTGGGAGGCTGAAATATTATCCCATTGGTTCTTGATATTGCTATTTCAGATGTATTCTTTAAGTGTAGGGATTGATATGCTGTGGAATGCAGAACGGCATTGCAGACTGATGATTAGCTATATTGCATGGAATGATGAGCAAGAGAATGAACTCTTGATGTTGTGGCTGACGTTATTAGATCTTGTAATAGTGTTGCCTGAGCAGTTATGGGGACCGAGTTAGCACTTGGGAATGTGTAGGGTCAGGGCTGGTGCTACCATTAGGCCAACTAGGCAGCTGCCTAGGGCGCAGGGCTAAAGGGGGCACCAGAAATAGAGAGGGAGGGCTCAAGTGGGAAGGGGGGGTGCTAAATATCTGATCTTGCCTAGGGCACCAAACTGCACCAAACTGCCTTGCACCGGCCCTGTGTAGGGTTTGGTCTCTGTGTGTATGGCCTGTTGATGTTGGTGAGTAGCTGTTTTAGATTAAGGAGTTGTCTGTTAGGAAGGGCAGGATTACCACACAAGAGGGAAGTATCTTTGTCCAGGATGAGCTGCAGATCACTGATGATATGTTGGTGTGGTTCTAGCTGGGAGCTGTAAGTGACAAATGTAAGGTGACCATTTTTTTCAAATTTAAAACCAGGACATTTATTTATTTATTTTCTATACTGCCCCACAGCCGAAGCTCTCTGGGTGGTACATAAAACAACAATAAAAACATACAAAATAGTTAAAAAGATTAAAAACCAAATTAAAAAGCACAGTTTAAAATACAATCCAAAAGTTAATAAAACTAAGTCTACAGGTAACAATCCCCCCGCCCCGTGCTATTTTGAGCTCTTAACTATTGAATGCCTTGGCATAGAGGGAAGTCTTAACCTGGCGCCGAAAACATAGTAAGGTTGGCGCCAGGCGGGTCTCAGTGGGGAGCTTATTCCATAATTGGGGGGCTACCACTGAGAAGGCTCTCCTCCTTGTTGCTACCAACCAAACCTCTCTTGGAGGTGGCAGTTGGAGGAGGGCCCCAGATGTTGAGTGTAGTGTCTGGGTAGATTGCGGTTGGGAGAGACGAGACGTTCCGTCAGGTATTGTGGTTCTAAGCTGTGTAGGGCTTTATAGGTTACAACCAGCACCTTGAATTCGGCTCGGAAGCATATTGGCAGCCAGTGCAAATGGGCCAGAACCGGTGTAATGTGCTCGGCCCTTCCGGTCCCCGCAATAAGCCTGGCTGCCACATTTTGCACAAGCTGCAGCTTCTGAACAGTCTTCAGAGGCAGCCCCACGTAGAGTCCATTGCAGTAGTCTAGTTTAGAGATCACCAGAGCATAGATTACTGAGACCAGGCTATCCCTGTCCAGATAGGGGCATAGCTGGGCCACCAGCGGAGCTGGTAGAAGGCACTCCTTGCCACTGAGGCCACTTGAGCCTCAAGTGACAAAGATGGCTCCAGGAGCACCCCCAAGCTGCGAACCTTCTCCTTCAAGGGGAGTGCAACCCCATCCAGAACAATCCATTGTCGCAGCCAGGCACTGGTTCAGCACATCCACAGCCTCACCTGCTGAAGATGAAAAAGAGAAATAGAGCTGTGTGTCATCAGCGTATTGATGGCAACGCACTCCAAAACTCTGGATGACCCCACTCAGTGGTTTCATGTAGATGTTAAATAGCATGGGGGATAAGACCGACCCCTGAGGAACCCCGTACTGGAGAGTCCATGGGGCCGAGCAACATTCCCCAAGCACCACCCTCTGGAGCCAGCCATCCAAGTAGCAGCGGAACCACTGCAATGCAGTGCCCCCCACCCCCAACTCAGACAGCCACTCCAGAAGGATACCATGGTTGATGGTATCGAAAGCCGCCGAGAGATCCAGCAGTATCAACAGGGTTGCACTCCCCCTGTCTCTCTCCCAGCATAGGTCATCATTCAGGGCGACCAAAGCTGTTTCTGTGCCAAAACCAGGACTGAACCCCGACTGAAATGGATCCAGATAATCAGTCTCATCCAAGAGCGCCTGGAGCTGGTTGGCCACCACCCGCTCAAGGACCTTGCCCAGGAAAGGAACATTCGCCACCGGCCTAAAGTTGTTGAGATTTTCCAGGTCCAGAGAGGGTTTCTTCAGGAGTAGTCTCACCACCGCCTGTTTCAGGTGGCATGGGACCACTCCCTCTCGCAAGGAGGCATTGACCACCTCTCTGGCCCAGCCGGCCGTTCCCTCCCTGCTAGTTTTTATAAGCCAAGAGGGGCAAGGATCCAGAACAGACGTGGATGCACGAACCTGTCCAAGCACCTTGTCAACATGCTCGAGCTGTACCAACTGAAACTCATCCAAAATAACTAGACCAGGCTGTGCTCTGGGTACCTCTCCTGATTCTACTGCTATAACATTGGAGTCTAAGTCCCTGCGGATGCAAGAGATTTTTTCCTGGAAGTGCCTAGCGAATATATTGCAGCGGGCATCAGATGGGTCGATGATGTCCCTGGGGCCAGCGTATAACAGGCCCCGGGCAACCCTAAAGAGCTCCACTGGGTGGCAAAGAGATGATTGGATAGAGGCAGTGAGGTGTTGTCTCTTTGCCACCCTCACTGCCTCTAGGTATACCTGGCTTAATAGGCATGTACCAGGGCTCGATTGCATCCACTAGGAGTTTTCTTCCACCTGCACTCAAGCCGTCTCCTATTTTGCTTCATCACTCTCAGCTCTGGGGTATACCACAGAGTCGTACGAGCTCTACTACAGAGTGGGAGCTCAGGAGCGATCGTGTCAACCGCCCGGGTCATCTCTCTATTCCAGAGATCAACCAGGGATTCGACAGGACCACCAGCCATATCAGCCGGAAACCCCCCAAGGGACCTCTGGAAACCATCCGGATTCATCAGCCTCCGGGGGCGGACCATCTTAATAGGTCCCACACCCTTGCAGAGGGGGAAAGCTGCCGTTAGCCTAAATTTCAGCAGGTAGTGATCTGACCATGGCAAGGGGACCGATTCAAAGTCCCCCACCTTCAGATCACCATCTCCATGCTCGGCTGAAAAAACCAGGTCTAGAGTGTGCCCTGCTACATGTGTTGGGCCGATGACATGTTGGGACAGTCCCATGGTTGTCATGGAGTCCATGAATTCCTGAGCCACACCAGACAAGGTGCCCTCAGCATGGATGTTAACATCCCCCAGGACCAACAGCCTGGGGGACCTCAGCATCGCCAGCGAGACCACCTCCGTCAGCTCAGCCAGGGAGTCTGTTGAGCAGTGGGGTGGGCGGTACACCAACAGAATCCCTAATCTGTCCCGCTGGCCCAACAAAAGGTGCAAACACTCCAGACCAGTAGTCAGACAGACAGGGAGCCTGGAGAGAGAGATAGAATTCCTATAGGCCACGGCAAAAAAAAAAACCCAGCCCTCAGGTCTACCCTGATGCTGCACCAAGTACCCCGGTGGGCAAAGCTGGGAGAGACTAACTCCTCCCTGTTCTCCCACCCAGGTCTCGATAATGCATGCCAGATCGGCCGCCTCATCCACTATTAAATCGTGGATGAGGGAGGTTTTATTTTGCACCAATCTGGCATTTAGAAGCAGCATCCAGAGACCTGAGGGCAGGCTGATAGGGCAACCACCAAACCTGCGGGTGCGAGGAGGACCGGAACAAGGCACAACCATTAAGTGTCTGGGCTGTGTTCCCCTTACCTGGCTAGTCCTCCTCCCAATGCCATATCTCCCTCTACCCATCACTACACTAATTGGGGCCCCCATAGAACCCCCCACTTGGCCCCATGACTCCCCTCCAAGGCACATGTTCAGGCCCTAGACAGGGAAAAACAATCCCCCCCATCAAGGGCACCGAGCAACAAGTAGCAGTGTTAGGGGGGTGGCCCTTGCCCTTGTGGCACCCCCAAAGTCACAAATGCCCCCTCCCATCAGGAGATATTTGGGCCTTCAGGCTTCAACCTAACTCAAGCCTGGGTAGGCCTCAATCCTTCACAGTAGTCCAACAAGATCTGGAGGGTGATAGGTTCCCCACGCTTGATCTAGCTCATTGTTGCCTACACACTGACTGGCAGTGGCTCTCCAGGGGTTTACACAGGAGTCTTTCCCAGTCTCACCTGGAGATACCAGGGATGAAACCCAGGACCTTTTGCACGCAAGATGGGTGCTCTGCCATTGAGCAATGGCCCCCTCCCCTCTGATAAAGAAGCCATGGTGTAGTGGAGTGGGAACACTGGGTCCCAGAGCTCTGGCACTTTTTTTAGCTGATCCTAATAAATTAGCTAGTATGCTATGGACTGATTTTCTTTGGGGGTATCTATCTATAATGGATCAACACAGCTGCCTGCATTTTGGGTTGTCCTTGGGGTATGGTCATTGGGGCTGTAATGATGAGCGCCTGCACTTCAAAATTTAGTACTGAACTACCATTAAGTAGTACTGTACTAATAAGGAGGAAGTTATCACTGGCTATACACACAGCGCCTTTCCCTTGCCACTCTGTAACCCCACAGCTAGGAACCTTTTCTTCCAGTTCATAATCTTTAATTGTGGTGTATTGAAATGCAACCTGTGTGATGTTCTCCTTTGCCCAATCAAAGAGCTGACGAGGGGTCATGATTTGTTTTTCATATGGATGCTGCAAACTTGCTCGAGCAGCTAACTTTTTCACAGTGCCACCCAAACCATCACAAAGCCCTTTTCCATGCGATGTGGCAAAGAAGTGCCATTCTGCATCGATACCGAAATCTGACTTATGCTTACTTAAGTTGTTGAAGTTTTTACCGTTTTTATACTATGCTGCTGCACCATCAGGGAAATAATAGATCTTAGTTATGCTACCTGTAGAAATGGTGTGCAGGAATTCAACAATTTGAAAAGTCATGAACACATTGCAGCAGAAGTGGGGTCGGCACTTGTCACGGCTTCAGGCCTGCCTTTTTCTTTCTTATCAGAATCTGTGAATAAAGCTTGATTTAATGTAGACATCCAAAGAGATATATCTCTGTGAAGGTTTGAGGCCTACCCATGCCTGGTTTGGTTTCAGCCTGAAGGCTTCGGAAGGGAGGGGGCGGGCTTAAGTTTAATTTCCCTCCAAAAAAATTCTGTTTTAAGTGTGTATAAGGGGGTGAAGTTATTGTAGGGAGGTACTGTGCATGTATAAGAACATTCACATCTTCTGAAGTGTTCGGTACCCCGTTCTGGAAATCGGTACATATACTCAAGGTAAACATGGGTTATCTGAGGAAAAAAATCAGCAAAAAAAAACATTTGGTTTTTTTTTAATTCAAGGTCAAATTAAAGAAACTATGACCTTGAATATTTTATTTCACATGCATGCTTCATGTTACATATCAAATAAAAGGGTAGTTTGAGAACTTTCATACGACACCATGATTTACTTTCTAGGTCAATTCTGAAGGAAGTTATGATACTTTTTGTGTAGTCACAAACTCTGAAAAATCGTGTTTGGGGCATTTTGAGCACACTGTACTTTTGAACCGTGAGGTATAATGACCTATAATTTGGTGTATGTTCATTTCTCATGCTGGTCTACCAGTATGCCAGTTTTTAAAAAAATCGCAGATGGTGAGGTAATTTTTTGGTTGATTTTACATGGAATGACCCTTGCCGAGATCCAACGACAAGAACCATTGTGTAAAATAAAAATAAAACTAGGATAAATTAATAAAATTGATTTAGGGTGGTTTATCAAGGATTGATTTGATGTACTCAATCTTTTGGTAAATTAATAATTTTTGATTTTGTAGTCCTAAACTGTACTGGTTACATCTCACGACTAACCAGGACAATGTCCCAAAAACCAGTACTGTACTGGTAAAACCAGTACATATGGTCACCTTAGACAAATGGTGTTCTGTCTCTTCCAAGTCTGTCCTGCAGCAGCCAGCAGATTATTATTGGGTACTAGTCTGACCTTGTTAATCTGCTTTTTCACCTAATTGGGTGGATATTGTAGTTTAAGAAAAGTCCACTGCAAGTCCTTGAGTTGTGAATCTCTGTCTGATGAGTCAGAGCAGACATGATTGTATCATTGGGCTTGGCTATAAATGGATCTTGTGGTATGTTCTTGGTGGAAGCTAGCAACATGTAGATATGTGTAGTAATCAGTAGGTTTCCAATATAAGGTGGTGCCTGTATGTCCATCATGTGGTTGCACAGTCTAGAGCAGGGCTCTCCAACCTTGGGTCCCCAGATGTTGCTGGCCTACAGCTCCCAGCATACGCAGCCAGCATGGCTAATGGCAAGGGATTCGGGGAGCTGTAGTCCAGCAACATCTGGGGACCCAAGGTTGGAGAGCCCTGGTCTAGAAAGTAGACCTCTTGCATGGACTAATCTAGGCTCAGGATTATGGTGGGGTAAAAGTTCTAGATTTCCTAATGTAATTTCTCAAGAGCCTCCTGCCCCTGGGCCCAAATAATAAGGATGTCATCAGTGTATCTCCAGTAGAGGAGAGGCTTGGGGGGGGGGGGGGAAGCTGAGATGTATTGTTCTAAGTTACCCATAAAAACTTTAGCATACTTTAGAGCCATGTGAGCACTCAAGGCACTGCCATTGATCCGTGCTTGTTTTGTATACATTTAAGATTTAACATAATTGTCTCAGTCTGTATTTTTTGCATTTTCATCTCCATCTGACCTCTGTTCACATTGCTCGCTCTCTCTGGACCCACCTGCCAACTGATGAAGTGTATTCTAGTCAATAAAATCTTATGCCATATTTAATGTGCTGGTCTTGAATGTGCCACAAGACTCTTTTTTATTTTTATGGCTGTAGACTAACACAACTACACCTCTGAAAATTACTAATAGTTAGCTCTAAGCTATTTTTAATGAGTGTATACTGAAATTGCTCTTCCTATTTTTTTTATACTTTCATTATTTTGTATGTATTTATAAATGAGGAGTATCCTTTATAAGTTTGTTTTGTTATGATGAATCAGTTGAAAGAAAGAAAGAAAGATGATAGATAATGTTTGGATTCTCTTTCAGACCAAGCTGGTTGCTGGTTGCTGGTTGGTCTATGATGATACTGACTCTCTTTTTGGGAGTCCTTCTATTCAGCTACTTCAGATATGTGAAGATATTTCGGTCACTCACTTTTGTTGATCCCCTACTGTCATTTCCCTCACATGTTAGTGCAGCAGACAAACATAAGAAAGATTAACTTGTCTTACTTGTAGCAAGTTTTTTGAAATACTGTAATTTTCAATTAATTCCACTTTTAAAAATGTAAGTGTAAGACAAATAGTTCCCTGCCTTTTCATTAAAACCTCACAACCCAAACTACTAATGTTTCTAGGAGATACTACACAATTAGTTCTGAGGCCCCTCTGGTTGTTGCTGCGTATTTTAAATTGTATTTTGGATAGAGGTTTGCATGCCATTGATTCTTTCTTCTAGCTTCCTACTGTACCTTCTGTCCTGATCCCAAAAGCTGTAACAGAAGCACTTGCAAAAAGAATGGGACTCTACTCCTATACAGACAATTGAAGGTACCAACTGAACAGTAACTTCCAGACACCTTTACAAAGTTGTCACAATGAATGGTGCCTGGGTAAACTGAGAAGCTAGAACGGTGTTCTCCAACCTTGGGTCCCCAGATGTTTTTGGCCTACAACTCCCAGCATGCCCCAGCATGCCCTGGCTGGGGCATGCTGGGAATTGTAGGCCAAAAACATCTGGGGACCCAAGGTTGGAGAACACTGAGGTAGAACAACAGTCCAATCCAATGCAGAGTTACATACAACTAAGCCCACTGAAATCCATGGCTTAGCCTTAGGGAAACTTAATTCTGCATAGGATTGGGCTGCAAATTTGCTATATATATAACTTTTTGGTGTTCACACATTTTCTAGCACTTCATGCCAGGCTTTTATTTAATCTATTGTATAACTCAATGTATGTGTAATATATGTTAAATCTTCTTGATTTTACCAATTCTGAAAACAAGGATTTTCCTGTAAAAATTTCAGAACAGAATCCCATTGCCTGCATACGGTAACTAAAAACTGTTTCCAGCAGTGTTTTCTTTCAGCATTTTAATGAGTAAAATGTAAATATATGAAATATACTTGCATTATTGTTAGATCTTAATAAAGGTTATGCAATGTATCTAATCAATGAAAAATCAAAAATAGAAGAAAAATATGAAACTTTAGGGTACAACCCTATCAAGATCTGCCAGATAAAGGGCTCTAGAAGCTGGCAGAAGCCCTACACTTGTGGATCATAAAAGAAACAGCTAGCATAACATATACATTGGTGGCAGAACACTCCTGTAGCACTAGCCACTACCTCCTATCTCTCCCCCCTGCCTCTTTTGCCATATGTGAATATCGTCTTCTGTCTGAACTGTATTGCTCTAATACTCTTCTCCCCACAACAGGGGGAGCAGTGTCCTACACACACAGGAGAGGCACTCATCCCCTCATGCAGGTAAGTTCTCTGTTGGCACCAGAGAACCAGGCACTCCAGTTACTGCAACTGCTTGCCCAACATTCAGGAGCACTTTTGCCTTGCAAATCACAGCCTGAATAGCATGGAGCAGAACAAACAGCCACTGCACATATAGTGTGCCACTGCACATATAGTGTGCCACTGCACCCCCAAAGTGGTAGGGGTGTATATACTTGCAAGCTCTGCAGTTCTCCCTCCCTTCCATGGAGAGTGGCAGGGCAGACTAAGCCAGGGGTAGGGAATGTGATATCTGCAGGCACGAACACACCACTGGACACCTTTCTTGGCAATTGCCAAGGTACTCTACCCCTTCCCCTTTTAACAAAATTAACACATTTTCTTACCAGCCACTGGGATCACTTCAAAGCAAATTGAGGGCCTCCAGCAGCTGCTATCTTCATTTCCTATGACTGGACTACACGGTGGCTAGCATTTGTGATTAGCCACGTCTCCCAGGGCAGGCATTTTGTGGTGGTTCTCAGGACAGTTCCTCATATTTCCAAATGTGCCCGCGGTCTCACAAAGGTTGCCTACCCCAGGCTCATCATCATCAGGCGATCACTCGTGACCGAGTAAGATTGTCTTCCGGGATAAAAGGAGGAAATTCTAAAGAAGATTGTGTAGACTCTAGCGATGGGTCCGTAAGTGACTGTGGAGGCCAATTCTAGATCCACACAGCTTCCCACAGTGAGGACACAGGTTACCAGATAGAAGATGGTCCTGTAAAGGATTCATTTGACGTGCTTTTCGCTTAGCACGTTTCTCCCTTTCACCTTGCATTCGGGCTTCTTCAAAGTCCATGGAACCTTTGTGAAAGGCCAACCTCCATTTAGATCGTTCATGGGCCAGAGCTTCCCAGTTTTCAATGTTTATATTGCATTTTTTTAGATTTGCCTTATGAACATCTTTAAACCTCTTATATTGACCACCGATATTCCGCTTTCCATCCTTGAGTTGGGAGTAAAGTAACTGCTTTGGGAGACGGCAGTCAGGCATTCGAACAACATGACCGGCCCACTGAAGTTGGCGTTGAAGGATCATTTTTTCAATGCTAGTAGTCTTTGCTTCTTCCAGTACACTGACATTTGTTCGCCTATCTTCCCAAGTAATTTGCAGGATTTTCCGGAGGCAACGTTGATGAAACCTTTCAAGGAGGTGGAAGTGACGTTTATAGATAGTCCATGTTTCGCAGGCATACAATAAAGTTGGTAATACAATGGCTTCATAAACCAGTGTTTTGGTCTTCTTACAAATATCCCGATCCTCGAACACTCTATGTTTCATTCGAGAAAATGCGGCACTTGCGGAGCTCAGACAATGCTGGATTTCACTGTCGATGTTAGCTGTAACAGAAAGATAGCTGCCAAGATAGAGAAAATGATCGACATTTTCCAGTATTGTCCCGCCAAGCTGGATAGATGGCATCACCAAAGGATTGGCTTGCACTTGCTGATGAAGCACTTTGGTTTTTTTGATGTTAAGTGAGAGACCAAGTTTTTCGTATGCTTCTGCAAAAGCATTTAGGATAGTTTGGAGATCATCCTCTGAATGTGCGGAGACCACATTATCATCAGCATACTGAAGTTCCACAACGGAGGTTGTAATTACCTTACTTTTTGCTTTCAGCCTGCTGAGATTAAAAAGCTTTCCATCTGTTCGATATATAATTCCCACACCGGTGGGAAGTTTCCCCTTGACAAGATGTAAAGCCATGGCGATGAAAATGGCAAATAATGTTGGGGCGATAACACATCCCTGTTTAACACCTGATCCCACTTTAAATGGAGCACCATGAGAGCCGTTGTAGTCCAAAACCGTTGCCGTCATGTTGTCATGGAGAAGTCGCAAGATATTCACAAATTTATTGGGGCATCCAATTTTCATAAGGATAGTCCAGAGAGCTGTACGGTCTACAGTATCAAAGGCCTTAGCCAAATCGATAAATGCCATATAAAGGGGGTGATTTTGCTCCCGGCATTTTTCTTGGAGCTGACGTGCAGTAAAAATCATGTCTACTGTCCCTCTAGAGGGGCGGAAACCATATTGAGTTTCAGGGAGGATCTCTTCTGAAATAGATAGAAGACGGTTTGCGAGAATCCTAGCAAATATTTTACCTGCGGTTGCTAAGAGAGAAATGCCCCGATAGTTTCCACAGTCTGTTCTATCACCCTTCTTAAAGAGGGTGATAATTATGGCATCCCTGAAGTCTTCTGGGATCTCTTCTCTTATCCAGATTTTTTCGATGAGTTTATGAAGATGTTGTACAAGTTCGGGGCCCCCTTCTTTAAAGATTTCAGCAGGAATCCCATCTGGTCCACTAGCTTTGTTGTTCTTCATTTGATTAATGGCTTTTTTTACTTCATCCAAAGTGGGGAGTATTGCAAGTTCCTCTTTAATTTGTTTTTGCGGGATTTGCGAAAAAATCTCATTATCCACCTTAGATTTACGATTTAAAAGGTCATAATAATGCTCTTTCCAACGCAGTGCAATAGACTCTTTGTCTTTTAAGAGTTTGGTGCCATCTTTTGATTGTAAAGGGTTTGTACCATAGGTTTTTGGTCCATAAATGGCCCTTGTGGCCTTAAAAAAGCCCCGTGCATCATGAGATTCTGCAAGTTGTTGAATTTCTTCAGCTTTCTTTTTCCACCAAGCGTTCTTAAGTTTTCTTGTTCTTCTTTGGACCTCAGCCTTTGCGCTAGCGTAGGTTTTTTTCTTGGCAGCGCAGTTAATATCATTTTGCCATATTTGGAAGGCTTTCCTTTTTTGGTCAATTATATATTTAATCTCATTGTCATTTTCATCAAACCAATCCTGATGTTTCTTAGTTTCATATCCAATAGTTTGTTCACAAGCTGCAGTAATGGAGGTTTTCAGCTTAGACCAATGGTCCTCAATGCTGTCAGGAGGTTCCGTAGGTAGATGTTCCTTAAGAAATGATTGAAGACGAGTTTGCTTAATAGGATCTTGAAGGACTTGGATGTTCATTTTACGCCTTGGTTTCCTTCCTTGAAGCCTACGTTGGGGAGCAATGTTGATAACCATTGTGGACCGGATTAGTCGGTGGTCTGTCCAGCAGTCGTCGGCACTCACCATGGCCCTAGTAAGAAGTACATCACGGCGATCTCTAACACGGACAATTACATAATCCAGAAGATGCCAGTGCTTTGACCGTGGGTGCTGCCATGATGTTTTAAACTTATTCTTTTGTCGAAAGAGCGTGTTTGTGATAGTGAGATTATGCTCTGCACATATAGACAAAAGTAAGAGTCCGTTCGGGTTGCTATTACCAACTCCGTCTTTTCCAATAGTTTCTGGCCATAAATCAAAGTCACGCCCGACTCTTGCGTTAAAATCGCCCTGTATCTCTGACAGGAGAGTGTCCAACTGGCTGTAAAAACTTTCCTTGATGTCATCATCAGCATCTAATGTTGGTGCATAAGCGCTCAAAATAGTTACCTGTTGGTTATTGGCGAGCTTTAATCGAAGGCAATGAGCAGTGGCTGAGTACTCAGGTGGCACTGTTAGCTCTTCCCTCCTCCTCAAAAACACTGTGCATGCAGGTTCAGGAAGTATGAGCTTCAGCGGCTGCCTATTGGGTGGTATTGGTTGCCGGTCAGGTACTTGTAAAGTGGGATGGTAGCTTCAGTTGCATAGACTCCATGTGTCTATTGAATTCCAGCAAACAGACAAATCTGGGACTTAGGTCCACCACTCTGTCACTGACAGCCATTCAGCTTCAAGGTAGTGGTGAAGCAGGAATTAACCATAGCATAGGCTACCCTTCCATATGCATATTGCCTAAAGAACACAGATTCCAGTACATGGAACAACCTTAACACGTTTTTTTTTGTTTTTTGTTCATTGAATTTGACTTACGGTACTTTGTAGCTAAACGCGTGGTTAAATTGGATCACTTCCTGGAGTGATTTGCTTTATATGAGTTTTTGCTTCTCTCACATGGATTCACTGATTGTTATCAATTTGTTTTATCACCTCGTGCTCAAATTTGAGTATGAAGTATTTCTGACTTTTTTTACACAATAGTGTTTTTTTTTCAGTAAAAGCTACCATTCCCAGGGAGCATTGTGTCTAATAATTTTACTGAGGTCATAGACTACTTTAAAAAAATAAGTATCGGGTTGAATCCCTCAAGATGGTACCAACCACTCCATTTAGACTCGTGTATTTGGAAGAACTGTGTTGACAAATATGGAGAGGGGCAGGGGGATTATTGTAAAGGAATGTTACCTCAGTAGCATTATGACCAACAATTGATTAGCATCAGATAACAGGGTAAATGAAGAAAAAATTGATGTATAATACAGGGATGTTGAAGAGTCCTTGGTCTCGAGTCACGAGTCTTTGGACCCGAGTCTTGAGTCCGAGTCCTTGGTCCAAAATGGTGAGTCCCGAGTCACTCCCAAAACTGACTCCACGAGTCCTTATTAAAATCAATGGGGTTTCCCCCCAACAAAATAAGGCTACTTCAGATGTGTGGCTTAAATAAATTCTAGGCACAAGTGTGCCTTTTTATTTCAAAATTCTGCAACTGATTTTGGCAAGAACAGACCAGGCAGACAAACCCAAAATAACCAGGCGGGCAGAGGAGGCAGGGAACCCCAAAGCAGGCAGGCAGAGGCGTTTGTCTTGGACAATTCAACTGTTGAACTGGTCAAGAAGAGACTAGGCAGGCAGAGGAGGCTGGGAACCCCAAACAGGCAGGCAGAGGCAGCCAAACCCAAAATGTCTGACCCTAACCCTAACCCCCCACAACAACACATCAATCAAAATAAATCTCAACACATCGTTGGGGCTGCGCTCCTGGTAGCTGTCCATAGTGGCCGAGCAGCGGCGCGCCTCGCTTCCATGCGCTCTTCACCGGTGATCGCGCTCCTTCTGGCACAGCCAGAAGACTCGTCAACAGCCCAGGGATGTTGACGAGTCCTTGGTCTCGAGTCCCGAGTCGAGTCTCGAGTCCCATTAAAAATATTGGGACTCGAGTCAGACTCGAGTCAGAGGGGGGACTCAGTCCGACTCACGAGTCGAGTCCTCAAGTCCGAGTCCCCATCCCTGGTATAATATGCCAAAGACAGACCACACCTCAACCTCTATGAACAATTTTATTCATAAGTGAAATCTAAAAAACAAGATTTTTCCATGCCTGACTTAGGGTGCAATGCTATGGCCCTCCGGCCTTGCCTGGGGGGCTATAGGATAGGTCGGACTCCCTGCTGCAACCTCAGAAATCCCACCACCACCGCTGCTGATGCGGTTCTTTCTGCACTGGCTGGAAACCGAACAGTGTCTTTGGTTCTGGCATGGTGGGGGGTGTTTCCAGGGGCAGGAAGGGGAGGAGCGAGGCACCACCATCCTCTGTGGAATCCAGGTGGTGCCTCAGCCTCTCCTCCATGCGGGGAGTGATAAAACAGATGGCCAAAAAAGGCCATCTAAATGTTTTTGAGGGCAAGGGGAGTGCAGCAGTAATCCTATCCACTGCACTCCTTCTACCCTCAGTTGGATGCCCGTAAGTCCCAGTCCAACACACTCACCACTACGCCACTCTGGCTCTGTGTGTTTTGCATCTTTTCAAAGAGGCTCCCCAAAATTATTTCAGTTAAGTTTTTCCATTCAATTTGAGCCCTATAGGGCCTGAATTGGGTAAAAGGTGTCAAGCTTATAGCCCAAAGTATCATGTATTTTGTTTTTTACAATAAGATGCTTTTTCAGTGAAAGTTACTCATTACATAAGGCCATGATGGCAAATAATTTTACTAGCGTTATAGGCTATCACAAAAGGCAACCTCGTTTATTCACTCCCGATGGTAGCAATCACCCCTTTTCCAGACCCATGGCACATGGACTAAGGGAAGCATGTCAATTGTCAAGGAAAAGATCTTTATTTACAGGGCTACACACACACACACACACACACCCGTCGACCCCGCCTGCAATCTAAGCATAGTTCCCAGTCCCACACACATTTCCCACTTCTCAGTGAGAAGCGGGCACGCTGCAGCGAACCCCAAGGCATTCCAACTCTCCGCCTTTGACAAAGCAGAATGCCCGCACACGGGATTCGTACTTCGCGAGCAACTGTACGGCCTGCTGGGAAATCGATCCCTCCCGTGCTGCATGCTGGGGGTTGTAGTCTCGGTGCTCATCTTCCCGTTGAAGATGCGGGCAGGCTTGGACGGTTCTTTTTCAAATCAGTTCACTGAGGCTACAGGCGGCCCGGCAGCTGCCCCTCAGAGGACACTATTTCCTCGTGTCCACGCTGCCTGAGAAGCCGGGCTACAGGCCAGAGACAAACGGCAGGCGGAGTCGGGCCGGGCCCCACCCGGGTGCCGGTCGTATTTCGCTTCTCCTTCCCTGCCGCGCACGGGGGGGCGCGTTTCCTGGGGCGCAGCCCCGACTCCCCCTTCCCCGGCAGCAGAGGCGGCTCCATGCTGCCGGCAGCCCTCTCCGCCTCCTCCCGCCCCTCAGCAAGAGGCAGGACGCGGAGGCGGCGTCCGCCCGGGGTCCCGACCGTGAGCGCCCTGAGGCCGCCGTCGCCGCCCGCGGCTTGAGAGGGGGCCCCGCTTTAAAGCCTCCGCGGCAGAACGTGGGGCGAGGATGGCGAACCAACTGGTGATTCTCAACGTCTACGACATGGTGAGTAAACGAGTGACAAGCTATGAGGCTTCCTTCACGGGCGGGGCCTGCTGGAGAGCCCGGCGCTTGCCCCTCACCCCCCCCCCCCAATCGCTAGCTCTGAACCCGGCCATGTCTCTCGGGCTCTCTCGTCTTCCTGCCTGAGCTGTTGGCTGTCTTTGGGGGATAAAAGGACTCTTCTGCCTGCCTTCATTTCTCCCTTCTCTTCCTAAAAGCCATAGATCGGGAAATCCTTGTTCTGCTTTTCAGCCTTCACCTCCCTGTTCCATAGAATGCTGCTTATCTTTCCCTCCGAAGTTCTTGCGATTATCCTTTGTCTCCCCGTTTTAAATAGTAATTTGGCTGAAAGGTGATGCGACAATTTCGAAGCAACGTACGGGGTCAGTGGAATTAAGAGCTGGGGAGTTCTTGCAACAGGTGTGTAAAAAAAAAAAAATTCCAGTGCAAATGTCCAACCAGTGGACATACTTTACGAGATTAATTTTGCTAATGCCACACATGCATCTAAAGAAGGATAGTTTTAATAAGGATCAAGCAGAGTTGGCCTGGACGCCATCCTCAAACTGCTTTCACTGTGAACAACGTTGAGGACCAGAGCCTTACACTCTTTTTGCCTCTGGAAAGACCCAAAAAAGTAAACTTAGTTAAAAAGATCCAAGGACAAGGTATGGACACAAATGGAAATTTCTTTTCAAACAGGTCAGTACTTGCATAGTCATGTGGCCTTAAAGTCTGTATTATACTACTAGTTTATATGTGGGGAAAACTCTTGAGATATTTTACTCCTTGCTACTTTAGGCTAAATCTCTTACTTTGCCAAACCACATATGATGCACGGATAACATCACCCATAGCCAAACTTACCTAATTTTTCTTCAGTGTTGCACAGCTGTTCCTTAACAATTAGGGAGAGTCAGCAGGGCCGGCGCTACCGCTAGGCCAACTAGGCGGTTGCCTAGGGCGCGCGGCTGAAGAGGGCGCGCGGCTGAAGAGGGCGCGGAAACGCTGCGCTCCTCTTCGCTGCCGCTGCGCCGCCCCCGCCAGGCCTCCGCCGCCGCTGCGCCGCCCCCGCCTCCCCACCCTCCTGCCTGCCGCCGCCGCGCCTCCCCCCGCTTGCTCGCTCGCCGCTGCGCTTCCGCCCGCCCGCTCGCTCGCCCGCCCGCCGCTGCGCCTCCCACCGCCATCGCCAACCCCCCGTCACCTACCTTCGTCGCGTCGCTTCCGGAGCCCCGCCCACATTATTTGGCGGGAGGAACCAGGGCAGAAGGGCTTAAACAGCCCTGTTGCCATGGTTTCCCCCGGCAAAAAACAGCGCGGGGGTCGCGTCGCTTCAGGAGGAGGAGGAGGCGGCAGCAGCAGCCGCCGCCGCAGCCAGGGCGGGGGGGAAGGTAGGTTGGTGGTGGCAGCGCAGGTTTTTTTTTTTTTCCTGCTTTGGAGGGGGGGGGCGCTAAATATTTTTTCGCCTGGGGCGCCAAACTGCCCTGCACCGGTCCTGAGAGTCAGTAACGTGTACTGCAGAGTGTCAGACCAGGGGCCGGTTCATACGATCAAACAGCCCACCGTGGCTTATTTAAGCCACGGTGGGCTGTGGCATGTGCAGGTGGCCATTTTGAATATTCAGCACCCAGTCTCGTTATGTTATATCATGCGAACCTGGGGACCATAGGTTATGCGAGGGTTAAACAACCCTCGCATAACCCATGGTCCTCGGGTTCGCATGACACTACAAACTGTGGCTGGGCATTGAATATACAAATCCCACCCAGCATGCACTGGTACGCATCACCGCCCACCATAGCTTAAGCTGTTTTGGCTGTGTGAACCAGGTCTAGGAGTGGAGAGATCCAAATCCTCAGCCATGAAGTTCACTGGGTGACATTGGGCCCATCACTGTCTCTTCACTTAACCAACCTCACAGAGGTGTTGTGGGGGGAAATGGAGTTGGGAGAGAATAATGTACACCACCTTGAGCTCCTTAGAAGAAAGAGTTGATATACATGTACTAAAAAATATAAACAATTACTAAGTGAAAAATATAAATAAGAAAATAAATAGGAAAACTTGGATTTATTTATTTGTTACATTTATATCCCACCTTTCCTCCATGGAGCCCAAGGCAGCGTACATTATCCTCCTCTCCATTTTATTCTCACAACAACCCTGTGAAGTAGGTTAGGCCGAGAGTCAGTGACTGCCCCAAAGTCACCCAGTGAGCTTCATGGCCAAATGGGGAGTAGAACTTGGGACTCCCAAATCCCAGTCCAACACCCTTAACTACTGCACCAAACTGGCTGTCCTACATTGTATTTAAAAAAACAGTTGGAAACAGACCAGCATGGTCTAATTTTGCACATAAAGGGCAAGAAGGTGGGAAACGTCTGCTTAGCTTCTGAATGTAACATTTAAAAGTACCTGGAACCCTGTTGCTTCTGAATGTTTTGGGTACTTTTAATACTGATGTCATTTTTCGTGTCACTAATATAATCTGTTGCACACTGAATCCGAAATGCCAAAAGTTCTTAATGAGTCCGTGCTTTTATCAGCTGCGAGTGTCTGTAGAAGCTCAAAGAGCAAGTGTCTCCTATTGTCTCAGTTCAAATGAATTTGTTAATCCCAGAATGATATGAGATAATAACTGCACATTTTATTGACAAGATATACGCCAAGTCCTAATGTTCTTGGGGAACAATTAAGCAGCAGCTGAAAGATACAAATTCAAGTGGGCTGGCTGTGACTAAATAATGATGTTGCTACATCCTGACCCTGGAGACAGTGTCAATACCTTTAACTGCCTTAAGTAGTACGTTAGCAAGGGGCAACTGTAACTTCCAGCCTTGTGGTGCAAGAACAAATACTGATTATTGACTCGGGGATTGTTGACACTGTTAGCTAAAACCAGTACTAAACTGTCTGTTCCTTGTCTGTAGACAAAAATTTTGATTTGTTGTAAAGTATTTTCAGTGTATACTCACGTTACATATTGTCAGGTCAGCAGTGTGAAATCCAATTAAACTGTTCAGAATGACTTCTATCAGCGGAACTGTAGTCATGCCTTTCTAATGTAATAGATTTGCTGCTTTTTGTAAGCAGAGTTCTATGAAGCCTGGTATAATGTTTGTCAGGTTTAGCATTCATCCTGCTACTGAATTTGGAAGTACAGTAGTTGTCAACCTTTCTGCAGACCACCTGAATGGAGCTTGTGGACCACTAGTGGTCTACAGATCACCTCTGGTCTAGAGTCTAAGGTGTTGGACTAGGACCAGGGAGGCCTTGGTTCAAATGCCTTCTCAGCAATGAAGTTCACTGGATTGCCTTGTGGGCATTTGCTATCTCTCCAGCTAATCTGTCTCAGGGCTGTTTTGAGGACAATGCGTATGCCACCCAAAGCTACTTGGATGTAGGGTGAAATATAGACTGGGTTCACATGACACGGGGAACAAGCAACACAACGGTGGTTACTCATCCAGCTTGTCGTGCACCCGTGTCGTGCGAACCCAGTCGTGGTAACTGACCATTGTGACTTATCGGTGATAACAAACTTATTGTCTAGGGGTTGTTTTTACCACGATGGCTTGTCATGTCGTCCGAACCCAGACGACATGACCCATTGTGGTGAAATACCCAGAACAAGTGAGCCGCTTGGCAAGAGCAGACATTGCCGCTCTTGCTAAGCGGGTGGCCACGGAGCAGCAGCTGACAGCTGCCCCCAACATGCCCAAACAGCACTAGGAAGCAGCTGTCAGAGGCTTCTTTTGCCTCTGGTGTGGAGCGGATCAGGTACCCCCGCCTCCTCCTCTAGAGTAGACCTCTTGAAGAGGGGGCGGCAATCTGCTCCTGTTCGGCTGCTCCGTGCGCCGAGCAGCCGTGGGGACAGGTTTTCTCCCAGGCAGGAGTCTGTGCTCCGATCCCAGCAGCTGCTTCGGCATTGCGGAGCAGCCGTGGGGATGGAGGTGTTTCCCACTGTCACTGGCGCCACTGCACCGATGACAGCGGGAAGCCTGCGAGGTTTTCCCTCTGAGTAAACCTCTCCAGCTGGAGGCTGTGATCCAGTCCACGCGGCTGCTCTGTGAACGGAGCAGCCATGGAGAGTGGAACTGGCACCGCTGCCTTCTGCCTGAGAATAGACCTCTCGAGGAGGGGAGAGGCTCCCCCTTCCCCACTGCACTTCAGGGGACGAGCCCTGTTTGCGCACTGCTCTCACGATCGCGGCTGTCAAAGAGAGGAACCTCATTCCTCCCTGCAGTGTCCCCTGGGAGGAATGAGGGGGAAGGAGTGAAGGAACCATTGTCTGTGGAGCTCATCGTGGTTGCTTTGTGGGTTCCGGCAAACAATCGTGGTAACTTACTACGATTGTTGCCGTGTCATGCAAACCCACCCATAGTAATGAATAAACAAATAAACCTTTCCTCTACCTTGGCTTTTTATCCCTCCCAACACCTGCTTAGGATTGTGAGATTTCCTCTTTATGTTTATCTTTTACACTGCTGCTGAGTTGGGAAATGTAGCTTCAGCTTCTCCCATGTGTTCCACTCCTCCACCTGATCCTATCATGTTCTGCACAGCAAACCTGGATACCTGCTTGTTGCAACAGGCAGAGGTGGTGCTAGGGAGCAGCCCACTAGGGCTGGAACCTCGAATTTCTGGGAGGCCACCTGCCCCACCACCCTGCTATCCATGGGCACTTGCTGAAATAAAGGTACAGGGGTCCTGATTATCTCTGTTGTATCTGATCCCCCTGGATTTTGCCCACATGTGCTTCACCTCCTGCTGCCCCCCCCCCGAATCTTTCTGCCTGAGGTTTTTTCCTGAAATCAGATCCCCTCCTCTCCTCTGTCCCTACATCTCTTTTTACAAATAGGAGGCCAGGGCCTTTAAAGATGCAGAGAGAGAGAGAGAGCATATATAAATTAGCTGTGAAGGACCACCGCTGGTCCTTTTCCACAAATTTGGGAGCTAAGCGGTTAGTTTGACAGCTCAGAGCTCCCATTCACGCACCCTGGGTCAAATCAGGTCGAACGCACTGGATTAGGCACCGAATCAGAACGAAACTACGGCTCAGTCAAAAGTGAAACCAGTTTATTTACAGAGTAATTGAGCGAATCAGGTCAGGGAGATAAGGGAAATTATATAGTAAACAATCAAGTCAGGGAATACAATCCACAAAAGGAGATGAAGCTTACTATGCACAGGCAGAACTATCAAACAAAAAAGAACCTACGCTATCCTCATCTAACATTGAAGACTCTACCCTAGTCTAACACTAGTAACTCAGACAAACTTACTGCAAAGTACCCAGGCGGTCTGCTTGGGGGTTGAGTGTCCGGGCTGGCCGGAGCCGACAACCCGCTCTGTGCTGCCTTGCACCTTGTTTCCAACAACCCCCAGGAATCTTGGCTGCTGTTTTTACCCCCTCACTCGCCCCCCTTCTCTATCCCCCCAACCCCTCCCTCTGCTAACAGGACTAACCGGTCTGGCTGTGTGGGGGGGGACAGGTTCTTGGCACCACCTTGCTTATGGCTCTACAAGGGTGCTTGGAGGGGTGATTGAGGGTACTTGGCAGCCTATGGAGAAAGCTTGGGGGGAAACAATTGAATCACATGTAGATGTGGGTCCCGGATTTGACAACCCATTGAGGGTACTTGGCGAAGACTATCCAGATGTAAATGTGTGTCTGGGACTGAGCTCTTCTGCCTTGGGCAGAGATTATGCAGGTGACTGGGGGGCGAAGTGTGTGTTCCGTCAGGCTTTCTCTCCACATTAGCATATATAAATTTGTGCATATATATTTTTGTCCTGTGGGCCTGAGCCCCGGATCTTTTCAGTACCTAGCATCATCCCTGGCAACAGGCTTGGAAGAGTAGATGACAGCACCATTTTCCTGTGGGAGGGAGTACTTTGCAAACTTGCGAGATTTACATTCTCTGGAGTAATTGTGACCCAAATGTAGTAGTGACTGCAAGGTGACTCTTACCTTGCAGAGACCCATTCCCACATTAGATTCTTGCACAAGCACACTCATGCTCTTGTAAAGTGGGAATGTGTGCTAGTATATATTCTTCATCCTTTTGCCTGCATCCAGAAGCTAGCCACTCCCCCAAGCGTGTATTGGGATGAATACATTCACTGCTATGGTTGCTCCCACATTACAGAATGCACATATTTTTTTGGATGTGCATGTTCAAAAGTCATGGGAAGTATCTTCCAGAAGCAAGAATATCTTGCTCTTCCTATTGTGATCTGTTGATTTTCCTCAAATCCACCCTGTTGTTCATACTTTCCTGGAGGATTCTTTGTAAGATTGGAGTGTTTAATTGCCTCCCATTATGCAATATTTGCCTTCTTCACAAATAAATTAGATATAATTGACACTTTTTATGAATAGCAAAACTATAGAAAAACTCTTCAAGTCCCATGCTTTCCAAAGTGGCTATTATGACTACCTAATTAGTACTCTTCACCACATTCTACAGTTAGGTAAGTGAATTTGGAGGGTGGGTTATGCTTAGAACTCAATTGCTGTAACAGAAATGTCTTAAGACCTATCCACAGAACTACTCACCAGCAGTATGTCTGCTTATTTACACATACGAGAAGAAGCTGATAATTGTTGGATTCCTGCAAAAGAAAACACCTTCCGAAGCAGTTTTGGAGGGCTGCAGGGGAAAGGAGAGGGCAGAGCGTCCCGCTGATAGTGACATTGGATCCAACCCAATGGTGGGAAGTGACATCATAAAAGCAACAATGCTTTTATGACTTACCATCTGCTTCACTGAGGAAAAAAGAATGAGAGGTGGAGAAATAAGAGTTTGTTTTCTTTTATGTGCTTGTTTGATAAACCTAATAACAAATGAGACTGAGGTTATAATCCTAAACACGCTTATTAGAGAGTAAACCCCAGATATGCATAGGATTGGGCTGCAAGCGCTCTTCATTGAAGGTTTTCTTTTTAGCCTTGCATGAGTGTTATCCTGGTTTATCTGATGTGATTAAAATATACCCTGAATTACATTTTCACAATATGGCAATCATGGGATGTGCAGAAGAGATTGCTTCATACAAACACAGACTTTAATGTAACAATATAGTTTTAGGTTAAGCTGGGATAAGCTTAATTCAGATAAATTAAGTGATCATAAACTGACTTGTGCTTACTTAACTGTGGTAAATGTTCACATCTTTATCAACTATAGTAATCTGTATAGTAAGATTCAGCTGTTCAGGAGTCTACACATGTGACAAAGTTAGAAAATTGATTTGTTTGGGGAAATTCATTATTTGAGGTGTAACTTGCAGTGTAGATCAGTACAGAGCAGTTTGGGACAAAAGCAAAAATGCTCAGATGCCTTGTTGGCAACAAAATTAGCTATCTATTAAAAATAATGTGTAAGCAGGTAAATATATATGTGAGCTGAGAATCCTAAATCTTTTACATAAAGATTGTACATAGACAGGCCCGGTGCAAGGCAATTTGGTGCCCTAGGCAAGATCAGATATTTAGCGCCCCCCCTTCCCACTTGAGCCCTCCCTCCCTCCAGCCCTATGCCCATTATGAAATAAATTTCCCTCCCTGGGAACTGCCGAGCCCCATAGAAAAACTTTGTGGACTTTGAGACTTTTCCTTTGTGTTCACGAGGAAAGCAAAGAGGCAACATCAGCCCAGCTATGCCAGGAACTCCCAAGGGCCTTCTCCTACTCCATATATATGTAAAAGCCTGTCTCCTCCTGCAGGCAGCACAAGGGATATGAAAAAAGGATGTGAGAGAGGTGTGGTGGCGCTACCTGTGAGGAATAGAGACAAAAGGGCGTCTTGCAGCCTGTCCTACCTCGCAGGGTGGAGGTGCAGAGACACCGGTTTGACTCGTACACCTTCTGGGTTGCAGGGGGGGGATGCATGTAGTAGAAACATAGCAAAGAGAGAGCCCGTGGATCATCTGGTTCAAATTTAGGAGGGGATTTACGAAACTTGCTGCTTCCCCTCCTCTCTCTATCACTTTGTTGCAATATTTCTTTATCAGAATAATGTATATTATCCTGTCTTTCCCTTTACCAGCCTAGTGCTCAAGGCAGACAACAATATTCAAAGTACAGTAAAGAAAACATCAACAGCTCAGGGCACAATCCTAAACACGTTGAGGCAGAAAAAAGCCCCGCAACTCCCAGCATTCACCAGCCAGCATGGCTGGCTGTTGGAACGCTGGGAGTTGTGGGGCTTTTTTCTACCTCAACGTGCATAGGATTGCGCGTGGCTGGCTGGGGAATGCTGGGAGTTGTGGGATTTCCCCCCCCCCTCCAAACACGCATAGGATTGCATCCTAAAACCATTTAAAACCAAAACACAGAAACAGCATGGTAAATAATTAAAACATTGGAGCCCCAGCTAGCTTAAAATACCTTTCCCTCCCTCCCTGGTTGCTGGAAATAACTGCTTTCAGGGGACCTTGAGCTGAGGAACCTGAGGCTCGAGGGAGGGAAGGCGAAGGAGGTGTTTGCAGGTGCATCCTTGAGAGGGAAGGCGAAGGAGGTGTTTGTAGGTGCATCCTTGAGAGGGAAGGCGAAGGAGGTGTTTGTAGGTGCATCCTTCCAGCCGCCCACCAGCCTCCCATCATTGGCCCCTGCCCGCCTCCCCTCCTCCAGTCTGTAGCCTTCTCTGCCTCTTTTGATGCTGGTTGTGAGGAGGAGCCTTCCTGCTGCTGTTCCTGGTAACGAGCTGGAGGAGAGAGAGGGAGGGGTGCGCTTCTTTCGCCTTCCCTTCCCCGCCACAGGACATGATTGGTAAAACAAACTTGGTAAAATACGTGATGTATTTTTTTTTCCCCCAAGGCATTTCTGGCGCCTCCTTTAGCCCGGCGCCCTAGGCAGCCGCCTAGTTGGCCTAATGGTAGCACCGGCCCTGTACATAGATGGAAATGATGTGTACAAATCTCCAAAGAATAAACTAACATCTAATGATACTGCTAAATCACTTGCTCAGCTTCTATATGGTGTTCAGATTTGGATTATGAATTTTAATCCAAGTGTTGAAAAAGTTTGATTAATTTTTTAAGGACAATTTTTGGTGTAGACAGTTGTGTTGTAGCTGCCATTCTGAGATTAGAAACAGGCTTGGGTGTTAAGCTTATTTTTGCTAAGAACCATAAACTACATTTTAAATCTAATTATGGGTGCAATCCTATGCATGCATGGACAGAAAAATGTCCCAACAACTCTCAGCATTTCCCAGCCCCCCATGCTGGCTGGGAAATGCTGGGAGCTGTAGGACTTTTTTCTGTCGAAACATGCATAGGATTGCACCCTAAATATAACTTTGGTGTACTGTATTAATATAGTTTATCTGTTTTTGAACTTTATCTCTGTATTGTGAGGTCTGTTGACTGAATCAATAAATTGAATTGAAGCTACTGTGTCTCCAACATTGACTAGTGTATCCTGGATCAACAGTACCTCCTTAGTAAAGCACCTTAGGGTAGAGCTGAGGCATACCTACTGATTGCAGTGAGACTTACGGAAAGCACAGTGTGGGTGTGCTGCTTCCTCGCAAAAATGTCCTGGTGTAAGTCTAACTTGCTTGCTGACAACTTGTAGCATGACAGGTTTGAAAGGATTTTCGGGATCACCTAATACAACCTCCTGTGTCTAACTCACCCAAAACAGCTATCATGTTTTTTCCTATCCTTCCTTCAACCTTTTGCTCATTTATTTTAAATCCAACTTGAGTTAAGTACCTTATACAACTAATGAAAGCACATTATATTTTGCAGAGGAGAAGAGTAACCATGGTGCACAATGTATTGTTTGTATTTCCCCCAAAAAAACCATTTAATAGGATATACCCAGATTATTTAAACAGGAACACTCTGCCATATCGGGGGAGGGAAATAATCTCTCAAGAAAAGCAGCCAGGTTAACTGACCTAGTTGTTGGGGAAATTCAAAAGTACAAAGAAAATCCACCAACCAAGCAATTGAGACAGCTTTATCTGACTGCTAATTTAGGCCTGTTTTAGACATAATGCTACACTATGTTTTAGCATTATGTGCTCGTGCACTCCCCCTTAGGCACCACTGCAAGGAGAGGATCAGAAGCTAGCTAAAAGTGGGCTGGATGGAACAACTATCAGGTGGATCCACAATTGGCTACAGAATCGGACTCAATGGTTCCTTCTCAAACTGGGGAGAGGTAACGAGCAGGGTACCACAGGGCTTGGTCCTGGGCCCAGTGCTCTTCAACATTTTTATTAATGACTTGGATGAGGAGGTGCAGGGAATGCTTATCAAATTTGCAGATGACACAAAGTTGGGTGGAACAGCTAATACTCTGGAAGACAGAAACAAAATTCAAAGAGATCTCAATAGGCTGGAGCGCTGGGCCGAAAACAACAGAATGAAATTTAATAGGGATAAATGCCAAGTGCTGCACCTAGGGAGAGGAAACCAAATGCAGAGTTAGAGAATGGGGGACACTTGGCTCAACAATACTACAAGTGAGAAGGATCTTGGAATTGTGGTAGATCACAAACTGAATATGAGCCAGCAATGCGATGTGGCTGCAAAGAAGGCAAATGCTATTTTGGGCTGCATTAATAGAAGTATAGCTTCCAAATCGCGGGAAGTGATAATTCCCCTTTACTCTGCACTGGTTAGGCCTCATCTTGAGTACTGCATCCAGTTCTGGGCACCACACTTGTAAGAAGGACGTAGACAAACTGGAGAGGCTTCAGAGGAGGGCAACAAGGATAAAGGGACTGGAAACAAGGCCCTATGAGGAGAGACTGAAAGAACTGGGCATGTTTAGCCTTCAGAAGAGGAGACTGAGGGGAGATATGATAGTACTCTTCCAGTACTTAAAGGGTTGTCACACAGAGGAGGGCCAGGATCTCTTCTCGATCATCCCAGTTTGCAGGACACGGAATAATGGGCTCAAGTTACAGGAACCCAGATTCCACCTAAACATCAGGAAAAATTTCCTGACTAAGCAATAAGACAATGGAACCAACTACCTAGGGAGGTGGTGGGCTCTCCCACTCTGGAGGCATTCAAGGACAGCCATCTGTCGGGAATGCTTTGACCTGGATTCCTGCATTGAGCAGGGGGTTGGACTCGATGGCCTTGTAGGCCCCTTCCAACTCTACTTTTCTATGATTCTATGATCCGTTTCCACTTTTAATCTAACCAGAATTTCTCGTTATATCTGAACTCTGGAGAATTGTGGTTAGTTAATATTAATTTAGTATTTTGGGTAAACCAGTATTTTGTATGGATTAATATACCGGTAACTGCATAATAATTTTTTAATATTATGGAATGCTAATCCATTTAGCCTGGCTGGCTGGCTGGGGAATGGTAGGAGTTGTAGGACTTTTTTCTGTCTAAACATGCATGGGATTGCGCTCTTAGCTGATCTATAAAGTGTATTAGCTGCTATACCTGGGTGTTGTTTTTTTCTTTGACCATACAAAATAAAGAAATAACGTCTACCAGGTACTCAGAACTAACAAAGAAATAGTTAAAAAGAAAAATAGTAATGTTGAGGGAGCATTCATTTTTAAAATGATGTAAATGCTGTTTTTAAGTGTGTCTAGAGACAGTCAGGGTGATCACCTTAAAACAAATGAACAAAAGAACTTGGGGCATTATCATAATGGAATGGCTTCCACAGGAGGTACTTGGCCATTTCATTGTCCACTTTTAGGTAGGCTTTGATTATGGTTCTTTTTCAGCAGGCATTTTTATTATATGGCCTCTCTTTTATTCTGCTACTTTTATTTTGTTGTTTTATTGTCATAAATGACTTGAAATGTTGTTGTTTACTGTATTTAACTGTAAGCTGATCTAATAATAATAACAATAATAATATTTTAATATATATTATAAATAAAATCCTATTCTAAATCTGATATAAATAAAATCAGATTCCAGCCTCTCACCTACATCTGTATGGGCAGGGGGTGAGCAGAAGGTGGATGGAAGGATAGTACTGAAAAGCAAAGGGATTACGGTAGCTAACACAGGAAAGTTCCTTCTGCCTGCTTGCTTGTGGGATGTCAGATGTGTTCAACAGCAGCTGTCAGATGTGTTCAACAGCAGCAGACGGACTCTATGAGCATGGGGTAGAATTGAGGTGGGGTGGGAGGAAGAAGGAATGTCCTGCACTAGAAATCCTTTTCCATTTCTGTTTTCCCTTTCCACCTTTCACTCCCAGCTTCCTGCCCCCCATCATAATCATCAGGCGATCACTCGTGACCGAGTAAGATTGTCTTCCGGGATAAAAGGAGGAAATTCTAAAGAAGATTGTGTAGACTCTAGCGATGGGTCCGTAAGTGACTGTGGAGGCCAATTCTAGATCCACACAGCTTCCCACAGTGAGGACACAGGTTACCAGATAGAAGATGGTCCTGTAAAGGATTCATTTGACGTGCTTTTCGCTTAGCACGTTTCTCCCTTTCACCTTGCACTCGGGCTTCTTCAAAGTCCATGGAACCTTTGTGAAAGGCCAACCTCCATTTAGATTGTTCATGGGCCAGAGCTTCCCAGTTTTCGATGTTTATATTGCATTTTTTTAGATTAGCCTTATGAACATCTTTAAACCTCTTATATTGACCACCGATATTCCGCTTTCCATCCTTGAGTTGGGAGTAAAGTAACTGCTTTGGGAGACGGCAGTCAGGCATTCGAACAACATGACCGGTCCACTGAAGTTGGCGTTGAAGGATCATTTTTTCAATAAATACAATAAAGTTGGTAATACAATGGCTTCATAAACCAGTGTTTTGGTCTTCTTACAAATATCCCGATCCTCGAACACTCTATGTTTCATTCGAGAAAATGCGGCACTTGCGGAGCTCACACGATGCTGGATTTCACTGTCGGTGTTAGCTGTAACAGAAAGATAGCTGCCAAGATGGGCTCTGTCAACAGATGGATGTGCTTAACCCTTCCCCTGCTTCCAGTCTCCTTTGCAAATTCCTTTCCCCTGTTTGTGTATTTGTATTGCAAGGTTGGGAATATGTATTTCCATCTTTAGAAAAATGCTGGGCTGGCAAGAGCATCTGTAGACTATTTTTACAGATTTTGTTCTCAACACACATGTGACAGAAGAGAGCAACTGCTTGGTTCATATACCAATCCCCTAGCACATGGACCAGTATAGTTCTAATAGGCCTGTGAGATAGAAAATGAGAAAAATTGAGAAATTGCCAAGTAAGGAGTGGAAGGTATCATTCTGGAAGTGACAAGACAGGGGATTGGGAGGCTATGTGATCATAGGAAGCTGGTGACAATGGTGGGCTATGGGGGTGGAAATGGATAGGTTTAGGAAGAAAAAAAGGAAACGGAGCATAAGCAGTTATAATTACCTGGCTTCAGAATAGGACAACCCAAAGGACTTCACTTCCTGGTTGGTTGCAAATAGTTAGAAAAATATTGTGGGTACAGTTAACCCTTGGGTTTCTCAGCTTTTGTTCCAAATTCAAAAATTGGGCTAACAAGCCTCAAGCCACTTAAGCACTCTTAAGTACTATGTTGTCCAGAAAGAACCAAAGGATGATATATCCAACGGTGTTTCTGAGACAGCTTGTACTCGCAGAGATGATGGGAGACTGAACAGAAGCTTAGCCATTATTAGGGCCTCCAGAGCCCCCACAATTTGGTTTAAAAAAACAATTTGAATGGATAGCCTAAGAAACTGGGCTTCTCTTTAGAATAACATTTTAAATGGTTGTGCTCAGCTCAAGACCTTTAGTAGTAGCTGCTTCCCAACACTCTAGGCTTTCTATTTGACCACCTCGCTTCAACTCTGACAGCAACTCATACAAAGGGTGCAGGGTACCTGCATAGGCTTGCAAGTTGAGCTGTATTCCTGCAACATGTGGAACCTGATTCTAGACTCTATGAGCACTTTACCAGGGGGTAAAGCTCTCTTCTTGGATATACAAGGCAAATGGATCTCTCTGGGCAAACATAGCAGCAAGGTGGTTCAACAGGAAAGTGCAGGCCTCTGGCCCTGGAAACGTGGGATAGGTCCCAGTGTAGTGAAGAATTGTGCTAGAAAACTCATGAGAAATGATAGTAGAAGCCAGTCTGACCTCAGGTGGTTGGTTATATATTTATTTATTAAATTTATATACTGCCCAGGACCAAGCAGAAAGAATGAACAAGTGATGCCGAAACTTCAAGATGATTATAGGGTTCAGAACAAAGGGTACAAAGGACTCAGTGGCTCAGAAGCTGGACCCAGGATGTTGGGTGACTCTGAGCAGATTCAATGATGATGGGGAAGTGTTATTTATTTGCTGTCATATCACTGCCACAAGGTAGGCTGTAAGATGAGCTAACCTGTATTTGATCGGAGTCATCATGATTTTTCTGCCATTATCACTAGTGGTCATCTGCCATTTCAGCCCCACCAAATCCTCAGACCTCCATGGAGCAAACTTGGCTCTACTTGCAGGGAGAAGATGTTCAGGAGTGCAATCAGGTGTACTGCCTCAGCCATTTTCACCATTCAGCCAGGCCTTTGGCAAGATTGCCAGTTGCAGTGACAGGAAAATCCCAAGAGCTATCAGAAAACTATTTGGATCCATTGGTCTCCTGGGACAGACCATCCTAATATACCTTCCACCCTTGCAGAGGTTAGCCTAAACCTGTCTAGGTAGGGAACCATCCATGACAATGGAACTATATTGTCTGGGTTCTTTGCTCCCAGGTCAGCGTCCTCCCATCCAATGCAAAAAACAAAAACAAAATGGGGGTGCCACAGGCTGGTAATATGCAGTGCAACAACTTCTTTAAACTGCTTGAATCTTGCATTTTATTCCCTACCTCTCTCCCCCACTTTTATTTAACAACTTGCCTGGGAGGCGTAGGTGATGAGGAATTCCATACAAGCAAGTGAGCAAGCCAGTGGAAAAGGAATGGATTATTCTATCACTTCTCTCCCAGTCTGCTTACTTTCCATGCTAGGTGCAGAGCAAGGAAAGTCTGTTTCTCCACAACCAGTACAGAAACACAGTGGGCTGCCAGAGCAGTCCGCTTGATAAATGCCACATTTTTATAGCCTTTCTAGCTTGCCACGGAGGAGGGGGCTTTTGTGGGCTTATTTACGAGGCTGATTTAGATATTTATATCCCACTTTTCAATGCCTTTTCCTTCACAAAGTGGCTCACAATATATAAAAGCAATACAAATGATAACAACAGCAGAGTAAAAGTCGCAAAATGAATCCAGACAGCCAGAGTTATGATGTTAGCCAGAGTCAAGTGTAACTTAGTCAGCACAGAATCCAACACTTGCTGAAAAAGAAAAGCCTTCAACTGCTAGCAGAACATAAGGAAAGAGAGAGCCAATGTAAGCAGTGAGTTCCATAAACGGGGTGCCACCACTGTACTTCAGAAACAAATGACATGATTTGATTTGAATATTTATTACGGTCATTGACCAGAACCAACAATAACATTAAAAACAAGGAAACAATCAATCAATAAAACATGCATTACTACTATACACCATTACACCAGCATACATATCAAGTTCACAACAAAATTTTATATCAAAATTATAACAGTCAAGCAAGGCCAGAGTCAGAGGTTAAAAAGGTGCAGCATATTATGGCAGTCGCACAAAATTTAGCCACACTATTAGTAATATGAGGAACCGTGTCAGCAAGTAACAGGGAAATATAGAATTTATCAGTTCTACCTGGGCAATTACATAGGATAGGAAGAATAAGCTCTTCACGAAGATCCCGGTAGAAGGGCCAATACAAAAGTACATGCCCCACAGATTCAACGTCCCCATTATTATTACATGGACAAAGGCGATCCTTAAATGGTATTCCCAGATATCTTCCCTCCAAAACCATAGAAGGCAATGCATCAAATCTGGCTGGAGTAAAAGCTTTTCTATACTTGGGAAAAGTCAAATCAGCCAGATAAGCATGAGACCCAAAGATCTTATTTCCTTGAAGACTAAATTTACACAGAGAACTTATATGATCTTGTAATACAATGTCCCTGATTCTCTGGTTAATAGCCACCTTGGCGTTAGAGTAACCCATTTCTATTAACGCGTTGGGAGAAAATCCCAGGCGTGATAATTCATTACATAAATGCTTTTTCCATTTCGATTGGAAGGGATCCAGCAGTATCAATGGAGCCAACCCGACTGGCAGGAATATAAGTTTTAGCCAATAATTTATCATATACAGTTTGGCTCGAAGAAGCAAATGACATGCACAAGAGGGTACACAAGAGTGCAGCTGGTACAATAATGGTATCACTTGGCTCCAGTCAGAATTTTAGCAGTGTCATCCTGCACCAATTGAAACCTCCAAGTGGTTTCCGCAAACAGCCCCATGTAGAGTTTTATAGTAGTCCAATTATGATGTTAGTAACGCATGTGTGACCATGCCAAGAATGGGTTCAGGTGGCATACCAGCCTAAACTGGGCTAAAGCACTTGTGGGCACAGCCATCAACTGAACATCTAGTAGCAGAGCTGAGTCCAGGAGTATCCCCAAGATATGTACCTGCTCTTTCAAGCTAGAACAGGCTGACATATGTTTGCTGATGTTGATGAAAATATACTTTTGCACATTCACTCATCTTAATGATTAAGTATAAATACTTGTGGAGCATAGATTTAAAAGAGACAGAATACATGAGATTCTTACAAAAGCACAAACTTCTTATCAGATTTTTCTTGTGTTAATAATGATAACACCACCGTAGTGTTGGCTGTGCAAACAGCTTGTTTAAATAAGTTGATTGGCTGTGGACACTGCCGTACTCATATTTTATTTAAAATGTAAAATGTTAAACAATATGGATAAGCTCTCTGAAGCCCCTCTGCAAAACCTTACTGATCTTAAGTATGCTCTAGATAGCAATGATAGCAGAAACTGGAGTGGGGAGGGGAAAGTAGGCCATGATCTACAGGTGTGCAGCTGAGTGCTGGTAGCTGTACTCCTTCTGAGGGGCAACAAGGGAGGGCCCATTTGCTTGGCAGAAGCCAGCGGGTGGGAGGTTAGGATAACTACAGTGGTCTACTGGGAAGTGCTGGCTACTGGAGCTGGTTCCAACCTGCCTCACTGATTCTCTTTCATCACACCCATAGCTTCTGACAAATGAATGGGACTTCTTGCCCCCTTCCCCATTTGCTATGGGTACCAGAATACCTGGCTGCACCTTGCCTTAGCATGCAATAGCCTGCTGTGTGAAGAAGGACAGCAGAAGAGTTCTATATTCACACTGCTTGGGGGTTGGAGTGGGGCTAGTGCTGTAATCTGTGCCCACTTAGCTCCTGGTGTGCTGGCATGTGTATAGAGCTTGCCCACCATGCACCACTGAGAAGCCAGTTCTCTCCACCGCATTTTGTGTGCCTAGACCCCCATGGCTGTGCTGGCTGGGGATAATGGGAGTTATATATCTGAAGGACTCTAGGTTCGGGAAGATTGGCCTAGTAGTCTATCTTGTGTTTTGTGGGCCAAAGTTAATAAGACAAATATATTCATATACAGGCAGTCCCCGAGTTAAGAATGTCCGACTTACAGACAACCCATACTTAAGAATGGACTTCTGGGTTCCCCAGCGCTGTCGTTTACGTAGAGTACATAGCATAGTATACTACGCAATTGGCATAATTTACGCAATTGGCGTAAATGCCGATTTTAACATATAGAACGCTATTACTATGCTGTTCCAACTTACATACAAATTCGACTTAAAGAGATTCTTAAGAACGGAACTTGTTCGTAACCTGGGGGACTGCCTGTATTTACAGGTGTAATTCAACAGATAAGCATTGCCACTGAGTTTGAGAAGAGTAAAACTAGGTTGCATAAAGGTACTTTAGATGCACTTTTTCCTGAAAATGTCTGAACCCCATAACATTCAGGGTTGGATCCAACATCACACAAGCAGAAATCTACTCCTGCAACAGGACTTCCTTTTCCTCTCTTCCTTCCTGCAGCCCCCCCAAGCAGATCCTAAATCTGCTCTGTAGGGTCCCTGAACCCTCCAAAGCAGATGGGGGGGGGCACCGGAGGTTGCAGGGAGGAAGGGAAATCTGTTCCGCTAGCAGAACAACAGAATTAGATTCACCCCCAGAGCAGAAGTTTGGAGTAGTCAAACTGCAAGTTCTGGAATGAGAAGATCTTGGTTGCTATCCTAAGCATACTTTTAAGCTAGGCCATTCCATTGAAATTGATATGACTTTTTAAAGTCAATGTGGTTAGAATGGGACAATACTTCTCTCTTTAAGATACTTTTCAAAAAGAAAGGAAGGAACAATTGGTATTTTAAATTTGCTTTTATTCACATCTCATTCCGTGTGAGAGATAAGTTCAGCTCCTATTTACCAAGGAGTTGAACTGAATCTAAACCCATAACTGGTTCAGAGAGTTTTTTCAATGAATTAAACCAAAACTTAACATTTCTGAGCTGTCTTGACCCTGAACTGAACTTTAATCTCAAAACTTGGTAATTTGTTCAAAGTAAGTATTTCAGTAACCAAAAGGTCCTTTTCGGGATGGTGAGAAAGGGGTTTCATCTCTTCCAGCCCTAGAGAGGTGATCCATATCCAGTTGATGAACTGAGTTTGGCAGACTTCTCAACCAGAAATGTTTGATCAACTATACCCTTCAGCTCCTCCAAGAAGTGAAACACACTTGGTCAAAGCAAGGACCACAAATGTATTGGTCCCTAACTACTTTCTTTTAACAGTGAATATTGTATCAGTGTAAGTGAAAATAATGGATGAATTTCCTTGCTGGATAAGAGCATGAAGTCCAGCATTGTCTTTTGAGCATCAGCCAGCTAGGTGTGGCTATACGCTCGCAAATGAAAGTGATAACCATCCCCAGTATCTAATCCTCAAAGGTATACTGCATCTGGACATGGAATTGCTAGATTCTCATGGAGCTAATGTCCATGGATGATAAGTCTATAATAGGTTTTGCCTCATACTTTTTTAAAAAGCCATTTAAGCTGTGGCCATTGCTAGATTTTGTGGGTCCATATGTTAAGTATGCATTGCATGAAGAAGTATTTCCTATGATAGTGTGCTCAGGATTAAGTAATCATGTTTATTGCTTGTCCCCAAATTCTCATAGTATGAGGGAGAAAAATGTATTTCTGCTGTCTCAAACCAGTCATAATTCTATAAACCTCTGTCATATTTTCCTCAGTTGTATTTTTTTCTAAATGGAAGTCCCAAACACTTTAGCTTTCTTTTATAGGAAAGTGCTCTAAGCCCTTGATCATATTAGTTGCATTTCTGTACTTTTTCAGCTCTATGATAACCTTTTATACTGTTTACTGTTGGGATAGAAATAAACCTGAGATTGGCTAAAATAGAAAATTTTCTATTCCTGCTATGTAGGTTAATATATAAATGATATTTGGAAACTGGTATTCAGAGCAGGAGATGTTAAACTGCTATGGGAATTTCCTGAAGTTAAATATTAATGTATTCATTTTATAGGTGTTGCACTGTAAGAGTCAGGCTTTAATATATATGAAATCAATCTGAACTAGCTCAAATTGGCTAAATTGGTTACTGAACCACCTTTAAAGTTAATGTCTGAATAGGAACTGAATTTGATAGATTAAAAAGTACAGATATCTGAGCCAGAAATGAACTCAGTTTTTAATAAACCTGCCTTCCCCAATCTGGTGCCCGCCAAATGTGTTGGACTACAACACCCATCACCCCAACCAGGCCATGTTGGCTGGGAGATATGGGAATTGTAGTTCAACACATCTGGAGGGCACCAGATTGAGGAAGGCTGTTTTAATGGCTCTACGTCTCTGCTATTTACTGGTTTCATGTGACTTGCAGTTCTCTAAGTGAAATGCAATTTTAACTGAATTTATGTACATATTTTATTTTTAAAACATTTACCCAACCATATAATGAAAAATCCTTCACTGACTATCTGAAGCTGACGTTAATTTCATAAATAGATATATAGGCTTGGATCCAGCGTAGCCCTTCTGTTTACAGAAGGGGAGGGTATTTTTACGAATTCATCTTTCCTCCTCTAGCTTCCTATGCCCAGGCCCATTCTATTCCAGGGGGCCCGCAAGCCTCAGAAGCAGATTTTCAAGGAATATGGGGGGGGGGGGCTGTAGAGAATCAGCAAAAATTCTCTCTCCCACCTCTACGTGTTGTTTGGATCCAAGCTATAAAGTTGCCTTGGTATATGAAATGTACTCACAATTATTTAGTTAAGCTTCCCATTTTCTTTTTTAGTACTGGATGAATGAATACACCTCCTCTCTTGGAATTGGAGTATTCCATTCAGGAGTAGAGATATATGGCAGAGGTGCGTAACTCACTTTATCTTAACATTGTTGCTAAGAGGTATCTTTCAAGTATACACTTGCAGGGGAGGGCAACAAAAAGAACTGTGTTTCACTTCCTATATTCCTTCCTCTGTTTCTGTGACAAACGTGATTATAAGTATTCTGGTTGTTCACTCATGGTTTAGATATAAATGTACCTGCACATATTAGCTTTAATGGTATATTTCAAATTGCAGGTTGAGCTAGTAACAGGCAAATGTAATGTAAACATTGCATATATATGTACAAAGTTTTTAGGTTTGGCTAAAATTGTGAATAGAAACTATTAAGTGGCAGTATTTCATATCTGATCTGCAACAGTTCACTTCTATGCATGCCTATAAAATTACCAAATTAGGAAGTAGTAATCCACTTGATGACGACTGACCTTATGCATTCTACCTATAATCCTGAATTTTTCTTTCAGAATTTGCTTATGGTGGCCACCCATACCCTTTTTCTGGAATATTTGAAATTTCTCCAGGAAATGCATCTGAATTAGGAGAAACATTTAAATTTAAGTAAGCAATTTTAGTTATCGGTGTGACCTGAAATGTGTTGTGATCAGGATTCAGACATCTATTAACTACAACCTGCTAATTTTGAGTACGTAGTATGTTTTGGTCAACCAAAAAGTAGCTACCCACCTCCTCTTGAGGAAAGGATTCACCCTTAATCCCTATACAGTCATGCCTTGGATTGAGAGCATAATTCGTTCCAGAAACGTGCTTGTAATCCAAAACACTCTTATATCAAAACGAAATCCCCAAAAAAATATTTGTACAGAGATTTTTAATTTAAGCCGTACTACAGTACTTGTATTGCAAGACGTCGCTTGTATATCAAGTAAAAAATAAATAAATAAATATTTAAAAATTTGTTTGTCTTGCAAAACGCTCTCAAACCAAGTTACTTGCAATCCAAGGTATTACTGTATAGATTTATCAGATGCAGTTTGTACCACTGGGTCGCATAAAGAGCCAGTGTGGCGTAGTGGTTAGAGTGTTGGACTGGGACTCGGGAGATCCTGGTTCTAGTCCCCGCTCGGCCATGAAACTCACTGGGTGACTTTGGACCAGTCACTGACTCTCAGCCTAACCTACCTCACAGGGTTGTTGTGAGGATAAAATGGAGAGGAGGAGGAGGAGGAGGAGGATTATGTAAGCCGCCTTGGGTTCCTTTCAGGAAAAAAGGCGGGGTATAAATATAATAAATAAATAAATAAATAATAAAATAAATAAAATTCTTTAGCTGTAATAATCATGGACAGAATACTGTTGGTAAGAAGTATGCTGAAGCAAGAAGACTCACTTGCATAGATACGATGACAAAACTGTAAAGAATTACATTTGGATATAAATACACAACTTGGCTTTACAGAGAATACTCTTGAACAAGAGCAAGAAGGAATAGTGTAAAAGATAAGTGAGAAAGGAGTAGTGTGAAAGGAGTGGGGGCTCTGGGTATGACGTTCAATAACACAAAGGAAAACAGCAATAAAGTTATATTTTTAGAACAATGCATGACTTTTGGAAGTGTACATGTACATGCAAAGGGGAGGCGAGAACAAATCCAGTCTGATTTGCAAAAAACTTCTTATTTTCAATCTTTTGTTTTAGAGAAGCTCTTGTTCTGGGAGGTACTGACTTCATGGAGGACGATGTAGAAAAAATTATAGAACAACTTGGGAAAGAATTTAAAGGAAATGCTTATCACTTAATGCAAAAAAATTGCAATCACTTTTCTTCAGTTTTATCAGAGGCAAGTATGATTCATAAAGCATTGGCAATTAGTTGCCATTACTTTCAGAAACATTTCAGTACTTGTATAAGCTAGGAATAGGCTCCATATGTTGTTCATGTGTTTTCAGTCTAGGATTTGCTGAAAATCCCAATAATTTAGGATGGTAGTAGCAGCACTTCTCATTTCCACCGCTAGGGAGGAAGTCTGCGTTTTTAAATCTTCTAGTCAAGTTATGAAGGAGAGGTACCTTATGAACTCATAATCAGCCATGCTTTCTCAAGTGCAACTAAAGGCCTTAACTTTCTGTAGTTATTTCCATTCGTATAATTAATTGGAAAATGACGTATAAGGCTACATTTTGTAAAGCTATACTTTAAATACAGGGAGAAATTGTTAATGTAACTTTCATTTGATAGATTGAACTTTTGAAACCACATTAACGGATCACCAACATGATAGCTACTGTACTAATCCTTATCTGAGTTAGGGCATAATCCTTTGCATGATTAGACAAAAAAAGACCTACAACCCCCAGCATTCCCCAGGGGAGTTGCAGGACTTTTTCTGTCTAAACATGCATAGGATTGTGCCCTTGCAGTCTTGGTTGGAGTTTAAAAAAAAAAAGTTCAGTTTTGAATGGCCAACTTGCAGTTATTTCCAGAATGTGCAAAACTGTCTATTGTCTTGGTGTTGCCAGTCCGGAGGAGGCAACACCAGCAAAGGTTTGTCTTTACTGTACTATAACTGGCATACTGGGTGTTTCAATTCAGGAAACGTATTTCAACTACAAACCTACATATAATAAAAACATTGGATAACTTGTGGAACTTTGTTTAGATTCTCTGTGGAAACGAGATTCCTCGTTGGGTGAATCGCCTTGCCTATTTCAGTTCCTGTATCCCCTTTCTCCAAAGTTGCCTACCAAAAGAATGGCTTACACCAGCAGCCCTTCAGTCTAGTGTAAGCCAAGAGCTTCGGGAAGAACTGGAAGAAGCAGAAGATGCTGCAGCATCAGCTTCCCTGCCAAGTTCAGCATCAGGAGCAAGACCTGGACATCATGCTAAAATATAGGTTTAGTCCAAAGTATCGTTACATTAATGTCTTTGGAAGCTTTGTTAGTAACTGACTTCATTACAGGACTTCAGAGAATGGACATTTGGATATGTCTTTGGTATGCAATTGGTTCTCCAGATCAAGTCCATGGTGTTCTGCTCAGGATTTTATATGTAGTGGGAAAGGTTTCTGGGAGAAATGGGAAGAACTTAAGGTGGAGTTGCTATCTTCATTTTCATCTAATCAGTAGATTTGGACTAACTGAGCAGAAGTTAAAACTGTTTGTTTACAGTATTGTGTGCTGCTGTTTACAAGTCCCACAGGGACACCTGCCACTGAAAGATGAAATATTAATCTGCTCAATTAGGTCTGCATAATTTCATCAGCATCAGTCAAAGTGTACTCATGGTCCGCTCTCCTTGATACCATCTTGGAGTTAGGCAGGTTAAAATATTTCACTTCTAACTGTTGCTGATAATGACATAGGGGTTTTATGAATACTATGTGTAAACAGGGTACATAATGATCAATACAAAGAAATCTGTCCTAGGAAGCAAGGTTATTTTAGTATGTAACTGATAATATCTGTTCCTAAAAATGTGACTTCTAAGTTTTTATCCACTTACAAAGAACAAATTAATATTTTATTAGAAATCTAAGAGTGTTCTTTCTGGTGTCAGATTTCAACCTCCCCCCCCCCCCCATTTTTAACTGACTTGGAGATGTGAAAAATCATTTTGGTCATCAACAGGTGGGGTTTTTTTGTTTTTTGTCTGTTGTTGTTGTTTTTACTAAGATCAGATAATAGTGCCTGTTTCACATCATACATCATTTGAAACCTGGAACTGTAAAATTAATGCAGATGAACACATAAATGGTTATAGTTCCCTATACTATTAGACAACATCATTCAGACTGAGAATATCTGTTTGGCTCATGGTTCAACTCCCTTTGGCCAAGTGAACTCTGCAGCCAGTTCAACGAGATGTAAACTGCTGCTCTGTAGAAGAGTCTCTTAGTAGAAACATGAAGAGAAATAGCAATTGTGCTGTGATTAGCTTGCTCCATAGCCAGATTCAACAACTACAAGAAGTGAAAAGGCTCTCTCCAGCTTGTGTTCGCAGCAGAACCAGAGTGTAAGTTACCTAGATATCTCTTTCAGTGCCACTATTTTCTTAATTATGTTAGATTAATAGCGATATATATGCTGTGAACGATAAAACATCAACTGCAATTTTCAAGGGACCAGTGGAATTCCATCCATTTAGTGTCCTCCTCTTAATTGTTAGCATGTCTCATTGTGGGAGAGAGATTCAGTAGTAAAGGCAAATTGGAATTGGGTTAAGATTTTTTGTAATATGCCTTAAGGATCTTCCAATTGAATGAGAAGAGGCCAACAAGAAATTATGTATAAACTGAGGTCTTACAGAGCTCTGCATTGGTGAAGAAAATATAAATAACTCTTGCATGTGTTGTTTATATTGCTGGATTTGCTGACTAAAATTGTCAGATTAGAATACACAGATTCAGTCAGCTAAATTGTCAATTATTTTAGCGCACATATTGGACAATCCTCAAGAAGTTAGGGCTGGTTTATTTTTTTTCATAAAACAACATTATGATTTTGGTGCATGTATTTCCTGGCACATACAGAGTTATCGCCTCTATTGAAGTAAAAGGAGAACCAGCCTTTTTGGGTGCTCCATGGAGGTGTTGCATCCACCCAGAATTGCTGGACGGGTGATTCTGCAGCTTGTCCTAGTTGTTTGGACAAACATTAGGAACTAGCTTAAATGCCATCACATTTCTGTTAAACAGTTGTCTTTGTTCAGGTAATAGTCACAGCAGTGTGTGACACTTTTGTGCTTTCATAATCATACACAGCTACAGTATGTAAACAATGCAAGTACATGGCACAGTAAGTAAAAGCATTTAAAAAAATAATTTAGGGCACAATCCTATGCATGTTTAGACAGAAAAAAAGTCCTATAAATTCCAGCATTCCCTAGCCATCCATGCTGGCTGGAGAATGCTCGGAGTTGCAGGTCTTTTTTCTGTCTAAACATGCATAGGATTGCACCCTTAGTTGCTCATTCTAGTTTGAGTGGAATTTCATAGATTTCATAGATAGATCTCAATAATTTCCCATTATTTGTTTTAAGCCACTTTAGTAGTGGCTATTTCCCCATGAACAAACTTAGTATCTGAACCCTGAAGTTGATATGACATCTTGAGAAGTGATGGTAGTTTTATATCTTACCACATGTGCTACACTCAGTCTCCACTTGATTCTTTAAAACAAACAACCCTGCCAAAGCCTGCTCTCATAGCAATAGTTGAAGTTGCCTTTTCACCAGCATTACTACTCAGCAGGGAGTACAATGTCTGCCAGTGGCCATAGTACACATTAAAAACCAGAACACTGTTCTCAACAAGGAGAATACGGGATTGTGGAGTTTTTCCAACCAAAAAACGGGTAGAAGAAATACATTCAGGGTTCTCTGATCTGTCCAATTTGTAATACTTGATTATTTTTCTTTTAAGATAGATTAGTGTACTTTGGTATTTTGTTTTACTAAACCCATGTTTATTAAGATGTTATGCATATTCAGGAAGCCAAAAACAAATGTTACATATTGTTGGTGTGCACCATAAACTGGCTTCATTATAAGAATGCAGTGGGTTTCCTCTTGAAAACATGCAATAGAATTTTAATCACAACTGTTAAAATTTTTGCTTTTAAGTGGTTAAGAACTGAATTTTCACTGACACACTTTTTTGTAATCTACAGATAAGTTTACTGTAAAACATGGTGTTTGTACAAAAAAAGCAAGAGAGTTTTGACTTTTGTTACTTTAACATGTCAAACTTGAATCCATCCATTTATTAAAGAGATTTTTTAATAGAACAAATGGCATGTATTCTGTTCTTACCAATTTCAATGATAAGTTTTAATTCAGCTTCTTTGTGCTATTGCAGTCTTCAATCTATGTTTATATTTTGGGTCAAAATACTGGCATGCTAGAATGAACAAAGACATTTCATTTGGCAGTATGTATTATTAATAAATCAAAGAATAAAGGAAAAGAGTCACAGTTCCTTGGGGCAAAAAATTGCTGTAAGGCTTCTTGCAGAGACCCGAGAAAAGCCAAACGCTTATTTATTTATTTATTGTATTTTTGAATCGCCCATCTGGCCAGTCATCCGGCCACTCTGAGCGATGTACAGTCCAATAAAATACAAGGGGGGGGGGAACCGTGTAAAACACAATTAAAAACAGTACAAAACTTAAAAATCCTAACCCACCCCATATTCCCACCTGAAAAGCCACGTTTTTAATGCACGGCAGAAGCTAATCAAGGAAGGGGCATGGCGGAGGTCACTGGGGAGAGAGTTCCATAAATTGGGGGCTGCCACAGAAAAGGCCCTCCTCCTAGTCCCCACCAGCCTGGTTTCTCTGGCTGATGGGACAAGGAGAAGGCCGTCCATGGCAGATCTTGTTAAGTGGCCTACTTACTCTATTGAACCCTGATACTGGCATTCATCAAAAGCACACAGCTTTTCCAGTATTATATTTTGAAATCAAGTGGGAAGACATGACATATGAAGGTGAAAGAGAACTGTCAAATGAAATACAACAGATTCATATGGAAAGTATCAAAAGGCCATCCAGTCCAACCTATTCATTGCTGAAGAGATGATGGCAGCAATTCTTTGGGGTGGCATACTAGTCTTTCCTAGCCCTGCTATGATCCTTTTGTAATTCTGGATGCTGGTGATTGACCCTGGGACTTATGCATACAAATTGTGTTCTGCCATTGAACCCCTTCCCTTCTGCAGTAAGTGAGCCAAGCCACACTAGAACAAGGCAAATACATCTCACCAGGGATGAACCTCAAATATAGCAAATAATCTGACATGCAAATAAAATATAATTCAGTCTGTTTCAGAATAAAGCTCTGTGAGAGGATATATGGCAAATCACCATGTCACATGAAAGCCCTATTTGTGGCTGTCCTTCATGCCCTAGAAAGGGGAAAGCATTACAAGTCTGGGTAGGTGGTTGTTAGTCCTAGACTGCCTGTAATAAGAAAGCAACAGATGAGACAGAAAAGAGCTGTCCCCAGACTTTGTTGATTATGTGAAATGCCCATGTGAACAAGAATTATTTTACATGGCAGGAGGCAGAAACTGAGGTTACTAAAGTTTATGGTTCAAGTGGGAAGGTGACTGTCATGCCCCTGCGCATGTGGCTCACGCTGGCTCAGCTTGTCTGAGTGTGGAAAGCTAAGCAGGGTCAGGCCTGGTTGTTACTTGGATGGGAGACCCCTCCTCTAGTTTCCTGCATTGAGCAGGGGGTTGGACTCGATAGCCTTGTAGGCTCCTTCCAACTCTGTGATCTATGAAATCTATGAAAGGGTTGCAAGAGTTCAAGTATCTCCAAATAACTTTTTAAAAAATACATGTATATTCCTACTTTCCTTCAAAGAGCTTACAGTAACATACATGGTGCCCCATGCCTCAAGCCTTTTATCCCAACAATCCTGATAAATCAGGTCAAGTTGACAGTCTTAGTTGACAGTCTGCACTAATAGTTTATCTGCCTGGCCTACACCCATGCTGCCATTATCTAGGAATTGTTATAGTGTGTTTTAATTTGCACAAAAGTGTGTTGAAGGGGAGACATTTCTTGTTTCTGCCTCATAAAAACATGCAGTATGAAAATCACACTAATTAGCCTTCACAGTTGTTGCCTATGGGCAACTTCTATTGTGACCTTGTTTTCCTGTAACATCCAAACTCTGCCTTCTTAATTCTGCTGACTTACGGTAGATGGTTTGGTTTGGATTTTGTTTTTTCTTCCTCTTCCCTATTCAGTTGCAGAGAAATGCTACTGGAACCTCCACAGTCTCCAGAATGTGAACTGAACAAAAGCAGAAGTCATTTCTTTGTAAGTCAGGTGCAATCATTACCAGTAAATGTGCATTTGTCAGATGGACTTTTCAGACATTCAATCTTGGTTTACTGAATACACATTGGGGCAGGGGTTGAACAGAGGTAGGCGTTTCTTCTGTGTGTGTTCAGTGAAGAAATTCAGAGTAGATCCTACTCTCTTCACACTAGCAAGAACCCTGCTTTTTCAGGCTTCCTGCTAGTGTGGAGAGAGCTGTGCAAGCATAGATTCTACTGTGACCTTGAACTGAATGCATATAGACTGGGTCCAGGGTCAATTTATGTGATCCTGCTTCCCTCTCTACAAGTGTTCAAAGATTGTCTTAAGTGGCTAACAATTTAAGGAAAAAGTGATGGAGAAAAATTGTCCATTATTAAGACTGGCCCAGTTACCCCAAATATGGCAGCATTGGATGCACTTTTGAGTCCACCAGAAGTAGCAAATAACCAGATACAGATGAACTATAAGCAATTAAAACTAATCTATATATATAAAAGAAGGTGTCCTGACTGATTGACTGACTGACTCATCAACACCCAGCTCAAATCGTTTAATCTAGGAACGTGAAATTTTGAAGGGACATTGCTTTTATGACGTAGACCCCCACTAAGGAAAGCTTTTGGGAAATTCCATCCCTAAGGGGGTGAAAAAAGGGGGCAAAATCGCCCCACTCTCATATCTGCAGTTCTGCAAATAGGCCTCACCTCATAATTGCTGCAGGAGCCAATAGCAGCAGTTATGCAAATAGCCCGTAGAATGTTCGTATGAATCCTGCAAGGGCCAATAGGGCTGGGTATGCAAATCTCCCCTAGGCCATTTAGAATGTTCTCTGGGGGGGTGAAAAGGTAGGGAAACTTTTTAAATGACTGACGGAGTGTTGTGTGTGGGGCATCGTCGCATAGGCTCCATCACGTTTAGATGGATCTACCCCAAACTTGGCATGCTCACTCTTCATCACCTGAAGACTCTCAGGATTAACCTGATTTTTCTTTAAGAACAGATATATCTGTCACAAAAGATTTCTGCTGCCAGCACCCAGCCTAAACGTTACACTTTCAGTCAGAGACACTGCATCTTTTCCATACATGTTTCTTTTAAAAACAATTATACCAAATCCTAAAATCCACGTGAGCGCAGCCACGGGCAACAGCTAGTACAATATAAATACTAAACAGCAGGGGTAGACAAACATAGGGTTGCAGGATTCACTTTGTTTTTCACTAGAACTTGTGGTTACTGCCTCAAGAAGGCAGACAGAATTGCAGAACAAAGTGCCTCTGAACCCAGGAATTTGTTTTCAGTACAGAATTGGAGCTTGAACCCAAATCCCTTCACATACAAACCGATTCCTGTTTTCCCCAAGCTTTCTTGATTTCAGCAGCCTAATTTAGGAAGGAAAAAAAGGCTTTTGTTTGTTTTTACATTGTTTTATTTGTCATTACATAGATTTATATACCACTTTCCAGTGGCCTACCTACACAGTTTACAGAAATGATAAAAACATACAATATAACAAAAACACATTAAAATAACCACTAGTCAATTAGAACCATACTGGCTGGGTCACCCTTCTGGGAAAGCCTGCATGAAGAGGTGGGTCTTGAGCAGATGTCTAAAGATCAAGACTGAAGATATCTGCCTAATGTCAATGGGGAGCATGTTCCAGAGGGCAGGAGCTGCAACACTAAACACTCTATTACAGGTACCGCTGTGGCAAATCTCAGGAGCATGCAGCACTCTCTCTTGAGGACCGCAAGCACTGGAGAGGGACGTAAGGGGTGAGGCAGTCCCTAAGATAACCTGTGCCCAACTTGTTTAGGACTTTATATGTTAACAACAACCTTAAATGTTGTCCGGTAGCTTACTGGCAGCCAGTGCAGTTCTTTTAACGGGTGTAGCATGCTGCCGAAAAGAGGCCCTGTTAGTTGTCTCGCAGCTGCATTCTACAGCGTCTGGACCAGGCCTAAGAGTAGCCCCACATAGAGCACATTACAATAATCTGATGTTGAGGTTACCAATTGCTGAACCACCATTGAAGGAAACGAAATAGTTAAAAGAAAATCTTACAAGAGATTCTACCCGCCCGGGGTTCTGCTTTGCGACACAGTCCGCAGGACCTATTGTGCACAATAAACCTTTTTCCAATAACCCGAGTTGGTCCTCGTTGTCCTTGTCTGAGGTAAAGGGTGACCACTTCATCTGGCAACCACGAAGGGACAGCAAGGAAGCTTTGAAGCTTGCTAGGGGCACAGCCCACCTCTGCCCCCTAAGGAGAGGCCTTGCGGAGCTCCCAGCGCGCATCACAGCACTTGGCTGTGAGGGAATCCGAACAGGGGGCCTGACGGGGCAGTGGTCGGATGGTGACTCCAAGAACCAACAAAACTCGGTGCGGAACTAGGACCAAGGGGGCCGGACCGGCGGAACAGGCGAGTATACTCTAGGGTTCCTACAGGAGAGAATAGGAACAAGGGGAGGAGGATTGGCCATCCTCCGGGGATTGGACCTACGAGGCAGCTGGAAAAAGCTGAACTGGTTCTTTCCCTTTTGGGTAAAGGAATAAAGGATTGGGCCTACGAGGCAGCTGAAAAAGGCTGAACTGGCCTCCCTTTTGGTAAAGGAATACAAGAGATCTCGGGAGGGAATGTGTTAGTATGTGTGGTGCAGTTCCCCGTAGGTGTTCCCGCTGCAGTTCCCGTAGGTGACCGTGGAACGTCCGGGGCCGCGGGTCAGCAGAGCGTGTGTGTGAAATCCCTTAACGTCTAACAGGAGAGACCCCTTACTCTCCTGTCCGTACCCCACCCTTCTGTTTCTGTTCTTGTTGTTGGTCTTAGAATTAAGAGAAGGGGGGGGGAAGCAGCGTCCCAAGGACACAGCTTCAATGCATGGAAAAGAATTTCAAAGCAGGGTTTGGGAGAGACTACAGGCGAAAACTTAAACGCCAAACTCTCCAGACCCTGTGCAAGGTAGAGAGTGGCCATCCATGGGAGTGGGGTGGCCAGCACAAACCCACCCCATGGTTAAAAAGGAGTGCAAGATGGGGGCGGCACACATAATGATTGCCTGGAAAGAGACCCTGCCCTGGCCCAGAAAAAAGGAACGTGCCAGACCAAAAGAAAGGCAGAAGAAGAAAAAATAAATAAGTGAGTGCGCTGTCCCTTTAAAAGTAAAACCTCTGCCTGCTCACCCAGTTGCCTAGAAAGAAAGAAAAAGCACAGACTAGCTAATCACATTCATAATGGATTAGAAGTCAAACACAAGATCTAGGAATGGCAAGAAGTACTGGTACTCAAAGAACCCTGTGTTGTGTTAAAAAAATACAACAACAACAAAAATGTTTGTGAGCTTTTTGTGCAAAAAGTTCCTGACCATACGCAAAGTTTTGGTGCCTTTTGGAGTCTCCACCAGTCCTGTGTTTAGTGAAAAGGAAAAGAGTGTGCTCCTAACCCAAGCACATACTTCCTCAGATCTGAACTAGAGGTGAGAAGTTCCAAAATGAAAAGATATATATATATATATATATATATATATATATATATATATTTGTTATAGCTGCTAGCAAAATCAAACAGTTCTCCAAAGAAATGGGCAAAAATGAATTGAAATACTTCCTTTTCATTTTCTTCTAGTTCTTGATTATTGCATTGTGTTATTGATATTGTGTTATTGTTATTGATGTTGAAAGGTTTAAGGTTTAGAAAAGAGGGAAACCTTCAGTAAGGGTAGTATACATGTGCGTGTGAAAATGTCTGTGTGCATGAATTAGATTCATAAGCTGTTGAAAGACAGACAGGCCCATCTCGCTCTCCTTCGCTTATTAAAATTCATAAGCTGTTGAAGCTGGGGATTGTGGGTTCGAGTCCCACCAGAATCAACAGACAGGGACACCCCCCCCTTCTTTCCAAACCTCCCTGCTGATGAATGCATATAAGTCGCTAAACAAGATCTGGGATTAAATCAGGTCAAGACGCCCTGATCTCTGTTGCGGCAGAGTTTCAAAAGCAAGTGGGCCTGATTGAACCCACCCTCCCATGATCCAGTGACATGTGAATGTTGTGTGCCTGTTTGTAAATTAAACCAAAGCACTACACACACACACAGAGTGAGCTCAAAAGGTAGAATTCTGTGCCACAGTACATCATAGGTGGGAACCAAAATGCTCCAAAAGGGGCACCTTTAGCAATAGTACTCCAAGAATTTGCCTCTTTACCTAGAAGAAAGACTTTGTCAAAGACATAGTGGCAAACTCTTTGTACTGAGGAATGGCCATGCAGAGGGAGAAATACTTGGCCCAAAATGGGTCCTAAGAAAAATGAAACCTGAGAGACCTTCTGGTGGCCCTAGAGAACAAATTCCAAAGACAATTAGATGATTGGTATGTTTAGACAGAAGTGAGATTTCAAAAAGGCTACCTTAAGCCTTCCGAAGTAGGTTCACCAGACAAAAAGTGCTTCATGATGCTTTAAGAACTTTAAGAACTCAAGCAATTGAAAACAGTTAAAGAATGCTTGCAGTTGTCAGCATAATCTCCAGCACAATTTCTGTACTGGTAAAAACAACAAATCCACTTGTTTAGAGGGGTAGAAACTCACTGGGTGACTTTGGGCCAGTCACTGTCTCTCAGCCTAACCTACCTCACAGGGTTGTTGTGAGGATAAAATGGAGAGGAAGAGGATTATTATGTAAGCCGCCTTGGGTTCCTTGCAGGAAAAAAGGCAGAGTATAAATAAATAAATAAATAAATGAGCCTTTAGTAATATCCATTTGTAAAACATTCTCAAAGGGGAAAGAAAAAACATGTAAATGAGATTCTGGCTACTGCAAGCCATGTGTGTAGCCAAAAAGAAAAAAGGAAAGTTTATGTTCAAGTTAAATGTTTATTCTTCCAAGTGGGGCTAGTTGATGGTGTAAATTGAAAAGGTTTTTATTTTGTTCTAAGTATGGGTTGAAGCTCTGAAGTAAGCAAAGATTAAAAAAAAATAAAAAAAATTGTTGCTTCTGGTTATGCAAATGCAAAGTTGCTTCCTCTTGTATGGCAAAAGCGCTAGAGATGTGAGAAGATTAGCAGCCACGAATTGCAAAGATTGAAAACAAACAAACAAAAACCCTCAAGTGACTGCAAGTTTCCTGGTATGCAAGAATTGGCCATTCACGCTCCCAGAGAATCAGCAGCTAACCACTAGAGCGAAAAACGATACTAAAGTGTTTTTTAAGAACTGTAATTGAGAGAGTCTGAGTATTGAGAATGCAAGTTTTCTGAGCATAAACAAAGTGTTAGTGCCTTTTGAGAATTGAACTGTGTTAGCTTTAAAAGGTCAGAAAAAGTCTGCCCCTGATCAAGGCAGGTTTTTTCTCTGAGACTACAGCTGATGCAGACTAAGCTCAAAAAGAAATGGTTAACTATTTTTCACAGAAAATTCAAGAGCTTCACCAATGAGTAGAGCCCAAAGGTTTTTGAAAAAAGAAAAGAGATGATTATTTAAAGGCATGTAGGCTGTCCCCTCTGCCCTGAGGAGGGGGGGGGGGAGAGAAGAGGGCCGTAGAGAAAAAGATAGTAAGTAAAAAGTTTAGGAAAATGTAGGGGGGGAAAAGATAAAAAAAATAAAGACTAAGCAAAGAAAAAGGTTGAACAAGGGCAGATGCAAAAGAAATATTAGAGTTGCAAACAAAGGGCATAGAAAAAGAAATAAAACCCTCTCTGCCCAAGGTATGCAGAAAAAAGAAAGTTGTAAAAATGTAATAAGAAGTAAAGATTTTAAAAAAAGGCTATTTGAAAAAAAAAAAGTTGTGTGAAGCAGTGTCAAAAACATAAACAAAAAGGCAGATTAAAAATCAAAAGTTTTCTTGTCTTCTTGAAAGAAAAATGAGAAATGGTTCTGTTAAGTCATAATAGATTGTGTAAACTAAGGGCTACAATAAAATGTAGTCCCAATTCTCCTGGCATTTGCTGAGTCTCTGGGGAATAAAAAAAAACAGGGCTTTCCGCCAATATTGGCTTTGGTACCAGCAGAATGTTAGGCGGAAAACCAAAAAAAAAAAAAAGAAGTAAGACTCTTAAAAGTCTACTTCTCTAGTTCAAACAGAAGAAAAGGGAGATATGCTGCAATATCCCCTCCCTCGAGAGGCAATAAATGCTATAAAGCTCATTAGGTAACTTTGAGTCAGTCACAGACTCTCAGCTGTACCTACCTCAAAAGGTTGTTGTAAAGAGAAAAATCCAAAAAAAAAAAGAAAAATTGTAAAATGCTGTGTCACTTAAAACCTTGCCACCTTGCTGCTGCTCCCAACAGAAGGGAAGGGTAGGCAAAGGGGGGGGGGGCATAATTATTTACAAGCAATAAAAGAAGTGCAGCTATCAAAGATAAATCTGAACTACTAACTCAGTTTCTGTACGTTTTAGTGCCTAGTTTTGTTGAAATGGGCTTTCCTGAAATTTTACCCTCTTTATTGTCTTTTGTAAGATGTATGCTTAGTTAGTTTTTTGCCAAAGGCAAACCAACAGGGCAGCTTTAGTAAATTTAAACAGTTTAGTTGCAAAATGTATGCTTGTCTAGTAGCTTTTATAGCAAGCTAACAAAGCACGTTTGTAAAAGAAGTATTTAAGTGTAGCATAACACAATGGCACCAAAATACCAAAAGAATTGCAATCCTTCTGTTGTTAAGTTAGTTTTAAAAAAAAGTTGTACAAATGACTTGTTGTGTTTTATGTAATTTTCAAAAGCTTGGTTTGCCTTGCTAAAAATAAAAGTCTGTGGCTCATGCTGGCTCTCAGCTTATCTGAAGTGTAGAAAGCTGAGCAAAGTCAGACCTGGCTATTACTTAGATAAGGAACCCCTCCTCTGGTTTCCTGCATTGAGTGGGGGGGTTGGGCTTGATGGCCTTGTGAGTCCCTTCCAACTCAAAACAAGTCAGTTTCTCCTGCATTCTTTATAGCAATGTCACAGATTAGTAAGTTGCTTTCCTGCTAAAGACTCTGTACAGCGTCAGTCAGAAAAGCAGATTTAGTTGTTAGTTTGATTGTTAACAAAAAAAGTGGTTTAAATTTAATTTTACATCTGCAGTGACTCAGTACCGGTACTTTGCCCAGTGTGCAGTGTGCCAGGCTCATAATACTGGAAAACCTGTGAAAGACAGGGTGAGCATACAACCTCACCCTGAAGACCTTTTTGTAGTGTACAATTTGATTTTGTTCAAATGCCTAAGTATTGTTCCTATCAATATGTATTTGTAGTTGTTTATATGGTTCTAAGTAAGTAGAACATGCCCCTGTGTGAAAGCTAACGCCACAGCAGCGGGCAAAGAGAGAAAATCCTTTTTGCTAAAATATTAGAAGACAAGCTGGCCAAAGTATGCACAGAGACAAAACTGATGTGGCCAGATGCACCTCCCATGGCCCTTGTGTGTGTGAGATCCAGGCCAGGTCGAATGGCGAGACCTGACCCCTCGTGAGATGTTGATGAGACATTCAATTCGGAATTACTGCAAAGCCCTGGTGAGATGTGTGAAGACTCTTCATTCACGAGTGAAGGCGGCTCAGCACCAGCCCAGCACAGAGGGACACTCTGTCCCAGGTGAATGGATTCATATTCAAGTACAGCGAAAGGAAGTGTACTTAACGCTGTGAAGTGCCAAGGACTTCAGCCATAAAAAGCCTCAAACCCGAAACAAGAATGAGGACATAATAACGCCTCCAACGATTCGGGGGAACGTGCTAGAAACCTCTTCCCCTGAAACAGAAGAATTTGTGCCAAAACATCAATATCATCTCAGACCTCGGACGGGACGACCATCAAAGACAACACCCAGAGGATCGGACGAGATGAACTGATGTCAACTCCAGCTCAGTCTGAACCAGCCTTACCTATCAGCCCTTAATTAAAAGTGACCCTCAGTGTGCATTCACTTAGAATCAAAAAGAGAGAATGTGGTAAAGTGTAGTTTCAAAATGTAATTTCTGTATTGTATAAACACATAACCTGTAGCCAATGTTTATTGTTATTCTGCTTGAATGTAATCCTATGGCTTACATATGCATCCAGTCCAGACCTAGGAAGGGCTCGATCTAGGAAAAGCTTTCTCTAGATGGTTCCCCAAGTTACCAGGGTTGCAAGCGATAGGGCTAATCGCAATAGGTTGCATCCTGCTCCCTTGTGTCCTCCCTATTGTAGTCCGGACAATCCAAAATAGCCTGAGCCTATTGGCAGAAAAAGGGCGGCTGCCCAGGTCCTGGCTATGTGGAAATATCGCCCCATCCCCCAGGTTGAAACTCCAGATAGGTGTTGAAGTTTCAAGAGGGGGGAGTGAAGGAAACGAAATAGTTAAAAGAAAATCTTACAAGAGATTCTAGCCAGGCATGTAGACAGATTGCCAGGATAATGACTGTGGCAATGGCTATGTTGATTCAAAAGAGTTGAGGTGTTTTGCTGTCTCACCCTGCCTACGTGACCAAGATCAGATAATACCTACCAGCTGCTTGATTGTAAGATCATCCTCCTGTCTCCTTGTAAGGAAATCCCCCTCCCCTAAAGCAGCCCCCCTTTTGTCTTGACCTTGCTAACCAATGTAAAGAACTGTTGCCAAATGACCAGACTTATGTATGCTATAAAAGTGGTTGTAAAAGCCCCGCCCGGGGTTCTGCTTTGCGACACAGTCCGCAGGACCTATTGTGCACAATAAACCTTTTTCCAATAACCCGAGTTGGTCCTCGTTGTCCTTGTCTGAGGTAAAGGGTGACCACTTCACCATGGCCAAACTATCACGGTCCTAGAATGGCCATAGCTGGCAAACTAGTTAGAGCTGGTAAATGGTGCTCCTAGCCACCAAGGCCACCTGAGCCTCTAGTAAGAAAGATAGATTTAGGAGCACCGCCCAAGTTATACTCTTGTTCCTTCATGGGAAATGCAACCCCAACCAGGACAGGCAACTGACCTATTTCCTGGACCTGTGACCCAACTCCCCACAGCACTTCCATCTTGCCATGGTTCAAACACAGTTTACTGGCCATCATGCAACCCACCACTGCTTCCAAGCACCGGACCAGAGCCTGCATGACCATACCTGAATCAGACGTTATAGAGAAATAGAACTGGGTGTCATCCACATACTGATGGCACGTTGCTCCAAATCCCCAAATGATTGCTCCCAGCAGCTTCATATAGATGTTCAGCATTGGGGACAGAATATTGCCCTGTGGCACCACCTAGCACAAGTGTCAGGGGGCTGAAGCACCCTTCCCCAACACCACTGAGACCAATCCCATAGGTAAGAATGAAACCACTGAAACAGAGTGCCCCAGATACCCATCCCATGCAGCCAGTCCAGGAGGTTACCATAGTCGATGGTATCAAAAGCCACAGAGAGATTGAGTAAGAGGAGCAAGGTTGTTGCTCCCCGATCCCTCCATCAATACATCTCATCCAACAGGGCAACCAAGGCCAATTTGATCCAAAACCAGGCCTGAACCCACACTGCAATGGATCTAGATAATCAATTTAATCCAAGAATGCCTATAGTCCTGCCACAACACTCTCAGTCACTTTCCCTATAAATGGGGTAGAGTAATACCTTGGATTGCAAGTAACTTGGTCTGAGAGCGTTTTGCAAGACAAGCAAAAAAATTTAAATTTTTTGACTTGATAAACAACAAGCAAGGTCTTGCAAGACAACTGTAGGGATGTAACCGCTCACCTCGAGCAGGCGTAGTGGGCCGAAATCAGCCCCGCTCACAGCCACCAGAGACTCGCTTTGATATGAGTGTTTTGGATTACAAACACGGTTCCGGAACGAATTATGCTTGCAATCCAAGGTATTACTGTATTCACATCCATGCAATAGCGATCATAAATCCTTGGGAGTGGGAAGCCCATGCTGATCTACTACTACAAATCACCTGGAGATCTACTAGTAGATCCTAATCTACCTTCTACCTGCCCTTGCTATACAATGCGTTTGTAGCCTTAGGGATTGTGATGGGATCTCTCCCAAAGGTTTCTCTTTGTCTATTTTCCACAATGCAGTTTCCCCTTCTCATAATCCTCACTTTTGAACCAGTTGTTTATTTCCTGCAGCAAAAGTTGAATGCAATTTTTAGCATTTCTGAATTGGCCTTTTGTTTCCTATGAAGTCACTAAAGCAATAGTGATGTCACCAGCCTTCATAGAAACAGAATACTAATCATTCTTAGATAAACAGTTTTGTCTTCGCTGATGGATACCTATTGCTTTGATCCATGGAAATCTGTTTAATTCAACCCAAAACAGGGTTATGAGGTTAGTAAAAGTTTTAACAGAAGCCTAATTACAGTCATGCCTTGGATTGAGAGCATAATTCATTCCGGAAACGTGCTTGTAATCCAAAACACTCTTATATCAAAACGAAATTCCCCCCAAAAAAAATTTGTACAGAGATTTTTAATTTAAGCTGTACTACAGTACTTGTATTGCAAGATGTCACTTGTATATCAAGTAAAAAAATTTAAAATAAATATTTAAAATTTTGCTTGTCTTGCAAAACGCTCTCAAATCAAATTACTTGCAATCCAAGGTATTACTGTATTAAGATTTTTAACTGACTACAATTAATAATATTTTCCTATCCTCAGAGCTTGAAAACAATAAACAACTTCAAGTAGGAAGGCCCTTTGAAGAATGGCTGACTTTATTAATCTGAGTTTGCTAGAACTGTCAGAAAAATTACCTCAGCTAAGAGAAAACATCAAGAAACTGAATGGCAGATTCATGGCTTTCCTAAATATTAACACAAAAATGCAAAGCACAAAGGTGGGGACTAAAAGGCACACCAATAGTGGTAACTACTGGTATTTTAAGCCATTCTTCAGAGAAAAAACACAACTCAGCAAGTACATGGCTATGAAAAATAAGCCTGAAAATAAAGAAGAAAAGAGAGACAGGAACAAAGGGAAAATTGGTTCTTTTCTGAGACTGTTTAAGAGGCTGAGCATCTGGTGGACCCAACAGAAAGAGGCAATAGATGATGAGCAGGAACTGATTCCACTAGATTTATTTGATGTTTCTTGTGATATGGCATAGGTTACCTGGTACATTGAGTTTTCTTTACTTTTCCCCCTATAGGTTAACACATGATATACACTATGTTGCCTTTAAAAAAGAATAAAACTGCACAGACATAATACTATGTATGTATTTGGTTAAGCTTACTTTATGCTATTCAATGCACTGCAAACTACTACTCTGGCATTTATTATGCATTAGCCATGATATTTAAGTAGTCTCCTTCTTGAGGTAGTATACCTCTGAATGCCAGATTTCGGGGACAAACAACAAGGGATAGCCCTGCTTGTGAACTTTGAAAGATATCTAGGTGGTCACTACTGGAAACAGACTGCACTATTTGGAACTTGATCTAATCCAGAAAGCATTTAAGTGTGGTGTGTCATCCCCTCTTTCTATGAAGCAACCCCCAGAATCATTTGGTAGAATGCAACCCTAGGGTCACATGCAGCCCTTGACCTAATTTCAAAAGCACTCTACAAGCAATCAGTTCAGACCTCTGGAAAGAGTAATCTGTCTCCCCCCCCCCCTGCAGTCTGCTGGACAGGGAGGAAGAGGAGGGTCTCACAGAGAAGGATCCCCCTGCTAGCTGATGGCTTTGGCCTCACACACCACTAGCAGGTGGCACCCGATACATTACCATGAGGGAATGTGTCCCTCATGGCAACAGAAAAAAAAAATCCACACCCCTGTCTTAAACCTCTAACTTCTGCCTCTCCTTCCCCTTCCATTTGTACCTATCCCTGTTCTGCTTATCTTGTCTTTTGGCTTAAATTGTAAGGCTGCAGCCAGGGTTTATTCTTTTTAACGTTATTACTAAACAGTGCCTAGTTGTTGAGATGATGATGATGATGATGATGATGATGATGATGATGATGATGATATGGATTCCTATAAAACAGTTTGAGGGAGAGGACAGGACATTTGTCATACATAAGTGTGGAGAAAGCCTGCACAGTCACAGTGACATGAACCCCAACACAGTTTTCCCCAAACAACCCCACTTAGTTTCCCTGGCAACTAATCCTCACCAGGGGAAAAACCGGAGATACCAGTCTTGGCCAGACAGGCACACAATAGGGACCATCAACTGAATCCACAAGAAGAGCCATGGATCACCCAGGGGCAAAGGGCAGTCTCAAAGAGCTGCAAAGTATCCCAGTAACTGCAACACGTCACCTTTCCTGGGCCGGAATAAGCCCACCTGACACGAAGGGGGCAGGAATAAGCCCACCTGACCAGCGAGGGCGGGAAGGATGGGGTAGAAAACCCCTTTCCCCGTCCCAAGAGGGTTGTTGGGAACACGGGTGCACGGACGACATCCACGGCCAGCCCCGGCTGGGTCAAGCAGTTCTCTTCCCCGGGCCAGGCGGGCTCGGAGTCAGGCTGGCTGGAATCAGAACAGCGTAGAGTCCCGGATCTAAGGTAACTCCTTGCCGCAGTACGCTAGCCTGGGAACCCGTTCATTCATAAATCTGAGGTCACGCTCAGGTCTTGTTGATGTTATAGTATTCCTAGAAGTCTATTAGTTCCGCTCCATTTAACCTATAGTAAATAAAAAGCGTCTATTCTTGCAGCGAATAGACTCCTGTGCTTCCTTTTTGCCGCCTACGAGTTCTAGTCAATTACACTTGCTTGAACGGGCTGTAGCTCAGTGCCGGTTAACCCGTTAAGTGCCGAACTCACGCAGAAAACCCAGCTGCTGGTCATCCACAATAAGCAACCTTGAAATCCTTTTTAGTACAACCAAGTTGTACAAAGTAACCCTCTAGGAACTTTTATCAAGATTGATCAAATATTTATCCTGATCCAGAGTTGTTTTTTAACTTGCAAAATTATGAAGGTGGCTTTATAAGTATCAAGGGATCAGCATTGTGTGTACAGCCCCTTTGGCTGCAAACAGGAAGATCAGATTTTCTCTGAGCTCAATACAGGGGAGAATATTGTAAATCTGCTCAAAATGGGATGAACACACTTCTACAGTGGGCTCACCTTGAGCATGATTATGTCAGGATCCACCCTGAGTAACATGAAGGGGCAAACTACCGTACATTTCTTTAAAGCTAAGGTAACTTCATATGCAACCACCAGATGGCATATGGAGTTAAATCTTTTCATTAAAAAATTCTATCCAAGTTATATGTAAAAAGAGACAGTGTCAGTAATATTTTATCATATATTTTATGTTAACACATTTACCTTGCTTTTCCAAAGAACTAGCTCAAGTTAGCAAAAAGTATAGACTAAAACTAGAGAACCCCTTTAAAATATTTTGTATGTGTCAAAATGCTTGCAAATCTTTATCTTTAATACTATAAACAAGTGTTTATAATTTATTGCATGTATTATTCACCCCGTAATCAAGGTTCTCTGGGCAACAAACATTTTTTTTAAAATCACAAAAATCCACTAAAATCCATGTCAGATAATAGCAACAAATAACAGGGCAAAGACTTAAACAAATTCAGCTATAATCATAAAATAAAAAACAACAGAAAGCCACAGTATCATCCTCAGGACTAAAAAATATATATGACACAATTGTATATGAGAAGATTAAGATGTTAAAACTTGAAAGTTTCAGTCTGCAATCCTATGCAATCCTGGGAGGTTCGGAATTCCCCCCTCCAAAAATGGGCAAAGAGGTCTGCCCTCCGAGGGGGAGATCCAACCTTGGCTTCCTCTCCCAATCCCCACAGAAACATCCATAGCCATTACCTTCCTGATGTCAGTCCTCCAATGTGAAGTCAGGAAAAAGGGGGCATTTTGAGGGAGGCTTTGGATCTAAAGACCACCCAGTAACTGGACAGACCCCCAACTGGGGCTGGGCAGGTTATGTTAGTAAATAATTTCCCTTCCCTCCCATTGCAAGTAATAGTTAAAACACACACAATCCACATGGGAATTGGCGGAGGGGGGGGGAGCAAACACCTGCCATGCTCAGTTCCCACTCTGGATTTCTTTGAGGCTCCAGTCTCACAGTGGCAGGTTAAAACAAATTTTAAAAGGCATGGGAAAAGGGGGGAAATAACCTTTGCTGGCTGCAGAATTCAGAAGTAGGAAGAGCACCTCAAGATGGGACTTTACTTTTTGAGGGATAAATAAATTTACCATCATATCATTAGGTAACGTGATCCAATGTGACTTCTATTAACTTTATACCAAAGACACCTAAAATTATGCTCCAGCCCTGCTTTCCCTAATATAAAAACTGCCATGTTTCTCTTTACTTCTGTTTCCTACCTCACACTCACATGGGATCTTCATTTTGTCCAGGGAGGTTAACTACGCAGAGGTTTGGTGACAACCAAGACAAGAAAGTTGAAGTTTGTACTTGCTGACATCTAACTATATTAATTAGTAAGTGGGACTCACCACATATGCACAGCAGCATGAGACCTCCAGATAAATTCGGAAGCCATCCTCCTAACTAGTTCCTTACCTAATCAAGCCATCCAGGGCACATCCTGAATTGGCCAATGCAGGAAAACTCCATGCCTGAAATATTGCCACTATCAGTAAACACATAAGCACCCATTAAAGTTAAGAGACTTCCAACCAAAATGTGCATACAAAACCCTATTTTGCACATCACCCATGCCTTACACTCATCACCCATGGTGGGAAAAGGACAGCTACATGACCTCAACAACTAAGGGCATCCTTCTCTTTGATCTTGGGAAAATGCCTCCCTCAGGTAACCAACCTATGAGAAACCTACAGCTAGAACTCAATGTTCAGTCTCAGTGGCTTCAGTAAGGCCAACTTTGAGGACAACTCAGGCTGTTCCCTGCACTAGTTAACTCTACTCCCCCTCTTACCCTTCTCTCCAGTGCTCCTTGCCATTTTTATTTTTACACTACCAAATGGAACCAGCTTTGCACATGTTGGGATAGCTGATACAGCAAAGCCATCAGGCAAACTTACGCAGGTGACAGTTGGTCACATTGTGCCCATCCCGTGTAAGTGAAGCCATGCCTGCTGGCTCCCTTAGCCCCAGCCCTGCCATGGCACTCCTATGGTCCCGTGAAGGAGCATGTTCACTCCATTCCCCTGAGGGGGAGCGGGAGCTGCTCCACAGCAGCGGAAAGTGACAGCAGTATAACTCAGACTGTTATGTTATGCCTCTCAGACTACCCCAGCTTCAAAATATGGACTGCAAAGCTATGCACTGGTTAGGAAGTTTGCCACTGGTACTGCAGACTTCAAACACATGGACACATTTACATCAATGCATTTTAAAAACCAAATAAATCCAAGGCGTACACCGCTAGAATCCCTTAGTATGCAGGCCAAGTTTCATGTGTTTAGATTTCAGGGTCTTGGTGCTATGGCACTGATAGACACACATCCTCTTTTATTATTATAGATTCAGTTCTGTTTGAGATCTGCAGGGAACACGTGGCTTGTCAGTGCCTGTGTTCCACCTTCAAACTTTGCCAAGGAAAAGGCTAGTAAAGAGACATGAGAAGGTTCCACATGCCCAGGTCCCCACAATTAAAGCAACCATGGTGTCCTGGGAGCAAAGATAATCTTGTTATCCACAGCTTCTTTAAGAATTCTTCTTTCCCCGCTCTACCACCATTCTCTTCCCATCTGTCTCTCATTAAGATAGCCATGCTGCTCATCCTGCTATTCTGACCTCTCCTCAGGTAGGATTTGCCCACATGTCTGGTAGCACCTATTGCTCTCCCCTCTCCATTAGCATTAGACTTTCACTGTCTTCCCTTAGAGCTGGGATGGGCAACTTTGGGGGGGTTCCAGGGGCTATTTTCTCTGTGGGGCAGCTTGCAAGCTAAATTGGTTCCTTTTAGCACTCTATAGTGCTAAAATTGCTGATTTGTGATTACCGCTGCCAATTCACCAGTGTAGGGGTGGTGGGACCCACATGTGGCCCCACATGTTGCCCACCCCTACTTTTGAGTTAACCAAAGATTCCTGGTCCAAACTGAAGGGTACTTGTGGAATCAATGTTTAGCTTCTATTACATCCTTGAAAATTAATATTTTTATTTTGTTAGAACTGTTCATTCTTGATCATAAGCTTTTGTCCATTGTCTGATTGCCTCATGGGGCACCATAATTCTTCAACACTCGGAGGCTGCCATCATGGGGGCACCTCGGGACTTCATGGAGACCATGGCTTCCTGGGAGCTGCACCCTGTATCAACTGGACCTACCCATGTAGCCGGCCATGCGCTAGGCTTGGTTTTCGTCTCCGGAGAGGGAGGAAATGATCTGGAAATCGGGGGTATATACACCACTCCCTTGTCATGGTCAGATCACCATCTGGTAGGGCTGGATTTCTTGGTGCCACAACCTCTGCAGGGGTGAGGGACCTATTAGGATGGTCCGCCCCAGGCGTCTTATGGACCCAGATGGATTCCTGAACGTGCTTGGGGAACTGGAGCACGCAAACGGTAGCTCGGTCGAGACCCTGGTGGATGACTGGAATGCTGCAATCACCAGGGCATTAGACCAAGTTGCCCTGAAGCGCCCTCTTCGCCTGAACAGAGCTCGCACGGCACCTTGGTTTACTCCATCGCTGCGAGCTCTGAAGAGGGAGGTGAGAAGCCTAGAGCGCCGATGGCGTAAATCCCACTCTGAAGATGATCGGACACAGGTCAGAGCTGCATCTTCAGCCTACCAGGTGGCGGTGAAGGCAGCAAAGAAGAATTTCTATGCTGCCTCCATCGCGTCTGCGGAGTGCTGCCCCAGGAGGCTGTTCCAAGTGGTCCGGAGCCTGGTCGGTCCAGTTGCTCCGGATCCATTGGAACAGTCTAAAGCCTCCTGTGAGGCTTTAGCGAAGCACTTTGCAGATAAAATTGATCGGATTAGGAGTGGGATTCCATGCGTTGTGGACACAGTGGGTGAACGGGAGGAGGCCAGTGGCAGTCTGGTTTTGTGGAATCGGTTCCACTTCCAGCTTCTTCCTTCTGGTGGAGTGGACAAGGTGCTTTCTTCTGTTAAGCTGACCACCTGCTTGCTTGATCCTTGCCCGTCCTGGCTTGTTATGAGCTGCAGGGAAAAACTGAGTGGGGAGATCAGGGCGGTAGTGAATGCCTCCGAGGAGGGAGTGATGCCATCATCCCTTAAGGAGGCAGTAATAAGACTGCTTCTAAAGAAGCCCTCCTTAGATCCCCAAGGTTTGAACAACTATCGCCCAGTCTCCAATTTGCCATTTCTGGGCAAGCTGATTGAGCGAGTGGTGGGGGCTCAGTTGAGGGCACATTTGGATGAAGCCGATTATTTAGATCCATGCCAGTCGGGCTTCAGGCCTGGACATGGGACAGAAACGGCCTTGGTGGATGATATGAGGAGGGCTTTGGATAGGGGCGAATGCTCTTTTCTAGTCCTCCTCGATCTCTCAGCGGCTTTTGATACCGTTGACCACGGTATCCTCCTGGACCGCCTGGAGGGGTTGGGCGTGGGAGGCACTGTATTGCAGTGGTTCCGGTCCTTCCTCTCTGGAAGGTACCAGAGGGTAGTTCTTGGGGAGGAGGCTTCGAACCCTCAGCCGCTCACTTGTGGGGTGCCGCAGGGTTCCATCCTCTCCCCGATGTTATTTAACATCTACCTGAAGCCACTGGGAGCTATCATCAGGAGGTTTGGGGTGCGCTGTCATCAATATGCGGATGACACACAACTCTCCCTCTCCCTCAAGTCCTCACCAAGGTTGGCTGTTGAAACCCTGTCCAAGTGCCTGGAGACAGTGGGTGGCTGGATGGGAAGGAACATGCTGAAACTGAACCCCGACAAGACCGAGGTACTTCTGGTGGGACACAAGGGAAGGTTAGGGGATGTTGACCTGGTGCTGAATGGGGTACATCTACCCCTGAAGGACCAGGTCCGCAGCTGGGGAGTCATTCTAGACTCCCAGCTATCCATGGAGGCTCAGGTGTCAGCTGTGAGCCAGGCGACGCTGTATCAGCTCCATCTGATACGGCAGTTGCGCCCCTACCTTCCTAATCATCTGCTCCTATCAGTGGCTCATGCCTTGGTCTCCTCTCGCCTGGACTACTGTAATGTGCTCTACGTGGGGTTACCCTGGAAGACGGTTCGGAAGTTGCAGCTGGTACAGAATGCAGCAGCTTGCCTGGTTAAAGGCTGCCGCCGGTGTGATCACATCACTCCAGTGCTCAAAGAATTGCACTGGCTACCAGTTGTTTGCCGAGCCGAATTCAAGGTGTTGGCGTTGACCTTTAAAACCCTGTACGGCTCTGGTCCAGTCTATCTCAAGGAGCGCCTCCAGCAACATCAAGTAGGCCGCTCAACAAGATCCACCACGGATGGCCTTCTCCCTGTCCCATCAGCCAGAGAAACCAGGCTGGTGGGGACTAGGAGGAGGGCCTTTTCTGTGGCAGCCCCCAATTTATGGAACTCTCTCCCCAGTGACCTCCGCCATGCCCCTTCCTTGATTGGCTTCCGCCGGGCATTAGTGGCTTTTCAGGCGGGAATATGGGATGGGTTAGGATTTTTAATTGTGTTTTATACTGTGTGTGTCCCTGTATTTTATTGCATTGTACATCGCTCAGAGTGGCTGGATGTCTGGCCAGATGGGCGATTCATAAATATAATAAATAAATAAATAAATGTTTCTTCTGTACATATGAACAGTACATATGTGGACTAGGACATGAGGTAACATAACCCGTATTTTGTTTCTGGCTGAAGACAGCTCTGGCTAACTGCTGGATTTTATATCAGAAATGCAGGATCAGCCATTATTTTCTTCCTTGTTTCATCAGCAATATGTGCAACCTAAAATCTGCACAGCATCTCATACAGCCTAATCCGGTTAGGGCGCAATTTTATGCATGTTTAGACACAAAAAAGTCCTGCAATGGCTGGCTGGGGCATGCTGGGAGTTGTAGGACTTTTTTGTCTAAACATGCATAGAATTGCAGCCTAAGTCTGCAATCTCCTCCTACACCCCATTTTAAAACAGTGACTAAACTTGAAATTCTATATACACTTAGCTGGGCTAAATCCTACTGAGCTCAACAGTGCTTACTTACCTCTGTGTAGGCATGTATAGGACTGCATTCTCTATGCAGATTTTGTAGCTTCAACATTAAGGCTACAATACCATGCCCACTTACCTTGGGGTAAGCCTCATGGCATGTATTTCTGAGTAAACATGTATAGGACTGTACTGTAAGCTGGTCTTTTCTCTCCTCTACCCTCCCCCTTTATTTAACATCCAGCCTGATTAAGAGTTCTGGGGAACTCAAAAGCTTGCTCACTATTTTGTGACCTTTAGGTTAGTCCTAATAAAGATATTGCTCTATTGTGGATATTTAAATTGTGTTGTATTAACCAGTGTTGAGATATTAGGATACATGACAGGGGTACCCCACATTTGGAAGTGGCTTATGCTGGCTCAGCTCGTCTGAGTGTGGAAAACTAAGCAGGGTCAGGCCTGGTTATTACTTGGATGGGAGACCCCTCCTCTAGTTTCCTGCATATGGTCTATGAAATCTATGAAAGGGTTGCAAGAGTTCAAGTATCTCCAAATAACTTTTTAAAAGTATATTCCTCCTTTCCTTCAAAGAGCTTACGGTAACATACATGGTGCCCCATGTCTCAAGCCTTTTATCCTCCCAACAATCCTGATTTGAACCTGTTCCGTCTCTGACTACTGCACCACACTGGTTAGAGTTTAAGAAATTTTTTAATTCACAGGTTCGTCATTCTACAGACGATAAATCGATCCCAAGTTTTTTCTAATATAAAAAATTGCACTAATCATATCTTTTAAAAAATCTGCCTGTTTGCTAAAATGTACATGGGATGCAGATTTTAGCAACCAACACTAAAAATCCTATGCACACCTACCCAGGAGTAAGTCCTACTGAACTCAATGGGACTTACTTCTGCGTAGACACGTCCAAGGATTACACTGTAACAGTCCCATTATAAATCATTTGTGGCGGTCTTCCCGCCATAAGTCTTTCGAATACCAGCAGCAGTCAGGTCCAACCTGTTACTATTTAATCACCTCACATTAACTACACGATTCCTCCCCTCCCCCGCGCGGGCGCCACTCCGGCCGTGAACGCACGCACAAACCCCCTGCCGTGACAGTTGTGGCGGGAGCAGGACGCGGGGGCGCGCGAAGAGAGGCGAGGTGTGGGGGGAGGGCCACAGCCGAGGGAAGAGGCGCCAGCGAGCGCGTTCCTGCACGCACTCACGCGCACATAAGGGGCGCGCGCTGCTCCGTGACCCATCTCACTGAACAAAGGATTCTTGCTAGAAATCTCCTCTACAGACCTAAAATGGCGTCCGAGCTCTCCGAATACCATAGAGATAAAGGCGGGGTCATATAGAAAAGGACGGACGGGAGAGGCGAATGGGTAGAGTGGCTGCCTCTATCGTGGAGCTTCTCTGCTCATCTCCGGCTTCCGACTCTTTGGTAGTAGTTTTTCAACGGGGAGGGAAGGGAAGCTATCAGCGTTGAGCGGCGTTATTATGGCGGGTGAGGAAGAGACCAAGGATTCGGAGAAGGTAATGAACCAAAGCGGCGGCAGAGACGGTCCCGCCAGCTCCGCGGTAGCGGCCATCTACGGCCTCTTGGCGTCACGGCGCCAGCCTTTCGTGCCTAGGGAACCACTGTCGTAGCCTCTTTTGGATGTATGAGGGGCTTTGGCTTCCTTAAAGGAAATGATCTCTTTGCAGTCAAACTGGCATAAGAGCCGCCTTGATGGGATCAGACTACGGTTAATCGAGCCGAGGGTTGTGTTTCCAGTAGCGTCCACCCAGATGCCAATGGACTCTCACTAGCAGGCTCTGATAGGTGTCGCCTTCCCCCACCCACCCAGCTAGTACTCAAGAGATACACTGCCTCTGAACAGGGAGGTTCTGTTTAATTATCGTGGTGGCTAATTGCCGTTGATTAAGCTCTTCTCTGGAAAATTGGATGTAGAAAACCCAGGGCACGCTTAGATTAAATCCTGTAACACCAGCTGAGATCCGAACTAGTCCTGTCCCATCCCAAATTCCACCTGCACTTCGCATTCTTATCCTCGGGACGGTGACAATATTGCTGGCATTGGCAACGCCATTACTGTCAGATTCCGTGCTAACACAATCTTTGAAAACAAAAAAAAAATCCCTGCCACCCAGTAACCTTTTCTAGGAGAGAGGAGGGGAGAAGGCAGCAGAAGGAAAGAGCAAAAAATCTTGCTGAAGGGATTGAAAAGTCTTTAAACCAAATATGGCTAACTTAATCCTGTTAGGCTGGTAAATTATGAAGTTATTCGTATTGATATGTGTCGATACACAATGTAACGAGATATCATTTCCACTATCTTGAAACATAACATGCTTACTATCGTTCTAATATTATAAAAATAAAATACATTTTAATAACTCATGTTTACATATTATGCTGTATCTTTAGAATTATAAATGACAGAATTAATGAAGTACCTCTACCGAACAATAGAAATGAAGAGAAATTGCAGAGCAACATGGTGGGTTGCATCTTGGTTCTCCAGCTGCTGTATGCTCAGCTCCTACTGAATGTTGTCAAAATGTACTTTTTAAAAATCTTAGAAAATTCTGGCCCTTTATTCATGAATTTTATTCAAGTCAGCATTGGGCTCAGTATTTCCATGATAATGTAACAGTAGCTCTAAATACTTAAATTCTTATCTTTTGTTTTATGCTCCCTCTTCCCTGAGTGGTGGGAGATAGAAGTCAAGCTTTTAAAGGGCCCCTTTGCTCTTGGAAAAAACAATTCTTAATTATTTTTATTTGCAAATGTATAGGCTGAACAAGTGTTGCAGCAGGTACAGAAACAGTTACACTCAAGCAACAATGCTAGATACAAAGCAACATCGGCCCCAAAGCAATAATAGCACCTTTTAAAACCAAGAAGTACCGTAGTTATCACCAGAAATCTCTTAGGGTGCAATCCTTTGTATGTTTAGACAGAAAAAAAGTCCTACAATTTCCAAGCATTCCCCAGCCAGCACTGCTTTTTTCTGTCTTAACATGCATAGCATTACACCATTAATTAGTTAAAATAATCTTTTCTTCTTTATGATCCACAAGGTGACTCACAAATAAAATAATACACTTAAAAAATAATATAAATATTTTTATGCCACCCTTCAATTACCTATATTCCCAGATTGGTTTACCAAAATACCACATTGTGTGTGCAGCAGCAAAAGAAAATGCAACAAAGCCATAAGCAGCATAATCTCTGCAATAACCATGTCTTTAACTGCCATTGAAACCTAACTAATGACTGAATGAGGTGGGTCTCCTTTGGGAGAGAGTTCCACAAAGTAGGTGCTACCACTGAACAGGCCTTGTTTTGCAGAGCCACCCACTACACTTCAAACGGAGGTGGGAGAATATGGAATAGAGCCTTGGAAGACTAAGGAAATGGCTCATATGGGAGGAGGATGTCATTAATATATCCTGGTCCCAGATGAGCTGGAACATTGGGGTGCTCTGTAGATCAGTCGCTACAGGGTAGGACAGCAGTCCCCTATCACCATCTTCCGTAACCTATCATCCAGGAAATATGGGAATCACCACAATATGATGCCACCCCATGCAGAAATGTGGCTAAGAAGCACAATGTGGTTGACAGCATCAACTGCTCCCCCTGTCCAAACACAAACAGTTCCTTTCAGCTCTCCATGTTCCACAATGAGTATAATTCTCACAACCCCTTCCGCCCTGCAGATGTGTGTTAGCTGACTATCCAAATGACAGGTGATCTGAAGCATGTTTTTTCCATTGATAAGCAAAGCATCCTTTGGTAGTGACCAAGGAATGCAACCTGAGGTCAAATGACGCTTGGAATAGCAACATATCATTAGAACAGCTTTCTCTTTTAAAAATCTACCATGCCATAATGATTAATAAGATAAGTTATTTTCCTATAATAGTTATGTAGGAGACTTTTACTAGGTGCAGCTTTTCCTGTCATTGTGGTCCAGTGGGAGAAGCTGTGCCTGCTAAAATTCTCCATCTCACAACTGTTGAAGGGATAGGAATAATGAACTGAACTGAATTTGGCACTCCTATCGGGTAGGTAGATGTTGTCCTTGTTCATTAGAAAACAATATAATAAAATTGCATTGGTTCTGTGAGAAAGGTTTGATGTCATTTTTTTTCCTTCCCAAGTCTTTTAAGCTGCTGGGAATACTTGATGTCAAAAATGTCCCTTGTGCTCGAGAATCAGTGCTCTATGGATCATTGGGTGCTCTAGCTGTGGGCCTTGGACACTTTTTGGCAACTAGTAAGTAAAAGTTGAAGACCCATGTAAATATGCTTGTATGTCTATTTGTGTGTAATGTTTTCTGTTTCTATTCTCCCTTCTCTCTCTCATACTGCTCCAATCTCTTGCAATCCATACATCACTTTAATACACACACAGTTACAGTTGATTAACATTTTGAAGTGTTGCCTACTTCCTTCTCTTTAAACACCTTCCCAGCAAAGGCATTCAGCCCTATCTGTTCCTAAACTTCATATACTGACAGTTCTTTAAACTTCCAAGCAGTTGGGATATTCATAAACCTATCTTGGCAGCTGAGTCAATAACAAAAGGCGGCTCATTTCAATTGATGAAAATTAGATAACTTTCAGCCAATAGCTAGAGTCTGCATTATTTACATTTTTTTTAACACAACCTGTATTTGCCGCCATTATTCCCCTTTTGTCAACTTTATCTTATGTTAGTGTGTTTGCCAAATTACCCCTAATTTTCTGCAGTTTCATTCTGTGATTTAACATGTAATCTCATGGGGCTAAATCCAATACACAAGTGGACATCTGCTTGCACAGTGGGAGTTACCCTTCCCCTCCTCCCTCTGCACACACATGCACACACACACTGCATGCAGGGGAGGCTGCAGGGGAGAAGGGAAATTTAATCTGCAGTGGTGACCATTCCACTGGTGGAAAGACACTATGGTTACATTGGGCTCTGTACAACCATAGTAAGTGTCCTAAAGGTTATCCAAAGCTGGCTTTCACTTCAGAAATCTGTAAATACTTCTGAAATATGCTCCTTTGTTTTTCTATGGGTTTCCTTTCTTCTTGCTGCTTTGTCTGTCTGCATACCTTAAATATGAATAAGCTTCTCTTTCCCCTCCTCAGGCAGAGTGAGACGATCCTGTGACTTTGGAGTGGGAGGTTTTATCCTGACAACACTAGGATGTTGGTGTGTATGTTGTTTGTGGAATTATGACAAACTAGTACTGCAAGTTTTGATTGTCCCATAATCATGCAGACATGATGAAGAAGGGTACATTTTGGGTTCAGCTCTCCCCACGTCACAACATGCCAGGCCATTCCTGAGGATATGGCAGGAGGCCCATGTGCATCTCCTGCACCCCTCTCCATCCCTTTTGCCTGGAACTTCACATGGAATTCACAGGGTGATTCAGTGTAGTCCAATTTCATGTCTACTATCTTCACTGATGCAAATGACAAGGTGTTCTTCCAACTTTTCCATATATATATTGTTTCCAGTTCTCTTTATGTTCATTTGTTTTAAAATTATGTTTAGGCCATCGTTAAGTGTAGAACCCTCTCAAAGCAGCCTAATTTTTTTTTTTTAATGGTAGGGGGAGAGGGGCAACAGCAAATAAGAGTAGGCATGCCTGTATTCCTTCTTATAGCATCCTAAGGGGGAGGGGCGTGGTGAGAGCAGTCCTATCAATATAAGTTTGTGTGAACCAAGAGTTGGAAGGGAGGCCTGTTTTCTGGCTGCCGGGGCCTGAACTAAAATCAGAAATATAGGGCTTCTTTTCTGCTAGCAGGAGTATTCCAAGTGGAGTTCCTCAGAATGCTTTGCCGATTCTCCCTTACCTCTGCTGACCCCCACGTCACCTCCCCCCACTGTTCCAGAGGGTCCCCCAACTCTCCAGAACAGATTTGTTGGGGAGATAGAGGGACTGCAGGGGAAAGGGGGAATCAACGAAAATCACATCCTCCCCACTTCTGTCAATAGAAATGCTTCACTGGATCAGAAGCCTTCTGTAGATGGAAAGAAGCATCCCATTCATGGAAGATGGACCCTAGATCCAAGCCAGATAGATACACACACACCTATTCTTTTGTTCTCAATCGTATCTGAGAAAGTTCTATAAAACATTTTTAACGCTGGTTCAATATGACATCTGAACAAGAATTGGATTTTCTCTAAAGAAGGAAAAGGGATAATACCTGCTCTTTTTCTTTCTTAAGGGTTCATTGTAGATACAATAATGCAAAACTAAGGATTCAGCAACGCATGATTCAAGAAGGTATAAGAAACAAGATTTTGTTTGAAAGTACTCAGTTTGATCCAGAGAAGAAAACAGTAACAAGCAGTGAAGGAAGCCGTTCATAGCTTTTGGCAACAATGCTTAAATTTGTAGTGCTTATCTGTAACTACAGTATGAAAACTAATCTGCAAAACCATGGAACTTGCTAAATGTTAGGCAAAAGTAGCCGGCCTTTCTAGCAGTGGGCTGTCTTCTAGATCCACTTTGCATTTTGCTTTTACCCATGCTTCATCTTTGGTTTCTATGTAAATGTAACATGACTTGCTTTTTGGGGCGGGGCAGTTTACTGCTTCAGAATGGCGCTAAGTGATGCTTAAACATATCTTCAAAAACTGCTAGTGTAGAGATGGAAGTATTTTGATTTTGGAAGGTTATTCAGTAATGTAGAGTTGCAACCAATATAAATTAGACCTTAATTGTAACAAAATCTAGGCAAAGCTAAGCATTAGCTTTAATGCATGGGGAACCTGTCCCCCTCCAGATACTGTTGGACTTGAACTCCCACCCCCGCATTAAAGGCTGCAAGCCAATACCTGGAAGTAAGCCCATTAAACACAGTAGGACTGACTTCTGAGCAGACATGGAGCAGTCACATTGATCTGCAAGGGATAGATAGAAGCATGAATTTAGCTCTTTTCTCCCAACTAAATAGGATAACTGTATCAAGTCCTCTGTGCTGATTAGCAGTTTGCCATGCACACCCTCAACCTTGTTTAATGGGGATATGAAAGTATAGTGCTATGTGAAATATTCTTGCTTGTTCTTTGTTCTAAATAGGAATATGAATTTTCTGCACTGAAATGTAAAAATGCTTCACAATCACTGTGCAAAGTATTTACCAAGCTCTCTTTGTATTTTGACAGTTTTGTACCAGACTTCAATTTCATTTCAAGTTTCTGTATCAGGTTTTATGTACCACCTTGCCTGTTCCTTACAGTACTTGTACATATGCATCTCTAGGAAGACATTTCCACCTTCAATAGAGGTTGATATGGTAGAATATAAAGTACTCTTCACCCTTTTGTGTAGAGCAGGAACTATAAAGTAGGATGCTGAAGTAAGACACACACTGCCATAACCCCCATTCAAGGCTGCTACTTAGGAAGATGGATAGGAATAACAGTTGAAGCATTTTTTGCTGTAACTGTTCTCAGTGAAGCTGGCATGCCTTGCTATAGCAGTTGCTGCGAACACAAGATGAGTGCTATTGCACTCACATCCTACTTGTGGGTTTCCCACAGGCAGCTGGTTAGCTACTGAAGAAAATGCTGGACCAGATAAACCCATTAGGTAAGCTACTGTTCAGTGTTTCGTTTTTGAAGCATTTTGCCTCTGTGGTGGGAGTTGCAGCAAACACAGCAAAAGAAATAACTTGTTTACACAAGTTGCCTTTGGGCCTAAACAGCTTCTAGTAACCTTACTGTCCCTGAGCATTTTCAAGTTTACTCTGATCACTTGCCGAGACTACATATTCTGCTGTTTTCAACTGAAGTTATTTTTTAAAAATGTACAGGTGGTTGTCAATAAATCCACGTTTTCTTCTATTAGAATTGATCATATTGAATCTCTTGGTATTGTAATAGTTTACTGATCTTGCAGGGTTTTTATACTTGGGCGCTTAGTATAAATTCCAGTCCTTTAACTGGACATTTAACAATACATTAAGGAGCCACATGTACGTACTTATTGCAGGGCTATGGAAATTGTACTAAGTCTGTCTTGTGGTACCTTAAAAGACCAACGAAGTTTATGCCAGAATAAATTTGTTAGTCTTTTAAGGTGCCACAAGATTTGTTGTTTGTACTTACTTGGGAATAAGCTCTAATGAACTTAGTGGGACTTTTAAGCATGCATAGGATTGCACAGCAGTGTACAAAACTGATTTCTACAAGAATGAAGCAAATGATACTTGAATTATGCAAAAGCCATGCTTCCTTTTCCAAGCCTTACATGTTTGTCTTTACCATAATTTTATAATCACCCAGAGCCTAAAAGAAAGCACATGCACATCTGCCCATGTGTAACAGTGGGAAAGTGTAGTAAATACCAGGCAGAGAGAATATTTGAAAGGCAAATTTCTTCCTTTACTTTGGATAAAAGGATACATCAGCCACCACATATGAATTTGTCTAGTGAATGCTACCTTCTTTTGCCCCCTTCCCTGCAAGCCTTGTACAATATTTCTCCATGAAGAAAAAGCAGGTTTATCTACTAGCCCTGCTTCTACCAAAGATTTTAATTTAGGAAAGGTGCATTAAGCAGGATAAGTGAATTGTATCCCTGCCTCTGTTCAGCCCACCAACCCAACCTGTGCTAATTTAGGCAAAATTGAGTACACATTTAAATCAAGTGGTGATGCAACCTAACCCAGTTCTTCCTCCAAAATTGATATCCCAAGAGATGGTGTCTAACAAAAACCTTATCTACTGTTATTTAACAACTATGGTATATTGATGGCCCCGTTCATAATGCACTACAGCAGGCTTCCCAAACCTGTTGCCCTCCAGACATGCTCGCTGGGGGGGTGCTGGAAGTTGTTCGAACACATTTGGAGGGCACCAGGTTGGAGAAGGCTGCACTACAAAGACTAAAAAGTATCTTGTATTTAATAGTGCAACTTAACTGGCATTTGATGGAAAACTACATTGTAAAGGCAGATAGCTTTTGATCCATCAGTTGCTTCTTCGACGAGTAATTAGAATAGTGTAGACATCAGTCTTCAAGACCGAAGCTTTGGTTAGCAAGGTATTTTTGACTACACAGCTGTAACTACAGTTGCTATGTTTAGATACCATTATATCTATGGTCTAGATAGGTCACAGCCTACAAAAGTCAACTAAGTAACTATTTTGAAACATTACCAGCCAAAGTAACACAGGCTTTAATCAGGCTGTGTTGGGTATTGCATACCTTCAGTATAGCAAGAGCTCCTATCCAAAGCTTACATTTATAAAAGCTGTTTTAGTATGTCTCGTTTTAGGATCATGATTTTCAAAGCATGAAAAATCTTAAGTCATGGGTATGGAGTCTATACACCTGCATCTTTCACTCTGTAAATAGAGTTTGCATCAAATTGCTCTCCTAAATGAACTATGCCCTATGAACTATTAGATAGTAATAGAGCTACAAAGTATTTGCACACTACTTAAGTGTAATCTGTGATTGCAGAGGGTTAGCTGTTACTTCTCAACACCATGTTACTCAAACTCAATAGAGGATTTTACAGCAACTTAGGGCTCAACTTTCTATTTGTCATGTCTAAACACGCCACTCCCCACCCCACAAGGTAGAAGATTGTAGGCAAAATCCCCCTGGTTTCATTAATCAGTGTGTCCGTTTCCCTCCTGTGAAGCAACCCAGTTACATGTATCACAAAGAATCTAGTAAAGAAAATACTTCCCTATCGGCTCCACAAGTAATTTGGAGTTTGATATCCCAATACTATGTTGGCAAGATCCACGACTCCCACTAGCCATGTTAAAGTACTGCTAGAAAGAAAACTGGTGAAAAGGAAGAATGTGATTATAAAAACATTCATAGTAAGGTGTGACACATTTTATATAGCACTATCAGTGTCCATCTCAACCTTCCATCCTCCAAATGTATTGGACCACAATTCCCATCATCCCCAAATAGATGACAGGTGTGCCTAAATTACACTAGCTTGCACAATGCACAATCATGGCACCCAATACATTACAAAGGCAGTGTTTAGACACAAGGTTAAAAATCAGTGTGGCAATAAGCCACCAAATCCTTGACAGTTACTGTCTTAGACCTGATACCAACATTTCTACTATGAGACATAGCAACATCCTTAAGATATCGGGTCCAGTCAGTTGTCTAACATGTTTCACAAGGCAATTTCCCACCCTTGAATACCGATGTGGCTAGCGTAGCTACCCCAAGTAGAAACCAAGCAGTAATAGTACTACAAATAGAACAGCCAAGCACATATGGACTCCTGCAGATATAAACCCCCTCCCCCTCCAAAGCTGCAATCCTATCCACTTACCCTGGAGTAAGTCCCAGAGAAATCAATGGGGTTTACTTCTGAGTAGACAGGATTTTGTTGCTAGCAGTTAAGAAACATGCTGGCCATAGGTTTTTTGGGTTGTTTTTACAAACCACAAATACTGAACTTAGTAACTGATAAATGCCAGAATTACTTGAACATATGTAATTACCAGTCATTCATTTTTGAGTAACCTTTAGCAGAATTGGCTGAGGTTGAGCAATTTACTTCAGAACTGACATCTACAGCTACCTCTATATATTCTCTCCACAACACTGTTCCCCATATATAACTTGCTTCACCTTTATCAAATACTAATCATAAGGCAATTCTTGCAATATTAAAATCTGACCTATGCTGAATTCTACTAGTGGTTGTAAGGCAAGCCACTTTCAGCCTGTACTAAAGGAATTGTACTGAACATCCTTACAAGAGTTTTGTTAAGATTAGTGTATGACAAGTATATTTCCATCCATTTCATGAAATTCTGGAATTTCTCCGTTAAAAAGAGTGACTGGAGTCCTAAAGGGGAAGTAGGGGAACATACAATTCCATATGGCTTGTCAGGAGTCAGGTTGCTCAAACAATGTAGCAACTGTTTTTCTCTTGTGTGAAAGCATGCATGTAGTGTGTATATACACCTCACTACATTTGTGCATCCTGCTTCTGAGTCATTAAAGGGATTTTAGACCAATGTGGTAAGAATCCCAGAAGAAGAGTAAAATGATTTTATTTTATTGCAAACAAACGGCTAAAGTTAATTTCTCCACCCACTTTCTTTAGAGAAGTAAATCAGCAGGCTAAGGAGACACACCCATCTGAGAACTAACATGATTAAAAATTAGATATAAAATGGGTGAATCACAATTTCATTTGTTTACAAAATGGTGGAGTTTACTACTACAAGCACACTAAATACACAGTATTTGTGGGGAAAGGGTTACAGACACACAGCTAACTTCATATAGATCCCATTAGACAACTGGATTTACAACAAGTTTGTTTAATAAGAAATGGGCAGAGCCAGCTTTTTCAGAATCAAAATGCAGAACAAATGGAAAAAGTTGATGGTGTGTACCTTCACAAGTTGAGCCTCCACAGACAAATGCAACCAGGTTTTACATGCACTCCACCTTCACTATTTAGCTTTAGGTTTGCTTTGCCCCCCTCAAAAACCATTTGCCAAATTAAAAAACAAAAATACACCCTAGTTTATTGCCAAAAGACTATTCTGATTTCCCTTCCCTCTTCCATACCTAGAAACTGCATAGAGAGGATGGAGTGGAAGATGGAGTGTAATGCACATTATTTACATTGTATTAATATTCATGGGGGGCACAAAAAGCCTGGTTGCTAACTTTTCTGTTGTGATGACTCACGACTGTTTCTTAGAAATTTGGGGGGGGGGGGGGAAGAGAAAAGAAAATCTTTAATAAGAGGACACCAGATACAAAGCAACATTTTACTTTTGTTGTGGTAAAAAAAAGTCACATTTTACAGATAAAATGTAGAACCCTGAAATACTGACACATTCTCTTATCGTGCACAACGCTGAGGTTCTCTTAAGATTCACTTTAAAACTGCAATTAAAAATGTACAAAAAAAAATCAAAACCCACAAAGCTTCTAAAAAAGGAACCTGCAGGCACTTCCTCTTGTGGAATGTTTAAAAAGTTAGCCTACTAAAGAAAACAGTCGACTTCTTGTGAAGGTTTTGAAGAAATATGGATCAGTTCATTTTATTTGGGAATTCAATAGTATCCTTGGTGATAATGCTGACTCCATGGCTTCTGACCCCAGAATTGCTGCAAAAGAATTAAGATAAAAGTAGTTACATATTGTGTCAAATATTACTTTTTATTTAAACTACTTAATGCCATATGAATGTTTTGTAGGAAAGGAATTACAAAGAGCTTCCGATGCATGCGAGACGAAGGAAAGACTTCTGTATAGAAGCTTGACATTCCACTGCTAGCATACAATACAGGTGCTATGTAGTTACAGACCAACTCTCACTAACTTTACTTATTTTTATTTCCCACAAAGTTTTCCTAAGCCCTGCAAAAAATTGTTGTCCAGACATGCTTAAGATTACATATTTTGCTACAAACTGAGAAAGTCTACTTACACCCTGCTGCCACTGGTTGTAGCCCTGAGACTGATTTTTGTAGCCACGATTGTTCCCCCTTCCTCTGAAGTTCTGCAACAAAACAAGTCCAAGAAACAGATTTACAATGGTTACTTGTTAAAGATTTGGATGGGCACTGGCCAAAAAAAGCATATCATAGAACTATCTGGTAACAATTTCATAGGATTTCATAGGATCATAGAGTTGGAAGGGGCCTACAAGGCCATCGAGTCCAACCCCATGCTCAATGCAGGAAACTAGAGGAGGGGTCTTCACACAGAAAATTTCAGTTTTTACCAACTTCCACTGATGGTAGTCTGTTGCATCAATCAGCTAGCTTTTAAAATTCCTCACATTAAATTTCTAACTGCTAAGGTATCATTCTGATCAAGATAAAGCAAATTTCTCCTTCAAGCGTCTTGCTAGTCAGTACTGAGTTTTCAGACCCAGTACTGCTCCTAAACATGTGCAAGAATCAAAGGGGCTGGACAAGACCATGATCTGTGTAAGTAATTCCACATGCTTTCTTCATGTGATATGTTGAAAGACTGCATGCAAGATCTCACAAGAAGCACAACTGCAATGTTGCACAAAGTATATATGAAATCTGTGATATGGCTCTAGGACTCCAGTAATTCCTTTAGTCACTATATTTTAAATGATCACCTTCTCAACCTATGCATCACACTTTGTTTTGAACTCCCATTTAGTTTCACAACTTTTGCATTAAAGCTTAGCAGAAAGTGACACCTAGCAAGTGGTCTAAAAGCAGTTGATGCTGTCCCACTGCCAATGCTAAACAGATGTGGACCTCATGAGTTATTTGGGTGGAGACCAGCGGGAAACCTACATAAGAGTAGTGCAAGTATATAATTTAAAAACCTGTTTAAATTTAGCAGGAAATTGATTCAATTCAGCATATTTTGTACAATATTTGTTAGATGTAAGAGCTTCAGGAATGCCAAAGTACCTTTCAGGATGTTTTTTTAAAAAACAAACAAAAACAAAACAGAACCAGGACTGGTTGCCAAAAACATTCAAACACAAGGTTCAGACAGAAATGCCATCTTCCTGGCTACAGCAATCAATTACCTGGTTATAGTTTCCTCTGTTGGGCATTCCACCTCTGTTGTAATTTCCTCTGTTTGAATATCCACCTCCACCTCCACCACCTCTAGCAGGAAAGACAGGACCACGAGGGTATGGATAGCCTATTGCTCCGCCACTGCCACCACCTCCTCCACCTCCACGTTGGGGCATATTGCCACCTCTCCTGTTATATCCGCCACGATTTCCAGGGACTGTGGGAAAACGTTTATTAGAGTGGTCCTACGGTATGTTTTTAAATTAACCTGACTGTGGTTCTCAGAAAAAAAAAACACCTGTAAAATAATCACTGTCCTTCATTACTCAGTCTCTTGTCAGTTTGCTATAGTAAAGGGTGAACAGTTGAACATGGAAGCCAGAATTCAAATCTGAACTTAAAAGCAGTTCTAGGTGGCTCTGGGGAAGTCAACTACAAAATTTGATTAAAGCCCCCAAACTGAAGTTGTTTCAAGAACTGTTATGGGGAAAGTGACAAGCCCCACCCCACTGAAAATGTGTTCAGCCACCCCCTCTGGCTTTGAAAGTTTTATCAGGCACTGTTCACATACTTTCAATATGATCTTCACAGCTAAAATGGCTAGGGTTTTGTTTTTTTACTGAAAGCTTCACTAGATGAATATCATTGTCATTTCCCTACAAAAACATGGTTTCAAATGTTATTTTACAAAAAAAAACCTTCTTTCTCTCTCACTGCCTAGGCTCTTTTTAGGAATTAAGACACTGCTTCCATCAATAAAAGTCTACTATCTCCACAGCCCTTCTCTTCTTCGGACCGTGTCGCTTTTTCCTATAAAATATAAAAATATTAAGAGGGAAAGTTTAGCAATACAGTCTACCTCCTCCTCTGAAGTTGCCACGCATGTTAAATCCACCACGTCCTCTCTGTCCACCTCTGTTAAACTGGTTTTTACCACTCTTTTTATTACTTTTCTTTGAGCCAGTGTTCTGTTTTTTTTCTGGAGGAAGGGCCTTCTTGCTTTCTTCTTTGTACTGCTCCAGAAGCTTCTGGGCTTCTTCTTTTTGCAACTCTACGTAGATTATTTCATCAAAACATTCTGACACCTCTGGCAGAGTAAAATTGCCTACAAGATAGAGAGTCCTGAATATTTAGTACTTATTTTTGAAGCCATTAGAATAAGCCAAAGTTCCCCTCCTATATAAAAGGAATGTAAGACAAGTAATGGTCACTCAAAATACTAGGAACAAGGTTATTGAAAACATTCTCCCTATTAAGTTGTACCGGGAACACATGTCTACTAAACATGTTTAGCTTCGTTTCTAGGGCACTTTATGCCAAGACAGCTTTGTGCATCTGCATGAAGCATATCATGACTGAGTAGTGTTAAGGGCTGCAGCAGAGGGAACACAATATAGTGTTGTCTTACAAAGTTACAGAAGTCTTCCAGTTTGTTTTTTTTAAAGAGGCATTAACTGTTTTAAGGCAAGAAATTTTGAATCTTTAGATTTTACATTATTCCTTTAAACAGATACTCAACATCCTAGAACACAGTATAGATTATGTTCCATGCCTTTCATTTTGAGCACTGCATGCTCTGGAAGATCTTTTCCCTCCACCTCTGCCTTCTTTTGTGTTCTTTGCTTGTAGTCTTCATCTTTTGGGCAAACAACAACTGCTTTGCGCTGGAAGCCTGCAAACAGGCACATTTTTCTCCTCTGCGCAGCTGCAGACACATTTGTCTGAAAAAAATGCAGTAACTTACTACACGTAGCTGTCATTGTTAGAGCTAAGTTAAATTAGTGTGCTTAGATTTCACCTCCACATGTATAATGCAATGAAGTTTACAAGTAGAAGGAAGTTATCTACATGTTAGGCCCTAGATTCTAGGGTAACCATTCTCCCCGATTTCAAGTATATTACGAACTTGAGTACAATTGCTGTAATTTCACCTTTATGCCTCAAATATATATTGCATCTCCCACTGAAGTTTAGAATCTAAACCCCTTACACAAATTGCAGATTAATTGCATTTTGGTACACAATGAACTCTAGCCCCCATACCTGATCCAGAATAAAGTTCCGTTTCTTACGAGCAGCGATCTCAATAAACTTGCCAAGACACTGTGGTGCTCTCTGCAACAGTGTGTTAAGTTTTCCAGTATCAGCCATCTGCCGCTTAAAACCTGCAACCTATAAAAACCAACGTTAACCAACGTTCATTGCCATAATTCTCCCCAATTTTCCATGTGTATGTCTTCCTTTCATCATTACCAGATTCATTTAAGTGATTGTAAAATTTCTAAAATTATGCCATTTTATCCAAGTTTTTCTAAGACTCAAAAGAGATCAGCTCCTAAGAATTAGATATGCCTGCCCAATTCACCCCATCTTTCAGAGGCCTACTTTTTTTAATGAAATGTTTCAATCCTGCAAATAGCCTGTTGCAAAGTCTTTCGTAACCATGGACCCAATCTACTATCAGAATGCCATGCAAATAATAAAAACAGTTGTCTCACCTGAACAGCCTAGAGCTTAAACACCTGATCAGGTCTGTGTATTTTTCATCGGAAGTTTCAATACTGCAATTTAACTAAGTTAAAGGATCTGGGTACACGTTCATTATAAACTTTTTACAACTTGGAAATGGGCAGTTCAGACAGTTCCCCACCCCCCACCCCAAGCAACTTTTAGTGGTTCTAACCATCTATGAACAAGAACCTTAAATGGAATAAGATTCCACTATAGAAAGTTTCCAAATACATTACCATAGGGCTACAATGTTAAAACAGTCAATATGTATAGGATTGTGCTGCAAATTAACTTGTTGCAATAGTCAGAACTCACCATCATTTTGTCCATAATAGTATTTGTTCCAAGGATGTTGTACTTTCCAGGGTTTTCTCCTGCATGTTTAGTGACCCATGTAGTCTTCCCAGCTCCAGGCAAGCCAATCATCATCACCACCTAATGAGAATTTAGCCATTATTCTAGTTAAGTGGGGCTTTAAACAACTTTCCTCTATACCCAAAATGCAAAGCAGACAAGACTCTTGTCATTTGTGCCACCTTGGTCAAGTGACTTAAACCGTAAACTATGCTTCCTTTCGTGCTGCAGGGCACACCGTGGCAAGTTGGCATCCACTCATTAATGTTTTCATGAAGACAAATTCTCAAATTAGCACTTTGATATTAGTTCAGAGTGGACAATTACTTACTTCACAGTCTTTCTTGTGCTCTGGTCCCTTGGGTCCTCTAACTCTATCTTCCAAGGGAACATTCTGGATGAAGGTATACCCTTCTGGTATGGGGAAGTAGGGCTCATCCTTCTGCCCAAAGTTGAATTCAACTGCACAGTTATGGCAGAGAACATGTGGGAAAATGGGCCTTTCAGAAAGAACTTCCTTACTGATCTTGAAAGCAATTCCAAGTTCCTGTCCATTTTTTGAGTAAGAGAGTTCCACTTCATCACCATCAAAATTCTGTTGTAACAGAAAAATGTTTTGTATTAACGTAATGGCAACTCATAAGACAGAGTCATTTATTAGAAGCAAATCCTGAACTTATGAGATTAGTAGTTGAGGTTTAAAACTTGAAAGCCAAGCAGAGATATAGCAAAGAGTCAACAAAATAAAGTTGTAGTTACTTGAACTATTGTAGAACGTAATAAAAAAGCACAACAGCAGCAAATAGTAAGGATTCACAATCGAGATAAAGAAATAAAGGAAGACTTACAGCAAAACATCCGATCACATCATTTTCATCAAATTTCTCACCAAAGTCTTCAATCTCACAATTGCATGTCTTAATGCCTTTTAAGGAGTATCCATAAGAAAATTCTTCCTCACCTGAAAAACAGGTTTCAAATTGTGGAGAGCTTAGCAAGTGCTAAAGCACAACCACTATACAGATTATCCCCTCTCCCACAGAACCCTAGCACTGTGGGTATATGGCAAAACAACCAAAGAAGGAAAGGAACACTCAAGCGGAACCTCTGCAAGCAACTGCTAAGGAAAGGAGTTGCCCAGTCACTCATTCTTTGTCAGTGGCTAAATCAGATGGGCAAGTCCCATTACTTCCTTCCCAGTCAAGGGGATTGGCTTGGCAGGATGCTACTCCAGACTCTGACCGTACAATGCCAACATAGCCCCCGATATCTGTGCCAGCCCCATTCCTTCCTGAGCAGGGCTCCTCAAGCAGATGAATCTCTCAGGACCAGGGCTAGGCATGACAAAGGTGAGGGTGGTATTCACTAAATGAATAGCTAAGAATTTGACAAAATGCACTACTGTTCTGTCCCCAAGAAGCATATGTTCCTTTTATACAGCAGACTTACCCCACACATATATGCAACAGATATTCTAAGCAGGCAACATTTAAGTTTTCTAGAACTTGACTCCATTAGTCTTGTGTTCCCTATCTCATAACGACAATCAAAGATGAAACAGTAGAAGATAGAGGGGTTTTAAAATTAGTTTTACCAAGCTTCCTTTCAATGTAGGTAATGAACCTACATTACTATAAGATCAGTAACATATTGACACAAGAATAAGCATTTTACATCTACAGAGAATTACAACTTCATATTTTGTGTCACACATCCACTACTTCAACAAGATGACAAGAAAAACACCTTACCAAGCAACATCCCACTTGTATTCAGTGACCAGCCAACTCTCACTTCATGTATGTCAATATCTTTTGTATACAGATGCTTGACAGGGATTTTTTCAGTTACCTATTTTTTCAAAAGAAAAAAGAAAAATCTGTGAGTACAGCTGTAGCAGTGGAAAAAACTGGACCTTGCAGTTGTTTAAGCAAATTCAACCTTGAATAACCTCCCAAATTGCTAGAGTTTACAAGTGGGACCCGCAACAAAACAATGCAGCATAGGCTGCTTCTTTTCAGGTTTCCAGCCAGGCAGCCATGCCCTTTTCCAGGATATTCTATTTATTCCCCCTCCCGTTGGTACCCCCAAACACACATCAGTAAGCATTCTGTGCCCACTAAGCTCAGTCCTCATTGAGCTATCTTTGAGTTTACCCCCATTATGTTTCCCCCCCCCTAGAGATTCTGTACTGCAAACTTTGGGGGTAACCCAAGCATGCCGATACCTCCCATCTTGTGAATGGATAAGGATCCACACTTTGAGAATGAGTTTGCTATTAGTATACATGGTGACACAATTTTAGCTGTTTTTCAACAGACCTATTTTACCATCTTAGAATAAAATTGCCAAGTTTAAAAGTTCTTTTGTCACTAACAGATAGGTTTCATGGAACAAACAAGACACGATGCACTTTAAACATTAAAGTGAACCCAATTCACATTGCTGCATACATCAATCAGAATAGTTTCAGAGCTATGATAAAATGCAAAGTTGCTACTCTGCCTTTATCCTTTGTAAGTGAGCAGCTGCCACTAGTATTAGTGTGACTTACCTTCATCTCAAAGCAGACTTTTCCTTTGGAAACTCCATAGGAAGCTCTTCCTCCAGCCCAAAGAAAGGCAAAACTTTCCATAGTCAATGAAGAGGCGCTAAAACGGTCTCTTGAAATTTTAAAGTGTAGATCACAATTATCTGTTCCCCCCAAAAAAGGAAAACCCCAGTTGAAACCTGTTCCAATACATTCCAGTGTAAAAATCTTTAACACCTGTAATGAACCAAGTATTTACGGTAATTTTATTTATACCCCGCCTTTTTTCCTGCAAGGAACCCAAGGCAGCTTACATAAGCCTCCTCCTCTCCATTTTATCTTCACAACCCTGTGAGGTAGGTTAGGCTGAGAGTCAGTGACTGGCCCAAAGTCACCCAGTGAGTTTCATGGCCGAGTAGGGACTAGAACCCGGATCTCCTGAGTCCCAGTCCAACACTCTCACCACTACGCCACACTGGCTCTATAAGTATGCATATATAGCTTTATTTAGTTTAGTGCTATTTGTATCGTGACTGTACATAACTCTAGATTACTGGGGATGCATCATAATTGAATTCAAGTCCTCCTCACAGGAATTCTCAAGCAAAGAAATGAGATCAACTTCTGTGCAACATAGAACATCCTCATCTTTATACACTGGAATCGGAATATTTTTTACATTTCGTCTGACTAAAAGGGGTGCCCATTTCCATAAAATTCTATAAAAGTTAGCTTCATTACTTCCACAGTTTGTCTTCTTTGTATGCTCAAATACTTTAAAATGGGTGGGTGGAAGGTATATTGAGATCTACTGGCAGATCTCTGGGTGATCTGCAGTGGATCGGCAAAAATAAAAATGCAAGTAAAATCTAAAATGAAGTCCCTGTCCTAGCTGGCCTTGTGGTGTCAATCACTTATCTTCAGTGTTCTTCATCTGTAAAGCAATTGCCTTTGACTGTGTCTTTGTGCAGCTTTGCTAGCCAGTTTTAGAGCTGTATTAGAATCCCTGATCTATAACGTGGATGTGGATTTGTATAATGAGGTCAACCCAGTCTATAGCCGATGAGCTGCAGTGAGTAGATAAGTGGATCCACCCATAACCAGCATTTTTATTTTTTACATTTTTATCCCATCCTTCCTCCCAAGGAGCCCAAGGTGGTGTACATGATTCTCTCCCCCGCTATTTCATCCTCAAAACAACCCTGTGAGGCAGGGTAGGCCGAGGGATACTAACAGGCCCAAAGTTACCCAGTGAGCATCATCGTGTGAGGATTTGAATTCAGGTGTCTCCAGTCCTAGTCCAACATGCTAACCACTGTATCTCCTTCCCCCTGCCACTATTTTGCAGCTGGCTCTGGTTGGTGAACCATGGAGTTCTAGTAAAAAAACCAAGTTGATACCACAAGCCTGAAATATGCCCACCACTTGCATTAAAATATGCACTCCATTCTGGTGCCTTGCAAAATATGATCTAGAATAGAAGCCAAACACTGTACAAACTGGCTTTGAAGATTGGGGAAAGGTTTCAAAATGACAGTACCCAGCCCACACAGGTGCCACACACTACAAATGGCTCAGTGCCTTGAAAGATTATTGCTTTATATAAAGCCTTTGAGCTAAATACAGGTCTGTGGCTCACGCTGGCTCAGCTTGTCTGAGTGTGGAAAGCTAAGCAGGGTCAGGCCTGGTTATTACTTGGATGGGAGACCCCTCCTCTAGTTTCCTGCATTGAGCAGGGGGTTGGACTCGATAGCCTTGTAGGCTCCTTCCAACTCTATGATCTATGAAATCTATGAAAACCACCAGAGCAGACTAGACCAATGCTATAAATACCCAAAGTGCTCTGCCAAACAGTATCATCATGTTATAGATAAGTATAAAGTGCATCAGTCACAAGCCGGAACTGATGCCATTACTTGTTTGAAAGCACTTTTACAGTCTTAGTTACCTGGTTTTGTCCCTTCACTTATTTATACCAATCTCTGCTTCCTACATCATGGGCAACATCAAAAGCTATGCAAGCAGAAATACAACTTGCCCCACTCCCCTCCTCAGAGGAGGTGGTACCCCAGGGAACTTGCTGAGGGAGATATTGGTTCCATTGGCAGATGGACACTGTTCAATTTAACCAAATGTAGCATTTTTTTTTAACACAAGCATGTTTAGGTTGTATTTGTCCCTTCGACCTAATGTACAAGTGTGATTTTCTTTATGTTCTGCTAACAGCATTTAAGTGCTTTTAAGCATATTTACTAAAACTAAGCCTTACTGAATCTAATAGGGCTTACACCCAAGAGTGCAAAGAACTGCTATTACATAGTATAATCCTGGACACACCTGGTAGTAAGCTTGAATTTGAATCAGTGGGATTTATTTCTGAGTAAACTTGCATAGGATGAAGTTGTAAAACTGCTCTGTAAAGCAAACTTTGTGCAAAAAGAGTGCACTCATATTGCCATTAGCAATGCAAACATGCCCAAATAGCTGGGACTGAGCCCCAGAAGATCAGACCGAAGATCAGAGTTAATAAACTTTCAGTCTCAATGTTTTCAATAACTGTTATGCATCCACAAGTCTTTTTGAAGTAAAGGGCTTACCGTAACTGTGCTTGGACTAAGTTTTTGAACATACAAGTCAGCCAACTGGGGACAACTAGGTGTATGGAGCGTACAGTCTAGATAATTATCTTGAGACAATACACATGACTCAACCATCAGATAACTTTCTAAAACCATTCCTTATCAGCTTGCATTCTTTTACATCCCCCCACCCCACTGTGTTATGTCTTAAGACTGCAACTGACAACATCAATTTGCAGACATTTAAGTGATGTGGGGCAGAAAATTCCACTACAGTACTGTACTTTTCCATGGCAAATTTCCATTTCTAAAAATGCACTGTTACGTAACATGTAGTAACATACTTGCTCATATATCCATTCAACTTGGGAAATGTCAAAGTTGTAATTTCCTAGGAATAATCACCTAAAAAAATCTCTAATATTAGAACGTTAATGATTTGTGCTTTCCCCCCCTTTACAACATAACCAATCTAAGACGAATGTATGCTACTGAGTTTTCATGTGTTAATATTCAAAGCATTCCAGTAAGAGTTCACCAATAAAGCTCCTAATATAAAATGTTTTGACCACATTAGGGCTGCAATCCTATACCCACTTATCTAAGGGCCGGTTCGTACAACCCAGGCGGCAAGCGGGGGAGGCACCAGGGGGCCATCTATGGGGTCTGGCAGGGCACGGCCCACATGCGTGGGCAGACCCCGCTGGAGCCTGCAGTGCGGGCCTCCCAGCGCTAGGGGGCGGAGGCTCGGGATGTCCAGAGGGGCAGTTTGCCCCTACAGGCTGGAGTGGCTGCAGCTCCAGCTGCTCTGGGCTGCCGCCTCTGTGCCGCCCCACATAGTAGGGGCTTACCCCTCTACCGCCCATGCTCACTTTGCATGCGTCCCACGCGTGGCCATCCCACAGGTCCCCCACAGTTCCCGTGTCATGTGAACATGCCCTAACAGTAAACCCCATTGAACTCATTGGAACCAACTTGTTTCCTAGTATTTTAAAAGATACAAGATGTTTAAAAAAGATTACGGGTTTATAACTTTAGGAACAGAAAAGTTTTAACTAGTATCCATATAGTTTGAGGCTTTGTGCCTCATCACTACACACATTTCTATGTTCTACTCTATTTTGATTAACTACAAGGCTAACAGACCTTGAATTTGATTAACTACAAGGCTAACCGAATTTGCAAACTAGAGCAAGCATTGTACCTCAGGTGTTACTGCATACACAAGCAGCTTCCTCAAAAAATTGTCTTGAGAGAACACTTTTTTTTTTTACTTACAAGTATCAAGAGAAACCGCAGTGTCATCAAAATGTTCATCCTCCTCTTCAACAGGTGGTTGTGGAGATTTGGCCCTGATTAAAAAAAAAAAGGTCACTTGAATTGAACTGATCTTTTTATTTATTAATTTAATTTAGTCTTCCATTAAAAAATTTAAACACCAAATTACCTGCTATATTTGTTCTCTTCAATATACTCAAAATACCCTCGTCCATGGTCTTCACGTGGCCTTTTCACTCCCCTTTTTTTCTCACCAGGTTTTTGTTCAGTTTTAGCTTCTCCTTAGCATTTTCGAGGGGAAAAATAAGGCACGTTGGAAACAGTATAGCAGAAAGCATCTAAGATCTATAAGCAAAAAATCTGCTCTCGGCACATTTATAGCAATGGTCTCCGCAATTCTTAAAACTTCAATGCCGCAGCAATGAAAGCGCTAACCTATTAATACTCCGTCTGCCCTTTCGATTTGGCCAGCTAGCGCAGCAATGAAGTCTCCATTTGGGTCTGCACCGACGTTCACCGCAACGGATGGTAACTCTGCCTTCCCCCACTCCGAGATTTGAACCACAGCGCGAGGCCTAAGCTCAGCAAGTTCCTCCGCCTCCATTGTACTCAGTATTTGAACTCGAGCCCACAGCGCCCCACGGGCGGATGTGACGCAGAACAGCACAAACGATCCTCGCACGTTCCACAGCGCGCCCCAGCGGCTCCTGCTTGCCACCCCTCCCCCCTCACGCGCCCCTTCCTCAGTACGTTCACGAAATGGCGCAAGAGCCCCTCCCCCTCCGAGACACGCGGCGCGCAAGGCCTGGAAATCCCCAGAGGAGAATCTCCCCCCACCGCCGCCGCCACCACCAATTGGGAAAAAAAGATGGCGGCGCACCCTGACCCCGCTCCGGTGCTACCAACTGCCGCCACCGCCCATCCGGGTCCCACGCACTACTCACCCCCAGGGCGAGCAGGCCCTCCAGGTTTCTGCTGCTGCTGCTGGGCGGGCGAAAGCTGTTTAGCGCCGGGCTGGGCCGAGGGCGCAGGAGTCGAAGCCGAGGCCTCCGAGGCGCCGCCAGCGCCTTTCCCAGGCACCTCCTTCGCCGCAGCGCCCTGTTGCTGGGCGCCGTGGCCGTTGGCGTTCCCGCTGCTACTAGTGGCGGCGGCGGCGGCGGCATCTTCCTCCTCGTCCTCCCCCTCCTGGAAGCCCTGGTCGTCGCCGTTCTCGTCGTCCTCCAGATCGTCGGCCGCTTCCTCTTCGCCGGCGGCCACCCCCTCACCATTCTCCTCGCCCAGCTCCATGCCCTCCTCCTCCTCCTCTTCCCCTTGGCCGGGAAATTCGACCTCCTCATCGTCATCGCAGGCCGCGGCCTGGTCAGGGCCTTCCCCTCCTGAAGGCAGCTGCTCCTGAGAGCCCCCGCTGCCCGGAGCGGCTTCCCCCATCTCCTCTGCGTTGCCGTTGCCAGGCTCGGCGCTGCCTAGGCCTCCCCCACCGGCTTCCTCCTGGTCGAGCGCGGCCTGGAGCCGCTCCATGAGTTCGGCCTTCAGGCCCTTGTCAGAGAGGCGCCGCTTCTTCAGCTCTTCCTTGAGCTCCGACACCTTCAACTTTTTCACGTTCCCCGGCGAGCAGCTCATGGCGGCGACGGCAAATACTCGATGCGGTCTGGGCGTAGGTGGCTGGTTCGTGTGGCTGCGGCAGCTGCAGAAAAGGACCCGCCTGGCGCCAAATCCTTTCACCAAGGCTCGCGAGGCAGGGACAGTGAGCGCGCCTCACGGGCTCGAGCACGCAAACGCTGTGTTCGCCCCGCCCCCGGCGCGTGCCTAATATACCCTCGCTTCTCCCCTCCCCGCTACCGTAACTATCAGCCCTCGCGCAGCTCTACCGTAAACAGCCAGCGCAGCAAAAGTTGGCAATAAGTAAATCAGAACTTCTTTTCTACCCAGTTCTGGATATATATGCAGGTTGCACGCCTAAGATCATGTTGTACGGCTGCAGCAGGCCAAGGCTTGGAAATATGCTACATTCAAATACATGGTACATATTTTTCAGTAAATAAGTGAAACGTACCGTAGGTGCTCTGGTTAAGTCATATTGAAGGCTTTTGCATCACTGGGACACTAGCAAATGGTTGAATAGTTCTGCAGGTCACACACACACACTTTCTGTCTCAGCGAGCACCCACAAACAAGTTATGGGGTAGTATGCTAAAGTACCATTTGAAACTATATACATTAAAGGTGTAATCCGCAAACATCTAGGCTATCAAATTATCCTTGAAGCTTTACACAACAATGTGCATGTCCCACTCTTGCACTACACTTTTTAAAAAATACACTTTGGGGATCCATATTCCACTACTAATGTCTGTAAGAGTCATCAATCAGCTGATATTCCCAGGTCAGTTTCCATAGGTGTGCCGCATTAAACACACTTTTAACTAAAAACATTGAAAAAGTCCACCCCTGGAAAATAGATATTAGATTTATTTATTTATTGCATTTCTATATTTATTTTATTTATTTATATTTATTTATCACCCATCTGGCCGGCAACCGGCCACCCTGGGGGATGTACACAGAATAAAAACAATAAAATACATTTAAAACAATATAAAAATTTTAAAATCTTAACCCACCCCATATTCCCGCCTGAACAACCAGGTTTTTAATGAGTGACGGAAGCTCAGCAGAGAGGGGGCATGGTGGAGGTCACTCGGGAGAGAGTTCCACAGTACGGGGGCCGCCACAGAAAAGGCCCTCTTCCTCGTCCCCACCAGTCTAGCTGCTCTGGCTGAAGGGACAAGGAGAAGGCCATCCGTGGCAGATCTTGTTGAGCGGCCCACTTGGTGTTGCTGGAGACGCTCCTTGAGATAGACTGGACCGGAGCCGTATAGGGTTTTAAAGGTCAAAACCAACACCTTGAATTCGGCTCGGCAAGCAACTGGTAGCCAGTGCAACTCCTTCAGCACTGGCGTCATGTGATCCCGCCAGCGGCTGCCTTTAACCAGGTGAGCCGCCGCGTTCTGTACCAGCTGTAGCTTCCGAACCGTCTTCAAGGGTAACCCCACTTAGAGCGCATTACAGTAGTCTAGGCAAGAGGAGATCAAGGCATGAACCACTGATGGGAGCAGGTGATTAGGAAGGTAGGGGCGCAGCTGCCATATCAGATGGAGTTGATACAGCGCCGCTTGGCTCACAGCTGCCACCTGAGCCTCCATGGACAGCTGGGAGTCTAGAATGACCCCCAAGCTGCGGACCTGGTCCTTCAGGGGTAGATGTACCCCATTCAGCACCAGGTCAACATCCCCTAACCTTCCCTTGTGTCCCACCAGAAGTACCTCGGTCTTGTCGGGGTTCAGTTTCAGCATGTTCCTTCCCATCCAGCCACCCACTGCCTCCAGGCACTTGGACAGGGTTTCAACAGCCAACCTTGGTGAGGACTTGAGGGAGAGGGAGAGTTGTGTGTCATCCGCATATTGATGACAGCGCACCCCAAACCTCCTGATGATAGCTCCCAGTGGCTTCAGGTAGATGTTAAATAACATCGGGGAGAGGATGGAACCCTGCGGCACTCCACAAGTGAGCAGCCGAGGGTCTGAAGCCTCCTCCCCGAGCGAGAACTACCCTCTGGTACCTTCCAGAGAGGAAGGACTGGAACCACTGCAATACAGTGCCTCCCAAGCCCAAGCCCTCTAGGCGGTCCAGGAGGATACCGTGGTCAACGGTATCAAAAGCCGCTGAGAGATCGAGGAGGGACTAGAAAGGAGCATTCGCCCCTATCCAAAGCCCTCCTCATATCATCCACCAAGGCAACCAAGGCCATCTCCGTCCCATGTCCAGACCAGAGTCAAAACTCTGGGCAGTTCACAAAAATTTAAAACCATAAAATACAAGATGATAAAACAATATAAAAACCTTTAAAAGTTTGAAACAGAATAAAACCAAAGTATAAACCAGAATAAAATTAGACAAAGTGAGGCAACTAATCTCAAGATTAAGGCTTAATTTAAATGTGATGCAGGCAAGCAAGAAGGACTTCCTGATATGGCATTGCACACGCACTGCATCATGTTTAACTGGGCTTCAGCTGCTCTGTGTGCAATGTTAGCACACCAGTGCAGCACCTACCTTCACTAAAGGCGCAATGCTATGCAGCAACATCAAGTAGGCCGCTGAACAAGATCTGCCACTGTTAAGATGAGATATAGTTCTGATCATTTAGTTATGGCTACACCCACAAAAGGAAGTCCACAGCCCTCATAAGAAGCGTTGGGTAAGCAAGGGTTCAAAAAAAAAAGAAGCAGCCTGCCCATCTCCCCAGCAGGGCAGAAGGCAAAAGGTCATGACTGAAGGCTTGAATGGAAGAGTGAGTGAAGCCTAGAGGCATGCGTAGGCAAATGATTTCATAGATCATAGAGTTGGAAGGAGCCTACAAGGCTATGGAGTCCAACTCCCTGCTCAATGCAGGAAACTAGAGGAGGGGTCTCCCATCCAAGTAACAACCAGGCTTGACCCTGCTTAGCTTTCCACACTCAGACAAGCTGAGCCAGCATAAGCCACAGGCCTGAGTGGCAGGCTTGCATTGATTAAGACCTGAATATTGCATATCACCTAAAACACAGGAGGATTTCTCCTAAAAAGATATGGCGCCCCCCCCCCCCCCACTGGGCGAATACCACCAGAAGCTTACTCCAAAAACAGTCCCATCAGCAGGAAGACCCAAACCTTTGCTTTGTAGGCCTTTTTTCTGTCTAAACTTGCATAGCATTGCACCCTAAAGGTCCTTGGTTGGCTAACTATGCATATTCAGGTGAGATGACCCAATGTAAACAAGCAACTGAATGGGTGTATCACATCACTACGATAGGAACTACATCACAACACAGAATCGAATGATAGTAAAAAACATATAGCCCTGATTGCAAGCTATATAGCACATAAACAAATGAAAATGAAAGCTACTTAAAGCTAAGTCTAAAAAGTTGCGTTATAACATTTCCCATCTCCACAAAGATTAAATTATAGGGAAATTTCACTCCAGAGTCTTAAGTTACCATGCACAGGTCTGTGAAAATGTGACATCCACAAGAAATAGACAGCTCAGAACCGTATTCCCAAATTCTAAATGCAATTAAGCTTGTTATAGTCCAAGTCAATACAATTCACAAACATCAGAGGGCTTAGGACTGTTTAGAACTAACCTCAACTGAAATAAGTTGTACTTCTAACTACCATTCAAAACAGGAACATAATACTGGTTTTGAGTTTCACCACGGTCTTCCGCAGGAAAAAAAAGGAGAGGTAGTGGAAAAGCTATGCTGGTAGAGGGCATGGTAGAAGCAGATCATCAGCATTATCCTCTCCCCTCAGGCACAACCCCATCCTATCAACTGTGAGTGGAAAAGCCAGCTTGCAGTTTAAAGGATACCTTGGGGAGTAGAGTTTGGCTTGGAAAATAAATGCCTCAGGTCAGGATGCCATTCTCCAAGGGCTTTTGCCTGCACGATGCTCTCTGCTACCAATATTTGCTGGTAGCATTTCGGCTGCTCATATGTGCAACACTCAGTCCCTGTTAGTTTTTTGGGGGAGGCCTTTTTAAAAAAAAAAAATTAGGATTTTCCTGTGTGCCTCAACATGCTTCCTGTCTGCAGGGACTCTCTTTCAGAGTACCTTACCCCATTTTGGCTCCTAGCGTGCCCACACACAGGAGACCCACTTCACTAATAAAGGGAGTGATAGAGGGGCCAATAGAATCCCATCAATACAAACCAAAAACATTTACATGAAAAGCCAGTAGCTTCTTTTCATCTTGTCCTTTTCCCTGCTGCTTCTTGGCAATACTCCAGTGGCCTTTCTTCATGTTCAGTTTTTAGCACAATAAATGCACAATTTTCCTCTATATTTATTTATTTATTTATTACATTTCTACTCTGCTCAATTGTTGTGCAATCTTTATTTGAAGATTGCATTTCTCTCAGATGTTGTTACAATTTCACAGGCTGGTGTGCTCAATACTCCGTACTTGAGGAAAATGTGATTGATTCTTCCCCTACCTAGATCAGGGGTGGGCAACTTGTGGCCCTCCAGAAGTTTTGGCCTACAATTCCCATCAACCGTAGCCAGCACAACCAACAGTGAGGGATGATGGGAATTGTGGCCCTCTAGATGTTTTGGCCTGCATGTTGCCCATCCCTGCCCTAGATAATACCAAGATTGCTAATACATAAGAACATAAGAAGAGTCATGCTGGATCAGACCAAGGGTCCATCTAGTCCAGCATTCTGTTCATACAGTGGGCAACCAGTCACCCACGGGATCCCACAAGTAGGATATGAGTACAACAGCACCCTCCCTCCCATGTTCCTTGGCAACTGGTGTACATAGGCATACTGCTTGTGATACTGGAGGTAGCATGTAGCCAATCAGGACTAGTAGCCATTGATAGCCTTCTCCTCCATGAATCTCTATATAGCAATATATATATATGTGGAAGACCAGCAACCGGGTCTTCTGTGTGAGTTCGGCACTTAACGGGTTAACCGGCACTGAGATATAGCCCATCAAGGGGATATTACGTGATTAAAACTCAACCGCGGCTTTAAAAGCACACAAGTCCATTCACAACAAAGAATAGACACTTTATTTACGATAGGTTAATGGAGCAGAACTAATAGACTTCTAGGAATACTACAACGTACACAAAACTAGGTCGTGACCTAAAATAACTGAATGACTTGGTTCCCAGGCTAGCGTATTGCAGCAATGAGTTACCTTAGACCAAAGACTCTACACCTTCCAGCTTCTAGCCTGACTCTGAGCCTGCCGTGCTCAGGGAAGAGAACTGCTTGACCCAGCCAGGGCTGGACTTGGAAGATGTCAGTTCACCCGTGTTCCCAACAACCTGAGTGGAGCTGGCAGAGGGGTTTTCTACCCTGCATGCCCCCGCCCTGCCCCTGGGTGATCAGTTGGGCTTATTCCTGCCCCTTTACGATCAGTTGGGCTTATTCCTGCCTGGGAACAGGTGGCACCTTTGGGCTTGTCATGCCCTCTGAGAATACTTAGCAGCTCTTTGAGACTGCCCTGCACTTCCTGATGGTCCATGCTTCTTCTTGTGCGTGTGACCTGTCTGGCCAGTCTTGCATCTCCTGTGTGGGGGGGGGGATTATGCAGACAGGGGTTGCCAGGGGGAAACTATGTGTGGTTACCAAGAGGGGAAACTGTGTCAGGGTTCGTGTCACTGTGTGTGTGTGTTCAGGCTTTCTCCACAATATATATAGTGTAATATAGTTGTGAAAGTGCCATGGGAACCTATTGGTAATTGTATGCGACATCAGTTTTTGCAAGCAACTCTCCCACTCCTGCTCCATGCCATTCCGTAATTTTTAAAGTACTTAGTGGCTGTGCTGTACTCACCAATTGTACAAACCCAGCACTGGAGTACTCATTCAATATTAGTTACAACAGCAAAGTTCAAAATTTGCACACCAGCCTTTTTATATAATCCTTTCAGTGGTAATTGCACATTATCAAGCAAAGTGTTCTTCAATCAGATGTTATCCTTTGTATGATATTCCCAGAAGTCCATATAGCAGAATCTCTTCCAGATACACTCATGGGAGGCAATTAGAAGGATCCTGCACACACTTCTTATCCTCACCTTCAGAACTCTCCGTTGCCTTGCCCCTTCTTATCTCTGTGTATATATATTGCAACATATCCCTTCCCGTAACCTTTGCTCATCCAGCTCCAACACCCTCAGCCGCCCAGAAGTCTCTTCCCGCCTGAAACAACTCTTTCTATTCTCCCTTGTTGCCCCTTATGCCTGAAACTGCCTCTGAGAAACACCTCCATGCAACCACCTCCCTTATTGCCTTTAAGTCCTTCTTCCTCAAAACTCACCTTTTCTGGGAAGCCTTTGGATCATCCACCTATACCTCACTGTAACTAAGACAAAATATGTGTAGTTGAAATAGTCACATATTCTTCCTCCTCAGCTTACCCATGCCTGCTCTGTTGTTTCCCTCTGTCTATTACAGTTTGTAAGCCCTTGGCGTGGGGATCTGTCATACTTGTTCTTTTTAAAGCACCATGTACATAGATTAGGTTGTTATTATTTAATATAATAAGAGTAAATAATGATAATGATGATTCTATTTATTTCTTTATATTTATTTATTACATTTCTATACCGCCTAATAGCCGAACCTCTCTGGGCAGTTCACAACAAATAATAATATACAGCCTTGCTGAAAAGAGGGGAAAATAGCAATGCAGCTTTTAAGCACTGGATGATTGGGTGTTCTAGTAGACAAGACAGGGAAGTTACTCAGCCTTCCAGAGTAGTGAACCCATGGAAGCTGAACTTGACCAATGGTTGAGAAGGGGCTTATCCAGATTTTGAGACTTGTAAACTAACCTCAGTAGCAACTCTATTAAGTCACAAGATTTGCAAAGGTCCTTAGCCAGCTCTTGCTCAATTTCACCTCTAAGACTTGCTACAGAACTTGGAGCTTCTCCACACTTTGCATTAGGACTTTTTGTCCATTCATCAGTTATTGTCAGTGTAACAGTGCACAATCTACAAATAAACTTTTAAAAATGTAAAAAGTCCACAATATGGTATAGTTAGAACAGAACAAGTTGTGTGTCACTTTTTACTACTAGCCATATACACTCAATAACAAATAAGGGTCTGTGACAATTGCACAGCCACATTCTATGTAGCAATCAAAATAAACTAAATGTACTCTCTTGGGGAAGAATATATTTTTTTCCAGAACATAATATTGCTGTTTGAGAGATCCTGTGAAAATATGATATTCCTAGAATAGAAATATACACTCAAAGACAGACATGTGTAGCAGTGCATAACAAACGAGCAATAAACTGTACTATTTAATAATGTGTTACCTGATCATCTGGAACAGCATCAGTGGGAAGTCCCATTGTGAAAACAGAAGTCCGCTCACATGACAGATGGAACTATTTGTTTTTTACTAGAACCCTGAGGTCCACCAACCAGAGCCAGGTACAAAAACAGGGCTCAGGCAGATAGATGTGCTAAGAATTAGGGAACAGAGTGCCTTTGAGCCCATGAATTTGAGATCAGTACTAGAACCAAGCTTGCAAATTATTTCATACAAAGGTCCACTCCCATTTTTTCTCCAAGCATTCTATTTTCAGCAACCTAATTTCAGTGAAAAAAGCTTTGAAGTTGTGCTATTAACTGGGTTTGCATGACACAACAACCAACCAATGACAACAGTCAGCAGTTCGTTGCTGTGTCGTGGGAACGCAGCGCAGGTTACCCACTGTATGGTAGCCTTTTTCCAACTACCCACAATGAGAACCCACGGACTGTTTTAGGGTTTATTTCCACATGGATTGTCATGTCGTCTGAACCTGAACCCACTGGCCAGTGACTCACTTGGCAAAAAAAACCCTTGCCACTCTTCCCGAGTTAGCCCTGGCCATTGCTAGAGCCAGCTGCCACACAAGTAACCAAACAGCACTTCTGAGTGGCTGGCACTGGCTTCCATCCCTCCACACTGCGATGTGGAGTTGTTTTTGGCTTGCCATGGCTTTTTTGTCCTTTTAAAAAATTGGCGGGGTGGGGGGGGAGATCAGGATAGCTGGCTTTCCCGGTCCCTGTTTGGGCAACCACAGGCAGCCCCTTCAAGGTGCCCCTGTGGCACCTTGGAGGGGCTCCCCATGGCTGCCCAGTATTTTGTGTTGTTGTTTTTTTAAAAAAAATTAACCCCCATTAGCACAAATGCGTTCATTCGCAGAAGCACAAACAGGAGCAATTCAAGCCTCGGATAGGGCACAGTGTAGGGGGATTCTTGCTGCCCAGGAGGAACAGGTACTGCACAGTGCCCAAAAGAGGCTTGAAAACCTTTCAACCCCACCAGCTTTCTCTGGACAGGGCACACAAGGCAAACTGTCATGAGAAACCCAAGTCGCGAGGGATCTTCAGCTGAGAAGGGGGTGTTTTGGAGGATTTCCCTCCCTTCTCAGCAAGATCCTCAGCTTTTCAAGTTCCCCCCTTTAGTGCCCATGAGGGAGTCACTTTTGCACTTTCCCCCAACTCTCTAGGGGCTGGGGAAAGACTAAAAGAGTGTCGCCCCACTTTTTAAAACGGGAAATAGAGTTTGACAGTTCATTGACAATTGACTGTCAAAACTTGGGGTCCCTTTAAAATGGGGGTTTTGAGGGGGATCTCCGGGATTTGGACTGGGACATACCTCTGAGTATGTCCCAGTCCAAATCCCCAAGATAGCCCCCCCCGATGCCCGGATTCTCCACAGCACAGAGCAATTCTCAGCGCTGCTCAAGCAGCCACACCAGCAGTGCAGGGTCCCGTTGCGTCATTTCCGGCTGGCCGGAAGTGATGCGATGGGACCCCGCGCTGGCGGCACGGCGCCTCGCGCAGAGAGGCGAGCAGGGAACCGGGTAAGGCCTGCGAGTCTCGGGGACGTGAGCGGGGCCGATTTCGGCCTCATTACGGCCCCCCGAGACGAGCAGTAACATCCCTAAAAATGCAAACCCACCCACTGTTAGACAATTGGGAGTCAGGAACCCTTACAGATCTAGTGCAAATCACCCAGAGATCTACCAGTAGATCCCAATCTACTACCTTTTGTCCAAACCTGCAATACTATATATCAGATGTGAATTGAAACCCTTGAGGCCACAGTCCAGAATAATATCATTAATTATGCAGGACTACTCCAAAAAAATGGTTTGTGGGAATAAACCCTTGTACCTTAATTCTAGAAAACATTATGTCTCAATGGTTTCAAAGGAACATACTTCTATATTAAGGCTGAAATAGTTCAGCTTACTTCTCTGAGTAAGCATACATAGGATTGCACTCTAAAAAGAGTCAAACATACACAAATTCCTATTGGAATCAATGGGGCATAACTATATTAAGCACTCATCCCATTGATTACAATGGGATTTAGATGCAATCCTATCCATACTTGCCTGGGAGTAAACCCCTTTGAACATAGTGGGATTTTCATCCCACTATTGAGATGGGATTTTCATCCCACTATTATTGAGTAAACAATAGGGTTGTATTATTAAACACATTTAATCTTCTAATGTGCTTAGGATAAAAGTGCAGGTATGCTGTGCTTCAGCCTCCACAATTTCCATTATTCACCAACAAGGAAGGAAGGGTCAAGATTATAATATACCGTAAGTATATTAGAAATTAACCAAGTATAGTAAGTTACTTACCACACAGAGTGCTGTAACTGAAGAAGAAAAATTAAAAGCCTAATCCCATTTCCCCTAAAGACTATTATTCATAAGCAGAGTCACAAATATGCCATGCAATAAAACCTAACCTTGCTAGTCCAACACCATAAAGGACCTTTGTAAACACTTAACTGGAAACTCAAGGATAGCAATCTATTGGGGGAACAACTGCTACCAATGCAGTTCCCCCCCCCCAAGTTTTAGGCACGCAATAATGGACCAGTGGTCTGACTCAGTGGGCTGGTTTGCACAAGCAAATAAGTGAACAGCCCATGGGTTAATGAAGGGTTGTTTCTCTCTCCAACAAGCCATGCTGCCCAGGTTCAGATGACATGATAAGCCCTGCCCAGCCGGTGATTATGGAAACTATGCCCCACAGACACCGTGGTTTCATAAGCCACGGTGGCTTATTTTGATCGTGCAAACCAGGTCAGTATAAGGCAGCTTCTTATGTTCCTTTGTAAAGGAACAGTATAACAAATGAACAAACCCAAAACATAGCACATCTTCCAAAACCATAATAAACACTCTAAAAAACGTCATGATGAAATAGCAGGTGCTTAACCTAAACAAATTATATGCATTTGAAACAGCAACTCCATCCTGATTCCTGAAGTCTTTTTTCTTCTGGCTTTGCAGCATAGAAATAGAATGCGCAAAAGAAGATCCAATGCTGCAAAACAAACAAACAAACACAAACAAAAACAGGCTCGCTCTTGATTTGTAATCAAATATGTTTAGGGTCTCTGGAATAAAGCTGCTAATTTGTAGAAGACAGAGATGACAAGGATGTATTACCCCAGGGGCCTGGTCCAGCCAAGGCACCTCAATTTCAGATCTGAGGGTAATCTGGATGAGACAAGACCGCTTGTGTCAAAGATGATATACAGTTTATTGAATACAATGATGAAATATGGATGCAGATTATTAATAAACAAGCAAAAGAAAGCTCACACACGTCCCTCTAGTACAGGGCTCTCCAACCTTGGGTCCCCAGATGTTGCTGGACTACAGCTCCCAGAATCCTTGCTATTAGCCATGCTGGCTGGGTATGCTGGGAGCTCTAGGCCAGCAACATCTGGGGACGGTTGGAGAGCCCTGCTCTAGTAGTTGCAGGGCTTCCTGATGAGACAGATGTTGCATGCTCCTGGTTCTAAGCAGAAAGCCAAAGGACAACACCCCTTGCCATGGATTTTATAAAGTTCCTCTCTCCCCCTGCTTCAGAGGCTGCTTGTAAGCCACCAGCTAACACCATTCCTGAGAGACAAGGGGTGGAGGTGAAGTTGCTTCAGTAAAGCAAACAGGTTTGGTTCTCACAGCAAAAGCAGCCCTTATCTAAAGAATATATACATAATTGGGGAAAATACCCTCAAGGCAATTAAATCTGGTGCTCTTCCTAACAAGCTGAAGGTGATATGTAAGGCCCTGGCATGGCTCTAAGAAACTATCCTGGCTTTTGGATGCTTGAAAATTCACTACACTACCTGTTGAACCTTAACCTTGTCATTCTTCTGGTAGAGCCCATCCAATACAAAGGTTCAATGAACTTGCTTTTGAGTATTCCCACTGACATAAATGGGACTTTGGCATTATTACATTACAGGGCTAGGGGAAGTGTGGAATCTCCATCTATGGAAGTTTCAAGGAAAGGGTAAGATGCTGATAGTGTAGATATTCTGACCTTGGACAGGGAACTACGGTAATTTGGATTAGTTATTGAGGCTGAAATCTTGTGCAAACCTACTTGAGAGTGAAGCCCGTTGACCTCAGTGGTACTGTAATACCTGCCTGTAAGGGCCTTGGTAAAGTGGCAGGGTCATGGAATGGAGAATGGAATGAAACTTTTGAAAATTACTTGTTGCTGGGAAAGAAGATGAAACAGAGGAGAGGAAAATGTCTGGAGATGATAGGAGCAGTTAAGAAGACAAAAGAAGGCAGCAGCAGAGTGACTTAGCGCCACCATTTATTTATTATATTTATACCCTGCCTTTTTTCCTTCAAGGAACCCAAGGCAGCTTACATAATCCTCCTCCTCTCCATTTTATCCTCACAACAGCCCTGTGAAGTAGGTTAGGCTGAGAGTCAGTGACTGGCCCAAAGTCACCCAGTGAGTTTCATGGCCGAGTGGGGAATAGAACCCGGATCTCCCAAGTCCCAGTCCAACACTCTCACCCACCATGAAGGAAGTTCAAGGGAAGCAGCAGAATGGTGAAGAGGAACAGACAGAGCAACCTTAAGCATTCAGGAGTGGAGCAGAGGCCAGCAACAGGAGTCCACGAAACTGTGAACATGACTGCCATTGTCCCATTAACAGCAACACTAAATTTGTAATAATTATGGTTTAGAGTTAGGATTGTTTGCATTTTGTTTATATAGTTCTATTTATTAATGAATAACGCTACTTATTGCAAATCCTAAAGTTAAGTAATGCTAACCCTTTTCTGTGTCTTGCTGGAATCTGAAGATAAGAGGGTGGTGATCAGGCAAGTAGTATTAGGGGCATAGCTTTTGTCAAATTGACAGGTGAGTGGGGTACATTGTGGGGCTGTGGCGAGGCCCCCAGTTTTAAGGGCTCCTATAGAGTTTTTAGGGGCCCGCATTTCCCAGCAGGCTCTATAGGGGCCCCACCCATTTCCAGGGTTCCTAGAAAATTCCCAAGGCCCTTATAGGGTTTCTGGGCCCCCACAAGCTCTCCCACCTCCCAGAGTCTCTCCTGATCCCTAGGACCCATAGGCCCTCTTCCCAGACCCCAAGGAACCCATTTTGTGTAAAAGTGGCCATTTTATGTGTAACCCAAAGGGTTGTTTGGGGGAAGAATGTGACCCCTTTACACAGTCACATTCAGTTGAACAGTTGAAACCAGTTTGGGCCTCCCAAGGGGCTGACTCATTAGACAGCCCACATTTTTGTAGATAAACATCTGGGTTGTTTTGGAGGTAGGGTGTGACCCCTCTATGTGCTTGACCCACTACCCCCAACCAACATTTTAGGATCCTCCAGATGCTGACTCATTAGCCAATGAATCTGTGACCTCCACATCCTTACCAAACGCCATGCCCGGGGCCTAGGGGGTATATGAGAGCCTTCCCCAGAACTATTGTGAAGCCTTTGTTTCTGCAAAGCCATGGAATCTTGTTGAGACACCACCCCATCAAAGCATATGCACCTTTTTGATGAGCCACCTTTAGTAAGATATAGGCCTTTCAAAAGATGCTGCTTTGGTGACGCAGCTGACAGAGATGGACCTTTGGTGGCTAAGAGGCTCTTTAGACCCACCTGCTGGCTCATCTTGTCTGAGTGTGGAAAGCTAAGCAGGGTCAAGCCTGGTTATTACTTGGATGGGAGACCCCTCCTCTAGTTTCCTGCATTGAGCAGGGGGTTGGACTCGATAGCCTTGTAGGCTCCTTCCAACTCTATGATCTATGAAATCTATGAAGATGAACAACCATGTGACATCACTATTGCGGACACTGAGATGGACATTGTTTCTAAATTGCCCTTACTAATATACTTTCACAGCAGGCGGAATTTGCTTTAACCTGTTTACAACAGGCATACTGGGAAAATAGTGAACATCCTAGTAAGTTTTTGGCACATCGTCTTAAACAGAAAAAGCATCAAGGTGTTATTTCTGCTATTAAAGATGAGAGCGATATGATATACACTTCCCCATAAGATATAAATTCACAATTTTTAAAATTTTATTCCGATTTGTATAGTACAGGTAAAGAATTATCAGAGAAAGATATGGATGCGGATAGGTTCCGGCAGGGGAGGCAACATACACGCAGTTTGGCAGCTCTCCCTTATTCTATCTTATTTTTCTGTTATTTGTTTTAATTGTTTTATTCTTTTGGAGTGCTGCTACCCAGTGCCAGTAACATCAGACTATTGCAGTTGGCTGGTTTGTCTGTGGTAATCTGAGTTATATTTCGAGGGAGGGAAGGCGAACCCCACCCAAACAACAGAGAAGCTGCAAGAGGAATAAACAATCTGTACTTTCAAGCCTGCTTCCTTCAACAGCCGTACAGCTTTCACCTTCTTTATCTTCTGTTTGGCTTTTGGCAAGACCCTGGAGAAATGCCAAGGCATCTAAAGATGTGGAGCTGTGGAGTCTGAACTAACCTTGAAGGATCCTGGTTGTCCTATTTTCCTGGACCTCATTGTAAAGTTCAAAATCTCTGGGATGGTATTTGTGCTATTACAAGAGAAATTGTGAATGAACATAAGAAAACCCAAGACCCCACCACTCTGAGAGCATTCTTGAATAAGATAGAAAAAGGTATGAAGATATTTATGGACACAGACTCTTGGTATCTCTTTTATAGTTTTTGAATTTCAATTAGTGGTGGAGGCGAGGGGCAGGGCGTTGTCGCCCAGCTGTGTTTGCTGCTAGCTCCGGTATCCTGATTTTATCTTACTTTATTTTAAAGCTCAGCTGCTACAGGGCCTATTTGGGCTGTTTATAATCTTCCCGTATAGCATAGCCTAGAGGCTTGTATTTTGGTTTTTATTTTCATTATTTTGTTTTTATTTATCTCTTTTATCCTCAAGAGATACTAAGACTGCAACTGGTAGAAAGAGACCTGTGGGCTAGGACCTTCTAACAAGGAATGTAAAGACTGTTAGAATCCTTTATGAGAGAACAGTAAGAGAACTGCTGTTTGGAATGGTAAGAGAGCTGCATAGAGCTGCAGGAGAATAGCTGGAGGACTGCTGACTGGAATTGTAAGGAAGAAAGGGGTGAAGCATCCTGAGTTTCTTCAGTTTAAGAGTTCCTTCAGTGTTTCTCTCAACGAATCCAAAAGTGAGAGCAGCTGTGGAAGAGAGGGAGAGAGGGAAGGAAAGAGAGACTAAGAAGCAAGGGGGATTTGTTATTGACACCTCCCGATCCCCCGACAGACACACCAATTTGCTGATTAAAGAAGATAATAGAGTGGAATTTTTTTAATTATTGATTTTAAATTAAAGTTGTTTTAAAGTTTAGTCAAAGTATATTGAAACAGAGCAACTGTTGCTAGTGAATTCAATGTGGTAGTGTTATTTTAATTTAGTATTATCTGATTATTTCTATTTAAAACTATTATTATTCGTAGTATTGTTTTAGTACCTGTGATCAAACACCCAACATGGTTACTACCCGTGCTCAGCAGCAAATTAGGTATCCCCTAATTTGTCCCAAAAACCTATTTTAGAATATTATAAACCAGTAAAAGGAGCAAGCAGGGCTGGAGTTTGTGTACGGCAGTTAGAAGTGAGGGCCATTGTCAGACCCACAATTGATGGTGCAAATTCTCAGCAGGAAGGAGATCTGGATATATCCACTTCTCTTGATTCTCCAATCAATTGGTCAATTGATCCAATTCTATTGGATAAGGCAGCGGATTTGGTTACTCCCATAAATACACAGACTACTTCCTACAAAGAAACAATAAACGCTCTTAGGAAGAGTTTAGGTAAGGATGACTTAGCTGAAGTAGAGGATGAAACTCCTTCACTGTGTAGTATTTTACGAGACCAATGTTTCCTATCAAAACAAACAGCAGAGAAAGTGTTCTATAAAATGGATAGGTTGCAACAGGAAGTTTCTGGACTGAAAGCTACTATTGACATATTGGTGAGGTTAGTTGAGCTCGGGATTCTGACAGCGATGCCTCCTGCAGGATTTCCAACCAAAGAAATGGAAGATAAAGTTGGGATGGCAGAGTATCAAGTCAAGAACAAGTTAGAAAGGGGGAAGCATTCCATAAATAAGCAATTGAATGACATCTTGCAGGATTGGGAAATAAACTCAGAAATGGGACTTTGGGTGGGGGCGGGGCTTCTAGCCGAATGGAGTAGGACGGATACTGAGAGAGCTCCGGTCTGAAAAGATATGAAAGAATAAATCTCCCCTGAAATAATAAGGATCCTGTGAGTAACATTCTTCATTCAAACTTGAATAAGGCAAAAGGTTGTGTTTTTTAAAAAAATTTTAAGGAGGAACTGTTTTGTAAACTTCCTTTCGTATTTCTGGGCTGGTTGCCAAATGTCCAGAGACCGTAAATATAAAATTCCATCTGTCTGGGAGAGAAAGAAAACCCATCCTAGTGATATCAGTGTCACGGCTGGATAGGGTACAGCTAGAAGAGGAAATTAATTCTAAAAATAACACGGAGATCAAAAAAGATAAGATCAGCCGTAGTGCTGAATCACTTAGAGCAGGAAGTGCTCGTACAATCCCGGAAATTCCATCTCAGCAGAAGGTGGGGTCTGCTGGTGCTGTAGTGATACCAAAAAACCCGAAAGAAATCATGTCGAGTGAAATGATGGCGCAGATCCAGAAGCTTCTAAAAGAAAATAACGAAGTGATAAGTTGGACAAGGAATGCCCGGGCTGGTCAGATTCACAGATATACAAGAAACCCTTGGTGCAGTTGGAGGAAAGGACAAATAACTCTTTTATTTTTGTTTTATTTATTTTTTTGTTTCCTGCTCGGCTGAAGAAAAGGGGAGACAGTGGTTTTTTTTTGTTGTTGTTGTTTTGTTTTGGTAAATAGAGACTGGAAGGAAGTAAATGATTGGAGTTCGTAGGCGGAAGTCTCAACCTCCCCCCCCTTCAAAGGCTCCAGAAGCTGTGTGCGGGGTGATTATCCCTGGTATAAGAGAGGGGGGAATGGAATTAAATGTGTGGGTGGGGGGTTGTGGTGATATTTATGTTTAAGCACAGGGGCCAAAGTTTGTTGAGCAACAATAAAATAAGATGGACCCTAAGTTAAGAGTTTCAACACTGAATGTCAAAGGTCTGGAATCTATTCTGAAAAGAAGACGGATTGAAGCACTTCTAAATAAAGATAAGGCGGACATAATATTTCTACAAGAAACACATCAATCAAAAGAGGGAGTAAACGAACTTAAACTAAGATGGTCTATGATATACGAGAAAGCATATGGTTCCACCAAGTCAAGAGGTGTGGCAATTATTATTTCTAAAAAATGTGGTTTTATTGTGAGTAAAGTTAAAAAGGATACTAGGGGGAGATATATAATGGTATATGGTCATTAGGAGGGGAAGAATATATATTAGTTAATGTATATGCCCCAAATGTAAATCAAGCAGAATTTTACCAAGAAGTATTAAAGGAAATGGGTTCAAAACAAAATCAGTTAGTTATTATTGCTGGTGATTTCAACATGGTGATGGACAAAAAGATAGATAGATCTAATCCCACGGTAGAAGAGAGGAAAAATAATATAACGGCATTAAATAAAGTAATTAACAAAGAGGGAATGGTAGATGTATGGAGGGGTGTAAAAGGAGATGAAAGAAGTTATACATATTATTCACCTGTCACAAAGAATTTTTCTAGGATTGACTATATATTTGTTTCTAAAAATCTGATTTCAAGAGTAATGAACACGGAAATTGGTATTATAAAAGTGTCGGATCATGCAATACATAATATGGATGTTAAGATAAATAAGGATTATAAAGAAGCTAAAAGATGGAGGCTGAGCGGTAATATTTTCCAGTATAAACATATAAGAGACAAGATAGAGAAGGAATTAAGAGAGATTTGGGAGATTAATGATACAGGAGTTTGTAGCGATGCAGTAGTTTGGGACACAATGAAAGCTGTTATGAGGGGCATTATTTACTGCAATACTAGCGAGATGAATGAATAGGTTTATGAGTAAATATGTAGGGGTGGACCAATGCGGATTTATTGCAGGTCGACAAATGGCCGACTTAACTAGAAGAGTATTAAATATAATATATAGTATAAAGAAAAATAATGTTAAAGCGGGTGTATTAGCATTAGATATTTTCAAGCCTTTTGATTGCGTGGAATGGCCTACGTTAAAAATGATAATAAAAAATATGGGGTTTGGAGCAAGATTTAAAGGAGTAATTAATCAATTATATGCCCATAATATTACAAATGTAGTGGTAAATGATGGTATTACGGAACAAATGATGGTATTACGGAACAAATTTCCTTAGACCGAGGAACTAGACAAGGATGTCCCCTTTCCCCTATTTTGTTTGCGTTTATGATGGAAATACTAGCAAATGTAGTAAGATGGCATTTAACTCCAGTAAGATTAAATCGGATAGATAAAAATTGCTCCGCATTGTGTTGGAGAGGATGTAATGTAAAAGGTACGTATGCCCACATGTGGTGGAGCTGTAAAAATGTTCTGGAATTTTGGCAGAAAGTATTTGCAGAAATATCAGAAACAATTACAGAAAAGTTAGTTTGTTTAAAAAATACAAAAGAATTGATTGTGAGTTTGTTAACAGCAGCAAAATTAATGATAGCTAGGAATTGGATAGAATTGGAATTGAAATGTGTTTTCAATTACTGAATGGTATAAAGAGGTATGGGATTATTGCGCTAAATGATAAATTAACTTGTAATATTAAGTGTCAAAAAGGACAATTGGAGAAAGACACCTTTGTGAACATTTGGGGTAAATTTTTGGAATATGTGTTGGTGAAGGGGAAGGGGAACAAACCTTGTCAAGATTTGTTATATTTTTGGAATATAGAATAATATCTTGTATATATACATTTAAAATTTTTTGTGGGGGGGAGAAATATAACTTGGTCCCAAGAGGTGGGGGGGTGCACAATGTTTATGTTGTATTTTTTGTTGTTGTATTCATTAGTAGCTGTAAGATGTGAAAAATTAAAAAAAATAAATTAAAAAAAAAAAGATAAGAAACAGGACTTTGGCCAAACATGAACGAGCATGAACCTATTGTAGATTATTCATTTTCAATCATTGATCTTACTCCATCTGATCCAAGATTACTGATATTAGATGAATATAATGACTCTACTACATTTAACAATATAGAGAAAGATAATAGCCCTCCATACAAATCTACACCTCTAAGCTTAGACTTGATACCTCCTGAAGAAACATTGGATACTGAGGATAGTTTCTCTACCCTTAACATTGAGCCACAGAATACTGGGCTTAGAGCAGTACTTGATAAAACTAAGAACAAAAGGGAAAGATCCTTCTGGACAAATGCCAATTATAGCAAGAACTCATCAAAATTACCGCAAGTTGCTATACATAACTGGCCAGTGAGAAAAGCAAGTGGGGATGTGAGAACAGAGAATGAACACCTGGCAGAAATTCATCATATCCTGGGACCCAACGTGGATTTAAACAACAGGATCAACTGTAAAAGTATGCCCCAGGAAGGATATAAAGGGAGTATTGAATTATCATTCCAGGTCCTTACTTCATAGGTTTACTGATAGGAACCTGTTATTTGAACTAAAAGTACCTCAAATCAAATCTCCCCAGCTGTATGTTAAATTTCCACAGGAAAGGAATTGGAAACGACAATTTAAAAATAGTAATTGGAATGGAAAAAGCCAAAATTGGGGACGTAAGACTCCTGCATTCATCACCTATCCAAATAACTGTTGTGACATGTAGCATAACAACAGCTGTGGCACAAGTGTTTTCATTTGGAAAGGTACAGGATGGCAAGAAAAACAGTCATGTTGAGTCTGGCACTACTATTCTGTTCTCATGGGGAAAGTAGGTGTATACGAAATACGAGCTGATCACATGGTTTGTACTTTCTGATGACGTAGTATGATTGTTAGGTTTCGTTTCCTGTAACCAGTTTTAGTTGAGAGAAGGATTGCTTAGTGTGTGCTTCTTCTTGCTTCTTCTCTCTGATGCTCTGACTTATTGCAAACATGTAATGAAGTCTGCTAGGGTGGACTTGGTCCACTGGACTATACTATGCATTATAATCTGCAATATAGACTGTAACTTAGGAGATTGTATTTACTCTGAAACAGAATAAACAGGTAGTAAAAACCCTGTTGTGGAATCTATAGAGTTAATTCCTAATTACAGGACGAGTGAGCTACAAGCTGGCTGAAATCCGAGACGCTTGGACATGCTGCGTGTGGGAGACAAAGCTGAATCTCTGTGTGAACTACATGGGCCGGTTACACACATGGGACAGAGGCTGTATCTTCCATCTCACGCTCTGCTGAATCCACATAGGCGGACAAGCCTACAGGGTGGATTGTAAGCCATCAGGGCTGTAGCCATTTTAGCCCTTTCAGGGTTATGCGCCCAGAGAAATCGGATTACAAAATGACCTGTTGGACTGGTGCCGGGAACCGAGCGGTGAAAAGTTCGGGGCAAGGTCGAGGGTCTGTGCCAGCAGCGGCGGCGGGAATTATTTATCCAGCTGCTGTGTGTCAACGCTTCGAATACTCGGAGAAGCAGTGATTGATGGCAGAGAAGGACATCAAAGCGGAAGAAGAATCTCCTGGACCTTCTTCACCTGGTAAGCAAAGGGAAGAAGAGGGAGGTGTGTCTGCTGAGGGCTCTGACAGTGAAGCCGGGAGTTCTGAGGGGGAAGAAGCGGCTGCTCTCCCTGTTGCCAGAATGGTGGCTGCACAAGCCCTGAATCCACAAGAGAGCAGGAGGTGTGTATGCTGAGAGCTGGCAGGCTCTGATCAAGCCGGAAGCTCAGTCAGCGAGGCCGAGAATTTCTGGAAGGGAAGGAGGGGGGAAACCCTGTTCCCGGGAATGCGGCAGCACCAGCTCTTAACTCACAGATAGTGGGAAAGCTATCTGGGCAGAACTGTGTATTATGAAACGACCAGAAGCAGCATTTGTTTAACTCATGCCGGGGCTCTGGAATGTTGTAACATGAGAAGCAGTTGCAGTTGCAGTGGGAGACGGAGAACAGTTTCTGGACACTGTAAGGCAGATCTGGGAGTAGGATTACAATTGCGTGGAAGCTGTACCAGTTGAGCTAACAGGCAACCAGATCAGAATCTGACCATGGAATATGTGTCAGGCAAGCTTCTCTCTGAATGGGAGAAAAGGCAAAGTAAGCAACATGCTGGACGTAAATCAACACACAGCGCGGCTGACTCAAGCAACGGAAATGCTGGTGGGAACGGAGCCAAGCTGGTGGGGATTACTCAAGCAACAGCTTTAAAAGTCAGAAAATGCTTTTGTTGCGGTTCGACTTCGCATCTTAAAAAAGACTGTACTTTTAAGAGCAGGAAGAAGAAGAAAAAGGAAGTTACCAGTACACCTGAAGATACAATTAAAATGGGCAAAAGTTTGATTGCTCGGGTGGGTTTTTCCAACGAGGACATGTGGGTACTTGACAGTGGAGCTTCACACCACATGGCAAATTACAGAGACATGTTTCAATCTCTGGATGATGGATATACAAATCAATTTGTGGAACTGGCTGATGGAAAAAGAATCCAAGTGACAGCTACAGGAACAATTGACTTTGCTTCTTTGGGTCAACAGAGAGCACTGCTTGTTCAAGAACTGGACACAAACCTGATAAGTATATCACAATTGGCTAATGATGGATATGAAATAAGTTTTTCTAACTGCAACTGTGTAATTTCACATGAAGGGGTGATCTGTTGTGCCTCCAGTAGGTCAGACAGAGACCAGCCGTGCCGGAGTGTGTTTGGGGTGGGGTCAGGCTAACTGCAGCCTGACCCAGCTGGGCAGCCTTACCAATCAGCACCTGCTCAAAAGGCAGGTCCCAAACACACTCAGATGCTGGAAGCAATTGTTTGTTACAGCTACCACCAGACGCTCTTGATATTCCTGACCTCGGACCCCTGTACCTTTGATCTTCGGAACGACCCTGACTACGCTTGTGCCTGACCCCTAACTGGTTTACGTTTGCTCGGTTTTGGACTAATATATCTTGGCTTGGACACTCGGACTGTTATAACGAGAACGGCTTATCTTGACACTGGGCGGATTTACGACAGCTTGCTTCCAGCCACTTACCAAAATAAAAACGGAGAGGAGCAGCAGCAGCAGCCATCCCAGATGGAAAAGCTTGTTCAGGACAACCTGCTGTTGCAGGGGCAGGTAACCCAACTCATAGCAGCCGTTCAGGCTTTGCAGGCCCAGCCGGCCTCTGCTGCCGCTGCCCCCGTCCCAGTGAGAAAGCAGAAATGCCCCTTGCCTGTGCCAGAGAAGTTTGATGGCACACCTGCTCAGCTCCCGGTGTTTTTGGCTCAAGGCCAGCTGTTCATGAGCTTGAAGGCCGAGGCTTTTCCCGATGATAAGACTAAGGTGGGGTTTCTTATCAGCCTGCTCACGGGCTCTGCGGCCAAATGGGCGACTCCCCTGCTGCTGGAACAGAGCCCGGTGTTGGGAGACTTGGCTGCTTTTACTCGGCAGCTCACGGCCATGTATGAGGACCCTGTGAAGGCAGTCACTGCCAATCGACGCATCCGTGAGCTACGGCAAGGCCGGCGCCCCCTAGTGGACTATGTGACAGAATTCCGCCTGCTCCAGCAGGACTTGCAGTGGAATGAGGAGGCCTACATAGACCAATTCCAGGAGGGGCTGTCTGGGGAAATACTGGATGGGCTCACTTATGCGGACCGGCCTTCCACATTGCAGGACCTGATACACCTCTGCCTCAAGATAGAAGGGAGAGTGGAGAGCCGGCGGGCCCTTTCCCGCTCCAGACACAGCCTTGGGGGTCCCGCTCCCAGAAACCTGCTGGGAGAGGTACCCATTCCGAAACCCGCCTCACCCGAAGAACCCATGCAATTGGGGGGAGCTCGCCCCCGCTTGTCGCCCGAGGAGAAACAACGGCGTCGGCAACTCAGCCTCTGCCTCTATTGCGGGCAGAAGGGACATTTTGCCGCTCATTGCCCCGCCAAGGTCCGAGCCAGCACGCTTCCGGAAAACTGCCGGCCCCCGGCCCTGAAGGGCCCCTAGGCCGGGGTGAGACCAACTCCACAGAAGCCCAACGCCCACCAACCTCTCCCGCCAGCCATGTGACGGTGCCCATACTCCTGACAGTTCCAGGGCTAGGGATCCTGCAAGTCCAGGCCATGCTGGACTCGGGCGCTAGCAGCAACTTCATGGATGCCTCTTTCGCAGATCTGCACCGTGTCCCACGCAGACTCCTGGAGCACCCCGTCCTCGTGGAAACTATCGACGGGCGGCTGTTGTCCTCCGGACCGGTGGTTCAACAGACAGAACCCTTGACCATGGACTTGGAAGGGCACCGGGAAACCCTCCAGTTGTATCTGGCCGCCACTCCCCATTTTCCGGTGGTCCTTGGGTTGCCTTGGCTCCAGCGCCATGATCCTTTGATCCAGTGGTCAACAGGTCATATCACATTTCCCTCACACCATTGCCGAAACTGCTGCTTGACCCAGACAGTGCAGGCCTGCTCGTCCGTTGAAGGGGAAGGACTTCTGGAGGGGCTACCCCTCAAGTATCAGGACTTCCGGGATGTCTTTGGGAAGAAGGAGGCCGACCAATTGCCGCCCCATCGGCCCTATGACTGTCCCATTGACCTGGTTCCGGATGCCAAGATTCCGGTGGGTCGAATCTACTCCCTGTCGGAACCAGAGTTAGCAGCCCTGCGGGACTTCATCGAGAAGAACCTCCAGCGGGGGTTTATCCGACCCTCCACTTCACCAGCAGCTGCACCCGTCTTGTTCGTCAGGAAAAAATGTGGGGAGCTCCGCCTGTGCAATGACTACCGGGCCCTGAACCGCATCACTGTGCGGAATAGGTACCCTCTGCCCTTGATCCCCGAACTACTGGAACGGCTCCGTGCCGCTCAAATCTTCACCAAGCTGGACCTCCGGGGAGCATATAATCTGGTCCGCATTCGAGCAGGGGACGAATGGAAGACCGCGTTCCGTACAAGGTACGGCCATTTTGAATATACCGTAATGCCGTTTGGGCTATGTAATGCGCCCACGGTCTTCCAGCATCTGATGAACGACCTCTTCCGGGATTGTCTAGACCACTTCGTGATTGTCTACCTGGACATTTTAATTTACTCCCAAAACCCGCAGGAACATGTCCAGCATGTACGCACTGTCCTGCAGCGGCTGCGAGAGTCCCAGTTGTTCGCCAAGCTCGAGAAGTGCGAATTTGACCTCACCACCGTGGATTTCTTAGGCCACCGCATTTCCCCCTCGGGACTTCAGATGGATCCCGCCAAAGTACAGACCGTCCTACAGTGGCAGGCCCCAAGGAGTGTCAAGGACGTTCAACGTCTCCTGGGCTTCGCAAACTACTATCGCCGGTTCATCTCCCACTTTTCACAGCTCACTGTACCCATCTCGGACCTGCTCCGCACCAAAGGGCCCTTCCAGTGGACGGAGGCCGCCCAACGGGCGTTCCAGCACCTGAAGCAGGCCTTCACGTCGGAGCCTATCTTACAGCAGCCCGATCCGGCCCGACCCTTCATCGTGGAAGCGGATGCGTCTGACAAAGCCGTGGCCGCTGTACTGTTGCAACCAGTAGAGGGGGACCAGACCCTTCTCCCATGTGCATTTCACTCCCGGAAACTCAACGACTCCGAGCAGAATTACACCGTGTGGGAGAAGGAGTTGCTGGCCATTAAAGTGGCCTTTGAGGTTTGGCGCCATCTACTGGAAGGGGCCCAATACCCAGTACAGGTGTGCACGGACCACCGGAACCTCGAACATCTGCAGACGGCCCGGCGCCTCAACCAGCGACAGGTCCGGTGGTCCATCTTCTTCTCCCGGTTCCAGTTCACCGTGACATACTTACCCGGGCGGCACAACAAACAGGCGGATGCGCTGTCCCGGAAGCCCGAGTACCTGGCAGGGAAAGACGAGACCCCTTTGCGTTCCATCCTACCTTCTGAGAACTTTGCTGCCACCCTACCGTCCCAGTCCTTGGCGGACCGAGCGCGTGTGCAACAACAGCAGGACTCGTTTGCTCAGAAGCACATCCTTGCCCTGCGTGCTGGGAACTCGGACTTAGACACTCCGTTCTCCTTGCTGGAGGGGCTCTTGTATCACCGGGACCGTCTCTACCTCCCTCCAGGTGCTATCCGGGGTGAGGCGCTGCATCTATGCCACGACAGTCGGCCGGCGGGGCATTTTGGGACCTACAAGACCCTCCACCTGCTGTTACGGGACTTCTGGTGGCCACGACTTCAGGCGGATGCCAAGGCCTATGTGGCAGCCTGTGATACCTGCCGCCGGGTGAAGGCACACCCGGGGCGCCCACAGGGGCTCTTAGTCCCGCTCCCAACTCCCCAGGGACCTTGGCGGTCTGTGTCACTGGACTTTATCACTGACTTGCCCATGTCCCGGGGCCAGACTTCTGTGCTGGTAGTGGTGGACCTGTTCAGCAAGATGGCACACTTCCTCCCGTGTGCAGGACTCCCCTCAGCTCGAGAGACGGCTCAGCTGTTCATTGCCCAGATCTTTCGTCTCCACGGCCTTCCTGACTGCCTGATCTCGGATCGGGGCCCCCAATTTACTTCCCGGTTCTGGCACGCCTTGTTCCGGTCTTTGGATGTCGAAGTTCATCTATCATCGGCCCATCATCCCCAGTCTGATGGCCAGACAGAACGAACAAACGCGACACTGGAACAGTACTTGCGCTGCTACACCAGCTTCCAGCAGGATGATTGGGTGGATCTCCTACCCCTTGCGGAGTTCGCTTATAACAACTCGACGCATGTCTCCACGCGGCTGACTCCGTTCTTCGCCACGTACGGTTATCACCCCAGGTTCTTCCCTTCAGTCCTGCCCCCGTCAGCAGTTCCTGCCGCGAATCTTGCTGCCCAGGAGTTGCATGCCGTACAGGCCGTTTTGAAAGATCAACTAGACCTGGCCAAGGAAGCGTATAAGAAGGCGGCTGACCGCTACCGCCAGGAGGGTCCTCCCTTGCGAGTTGGGGACCGGGTCTGGCTATCTACAAGGTTCCTCCGCTCCCAGAGGCCATCCCGGAAATTGGATGCACGCCATGTCGGTCCCTTCACCATCTCCCGCCAGGTCAACCCCGTGGCATTCCAGTTGCAGCTCCCAGCGTCGCTCCATGTGCACCCTGTCTTCCACCTGTCCCTGTTGGTCCCTGCTGCTCCGCCGCACCCCTTGCGCACCCACTCCAGGCCCCCACCGCCGATCGAGGTTGATGGGGAGGAGGAGTATGAAGTCGCCCAGGTTCTCGACTCCCGCAAGTTTCGAGGCCGGCTCCAGTACCTGATTGACTGGAGGGGGTATGCCCCAGAAGACCGCTCCTGGGAGGATGCATCCCAGGTGCATGCCCCACGTCTCATCCGCCGTTTCCATGCACACTACCCGACTAAGCCAGGTCCCTTGCCACCGCCTGCGGGTCCCACAGACAGCTCCTCTATGGAATCCTCAGACGAAGAGGACGATTCGGAGTGGCCTGACCCAGATACCTCCGGGGAACTTCCAGCAGGGCAGTCTGGACCATCTTCCACCACCGAGCAGCCAGCGGACCCTACCCTGGGGGATCCTGTTCCACCCAGGGCTGTGCCGGACTCCCCTCCGCGTCCTGGGACATCTAGGCAACAGGACCCGGGCACGGTGGTGGTGCCCTCCACCGACCCAGCTCTCGATTTGGACTCTGAACCTCCTTTGCCCCCGCAGGACCGCCGGCGGTGGAAGCGGAAGATCCAGCAAGAGGCCACCCGGAGGAGTGTGCGGCTGCAACAAAGGTCTGTCCGGGAGGAGCTTGGGGGCCTTCGGAAGCTACCCCTTGGATTTCTCTCTGCTCCCCCAGCCAACACCTGTCCCGGGGGAGAGGCCGGAGGGGGTCTGTCCTAGGGATGGGGGTAGTGTTGTGCCTCCAGTAGGTCAGACAGAGACCAGCCGTGCCGGAGTGTTTGGGGTGGGGTCAGGCTAACTGCAGCCTGACCCAGCTGGGCAGCCTTACCAATCAGCACCTGCTCAAAAGGCAGGTCCCAAACACACTCAGATGCTGGAAGCAATTGTTTGTTACAGCTACCACCAGACGCTCTTGATATTCCTGACCTCGGACCCCTGTACCTTTGATCTTCGGAACGACCCTGACTACGCTTGTGCCTGACCCCTAACTGGTTTACGTTTGCTCGGTTTTGGACTAATATATCTTGGCTTGGACACTCGGACTGTTATAACGAGAACGGCTTGACACTGGGCGGATTTACGACATGATCTGTGCAAAAGGTGATTTGCAGAATTCTCTGTATGTTATAAATCCGTTTGTAACACATGATGAGAGGGCAAAGTATGCAAATTTGAAACCACATGAAAATTGTTTACATATTTTCCATAAGAGGTTTGGACATGCCAATTACAGAAGCATAGAAAAAATGCCAGGTCTGTGTGAGGGTGTAAAAATGAAACCTTGTTCTAAGTATGTGGAATGTGAAGTATGTAGTACAGCAAAGTCACACAGGTCTAACATTCAGAAACACAGTGATAGAGTCAGCACAAGAATCTTTGAGCTGGTACACTCTGATGTTGTTGGTCCATTTGAAACTAGCCATGGGGGGAACAAGTATTTCTTGTCTCTAATTGATGATTATTCTCGATTTGGATTCGTATATTTGCTGCAGCATAAATCTCAGGTTCAAGAGAGATTTGAATCATTTGTTAAATGGGCAGGGAACAGATATAGACAATATCCAATAGGAGAATTACTCACGGATGGTGGGGGAGAGTACATGAGTACAAAGTTCAAGAAGTTTTTGGAAAGAGAGGGTATAGGGCACAAAGTCACTGCCCCAAACTCCCCATTTCAAAATGGCATTGCTGAAAGACGTAACAGGACACTCCAGGACATGATGAGGGCCCAATTGACTGAGTCAAAGGTGGGAAACCGTTTCTGGGGGGATGCAGTGTCAAATGCTAATTATCTGCTGAACAGGTTACCAAATTCCACAATTGGAAAAACTCCATATGAACTGTTTCATGGGAGGAAACCAAAGGTAGCACACGTGCGCATTTTTGGGTGTAAATGTTTTGTTCATGTACAGGCAAGAAACTTTGAATGTTTTCTGCTGGGGTATGATGCACAAACAAAAGGGTACAGGTTGTGGTCACCAAAACACAACAGGGTAATTCTGAGCAGGGATGTGATTTTTCACGAGCAAACAGATGACCAGAAACAGCTGGTGGAATTGCCAATGCATGCAATGTCTGAAACACAGCAGGATGCTTCTGGGACAGAACAGGCCACTGGGCAGATATCTGGGGAACAGGAGGGAGGTGAACAATCTCTGAGGCGTTCAACCCGAGAACGCAAAACACCTGTTAGATATCAGGATGAATTCCAAAGTGGGAAAACTGTTGTACATAAAGCTCTCAAAATAGCTTTAGAACCACAAAGTTTTGAGGAAATTCAAAGCTTGGAACCAAAAGTGAAGAATGATTGGTTTGAGGCCATGCAGGATGAAATCAATGCAATGCATGACAACAACACATGGAGTCTAGTATCTTTGCCTGTGGGGCGCAAGGCCATCAGCTGTAAATGGGTGTACAAGATGAAGACAAATCACCAGGGGCAGGTGGAAAGGTACAGGGCAAGACTCGTTGCCAGGGGGTTTGCACAAAAACATGGGGTAGATTTTGATTCCGTGTTTGCACCAACAACAAGGTATGCAACTGTCAGACTGTTGTTGAAATTGGCAGCACAAAGAAAAATGATGGCATTTCATTTTGATGTAAAAACTGCTTTTTTATATGGGGAATTACAAGAGGAGCTCTACATGGTACAACCACAAGGTTTTGTAGAAGATCCCAGTCTTGTATGTCGTCTGAACAAATCCATATATGGATTGAAGCAGGCAGCTCGATGCTGGAACCAAAAGCTGGACAGAGTTTTGATTAGTTTGGGATTCAAACAAAGCAAGGCTGATCACTGTCTGTATACAAATAACACAGAACAGGGAAACTGGGTGTATTTGTTGATTTTTGTTGATGATATCTTAGTGGTAACACAATCAGTAAGTCAAAAAGACAAAATTGCACAAGAATTGCAAGCACACTTTGAACTGAAAGATCTGGGTTTGGTACAACACTATCTTGGAATGCAATTGTCTCAAGATGAGGAAGGTTCTTTCATGGTTGAACAAAGTGGGAAAATTCAGAAATTGCTGGAAATTCATGGATTGGAGAATTGTAACCCAGTTACTACTCCAATGACTCTTGAATATCAGAAACACACAGATAACACTGAATTTGATATTGGCAAATATCAGAGTGTTATTGGAAGCCTGCTATATTTGGCAAATGTGAGTAGGCCAGACATCAGCAATGCTGTAAACATACTTAGCAGGAAAACGCAAAATCCTTCTAACTATGATTGGCTAGCTGTGAAAAGGGTGTTAAGGTATTTAAAAGGTACCATGCATTGCAAACTGAAATTGTCATCACACACAAATGGAGGTTTTTGTGTGTACACTGATGCTGATTGGGGATCTGCAACAGATAGAAAATCCACAAGTGGAACAGTTTTAATGTATGAAAACAGTCTAATTGACTGGTACACATGAAAACAAACTTGTGTGGCAGTGTCTAGCGCAGAATCTGAATTCATCAGTCTATCTCAAGCATGTAATGAGATTGAGTGGTTCAAACAATTGTTTGCTGATATGGACATACCAGTAGACAAGGCTGTTACAATTTTTGAGGACAACCAAGCTTGCATTAGCATGGCTCAAAATGAAAAAAGTAGGCCAAGAACCAAACACATTGATGTTCGTTACTCTCATGTAAAGGACTGTGTGCAAAAAGGGTGGGTAACACTCAAGTACTGTGCATCAGGGGATATGGTGGCAGATCTTTTCACAAAACTATTGCCTGAAGTAAGACACAGGAAACTAATGAGGGCACTAGACCTCATTGAGTAAATGCAAACAACATGTATCACAGGCTGTGGGGGGATGTTTTGACATGTAGCATAACAACAGCTGTGGCACAAGTGTTTTCATTTGGAAAGGTACAGGATGGCAAGAAAAACAGTCATGTTGAGTCTGGCACTACTATTCTGTTCTCATGGGAAAAGTAGGTGTATACGAAATACGAGCTGATCACATGGTTTGTACTTTCTGATGACGTAGTATGATTGTTAGGTTTCGTTTCCTGTAACCAGTTTTAGTTGAGAGAAGGATTGCTTAGTGTGTGCTTCTTCTTGCTTCTTCTCTCTGATGCTCTGACTTATTGCAAACATGTAATGAAGTCTGCTAGGGTGGACTTGGTCCACTGGACTATACTATGCATTATAATCTGCAATATAGACTGTAACTTAGGAGATTGTATTTACTCTGAAACAGAATAAACAGGTAGTAAAAACCCTGTTGTGGAATCTATAGAGTTAATTCCTAATTACAGGACGAGTGAGCTACAAGCTGGCTGAAATCCGAGACGCTTGGACATGCTGCGTGTGGGAGACAAAGCTGAATCTCTGTGTGAACTACATGGGCCGGTTACACACATGGGACAGAGGCTGTATCTTCCATCTCACGCTCTGCTGAATCCACATAGGCGGACAAGCCTACAGGGTGGATTGTAAGCCATCAGGGCTGTAGCCATTTTAGCCCTTTCAATAACCTCCAAGTATCAGACAGAGATGGAAAAGTACACATTTTGGGGGCCCCTACAGAATGTAGACTACCCATGAATAAGTCCGAGGTACTATATAATCAAACTGTAAATGAGTTTTCACATAGAGAGCAAATAGCCCAGGATGTACAAAATGCACAAGAAAATAGAAGGATTGATTTTAACCACCCAGAGACCTTTAAATCATTTCCTCGAAACCTTTATTGACTAAATACAAACAAGAAGACAACAAATAAAGAAGGATTAGAAATAATTTCCTGGAATCTAGCAGGTTGGGAGAATAAATTGGCAGACAGGGAGTTCCTTGGAATGCTCCAACAATATGATATAGTCTGCCTCCAAGAGACCTGGACACACGAACATAACCCTCCATACCTACAGGGCTATAAATCCTTTAGCCAATCGGCACAAAGAAAATCCAAGATGGGCCATGGAAGTGGGGGTCTGGCAACTTTCATATCAATAGAATTGGTTGGTGATCCCCAGATGATAGATTTTGGATTGAAAGATAATTATCTTCTTTCAATCCAAATTAACATTGATACAAAATATACTTTCTTCTGCATAAATACTTATCTCCCCCCTACAAACACTGCATTAATAACCGATGAAATATGGAGAGATTTAACATTTATATTAGAGTAGATCAACTTAAATTTCCCCAAAGCATATATCTATATCTGTGGAGATTTTAATGCTCAAATTGGTGCAGCTTCAGAGGGCCTCCTACGCTCACTAGGCTTAGACTTGGAAGACATTTTTTTGACTTCACATGTTTCGATGGACAGCAAATATAACCGGCAGGGCCTAAATTTTTTAGAATTTATATACCGCCACAATTTATATACGCTACATGGGAGTCCAGTTGATGAATCTAAAGGTTGCTACACCTTTCTGAATAAACTTGGTGGCAGTGCCATCAACCATGTAATGGTCTCTCCATCATTATTCCCCTCAGTAAAAAGCTTTACAAACCTTGATCGAACTGAAAGCGATCATTTTCCAATATTAGTATCCCTACATCAGTGATGGCGAACCTTTTTGAGCCCGAGTGCCCAAACTGCAACACAAAACCAATGTATTTATTTCAAAGTGCCAACACTGCAATTAAACCTGAATAAATATATGATAACATAAATAATGAATATAATAAACAATAAATATAATATTAATAATGATAAAAGAGAGGATAATCCTGATGATAAAAATGATTTGATTGATTAAAAAAAACCCATGTAGATGCTTTCCTTACATTTGTCCAATTTTTCAGGCTGTAGAAAGTTTATAGTTCTTATTTATGCTAAAAACGATGAGTGGTTTATAATTCATGTATAAATAATGTTCATAAAGCCCATAGATAAAAAATTCCTATATACTACAGTCTCTGCAGCTCCTAAGTCCAGGACAGGGCAAAACTATAAAAAAATACACCAGAAAACAGAAGTGGGGGGAGGCATTCAAAGAAGTAAATTCAAACCTTAACAATGCAGTACAGGAGGCTGGGTAGGTACCCTCATGAAAGCTAAATTAGTGGAACAACCATCTGACCTGCGGTTTTTCCTCTTCATGTCATTCCCAGCACTTCCCACAAAAATGCAACAGGAACAAGGAAAGCAGTTTAGAAAGGTTTTCTGGTAGCTAATGTGGAGGCAAAGCTCCTTGTAATCCCCCCCCCCATTATAATTTATGGAAGCAGGAGACACACGAATGCTATGGCTCTCCCTCTCTCCCACACACGCACACACACACAGATTTTTCTGCCTACTTCTGCCTATCTCTGTCTCGCTGCAGAGACAGATGGGAGGGAAATGGCTCCAGCAGCAGCAGCAGCAGCAGCAAACCCAGAGAATCCCTGAGCAGGAACTAAGTTTGCACAATACTCTGCAGCTCAACTCCAAAGTCATATATGTAGCATCTGCAAAGTTTTGCGCCTTGGGTTTCTCTTCCCTAGGCATGATCTTTCCGGCCTGAAGAGGGAAAGGGTAAAGAAGGACTAAGGTTGGTTGTTGTTGTTTTTTATGTGTTGTTTTTAAAGATGCACGTCTCCCTCCCTTTGATCATCCGCTGCCAAACCTGTTTGTGGGATCCCAGCTTTTCTCTGCAGCTGTTTCCAGGACGCTCCAGCACGCTCCCTTCGGGCTGCTGCTGCTGCTTTGGAGATTCCCCCACCCCGCCCCGCTCGTAAATCCCCTGTGCCAGGAAGGAAGCGGCCCTGAGCGCGCGTGCTTGGGAGTCCTCCCCACCTCAGCCTCCTTTTTCCACCCTGGCTCCAGCGTCCCCTCCCCCCAAGCCTCGCAGTGGCCAGTCCTGAAGGCGCAGAGAGAGAGAGAGAGAGAGAGAGAGAGAGAGACCTTCTCTGCCTTGCTACGGCTTCCCGCAGGAGGGAAGGAGCGGTGTGAAGCGAGGCTGCCGCTGCCTGCCGCCGTGTTCCGCTCTGCCCTGCCTTACCCTTACCCTGCCTTGGACACTTCCTGGTGGCAAAAATGACGCGACGGGACCCAGCGGTCCGGCGTGGAGGCGCGGTTACTTGCCGCTCCTCCTGTTGTGTGTTCCAGTCTATGGCTCACGTGCCCACAGGGAGGTCCCTGCGTGCCGCCTGTGGCACGCATGCCATAGGTTCGCCATCACTGCCCTACATCCTCTAATTGAACGGATATTATTAACAGAATCAATGAACCTAACAGGAGAACTGATGGGCGAAAGGAGACTGAAATGGTCTTGTAAATTGAGCAGTAAGGTGCAAGAGAAATTAAATAGTGATCATTTACAGGAAATGCAAAGATTATCTGAGGATAAATCTTTGAACCCTATAGATATATTCCAACAAATTGTCACCGAACTTAGGCCCTGTCTGCTAATTTCAGCAAATAGAAATCCACAGCCAATACAAACCGGCTGGTTCGATGGTGACTGTAAATTGGCCAAAGCAAATCTAGCCAAGAGAATTAGGGAATCTCGCAAGACCCCAACTAAAGAGACCACCAAAGACCTAATTAACTGTAGACTGGAGTACAAGAGCCTGCTTAAATATAAGAAAGACCAATACATAAGGTCTCAGTGGCAGGAACTGGATCTCGCAGTGGAAGAACAGAAAGAAGGCAAATTTTGGGAACTGGTTACCCGAGGTCTAAAAGCAGTGAGGTCTACCTTAGAGGCTACGGTCCCTGCCTCTGTATGGGTGGACCACTTTTCAAACATATTTGGAAGCCAAGAGGGCCAGACACAAGTGGTTGGAATATACAAGGATTTTTCCAGATTACCAGATTGGCAACCAGTTACTGTTACTGAGATAATGTCTCTCATCTCACATTTGAAGCCAAAGAAAGCCCCTGGACAAGAAATGATCCCTCCTGAGCTCTATAAAGAACATGCAGAATGGTGGTCACCAATTTTAGCCAATTTATTCACTACAATAAATAATACGGGGGAAATGCCACCAGGCTGGAAAATGAGCATCATTTTTCCAATTTATAAGAAAGGGGATAGAAATGATCCACAGAACTACAGGCCACTAAGTCTACTGGATATCTCCTCAAAGTTATATGCACGGTATTTACTCCAAAAACTTTCAGATTGGCTGAATATAAATCACACCATACATGAAGAACAAGCAGGTTTCAGAAAAGGCTATCGTACAATTGATCAATGTTACACATTGAATCATATTATAAGGAAATACACAAAAAATCTTAAAAAGCATATCTATACTGCCTTTATTGACCTCTCCGCTGCTTTTGATTTTATCAATAGTAATAGACTTTGGGAGAAAATACGGGATGCTAACGTTGATCTAAGACTCCAACTATTGATACAAGAGTTATATAGCAACTCTTATATAGAAATGAAGGTCAGAACTGGTTTAAATGGCCATATGACGGAAGCCATTAAAACTACGAAAGGAGTGAAACAAGGATGTTTTATTGGCCCCCTACCTTTTTAATATCTATATTAATGACCTGGTACCACAACTGACCAAAGTAGACTCCCCAGCTCCTGCAATAAAGAACTTGAAGATTACTATCCTAATGTATGCAGATGACCTAGTATTGCTATCCCTTTCCCGCCTGGGCCTTAAAAATCTATTGGATGCATTTAGTACGTACTGCAAACAAGAATTTCTGTCAATTAACTATTCCAAGACCAAAATAATGGTTTTTGGCAAGAAAAGCCCAAGACATAAATGGTTCTTAGATCAAAACCCCATAGAACAAACCTGCATATTTAGATACTTGGGGGTTCTCTTCAGTGAGTCCCTATCATGGAAACAGCATAGGGACGCAGTGATACTGAAAGCTCAGAAATCCATCGGGGCACTGATGAAATTCTACTATACCGAAGGAGGTCAGATGATCGAACCTGCCATAAAAATCTTTAATGGCAAAGTGATAAGCCAAATGCTTTACAGTGCTGAAATTTGGGGAGAAGATATAAGTACCATTAACACTATAGAAATTGTGCAGAATAAATTCTTCAGAAAACTTTATTCCTTACCACCGGGCACACCAGCACCTTTCTTGCGAACAGAATCAGGATGGCCATCTATCAAGGTGAGAGTAGATAGTGCCCAACTGAAATATGTCAAAAGGATGGCTTTTCTTTCCATAGATCGGTTCCCTGCTCTGTTTTATGGAATTAAGTGGAACACAAAATGGGTTGCAAACAGTTAAAAAACACCTATACCATTATTCTATCCCAGAGCTGAAGGTAGTTTTGGACATGAATAAGAGACAACTTAGGGACTGGCTCTTCTGACTCCAGAAAGGACCTGCAGTTAATTAAGATCTAATTTTTCCCCATGGTTTGCTCTCTTAAAAACAGAACATTACAGAGCTGACTACTTATTCAAACTTAGACCAGCTTCCTTAAGAAATGCCTTTATTGAACTGCGAGTCCAGATCATGCCAACTGCGGTCCTGGATGGGCGTTATAATAAAATACCATACGAATGCAGATTTTGCATATGTGGCCAAATGCAAGTGGAAGATATTATCCACTATTTGTTAATATGCCCTTTATATAGAGATCCTAAAAAAATTAAAAATTCTTGAGTCCATTGCTGCTGAATGGAGGAGGAAATACCCAAAAAGATATAGTGCTTTTTCTGCTGAGCGATACAAACAGATTAGTGACACAAAAAGTGGCCCTTTTCGCCTTGGCAGCAAAAAAGATTAGGGAAAAAGAACTTGATAAAATCACCATTAATTGCCATGGTGATTCGGACTACTAACTTGCATTCGAACAGGATGATTTTATAAATTACTTTTTTGATATACATTGTCACTTTAAACTAATTATTTTATACATTTGTATATGTGCATAATTGTATATTTGAGTTTTAAATTTTGTCATGGCCTTTGGCTAGTACAATAAACTTAAACATCGATATGGATGCTTTCTTTTCTCAGCTTAAACTTCCAGTTAGATTCTTCACAACAACAGTTCCTTATGTATTGAGGAAATAATGAAAATAATTTCGAATATGAATGTTGGGAAAGCACCTGGTCCAGATGGGTTTCCGATTGAGTGGTACAAAACATTTTCTAACCTTTTGGTCCCAAAGCTTCATTGTTTTTATAATTATATTTTTAAATCTGGTTCTCTTTCGGCATCATTAAATGACACTTATATCACTGTGATTCCTAAGCCTGGAAAAGACCATACATATTGCGCTATCGACCTATTTCTTTAATTAATGTTGACATTAAAATATTAACAGCAATTTTGGCTGATAGATTGCAACAAGTTATTACAACACTTGTTCGATCTGATCAAGTGGGATTCATTAGAAAAATCGACAGGTCGCTGATAATCTTAGATAAGTAGTTGATCTGATTGCTTTAAATACAAATAGAACAGACTCAGCTGCTATTTATTTGAATGCTGAAAAGGCCTTTGACAAAATTCATTGGAAATTTATTTTTGGTTCGTTGAGAAACTTTAGCTTTCCCATGGAATTTTAAACTTGGATTAAAATGTTATATTCAACCCCAAGAGCGAGAGTTAAGACCAATGGGTTTTTCTCAGACTATTTTATACTTGGGAGAGGCACTAGACAGGGATGTCCACTTTCTCCATTGATATTTGGCTTATGTTTGGAACTCCTGGCGTGCACTATTGGACAGAATAGTAGTATTCATGGATTTTTACATGATTGTTTAGAATTTAAAATTATTCTCTATGCTGATGATCTTTTATTGTTTATTTTGAAATTCCAGTCATCGGTTCCTGCTTTGATGAAGGTGATTAAGAACTTTGGTGATTTGTCTGGCTATTTAATTAATTGGTCAAAGTCAGAATTGATGCCGATTGGAAATAATATATCTCAGAGTGTATTAACTCAGTGGCAATTTCTATGATGCCCAGATTTCATTACTGACTTGGGAATACTTATCCCTACAGACATATCCCAAATGATTAAACTTAATTTAAGTTGATTAATGAGATCTCACGGGATATAGACAGATGGACATCTCTTAAGTTGAATTTGTGGGGTGAGGTTAATACACTTAAGATGAATATCATACCTAGGATTGTATATTTTTTACATGGGATTCCTCTATTTATACCTGGCAATTATTTTCAAAAACTTAATGCTTTGTTTCACAATTTTTTCTGGGGTTCCTCACTTCCATGAATCTCTTTGAAAAGGATGCAACTTGCAACTAAAAAAGGTGGCTTTGGTTTTCCAGATCTTGCCTTACATCATAGAGCTTATTTGTTGACTAGTTCTAAATTCTGGTCTTTTCCACTTAGATTAGATTATCCACCTTGGTCAGTTTTTGAGTCCTTGTGTCTGGGATCCTCTCTCCAAATGGATGGCATTAGGGTCTCGCTACACTAAAACAGATAGGTTGCCTCCTACAATCACAGCAGTTAGAGAGATGTGGCATATTATATCTCATCAATTACAGTTTGACCCATTTTCTCATGCTAAACTGACTTTATGGGGTAATCCAGATTTAAAAATTGGTAAGAAAACGTTCCTGTGGCGGACTTGGGCAGACAGGTTGATGTTTACTTTGGATCAATTAGTGAGTGTAGATTATGAGTTTTTATCATTTTCGGTTTTGCGTACAAAATATAACTTGCCTGCCTCTGCTGAATGGCAATACTTGCAATTGCAACATTTGTTAGAATCTAGGTTTGGTCCGGCTGCTTTTACAGCTTCAGAGCCTCCTTTGCTATTGGATGCATTGATTGAGTCTGAGCAGTTATATTGACCTACGATTCATGTTTATAAAGACTTATTATCAGTGAATAAGTATGATACACAGAGTCTTAAAGATGAATGGAATAGAGAATTAGATGGTCTTATGTTGCCTAATCAATGGAACATTGTTTTTGTGTCTGTGTCAAAAGGGTCTATGGATCTTAGGTTACGTCTTATTCAGCAAAACCTTTAGTTTCATGTTTATTGGACACCACAAGATCTTTTTAATAAGGGTTTGTCTAAGTCAGCTAACTGTTGGAGGTGTAATACTGTGAATGCTTCGTTTACCCATATGTTTTGGCAATGCCCAGTGGTTGCTTTTTTGGGGGTAGAGGTCATAGTACGGATAAATTTAGTATTAGAATGTTCATTAATATTTACCGATGCACATGTTATTTTAAATTATATACCTGTTGTATAGAATTTATCACAAGGACAACGAATGTGGATTTTCCGCGTCCTCTTGACAGCCAAAAGACTGGAAAGATAAACACTCACTTCCTATAACACAATAGATTGAGGACCTAATAATGCTTTCAACATTTGAGCGGGTGGTATTTAGACGCCACCTGCGGATGGATAAATAAATGGCTATTTGGTCTGCGCAACCTCAGCTGGCGCTCGCAGGGGCACAAGACAGATCGCGCAACAGGGGGTGCTCACCGAGTGCCCCATGAGGTGAGCACACAGGTAAGTGCACAACCACTGGAAGCCTTTCATGATGCCACACACAAGCCCTATGGCTATCTTTGATTTAAATGCTTCCACCACCTAGCCTTATAGGCTACGCACAGGGCTTTTCCCTCCAGACCTTCCCATGGTGTATACTTTGAAAAAACGGTCAGTTATAAAAGGTGGTGATTACCTGCAGCTTTGTGATTTTAATGCGTCTCTGACAGTAGTCATCATGTCAAGTTGTGTAAAGAGAAATCTTAAAAATAATTGTTAACGCGGGTCCCCACCATAGAAGGGCTATTCTGTGCACTACTTCCAAGAGGCTAATTAAACATTCCGGGGGATTTATCAGACCTCTGCTCAGCTTTGCTATTCCCCTCCTGACCAGTCTGTTTGCTAAGTAAAGATGGAATACACTGAAAAAATGTACTTGGTTCCAAGCCATCAGTTGGAAAACTTGCGGGGTTGGGCAGAAAATAGTAGAATAGCCACAGCCAAGCGTTTGGATTCTGAAATGTGGGAGTGGGACATACTTTTAAGATCAGACTTGGCCAAGTATGAAAAGGTCAAGCTTTACAATGGCATTCACCTCTTACTCCAAGTCATTAATAAAAATGTTGAAGAGTACAGGGCCCAGGACCAAACTCTGTCACACCCCACTTGATACCTCCCTCCAGTTTGATGAGGAACCATTGATGAGCACTCTTTCAGTACAGTTCCTCAGCCAACTCTGGATCCACCTAGTAGTAGTGCCATCTAGCCCACACTTAACTAGCTTGCTAATCAGAATATCATGGAGCACTTTGTCAAATGCCTTGCTGAAATAAAGATATATTATGTCCACAGCATTTTCACGATCTACTAAGGAAGTTACCTGATCAAAAAATTAAGTATTAGTTTGGCAAGACTTGTTCTAGTACTGATGTCAGACTGACTGGTTTATAATTCCCTGGATCTTCATTTGAGCCCATTTTTAAGATAGAGACAATGTTTATCCTCCTCCAGTACTTCACCTGTTCTCCAGGATTTCTCAAGGATAATAGAGGTCCTGTGAGTCCATCTGTTAGCTCTTTCAACACCCTAGGATGCAATTCATCTGGATCTGGGCACTTGAACTAATTTAAGGTACTTAGATATTCCCTGATAATCTATCTGTCAGTCTCAAGCTGCACTCCTATCCCTTCAGTCTGTTTGTAACATATGCCAGATGGGACACAGATCCTCTTTTGGGAGAAAACTGAGCTAAAAAAGGAGTTGAGCAGTTTCACTTTTTCTTTGTCAGCTGTCAGCATTTTGCCATCTTTGCTGAGCAGGTGGTTTACCATTACTTTTGTCCTGCTTTTACTATGAACATATCAGAAGAAGCCCTTTTTGTAATTCTTAGTATCCCTCGCCAACCTCAGCTCATTCCGAGTTTTAGCCTTCCTGAGACCATCTTTGCAATTCCTGGCTATCTGCTCATACACTTCCTTAATGACCTCTCCTTCCTTCCACCTCCTATGTGTGTCCGTCCTTTTTTATTTTCAGATCATCGCTAAGCTTTTTGTGTAGCCACATTGGCTTCTTGCATCCTGATTGAGCCTCTGGGCAGGAGGTCCTACTGCATGTTCCCCAAGTGTGTTTTAAAGCCTGGCCATGTGCATCATGTGTGGTGGTTCCTACTGATCTTTGTGTGTCTCCCTGCCATGTATTGCGGCACATGGAGAGGAGGCACTACTTCCTAGCCTGCTCAGTGTTTTCTTCTGTGTGAGTCTTATATATGTGAATGGGGGTGGGTGTTGGGTCACAAGTCCCACCCCATAGAGAAACAACCCCAGGAACTGCAAAGCAGATAATGAAAAAGAGCCATCCTTACACCTCCTTTGCCTCTGCATTTCCTCCACTCTGCCCAGTCCTTGCTCAATCCTTTACCTCCCTCTTATTGCCACCCCCAAACCTACCTGTTCCTTCCAGTCTCTCCCTCTACTCTCCTTCATAATGTTCTTCCTTGCCCCCTTTCCTCTACCTCCTCTGCCCCACTCTCCAGCCCTCACTCCTCCTCTCACCACCCATACCCTTTCAAGTCATGGTTTCTGTTGATGCTCTGCATGGCAGCCTGGGTTGCTAGGTCCTGGTATGAGTCAGATTTTTAGCAGGGATCAGGTCAGGTTTCTTAGGGAAGTGACAAGAAGAAATCAGCACCACAGAAAGCTCCAAGTGGGCTGGAGGCCAAACAGAATTGTTTGTATGTTGCTCCCAACAAGGAGCAGATGAAGACTGAGCCTTAAATAAGAGTTTGGCAGCTGCTGCTATCATCATCATCATCTCATTTCTATGCTGCCCAATTGCCAAAGCTCTCTGGGTGATTCACTAAAATACACACCACTATACAAGATAATAAAAACATAATATACAATCTCTAACATACAAAATTTAAAACAATTTAAACAGCTAAAAGTGGTACAATAAGATACTGGACCTGATAAAACTACTGACATAAATGCCATCATATGCCATCAAATGCCTGGGAGTAGAGGACAGACTTAACCAGGTGCCGAAAAGATGACATTGTTGGCACCAGGCAGACCTCAGAGGGGAGAGCATTCCATAATCATGCGAGTCACCACTGAGAAGGCACTCTCCATTATTGCCACCTTCTAAGCCTCCCTCAGAGGAGCCACTCGCTCGAAGGAAGTCCTCTGGTGTTGATTGTAGTGTCCAGGTAGATTCAGGTCAGGAGAGGCACTCTGTCAGGCACTGCAGTCCCAAGCTGTGTAAGGCTTTATAAGTTAAAACCAGCACCTTGAATTGGGCTTGGAAACATACAGGCAGCCAATGCAAGTGAGCCAGAATTGGTGTTATATGCTCAGAGCTTCTGGTCAATGTTATTAATCTGGCGGCTGCAGCAGCTCCTGAACAGTCTTCAAGGCAAGCCCCATTTAGAACACATTGCAGTAATTAACTTGGAGGTTATCAGGGCATAGACTATTGAAGCCAGATTATTCCTGATCAGATAGGGGTGTAGCTGGGCTATCAGTCAAAGGTGGTAGAAGGCACTCTGTGACACTGAGGCCACCTGAGCTTTAAGTGAGAGATGGTTCCAGGAGAATCCCCAAGCTATAAAGCTGTTCCTTCAGGGAGAGTACAACCCCATCCAGAACAGGCTGAACACCCTCCATCTGATCAGAAGGCGGCTGATTGGCTCCACCTCTACCCTGACTGAGGCTTTGTCTTGTAAAGGGGCCTGGCCTGTTTTAGCAGCCTAAAGCTGCAACGGCATGGGAGTGGCTGTGGCATGCAAGTGTTTCCATGGCCAGAGTCTGAAAATGGCAAGGCAACCTCCTCTGGTCACAGGGGAGCAGAACCCTGGGATCTTTCTGGGGAACTAGTTCCCAGGGAGGTGGAAGCCTCGTGATACCTTTCTGTGACTGAATCCTCTTTCTGAACTGTTAACTCAGGAGCCTCTACTGAGGACAAGGGGTCAGGATCCTTGAAGGATGAGGGTAGGGTCCTGGTCCAGGACACCACCCACCCAGCATTTAGAACAGCCCCCAAATGGAATCATACATTTATGAAGGTAATGATAATTAATGAATGGATTAACTGAAGGGGAATTTATAACATTTTGGAACAGGACCTGGGTGGGAATTGGGAGTGATCCCGATTCACCATTGGCTTGGTTTTGGATTAATGCTCTGTAAAATTGCTGAGACTTCATTTTGGTCCAATAGGGGTTTTTTTTAGGGGTGTGTGTGAAATGACTCATGAAAAAACCTACAGGCCACTCTTTTTTGTGCATTTTTCATGTCTGGAGAGAAAGCCTGACCTGACACATTTTCCTTTCCACTGTTCACACATTTTTTTTCCTTTCTGTTGTCTGCATAATCCCCACCCCAGGCAAAGGGACACAGTTCCAAGAAGACCTGTTTGCATAGCTACATTTGCATTCACTTCAATAGGGCACATTTACATTTACCCCCAAAGAGCTGCCAGATTGCCAGAACAGGTTGAACACCCTCCATCCGGTCAAAGGAACCACCCACTAACAGCATCTCATTCTTGTCTGGACTGAGCCTCAGTTAGTTAGCCCTCATCCAGTCCATTGTCACAGCCAGGCACCGGTTCAGCTCATCCACAGCCTCACCTGCTGAAGATGAAAAGGAGAAATACAGCTGCATGTCATCAGCGTACTGATGGCAACGCACTCCAAAACTCCGGGTGACCCCACTCAGCAGTTTCATGTAGATATTAAATAGCATGGGGGATAAGACCGACCCCTGAGGAACCCCATACTGGAGAGTCCATGGGGCCGAGCAATATTCCCCAAGCACCACCTTCTGGAGCCGGCCATCCAAGTAGGAGCGGAACCACTGCAATGCAGTGCCCCCCACCCCCAACTCAGACAGCCGCCCCAGAAGGATACCATGGTCGATGGTATCGAAAGCCGCCAAGAGATCCAGAAGTATCAACAGGGTCACACTCCCCGTCTCTCTCCCGACATAGGTCATCATAGAGGATGACCAAAGCTGTTTCTGTGCCAAAACCAGGCCTGAACCCTGACTGAAATGGATCCAAATAATCAGTCTCATCCAAGAGTGCCTGGAGTTGGTTGGCCACCACCCACTCAAGGACCTTGCCCAGGAAAGGAACATTTGCCACTGGCCTAAAGTTGTTAAGATTTTCCGGGTCCAGAGAGGGTTTCAAATGTTACAAATATATTTGTAATATGTATACTGCTAACAATGAATACATTCTATGCTTTTAATTTTAAATCTGTTTTGTTATGTTGTCCAGTTGTCTTCTCCTTGGAAAACTTGCAGCCATCATAGCAGCTATTTCAGCATGGTACAAATGTCTTCTGAGGGGGTAAATACTGTTGTGAGTCTGCCTAGCTTGATCACTATGAATGGCCTAAGGTCTTTGACAAAATACCGTTAATATTTCTTAATGACTGTGGATATTTCCTGAACAGGCAATTCAAATGAATGGATGGATGAGGCAGAGACCTGTGCCCTGGAGAAGAATATATGAGCAACCACACTTTTGCATTTTGAAGTAGGCAGAGAGCTTCTGACTTCAAGCTGAATGTAGCTGAAACTGTGTGCTTATAAGAATGTATTTGAATGTACTTATATTGTCCATATATATTTGTACATTAATTTTTTTTTAAAGAAACTGCTTAGTCTCCAAGTCTTTCTCATCCAGAGGAAACCAAGCCTGGGGTGCTTCCAGATAGAGGGCTCATAGCACTAGCAATTGGAAGATGTTATGCCGCTGTTCTGTCTTTTTCTCCTTTTTCTGCATTAAAGAAAAAGATAGAAGCAGTAAGAAAACAGGAGAGGGCCATGAGTAGAAGACTCGTTGTCTGGACTTCTCAAAAACCTCTTCTTCGAATGAGGCAGAGTGATGGTGCGGTGCATAAGAGCCTAGTCTAGAAGCATCCCTGGTAGCATTGTCCTGGGAACTCATTGTTTGGGGATGTGGGGAGTGGGTGTGTAATATGTTAGCTGTTCTTGAGTTAGACCTACATCTCTTCAGCGGTGTATCATTCCCCTCTGATAATTTCTTGTATGTTATTTTTAAGAAGTTAAAAAGGCACAGTCTTTTCAGAATCAATCAATCTCTCTTTTTTAAGTGTCTGAAATGCTGCTATTCCAAGTTCTTCAGTTACCGGTAGTTGTTTTGAGTTCCCTTTATATTTGGCTGAGCCAAAACAAGATCAGTTACTTTAGCATAATTATTTAATTTATTTTGAAGCTTTATGCTCCACCTTTCAATCAAATGCTTCTCAAGGTAGCTTACAAACAACAGGCTGTAAGAATACAAACAACAAAAATCACACACACTCCAGCAGCCCTTAGTCCTCTAGCTGATGTGATGCAAGAGCATGCTTCCCTTTAGTTCTGCACTCCCAGGGTTGAGATGCTTATGCATTAAGTTAACAGGGATACAGATCTAAATGTTCCACATTAATCATAACTTAATAGTAATCATCCTCTACTGGAGGTTGCTGTTGTCAGTGTGTGGCTGCTGTGACTTCCTTTGTTGCATGTCCTTTGGCTGCTTGGCAAAAAAAAAATATATTCCCTCCCTTGTTGGGTCTTGAACCCTTGTCTTGACGAGGTATGGCCTCTATGCAGGCCTTCTGCCAAGGGAGCTATATTTATTTATTTCATTTTTATACCACCCAATAGCTGAAGCTCTCTGCTATGCTGTGTGGCCTCGCCTTTCCTCCTGTGTACTGTGCTCAAAAACAGTGCTTGTAAAGTATGCAGCATAAGGGGACTCAAACCCCACCCTGTAGGGATGCCTAGAGATTCACAGCAGCAGGGCTGTTGCTGCCTGTGCCACTGGAGCTTACAGTGGGGAGTGCTATAGCATTGTGCGGGGGGGGGGGCAGGACGTTGTGCTGTAGGCATGTCTCTGTCATTGTGAGTTCATTGGCTTCCTCCATGTGGGTGGTATATGCGTATCATTGCCACCACAGCTCCTGACTGGTGGAGACTGGTGTTTCCATGGGTGCTGGGGATGTGGCTGCTGTTTTTGCAGTTTTGTGATTTTCTGAGTTGTATGTTTTCCCCTCCTTTCCTGGCCTGGGCTGAGTAGCTCTTGCTAAGATATAATGGTGGCACATCCCACACCCACAACATAATTGGTGTATAGGATTGCTTGCCCATTTATTTATTACACTTTTAAACTGCCCAGTAACCTAAGAATGCAAGCCATAAACGTTTACTACATCATAGCTGTGTTTTTTAAAAATAAAGCAGCAAGCAAACAAATCAACACATCAGCCCCATCTGTTTCCTTCTTTTGACATATATGGCCGGTTCGCTCATCACGCTAAGCCACCATGGGTTACACTAAGCGCCCGGGTTCGCAAGACACAAGCCATGGAGCACGCATGCTGCAGCTTGCATATTGAAAATGGTGGCCAGAACACACCACAGCCCACCGTGGCTTAAATAATCCAATGAATTTGTACAGGGCTCATTCTCACAGCTTATTTACAGTGCAAATTCTGAACCTTGCAACATGGGAAATTATCATAATTACGTATTTAGTTCCTCACATCTGAAGAACCACAGCAGGACTCTACAGATCTGGGGTTGGGTAGTCGTATGCAGCTTCCAGGCAGACCTGAGCCACAGCACCACTCATTTCAGCAAGGAAGCAATTGCTTTGTACTTCAGTCACTGAAGGCCCAAAGCTTTTGCCTTAGAAAAAGATGGCAATCATAATTAGAGGTTGGGAAGAAATTAGACATCATTGTTTTTCAGATACTACTAAAAAACAAATCACATGATTCCACACACTTCAAACAGTTTGTCAACACTGCCAAGAAACTCGCCAACCACGAAAGACAGATCATCTCCCCCGCCCCCGCCATTGTCTAGTTTGTGGACTGTGCTCACAGCGTTTTTCCTTTTCCTTCGCTAATTTCTTTATCAAACTTCCCCCCCACACACACACATACCAGATTTATATTACGACTATTGGGAAGTCTTTAAAAACTTAAAATAAGCATTAGAAGATGCCCAGTGTAATTCTCACTATAGCCCAAGAGCTGTTCCTAAATACTGCTGCTCACCCTTTAGCAAATTTCTCAGGCTGAGATGCGCAGGCATTGTGTGTGTGTATGCGAGAATGCACATAATGCATTGTAAGTGGAGAGCAGCCTTCACACGCAATACATTTAGAGCCGCTATAGTACGGCTACTTTTAAACTACTACCCGCTTGCTGTTTCCTGAGATTTCCCCCTCCCCTCTTTTGAAAGACTCCTAACAAAACACCGAAGGAAATTTCCCTCACTGTACGACCACTGCCACACTGGGACGGGGGATAGAGAGAATGCAACTCGGACGCAAGCTAAGTTTGAGCTGGGCAAAACCTGGGCGTTTGCCGCCAAACCAGGCAGCGTGACGGAAAAGCGAGAGGAGGGGCTGGCTAGGCCCCAGCCAATGCCTCCTAGCGTCTCCATGGCGACCGCTGAGGGAACGGCATGGCGACTGAGGAGAAGGAAGGAGCAGCGGCGGGTAAGAGCAAACCTCCGGCCGGCTTCAGAGCAGCTCGACGTTTCTCTCGGGCCAGGGCTGCTCTTGCCGTGAAAGGCCTTCTACGGAGGCCAACGGGAATACAGGGGTGGCGTGTGGGTTGGAGCCCAGCAACTGCGCTCCTCCCCATCCGTCGGCACCCCTCACTTCTTGCAGCGCCGTCTGCTGCCCGCAACATTTGACTTCCCTCCTCTTTGGTAGTACCTGTCTTCAGCACCTCACTGCCCGGATCTTCCGCCCCCTCCTTCCTAACACGAATCCTCAGGGCAAAGTATGTGCATACTTCAACCAACAACACCTCGATCGTGCGTGGTTAGGGACACCTGTGATCGGACTAGTGGAAATGTGGTTGACTGCTGTCCCTGTTTTAAGGAGCATCTCATATTTCAACAGACACTCGTATAAATGATTACAGAACGTTCTAGCAACATGTAGAAGCCTCACTGGTGACAACTAATTCGGTATAAAAATATACCCTCAGTTCAACACCACAATTGTACTGAAAGCCATAATACTGGCATTATTCATAGCTCCAGATCACGGTTTTGCTGGCAGGTTTTGTTTGCTTTTGCTTTGGAACTGGCAGGGCTGCTTTCAAGATAGCCCCGAATCAAACACCTTCACATATCAATCAAACCAGGAATCAAACACCCTTGCATCATTGGCCTCTCTAGGATCGTCACTTAGCTAGAAGTTACACTATGGCGCTGTTTGCACTATTTAACCCACAGTGAGGCTGCAGTACATGCAGGGCATGTGTGGCCGCCATTTTGAATACAGTAATACCTTGGATTGCAAGTAACTTGGTTTGAGAGCATTTTGCAAGACAAGCAAATTTTTCAATATTTATTTAAATTTTTTTGACTTGATATACAAGCGACGTCTTGCAATACAAGTACTGTAGTACGGCTTAAATTAAAAATCTCTGTACAAATTTTTTTGGGGGGATTTCATTTTGATATAAGAGTATTTTGGATTACAAGCACATTTCCAGAACGAATTATGCTCTCAATCCAAGGCATGACTGTATGTAACACCTGCTCTGGGATTGTTGTGTTGTGCAAATCTGGTGAGTGTGGGTTATACAAGGGTTAAACAACCCTTGCATAACCCATGGTCTGTTTTAGGGTTATGCGATGGTTGTTTAATCCTCACATAACCCACATTTGCTCTATTCACACAATACAACTGAGCGGGGGTTGCATATTCAAAATGGCTGCTGTATGCACTCCACACTCCCTGCAGCCTCACCATGGGTTAAATAGTTTGATTCTGGGTTTGAGGCAGGATTGCAAAAAATCATGATTTTTTTGCAACAAAAAAAAATGATTTTTAACATTTAAATCAATGATTTTTTTAATTTAATCAATCCCGCCCCCAATTAGTAAAATAAATTTCAAAGTTTTCAAGAAAATTTCAAGAAAATCCCTCCTCCGAAACTGGTACCGTATTTGCTTTCAGAGAATTTCTTATTACCAGTCCCCACTCCCTCCACCTTATGCTGCTTGCATTTTTTTAAACCTGCATGTTAAATGCAAAGGTGCATTGTATGGCCCTGAGGGTTGTGTGTGTGTGTGTGTGTATATATAACTTTTTTCAAAATCTTGAACATTTTTTGGAAAGGCCATGTATACGTTTTATGTACAAGTAAATAAAAAACAGGCTTGTGTGTAACCACTTGCCTGTGGCACGTAAGAACTGGCTTCAGGAGAGCAGGTAGGGAAGTCTCTGTAAATTAAATGAGAATATTGTTTGTTTTTCAAGCTACTGATATTTTACATATTAGTATGCATGGTTTGGTGGGAGGAAGTAAAATAAACATGGTTAGACTTAAGCTGTAAGTCTCATTGAGTTCAATAAGATTTATGTTTTATGTGCTTAATTTCAATTAGAAAAAGCTTAAACGTGCATACTTAACTTTCTCTGGCTTGAACCATTTACCTGATTCTCATAATCCCCATCTGAAGCATGTACTTTACAGAGGTGGGCATGAAAGTGATTTTCCTTGTTTGGTATTAAAAGTTCTTATCTGAGAAGCATGAAATTGTAGAAGGATATGAAAAGTCCACACTTTCCTAGAAATGATTTCACCTTTCTGAGTACTTCAATGGATATCCAGTCTTCTCCAGTGGATATTGCTAATAAAAAGTTGAATGCAAGAAAGAAACTTATTTTCTTGAAGAGGAAGAGCTTATATAAGTCCGATCATTTGCCTGATTCCCATAGTTGTGGTATATACCGGTAACAGTTTTCTGAAAACCCAACTACTTAAAAAACTTTTGTGACACATGTCTTGGCCCTAGTTTTATTCTGTTAACCAGTATTCCAGTATAAATTAGAATTTTCAGTTGACATTCTTGGAGGTCATCTAATCCAACCTGCAGTTCAATGTAGGATCTGCAATGCAGGATGCAACTATAACATCCCTGACAGATGGCCATCCAGCCTCTGCTTAAATACCTCTAGCAAAGGAAAGCCCACCACCTCCGAAGGCAACCTGTTCCACTGTCACACAGCTCTTACTATTAGGTAGTTTTTTTAATTTAATCAATCCCGCCCCCAATTAGTAAAATAAATTTCAAAGTTTTCAAGAAAATTTCAAGAAAATCCCTCCTCCGAAACTGGTACCGTATTTGCTTTCAGAGAATTTCTTATTACCAGTCCCCACTCCCTCCACCTTATGCTGCTTGCATTTTTTTAAACCTGCATGTTAAATGCAAAGGTGCATTGTATGGCCCTGAGGGTTGTGTGTGTGTGTGTGTGTGTGTGTGTGTGTGTGTATATAACTTTTTTCAAAATCTTGAACATTTTTTGGAAAGGCCATGTATACGTTTTATGTACAAGTAAATAAAAAACAGGCTTGTGTGTAACCACTTGCCTGTGGCACGTAAGAACTGGCTTCAGGAGAGCAGGTAGGGAAGTCTCTGTAAATTAAATGAGAATATTGTTTGTTTTTCAAGCTACTGATATTTTACATATTAGTATGCACTGACATTTCCACCCATTGGTTCTAGTCCTGCACTCTGGAGCAACAGAAAACAAATCTGCCCTATCTTCTGTGTGGCAACCAGGGCCGGCGCTACCGCTAGGCAGACCCAGGCGGCTGCCTAGGGCGCGTGGCGGAAGAGGGGCGCAGAAACGGTGCGCTCCTTCCTCGCCGCCGGCGCGCTCCTGCCCCGCCTGCCGCCTCCGCCGCGCCTCCCCGCCCGCCGCTGCCACTGCTGCCTCCGCTGCACCCCCCCGCTGCACCTCCCCCCCCGCGCGCCCGCGCGCCCGCCACCTACCTACCTACCTACCTACCTTCGCATCGTTTCCGGAGCCCCGCCGGCGTTGTTTTGGCGGAGGAACCAGGGCAACAGGGCTTAAACAGCCCTGTTGCCCTGGTTTCCCCGGCAAAAAAAAAAAAAGCACTCTGCTCGGGCGGAGGCTCGCCAGGCGGAATGGAAAGTGAAACTCACCTCCGGAGCGGCTCGAGGGGGGGAGGAGGAGGAGGAGGAGGCGGCAGCCCAAAAGGGGAGGCGTGGGTCTGGCTAGAGACCAGCGGGGCACAAAGAAGGGGGCGCCTCTCTCCCGCGGGGGGGGGGCTAGGGCTTTCGCACTGCTTGTTTACTCTGGAGTGCCACTCTTTGTTCACTCACTTTTTATTTATTTATTATTAATTTTAAACGTTGAATTTTCCAAAAGAAGAAAAAAAAAAACGTAGGAGGCGGCGGCGGCAGCAGCAGCCAGCGGGGGGGAGGAAGGTAGGTGGTGGCGGCGGCGCGGGGGGGTTGCAGAGCAGGGCTGCTTTGCTCCGGAACCCCCCCCACACGGCACGAGAGGGGGAGGCGCTAAATATAATTTGGCCTAGGGCGCCAAACAGCCCTGAACCGGTCCTGGTGGCAACCCTTCTGATATTTGAAGATCACTATCATTATGCTCCTTAATCTTATCTTTTCCATGCTAAACATACCCAGCTCTTTCAACCATTACTCATCGAACTTGACTTCCATACCCATCTCCGTCCTTTGGACACTCCAGTTTTTTAATGTCCTTCTTAAAATGTGGCACCCAGAACTGGACACAGTACTCTAGATGCATCCTCCTAACCAATGCAGAATAGAGTGGAACTATTACTACTTGTGATCTAGAGACTATGCTTCTGTTAATACAGCCTAAGATTTTATTTGCTTTTTAGCAGCTGCATCTCACTGCTGGCTCAGGTTCATAGGACAGAGTCCTATGGTACTCTAGATTGATGCAGAGCCATTAATGAGCACTTACGGTAGTAATTTACTGAGTACTGTTGTTCAGCCAGCTGTGGATCCACCTAACAGTAGTATCATCCAGCACGTGAGGATATAGGAGATGTTGTCACATGTCCTCACTCACACACACATAACACTTCTGTGTATACATGTAATGATGAACACAGGATCTTCTTTTCTTTTCTTTTTTTTACCAGAGGTGTGTGCACTCAGCATGCACTATACTCCAACAAAATGGGCAATAGCTACTTCTAAAATTGGGACATTTGTTCAAACACTTGTTGAAGTCAGAAAGCATTATTTTTACAGATTTTGTTCAGCACACACGCATACTCATTACATAAAAGAAAAATAGCTTGGTTAGTATACCAACCCCCTAGCACATTGACCACTATACTGGTTCTAAAAGGCTTAACTAAGAGATAGAGAAAGATGAAGACTGCAGAAATTAGCATTTGCCAAATGAAGAGCAAAGGTAGCACTATGGAAACGTCAAGGCAGGAGACTGAGAGGCTATGCGCCAACAGAGCCTAGGTGCTGATGATACAATGGTGGACTGCAGGGGCAAAAGTGGATAGGTTTTGGAAGAAAAGAGGAAATGGAGCAAAGCAGTTACTATAATTACCTGGCCTCGGAATAGGAGAACCCAAAGGACTTCACTTCCTGGTTTGTTGCAAATAGTTAGAAAAATTCTATGGCATAGAACCAGCGTGGTATAGTGTTGGACTGGGACTCAGGAGATCCAGGTTCTAGTCCCCACTCAGCCATGAAGCTCACTGGGTGACTTTGGGCCAGTCACTGACTCTCAGCCTAACCTACCTCACAGGGTTATTGGAGAGGAGGATGATTATGTAAGCTGCCTTGGGTTCCTTGCAGGAAAAAAGGTGGGATATAAATATAATAAATAGACTACTCTTGGGTTTCTCAGCTTTTAGTTATGAATTCAGAAATGGGCCATAAGCCTCAAGCTACATAGGCACTCTTGAGTAGCAGGTTTACAAGAGACAATCAGATGGTTGATAGATCCAAATAGAGTTGAACTCTTGATCTCCTAATACTCATGGCAAGGATGGGGAGACTAAATGGAGGCTTAGATATTATTAGGCACCCCGGAGCCAACACAATTTGGTTTAGAAATAGAATTTGGATGGTGAAACTTAGACTCATATAATCATAGAATAGTATAGTTGGAAGGGGCTTATAATGCCATCGAGTCCAACCCCCTGCTCAATGCAGCAACCAAGTCAAAGCATCCCTGACAGATGGCTGTCCAGCTGTACCTTGAATGCCTCCAGAGTTGGAGAGCCCACTACCTCCCTAGGTAGTTGATTCCATTGTCTTATTGCTCTGACAGTCAGGAAATTTTTCCTGATGTTTAGGTGGAATCTAGGTTCCTGTAACTTGAGCCCATTATTCCGTGTCCTGCAAACTGGGATGACCGAGAAGAGATCTTTGCCCTCCTCTGTGTGACATCCCTTCAAATACTGGCGATCATATCTCCCCTCAGTCTCCTCTTCTGAAGGCTAAACATGCCCAGTTCTTTCAGTCTCTCCTCATAGGGCCTTGTTTCCAGTCCCTTTATCATCCTTGTTGCCCTCCTCTGAACCCTCTCCAGTTTGTCTACATCACTTAAAGTGTGGTGCCCAGAACTGGGCGCAGTACTCAAGATGAGGCCTAACCAGTGCTGAGTAGAGGGGAACTAGTACTTCCCGTGATTTGGAAGCTATACTTCTATTAATGCAGCCCAAAATAGCATTTGCCTTTTTTGCAGTCACATCACATTGCTGGCTCATATTCAGCTTGTGATCTACAACAATTCCAGGATCCTTCTCATTTGTAGTATTGTTGAGCCAAGTATCCCCCATCCTGTAACTGTGCAGTTGATTTCTTTAGGTGCAGCACTTGGCATTTATCCCTATTAAATTTCATTCTGTTGTTTTTAGCCCAGCACTCTAGCCTATTGCGATCAATTTGAATTTTGTTTCTGTCTTCCAGAGTATTAGCTGTTCCACCCAATTTTGTGTCATCTGCAAATTTGATAAGCATTCCCTGCACCTCCTCATCCAAGTCATTAATAAAAATGTTGAAGAGCACTGAGCCCAGGACCGAGCCCTGCGGTACCCCGCTCGTTACCTCTCCCCAGTTTGAGAAGGTACCATTGATAAGCACTCTTTGAGTCCGATTCTGTAGGCAACTGTGGATCCACCTGATAGTTGTTCCATCTAGCCCACTTTTAGCTAGCTTGCTAATCAGGATATCATGAGACACTTTGTCGAAAGCTTTGCTGAAGTCAAGATATATTATGTCCACAGCATTCCCAAAGTCCACAAGGGAGGTTACCCGATCAAAAAATGAGATCAGATTGGTCTGGCAGGATTTGTTCTTGACAAATCCATGTTGGCTTCTAGTCTCCTTAATATTCGCAATAAGATTTAAAATGGTTGTTTTCACTTGAGACCTTTTAGTAGCCGCTTCCTAAATCACCTCTCTTGGACTCAAAGACAGCAGCGCATACAGAGGGTGTAGGGTGCCTGCATGGCCTCGCAGGTCAAGCTGCATTCCTGCAATGTGTGGAACCAGGCTCTGGACTCTGTAGGCACTTTACCAGTGAGTAAAGCGCTCTCTCTCTCTGGGTATACAAGGCAAATGGATTTCTCTGGGCAAGTGTGGCAACAAGAAAGTTCAATAGGAAAGCAGGGAACTCTGGCCCTGGAAACATGGGATAGGTGCCAGAGTGGAGTGGAAAATCATGCTAGGAAAGAGTCACAGGGAGTGATAGTAGAAGTCAATTGGACTCCAAGCTGAGACCAACAAGCGCTGAGGGATGCCCAAGCAGAAAGAATGAACTATTGCCTGAACTCCAGGGCAGTTATAGTATAGACCCAGAATGAATCAAAGAGAATAATAAGTTGGCTCTGGGAAATGAAAAGTGAGCTCAGGGATGTTCCTTGCCTCTTGGTTGACATCTGTCTAGCTATACAGGGCATAGCAGTGTAGTAGAAGATAATTAGCTATGGATATTCAAAACAAAAGGTATTGTTAAGGTCATCCAGGTGGTATCTGAACCTGTTGACCTGTCTAGGAGGTGGGAATGCTTCAGGATTGGTCCAAATTTCCCACCAAGGTTCTGGATTGGGTATGGGTTCATCATCCGGATGGTGGCATGGAAATCAGGCAAGCATTTGTATGTTTCCATAGTTACAGGGGCCAACTCTCTTTCATCTAATTAATGAAGGAAGCATGTACACACTATGGCTCCTGCCGCTCTGTGGCCATCCATAGCCTTAACAACATTCCTGGCAGCTTTCCATGCTGCTGTTTCCAGAACCAGAATTTATTCCTGAAGAAAGGTGTCAGGGTAATGCCAATGGAATATATAGCACACAAAAAACGTATCCAGAAAACCAGCATCTGAGCTCCTTTTAACAAATACTTTGTCAAATGCTTTCCTAAAATCAAGACATACTATGTCCACGGCATTCCCGTGGTCTGCCAAACTAGTAATTCTATTTAAAAAATGAGATAAGGTTGGTCTGGCATGACTTATTCTTGATAAACTGATGCTAGCTCCTGGTAATTAATGCATTCTCCTCTCTGTGCTCATAGACCAACTGCTTAATACTCTGAACAATAACAGTCACTGTAATGACTAATAATTAATCTTTAGGGTATTCTCACGCTTAGTTTCCAAGAGCTTTCAAGGTTAGAAAACCTCTTGGGTCCTATTATCTTAAAATATTTATTTATTTTGTCTTTGTATGTAATTTTGATTAAGGTTGTTGTGTGAGACAAAACATTTAGTCTAAATTCTAAAACAGTGTTATTGAACTCAATGAGACTACTGAGAAGTTTGATTGTGGACTTATATTCTGACATTATACATGTGTAGAGTTGTACCAGCATAGCCAGGGGTGCCATTCTATTAGTTGCAATGTGTATTATGTTATGTTACAAAGTTTATTATAAGATGATGATGATGATGATGATGATGATGATGATAAGTAGTCATGTAACATCATACTGCAATTGACGCCAAAAAGCCCAAATGGCCTTTTGGCTGGCATGTAAAGAAATGCACCAGTAACAGCCATCATCATCTGTCCATGCAGTTGCTTTGATGTAGACAGGGGTCCCCAAAAGGGTGCCTGCCTACACCAAATAACTTGGTTGGTGCTCCACAAGGCAAGGCTGAGGCACCAGCCAAGCTATTTTCCAGTCACTGATTGCGATCAGACAACACTATAACCAACTGAAGGACTGCGGCCAGTCCTTGGATTCTGAACGAGAGATCAGAGGCTGCAAGCTGCCATCCCCTATTCTGCCATCCCTGAATTACCTCACTCTGAACCCAGCCCGGGCCTCAGACACTGGAATTAGCAGCATACAGGCAGAGAAACCACACACACACACACACACACTGTGTAGGGGAAAGTGAAAGAAAGTTTAGTTTGGGTTACCGTAGTCAGTTACAAATTAGGTGGGAAGATAAGGGAGTGAAATTGATAGAATGGAATACCTTTGCTACACACAGTCAGAGCTACAAAACAACAAAGCTAAATCTCACACTAGAATACCTGCTTGGGGGTTGTTCTTCCCGAGACTTGCCTCAGCCACAGTCCCCTGCTCTGTGCTTCCTGGCGTCCAGAACAACAGCAAAACCCAGAAACCACAGCTCACTGTATCGATTTCCCCCCACCCCTCCCTTAGATAGCCCAACTGTCACTTGGCCAATCAGGATTAATTTCGTCTGGACTAGATGGGGGAGGGGGTGACTCCTAGGTGCCAGACGGGTGAATTCCTGACCATACCTAGAGTGCTTAGTGTGCTTGGGAGACATTTGCATATGAATACGTCATAGACTCTGAGGCGACCCAGAGCCATCGAGAGGAACTATGTACATTCACAGGCGATTCTCAGCCTCTGGCTGGGATTACACTTATTTACATGTATTTGGCAGGAAAGGACACAGAGACACTGCAAACTTTTCTTCACACCAACACTCAAGGGTTGAGTGTGGGTTGTTATTGAAACGTGGGTTATCATGTTGTCTGAATCCAGCCAAGATAACAAACCATGGTGAACAGCCCACAGTTCACAACCCAGCAACAAACCATGGGTTCTCTTATACCTACCATGTACAGATGAGAGCAGTCAGAAAAGTTGATCTCAGAATTCCTGCGTCCCCTACTTACAAAGAGACAACAGCAAAACACTTTTACAAAGAGTAGTCTAAAGTTCCTAAAAGATCTGGAGGCACTGCTGATAACCCACATAGGTAGCTACTCCCATAAAATATTCATTCAATTTGCATGGTTTGTACCTTAAAAATAATCACATGTTATTGAAGTCAACAGCAAAGCTGCCATTTAACTATGAAATGAAAAGTGCTGTGAATAGAAGCTCTGGAAAGGTCAGGATTGCATCCAAGAGGATTGGATGATTTAATTATTATTTCATTGCTTACTATCAAGCTCTACGTTCACTAAAATTATGGCATGTGGCATTTTAGGCAATTTGAGTTGAATTTTTTTTGGGGGGGGAACTTGCTAAGGACACTAGAGGTGATGTTCATTTGATTGGCTCCAAACATAGTCATACAGAGTAGACCCATTGAAATCAATGGGAAGTTAGTCATTATTAACTTGCCCCATTGATTTCAATGGATGTACTCTAAGTACGTCTGCATCTGAATCCTACCCATTGCAGATAGCTGGTACAGGAGCCGCCTACTTAGATTGGGATAATGACGGGGCAAGAGGTTAAAGCTCTACTCTTCCACAGCCATGGTCCCAAACTGAGTTGGGGGGCCCCGTGAGAGCAGTTTAATTTTAAAAAAATTATGTATGCTAGGACTGAAGATGTGAACAGTCAAGTCTAGTTCAGCCCTAAGCTGACTATATTGGGGGATGCTACACCTCCCCAAAGGCCACTCTTAATTGGAGTTTCCCAAAAGTTATTAAAAATACAAATTCAGTACCAGTTTGGCAGTGAAAGCAGAATGAGAAGTATCAATTACATCCCATACACTCCTTGTTCTGGAGAACTCAAAAGCTATCTCATTATTTTGTGGCATTTTGATTGGTCCTAATAAAGTCATACTGTGGATTCTGAGAAAAAGTAGGGGGATTAAATCATGATTGATTTCTAAAATTTGTTTTTGTTTTCATATTTTGTTTCACAGAGACTGTAATAGCAGAAATCCAGAAGAAAATCACCGATGCTTTTGAGGTGTTTGACCATGAGTGTAATAAAACTGTGGATGTCAGGTTTGGAAAACCCTTCTTTCAGAAATATTACAATGCTTTATGGCAGTGACAATATTACGAATCCTAATAGCTCTAGAAAGAAACCAATATTGATGTATATTAGTTAAGAAAGACAAATAATTATTTTAAAGAGATATTGACAATTATATGCAAAAGGAGCATTTGCCATAGAGAATTTAGTGTTGGCAGCACCCACCCTCCAGAACACTTTACCAATTGATATTAAATGCCCCCACAGTTTTGATGTTTAGACGTCTTCTTAAAACTCATCTCTTTACACAGGCTTTTCCTGAAGTGTGATCCAGCCAGCTATGGTTTGTAGCACACAGAGTATGCGGCTTCACTGCTGATTGATTTTTTATTGTGTTGTTTTATTGTTTTATTTGTTGTTTTGATGCCATTGTATTTTATATTCACCACTTTGATACATCCATGAAAAGTGGTATATAAATTTGAGTAATAAATAAACATAAATAAAATGTAATACGATATTGAGAGCTAGTGTGGTGTAGTGGTTAGAGTGTTGGACTGGGACTCGGGAGATCTGAGTTCTAGTCCCACTCAGCCAAGAAACTCACTGGGTGACTTTGGGCCATAGGCTGACTCTCAACCTAACCTACCTCACAGGGTTGTTGTGAGGATAAAATGGAGAGGAGGAGGATCATGTAAGCTGCATTGGGTTCTTTGAGGAAAATAAATGTAATGAGGTATGAGATATAAATGTAATAATAAAATAAAATGATAGTAATATAAGCTCAACAATGTAGGACTATATTTCAGTTAGTAAACTGGAACTACAGTTTAAGTTTGACTGTATGAGCCTGTGCTCTGCTGCGCAGTGCAGCAGAGACTCAGGTACTATGCCCTCTACTTTTGTACAAAAGAACCCTTCTTCTCTGTGCTCCAGTGTTTTGAATTGGCCTCACTCCTTGTTTTGAGGTGGTGGCAGTAGCAGCAGTCGTTGGCACTGCATTGCCAGCACTCCAAGGAAACTCTGCTGCACTACGGGGGGTGGGTGGGTTAGGGGACACTGAGTGGATGGGGACAGAGACTAGGTTGCTCATAATCTCTCTGTGCCTTATTTTAAGGGCCCTTAGAGCTGCTCTAATATCAGCACAAACAGAAAGGCTTTTGTAAGATAGTTAAGGAGGCATGTATGGCAGAACTAGTCGTAGAAGTCTCCTTCTGCAACAGCAACTGAATCAGACTGTAGCATTAGGCTCTAGGATTGTTTTGTTTCCATACAGACCTGAAAACAAGAAATTTAAGCTGCAATCCTGTACCCACTTACATATCATCCTAAAATAATCCTTAGGCTGCAGTCATTTAAGCACTGAATGGGGCTTATTTCTGAGTCAACATGTACAGGATAGCACTTTTTAAAATTATTTTTTTAATGAACAAGTAAATAGGTTACAAACATTATAATAAAAGAACAAGAGGAATTTATAGGGATCTATTTCACTGTCTTTATCGTTCTGTCATGTAGTTAGCATAGAAGGAATTCAGATATGGGTCAGTTCATGTAAGGATGCCTTTCCACAGCAATCCATGAATGCTTGGCATTTTCATAGTGTTATAACTTGTAACCTGGGTGCGTCCAGGCAGGCAGCTTTTAGCACTACCAATCAAAGTACATTGTGCAGCTATTCTGTCTTTCCCTCCTTAATGGATTTTCTGTGGTAAGAAAAAAGATGGAAGAAGCGGTGAGAAAACACAAGAAAGTTACGAATGGAAGACAGCATCATAAAATTCTGTGTCTGAGGACAATTGCACAATAAAAGTCTCATCTGGAAGCATGCCATTTCTCTATGAAATCACCTGCCTTGTTGTTTCCTCTTGGTCCTTTTATCTGCCGTGCCAGTTTTTCTGCAAATGCAATAGTCCATGTATTTTTGTGCCAATGTACTTTTGAAAGTAAGATATTTGATTTCCACTACTTCCCTATTACCTGTCTCACAGATACCAATACAAACGTTAACACTTATATGGCACATCTTTATTTGGTACATTAAAAAACCAACAGTAAAGCTTTTTGGGTCACAATTTATATTTGTATTATCTTATTACATTCCTTACATACATTTTTCCAATAGTCTTTATTTACCTTGTGGTCCTACCACATGTGGAAATAAGTTCCCACTTCTCCACATTCCCACTAAGCCATTAATCAAATGAAGAACAACAAAGCTAGTGGACCAGATGGGATTCCTGCTGAAATCTTTAAAGAAGGGCCCCCCGAACTTGTACAACATCTTCATGAACTCATCGAAAAAATCTGGATAAGAGAAGAGATCCTAGAAGACTTCAGGGATGCCATAATTATCACCCTCTTTAAGAAGGGTGATAGAACAGACTGTGGAAACTATCGGGGCATTTCTCTCTTAGCTACCGCAGGTAAAATATTTGCTAGGATTCTCGCAAACCGTCTTCTCTCTAGTTCAGAAGAGATCCTCCCTGAAACTCAATATGGTTTCCACCCCTCTAGAGCAGTGATGGCGAACCTTTTTGAGCCCGAGTGCCCAAACTGCGACACAAAACCAACTTATTTATTTCAAAGTGCCAACACTGCAATTAAACCTGAATACCGAGGTTTTAGTTTTAGAAAAACAACTCATACAGTTGTCCGAACTAATTAACATATTTTGTCTTAAAAGAAAAACACAACAACAGAGCTTTCAATGATACAAACAGTTTTTCGTTGAAAAAAAAATCAACTCAAAAAATTATTATAGTACTACATTGTACACATAGCCTGAAGGGAATTTATACACACTTTTTAAATAATTAGGCACATATATTTTTGGATAAGGGATTCTCAACTTGTAATATGATTATATGCCAGACTGAAATTGTATGGGGCAAGCTTTACCCCGGGTCCTTTCCCTGCTTCTACGGGTGTCGGATTAGTAAAAGTCAACCTGTACTAGGGTGAGCAAGATAAACAAGAAAACTAAACGTGCTTAACACATTTTAAACACTTTATGTCTTGGACTGCAAACACTGCATTAGGGAAAAGTTTGCATTGGGCATGCTTTTGCACAATTAATGTGATTTTTGCTATTGCATGCATGCTGATAATTTGTCAAACCTTGGCTCATACTCTGTTAGTTTGAGAGCAAAACATGCAGCACTCAGGTCAAGTGTTAGGGCTTTACATCCAAGCCATGCTCTGTGCATCATTCTTCAAAATCTTTTAAATGTGATAACAATGTAGAAAAGAATTATGTAACAGGAATTCTAGAATAAAATCATTCTGTTCCACACTGTGAGAAAGAACAAGATCATTAGTGTTTTGCAGAAGGGGACAGTCTTTTCACGATCTGGTGACCAATGGCTCGAGTGCCCACAGAGAGGTCCCTGCGTGCCAGCTGTGGCACCCGTGCCATAGGTTCGCCATCACTGCTCTAGAGGGACAGTAGACATTATTTTTACTGCACGTCAGCTCCAAGAAAAATGCCGGGAGCAAAATCAACCCCTCTATATGGCATTTATTGATTTGGCTAAGGCCTTTGATACTGTAGACCGTACAGCTCTCTGGACTATCCTTATGAAAATGGATGCCCCAATGAATTTGTGAATATCTTGCGACTTCTCCATGACAACATGACGGCTACAGTTTTGGACAACAACGGCTCTCATGGTGCTCTATTTAAAGTGGGATCAGGTGTTAAACAGGGATCCAACATTATTTGCTATTTTCATTGCCATGATTTTACATCTTGTCGAGGGGAAACTTCCCACTGGTGTGGAAATTATATATCGAACAGATGGAAAGCTTTTTCATCTCAGCAGGCTGAAAGCAAAAAGTAAGGTAATTACAACCTCCGTTGTGGAACTTCAGTATGCTGATGATAATGTGGTCTCCGCACATTCAGAGGATGATCTCCAAACTATCCTAAATGCTTTTGCAGAAGCATACGGAAAAACTTGGTCTCTCACTTAACATTAAAAAAAAACAAAGTGCTTCATCAGCAAGTGAAAGCTAACCCTTTGGTGATGCCATCTATCCAGCTTGGCGGGACAGTATTGGAAAATGTTGATCATTTTCTCTATCTTGGCAGCTATCTTTCTGTTACAGCTAACATCGACAGTGAAATCCAGCATCGTCTGAGCTCCGCAAGTGCCGCGTTTTCTTGAATGAAACACAGAGTGTTCGAGGATCGGGATATTTGTAAGAAGACCAAAACACTGGTTTATGAAGCCATTGAATTACCAACTTTGTTGTATGCCTGCGAAACATGGACTATCTATAAACGTCACTTCCACCTCCTTGAAAGATTTCATCAACGTTGTCTCTGGAAAATCCTGCGAATTACTTGGGAAGATAGGGGAACAAATGTCAGTGTACTGGAAGAAGCAAAGACTACTAGCGTTGAAAAAATGACCCTTCAACGCCAACTTCAGTGGACCGGTCATGTTGTTCGAATGTCTGACTGCCGTCTCCCAACCAAAGCAGTTATTTTATTCCCAACTCAAGGATGGAAAGCGGAATATCGGTGGTCAATATAAGAGGTTTAAAGATATTCTTAAGGCTAATCTAAAAAAATGCAATATAAACATTGAAAACTGGGAAGCTCTGGCCCATGAACGATCTAAATGGAGGTTGGCCTTTCACAAAGGTTCCATGGACTTTGAAGAAGCCCGAATGCAAGGTGAAAGGGAGAAACGTGCTAAGCGAAAAGCACGTCAAACGAATCCTTTACAGGACCATCTTCCATCTGGTAACCTGTGTCCTCACTGTGGGAAGCTGTGTGGATCTAGAATTGGCCTCCACAGTCACTTACGGACCCATCGCTAGAGTCTACACAATCTTCTTTAGAATTTCCTCCTTTTATCCTGGAAGACAATCTTACTCGGTCATGAGTGATCGCCTGATGATGATTATGTGGTCCTACCACATGTGGAAATAAGTTCCCACTTCTCCACATTCCCACTAGCACATTGGGATAACCTCTTTGTAAATACAACCTAGAATTAAAGAAGAAAGGTACCACTGGTTAATTATTTTAAATGAGCAATCCTACCTGCCTTTGGAGAGAGCTCTAGCATCAGAGCCTCTGAGATATACAAAGCCCTGCTACCAGAAAAGGGAGGAGGAGCATTTCTGCTCTTCTGTCTTCTCTCCCTCCCCGAAGCCAGTGTCTTCTGTTTTACTCTGAATTCCCTCTCATTGATACCAATTGATCTACACCAGATCCAGGGTGTGCTGATGTGGGAAAGGAGCTGCTGCAGCTGTTTCTGCAACTGCTTAAGGGTGGGGGAATCCAAAGTTGGATCCCTCCTCCTCTCTCTTCACTCTCAGAAGGGGAGATCCAACAAATCCTGCTGCCCCTGAGACACCCTCCCAGGGCACATAGAATTGCAGCCTTGGGGCATATTCAGACAGAAAAAAAGTCCTACAACTCCCTTCATCCCTCCAGCCAGCCATGCTGCCTGGGGCATGCTGGGAATTGTAGGACTTTTTTCTGTCTAAACATGCATAGGATTGCACCCTTGGTGTATTTTCCCTTATTTTGGCTGAAACTGACTTGAATTATTTTTTATTCCGTATACTGCTCCATTGGTCTAAGTCTTTTCTCTCACCTAAACCCTTTCCTCAAACTTTTCTAAATCCATCTGTATTCTCCTTCGTGGGCTCTGTGCATCACACATATGGGCTCTGTGCTTGCGTGGAGCCCCTTTCGGGAAACTTCTCTAGCTGAAGAATTTAGGTGGGAACCCCTTCCCCACCATCTCACTGAGCATGCTCCTAGCGGTTTCCCGCCTATTCCCTCAGTTCCTCTTCGACTGCCATTTTGGCTGGACCTCTGAGGGACTTCTCTCCGTGTGAGAGCATTTTTGTGCTTAGCTGTTATTTCTACCACTTTATTCTGACTTCTCCTTCTTCTATTGTTGTTTCTTCCTATTTCGTTATATATTTAGTTCTCTCTTCTGATTTTTTGATTGGTTAGACGATGGAGGTCTATCTGGAATGGATGCCCCTCAAGGCCCAGTTCTGAAAGTGTTCTGGGTGTGGCAGTAAATTGTCCCCAACCAACAGGCATTCCCTCTGACTGCTCTGTCTTGGGGAGGGGCACACAGTGGATATGTGCCCTCACTACCAGATCTTTACCAAACAGCCAGGAGGAACCGTTCGGACTGCTTACAAGCGGTGCTGTGGCAGAAGGCTCTAGAGGAAGTGGACGCACCTAAACCTTCAGTGGAGATGTCCATGGCTTTGCACTCCATTGCCCAGCCCTCCTCATCTCCGATCCAGACAGTCGTCATCTCGGATCCTTCGACCCTGGGCTGCTTTTTGACTATCGTGACAGCCAAGAAGCTATTGAAGAAAGTCTGGTCTTTGCAGTCAAAGTCGGAGCAGAAGAAGAAAAAGGAAAAGGTTCCCCAAAAGAACATGCTTCAACTTCTCATTCGACTCCTCCATTGGCTCAGCCAGTGACCAGTCCAACTCGACCTCTGTCAGCTCAGCCAGTGGCATCAGTACCGACCTGACCTTTGTTGGTTCAAGCAGCCTCCTTGGTACCGACTCAACCTCCTTCAATTCAAACAGTGCTCTCGATACCGCCTCGACTGTCTCCATATAGGAAGGTGAGATTCAAGATCCATCTTCTGCCTCTGATAGACCACGGTCCTGAGAGCTGCCTTCTCAGCCAGCTTCGGCTAGCCCCTCGTCTTGACAGCGACACTCCAGGTTGTGGACAAATCCTCGCTATGAGCCTCGCGGCCAATCTCACTCACCCCCTTCGGACTGGGAGACGAGATTCGACTGGTCAGCTCCTCCTGGGGGGGCTACTACTGGGAGGGATGGCAATTCCAGAGCCCTGGTCAGCCTTACTTCAGCCACCACAACTACTATCAAGACGTATCTCATTGGTACAGACAAGGATCTCAGGAGACATCGCCTCGAATGCATCATGCATGCTCTATTAGCTTCTTTGGGTCGGCCTCCTCAATGGCTTGTCTAGCCTCTGTCAATGACTGAGCCTCAACACGAGGCCTCTGTGCTTCCTCCTCCGCCTCCAAGGATATCTTCGGACGTGTCAGTGCAACCTGTCTTGCTGCCATGCTTGCCCAGAGCTTCCTCACCAGAGGACTATGAATCTGACTCTTGTTCTTCTTCCTTGGCGCTTATGATCTTCTCTCTGGACATGGTCGAGGAGATTTCCAGGTGTTTCTGTAATGAGTATTTTATATATCTTTTATATCATTGGATAGCACTGTTAGCCATTTCTCCTTTTTAATTTACTTTGATGGTCGCACATGTCCAAATCTTGCAGCACTTCTTCAATAAACACAGGTCCATTGATTTAAACAGAACTGCTTGTGCATGCTTAATTGGTGTATAAGTCTGTCTCGAGGACCAGAGCACTGAATAAACCCAAAGTGGTTTTAGGTTTCTATTAAATATGGCTTGATTCCTAAGATAAGTGAATGGAAAGAACTTTACAGAAGGATAGTTTCCAATTCCCCACTTTCCCTTGTAGCTGCCTGCACCCCCACAAAAATGTCTCAAGGGTTTGAGATGGGGTGCTTCTAAACAATGTGGGATGGGGCACTAGGAGCTGCTGGGGGAGTGGGGAATTGACCAAACTTGGAGCTGAATTTAATAACAAAGATATTCTCTATTTCAGAGAGATTGGCACAATCATTAGGTCATTAGGCTGCTGCCCAAGTGAGGGGGATCTACATGATATGCTTGCGGAGGTAATTTACACATCTTATAAGTTATACCATGTTATACAGGAAATCTGACCTCTTTACCTAAATTAGCTGAAGTTAGTAATATGATATGGATGAATTTCATTCAATAAATGTTTGCCTTGTAGCCACACCTGAAGGCCAACTACACCTTATGTTAAACTCATGTGGATGTGGGGGACCACTGCCTCAGCACCAATTCAGTAGGGCACTCTATTGACAGTGTGTTGCTACTGCCACCACTCACTCCTAATTAGCCTAAGTCAGGGCATGTGAGCTTCCCATAACTTAAGGCTTATTTAATTCGGAATAGGGGGACCGCCAGCTAAGTTTCCATTCTCCTGATGGTCAAGTCTAAGCCTATCTCCTCCCCCTTATCTCCTCTTAACTTAAAGCCTGTTGCATAATTCAAGCAGTCTAGGCAGCATGAAGGGAACTTTATCCCTTTGGTGGTACAGGAATTCAGTCAAGCCCAGGTGTCAAATTAATCAAGTTTTATTAAAGGAGAATATAAAGGGGAAAATAGGAGAAAGCCAGTGGGTATGCACAGTAAAATAAAACAGCTTACTGATCTATTTAAATCTATACTGAGCTGTCTGGCATAGCAAGCACACTTATGTAAAGAATCAGGGCCACTCCAATGTTCTGTAGAACCTCTTGAGATGGTTAGAGTGCCAAAAAATAGGGCCAAATATTCCATGTTTGATGTCGTCTAATGTCAGGGGCAGAGAGTGACAACTGAGGGGTGATTCGCCAATGGTGTGAGCTGTCTGGGGATAGGTCCAAGGTGCACATGTGTGAAGAAAGAGGCAATTAACCCCAGGATTCCCCTCAGGAAGGGGGAAAGTGGGAAGGACATGGTTATTTTTTTCCTACCAGACAACCTTGAAGATTTAAAGGAGACTTGGTAGTACATGATCTGGAGGGTTTCATGAATTAGTGTCTAGTTATTCTAGCCATGTATATGGGAGACCTAAGGTGACAGGCCTTTGGGGTTCATGCCTGCATAACACAGTTTTTGTTAAGTGTGCTTAAGCTGGTCAGTTTGATTTTGAAGGAAAGGCAGTTGTGCAGGGCTCTGATCTAGCTTGTACTCCTGAACTGTTGAAACTGCCCTCCTGACTGCTGCTTGCCCCCGAAGGTACTGTTTACTGCACACAGCAACTTTGCAAGAAAATAATAGCTAAGCAGGAATTTCTGGTGGGAAATTGGTGTGGAGTCCTGATCCAATAACATGTTGCGGAGAGCGATCAGGATCAGGGCCCTGTGGCTGCTGTTCCTTCAAAATAATTTTTCTTGCCTTGTCTGTTCGAAAAAATCATACACATATAAGTGATGGGGCCAGTACTATAGTTTTAAGTGGAGAGTAAACCTGTATGGCATATGTGGCATGTGTACAGTATATTCCAATTGGAAGAACTTACTGATCTATTTGTGGAAAACATTGTGCCATGACTCCAGCATACACCCTAAGGGATGTGCAAGGAAAAATCTAGCCAAAAATGCAGATTGCTATGGAAGACCATGCAATCATGTAACCAGGGCATTTGCTTTGCAGAACTTTATTGACCTTTCTCACAGGGCTGGTCCTACTATGAGCCACATGGCTCAGGTGGTGGATTGGGAGGTGTGATGTATAGGGGCCCCCATCTGTTGCCCCCAGGGCTGCCTGCAACCACCACCATACATTCCTGGGTGTATGTCAACAACCAAGCAGCTGCTACCCAGCAGCCCATCATGGAGTGCCACTGCTGCTTTTTCTGCTATGACAAATACTGTTCAATTTTAAACAGTATTTGCCACAGTAACCAGGCTGGCACTGCTCCTCCGGGGCTCTTTGGAACATCCTTTTCTCTTCTCTTTCTTTGTTGTTTTCCCTCTGTTGAATTTTAGATTGTAAGCTCCTTGGGACAAGGACCTGTCCTCTTATGCTTGTAAATTACCATGTTCGTTGAAAAGCACTATAATAATGATGATAATCAGAACAACAAAAAATTGTTTCTTATAATAGTATTCAAATCATGACTTTGTTTAGCTTCAAAAGATTACATCAGAAATCTTGAGTTTGCCTGCTCTTTTCCACAAAAATGTTTAGCATTCTTTTATCAATTTAGTATTCTAGTTTCATTTTTCCACTGTATTTTCCATTAGTATTTGGGTCCAATTCCTATATTTACTTATAACATGTTAAGAGTACGGTAATCACAATAATTTAACCTCATCATTTTCTTAGAAAATTGTCCCATGTAGTAAATTTTCTATGAAATATGAAATAGAAAATTTCATTTTCTATGAAATACCAACTTTCAGGAAATATTTACCTGTGAAACTAATGAAGTGAAATTGTGGATCAGTAATGTCACCATATCAAAAGTGAATGTAGTAATAGCATCTTAGCATTATAACTTTAGTTCTTTGCTAGGAAAACACTTCTGTAACAATTCCTTAACCAGTGTTCTCTTCTACAATTGCTACTAGACTACCTCTGTTTCCATTTTAAATCTAGTGCTGTAGGTGAGTCTTCTGACAAAAAAATATGATCTTGACTATAAATAATACATATTGTTTTTCATGGACTGTTTCTTCCAAGAAAAAAACTACTCCAGTGGAAGCAGTTACCTTACATATCACAACGCTTTATTCTTGCAATAAGTTATTTTATAGGCACCAACAAGAAAAAAACAAAGAAGACAAGTAAAATGAATTTTGAGATGGTAAATTAGATCAGGAAGGCAAAGAAAGCGAGTGAAAATTCTGTGTAATGTGAAAAAAGATTCTATTTTTAGGGAATTTCAAGAGGGGTAGCTGTGTTAGTTTGTTTCAGAAAAAACAATTAACAATCTTGCAGCACCTTAAAAATGAAAACATTTATTATGGCATAAGCTTCCGTGGAGTAGAGTTCACTTCATCAGATGCATGAAGTGCTTTCCTGAGCTGCATGTATATATACAGATGGTTGAAGTATATATACCTGTTCTTAAGGCTAATCTAAAAAAATGCAATATAAACATCAAAAACTGGGAAGCTCTGGCCCATGAACGATCTAACTGGAGGTTGGCCTTTCACAAAGGTTCTATGGACTTTGAAGAAGCCCGAGTGCAAGGTGAAAGGGAGAAACGTGCTAGGCGAAAAGCATGTCAAACGAATCCTTTACAGGACCATCTTCCATCTGGTAACCTGTGTCCTCACTGTGGGAAGCTGCGTGGATCTAGAATTGGCCTCCACAGTCACTTACGGACCCATCGCTAGAGTCTACACAATTTTCTTTAGAATTTTCCTCCTTTTAAAATCTCCTTTTTGTAAAAAAAATATATATATATCCTGGAAGACAATCTTATTCGGTCACGAGTGATCGCCTGACTGACTGACTGACTGATATATACCTGCAGCTTCAGGATACTACTTCATGCATCTGCTGAAGTGGACTCCAGTCTACGAAAGTTTATGCCATAATACCGTACATTTGCTAGTCTTTAAAGTGCCACAAGATTCTGTGTTGTTTTGAAGGAGGAATGCATAAATCTATTACCACTAGAGGACAATGTTGAGTTAATGAAAATGTCCACTCTCTCTTGTTGTTTATGACTTGCTAATGCATAAACTAGGCAAGTAAGTAGTCAACGTAGAAGTTTTTAAAGCCACTTGTTTTTTGCTGTACAATCATTAGAATCCCCTATTAACTAGGTTTTCTGAATTTTAAGTTCTGAAAATGCAACCGTTTAATGTTCAATGATTCTTCCAGAATAGGACAGTCTATACAAACAGTAATATGTCTTATGAAGTCTCAATAGGAACACATCGATCTATACTAAATATTCAGAAGCTCTTTGAGGGAAGGGTAATCATTCAATGGTAAAGTACATGCTTTGCATGCAAAAGGTCCCAGGTAAGCCTGGAAAGACTCCTATTTGAAACCCTGGAAACCTGCTGCCAATAATTGTAGATTATGCTGAGCCAGATGGACCAATGGTCCCACCTGGTATAAGGCAGCTTCCTGTGTTCCTAAGAGAGCTTGGGAGAATCCCACACTACTTTTTAAACTCCTCCAATTCAAACACTATCTTGAGACTTTAATGCAAGAGTAGTTTAAGTGGTTCCGGTACACATGTGGTGTCTTCCCCCTGGATTTTCCTTTAAACCTGGGGGATGTGGCCCTCAGCCTAATTTGATGTGGGCTGGCACAAAGGGAGAGAGAGAGGGATGGGGTGGGAGTGGGACAGAGAGTGGGGATGGCATAGAGAGCGAGAGAACTGTGCAATCTGCAGTGCTACAAACTCTGCAAAACATTGACTACATCCCCCAATTGACTTTTCCTGTGAGTCAACATCCTCCATCGGAAAAAGGTTCTGATGGAAATTGTAATATTGCCTGCTTAAATCAACGAGGTAATGTAACCACTAGTTAGAGTGGGAGGAAAGGGTTAATTGAATGATCCCCAGAGTGCATGTTTTGTAACCCCTCCTCCCTACTTCCAGCCTCTCTGTGGCCAGCTCTCTCTCTCTCTCTTTCTCTCTCTCTCTCTCCCCCTCCCTCCAACCTGATGGACGCACAGTCTGAGCTGGTTTCCAGCCAGTGATCTCCAATGAAGCAGACTCTTAACACCAAAGACTCTAACCTGCCTATATGCATCCTGCATATATGAATAAACAGACTGTAAGTAAAACTAATAAATGTCTTTATTAGTTTTAAACCTTGTATGGACAATCTGTTCCTTTTAAGAGCCTTTTAGCAGGGTTTAGCAACCCACGTGGTGATAGCCAGTTTCAATAATCAGGCTGCACATAAGGGGGAAAACTCTGCTTCGTCCTAACCAGTATAGGACCGACTCCTTTCCATATCCTCCAACATCTCCATCCCTGCTTTAAACTATTCTTTATGAACTCAGAAGTTTAAGGAGCGGGGGGAAGGTAGCTTCTGAATGAGAAACTTTGAAACAAACGATGAATTCAGAGACTATTAATCCCTTTGCTTGTAAGAGCAAACTCAAACAAGGAAAGAATAGGAACCATCTATGGTCGTGAAGGCCTCACAGCACCTGTCCTTATCCTCTACCAAGCTGCAATCAGGCACATCAGGCCATGGCATGGCATGCTGAGGCATTCTGCCCTTCCTGTTTGGGCATCCACTGAGCCAGGCTCTCATCACCCTCCCTTCTTTCACTTGTTATGTACATGCAGGAGCCCTGTCTGTGCATAGGGTCTGGACATGCAGTGCTTTGTGTGAAGTATAAGGCATATCTGTAGCCAGTGTTGCTGATCAGTGAGGGTGAAAAGGGATGAGGACTGGTCTGGCATATCCTCTTCTCTCCCTTTTTGTCTGCTTGCATGGTACCCCCATTTCTCCATGTTGGTTCATGGATCCTTGGCACCCATGTGTTGGATAAAATGATTGCCTTTCATTTATTATTTCTTTCAGTTATTGGCTAGTTCCAGCTTGAGTGAACTAGCTTTTCTTTTAGTTTTCCAGTGTGTCATCTTGATTACATCTTGATTTGTTTTTATTTTTAGGTAGAAGAAGAAGAACCAACTGGGTTTATTCGTTTGGAAAAATTTCTTCCTATGATGACTAGAGTATTAATGGAAAGAAGGTAACAGAAAAAAGGGATTTCAGTTTCTATAATTTGGGTATGCACATATGGCCTTTTTAAAGTAGGATTCTTTTATAGCTGCATCAGTAACATCAGTTTTAAAGAATAGTGATGGAAAAATTAGGGAGCAATCCTATACATGTCTAAACTTGCATAGGATTGCGCTCTTAGTTAATTTTGTTTTTAAAATATTTGGCTGTAACCACTAAAATGGAGTGAGGCGGGGGCTTATTCTGCCTAATTGACTTCATTTTGTATGTCTTTCAGAGGCCGTTTCTTAATTAAAATGTCAGCAGTTTTTAAAAAAGAGATCAATAATGATTTTCTATATTTGCATTTTACTTCCTAATATATCGTATTTTTCGCTTCATAAGACGCACCGGACCATAAGACGCATTTACCGTATGGTACCAAAAAAAAAATTTTTTTTTTTAAAATCAGCTGTTCCGCGGGGAATCAGCTGAGAGGTGGGGGCTTCCCCCGCCCTGCCCAGGAGTCCTCCGCTCTTCCCGACCAGCAGAGGAAAGTAAAAAAATAAAATAATAATAATAATAATAATAATAATAATATTTTTTTTCATAAATCAGCTGTTCCACAGGGAATCAGCTGAGAGGCGGGGGCTTCCCCCGCCCTGCCCAGGAGTCCTCCGCTCTTCCCGACCAGCAGAGGAAAGTAAAAAAAAAAAAACCTTTTTTTTTTTTACTGTATTTGCTCCATAGGACGCACAGACATTTCCACCTAGTTTTTTTGGGGGGGAAAGTGTGTCTTATAGAGCAAAAAATACGGTATATATCTATATATAATGCATTTCAAATGGTAACATAAATTTACTGAAAATATACTGAGATATTCTGAAAATATAATTGGAATAGATAGGGAGGGAATCATTCTGTGGCCCCTAGACACTCTCTGTGGGGCCATAGGATAGTTCGGATTCCCAGCTCTGAGGTCAGAGACAGCGCTCCGACCTTGAAGCTGCAAATTGGAACTCTGATCCCCCTTCCCCACCCCCTCGCAGCTGGCATGGAAAGAACTGCACTGGCTGCTCTCCAATGTCAGGAAAGCAATCTCGGAAAGGGGGGAAAGGGGGTGGGGAGGGTAGAAGACCGGAGTGGCCAGGGTCCAAAGTATTCTGAAGCCACTCCAGCCTCCTTCCCTCCTGCTCTGAAATGTCCCAGCTAGACAGCCGGAAATGGCTGTCTAGTGAAAATGCAGAGTGGGAAAACTGGGCAGGCAAAGACCGCCTCTGCCACTCCTCCTGCTCTGCATTGGATGCCTGTAAGCCTCCAACTTCGGGGCCTTATGGGCATCCCCATAGGATTGTGCCCTTAATGTATCAAATTAGCAGTGCAAATGTTAAGAAGTATGACACACAGTGCTTTTTTTCTGGAGAAAAGGGTACCGGAACTCTTGGATTACATTTCCTCGGGAGTAGATGGCGATTAAATTGTAATGCAATTAATAGAAGAAAAGGTGCTGGAAATCAGTTCCGGTGAGTTCCACCAGAAAAAAAGCCCTGATGACACATATAAATTATTCAGACACCCTCAATATTTTTTTTAATATAGAGGTGGACTGCATGGGTTTGGATTTACATTTTTGTGAAGGATTGCCAACCGGTCCTTTCCTCAAGACGAGAGATCAAAGGTGCAAAACTGCCAGCCTTAGCTCTGCCGTCTTGACCTGATTCTCTCAGGGCCTTGCCCTTCGTCTATACACTGGATTTAGCACTGAACCACAGAGGAACCACACACACCGTGTGGGGTAAAACCAGGAAGGTTTATTTAAGGTAAACAGATTACAATAAAAAGTGGGGAATGAGGGAAGGAGAAAAAGGTAGGGAGACACTTTGGTATACACAAGTAGAGCTACAAAACAACAAAAACTAGTCCCTTACTATATAAATACCCAGGCACTTACTCCTTGCCTGGGGGTTGGTCTTCTTTAGGGCTTGCCTCAGCAAAAAGCCCTACTCCGTGCTTCTTCGTGTCTAGACAACAACAAAGCCCAAAAGCCACGGCTGGCAGTATAGATCCCCCCCCGAACCCCTCCTTTCAGTAGCTTGGCTGTCTTTTGCCAATCAGGATGAACTTCATCTGGGCTAGGCAGGGGAGGGGTGGCTCCTGATCATGACTAGAGGGCTTGGGAACATTTGCATGCGAATACTTGTGACACAGGGACATCAAAGACATGGGAGACTCTGAGGTGTCAGGGGCCATCAGAGGAAGCTATGTACATTTGCATGGGTTTCTCAGCCTCTAGCTGGGATTACACTTGTTTACACGTGTAGAGGTGTGTGTGTGTGTGTGTTGGAGAAGGGTCGGCTTTTCTTCACAATTTTATATTAGCAATACTAAGTGAAGTGAAGTGTAATTTTGCTCTTAGCACATTTGTTTATTTATATTGGGCAGTATCCAGTGCAACAATACTGCTAACATAAATGATGTTGCTCTAGCTCAGATGACCTCTAGCGCAACACTAATAGTGCGTGTTGGCATGACGGGTTTTCCAAGGACGGAAAACGTAGTTTATGTTAGCAGTAATGTTGTATTGGATACTGCCTGTACTTCCTTACTAAATTTATATTCCACCTTTCCACTAAAAATCGTACCAAAGGTGGCTAACAATAAAAATACAGTTATAATATAAATTATAATTACAGTAATACCTTGGATTGAGGGCATAATTCGTTCTGGAAATGTGCTTGTAATCCAAAACACTCTTATATCAAAGCGAGTCTCTGGCGGGCGTGAGCAGGGGGGCCGATTTCGGCCCACTACGCCTGCTCGAGGCGAGTGGTTACATCCCTACTCTTGCAAGACCTTGCTCGTTTAGCAAGTCAATTTTTTTAAAAAAATGTTGCTTGTCTTGCAAAACACTCTCAGACCAAGTTACTTGCAATCCAAGGTATTACTGTATATAATTTGGGTTTGTGTTATCACACTAAATGGAATATTGCAAATAATGTCTTCACTTCCCTAGAAATATTTTTTTTCTGGTTATTACAAGATTCTCAGTATCTAATTTCTAAAATAAGTATCTGAAGGAGTCATTCCTTGCCCTCTAGCCAGGAGTAGCATTAATCTCAGATGGTATGGGGTTGGTATGTGATATTTGGTGGTTAGGGGAAAGCAGTGCATATTTAGGACAGTTGTCATTATTATCATTCATAGATTCAAAATAGATTCCAAGGTAAAGCCTGGTTTGCTCTGAATCAAATTAAGCTCAGAGGTTGCTAATTCCCTTTTAATATTGTATATTTTTGCAAGGGAATATGAAACATGTTCATACCTAAATAAAATGCTCACTGAAGTGTTTCCTTTCCTCCTTAATTTTTTTGATTATCCGTCTTTCCACCATTGTTTGTCAGTCCATTTCTAAGACTTAGTTTAGTCTGGGACATGCCATAAGTGTGCTGTTGAGGTCCCCCAGACTGTTGCTTCTGGGAGACATCAACATTTATTCTGAGGGCACCTTATCTGAGGTGGCTCAGGATTTCATGGTCTCCATGACAGCCATGGGACTGTCCCAGCATGTCATCAGCCTAACACATGCAGCGGGCCATACTTTAAACTTTGTTTTCTCAACTGGACATGGACATGTGGCTTACGCTGGCTCAGCTTATCTGAGCGTGGAAAGCTAAGCAGGGTCAGGCCTGGTTATTACTTGGATGGGAGACCCCTCCTCTAGTTTCCTGCATACAGCAGGGGGTTGGACTCGATAGCCTTGTAGGCTCCTTCCAACTCTATGATCTATGAAATCTATGGTGCTCTGAAGGTAGAGGACTTTGAATCAGTCCCCTTGTCATGGTTAGATCATCGCCTGCTGAGGTTTGGACTTACGGCAGCTTTTCCCCACTGCAAGAGTGGGAGCCCTGTTAAGATGGTCCACCCCCAGAGACTAATGGATCTGGATGGTTTCCAGAGGGCTCTGGGGAGGTTTCTGGCTGATATGGCTGGCTCTCCTGTCGAAAGCCTGGTTGATCTGTGGAATGCAGAAATGACCCAGGCAGTTGATACCATTGCTCCTGAGCACCCTCTCCAGAGTAGAGCTCGTAGATAAAAATAGGAGGCGGCTTGAGTGCAGATGGAGAAAAACGCCTAGCGGATGCAGTTGGACACTGGTGGGTGCCTATGGTCATGTATATTCAGGGGCAGTGAAGGTGGTGAATCCACGAGGCTAAGCAGTATTCCCCAAGCACCACCTCTGGAGCCAACCATACAAGCAGGAGTGAAACCACTGCAGTACCTCCCACTCCCAACTCCTACTTGGAAGGTCAGCTCCAGAAGGTGGTGCGTGGGGGATATTGCTTGGCCCCAGGGATTCTCCAATGTGGGGTTACACAGGGTCAGTTTTGTCTCCCATGCTATTCAACATCTACATGAAATCGTTGAGTGTGGTCATCCAGAGTTTTGGAGTGCATTGTCATCAGTATGCTGATAACACACAGCTCTAGTTCTCCTTTTCATCTTCATCAGGTGAGGCTGTGGATGTGCTAGATCAGCGCTTGTGTCGGGGCCAAGGTTCCTGCAATCACACATTCTAGCACTCTGACATCGGAGACTCCAAATCAGTGAGATCCTTTTATTAGAGCAAATCCCACACCATAAGCATAGTGGTTACAGTCTTCAGAAATCATATAACTGATGGCATTTTGCTATAGGCTCTTGAAATTGTTCCACATCAAGGTAGGGGACTGGAATGTCTCTTAGGGACCAAATTCCCCGACATTCTACACCAAGGAAGGGGCTGGAGCCAATTCCCGCTGCTCCTCATACAAAGGAAGGATTGGTGCCAATTCCAGATGCTCCTGTGACAAGGGAAGAGATTCTAGAAACAGGCCTGATTTACCCACAAACATCCATGGAGATCTGAGGCAACTTTGCCACTGAGTTGGAACCTCTGGGGTGCTGTGCGTCTTGGCCTTAGATTCTGAGCAACTCCTAGCTGCTCCTCCGACAGGGGAAGGATCTGAGCCCTGTTGCTTATGAGACAAGGGAAGAGATTCTAGAAACAGGCCTGACTTGCCCACAAACATCCATGGAGATCTGAGCCAACTTTGCCACTGAGTTGGAACCTCTGGGGTGCTGTGCGTCTTGGCCTTAGATTCTGAGCAACTCCTAGCTGCTCCTCTGACAGGGGAAGGATCTGAACCCTATCGCTCATGAGACAAGGTAAGGGATTCTAGAAGAGGACCTGAACCAGCATGCACACCTCCACAGAGGTCAAGACCAACCCTGCCACTTGGGTTGGCTGCTCTGGGTACTGTGAGTCCAGTCCTCTCGACAGTAAGGGTCCAAATCAAGATCAGATTTGAGTCCAAAGTACTTCCCCACACACAAAGACTCCAACGTCCAAAGCTCCCAGCTTTGGGATCTCAACACCACATGGGTCGAGGCATAGGAATGTCCAGAAGTCAGGAATTAGCCCCAAGCCAGCTGGGCTTTGGGCTCCTCAACAAAGGCATCCATAGCCACAAGAATGCATAGTCTATGAAAAGTACGACAGTCCCTTTCATGGCAGGTTCTTGACAGTAAAAGTCCAATGAGAAGAAAGTCTAAATTAGGTAGAGTCCATGTGCAGAGTGCTCCCAGTAGCTCAGTCGATGATAGATCTAAACAGAAAGATGCAGACAGGGGAGACAAGAGAGATGTTCCTAGCAAAGGCCCTGGAGGCTAAGCACTGACATAAAAGTGAAGCTGTGGCCATCTTAATCCTCCTTCCAGACCACTAATTGACAAGGGAACTGACCCATCCACAATGCCCCTATCCCACCTGGGTGTTTCCCTTCCACCATCCAGGGGTGAGGCTTTCACCAGTCACACCTCTGCAAGCCATCCCTCCCCTCCTGAAGTTCCCAGAGAAGGTTGCCAGCTCTATCTCTGCAAGGTCGAAGTTGCAGCTGGACAGGGGAGACAACTCAACTCCCGCCTGCTTTCTCTCTGACATTGAGCTCACATGGGTCTTGACATTCCACAGACTGACTAGGCCCCAAACCCTTCCAAACTACTGCTGACCAGTTTCTGGCTATGAACTAGAAGCCCCACTGTACTACTGACACTGAACCTGCACAGCCTGGCTGTGACAATGTACTGGATGAGGAATAATAAACTGAAACTCAGTCAAGACAAGACTGAGATGCTGTTCGTGGGTGGTTCCTCTGACCAGATGGAGGGTACTCAGCCGGTTCTGGATGGGGTTGCACTCCCCCTGAAGGTAGGCTGACCATATTTCCTCGGGACAAAAACGGGACATTGTGGGACAAGGTTATGTAATATTCCATATTCATGAAAAAGTAAGACAATAACACTTCTACCTCCATGAGCAATGGAAAAATAGACATGACAATGTTGGTATACCACTTTTGATCTATCACTACACTGTTTGTCCAGTTTAATAAATTTGAATTCCTTCTGGTGACCGTCATTAAAACTGCAGTTTCGCCTCTTTGTCTTTGGCATTGCAAGGCTAGACTTTAAGCTTTAAAAAATAAGAGTTAAAAATATGAAGTTTAAACCACCGACAACGAATAACAAAGCCACCGGTTAGCATACAGGCAAAACAAAAACTAACGTTACAGCAGAACAGATGCATCTGAGTGAGGCCACCGTCACGGACATGTGCATCCCCACACCCCACTACAGTTTACTTTATTGAGCCAGAAGCGCAATGGATTTCTAGTAGGTTCAGTGGTGGTGGGGGATCAGTTTGCCAGCCGCCAACGCTAAGGAAACAACGATATGAGAACAATGTGGGAATCCGATCATCGTAATCAGCGAGAACGCGTTCGTTCCGTCTCTTACTAACTGTGTTCTCTCTCTGGGCAAGACACCTGGCCCTGACTGGATAAAGTAAATGGAACTTCCTCTTTCATCACACTAGTGGTTTTACGCATTGATATAACGTACTAATTAGTAGTCCTAATAAAGGTATTCCCTTACTGTGACTTGGATTTTTTCCCCCTAATGGATCAAGAAGGACTTCCTTCAATTTTTTGTCTGTGTGGGAAGAATCTCTATGTAAAAAAGATAACTTTTTCTACCACCTTTGAAATCTAGAAGTACTATTTTGTGGGGTCTTTGAAATATTAAAAAGGCAGTGATTAAAGGGAATGGCTTTCATCTTCTGCAGGAACTCCCATAATGTTCTATATTACTCTTTTCTCTCTCTCCTTCTCTCTGGCAGTATCATATCTGTCTGTTCACATCTCGGTTCACTCCAAGGAACACAGGAAGTTGCCTTATACAACTCCATCTACCTCAAGGATGGGGAACAACCACCCTTCCAGATGTTGCTGGACTCCAATTCCCACCAGCCCTTGCCTGCATGGTCAAGGAGAATGGGAGTTGTAGTTGTCAAGGTTCCACCTTTACCAGGACACCTTGATCAGCTCCTTAAAGATATTTTGCCTCTTTAAGAGCCCTTCCTGCTATCAGGATAACACGTTCCTGCCCTTTGCCTTTCCTTGCCAGTAACGTGGGATTAGGCCTTAGGCGTGTTGTGAAAGCCACTCCAGACAACTGAGTTTAACAATAACTGTTTACTTTGCTAAACTTAGTATGGTAAATTCACATTAACTTAGGGTATTTACACAAATAGAGCTGTTAGACTTCAAAAAGCATGTATAACAGAAATAAAAGTAATAATACCGCAGTTTCCTCTAACCCAGGTACCCAGCTACACTTTAACCTGTAGGCCTTGGTAGAGACTCTGGCTCTGGCTGTTCTGCAGTTTTCAATCTCAGCTTCTCCTGTTCTTGAAGCTTCTCTGCCTCTCACTCTCCAATTCCTCTCTCCTCTGTGTCTCTCCAGCTTCCTTTCTCACTCCCTCTCTCACACTGAAGTTCCTCACCACCCACTGTCTTTATATACCCTCCCACATAACTAGGAGGCTACAAACATGTGACCTAAAACTGGGGAATGAAATGAGGGGAAATGAAACTCACAAATGCCCCCTCCCATCAGGAGATATTTGGGCCTTCAGGCTTCAACCTAACTCAAGCCTGGGTAGGCCTCAATCCTTCACAGTAGTCCAACAAGATCTGGAGGGTCATAGGTTCCCCATGCTTGATCTAGCTCATTGTTGCCTACACACTGACTGGCAGTGGCTCTCCAGCAGTTTACACAGGAGTCTTTCCCAGTCTCACCTGGGAAATAAACAAGCCACATTCAGTTTTGTACAAAAAATAAAAAACTATATATAGTTTATTAAAAACGGGACAAAATTGACATTTTTATTAAAAAGAAGGGACGGTTGGGAAATATGAAAAAAACGGGACAGTCCCTTTTAAAACAGTACATATGGTCAGCCTACCTGAAGGAGCAGGTTCGTAGCTTGGGGGTTCTCCTGGAGCCATCTTTGTCACTTGACATAGCATGGAGTGCTTTCTACCAGCTTCAGTCCCCTCGCCGGATCGTCACCTTGAAGTGGTGAGTGGGCTTGCGTGTTCCGATGAATCCTGTGAGCAATGCCGTCGGGAGCTATGTACTCCCAGTAGGGTCACCCATGGCGGTAAGGTCCGGGGAGAGGAACCAGACAAAGAACGATCCAAAACATAAAGTCCTCAACGGCAGAATAGGCGGAAGATAATTAAACCTAAATTACAACGGCTGTGAAGGCGGATGAAGGCTGCAGCAGAGAATGGTTTTCCAATCGTCAGGGTAACCGTGCCATTGGATCTCTGCCGTACTCTGTCAAGTTTGTGTGGTGATTCGTTGTGCACCGATCTCCCCACATAAAACAGTTTCACGCACAGGCGTCTTCCAACCCAACCCATCCAACCCAACCCAACCCAACCCAACCAAACAAAACAAAACAAAAAAAGTCCCATGGCGACTGGCGAATGGCAACGGGGGCAGGACTGTGAATCTGGAAGCCCCTAGTCATGGACCAGCACATGGGCGGTGGATGCAGACTCAGTCGCCCTGTTCAAGGAATGAGGTAGTCGAGCAGCTCGGCAGCTGTATCCATGACTGAGCAGCCCTATTTAGGATCCACTCTGCTCACCCCGTATGGGGAGGGGGCTAGAAAAGGTGCCCTAAACATAGTCTACCTCTTTCTCCCCTGACTGGATTACCGCGTCCAGTGGGGTCACCATTTTAGCGGTCGAAAAAGACATTTGAATTTTGGAACATGGAATATACGGACATTGCTGGATAACATAGATAGTGAACGCCCTGAGCGTAGGACTGCTATTATTGCAAGGGAGCTGAGACGGTTTAAAATTGACATAGCAGCACTTCAAGAAACTCGAAGGGCAGGAGAGGGACAGCTGAAAGAAGAAAAAGGAGGTTATACCTTCTTCTGGAAAGGACTACCTGAGCAGGACCGACGAATACATGGTGTAGGCTTTGCCATCAAAAATGAACTCGTGAACTCTTTGTCAGAAGTTCCTACTGGCATTAACGAACGCCTGATAACTCTTCGATTAAAGCTCGCCAATAACCAACAGGTAACTATTTTGAGCGCTTATGCACCAACATTAGATGCTGATGATGACATCAAGGAAAGTTTTTACAGCCAGTTGGACACTCTCCTGTCAGAGATACCTAAGGAGGATAAAATTATCCTCCTGGGCGATTTTAACGCAAGAGTCGGGCGTGACTTTGATTTATGGCCAGAAACTATTGGAAAAAACGGAGTTGGTAATAGCAACCCGAACGGACTCTTACTTTTGTCTATATGTGCAGAACATAATCTCACTATCACAAACACGCTCTTTCGACAAAAGAATAAGTTTAAAACATCATGGCAGCACCCACGGTCAAAGCACTGGCATCTTCTGGATTATGTAATTGTCCGTGTTAGAGATCGCCGCGATGTACTTCTTACTAGGGCCATGGTGAGTGCCGACGACTGCTGGACAGACCACCGACTAATCCGGTCCACAATGGTTATCAACATTGCTCCCCAACGTAGGCTTCAAGGAAGGAAACCAAGGCGTAAAATGAACATCCAAGTCCTTCAAGATCCTATTAAGCAAACTCGTCTTCAATCACTTCTTAAGGAACATCTACCTACGGAACCTCCTGACAACATTGAGGACCATTGGTCTAAGCTGAAAACCTCCATTACTGCAGCTTGTGAACAAACTATTGGATATGAAACTAAGAAACATCAGGATTGGTTTGATGAAAATGACAATGAGATTAAATATATAATTGACCAAAAAGGAAAGCCTTCCAAATATGGCAAAATGATATTAACTGCGCTGCCAAGAAAAAAAACCTATGCTAGCGCAAAGGCTGAGGTCCAAAGAAGAACAAGAGAACTTAAGAACGCTTGGTGGAAAAAGAAAGCTGAAGAAATTCAACAACTTGCAGAATCTCATGATGCACGGGGCTTTTTTAAGGCCACAAGGGCCATTTATGGACCAAAAACCTATGGTACAAACCCTTTACAATCAAAAGATGGCACCAAACTCTTAAAAGACAAAGAGTCTATTGCACTGCGTTGGAAAGAGCATTATTATGACCTTTTAAATCGTAAGTCTAAGGTGAATAATGAGATTTTTTCGCAAATCCCGCAAAAACAAATTAAAGAGGAACTTGCAATACTCCCCACTTTGGATGAAGTAAAAAAAGCCATTAATCAAATGAAGAACAACAAAGCTAGTGGACCAGATGGGATTCCTGCTGAAATCTTTAAAGAAGGGGGGCCCGAACTTGTACAACATCTTCATAAACTCATCGAAAAAATCTGGATAAGAGAAGAGATCCCAGAAGACTTCAGGGATGCCATAATTATCACCCTCTTTTAAGAAGGGTGATAGAACAGACTGTGGAAACTATCGGGGCATTTCTCTCTTAGCAACCGCAGGTAAAATATTTGCTAGGATTCTCGCAAACCGTCTTCTATCTATTTCAGAAGAGATCCTCCCTGAAACTCAATATGGTTTCCGCCCCTCTAGAGGGACAGTAGACATGATTTTTACTGCACGTCAGCTCCAAGAAAAATGCCGGGAGCAAAATCAACCCCTTTATATGGCATTTATCGATTTGGCTAAGGCCTTTGATACTGTAGACCGTACAGCTCTCTGGACTATCCTTATGAAAATTGGATGCCCCAATAAATTTGTGAATATCTTGCGACTTCTCCATGACAACATGACGGCAACGGTTTTGGACAACAACGGCTCTCATGGTGCTCCATTTAAAGTGGGATCAGGTGTTAAACAGGATGTGTTATCGCCCCAACATTATTTGCCATTTTCATCGCCATGGTTTTACATCTTGTCAAGGGGAAACTTCCCACCGGTGTGGGAATTATATATCGAACAGATGGAAAGCTTTTTAATCTCAGCAGGCTGAAAGCAAAAAGTAAGGTAATTACAACCTCCGTTGTGGAACTTCAGTATGCTGATGATAATGTGGTCTCCGCACATTCAGAGGATGATCTCCAAACTATCCTAAATGCTTTTGCAGAAGCATACGAAAAACTTGGTCTCTCACTTAACATCAAAAAAACCAAAGTGCTTCATCAGCAAGTGCAAGCCAATCCTTTGGTGATGCCATCTATCCAGCTTGGCGGGACAATACTGGAAAATGTCGATCATTTTCTCTATCTTGGCAGCTATCTTTCTGTTACAGCTAACATCGACAGTGAAATCCAGCATCGTCTGAGCTCCGCAAGTGCCGCATTTTCTCGAATGAAACATAGAGTGTTCGAGGATCGGGATATTTGTAAGAAGACCAAAACACTGGTTTATGAAGCCATTGTATTACCAACTTTATTGTATGCCTGCGAAACATGGACTATCTATAAACGTCACTTCCACCTCCTTGAAAGGTTTCATCAACGTTGCCTCCGGAAAATCCTGCAAATTACTTGGGAAGATAGGCGAACAAATGTCAGTGTACTGGAAGAAGCAAAGACTACTAGCATTGAAAAAATGATCCTTCAACGCCAACTTCAGTGGACCGGTCATGTTGTTCGAATGCCTGACTGCCGTCTCCCAAAGCAGTTACTTTACTCCCAACTCAAGGATGGAAAGCGGAATATCGGTGGTCAATATAAGAGGTTTAAAGATGTTCATAAGGCTAATCTAAAAAAATGCAATATAAACATCGAAAACTGGGAAGCTCTGGCCCATGAACGATCTAACTGGAGGTTGGCCTTTCACAAAGGTTCCATGGACTTTGAAGAAGCCCGAGTGCAAGGTGAAAGGGAGAAACGTGCTAAGCGAAAAGCACGTCAAATGAATCCTTTACAGGACCATCTTCTATCTGGTAGCCTGTGTCCTCACTGTGGGAAGCTGTGTGGATCTAGAATTGGCCTCCACAGTCACTTACGGACCCATTGCTAGAGTCTACACAATCTTCTTTAGAATTTCCTCCTTTTATCCCGGAAGACAATCTTACTCGGTCACGAGTGATCGCCTGATGATGACCAGCTTCAGTTAGTGGCCCAGCTTCACCCCTATCTGGGCAGAGATAACCTGGCTTCAGTTGTCTATGCTCTGGAAATTTCCAAGTTAGATTATTGCAATGCACTCCATGTAGGGCTGCCTTTGAAGACTGTTCAGAAGCTACAGCTCGTGCAAAATGCGGTGGTCAGATTGATACCAGAGACAAGAATGTCTAAACATATAACACCGATTCTGGTCTGCTTGCACTGGCTGCCTATATGTTTCGAAGCCTGATTCAAGGTGCTGTTTTTGACCTATAAAGCCTTACACAGCTCAGGGCTGCAATACCTGATGGAGCACCTCCCAGCATGAACCTACCCATGCACTACATTTATCATCTCAGGCCCTCCTCCAGGTGCCACCTCCAAGGGAGGCTTGGAAGGCAGCAACAAGAGAGAGGGCCTTCTCAGTTGTGGCACCCCAGTTATTTATTTATTTATTTATTTATGTACAGGATTTATATATGTTATTATATTTTATTTATTATATTTATACCCCACCTTTTTTCCTGAAAGGAACCCAAGGTGGCTTACATACAGTATTTTTCCATGTATAAGACTATACTTTTTCCTAAAATCGCTAGACTAAAAATTGAGGGTCGTCTTATACACGGAAATAAGCCGAGGAGAGAACCGCGCAGTTGCAAAACTGCCCAGTGGGGGGCGTCTTATACATGGGGGCGTCTTATAGACGGAAAAATACGGTAATCCTCCTCTCCATTTTATCCTCACAACAACCCTGTGAGGTAGGTTAGGCTGAGAGTCAGTGACTGGCCCAAAGTCACCCAGTGAGTTTCATGGCTGAGCGGGGACTAGAACCCGGATCTCCCAAGTCCCAGTCCAACACTCTAACTACTACGCTACACCGGCTCTCCAGTATGGAGATTTCAGAGTGGTGAACAATAAAAGATAAAACAGATAAAAGAATAAAACAATACGTTAAAAACAAAAACTGTGGCTTGTTAGTTCAGGAAGACTTTCTAAAATAAAAATGTTTTCAGGAGGCGCCAAAAACAATACAATGTTGGCACCTGTCTGACATCCAGAGGCAGGGAGTTCCAGAGAATTGGAGCTGCTGCACTGAAGGCTCTTCTCCATGTGGACTCCAGTTATGGAACAATCTCCCTGACAAGGCCCACCTGGTGCCAACATTGTTATCTTTTTGGTGCCAGGTTAAAACCATCCTCTTTTCTCAGGTACCGTATTTGGCAACATATGATGAGTTTTTTAATCAGGTGCTGGATCTTTCTTATTGATGGTTTAAAAATTGTTTAGATATATGCGTTTGTGTGTGTGTTGTCTTTTTATATGTTGGTATGTAAATGCGTTTTTATACTATGTATAATGTATTTTAATGGTTTTTAATCTTTGTAAACCACCCAGAGAGCTTCGTCTATTGGGCGGTATAGAAATGTAATGAATGAATGATGAGCTAAGCCAATGCATGTTCACAGAACATGGCTTTAAAATGATGTTTGTGGCACTGATGTTATGCTGATTCCACAGGCAAATATACCAGCACATATGTTTAGGAATTGGGACGCAGGGGCAGGGAGGACAAGCTTCCAAAGTACCAGAGGAACCTTTCAGATAACATCACTATTTTATTAATTGAATCATTTTAGATACCGGCCAATTCCAGAAGATGTTCTTTTACGTGCATTTGAGGTCTGTATCCATAAAATTTTACTTATGGGGTGGGGGGATACTTCTCAAATATTGAGGCAGGAGAGTAAAAATCTACATCCTATATTCTCTTTAGGTTTTAGATCAGAATAAATGTGGACATCTTACTAAAGATGAGTTGATCAAGTATATGACAGAAGAAGGTAAAATGTATTTGCTTTTGAGAAAATAATGTCATCTTTATATGGTACCTTGAGTATCTCTCTGTGACAAGAGATTAGCAGTAGAAATTAGCAACTGGAGTCCCAAGAGCAAAATCCAGTCCCCTAAATAGTACTAGCTCTTTCCCATTGCCAACCCAGTGGCAGTCGCAGTGTATGGAGAGAGCAGTGGTTGGGATCACGGAACTTGTCAGCAATTAACTTTGGGAAATGGTGAGTGGGCCATGGCCCACCACCTTCCTTTCCCTCCTCAAACTGGCCCTCCAATAAAACTGGGTGCTGATCTGGGATGTACAGTATACTCCATATTGGCTCAGTTCTGCATGTCTTGCTAGTACTTGTGTACAGCTGAAGAACTAACCTGGGAGAGGGGATTTTGACCATGGGCCAAAGGTTCCTCACCCCCACATTATACTCTTATATGTGTTTGCAAAACATTTTACATGTACATGTTGATTATGCAGTAAAGCCTTAATAAGGAGTTCACAGTATTGTTGAAATATGACTATCAGTAATATAATTTTGTAAAAATATATTTCTATTCTTGATGTGAATTGAAAAAACCTCAAATATCAAGAATGCTTGTGAAGGTTAAGCAGTAGAAAATCTCACAGGCATCTATAAATATTCCTATTTCTGCTTTAGGTGAGCCATTCACACAGGAAGAAATGGAGGAAATGCTCTCTGCTGCTGTGGATCCAGAGACAAATACTGTTCGCTACAAAGACTACATTTCAATGATGGTTGTGGATGAAAGCTAAGCACCTTGTGTAACCTCTGTGTCTGAACCTTCTGCCTGATACTTGTGAATTAACTTCATTGGAGTTGCTTTGTATTTGCCAAGGGATTTCAGCAAAGACTTACACTGAAATAATGTATCTATGGAAATATTGTCCTTTTTACTTATTAAATACAAAGGTTCCAGAAGATAGTTTAAAATACCAATCTGTTTGGATAAGAGACAATAAATAAAATTCAGATGTTGCAAAGGAATCATTAACAGTGCAATCCTGTACATGTCTACTCACAAGCAAATCCCACTGAGTTCAACAGGGCTTACTCCCATGTAATTGGGTATAGAATTGTAGCCCAAAGCTGCAATACTAAACATACTAGGGAATAAGCCCCATAGAACACAGTGAGATTTACATCTAAGTAAATGTGCATAGGACTGCACTGCATCTATGGTACAAAATAGTAGTAGTTTTGAGAAAAAATATAGACATTTCATGAATACATTTAGACATAGACAAAATTCAGAAAAGTGGGGCTTCCAAAATGCAAGGAAATAAGCAGATAAATCATGTCACAACTAACATTTTGAAGGAAACTTGATTAGAAATACAGTCAATAATTAAAATTGATTTATAACAAAACTCTAAAACAAGATTACTTTGTTTAGTCTTCATTAAGGAAGTTGTGCAAAGTTCTGTTGAGTAGTCAAACTCAACCTAGTTGTTAAGGCTTGACATTTGCAGGGTAGCTGTTGTTGAAAGGATTTTCTGGAACTGAAAGCCCTTTGGTAAGGGCTCTTGACTTGGAGACACTCTTTTCCCATTGTCCAAGAAAAGCAGTTTGTTGACTTTCAGGTGTGCTGCAATGCTTCTCTATTTACTCAGGGTTTTGTTTTTTTTAATCCATCCTGGGAGACTGGTTTGCATTTAAGAAGATTCTACTGATTGAATTGTGTTTATGCTAAAGATCTCTTCAGAGGTTTACAACATCACAATTTCTTGTTGATACTCTTTAATATTTATCTAGGAATAGACCTGGGAGGCCTCCATTAAAAACTAGGCCCCATTGTGTTTAAGGCTTTTAATAAACACACTTGGAAATTACACCTGCCCCAGAGTTAGCAAACTGAAGTTCAAGCAGTGGATAAGGCATGCATGATCACAAAGATGGACTCACAGAGAACTGAAGAGAAAAGCATAGAGCAAGTGAGACAGTACGTACGGTATATTTTATTGGGCCAAGTAATGTTAAAGATGCTGCAGACATGAAGTTTTGAGTTATTTAGAAAGTTCCTCTTAGTTTTCCTAGGCCTTTCTTCCATTCAGCTTCTCAGTCAATAATCTCCCCACCTTCCTTTGCTACTTTCCTTTCTTATCAACAGTACACAGCCCCTCTTGTCCTTTTGGTCTCTGTGAGGTTTTACTCCGTCATAGAAGTGTCTCTGGCATTTATATGAGGGTTTACTCCCTCATAGAGCATTTGTCAATGTTCTTTAAAGCTTCCCTGAGAATGTTTATGAACATTCCATGACATTATAGCAGTCAGCTAATGCTGGGGAGAATGGAACATGTACAAGGGACTTGCAGCCATGTACATTTTTAGTGTGTTATGTATATGAGATAATCAGGAAAAGGCAATCAATCAGTAAGCACATGAGCAGTGCACTGGAAACATTTGTGCTATAAAATATTGACCATAGAATATATATTGTATCTTTTGAGGGAATGGAGCAGAATGGTGACTAGAGTTTTCCAAATGGATGCAAATTTGCGCTTTGCTTGTGTATTATTTCCACACTGATATACAGCCACCGGTACAATCTGCACTTCTCCAAGGAGTGAGTGACAGTGTATTGAATCACCACTATTTATGCACATTCTCTGTTCAACTCATATTAACCACAACTTGTATGTGGTACAGGAGGAAATTTTGTTCTTTTGTTTTTATGAAGACATATGAGGTAACAGAAATACAAAGCTTATCCTGTGATCACTGCATCTACTTTTATAGTGATCATGCTACAGCTAGGTCATCCCCTGCTGCTAATATTGATGAAAGTGGCATGACTCAAATACTACTAAAATTTCCCTAAATCCATGCTTTCATAGGTGCCTCTAAAAAGCACTTCTCTGTACAGGTGATCCACATGGGAATGAGTAACATTTAATGTGTTTTCTGCTTCTGTCAATCTAAAAGTGGGCGTGTTCACACATTACATTAACCCACTCTGGCAATAAGTGAACTGACATGACTGGGCTCACCATGGGTTGTTGGCCCCCTCCCTCCCCTTTTGGTCCTCCTGCGGGTATCCCAGGATTACTCGCACCTTTGGTTACATTTAACAGCTTGCCTTTTGACAGCTGTCACATGTAACCAAAGGGAAAAATAAACATACCTGCAGCCTCTGTGGGACAACATCCAGGGTGGTACCTGCTGGACTTTGTCAGCAAGCACCCCCCTATTGCCCACCCGAGGCTCCCCATTCCCACACTTGCACAACTATGAATGTTCGCAGTTGCACAAGTGTGGGAAAACTTAAAAAAAATTTTTTTTGCAAATATTTGCAAAAATTACTGGGAATAATTTTGTTTTTAAAAAATGTTGGGCAACCACAGGCAACCCCCCCATGGTGCTGCTGGGCCACTTTGAAGGGACTGTCTGTAGATGTCAAAATGGGGGATCGTGAAAAAACAAAGTTTAAAAGGGGGAAAAGCTGCAGCGAGCCTGAAATGGCCCACAAACTCAGCAGGGAGTGGGGGAAGCCAGTGCCAACTGCCACCAAGTGCCACCTGGGCACTTCTGTGTTGGCTGACACTGGCGGTCGCCCGGGAGACGCTTGTTAAGAGTAGCAAGGGGGGTTTGCCTCTCTTTCCAAGGGACTCAGTAGCCAGTTCTCCATACCCACAATGGGGTTGATCACCCAGGTTCAGATGACACCACAACCCATCATGGGTACAACAATCCCTACAACAGCCCATAGGTTGTTAGGGGGGCTTGTTGCACATGAACAATCCACGCTGGGGAAATTGGTCTGGGTTCACATGACATGACAACCCATCGTGGGTAGCAACCCACGATGGGTTGTCGTGTCTTGTGAATCCAGTCAGTGTGAATGTTTTCACACCCATATTGGCTGCTCCTGGACCATACAATATTGACATGTGAATGTTCCATGAGTGTAGACAGAGGCATGCAGAGGAGGCATTTAAATGTTACTCTCGTTTTATAAGGAGAATTTAAAAAAAATATAAGGAGTGTTATAAGGGAAATAAAAAAAAACCTGCCCCAAATAGCTTGCTTCTAGGCTGTATAGCAGCTAATAAATATATTCCAGAAAGAAAGAAAAATTGTGCTGAAAAAAATTAACTCTGAGTTTACCTGTATGAGAAGGAAAATTATGACAGGCACAATAAAGGCAGCATTCATTCTATTCTCCTTAAATGAACAAGTTGATGTTTCTCCAGTGCCTGCGTGCAGTGAGCTAAGACCACCAAATGGACTTTGTATGAACTAAATATGAACCTTAAGGAAAAAAGACAACAAGCTTCTGCTCTGCAAATAAATATTAGAAAGTTCAAAAGATGTTTGAACAATGAAAGTTTATGACTCTTGTTATAGCTTTGGCCTCAACAGACAACTCTATTAACAGGGCATTTAAAAAAGAGAGATAGAGGTTAAAAGAGTTTGCCTTTCAATAAGTGTGATTTATGCTATTCGTGAGCTGTTAATCAGAGGTTTTTTGACACAATTATGAGATTTACACAACATAACTTAGCAATTTTACAAGGAATATCATGGCAGTTGCTAATGTGGTAGCCAATTCCACTGTTGCTGCCCTGAATTTGCTTGTCTCAGGGTGCTTTTAATCTTAATTTTTTTTGTCACTTAAGGAAGTGACTTTTTCTTTTAAAGGAGACTGCAGGATCACAATCCAGTAAGAATTTCTTGTGTATAAAATCCTTATGAACACAAAGGCCTCAAATGAATGTGGAGTGAATATGTCTAAACCCATTGAAACCAATGGGTTTAAGAGTGTTTAACTGTGTGTTGGATTATGGCCAATATCTTCACCAGCCATTACACATCTGGAATTCCTTTCTCCACCCAACCACCCTAAACAGTTAAAGCAGGAAAGCAAAATAAATGTATGAAGTCTCCAGTATTCCTTTTTATCTAAATCAGGCATTGGAAAACTAGAAAACGTTCATCTTCCTATACCAACTGAAACTGGTCCAATAAAAGGTAAACTGTGTTGAATCTCCTAATCCTTGGGATTAATACAGCAATCATTCTCTACTGAAAACTAGGAAGCATTCAAATTAAATTGTAACATTAAAAATGCTGCATATATTATGGCTGGGCTTATAGGGAAATGACAGACATATAAAAACAATTGAGGTTAAAAAACAATGCATTTTGAGTATTTATGCTGTTCATCAGAAGATACAAGGAAAGCTTTGTTACTTGATTCGGTTTTATGTCACTTTCTGCAAAAACTAAATCATAAAGTTATCTGGGATGAAAACAGAAATCCTTGAAACACATTGGGACTTTAAAAAAAAATAAAACTTCATGCAATTGTTGCTTAGCACTGTGGTTATCCTCTTATCTCATTCTGGACTAGCAGTAAACAGTGACTATCATAAAGTCAAATTTATTTCTTTATTTGCAACATTTATATACCGCTCCTCACCTACACAGATCCCAGAGTGGTGAACAATAAAAGATAAAAAAAGATAAAAAGATTAAAATACAATATTAAAAACAATATCAATAAAAACAGTGGCTGGTCAACTAAGGAAGGCTTCCTGAAATACGGTAACTATGTTTTCAGGAGGTGCCAGAAACAACACAATGTTGTTGCCTGCCTGATCTCAAGAGGCAGGGAATTCCACAGAAATGGAGCTGCCACACTAAAGGCTCTTCTTTGGGTAGACTTCAGTCGAGCCATAGGTCCACGTGGAACCACCAGGAGCCTGCCATCTGATGACCTCAGTAACTGGACAGGTTGTTCTTTTTTATAATCTTTACTTTTGCATTTTCAAAAATATTACAAAAGTACAAATATATAAAACGTGTAATGTAAATTCCCATCTCCCCTCCCCCCCCCCATATTCCATGTGCACATGTTTAGTTCCAAAAAAGGGCAAGTAACTGTGAATTTCATGTGTTGGATTTTGGATAGTTGTGATTGAGTATTGTTGTCTATTCTTATCTTAACAAGTTGTTCCAGAGAGAGCCATGAGTTGCTGGTTGTTTTGTTGTATTGTCTCTTCTGTACTGAATAAACATATACCATGTTTCCTCAGAATCATTTTTGGCTGTCATGGGCAGGTTGATAAGGGAGAAGGTGCTTTCTCAAGTATCCTGGTCCCAAATTGTGTAGGGCTTTGTACATAGTACCAAAATCTTAAACCTAGCCCAGTAGCAAATAGATAGCCAGTGCAGTTTCCTCAGTAAAGGAGTTGCATGCTGAAAAGGGGCAGCTCCTGACAACAGCCGAGCTGCTACATTCTGCACTAGCTCCAGCTTCCGGACTAGCCTTAAGGGCAGCCCCACATAAAGTGCATTGCAGTAATCCAGGCTTGAGGTTACTAGCGTCTGTACCACTGTGACCAAGCTATCCCTGCCCAGTAGAGGCTGTAGCTGGCGAACCAGTTGAAGCTGGTAAAAGGCACTCCAAGCTGCCATGGTCACTTGGGACTCCAGTGACAATGATGGATCTGGGAGTACCCCCAGATCACAAACCTGATCTTTCAAAGGGAGGGCAACCCCATCAAGAACAGTCAATGAGCCTATCTGCGACGAGACTCGGGAACCACTCACCCACAGGGCTTGCCAGGATTCAGCTTCAGTTTATTGGCCCTCCTCCAGCCCATCACTGAGTCTAGGCATTGATCCAGGATTTGCACAGCCTCACTTGATTCAGATGTCACAGGGAGACAGAGCTGTGTTTCATTAGCATACTGATGGCACTTGGCTCCAAATCCCCTAATGACTACTCTCAGCTCCCAACATGTTCATATACATGTTGAACAACATTGGGGACAAGATGGCACCTTGCAGAACCGCATAGCTCAATTGCCAACGGACTGAGGAACAGTCACCTAATGTTACTCTCTGAAATCAACCCCGCAGGTCAGACCAGAAGCACTGTAACACAGTACTTCTAATGTCCAGCCCACAGAGTCGATCCAGGAAAATACCATGGTTGATGGGATCAAAAGCCGATGAGAGAGTGAGCAGAATGAGCAGGGTCCCACTCCCCCTGTCCTTCTCTCAATAAAGGTCATCCATAATGGTGACCAAGGCTGATTTGGTCCCGTTCCCAGGTTGAAACCCAGATTGGAATGGGTCTAGATAATCAGTATACTCCAAGAGTGCCTGCAGTTGCTCCACCACAACCTTCCCAAAGAAAGGGTTATTTGCAACTGGGTGGTATTTGTCAAATACTACTGGGTCCAGAGTGGGTTTCTTCAGGAGTGGTCAAACTATTGCCTCCTTAAGGACAGCAGGAACCACCCCTTCATGCAGAAATGCATTTAGCACTCCCTGGACCCACCTGGCTAGCTTTTATTAGGAGGAACAAGGAACGAGAGGGCACAAGATCGGTCACATTGCTGCAAGCACCTTGTCCACGTCATCAGGCCACAGCAACTGAAATTGATCCCATAACTTCAGGCAGATGGTGGCATCAGACACCTCAACTGGAGGTGCAATAACAATAGCATCAAGTTCACTGTGGAGACAAGTGATTATGTCCTCAAAGTGCAATGCAATTCCCCCAGGCCACCCGAAAGAGCTTCACTGGACAGCTACTCAAGGATGCAATGGAGGCAGCAAAGTAAGCCTTCTTTGCTGCCACCACCACCATGCAATAGGCACGATTATGTGCTCTAGAGCATGCTTGATCATCTTCACTTCGAGTCCTATGCCAATTACATAGGACTCGACATCCAGCCTGTTTCACTGACTGCAGCTCTCCAGTATACCAAGGAGCAGAGCAGGATCTGTAGTGCTGGAGAGGGCACTCAGGTGCAATCAAGTCAATGGCCCTCTGCACTCACTGTTCCACAGTGAGACTAGGGCCTTGGCTGAATCACCAGCTCTCTCCACTGAAAAATCCTTAAGAACATTCAGGAATCCATTGGATTCCATCACTCTCCTGGGGCAGACCATCCAAATGAGTCCCCCACCCCTGCAGGAGCGAAGTAACACTGTGGATTCAAATCTCACTGAGAAATGCCCTGACCATGACAATGGGGATACTTGGACACACACACACACACACACACAATTTGCAGACTACTCATGTCACAGCTCAGAGCAAAGACCAAATCAAGAGTATGTTCCGCTTCATGTGTTGGGCCAATGACAAACTGAGACAGCCCCGTGGATGTCAAGGGGGCCATGAAGTCCCGAGCTGGAGCTTCAGAGGCAACCTCAGCATGAAAATTAAAGTCACCCAGAACCACTGTCTTGGGTTCCTCCAACACCACACTTGAGACCACCTCTGCCAGCTTGGTCAGGGAGGCCTCTGGGCAGTAGTAATCGCTCACTGGGCCTCATGGCTATTCCTTTGGCGAGGGCTGCCGGCCGCTCCTTTGATTTAAGTTGTTTTAGTATTTTAAAATTCACCTGATTAAATGAGTTCATGTTTAATGAGTTCATGCCTTAGACTGTTCTGACTGTTTAGATTGCCAGTGTGCCGCTGCCAGACTTTAATTATCTGGACATTTTAGTAGTGCTCTGGTTGTGTGGGCATCACCCGATATCTCTCAGCGTTTTGATTATCGCTTGCAAGACATTTGACTTATGCTTTCGGAAAGTTTGGAGAGTTGACCATTTGGGAAGAGCTGGTGTGTTGGAGGTCTGACTGATCACTCCCTGGCTTATTTGCGGGGTGCCTTCTGAGAAGCCTGGGTTGGACCCCTACATGCAAGGGGGGAGAGGACTGATTGCCAATAGCCCAGCTGGAGAAGGTGATTTTACAGCCCTGAAAGAAGAAGCAGCCTGAAAGAGAGAACTCTAAAGAACTTACAGAGAAAGCATAGAGCAAGGAATCGTTTTTTTTGGGGGGGGGGCTTTATCTTACTCAGCTGCTAAGAGTTCAGACTCACTATCTGGAGGGGCATTGTTTTTGTTTTTCTTCTCTCCTACTCCGTGGAGGGTTGGTGTATTGGTTTATTGGTTTGTGAGACTGTCCAATAAAATAGCCAACAAGGAAATAACTGCATTTTGAAAGAATTATTCTATCATTGGTGTTCAGGAAATTTGGATCTGTTCTGAGCAGCCTGGCATTAGCCTTGAAGGTTTTAATTACTGGCTGAAGCCTGCTTGTAAGCTGGCAAAATATGGCCAGCCAAGTGGTGGCCTGATTATGTATGTATCAACCAAATATAATATTAAATGTGCTGAGATTAATGTGACTCACCCTAATCTCCAATGTGTGAATGTATGTAATCCAGATACTCATATCAATATTTATTTGATAAATATTTATTTCCCACCCAGGAATTCTAAGTATAATCATGGTGCTTGGGAGGAATTGGATGAACTTATTGAACAACTTGAGTTTATAAACCAGGGGGCATCCATCATGTTGATGAGAGATTTAAAGGCCCGTATTGGTCCAAATGAGGAGTGTCTTTTGGGTAAGCTCAACATGCACAACGTACAATCCCAATCCTCCCCTTTGAATGCAGGTAGGGAATCAAGGGATAGTGTGATTAATGACCATGGCAAAGCTTTTTATCAGATAATCATGAAATATAACTTTTATATTCTTAACGGTAACCACCCTAATGATAAGCCTGGTAATATAACTTTTTTTTCAGGTGGGGGAGGAGGAGAAGTGTCATTGATTACATGTTTGTATCCAGTGACTTGATTCCATATATTAATAGTTTTGAAGTATACTGTTACTCAGAGAGTGACCGTTATCCACTCTGCTTGTCGCTTACAGTGGTATCCAAGGTGTTTCTACTATAGGAGGATAACATGAAGAACAACTTGAATTATAATTTTCTTAAAATGATTAGATGGTCAGCTCAAGTAGAACCTCAAATTCTGGGGATACTTTATGATGAGAAATGCCTTTGAATATGCAGTAATTTTATCCATAACCCGGATCACAAAGATTTAATTATGTGGTTTTCTGACATTTTACAGTTATTTGTACCTTTATTCCCTAAGAAAGGCCCCCCACATCTATCGAAACCTTCTTCTTTTGGATGGTGTGATAGGGAGTACAAATTGACCAAATCAAAGCTACAAGCGATTGCAAGAATATCTTGTAAGAACCAGATTAATTTTCTATTATTGTCAGTTATGAAGCAATTATAAGAAGCTACTAAGACATAAAACTTCCTTATATTTTAAGACACAGTGGGACTTCCGGTGAAGGTGTCATGGTGGGCTGATGCTCTGCTTTTTAGCGGAGAGCAACACGGCTTGGAAATCGGCTATTTATAGCCATTAAATCTCCCAGAATCAAAGGGAAGATTTGAGAGAGATCTCCACGTGTATCTTATAAGTTACTTTGTTACAAGTTTCAGCTGTGAAAAGGGTGTGGTTTTTTTCCAGCTGGCTTGTGCTCAGTGACCTGAGGGCTTGGAATTTTACAGCTATCTCACCACCTTGTTTGAAGTTTTTTAAGAGCACTAAAGTCTGTCACCCCCATTCCTTGATTGATGGTTTACATCTGTTCAGGAACAAAGAGGGATTTTCTTTTACTGTGAATGTGAAGCTTCTTCTTCGTGGTCTCTGTGCTTCACACACATATGGGTTCTCTGCGCCTGCGCTGAGATCGATCGGAACTTCTTTAGCTGAGCTGAACTGGGCGGGAGCCCCTCCCCCTCGCGCGTGCTCCTTAGCGCGGCTCCCGCCCGTCTCCTCAGTTCCTCTTCGACCGCCTTTGCGACCAGTCGATAGGTTCTTCTTCTCTTCACTCGATTCTTCAAAGCTGAGTTTGTTAGTCTTTCTACTAGTCTTTAAAACTTTTTTCTCCTCATAAACTTTCAAAATCTTTATTCTCTATCGAACTATATCTTTATTTAAAAAAAAAAAAAAAAAAAAATCTTCAAAAAAATCCTACCTAGAACCTTCTCTCCCCCGTTCTTGTCCTAGTTACTGTATTATTCTCTATTTTTCTCTCTTCATCTAACCTTTAACTATGCCTCTCAAGGCACCATTTAGAAAATGTCAGCGGTGTGGGACTAAAATCCCCCCCGCTGACAATCACTCACTCTGCCTGCTGTGTCTCGGACAGGGGCCCGTCGTGGAGTCCTGCAAGCATTGTCAGGCCTTCACTAAGCAGGCCAGAAAAGCCCGCCAAACGAAATTGAGGGCCCTTTTGTGGGAGCAATCCCTGTCAGCAAAAGGCCCTACTCCAGAGGAACGGCCTGGGGGATCCCAGCCTGCCAAGAAGCCGTTAACGGACACGCTAACGGCAAAGAAACTGGCAAAGAAGGCTCGTAAAGATAAGGCGAAACGCCTTAAGGAGAAAATGGCAGTTGAGCCTGAGGAAATGGCGGGCCCGTCGACTTCGTCCACTGTGGTGGTATCGAAGCGTACGGTGGCGATGATTGAGGCTCTGGCTGGTGCTCGAGATCGAGCTTCGGGACCGATTGCCCACCAGTCCACTCCGGCCCCGACTACGTCTCCTCAGGGCCGAGATATCGCAAAAGAGCCGATGACTGCGGCAGCTTCCCTGTCGGAGGGAGAGCTTGTGGCTTCGCCAACCCAGCTCGAGGAGCAGACGACATCGGACAGACCCCGTTCGGGCTCGAGGGGTCCTCCACCGCTGCTGTCTCCGTCGGTTGGGTACGCAGAGGAGCGTCAAGACCACCGCCGCCGATCACGATCCCCGCATTATCGGGCTTGTGACTCGGTCTCCATGACTTCGAGCCATCGATCTCGTCTCTCCCGATACCGAGATGAGAGATCAAGGTCCCGCTCCTACTACTCGGGATCGAGTTCTAGGAGTTACTACTCGAGGTCGAGACGCTCACCAAGACGCGAGAGGTCTGAACGTCACTACTACCACAGGCGTTCAGTTTCTCCGGACAGGCACCGTAGTCGGAGGCATTCTCCTTCACCTCGACGAGATGCGGCTGTGTCTCGTGCCCCGGCTGAAGTAGTGAGAGAGCCGATTGCATCGACATCGACGGCTCAACCACAGACTCTCGCACGTCTACCGGTTGCGACTGATGTTGTTGGCCACTCCTCGTCGGGATCGGCATACCTGTCGGATTCGGACTCGGCGGCTTCCTCCTCCCATTCCACTTCACTGGACACGCAGGTGGAGTCCAAAGACGCGATCTCCCCATCGGAGGACATGGGGAGTTTCGCTGAGCATGTCAGCCGGCTGGTGACTGCTCTGGGAGTCGAGGCGAAGTCTTCGAAAGGAAAGGCCAAGGATGACATTTATGCTGTCCTTAGGACGACGCAGTCGAACCAGTTACTCCTTCCATTCCTGCCGACACTGTTGAAGACGGTGCAGGAAACCTGGAAGACTCCGGCCTCAACTAAACCGACGGCCAAACGCCTGGAGTCAATGTACAAAATCCAGGAGGAAGGAGCGAAATTCCTGTTTTCTCATCCGACCCCGAACTCGCTTATAGTCAAATCGGCGCAGTCTCGTGGGGGGAAACAGCATACCACTCCGGCAGATAAAGAGGGTAAGACACTAGATTCCTACGGCCGTAGGATCTACTCATCGTCTTCCCTCGGACTCAAGATATCTAACTACGAGGCGTTGTTAGCTAGATATCAGATGTACATCACAGAGAAGCTGGGAGACCTCTGTGATTATCTGCCGGACGACAAGAGAGACCTGGCAGCGCAATTGGTTAAAGAAGCGACTAGCATCGGTGCCCTTCAGATGAATACAGCAAGGCACCAAGTCGACAGCCATGCCAGGTCGATGGTCGGTTCCGTGGCTTTAAGGAGGCACGCATGGCTTCGCTCTACCGCCCTGACTCCCGACGATAGGGCGAAGATCCAGGACCTCCCCTTTGACGGCGAGGGGTTATTTAATTCCTCCACGGACGACTCCCTCGACTCTGCCCAGAAAGCTCTGACGACGGCGAAAAAGATGGGGCTTATCCGCCAGCAACCGTCCCAGAGCTTTAGACCACGACGTTGGTCTCGATTCCCGTTCCCGGCCAGACAATACCAACAGCCAGGCCAGTACAGAAGCGGGAACCGGAGGCCCGGAGCGCCGCAACCGCAAGCGCCACAGCGTCCGTTCCAGCAGCGGTCCAGAGGCACCAGGAGGGGAGGCGACGCCGGCCGGCGTCGTCTTTGACTACCTCGCCGTCCCAACCATACTGCCACCGACTCACCACCTCGACACCTCTGCACTACCTCAGACTACTCTCTTCGGCTCTCGACTTTGCCACCACCTCCAATCGTGGAGGACCATCACGACGGATCGATGGGTGCTGCGCATCGTGGAGCACGGTTACAGGATCGAGTTCGGAGTTCTCCCCCCGTTTCTCGGGATCAAGACCACCCGTCCAACTCGGGTGCTGATGGAGGAAGTTTCTACCCTCCTTCAAAAGGGAGCGATACAGCCAGTCCTTGCAGAAGACTCTCAAGACGGGCTATACTCCAGGTACTTCATCGTGAAGAAAAAAGGAGGAGGACTCAGACCGATCCTGGACCTTCGGACTGTAAATCTTTTTATACCACCGAAAAGATTCCGCATGGTCACGCTCCAGTCGATCCTTCCGCTACTCCAAAGGAGCGATTGGTTCGCATCCATCGACCTCAAGGATGCATACTTCCACATCGCCATCCACGAGGACAGCCGGAAATACCTTCGATTCCGGGTGGGGGACGACTCCTACCAGTTCGTCGTTCTTCCGTTCGGACTTTCCACCGCGCCGAGGGTATTCACGAAGTGTGTGGCGGTGGTGTGCGCAACTCTAAGGGCAAGAGGCATCACCATCTTTCCTTACCTCGACGATTGGTTGCTGGTGGCATCTTCGAGGGTCGAGCTCCAGAGGGCTCTCAAACACACTCTCGATCTCATGCTCGAATTGGGACTTTGTCTGAACGCGGAGAAGTCGGTTCTACAGCCGACAAAAGAGATTCAATACATAGGGGCAAGGCTAAGCGCGTCCGATAGTCGGGCGTATCTCCCGGACGACAGGGCGTTCAAACTGATCTCCCTTGCAAGCAGAGTGTCCAAACAATCGGTGACATCAGCTCATCTTGTACAAAAACTTCTAGGGCACATGGCCTCGACCATCGCGGTCGTACGCTACGCGAGGCTTCGCATGCGACCTCTTCAGACCTGGTTTGTTCGAGCTTTCGAACCAGAAAAGGACAGACCTTCTCTTCGTCTACAACTCCCACGAGCCGTAAGAGAGTCTTTGAGGTGGTGGCAGCAGGAATCAAATCTACTCGACGGGATACCATTTCAACCGCCGGTACCGAGCAGGATACTGACGACGGATGCATCCTTACTAGGATGGGGGGCCCACTCCGACGACCACGTCGTACAGGGCACATGGTCTCCGACGGAGGCCTCCAAGCATATCAATTGGCTGGAGCTGATGGCTGTTTGGAGGGCGCTCCGAGGAATGGAACATTATTTCACCGGACATCACATACAGATCGTGACGGACAACACCACAGTGGTGGCTTATATCAACAAGCAAGGAGGCACCAAATCCATGCGCCTCACACGACTGACTATGCGACTCTACGAATGGGCCCTCCTTCGTCAGATGTCATTTGTGGCGATCCATATCGCTGGAAAGACGAACGTACTGGCGGACGCACTGAGCAGAGTGTCTCTGCACTCACACGAGTGGGAACTGAACAGGCAAGTGTTGACTTCCCTATTTCAACAGTGGGGTCGACCGGACATGGACTTATTTGCAACCAGCGAAAATGCAGCATGTCCACTGTTCTGCAGCAGGGCAGGGTCGGACCCGAAGTCGATAACCGACGCGTTCCTGTTGGAATGGAGCAACGGGTTTTACTACCTATTTCCTCCAATTCCTCTCCTAACACGAGTACTAGCCAAGATATCGCTAGACAGGACAAATTGCATACTAGTTGCTCCGTGGTGGCCGAGACAGCCTTGGTTCGCCCACTTGCTCAATCTGTCCCAGGGAGATTATCTGCAATTACCGACTCGAGACGATCTGCTGACACAGCACCAGGGCAGGGTACTTCATCCGAATCTGCATCCCTTAAGCCTCACAGCATGGAGGATCAGATAACGATGGATACGGACCTGTCTGAGGCGGTTAAAGACGTTTTGCTGGCAGCACGCAAACCTTCGACAAGGCTTTCTTATGAGAGGAAATGGCAAGCTTTCTCCAGCTTTGTCGCGGCTTCGGGTAAAGACCCTGCAGCATGCTCGGTATCCACTGTCCTCGATTTTCTGCACTCGTTGATGACCCGTGGACTAAAATTTTCATCAATTAAAGTTTATTTGGCTGCAATTACGGCTTATCGCGCAACTTCTACCGGCATGTCACTATTTGTCCATCCCCTAGTGAAGCAGTTTTTGAAGGGATTAAAAAATTTATGTCCTCCAACGAGGAATATTACACCAGGATGGGACCTTCAACTGGTTTTGAAGGCACTAACAAAAGCGCCGTTCGAACCCATGGCGAAGTCGGACCTACGCCTTCTGTCGCTCAAAACCCTGTTTCTTGTGGCGATTACATCTGCAAGGCGCGTTGGCGAAATAGCCGCACTCAGAATTGATCCTCCGTATACTACCTTTCATAAAGACAAAGTGGTTTTGCGGCCAGATATATCATTTCTTCCCAAGGTCATCTCTGAGTTTCACCTGGGTCAGGACATTATACTTCCAGCATTCTTTCCATCACCAACGTCGGATGTCGAGAGACTTTTACACAGCCTCGATGTCCGTAGGGCCCTAGCCTTCTACAAGGCGCGTACAGAGCCCATAAGACGCACTCAACAACTTTTTGTCTGCTACGGCCCACCGAAAAAGGGCTGCCCCGTGTCGAAACAAAGACTGTCCTCATGGCTGGTCGACACTATTAAATTGGCATATCAACTTGCCGATCGCGTTTTACCGGGCTCAGTAAGGGCACATTCTACGAGAGCCATGTCGACTTCGACGGCATTTGGCAGAGGAATTTCTCTATCGGACTTGTGCAGGGCGGCAACTTGGTCTTCACCCTCCACCTTTATCCGCCACTACCGCCTCGACGTTCGAGCCAGGGCGCAGAACGCTTTCGGGAGAGCGGTCCTATCATCGGTCACCATCTGACTACCGACACCAACCCACCTCCGGTAAGTCAGCTTGCTAATCTACCCATATGTGTGTGAAGCACAGAGACCACGAAGAAGAAGGACAGGTTGCTTACCTGTAACTGTAGTTCTTCGAGTGGTCATCTGTGCATTCACACAACCCGCCCTCCTTCCCCTCTCGGTGTCTGCATCGAGTTCGATGGATACCCAGGTGGAAATGGGATGGTCTGTTTTCATTATGTTTTTTCCTTTTATTTGGACGATCTCGATTATATCGGGATCGAGACTTTATCTATCGATCTCGTGGACATCGAGTTCGATAGTCTGTTATATTGTCATTTCTTTTTAAACAATCTCGATTTGCTCGGGATTGAGTCTTCTTTTTTCTATCGATCTCGTAGCCATCGAGTTCGAGGGGGTGTAGTAAAGCTCTTTTTTTCCTGAATCAACCTCGGTTCCAAGGGTCGCAATAGGCGGTCTCAGGGAACTGAGGAGACGGGCGGGAGCCGCGCTAAGGAGCACGCGCGAGGGGGAGGGGCTCCCGCCCAGTTCAGCTCAGCTAAAGAAGTTCCGATCGATCTCAGCGCAGGCGCAGAGAACCCATATGTGTGTGAATGCACAGATGACCACTCGAAGAACTACAGTTACAGGTAAGCAACCTGTCCTTACTACGGTGACAAGTCTTCTTTCTCGGAGCTATAAAAGTTATTAAAAATCTTTTGGGGACTTTATTTTTTTTTAAATTGGAATTTAAGAAATTTGGCCAAAAGCCTCACAAAGTAGAGTCTAATGAGAAAGTTTTGCAATGGGAAAGAAAGAGGTTCTTTGATCTTCTTATTTTTACTCTTGTGTGCTTGAGGAGAAACTGCTAGATAAACTTAAAAAGCATGAGAATGGCATTTGTTTATTTTTAGCAGGCTGTTTGAGATAAAGCAGAGTAAAAGATGGTTGCACCAGATTTGTTCTACGAGCTATTTGATCAAATGCTGAACAGGATTGATGTTTTTGAGAAAAGAATAGTCAAGAGGCTGGAGGATATGGAAGGGGAGATAATATACAAAGTTGAAAATTTGCTTACCCATACAAAGCAATTACTTGGAAAGGGGGAAAAACAAACACCCGGTGAGATGAAACAGATCAATGACAAAGCTGAAATTTTAGAAGAACAAAAAACAGATGTATTAAACAGTGATGTGGTATTGGAAGAAGACACCGGAGAAAGAAGTATGGCCTTGCTGGAATTGAGATTTGGAGTTATTTCAGAGTTTGACCATTTAAGAGATACCTTGGCTTTTGTGAGAAAGAAAGCTGCAGATCAAGTTCACCAGCAATACTTTCTTACTGAAATAGTGGTTGAGGACACGGATTATTTGGAAGGAGTTGGTTACTGAGATTTGCAAGACTAGAGTTTGTGGGGGGTTTTATTATAAAATTGGAACAGAAAAAGATTGTTTTTGACAGAGGGAGAAGATAGTGAAATATTTTAATAAGAAGAATGGTTGCTGAATACTGGAGCTGACAGAGATGGTTAAATCTATGTTATGAATTAAAGAACAGCTATGTTTATAGTTTGCTTATTTTAAAAAAGGGATTTTTTCTTTCATAATTGTAATGTAAGAGACATTATTGTCAAAAGATGGTTATAAATGTTATTGGTTTTCTTATCTACAAATGTTAGAAAGATTTAAAGCAGATGGGTGATCAAGGTAGATTTGAATCTGATTTATCTGTACAGGATTAAGTGAAGGATTTTAGTAGAAGAATGGTTACTGAAGAGGTTAGAGCTGGTAGAATAAAGCAGGGGTAGATGTTTTAACAGTTAGAATTTGAAAGACAACTATGATGTTTTTTTCTTTTAAAAGGGCCTAAAATTTAGGGTGTAATGTATTCTTGAAATATTGGGGAAATATGTGGTCAAAAGGGTTGAAATTTATATTATGTTCTAGTTTTAAAGAGGATGTCTATAAGATGATATGTGGTGGATATATGTATTTTTACTTTATGTGGAGGATATCTAAGAATGTAAAAAAAAAATCCTGGATATAAATTTAATTTTTAATAGATTGCAAAGATTAACATACAATTGAATGCTAATCAATCTCTCACACCTGTGCAAATAATTCAGGTGCAAGTTCCTTAGAAGAGCCGAATGAAAGTTGCACAATAGCCAAGTCGCAATTTGAATAGTGCGGTTCTTACTTTTAGTTTTAAAAATGTATTCATTTACATGATTCCTGAGAACATTTACTTACCATTTGTATCTAAGAGCATGAATGAGCCATTACCAGAGACTGGTTTTATAGGCTTGCTTCTGCTAGAACCTCTAATTAAGGAATATGAAATAATTGTATCAGTAATTTCTTCTTCAATTAAAATTTCACTTATGTTTTTAATAACTCCCTCCCTTGCATACACCGCTTATGACTAATTAGCCCCAGTTTCATTTCATTTCAATGCAGTAAACAAGTAATGCCACAGTTTATTAATTTTTTCTAATAAAGAGTAGCAACAGGGCACCCTTGAATGCAACGAGTGAATGCATATCGAGGCTGAATAGCCTGAAATGTAATGAGAAAAACTGGCTTTGACTGTCTTTAATCTGCAAATGCTCTACTTTTGGGAGCTGATTTTGCATAGTAGTTAGATACCATTTATGAGCCAGGAACTCCTTGGTTAAAATCTCAGTTCATCCATTAGCTTACCTGGTGGCTTACTACAGCCTCTCTTTTTCTGGCCTCACCCTATGCCCCATCTCTAATAATGGGATAATAATGCAGGCCAACCTTACAGGGTTGTTTTTAGAATTACAGAGGGCCATGCTAGATGTGATGGTGGCATTCCTTAATCTTATAACTGGATCACCACTGTTTCCCTATAAAGTGGGGAAGGTGGGAATTAAAGTGCAGTACTATAAAGTGGAGAAGGCGGGAATTACGGTTCAGGTAGCTGAACATTCATTCACTTGTTCTCTTTCATCCAAAAGTATTTTGCCCCAGACATTTTTTCTCCTGACAAGGCTGCATAACTCTGGCTGGGAGAAAACCAGCTGGGGAGAAGTGATTGGTGGGGAGAAGCATGCGCAAGACGAAGGATTCAAATCCTTCCTTCTTTGGCTGATGCTGCACGTTAAATCTCTCTCAGCCTCTACTGTATAGGGAATTGGCACAACTTGTGTTGGATTGTGCCACCACCATGACTAGTTATGTGCTGGGATAGTATGTGAGGGCTATGAGCACTTAGCATTTATGCAGGGCTTTTCCAAAATATAGATGGATGGATCTTCCTTTATATTTATTTTGCTTGATCAGACATTTCTAACTGAATTGATTAATCAACATACATGTTGCACCTAGTGAATGATTTCAGAACACTTGATGCTAGAATATTATGATGCTACACTTGAAACCTGTTGCAGTTAACTGCAGGAAGATTATTGATAGCAAGGAAATGGAAAGTTCAACATCAGTATTTAATTATAGACTGGTACAAAGAGGTGTGGGATATTGCTCTAAACAGGGCCGGTGCAAGGCAGTTTGGTGCCCTAGGCAAGATCAGCTATTTAGCGCCCCGGCCCCTTCCCACTTGAGCCCTCGAGCCCTCCCTCCAGCCCTATACCCATTATGAAATAAAAGTCAATTGGCAAAACCTAAAAAATTTATTATCATAAACATTGACAAACATACATAAAATACATGTTGATGTAGTACCAATTTGATATATATATATATATATATATATATATGTTTAAAAAGAAATATTTGATTCTCATTATTTTTAAGAAAATGTTTTTAAATGATTTCTATTCAAAATACAAGTAAATTCATTATATAATGAGAATGTATTTTTATTATGTGTTGTCCTCACCATGTGAACTTATTTGTATGTATTTTGAATATTTACAGCCCCCTGAGGAAGGCCGTAGAAAAAAACACAGTATTTACCGGTAATAAAGATTTTTGCATCCTGAGAACCTAGTTCTCTCTTTTTTTCGGGGAGACGTACCAAGCCTCTGAACACAGCCTTGCAAGAGAGCGCGTGCGCACGAGACCAGGCGGAGAAGAACCCGAACCCGGGGAACCTGCCACCCTCACTGGGAGGGCGCCCTTCTCTTGCCTCCCTCAGATGCGCAGCCTTCCCTCTCTTCCAAGGAGCCCCGCCACCAACCAGCGAGGCTTTCTAGGTGGCGAGAGTATCGCTGCAGCGGTTTCCGCCCGGCTTCTCTCCTCCCGCCTCGCCCCCAAACACACACACACACATAAACACGGAGAGCCGAAATCCTGGAGACTGGTTTTGTTTTACCTTGACAGACAATGGCCGGGGCCCGCTGCTGCTGCTCTGCCGGCGACTGCTGCTGCTGTCGTCGTAGTCAGCGGCTCCGTCACCATCACCATTCAGGTGACGATGGCCTCGCCGGCGGCTCCAGGACCCTCCGGGTCTGCCCCCATCGTGCGTCGTCTCAGCGGCGCTCCCCACACCCAGCCCAGCCCGCCCCAGCCCGGAGCGTGTCCCCCCGAGGTGTGGCTCTCTCCACATCTCTCACCCGGAGGGGAAGCGGCAACTGCGGGGCGATGCTCCAGGCCTGGCAGCGGCGTGTGTGCGTGCAGCTGGCCGCGGGGCTGCTTCTCTCTCACACTCACTGACCGGGCACAGACCGACGGTGGAGCAGGATGCATGTCAGGCCGGAAAGGATGGAGAAAATGCCACCACATCCGCCTCCCTCCTTCTGCACGCCTCAGTGGTGCCCCCTTTATCCCTGCGCCCTAGGCAGCTGCCTAGTTCGCCTAATGGTAGCACCAGCCCTGGCTCTAAATGATAAATTAACAGGTAGTATCAAATGTAAAAAGGGACAATTAAAGAAAAATAATTTCAAGGATATATGGGGACCATTCCTAGATTATGTTTTAGTAAAGGGAAAGGGGAGTAAGCCATGTCAAGATATGATGTATTTTTGGAATATTGAATAATAATGGATTATGATGATAGAAATTACTTTTTGGTCCCATGGTGATGGGTGCTCCTTCGGAGTTTATGTATGTGTTTTTCAAAATTTGTTTTATATAATGTTTGAAATAAAGTTAAATAAAATATTTTTTTAAAAAAAGAAACCTGTTGCACTGGGGCTTATGTCTGAGTGGACATGCTTAGAATTAAGCTGTGCTTTGTACGCTTGGTGAGAAAATGTCCAAATTGGTAAGAATTATATCTGTGTGTGTGTGTATGCGTGTACATGTATCATAAGACATAAGGTACTCATAAGACAAAAATGTATCTTTCCACACAATTAAAAGTGAATACATAATTTTTCTATATTTGCATATTCATACTGTTACTTTCTTCCCCTTGGCTTTCTTTATCCAACACCCTTGACAGTAAAATTACCAGATCCACAGGCCTTGGTTTTTTTTAAAGAGGACATTTAATATGTACGAGATTACATTCATGCTTATTCAGATTAGTTCCACCCTGTATTAGTTTATTTAGTTTTACATTATCATTTATAAGCCACTTTAAAATAATAATAATAACCAAAGCAGATTACAATAAAAAGAAAATATAATATAGTAAACCACACCAATAAAACAATGCACCATGAATAAAATATCAAGAGGCAGCAGCATCTATTCAAACACACCATTCTTTAAACTGCCTTGCTCACTCCATTTGATAGCTCCATTCATATTTTCACACAGCTGACTGCCTCTGGGGCAGAATGAAAGAGGGGGAGGGCATAGGATTCTTTGGATTCCAAGATCTGAGGGTGGAAACAGCTCCAACCTTGGAACTGGGAATCTGCGCTCAGCTCCCCTCCCCCCCCACAGCTGCACAGAAAGAACCATGCTGGCTGCTTCTCCGAAGTCAGAAAAGCAACCTCAGAGAAGGGGTAAAGGGGGCGGGGAGGAGAGGAGGTATCCTGGCGGTGCTCCAACCTCCTTCCCTCCCCATCCTAAGCGGTGCAGCCAAATGGCCGAAATCAGCTATCTGTCTGACTTGCAGGAGGAGCAGGGAGGTAGAATTCACCTCCACCACTTCCCCCTCTCTGCAGAGGATGCTCGTAAGCCTCCGAGTTCAGAGGAACCCATTGGATTGCACTCTCAGTCTGTTATAAATTCATCCTTGATTCCTTCTCTGTCATCCAACCTGAATAAACAACCCTACTACACCTCTCTGATCCACACCACCTCTAGGTATCCCAAGTGCCTCTTCTCTACCTCTGATGTGCTGCTAAGGCATACCTCACCACCTCTGATGTCCTTACTCTCTGTTCAAGGTGTTGCTTCCTTCTTCAATGCTAAAATTGAATCTATCCACTCTGACCATGCTCTTCCACCTCTCTCTGTTTTGGCACTTCCTTCTACCATTTCTTCTTTCTCCACTATCACATTTAATGAGTTGACTACCCTACTACCCTCTTCTAAACCCTCTACATGCCCCCTTGATGCTGTCCCCACCCAGCTTCTAGTTGCCATCTTCTCTGCCATTATCCATTCTCCTCACCACATTATCAACCTCTCTTTCTCCTCCAGCTCCTGCCCGTCAGCATTTAAACATGCCACTCACAGTTTCCTATATTCTCAGAAAGCTATTCCTTGACCCATCCTCCCTCTCCAAGTACCACCCAATTTCTCTTCTATTTTTACCCTTCATCTCCAAATTACTGGAGTGTGCTACTTACTCCCACTCTCAACTTTCTTGCATCCAACTCCAGTTTTGACCCCCTCCAATCTGGGTTTCACCCCTTGCACTTCACTGAAACTGCCCTCACAAAAATCACCTCTTCGTTGCCAAATCCAAAAGCCTCTACTCAGTCCTCATCCTCCTCAGCCCTTTTGCTATCTGATACAGCTGGTCACTCCCCTTCTTTATTCCCTAGATCACTGTGGTTCTGCCCTCAGCTTGGTTCTTTTCCTACATGTCTAATTCACTCTTTCAATGTCTCCATTGGGGTACACTCTTCCTCTGCTTTCCCTCTCACCGCTGGGATTCCTCAGGGCTTTGTACTTGGCCCTTTACTATTCTCTGCTTATTTTTTGTATCCTCATTACTTCCCATGGCTTTCAGTATGGAAATAGTGCACTATGCTCTGACACCAAGCTCTACCTCTCTACCCCAGATCTTTTGCCCTACATCCAGTTGCACATTTCCAGCTGCCTCTCTGATATTTTTGCTTGGATGCTTCATCATCATTATCTCAAACTCAATATTGTCAAAGACTGAACTTCTCACCCTTCCTCCCAAGCAATCATCTCCTCTACTCTCCTTATGTATTGACAGAGGTGCTATCCATCCTGTTGATTAGATACACTTCTTTGACTCTTCTCTCTCCTTTGCCACTGCCCCCACCAATTCAGACCATTGCCAAATTTTGTCACCTCTCCCTTACAGCATTACAAAAATATGCCCCTTCCTCTCTGTCCTTTCAGCGAAAACTCTTGTCCGTGCCTTGGTAATCACTCACCTTGACTACTGCAATCTTCTTCTCTCTGGTCTTCCATTGTCTCACTTCATCCACTCACATCCATCCAGCACTCCAGTGCCAAAATTATTCATCTCTTTCATCATGCTGACCTTTGGACTCCACTCTTTAAAATCCCTTCCTTAGCTTCTTGTCCACTCCCAGGTCCTGCACATGCTTCTTGTCCTTACTTTCAATGAAAACCAACAAGAGAGAGAAAGAGGAGTCTCAAGTGCCTATGGAAAACATTTTTTATTTCCAAATGCGTTTTGGGAATGTTTTTCCTTCATTGGGGGCCACTAGTCTTTTGTTGGATATATTCAGGAAGAAATTCTTTGGCTATCTCCTTTGCACGAAAGTGTTCTGTGAGCTGGCCAGATAGCTGAAGGATTCCTTCCTGAATATATCCAACAAAAGACTAGTGGCCCCTGATGAAGGAAAAACATTTCCAAAACGCATTTGGAAATAAGAGATGTTTTCCATAGGCACTTGAGACTCCCTTTTTCTCCCGGTGGTTTTTGTTACACACCAGTGCCTTCTCTCATTTTTTCCTTACTTTCAATGCCCTCCATGGGTTTGCCCCTCCTTATCTCGCTTTGCTTATATACCAACTCATCCCTTCTTGTGACCTTTGCTCATCCAGCTCCACCACTCTCCACCATCCAGAGGTATTCTGCTCCTTGAAACAACTCTGGTCATTTTCCTTTGCTGCCTCTTCTCCCTGGAACTACCACCCAGAACTATTCCATGTGACTACCTCCCTTATTTCCTTGAAGCCCCTCCTCAAAACTCATCTTTTCCAGAAAACCTTTGGATCATCCCCCAGTTTCTATACCTTATTGTAACTAAATCAAAGTATGTGTAATTGAAGTGAACACATATTCTTCTCCTGCATACCCATGCCCCAATTTCCCCCTTCTGTTGTTTCATTTTAGATTGTAAAGCCCTTGGGGGGGGGGTAGGGACCTGGCATACCTGTTCTTTGTAAAGCACCATGTTCTTCAGTGGCACTAAATAAACAATGTACCCCGTATATACTCGAGTATAAGCCGAGTTTGTCAGCACATTTTTTTGTGCTGAAAAATGACCCCCCTCGGCTTATACTCGAGTCAGCGCTGCCGCCGCCGAAGCCCCACCAGGACCCCCCACCCCCGCCCCCACCCCAGACCCCCCCACTACCCCGCTGCCACCGCCGAAAAAGCCCCGCCGCCGAAGCCCCCCCAGGTCCCCCGCCGCCACCCCCAGACCCCCCTCCGCCACCCCCAGACCCCCCGCCACCACCCCCAGACCCCCCGCCGCCACCCCCATCATCGTACCTGCTCCCGCCGCAGCAGCCCCGCCGCCGCCGCCGAAGCCTCACCGGCAGCCCCGCCACCGAAGCCCCCCCAGGACCCCCACCGCCACCCCCAGGCCCCCCTCCACCACCCCCAGGCCCCCCTCCACCACCCCCGTCACCGTACCTGCTCCCGCCGCCGAAGCCCTGCCGCCGCCAAAAAACCCTCGCCGCCGCCGAAGCCCCGCCGCCGAAGCCCCGCCGCCACCGAAGCCCCCCAGGACCCCCGCTGCCACCCCCAGACCCCCCTCCGCCACCCCCGTCACCGTACCTGCTCCCGCCGCCGAAGCCCCGCCGCCGCCGAAAAAGCCTCCAGGAGAGGCAAGAGCAGCGGTGGAGGGATCCGGGCGGGGCGAAGCACAGGCCGGCTCGCTGCAGCCCGACCGAGGGGGGAGAGAGAAAGAGAGAGGCATGAAGCGAGGCTTCTTGGCGGGAAGGCGGTGAGAGGGAATAGCCTCTTCATGAACAAATCTTCTTGGGTATTGTGATCATCCTCAGAAGCTATTCTGCCTGCCACCTTAGGAGGTGAGGTAGGTAATGACTGAAATATCACCTTTTCGATTGTGACACTATCTCTCAAATTCTCTCCCCAGCGAGGTTAGTCTGGAACCAAGTCTGTTTTTCAGTTTTAATACCATTTCACTGCTGAATTTATGTGTGCTCTGCTTTTAAATTGTCTAAAAAATTAGCTTTTTTAAAATTAATTTTTGTATTTTATTGTAAGCTACTCTGGGAGCCCTTTGGGCTGAAGAACAGGGTAATAAGTGTCTAAAATAAAATAAAATAAAATAAAGGACTCCCGTGGATACATTTTGGGGTAGAACTATTCAAATTAGCTCATAAATACAGGGAATTTTATTGATATCTATCTTTATTTTTTAAATTTAAAAAAATGCAGTAGCTGCTGCATTTCCCACCCTAGGCTTATACTCGAGTCAATAAGTGTTCCCAGTTTTTTGGGGTAAAATTAGGTGCCTCAGCTTATATTCGGGTCGGCTTATACTCGAGTATATACGGTACTTAACTCTCCCACTGAAATCAATGGAACTTAAAAGTATTTAACTTTGGCTGGCTCATGCCCGATATTTGTGCCCCACAAATTTTAATAATTACTATTTCCATACCCTTCTCAATTCTATATATTCTTTCATTCCAGATGGCTTCCCTGGATTCCTAGGATTACAATGAAAAAATATTATATCTTTGCTAGAGGAAATAGTATTTTGTCAAAGTCCAGTATTTGAATTTATAAACAGACGGAAGGGGTAGAACTGACAATATAGAGCATCCAAATGCATGAAATGACTGTAAACTGTAAATTCTTGCTCCATGCCTTCATGGTTATCTAAATGTGTATAACACTATTTTTATTGCTCAGAAAACATATATCAATAGGATATTAATAAGTATGCATTGATTTTTACTGAGAAGAGCATAAGATTTATGAAAGCCAGTGTTATTGCATGACACACACAAAAATTAGAAGAGAGTTTTGTATCCAATCAATAAAATATTATTTCTTTGAAATCCAGAGACAACTTCCCCTCAAAATCAAATAAAACCAGTGTAATAGTTCCACTTGGAAAAACAAATAGGCTTAGGTATGCATTGAAGTCTGCATTTATCAGGTAATTGTTTTTGAGAAGAAATAGCTGTTTTGCAATGAAATGAGAATCACTGACCATATATATATTTCCATTTTTAGGACAAGGAAAATCTCTAACAGGACAGCTTGGGAGCTTAACCCTTTTCCTACCCGCCATTCCACTGCAGCTCCTTACCCAACCTTCTTTCTCCTCTGCTATGCCAGCCCTACTCACCTGTGGAGTTCTAGATGCATGTTGTTTGGAATCCTGGGAGTGGTGGGTGCATGGGAAGCAGTTGTGGGGGGAGGAGGCATTGCAGACAGTGGAAAAGCAATGGAGAAAGGTTCAAGCAGCCCCATTCTTCCCACCCCCTTTTCACCAGTGAAAATTGCCCCTGCTTGAAGCAGCTTTTTTGTTTTTGTTTTTTAAAAAAACCCCACAGGAGTTTTCTTTCCTGTACTTTGCATGTTGAAGTTAGTTACTCCTTAAGAGGGGAGAGAAATGGGATGGGAAATCGTATCCCTGCTTGGATATCCCACATACAAACTGATGATACAGCAGATTTCATGTATTTATGTTTGCTTGATATACCTTTCTTAGGGAACAGAATATATACTATTTGGCAAGACTATTCTCCCAGATACCAAATGTGTGTTTTTAGGAAAGCAACACCTCTAATTAGCAGCGTCCTTGAGAATGCATTTATGGTGGCTGCTGACTAGCTACTCATATATTTTACAATTAGTTCTCATTAAACATTCATTGGATTTTTCTTGTTAGTCCTCTTTCAGCTTGTTTGTATGCAGCCCTGCTCAGAACAACTGAGCTGTCTTTTCTCTTGGGTCTCCCAAAAAAGGCTTTTAACATTTTTATGAGATTCACTACTAAGGTTTATTAGTACCAGTCAGACTGCAGTCTTCTATCTGTAATGAGTTGACTCTTCAAAATCAAGCTGCTGTCACCTTTTATTTTACCTTTAAAGATTTGTTTGAAATGTCAGTCTCATGCAAATTGTGCTTGATGTAATCAACATTTTCAACCATTTTTTTTTTTAGTACTGAATGCTATTTATTTAGAGACAGGAGCCAAAAACCAGGAATTAAAGCACAGAATGAATTTCAGGACTGAGTGAAGGAATAAGTGCAGGGCTGATCTAATACACATTGGATGTTTCTCCCTTAATTCCTAACTGGTCAAGGTCAGGCACATCTCTCCCTGTAAGAGATTAATTGGTCCCACCCTTCTGGCCTGTCATGCTGTGATGGTCTTCAGCTTGGTCCACTGCTTTCCACTTCCCCTTACCAGGATTCCAGGGATTTGATCTTAGTTTCTATCTGACCCTGAGAATGGATCTGTTGGGCATCAGGGGTCTTGACCTAGGGACTGTGGTGCCAGGAGCAGAGCACTGTACTCCCTAGCAGATAGAGCAAACTACCAGCCTGGTCTTTGCTGCACTGCAGATGGCTGAAGGGCAGCTTGTTGGCTGAAGGGCACCTTTGTCTGAACAGCATGTTGCTCAGCTGTTGACTGCCCCACAACCCACCCACTATAATAGAACTATCCTCAGACTGAGAACCTTACCCTGTGTGTGACCTAATTTGTGAACGTTGCCCTTTAAAGTGGAGTCTGCCACTTTCTATATTTAAACTAAATTTATGATAGTAGAATAATAACTTTGCAAAGCTAGTTTATTTAATCTTAACATGTCCAAAGGCTGGAAAGTTCTCAGGATGAACAGAATGGGTATAAACATTATTTGGGTATAAGCATTATTTAAATGCATAAATGCCTAAGATGGTAACCTTATGTATATTTGGTTGGATATAAGTTGCATTGGCGTCAATGAGACATACTTCCTAGACCTAGTAAATACCGGTATATATAGGTTTGGGTTGTAAGGGGATGTTAGTTAAGCCAAAACACATTTTCCTGGAATTAACCTCATCATAATGAACAGCTTGATTATTATGGAACTCATACCCAAATATAGTACAGGAAAACTTAACACTAGTCTCTACACTGGTTTTGTCTATCCCTGCAGCTGGCTTCCTCCAGGGCTGCAGCAGTAGCATGTTTGTGGAAGGGGGCGGGGGGGGGGGGTGAGGTTGGATTGGGACTTCTCTGGAACCAGTTGAGGGTGCCTGAGGCTGAGACTGGAAAACAAGAGACTGGAAGCCAGAAGAGAGAGCTACAAAAGTAGTAGTAGCAAGAACTGAATAAATGTATGAGCTGAAATAGGCTTCAGAGCATGTTGCAGTACTACCTACTCCCTGATTCTGCTTCATGGGCATGCCTGGGAAGGAAGACATGTTGGCCATGAGAATGTGGCTTCATGGGTGTTTGAATTCATGGTCATCTTTTCAAGATGGCTCTAAGCAGGCTTCTCATTGTCCACATTCTAAACCAGCTATGGGCTCAAAAAAGCAGCTGCCTTTTCAATATAAAAACTACATTAAAATGTTATGTAGAGTTATGAGCCAAAACTCAGGAATGAAACCACCGAATGAGCTTAAGGCCAAGTAAAGGAACAAGTGCTGAGTTGATCCAATACACAATGGAAATTCATTCCTTAACTCCTAACGCCAGTGTGGCATAGTGGTGAGAGTGTTGGACTGGGACTCGGGAGATCTGGGTTCTAGTCCCTGCTCAGCCATGAAATTCACTGGGTGACTTTGGGCTAGTCACGGACTCTCAGCCTAACCTACCTCACAGGGTTGTTGTGAGGATAAAATGGAGAGGAGGAGGAGGATTATGTAAGCCGTCTTGGGTTCCTTGCAGGAAAAAAGGTGGGGTATAAATATAATAAATAAATAAATAATGATAAATAAATAAATAATTGGGTAAGGATGGCCACATGACTGCCACCATATCTGGCTTTCATTACAAAGAAAGGTCTGAGAACAGGCATTCGAAACATATGCCTTTATTGCAGGCTACCCTTGCAATACTTTAGCAAGAGGTAGGTTTGCAGTGATTTGTTATGAGAATGTTGTATCTAGTTTCCTCTTCCATCCAGAACTCCTGCATTAGAATTAAGCCTGTGATTATATCGTTCTTCCAGACAGATGCCTCCTAATCTTACCAGTCAAAAGACATTGTGCAGCTATTCCAACTTTCCCCCCTTAACAGATCTTTTTGTGGTAAGACAAAAGACAGAAGAAGTGGTGGGAAAACACAGGAGGGTTAAAAATGGAAGATGGTGTAATCTGAAACCCCCATAAAAGTCTGTGCTTGAGGCAGGACAATTGCACAATACAAACCTCATCTGGAAGCACCCTGTCTCTAGAAATGCATGATCATGGCATAGTATCCGACTTCTTTGAGTTTTAAGTCTGGGTCTTCTCCCTTAGAAATCCTCTAAGAATTGCACATGTATGCATCTGCGTATGTGATGGTGCCTACTTTTAAATAAGCATAGTTGTTTCCGATCATTTGTGGAACCCTGAGGAAAAGTGGATTTTCAAATGAAAGCTGACAAGCAGGACAAGGATTAAGTGATCTCTTGCTTCTTCAATGCAAGAGTGGTTCCAAACGGAGGGCTCCTAGTGCTACCAGTCAGAAGGCATTGTGCAGCTATTCTGTCTTTTCTTTCTTAATGGATTTTCTTTGGAAAGAGCAAAGACAGAAGAAGCAGTAGGAAAATATGGGAGGGTTATGAGTTGAAGACAATAACATCTGCACTCACCATAAAATTCTGTGTATGAGGCAAGGTGATGACGCAATAAACCCTCATCTGGAAGTACCCCAAATCTCACTGTTCCAACACTGATTTAGATAGGAGAATTCACAGATGGATTTTGAACACACCAGGTTGAGACAGAATATATAATATTCCTCTGAGGGCTCATCTAGTTAATTTGAGGCACTGCATAAAGTAAAGACAAAGGGAGGGGGATAAATTTCAGCTTTCGAACTGGAGGAAATAGAAAAGAAAGTAGAATAGGGGAGCAAAATATATAACAAGTAAACCACAGGCTTTCCCCCCAAATAAGCCACATGATCTTGTTCATGGGTCTTCTGTCTGTACACTTTCTTATGACATGATAAACTGAAACAGGAAAACTTGCTTGTGTGGCACAGTGCCCAATTGTGTCCAGGTGTCAAAAGAAAAGAACAAACCAGATACACAGACTTAAATGCGTTATTCAATTGGCCACAACTTTATTGTTTTGCTTGAATAGGATTGGTGAATAGGGCATGGACCCTGTCATCAGGCAGCCTCCCTGCTGTCCAGTTCCTCTTCCTGGCTCGCCTGCCATGGCAGGGTCAGGGACCCACCACATCAGATGCCACTAAGGTGAACCCCTTTCTTGCCACCCTGGATGTGGCAAGCTCACAGCTACCAAGCTGGCCTGGTCTTGATGTCACATCCCCAATATCCCTCAAAGGGATCCCTACTGCAGGGGAATGGAGAGCCCACTCCCACTCCCAAATTGATCCAGCCCAATGCCTATCACGCCTAAGTTGTTGTGACATAAAGCAAAATAAAATAAAACATCCATGAATAATCTCCTGACTGTACAGATCAACCCATTTACAATGGAAATAATCTTGCAATGAGGAAGGTGAAAAACCTGCCCCATATCTGCCAGCTGGAAAGCAGGTAAAATTCCTTACCAGCCCCAACACATGACTACTAACTTCTGTCCACTGACAGAACTTCTGACAAATCTATTGCTACCAGGAATAGATGGGTGGGGAAGTCAGTGACAGCAATGCCTAGGCCGTGCTGGAGGCCCCACTTTTTATGGGTCTTAGGTGGACCGAGTGAGAACTAAAGGTGGAAGTTTTCACTCTAGTCTGCCCTTTTGGTCCCACCTCCATCAAGCCAATTAGAGCCCCGATTGGTTCTGTTGGAAGGTGCTGCTGATGCTGCAGCACAGCTGCTGCCTCCCACCAGCCTCCTTCCTTCCCTCGGCCCAGGACCCAAGTCCACCCACAAACTACGGTTCCCCAGTAAGTGGGAAACCTGGTTTTCTTTCAAACCTGTGAAATTTCCAGATAACATGGAACTTAAAACAGATCCCCAGTTGCAGAGAACATCAGCTAAGATGCATCTTGCACATGTCAAATCAACAGTGACCCTACAGCAAGGAACGCCTATTTAGATCCAGGATATTGATTTGGTCTTTGACTATTATTTGTTTAGTATTTACTAAGGTTATGAAGAGGCTGTTCTATTCACCTCTTAGTCATTTTGTGTGATGAACGTTGTTATGTTGAACCGGGGTTTAACTGATCTTCAGCTCCCCTGTAGAACAATCTGGTGCAATAGAAATTGCCCTTCTGGACTGGCCAAAGAAGAATCCTGCCACAAACATAGACATTGTTTCCTGACAGGGCTCTCTTTTTACAACTAGCTACTTGATAATTCTGTATTTTCTTTTGTGTTCCTTTATTACAATCATTTCCTTCCTACCCCAATTCAAGGACAAAAAACTATGTGTGCAAGACTGATAGGAACTATTGGTGCAAGTACTACCATCTGTTTTGTCCAAGTCAAGAATCCTATAGCTATGCCCTGTTAAAGAACTAAAAACTTTGAAAGTTGCTTGGCAGAATTCCTTCAGCAGAACTCCAATAGATCATATACACACACTGTAAGCATAGCTTTCTAGACCTTCTCATGGACAGTGGAGGCTGCTTTAAATATCTTTCCAGAAGAGCACAGCAGTCCCAGGTACATGCCTGCTTTTTGCTCCACTGGCATACTGTTGCTCAAAATTAACATGGAAATTAGATTTGAAAATACATAACAGAGTAAATTCTGAACAATATGACTGTGGTGAGGAGGGATGATATCACCTCAATTTTACATCATGGCACAATCTTCTCATATGTATATGTAATACTTATGTTCATTTAGCAAATGCATTCTGTGCCCAGTTGCAGATAAAAAGTAATCTCGGTTTGCACTTTTCTGGCACTCAACATTCCAAGTGGCAATCAATATTGTACTGTATTACCTGTACTCATTGTACAGTTGTGTGCCACACACCAATGGTTAGAGTTGGTGGTGCATGAGAAGTGGGTGACGATTCTTCAGTCATGTGGGTTGTTCTTGGGCACACCTTTTCTCTCTCCGGTAAACACATGCCCAGAATCTGTGCAGACCATTTTGTGGGTGGTGTCACTTATGTGTCATCCAGGAACTTTGAAACCCAAATTTGTACACAGATGTAAACAGTGGTGACACATCCATTTCCACCCCTAGATCTTATCCAGTACTTCTGGGACTCATTTTAAAACAACTGTTAAGGCTCTGTTATGTCACTGATGTAGTGAATTGCATTCTCACTTCTTTCTTATATTGCAATAGTATGAAATACTGAGATCTGGGGATAGATGTCTAGCAAATAGTTGCTCATGAACCTTATGTCCCCTAGTGCACCACAAATGTCCAAAAGATCCAAAATCTCCTGGTGCCTGAGTGGCACACCTTGCCCTTTGCTAGTGCTTTATGAGCTATCCGTAAAGTTGTCCACAGTTGCAAAGTTCTGCAGGTGTATGTTTGCAGAATAATTAAAAAACATTTGTGCAATTTATAGGTACACCTTGGAAATAATGCCACCCCTTTTAAATGATTGACCATTTAAATGGCCATGTCAAGGCAGGTCAGGAAAAGTCACCTATACCTGATCACAGAGCCATTCTCCCCCACCCACCCAAGTTGAAGGTGGAGCAGAAAGGTCATCAAATGATTATGCAGGCTAAAGCATTCCTATATCCAAGTGTGACAGCAGTGTGTCTCTTGTCCATGCTGGAAACATTCATGTAGCAAAAGCAAGAGAGACAGAAAAACCAGACACAAATCAGGTCAGAACACAACAGAATAAAGAGACAGAAATAATGGAAACACAAGGAGTCGGCTATTGCATCATGTGGTTTGCTGGTGAGCAAGATGTTACCATAACAGGGGGGAAAAGTCTAGTGTGGACGGGGGCCTCTGTTGAGGGCAGTGCATACCAATGTGTTTGATATTATATATTCATTGATCAAAAACCTGCCAGTTTAAGACCAGAGTTAAGGCTATCTCATGTTGGCTTAAGTTCCACAAAGGCAGGGAATTTGAAACTTAGGCAAATGCCTTAGCAGACATGCCCCATGGTAATGATGTTGTGCAATGTCACAAATGGTGCTTGCTTACAACTTACCCTCCATACACACACCTTTCACTTTGGTCTTTCAGGCCCAAATCCAGATGGGGAAGATGGAGTGCCTGGGTCCAGCAAAGATGACCCACTGGTCCTGTATTGCCTTCTGAAGAATCTGAACCTTACTGTATTGCTGACAAATCCTCCTGTGAGTTGACCCATGCCTGTTTGTTGCTTGTAAGCAAGCACAATTTGTGACATTGCACAACATTGTTACTGATCACAGGGTACATCTGTTAAGGCATCAGCCTAAGCTTCCAATTTCCTGGCTTTGTGGAGCTTGAGCTAATATGAGATAGCCTTAATTCTGGTCTTAAACCAGCAGGGTTTTTTTTAAATAACTAAATTTCCCTGGTTTTTAAAAAGGAAATTTATTACAGTGTTCTGGAAAAAAAACACCCCAAAACGAAAAAAACCCCACAAAAATAAACACAGTAATTAACTGAGTAGATGTGTACAAATGAATAGATGTGTCCCTGTATGTTCAGAATAGCTTACTTCTGAGTATGCCTGCATTGCTTTTTCCTTTTCTTCCTTCTCTTCATCAGTAATCTGTCAATCAGTGAGAGTGATTCCCTCAGCCTTCAAAACTACCTCTCTCTTATCTCAGTTGACAGTTTCCTGCTACCCCTCACTGTCAGAAATGCTGACAGGAACAGTGGAATCCAAAACACTGGAGTACTGGCAGCATCCTAGCTTCAGAGTGAAACTGAGCATGCCCAACATAACTTTGCCAGCAGTTGCTGCCATATGCTTTCAGGGACAGAAAAATCTTGATAACCTTTAAACCACTGCTCAGAATTTCACCAGACCAATGAATGACATACCTCCTTGACAAGCCTGAACAAAGTACATCAGTAGTTTCCCCCATAATTTAAAAGAAATATATGACATGACAAGCCGCAGCTTGGAGTAAAAAGTACAAATGTATCAATTTCCAGCACTTTTCAAGTTCTTGTACCTGTGGCAATTTGTATCGGATCAATTAGAACTTTTACACAATTGTAGACCTCATCAGGTAGATTACGAGTGCCAGGTTTCAAGTTATTAGCTCAACAGGTATCATTTTTATAAGTACTGTAGTAGGATTTTGAGGCTTATAATGGTGGAACATTTTGTTTGTTTGTTTGGCAACTCTTGTGCCCCTTTAATTCTACTAACAATGAGTGCTATGATTCTGCAAAGAGAAGTTACAAATGATGTGGCATTTTTAAAAATTACTTTGTCTTTTGCCTTATGAAAGTTCTGACAAAATTGAATTTGAGACAGATTTGCACTATCTCACAAATGGCTATATTTTCTTCGCAATATCTTTAAAAGACTTGAAACCTCTTCTCACTGGGCCAGCATAGTGGTGATATGGTCCTTGTATGTTCTAAAAGCAACCCAGGCACACTATTTTGAATATACAAGAACAAGTTAATCATTGTTTATTTTTCTTTTGCTCGTATATCTTTAATGAAGGACTTGTACAAGGTTTGAAACACTGCAAAAATGTACATAAGAGTCAGCCCATATAGAACTTCTTTTTATGCTGTAATTTTATTTCACACATTGCAGGCCATTTTAAATGGACCATTATTGTGGGTTCCTTTAGCATTTCTAAACTATAGACTAATTTGCAAAATAAGCCAGTAGAGCACTGAATCAGTTGTCATTTCCTAGTGCTAAGATTGTTGATCCCTTTGTAAAAATGTTCTTTAGATTATATTATTCTATTTGTCTGTCTCTGCCTTCCTGCTGTAATATTCCTACATTTGGAATGCAAAACCCTGGATCACTATCAATATTGAATCAGGATGTTGTTGCCATATCCATGTATGCACAGCACATTCTTACCAGTAGAGGGCGCTCATATTCCACATAATCTCTCTGGAGTCCGCTTTGGGATGGAAATCACTGCTGTCCCAATATGACAAATGGACAACATTTTTGAATTTCCCAGACCACCTCATAGGCTCAATCATGCTGCAGTTAGGCAAATAACACCATGTTGGTAATAACTAGCTTTAGTGAATTCTGAAAAACCTCTGGAAGATGTGCTGAAGGATAATACCAAACTGTGGGACTATAGTTCTACCAGGATTAGCTCTGACCCAGGCTAGAGGACAGCAACCTGGCATTTTAATCACTGTTAGAAGGTTTAGGTGGCACAATTTGTACAGGACATGTAGAGGCTGCAATTATATAACGGTATTGGCATATAAAAACTCATTGCCACACTTCTCAGTTCTAGTATAAGACCCCTTTTCAGCCTCTTACCTGTGGTGCATTGGTGGGCCACATGCGGCCTGCCATGGCCATTTGGGAGGCACCCAGCTGGTCCCTCCCACTGCTGTTACTGCCACCCCTGAATTCCCAGCAATTCTGCTGGGAAACAAGATGTGTGGGGTGTGTGCACCCTGCTCCCCACAGAATTGGGTTCCCCACAGCCAGCCAAACCACCTGCTTGCTGGGTTGTTGGGAGCACAATTCTGCTGGGAAACAGGGTGTGCGTGGTTTCTGTACAGTGTAGTGTGATGCCATGGTGCTGGGGAGTGGGTAGCAACCACATGAACTGCACCAATCATATGGGTGTCTCCACCCAAGCATTGCTAACCCTCCCAACTGGATAATTGTGTGGAAAACCCGTGTTTGCTGCATCCACACATAATGCAGTTTGCATTTGCACTGTGGAGAAGCAGCTCCACTGCCACTGCAGGTACATGCAGAGGTGGCCCAGGTGATCATGAGAAATAGATAGACCTTCCAAAATGGAGAGAGATATAAAAGTATCTTCTTTGTAATTCTCGGGGACTATGTAATGCGTCTGTGAATATAGTCTGGGGATTCATGTATGGACAAACTCTTAATAGATATAATCTTTAAAATAGATTTCTAATGAATTTATACATTTTATTCAATTTTATGAATTGTTGTGCTAGGTTTGCTTGTTATTTCGACTAGTAAACTGTCTTGTTATTGACAGAAAGTTGTCACTAAATTTTCACCTGATTAGAACTTCTGAACTATTACTCTGACTTAGGGCTAATCTGCACATTAAATTTATCAGGCAGTTGCCACTTCAAACATCTCCAGATAATGTTTTGGGATTGTCACCCAAAGGTATCCCACAGATCATTGGCTGGAATGTTTCCATGCCAGCAGAGAACATTTTGTGTCTGGTGCTGGCACAGAAACACTCCATGCAATAAGCTGTGCAACAGGCTACAACAGGAATGTGGAGGAGACATCAGCCAGAGGCAGTTTCAAGCATGATAAAATGGTGGCAGCTGGCCCTCAATCAGGGGAGGACAGCCTCCACCCCATGGAGTGTTGGGCGCCCTCCACAGGCCTCTCCCCCTGCCTCCACATCCCCTGCCCTGGGCAGAGGAACCTTGCTATCTCCGATCTCTAATTAGAGATAACAAGGAGAATCCAATCGGAGATAACAAGGGGATGTCCCCACACTCAACGGAGGCTCACAGGGCCAGGCCTTGCAAGTGCCGGCCAAGTCCCTTCCTCCCAGAGATCAGAGAGAAGAGGATCCCCCCGCCCAGCCAGGGCTTGCAGGCGCCGGGTGAGTCCTGATTGGGGCACAAGTGGGGCGGGAAGGAGGTGCTCGACTCGGCTGGCGCTTGCAGGAGCCAGCTGAGTCACTTTCTGTGCAGTGAGAAACATAAGACTTCCATGCCTCTCTCTGCATGGGAAAGAACATTGTGTGGGGGAGATGCCAGTGATTTCCTGACTGTTAGAGCAATAAGACAATGGAATCAACTACCTATGGAGGTGGTGGGCTCTCCCAGTCTGGAGGCATTCAAGGTGCAACTGGACAATCATCTGTCAGGGATGCTTTGACCTGGATTCCTGCACTGAGCAGGGGGTTGGACCCGATGGCCTTGTAGGCCCCTTCCAACTCTACTTTTCTATGGTTCTATGTCATGGCACGGCCCCACCCCCTTGATGTCATCCAGCCTGGCCAGGTTTGATGGGGGGGCAATCTGGCCCCCAGGCAAAAAGAGGTTACCTTGTGCTGCCCTAAATGAAGGCACTACCAAGACACCAGTGGCAAATGATCTTGGTTTCCTTCAGCAAGGCAAACCTCAGTTCACTATGCCCCATAACCTCGCTGAGCCGGTGTGTAATTCGAGGTAATATCTAATAAATGTAACTGCTTTTTCTTTCTTTTTTTTGTAAACAGATGCCGCAATTCCCCTTAAGCATTTGTCTTTTCTGAATGGTGGAAACCACCTGATATTTAAATGGTCTTTTGTGCTTGCTGCTCTAGCAGTCAGCTGTAAAATATTGCCTCATTGACCATGTTTGAATTGGTGTCATGCATGCTTACTGTTCCTTGTCGGCAAACTTTCGAGGGTAACAGACACCAAGATGTTGCCGTTCCTGTGCTTCCTGGTCTGTAACAAGGCAGTAGCCTGCAAGTTGGAATTTACAAGCTAGCTGGTCAATCTGTTGCCCACCCCCCTTTGATCGAAATGCTGATCGTAGAAAATTAAAAGTTATATACCGCAGCATACATGGCACATGCCTGCCTTTGATCTTCATATGTCTATAATCTCCCATGGTAGGCATACCATTACACACAATCTGACGATCCCTAACATAGCAGATGCGGTTCGGCAGGAACATCTAACAGTGTGTTAATTACGGACTGATGAAGAACAAAGCAAACCTGCCTGTTCTTCATGCGAAATGCTGATTGTAGAAAATTAAAAGTTATATACCGCAGCATACATGGCACATGCCTGCCTTTGCTCGCAGTGAATGTGCTGGAACAGGAGCCAGACAACAACATGAATACATCATTTATTCCCCCCCCCCATGTCTTATTGTTCTGATCTCCACTATTAGCAAGGGGAGAAATACAGTCAGTTTGGATCAAAATACATTTGGAACCTGAACACAAGCACCTAAGAAGAGCCCTGCTGGGTCAGATCGAAGGTCCAGCCTCCAGCCTCCCATGATCAACAAGATGGCCAGAAAACCCAGAAGCAAGGCTTGAAGGCAATAATAGCCCTTTCCTCCTCTTGCTTCCCAGAACCTAGTACTGACTGGCATCCTTGCCTCCGAACATGGACGTTTCATATAGACATCATGACTAATCATCTAGTTGTGCAACCTATTTGCACAAAGGTGAGATATTTAGATATTTTAAACATCTCACATTTTTAATGCTGGACCATCTGCTCTAGAAAGGGGAAATAGTCAACGTAAGGACCCCTTATAGCCATGTATATGCACACATTTGGAGGTCAGTTTTACATCACTGTTATGCAACCAATTGGTGTTTTTTTTCTAAGTGAGTAACAGTCGTGTTTATGCAAATGCAAACCTGCAGGCCGGCTATGCAACCAATGCATATGCAACCAATGCAGAGACGAGTTAGTGGATAAAGTGGCAGTTTCGGGAACTCTGGGGGAAAGTGACCATGTTATACTTGAGTTCTTGATTCTAACGGAAGCAAAAGCTGAGTGTAGCCAAACACGTACCCTGGATTTTAGGAAAGCCAATTTTAACAAACTCAGAACAATGATTAGTAAGATCCCATGGCAAGTGACTCTCACGAGAAAGGGAGCCCAGGAGGGGTGGGAGTTTTTAAAAAAGGAAATTTTAAAGGCACAATTGCAAACAATTCCCAAACAATTCCCAAAAGGAAAAAAGGCAGAGGGCAACAGAAGAAGCCAATGTGGCTTCACAATAAACTCAAAGACGACCTGAAAACAAAAAAGGACACGTATAGGAAGTGGAAGGAAGGACAGGCTACAAGTGAAGAGTACAGGCAGGTAGCACAGAACTGCAGGAATAGTGTCAGGAAGGCTAAAGCTGAGAATGAGCTAAGGTTAGCGAGGAATGCTAAAAGCAACAAAAAAGCTTTCTTCAGATACATGCACAGTAAAAGACAGAAGAAAGAACTGGTGGTTCAACTACGCAATGAGGATGGCAAATTGATAACAGAAGACAAAGACAAAGAAAAGGCAGAAGTGTTCAATTCCTACTTCGGCTCGGTCTTCTCCCAAAAGAGGGTCTATGACCCCCCTGGCAAACCTGAAGTGCAGACTGAAGGGGCAGGATTGCAGCTTGAGATTAATAGGCAAATGGTCAAGGAGCACCTGATTACTCTGAACGAGTTTAAATCTCCAGGGCCTGATGAGCTGCATCCTAGAGTAATAAAGGAACTGGCAGAAGAACTCTCAGAACCACTGTCTATTATCTTTGAGAAATCATGGAGGACAGGTGAAGTGCCAGACGACTGGAGGAGGGCAAATGTTGTTCCCATCTTCAAAAAGGGCAAGAAGGAGGAACCTGGGAACTATAGGCCAGTCAGTCTGACATCAATCCCCGGGAAGATTTTTGAGCAGATTATAAAGAAGTCAGTCTGCAAGCACCTTGAAAACAATGCAGTGATTACTAGAAGCCAGCATGGATTTGTCAAGAACAAATCCTGTCAGACTAATCTGATCTCATTTTTTTGATCGGGTAACCTCCCTTGTGGACTGTGGGAATGCTGTGGACATTATATATCTGGACTTCAGCAAAGCTTTCGACAAAGTGCCTCATGATATCCTGATTAGTAAGCTAGCTAAGAGTGGGCTAGATGGAACAACTATCAGGTGGATCCACAATTGGCTACAGAATCGGACTCAAAGAGTGCTTATCAATGGTTCCTTCTCAAACTGGGGAGAGGTAATGAGCGGGGTACCACAGGGCTCGGTCCTGGGCCCGGTGCTCTTCAACATTTTTATTAATGACTTGGATCAGGAGGTACGGGGAATGCTTATCAAATTTGCAGATGACACAAAGTTGGGTGGAACAGCTAATACTCTGGAAGACAGAAACAAAATTCAAAGTGACCTCGATAGGCTGGAGCGCTGGGCCGAAAACAACAGAATGAAATTTAATAGGGATAAATGCCAAGTGCTGCACCTAGGGAGAGGAAACCAAATGCAGAGTTACAGAATGGGGGACACTTGGCTCAACAATACTACAAGTGAGAAGGATCTTGGAATTGTGGTAGATCACAAACTGAATATGAGCCAGCAATGCGATGTGGCTGCAAAGAAGGCAAATGCAATTTTGGGCTGTATTAATAGAAGTATAGCTTCCAAATCGCGGGAAGTGATAATTCCCCTTTACTCGGCACTGGTTAGGCCTCATCTTGAGTACTGCGTCCAGTTCTGGGCACCACACTTTCAGAAGGATGTAGACAAACTGGAGAGGGTTCAGAGGAGGGCAACAAAGATGATAAAGGGACTGGAAACAAGGCCCTATGAGGAGAGACTGAAAGAACTGGGCATGTTTAGCCTTCAGAAGAGGAGACTGAGGGGAGATATGATCGCACTCTTCCAGTATTTGAAGGGATGTCACACAGAGGAGGGCAAAGATCTCTTCTCGATCATCCCAGTTTGCAGGACACGGAATAATGGGCTCAAGTTACAGGAACCTAGATTCCACCTAAACATCAGGAAAAATTTCCTGACTGTCAGAGCAATAAGACAATGGAATCAACTACCTAGGGAGGTTGTGGGCTCTCCCACTCTGGAGGCATTCAAGGTGCAGCTGGACAGCCATCTGTCAGGGATGCTTTGACCTAGATTCCTGCATTGAGCAGGGGGTTGGACTCGATGGCCTTGTAGGCCCCTTCCAACTCTACTTTTCTATGATTCTATGATTCAATGTGTGATCAGGTGTGAGTCCAGACCAATTTGCACTGCAAAGTGGTGTGATCACTGTGCCGGTGTGCTGTGGCACAGCACCAGCAGCGATAGCGGGACATCCCTTCTCTCTGCTTTCTCTTCAAGAACCACACAATCTGCACGTCCGTTGTTACACTTCATGCTGCAAGAATGCAGGAACTGCCCTGCTGCATCTGATGAAGGTCCACACATCTAGTCTAGCCCTCTCTTTCAAGCAACAGCCAGCCAGATACCCCAAGAAGCTCACAAGCAGGGTGTGAGCCTCATTTGTCTCCAAAAGATCCAGCACTTGATACTGCCTCTGAACAGAGACTATTTGGTATCATGGCTAACAGCTAACTCAGCCTTCCCTCCACCTGGTGCCATCCAGATGTGTTAGACCAGTATTCTCCAGCCTTGGGTCCCCAGATGTTTTTGGCCTACAACTCCCAGCATGCTCCAGCCAGCATAGCATGGCTACGCTGGCTGGAGCATGCTGGGAGTTGTAGGCCAAAAACATCTGGGGACCCAAGGTTGGAGAACACTGTGTTAGACTGCAACTCCCATCATTCCCAGCCAGCATGAACAATGCTGGCTGGGAATGATGGGAGTTGCAGTCCAACACATCTGAAGGGCACCAGGTGGAGGGAAGGCTGAGTAGGCTGTCCGATGCTCTATTATTTTTTCTAAGCTGGGGGGGGGGGAAGCCTTCTGGAAACAAATGCTGCAAAATTAAGCATTTTGTGAAGAAATACTTTTTGTTTTGTTTTGTTAATCCTGAACCTACTGGTCAGCCTCAGCCAAAATTCTAATGTTATGAGGAAGAAAAAAATTCTGTCCGCTCTCTCCATACCCTTCGTAGCCACAGCTAAAGAGCATCTGGGGAACCATTGCTTTAGCCTCTCTTTGTATGGAAAGCAATTCAACCTCTTAACCATGTAGTTGCCCATTTTTTTTAACCTCACCCAGCTCGGCGATATTGTCCCTCCCCCCCCTTTTTGAGATTGGACAACCAGAACTTTTACATATATTAGAATTAACACTGGGGACAATTTTGTACATTAGAGCTGCCATGCTGAAGTCTCCTTAGAAAGCTCCATGTGGTGTCTGCCATAGATTTCATAGATCATAGAGTTGGAAGGGGCCTACAAGGCCATTGAGTCCAACCCCCTGCTCAATGCAGGAAACTAGAGGAGGGGTCTCCCATCCAAGTAATAACCAGGCCTGACCCTGCTTAGCTTTCCATCCTGTATGTACGAGTGGCTCACCATGTAGCAGCAACTATTTCCAGTTCGAATGTACAAAAAGGAGTCCCCCCCCCAGCATGGAAAACATCAGCCTGAACCATTCCTCACAAGTGACCAGACACATAACATGGGACCATAGTGCAGTTCAGTGCAGTGGCTAAGAGGCCAAGTTGTGAATCAAGAAGTCTGTGGTTTAAATCTGTCCTCTGCCGTCAACTTCCTAGCTAGTCCACTCTCATAGTCTCAACTCAGCCTTCCCTAAGCTGGTGCCTTCCACATGTGTGGGATGGTAACTCCCATCACTGCCATGCTGGCTGGGAATGATGGGAGTTGCCGACCCACACATCTGGAGAGCACCAGGTTGGGGGAGGCTGCCTTAACCCCACATTGACAATATGGGGATAATAATATTGACCTATTTTACAAGGTTGCTGTAACAATTATTGAGATAATGAATGTGAAGTGCTTTGAACACTAAAGTGGTATAAATGCGAAGTATTAATATGATAACAGGTGCCAGATGGAGCAATTTCAAATAGCTTCCATGTGGTACCTGTGTACTGTGTAGATGGGCCTGAAGGCTTTCATTATGTAGGGAAAATAAATGCACACATTACATAACACTGACATGAGAGCATGTATACTTACCCAGGGCTATTAGGATGCCGTACAGATTTGGTGTGGCACAGAATTTTTACATCCACACCTTGTTCCTATCTCTTATAATTGTGTGGATATGTTTGCCACTGACCACAATGGAATGTGGATTTCACCCAAGGTCTACATAAGGCGATGGATTCAGAAGGCAGAAATGCCGAGTCCTGCAGGGCCACCAGTCCCTCCCTCTGTCTCTAGGCATGTTTCCTTACCCAAAGCACCCTAATTTTCTCACACCCCAAATTATACTGAATTACATCCTGGATCCACAACAAAGAAAATATGTTGCAAAATATTATTTTAAGCTTTCTTGGTATAAAGGGTTACGACCAAAGTTATGGAAGCAGACTTGCATTCCCCTTCCTTCCTGCTCCCTGTAGTCTCCTGTGCACCCCCACCCCAATCTGTTTCAGAGTATCCCCCAATCCTCCAGATTAGATTTGGGGAGGGGGCTTGTAGGGGGAATCCATTCTGCCAGCAGTGTGTTCTGCTTGTGGACAGACATCATTGGATACAGTAGAGGTGCCACGTATGGACAGTTTTTAAAATGCCTCTCTGTGGATCTTAATCAAATGGGAGGAATTTGTCCTCATTTCAACAGCTTATCCAAGTTCTGCCTGCTGTTTGGGGAGAAACTTTGTAGAAAGATTGCTGCTGTCTTTTATAGTTTGAAACAAACGGTGTGGAAATTCCTCCCTGAAGCAGAAGAGTCAAAAAGCCCCATAGTTAAGATCTAAAGAGTTTTATTGTTAACCACTTGGTATTCAGAGGTCTTTGTCTACACACGAAGACAACATGATGTCATGTAAGAGGGAAGATGCCAAGGACATAGTCACAGGTGTGTCAAACACTGCTGCCTACTTCTCTCAAGAAATATGCATGTATACACACACACACACACCCCTCAGAGCACTCAGAACACTTGCAAAACCTCATTCAGTACATTAGAGCCTTTGATTATCAACCATTAACAACTGCTTTGGTGGAGGCAAGTACACCCCCCTCCTTCTGTTACAGAGGGAGGGATAAAAAAAAAAATCTCAAACGTCAATCAAGAAATACTGCAAATAAGATGGACCCTCCTCAGTCAGTCAGCAGCAAGCCGTCTGCAGTTAAGCACCTGGCAGTTGCAAAGGTGGTTCTGCAGCGCCGCTGCTCAAGGCGTGCTGTGTAGCCAGTGCTCTCCCTTCCCCTTACAAAACTGTCAGGCAAAAATGGGTAGAAAGATATTGGCTGCAAGCAACTCGGAGGCTCCTCCCAGAGACTGGATCCCGAGATTTTTGGACGATTTATTTTAACTCGGTTACGAACCTTGGCGAAGGAAACAAGTTACCACACCACTAAGTAGCACAGGGAGAAATCGCTGCCTCTAAGGAACACCCAGCTCTCTCCGCTTCTCTTTCTCTCTCTCTCCTTTTCTAAAATCTACCTTGGATGCGGTTGTGCCTTTTAGTTGTAGGGGGAAATTGGCACTGTCTGCTTGAGAGGAAAAATGCTGCTCCCTTGGATTTCTGCACAAATAAAAGAGTGGAAGTAGATGAGACAGAAGGCAATGAGGAAAAAATGATCTGAAGAAAAGACACTCTCTCTGACCCTTTTTTTTTGTTTGTTTTGTTTCCTGAACCTTGGTGGTGTTTCTCTGGGCTCCAGGAGATAGATATATAGGAAGAAAACCCTCCCACACAATTGAATTCAAGTGCAGAGCTTACAGCTAGTGTGAACCTTACTGGATTTGAACATTCCCCATTGGATACAAATTTGCAGGAAATTCTCCTGCATGCACAAAGATCATCATGAATTCTGTGGCGGGGAATAAAGAGAGAATTGCAGTCACCACCCGAAACAGGAAATATGGGGTAAGTTGTCCTCAAGTAAGAGAATACGAAGATGCTTTAAACCAGTGCTTCTCAATTATTTTCTGTCATGCCCCCCCTAGGAAGAAGAAAGCATTTCGCACCCCCCGCGCGACTGTAAATAGTATCATTTGTCTATAAAATTGTTATAAGTACACCTCTGCACAACACTGTATCCTTATTAACGTATAAGAGAATAAAAAAAGAAAGAATGTGGATCAATTTTACAACAAAGAATAGCTTATTAACTGTAGCAGAAAAGATTTAAAGGAGCACAGGATTAAAGGAACACAATATTAAAAAAACTTTAACTGAGGTCAAACGAGCCCCCCTTTACGGAGCCTCGCGCCCCCCCTGGGGGGCCCGCCCCACTATTTGAGAAGCACTGCTTTAAACCTATCTGTGCTTTAATACAAAAGGGCTGCATTCTCTCCCTGCAAGCGGACAGAAGCCAGAAGCCATAACCTTATTAAGCTGCATGTTTCCAATCAAGGTGCAGTTGGTATATTAACCAGTTCTGTTCAGTCTTCAGGAAATGGTGTGAGATAAATCTGGGCACGTTCCTTTCCCTACAACGGCAGACGCCCCGTGGAGCACGACTTAACTTTTCCAGCCTCCGGTTCCATTTCATGGCTTGTTGTAAACCGCCCAGAGAGCTTCGGCTGTTGGGCGGTATATAAATAAAATTAATAATAATAATAATAATAATAATAATAATAATAATAATAATATAATGGCCCAAGAGGATGCATTTTGCTGCGATTTTGCAAAATATGCAGGATTCCACTCCTGACTTTGAATGTTTCGCATACATATGATGGGGGAAAGCGGGCGAATTAACAGGGGGAGATCTAACTCGTCTAGGCTGCCTGAAGAACGTGCATGCGCCCCCCCCCCCCGCTCCAATCTCCTGTTAGGAAAATCGCTCAGGTGGTGGCCACCGATTTTTTTTTTTTTAATTATTTTTGCCTGGGGATCAGACAAGGGAGGAGGGGTGGGGTGCTTAGCCTGCCTGGGGCTATTGTTGCTAATCTCCACAAACCGCTGCGGAACTCGGCGCGATCAATAAATTAAACTTTGCTCCTCTCCTTTGATCTATTGATCTGCTCTCTCCCCCCCCCCCCCGCTTCTCCACTCAGGTGAACGATCCCTGCTCCCCCACCAAATCCGCCGCGCCTTTCTCGCCGGAAAGCTGGTACAGGAAAGCTTACGAGGAATCCCGGGCCGGCAGCCGCCCGGCCCCGGAAGGCGCCGGCTCCATTCTGGGCTCCTCCGGCACCCCTTCGCCTGGATCGGGAACCTCCTCGCCGGGCTCCTTCACCGGATCGCCGGGCCCCGCTTCCCCAGGGATCGGCACCAGCTCTCCCGGGTCGCTAGGGGGCTCGCCGGGCTTCGGCACCGGCTCGCCCGGCTCCGGCAGCGGAGGAGGCTCCTCCCCGGGCTCCGACCGCGGCGTCTGGTGCGAGAACTGCAACGCCCGCTTGGTGGAGTTGAAGAGACAGGCGCTCAAGCTGCTCATCCCGGGGCCCTACAGCAGCAAGGTGAGTGCGGCGGGGAGGGGACGGACGGAGCTCCTTGCGGACGTGCGGCGGCTCGTCCTGCGCCGGGAGATCCGCGAGAGGGGAAAGTGCCGCCTGCCGAGGAGCACGATCCGTGGCTCGCCGGTGCAACTTCACGTTCAAACGCTACGAACAAAGCGTGGAGGGAGCGCGCGATTCTGGCCTCCGCTCTCTATGAAGAGCACCGCGAGGTGGGCGAAGGAGGACACGCGCGGCGCGGGAGATGTCACGAGCATTCCCGCACAATGGTGCAGCTCGGGCAGGGCCTTGGGGCCAAAGCCCGGGCCCCCGCAGCCCCGCCCCCTCCCAATCACCACCCGGCGAGTGGCAGGAGTTCAGGGCAGCAGAAGCAAACTCCCATTTTATTTCTGTAGTCATGATGATGCTATGACTTAAGTGAGCTTGAAATGCAAAACTGCACATGCTCCGAGTATTTTTTATTATTATTATTATTATTATTATTATTATTATTATCATCATCATCATCATCATCATCATCATCATCATCAAAGTTGGCAAACATGTTAACATATCAGGAATGTAGAAGCAATGGTAAAGCATGGAGTGGTGGTTGGGGAGAGAAATGTTAGTTGTGTGAGCTTCACAGCTGAAGTAGTGTAATACACAAGGTCGTCTAAAGCCCCCACCACCACCATCACAAGACCATTAAAGTCCTGGGTCCAAAATTACCTACCTACACCGCTGTTCCCCCGCAACCTTTCAGGTTGCAATCTGCTGGATGCTTGCAGATTTTTGAATGGGGCTTGTTCTCAGGCAAGTATGCCTAGAATTGCAGACTTACTTGGGTGTAAGCCCCATAGAACACAGTGAAACTTGGCTGTCAACAAGCATAGGAGCTGTTGCACTGAGTGGTGTGGTCCAATGGCTGGAGACCTGGGCTGGAGTCATTCTGAGGTAACCATGGTCCACTCTGTCATGGCCTTGGGCAACTCGCCATCTCTTGAGGGCACAGCCTTCTCCATAAGTGGCAGCCACTGTTTTCATTCAGTGTATCCTGTCTTCCTGCCAGGGGTACCGCACTCTGAAGCGTTCAGGTAGAGTTGGCCCCAGATGCTGCAAGGGATTCTGAGACACACCTCTTGCTGCTCTAAGATATTGCCACTTCAAGCAAATGCTTAAGTTGCTTCCACAAACCTGGTTGTGTGAAGGCTGATGCTGAATTCAGTGCATGGTGTTAGCATTGGTAGTGGATTAGCTAAGTAGTCATGTGATAAGATGGGAATAGACATTTAGGCCTGGTTTGCATTGAGACCGTGGGGGGGGGGGCATTTGTGAATGCGCCTCCATTAATTCTCACACACACCCATAGAGAAAACTAGATGTCAGGAAGAAATGTTCTAACTTAGCCTTCTCCTTGAAATGCTGGTTTTCTGGGTTAGAGCATTTTGTTGTATGGGGAGGAATATTTGTTCATGTGAGCCACACCTGCAGTTTGAAGTGGTACAGCCCAAACACAGGTTTACCAACTCAATGAGAAATGTGCCTTAGTTTATCACCTGCGAGATCACAAATGGGAAATTATAGTAATCTGCCTTCATGGCATGGCATGGCATGATTGTAAGAACAATAAAGATTGCTGAGCACTTTGCAGATTTAAATATGCAATATGTATTTAACAAACAAAAACAAACATTTATTTGATACCTATTTTGAGGTTTTGAAATGATTAGGTAAAACTGTGTATTAAAAGGATACAATTCATTTCCATATGCACTCTGATACTGATTGCATGCATTTTAGTTACAAATCCCTTGCAGCACAATCCTGTATATGTCTACTCCAAAGTAAGTCCCACTGTGTTCAAGGGGACTTACTCCCAGGACAATGTGTATAGAATTGCAGCCTTATTCTCATGTGTTCTGTGTTTTACACACCTGTTAGGCAGGTGCCCGCTGAATTAATTTTACTACCTGCAGTTGGCAGTTAAAAAGACTTCTATGCTGGCCACTGAGAGCAGCAATTGCTCAGTTCTACATATGTTGTTTTCATCCCTTTTACATTACCTTAACTTTAAATTACTTTTATTTATTCCTTAACTTTGTAGCCCCATCTCCTCACTCATCTGAATCAAGCATTGGCTGCACAGCGCCTTCCAATTACTGTTCCTCTTCCATCATTTTGCTTCTGCTGTGTGTCTGTGTATACAGCCTCACATCTCACCGCAATTTCCATTGCAATTGCACAGTATACCTCTGGCAGATTTCCGTAGCTATACCAGCAGGCACGCACATTAAGATTCCATTGCTAAAATGGCACTTGAATGATCAGCGTTGTTCATATGCTATTTCATTTGTGCAGGAGTTGAAATGTGTCAGGAGAAAGCCTTGCCTGCTATTGTCATCTCTGCAACACAGTGGCAGTAATTTCTGCAGTAAACGTGATCAGTGATGATGGGGGGGGGGATGGAAGTGCACACTCAAAAAAGTGTGAAATAGTCCCAAAATGTCGAGGCATGTTCACTGATTATGGTCATAACTGCAGTATATATCATCAGCTGAGGAAGCCACAGGGCATTACAATTTGTATAAGCAAGAATTTTAAGCTGCTTGGAGGATACAACTACATACCACCTGGTGCTTATCTGGAGAAGTGTCACCATGAGTGTGTGTACACTACATCAGCAACATTACTTAGGAGAGGGAGGTCCCATGACACACCAGGACAACTCTGAACATGTAATGTGTCCATGAGGGCTTGTTCACAAGTTATGTTTCAGTTCTAATTTCTTGTCTGAAGGACTTCCACGTTATTAACTCCGTGGTTTCTCTCTCCGGAATGGTTATGACCATGAAAATTCCTGGGCCTTAAAAGGGGCTAAGCTGTAGTGAATGTAAGATGGGAACATTACTTGGAAACAATCATGCTTCTCTGTTGACAAGTGTAATGATATATTCCATAAAAGAAATGTGCATTAATGATAATGTATTCATTATCCAAGAGTATAAAGGTAATCATGTGCTAAGGGTCCAAAGCCCTAGATAAGGTTTTTGTTTTTGTTCAGCAAAGTTGTATCTCATAAATGTCATGCATTAATCCCTCAGGACTGTGCAGTTATGTCAGCCCTCCAGGTGTTTTGACCTACAACTCCCATCAGCGCTAGCTGGCATAGGCAATGGTGAGGGATGTTTGAAGTTGTATTTGGAGGGCCACAAGTTGCTCACCCCTCTGCTACAGTGTTTATACATTAGGAGGAACTAGGAGCCAGTTCAGTTGTTTGAAAGAAAATATGGAAGATACAGTGCACAGGAGACTGTACCATTTCAAAACAAAGATGGGGGGGATCACATTTGACTCTCCCCAATCCACTCCCCATGCGTGTAGAAAGTTAGTCATGTTGGAGAGATGGCTCCACAAGATTGCTTTCAGTGTGCAGGTACTGTTGATGTGGAAGCCATTCAAAGACATTTCCCCCTACCTCAGCTGAGTCAGCTTTTGTTCTCCTGTACTGAAGAGCTCTATAATGAAGTTTGAATAAACACAGTTTAATCTTTGGTCTGGTCTACACATGCAGCAGAATGAAGAGATTGAATGAATAGACGGTATCACTTCAGACTGCCTGTTGGGGAATCACATTTTTGAATATGTGTGTATATATAAAATCTTCCCTGCAGGTAGAAAGCAAGCATAGCAGGGAGCAGGATAGGCTACAACCTCTCTTTCATGTGCTGGGTTTTTTTTTTTTAAATGTGGTGACTTCTTACATGTGGGAGCCATAAAAGGCATCCATCCACCACCTGCAGTCTGATCATGTGACATAGCCCAGCCCACTCTAGCACCTTGGGACTCTAGCATTTCATTTTGCTACATGTATAGATCAGGCTCAGTAGGGCTCTGCCCTGGAACCGGTCTTTACCGCTAGATTCTGCCCAGGGAAACCTAACCCGAAGAGGAACAAGTGTATGTGCAGAATCCCTTTCCCTCTCCACTGAATAGCCACTGCTGTGCCAGCCCTCTTCATTTGTGGTTATGGAGAAGAGGTTCTTCTTCCAGGCTAATATCAGGCATGAGCCCCGGCACTTCTTTGTTTCAGAAGTTAAATAGTGTGAAAAGAGTTTTCCACATATTGAACAGCTCTACATATTGTATGGAACCTTTTGAACGCTGAGTTGTTTCTTTAGGTTGGATATTGAGCTGTTTGGTGAAATCTGGCCCCGAGCGCAGTCACTCTTTGAAAGTAGTAGGACAGGATTGCCACATATATCTCATAAAAGGTTTAACAGTCTCGAAAGCTCAATCAGGGGCTCTTATGCTGATGAAGTGTTAAAGGAATTGTAAGTGTCTCTCTCTTCCATAGTAACCCTGTGAATGTTGTAGAGCAAATGGGTTTCGTGAATGTGACACAATGCCTCTAGGTTTGCACTGTCAGGCCCAAGTGTTATCAAATGGTAATATTTACTCTTCTACTTCAAAGAGTCTTTGGTGGTTTGGATCAAGAGGTATTTTCATGTGAAAATATTGATTGCTGTTGAAGGGTCTCCAGCACTTGTTGTTGAACTGCATTTCTCACTGTTTATTTATGATGTTGTTTGAAATAAAATATGGATGATCCTAAACTTCTGTCTGAGCTGGATCCTCCATCTCCATAGCAAGTGTGGTTATATTAATTATTCAGAGCCAGAAGCTGTTATTTCCAAGTGTGCAAAAAATAAAATGAGGTTGAATCCTAAAGAAATGGCCCCTTTTGTGTAAACCATGGCGCTAGTGTTGAAGAAGGCCACTTGCCTTATGGGACCAGCTTATGCTGAGACTCCTCCGGAGTGCCTGAAGGTACTGAACATATAAAGTTTTGCTGTAGTGCATATCCACAGGTGCAGGATATATGCAGACAAATTGCAAATGATATGTTACAGTGAACAGCATGATGTGCAAAAACTGGTAAATAACATACATGGGAGACACCTGGAGAGAGTAAAACAGAAAATATTGCAGTGGACCTCTTAGCTGACTATCGGAAATGTGTGACATAGCCATCAACATTTGGACAGTGGATAAATACATCATTATATTTGTCAGATATTACTGAAAATATAGGCAGTAGGAATATGAATAGGAAATGTTGCCCAAAGCCAATGCCCAAGACAGGCTGTGTTGGCACAAAATCATTCACGAGCAAAGCGTGGGTGCATGCTGCCTGATCATTCCCACTTGGGTCCTCCCATCAGCAGGAGCAGCTACAGTAATCAGCAACCTCCCCAAAATCAAAAGTGTCACTTTATACCCGACTGGGACTTGTGATTTGTCACTCTCCTAGCAAGCCAGAGCCTGAAGTCAGGGGATGAAGTTACTTTCTGATTCCTGGCTTGTTTCAGAAAAACAAGCTAGGAGTCCCAGTTTGGATGTAATGCTACCCCCCCGCCCCTTCATGGTGAGTTCCTGGTTACTGTAGCTGCGCCTGCAGACAGGAGGAGCCAAATGAGAGCGGTTGGGCAGCATGCACAAGCATGTTGCTCATGAGCAACAAGCCAAAATTCTCTGCAATTCTGGCTAATTGTGTTGTGTGAACACAGCCAGTGTTAAAAACGGCTTGTAAGCGATTGGCCTAGACCACTCTGCCTCCTCATCTTAGATGGTGCTGGATTTCTGTAGCTGTTAAGTTATGTGACATGTGGACCGTGGATCTATATTGCCCTGGCTATTGGTCAACCCACTTCTCCACCCCATGAGGTGGCATTCTGTGGGGAGCTTGGCATCAAGAAAATTACCGGAACGAATGCTTTGGACCAGCAATGATGAGCTAGTCTAGCTACTGCAGTGCAAGAGGGAGCAAAAAGATGACAGCGAAGACTATTTTTAAAATGCTTCAACTGTTGACTTTCTGGAACAATCAAAATGATAGTCCATGGCCGGGTCTCATAGTCATAGGTCTAGAAATGACTTGAAGATTGCTAGGTCCAACCTTCGTCCCTAAGCGGTATCCTCAGTACTGTAGCCCCCATATTAACTCGCATATTTCAGAGCACAGGGTACAAGAATTGGGCCTTTGGCTTCCATGCACAATGGACCAGGCATTTGCTCTGTGCTGCTCCCATCTCCTGCCACACTTTGGCTTTGACTGATACTGCATCATTGCCCACCCAGCTCCCATCTGTCTCTGGTAAGGATGCCCAAGAAATCATGTCTGTTTCCTGGACCAAGAAAAAGGGCTGGTGCTTCATTAGCAGAAATTCAGTGAGTGTTGTCAGGTGTGTGTGTGTGTGTGTGTATGCAAAAGCCGCCTTCCCCAACCTGATGCCCTCCAGATGTGATTGACTACAACTCCCATCATCCCTGCTGGCTGGCACTGATGGGAGTTGTAGTCCTAAACATCTAGAGGGCACTAGGCTTGGAAAGGCTGCTATATAACGTCTTTCCAGTGACTTAAGTGGATGACCTGCTACTGAATTCGACATGGGCAAGATCATCTTGCTTTGTGTGTGTTATCCATATTTTCCTCCATGACAACAGTTGTTGCTGGTAGTACGCAGTTGTAAGTGTAGCCTATAGGAATACTCATCAAATGTGTGTTCTAATTCTTGTCCATTTATCATTTATGAATCCAGCTGACTTACAAGGTTTTCGGGGGACTCCTGGTGATTGCAGCCTGGAAATTTCATTAGCTCTCATCACAGTTGTCAGCAAAAGAACTTTAAAACCATAGTCAGCAATATCTATTTTATGTTTTGCACTTATTCTTTGCTTAAAATGCATGTAATATGGATAGTCGAAGGTATGGCAACAATGAATATAATAATCCATTAGATGTTTGAACAGAAATAGTAGATTTCTATTTACGTAATATGTACATATGTACCTTTCCACAGAGTAATTGTGTATTCTATGTTGGCAAATATTTATAAAATCTTATAATAGTGCTTTTATATTGTTGTGTGACCTGGCTGATCTTTGTTTATAAAACTATGCAGCCAGGCATTACATTTGGTACAGAAAAATGTACTGCTTAAGGGGAAACAAGGGTACCTTTGATTAGTTCATAGTTATCACTGAAGTGTGGAACATTAACTTTAACAAGGAACATTCACTCATCATATGTCAACAGGAGGAGAATTTAGGGACTTCAGTTTGTGTTGTGTTGTGCAAAGCTTTCACTTTAATTACTGAAGCGGAATCCTTAATTTATGCTGCAATCCTATACTAACTTACCTGGGAGTAGATCTCACTGATTTCAATAAAGCTTAAGTCTGAGTAGATGTGTATAGGATTGCACTGTTTGCCATTTAAATGCTCTGCTCCCTGGCATGTGTTCGGGGAAAGGGACATGCATTCTTTTCCCCTGCTGTTTTAAACAGATATGAAGAAAATGTTTTAAATAACAAACAAATGCATATGTAATGAAGAGTTAAGGCATAATTCTTCCTCAGTTTATGTGTCCTATGGGGGAAACAGCAACTTTGCTGCTACAGGGAAGGTTTGAATAAAGATGCTCACATCCCAAACCATCGTCAGTTTCATCCTGCCTAGGACAAATTGAGGATTGGCTTTTATTCTCTGTATTTGTCAAACGTTTGGCATCTAAGTGGAACATGAGAAATTTTTAAAATTTTTAAAATTTAAAAGCCTTATACTGAGTCAGGCCATTGGTCCATCTAGCTCAGTCTTGTCAACACTGACTGGCAGCCGTAGCTCTCCAGGGTTTCAGGCAGGAGTTTTTCCAGCCCTACCTGGAGATGCTGAGGATCAAACCTGGGACCTTCTGCATGCAAAGCAGGTGCTCTACCAATGATCCACCGCCCCTCCCATAACCCCAAGTGGATGACTGGATGTGGATGATGAATTTGATTCAGAAACCTATGCAACAAGCTTCGAGCACCTACCATCATATTCCTAACTTAACATAAATGCCTCAATAAATCTGTTAATCTTTCAGGTATCACAAGACTCTTTTTTGTGTTTGATATGTTTTCCATGTGTGTAATTCGCAAATAGAGCCTTTATATGGTGTTAAAATGCAATATTTTTCACGAAACAAAAGTTTCAAGCCCATGTAACACAACAAGCCTTGCATCAGTATAATCCATTATATATATATTCTTATGTATTAACAATGAAGGACTTTGGTACTTTTAAAGAGTAAGGTACCTGGCTGGAGCCCATTTTCAAGACCCACTTACATCTACGGGACTTTAGTCTCAAACGGCCAAGAAGCTCTCAGCAGCAAGTATGGTAAATATGTGATCCAGGTAGAGGAGGAGCAAGGAAAGGGGGAAAAAACAGGAAAAAAGGTGGCTCTTTAAACATGCTTTAAGGCAGCATGGGATAATATGCTGTAGAACCCCACCCCAAATTCTGCATCACAGCAACTTAAGGTATAATTATTGAGAGCTGTTGTGGGATAGGAAATGGACCGGGGAAATACTCTTTTACAAGGTGGTTGAGTGGTCTTTATCTTCTTTTGTTTTTGTTTTTCCTTTAAACAAGAGCAAACTGTGGATATGTTAACAATCTGTTTAAGGATGGAGCTGGGAATGTGGCTAAGTGGTGATGTAGCATGGTTCTTCCTAGGAACATTGTACCAAATATATATATATATATATATATATATATGCCTACCCTCCAGTATGACACATCCAGGAACCATGAAATTCCCTTTCCCCTCTTCTGTGACACCCTAGAATCCTTTAAAAAGAGATGCCAAGGATTGAATCTGCAACCTTATGCATGCAAAGTATGTGCTGTATCGCTGAGCTATGAGCTCTCCGCAGAGTCCCATGGGTGGAGGCTGGATTAATGGGTCTGGTTTATTCCACTCTCTGTTAGAAACCGCATTATGGGAAGAAAATCATCACCCATTTTCTGAAGCTTTACATCAGTTTTGCTCACATACTCTTGATTTAGCCTTTCTATTTCAGAGGTGCTCAGTAGTCAAATACTTGACTAATAATATTCATAATGAAAGAAGCCCTGCAGCTGATATAATGGAAAATGGGTCCCTGATAGCTTGTGGCTACTTTAGAGAGACATTCCTAGCTGAGACAGGACAGTAATGAACCCTTCCTGAAAGCTTAGCAAGTGGTAGAATAATGGAATTTCATTTCCGTCCAGACCTTTAATTTGTGAATAAGCACAGCCAGACTGTATGGGGACTTAATTTTGTAGTGCAAAAATCTCAGTCACCTAATCATTTCATCCCAAGTCAGTGTAATGCAAATAGGATTATTGCATTAGAAATGTGATTTTAAATGGCCTGGAGCAGTAATTTGTCAGCATTTAGAAGGATTAAGTCCATTAAAGTTTAGGCAGCAACAACCAATCTTTTGTATTGCATCACAACTCACAATACCAAACACTAAGCATAACCTGTCGACAGCACATTTTGCAATTGCATGTCTCCTGGCAATGGGAGTGTCTACAAATTCTACAGACTGTTCCTTTGCCCTCACATTACAGGACCTTAAATTGTACAGATACGAAAGAAAACCAGAGAAATAAGAACAGCTCTTGCACTTGTCTACTGTTGCCATTTTTATTATTAACATTCTCATCCTTCTAGGCCAGGGGTTCTCAACCAGGGGGGAATTCCCCCCAGGGGGGGAATTTTAGGGTTTCAGGGGAGGAATTGGGACCACAGACTCAAACTGTTGGAATACTGATCTTTCTACAAATTACAATTCTACAGATTGTACATAATCTACAGGACATCACACCTTATTGTATGGCACAGATTAAGTCAGACAATCTTGGAAAGGGGGGAATGACATTCTGACATATAGTGAAAGGGGTGCATGGGGCAAAAAAGGTTGAGAACCACCGTTCGAGGCCTTTCCTTAGAATTTAAACGTTATTGAAATAATGAATCTTACCTTTGAAATTCTTCCATATTTATCTAATTATTTCAGGGAGATACTGGACCTGTGATTTTTAATATTTGTGACTGGAAATCCCATAATAACACTTCCAAATTGTACCCTTTTATGTGCTTGACCCTTTATTACTGCAATCAATGGGATGAAAAAAAAAACCCACCTGTAACTCTAATTGGGCAATACCCTAGGTCAGACTTTTTTAATCTGGATCCCTCCAAATGTTTTGGACTACAGGACAACTCTCATCAGCTCCAGTCAGCTTGGTCAATGGTCAGGAAAGAAGGGAGTTGTAGTCCAAAACAGCTGGAGGGACCCAGGTTGGGGGAGGCTGCCCTAGATTCATTATTTTCACTCGGTACCAATTGCTGAAGTGTACCACATATAGTCCTAAGATAATTGGAGGAAAAACACAACTTAAACCAGGATAGCACCACTGGCAAGTGAAAAAAGATGGCAGTGCCCCTAAGGAAGGATTTTTCTGAAAAGCATTGGGCCTGGAATAAGTCTTATTTCTAGCATCTGGAGTTCCCCCCTCTTTTTCCCCTAATATAATTGGGCCATTTCCAACAAATGTACCTACGTATTTTGCTGGTAGAATACTAACTTTCTTGCTGATAACTTTACTTGTATAAACTGATCAATGAAGTATTAGATATAGCATTTTGGTCCAGAGTAATGTGTAACTTTAAAAAACACCAACATACAATAAAATGTAAAAATACATGCTTTCTAGTTGGTAGGGAGACATACAGGGAAATTAAGATTGCTCGGTCTTGTAATTGGTATATGCCAGCTAATGGTGTCTTATGTGCCAGTATAATGAGAAACTTTCACATGTAAGGAAAAAGAAATCTGCTATTTGCAACTGAGAAATGTCAGAATGTAATGAAGATCAACTTTTCTTTTGAAAAGAGCTTGCACATTAGTCAAAGCCATGTCAACACTTTGTACGGTGGGACTCCTGCAACTGCAATTATGTTTTGATTATCGATACCAACCTTGCATATGCTGGACTTGCCTATTCCAGGCAGGGTGTTGGGGAGAGGTATGGGAGTCAGGGAGAAGATGAAATGCAATACAGGAAGGAAGCCAGCTATTATCATCCATCATCATCATCATCATCATCATCATCATCATCATCATCATCTTATTATTATTATTGATGATGACGACGACTTTTTTAGATTTCTATACCACCCAATAGCCAAAGCCCTTTGAACAGTTCACAACAACTAAACCATAAAATATAGCACGATAATATAGAATATAAAACTTGTAAAAGTTTAAAACTACAGTATAAAACCAAAGTAAAAACCAGCAGCAGTGTAAAGATTAAAAATTATAGTAGATTTAAAAACAACAACTGAAGGACTAAAATACCTAGGGAATAACGAGGTCTTCACCTGGCACCAAAAAATAGGCCCCAGGTGAGCCTCTCTGGAGAGGGCATTCCTTGACCAAGGTGCCACATCTGAAAAGGCCCTGTCCTTAGTAGCAACCTGCCTTACTTCATTTTGTAGGGGCATCCGGAGGAGGGCCTCTGAGGACAATCTTAGGATCCTTCAGACAACATGTCCCCAAGCTGTTTAGGGCTTTGAAAGTTAATACCAGCACTTTGAATTGGACCTGGAAATGGACTGGAAATCAGTGCAGATTACAGAGCACTGGTGTAATATGATAATATTGCCAATGTTCATAATACTCTGGTCTGTGTTCTCACTATTCTAAGGGCTTCTTTTTGTGTTGCTTTCGAAATACACTAGTGCATTTGCATCTGCTTCGAAAGAGTCATGAAAATGTAATGCGAGAAGTATAATATTCCACAAATCTTCTCTCTGAGAAGATTACTGGTGTAAGACAAAACTCTGGAGTGTGCTGTAAGGTTTATGTATCATCTTTCTGAAATGAGACTCCTGTATTTATTATAGTTCTTTAATCACATTCTTACCCTTGACAAACATTATGTTGTCGATGTGGTTGGTGGCATGGGACTGCAGGCATGTTTTTGCAAAATGCATTGCCACTGATTGGTTATGAGTACAGTAATACCTTGGATTACCCCTCGCCGGATCGTCACCTTGAAGTGGTGAGTGGGCTTGCGTGTTCCGATGAATCCTGTGAGCAATGCCGTCGGGAGCTATGTACTCCCAGTAGGGTCACCCATGGCGGTAAGGTCCGGGGAGAGGAACCAGACAAAGAACGATCCAAAACATAAAGTCCTCAACGGCAGAACAGGCGGAAGATAATTAAACCTAAATTACAACGGCTGTGAAGGCGGATGAAGGCTGCAGCAGAGAATGGTTTTCCAATCGTCAGGGTAACCGTGCCATTGGATCTCTGCCGTACTCTGTCAAGTTTGTGTGGTGATTCGTTGTGCACCGATCTCCCCACATAAAACAGTTTCACGCACAGGCGTCTTCCAACCCAACCCATCCAACCCAACCCAACCCAACCAAACAAAAACAAAAAAAGTCCCATGGCGACTGGCGAATGGCAACGGGGGCAGGACTGTGAATCTGGAAGCCCCTAGTCATGGACCAGCACATGGGCGGTGGATGCAGACTCAGTCGCCCTGTTCAAGGAACGAGGTAGTCGAGCAGCTCGGCAGCTGTATCCATGACTGAGCAGCCCTATTTAGGATCCACTCTGCTCACCCCGTATGGGGAGGGGGCTAGAAAAGGTGCCCTAAACATAGTCTACCTCTTTCTCCCCTGACTGGATTACCGCGTCCAGTGGGGTCACCATTTTAGCGGTCGAAAAAGACATTTGAATTTTGGAACATGGAATATACGGACATTGCTGGATAACATAGATAGTGAACGCCCTGAGCGTAGGACTGCTATTATTGCAAGGGAGCTGAGACGGTTTAAGATTGACATAGCAGCACTTCAAGAAACTCGAAGGGCAGGAAAGGGACAGCTGAAAGAAGAAAAAGGAGGTTATACCTTCTTCTGGAAAGGACTACCTGAGCAGGACCGACGAATACATGGTGTAGGCTTTGCCATCAAAAATGAACTAGTGAACTCTTTGTCAGAAGTTCCTACTGGCATTAACGAACGCCTGATAACTCTTCGATTAAAGCTCGCCAATAACCAACAGGTAACTATTTTGAGCGCTTATGCACCAACATTAGATGCTGATGATGACATCAAGGAAAGTTTTTATAGCCAGTTGGACACTCTCCTGTCAGAGATACCTAAGGAGGATAAAATTATCCTCCTGGGCGATTTTAACGCAAGAGTCGGGCGTGACTTTGATTTATGGCCAGAAACTATTGGAAAAGACGGAGTTGGTAATAGCAACCCGAACGGACTCTTACTTTTGTCTATATGTGCAGAGCATAATCTCACTATCACAAACACGCTCTTTCGACAAAAGAATAAGTTTAAAACATCATGGCAGCACCCACGGTCAAAGCACTGGCATCTTCTGGATTATGTAATTGTCCGTGTTAGAGATCGCCGCGATGTACTTCTTACTAGGGCCATGGTGAGTGCCGACGACTGCTGGACAGACCACCGACTAATCCGTTCCACAATGGTTATCAACATTGCTCCCCAACGTAGGCTTCAAGGAAGGAAACCAAGGCGTAAAATGAACATCCAAGTCCTTCAAGATCCTATTAAGCAAACTCGTCTTCAATCACTTCTTAAGGAACATCTACCTACGGAACCTCCTGACAACATTGAGGACCATTGGTCTAAGCTGAAAACCTCCATTACTGCAGCTTGTGAACAAACTATTGGATATGAAACTAAGAAACATCAGGATTGGTTTGATGAAAATGACAATGAGATTAAATATATAATTGACCAAAAAAGGAAAGCCTTCCAAATATGGCAAAATGATATTAACTGCGCTGCCAAGAAAAAAACCTACGCTAGCGCAAAGGCTGAGGTCCAAAGAAGAACAAGAGAACTTAAGAACGCTTGGTGGAAAAAGAAAGCTGAAGAAATTCAACAACTTGCAGAATCTCATGATGCACGGGGCTTTTTTAAGGCCACAAGGGCCATTTATGGACCAAAAACCTATGGTACAAACCCTTTACAATCAAAAGATGGCACCAAACTCTTAAAAGACAAAGAGTCTATTGCACTGCGTTGGAAAGAGCATTATTATGACCTTTTAAATCGTAAATCTAAGGTGGATAATGAGATTTTTTCGCAAATCCCGCAAAAACAAATTAAAGAGGAACTTGCAATACTCCCCACTTTGGATGAAGTAAAAAAAGCCATTAATCAAATGAAGAACAACAAAGCTAGTGGACCAGATGGGATTCCTGCTGAAATCTTTAAAGAAGGGGGCCCCGAACTTGTACAACATCTTCATAAACTCATCGAAAAAATCTGGATAAGAGAAGAGATCCCAGAAGACTTCAGGGATGCCATAATTATCACCCTCTTTAAGAAGGGTGATAGAACAGACTGTGGAAACTATCGGGGCATTTCTCTCTTAGCAACCGCAGGTAAAATATTTGCTAGGATTCTCGCAAACCGTCTTCTATCTATTTCAGAAGAGATCCTCCCTGAAACTCAATATGGTTTCCGCCCCTCTAGAGGGACAGTAGACATGATTTTTACTGCACGTCAGCTCCAAGAAAAATGCCGGGAGCAAAATCAACCCCTTTATATGGCATTTATTGATTTGGCTAAGGCCTTTGATACTGTAGATCGTACAGCTCTCTGGACTATCCTTATGAAAATTGGATGCCCCAATAAATTTGTGAATATCTTGCGACTTCTCCATGACAACATGACGGCAACAGTTTTGGACAACAACGGCTCTCATGGTGCTCCATTTAAAGTGGGATCAGGTGTTAAACAGGGATGTGTTATCGCCCCAACATTATTTGCCATTTTCATCGCCATGGTTTTACATCTTGTCAAGGGGAAACTTCCCACTGGTGTGGGAATTATATATCGAACAGATGGAAAGCTTTTTAATCTCAGCAGGCTGAAAGCAAAAAGTAAGGTAATTACAACCTCCGTTGTGGAACTTCAGTATGCTGATGATAATGTGGTCTCTGCACATTCAGAGGATGATCTCCAAACTATCCTAAATGCTTTTGCAGAAGCATACGAAAAACTTGGTCTCTCACTTAACATCAAAAAAACCAAAGTGCTTCATCAGCAAGTGCAAGCCAATCCTTTGGTGATGCCATCTATCCAGCTTGGTGGGACAATACTGGAAAATGTCGATCATTTTCTCTATCTTGGCAGCTATCTTTCTGTTACAGCTAACATCGACAGTGAAATCCAGCATCGTCTGAGCTCCGCAAGTGCTGCATTTTCTCGAATGAAACATAGAGTGTTCGAGGATCGGGATATTTGTAAGAAGACCAAAACACTGGTTTATGAAGCCATTGTATTACCAACTTTATTGTATGCCTGCGAAACATGGACTATCTATAAACGTCACTTCCACCTCCTTGAAAGGTTTCATCAACGATGCCTCCGGAAAATCCTGCAAATTACTTGGGAAGATAGGCGAACAAATGTCAGTGTACTGGAAGAAGCAAAGACTACTAGCATTGAAAAAATGATCCTTCAACGCCAACTTCAGTGGACCGGTCATGTTGTTCGAATGCCTGACTGCCGTCTCCCAAAGCAGTTACTTTACTCCCAACTCAAGGATGGAAAGCGGAATATCGGTGGTCAATATAAGAGGTTTAAAGATGTTCATAAGGCTAATCTAAAAAAATGCAATATAAACATCGAAAACTGGGAAGCTCTGGCCCATGAACGATCTAAATGGAGGTTGGCCTTTCACAAAGGTTCCATGGACTTTGAAGAAGCCCGAGTGCAAGGTGAAAGGGAGAAACGTGCTAAGCGAAAAGCACGTCAAATGAATCCTTTACAGGACCATCTTCTATCTGGTAACCTGTGTCCTCACTGTGGGAAGCTGTGTGGATCTAGAATTGGCCTCCACAGTCACTTACGGACCCATCGCTAGAGTCTACACAATCTTCTTTAGAATTTCCTCCTTTTATCCCGGAAGACAATCTTACTCGGTCACGAGTGATCGCCTGATGATGATGACCTTGGATTGCAAGTAACTTGGTCTGAGAGCGTTTTGCAAGACAAGCAAAAAAATTTAAATTTTTTTGACTTGATAAACAAGCAAGGTCTTGCAAGACAAGTAGTGTAGGGATGTAACCGCTCGCCTCGAGCGGGCGCAGCAGGCTGAAATTGGCCCCGCTCACGCCCGCCAGAGATTTGCTTTGATATAAGAGTGTTTTGGATTACAAGCACGGTTCCGGAACGAATTATGCTTGCAATCCAAGGTATTACTGTACGTCTTTGAGAATATTTGAGCATTCTGGGTGCCCAATACCAATCTTGAAGAACCTCATATCTTCTTTTCTTAAATGCCCGCATTCTACCTTACAAGAAAGGGAATGTTATTATTTGTAGCATTTGCCTTGCAGAGAAAGGAAAGAGTTTTATTGAAGAACTATTCCATAATGACTTCTCCTTCATTAAAAAATATCATGCATCCCAAATGTGGGTCAGCACTATGTCCCGGGCAGGCTGCCCAAATCAGCAGATTGTTAGAGGCAGAATAGTTTTGTGTACATAGGCAAGAAAGCAGTTCACACAGACTCAGCCACATCAGCAGTCTAATACCCTGGATTATTTTTGGAACATCAGATAATTGGGATGGTTCCAAACACAGAACTGAACAGTTTGTGGCTTTCTGTGCAGAGCACTTGACCATTATGCCCTGTATTCTTATTCAGGCCTGCTTTCAGCAATTTGTAATATGTGACTGTCACAAATGTCAGAAATGTAAGACCTGTCACATAATGTGTTGGTATGAAATCTGTTAGCTTTATAACACAGGGGTGGCCAGATTCCTACTTCTAAAAGCTATGTACTGACATTTTCTGTGATCAGATGCCACAAGATGGAACCCATCACTGTTTTTCTTCTTCTACACCAATTCCACCATATGCAGCTTTCCCCTTCTCTCCCATCACTGCTGTGTTACCCCTCAAGGGCTCCTAATGCTGAGACCACTCCTTTCTCTCCCTTGTCTTGACAGTCCTTCTGTCAGATCACTCTTTTCCGGCTATGTTTCTTCTTTGTCTTCTTTCCCAGACTGTTTACATGCCAAGTAGTAGAATACCATGGTAGTAGTGATTTCCAGTACATGCTGGTTTCACATGTTTTCATTCCTAATTTTGTTCCATCCTGTTCCCACATCGATATGTAATTTAAAAAACCCCACCCTGGAATGAAAACTCACATTATTTTTCAATGTATTTTTTCACAAAATACTTACTTTTGTATGCATTTTGCCCCAAAATATGCATTTTTGTAGAAATTTGAATATAAAATATACATTTTGAGCTAAGAACTGTATTGCAAAATTTTGAAAGTATGAAAACCAAAGGAAAACTGCATTCCAATCTATATATTAGTCTGGGAAGTGCAAATCAGATTGATTCACTTAGGGTACAATCCTATGCATGTTTAGATAGAAAAAGGCCCAACAACTCTCAGCATCTCCAGCCACCCATGCATGGGGATTGCACCCTTGAATATGTGGACCAAACAAAATCCTTGAGCATCTCTAATGGACCAGTGTAATAATTCTGTCCTTATCAGAAACTCATTAGTTTGAGTTAAGGTTTGTGATATGTTAATCATCATATAACATTGGTCTTGACTAACATTACAGCCAATCTCTACATTTAGAAAAAGGATGTGGTGCATGGTACTATATCACTGTACAATTTATTTATTTGATTTGTACCCTGCCTTTCTACCAGGCAAATGGCACTCAAGGTGGTTTACAATCATAGTAAATAAAACAAAATGTTTAAATAAAAACATGCTTAAAACAATAAAACAAATACATTAAAAATGCAATTAAAAACACAACAATAACAGAATAAAAGCAGTACCCTACCCAACCCAACAGACCAGCCTACATGCCAAAGGCCTGTGTGAATAAAAACATCTTTACCAGCTGGCGGAAGAACAGCAGAGAGGGAGCCAACCTAGCCTCCCTCGGCAGGGAGTTCCGCAGCCACCCAGAAGGGCCTTTCTTGTGTTGCCACCAAATGCACCTCTGAAGACAGCAGTACCAAAATAAGTGCCTCTCCCGAAGATCTTAAAATCTGGGCATGCTCAAATGGGAGGTGGTGGTCTTTCAGGTTCTATAGGGCTTTATAGGTCATAACGAACACTTTGAATTCTGCCTGGAAACAAACCAGTAGCCAGTGAAGCTGTTGTAACAAGGGAGTCATGTGCTCCTTGTAACTGGCCCCAGTCAACAGTCTGGCTGCAGCATTCTGGACCAGCTGAAGTTTCTGAACAGTTTTATTGATTGGTTGATTGATTTGATTTGTACCCCACCTTTCTACCAAAAATGGCACTCAGCTCAGTTTTCCAAGGCAGCCCCACAGAGAGCATTATAGTAGTACAAAATGGAACCCTGAAGGACACCACAGGCCAATGACCATGGCGTTGAACAGGAATCCAGCACCACCTTCTGAGATCACCCCCTACCCCACCCCAAGAAGGACCAGAGCCACTATGTAATAGTTCTTCCCAGTCTCATCTCAGACAGAAGGATACCATGACAGATGGTACTGAAAGCCACCAAGAGATCCAGCAGAACCAACAGAGACACACTCCCCCTGTCCAGTTCCTGACATAGATTGTCCACCAGGGCAACCAAAGCAGTCTCTGTCCCATAACTAGGCCTGAAGCCAGATTGAAATGAATCTAGATAATCTGCCTCATCCAGGAATCCCTGGAGCTGAGAAGCCACCACCCACTCCAGCACCTTGCTCAAGAATGGAATACTGGAGACTGCTGAAAATTATCCGATACAGTGAGGTTCAGGGACAGATTTTTTAAATAGAGTTCTTACCACCACCTCTTTTAGGCAAGATGGAATCACACCTTGCTGTAAAGAAGCATTGACCATTACTCTTACCCACTCAGCCAGTCTCCCACTGGCCACTTTTATAAGCTAGGGAAGGGCAAGGGTCCAGCACACAAGTGGTACACAAGCCTCACCTTTCCAAGGATCCTGTCCACATCCTCAGGCTGTACAAATTGAAAAGTATCCATTATAACTGGACAAACCGGGGCCAAAGTTACATCCACCAGACCTGTATCAATTATGGCATCCAAGTCGGCACAGATAGGATAGATTTTAACTACAAAGTGCTGCATAGGCAGGTAGCTCATGTTTGAATACCCTGTTACATCAAAAAACCCTGTGTGTCAAAAATTCCATGTCCATAGAAAATGAGCATGTTGGGACAAAGACTGGCTAGAATTTTTCTTCTTGATATGCTGGGTTTTTTTTTACATGAAGGAACATTTAATCATATGATTCCTCCATTTGCATTATGAAGTAGTACAGTCCGAGACCATAATAGCATAAGAAAAGCCATGCTGGATCAGATCAAAGGCCTATCTAATTCAGCATTCTGTTTATGCAGTGACCAACCAGCTGCCTGTGGGAACCCCAGAAGTAGGACATGAGTGCAATAGCACCCTCTCGCTTGCACCCTCTCGCTTGTGTTCCCTAGTAACTGGTATGCAGAGGCATACTGCCTCTGATACTGGAGGTAATATATAGCCATCATGACTAGTATTTATTTTTATTTATTTATTATATTTATTATATTTATACCCCGCCTTTTTTCCAGCAAGGAACCCAAGGCAGCTTACATAATCCTCCTCCTCTCCATTTTATCCTCACAACAACCCTGTGAGGTAGGTTAGGCTGAGAGTCAGTGATTGGACCAAAGTCACCCAGTGAGTTTCATGGCTGAGCGGGGACTAGAACCCGGATCTCCCGAGTCCCAGAATCATAGAAAAGTAGAGTTGGAAGGGGCCTAATCCCCTTTTCAAGCCATCCAAGTTGGTGCCTATCACTATATCTTGCAACCATATCTTGTGGTTGCAAATTCCATAGTTTAACTATGTGCAGCATGAAGAGGTACTTTATTTTTTCTGTCCTGAATTTCCAATCATTCTGTTTCATGGGATGATCCCAGGTTCTAGTATTATGAGGGAGAAAAAATTCTTGCTATCCACTTTCTCCACAGCATGCATACTTTTGTACACCTCTATCATGTCTCCCCTTACCCTTTTTCTAAACTAAACGCTCCCAGACGTTGTTGTAACCTTTTCTCATAAGAGAGTTACTCCAGCCCCTTGATCATTTTGGTTACCCTTTTCTGCACATTTTCCAGCTCTACAATATCCTTTCTGAGGTGTGGTGACCAGAATTATACACAGTATACCAACTCTGGTCACACCATAGATTTGTATAAGGGCGGTATACAAATTTTCAATTTGATTTTCAGTTCCTTTTCTAATTATGCCCATGGAATTACCGTATTTTTCCGTCTATAAGACGCCCCCATGTATAAGACGCCCCCCACTGGGCAGTTTTGCAACCGCGCGGTTCTCTCCTTGGCTTACTTCCGTGTATAAGACGACCCTCAATTTTTAGTCTAACAATTTTAGGAAAAAGTATAGTCTTATACATGGAAAAATACTGTAGTCTTTTTCGCAGCAGCTGCACACTGGGTCAACATTTTCATCATCAAAAGATCTTTTTCTTGGTCAGTCACCACCAGTTTGGACCCCATCAGCATGTACATGAAGTTGGGATTTTTTGCCCCAATGTCATCACTTTACACTTTTTTTACATTGAGTCGCATTTGCCATTTTGATGCCTGTTTACCCAGTTTGGAAAGATCCTTTCAGAGCTCTTTGTAATCTCTTTTTGTTTTAACCACCCTAAATAATTTGGTGTCATCAGCAATCTTGGCCACCTCACTGCTACTCCTAAGCCCAGATCATTTATGAACAAGTTAACCCCCCACACACACACTAATTAGTAAAAAGAAGTCAAGAGGACAGTATTATACGTATGCTTAAAAAAAAAAAAAAAGTGAGTCAGCCTATGCACTTTGCCTTTGTTAAGTTTGACTATATTAAACATATCTAATTTCCCCTCTTCTGTCCACCATCCTTGAGATAATCATTCATGTTCAATTTAGCTTGTTAGTTTTATCCATGCTTGCAATTGTATTCAGTTTTGCCCAGCCCTATGTTAGGTGTGTTTACAGGAATCTGTTATCTTAAAGTGACAGCAATTAATATCACCACATGCCCTTAGCTAAATAAAACCTTATTTTTTCAAAGTTTCAAAGGAGGAAACAAATATTCACCCATCATAGAGGTTTTTTCCCCCCAAGAGTCCAATAGGCATTGGTTCTGTAAAGCCATCCTAACTCTTAGATGTAATATTGCCAGCACAAAAGCTATTACTCTTCATCTGTCTGTTAGTTACTCCACTTGCTTTACAGTGGCTGGTAAAGGAAAACAATAAAAACCCATTCTGGAGCAAATTGGAAGTCATGACTCACATGTTTCTCCTTCTCTAATGGATGTTATTAACAGTTAACAAGTTCTCTAAATCAGGTTAATATTGGTGGTATCACTCACAGTTGTCCCTCTGGAAGAATTAGCACGCTCTAACATCGTACAGTCAGTACAAGCATCTTAAGAGGGAGTTTTGAGTTTCCGAAGCACTGTTTTTTGCTAGCTCTAATGATGGGGTTATCTAAACTTTGGCAGAATTCAAGACAAAATGTAGCAATAATGCTGGAGGTGATTTTAATATGGGTTTGTTCTCTTAACTGTTTTCCTCCTTTTTCAAAAGCACTTCCATGCAATGATTTCGAATATGAATTCTTCCCATCAGGCAAAGGCTGCCTTTGAAGACTGTTGTGAGACTGCAGCTAGTTCAAAATGCAGCTGCTAGGCTACTAACTAGGGAACATACCTCACCAGTGCTTCAGCGGCTTTACTGGCTCCCAATCAATTTCTGAATGCAACTCAAAAGTGCTCCTGTTCATTCTTACATGGCTTGGGACCTAAGTACCTGAAGGAATGCCTACTCCTTAACCTGCCTAGGCAAATCTATATGAGACTCAATGTGGGAAGGTGACTGGGAGATGTTGGTGTGGGTGGAGCTGGCTGTGACTGTACAATTAACAATAAAATTAGCTAAAATCACTGTGGGATTTGCCCACCTGGGCCTGCGTCCTTGGGGAGCTAAACTTGGATGCTTTCAGGCAAGTATTGGTCAGGTGATGGGGCTGTGCCAAGCTGGGGGTGGGCTCCCCTTGCAAGGCATGAGGTACAGGCAGTGATGGGGCCATGTGCTCTTACACCCTGCTAAGGTAATGGAGATCAATGCCTGTGAACCCAGCCCAACATGGCAGTAGCCTTCCATGCCACAGCCTTATATTGTCTTGTGTTCCATTTCCCTCTCTCATCATTGCCTGAGTCCTCTTGCATTCTCATAGAATCATAGAATAGTAGAGTTGGAAGGGGCCTATAAGGCCATTGAGTCCAACCACCTGCTCAATGCAGGAATCCAAATCAAAGCATCCCTGACAGATGGTTGTCCAGCTGCACCTTGAATGCCTCCAGTGTGGGAGAGCCCAATACCTTCCTAGGTAGTTGGTTCCATTGTCGTATTCTGAATATTTAAACCAAGGGAGGGGAACCTCCGGCCTACTGAGGTTCCCCATCCAACCTGTGTAGAGCCATCCTGGATCCCTCCCGGGGACCAGGCTTAGCCTCCAAGCCCCACCCCCTGGAAGAATAATTCCTGCTGTGACCTGCGGTCACAGATCAGAGAAAAAAGTAGGGGATACAGGCGGGGACTCGCCTGCATGGTGCCTTCCTTCCTCCATGGGAAGATGCCTCATGGGCAAAGTATCCCTGGCTGGAGCGCCTCTCCAGCTGCTGATTCAGTTGTGGCAGCTTCTCTGAGCACTGGCCTTCTTCAGTGGGGGAAGCCAGCAGTCAGCAAAGTGTTCCTGGCTCAGGGCCATGCTGCCTGGGGAATGCTGGGAGTTGTAAGACTTTTTTCTGTCGAAACATGCATAGGATTACACCTTTCGCCTCTGGAGCATCTTGTAAAATGGCATTATTGTTTTTCTAACATTGGGTGTCTATATGCAAGCAGTTTCCATCAGTGGGTAAACACTTTAGGGTACCTAATGCATCTTTGTGATTGTAATATATTTAATGATCTCAACCATAATACAGTTATTAAAATGTTGCTATAATTACGGTATGTAGTCCATTTTTCTAATAGAGAGGCTGCAACATGATTTATTAGCAACAAAATATTTCATTTCCCCCCTGACACATTTAATGTTTATGTTAAATTATGTGTACTCTGTTACATCTAAATTTCTAACGTAGATCATGATTTTTGAAAAGAAAGTATAAACAATCCTTTTTGTATAAGGAAACATTCACAAGTTAGTTTTAGTGTAAGGGCCTTTTACAGTACAATCCTAAGTAAATTTACAAAGAGGTAAGTCCCATGTTTTTGGTGGGGCTTACTCTTTGGTAAGTGTGTTTAGGACTGTGATAAAGCCCTTATGGCAACAGTTTATAAAGGAGAGGCAGAACTTAATTTGTGTCAGGCCTCACCATATCTTGACATTTGTTGTTGTTGTTGTTTTGCTAAAAGTGCCCCTGAGTGGCTCACAGTGCATTTCCCTCATTACTTAATAACAGAGAGAGTCCAGCTATCAGGAATTTGGGGTGGGGGAGCTGCCAGAGCAGAATGTGGTGTTTCCAGGCAGACTCGAGCTCCTGCATCTCTCTTCCTTGACGTTAAGCACTGGAGAAAGTTATGTTCAAGACAGCTTTGCCTCATCTGTAGCCTCCATCATATGTAGCAGCTGCACTCTTGCACTGCTATCACCAGAGGAATACAGTGCTGGCAGGTAGATGGGCTGCACACAGGATATGGATCTTTAAAATTGGACATACCCTGTTTTGTACCATTGCCACAAGTAAGGACATTCTTATAGCCTGGGACGTAGGTATTTAATCCAGCCCTGACATATCCTTTATTGAAGGAAATAGGCTTTTTGACCACAAAGGTCCACAAGGGGATTTAACAATGTTAAAAAGCAATATTCAACAGAACCATAACAAGAAACTACAGAGAGTTAAAAGTCTGGGGCAAAAGTGACAACATTCATAGTAGCAGAAAAACGAAGAGACAATCTGAATTGACTCAAATTTGCAGTTTGAAGTATTTTATTGATTGATTTGATTTGATTTGGGCTCTGCCTTTCTACCAAGAAAATGGCACTCAGGGTACTCAAGAAAGGAACAAATGGTACAAGCAGTGAGGAGGAATTGCATTGGTAGACATTATAGTATGCAGCTAAAGCAGAAGAGAAGCGGTCACCATGGAAGTTCCCACAACAGCATTCAAATGTATTTCCTCTAGAAAACTGAATGTAAACTCATTGGGATGGATGCAGGCCTAGTCATACTTTGAGTAGACCCACGGAAATCACTGGGGCTTAAGTTAGTCATGATTAACTGAAGTCTCAGTAATTTCAGTGGGTCTACTCTGACTAGGTCTGGCTCCAACCCATGGGCAATATTACTGAGGTGACCCTGTTTCTACGTCAGGTGTTCAAACCTGTAGAGAGCCTGGCTGTTTTTTCTGATTAATGTATTATTGCATTGTGCATTTGGAATATGGGAATACTGAGATGGGAGGACCAGTGGAGATGTGTTTTAGGCATGCCTGGAGTGAAAGGGCTTTACAGACCATGTAGTTCAAAGAGACAAGTTCAAAGAGGTGAAGCAGGAGAATAATGGTAGGCAGAAAATGACATGTCCAAGTTCACATATCAGATCAGCAAACAAGGTGGGATTGGATCTTTAGGTGCCTGACTCCCTGATAAGGGGCCTAACCACTAGACTGCTTTGCCTTATATTAGCTGCTTTGCCTTCTGCTGACGCAGCAGTTAAATAATGGATGGTGCGTGCTTGAGTGCTCCGCTGTAGCTTTGTGTCTTTCTGTATTGCCTGTTTAATATTCCATTTCAGTTTAGCCAAAGATGAAGCATCTAAAATGCCTATATCCTTTTAGGAGCTGTTTTCACTGAGGTGAATCCTTGCGATGACTCTTTATAAGCACTGAACTGCACATAAATATGAAAGGAGACGAGGGAAGGGTGGGGGTGGAGAAGAGAGCATAGAGGGTGTTTAAAAACAAACATATTCTGTGGGTTTTTTTGCTCCCTTTTATCAGCATAGCAACGAAGTATCTCCTCTTTCTTTCCTCTCCACCCTGGGGGAATCTGGTGGGGAAAGCACCCCAGTTTGGATCATTGCAATGGACATGTAGCAGGGAAGCCAAGAAAAGGGATTTCTTTGAGGCTGTAATATCAGGGGCCAGAGGGTGTTGTGTGGGAAGCAAGGGCAGGAGCAGAGCTGCCGAGGAACCAGTGTATAGTAATGCACACAGATGACATTGATAAATGGCTCCCTTAAGCCAGCATCTGCAGCAAATTGTCAGACTGAGAAGAGTTCCCAGCATACCCTATTCCTCTGTGTGAATGAAATCTCTGTTGAGCCATTATTTACCCATCTACCTGTGAAATGTGGGGAGATAGGATTCATTGCCCTAGTGCAGGTTTGATTTGATTTTGCTTTAATATACTGTGTGTATATATATGTTTATTTCTTTTTCTTGTGTCGCCTTCTGTATTGATGGATAGTGGTTAGCCTGTTTCTGATTAGCCACATAGCTCTTTGGGGTGGGGTGGAGGGGGAGGGAGGGAGGGAGGGAAAGTAAAGGCTAAGTAGTTTTCTGGGTAAAGGACTGGCTTTCTAAGGTCTGGAATCCTGTTTCCACCAAATGAAATGAATTTAATGGTCTTGACTGTGTTCTTTGTAGTTGGGAGAATGCACTCTTAAGCAAGATAAGTACTAAATATATTCTCAAGGCTATTCCCCCCCCCCTTGAATATAAAGAACTGAGAAAGGAAGAAAATGTGCATTTTAACCATTCATTGTCTGACTATCAATAATTCATGGGAAATATGTAAAACACATCCATTTTTCTGAAAGGGTGTCATTTCTTTCCTAGTACTTCACCATGGTTAGCTGTGAGAATCGGCATGGCAAAAATGTATTTATTTATTATTTTTATTTATTTATTTATTACATTTATACCCCGCCTTTTTTCCTGCAAGGAACCCAAGGCGGCTTACATAATCCTCCTCCTCCTCTCCATTTTATCCTCACAACAACCCTGTGAGGTAGGTTAGGCCGAGAGTCAGTGACTGGCCCAAAGTCACCCAGTGAGTGTCATGACCGAGTGGGGACTAGAACCCGGATCTCCTGAGTCCCAGTCCAACACTCTCACCACTACGCCACACTACGCCTTCTGCCACAAGATTGCTCACTCACACTCAGTTATAAAATCCCATTTCTAGCTGGATTGTCTTCCTATTGCCTAGTGCACTAAGGTTATTTTGAAACAGAGTTAAAACATACTTTTCTACCTTCCCCCTTTTTTCTTTTCTTTCTTTTTTTTACAATTTTCAAAAGATCACCAGCATACATGCCCAGTCCTCATTTATCCAACTACAGGGAGTAAAGAGCGGCAGCACTGAATCCTGAGAGAGCAGTCATATGGGAAGGACATCTATATATTGGCTAGAGCAGTGAGGAAGCTCATGCCTCCCTTTATCACAGTATACCAACGGATCCTGTCAGGAAGTCTAAGCCTGCTAGAGCAATCAAAACACAAGAGGCCCTAATTTGCTAGAGCCCTTCGACTTTCTTTACATACTGCAGCTTCTTTCCCTCAGACATGTGCACTAAAACTTTAAACCTCTTTTCTCTTTTGTCTCCAAGCTAACAACAGCTCACCTGGATAGGATTGTCCCTGGCTCTGTGAATGTAGCAATTAAGCCTAACCCCTAAGACAGCAGCCTGCTGGGTTGCCTGGCCGCTTGCATTTATAAGAGCTGGTAAAACAGAGCAGTTCAGAATTGTCTTGCTTCTAAAGCTTGTCATACATTACTATGAAGGGCAGATTTCTGGGTAGACGTTCACCGATTCTTGAGGTGACTAAACCTTTCTGAGCTTTAGCAGTAAACTTTCTAGATTTGCTGTGAGTGGTGACAACTCCCACAAAAATCTGACTTCCTATGGATACTTTGTGTGACTAGTCCTATAGTTCCATTATTTTTTTAAAAGGGATACATGTCCACTGCTATTGTCTTCTCAGTATTTTGCATTTAAAATTGAATGTTGCACACTTCATCCGCATAGTCTGAAGGCCTTCCAGAGCATTTAGATAACCAGATGTTCCAGTAAACAAAAGTGCTCTCTATAGAGGCTACAGTCCAGGGCATCCAGAAGTCACACTGATCTAATCATCATACCATTCATTGACATGAGGCATGCACTGAATTCAGATAATCAGTGATCTCAGGTAACTGAAATTTATTCATTCATTTATTACATTTCTATACTGCCCAATAGCCAAATCTCTCTGGGCAGTTTACAAAGATTAAAAATCTTTAAAATACAATATTGTACATATTTTAATCATTTTAATCTTGTAATTGTTTTTAATTCCATTATTGTAACTGCTGCTGCTAGCTCTGCTGTTTGTTTTTAATCTGTGGTTTTAAATTTTATATTTTATATTGTGTTTTATGATTTTAACTGTTGTAAACCGCCCAGAGAGCTTTGGCTATTGGGCGGTATAAAAATGTATTAAATAAATAAATAAATAAAATATTATAAAAACTATTTACATACAAACATATATACAAACATATAAACAAACAAGACACACACACAGACATATATAAACAACTGAAAGGTGACATAAACATTCTTAAATGAATAAATTAGCACTAATGAAAATGTACTCTGCACATGTTCAGATGTCTGCTTTCTGTTGTTACTTCACCTCTTCCAGACATTGAACCCCTGCATCGAAAACAAATACTGGGTCTGAATTCTGGCTGACAGCAAGCTCTAGGATAGAAGCTGCGGTTCTGGCATTACCTTGGATACTCAGATTAGCTCAGGTGGAATTGAAGAGAGATCTTGATCTATCTCTGTTTTCTTGATTTGTTCACGTTATCCAACCATAAAGGTATATTTAGGCCAGATTTCTGCCTCAGGCTATGGAAAACATCATCTGAACAGTTTAACAGTGGCTTCTCCATTTTAACATAGGTCATAGGATATCCCAGGATGAGTATTTCATATGGAAAAGAGTGTTGCATATCCTTTTTAACACATGCAATGGATTCTTTAAGTAGAATGCAAAGCTTACAATGAAGCTGAATGCAACTGGCTCTATAGCTGTGGAATAATAAGAGGTGGCTCAAACTAGCTCTGAGCAGCTATTTAGAAATAGTTCACACTACGATATATGGCCCATTTTGTGCCCACCCAGCATCTGATAAATCAGTGGCAATACTGGCCACAAACCAACTCAGAGTGAAGCTTAGCCCCATTGATTTCAGTAGAACTTTTAAGTACAGTAATACCTTGGATTGCAAGCATAATTCGTTCCGGAACTGTGCTTGTAATCCAAAACACTCTTATATCAAAGCAAAATTCCCCATAAGAAATTTGTACACATATTTTAATTTAAGCTGCAATAAAGAATGATAGTGTAAAGTCTTCATTTTTCTTGACTGTACTACAGTACTTGTATTGCAAGATGTTGCCTGTTTATCAAGTCAAAATTTATTTAAAATTTTTGCTTGACTTGCAAAACGCTCTCAGACCAAGTTACTTGCAATCCAAGGTATTACTGTACATAAGACTATTCATTTTGTTGTTAGTGCCTGTGTACGGATTTTTGCCTCTTATGGCTTCCAGTACAGCTATTATCCAGGACATTAACTAAGACCATTTACAATTATTTTTGCTATTAGCCATCACAATTTAAAAGCTGGTAAGCCAAGAGAGTGAGAGGATGTCATTGTATGATCATCTGTTTTGTGTGTTTTTCTCCTAATATAAATTCTGATAAGAAGTCTATCTGTTTGAAGCTGTGTGCTTAAAAATATCTTGTTCCTCACATCAAGATACTTGTGCCATCATTCCTTAAACTTCTTAAATGCCTTTCTCAAGAGACTCAAAAGCAACTTACAACAAAATTAAAACATGCAAAAATTTAAATGGCTACGGTCGCAATCCTATGGGGATACCCGTAACCCGCTGAACTCTGAAGATTACGGGCATCCTATACAGGGTGGGAGGAGCGCGGAGGCAAAGGTCACCTGCATGCTCCTCTTGCCCTGCAAAGCAACTAGATGGATGATTTCGGCTGTCTAACTATGGCGCTTTGGACAGGGAAGGAAGGAGGCTGAGGCACCACCAGGATATCTTGTATCTTGGCGGTGCCTGTCTCCTCCCCTCCCCACCCCCTGCCCCCCAACTCCTTCTCCAAGGTCACTTTTGCAACCTCGGAGAAGCAGCCGGTGTGGTTCTTTCTTTCTTTTTTTTTAAAAAATATTTCTATGTGAAACAAACACATACTATCAAACATATAACAATTAACAAAACAAAATAGACCTCCGATTTTCTTCTACAGCAAATATAGGTACAGTAATACCTTGGATTGCAAGTAACTTGGTCTGAGAGCGTTTTGTAAGACAAGCAATTTTTTAAATTTTTTTTGACTTGATAAACAAGCAAGGTCTTGCAAGACAAGTGTAGGGATGTAACTGCTCGCCTCGAGCGGGCGTAGCGTGCCGAAATCGGCCTCACTTACGCCTGCCAGAGTCTCGCTTTGATATAAGAGTGTTTTGGATTACAAGCACGGTTCCGTAACGAATTATGCTTGCAATCCAAGGTATTACTGTAACAATGATTTTTCTTACTCGATAATCAGAATGAGAAATCTCTTTCTTCCCGTTGTCCCAAATTCACTTATTATTCCATGAACCCACAAACAAACAAATCATTATTTGCAGCCGGTGTGGTTCTTTCTGCACCAGCTGTGTGGGGGAGCAGGATCTGAGCACAGAATCCCAGCTCTGACACTGAAGCTATTTTCCAACCTTGGAGCTGGGACTCCAAAAAATCCTATGGCCCTCTAGATGCTGTCTGGGGGCCATAGGATTGCACTGTAAAACAATTATCTCCTAAAATATAACTACCTCATAAAACAACTTAAGTATCAGTGGCAACCATAAACAGTTCAACTGATGCATTACACTGCTCATCATATACCATCAAATGTCTGGGAATGGAGGAAAGTCTTAACCTGGTGCTGAAAATATGGCAACGTTGACAACCTCCCTTCTGGGTGGGAGGCACCTGGAGGAGGGCCTCAGATGTTGATCACAAGGTTAGGGTAGTTACATACCAGGAGAGGTTCTCTGTCAGGTATTGCAGTCCCAAGCTGTATAAGGTTTTGTAGGTTAAGACCTGTACAACAGAGATCTAATATTCACCCCTGAGGAATTGAATGTGTTCACAGTCAATTTATAAAAGGAAATTGCTTTGCATGGGCTACTGATGACAATTCCCATTTTAGTAGTGCTGCTAATTCATTTCAGCATTATTCATAGAAAGGTAGTGACCCAAAAGGTAGTGACCCTACATAAGGAAAACACCTTGACTTCTCTTAGTACACTTTCACTGCTGCATCCCTTCCACCTGGGCCAAGGTGATCCAGGCTGAAGGATTACCTGCTGATGCTCAGCATCCATTTATACCGGACCCCCGCAATGTTTGGTACCATTGCTTCTAGGAGCGATGGCAGTTCTCACAGTTGCAGGAAGCTTATGTGAAAAATTCTTGAGTGGCCAGAAGTTTGAGCTATCATGGATTGTGGCAGTGCTCTGTTACAAGAAAACATCCTTTTGTTATTAAATGATGATATAGATACGTACATTTGAGTTAACTATGATTGAAAGGGAAAGAAATGTGGGTATAAGCTCATAAGGTCAGTCACTCAATATCCCTAGTGCAGCCTTCCCCAACCTGGTGCCCTCCAGATATGTTGGTCTTCATCTCCCATCAGCCCCAGCCATCATAGGCAATGGTCAGGAAATGCTTGGACTTGTAGTCCAAACATCTGGAGGCCACCAGATTGGGAAAGGCTGCCCTAGTGCAACAGAGTTATGGGACAGAGCCGCAATCATTTTTGCAGGGTGTGGGTATCAGATCGGGACAGAAGGGTAGGATCAAATTTGAAATTTTATTTTAAGATGGCAGCTTAGAGGCTAAACAACAAGTAGCTTGGCATTGTGTGCTAGTTTTTGAAACTGTAAATAACAGCTGTGGGAAGAATTGGGAACATGGTGCGGAGGGAGGTTTTTTAAACCATTTCTCCCTGTGCTGCAGCCCCAAAGAAAATTGCCTCCCCAAACAGCTATTTGTATTGGAAAGGAAACTGCTGGGAATGCCAGTGGCAGCCTCCCTTCCATGCCAAAGCTTGTGTGTGTGTGTGTGTGTGCGCCTCTCTCTGTGTGTGGATTTTTGTTAGGACCCCATCACAGGGGTAAAGGAACCCATTTCTTTGCTGTGGTTCCAATCCTGGTTGGTCCCTATGAGGGAAGAAGGCTTATTGGAGGTCCAAATTAGTTGATCACTGTGTTTGTAGTTCAATATTGGCCATAAGCACGAAGAGAAATGCAAAAATACAATACAAAAACTGATTAATATCTTACAGATTGTTTCGAAGGGCAAGAGATAGTTCAGCCAAAATTAGTTATTACAGTGATCATGGCAGCAGTTCACAACATGGGATTCAATAAAAATGGCACAGGGCTTAGATAATGCTTGGTAAGACATATGTTGCTCAATTAAATAATATTTGACATCTTATTTGCTAACAAAAGATTACTGATTTGACAGTCTGACCAATTTCCCTTATCCGATAGCAACTAGGGAAGAAGCGGGTTCTAACTGATATGTGAATGAGGCATTTGGCTTACGCTGGCTCAGCTTGTCTGAGCATGGAAAACTAAGCAGGATCAGGCCTGGTTATTACTTGGATGGGAAACCCCTCCTCTAGTTTCCTGCATTGAGCAGGGGGTTGGACTCAATAGCCTTGTAGGCTCCTTCCAACTCTATGATCTATGAAATCTATAAGATCCTCAGTTTCTCCTGTGCCACAAAAACATAGACAGACATCCAAACAATGACAATTTTGTTTTTAATGGCTTATGATCTGTGTGGATATGCTGTTAACTGCCTTAGAACCCACTTTGTGGGGTGGGGGAAGGATATGCAGTTTCAATAATGAATCCGTCAATAGCTCACCAGAAGGAAGAGATGGCAAAATGAAGTGGGAGAACAGAGATCAGAGGGCCAGGAAGGTGAGGCCATTGGAGGACTAGGAGCAGAGGTCCAGGAAGGTAGGGACGCTGAAGATTTACAATGCAATCCTATGCGTGTCTACTCAGAAGTAAGTACCATTAAGTTCATGAGGACTTACTCCCAGATACATTTGTATATGATGGCAGCCTGTGATGTAGGCACGAACAAGAAACACACCAGAAGGCATTTGTGAAATAGGCTATCTTGAATTCTGCAGTGCAGTTGGCCCTAGTGCAACAACGAGCCTCAGGCTTGTGTGCAACCCCTCCTCTGGTGTAGCCACGAGGAGGAGTTCAGAAGATTTCACTCCTGATTTAGATTAACTGTAGTTGGTTGTGTCATCCAAATCTGGACAAATGTAGTTAAATGTTTACTTAATTTTAATATGAAAGAAAAGATGGAAGGTCAAGAAAAGGAATTTCAGCTAAACATTAGGGAGACCTTCCTGACAGTACAACAACAACAACTGATTCACAGTGGAACGGGCGGCCTCTCCTTCATTAGAGGGTTTTAAGCAGAGGTGGGATGGCCACCTATCAGGGATGCTGTAGCAGTAGATTTCCCTGATCAGCAAGGGGTTAAGTGAGATGGTTTTTGAGGTCCCTTCCAACTCCCTGATTCTATGGAAGTCAGGTGTAAAGCAAGAGAACTTGTACCTAGGCTGAACAGGGTCAACCATTTCCTTAAAGTAGCATGCACATCATGTACTCCGCCTCCTCTCCACAGGCACTGCAATTTAAAGTTAAAGAGCACTGGCTGGCTGTGTAATGCCTGTTGACACTCAGAAGTCTGCCTTCTAATTGTGTCAGTGTCAGTGAAGTGTCAATAAAGAACAAAGGCAATAATCAATCCAAGCCCTAATTAAAGACAGTGGTGCCAGGAAGTTAGAGGGAATTGAACTCCTTTATATACGCACTCCACTAAATAGACAAGTATTCTTTAGAGCAATTCAGTTTTCCACTCCATATCACCCTAACTATGATAGCAAGCAACAGTCCCTATGGTTCAGTGCTTGGTTCTGAGGATCAGATTAGCTGTGATTTCATAGATTTCATAGATCATGGAGTTGGAAGGATGATGGAAGTTGTATCTGTTTAAAGCACAAAACTGCCCCGATTGTATAGAAAGAGGGTGGGGAAAAGCAAAAGGAGTTCAGAACCCTTCCCTGCCTACTTTTGACCTCTCCACCACTTCTTTTCCCAAACTGAGCTCTGATCCTGGAAATGTGCTTGACAGGAGAAACACAGTTTAGACAAGGCCCTTCCTCCGGAACATGCGCAACAGTGGGCAGGGAGAATTTTGCGGGTGTGGGGGAAGGAGGAGAGACATCTGGGGACCCAAGGTTGGGGACCACTGCCTTATACCTTTGGTTTCTCTTGACAGCTCGCCTTTTGACAGTTGTCAAGAGAAACCAAAGTGGGGGGAAAACAATTTGAAGCCTCTTTTGGGCAATGCCACAGTTGGTACTTGCCACACCTTTGCATCAGGCACCTCACCATCCCGCCCCCAGGGCATTGCCCCAGCTGAGGCTTCAAATGCCTTTTGCAGTTTCTGAAAAAGGGGTTAAAATGCAAAAAAGCTGTGGTGGCCAAAAATGGCTGTGGTGGCCAAAAGTCACACCAGCAGTGGGCGGGGGGAGGCAGTACCAGCTACCCCAAAGTGTTGCTTGGACACTTGTGGGCAGCTGGTCCTGGCGGTGGCCAGTGCAAGCTCGGGAAGGGTGGCAGGGGGTCACTGATGGCTGGACTTAACCCACGGTGGGATCGGTTGTCCGGGTTCAGACACCACGACAACCCACTGTGGGTAAAACAACCACTAGAACAGTCCATGAGTTCTCAGGGTGGATTGTTTGAAGAAGAAAAAAAAGCCACTGTGGTTAACCAGGGCTGATTTCGGTCAACACAACGACCAACTATGGTTTGCTGCCCATGGTGGGTTGTTGTGCCATGTGAACCAGGTCATTGAGCAATCAAGCAACTATTTCAGCACACACCCCTTGCAATCAAGCAGCTCTTAGGGCACGCCTCTTTTTTGAAACCACACAGCTGAGCATACTGCCTCTCAGGTTCACTTTTCTCCTTGTCTTTCTCCTGTGGAGCTTCTTATAGAAGTCCTTGTCTTTTCTACCTGTAGATCTCAACTCCCAAACTCCTGTTAGTTCTCCCTGTTTGCTGATCAGTGAGCGCAGTCCAACATCTAGGGGGCTCCAGGTTGGGGTAGACTGCCTTACATCACTGTGCTTCAAGCACATCTCCCCCATTCCAACTCACTACCCCAAATCTCACCTGCATCCATTTTATCTAAAGAAAGAAAAGACTCCCAATCCCCACTTTATACATGAATGGGGCAGACTGCTGTATCTTGCCTTGCTTGGCCCTAACTAATCCGCCTCTGATGTGCCCATTCCTTGAATCCTGACCTGTCCTTCTAGTTCCCTTGTACCTTCCTAGGGCTTTACAACGTAGCAGACGGTGTCAGCTTCCCATTTTGTGCATGTGGCTCTATTCAGATTGAAGAATTGTTGCAATTATATCCAACATTGTAGCCACAGTGGGGTCTGTGGAAGCTTGGCCTCTTCTCTGAATTCTCAGCTGGTTTTTTGTTTTGTTTTTTATAAGTAGTAAGCTTCTAGCCCTTTTACCTATGGAGATATAAGGAAAGTGTGCAGGCAGTATTCTGTTCAATAAGCAGCAAATCTGCTTCCATCTTCCAGTTTTTCAGCCAACGAGTGCAAAGTCACAGGGGTGAATTTCACTGCAGTTCTGGCTTGCCAGAATATTTATGACTTGGCTTTGTTCCTTTGCTCTCAGCGGGCCATACATATGGGCTCCAATATATCCTTAGGCCCCTCAGCACAGAATTTCTGGTGACACCACAGTTTTGCACCAGCACACGGGAAGATCTGCTGCTACTTATACAATATGCCAGTTTTGTGATACAGTGAGAAACTTTGCACATTGCTTTTGTTGTAATGTATGGTTAGGTCCTGATTGTGTTTTTCTCTGTTAAAGAAGTGTGCTCCTTTCCTTAGCCGTTAGAATGAACACAATGATGGTGATTAGACTTCTTTTCCTTCCAACAGTCAACCGTTTGCTGTATTATGACAGTACATTTCTCTGTATGGTCCTGTGTATTTACATGACCATGATTTCAGTATGAATGTAGACTCTTTCATGGAATCTGTGATTTCTGGGGTTTCTGCTTTCATTTTTGAGGTGCAAGTTTCTAGCCCTTATGCTAAAAAGGCAGGGGGGACATTGAAAATGTACTAAGACAAATTCTACTCAAGTCTTTAATTAGCTAGAATCTGAGTTGGAGTTATTATTTATTTCATTTTTATACCACCCAATAGCCGAAGCTCTCTGGGTGGTTCACAAGTTGATTCACTGGTTCCACTTAGCACAGTATCCATGGTATCCAGTTTCTGTTCCCATTTCCTAACATACATGCCTGTCATTCCCACCATGACTCTCCCTGCCTCCCCCCTCCCACCCCTGACTGTCCATTTACACTAGCTCTACACAGGAAACCCAGGAAACACTTCCCAGTTTGCATAATTTGGGATAGCTTTTTTTTTAGTGCTGAGCCCTAGGCCCTGACAATTTTATGTCCAAGAGACAAATCTAGCTAGAGATCATTTAACTAAATGCTGTTTCAGATTTAAGGCCAGTTAAGTTTACATCTCTTTTGGGTGGCAGATGAATAAAATATCTACAATTACATTTCTAGCTTTTGAGGAAATTTGCCCAGTTTTGTTTCTTTGCTCTCAGTGGGCCATGCATATGACCTTCATGCTTTACTGCAGCATGACGGAACTGTGTTGCTAGTAGTAACAGAATGTTTACTTTAATCAAAAAGGTGCCAAAAACTTTGCTGCAAACTTCAGAACACAGCAGTCATATTTGTAGCAAAAACAGACTTATGCTTTGACATCTTAGGGCCAAACAACACGTTATGCATAGTGTGTAGCTAAGGGTTGTCTTACACTTTACTCTTGTGTAGGTGTGTGTGGCCCCAATTTGGATCAGGACCATGGCATGCAGGTAAGGTAGGGTTAAATCTTCCCTCATTCATTTTTCCGGAAATCCCTGTGTGTGTGTGTATGTGTGTGTAGGGGTTAAAAGAAGAAGAAAAATGTCTCAATTACAGGCTTTTTTCTTTTTTTTAACCCCCTTCAAGGCAAAATTTCAGGGACAAAACGGATGGGTGGAGGTGGTCCCAATCCAATTTGGGGTCACACACACTTGCACAAGAGTAAAACATGGAGATGTGAAGGCCTGGAAAAAAATAGGAAAAAATGGTTTTTTTCTGAACTTTTCCATTTTTTTTCACAGACCTTCACATCTCTAGTAAAATGTAAGACAACCCTTAGCTACATGTTTAGCGTAACATGTACTCTGGCTCTTAGAGACAAATGGCCTGATTCAGAATGGGAGATTTGTGTATGGGTAGCAGAGATGATCCTCTGGTCCCTGTTGAACTGGCGAGGTGAGCCTTTTGATGTGGATGACATTGTATGCCCCCATTAGGGGCTCACTAGTTACAACTAGCTGCATGTGACAAGGGCTGGGTTGGGGTCTCAGGCTGCAATCCAGAGAAATGTATGATTAGGTCCATCTGTACATTGGAGCATTTGCTCCTCCTACCCCCACTTCTGTAAAACAACTCACACAACAAATCACATTTGAAAATCAGGGGAATCTTTGTCAGTTGTTCAAAGGAAAAAAGATACATCAGCACCCAAGCCCTGCAGCACAGCTAAAATGGCTCTTTGGATTCTTGCCTAACGTGATGTGAGCAGGTCTGAGCCTCCAGTGTAGGTTGCACAACATAGATTTGACTAATTTGTCTATCAAATACATAAGGACTCGAATTTACGATGGATAAAACATTTTCTCTGCCTACCAACTCAACTGCATTCTATTTAGGAAGCAGAATTTTTAGCTTCTCCTTATGCAATAAAATAGTGCAGATAATCTCTGTCAAAAACCATTTTGTTTGAGACAGAACAACTGGATTTTGGATAAACTTTACACTTCATCAGCTATCTTATTTGTCTGAAACAACATTAAACACGTTTACAATTAACTTGACCATAAGCAATCATTTTAAAGCTGCTCTTTAATAAAAAAGCAAGGCTGTATGTATGACTTATTTAATGAAGGTGTGTGTATTTGTCGGGTGGGGGTGGGCAGTGCTTCAAAGCTCCTCTTGCTTTGCTTCCTCCTTTTCTTCCTCCTTTCCCTCCTTTGAACAGCTGTTTTTGTGACCATTGGTAAAATTTAGCCTTCAAGGGCTCTTTGCCACCTGGATAATTATAACTTTTATAGCTGTTTTAGAACATTTCCCTCAAAGGCAAAGAGAGATAACTTAGGTAAATGACCTATAATTTTAGGCTGTAGATCTTTCACCCTGGCACATGTTCAAGATAGTCCTTCAGAATGCGAGGGTGGGAGGGAAGACATTTGCCTGAAAAATCAAAGCAGCTATTTCCACAGGTAGTTATCCAACTTTCCAAGGCCTGTTTGAATGGTGACATTCCAATACTACTTTTGAGCCGTAAAAGTAATGGACAAGTTTCTGTAGATTCTCCCTTCCTCTGAAAATGGTTATACGTTCTACATTCTACATCTAGAATGCACATTTGGCAAAATGCACATATATCTCATACTAGTGTTGTTAGCTTTTATTTTGGCAATGCATCTGTGGTGTCAACAGCTGCATGGCAATGTAGAGGAGAACTAGTGTGGCACAGTAAATATAGTGATAGATCTGGGCTAGGGAGATCCAAGTTCAGATCCCTGCTTAACCGTGAAGCTCATTTGGTGCACTGGGCAAATTGCTTCTCTCAGCTTAACCTGCTGCCTCACGAGGTTATTCTAAAGGAGGGGTAGGCAACCTTTTGAGGGTGGGGTCCACATTGGCTCCTGTAGAATCATTTTTTTGGGGGGGTCACATTGAGTGGGCAGGGCTGGTAGTGAGTGGGGCAACAGTAGGTGGGGCCAGGACACACACATTGGCCTGGTTCGTGCAACACGACAACCCATCGTGGGTAAATAGCCATGGTTGGTTGTCATGTCGTCTGAACCCAGCTTGGTTTACCTATGGTGGCTTGTTTTTCCAAGCTAGCCACCCTGAGATCCCATGGGCTGATGCAGGGGTGGTTTTACCCACGGTGGGTTGTTGTGTCATCCTGAACCCGGATGACCAAACTCACCGTGGGGAAAATCCAATGGCGAGCGAGGCACGAGCACGAGTCAAGAGTGGCAAAAAACCTTGCTGCTCTCAGCAATCTCTCCTGTGCCCAAGCGGCACATTGGAGGGGTTGTTACCAGCTGGCTTTAAAAAAAAAAAAAAGGCACCCAAAATGAGTGCATTTTTTTCGGGAAAGCAAAGGGGGAAAATGGCTATTTGGAGCCTCTCTGGGTCAATGTCCAGGGTTGGTATCTGCTGTACTATGACAGCAGGTATCCTCCAGGACGTTGACCTAGCCGAGGCTTCCCTTTTTTGAATCCATGCAAATGCGAACCTCCACACTTGCTCAAGTCTGACTATTAAAATAAAATATTTGCCAAAAAAAAATGGTGCACATTTGGGGTGCAAAAAAGGGGGGTGGCCAGCGGTGACAGCCCCTACAATGTGCTGCTTGGGCACGTTGGAGGGGCTGTCACTGGCTGTCAAATCAGAGATCGCGAAAGGTGATCTCTGAAAAACGGGGGGTGGGAATTAAAAGGGGAAAAAGCAAAAAACAAATGGCTTGCAATTGCAGTGAGGAGACAAGTCGGTCCTGCTGTGGTGTCCCCTGGGATACTGGCTGGAGGACCGAAGGGGAGGGGGAGAACAACCCACAGTGAGCCCAATTGTTTGTCAGGCACACCGTGGTTTGTTCTCAAAACAAACAACCAAGCTTATTGCCAATGAGATTTAGCGTGATGTGCGAACCAACCCACTGTGTGATCCTGATAAACATAACTGTTTCCCTGATTGGCTGATTATGTGTATGCCCATAGAGCTCTAAAATAAAGGAAAAGATTACTTTTAAAAAAATTGGCAAGGCTTTTGTTCTTAAACACAGGGACAGAAAGGTGGGATAAAAACCTTTTAATAAATTAATAACAAAACTTGCACAGCAGGCAAGAATTCAGCAGCTGAAGCTTTTCTCAAATGGATGGAGAAAAACTCAGTTGATCATGTGATTTCTTTCACTCTTATATTTTGTGTTTCTCCTTTCCTCCAAGGAGTTTGGGGTGGCATTCATGGAGTTATCCCATTTTCTCCTCACAAAAATGGTGAGGTAGGTTAAGGTGAAAGACAGTTCCTTGCCAGAGGGCATAGACAACTGGTATAAAACTCAATCTCAGGAAATGCTTAAGCCAGGGGTCTCCAACCTTTTCGGACCCATGGGCACATTTTGGAATTTGAGAAAGTGCTGTGGACACCACTACAAAATGGCTCCCACAGTGGATGTGGCTAGTCACATAATGGCTGCCATGGGGGCCTGGCTAGTCAAAGTGAGCTAAAGAGGAACAGGAAACAGTGAGGCTCAAGGCTGGGAGGGAGGGACTGAGGGGGAAATAGTAAGGCAAAGGGGTAGCAGGAAGAGAAAGAGCAAAGCTAGAGGCTGGGATGGAGGAGAAATAGCAAGGTAAAGAGGTGGAGAGAGAAATAGTGAAGCTATAGGCTGGGAGGGAGGGGGATACAGCAAGGCAAAGGGGTAGAGAAAGAGCAAGGCTAGAGGCTAGGAGGGGGAGAAACAGTGAACTAAAGAGATGGGGAATAGATTTCATAGATCTTATAGAGTTGGAAGGGGCCTACAAGGCCTTTGAGTCCAACCCCCTGCTCAATGCAGGAAACTAGAGCAAGGGTCTCCCATCCAAGTAATAACCAGGCCTGACCCTGCTTAGTGAGGGTAGAGGCTAGGAGGAGGGGGAAATAGCAAGGCAAAGGGTTAGAGGGGAGAGAAAGAAGACTACTCTCATGTTTTCCAAGGTTTTCATTAAAAAAAAACCCAAAATACTTTTTTAAGGGGGCAGGGAGTGGAGAGCTTCGTGGGGCACCATTGGAGGTGCCTGCAGGTGCTGTGTTGGGGACCACCAGCTTAAGCAGTCCTCACAATGCAAATGTGAAAGCATCCAACCCAACAACATGTTACGTAGTGGAAGCACTAGCAGCATGGACGACTGCAACTAGAGGTACTTGCAGATGAGGCTTTTATTGTGCAATCACCCTACCTCACGCATGGAATTTTACTCTGGGTCCAGACATTGTAGGCTCCCATTTGTAACCCTCCTGTGTTTTCCCACCTCTTCTTATAATACTGCAATACTACTACTACTAAAATAATAATACTGCAATGTGCTCTGTGTGACGCTGCATTCGAAGAGCATCTGTAAACTTCAGCCAGTTCAGAATGCAGCTGTAAAATGTCTGACCAGAGACAGTTATTCAGAGCATGTGACTGGCTTCTGATCTCCAGATGTTTTGGACTTCAACTCCCAGAAGCCCCTGCCAGCATGCCCAATGCTCAGTGATGCTGGGAGTTGTAGTCCCAAACATCTGGAGACCTACTTTCTGCCCATCCCTGCTCTAAAAGACCACCTCCTCCCACATCAGGCTGCACGCTAGATGGTTCATCGCCACCATCTGCAGTTTGGTTGGCAGGACACATGAGGGGGCATTTGCTGCTGCGGCTGCTGCTGCACCTAGACTGTGGAATGCCCTGCCCTGGGAGAGATTCATCTGGCCTTCTCTCAGATAACTTTTCACTCAAACCTGAAGACCTTGTTCAGACAGGAGTTTGACCTGCTGGGGGTTTGATCTTTTCCCCCACACCCGACCTTGACAGCCTGTTAAGTTATTTTTGATAACTTACTGATTTGTTGATATAGGCTCCCCTGATTGACTCTAATTGAAGCAGAAAGGCACAGTATATCTATAGATATAGAGAGTATGCATGTGCATGTGTAAAAAGTAAGTAAACAAACCATGCATTCATACATACCTGGGAAGAACTGTATTAACAGATCGTCTTTCAGCAAGTTGCACTGCAGCTTGGGTTAGTGTGATCTAGACCAGGAATAGCCAACTGGCGCAGATCCAGATTCAGCCCCAGGACAATTTCATCCCCCTCCCTCCACCAATTTTCATCAAGTGGTAAAAATGTTGTCCATGACTTCACTTGAAAAGACACAAATCATATTTTCAGGCTATGAAAAATAGAGACATTTTATACTGCAAGACTACATCTCTCTTCTTTTTTTTTTTTTAAAGGAATGAGAATGGAATACGTAAGCGTATGTACTTACATTTATGGCTGCGCCTGTGCAGTCTACAACTGTGAAGTCTTTACTGCGGGAGTCAATGTCATTAGGGAGCTCAACTGCTCATGAGAATATCACTTTGTGCAGCAAACTGTCTGAATCGCCTGCAAGAATACAGACATGGGCTATCTCTGATCTAGATTGATAAAATGGTACTGCTTATATCATTATCTTATATCTGATAAAGTGAATTTGTGAAATTGATAATTTTATTCAAACGCTTTAATGAACTACTACTATGCTATGGAGCACTAAGGATTCCATTGAAAGCGTTAACCACACTGCCACGATTCATAGGAATTCTTCCTAGTATTTCTTATGCTTGGAGATCTGTAAACACTCTTCCCCAACTCTACGTCCCTATAAATTTGTCAACCTTCACCTTCTGCCCTTCATTTTATGCTCCTTCTCCTTGTCATAGGTGGCTTCACCAGTTACTGCTCCCAGCCTCAGCATATGGGACATACAATGGATAAATCCCATCCATACAAAACAGCATACACAGTTGGGATACCATCTGTCCCATCTGACAGAATGGTGTTACTTCTCATTTTTATTTTCATTTCTTCTTCTCTATGTACAGCACATATCCACTAATGCCCTTGTTCAACTTACCGTACATCTGCCGGGTATTCCACAATGTTTCCATTATCCTAATAGTATCTGGTTTCTTATCTAGTGCCAGTAATTCAGGTGTCACCATTTTCTCATCCAAACCTTTCCACATCTGATATCTGTCAAACTCCCAGCCTGATAAGATGTAGTGTTTGGGCAAGTGGGATCAAGATCTCTGTGGATTCCCTTCTTCCCCAAAAGGTATATTATCAGGAGCAACATCCATGAAGTTGGTATCCAACTCATAAGCATACTGGTGGATTGAGTGATTCAAAGCCTTGAAAATGTGCTTGGAGCCTTTAGCTCAAATTCTAGTTCAGGTCAGCAAAGGTCCATAGTGATAAAAACTAATTACATTCTAATGGCCGTTTAATGACTTATGTGAAATGAGCTGATGGTTATCAGCAAGTTCACATTGACCGGATTAGGCTTTCCACCCCGCTGGTCTAAAACTTGACTGACCATTGTATGTATAGATATGTATTTATTTATTCTCCTCCCCACACGCTAATTTTGATCACAGCCATGATGCCAGTTAATAAGCACTTTACTTTTTGCATATATTATTATCATATACGTTATTAAGCTATGTTAATGCTTTGGTTCTTTTAATTGCTGGGGTGGAGAGAGGGGTTAGGGAGGTTATCTATCTCTTGGCAACACAAACAGTACCTTTCATTGCTACCAGCACTGTACTGTGGCTTGCAGCTGAGGTGGAGCCATCCAGCTAGCCTTCCTACCAGCCTTTCTGGCAGGCTTTTACCTGACAGAAATCCAAAACCATATTTCTCTCACTTGTTGGCAATCTCTCTTTTGATTTGCTTTTCCGTAGAGAACTTCAGCAGAGTGAAGATTTCTTTGTTGTTGCAACTGCTGCTTTGCCCCTGCTGTGAATGATTGCATATTTCAAGGGAGTGAACTTTTCACAAACAATTCTATATGCTAACAGCATGCAAATTCTCTGATCTCTCTGTAGCCAAAACAGCACCATCCACACACAGGAGGGAAATATCAGGTTTGGGGGAACACCAAGGTTTTCAGAAGTAGGAAAAATCTTTAGTGGGGGAAAACTCCCAAGTGGCTCAATAACGTCTGAAAGTGCTCAATGACCACAGAACACAAAGTGGTGGGGAAACAGAAACCTGGGAGTGGGGAAGGAGTGGGGGAATGGAATGGAGTTTCCTGAAAAAGAGCATAGGTGACTGGCTGGAACTTTGAACAGGAGCACTCCGCACAGCAACATTTTATTGCAGATTAAGCAACAATCACTTTCTTAAGGGTTGACCAAAATGCCTTCATCAGTTATACAATACACAATAAGTTACGAAATACAGGCCTGTGGCTTACGCTGGCTCAGCTTGTCTGAGTGTGGAAAGCTAAGCAGGGTCAGGCCTGGTTATTACTTGGATGGGAGAGCCCTCCTCTAGTTTCCTGCATTGAGCAGGGGGTTGGACTCGATAGCCTTGTAGGCTCCTTCCAACTCTATGATCTATCTATCTATCAATCTGAAGTGAAGGATGAGGCAGGGGTGGGGCAGGAGTGAGGAAGAGAAAAGCAAATAATTGCATTTTACTTCTTCTGCTGCATGTTTTGTTTGCAGTGTCTTGATTAGAGGACAGGGATGGCATCCCTTCCAAAGGCAAAGCTCAGCTGTATAAGGCCATCTTTAATCCATATTGGGGGGCGGGGCAAAAGAAAACAATCAATTCCCTCCCTCCTCCATGTCCTGACTTCTCCTTTAACCTTTTCTAACCTTGTCTAACCTATTTTCTAAATTCTCAATTTAAAAGTCAATCATTTTATAGCAATGGCTTAGAGAAACTCCCCTCTAATTGCTTTATTAGTTTTTCTGGGAATAGGATCAGGCAGTTCCCTTCACATTTCTAAGCCTCCTTATTGATTGGCAATCAAAAGGCGTGCTTGGACTATCCCATTCACTGGTATTTTCAGCCTTCTCTCAACATGATTTAGATCTTAGCTTTATTCTTTTTGTATGTATTGATCTCATTTTGAGATTGCCGATTCTCAGCTTTCTTTTAGGTCTATGGTCTTGGATACTTTTCTTATTGACAGAAGTCTTCAGCCATACAGTACATAGATAATACTTAGGTCTCTCATTAGGGAGGATGTTGTGTCTGTTTTAAGAATTACAGCAGGCAGTGTTCACAGGTTCACTTTCCATCACTTTCCATTACCCTGGGGTTGTTGTTTTGTTGTATCCTGGCGGCGCCTCAGCCTCCTTCGCCCGCACTCCGAGGCACAGCACGTAGAGAGCTGAAATTGGCCGTCTTAAGTGTTTTGCAGGGCAGAAGGAGTGTGGAGGCGACCTTCACCTCCGCATTCCTCCCGCCTTGCATAGGATGCCTGTAATCCTCCAAGTTGAGGGTTACGAGCATCCGGATTGGATTTTGCCCTAAATAGGGTCTCCATCTATTGGTTTGCTCAGGGCATGGCTCAGGCAGCAGAGAATAGGATTCCTCAGTAATAAAACTGAGAGCCCCTTTGGCTTGCTAGTGGACTGAAGGCTGGATGTGGAAATCCAGGGTTTACATACCACTGACATCCCCCAAGTTACGAGACTTAGAGAACAACCTCTGAAACAGTGCAAGGCTCAGACTCTGTAAGAAAGAAAAATAAGGTAAGCTTGTTTCCTTATATTTACAAGGGCATTTGGATACATACTGGGAGCTCCTTTCCATACTTTTGACTAGCCTCACCCTATAGGTCTATAGATCAGGGAAACAGATCCAAAGCTGAAGGCCTTGTTCTCACATAACGGTAACCCATGGTTTGGGTTATTGAATTCTGGGTTGTTGTGATGTGTGAATGCAGCTGTGCTAACAAAACATGGTTTGTTAACCGCAAATAACCCAGAAAGAGAACCTATACTTCATTGTTGGATTGTGAACTCTGGATTGTTTAAACGATGGATTGTCATTATGTGTGAACCCAGAACCATGGGTTGTTTTGCCAGGCGGCGGGCAAGAGTGTTAAAAATAAAAATAAAAACAGCCACTCTACATGCCAGTACTACAGCACTGCAAAGGCATTTGGGATACAGGGAGGGAGCAGGTGAAGGAGGAGGGAAACAAACAACCCAGGGATTGAGAATACAAACCATGGTTTATTCGATCATCTGCCGGAAATATCCTGGGTAGAGCAAACCATAGGAATGTGACAAACCATGGATTAAATAAACCACAGTTTAGCGTTATCTGCAAACCAGATTAAAGTGTGTTAAGGAGTTGTCGTCTCAGGACATTTGCTTGGATAAACAATCTCCCATATTGTTTTGCTAATTGTAAAAAAATAATAATTACAGAGTTGGTGTTCCATGTTTGTACAATACACTGAAGATATGAAGTGCTACAGGCTATATTGTGTGTGTGTGTGTGTGTAAGCTAATAAAGCAGTTAACTTTCTGAAGCAACAAAATTTCCCTGGCTTTAGTCAAAAGCATGAAGCAAGATGTTTAATACCTGATAGGATAAGCACTTTACAGGACAGATAATAATACAGGAGTTTAACAAGTGAATGAATGATTATATTAACATTTCACACAGGAATCAGGTAATGGAGCAAAGAGTTTCAAAAGGCCAAATGTTGTAAGACAACAACAAGAAGGGCAACACCCTAATATAACAAGTAGCAACAAATCCCTATAATTGAACAAAGATTTAATGAAGCTGTTGTAGACTTCCCAAATTGCTCTTCTTTGGGAGAATAGCTTAAAATGAGCCAACATCTAAGTAAATATCTTGACAATTGAAATATGTTCATATATAGAAATTTCTAATTCTTTATATTCTAAAGAATGAGAATCATTCAGTACAATCTGTGAAAAATATGAAAAAGCCTATAATGTTCAAACGGTACATTTTATGGTAAATTTCCTCTAAAATGCGCTACTCCAGTACAATTCTTTTAAACACTTGTAAATTATCTCAAGTTGTGATGCATGAACTAATTAAACTGGAGTGTTTGGCAGTCCAATCCAAAATCCAGTTTAGTTAAAGTATGTGGATTCGAGCCAGCTTGTGGCACTGAGCCTTTATTGCTTTTGGCGACAATTAAAAAGCCTATTTTCTTATAGTTGTGCTGATCAAGCACCCATCGTTCAATATCCTGCTTCCAAATACACCAGTTTAACTCGCCATCTCTTAGAGACAGAGTTGATCTGCACACCGTTTTGCTGGGTTGTAGTGTGAATTACCAAGCTCCTAACCTGATGCCCGTTGCGTTGGTTGTACGATGGTCATCTGAGTGCTTCATAGATTTCATAGATGTTTTATAGAGTTGGAAGGAGCCTACAAGGCTATCGAGTCCAACCCCCTGCTCAATGCAGGAAACTAGAGCAGGGGTCTCCCATCCAAGTAATAACCATCTGTCTTGAACCCAGATTTCTGAGAAGCCTGTGATGAGTTAAGTGAACTTTCGAAAACAGTTTTATCACTCAGGGTGTTTCCAGATGGATGGCTCCTAGTGCTACTGATCAAAAGACATTGTGCAGCTATTTCGTCTTTCCTTCCTTGATGGATTTCCTGTGGTAACAAAAAAACATAGAAGAAGCTGTGGGAAAATATGGGAGGGTTACAAATGTAAGATGTTGTCTGGATCCCCTGTAGAGTTCCATGAATGAGAAATGGAGATTGCACAATAAAAGCGACATCTGGAAACATCCTCAACCCTTATTTGCTCCTCTCTCACATTGTCCCAGTTCAGACATCATAATCTTGGGTCAACAAACCATTTTTTATTGGACTGGGAATGAATCATGTGTCAGTGTGCTCCCTTCTTGCCTCTTCCTTTCCTCCTCCCCTTGCAGATCAGATCCTGTTTTCATATCCTGGTTGATAAACAGCAATTTAAACTATAGTTTCCTGGTTTGGACATTACAGGACACTGTGGTTTAATAAACCAGGATAGAAGCACCATGCAAGGGGAGGAGGGGCAGGTGTTGAGTCTTCATACACCTTTTAGTCCATCGCTATTTTTGTGCAGAAGAAAAAACCTATAGTACAGTTATACATTTCAAGTATATCTCAGTATCGTATGGTCATGGGAAAAAAAGTCTTGCTTTAAAAAAGTAAGACAATAAGTGGAATAGTTCCTTTGGTAGGAAGATGGTGGTTATCTATCTATCTATCTATCTATCTATCTAAAGTTATTTCTAGGCTGCCTTTAAGGGTGAAATCCTTAATATATTGGCTTCAGAGATCCAAATAGGTACTGCTACTGGAAAATCTGTCCAAAATTTATTTGACTCATAGGTAAGGCCAGTTCTGTCCTTCACAGGGCATCTGTACTAATAAATGAATTAATAATCATGAGGGGTCCAGTCATTTGATGATGAATTCAATACAAGCATTAACACTAATTAAGGTTAATGCTTTTTTTTGCTTTGCTCAGGAAAACTTGAAAAATCAAGTCCAGGAATTTAATGTAAAGATCAGAAAGACAGCTGTTCTTTATTTCGTATTGTGAAAATGGATTCATTATGAAATCTGAATCTTGATTCTTATATTGAAAGATATTCTTTGTACTTACTTTTTGTGCTGAGATTCTTATATAACAAAGAAAACAAGAGATTAGAAAGACAGGAAGATTGGAAAATGTAATTCACAAATATCCAGCATAGAAATAGTTCTAAGAAAACACTTTCCTCCTGTAGTACCTTCCTGAAATCACTACCTCAGACTTTCACAACTTGGCACCTTCCAGATGTGTTGAACTTCAACTCTCATCATCCCAAGTGAGCACCGGCAGTGGTCATGCTGGCTGGGGATAATGGGAGAGGAAATCCCACGCATCTGGAAAGCCCCAGGTTGGGGAAGGCTACACCATCCTTCGGTTTTCTAAACTAGGGTTCACTAAAGCAAGTCACCTAGAGAAAAGGCAAGAGGGTTGAAGCACTGGAGATGGCCTGTCTGCAGCATTACCAGGGTGGACAGGCAGTGATGGGAAATGGAATCGGGTCACTGCTGTCTGGGTGGGCAGAGTGTTCTGCAGAGGATGTGGTGGTGCTTGTTGATTCAGAAGCTTGGGGTGGGAAGTAGTATCTCAGTCTCTGGATCAAGGTTAGCAAAAACAATTTGGGGATTCTTTTTCACAGCAGGCTCTGCATAATGAAATTCCATTTTCTCTCTCTCGTTGATATGTTTTCCTGTGTCAGTGGGATGCAGCTCCATGTCTTCTCTGCCGACAGGATGATTTTCTTGGCAATCTGAGATTATAATTATGTGTTTGAAGCCTACAGTGAGGGACGATTCTTGGCCAGTGATAACATGACAATGATTGCACATAATTGCTGAAAACAACTTTGAGTTTTATTAATGAGATGCTACAAACAACATCTTGTAGATTATTGTCTCATTTAACAGCCAATTCAGAAAAGTTAAGTGTCCCATCATTTACATTTATTTTTCCCTGTTTATCCTACACTGGCAGTTACTGTCCAGAACTGCCAGTGTTCCAGATACAAAATCAACATTTTTAAGCAGTGTTTTTCTTTTCTTTTTTTAAAAGAAAAAACAAGGAAAATAAATATATGTGATTGGCACATTATTGATCAGTCTCATCAAGCATATCAGACTTCCACTGGCCCCTCATCTGGGGCTAGGGAGAAGATTTGCGAGTGGGGGAGGAAAGAGGAGTCAGGTAACAGGTCAGGTTGGTCATAGATACTGAGCCAATGGCTCAACTAGGGCGGGGACACAGGAAAGGGCTTATCTAGGCACCTGGGTTCCTGCCCACGGCCCACAATATCCTTGGCCCGGAGGGAGCTGTATCGCCCAGATGGGGTTCGCCTGGATGGGGTTCACCTATCCGATGTAGATAATGAGAATAATATTGGAGATCTGCGAAGGGCCCTGCTCGCTTGTTTATCGGGCAGGTGGGGGAGATTCGACTAAGCGATAGCTTGTCTCTCTCTGTGGCGGGAAGTGCGGGATTAGGCAGTATGGCTTAAGCTTATGGTGATCATCCAGTGGCACCTTTCAAGGTGACTGACGTTTACCCAAGGCTGCCCTCGCTAATGCCCTGAGGCTTGCCAGGAGGGAGATTGGGACGTCTTTGGGGTTTTGCCTTTCTCGCCTACATTGGGTGCCTGGAGGCGTCAAAGTAAGGCGACGATGGTAAAGCCCTCCAGCTCCACATGGAGGGCAACTGGCCGGGGGCGGACCAACCTGCCTCTGGTGCAGTGCGGATGTATTCGCCCAAATATTGGTTTTTTCCCGGCCAATGGCCGGGCTAGGTTAGTACCGCACTTCGTCCTTCACAGATCTTCAATTCAATAAATGTGGCCCTGATTTGAAACCATATACTCTGTGTCTGACTCTTCTTTATCTCACCCATACACTCGCAACAGACTTCCACTGGCCCCTCATCTGGGGCTAGGGAGAAGATTTGCGAGTGGGGGAGGAAAGAGGAGTCAAGTAACAGGTCAGGTTGGTCACAGATACTGAGCCAATGGCTCAACTAGGGCGGGGACACAGGAAAGGGCTTATCTAGGCACCTGGGTTCCCGCCCACGGCCTCTTTTGCTGCTGTTTTCCGGCTCCCTCCCATCCCGCCCTGTTAGCAGTGTAGGCTCCTCTGGTCGCCCATTAACGGGGGCCGAGTAGGAATTTTGGCTCATTGTCTCAATTGGCCGGGGCAATGGGCGGGTTTCGCCTACTCTACACTGTGAATCAGGGTAGGGAAATTTTTGAATTTGATCTTGATCCCACCAGGGGGATCATAGCTAAATTGGTCGCATTTGCGGGAAGTGCGGGATTAGGCAGTATGGCTTAAGCTTATGGTGATCATCCAGTGACACCTTTCAAGGTGACTGACGTTTACCCAAGGCTGCCCTCGCTAATGCCCTGAGGCTTGCCAGGAGGGAGATTGGGACGTCTTTGGGGTTTTGCCTTTCTCGCCTACATTGGGTGCCTGGAGGCGTCAAAGTAAGGCGACGATGGTAAAGCCCTCCAGCTCCACATGGAGGGCAACTGGCCGGGGGCGGACCAACCTGCCTCCGGTGCAGTGCGGATGTATTCGCCCAAATATTGGTTTTTTCCCAGCCAATGGCCGGGCTAGGTTAGTACCGCACTTCGTCCTTCACAGATCTTCAATTCAATAAATGTGGCCCTGATTTGAAACCATATACTCTGTGTCTGACTCTTCTTTATCTCACCCATACACTCGCAAGTGACATTTGCTTTGATAAGGTAGCTGTTTTGTTTTGTGCAGCATGGGGGCAGAAAAGGAGAAGGGCTGTCTTTTGCGAGCATTTAAAAACAGTTGAAGTGTGTGAGAAAGGAAATTCTCTAAAGCTGCTGCTGAAGCTTACCAGATCTGGCCCTCAAGGCAGCCTGGATGGGAGATTGCCTGGGCGCTTTGCACAAAGAGGGTTGCTTCCCAAAGCCCAGGGGGCTTTTTTTGGTATTCAAAAAGTGGAGTTCAAAATCCTGATTGGACAGTTTAAAGTTGGCTGGGTTGCTGTTTTGTTTTTTTAACTAGAGCCAGTGTGGTGCAGTGATTAGAGTGGTGGATTAGGACAGGGGAGACCTGGGTTCAAATCCCTACTTGCCCATGAAGCTCACAGGGTGACCTTGGGCCAATCATCTCTCAAGCTAACCTACCTCACAGGGTTTTTGTGAGGATAAAGGAAGGCAATGACCCATGCATGATGCCTTGAGTTCCTTGCAGGAAAGGCAGAATATAAATGCAATATCAATCAATCAATTAATCAAGGGGAGCTTGGGGCATATTTCTGGTTGTGGAGAAATTCAAATATTGGTAACCTTAATCAATGGAATTGCAACAATCCAAGGTAAACAGCTACAATCTCCTTAAGATTTTCATAAGTTTTCATAAGAAAGGTTTTAAGTGTTTCCTTCTTTGAAAACCAGGAACGCTTTTTCCTCCCTTTGCAAGCCCATCCCTAGGGTGTGTGAATGTGTAGAGAGTGGGGTCACATATGCTGCCTGCACTCCCAACCTCCACACTAGCGATGGAGAACCAAGCTTGGCCCATCCAGTCCATGGGGCCACGGGTGAGGCCCCTCCCTTCCCTGTGGGCCAACTCTGGCCTGCCAGCTGGCCCATGCAGCCCACAGGGCTTCAGGTGAGGCCCCACCCTTGGAGGCTCGCTGGGAGAGGAATCCCTTCTGTTATCTCCAACCAATGATCAGAGATATCAGTGGGGATCCCCCTTAGTGTGACTTTTCCCATCCTAATTGGGAGGGGAGCAGCATGCTAAGTGCTTTGCCTGCCCGTGACCTTCCCCATGAGGGAAGGCGCAGGGCAGACAAAGCCGCCCCACTGAGGCACTAGCTCCTCCAGCCGGCACCTTGGTCAGGGCAGCTTTGCTGGGGAAAGTCCTCATGCAGTGAAGCCAGGTCCTTGAACGAAGTGCCGGCTGGAGGAGCTCCAGTTGGCACTTCGGTCAGGGACTGGATGTCATCAGGGGGCTCGGCCCCACTCCTGATGTCTTCTGGCCTGCACAGGGCTCAGCGAGGGCTGTACACAGTTCCCCACCCCCTGGTCTAGATGTGCAACCGAATGTCTTCATCGAGCTTATGTCTATACAACTCGCTCTGTGTGATTCCCGCCCCGCCCCCCACCTATTCACTGAACATAACATTGGCATGTGGGTATAACGTACTATATTCCCATGCAGGATTCACTCCATATATATCCTTTTTGGTTTTAGATCTTAGTCTGACCTAGCTGGTATTAACTCCCATAGACATTGTTAATGTTTTTACATGTTTAAGTAGGGCGATATGAAGAGCGGGATTCATGTTAATTGTAATGTACTTCAGTTCTACAGCTAGGAGGATTGAGGGAAAACACCATAGAGCCACAAATTCTGTGCTTATTTGATTCATCCATAATTAAACACTTGCTGGAAAGCTCTGTGCAGTGTTATTAGTGACAGAATCTGTGAAAGAGATACAGAAATCATGATCACCTATAAAGATCCACATCTCAGGTTTTGGTGTTGTTGTTGTTTTTGTTTTTTGGTGAAGTAGGTATAGATTTCCTGGTACTGTGAGGAAATGCAAACCTTCTTAATATAATGGACCATCACAACAGTGAGCTGTTGAGGTGGAGTAAAGAAATACAGGGGCCCACCCAACATCCCTCCCTTCATGAGCAGACTCCTCAGTTCTATGGAACTGCAGGGACACAACTGAGCATCATCCAGATGCATATCTGCCTGTGCTTATAGATTCTCTGGTCAGGCAATATGCCTGTGGGCCAAAGATGAAAAATCTTAAAACAATTTTTCTGCCCTCGTGCAAGTTGAGTCTTTCTGGCCCTGGACTGTAGGATATATTACTGAAATGCCACCCAGTGTGATTAAATAGGAAAGATAGATTTTCTTCTGATTTCCTTTGCTTTCAGCTGCAGGTCTTACCTTTTATGCTGTCTTCAAGATTTATAAGAATCTGAAATTCCAGAATCTTTCTCCCAAAGGGCTCTGCATGACAGTTGCATCTTTGAAGCTGGAGATAAAAGGCTTTGGCGTTTTTGGCCTGTGCCGGAATACGTGATGTGCTAATGAATCTTAGCTTTATCTTCCAACTGCAGTATAAAAAGAGATTGAAAAGACTAGCCTTGGTTAACTATAGAAAGGGCAGGATGACATGTTAAAAGAAGCAGGAATGCAACCTAGGTTTAAGGGCTATTAAACCTTGGTGAAATATACAGTATATGCCAATGGGACAGTAATCGTTTCTGATATAGAAAAGGAAAGAAAGAAAAGTAGTTTAAGCTGTTGGTAGCTTGTAGGACTTTACTAACCTCCTACTTTTTGAAGCTTATACCAGAATAAACATGTTAGTCTTTAAGGTGCCATAAGACTCTTCGTTGTTTTTGCTGCAGTAGACTAACACGGCCACCCCCTGGACAGTGTTACTTTTTGAGTGTCATTATACAATCCTTGATTTCTGCTATACCAAACATCCATGGTAATAACACTGAAGGTCCGTCAACCCTTCAGGTCCATTAACCCTGCATCTTTATAACAATAACATTAGTTTAGCTTCTGATTGTAGCTTTGAAGAGGATGTATAATTTGAGAAGGGTTATATTCCATCAGAGTTGTAAGTAGCAATCATCGTGGAACAAGAGAAAATGGCCATTGCAGGTGGCTTGGAATCTAAAGGCGTGATCTTGGATTGTAATCTTGAACATACATGTTTTATCAAATGGTGCTGATTTGGAACAAAGCCTTTTGTAGATTCATTGTCAATGGTATTGACATCCTCCAGTGCAAATTTTTGTGAAACTCGCTTAAAAACCAAGCATCCACCCTGTTTTCAGAGAATCCTCTTCTTCCAGATACATTTGTCCCCTGCATAATGAAACAATTCTGTTTTGGTTTTTCAATTTCTCCCATTTTGGTACCTGTAATAAATATAACTATCAAGTAGAAAGAAAGCAGAGGATTGAGGGTTTTACTTCTCTATAAAAAGTATGAATTCATATTATTTTATGATCGAGGCTTATTATTTATTGATACAGGCTTATTACTGACATTATTCAGTTAATGTTTAATTGCTATCCATTTTATTTATGTATTTTCACTTAAAAACAGTGTTTCCCATTCCAGCTGTATCTCCTCAGTTTAATGCTGGTTTTGAATATTTACATAATATTCCCATAATGATATCTTCCATATTACAGTGGCACTGTAAAACATATGGTATAGAAGCTTGGGAAAAGAAGCTTCCAGAAGATATGCTTAATTTTCTGTTTTATTTCTCTATGTACAACAGAAATTGTTTGTTTCTCAAATTGTTTTGCTGGGAAAAAAATTAGTCTCAGCCATTCTTCCACCAAATGATTTTCAAGATGTTCCAGAAGACAAAAGAGAATTCACATTAGTGGAATATACATTTTGACATTGTAACTACAAAAGGTTTTAAATAAAACAATTCCTCAAGGCAAAACATGTAATTTATTTTCCTTTGAGTGAGTTACTTGTTTATGAAGATTAACTAAGTGGCTAATGCTAGACAGTACTACAGCCAAGAAAAAATGATTAAGTATAGCCCTGTTGTGTTTGCATTTCATATTCTGTAGAACTATCCTGGTTTTAAATGAAGGAAAACACATTTATTTAGAGAGAAGTACCCCCCCCCACACACACACACACTCAGAAGCCAATGGCTGGCTTCATACAACACAATAACCCACATTCAAGGATTGAGTATGGGTTGAGTGTGGGTTGTTGAACCATGCGTGGTTGTTGAAACATGGGGTGTCGTGTTGTTTGAACCCCGCTGCAATAACAAAACATGGTTTGTTAACCATGAACAATCCACAGTTCACAACCCAACAACAAAGCATCGGTTCTCGTCATGGGTTGTTCGTGGTTAACGAACCATGGCTTGTTATCGCAGCTGGGCTCAGACAACACCAACACGAGAACCCATGGTTCAATGACAACCCACACTCAACCCATACTCAACCCTTGACTGTGGGCTTATCATGTTGTGTGAACCCAGTTAATGATCCTGTGTTACACCTCCAGCAATTAGCCAACTTAGACAAACCCTTATTAAAGTGACGTTGTGGCATCCAGTAGACACAGAACAAGAGTTTTTGTTGAATAAGGCGTAACCTGAGATCCATAGACGCTTCAGAAACAGACACTATTAGCAGCGATCCATTGTCCCATGGGCAAAATAGGACAATCCAGTTCCCTATTCCCTTCCTATTTAAGACCCTGTATATTATATGTATTCACAGATAATAAGTATAAACATGGATCGTAGATCAATATAATTGATTGGCCTCAATAAGTGTTTCCAATAGGGAAGGAGTCTCTGAACCGATAAAAGTGGCAGGGCCAAACCAAGATTCTAACAAATGTTGCAGTTGCAAGTATAGCCATTTAGCTGTAGCAGGCAAGTCATATGTGGGATACAAAGCAGAGAATGACAAAAATTCATCAATACCATTAGTTGATGCAAGGTAAAAATCAACTTATCTGTCCAAGTCTCCCACAAAAACATTTTCTTACCAATTTTAAAATCTGGGTTTCCCCATAGAGTCAGTTTAGCATGAGACAACAGATGAAAAAGTAATTGACTTGACATTATATGCGACATGTCCCTAACAGCCATAACAGTGGGAGGAACCCTATCCATTTTAATGTGCCGAGAACCTAATGACATCCATTTAAAGAGGGTTATAAATATCTCATAATGTACTATTGCCATTCTTACCCAATCACCAGAAGAACAGTGTGGCGTAGTGGTGAGAGTGCTGGACTGGGACTCGGGAGATCTGGGTTCTAGTCCCCGCTCGGCCATGAAACTCACTGGGTGACTTTGGGCCAGTCACTGACTCTTAGCCTAACCTACCTCACAGGGTTGTTGTGAGGATAAGATGGAGAGTAGGAGGAGGAGGATTATGTAAGCCGCATTGGGTTCCTTGCAGGAAAAAAGGCGGGGTATAAATATAATAAATAAATAAATAAATAGTATGAACCTTAAATTGTACAACTGGGCTGTGAAGTAGTCGTCTGGGGAAACGTTAATACAGTCACATTCATGGTAGCTGTTGCACCTTACGCTGGCTCAGCTTGTCTGAGCGTGGAAAGCTAAGCAGGGTCAGGCCTGGTTATTACTTGGATGGGAGACCCCTCCTCTAGTTTCCTGCATTGAGCAGGGGGTTGGACTCGATAGCCTTGTAGGCTCCTTCGTCCAACTCTATGATCTATGAAATCTAAACCAGCACTGGGACAGTGAGAGCTTTTTTAGGCAAGGTTTTTAATCGTCTGTTAATCCGCTGTATCTACTTTCAGTTTTGTCGCAGAATTAAGATCTGAGAATTACACGAGGAGCATTTCCTTTCCTGCTTTTCTGCTACATGACCTCTAGGTGGCACCAGGGATGTTGAAGAGTCCTTGGTCTCGAGTCACGAGTCAAGTCACGAGTCTTTGGACCCGAGTCTTGAGTCCGAGTCCGAGTCCTTGGTCCAAAATGGTGACTCACGAGTCACGAGTCACAAGTCACTCCCAAAGCAGACTCCACGAGTCCCTATTAAAATCAATGGGGGGTTTTCCCAACAAAATAAGGCTACTTCAGATGTGTGGTTTAAATAAATTCTAGGCACAAGTGTGCCTTTTTATTTCAAAACTCTGCAACTGATTTTGGCAAGAACAGACCAGGCAGAAAAACCCAAAATAACCAGGCAGGCAGAGGAGGCAGGGAACCCCAAAGCAGGCAGGCAGAGGCCTTTGTCTTGGACAATTCAACTGTTGAACTGGTCAAGAAGAGACCAGGCAGGCAGAGGAGGCTGGGAACCCCAGACAGGCAGGCAGAGGCAGCCAAACCCAAAATGTCTGAAAGGTTGCATTTTAGAAAAATGATTTTAAAAAATAAACTTGCTGTACTTCCTAAAACTTATCCATGTTGCATTTGATTTTTTCTAAAATAAACTTGCTGTACTTCCTAAAACTTATCCATGTTGCATTTGATTTTTTCTAAATGTTTGGCCCCCATTCTGGAACGGTGAGATCTCATCACAATTCCACCCTCACTGAACACCCGCTCCACTGGTGATGAACTTGCTGGAACCAAAAACACACTCAAAGCAGCCACACAGAGTAATCTCAGGTCCTTCTTCTGCCTCTCCCAAGTACGTAACACATCAATCAAAATAAATCTTGACACACTGTTGGGGCTGCACTCCTGGTAGCTGTCCATAGTGGCCGAGCAGTGGCACACCTCGCTTCCATGTGCTCTTCGCCGGCAATCACGCTCCTCTCCACTCCTCCTGGCACAGCCCAGGGATATTGAAGAGTCCTTGGTCTCGAGTCCCGAGTCGAGTCTCGAGTCCCATTAAAAATATTGGGACTCGAGTCCGAGTCAAGTCAGAGGGGGGACTCAGTCCGACTCACGAGTCGAGTCCTCGAGTCCGAGTCCCCATCCCTGGGTGGCACTATGGTATGGCGGAATAGCGCAAATAAACAAGAGGAAATCACACTTGCTTTCACTCTCAGAATTAAATGCCACATTTTGCCTACTCTAAAAATACTCACTGAAAGTGCTGGTTAGACACAGAAGCAAAACTGGAGGGTCACAGCATCAACTAAAGAACCTATAAACAACCGTGAGTAGGGAATGACGAGTGCATGATAAATGCCTCATGTACAAAAGCCCTGAGACTAAGCTCTTCAAGGTATGCAGGACTGAGATGAGCCCTCACACTATATGTGGGCTCTTACAGCTGTTCTCTGATAGGAATAACTGGGATGACTCCCACAATTGGAATCAGAGTCACCGCTATGGCTGGACCCCCGGGCACCAAATGCACTCTCCCCCCACCTGCACTCGCTCCCCCACTGACTGGTCCCCCACCTGTGCTCTGCCCCACAATTAGCATTTCATTTGCTCTCCCCTGGTACTCTTCTTTCTCTTCCTCCACCCCGCTGCCTCATGCTCAGTTTCCCAGCATGCAGCACCCTCTCTCTCTCTCCCTCCCTCCCTCCCTCCCCTCTATTTAAACTTTTTGAACAAGTTGGGCACACTGCGGAGGAAGCTGCAGTTGACCTGGCATTTTCATTTCTCTAGGTCAGGGCTCTCCAACCTTGGGTCCCCAGATGTTGCTGGCCTACAGCTCCCAGCATACCCAGCCAGCATGGCTAATGACAAGGGATTTTGTAGTCCAGCAACATCTGGGGACCCAAGGTTGGAGAGCCCTGTTCTAGGTGGACACATGGGCCCAGCAACATGCTGGGGAAATCAAGATGCCAGGCACAGATGCAGCTTCTTCCACAGCATGCCTGATCTGTTCAAAAAAATTTAAGAAAGAAAAGGTGCTTGGGGGAGAGAGCAAGACAGAAAATGTGCAGCTGTCTGGTAAGGGCAGAAGGAGAGCAAGTACTGGGGTGGGGGGAGTAGAGAAAGAGATGACCAGGGGTGGGGGGGAGAAACAGACCAGAGAGAAAAAGAAACAGCATGGGAGAGGGGGAGAGTGCACCGGGCATGGGGAGAGAAAGAGCAGAGAGAGAGAGAGAACATGCAGCAGCCAGGGGCCGGGGCGGGGCGGGGCGGGGAGAGATATGAATGGAACAAAAAACTGGGGGGAGAACCCAGGAGTGTGTGTGGTCCCCTCCCCAAAGGGCATCTTGACCAGGGCCCCCTGAACCTCAGCAGTGCTACTGATTGGAATGTAGTAATTATAGGATATAACTTGCTCAAAAAGAACAGATGCAACATAAAGGGAGCAGGAATAACATCATATGTAAAAAATGTGTACACTTGCACAGAAATTCAAGAGTGACCACAGTAGCCCCATGGAAGGTATTTGGGTACAAATAAATGCAGAAATAAATAAAAACATCATAGGCAAGCTGAACATGAGTGATGCAGCTGCAAGAAGAGCTAACATGACTTTGGGCTGCATTAATAGAACCATTGTTTCCAAATCATGGGAAGTAATTATTCCAGTTTATTCTGCACTACTCAGACTTCATTTGGAATACTTTGTTTACTTCTGGGCACCACACTGTAAGAAAGATGTAGACAAATTAGAACGAATGCAGGGGAAGGCTGCAGAGATGGTCAGTGATATAGGAAACATGTCCTATGAGCAGGGCTAGGCAGCTTGTGGCTGATGTTGTTGGACCGCAACTTCCATCAGCCGTTGCAAGCATAGGCAATGGTGAAAGAAGATGGGAATTGCAGTCCAACAACATCTGGAGGACCACAGGTTGCCCAGCCTTTGAGGAATGGTGGAAGGAACTGGTTATGACGAGTCTGGAGAAGACTAAGGTGAAACATGCTAGCACGTTTTAAATATTTGATGGGCTGTCACAGAGAAGAGGGCAAAAGGCTTGTTCTCTGCTGCCCCAGAGGGCAGGACTAGATCTAATGGGCCTAAATTACAGGAGGGGAGATGTCAGTAGAAAATTAAGAGAAACATTTAGACGATAAGAACATTTTAACAATGGAACTGATTACCGAGAGGGCTGATGGGTTCTCTGTTGCTAGAGGTCCTCAGGCAGAGGCTGGAGAGCCACCTGTTGGGAATGCTCTAGCTCTCCATTTCCTGCATCAAACGGGGTTGGACTTGGTGGCCTACAAGGCCCCAACCAACTCTATGATTCTATGATTGTGAGCAAAGGTCTCAGCACATTGGCTGATAGACAGTAAGGTTCAGGTAATTGAAGTGCTAGCATGAGTGAGAATGGTTTCATTTTCATTCCATGGGTGTTTTATTAACACCCATCAGTGTGTTATGAAGAATTGCATTAGGTCAAGGAATTGAGCAGCATTAATGATAAAGATGGCAAGTAGAAAAGGTACGTACTTGATTTGTTCTGCTGAACGCAACCCCATTATTTTGGTTCCAAATAAACAGTTCTGAAGCCACAAATGGTTTATTTTTTAATTTCTGTTTCAGATGAATCTGTTTCTCTCATAAAAAGGATGCATGGCATTCAGCATAAAATGCCAAATAATTAAAACAGGTGTTCCCGGAGTCTTCTTAAAAAAAAAAAAAAAAAAAAAAGACACCACCACCACCAGCAGCATGCAGGCAACCTAGGGCCGTTTGACCTCGCTGTAACCTGGCAAGCTAGCTATTCCAGAGCATTTCAGAAGGGTTCTCATAACATATCAGCATGCTGTTTTAAATGGCCCCAAATGACCAGGTCAGTTCTGGGTTGACCTGGAAGACAATGTGATTTTGATCTTGTTCCCTTCTGGTTGACCTGAGAGAGGCCTAGGTCAGCTGGGAGTGGTTGCCCCTGTTGCTCCATGAAACCCACAATTAATTCTCAAAATGACTCAATTTATCCTGGGTGCAAACTGATTTAGTCTTGATTCTGGAGCCATTGCCTCATTAGATCTGTCCTGCATCACTTCCAGCTATTTGGTACACAGAATTGTGAGAGAAAAGAGGTGGGTGGGATTAGGCTCACTTTTATTTAGCGGTTAATTCAGCTGGTTTGCTGCTAGGGTCTGAATGGTAATCAGTCAGCTCAGTGGGGGAGCTTCTCCGCTGCGTCTTGTGATACAGACCCGCTAAGTGTTTATAGCAGAATGAAGGCATGTTGTGTTACAGCACTGTGTGTATTTAACTAGCGGCATGTTTCCGAGTCAATCTAATAGGCGCCTTGTGCCCAGATGGATACTAGAAGTCTGTGTTGCCTTTGTTTCCTTTTTATAAAGAGATGATTATATTGTGTGATTGTGCACATTCTCAATTAAGCTTCCGTAGGTTTTCAAAACACTTGCAAAAGTTACATTTCTATAGAAGCCTTTTCTTCAAATTTAGAAGAGATGGACTCTGGCAGAGCTGATGTGAAAGCCTCCTCTCCGTGCCACTTCACTAGCAGATTAATGTGTTCTGTGCAGGCAAGATTACATTGTGAAGGAAGGGGTCAAGAAAAATAAGGCACAAAGCTCCAGTTAAGATAAGGACTAATTGCCTCCCCAACTTGTTAATAAAGTCGCTCATAAGTGACCTTTTTTAAAGTGATCTTCTGATCAAAGCACTTGCATGGTCCTCATCAATGTAACATCGGAGCATCTGGCAGTCATTAGCTATTCTACCCCCCCACCCCACCCCACCCCCATCTTTCCTGTATCCCTATGTGGTACAGAAGCACGTCATTTTACAGATGGTGATCTGAAGCAGAGGTTAAGTGATTTGCCCAAGGTCACGCTAGAAGTCTACGCTTGAGCCAGCAATAAGCAATAAAGGCTGTACATTTTATTTGTTCTCAAGTAAATAGATCTCTTGCGTAGGCATGTCTACCAGTTCATTTTTTAATGAATTGTTTTATTTTATTTTTTAAAGTTGATTAATCACTTGCCTTCTGATTTGATTAGTCAACCACTGATTTGATTAGTCAATCTGTATATAACCAGTGTGAGCTGGGAAGTTCCCAGTTCAAATTTCAACCTCGTCACAAACTCACCTGTGAGGTGGTGTTTTGCAAGCCACTATTCTCCTCATCTCGCCTCCCACCATTGGTAATATGAAAATAGCAGTACTGGTTTTCCTTGGAGGGCTGTTGTAAGGATTATTGAGATAACATATATCAGCCTCCCATACCTCCCAATATCAAAAGTTTTCTGGGTGGATTACAAAGCTAAAAGAACAAAAGCAAAATATAAAATAAAGTCCCGTGCTGACTGGGGATGATGAGAGTTGTAGTCCAACCCATCTGGAGGGTACCAGGTTGGGGAAGGCTGCAATATATGAAGTGTTTGAGGCATTTGAAATGAACTATATAAATGCTAGGTGTGATGAGGATTATTTATTTATTATTCAGTAACACTTCCTTTACATTCTTTCACAGGCTATTTTGATTTCCCTACATTTCTGTATTCGTTTAAACCCACGAGTCACAAATGATCAACAAACCAGCAGTTAACACTCCTAGCGAATAGGTAGACAGAAAATGTCCAAAATACTGGAGTGTGTGACACAGGTATGCCTCCACTGGAATAGTGCTTTGCCTTTATGAATAGACGCCAGAAAGGTTTCTGCCTTTAATCATGTTCAGTACTTCCTAGTCTACTTATCATCATCATCATCATCATCAGGCGATCACTCGTGACCGAGTAAGATTGTCTTCCGGGATAAAAGGAGGAAATTCTAAAGAAGATTGTGTAGACTCTAGCGATGGGTCCGTAAGTGACTGTGGAGGCCAATTCTAGATCCACACAGCTTCCCACAGTGAGGACACAGGTTACCAGATAGAAGATGGTCCTGTAAAGGATTCATTTGACGTGCTTTTCGCTTAGCACGTTTCTCCCTTTCACCTTGCACTCGGGCTTCTTCAAAGTCCATGGAACCTTTGTGAAAGGCCAACCTCCAGTTAGATCGTTCATGGGCCAGAGCTTCCCAGTTTTCGATGTTTATATTGCATTTTTTTAGATTAGCCTTATGAACATCTTTAAACCTCTTATATTGACCACCGATATTCCGCTTTCCATCCTTGAGTTGGGAGTAAAGTAACTGCTTTGGGAGACGGCAGTCAGGCATTCGAACAACATGACCGGCCCACTGAAGTTGGCGTTGAAGGATCATTTTTTCAATGCTAGTAGTCTTTGCTTCTTCCAGTACACTGACATTTGTTCGCCTATCTTCCCAAGTAATTTGCAGGATTTTCCGGAGGCAACGTTGATGAAACCTTTCAAGGAGGTGGAAGTGACGTTTATAGATAGTCCATGTTTCGCAGGCATACAATAAAGTTGGTAATACAATGGCTTCATAAACCAGTGTTTTGGTCTTCTTACAAATATCCCGATCCTCGAACACTCTATGTTTCATTCGAGAAAATGCGGCACTTGCGGAGCTCAGACGATGCTGGATTTCACTGTCGATGTTAGCTGTAACAGAAACATAGCTGCCAAGATAGAGAAAATGATCGACATTTTCCAGTATTGTCCCGCCAAGCTGGATAGATGGCATCACCAAAGGATTGGCTTGCACTTGCTGATGAAGCACTTTGGTTTTTTTGATGTTAAGTGAGAGACCAAGTTTTTCGTATGCTTCTGCAAAAGCATTTAGGATAGTTTGGAGATCATCCTCTGAATGTGCGGAGACCACATTATCATCAGCATACTGAAGTTCCACAACGGAGGTTGTAATTACCTTACTTTTTGCTTTCAGCCTGCTGAGATTAAAAAGCTTTCCATCTGTTCGATATATAATTCCCACACCGGTGGGAAGTTTCCCCTTGACAAGATGTAAAACCATGGCGATGAAAATGGCAAATAATGTTGGGGCGATAACACATCCCTGTTTAACACCTGATCCCACTTTAAATGGAGCACCATGAGAGCCGTTGTTGTCCAAAACCGTTGCCGTCGTGTTGTCATGGAGAAGTCGCAAGATATTCACAAATTTATTGGGGCATCCAATTTTCATAAGGATAGTCCAGAGAGCTGTACGGTCTACAGTATCAAAGGCCTTAGCCAAATCGATAAATGCCATATAAAGGGGTTGATTTTGCTCCCGGCATTTTTCTTGGAGCTGACGTGCAGTAAAAATCATGTCTACTGTCCCTCTAGAGGGGCGGAAACCATATTGAGTTTCAGGGAGGATCTCTTCTGAAATAGATAGAAGACAGTTTGCGAGAATCCTAGCAAATATTTTACCTGCGGTTGCTAAGAGAGAAATGCCCCGATAGTTTCCACAGTCTGTTCTATCACCCTTCTTAAAGAGGCATACGGCCATCCTGCTACCTAACCCTGCTTCATTAGAAGGCAAAAAATATTATTGTTTGGTCCATCAGTTCCTGAACAGAACAAAATAATATTGCTCTAATACCAATCCTCTTCCTCCTTCTCCTCCTCATCCATTTATTACATTTATATCTCACCATAGTTCCCGTGTGACCCTCAAGGTGGCTCACATATCAAATAAAAGATTAAATTCACAGTATGAATTTAAACATCTCATAAAACCACCATAAAAGTGGCATGAGCTAGGGAATCACCAGTACTCTAGTTGTACTAAAAAAAAACTATTTCTGTAGAATTTCCAGCTTTTGCTTATAACAAAGGACCAAGGAGTAACAGCCCTTCCCTAATTCTTTGTTATATGCCCAGACTATCATTTCTAATATTATACCATATTAGACCAATTGTTAAGGAATTACACTTGCTCCCTATTACGTAGCTATTGAGTCCAATTTTAGGTGCTGGTTATCACCTTAAAGCCCTACGGGCACCATCCATTGTGGCTGCCCGTAACCCCCCGAACTCGCAGGATTACGGACAGACAGTGGAAGGTGGGAGAAGTGAGGAGGCAAGGATTGCCTCTGCGCTCCCCTCACCCTCCAAAACATTTAGATGGCTCATGAGGAGGAGGGGCCGCCCCTCCCCACCCCCAACTCCCTCAGCGCCTGCTCTGAAGATGGTCTTCTGTCTTTGGAGCTGCTAGGAGCACGGAAAGAACCGCGCTGGCCGCGAGGGTGGGCTCTACGAAGGCAAAGTCCCTGCTGCAACCCCGGAGGACTTTTACGAGGTCAGAACGGGGACTCTGACTTTTCATATGGCCGGCCAGACAGTGTCTACTGGCCACAGGATTGTGCACAAAATGGTTTAGAACCCAAATACCTGAACGGCTGTCTCTTCCCATACTATCCTGTCTATGCAGTGAGATCTTCAGAGGAGGCCTGTCTCCAAATGCCATCAGTGGAAGATATATATATTATGTCTCTAGAAAGGAGAGAGCCTTCTCTGTGGTGGTGTCCCGACTCTGGAATGCCCTTCTGAAGGAGATCTGATGGGTGTCAACTCAGTTTTCCATTTGGCACCAAGATGAAACATTTCTTTTTGCCCAGGCATTTTAACATTTGAATATTTTAGAATTCTTTATTTTATTTTAAGTTACTTTTAAATTGAATGGACTGCCATTTGGTTCACTTGTTAAAGACTTAGTTTGCTTTTTGGTGTATAATTTTATGTTTATTTTTTTACTGGACTTGTCGGTTTTTGGTGTTCTGTACACCGCCCTGGGATCCTGTGGATGAAGGGCGGTTTATAAATTTTAAAAACAAACAAACAAATGGTATGATCATATATTTAGCTGGACACTGGTCGGTTTGCCTTCAAGTTACAAGCTTAGGTAAACATATTTGTATCTGATACAATCAGATAGTGGTCACTTACACTTGAATATTGCTAGTACTGGCTAGATTTTAATCTGATTCTCCCATCAAATGAATTTTAATCATCCCTACTGACTCAGGGCACAATCCTATGGCTGCTAGATGCTGTCTAGACAGCTGTGGGATATCAGAGTCCCAGCTCCAACCTCGGAAAAGCGCTCTGAGGTTTATTTATTTATTTATTATATTTGTTAATCGCCCATCTGGCCGGTCACCTAGGTTGGAGCTAGGACTGCAAATTTGGAGCTGGGACTCCGAATTCGGAGTGACCTCCCTCTGTCCTCGCAGCTGGCATGTTTCTTTCCATGCTGGCTGCGGCTCCAAAGTCGCAAGATCGACTTCAGTGCTGGTGCTGAGTGGGTGTTCTGGGAGACGGGGAGGGGAGGGGCGAGGCTCTGCCAGGATACAATGTATCCCGGCGGTGCCTCAGCCTGTCCTCCTCGTGAGCAACTGCAAAAGTTTCAGCTATCTAAGTCTTTTGCAGGGTGGCAGAAGCATGGAGGCGACCTTCGCCTCCATGCTCCTCCCAACCTCAATAGGATGCCCATACTCCTCCAAATTCAGAGGATTACGGCTGGGCAGCCACACTGGATCACACTGCCAATGGATTTGCTCTTGATACACAAGCATAGACAATAAGACAGGTGAGGGCCTTGCCCAGCATAGCCAGTGATGGGAGATGCTTGGAGTTGTAGGCCAAAACACCTGGAAGGCCACAAATTGCCCACCCCTGCAGTCCTAGAACCAGATATTTAAGCCTATGCAAAAAGAACTGCTACTTTCTCACGTAAGGGCATGAAACCAGCATAGATTTAAATCCCAAGACGTAGTTAGTGTGTAATTGCCGCACTTTGTTCACCCACATTTTACATGGCATCAGTATGATGCTGTCATCCAATCACTGTCATCCTGTATTTTCCCAGTGTTTTTTCTCAAACCACAGGAAGTCCAACTTTCTTCAGAACAGAAGAGCTCTGCAATCTCCCCGGGTGTTGATGCCCTTTGCGCTGCTTTCCCATCTGTTGAAGGAGTGCATTTTTGCTGTGGTTTATGATGTGTCGGGCACAACAACCCTGTTTATTTTTTTAAACAATCTTTTAATTAACCCAAACACATATATATCAAATATTAAAATAGTAATGAAAATACCATTTTAAACAGAAGAGAGCTATAATGCTATACCACAATAATGCAGTTTTTAAAAAATGATGAAAAAAAACAGTTCTGGGCACCACCATTTTAGAAACTTAAATAATGATTTTGCCTGAAAGAGAGTGTTTTTTTTTTAATCATTAAAAACAAAATTAACATAATAGTGTTATAATACTCTTTCATTGATGCATGCTGTAGATTACAGGGGGGGGGGAAACAATGATTATTAGCAGTAGGAACCACCCATCTGGAAGCCACCCAGGACGTGAGTCCTCAACCCATCCACAAGAGGACCCCATCCCCCACCCTGCCTCCTATCCATTGTGCTGCAGGAATAACCAAACCTGGCATACGGGTAGGTCTCCTGCTAAAGCAGAAGTCAGACTTTGCCAATAGCTCCCCTTGTTCCTTTTCTTCCGTAATCTGAATCCGAGGATTCAGCTGGACCCTATTTTCCAACATGGAAGCATTATAGCATTTACGACACACGGCAAGTTTACAGCACAGCCTCCCGATGCATGCAAACATACAGAACAGAGCACTGAGATGTCAGCCTTCTCTAAGCTCTTTTCATATGAAGCAATTGCCTTTCCCTTGAGACCGTTGTGTTTCTGTCAGGGCTAAGTGAACATTTCATATAATTAAAGGGGGGGAAATGCTGTTTCAATACAGCTTTACAAACAGCAGGCAATGAGTCTGCTTTATCTGCAGCATTGGAAATACCTCTTACAAGTCACTGGTGCCAATCATCTCTCTGCACTTCTTAACCTCTGGAGAGGCTATTACTAAGACTTCTATTGAAAAGAATGGGAATGAATGTTTACCTGAAAGAAAGGAAAAGAAACCCCAGCATTTCTGAGCCAGAAGAGCCTCAGGTGTAAACTGCACAGCTTGTGAAGTGTGCAGCTAGTGTCTGAAAAATTTCCAGATCAAGGTTTAACAAATTGTATGCTGCTATACTGTATGTAAACAATCTTATTTGGGTTGGAATGTGATCAAAGTGCTCATGCTCAAAAATGGCTGAAAAATGAGCAGGTCAATGCCTGGAAAACATAAGATGACTAAATGAAAATTTTGTCATGGAGTGTGATTAGCAGCTGGCGTATTCCCAAACTCCACCTGTTCAACATGGAGCTGAAAATGGGCCCAGAGCCAAGATGTAGAGCAGCCTCTCTTTTCAAAACCCCATAATACTAACATTTTCACTGAAAATTTGATTTAAAATAATGAAGAGCCCAAATACAAGACCGTAGTGGTGCAGCTAGGGCTGAACCTTAGGGCCAAAGTCCAGGACCCCACACCCAAGAGGGAGCAAAAGGACCACCCAGAGCTTGGAAGGTCCAGAAGAAAACTCCATTTTATTCCTTGTAGTCCTGAGGTGCAATGATTTAAAATGCAAATCTTCACATGCTCAGAGTGTTTTCTTTTATTATTATTATTATTAATATCAGGGTTGGCAAACAGCTTTGTTCTTCTAAAATATCAGGAATGTAGAAGCAGTTTTTAAGTGTGGAATGGGGGTTGGAGGGGGGGGAAGAGAAATATTGGTTTGTGCTTCACAACTGAAATGATACAGATAGCCATCGAAAAGAGGCCTCCATAACACCATTAAGTCCAGCGTCTAAAATTATTTAGTTGCTCCACTGTCTTATTCACTTTAATGTTGGAAATAGCAGCTTCTGTACAGTGGGATATTAGGGGAAACTTTCTTGCATTGTCTTCATAGGCTAAATAAGAAGGTCTTAGAATGCTTCTAGGGAATGCTTAGGCCTGTGTCTTGCCATTTCCACTGGGAAGGAGTTCCATAGAAGTGGAACGGACATTGAGGGTGGATGCTTTGCACATTGCAGCAAAAGATGGTTCCCTGCATTTCTGAAAGAAATGTGCATGCCTACTATCATACATGCCTAGGAATCTCAATCAATTGTGCCTTTGCCCCGCCCCCCCAATACTGCAGTGCTTCTCAAGATACATGGTCTAACTTAATATTATGACACAAGATTGTATAGGGTAATATTAAAATAATTATATTTGATATAATGGATGTTTCCGACTGTTTTAAAAACAGTAGGTAAAATTAGTTTAACTCAGGTGGGGAGCCATTTTTCTGTCAGGCCACATTACTTTGGGGTTAATTTGGGGGCTACATGCCACTGGTGGTGGGGCCAAAAAGCAAAGTGGATGGGATCATCCCTTTTCTTTGTCTCTCTCTCTTTCTGCCTCCCCTTCTCTCCCACTTCCCCCCCTCCCTGCCCAGTGGGCTCTTGCCAGAGGACTGAACTGATCACTGCAGAGAGCTATTGGAATTAGGCCAAAGGCCATATGAAATTAGGCCAAGCATCGCAGGTTGCCTACCCCTAGTTTAACTGCATGATGTGAATAGTATCAGAATTTAAAATAGGCTATTAAAATAACAAGAAATTATTTTAGAACAGCCTTCTATGCTTTCAAACATCGAATGTGTTCTAAAGTACATTGATTATACCTAGGATACTTAACATAGTAGGCATGTTTCAATGTGAGCTTTAAACAAATTATGGCTTCTGTCAATGTTGTAAGTAGAAGAAAAGCATGTTAAGGTCACAACCCTAAGCATATTTAGATAGAAATAAGTCCTATAATTCCCAGGATGTCCCAGCCAGCACGGCTGGCTGGAGGGATGCTGGGAGTTGTATGACCTTTTTCTGTCTAAATGTGCATAGAATTACACCCTAAATTACTCAGAATATCCTGGGTAGGAAAATATCCAAGCAGGTAGGATAATGAGTAACTTAAAGCATAATCCTATATATGTTTACTCAGAAGTAACTCCCATTCGGTTCAATGGGACTTACTCCAAGGTAAGTGTGTATAAGATTTTTGCCTTAAGTGGGAATCCTATTAAGCTGGCAGCCATTCTGTTAATTATAATTCAATGGGTCTAGAAAGCCAAACTGTATAGTAGTGGTGGGTAATGTTTTTGGGCCATGGGCACATTTGGCAATTTGAGAAACAAAATGGCTGCCATGGGAGGCATAGCAAAAGATGAATAACCTGCCCAAAAGACAGAGGTAGGGTCTGTGCCCCAACACTCTAAACAATTTCTTTGAACCCGCAATTTTTAGCACCAACACAAACCTATTTCACAGCAATCCCAGCTGCCAGTTAGAAAATACGGTAATTGGGGGGAAAAGTGGGAGGGAAGGGCACCTTGGTGAGCGCCAAAAAGGTGCATGGGGGCACATTAGTGTCCATGGGCACAATGTTGCCTAGCGCCTGCTCTATGGAGTCACTCATGGCCATAAACAACTGTATATCTGTGATTGAATTCCTGGGTTTATCTGGAAGGTGTTCATATGGTTAGAAAAAAAGAAATCTTTGGATGTACATTAAAAGATAATCATGTGGAGAAAATAATGTGCTGGAAATCTTATGTTTAAAGTTAGGAATATGATCTCATATAATGCAGGATCCATAAGAAATAGAGGTGTTTGTCAGTTCACTTTCTCTCTCTCACTCTCTCTCACTCTCTCTCACTCTCTCTCTCTCTCTCACACACACACACACACAGACTATGATATGCTATCAATTTTGTCCAGACTTTAGCTAAATCAGAAAGTTGTATATTTTTTCAGTATATCTAACCTTGAACAATATTTTGGAAAGTGCAGTACTAACATACAACTGGGGGAGACTTCAACAACCTTTATCTTAACGGAGCTGTCAACAAGACAAATTTTCATCATTCCAAAATCGCTTTATCATTTATCACTACTGATATTTTCAACTCGCATTACCTATGAACAGAACTATTTATGATAAAGGGTGTATTTGTTGAATTATTTTGGGGGATATAGCTAGAGAAAATAACTGAATGCTGCCAACATTCAGTTATCCTTAAAATATCATTTAAAAGAGAGAAATTGCAAGAAATCTTATACAGGCAGTCCCCGAGTTAAGAACGTCCGACTTACAGACAACCCATACTTAAGAATGGACTTCTGGGTTCCCCGGTGCTACATTGTTTATGTAGAGTACATAGTGTAGTATACTACACAATTTGAGTAATTTACACAATTTGTGTAAATGCCAATTTTAATGTATAAAACACTATGCTGTTCCGACTTACATACAAATTCAACTTAAAGACATTCTTAAGAACGGAACTCGTTCGTAACCTGGGGACTGCCTGTAACAGGGAAAGCTACTGAAAACTTCAAGAAGTTATTGAATATAGGGAACATCCAGCAGGGTATCTGTGCTAGTCTGCTGCAGAAACAGTGACGATTTTTTAGTGCCTTAAAACCAACACATTATGGGATAGGCTTTCGTGGGCCACTTCATCAGATATATGAACTTTCATCCTCAGTCGGTATACATATCAGTGTAGAGAGAGAGAAAAATGTTTACAGTGGGGTCAGATGGCAGTGAAATGCAATTTGTTTTTCATTTCATTGCCATTTGATCCCACTGTTTAATTTCTCCCCTCCTAATACATATGTATACCAATTGAGGATAATACTTCATGCATTTGATGAAGTGGACCCTAGTCCACAAAAGCTTATGCTATAATAAATTTGTTAGTCTTCAAGACTCTTTGCTGCAAGATTATTTGATGTTAAATGTAGAGCGATAGCTGTTACCAATAAATAAATGAGGCAGACCATATAATGCTTGTACTATATTTAATTGTATTAAATATTAATGTGACCATATTATTGAGTCATCAAAGTCTTACGAAATGATACTGTTTTAACCTTCATCAGTGTTGGCTTCTTTTCCTTGCTTTACGCTGCTTTCAAACAGTTCCACTTCTCCGTACCCGCCCACACTTCAAAGAAGAACATAGGGGCGCTCATACGCATGATTGGCGGGGGCTCGGGGCAGAGTTCGGCTACCCAGCAGCGTGGCTTGGCAGACAACATTGGGGCCAAGGCAATCCAAACTCAAATATGTCAAAAGCAGCAAGCAGGAATTTAAATTGCTTGCAAGCAGATGGCTCCAGATGGCAAAAGCAGCAAGGCAAATCACAGACTAGAAGGCAATTCAAGTACATCTACAACACACACATGCATTTAGAGAGGGCCAGAGCTGGCATCTCCAGCAAAAAGGATCAGGTAGCAGGTGAGAGGAGAACCCTCCACCTAAGGCCCTGGAGAACTAACTGCTGCTAGTCAGAATAGACAACACTGGGCTAGGTGGACCTGTGGTCTGACTCTCCGTAAGCCAGCTTCTTATGCACTAGATTGCATTTAGAAGACATTGTTCCCATTCACAGTTAAGGGCCTCAGAGGCAGAGCAAGAAGTGACCAACTCCAGATCAGTCACTGAATCTGTGGCAGAGAATTCCTAAGCACAAATAACAATTGAGTAGTTACTACCATTGAGTGCCTCTGAGTTTAAGCAAAGGACTTTCCCTATCCTACCGAGCAACTGCAGCTTCCTCCCTCTCCACACACTTAGATTTAAGAGGCAGAGCTTATAAATGGATGATCTCCCACAGGGATTAAATTCCCAACATCTCCCTTTAGAAATTACATTGACCTCACCCCTGCCAGCAAACTGCAACTAGAAAGCAACACGCATATCCTGCTCCTCTCTGCACAATAATCCACTCCTACTTTCCCCCTCACTTTCCTTCCAAACCTAAACAGAAGCAGGTTCTTTTTCACATCTCTCCCCCATCAGGATAGCTAATAACTATCATAAAGACAGTACTCAATAATAAGACAACATAAACCATGTAAACAAAACCTCAAAACAGTAGCAGCAATAATACACATGACAGATACTACCAGAGATACTACCCATGTCTAAACAATGTTTTTATCAGATGCCTGAAGGTACAAAGAAAAGGAACCAGCCGGATCAACAATGGCAGAGAGTTACACAGTCTGGGCACCACCACTGAGAAGGCCCCATCTTGTCTGCCCACCAACTGCACCACAGGTGGCAGTGGAATACGGAGCAGGACATTCTCTGAAGACCAAAATGTGTGTCAGGCTTATATGAGCAGTGATAATCCTGTAGATATCCAGGTCCCAAACCATTTAGGATTTTAACAGCTAGCATTTTCAATTGCATCCAGAAACTTATCAGAAGTCTATGAAATTGGTGGTGTTATATAATCAGAGGATCAGGCTCCTGGCGGTAGTTGACTGCTGCATTTTGCATCCACTGAAATTTACAGACATTTTTCAAAGATAGACCCATGCAGAATGTATTACAGTAGTCTGATCTAGATGTGAATATGTGAAGGAAAGTACCTCTGAGCATGTTCAGAATGCTTTCCCCTCAGCACTGAACAACTGCTGCCTCCTATCTTTCCACACACTTAAAATTCAAAGAGCAGGTTGCTTCTGACTGAGCATACGCTTAGCTTCTGCTGAGCCCACAATCCTTTCCCTCCATAAAAAATATTCTCCTGGTTTCCTTTCCCCACCACCACCTTTGTTCCAGCAGTTCAGTCCACAAGCTCAGGCTGCCATCCTATACCCACTTACCTGGAAGTAAGCCCCACTGAATGCAATGGTACTTACTTCTGAGTAGATATGCATATGACTGCACTGTAAAGATCTTCTTTCCTTCTTTAAAAACAGCAACCAAAAAAACAAAACAAAACACCCCAACCCTTACTGGCACAGTGGAATAACAACTTTTAAACATTTGTACATTACAGGGGTCATTTATCAATAAATTAAAGGAGTGGGTAGAGGGCTTCCCTTGCCCAAATGCCTTTTATCTACTACAGCACAGTGAGTCACATGATCTGGGAACAAGGCAGTCTGTTTCTCCCCCAATGGTGTTGCAAGCCCTGCAGCAAAGGCTCTTTCTTTGCTGCAAAGCCTGTCTCTCTCCATGCATTCATCTGAACCTCTGTACAGAATCTACCAGTGTTCATTGATCATGGAATTTGGTTAACTGAATAGGGGTCGTGTTACAAAGCTACAGGCATGGTATGACCATTGTATCACTTTGTGTCTGCTGGATAATTTTTAAAAAAAATGTTTTTTGGGCCAAACTTAGTCATTCTAAACTCTTAGGAAAGAACCTGCCTTGAGTAGGCCTCAAGCTTACGCACTACTAGCTTAGATGGGAATCCATGAACTCATCCCTTCATCCAAACCTTGTAAACCTCCCTGCTACCACGTGTCCTCAATCATATGTTACCAGGGCCGGCACAGCTGGGCACCTGCCGATGACCCACACCCCAGCAGGGGACCCACTGACAAGAGCCCCTGCAACTTGCTTGTTCACCTGCCTCTCACTCTGGCCCAGACAATGGTGGTGATGTGAAGGAGGATCAGTAGGTGCCACTGCCTGGCAAGCAAGCAGGTGGTGGCAGTAATGAGGAAGAGGAGGAACAGCAGCTGACAACAATGTTGGTGAGCATGTAGACTCACCGAGGGAGAGGGGCCCATTGAGAGTGTCTTGCCCAAGGGTCCTCCAAAACCTGGAGTCAGCACTGCATGTTACAGTCGACATGCAATTATACATACAAGGCTGACTGACATGTAAGTATAGATCAGCCTTCTGCAACGGCTCACACTGGCTCAGCTTGTCTGAGTGTGGAAAGCTAAGCAGGGTCAGGCCTGGTTATTACTTGGATGGGAGACCCCTCCTCTAGTTTCCTGCATTGAGCAGGGGGTTGGACTTGATGGCCTTGTAGGCCCCTTCCAACTCTATGATCCTATGATCTCCTATGAACCTGGCACACTACCCCCCAGATGTTTTGGACTTCAACTCTCATCAGCCTCAGCTAGCATGGCCAGTAGTCAAGAATATTGGCAGTTGTAGTCCAAAACATCTGGAGGGCTCCAGCCTGGGGAAGGCTGGTATAGCTCTTGGTTCTAGAGTCTAGGTGCACCACAGGGAAGTTGCACTTTACATTTATACCAAGGGAATATTAGCTTTTGAACACAGACCTAAGCTTGAACCAAAGGACATAGGCTTTATTACAAAATACACAAGACTACCAAATATATGACTTTAATAGAGAATCGAGAGGTTGGTTAGATTAGCCCAATTATGCTTGGACTGGCAACTATTATACTAGACATAGAGAACCAGGAACTACACACAGAGAAAAAGTGACAGAGGTGGGGAAGTTACAGTTGCCAAATAAGGGATTTGGGACAGTGCTAGAAGTATGGCAGGTGATGTTGGAGTCCTAGATGCAACTTGGGGGTGACACAGGTTTGAGCAATGCAAGGGATGGAACAAAGAGCAGATAGCCAGGAATTGGAAAAAGAAAGAAAGAACTGAAACACAGATATGTATCAGTTTCAGAGGGAAAGGGGTCTAATCAAGGTCTTTCCTAAAGGCTGACAGTGATCCAGGAGTTTGTCAAGAGGAAACTGTTGCCAGGGCTACAAAGTAACAGTGAGAAGAAATCACCTTCACCCTGCCTCTGTGAAAACAATGAGCAGATGGTTTCTGTTCCCAAAGGCTGTGATAGGGGATCAAAGGTAGGTACATAAGAACCTAAGAAGAGCCATGCTGGAACAGACCAAGGGTCCATCTAGTCCAGCATTCTGTTCACACAGTGGCCAACCAGCTGCCCACGGGATCCCACAAGCAGGACATGAGTGCAACAGCACCCTCCCACCCATGTTCCCCAGCAACTGGAGTACATAGGCATACTGCCTCTGATACTGGTGTGCCTTGTCAGGTCTCCATCAGCCCCGCACAGTGCAGCAATCAAAACAAAACAAAACTGGGTTCTCCTCAAACCCTGCTAATTGAGTTAAAGGTAGACATGACTGACTACTTTGGTGAAGGTGAACTGCCTTTGAAGAAGTCAGGCAACGGACTCACTGGGTCCTTGCTGGGCAACTCTTTTTAAAACCTTAGGGTATTGTGGAGGAATTTTCAAACAACAAAAGGGGGTCTAATTTGATTTTGATCTTTGGTGCAGTGTGCAAAATTGAACAGGAAGCTAAACTGAGTTGATGCGCTGGGTGTTTTATGTGCAAAATGGTACACGGGTTCTAGGTCACGATGGGTGCTGTGTGTAAGCGCTGGCTGGAGGTTCCTATGCTGAATGGCTGTAAATGATTGCCCGTGTGTTTAGTGGTCATGGTGGTGCTTCATGAATGGAGCATTTTCCTCATTTGGATTGGCCAGTTCAGGATGTACCTTGAGTAGCCTGATTAGAATAGTGACTCTGCCATCAAAAAGACATTTGCAGGCTCCTAGGGTTTTCGTGCTTTGTATACTTTTTCACACAGCGCATAGTTAGTTAAACTATGGAATTCACTACCAGAAGAAGTAGTGATGGCCACCAACATAGATGGGGATTAGACTAATTCATGGAGGAGAAGGCTATGAAAGACTACTACTAGTCATGTTGGTTATACAGTAGATTACCTTCAGTAACAGCAGCAGTATGCCTCTCAGTACCAGTTGCTGGGGGAAACAAGAAGGAGGGTGCTATCACACTCACGTCTTGCTTAACATAGGCATCTGGTTTACCACTGTGATAACAGAATGCTGGACTAGATAGACCTTTGGTCTGAATCAGCATGGCTCTTCTTATGTTCTTAATTAGGTTAGAGATCAACAAATGAAAATGATTTGCCTTGGCTGATCCTAACCTTTGCTTAACCAGCCTTCTGGAACCAACTGAAGATTCTAGAGTCAAGGTGTGTGAGGTATCCTTCAACAATAACAGAGCATAAATAGGAACTTATCTGTAAGCTTTGCATTACTTTTCAGTTAGAGGGGAGAAAGACAACTAAAGGTCCAATCCTATGCAAGTTTAGACAGGAAAGGGGGGCATGCTGGGAGTTGTAGGCCTTTTTTCTGTATAAACTTGCATAGGATTGTGCCTTTAAGTGTGTGAGAGAAGAAATATAATGTTATGAAATGGGAAGAAATCTCTCTTTTATAATACTAGAACTCAGGATCAGCTGGGTTATTGGCAGTATGTTCAGGACTGAGAAAAAAGTACTTCACAATGAATCACTAACTTAGAGCACAACTACACACGCCAGCAAGAGATCCGTGATTGGATCTCTTATTGTTGTTTAAAAGTTTAATAGCAGCTGCAAGGGGGGATCCAATTGGGACTTCAGGGGGGGGAGTTTCTTTTTTAACCCTTTCCCCACACTCTTTGCCCTAGGAAAATCCCTTCTATTTGCCTCACCTCACTATTTTTCCTCCCAACAGCTTCCACTGTCTCAACCTGTTTCCCAAATATGGCCTGCCTCCCAGCATTGTTGTAAGCAGGGCTTTTTTTCTGGTGGAACTCACCGGAACTGAGTTCCAGCACCTTTTCTTCTATTAATTGCATTACAATTTAATCACCATCTACTCCCGAGGAAATGTAATCCAAGAGTTCCGGTACCTTTTTCTCCAGAAAAAAAGCACTGGTTGTAAGGATGAGTAACCAATATTAAGAATGTAAATATCAGTACTATATTTGAAAATAACAATGCCCAGAAAACGAGAACCCTTTTACTAGGGTTATAAGTGAGCCTCATATCTTGGCAACCCTATAAAGCTTCTTTGGAAGGAAGAACTGCTAATGGACAGAAGTCTTTCTACTGGACTAAGGTGCCACCACATTATGAGCTATACTGTCTTCTGAGTAGCAGGGTTTTGTTTGGGAAAAGCAGTGTAGTGATAGGAGATCCTGGCATTCCTATTTCTAACTTAGACATTTTCTTTTCCTGAGCTTTTAGTGCTTAGAAAAAAGTACTGCCTTCCTTTTAGCACTTGCGACATACACTAGCTGCTCCACGGGACCTCTAAGGTCAGACTGACATAGATACAATGACCAGTACTAGTCCATTTGTGGTACTCCACAAGAAAAGGGCTATGCTAATAGAGACTCAAAAATATAAAATTAAATATCTTGAAAATGTATATCCAAGTCTGCTTCATTTTGGAAGAAAATAAAAGCAAAATCCTTTTAAATGCATTTAATAAACACTGGATCTGTACTGAGGGGAGACTGTTCAACAGAGCAAAAAGTAAAGAAGAAACTTACCTGTTTCAGTTTTAGTACACAATATGCTTCTCCATAAGTCTTCAAAGACTTTTTATGCTCTCTGACTTGATTATCACATCCGTGCAAGGCACACTGTCTCATATGATTACATTAACTTTAATTTATTCTCTATGTCCCAGAAATATTTCACACAAAGACCTATGACAACATTGCAAGTAGCAAGGATCACAGCAAACCTAGAAGACACATTAGAATCCAACTAGTGTTCTTGGTCTGTGGCTCTGCTAGGGTTGTGTTTAGTTTTACATATCAAATTATTATACTAAAGATTTTCAGTTACTGCCCTAAATCCTCAAGGCACACTATGAACATAATACCAGCTTTATACCACTTTAATTACTGGCATCCCCCAAAGAATCCTGCGTAATTTACTAAAATAATGACAATTCTCTGTTAATGGGACACTCTTGCAACAGAACTACAATACCCAGCGATTCATGGCAACGAAAGGAAATTACTATTAAAACAACTAGGGCTGGCTCCAGACTTTTATGGCCTCTTTGGCAACAGGTGCCCCTTGGCCTGTCCCCTTCAGCTCTTCCCCCTCAAATCTTGGTGAACTCAATGGGGCTTATTCTGAGTAGACATGGATACGATTTACTGTCCACGAGGGATCCAGAAATCATTGTTTTAAACATTTTTGCAGCAATTTGAGGACTTCACAAATATAGTCAGTGTTGAAATTGGAGATTAGGGGGAAACATTGGCAGAAAACAATTTTCAAAATCTCGGGTTTATGTTTCTTGTGTAGGCTTATGTTTCTCTTCAAATATTGGTACAGAGCCAAAACCAGGGAAGTTTTGATTTTGGCTCTCTATATTTCCTTTGACTCTCTTAATAGTTCAGAGTTGTTGGTGTGTGTTTTTTAAAGTCGTTATGTGCCAGACAGAAACTTTGGGCAAAGGGGTGGGAAATGTTGTGGTTAAAGGCATTGCTTACCCTACTTGTGCTTGCTTCGCTGTGTGGGCAGAGGGATCGGTGGCTGAGTGCAGCCTCTGCTGCTACCTCGTCGCCTTTCTTGGGCAGAGGTGCGTCTCAATGGCTGGCCTGGCTGGCCCACAGACCCCGCTTCCACTGCCCTGCTTGGTTAGTTGTCGTTTGCAGCTCAAGCAATAGCTGGCCTGCCATCCACCCTCTGTTGCTGCTGCCACACTCCCTTGCGCATGCAGCATGGATTGATGGGCGGCTGCTGACGGGCACCTGCAGGTGCAGCTGCCTCGCTTGGGCAGAGGCACCGCTGGGGGAGGGGTGGCCGGCACACACTCAGCCACCCCCTCCTCCACCGCCCTCGCTTGACCAGCGTACAGCTTGAGGGGTGGCTGGCCTGGCATGTTGCTTCGGCTGCAGCTGCCTTGCTTCCTCGTGTGTATCGCATGCAGGCAGAGCTGTTGCGAGGGCTGGCCAATGTGCTGCAGCTGCCACACCGATGCTGTGAGGGGGTCAGGTGCAGATTAACAGGCAGCTACTCAGCCGCTATCTCACTTCCTCGTGCAGGCGGTGGTGGCGGGTGGCATGTGTGGCGCAGCAGGGGCTTAGCTGCCTCGCTTGCACTAGATAGGTGGCTCCACCACCACCATGTTTGACTCCATGAGCAACTAGCAGGCACTCGGGCGGTGCAGCTGATGCTACTTTCTTGTGCCAGGCACAAGAGCCAGTGTGGCGTAGCGGTGAGAGTGTTGGACTGGGACTCGGGAGACCTGGGTTCAAGCCCCTTCCCCCAGCCATGACGCTCACTGGCTGACTTTGAGCCAGGCACGGACTCTCTGCCTAACCTACCTCATAGGGTTGTTGTGAGGATACAATGGAGAGGAGGAGGAGGATTATGTAAGCCGCCTTGGGTTCCTTGCAGGAAAAAAGGCGGGGTATAAGTATAATTAATTAATTAATTAATTAATTAATTAATTAATTAATTAGTAAGTGTTTTGCTCCCTGAGTGCAGGTGCAAGCTTGAGCTGTGTCTGTCTGGACCCAGCTGTGTAGCCAAGAGAGACCGCTCGTGCTCTGCAGGGGGGGGGGGGCAGCAGCAGCACGACGTGAGCAGGGCTGGCCGGCAGTGGCATCGACAGACAGCCCAGCCAGGGGCCCTTCTAAGCACGGAGGCCATCAGCAGGTGCTCCAGCGGCCCTGAAAACAGATACACCTTCAGTGTAGCTGTTGCCACACCAGGATAAGTATGGTCTCTTTTCTAAATAAATAAATAAATAAATAAATAAATAAAAATGCAAGTTGCAGGTATAATTTATCCTCCAGAATGGCAAAATCCTTCCTATTACTTGATATCATGATCATGTCATTACAGTATATATAAGACACTTTGTGCCTGGGGGAATAGTGCATTGTCAGAAGCATCTTGAGGAGTGTGAGGTGCCTCGGAATTGATGTAGACATTGCCATCCGTGAAAATTTTCCCTGAGTCTAGACAAGCCCTCAGGTTGTTTCAATGCATTGCAATTTCTCTGTGGAAAATCTCCTTTCGCTGTCAGATTCCCACTGTATAGGAGACATTCAGTCTGCCAATTATCAGTTTCCCCACCGAAACCATTTTCGCTGCATAACTGTGACAACAACCAGATAGCCTGACAGGGTTTTGCTCTTTGCTTTAGTTAACTGATGGAGGTTGTGCTTAGTAGGATGCTGTTTATCGTCACTGGGTTGCTCTGGCTTTGTGAACGGAAGGTCATGGGCCGTGTGTGTGTCTGTGTGCTCTTTCTTTTAGTCTTCCTAGTAAGGAATCGTTTTGTTATTCCTAATGGAACATTTTGTGATTTAAATGTTTCCTTTAAAAGCTTTTGCAACTATTCTATTGCCCTATTGCATCAGTAACAAAATGAGAACAGTCCAGAGTTTTTCTTTAAAAACAAACAATTATAGAGGTTTTCTTCGCATTAAGATGATTCATTAACAGGTGGTTGTGTGAGGCACGGTCAGATTGGCATCAAGGACTTGCAGTCTGGGCGGTGCAGAAGTCACAGGCAGCCCGGGGGCTGCATGCCCCCCCAGCTTTAGCTGCTGCCCCCCACAGGTGCCCTGGCCACTGCTGAGTTCCCCCATCTGCCACCCAAGACTTTTCTCTCCCACCCAAGACTTCTCTCTCCCACAGAGCGATCCTAATATAAATTGCTCTTGTCATACAGCTGCTCATAACAAGGAAAGAACTATCTGGGATGTGCATTTATATATGTGTGTGTGTTTGCATGTGTGCACACATGTGACCCCAACCCCGAGCTAGCATCACGTGCGGCTTTTAGGCATCCAAAAGGCTTTTTGGAGGCTGAAAAGGTTGTGCAGCCTTGCACGAAGAGCTGAGGAACAGCACATTTCCAAGCAATACAAAGGCTAAGGTTCACAACCTGCTTACTCCAGGATAGTCTAGATGACCGTTCATCTGAACTGCTCCACAACAAGTGGCTTGCATACTGCCACTTGTAGTATGGCACCAAATCCTTGATGACAGCAGAAAGGAAATCGGTGTTGGTAAGGGAAGGCTTCTCTTCTGTTACTGCAGGCCCTTCACCTGCTTCGAAGTTTTGTTGGGCTGCCATTTTTGATCACTCACAATTTGGTTTCATAGAGATGACCGTGTACATAAAGAAAGGGTGAGCCTGTTGACAGAATGCTGACCTAGGCATGAAGAGAGCTGCTGCTTGTGTGCTTGTGCTGCCATGGCAGAATGCCGGATGGGGTTTGAGTGGAGCTAGGGGCGCACAACCAGCTGGGGCTGCTGGAGCACATCGTGAATAGAGCCAAGAACTATTCTAGCCTTCCCCATCCTGGTGCCCTCCAGATGTGTTGGACTAAAACTCCTAGCAGCCCTGATGGCTGGGCATGATGGGAGTTGTAGTCCAGCACATCTGGAGGATGCTATGTTGCAGAGGGTTGGCCTGTTCCTTTCAGGGTCTTGAATGTCAGCAATGCTATCTGAACTTCAGTCTTTATTTATTTTATTTATTTATTATATTTATACCCCGCCTTTTTTCCTGCAAGGAACCCAAGGCGGCTTACATAGTCCTCCTCCTCTCCATTTTATCCTCACAACAACCCTGTGAGGTAGGTTAGGCTGAGAGTCTGTGACTGGCCCAAAGTCACCCAGTGAGTTTTATGGTCGAGTGGGGACTAGAACCCGGATCTCCTGAGTCCCAGTCCAACACTCTCACCACTACGCCACACTGGCTCTTATTGTACCATAGTCTTCTCCAACCTGGTGCCCTCCAAACGTTTTGGACCAACTCCCATTAGCTGGTGCCGGCTCCAGGTTTTAGAGGGCCCTTAGGTAAGACATCCTCAATGGGCCCCCACCCTCACTGACAAGTTTACCTTCTCACCACCATTGTCACCAGCTGCTGTTGCTCCTCATCCTCTTTCTCATCATTGGTACCCCCTGCTTGCTTGACAGGCAGAGAGCCAGTGAGCAAATAGGCAGGGGCATCTCCTGCTCCTCCTTCTCACCACCAGCGTTGTCTGGGCCAGAGTGAGAGGCTGATGAACAGGCAGGTTGCAAAGGTGAAAAGAAGGAACTCCAGGGAGCTTTTGTGAGCAGCCCCTCAGGTGTGTGGGCCCTCAGCAGGTGCCCAACCACGCCCACCCTTGACACCAGCTGCAGCTACCATAGCCAGTATACAAATGAAATAAATGAATGAATGAAATGAACTTATGTGGAGCTTAACAAAGTAACATAAACAAAAAGAGAAATCCCTGCCCCAAGGAGTTTACAAATAAATTTTGACAGTAGAAGAGACAGGACAGAGCAGGCAAGGAGGTACAGGTAATATGGGATGAATATTTGCAAATGTAGTTACAGTATTATGTATGTATATCTTTTGATAGAACAATGAATTCTGTTAGAATAACATTTCCTGTGAACAGCAGAACCAGGAAAGTTTCGCTATAGGGCTTCAGGGGGTATCATGGATTTTTGTGTATGTAGTGAAAACCCTGGGCTTAGTGTATCATACACAGAAGGATATTCTGCTCACCTGCTCCTGGTTCCTCTGATTCTGCTTATGAAATTCAAAGAGTTCTCTGAAGTACTGATAGGGATATCAATCACATTCCATATTAGGTTACTAGCAAAAGAGAGCCATTAGCTTTAATATGTAATACCTGTGCCATGAAGATAATAACATAAAATCCAAGAAATGCAATTTAGAAAGGCTTTCTGCTCCAGCCTTGTGACTTCTGAAAATCTTTTATAATCCTGTCCCCAGAGTCACGGAAAATCTTGTTTGCTGTATTCTTTTTTGCATGGGGGTGGGTGGAGGGCGTCTTGTGTGTCATGGGCTCATCATAGGCCTCCTGATGCAGATAGTACTTAAAATCTATCCTTAAGTCCCATTACAGGTTTGTTGTTTTTATTACAATATAGCTGCTGAGAAGATGCCCATTGTAACATATTTACTGATCGTACGTACCACACGTATCAGCTTTGTCCACTCTGTCAGAATAGTGCCATCTGATGCTTGGTACAAAATATTTAACTCTCCTGAAGTCATTGTCTCTGGGCCTGATTGTTGCAGCTCCTGCCCTCTGGAACATGCTCCCCATTGACATTAGGCAGGTATCATCATCAGGCGATCACGACCGAGTAAGATTGTCTTCCAGGATAAAAATGTACAAAAAGGAAATTTTAAAAGGAGGAAATTCTGAAGAAAAATTGTGTAGACTCTAGCGATGGGTCCGTAAGTGACTGTGGAGGCCTGATTGTATGGGATCGGTGACTCAGTTGGAGCTCCATTAGGAGTCTTCCTCTGGGCATTAAGTTTAAAGGGGAGGGGGCTTCATATTGCTCAGTGGCAAACAGGGTCAAGCTCTTTGATTGCTTGTGATCTGTTTAGACTGGGGGGGGGGCAGAACTGTAGTGTGGTGGTGGGTAGAATTGACTCCATGGGCCAGATAACATCAGCGGGCATGGCCACATCCACTGATGTCATTGCCCCCCCCCCTTGACCATTTTGCCTTTCTCCATGCCGGGAGAAAGCCGCTCCTCCTATGCTGGCCTCTCACAGGCAGCTGGTTGGTCACTGTGTGAACAGAATGCTGGACTATAGGTTTTTGGTCCGATTCAGCATGGCTCTTATGTTTTTTTGCATTTATATTAGGCACTTCTGTTCCAGCCAAGGTTCTGTAATTAACATATAAAGCCCTAAACCAGTGTTCTCCAACCTTGGGTCCCCAGATGTTTTTGGCCTACAACTCCCAGCTGGGGCATGCTGGGAGTTGTAGGCCAAAAACATCTGGGGACCCAAGGTTGGAGAACACTGCCCTAAACAGCTTGGGACCAGGTTATCTTAGGGACCGCCTCACCCCTTACGTCCCTCCCCAGTGCTTGCGGTCCTCGAGAGAGTGCTGCATGCTCCTGAGAGAGATTTGCCTCAGCGGTACCTGTAATAGAGCGTTTAGTGTTGCAGCTCCTGCCCTCTGGAACATGCTCCCCATTGACATTAGGCAGGTATCTTCAGTCTTGATCTTTAGACATCTGCTCAAGACCCACCTCTTTATGCAGGCTTCCCCTGAAGGGTGACCCAGCCAGTATGGTTGTAGCTGACCAGTGCTTATTTTACTGTGCATATATTTTTCTGTGCAGGAAAATCTTTGATAATGGTTGTAGATCTGATGCATTAGATGATGGCAGAGCACAATAGCAGCAGCAGACTTCACTCACAAATACACACACACACACACACACACACGGCTTGTTTCTAAGTAGATGCTTTTTAAAAGTAAACAACACTAACCTACAATTTCTTAGGTACTAGAAGCTTGATGGTTACAGACCTTGTAAGTGCAATTTCTTAAACATTACTCATACTGTGAGGTAAGGAAAACCACAGAACACGTCCCTTTGCTAAACCCTAGCAAGCGTCAGTTAAGTCGGTTAACTGTCAGAACGTCCTAACTGTCAGGGAGTGGGAGAATGGAACTGCTAACTTGTTGCTAGGCAATGTCCAGCATTCCCTCCCTTGATTCAATCAAGTGATTTGCTCTATTGAACCCTGCTCCTTGACTTCTCAGAGAAGCTTGGTTTATGCCTTTGCTCTTTAACTAGACTGTAGCAGTATATCTTAACCCTTTACTGGGAAGTCAACTTAAAAAAACCCTCCCTGCAGAATTGACATCTTCTTGTTGCATATTCCAACATTAGATGTTTAGCAGACATCTGAAATGGGGGGGAAATGATGCAGTAAAGTGGCAGGAGGGAAGGCTAGTTTAAAAGAAATTGGCAGGTCTACTACAGGCCCTTGATTGCTAGATCTTGTACATTTGACTTTTCGTCTTATGCCAAACATTTGGATATATTCTATATAGTTGTTCTTTTAGCTTTGATAGGAGCTTTGATAGAACCAAACATCACGTAATGTTAAATGTATGATTGACCGAGGGGGTGATCAGGTGCCAGTGGTGCAGCTCGGGCTGGGCCTTGGGGCTGAGTTCCAGGGCCATGCAGCTGAGGGGGCCTCCAAATTATCACCCAGAGAGTGGCAGGTGATGAGGGAACACAGCAAACAGGGCAAGCTTCAGCATTCGAGCTGGCCTAGGCAAGCTGGGGCCCACTAGGGCTGACACCATTTGCCACAGCATCCTTTCTTCCCATCTTTTAAAATTTATACTTAGAGCCCAGCCAGGCATGTACATGGTTACAGACGCTCATTTTATTATTTTTCCTTAAATATATATTATCCTTTTCTACAACAAAATAGTGCTTATTCCCAAGTCAATGTGTTTAGCATCAGGGCTATGATTTAATTCAGTTTAAAATATGAGATTGCACACATGCTCTGGGTATTCCTATTTTTAAATCAGGATTGGCTAGAAGTTTTTGTTTTACTCTAACTTATCAGGAATGCAGTTGTAAAGCATGGGATGTTGGTTGGAGGAGAGGTTAAGAGAAATGTTAGTTGTGTGCTTCACAACTGAAGTAATACAGCATTTATTTATTTATTCATTACATTTATAACCCACCTTTCTTCCATCGTGGAACTCAAGGTGGCTCCCCTCCAAGCTCAGACCAAACCCCGTCCACCCCTTCCACCTCACCCTTCGTGACTGATTTTTTAAAATTAAAAACAACAACCCTAAGCACATTAAATTTGAGCATGCATTTAACGTAACATAGTTTTGTCCTTAGCATTAAAAAGGATTTAATAATTTAATTATATGCTGTAAGTACTTATCATCAATAGTAATATTAATTAAAAGTATTTCTAATTACAGCATTGCAGCTTCAAAATCTTGAACTGGACCATTCCACAGTTGCTCTTTCATTACCTGTATCTGTTATCTAGGGAATTTGTTGCACCAACAGTTACTCCAGCTCTATTTTTAATAATCCAGAATGAAATACTGATGTAACCATTGAAGATCTGAAATCATTAACTGCAAACAATGGGATCCTTCTACTGTCAGCTACACTAGTTTTAAATGAGAAGTAACTTTATTATAGTCACTAAAGTACTTAATTACTGGTGCATGTTGCAAATTTGCTCTTTATTTTCCATATGCTGGCACAGCTTGTCTGAGTGTGGAAAGCTAAGCAGGGTCAAGCCTGGTTGTTACTTGCATGGGAGACCCCTCCTCTAGTTTCCTGCACTGAGCAGGGGGTTGGACTCGATAGCCTTGTAGGCTCCTTCCAACTCTATTGAAATCTATGAAATCAGTTGTGACTTTTTTGCCCAGCCAGAATGAATAGCTATCGTTTAACATTAATGATAACAACAACAAGAAAAAAAACATGAGCACACATACCCTTTTTTGGATGAATTAAAAACTAGGTGGTAGCTGGAGTCTGTGGCAGTTGTTGTCTAATATGATTTCGCATTTCAAGGAAGTCATTTTTCATCATGGTCACATTACAGTGATCTCCTGTAGGCTGAACAAATAAGACAATCCAAAGGTAAGAATTGCCTTGGGAGATCAGACCAAGGAGCATCTAGTCCAACCAATACCACTCCCATCACCCCAGCTGGCATGCCCAATGGGCAGGATGATGGGAGTTGTAGTCCAACAACATCTGTGGATCCAAGGTTAGTGAAAGTTGATCTAGTCAAGCATTCTATTTCCAACATCAGCTGCCAAATGCCTCTTGGCATTCACATGCCCAACATGAAGGTAATGACATTCCCCTGTTGTTTGCATATTGCATTCAGAGATATACTGCATTTGCACATGGAGTCTCCATTTATCTGTCCTGACTAATAGCTGTTACTTGACCTATATAATTCTTCTAGAAAGCCATCTAAGGTCCCTTTTACATGTGCTGCTTGCTACCACCTCTCCACAGTTGTTCCCATGCTGGTACATTGGTGTTTATGTCCATGTGCGTTTTGCAATTTACTTTCCTGTGAAAAATGATCTTGTCTTATAATAGAAGAAAGGCAGTTATATTTTGTTATATTTTGTTTTGAAAACTAAATAAAATATTTAAAAAGAAGAAGAAGAAGAAGAAAGGCAGTTCAGGCCTTGCCTTCAGTGGGTGTTACAGCACAGTCCTGGGAAGAGTTAAGTGCATCTACTAATTCTGCATATGATCAGGCTGTAAGTGCCTAGTGAGCTTGGGTGATTGTATCCAATTCTGTTTCCTTACTTCACACAGCAGCCTGCATAATCTTCCTCAGTGGATTATGTGCGCATGTTATGCAGATATGGATTGTGTGAGCAGCTCCTTTTGAACATAGATGCCTACTCTAAAACTCAGTGGTTTCTTAATGTATAGGAAAATGTATAGAGAAAACATGAAAGGATGTTCCTCGCAAAGCAGGTGATTCTGATTTTTTGTTTAATTTTCCATTAGCATAGTACAGTGATGGCGAACCTATGGCACGGGTGCCACAGCTGGCACGCAGGGACCTCTCTGTGGGCACTTGAGCCATTGGTCACCAGATCGCGAAAAGACTGTCCCCTTCTGCAAAACACTAATGATTTTGTTCTTTCACACAGTGTGGAACAGAATTATTTTATTCTAGAATTCCTGTTACAGAATTCTTTTCTACATTGTTATCACATTTAAAAGATTTTGAAGAATGATGCACAGAGCATGGCTTGGATGTAAAGCCCTAACAGTTGACCTGAGTGCTGCATGTGTTGCTCTCAAACTAACGGAGTATGAGCCAAGGTTTGACAAATTATCAGCATGCATGCAATAGCAAAAATCACATTAATTGTGCAAAAGCATGCCCAATGCAAACTTTTACCTAATGCAGTGTTTGCAGTCCAAGACATAAAGTGTTTAAAATGTGTTAAGCACGTTTAGTTTTCTTGTATCTTGCTCATCCTAGTACAGGTTGACTTTTACTTTTACTAATCCGACACCTGTAGAAGCAGGGAAAGGACCCGGGGTAAAGCTTGCCCCATACAATTTCAGTCTGGCATATAATCATATTACAACTTAGTTGAGAATCCCTTATCCAAAAATACATGTGCCTAATTAATTTTAAAAGTTTGTATAAATTCCCTTCAGGCTATGTGTACAATGTAGTACTATAATAATTTTTTGAGTTGATTTTTTTTCCCAACAAAAAACTGTTTGTATCATTGAAAGCTCTGTTATTGTGTTTTTCTTTTAAGACAAAAGATGTTAATTAGTTTGGACAACTGCATGAGTTGTTTTTCTAAAACTAAAACCTCAGTATTCAGGTTTAATTGCAGTGTTGGCACTTTGAAATAAATAAGTTGGTTTTGTGTTGCAGTTTGTGCACTCGGGCTCAAAAAGGTTCGCCATCACTGGCATAGTAGATAGCAAAACAAAACTGACTTTGACTTTCACAGCCTTTTTGTTCAATTATTTCAAAATTTCAGTATGTTTCTATTGCAAAAGAGAAACCAAATAGGGAGCCATTCTGTGGTTAATTTATCACCTGTGGTTATCCATAACTGTTTCTCAAAGCCTCCTGGAGTAACTGTTTGTTTCACATATCAAAGGAAGTGAGATACAATCTTGTTATGGTTTTATGTTTGTATTAAAATTTCTATTAACTCTTTTCCATAAGTGCAGCTTTAAATTAATTAGTTCTTCAAAGGCCTCTAAACGTATTAATAAAAAAATATTATGGAGGAAAAATGAGGTGTATTTCTTTAGATTTTATACTTTTCTGTTTGTCCCAAAAAGAAAATTCAGGCTGCAATCGCATACCCACTTACATGGGAGTAAGCCCTATTGAAGTCAATAGGGCTTACTTCTGAGTAGACATGTACAGGGTGAAACTGTTAGTCTTTGAGAGGAATTATAGCCATTGACTGTTCTGATTTGAAAATGAGGGGAGTGTTGTTACCTAGTTCAAGAGAGAAGAGCAACCTCACATCCTATGCAAATCAGAACCCGTGGGCTTATCTTCGATAGGGTTAGGAAAGCTTTGTCCATAGGGAGAAAGACAAAGGCAGGAAGAAATTGTTACAATGTTTATTTGTATGTTGCGGGGGCAGGGTAGGTCGGTTGTGCTCATTTTGCAAAACACACTGAGCCTTCAGGGTTATGCTTATACAAATCCAGATAATACAAAATATTTAATTAACATGGGTGAAAGTAGCTTATCTATTCAGTTGCTGACGTTGGTGAGGGATTTATCAAAGGGGTTTATCACTGTTTTTTTCTACTACATCCCAGGCTACTACAATATGTTGTATGTGGGGCTGCCTTTGAAGACTGTTTGGAAACTTTCCATTGATTGAAAATTCTGCAGCTAGACTGCTAATTGGGGCTGGTTGAAGAGATCATATCTTGCCAATTTTAGAACAGCTACAGGAACAGTCCATTTTCAAGCACAATTTGAAGTGCTGGTTTTAATGTTTAAAGCCCAAAGTGGCCTGGAACCTGGATAACTAACGGTCCCCCTTCTTCCATGTGAAGCTGCCTGAAAACTAAGAGCGTTATCAGTGGCCTTTGCAAGGCCGCACTGTCATTGGAAATGAATATCTAGTACATTGCCAAAACCTACTAACACCTTACTCGAAAGAATAATGCTTCCATCTTTTATTTCTCTGTCTTTCATTTCACTTTGATTTTGTATTACCTCTTGTTCAAGTTTCGAGGAAATTGGGTGCTTTCTTCTGTGAACTACTCTGGGCAGGAGTGAATTTGATTGTATGTAGTAATAGCTCCATTAGTTGGGCAATACAGGACAAACCAATCAAGACAACACCCTTGGTGGTCGGCAGTCTCACCTTCCCCACCTCACTACAAAGATCTCTCTTTTTTCCCCAAAAACACAAAATTTCAGAATGATCAACCTAAAGGGTTTTCTCCATGGAAACACATGCACATAAACACACACACACAATAAGAAATATATCCTGTGCTTATCCAGGCAGAAATGGCCATGAAATTAACCTTTAATCATACTATTTGGAAGACAATTGTGTATTGCAAAGAAAGGATATTATATTTGATAGCGTTAAGGTCCTTCATTACCATTGTGTGCTATTTCAAGATGCTGGGCAAAATCCATTAAAGATATGGATTGAAATAAAAGCTCTTAGTTTTAAGTGGAAAACACCTGCTGATATCAATATTGGACTCTAATTGCAGACTACAGTTACATCTTATGGGAAAGAGATTTAACACCGCTTAGCTTTGTAAATGCTCTTTTCCTTCAATGTATTCTGTGGTCAGATTTACAGTAATATATCTGGAAGACACAGTAATGATCAAATTCAGGTATAGGTGCTGTTACTGCTCACACATGAGAGGTAATATGAATAGGCCACTTTTGAAAGGGTGTGTGTGTGTGGGGGGGAGTTTCCACCCCAGAGTGTTAGCTTGACTTCTGTGCAACACTATCAACTTTGAAAGGACATATAACATGGCATACCTTGATTCAGTTATTGGCTATGAGGTTATCCTTGTGCTCTCCCATGTCGAAATTCGCAGGATGACATTGGCTTGAGTCCTAAGAGAAGTAAAAGTTCATGAGTGAAAAGCTTCCTGTGCCCTCTTCCCCCTGCAGCCACCTGTGATGCCCAAAATGCTTCTCTGGAGGGCCAAGGATCTTCCTGAACAATGTGTGATGGGGTTAGGAGGGCTCTGGGTGGTAAGGGACTTTCCTTCCATGAACTTCCTTAAGTTAACCAACCTTAGAATGGGCAGTTACCTCCTCCCGCAGCTGCCATATATGCCTGATCCCACATAGGCCAGGAGGGCCTCCCAAGCCTCCATATGGATTTCTGGGGGAGGCAGCAAAGGTACCTGCACTGGGGGACAGGAAATGTTTCTTCAGTGAAGTTGCTTGAGACAACTTATCTTTCTGACCCAAGTCATTCTCTTGAATCCTGTCATTACAGTGTTCTTATTGGATAAGGTTCATGTGCTGAAACTGGTCCAAGACCTCTTGCACCTAATATTTCCCAGGTCCTATGTGCACATTTGTTTTGTGTTGAACCAGTTGGTCTGATCACATCAGTATGGATGATGAGATGGTAGTAAGCAAAGGTTCCCTGGATACAGAAGATTTAAGATCTGTCTCAATATGTCGATCAATGATTCCTCAAAATCGATGCGGATCATAGCATATGTACTCCTAGTTTCCCCATGTTTTGCTTACTTAGTAGTATATCTGTGTTATTGCAGCGACAACACTAGGCTGGATGCGGGAAGAACCTACATTCAGAACCCATCTCAGGCCTCCTTCATACATTGCATGGTGACGCAACTGCCATTGCATGGCAATAGAGAGAGCTGTGCCCAATCCTAGGTCTCTGACATGTACTGGTACATAGTGTCAGAAACATTGAGGTTTTCATTACACACACATATTTAACAGGTAGTTAAATTAAAAATGAGATCTGTGAAGTGGCTGTTACCCATGAATCTCAGTGACAGACCTTGTCCAAGCCACTGTCTACCTATCCTACCTCAAAGGATTATTGCGAGTCAAACGTATTGCACTAAACAGCGTGGAAGAAGAATGAAATATAAAGAAGTTAAATGCTCTCTTAAGTACAAATCTTCAGTTTGGGAGTACACATCCCTGTTACATTGACCTTCTGTGTACTGCATGAAGCTTTCACATTTAAATAAACAGTTCACATCTGTGATTGCTTTGACCACCTATTCCAACTTCCTTCATCCATCCAAATCACCCTTGCTGTTATGTTTTCTTCCTCTCATGCTGTTGTTTTTACACTGATAGCCCCCTGCCAGAAGCTCTGTAGGTTTCAAGCTGGGCGAAATGGAGGATATCACAACAGCCCATCAAGTAAATCTTGGAGGGGGGGGGGATAACATACTGGATCAGCTCTGAGCATGGTGAATTTTAGTTTCACATGAAATCAAAAAATTCCTAAATATTTACAGGGGTAGGGGATACCTCTGTTTCCACTTTGTGGTGGTTTTTACCCTGAAGAGCAGGATATAAACCTATTAATTAATATTAATAAAAAGTGATAGTACTACTATTACTACTAGTAGTATCTCTCATCTTTTCCTGTCCACAGAATTCATAGTTGTGTAATTCGGGGGGATTTCAGAGGCAAAGGATGCTAGCAGGAACTGCTATTGTGAACTTGGAATGGGTGTTTGATAGCATACAGATTTGTAATTGATTGAAAATTATTTAAGGTGAAAGCAAAGCAGGAAAATACTGACTTTTTGTCTTTAAAAGTACAAATAAAGACAACTGGGCAGGGGGAAGAATAGAAACCCTATTCAGGCATACTCCTCCATGCAATCTTAGCTGTGTAGAGGAAGAGAACGGGTGCATAGCTACTGGCCCTGCCCATGCCGTCACGTCCCCTGCTGCCCCCGCCTCCGCTGTCCACACATTTGGGGAAGGTCTGAAGAGGGGAGCCAGGTCTGCGCATGTAGGCTCCACGCTGATGATTTCAGGTTCTGATCATGCAGGCTTCCAATTCATGGGGGAGCCTATGTGTGTAGAGCAGGCTTCTCTGACCTTCCCTGAACTAGTAGTGAGGGGCATGGCCAGCAGGGGGCACAATGGTCAGGGTAGGTCTAGAGGGCACTGTCCATATGATGAAGATCACATCATGTCTAGAAAGAGCTACAAAGCATAAGTGGAGAGAAAACGGAGATATATATAACTGGTGGAGATAGACTTCTGAAACTTGCGATATTTGTGCCTCTCTTAACAGCTTTCATGAGATGGGTTGTGGGACTGGGCCTCAGGCGCATAAGGGGCCACAAAAATTCCATACCCTCCAACATTTCACAGATGAAAATAGGGACACATATTTGAATTTGTAAGGGGTATGGTTAAGCAACATGAAGGTATGATCAAGAGGGCGTGGCCAGGCAACATGAGGGCGTGGCCAAGGGTATGGCCAGGCAACCAAAGGGCATGGCCAGGTACAAAAATTATTAGAGGAAACACACAAACTTTTATATATTATAATTATTACATTATATATTATTTTATAATATTTTATTTGTGGCTTTAGTAATATTTTTTACCTTACTTAAACCCTTAATTGTTGATATCTGGTGTTTTTCGGGGTGGGTGGGTCAGTGCTTGTAGGGCAATCTCTTTCTTCTTGTTTTAAAATTGTCAGGATTGGTCCTGGCATTTTCAGGGCAGTAGGCGAAGGAGAAGAAAAGGAGATGCGGAGGAGGGGGAGCTTTTGGGTGGGGGAAAATACAAAAAGACACATTGGGGTTTTGAGCCCCTTCAGCGTTTTGCTCCAACACCTCTACAGGTCTGGTTTTTAAGCACAAGGAGTAACTTTGAGGGGCTGAACAGCTTTGGTGTTGTTTGTTATTGTGGAAAGGCCCTAGCTTAAGGCACTTTTTGTGCTCTGTTCACACAGTTTAGATTTAAAGGAACACTTAAACTGGAATAATCTTACAGAATTTAACTAACTTGAATTAAGTTAAAGCAAACAGTGCAATCCTACGCACAGTTACTTGGAAGTAAGTACAAATGTCTTCAAAGGGTCTTACTTACCCCTGGGGGGCTGGTCAGAGGCAGCAGGTAGAGCAAGCAGAGTGATGCGCAAGTGCACGCACCCATGGGCAAAATCACAGATAAGCTAAATAGCTTGTGGGAGGAGGCAGGGGAATTTGTTATGCAGGCAGGGGTATCTGCATAACAAATTGGGACTCTGCATAAAAAAGTAACAAGCCAGTGATGGCTTTAGAGTGTTTGCAGGACTGTCCCTGCAAATTTGGGACAATTGGAGAGTATGAAATTGTACATTGCATGACCCATGCGAATTGTGCATGCAATGTATGTGTGATCCTCCACCATCCAAAAGGGATTAAAGGATCTTGCCTGGTTCATCTACAATGCTGTTTGTTTACCTCCTGCTGGATGTCACGTGATCTCAGTACATGCAATGGGACAAATGCCAGCTGTAACAATCTTCCTGATTGAAGCTAGGGATGTGAGGAATCCAATAGGGGACTGAAAATCCGATGGATTTTCATGACTCAGCCCCACAGATTCCATTCTGTCAAACCTGCACTGGTGCTGACTCAATCTGACTCAAGTCGAGTCAGCAAGCGGACTTCCATTTTTAAAATAGGCTGCGATTTGAGTATTTTTTAAAAAAAAATCACCAGGGAAATTTTACAACATTCAGGCCTCCGCTCCACAAATTTGTGCAAATTACAGAGCGGAGGCCTGAATTTTGCACAAATCTGAAATAACTGTCAGAAAACTCAAGGAGGCCAAGTTGGAGTGTGTCATGTTCAGTGAGAGGAGGATGCTTCCATACTTCTCATGTTAAACACTACAATGAGAAAAACTTGTGTCTAATGAGTCAGCTCTGATTCACTCAAAAATTTTGAGCAATTTCGCTGAAGCCAGACACACACACACACCCAACTGAGCCCTCTTTTGGCCGTCGAGTCGGAACTATGTTGAAAGTCTGTCATGCTCAAGCGGAACAAGGTTTCCAGTGTTACACATCCCTAATTGCAGCCTGTTTACTTTATTACTTTATTTCTTAGAGCTCCATCAGAACCACTGAGAACTGAGACCATGTCACACCTGCTTATGTGGACACAGAAACCTGGGGTTATTTTCTTTATACAGTAATACCTTGGATTGAGAGCATAATTCGTTCCGGAACCATGCTTGTAATCCAAAACACTCTTATATCAAAGCGAGTCTCTGGCGGGCATGAGCGGGGCTGATTTCGGCCCGCTACGCCCGCTCAAGGCGAGCGGTTACATCCCTACGACTACTTGTCTTGCAAGACCTTGCTCGTTTATCAAGTCAATTAAAAAAAAATTTTTTTGCTTGTCTTGCAAAATGCTCTCAGACCAAGTTACTTGCAATCCAAGGTATTACTGTATATCAACCCTAGAATGTCACCAGTGCTGAGATAATGTCAGATTGGCTTTAATTTGTGAATAAATGGTTTGATTATAAGTAAGAAAGTTAATGAATGAGAAACTGTTAATGGGTGATGCAATACCTTTGTTCCGCCAGCAGAAGGACACTGCTTGTGGAATGGGACTTCCATGTCTTCTCTCCCCTGCGGCCCCCTGCACACCCTCCAAATCTGCTCTGGAGGGGTGGGGAACCCTCTGGAGCGGATTTGGAGGGTACACGGGGGCTGCAGGGAGAGGATAGGAACACTCATGGAATGAAGGATCTGGACTGAACCCATAGTCTCCATAAGAGAAAAATGGGGAAATCTTAAGTAGTCTATTGAAGAAAATTGCAAACAAGGATGTAAACATAATGCCATTTTAGTGAAGGGAAATTCCATCTGTCTTAGAAACTGAATTTTTAGTCTTGATTGTAAGTCTTTCAAACAATGGGGATCGTTTCAGTGGGGTATAGACTTACACTTCTGCCATCTGACTTTAGTATACATTGTTTGTGGTTGAAGCCCAAAACACTGGATCCTTTCAGTGTTTCTGGACAATTAATTATTTGGGGGTTCATATTTTAAAGATGATAGCTAATGTGGCTGAATGTTTATAGCATTTGAAAGATAGTTGTATGTTATGGTGAGTTTTTTAAAGATAGCTAATGTGCTTCGGATTAGTAGTATAACTTGAGGTTTTGGCTTGGAGTATGCTAATAAACATAATCAGTTGCAGAAAGTCTTAATTTAATATCAGGACATATTTTTTTCATCAACCAATCTGAGATATAGCATTGATTCATTTTTTGCAAACTTCATCTTTTTTTATTAGGAGTTGCATAAATTCTGCCAATGTAAAATTGTATGATTCTGTAAACTAGAAACTGAAAATGAGCTTCTTTATTTGCCCCAGTGGGTGAGATGGTGTAATCAGAGATGACCAGAGATTATTCACAGGTGCAGTAAATGTGAAAGATTCATTTAAATCACAGCAGATGAACAAGGGAGTCTAGGCTTGTGATATAAGGCACACTACACAAGAAATTGGAGGGAAATAAAAGCATACTATAACTATAGATAATCTTTGGTCAATTTGTAGGATCTTGTTAAATGATACAAATTGAAGATATTAGTCCCAAATCTAGCAGGCTAGAAGTTACTTTTGTTTGTACATGACAGGTAAACAAGATATTTGGAATATCTTGCTAATGCAGTTATTGTTGAGAATGTTCTACCAGTGCACATTTAATCATAATTTAAAACAATACAAAACAGCCTGGAGTTTTCAATGTGCATCTTAAAACAGAGATACTTCTTCAAGCATGGAAACATAGAAACACATATTTTTATTTTATTTGCCCTGAATTTTGAACAATGAATACAAAATCCTTTCCTTCCTCTAGCAATGAATTTTGAGATTGTATTCTGGTAAAGTTATACAACTTTACAGTGGTAGCAGCTGCCAAACAAAACAAAAAAATATTCTCAGATGCGGTTTTGTGATCATACCAGTTGGTTCTCCATGGACAGCAATAACTGTGAGTAGTTGCAATGTAAATAGAGAGTGGTTAGTTGAAGGAACTGAAGCATATAAAGTTTCTAACGGATGTTCTAGCAAACGTTTAGTAATGAATGGAGTCAGTGACACTTGGTTCTATACTGTGATTTTATTCATATTTTGAAAATACATGTAGGGAACCCAGCCACAAGATGGCCGAAGAGACCACTGCTAATAACAAACTCAGCAGGTGAGTGTTGACAGGATTATAGCTAAGACAGGGCTACTGAGAAACAAGATGGAGGTATCCATAAGCTTGGGGGAAATGCAAGATTTGCAGAATTGCAATTTTTAAAAAAGGAAAAATAGCTCAGGGGGCACCCCGCCTCAAAATGAGTCCATTGTGGACTGACCATGCTCAGTGCCATAGAATGCTGGAGGGGCGGAATAAAACCGGGGGGGGGGGGATCAAATGGAGTATCCTGGAGGAAGGTACGGCTGGAACCCTGAACAGCAAAATTCTACACTTCAATTTTTTGTTGTTGCAGGTCCAACTTCTATCTTACTAGTCAGATTTGCCTTTCAAACCTCCTACAACCTTCTCTGTACTAGCCATGTTTCACATACTTGCCTCTGTTTGTTTTAACATTACAAAGGAATGTGTCTTTGACTACTTGCTCCTATATCACATGTCTGTGTAACGTCAGAGCAAACAGGGAAATGCACAGGGAATGGGATAACTGACCCTCAGACTGCAGTCCCAATATGGATCGGGGGCCCTACAGAGCCTTTTTGTTAATTCTGAAAAAGGGCAGGTCCTAATTGTGTCTTAAAGTAGCATGCATAATACAACGTAATGTGTAGTTTGCCCTTCTCTCACACAGCCCCAGATAATACCATTGCTGCTCTGTGCCAGTCCTTTTCAAGACTGCAGCGGTTTTCAGCTCATGCAGCTCAAGTGAATAACCACCTAAAATGATGGTTAGTTATGTTTATTTTCCATAAAGAATAAAACAAATTACAAAGAAATCCTGGTAGATGTGACTGTGTGGTGTGTTTGAATCAGAGATATTTGCAAATCTTGAAGGAGTAGTAAAAATAATCTTTAACATAAACATGCAACCAAGCTTGCAATCCTGTAGACACTTTATGTAGAAGTAAGTCTCATTTAATCCAGTGGGGGTTACTTCTGAGCACACACGCATAGGACTCCGGAATAATGTCTACCGGTGACATAAGCTTAGATGACAGCTTGAATATAAACTGTTACAAAACAGGCTGGATATTCCCCTCCCCAATTTTGTTTCCATTACTTTAGACTGTGACCAGTACTGTGTACTACAATGCAAAGTACTGGGGTTAAGACAAATATCCTCCCCCTTTTTCCAGTGCATTCTCTGATGATTCTAAAAGGAGTCAGAAAAAGGGTGCATGAGACTTAAAGCAGCTCTTTTTTCATTGGTTTTTAATGCTACTGCCAAATCTACATTGGCTAGAATGCTCATTTGCACTACAAACATCTCTTCTCTGTTTTCTCTTCCTCATTAACAATCAGTTGATCAGACTTCAGTGTAAACAGTGAGAGTGTTTCAGAGGTGACTCAAGCCTCTTACTCTGTGGGTATAAATATCAACACAACCATTATCTTTCAGTTTCATACTACAGTCATGCCTTGGATTGAGAGCATAATTCGTTCCGGAAACGTACTTGTAATCCAAAACACTCTTATATCAAAACGAAATTCCCAAAATTACTGTAGTTTAACTTGCACAACTTAGAATAGTAGAGTTGGAAGCAGCCTACAAGGCCACTGAGTCCAGCTCAGTGCAGGAACCCAAGTCAAAGCACAGTTTGGTGAGTGTGCTGAGGCTCCACTCACAGAACTACAATTCCCAGGTTCCTTGGAAATGACTAAATCTCATTTAAATCTGAAGTATAGCTATTATCTGAGAATCCTCTGACAAACACATTGCTTATAGGCGAAGTGCAAATACTGGAGTGCAAATGCAGATGTCATTCTTGCCCATCATCAGTAGATGCATAATAAGGAGTGATTTTTCTTGGCTTGGTGAGCTCCCATACTGCAGAGACTGGATTGCCCATGATAAGCGTAATCAATAGGAGCTAGGATTTTTAGAAAGGGTCTCATGAGGCACCTGGCTCTTGTTATTATTTTTTAACCACAAAATCTATCTTCATTTCAGGGGCTTTTGCTAGTGAGGATTCAGGGTGCCAAGTTTGATTTCAGTACTGTAGAAGCCGCCATGTCAGCTGAGGATAACCTGGCTGGTGCCACTTGAATGTAAAAAGGGCTGCTTTCTCCACCATGCTAGATTAATTGCAGAGAAGCCCAGGGGGCAGAAAGTGTGTGTAGGTCTAATCTGTGTGTAGCAAAAGAGATGTAGCAGAGCCCCAGGGCTACCTTAAGCAGGAAGAGCGCTTTCCTTTCTCTTTCTTCATCTCCACCCCACCCACCCCCTCGCCTCGCTCCGCCTCCAGTGATTACTCCCTGACTCCTGGGCACATAGAGAGCACTGTAGTAGTAACTCTGAAACATAATGGGAGAATTTGATCTTTACAAAGAGTTGGGAGCCTATTCTCTGAGCCCCCCTCCTACTGCTCTCCCTCCCCTCCTGAGTTGATTAGAAGACTTTCCCACTGACTCTGTAACCCAAGTAAAAGTGTATTTTGATTGAGGGCTGGCTAGGTAAGGTTACCAGCTACACTGAAAGCTTTTCTTCCTGTTCTGTTCCCCCCTGCTGCTCCCCTGCAATTGTCAGGAGCAGGGAGTGGTGGGGGCACTTGGGGAATATTTGGGAAGAGATTTGTAATCTTAGTCTTGCTTGGACCACACAAGTCAAGAAGCTGTTCCCCACTCAGACTTGTCAGCAGTTGACTTAATCAGGGTAGGGCTTGGGCAAGGGTATGTTTTCAGCCCACACTTGGAGATAAGTGCTGCGGGGCCAGCAAGAGTGTGCTGTTTAGTAACAGGAGCTCACTTTGGGTCTCTCCCTTGTGGCTTTGCCCTAAGGACTTGGTGTGTGTGTGTGTGTGTGATGCGCTTTGTGTGAGTGGGAGGGAAGCTGTAAAGGCTCCCTCACCTCTGAATGGTCTCTTTCAGTCCTGCTACAGAAGGCTTTCCAACTGAGACCATTCGTGTACCCTGAATTAGACAGACGGGTCAAGGGCTTTCAAAAATGAGATGACAAAGGAATCAGATACTTTGTTACAAGGCGCAGATGCTAGGAAAGGGAGTTGAGTGTATAAACACCTATTTTAAATTTCCTGTTGAAGGGATAAAAGAAACCCAAACATCCACAAAATGACTCGGATATTCTGCAAAGAGTACCTAATCATGGCACATTTGAACAAAGAAATAAAAGGGTGATCTTGCTGTGCTGTAACAGACTCATTCCTATGGTTAAGTGTGTGATGACCAGATGGAATACAGGAGATGGCTCCTGCACCTGTCATAATTGTGCACAAGAGGAAATTTTGGCAGCTTGTCATGGCAGAGAAAAGCTGCCCCAATTCCTCTGATATGCTATTATTACAGGTACAGGAGCACTGTCCTCTGTGGCATATGGTCAACCTAAATCAGTGGTGGGACACATTGGATGAATTTCCCCTGCTGAGATTTATCACATAATACCTTTAATCTGCAGGCCAGGGTGTCCATAATGCAATCATTTCAATGCCTAAATAGCATTGCTTTTGGAAATACTGCAGGAATCAGTGAATCTACTTGTGGTATATACAGGATCAAAATATTTCCGTCCTACGATGCTGTTTATCTGCTTATCTACTTTTGGTTCATCGTGAAATTGAGATCCAAGCAATACATGAAGAGCACTTCCTTTCCTGCTTTTCTGCTACATATCCTCTAGGTGGCACTGTGGTATAGTGGAATAGCACAAATACACCAGTGGAAATAGTGTTTTCTTTTGTTTTCTTTAAATAATACTGCATTTTCCATGCTCTAAAAAACTCACCAAAAGTGCTGTTTAAAAACAGAAGTGAAACTAGAGGGTCATGACATTGTCTAAAGAACCCATAAACAACCATGAGTAGGGAGCACACAATAAATGCCTCGTGTATCTGACAGCTACCTATCCAGTCGAACAACTATTTCCTAGATTATGCCCTACTCTAGTGTGGGGTGGGGAAACATTTTCAGCTCAAGGTGACAGATGTTGTGGGTGACAGCATTAGGTACTGAGGGAGGGGAAGGGGCTTGGGGAAGGAGCCAGGTGGGGTCATGGGCCGGATGGGGAACCACTGGAAGTTTTCTACCCCTGCTGTAGACAATGGATTTTGTGGTGTGTTCTGTATGGGAGCTGGAAGCATGTAAGTACGTGCAGGACCAACCTTATCATGACACAGACTAAGGTGCCCACATCAGGTAGCAGAAAGGGAGGAGAGGCAAATTGTGCCACTTCCCCCCCCCCCCCGCCAGGAGGGACCACCACTGCCACTGCCCCACTGCCTCCAGCAGGTGCTCCGGAGAGCACCGCCAGCTGCTTTCCCACAGTGGCACTTGCCATGGTGAGAGAGCTACTGGTGGGGCTCTCCGGAGCAACTGCCCTCCCTCTGTTTCCCTCACGTAGCATGCCCCCTTCCCCTTAGCTTTGCTGATGTGGCGGCCATGGCCAACCAAGCTCTTGCAGGATCTGGCTGGTCAAGCTCTTGCGAGACCTGACCGAGCTCTTGTGAGACTTGACTGAGCTCTCGCGAGAGCCCTGCACCCATAAAGGGGTGCGAGGCGGTGGCGGCAGCTGGGAGGGGCACAAGGCACTGGGGGTGGGGCAGGAATGGGCATGAGGAGATGGCACCTGCTCTCTCCTCAGGCAGTGAGAGACCTTGGGCCACCACTGACTATGTGTAATGGCCAGTAGGTTGCTGATGTAAGGTGGCGCTTATATAAGTCCGTTGTATCGAGAAAGTGAACCTGTTACGATTACATGGACTGGTCTAGGCTCAGGTTAATGGTGGAGTGAAAGTTATTGGAGTCCGGATGCCTGTTCTTGAGTCTAGATGATAAAGATATCATCAGTGTATCTCAGGTACAGGAGAGGCTTTTGGGGATAGGAGCTATTGATTATATTGGCTACTTACACTGGGTACTTATATTGCTCTGTACACAAGGAGTTTGTACAGCCGTTCCTGAATAGAGGATCAGGTGCATTCTGCAGGAAACAGAGCTGTGCCACGGAGTTGTGACTGGTTGTGGGGGAGGGGCTGCTGAACTCTTTCCCTATGGGCCATTTTTGTGACAAAATTGCCCCTCAGCTGTTTTCACGCCCATGGAGGGGGGGGGATTAAGAGCTGTGCACCAATGGTCTCCTGAAACTCTCCACTCTATTTGTTGGCAGAGAAATGGGGTGGGGTGGGGACAATTTCACTGAATTTGTCCAGGAGGAGGAGAAAATTTCAATTTCTCACAGGTATGGCTCACCACTGTGAAGTTGTGGCACAACTTCTTTCTTTTTCTTCTTTTTGTAACGGGTGGGTGGGTGGGGGTTATGCTGCCACTGAAAGTGGCAACAGCGTCAATTGTATTGGCAGCCTCCCCCCCCCCCATTTTGCATCCTCCACAATGCAGGTGTGAGGGGGACACACTGTTGTGTCCAGTTCCAGGGAAGAGGTGGAGCTAGTGCTGTACCTAAATCTGTCTTCCAATTTACAGAACATTTTCTTCCACCATGAAAGAGGCTTCCATTGTTCTGCCTCATTCTCAGGGCATTTTTAAATTTATTTTTGTGGTGTTTTTGAGCTGGCCTAATCACTGTGAGGAGGCAAAGAGCGCTGTGTCTTTGTTTTGTTTCTATTACACATCTCTCCATTGCTCTGCAGCCTCCCAGGCTGCCTGACCTGAAAACAAGCCCTATGGGAGGAATTACCTCATGATGTCTTCCCCTGGGCTGGGAAGCCAAGGGGGCTACAAGCTGCCAGAGAGATCATTGTGCAATGAAAAACAGGGCACCCACGCACACTCCTCAGCCACTTCCTAAATAATGTAAGCAAAAGAGTCCCAACCAATGAGAATTTCTCTGAAATTTTCTGCACCATTGAATTTCTTTTTGAAAGCAATTTCTTTTCTATCAAATTGAATGAGAATGGTTGAAAATTTTTCACCACAGCACTAAAATAAAAACAAAAACAGAGAACCAACAGAGATACCCATCTTTTCACCTCACCTGTACAATTTGGGGTAACAAATGTACCTCCTCTTCATTATACATACAAAGTTAATTATTAAGCCGTTTGATAATTAGATCATCAGCAAACTCTGAACTTAATTACATTAATAGAAGTAACTCAACGTATGTCATGACTTTCAATTAAATGTGTTTGTATGCAAGTATAATAAATTCTAAGGTTATAATAAGGTCCACAGTTTCAGCAGGGAATACTTGGATTTTCTGTTGCTCAAATAACATCAGTAATGTGGCTAGCGACAAAACAATGTGAAATATTTGAAGGGGGAGGTAAAGTCTCACTTGCACTTTTGTTCAGTGGGAACACTTGATTTGAGTTACACTATTACCCATTATGTCTGAACCCAGACAAACTGTGATTAGTGTTAACTATGGTTTAGGGAAACAAACCAACTTCAGATCCTTCATGGGAAATGACCCTGGCTTGTTTCCTTTAACCAGGGGTAGGCAATCTGGTGCCCTCCAGATGGTTTGGACTAAAACTCACATATACCTTGACCATTGCCCATTCTGGCTGGGGTTTATGGTAGTTGTAGTCCAAAACATCTGGTGGGCAAGTTGCCTATCCCTGCCCTATACCATAGTTAACACTAACCACAGTTCTCAGTATGGCCATAATGAGTATCTGTAGTTAGGTGAAAAAGTGAAAGTTTCTGCTGCCCTCACAGACACACCAGTGGGGGAGAAGGGAGAAGGGAGTACACAAGCCTGAGGCTCATGCACATAACTAAACCATAGTGTAGCATTACATGCAAACCAGGCCAATGTTTGGCCCCAACTATGTAATTCTCATGGCTTAAATATGGCATTTCAAGCAAATGCCATTAAAATATTGCTAGCATACTACACTGCAGTGAATAATGTATATGTTTGGCATATTTTCAATTTAAGTTTCTTTAGCCCAGAACGATCATGTACTGTAACTTATAATTAGAGTTTCCATTACAAATTGAGTTAATGATAGCCAGAGCTACCAAGATTGGGAAATGTTTGACGCTTGATTAGATATAGAAGTGTTGTGTTAGGATGTTAAATTATAAACACACACGTGATTAGATGAAAATAATATGGTTTCTACTGAAAAACGTAGTATAACCCATATCCATTCTCCAGGATACTAAGGCTGTAATCCTGCATATATATATACCTGGGAGTAAGTCCTATTTAACTTAATAGGACTTACTTCTGAGAAGACATGTATAGGATTGTACTGTGAAAGTTGTCAGATGAATTGGCTCAAGCAGATAAGTTCTCTCCTACACCTTCCATTTTCCTTTCTTTCTTCTTCTTTTGCTTAAGCTGACACACTCAATATTCTGTGGCTCAACTTTCTGAATGTCCTGGAACTTACTTATCCTAGGTCTTATTTGAACCATTTTTGTTTTTTTAAAGAATCTCTCTCTCTCTCTCTCTCTCTCTCTCTCTCTCTCTCTGCAAACTTAATATATTTCTTAGTTGTCCTTTAAATGTGCAGAAACCATTGCTTTATTTTTGGGTGGCCCCATTTTTCTTCCAAACTGAGAGGTACTGGACCACCCAAGTTGGGTATTAGATGGAATTATGATGATAATGTATTAGATGATAGTTGTGGATTGGTTCCATGTCTTATCCTTCCCCAGTCTTGTTTATTTCTTCTCTGCAGACATAAAGCTTACTCTGAATTGCTATTTAGTAGTCATCTCAAGCTGTGAAGCCCCAGTGGCCTTAGGAATTTTTATAGATTTTTCTTTTTTTGGTTTTATCTTTGTACATCAGTGCAAATTTTGATCTGAGAGTTTGGGACTAAATTGATTCTGGGTGAATTTATATTAAAAGTATGCTCAGCAGGAAGGCATGAAATAACTTTCCAGAAAGCAGTGAGATGTTTCAGTCTGTACTGTTGACTTAACAAGTTATGTGGGATTGTTAAAAAAGAAAAAGAAAAAAAAGGAAAGAAAGAAAGAAAGAAAGAAAGAACAATAGACTGAGCTGTAGCTGCTTCTCCATAGTGTTGGAACAGTGGGCCACCTGGGCTTGTGCCAGGAGGCAGTTCTGACATTCAGAAGGAATCATAATTCTCTAGAATTTCTTTCTTCTGGAATGCCATGTCTATGTGGCTATAATGGGATCATGCCACAAAGCCATTGTCAGAGAAAGGCATCATTATTACTACATGAAGTGTTTTATCATCTCTACATTTTGACACCTGGTGGTCATGAACAAAGGTGCTTTTCTATTTTCTTAGATAATAAACATGTCCAATTTGGGTATGAGATGCCAGAAGTTACAGCCGCCTGCTATTCTGTTGTTGCATTCTTCTAGGTCAGGAGGAGAGTTCACAAAACTTTACATTGTGAAGAAGCATTTTCATCTTGATCCAAAACACATCTGACAAGAGACTGTTTATTTTCTAACCTTAGCCTTCTGTAGAGGGCTAACCATAAAATAGACTGATGACTTACAGGATTTCAGTCTGAAGTTTTGCTGTGCCAGATTTCTGTGAGGTTAGATTCTTGATGTAAACGATGCTGTTAGGGATGAGGGATGAGAAAGGGCCCACACAACCCCCACCTTTTGCTCTTCTATGAACTTTTTCATTGCTGCTTGCAGCCATTATATCCCTGATCTGCTACTTCAAAGGGATCCCAGCCAACTAGGGATCACATTGTGAACACAATGACATAACAGCACCATGTACCCAATTACGTTTGGATGAACGAAGCCTCCACCATTGCCCTCACATTAAGGACCCTTTCTTTCCCTCTCCCCCATGCCTTCCCCTATGCATGTGTTTGTCTGTGTGTGATTTCTAGCCTTCTCCTGGGTGAAATATATATCAAACTGCATGAGTTGTTCAATGAAAATGCCAGCCTGGTGTGTGGCTGCTGTGAAAAAGGCAAACTCCATGTTCGGCATAATGAGGAAAGGAATTGAAAATAGAACAGCCAATATCATACTCCCCTTATATAAATCTATGGTGCAACCACACTTGGAATACTGTGCACAGTTCTGGTCACTGCACCTAAAAAAGGATATTGTAGAGTTGGAAAAAGTGCAGAAAAGGCAACTAAAATTATCAAGGGGCTGCAGCAACTCCCGTAGGAGGAAAGGTTACACCATCTGGGATTGTTTAGCATAGAAAAAGGGTGAGTAAGGGGAGATATGATAGAAGTGTACAAAATTATGTATTGTGTGGAGAAAGTGGATAGGGAAACATTTTTCTCACCCTCTCATAATACTAGAACCCAGGGTCATCCCACGAGGCTCATTGGTGGGAGTTTCAGGACAGATAAAAGGAAGGACTTTTCCCACACAGCACATAGTTTAACTATGGAATTCACTTCCACAAGATGTAGTGATGGGCACCAATTTGGATGGCTTTAAAAGGGATTGGACAAATTCATGGCTCTCTATATGGCCATGGGACTACTTTATGCTTCTTCTCTGACAGTCCCTTATTTTCTTCCCAACTCAATTAGAAAATCTGGCTACAGTCAAATTTCATTTTTGAAAATAATGCAAACACCTGGGTGCCAAATGTGTACAGTTGGCTACCTGTCACTGCCTAACCATCCTCAGAACAAGCCTGAAGCAGTGAGGAAACCTACCGGTAATTTATTTTTGCCTCAACGTACTGCTTGTAATATTCTAACTAGAATGAGAATATGGGAATTCTCCTGCTGCGTACCACAGGGTTCCATTTTATCACCGTTGCTATTTAGCATCTATCTGGAGCTCCTGGAGGATTTGGAGTGTTATTGGTGTGCGTAATCAGGTTACATGATGCAGGCCTCCCTTCCCGCTGATAGATACTGCTTGGATGTGGCAAACAAGAAAGAAAAGGGGACTGTCTATGGATCACTCCATGTTACTTTTGCTAAAACTGTAATGTTTGAATGTGAAGAAATGCATGTTTGCAAACATATTTCTCATATAGAGACACACATCAGGGAGCTGGGTTTGGCCACAGGTCACTTGTGCACTTGTGTACACTGAGTTAGCCAACATAGGTTTGCCTCTGCACATTTGTGGTCTGAAAGTGTGTGTGAAATGATAGCTGGTACCTGTTGGAAATTTCAAGCAACCGATATATTGTATGATAGATGCAGTACTCATGTGGGGAGAGAGAATCTTGTGAGATAGAAGGCAGTATGACATTTCCTTCTTTTTTTTTTTAACAGTGGGGGGAGAGAAACTGCCGTGTGAAAGCACCCTGAAATGTAAGGATTTAGAAACAGTCGTCTTTTCAGCTTCTTGCTTGGCAGAAAGAAGAAAGATAATTTGTAACTGTTGCTGGTAGTAGTTTTGCTAATTTGTATTCACCACACTAAAACCACAGGCCCTATTTGCACAGGACTCCCACAGACTTCAGTTTATTTGAGCATTCTGTTATTCCAGCAGAAATGGTGTCGTTTTAACAGTCGGGAGCTCCAGTTTTTCAGCAGCCAAATCTAAAAGACTAGTGAAGGTGACTAGTCTCGGCAGTTAATTCAGTTCTAGAAGTGTGTGTGTGTACTTAAGGTACAACATCACTCAGAAGGTGGTCCAGATGTATGGAAAGTTATATGCACACACATTAAAACACAGTTTTCTCCCAAGAAATAAATCACTTCATTTTTCCACTCTATCTCCTGAAGAGATGGCAAAAGTATTGCTTAAACAAAATAGCTTCTGTGCTAGCAAGCTAGAGCCATGAAACAGAAAATCAAGAAACAACCCATGTGGTTCCTATCAGAGAAACAGGCTCCATTCCCATCAGTGTTTCTTAATTAGTTTTCTTACCCCCTGCTGGGAGGGAAGGTCTGGAAGCCACACTTCTGTAGGGGAAAAGCTATGCAGCCCTTGATCTCCATTCTTCATCTACCTTTCCAACCACTTGGTATGGCTGATTGATCACCTAACCATGTTCTGGCTGCCTTCTCCATTTAAGAAGCTGAGCCCATACACAGCATATCTTCCAAGTGAGAGGCAATTTCAGTGGCTTAGTTGTGCATGAAAATATCTTACATTTATTGCCCCTTTGCTCATTCTGGCATCCATCTGTAAAATGTGTGTGTGTGTGTGTATTTATAGACCGCTTCCCCACTGTCTGGAGGTAGTTTTAAGGTCGATGATGGTGAACAACTAAGACTTAATCCAGACAAGACAGAGTTACTGGCCCTGTTTGGGTGTTATTAAAACTACTTACAGGAACAAGTGTGCAGGGCTGTGACATGTAGCTCCCTCCCCCCTGCCAACACTGAAGATGGCATGTCCTCCCAATCTGTAGAGGTGAGGCCTATACACACACAGCTATACATGCATAGGGGTTCTGTCTCGCATGAAGGCCTGTGCGCTTACAGCTATATGTGCTTGGGCCTCTCCTCTCCAGGATTTGCACGGTACATACATACAGTGTGCTGTGTGCAACTCCCAGGCATGGGGCCCTGCGGCATGGCCCTGCTCCTCACTCATGTGTTCAGGTTAATGGTTTTAATAGCACCAGAATAGGGGTACTGCGGGTAGGGAAACCAGCTAAGCTAGATGTAGGATTTCATCTGGTCTCTTTCCCCCTGAAGAACCAAGTGTGTAGCTTGGCCGTTCTCCTCTCCTAGACTTGGTGCTAACTCAAGAAGCTCAGGTGGTAGTGGTGGCCAGGAGTGCTTTTTTACCAGCCTAGGCTGGTATAACAGCTGCAACCCTATCTGGAGAGGTCAGACTGTGCTTCAGGTAATAACACACTCTGTGTGGGGCTGCCTTTAAAGACAGTTTGGGAACTTCAGCTTGTGTAGAATGTGGACATCTGGATATCGGCGGGAGCCAGGTGGTTTGTTCATGTGACACCTATCCTGCTCCTGCTACATTGGCTGCCCGTGCATTTCTGAACCCAATTTAAAGTGCTGGTTTTAACCTTTAAACCTTAAAAGGTTTGGGTCTGAATTACTTGAGGGACTGCCAGTCTGCCTGAACTTTAAGGTTCTGACTTGTCTGCTGTTGTGGGCAGTTACATTGGTGAGTACAAGGGAGAGGGCCTTTTCAGCAGTGGTCCCACATCTCTGAAATTAGTTGCTACATATGGGGTCTCTCAGAGCCAATCTCAGCAGAACTTTAGGAAAGCTCTGAGGACACATTTAGTTTTTTTGGGGGGGTTGCGGGGGGCGGGAGGCTTTCTCTTCAGTTGTGTTTCATGTTGATAGTTTTTAGCTGCAATGATTTTAGTACCTTCAGGGCTGAATTATCATTGACCCTACTGATTTTGTGCTTTCATTATTTCTTTACTATTATATTGCTTTTGGGTTTTATTATGTAAGCTGCCTTAAGAGAGTTGTACCCTTGAAAATGGCCTAAAAATACCTTTAAATAAATAAAAATAAATAAGGCAGCTTGCTATGTGCCTAAATATGCTGAGGCATAACCTCTCCTTCATTGGACATTAGAAGGACTTATCAATTACAAAGTTAACATTAAAGCCTAAATGGACTTCTGAACTTGGAGCTGCATGTGGATATTGGATAGGTCTAATATGCAAGGTACTGAGCACTTAATAGAGCAGGCATTGTGCTTTGTGCTTCTAGGAAAAATTGCCATATGTACTTGCCACCTTCTGCAGGCCAAGTATTTGGCCTGCCACAGAGATGTGGCAGACCAAATACTTTGCCTGCACAAGGTGTTATGTTCAGTCTCTGGCATCTCCAGTTAAAAACATCTCAATTAGCTGCAGCAGTGGTGTAGAAAGATCTCTGCCTTGGGTGAAAGGCAGGGTCCTGGTAACCTTAATTTTTGGGTTGACCGTGAAGGCCAGCCAAAATTTGTGGACCATGGTGAGTGGTGAGGATTGCAGGCAGAAGGTTTTTCTGTGTCTAAAACAGCCTTCCCTAACCTGGTATGCTCAAAACCTGGTAGGTTTTGGTCTATGACCGTAAATAAATAATCTAATCTAACCTGGTACGCTCCGGACGTGTTGGACTGCAACTGCCAGCGTTCTCAATGCCCATTCTGGCTGGGAATGCTGGGAGTTGCAGTCCAACACAACTGGAGAGCACCAGGCTGGGGAAGGCTAGTCTAAAACACCAGGGCTCTAGAAAGCTCTTGAATAATATGGAAGCCAGGACTTTCCCCTTCAGTTTGTGAAGACTCTGGTAATTCTTGACCAATGAAGTATCAGATTTGACAGCCAGACTGCACACATACAAACATTTTTCTTGTATTACAGGCCTACACAACTTGTGACTCACCAGTCTGAATGCAGCCCACTGCACTGTGACCTGCCAGGCACTTGTGTGATGGATCACAAGTTGAACAGGCCTGTCATGCTGGATAACATTAATGATGGCTGGACGGTTGTTCGGCATGAAGTCGCTGGCCTGTGTGCACCCCAACAAATTGTGCGGATGCACACAATTAGCAGTGGAGGCAGAGAAGAGGTTAGATTGGTCTACATGTTATTCATATTAAAACAATGCCTAAACCCCCTGGCAAAGACCAGCTCTCTGTTTTTCTGTATGCTGAGCAGAGTGAATGGAAAAGAGCTTCAATTTTATTCAATGACAAGGCGCAGCAGGTGGATGACACAAACAAATGTGCTACGAAAAGGAAGAGCAAGGCAACAGTATGGATGGCATGTTTTACATATCCTAGCTGTATGGACAATATATAGCTCACCACCTGCCTAACCCTTTTTAACTTAGTAATTTGTGGTACAATCGTCTTCGTGACTCTTCTTCATTCTGCAGTCATCTGATTCTTTATCCCTTTTTATGTTCATGACTCTAGTTTATACTAATGTATACTCATGATTTTAACTTTCATTGCTCTGAATGGATATATTCAGTAGCTTCATAATCAACCTTTGCTTGAAACAAAACCAAACTTTGTTAAAATATTTTTTTAAAACAGAATAAACATATGGTTATAACCTTGAGTAATTGTCTGAGTTTTGAAAAGCTCTGAGCTCCTCTCCCCAGCTGGCACTTCGGAAATGCGTGCCAAAATACCACGGACTTTTCAAGTCGACATGAAGTCTCACAAGCAGACCTATTTCTGTGATGTTTCCTGCTGAGTTTTAAAGCCTAAGAAGCTCAAATAGTGTGCATAACTTGGCATCCTCCTGTTGTTTATGCTGCGCTACCCAAACTATACATAGCTTGAAGTCCTTCTGCCTGTTTTATACACACCTGTGGGACTAATAACTTGCTGCTCATTAACACACACACCCCACAATGCCCCCTGGAACTCATACGAAAAGTATACTGATGCCAAAACATAGCAATTATGCTCTTCCGGCAATCTGTTTTAGCAGCTTTGATGCACATAACAGTGATCTAACTTCCTCTATACCATACAGTGGTCATTCCAGTCTCAGTAGCTTTTCCTGGAATAATCCCATAACGTTTCTGCCAAGGATAAGTTTGAACTTTATTATAAACTGATTTTAAAGCTTCTGTCCACTCACAGAAGCTGTGTTATTAGGAAACATTTATATCCATCCCCTTTTGAGAGAACATAATATCATATTTGTAGTCCTGAATTTTGGTTCTTTTAAAACTGATCTTTATATGCCAGAAAATCAGTAATGGTTGGCATAATTCAAAACCAGTTTTGTAAAGGAACCCTTGTTTCATCTTTTTTTTCATAGATTTCATAGATCATAGAGTTGGAAGGAGCCTACAAGGCTATTGAGTCCAACCTCCTGCTCAATGCAGGAAACTAGAGGAGGGGTCTCCCATCCAAGTAATAATGAGGTCTGATCCTGCTTAGCTTTCCACACTCAGTGCTATATACTAGTTTTACTATCCTGTGATCTAAATCCTAGGATCACTTTAGTTATACCTGTGAAGCTGGACCTGTGATCTCACTTCTGTTCACCACCAGAGCAGGAGTGGTTTTCCATATGACTTTTTTTTTTGCTTGTCTCTATATCTGTCAAGAGTGGAAGGAGGGTGAACATAATAGGTCAAAGTGAGTGAACATGGGGGAGGGGATGGATTGCACAAAACCAGTTGGACATCTGCATGGAGGTCTGTCAGGATCCTTGACAAGTCATTCAATGAGCTGGTGAGAAAAAAGGAAGTCACATACTCTAGAGCTGGAAGTGATTGGCTGTATCTGGGTCAGCTCCGGGTGGTGTGACTGTAATTGCATCGTCAGAGTGTGTTAGATGTAATGCACCTGCCTGGTTTGGTGTTGCAGAGAGAAGGCTCTGTGTATCCCTCTGGAAGCCATGTATCAAGATACATTGTGCCTGATGATATCTGAGAAGGAAATGAGGGTTGTTCAATATTGATACACAGCTAAGGTTGCTAGTGCACAACAGTCCCTGAAGCTGCTGCAGATACTAGAATATTTATATTGCTTGGACATTGGGTCTAACTCAGAAAAGATTTTATTTCCTAAGATTTATTTATAAGAGCATCCAGGATCTTTCATGCTGAACTGTGTCTGGAGATGAATATAAGATCCTCTCAGGTCAAGCCCATTTCCAGAGGGTGGTTAAGTTTCAAAGAACAACACCAGCCCTGTTGTATTAAGGAGCTGAAGCAGGAGAACTGGCAAAGGTTTTCTAGCCTGACTAATCAATCAGGTAGGAAGCAAATTATACAGAAGACAGGGACCTCTATCTTGATGTACTGTTAGGCAGCCTCTAAGAGGTGCTGTGGGAAAAAGCCTAGAGCCCCTCTTTCTGGCCATGTCTACAAATGGGGTGAAAACATGATGCGGCCGTTAGTTATATTCAGGACTGTGCGTCCAATGCCTCCCCCATTCATTTTCTGTATTAATGTAACCCACATTTTTCTTCACTCAGAATAAATTAGACCAGCCTTCCCCAACCTGGAGTCCTCTTGATGTGTTGGGACTACAGCTCCCATCATCCACAGATGCTGGCCATGCTGACTGAGAGTTGTACTCACACATCTGGAGGGCACCAGGTTGGGGAAGGCTGAATTAGACAAATTAAACGATGTGTGATGTTCTTATAGAGGCTGAAATCCTGTGTATAATTACTTGAGTACATAGTGGTGAATTTGGGTCCAAGGCAATGAATGGTTTGAAGGCATATGACAAATCAACAGTGCTAAAGCTAAGCAGATCTGGTTCTGGTCAGTGCCTAGATAGGAGACTGCCTGGGAAACCCATGTATGTCACGTTGGAGTCCCATCATGGATGGAATGAAGGTCGGATATGAGTGTAATAAAATAAATGAAAATTAGAAAATCATGGCTTCAGTATCAAGTCATGATTTGCAAATGTGAAATAGATCAGACAATGGAGAAAGAACTTTCATATCACTTCACGTCCTCTCAAATACCATACCTTCCAATTAAAGTACGTACAGATGCCTCCACACCTTCAGGCAGATAATCTCCAAGCAATGAGAAATGCATGTGTGAGATCCAGGGACCAGAGTGACAGCAGAAAAGGAGAGAGAAGAATGGTAGGAAGGTATGATGACAGGAGCTAAGTGGCAGCTGTGGGGCAGGAAATGATCAACATGGGAGAGGGCCTAGGAACTATGGAGACATTGGAACTCAGCTTACAGCTGTTCAGACTTACTCTGGTAGGGTTCTTCACTGCACTTTCACATCCCCCTAACTTTTCTTTGCAACCCAGAAGGCTAAACACATCTGGGCAAGGCATATTAGCTGAGTCAAGTTTGGCCCGAGGGTTGAGGGGGCCATTAGCAACATGCCTTCTGGTGGCTCCCCTCTTATTTCAGTGGTTCCTGGCACTGAAGCAGTCAACAGCAGCACCCTGAATCAGCCCCAGGTGGCAGCTGACACCGTTTACATTTGCCACAATGCCTTCCCCTTGTAACATTACTTAGGAGCACTGTGGGAAGCTAAAATGGCAGTACCTGGAACCTAGTGATGATCAGAGCATCAGCTACTGGGGAAAATGTTTGAAGGGGGCCCTAGGGCAGACACCAGCAGTGGAGTCCCAGCACCTGCTTCAGGATGCCACACGCTGATTTTGGGCCTGAGCTGAGCTTCTCGTGGTGCCAGGTTCTGAATCATCCTTGTCTGTATCCCTGAATGAATTAAGCTTGCTCATCTGCAGATATGGTCTTACTGGAGACTATCCATAAGTGGGATGATGAGATTTCCTTGAAATTTGCACCTTTCAAGCTATGTATAGTGCCAGTGGAGAGCAGGTTCCTGATGCTCTTACTGAACAGAATTGTCCAGCCTGTTGCTCAACAAGTTCAAGTCCCCCAATGCTTCCCTGTTGTTATCCAAGCCCTTCTTGGGTTTCTTTTGACAGAACTGCTTTTCAGGCATTTGGATAAAGAGGTATTATGATTTATTAATCAATTAATCACAGCATGTTGAGTAGCTATTCACGGTAGTTAAACAGTGAAAATAAAAACATTTCCATGTGTAATAAAGATGGAGGTAATTAATATGATCTCCCAACAGTGAATACAGAACTTGCTGCATTTTTTTTTGCACTTCGCAAACATTAGCATTGTAGAACACTGTTTGTTTTGGTTGCTGGTTCACAGCACTGTCTCCCCATCTAAGTAAAAATATATGTTGTAAATACAAGGGGCTCCTGGTACAAACAACGTGACCATCACTGCCCTGCTTATAAGCTTCCAGAGGCATCTAGCTGGCTGCTATTGGAAACTCAATTCTGGACTGGATAGATTTTGGCCTGATCTAATAAAATGACTTGATATTCTTAATGGGCAGTATCCAGCTGTGTAATTCCATTATCGGAAATGAAATTGCGCTAGTGGAAACTAGGTTCCAGACTATGCACAAGAGGAGAAGCCAACTAAAGTTACATTTATGTGAGCACATATGTGCAAGTGGTTGTGCAACTGCTTGCACAACTGATTAAGCACTTGCACAATGGAAAAATTCAGTGGAGCTCCACTATCGCTATTTGATTTTCTGGAATGTCACCACTGGATACTACCCAATTTTTCTTAACTATTTTAAAAGTTATAACCAAAAGCCATAGGCTTTTCCAGGATGGTGAAGAGATAGCTTTATTAAGAAGCCAGCATATGCTGGGAATTATAGTCCGATACATCTGGAGGGCATCAGTTTGGGGAAGGCTGTCCTAAATATTGTCAGGTGCTCCCATGAACTCACCTGCTCTGTTCATTCCTTATGCCTTGGTGAGGCCCAGGTAATTAGAGATAAATGGTTGTATGTATCTAGGGGTGGAGGAGAATTTCATTCATTTCACATTTTGATATGAATTTACCAAATTTGTGCTTCCCAAGTCAATATGCCAACCAGAACACGATTGTCCTTCAGTATTCACACTTCTCCAGATTTTGCAATGTAGTTCTCCAAACAAAAATGTGTACAAAAAATATTTATTCTTTCCAAAGCATTTCTACACTGCTCTTCAGTCAAAAGACTCCCAGAGCTGCTTACAACAATCAACAATCAGACAGTCCCTGCCCTCAGGCTCACAGTTGAAAAAGACAAAAGACACAAGGAAAGGGATTGGGAGCAAGGAGGGAAAGAAACATACAAAAAAGCATATCTAGTATTATTAGTGGTACCTGGCACTTTGGGTGGTGGGAAATGGGTAATTTTATAAAGGTAATGAATGGCTAACATTAAGTTTGAACTTATATTATTAAATTCATGATTAAAGGCTCTCTTAATGGGGGCAGTATTTATGATTGGTTTGATCAATGAATCTCATTAATGGTTGAAGAGATCATTGATTTTTGTGAGGTTGAAATTATGTTCTGGGTAGTTTTAGAGCAGTTTAAAAATGCAAATTGGTAAGATGTTCATGAGTCAACTCCCAAATGTATCTCTCAGTGGTATTCAAGAATATGACGTCTAATTAAGATCTGCTGAAACATCGGGATTTCTGCTTCCTAATTTTTTTTTTAATTCGTACTATAACAAATAGTATAGAATTGTTGCTGTCGATTTATCATCCCAGTTTAATGGTTTCGTGTTTTGTTCTGTTTGATTTTCAGGACCCAGCATTCTCTTCAGCAATTCATGACAAACTGCAGGTGCCAAACACCACCCGGAAGGCATGGAACGAGAGAGACAACCGGTGTGATGTGTGTGCCACTCACTTGAACCAGCTGAAGCAGGAGGCTATTCAGATGGTACTGACACTTGAACAAGCTGCCAACACTGAACATTGTGATGCTTCTCCTGGCTCCCCTCCCCCCCTCCCCAATATTCCCACCTTAGTGGGCTCTCGACATATGGGCAGCCTGCAACCCAGGGACTGGGCATACATGTCTGCTCCTTATGCTACTTCCAATTATGCTGGCTTTCTACCTAACAAACTCAGCGGGAAACCGAACAACATAGGGATCGTTAATGGGATAGAGAAGAAAAATGGTTCCTTGGGACACCAGGCAAAGGTCAGTGTACAGATGGCCACCAGTCCCAGCAATGGTAACATCCTGAATTCTGTGGCTATCCAGACTCATCAGTACCTAGACGGCACCTGGTCCTTGTCGAGAACAAATGGCGTTACTCTGTATCCCTATCAAGTAAGTAGCGTTAGAAAGGATTTCCCCCCATTGAATTATGTCTACAGAGTACTTAGTGGCTAATATGTATTAAGTAATACACTATCATGTTGTTTAACATAGCGTAGCCTATCTCCCTTGTAAGAACAGGAAGTCAGGCCACCACAATGAAACATAACATGCAGCTTATTTCTGCAACCTTCATTTCTGGCAACCATCCTATGAATCAGTAAACTAATGTTGCAAAAATGCCAAAGAACCATATGCACTTGTGTACTGACTTGCCCTCAAAAACGCAGAGCCGGGTATTGCTTTACGGCTGGAGGGCTAATAAGCTTGGTCTCTGGAGGCTCAAGTGCATAACAATAAATAAGTAGCAAGTTCGGTGGCACTATTCAGTATCAGAAACCCTAGCTGTAAATTATTATTAATAATGATGATAACGATAACAACAACAATAATAATTTTATTATTATTATCATCCATCACCGGCATCATCAACAACAAATAAATCATGGTTGTCATAGTTTTGTTGATACAAATGGGGGGATAGTAATAGTAGTATAAGATTAATGTAAGTAGTAGTGAATAGAGTATGGGTTTCCAGGTTTGATTCCCTATGGTGAGAAAATACGAATCATGATCTGCTGGTGTACTGTTGGCAATAAAAAACAATTGGTTACACTGTTCAAAATATCTGAATATCTGAAGAATCAATTTTTCCTGATTTTGTTATACCACTAGTAAGTATCTTTAAGATATTGATATAACTATGCCTATTGTTATTTAGGGTATAGTATGTTGTGAAAGGAATGAAATTATTATATCTATTAAGTAGATAGTTTCATAGCCTGATCCTAGACACACATTTATACATAAAATAGTACTTATTTATTTAATTTATTTATTATATTTATACCATGCCTTTTTTCCTGCAAGGAACCCAAGGCGGCTTACATAATCCTCCTCCTCTCCATTTTATCCTCACAACAACCCTGTGAGGTAGGTTAGGCTGAGAGTCAGTGACTGGCCCAAAGTCACCCAGTGAGTTTCATGGCCAAGCAGGGACTAGAACCCGGATCTCCCGAGTCCCAGTCCAACACTCTCACCACTACACCACACTGGCTCTCTATGCAGGAAAAGCTGTAGCTGTTGAATTTCAGCATGTCATGAAGCTGTTAAAGGCATAGAAGCCAAGTCCCTTCAAAAGGTGGTGATCCTGTATATGTGAACCACATATGTGAACACTAGCCCTTTTCGCGAATTCTCCCCCCCCCCCATGCTAGTCCAACTGCATGAGTGGGACAGCAGGCCTGCATCTGCAGTCTCCACCCCACTGTTGCATCCTCATCAGACCCATCATCCACACACTGTGGGGTGGGAGTCAGAAGTGGGGGCCTGTTGAACACACATAGGCTTTCTGCATGGTTTGGGAACCTGCAGGATCAGAATTCTAAATAATGTGGGTAGCCTACACATGAGGAGCAGGTTTCCTGCTTCAGACGGACAGACCTTCCCCCCCAATGCATGCCCAGTGCGGGGGGGAGGGGCTGTAGCCAGCAGGGCAGGACTCTTTCTGCATTTGATTGTAACCATGGGTCTGAAGCATAAATTGGGTAATTTCCAAGTTCTTTGTGCTACACTGGTGATTATCTGAGGTTTTTCTTCCATTGCCTTTGCAAGGAAGATGCAACATCTCTAAAATGCATAGCACAGCTGAGTATGATATTGTTGAAAAGAGGTGAGTGGAGATTGCTGAAGCTACACAAAATCATGCTAGAGGCTGCTGTTGAGAAATGCTGAGCTAATGGGACCAGGAAAAAACCCAATCTCATTGGATAAAGAGCGTTGCAGTCCCAGCAGTGAGGTTCATTGCCCCCTGCATCATAATTTGTCAGACTGATGCCCAGGAACAAGAGCTGTGGGACTGGCTAGACTTAATGGCTCCTGATGTGGGCATCTCCCCATTGTAAATTAGCTTTCAGTTAGATAGTCTAGACAGCTTGCCAGAAATGGTTGACTGCTTTGAAGGCTGATCTTATTTTTTTTCTACTGATTCTCTGCATCTCAGATAAGAGGAGACCTTGGTATTCTAATGTTTCGCTGCACCTAGAGGCAGAAGTGCATACTGAGAAGGACACCTGTCGCTCATGTCTCATGGAAAATAGATCCCATAACCCTCGACGTTGTAAGGTTTCCATATTTAAGCCCCTCCCTGTAGCTGTGCCTTTAACAGGCTGATCTGCAGCAATTAGCATGTGATTCAGACCTTCAAAAGCCTGAATGCATGAAGGGGAGGGATTGTGGCTACTTTCTGTACTCATGACTCTGCAATCAGTGAATTGCAGTCTGACCTTGCAATTAGCAGAGGCTGTGTGTGTATATAACTGTATTTTTTGCAGGGTTCTCAGCCACTTAGATGAGGTATGTGCGTACAGCTGTACACATTTAATGTGCTCTTCAGACCTTACACTGAACGTGTAGTGGTCAGGGGCAGTGACAACTGAAGCAGTCCTGTCCCCATCTGCAGTTGCAGGCCAAAACATCTGGAGGGCCACAAGGTGTTCACTGTTGCTGTATATGATACAGCAGCAGCCTGGGGTTGAATTTAACCTGAGAAAGGGGATATTTCTGTTTCTTAAGAAAACGTGTAGGTTTCAGAACCACAAGTTTCATTTAAAATTTGGCAATGGATTATTAAAAATGGGATCAGCTTTATATAACCTGAAACACAGGAATTTAGGTGGGGATTTGGGAGACATACCTTCTGGTCACACATATGACATGAGTGTCACTCACTATGTCTCAGTTTTAGTTATCTGTTTGTATAATGAGAATAATTGTGATCAAAGATGATCAAGAAGGCAAAGATGGTAAAATAATTTGCAAGTTCATAAAGCAGTATATATAGATGGTAAACTTTATCTACTTTTAAGAATTTTTCACTGACTTTACTGAGAATAGATTGTGCTAGAAAACAGAGATCCTTTTTATTATCTCATATAATATTCCTTTCATGAGATACACACATTGATGTTCTTTGTAACATATTTAAACTGTAACTCCCAGTTTTTAATGCACCGTTTCCAGGAAAACAAAGGCTTATTGAAGTCAGTGGAAAAATTCTTTTTTTCAGTCCTAGATCCCTGGAGTGCCGGGATGTGCTGGCCAACCCACACACCCAGCTTTCCCCCCAACACAGACAAGCACACACACACACACTCATTTTCTCTCTGCAAACAACTAGGAGGAACATTAGCAAAGGAATGACTATGAGAATACCACCCAAACATCTTATCAGAGCATGCAAAGTCTAGGGGCTTCTGTATAATTTACGACTGCTATGCATTTATAAAGCAAAATAGATTTAACATGCCATCATACTGGGGGCCATTTTTTGTTATATATATATATATATATATATATATATATATCAAAAACATTTGCAATTCAATTGGCAATCTGCAGTGGTAGAATGCTGCTGATTCTAAGTCAGGGCCACAGCCTCAGGAACAAAACAGAAACTGATGGCAGCTTCTCATATTATGTATATTTAGGTAGAGATACCCAAATACAAAATGCAGATGTACTGCTGCATCAGTGATGAATGGTGCACATGGGTATTATTCAGTAGTCCCTGTATAATACACAGAATTTGCAACTAGGAAAGGATGCACAATACAGGCATGCACTATATACATGCATGTATATTCACTAATTCACTATTGAAGAGGCACACATGGATTAAAGTATGTACTCATTAGAGAACTGCAGAACTTTTTTCAACAAGGTGTAGATGTTTTTAAGTTTCAGTTATAATTATTTGGATTTGATGGACTATAGGTTCAGAATTGGCTTATAGGAGTTCTTGTTGTTGTTGAAACTTTTATGCAATACATTTTAGCTTTCCATGTAATAATGCTTGTGGGAAGGGGGTCATTTCTACTTTGCCCGAAGACAACGAAGTTAAAAGACCATTCCTATTTGAATGAGTGATGTTGCTTTAAGTCCCACTTCTGCCATTTTATTTATTTATTTAAAAGATTTATAAGTCGCCTTTTAGGGTAAACCCTCCTAAGGCAGTGTACAACAAAACTTAAAACCATAAAACATAATGAAAAAGAAATCTATAAAGAACAATGATAAAATCAAAATTAACAGTTAAAACCGTATAGCACCATATGCACAATGGGCCCAGTAGAGTCCTAATTCTATTATATGCCACAGTAAACAGGTGAGCCTTTAGTGCCATCTTGAAGGCCTGTAATTATGGGGTCTGGCAAACATCTATTGGAACAGACTTTGACAAGTGAGGGGCACTACCGAGAAGGCCCTATCCCTTGTGCCTACCAGCCTAATTGCTCTCATATGCATGCACACAAGTAGAGCCTCTGATGATGTTCTTAGAGTGTGGGCAGGTTGATATGGGTGAAGGTGGTCCTTGAAGTAACCTGGACCCAAACTATTTAGGCCAGGGGGGTGGAATCTGGCCTGGCTGGGGTACCGATCTCATCCTCAGTGGTTCCTCAGATAGCCACTCCCCTTGCCCACATGACCAGATGGTTCCTGTCCTCCCCCCCGACCGCCAATCATTTCCCAGCTTTTGCATAGTTCCCCCCATTCTAAAAGGATGAAATGCCTCTCCTAAGGCTTAGCAGTAAAAGCTTTAAGCTACAATACACTGCTATTTTTGGCACCATAGCTTTGACTTCGGTGCTGCCTACCACTGGAATACAGCCCCTGAGAGTTTCTCCAAAATTGAATTCAACCCTGAAGCTGAAAGAGACGCAACACTCCTGATTTAGGCCAATACCAGCAATTTAAATTGGACCAGGAAATACACTGACAACCAGTGCAACTGATATGATATGGGTATTACATGATCTGACCTGCCAGTACTCATGTGGTCATTTTTTGTACCAGTTCAAGTTTCCAAATAATCTTTAAAGACAGTCCAATTTAGAATGCATTACAGTAATCCACCCTGGATGTCACTAGACCAGTGTTCTCCAACCTTGGGTCCCCAGATGTTTTTGGCCTACAACTCCCAGCATGCCCCAGCCAGTGTAGCGTAGGCCAAAAACATCTGGGGACCCAAGGTTGGAGAACACTGCACTAGACCATGGATAACTAGAGCCTGTACCCATTGCATGACTTTGAGCAACTTACAACCTCTCCAGCTCAGTTTCTCATCAGTAAAGTGGGAATCCTCACAGTGTCCTCTTCACGGTGCCATTATGAATTTAAATTGCATAGAAATGGAAAACCACGTTGCAACTTGAAATTGAAATTATAAATAATTGAAATTATAAATAATACTAGAGAGCTGCATCTTTCTGTTTGTATTTTAGAGTATGGATTGCCAGAACCTCATAAACCATATCATCATCTGTTCCTCCATCTGGCTCTAAAGCAGGGGTGCACAATCTTTTTCAAGTTGGGTCCACATTGGGTGACCTATTGGGCATCGCATGCCAAAAGGTGGCATGTCCAGAGCCCAAAGGGGCATGTTCCTTTTAGCTGTTTATTTTCCATTGCTTTCCATCCAACGGTGAGACCGCCTCCCTAGCTGGTTTCCTGCTTCTGATATATTTAAAGAATTCTTTATCATTGGCCTTCATGTTGTTAGCAATATGCTCCTCAAAATACTGTTTTGCATCTCTTATTGTCTGCTTGCATATTTCTTGTTTAGGCAAGACGTCCATTTTTTGAAGGAAGCCTCCTTTTCTATCTCTTTTTTTAAAATTATTTTTTTTTATTGTGAATGTTATTACCATTACAAGACCTTGCCTGTTAATCATGCTGGCCCTCTTGGACTTGGTGCTACTTTTCCTAACCTGTGCTTTGCATTCAAGCTGAGCTTCTATTACTGTGGTTTTGAGTAATCTCCAGGCATTTGGGAGAGATTTAACCCTCTTGACTGCCCGCTTGAACTTCCTTTTTTTACCGGTTCCCTCATTGTACAGACGTTTCCTCTTCTGAAGTAAAATATGACTGTGTTCAACTTCCTTGGCAAGTTTCGACTTAAATATATATTAAATCTGATAGCACTGTGGTCACCGTTTCCAGTTGGTTCAACAAGCAATTTCTCTCTCTCTCATATAATACTAGAACATGGGGTCATCCCATGAAGCTGATTCATGAGAGATTCAGGACAGATAAAAAGTACTTCTTCACATAGTGCATAATTAAACTATGGAGCTCACTGCCACAAGATGCAGTGATGGCCACCAATTTGGATGGCTTTAACAGGGGATTAGACAAATTCATGGAAGATAAGGCTAACAGTGGCTACTAGTTCTGATGGCTATGTGCTACCTCCAGTATCAGAGGCAGTATGCCTATGTACACCAGTTGCTGGGGAACATGGGCAATAGGGTGCTGCTGCACTCATATCCTGCTTGTGGGTTTCCCGTAAGAAGCTGGTTGGCCACTGTGTGAACAGAATGCTGGACTAGATGGGCCTTGGTGTGATCCAGCATGGCTCTTCTTAGGTTCCATTATTTCCCATTTGGGAACATACGGGTGATTGGTGGGGAGGGGGATGATGGACAGTGGGGGGCAATATCGGCTGCAGGAATAGAAGCAGCAACAGGACCGGCTGGTAGCTGCTTTTGTTTAAACTAAAATTTAAAATCTCTCTGTCTGTGTGTGTAATCAGGCAGTGACCACCAGGGTATTTCATGAGTATTGGTTATATACATTTTAGAAGGTTTTGAAGATGGGAGACAATGTCACAATCAACTGTTCAGATGTCACAATCAACTGTTTCCAGAGGGATAGCTCTTAGTCTCTTGAAGCAAAAACAAGAAAGATTCTTGTGGCACCTTAAAAACTAATAAATGTATCCTGACATAAGCCTGGAGTCCCCAATCTTTTTGGGTTGGTGGGCACATTTGTAATTTTGAGAGTGCATGGGCATTTTCAGAAAGTGGCTGCCATGGTGAGTCACAAAACACTCATTTTCCAGGAGGCAAACTAGTTAGACTAAAATAAAAATTAACTTGCCCAAGAATCTAAATACAAGGTTGAGGTTGGTTCTGAGCTCTAAAACACAAAACCATTCTTTTAAACCCAAATAAAGATGGCACTGGAGGGTAGCCCTCCACTTTGCAGTTCACCAGTCTCCCAGTTAAAAAATTATAATAATAATTGAAAAAAACATAAATAAAATAAAAATCAGGAGGGTGCCTTGTTGGAGACCCCAGCCATGCACTTCCATAGACTGTTGCACAACTATGGGCCCTAGATGGCATCTGAGGGGCCATAGGATATTTTGGACTCCCGGACAATGCTCTGACCTTGGAGAGAGGAATTGGAGCTCCAAAACACACACCCCACCCCACCCCCACAGCCAGAGCAGAAAGACCCACGCTGGTTGCTCTCAGATGTTGGGAACTTGACTTTTGAGAAGGGTAGAAGGGGGCATTTTGGTGGGTGGGGAGGGGAGGAGTCTATAGAGGCCAGGATACAAACTTCTCCAGCCTCCTTCCCTCCCCCTCTGATACGCCCCAGCTAGATGCGAAAGAAAGCCTGTCTAGCGAGAAATGCAAGGTGGGAGGTTCAGGGAGGCAAAGATCTCCCCCTCCACTCCTGCCCTTCATAGGATGCTAGTTAGCCTCCGAGTTCCAGGGGTTACAATCATCAAGGGCGCAACCCATAAGACTGTGCCATAAGTTACTTTTCCATTCACATGGAGTGGTGTGATTTATGCAAGTTCCCCCTCCATCTGCAGTTCCTGCACCATATCTCACACCATTCCCAAAGGTTTCCAAACCCTCAGGCACAGATTTTCAGGTGGGGTGCAGAGAGAAAGGGGAGGCAGGAAAGTCCTGTAAATTCTCTTCAGGGAAGCAAATTTAGAATTTAAAACAATGCTTTTTTAACGACATCATGTCACATTTGTAGCTGCCAGTCATCAAGTACTGAGTATCCAAACAATGAGAAATTAAGTGTGAGAAATATGCATGTGTGAACCAGTGCATATTGAAAGAATCATATTCATGAAAGAATCATAGTGAAAGAATCATATTTCATATTATTTCATCATATTTCATATGATTCTCATATGATTTCATATTTGATTAAATTTTCCACAGATTGACACAAAGGACAAAATATATTTAGAAGGAACAGCTTCATCTATCTCTCTTGTACTCATTTCTTGTTTGGAAAATAAAAATCTTTTCAACGGACTAGTGGTTTTTTAAATAATCATGTAAGTAATAATTAGCTTTGATGGAGTCATAAGTCATCAGCTGACCTTTTTACCATGAAGTCATCAATTGAGCTTGTGTATTACTGTAATTGGCTAATTATATCTGACTTTCAAACTAATAGTCTAGTTGTGTCCTTTTTTTTTTACTTTACTATGAGGGGAAGTTGGATTCCATACTAATTGTATTTTTTTAAATTATTTTTTAACAATCACTGTGGTGTGATTTGATCTCACATGGCATTTTTATGCATGGCTTAATGACCCTAGAATCATTCATTTTTCCATCTTGATACCAGACCGAACAAGGGAAGTGAGAGGGAAAGAGTATCCCAGCAACTGAAAAGAGCTAAGGAGGCTTATCCTATGAGTATGAGAGCCCCATGACTCAGCTGTGATGGGAAGAAGCAATCTGTGAGCCCATTAAAAGAGTGAGATAATCCCTTAATATAGTGCATGACATGAGATCACAATTAGTAAGGATTTGGATTCTTGACTTTCTCCAGTCTAGTTTGTTCAGATATGAGACTGTCTCCTTCCTGTCAGATGATCTAGAACAATCTGTTCCTGGGAAAGCTAGAGCCAAGGGCAAGCAGCTCTAAACAAAGTTTAATAAAGGTGTGCAGCTGCTTTCTGGGTGCAAAGGACCTCTCAAACCACTGCAAGTTGCCACTGCAATTTCAAACACCCACAGGGCTATATATAACTTTGGAAACAGCTATATATAGCCCTGTGAAAACAGTTCAGTTTCTAAGTAAATTTCTAATCAATTCTGCTTTTGTGGGCAAGTTTATATGATCTTTAGAAAATCATTTAACTTGTTTCTTCTTGGAACAAGGTGTTAAATGGCCTCTGGATAATTAAGAGTTTTCCCTTCATCTCTGTTTCATCTTGGGACAAGGATGTATCATTTAGGGAGGCAGAATAGGCTGTGCTGTAGAGGTCATAAAAAAACAAGTGTTCCTGAACGATCCAAGTGAGCAAGAAAAGGGTGCTAAACAACCTGCTTACTTTCACTTGAAATGGGAGAGAGTACATTTTAGCACTAATTTCCTGACTTTGCCACTGTTCTAACCAGTTTCAGCTTTAACCGTTTAAGCATCTGATGAAATGGACCCCAGTCCATAAAAGCTTTTGCCATAATAAATGTTTTAGTCTTTAAGGTGCCATGGGACTCTTACATCTCAATCCTATGTCAGAGGTAAAGTAGAGCATGTCAGAGGTAAAGTAGATTCAATGGGACTTACTCCCAGATAGGATTGCAATTTAAGTTGTTTTTAAACAGAATAAAGTAGTGAACAGTAATCATCTTAATTATTTGGGTGTGTGTGTTTAATCACACATTTATGGAAATTATCTGAATGAATGCAAAAATTAAAATACACTGTGGTTTTCTTTGTTTTGGTTTAATCAACAGCTTCATAATTGTGACAATGATAGAGATAGAGAGTTGGAATCAGATTTAGTCATACTTCGAGAAGACCCATTGAAAACAGTAGGACTTAAGTTCATCATCACTGTTTTACATCCCTTTGATTTCTATGGGTCTACTGCAAATATTACTAAATCTGGGTCTAGCGCAGCATTAGGAGAAGAAATCTAAGGGCACAGTGTACCATGAAAATTCTCCCACAGTTTTTTTGAATGGAAGCTAATACAAGAGAATGTCCTTGCTGGATTATGCCCTAAATCGCTCACTTTGATTTTCAAATAAAATTGGTGGACATTATTGATTGATTTTAAACATTCCTATCCTGTCTTTCAGTCACAAGGCCCCCAAGGGCAACTATCAGTAAAATACAGGAACACTGTAGAGAGCAAGCGTAGCGTAATGGCTAAGACGATGAGCTGCAAATCAGATTAAAAACTTGCTTCTGCCCTGAATTCATTGGACTGATTTTGGGCAAGCCACACCCTCTCTCAGCTTCAGCCCCCACCCCGCCATTATCCAATAGGGAAGATTGTAATACATCTGTTACCTTGACACTAGCAACATAACACCTGCTCTCTTCTTTGCTACTTGTGCATGGAATCGCAGACATAGCACGCCAGCATTAGCCCTGATGTCGCTACTGCCAGGGGAAGCTGGTGACTCCTATTTCGGCGGGGCTCCTAATCCATTGCAGGCTCTATTTGGAGCTCTATAGGGGCTATCCATGGTGCTGAACATCCCCAGAATAGGTCCACCACCATGGAGCCCCAGGGATAATGCCTATAAAGCTCCAAATAAAACCTGCAATGGATTAGGAGTCCCACCGAAATAGGAGTCACCAGCCTCCACGGCTGCCAACATAGCAGCTCCATAGGATTACCTTCTATTGAATGACACTATAAAATTATATTAGCTAATCAATATTTTATCCTAGCACAACAAGCACATCATTTAATCAATTTTTTTTTCATATTAGAATGCACTATGACAATGTTGGTGTATTTCACATGAAATTAAAGCCCGTGATATTCAGCTAAAGAAATCTAAAATGAGTTTGATCAGCAATATTTAATCTCAAATTATAAAGAATGCAGCTATATGAAGCAAATAAAAAATTAAAAAAGTGCCAATGAGAGCAACAACCAATTGATTTCTATCCTTTGAGGCAGGGTAGGTTTGGAGCATCTTTAGTGGCAACCTCAATAAAAAGTTATTCTTGATTCTATTCAAATATAATTTCTAATGTGTTTTGTTAGTTTTCTTCACTAGCAATCATCAATACACCCCTTACAGAACTAGTCTGCAGCACTGATTATCACTTTTATTGTGTACATGTAAAATGATGTAACGTGTGAGGCAGCCCTTAGTCTGACCCTTAGCCTGAGTAGGTCTAGTTTAGGGTGTCTGCCAGAACTGACTCTATGAACTGTATGAATGACATGAATGAAGAATGCCAATTAACCAGCTGCTTCTGAATATTACACCTGCTCTAGTTGTATTTTCCTGCAGAGCAAAGCGAGGTTACACATAGCCAGAGGTGATAAAGCATCACTCCCAGATTATGTAACTATTTTAAATGCAACGATCTGCTCTAAGGCAGAATGAAATGGTGCATCACCTTTCACAACCACCTCAGGTAGTTGGTTATTCCCATTAGAGTTCAAGGATTCAGGAGTAAACCTTTCAGAGAGTTAGACTGTCGGTCATGTTAAGGTCACTAGGAGATCTCGGTTGAACATCTGCAACCTTGATTCAGAGAGAGAGAGAGAGAGAGAGAGAGAGAATGAACTCCAATTTTAATAATTCAAGACTCGTCATGTAGATGAGCCTGCACCTTTAATAAATATTTTAAAAGGATACTAGATGATTTACATTTTTAAAAATAATAATCAAATAATGACCTTTTAGATAATGCAAGAAATACTGGATTTCTAAAGGTGGTCTAGCAAGTAAAAGCCTTAATATTCATGTCAATAATGTTTTATACTGAACAGTATTTACTGTTATTTCACACATACTGTATTATGAATGCTTAATATTCAAAATTAATTTAGGAAAGGACAGCACTGTAGCAGATAGAATTTGCCTGCCAAACAGCCAATGGCAACCAATATGTATGATTTCAAAACATTTAAGAAATATATATGAAGCAATAAATCCGGTTATGTGTAATCTGCCAACAAATAATAATAGTTATTTGCTTTTGATGGTGAAAATTCATATTTTAGTACCTCCATATATGATAAAGTACAAGATAATGAATTACTAGACTGGACTAGACAACACCATCCAGATAAAAACTTTATTGCAGGGAAAACCTTTAACCTATTTGTCCCAGTTCAGAAAACTGTTAGAACTCACATGCTGCGGTTCATTTCCATATTGGTTTGATTGAATAGCATAAGATTATGGCAGCTTGGTGTTATTCTAAGACCCTTGCTCCATCATGTCTACACAACCCATCACCTCTACACACCTGGGAAGCTATGGAGGTTCTTCTTTAGTTTCCCTCCTGTTCCATTTAGGGTTAGGTTATCCGCAGACTGACAGGCTTAATCTGAAGCTAGTCTGAAGTCATAGCAAAATGTCCTTGCTTAAAATTCAACCTGAAATACAATTCATCGAATTAAAAGAAAACATCCATATATTATGGGATTCCAGATTTTTAAAAAATTGTGCTATACCAAATTGCCTTAACAGTATAAACATATTTCAGAACTTTCTATTAGTAGGAGAAGGAATGAATTCCTTCTGTTTTGGTAATATTCAGAGTGTTGTATGAAAACACAGTATAACTGGGAATGCTCCTCCCACAGTGGTACCTTGTGCTGTGATGTGCTGGATGTTCACCCATTTCAGTTTTCAGGAAAATTTGCCTGGTCTGGCACAAAATAAAATTATAATATTTAAAAAGTGATACCAGGAATCACCTCCATCTTGCTGAAGCTAAGCAGGTATGAGCCGGGTCAGTGCTTGGATGGGTGACTGGCTGGGCTGCAGCACTACAGCATTAAGCAGGGGGTTGGACTCGATGGCCTTATAGGCCCCTTCCAACTCTACTATTCTGTGATTCTGTGAGAGGTAAAGTTAGGTAAGATCCAGCTCCCTCCACACACGCCTTTTGATGTTAAAATCAACACACACACACATCCCAAGTTTTATATGTGAATGGGACACATATGAGAATAAGAAATGTGGCTGCTACTGTAATGCCTAGTTTGGCCCTAGCCATTGACCAGAGAAGGAGCAGCTGCAGGGAGTTTGCTTCCTCCCACGCCCACCAGCTTCAAATGTCAGTTGCCCTCAGTCAGACTGTGGAAGCAAAGGGATTGATACTCTGACCTCTATCAGTAGGCTAAGGGCAACTGGGCAGCTGCACTACTTCTATCCAAGCAAAACATCCTCACGGAAAGATCAGTGTGGTCCAACTGAATATTACTTCCTGTTTATACCTCCTCTCTTCATTCTGGCATTGTCAAACTGATTGCCCTCCTCTACCTTTTAACAAATTATTTAGTTGTTTGTTATTTAATAAATTTATATCCCACTTTTTGACTAGAGTCCTCAAAGTGGCTTACAATATTTATAAAATGCAATAGATACAGCAAGAACCACATGCTCAATAAACAAAAATGAATGACACAGCCAGCTCCACTGGAGCAGGAGCCTCCACCTGATGCCCCGCCTCACAGGGCAGTTGATGTCACTTGGCCCCGGTGGGGGCAGGCCGACTGGAGCATGTCCCGATGTTCCCTTTGCCTGTTCCTGTCTACCCCACTCACCTTCACTTGTGTGCCTTGTCTTTTTAGTTTATAAGCTTGCGGGAGGCTAGGTCTATGTCTCTCTCTCTCTCTTTTTAAAATGTTGTTGGGAGCTGCTTTAGGAAGCAATATGTGTTTGAAAAGTGGGATAAAAATATAATATATTATAAAATAATTAACATAATTAATATCTAATACAATATGAAATGCCAGTTTAAGATCCGGTTCAGGTCATGCTAAATCAAGAAGATTGTCATTCGGATTTTTACTTAGAAAGCTATTCAAACCAACAAAGCCATCTTTGTTGCCTTAGCTGTTATTGAATGGCCAGCTTTAAAATTACCAGTTTTAAAATCAGCTTTCCATATCAAGACATCTTCCTCTAAATGTTCCTGATGAGCGTTTGAAAGTGCCGTAGTTTATGTGCTTAATCCAATAATGATTTTTTGTGGGATTAGATGCTAAATCAGGGGATTAAGTTGTTGTTCTTAGATAAATGAGGTTTGGGGACTTTGAAAAAATAAGGTGGGGGGAAGGGCCCTTTGTTACCTGCTGCCTTACCTGTTGACCTTGTCAGCCACCACAGGTGCCTCCACCCTCAACAGTGATAATCCCAAATGCCTTGAAGCAATGTTGGCAGCCAAGGCTTAACTAGATTTCTTATTATCTCCTGAGAATTGTATTGCACTTCAGAGCCTGCTTTAAACATTGACAGAGGCCAGTTCATCTGTATCAGTTCATGCTAGAATGAAAAATCAGCAGGAGACACCTGGCCGCTGGGCATATAATGGATAGTAGTTTGTATACTGGACAAAGGAAACTGTAAAAAAGACAGAAGCCACAGAATGAATTAAGACTCTTGAGTAGAGAGCTGGAAACTTATGAACTGGTTGCTTTCCACAGCAAACACCAGCTAATTTGGAATGCATCCATACTGGCCTTAATAGTTACTAGAAGACTTGCTATGTATTTCAATGGGTTAAGATTGATCTTTTAGTGCCCTGGCTGTGTTTCTCTGCTTGTATTCATATATAGTCCCACAAACCAATGTATACTCAGTCTCCCAATTATACAAACATGTATTCAGCCATGCATATGTATGGAGTAGAAATCCCCATAATAAGTAAGTAAATAATGGATTGGATCCAGATTTCACTCTCAGTGAACAGGCCTGTGGCTCATGCTGGCTCAGCTTGTCTGAGTGTGGAAAGCTAAGCAGGGTCAGGCCTGGTTACTACTTGGATGGGAGACCCCTCCTCTAGTTTCCTACATTGAGCAGGGGGTTGGACTCGATGGCCTGTAGGCCCCTTCCAACTCTATGATCTATGAATCTATAAGGGCACTTTCTGTCCATGGAAGGCTTTTGATCCAGCCTAGGAATACGGCAGGAACAAAGGCTGGATCCAACCCCCTGTCCCCATATACTTACTCCACCTCATGCTGCCATTTGCTTCACAGGGGAGTCATTCCGCAATTGTTATCACTTGGCTGGAAAAGGTACATTTGACAAGTTTAAGTGATACAGTACTGACCTTTTCAGTTTTGTTTCTCTAACAAACTTGTCATTTGTCAGTGTTTGCCTGATGTGCACCTCTCACTATACATTCTTCAGGTTTTGGGATCAAGGAGGATTAAGGAGGATATTCTCTGTTGAGTAACAACATGTAAGATCTGATCCTCCACACATTACTTTGCTGCTCTTACTCTGCCAATTTATATACCATCGACAAAAAAATCAGAAACATTTCAGATCATGTCTGTGTACATGTAATGGTATTGTTTGCACTGAAATAGCTTTAATGTCTTTCATGAAGTTTACTATCAAAGAGAACAAACATTTCATAGGCACTTAAGGTTTGTATTGCAGGTGTGAAAAAAAGTTGAAGAGAGTACCATTTCCGCAATTAATAAGAATTAGATCCGATTAGTAGAGTTTAGCCATCACCTCTGCCAGGACCGGTGCAAGGCAGTTTGGTGCCCTAGGCAAGATCAGATATTTAGAGCCCCCCTTCCCACTTGAGACAGCGCTGTATTCTTTTTCAAGGCGTTTCTGGCGCCCCCTTTAGCCCTGCGCCCTAGGCAGCTGCCTAGTTGGCCTAATGGTAGCACCGGCCCTGACCTCTGCTAACAAGACTCTTTGCCATCAAATCTAACTTGTGTTGGAATGGTTTTACATCTATTGTAAAACTGTCCCACATTCCCAGCTGGCCAATTAATTTAATCTTCTTGTTTGCTTATTGAAGAATCAACCAAATCTCCTTGAACTGATTTGAATAGTTGCTTGGTTTCACAGAAGCATTAGTTATTGTAGCTATTAAACTGATTTTTATTTTAAGGCAATCTCCCCCAACCTGGTGCCTTGCAGATGTGCATAGCTGATTAGGGGATTAGGGGAGTTGTAGTCCAACACATCTGGAGGGTACCAAATTGGGGAAGACTGATTTAAGGTCTTTGGGGCCTGGCTGCTAATGTGAGCATAAGCAACACATGCTGCCCATGTTTGTTTATTTGAGTGTGTGTTCATGTGGAATACATGGGTGTGGCAAAAATCTAAGAACAGCTTTGCAGCACTGTGTTTTCCCTACGAACAAACTTAAATACAAATTGTCCGTACCACACTGTGAATTTAGTTCGTAGAGTGACTTGCTGCACTCCCATTGTACAGTCAATATCATTTTGTACATGACAAAAATCACACAGTTAAATAATTTATGAAACAAAATACATGAAATGTAAGTATCAAACTAGATATGGCAATTACATTTAAGCAATTAACATGCATGGCTTTATAGATACGATAGATAGATAGATAGATAGATAGATAGCCATGGGAGGGGGCACAAGCAGGATTAGGAGTGGGGGTTAACTCTTTTCCCCCATTGTGGTCCCAACAAAAATCACCCCACTCTCCAAAGCTGCTATTTGCATTAGGTGGAAAGCTCCCATTGGTGCCAACGGAAACTTCCCTCCCAGGGCAAAAAGTAGTTTCAAGGGGAGGTGCATTTTCATTGTGACCATGGCAGGGAGGAAAGGATTAGACCCCCTTCCATGGTGCCAGTCCTGCTCTTCCCCCCCTTGGTCGCTAATTACATATTCTTTAAAGGCACATTAATTACTTACACAGAATTTGGCCCATATAACAGGTAAAAGAAATCTGGTGTGTTTAACTGAAAAAAGCAAATAGTTTCTGGCATTTGTTGAAATACTTAGCCCAGCCCATAGAGCAATGTGTATGCTCAGGCGCACACACAGATCTCTTGCACATGGAGGGGGCTTTGTTCATTTCAGTAGAAGAGGGTGAGCCATAGTGGATGGAAGAGCTCCATGTGCCACCTGCTATTCATTGTTGGGTTGCAGTGACTATGTTTAAGAATAGCAGCAAAACCTGTGGAAGTTGCTTTTGTGAAGATTTCTCACACAGCTGAAAGGGTAACCTGTGCTGGTGGTGAATATCTCAGAGCCAATTTGCACAAGTGCATAATCATTCAAGAAACAAAGTCCGAATGAACTGCCCTCCCTCCATGGGTTCTATCCCAAGGAGAAGTAGCATTCTAGGATTGGTGGGTTCATTGTGGTGGCTTAAGCAGTTTATACTAAAATCCTGATTTCTTTATAAAGTACTTTGGGAGGGGAAAAAAGACCTATTACAAATATCTCCTTGCAGATATTTATATTTTATTTATTTATTTATTACATTTCTATACCACCCAATAGCCAAAGCTCTCTGGGCTGTTCACAACTAATTTAGGAGTTCTACAGACTGGGAATCACCAAATCCACCCTTCCCCACCCCTTTTCACAAATAGAATCATAGAATCATAGAAAAGTAGAGTTGGAAGGGGCCTACAAGGCCATTGAGTCCAACCCCCTGCTCAATGCAGGAATCCAGGTCAAAGCATCCCTGACAGATGGCGGTCCAGCTGCACCTTGATATCTGTAGGGCCATGCCAAATTTAAGTCTTGATAAGCCAATGCATCATTTCATTCCTTTAACATTTTAACTGAACTCTTGTTTTTTTTATACACACTTAACTTTGGCATTTTATATCAGTAGCCACTTAGAATAATTTGGGGCTAGGGGTAAAATTATGCGAAGTACTTAAATTGCATTTTTGAAAGAGAGCCAAACTGGCCAGCCCTAGGATTGCTGGTGCTGTAATGGTATATGGACTGATGTGCCCCAGAGCTACATCACAAAACATGACATTATTACGTTGGCACTGCAGGCAGATATACACCTGCAACAAATGTTCAGGACTAGATTGTTAAAGCATCTCCATTTCATCTTAAGTCAGTACAATGTTGGCTCCTGTTGGAGTGCTTTGAGTATTGCACTGTCAATCACTTAAACCAGGGGTCCTCAAACTTTTTAAACGGGGCCAGTTCATTGTTCCTCAGACTGTTGGGGGGCCGGACTATAATTTGAAAAAAATATGAACGAATGGATCAAGTAAAAAAAAAGGACCCGGGTCCTTTTTTTTTACTTGATAAAATGGAAAGTTATTATAAATTAATAATAAATAAATTATAAATTAATTTGCTGTCTAAAATTGAAATACATTACATTTTAAAAAGGTATAGAAAGGCTTGATTTGCACACTGCACATATCTTATTTGTAGTGCAAAAAACCAGGAAAAAACAATACAATATTTTTAGTATGAGTGATGAGCAGTATTTACCAACCACAGAGCTGGTGGTCCACATCTTGCAACTTTGTTCCAGATAAATGTGCATAAGATTGCAGCCTTACAGCCTCATCTTACAGCCGCATGTCTACTTGGAAGTAAGTTTCACTGAATTCAAGGAGACTTTCTCCCCAGGTAAGTTTACAAAGGATCACAGCCTTAAAAGTACAAACCAATTCCCTGGGGTAGGTCAGGAAGACCTGGTACCCAGAGAACATAGTGAGAGCCAGTGTGGCATAGTGGTTAGTTAGAGTGTTTGTCTGGGACTCGGGAGATCCGGGTTCTAGTCCCTACTCAGCAATGAAGCTCACTGGCTGACTTTGGGCCAGTCACTGACTCTCAGTTTAACCTACCTCACAGGGTTATTGTGAGTATAAAATGGAGAGGAGGAAGATTATGTAAACTAGGAAATGACAGGACTCATTGCAAACACGTATCCTGAAGTGGGGCAGCACTTTAGGGGTATTGAATCCACACACACGACTTGCTCCAGAGTAGCTTCACTAGTGTTCCATGGAAGTCACCAGAATTACTCCAAAGTGGGGGGGGGGGGTTGTGTGGACTACATCTAGCCTGCAAGAAGAGAACAATCCCACCCCACCCCCGATTCTCATGGGGTATCTCAGGAGGGGATTAATAAACTGCAGTAAGTGCTTCATTGATTCCCTACATTGGTGTTGTCCCGTAGGTTTCAATACACCCCCCCCTCTCTCACACACACATGAATTGGTCAGCAACGAACAGAGCTCCCTTTATGGAGTTTGCCAGCAGGGACTGACTAAATAAGCTTTCAAAACCAAACCAAGCGCCCTCCTAAAAATTAAATTTCCAGCTGAGGTGGATCCCACCTCCTCCCAACAGGAGACGGAATGATGAATGAAGTTCACATGACTCTATGATCTATGAAATCTATGTCTTGGAAGGAAGGAAAATAATATTATCTTTTAAAAACCGTGCAAGAAAGAACCAAACCGGCATGTGTGTGTGCGTGCGTGTCTCCGCTTTCTCTATTGCAAAGCAAACCACCCCACGATCTACAAGTTCTCGGGGGCACCCTAAAGACCGTCCAATCCGCGGGGGGAATCCAGAGGCTTCCATCATCCCGCGATGGCCTCAGCTTGGGACCGAGAGAAATGCCATCCCAAAGGGAATAAGTGGGAAAGAGGCACGGGGGGGGGGGGGGCTGGGAGAAGCTAAAACGTGGCTGGGGTTTCCAAAGCCCCGGCCTGCGGCACTTACTAAGCCGCTTGGCTGGGCTCCGCGCGGCTCCCTCCGGCAGCGAGCTGCTGCTGCTTCTGTCGGGCTTGAGCTGTCGTCTTCTCAAGCGCCCCACCCCGGGGGCAGGCCGGACCCATCTCTTTCCCTCCCTCTTTCTCTCTGTACACAAGAGGCGGCTTGCTTGGGCTGGGCAATTGCATGCGGCTGCTAGCGTTGCAGGCTCCGAGGGGAGGGCATTCCCCCGGCCATCCGTGTGTGCGGTTTTCAAAGAACACCCCCTCCCCACCCCACAGCAGCTTTTATTTATTTATTTTTATCCCGCCTTTCTGCCCCCGCCCCCCCCAATGGCGCTCAAGGCAGCTAACAATAAAATACGGATTTTGAAAGACCAACAAAATCTTGAGTCGCACTAGAAGCAGCTGCCGAGGAGAAGCCACCGCCCAACTGACTGGCCTGATAGGATGATGGACGGAGAGGGTGGGAGGAACCAGAAGACACGGTGGCACATACACGGCGGAGGGAGGGGGTGCGGCTGGCCCGCGTGAGCAAGTTCGGGGCAGGAGCGGAGCGTTTCTGCGCCCCCTTTAGCCATGCGAGCCCAGCGAGCCGCAGGGAGCCTAGATCGGCCGCCGGGCTGGATGGAAGGACCCGGTGGGCCGGATGTGTCCCGCGGGCCGTAGTTTGAAGACCCCTGACTGAAACATTTCCCTTCCTGAGGCGTCCTTTGCTTTGAGTCTTTTAACTAGTGAACAGTAAATTCCAGTTGGGAGAGTAGAGTAGAGTATTGGGTTCCCAGAAAACCCAATACCTTAAGGAAAGAGCAACATCTCTGGCATGCAGATGTTTTAGTGAAGAAGGATTATGATGGTTTGTGCAGAAGAGCTTATATACATTGGAATAAGACCATATTCTCTATTTAAGTAAATGCTATGTCATTTCCAGCTAATCTAATGTTCAGTTGCCATGATGCTATTATAATTTTCCTGGATGCACGCATAAGTAAATTAGTAGTGAGCAATTATTTGCTGGAATTAGAAGTGCCTGTTCCTCAAATCTATGGAGTCTCAGTCAATGCTGCTGCCTTCTGGGTCCAATTCATGATGGCCCACAGAACACTAAAGGCGCATTCCTATGAAAGTTTAGACAGAAAAAAAGGCCTACAATTCCCAGCATGCCCCAGCCAGCTATACTGGCTGGGGCATGCTGGGAGTTGTAGGCCTTTTTTCTGTCTAAACTTGCATAGGATTGTGCCCTTAATGACCTTTGAGGCAGCCTATCTGAGACTGCTGCCTCTCCTTCTATGTTCCATTACAACCTTTAATATCAAATGCTTCCTTGAGCGTATCATCTTTCTGCCAAATGAAGATTGCAAGACCACGCAGAGAGGTATTTTTAGTGGCTGCTCTTCATTCTGGTTGCTGATCCTCACCAAAGCCCAAGTCTTGATGTCTTCCAGAAATAGTATAAGACCTTTTGATTCAAATTGGCTTTTGGTAGGCAGGAATAAGAAGAGGTAGGCCAATATGGGATGTAATCAATGCATCTGGGGGTTCATAATTAATGTATTCCTATCTACCTCATGCCCTTAGGAGGAGAGGAAGCTAAAAACCAAACTAAATAATACATAAATTCAGAAAGTGTTGATTAAACTTAATGGGGCTTACTTCTAAGTAGGCATGTACAGTATAGGATTGCACTGTAAAGGTTCAATCCTAAAGCCATTGGATATGGCGTAAGTGCTGTTCTGCCAGCAGAGATGGCACCTATGCTGATGAAGGCCTCCTTGTATGCTCACAGAAAGCGCCATCGGTGTAGGTGTGTCGCTGGCATTGAGAGGGATGGGAATTTGGGGGTGGGATCATAAGCTGCTTCATTCTCCCAACATACCTCCAAAAGGAGCCCTCAACCACGCTAGAAGACAAGGGAGGAAAGGTAAGGAAAAGCCTCCGGCTCACCTCCCATCCTGGCAGCAGCAAGCGTGCAGAGCTTAGGAAATGGCAGTAGCTCCACCACGAAATCTCCCACCAGCACCATAAGGTTGCTCTTGTTTTAGGAGACTTAAAACAATGGTTTCGCATGTACAAAATCAAACACAAAAACCTTGTGATTCAAATCATTGGACTGACTTAGGTATGTAAATACTTCCTTGACTCTGAAGTGAAAGAAAAGAGAACCCTGTGGGGAAGGGTCATAGTGTTAGAGTGCATACTTTGCTTTCAGGAGGTCCTAGGCTCAATCCCGTCATATCCCGCCAGGGCAGGAAAAGATTCCTGCCTGAAACCCTGCACAGCTGCTGTCAGTCAGTGCTATAGGCAATACTGAGCTAGATGGACCAATAGTCTGACACCGTAAAGGCAGCTTTCTGTGTTCCAAAACTGATACGTATAACAATAACATGCTGATTCCAAGGATACCTACTTGGTGTTAAACTTCATTGAAATGTATGGGATTTGCTTCCAGTAATTTGTGTTTTGGGACCAGGCTGAAAGGGAGAAATCCATTAAGCACTACTGCTGTACTACTGATCCCAATTCATTTCAGTGAGATTTCTGCATTTCCCCCACATTGTCATAAAAAAAAGCATGGAAACTACACTGCAGCAAAACTCAGTAACTTGCTCCCTGCAATGGACTATAAAGATGGAGACAATTATGATGGAGAAGGGTATTTTTCAGTTTGCCCAAAATACGGGAACATGGAAGAACATTACATTAGAATACATAAGAGGGAACAGAGATGCTGTAGAGAAGTAGTCTGTGGAATTCATTGCCAGAAGAGATAATCAAATCACATAATATAGCTAGATGACTTTATGGCCACTAATTAGGACTATAGTTGTGCAAACTATGGCAGTGATAAGGATAATCAGCCTTTTTGGAACAGATCATAAGAAGATCACCTTCAGGGTCAGGAAGGAATTATTTTCATCTTGCTCACATTGTAAGACTGTTGGTTATTCCTTTTGAGTTCTTTTTGTGTATTATACTAGCAGAAACCGATAGTCACTGGTGTCATAAAAAAAGATTAAAACCCCAATAGATAATTTATTAATACTAAAATAGTAATCCCAGTGATAGTGTTTGTGGAAAGAAGACTGCAGTATTTTACTGGAAAATGTTGATGCAAAACTATTGTGTTCATTATAAGAAGCGGGCAGAATATCCAAGACACCATTGCTGTCTCAGGTCCAGTGTTAAGAGGACCAGTCTCATCACATTTTTACCTATATCATTGATACCCAATTACATCTCTTCTGTAGAATGTATCCACGCAGTATTTTTCCATAGCATTTATACAGTGAATCTATGGCATACACTATATATTAGATTTATATACTGCATGCCCTCAGGGTAGTTTACAATCATAAAACCATACAACAACAGCAATGATGTAACAAAAATACAATAAAATTATCAAAATAATACAATATGAAACATTAAAATATGAAAATTAGGGTGCAATCTTACGCATGTTTAGACAGAAAAAAGTCCTACAAGTTCCAGCATTCCCCAGCCAGCATGGCTGGCTGGGGAATGCTGAAAGCTGTAGGACTTTTTTCTTTCTAAACATGCATAGGATTGGGCCCTTAAACATTGAGGAGCCAGCAATAAAATTAATAAACTACTAGTGTTGAACAATAGGTGAGCTGCCTGCAAGCTAGTTGGCCACTGTGGGCACAGAATGCTGGACTAGATAGGCCTTTGGTCTGAACCAGCACAGCTTATCTTATGTTCTTATGTCCTGGGGTATGGTATCTAGGTAAACAGGTAGCTGGAACTGGCAAGCCACAGGTTTAATAATCTGTGAAGGGCCAAGCACTTGTAGTCCAGTTTTCTGGATAGATGTGAATGAAGATAAGGTATGTACTGGAAGGAACAACCAGCCATTTACCAAAGGAAAGAGTGTAGTCAAGAAGACAAGAGAGCAGCAGGACAACAAACAGGAATTATATCTAAAATGGAGTATCCTCCTGTAGCCTAAAATAAAAATACTGTTAACAGTAATCCCATTTAGGGAGTTTATTATATTTAGTGGTATATAAGAATCACAAATAAAATAAATAAACAAACGGACAACAAACACCTCCTGCTTCCTTCATGATAGGAATATAACAACATTTAGTGCAGAGATATTAGTGAGGCAAATCATACTTCCCAGCTTCAATAGAGTTCCTTGCTGTTTCTTCCAATCTGCATTGATATTGTAAGGCAGCATTACTTTCGAGAGTTGTTTCTTCAAGTCCTGATAGATGTTACAGATAGATGGAGTCTATTGTCACCTGGGAATTGACAACAGGGAAGTCACAGGGTGTGGGCTAAGGAGAATAGCAGGAGCTGGAGCAGATACCAATAGCTAGACCACATTGGTGGACATTTATGTAGCAGGAAAAGTACTTTTACAACTGTTGCTGAAGTCTGTTGCTGCATTTGCGGGATGATGTGCTATTGAGACAGGGCCGGCGCTACCGCAAGGCCAACTAGACTGTTGCCTAGGGCGCGTAGCGGAAGAGGGTGCAGAACGCTGCGCTCCTCTTCGCTGCCGGCGCGCTCCTGCCTTGCCCGCCCGCCCGCCTCACCGAGAAAGCCTGGTCAGTGCGGGGGATTGCGCCCAGAGTAGTGGTGGGGCCGAGCCTGGGCGCCTCCCCCCCCACCTTGCCTCACCTCGCCTCGCCTCGCCTCTGCGCTGTGTGTGTGTGTAGCAAATAAGGGACCGCTTTCCCTCCCTACCCCAGCCTCTTTTCTTTTGTTGCCCACGGAATCTGACTTGCTAATTACAGCAAAGGGGGAAAGGCATAGCAATGCAGGCTGCCTCTAACTCCTCTCAGCGCTGTGTGTATGGCAAAGCAAAAGACGAGGCACTTTCCTCGGTGCTAGACAGCTGGGGCTGAGGCGGCTTCGCTCGCTACCAGTCACCTCGTCCAAAAGCAACGCCTCGGCCGGGTTTCCCCCCGGATCTGGCCTTTTTTACTCCGATCGGAGCCACTTTGATTTGGAAAAGGGGAGAGCTGGGGGATCGGAGGATTGGAAGTTGCCTAAAAAGAGGTTGGAAGTGAGCGGGGGTGTGGAGTGGGGGTGGGGATAGAGGCATCGCCTGATACAGGAGTCTCCCCTAAACCGGGGCTGATTCGTGAGCCTCCTCCCCCCTATTATTTATGGGGTGATTCCCCAATATCCCACCCACTCCCACTCTGAAATCAATCGAAATCTCCCCCCCAACTCGCCTCGCCTCCGCGCCACCTCCCCCCCCACACCTACCTTCTCCGCGCTGTTTCCGGAGCCCCGCCCGTGCTCTGTTTTGGCGGGAGGAAACAGGGCTTAAACAGCCCTGTTGCTCTGGTTTCCCCTGGCCAAAAACAGAGCGCGGGGGTCCCTTTTCGGAGGAGGCGTGGGAAGGTAGGTGGGGGGCGGCAGCGGCAGCAGCAGCGTGCGGGGGGGGGGGTCCGGCGGCGGTGGCGGTGGGAGGTTGCAGAGCAGGGCTGCTTTCCGGAGGCCCCCCCCACGGCACGAGAGGGGAGGCGCTAAATATAATTTAGCCTAGGGCGCCAAACTGCCCTGCACCGGTCCTGTATTGAGAGGATCTTCCAATGGGGCTATATTACTATTCGTAAAGTGGGTTGCCACAAGTTTGTATTGGAGAAAAGAAATGAAAAATAAGACTAAGCAGCAGAAACGACGGTGTGGTGGTTGAAATGGCATGACTGTTGTTATAACATAGATTCCATGTCATAGAAGATCTGTACAGTGCTCAAAGAATTGCACTGGCTACCAGTTGTTTGCCGAGCCGAATTCAAGGTGTTGGCATTGACCTTTAAAACCCTGTAAGGCTCCGGTCCAGTATATCTCAAGGAGCGCCTCCAGCAACATCAAGTAGGCCGCTCAACAAGATCCGCCACGGATGGCCTTCTCCCTGTCCCATCAGCCAGAGAAACCAGGCTGGTGGGGACTAGGAGGAGGGCCTTTTCTGTGGCGGCCCCCAATTTATGGAACTCTCTCCCCAGTGACCTCCGCCATGCCCCTTCCTTGATTAGCTTCCGCCGGGCATGAAAAACGTGGCTTTTCAGGTGGGAATATGGGGTGGGTTAGGATTTTTAATTGTGTTTTATACTGTGTGTGTGTGTGTGTGTGTCCTGTATTTTATTGCATTGTACATCGCTCAGAGTGGCCGGATGTCTGGCCAGATGGGCGATTCATAAATATAATAAATAAATAAATAAATAAATGATTAACCTAATTCATTGTAATAACTAGGACATGACAAAGTCTTTGGGAGGGGCAGACTGTCCTTCATATGGCATATACTCTAGCATATCAACTAGGAAAGGTATTTATTACCTCATCTTAGGGTATGGTCTGCTCAGATATAAAATTAAATATATTAGGGGCCTATAGTAAATTTGGGACCTATGGAAATGTGGAATCAATCTGACACTCAACTCTAATTGCCTATTTAATTTGAGAAAATAATACATGAATAGATACATGCAATATGAGAAAAAAACTTTACATGCGGCAAGCTGAATTCATAGCCTTGAACTGATAAGAAAAAAATTATGAGTATTTAACACTATTTCCAGAATGGGATAGGTCAGTGGAGCTCTCTTCTGTGAGTGTTACCACTCACTTATGATTGTTTTGGGAACTGCTAGGTTGTCACTGCACTAGTGGTACCCTAAGTGCCTTTGGCGTAGGAAATACGAGTGGAATGGGAAACTATTATTGCTGGCTTGGAGAGCAACTTCTGGGAGAAAAAGGTGTGGACTAACAATGCAATCCCATGTTTGTTTACTCAGAAATAAGTTCCATTGTGTCTAATGGGGATTACTCCCTATTAAGCATATTTAGGATTGCAGCCTAAAGTATTGATTAGAACCAAGCAGTTCCTTGGGAAAGCAATCTTTTGCCTAATGACTTCATTTAAAAAAAAAAATGTATGGTAGGATGAATATCCAGTGCTGAGAAAGGTGGAGGGGAACTCCTTTTCTATTATGTGAAGTAAATGCAGAAAAATTGTAGAGAATATGCTTTCCCTGATCTCTGCATTAAGCTGCTGTCTTTTTACAACACAATTTTACTCTCACAATTTTGAGAGTAGTAATTTTCTTCCTGCCACTCTCTCTGCAGTAGAAGTTTGTCATATCTCTTTTAAATAAAGACTAATGATGCAGTTTAAAATATTGCCTGTATGAAGAGGTACGAGTTCTCTATATTGCTTACTATCTTGCTGGAGATTAGAAGGAGGCCGTTCTCTGTCTCAGCAGAGGCTGCACATTGACACACTTGGGTAGCTTCTGGTGCCATTCCTGTCAGCAGGGAAGTAGAAGGTCAATGACTTACAGATTGCTTCTTGTGATGTGGCAGCAGTTAGAGTAAGATCTCAACTTCTTACAATGTTCTGACACTGCTAGCTGGCAGCCTACGTGTGGATAAGTGAAATATCTAATTATAATAAATAATGCAGGCAAAAGTTGTACAAGTCATTGTGGCTGTTCTCAAAGCTCTTGCCATTGAATAATACCATTGATAGTTTAGAGATGCTGCCTACAAAGGGAGGGGGTGGAGATGGATGTGGCAGCTATGAGTACCGTATATCTTATTTAATGATTTTCATTTTTAATCTGCCATATCCCAAAGTAATATTCCATTAAAGCATATATAAAACAGTTAATCATGAAGACTCCTTAATTTGAAACATATGTAAACATTGCATTTACTGGTTTGCTGTAAGTTCAAAAGAGTGAACAACAAACAACCATTAAAACGAGTAACCAAAGCAACAATAAAAAACAGGAAGATATAAAATAAAACAAATACTGTATTATCTCCACATTCAGTTTTGTCTGTTAAGTGAAAAGATCACACCAACTTTGGAGAGATCTTCAAGCTTGTGGTTTGGTAATGGGGTTCACTCTTCAGTCTTTTTTGATGAACACTTCAATCATTTTATTTGTACATCTAAAATTGTAAAGTGTGAATGCAACAAACCCATGTGTGCAAATGCATATTGTGGAGAGAAAGCCAGGTCAGGTACAACCAGGTCAGGCACACCCACCCACCTGGGTTCACTTGTTGGAGAACAAGGAATGGCTGCAGTTTTCTGTTGAGTCTATATTCAATGGGTTTATTGACACACAATGTGTGAACAACAAACCTTACATCTATAAAGGAAGAAGAGAGTTCCACAATTGTGGGGTGCCACAAACTGATTCATCTCAACGTTTGCAAACTGAATATTGCCCTTGACTGGGGCTGAACATAGGCTGTCATCAACTCCCATGTGACAACATGCCCCAAACATTCTGTGTCATCTATCAAGACCTGAATAAACAACTCAACAAGATGAAGATGGGGCTGAGTCAAGTCTTCATAGTTGTTTGTGAAGGATACCCCCCCCCCCCAGTTCTTAGCTTTTCCCAGTGACTGTACAACACCCTTTCATTTGACAACTTTGAGCTTTCTGGGCTGTTACACACAGCCATTATTAGAAACTGTATGGTGGAACCATTGTCTAAGAGCAATTAATCACAAACACAGATATCCAATGAACCAGGATTCACCTGTGTGAAAAAATTACTCAGTTCAGCATGGACTTGCTGGCAATGTGTCCACATATTCATGTACCCTCTTTCCAGTAATGAGTATCAAGCACAATAACCCAATTTTTGATCAGCACCAATGGACATACGTCAGCCCCTTCATCCTCTCCATCTCCATGCTACACAGCATGTGAAACTTTGGCAAATGCACATGTTCTTCTCAATGAGGATCAACCAAAAAATACTAGAGGAACAAACAAACAAACAAACAAAACCTCATCTCTCCCCTCCAAAGCTGATTTAAAGCCAACTGTGTGGCATCCTATAGACGTCTCTCATCTTAATGGTTTGAGCATTGCAATACATTTCACCATATTCCAAAGTCATATAGGAATATATGAGCCAGTCATCTTATGTAGCTATGAGTCACATTCTGCATCACTTTAGCTCTTTGCATGCTCATTATCACCACTATGAACAGACTTGGTGTCTTAGTTTACATAGCTTATTCATCTTTATAATCCATCACTACCATGCAAAGTTGTTTCTGCTTTAAATTATTATTATTTAATGTATTGACTTCTGCGGCAGATGGACAAGTAACCAAGGGTGGTATTTTTAATTAAAGAATGTGTCACTGATACTGTTTATGCACCTAAGTCTTGCTTACCTGCTGTTTGTCTGAAAAATTCAGTAATGTTTTAAAAGCACAGGAAAGTTACCAAGACAACAGTGGCAAAAAAATGTAAACACTTGCTGTGAAAGTGAAATTTGTATTAATCTGAAGCATCAGATGTTCTCAGTAGGGACAGAATTAGGATGGCCATGTGTCCTACTCTACAGAAGATGCTCCTCTATTTGAAGAGCTATCAGAGGACAGCCCTCTATCTGAAGGTGTCCTTTATTTGGAAGGCTGTCCAGTTCAAGTTGGGTTTAAAGATAAAGAAGGGAGAACAAGGCCTTGGTTGTCCATGCACAGTTAGCACTGGGACAGCACACTGAGCAGACCCACAGGTCATCTTCCCCACTATGGTGAGATGTATTGAATTTCTATTGAAATTATAGTAATGATTTCCAATTTTACATCTATACATATAAATCAGCATATGCACAAACCAGGGTCCTCTTTTTTTGGTGATGTCTTTCATCTGTTTTGGCAATGCATAAGTGGCTACCGTAGACAGAATCATCTGTGTGTGTGTGGGGCATTGGGATTGGGGTGGTAGGCTCTGACACCGACCTCCGCGTGTCAAACATCTCTGTGCAAAATATAAGGTCCCAAATTATGTGTATGGAGCCAACATGTACACAGCTTGTACAAGTGTAGCTCTGTTCACACAGCTGTTCAACATGTGAAGGTCGCAACAACTTGCTCGCCAGGCGTGACCCTGGTCTTCCTGTATGCATTGATTCCAGCCCTATTCAGAATGTCTGAATAGGGCTTTTCAATGTGTGTGTATGTGTTTAAAGGTGCTGTGTGTTAGGAAACCTGAGCTGCTTTAGAAAAATGCCATTTTTAGCCATACGTGTTATACAGATAATTGTGGGAATTAAGAAGTTGCATATGTGAGATTCTTTCTCTTTCTCTATCTATCTGTCTATAAATCTAGACAGATTTGCCGTCTCCCAAAGCATTTACTTTATTCCCAACTCTAGGATGGAAAGCGGAATATCGGTGGTCAGTATAAGAAGTTTAAAGATGTTCATAAGGCTAATCTAAAAAAATGCAATATAAACATCAAAAACTGGGAAGCTCTGGCCCATGAATGATCTAAATGGAGGTTGGCCTCTCACAAAGGTTCCATGGACTTTGAAGAAGCCCGAGTGCAAGGCGAAAGGGAGAAACGTGCTAAGTGAAAAGCACGTCAAACGAATCCTTTACAGGACCATCTTCCATCTGGTAACCTGTGTCCTCACTGTGGGAAGCTGTGTGGATCTAGAATTGGCCTCCACAGTCATTTACGGACCCATCGCTAGAGTCTACAGAATTTTCTTTAGAATTTCCTCCTTTTAAAAATGTTCTTTTTGTAAATTTTTTATCCTGGAAGACAATCTTACCCGGTCATGAGTGATCACCTGATGATGATGGTGATGAAATCTAGAGGCAAGCTGAAGGGAATGAAAAAAATTGTTATTATAAAGGCACATAGCTGAAACACCACAGCTTTCTTATTGTCAACAGTATTAGAAAATAGTTTATGCAGTTTGTCTGATTAGAACCTTTACTGTGAGGGAAGAGGGGAAAGTTGGGTCCCAAGAAGGGGGCAGCAGCCTCAGACGGATGAAAATGGTAGTCATTTTCACACAAGTATATATAGACTGAACACACATGGGATGGAGATGGGAAGGGCAGTGAGGGGCAAACCCATGCACCCTTGCCCCATGCACATTCATTTGAAGGTCAGAACAGAGCCTACATGTGTTCAACTGTGTAGAGAACTTTCTTCGTGCTGTTGGGAAGTCCTATGTTTGTTTATTTTATTTATTTGTTATATTTATACCCCGCCTTTTTTCCTGCACGGAACCCAAGGCGGCTTACATAATCCTCCTCCTCCTCTCCATTTTATCCTCACAACAACCCTGTGAGGTAGGTTAGGCTGAGAGTCAGTGACTGGCCCAAAGTCACCCAGTGAGCTTCATTGCCAAGCGGGGACTAGAACCCGGATCTCCCAAGTCCCAGTCCAGCACACACAAGGGTTTGGGGCAGGGCTACCTCTGCATTCTTCCCAGCCCTATTTGTTGCTTGAAAAGGCATTGTGATCAAGCAATATGTCCTCTTCCAGGTTCCTGTTTATGACTTAGTACATGACTCTGTTCCTCTGTGGGTTGTGTAACTCCCCATATCTACAGCAAATGGAAAAACATTCATCACGGGAGAAGCTGAAATATGTTGGTGCATTGGCCCTGTGTGTAAATGTCTGAAGATGCTTGGCAATAAATAAATCACTAGCTTTTAATACATCCACTTACATTTATTAAAGTATGCTTGTCCTCTGAGAAAACTAACCATTAGAAGAAACCTAATAGGATAAATTTCCTATGTGCAATAAAAATTGCATTGTTTCTGGGTGTGGGATGCAAAGGAGGTGGGCAGAGATGGTTGAAAGCAAACCACTATAATTTATTTGTTCTTCCTCCTTGTTGTAGGGAAGACAGAACAGTGTACAAAGGATTCCCAACAAGTTTCCCATCCACCTGCTTAGCATCTGAGATGAAACTACATTGAAAACCTTTGAACTGTTTTCAGGTGTTTGCATCCCCTATGATGTTACACAGTGCTTGGGGAGCAGGGGGGCACCTCTGCCTGTACTTCCTGTGTATATCTGAAGCCACTGGGACCTGCATATTTCTCTTCATGCAGAAATGTGAACTCTCTGGATTGAGTGAGGGTAAGGGGGAAGTTGCACATGTTACAACTTGATGTTCAAAAGGCAATTATGCTGTTCTGAAAATGAGGTTTAGTTCATATTTTCTGGGTTCAAGGTTGTGCAAATAGCACAATTTCCGCTATTTGTGCAAATTGCGTAAATTACACAAATAGTGCAATTTGTGCAAATTTCTGTAGCATTTTAAAAAATGAGCAAACCCGTCTTAGAGACAGAAGCCCCTGGGGAAAAAACCCGACTCGACCTGCTTCCGATCATTGGATTGGAAGTGGGCAAGACGTTTGTCAAGCTCAAACAAGCCAGACTTCCCAGCGTCAGCACATCCCTAGCAACATTTGAATTCAACCCAAGACTGAAATACTGAGGAAAGAATGAGGAGGGACTCTGTGTGTTGGACTCTGTGTGCATACTGGGGTTTCTGAATGATTTCTTTCCAAAAGCACACTCTGTGCACATACATTGAACATCCAGAGAGAGTTCTTCCGTGTACATCCAAAGGGCTTTTTTCATGCGCTCGGGAATCTGATTGGGGCAGGTTTCCCAATCACATGGATAGAGCCCTCTGTGCATATTACTCAGGACGTGACTGAGTCAGACGAGTTACCTGAGAGAGGTTATGGGTTCATGTATTAGTCATACTGATCGGTTGTCATACTGTACGTGTGTGTGTGTGTCTGTCTGTCTGTCTATCATCTTCCCAGCCCCTTTTCCTAGCCAGGGAACAAACCTAAGAACACCTGTTTTCTAAACTTGTACTGTTCTACTGAACTATGGCTCCACATAAAGCCTCCTCAGTCCTGTACAATAAGGTTGGGACCTTGTGGGGAAAGGGAAGGAGGAAAGAGGTGTAACAGGCACAAGGTCCTAAGAGAAACAAAAGTCCCATTGCGGGCCTACTTTCCTGCTCCTATGGTTGGGGTGGCCTGGGTTCCATTCCTCCCATCTTTCACTTTTCCATTCAAAATTTTTGCTGTTGTCAGCATTCCCCCACAAAGGTGCGCTTTGCCTTGTGGGGAACACATTCTCATCTTCCTGTGGTAGGACTCAAATCCACATCTCCTGTATCCCATTACAGCGTCCTTTCCTTTATCCATGTGCCCCCCTTCTCTCTTGCAAAAAGCTTGTGCCCCCTCCCTCTGCCACCAATTCATAGGTGTGCAGTGTTATTAGCATTATTTGTGTAATCACTGACATCCCAGCAGGACACAAGCCCTTCTCCTGGGAAAACCTCTGGCTTCTACATGTATACCTTTTGACCACCGAGCCATGGAATGCCTCTGATAGGAGAGGTGCTGTGGGATCTCCTTTAATAGTCTACTTGTGCTGCTTATTGAGGGATGTGTGTGTACTGTGTAGGGTGATGTTGCTGTGGCACTGCTGCTGTCACTACATGTTGATTGGTGCTTTCCCTTCATAGCTAGTGCGGGGACATTTTTGTTGCAGAAGAGTTGCCAGGGATATTGTGGGAGTGGTTGCTGGCATTGTTACATTATCAGCTGTTTCCACTGGTATTGCTTTGCTACTGTAATTGCATGGAATCACAACTAGATTACACCAGGATTAGCTCTAGTGTAGCTGCTGGTGTTGTTGCAGCACCTTAGAATCACCGTGGAAGTTGTCTTTCAGCATCGTCTTTCATAGGCAATGTCCCTTTAAAAAACATCAGCTATTTTTATATTTTGTGATGCCACTGGTGTATTTTGGAAGAGAGTAGAATTTGGTCATTAAAATGATATGTTCATTTGAGTGAAGGACTCCTGTCATCACTTTCTTGGAAACCAATCTTATTTCTTTAGTGGCTAGGAGGGGATTTATCTCTGAACACACTATCTGTTGCTTCTGAGCATCTTCAATACAAACCTGAGCATCAGGTTTGTATTTAGTTACCATACACAATGATGGAATAATTTCCTTGCTGCTTCTACACTGAAACCATTAATCCAGTGTCAAAACTGACCAGACTGAAAAGTGCATCCCAACTGTTCTTGGACCAAGCAAATAAAATTTTCATCTGTGATATAAGTAGTAGGATTTTGAATTATTTTACTCTAGTGTTCAGCAGTAAGTGTGATCTGAATGTTGGGGGGTTGTTTCAGTTTTTTGTAAATACATCAGAACAGGCCTGTGGCTCACGCTGGCTCAGCTTGTCTGAGCGTGGAAAGCTAAGCAGGGTCAGGCCTGGTTATTACTTGGATGGGAGACCCCTCCCCTGCATTGAGCAGGGGGTTGGACTCGATAGCCTTGTGTAGGCTCCTTCCAACTCTATGATCTATGAAATCATCATAACATTTTTTTGGGGGGGGTGTAAAACCTGCAGGTTCGTGTTTAGATATAGAGGCACATGGATAATGGATGCAATCCAGGATAGCTAATGTTCACATCTATGCTTCATCTTAAAGTTACAGGATGGGGACCAGAGTTTTTAGCTGGAAGACCCATGGAATAATTCTGTTAAAATGAAATAAGGGAAGAAGATAGTTGTGTTAATTAATGCTGCATTCAGAAGCACATTAGTTAACAGTATAACTTATAAGCTCAAAGCCCCTAGTTCAAATTTAGCTGAGCCATGAGCTATTTGGGTAACAAACTCTCAGCCACAATCTCTTATCTGTAATATTATGATACAGGATCATTTTACAGATTACTGGGATAACATATATAAAGTGCTTCAAGCACCAAGAAAAAAATACTAAATACTTAGAAGTAGGAGTATGCAATAATCAAGTTGGCCTGAATGGGGGTGGGGGGAGAGTAAAGTGACAATCAAGTCAAATGTTAGTTAGAGCTCTGTGAACCAAAAATGTATTTTTTAAAAATAAAGTTTCTAGATCTCATTGTTGTCAAGAAAAATTTAAAACATGGTACTGGATGTCTTAAGACAACTTTCCAATGCAGCCAAAGTACCTGAATCTAGCCACATGGGGGTGCTGTGACAGTGACTGTTCCAATCTCTTGCCTGGGCAAACTGCTTCAAATGAAGCAGTAAGGCAACCTATGTTATCTCAGAAGTGGTAGGGTATGGAAGAGGCCAAGCTGAGTCAGAGGCTGGGAACAAATAATATAAACTTAATTACTTAGGGGAAAATCTTTTTAGAGAGAGATGTATGTATCTATCTATGTCACTTCTGTAGCCACTGCAGATGTTACCCAGTGTTACTGTGGGTACATGTCAATAATGTTATGTGAAAAAAACCTCAAATACCATTTATTTTGCTGGTAGGACCATTTAGTAGGGCCCCTCAAACTTTCACTGCACCCAGCCATTCCACAGGATCTTAAGAGAGACGAGTTTTCAATTACTGCTATTGTCAAACAGAAAAGGAAGAGGCGGAGAGCAGTTGCATAGTTCTTATACTTCTTAAGACAGAACAAAGAATGGGAATTTGGGAAGAACATATGTGTTGTCCATGTGCACTTAAACGTTTTTGATATGGCATGAAAGATTGCATTGTGTCATGTTTTGTCTATTATTGCTGGGTTAGGCAATAACCCAGTGGTCCTGCCAATATATTAACAAAGGCCCCACTCAAAACTTATCCCAGTAACCTATCCTAAATCTTTGTACACAAAGAATGAGCTTGCTGGCGGAACACATGGGTGAGGAAATGGGGAAACTATTTGATATCCCGTTTGAACTAGAGCATCCTCTTAGAGCCGTAGCAGAAGGCTGAGGAACTCTTTTATGAAAAGTCCATGCTATACTGTATGTGTGTATTTTACTGTGGCTATTTTATCTACCATAATGTGAGGGAGGAATATGGGTATACTATTTCCTGTGGGTTCAGAATTGGCACTGGAGTTCAATGTTTTCAGACTAATCTGCAGAAATGTGTAGATTATGCCGTATGGGGAGCATTTGCAATCAGTGCCAGGTCCTTTAAGGCACTGCACATGAGATTATTGGTTTTGTTGTTGTTGTTCTGTTCCTTTTGGCATTCATAGATCTTCCTTAGTTTACCTGATTTTTGTCTGTCTGCCATGGAATAGGGAATGTTTCTAGCTGTCACACCTGGCCAGATAGCAAAGTCCATCTTTGTGGCTATACTGGCTGAAAAGTACCTAATTTTAATCCTCTCCTGAAGTCCTGGGATGGAAAGACAAAACTAACTACCGGTATATCGCTTGGTTCGTCTATGGGAATTGCTGTTGAGAGGCTGTCATGTGGCACTTTAGTTTGCAATAGTGCTAAGTCAGCCTGTTTGCAGCTTGACTTATCTGTCCCATTGTTCAAAGAGGAGATATATCAGTGCTTGGTCTTTTGTGTGCTCTGATTTGTTATTTAATAGCGGCCCCTGTCCTGGCTGAATTAGATGAGGGGAGTGATACATGAGAAGTACCATGCCCAATCATTCCTAGGAATCTCTTTTCCTTCCTCAGAGGAGGAAATTATTTTTCATGCTGTTTAGTAGTTTCTACTGTGGATTGGCATGAAGATTAGACCTGAACAATTTATGATCTTCCAAGCTGAACATAGTCCACCAGCCAAGTATTTTGCTTGCCAGGTGCTTGATCTCTTCCCCACCCCCACCCCTGTTTTTGCAGTCCCAGGCAGGCAGAAAAAACACAAACTTTAGTACGCCCATTTTACCTGGCTGTTGGGCTGCATTCACCCTGGTGGGTCATCAGTTGGGCAGGCCTGATGCAGATGTACATAAAACAACACTGGATCTTAGCATGGGAAGGTATATTCAGTGCACAGTTGGAAGCAAACAGAGTTTAGCAACCAGATGTGATCATTGTTAACACTGTTTACTTGGAAATGCACTCCACTGAAGTCAAGGTGACTCTTTTCTAAGTAAATATGTTTAGGATCAAGGAAGGCACAAATCTTCTAAGTAGTAGTCATAAAAATAGCTGTAAGAGGAGTTAAAAGGAAGACACCAATAATAAGATCCCCCATCCCAATGAATGACCTGATGAGAAACAGAGAATCTTTCCAGATATAGATGAGATTATCCTTCTTATATATTAGTTCCGCTTTGCCAGTGTTCTGATCCTTTGTCAAATGTAAGGTGATCAGATTGCCTAAACCTGCGAGAGAAGGCCAAACCTTTTACTAAACAGGCACAGGAAATCTCAAAGGGGTAAAGCCTGACCTTGTAAGAAAGTATAGGTTTATTAAGCATCTGATCCAGACCTGCAGAACAAATCAACCAGGAGTTAAATGCCTACCATAAACCCAGTGTTCATGCTTTGTATGCAACATACTGTTATTGTAACCTTACTACATAGAATAAATACAGTCATGCAGACAGCTTTGCTTCTGAGAGGAAAAATCGGGGCGGGGGGAAGAGAAATGCAAATTTGACAGATGCTGGCAATGCCATTTGATATATAATATGAGAATGATTCATGTGTAACTTGCAGCATTTTCAGATAAGCTGTTAAGTTACATTCTGTACATTCAATTATTTTTTATATTTATTATTCCATAAGAAATTATAGCCAACAATATGTAAAGTACACACTAACATCTTGCTCTTGTCATAATCACATACTTTTAATGCTCAAAATACAGTATTCTCCCTGGTCATCCACATTTCGACCTGCATGAAGCATGACTACATTGCAAGTCTCCCAAATGTTTGTGGAGATTTCCTTTAATAAATAGGCTTTGACTAATGTCTCCAAGTTCCCCACTGTGCTCAAATGGAGCAAGGATAATGCTTTACACTTTCTCCTCCAAACAGAAGGAACACCAAAGCCATAATGGAAACATACAATGTCAAGGGGTGATTTTAACTCATTACTTTTAATGAAAATGAGGTGAAGTCCTAGCCAAAGTACTTCAGAATAGGATTGTAGAGACAATGAATGCATTTAAAAGGTCACAGAAGCATGCCGATTGAGATACTCTTTTCTCCACCCCTCCAAAAACACATTGTGCTGGGATGAAATGGCACCCAGTGAGCTTGTTATATCTTCTTCTTTTTTGTCTTTAGATTTCCCAGCTGATGACTGAGACTGGCCGAGAAGGACTGACTGAAGCCATGCTGAACCGCTACAATGCGGATAAACCCTCTTTGTACAGCCTCCCTGGTTCCCAAACTAGCTGTGTTGCCAGTGAAACATCAACAAGTACCTCAGTGGCAGCTTCCTTTTTTGCCAGGTAAGACTGAACATTTGGCTGCTCTCTGTACCTCTGGCTTGGTAGGGCATATGGAATGCCCCAGCCAGACATGCTGGGAGTTGTAGGACTTTTTTTTCCTGTCTAAACATGCATAGGATTGTGCCCTTAAAGGACTGATAAAAGCATGTTGCAGGCTCTAAAAAAAACAGTGCCTCTCCGGCAAAGTGTGATTCGTTGCCTCCCTCAGTGTGCCCTGCCCAATAAACACACTGAGTTGGAGAAGGGAAACCAACTTTATTTGAGGCCTCAAGTAGGCTCTAGGAGTCTGGGACTCAAATCAAGAGCCCCGTTTCAAGTTCTTCTTGGATCTTTTATACAGCATGGGATCAGATACAGGTTTGCATCACATACAGTCATATTACATACAGTTGCATAGAAAAACACTCTTATCATGACCTCTTTCACATACATTCAACGACTTCCTCTGTCCCTCCTTGTACATTTCCTTCTGTTCCTTTCCAAAGTACAACTCTATCTTGTCTGTTCTTTCAGGACAAACATCAGGCTGACGCTTGCATTTCCCCCCCACTTCCCCACTCCTCCCGCCCTTCTCTGTACTTACAGTACACATTCCTTTTGCAATTCCCTTATCAGTGTCTTTCGTACACACACACTTCGCCTCTTCTCGGTCCTCTTCCTTCCCCCCCCCCTTCATTTACTGCAGCTGTAAACAAAGCAGCTTGCAACCTTACTTTTTCTTTCTTTTACATCTCAATCCACATATACTTTGCAACTTTAGCAAGCAGTTTCACAGAACAGCAAGAAAGCAAGAAACAATTTTACAGAAAGCAGAAAACAAGAATGCAAGATTCTCTAGTCAGGCCTAGCTAAACATTAGAACAGGGGTACAAATTCACATGGTCTCCAACAAGCACTTGATAATGTAGTCAATGCTACATGCTGAGATTTAGTTGGATCTAGTGCAACATGAGGTTTTCCTCCCCCCCCTTTTTTCTTTGCTCGATCAACAGTCTGTTTTAAAAGGCAACAAAAGATAATGCCTTTATTTGCCTATGAGTTTTCCTAGGGCCTGAAAGACCACAGTGGCCTGTATGAATGTGATTCTTACATGGTAATAACATAATTTTGGTATATATTATTTTTGTTCTGCCCCCCCCCCCCCATTTTCCTTGTGTTTCACTTGTCTCTTTGCTGCTGGGCACTGAAAAAGGCCTCCCTTTCTCAGTGCTCAGCAGGGAACAGCACTTACCTCCCATCAGCTGATTGTAGATAAGAGCTTTTCCCTCATGGGGTGAAGTGGGGGCACTGAGATAGGAAGCTGCTGAATGATTACGTTCTGCTTACTTGTGAGTAGACATGCAGAGGCATGTCCTGCTTACTTCTGAGTAGGCTTAAAATTGGTAAGAATAATATTTGGCCCCAATCCACTTTGCCTTTAGCCCTGCCCACATATGGAGTGTGGTCCCTGAAACCTTTCTGAGATTGGAATTCAGCCCTTGGCCTGAAAAAGGTTCCCTACCCTTGGTTTAGGGGCAGGGACCGCAGGCAACTGGAACCACTTGGCTGCCTGATTCCTTCCTCCCTTCTTTGGACTGCCAGAATAACACATCTGCATGGCACTGCTATATCTAGGCAAAAGATTGTGTTTACCAAGTAAAGATAAATCTTCAGGACAGAACTGCACAGCAGGATGAACGTGTAGATGTCGTTATTTATTTATTTATTTATTTCATTTCTATACTGCCCCACAGCCGAAGCTCTCTGGGCAGTTCACAATAATTCATACAATAAAATCTACATAAAAACCAACAATAAAATTAAACAATGTAATTAAAAAGTTTAAAACCAAATTTAAAAATGCAGTTTAAAATAACAATACTAAAAGTTAATAAAACTAAGCCTACAGGTGACAATCACCCCCCCCCCCATGTGCTATTTTGAACAGTTAAATATAAAATGCCTTGGCATAGAGGGAAGTCTTGACCTGGTGCCGAAAAGATAGTAAGGTTGGCGCCAGACGGGCCTCAGTGGGGAGCTTACTCCATAATTGGGGGGCTACCACTGAGAAGGCCCTCCTCCTTGTTGCCACCAACCAAGCCTCCCTTGGAGGTGGCAGTCGGAGGAGGGCCCCAGATGTTGAGCATAGCGTCCGGGTAGATTGCGGTTGGGAGAGGCGTTCCATCAGGTATTGTGGTCCTAAGCCATGTAGGGCTTTATAGGTTACAGCCAGCACCTTGAATTCGGCTCTTTAATTTTGTTTACAGCATTGGGCATTATGTTTCCAAAATGAAGGCAAGAAAGAAACTGAATTACCCCAAATTAGAGGCTTCTGTTGAAAATGAACGCCTGTTTGCTGAATTCATCCTTTTCTTGGAAAAAGTGTTATGGAAATAGTTACAGGCCTCTAATTCTTAAGCTGCCCTCGGTTTGACACATATTAGAGATGCCTACAGATATGGCTCGATTGAATCAACGCTCCTGATAACTTGCGGTTCACCCACAATCAGTAATTTTAACTAAACAATCACTGCAGATGTGAAATACCAGTTTAAATGTTGGTTGGAAATCTGGCTGTGATATTTACATTGGCATGTAAAGAAGCCTTTTGACCCGTAAGGCAAGTGAGGATATTGTGCATTGGCAGCCAATTATTTTAAATTGTTTACAGATTTTTAGACATTTTGCATATTAGTTCTGACCCTTAAAGTATACTGACTCTTTCCCCTTTGTCTTAAGTAGAAAACCATTGAAGGGACTGCCTTTATTGTTTTCATGTTGCTTATTCTGAGTAGTTCCATTAATTTACTGAATGCTGGACATTACAACAGAATGCTTTGGTTGAGTCTGCAACCTTAGTTTGTTTAGGACCCAACTGATGCATTTCGTAAATAATGGCAAATCCATATCTAACTCATGGATTAAGAAACACTGGATTTCCCCCTCTCACCCTTTGAGTAAAATACATTCCTGAATCTAATCAGAACTGTGATGCCTTTGTAACAATAACTTATCTAGAACAATATTCAGAATTCAGATTAACATTAATTTCCCATGAATAATTTGATGACCAGCAAGAACTGAAAACTTTCAGCCAATAACAAACATGTTACACAGACAGGATGTGGCCATTGAAATATGCTACACCTACTTTTGAGAGATGTCTGAGGGGCCATGTTTCATCATTTTGCTCAAGTCACTCCACTTGGCCCGTTCATTCTTGCTTACAAAGGGAACAACAGAGTGCCAAAACAGACATTGGGCGCATTCATTCATAACACTAACCCACCCTGGTGAAAAGCCACGGTGGGTTGGTTGTCGTATGAACATTCCACAATGAGCCCGACAGAAGGGGCTCATTGTGGGTTGTTGGCCTCCTCCTCCCCCTTCAGTCCTCCCACAGGTATCCCAGGGGACCACATGGAAGACTCTCGGGGGGAGTCTTCCACCCCTCCCCGCCACTGTGAACCATTTTGGGCATGCCCTGGCTTTTTTTTCCCTTTCAAACTTTTTTTTTCTTTGGAGATTGCGAAAGCCGGCTATCAAGCTGGCTTTTACGATCCCCATTTTGACAGCTACAAGCAGTGCCCCAGCGAAAGCTTGCCGGTGGCTGCCCAGCATTTTTTAATTTTTTATATATTTTTTTAAAAAAAAGTTTAAAAGGGGGAAAAAAGCTGTGGAGAGCCCAAAACGGCTTGTGGTGGGGAGGGGGGAAAAGCCAGTGTCAGCGGCCCCCATGTGCTGCTTGGCACTGGCGCTCTCCTGGTAGCCCCATAGCAAGAGTGGCAAGGGTTTTTTTTTGCCGCTCTTGCCATATGGCTTGCTAGCCGATTCCCTGTACCCACGATGGAGTCGGTTGTCTGGGTTCAGATGACATGGCAACCCATTGTGGGTACAACAACCCCCAGAACAAGCTATTGGTTGTTGGGGTGGCTGGTTGCTCATGGACAAGCCATGCTGCGAAAATCGGTGCGGGTTCACATGGCCACCCACCTTGGGCAACCCACGATGAGTTGTCGTGTCATGTGAACCCAGTCATTACTTTAAATGTGTGTCTACCAGCTACGTCTTCAGTTTTCATTTTTACTCTAGAGTAGGTGCAGCCCCCCCATCTGGAAACTAGCATGGGGGGGTAGGAGGGTGTTTCAAATCTGGATTGAGCCCTCTGCACCTACTCTAGAGTAGAAATGAAAACAAAGCATAGCTGCTAGAAGACGCACATTTAAATTAATGTCTGTTTTGGCCCAGAGTGGGTACAGTCCACTGGGAAGGTCTTCTGCTCTGCATATACTGCTGAGTATACTGAGGATACCAGTCAGGTGAATTCTTCCTACACATGTAGCCATTATGCGGAAACAAACAGATGTTAAACACAAGACCACCGTTGCTATGGTGTTTATTTAGGAGAGTTCCTCAAGGAATGTAACCATCATTTTCAAAAGGAACGTTCATTTTCAAAAGAACACCAAATATCCAAATAAGTATCCATTCACAGGTGGTGTCTATGCACTGCCCATTCAAATGTTGAAAGCGTTATAAGTTCTTCAATCCATTGCATTATAGGAGGTGAGTGTTTATCCTTCCGATGTTGTAATATCAGTCTTTTAGCTGTCAGAAGGGCATGGAGAATCCATTTGCACTGACCATTTGTTAACTTCCAGGAAGCAGGTAGATAATTTAAAAGAGCATGTATATCAATAAATATTAAGGAATGTTCCAATTTTTCCATATAATAACCTCCTCCCCAAAAGGGGTAACTAGTGGGCATTGCCAAAACATATACTTAAAAGAAGCATTCACTGCATTACATCTCCAGCAATTAGCCGATGTAGACAAGCCCTTATTAAAGGGACGTTGCAGTGTCTAATAGACAAGAAACAACATTTTTGCTAAGTAAGATGTAACCTGAGATCCATAGATGCATCAGACGCCAAGATGGCAATCCACTGATTGGGCAAAATGGGACAATCCAGTTCCCTATTCCATTCCTGCTTAAGACCCTGTATATCATATTTGTTCACCACTAAAAAGTATTTATAGGCATGGATCATAGGTGTATTTGCCTGATAAGCCTCAATAAGTGCTTCCAATAGCGAGGGAGACACTGAAGCTGTAAAAGCGGCAGGGCCAAACCTAGTTACTAACAAATGTTGCAATTGCAAGTACTGCCATTCAGCTCTAGCTGACAATTCATTTTCAAGTCACTAGAAACATTTTTTCCTGTTTCCCCAACTCTGCATCCACTGAAGAGGAAGGACTTTTCTTGCAAAGTGAAGTAATCCTACATCACTTGTTAATTATGGAGCCTAAGTGTTAAATTTTAGCTTTTACTCTCAGGGCAGTAAAAATGAAAATTAGGGAGCAATCCTATGGCCCCTAGACATCATCTGGGAGGCCATAGGATAGTTTGGATTCTCAGATCCAAGGTCAGAGACAGTGCTAAGACCTCGGAGCTGGGAATCGGAGCTCTGCCCGTCCTCCCCCGCCCCCTCGCATTTGGCGTGGAAAGAACCTTGCTGGCTGCTCCCCAAGGCTGGGAAAACAACTTCAGAGAGGGGTAAAAGGGGATGTTTTGGGGTGAGGAAACTGGAGAGGGCCAGAATATGAGCCATCCTGATGCCTCTCCAGCCTCCTTCCCTCCCCCCTCCAAGATGCTCCAGCTAGACGGGCAAAAAAAGCCCATCTAGTGGAAAATGCAGGGTGGGAGGACGGGGAGGCGGAGATCGGCTCTGCTGCTCCTCCCGCTCTACATTGGATGACCATAAACCTCCGAGTTGGGGGGCTTACACAGCCATCGCCATGGAATTGCACCCCTACGGGCATTAATCTTCTGACCCTTTATATAGCCAGGGCTCAGTTAACTGTATAGACTACATCAGGCCACATTACTGTTTGCATGCTTAAAGGTCAGCACAGGATCCATAGATAGTTCTTATATTGGAGAAAAAATGTTGATGCCAGTGTATACCTGCACTGATAAATACAAGGACAGTTCTGTGTTTTGTTTGTCATCAGATAATCACAGATTCAGGCACTCATGATGAGTCCAGTGTAAAAATACCCAATCTTGCTGTACTCATGCACCTGTAAAATCTAAACTATCATCCTTTGATTTGATAACTGTCTTCCCATTATGACAATTACTGAATAAGACAGTTGTTAAAGCACAGCTGTAGCGTCTTTTTAAATTCCAGCCAAGATTTACCATGTCTGCTGAGTCCTGTTAACAAGATTTCTAAAAGAGCTAGTGTTTTCTTAAGACAGCAGTTCATTCAGCCAACTTTCTCTCCCTGCAATTAGTGGGTAAAAACTGATGGCCACTTGAAACTGTGAAGGGACCTCTGTGTAACTTCCAAGAAAAGTTAATGTGTGCCTAGTTGCTTTCAGCTTGGCTCAAGGGTATATGGCTATTCAGTATGGTTTTACTGTATAACAGGACTACAGTATGCTAGAAGAAAAGAAAAGTAAAATGGCCATGTTGTTTGAATACACAGCTGGTTTTGTAGCATACCACACTTTAGTGTGATAATAAGTCTTTGTATCTGTTGCTAGGGATGGGTGAGAAATTTGTTTGGTTTGCATTTCCACAGTGGTGCATCTAGACCTCGACCTAGACCTGAGGTCCAGGGCAGGCCCCCCCAAATCACCACCTAGAGAATGTCAGGTGATGGGCAGTGGCAAACAGGCCCCACGTCAGCTGCTGGGCCAGCATGGGCATGCCCGGCCTGATCCTGGGTTACCATGCTGGGCCTACCATGGTTGATGCTGCTCGCCAGAGCAATCTTTCTTCTTATATAGATTTATTTAAAAGAATTAGAGTTAGAGGGGAGCTGACTGTGCATGCCCATGGTTACAGATGCAGTATGGTGAGTGGATGGAGCAGGGCCAGTAACATGATCACAATCTTGCCTTCTGTACATGGGGAAGAACATCTGTATAGGCCTATAGGCCTGGGTTCAAAGTCATGAAATCACTGAGTGGTTGTGCCAAGTCACTATCTCTCACTTAACCTTCACCGCAGAGTTGTGAGAATAAAATGAACTAACCTTATTTATTATGTCCTGAGCTCCTAAGAGGGTGGGATATAAATGGGATAAATAAACAATGTAGTCTGGAGAGGAAGTGCAATGGCCAGCAGTTAGTGTGTAATCCTATCCATGTTTAGAGAGAAAAAACTCCTACAAGTCCCATACTGGCTGGGGAATGCTGGGAGTTTAGGACTTTTTTCTGTCTAAACATGCTTAGGATTGCACCCTTAGACATTTATCTGGAGCAGTATCACATACCCTCCAACATTTTGCAGATGAAAATAGGGACACACATGTGAATTTGTAAAAGGTGTGGTTAAGCAACATGAAGGTATGATCAAGAGGGCGTGGCCAGGCAACATAAGGGCGTGGCCAAGGGTATGGCAACCAAAGGGCATGGTCAGGTACAAAAGTTATTAGAGGAAACACACAAAATCTTATATATATAATCCCCGAGTTAAGAACGTCCAATTTACAGACAACCCATACTTAAGAACGGACTTCTGGGTTCCCTGGCGCTACGTTATTTACGTAGAATACATAGTGTAGTATACTACGCAATTTGCGGAATTTACGCAATTTGCGTAAATGCCGATTTTAACGTATAGAACACTATGCTGTTCCAACTTACATACAAATTCGATTTAAAGACATTCTTAAGAACGGATCTCTTTTGTAACCTGGGGACTGCCTGTATTTTATAAGATTTTATAAGTGGCTTTTGTAATATTGTTTTTACCTTACTTAAACCCTTAATTGTTATATCTGGTGTTTTTCATGGGGTGTGTGTGTCAGTGCTTGCAGGACAATCTCTTTCTTTTTATTTTAAAATTGTCAGGATTGGCACAGATTCAACAGGTGAAGCTTACCCACCCACTGCACACACACACCCCAAACATGGAGCTTCAGAGAGAAGGGGAAGTTTCTTGCATTTCCTTCTGACACTGTAAACTCACCTGTTAGAGGCAAAGAGTCAGCTCTGTTAGGAAATAAAATCTTTGGCAATATAAAGATAGGAATCATGTGATAAATTCCATCATTCACCTCTCCATCAGTCCAGGCTTTCACCCAACTAATTCCTTTCCCACAGCAACGTGCAGCAGAGGCAGTAGGTAGAGCATGCATGCATGCATGCATGCATGCGCGTGCACACACACACACACACACACACACACACACACACACCCTCGTCTGCCCCCCCCCCAGCTTAGCAGTGTCTGTTCCCTCCCTGCTTACTGCGGCTGTTCCAGCCTAAACAGAGCTATCTTAAAGGGGCAATGGGCAAAATTGCAGTTAAGCTAAAACTGCAAGCTTAGCTGCAATTTTGCCAATGTTCCTTTTAAGTAGCTTGCCATTGCGGGAGGCAGGGGAATTCGGGACTCTGCTTGACAAAGTGAGAAGCCGCTTAAGGTTTTTGTGAAGATCCCGGCATTTTGGGGGCAATTGGAGACTATGGTATCATGTCTAAGAGCACCCTTCAGTGGACTACAAAACTGTGGTGCATATATTCTTCACAGACCTTTTCATCTAGCAGAAGATAAAGTGGGTGCATTTAGGTTACTGCAGAATCTCCAAAGCACACGGCCAGCCCCAAAGCAACTGAACAGCTGTAAGGAAAGCCCAAAATTGTCAGTTTACATAAGCAGCTATGTAAGACTTCACACATATATGTGGGTTTGTTTGTTTGTTTGTTTGAGAATGGGTGAAATCAGAACTGACAAAGCTTAGTCAACATAAATGATGGGAATGTGGGTTTGTGCAAAGGCCTTCAGTAAGATTTGCTTTGGTCACCTGTGTGAAGAGAGCTAACTGATAAGATGACCCCACCTGAGTCAATAGGATTAAGCAGTCCCATGTGGTCTAAGAACGCTTGTGTGAGACACAGCTAGGGCAAGACGTATCAGATTTTCAGAGTGGTTTAGAACAGTTGCTCTTTCACATAAAAGTTAAACTGTGGGATTAGTGATCTACTTACAAATAAAGTTCATCTGGAAAGGCTCCCAAACGTCTTGAGGAATGGGTGTTCCAGCATGTTTTTTGGCTGCTATCACACATAATTTTTAAATTAATCTACTTTTTTCTCAAGCATAATATAACTAAAACAGTTTCTTATTTTTTCTCCTTTGTCTACTTCCACCTCGTCAGTATCCCCACTTTCATTGTTGCTGGACTTTCTCTTTCTTCCTCCTCTTCTGCTAGACATTATTTGGGATGGCTTTTTTATTCTTCCCTTTCTGTTTCATATATAATTTCTTCCATTGCTAAAGTCCATTACATTTCAGCTTCTTAATCTTTCTAAGATTCCTTTTTTGTTTTTTGTTGACAGTACACTGCTCATTCTTTGGTTTGCATATTGATTTTATCTAAGCTGGATTCTTCTAATTCTTTGCTTGTTTTACTTTGCCCTTATCATATTTTAGGCATTTTATTTCTGTCTTTCATTCTGGCCATCTTATTCTTTGGCCCATAAATTTGATCATTTGCTGCTTTCTCTTAGTTGGTTACCTTATCTCTTATTCCAATAATGTTTGTTATTAACTTTATACCATCAGGTCCATGGCTTCCTCATATCTTATTTGATTTCACATACATAGGATTATATCCTAAGGCTGCAATCCTATAATAGTTACCTGGGAGTAAGTCCTATTGAAGTTAATGGGATGTACTTCCAAGTAGACTTGCATAGGATTATAATAGAATTGTAATAGAAGCAAATGTATTTTAAGATGTTTTTTTAAGGCCAGAAAAGACTGAATGGCTCTGATCTCAGCAGGCAGAGCATTACAAATGAAACAGGCAAACACACACACACACACACACATACACACACCAAAGTGGTAGAAACCTGCCATTTAGAAAGAAAGAAAAAGAATTGGGGGAAAGAACAGATAGCAGAGGAGAATACTCAGAGAAGAGCCCCAGCCAGTCTGAACTGTTGGTAGCACTGAAGTGGGTGGGAGAGATTACATTTTGAGAGGAAGCTTTTTCATTAACGTTATTCTGTACATCACTGTTTTGTGTCTTGTATAAATCAGAGCACAATTTTGGTTTAATTCTTTTATAGCTGGTGATGGGAAGTAATGTAATTCTGCCATGATGCTAGTCATTAACTTACCCCTGTATTGTGCCTTGGGATGGAAATCTGAAGTTTTCATGGCCACAAGCGTCAGATAGGGTTTTCTCAATAGTTTAAGAGGAAGCAGATATTCTGGAATGGATCCATCTCTTCAACTGATATACCTCTAAAATTCAACCTGTGAGCAATTTTTCTAAAAAAAACTGCCTCCCCCCCCCTACAAACACATATTCTTTAATACCTCAACTCCAAGGAAGGAACAATGTTCTAAATGAAAACAGATCTCTTCCATTCCCCTTGTGCCAGCTCTTTGTTTAAGCAGTGAGGAGTTTGCTTCATTCATCCCAGATGTTCATGGAAACAATTCCTGTCTTAATTTACAGCAGAATCTAGATCTATTCCTTACTCTCTTTGTAGTTGCTATAACACTTATAAACATGTAAAGATCTTGCTGTGCTATACTGCTATTGTATGTCTCATCCGGAAGCAGACATTCAAATGTGAGTAAAATCAGAAACCTTGACTTAATTTATTGTACTTTTTCAGTGACTAAAGCTCTTCTTGAAGCTATTTGAATTTCTTAAGGGTCATTGCACTGAGTAGCCAAGTGGGAGGGTGTGTGTGTGTGTGTGTGTGTGTGTGTAGTACAAGCCCATAACTGGTGAAGTTAGGCACCTGTCCTAACACTCTTTGCACAGAGACAAGGGGAACCTTCTTAGAGATGGGGAAGAAGCTGAAATCACCAGCCACATGGTATGGCAGGGTACAGACCAAAGAGCTGATCTGGGCAGATGCCAGAGAAGACCTAACTGTGTGGCTAGGCATGTGGCTTCACCATATAGTCAGATAAGCTCAAATATGAGCATGGCACCCAGTGTCACATTTTGTGGCATGGATAGCCAGTCCATTCCTCGGAGAAGTCAAGCAGAGAGGGAGGGCCTCTCCTCCCCCCATCTTAACTGAGACCAATTGATGTTGTGTTAATTGTAAATAACTACTAGAAGTTGTGACAAATGTGAACGCCAACACTGGTGTCAACCTCCTTTTTGTGATGCAATGTGAGCTGAGTGGAATAGTGCAGTAGACATTTCCTCCTTCCCACTCAGGAATCTGTTCACTGTCTCCCATCAGCAGTGCTTCTCTCACACTTTTTAAAAGCACCTGGGGAAGACCTTTGGGTCACTGGCAGAGAACAGGCTTTGCATGCACTTATTGCCCCATTGAACACAGTAATACTTACTTTTGAGAAGAGACATACAGTCATGCCTTGGATTGAGAGCATAATTTGTTCCGGAAACGTGCTTGTAATCCAAAACACTCTTATATCAAAACGAAATCCCCCCAAAAAAATTTGTACAGAGATTTTTAATTTAAGCCGTACTACAGTACTTGTATTGCAAGACGTTGCTTGTATATCAAGTCAAAAGAAATTAAATAAATATTTAAACATTTGCTTGTCTTGCAAAATGCTCTCAAACCAAGTTACTTGCAATCCAGGGTATTACTGTACACAATTGCATTGTTAGTTGGAGATTCCAAGGATTGAACATAGGGCTATTTGCATGCAAGGTATGTGTCCTGAGCTTGAAGCATGGTTTACCTGTACTGTTCTTGTTCTTGCTGTGATGGAGAATCTGATCTGGTTCTGGGAAGATGTCCATTACATTTGATGTGTTGTGTTTCTTTCCATCATCACTGGATTACAACACAGTATCCTATTTTACTAAACTTTGTGAATACATTGGTATTCAGCAAGCTGCCCATTGAGATATAAGGGCACTGAGGCCATTTGATACAGAGAAACCTGCTAAAACCGAATATCAGCCATGCTCGATATTAATAACAATGACTTAAGAACATTCAGGATAGTTCAACAAATAATATGTGGATGTGATATATGGTGGACTCATAAAATATAACTTTCCCAGGGCATGGTCTAAAGGCACATGAGGCAGCCACCTTGCTGAAACTAAGCAGGTTTGTGTCTGGTCAGTGCTTCAAGGGAAATCCCATGTAGCCATCTTGAGTTCCACGATGGAAAAACGGTGAGATATAAATGTCGTCGTCATCATCATCATCATCATCATCATCATCATCATCATCATCATCTTTCTGAAATATATTTTTCTGCAATAAATAGCAGTACAGTTAAATCAGAGTGAGCTCCTTATTCAAGTAACTCTAAATGCTACTAGAGAAGCAAAATTATTTAGAGCAGCATTAGATCAGGGGTGGGCAACTTGTGGCCATCCAAATATTTTGGCCTACAACTCCCATCAACCCTCACCATTGGCTATGCAGACTAGGGCTGATGGGAGTTGCAGACCAAAATATTTGGAGGGCCACATCTTGCCCACCCCTGTATTAGACCATCAACTGAATTTTGCTTCTTGAACCTATTAGAAAAGGGGGCGTTACTACATTTTCACATGACTGGAGTAAATGGAAAGCTACTAAGCCTAACTTAGCCACTCCAATATCTGATATAGTCGTTAGGTCTGCTGTTAAACCTGTCTACTTGGAAGTAAATCCTGCTGAATTCAGTGGGTACTGCAACTTTAGTGATTAAATGGAATAATAATCTTTGTTATAGTATAAAATATTGTATTAATATTTATTGTACTAAATGGAATAATAATCATTGTTAGCAGACATTTCAGTCATCAAGAGCTGGTCTCTAAATCATAGTATCCTGTCGGTTGCTAATCTTTAGCTGGCACTCTTGGTGAGCTGACTTCCAAGCTTTGCTTGTATACTAACAGCAAAATGGAGTCTCAGCCTTCTGCTTACGTATTGGAACTGCTCATTAGATTCCCATGGAAACATGGGAATTAAGAAGTGAAGAGTTCATTTGTTTTGATATGTCTGTTTTAGTCTTAGATAGCTAGTACTTTCTCCATTAATATTTGTTTTAGGGGCAAGTGCTTGGATGAGATTTATCTAGCCACTGTATTAGTCCTCTATTTTGTCATGATTTTTGTGAAGTGTGTTGGAATGCCCCCAGTTTCTACTTGACATATATGATTTATTCTGTTCCCCTCCCCCAGGTCATGGGTCAAGTTGTTCAGCACAAATACAATCCTCTGCACTCATAAGACTCAACAGCGAATGCTAATTGTGGTCTGACATTGAGAGTTTCCTCTTTGTGCCTTTGTTTGCAAATAGCCAATTACGTGCACACTGCATGGCTGGAGAAACACAAAGATGACATGGGAGTGTGCAGATCATTGCATGTTGCCAAATTATTTGGGTTTCTTTTCTTTGCTGGCACCAGATCAGATCTGGAAAATTGCCAACATACTCACAAGATTTTGTTTGTCCAAATAGATCCATCCAGCCCCTCTGGAGTTGGCATATACAGGAAAAGCAAATGCAGAGCAGGCCAAGCAATGTGTGGAGTCCTGTTTACAAGTCACTAAAGAGCAATATTGTAAGAAGTAGTCTTCAGTTTAGGTATTATAGTCCAAGCTTTTAAATCAAGTGGATACTTTTGTTTGGATTGTTTTTACACACAGTCAGTAGTATTGCTCTGCTTCTCCTCCTTGATTTCTCTTCCTCAAAAAGGGTTGTCAGATCACAGTCCAAAGAGGCCTCATTTAACTTTAATAGCTTTAAATAGTCAAGGAGAAGTTCAAGAGGTGGAGAGGCCTTACAGCACTGTGGTAGGGCCTGCTCAGATAGTGCACAGCTGTTAAAGAGCCCCATTCAAGGGAGGAATTGGCAAACCTCAGGTTCCTTTATATCTCTGCACAAAGGCAGCCATCAGATCTGTTCTCAGTCCCCTGTGCAAAGCATGGGTTTAGTCCTGTTGCTATGTCTAGGACTTGAATATTTTTTGTTTTGATTGCCGGAAGATTAGTTTCCTCTCCACCTTTCCTAAATCCCCAAGGATATATAGCTTTGCCACCGTTGATATATCAATACTACCGTATTTGAAAAGCCTATTAAGTTCTAACAGCAATGGAATCAAATGAGTATTGCAAGTGACACTGATTATCTTTTAAATTGCAGTAGAATGAATATCCGGCAATCTGATTTCCTGCATAGATTACATAGCCAAGGAGATGAAAATTAGGTCTTAGGGAAGAAAGACAAAAAGAAAAATTTCCTGACTGTTAGAGCAATAAGACAATGGAACCAACTACCTAGGGAGGTGGTGGGCTCTCCCACTCTGGAGGCATTCAAGGTGCAGCTGGACAGCCATCTGTCCGGGATGCTTTGACTTGGATTCCTGCATTGAGCAGGGGGTTGGACTCGATGGCCTGGTAGGCCCCTTCCAACTCTACTTTTCTATGATTCTATGAGGGTGCTGTTGCACTCATGTCCTGCTTGTGGGATCCCGTGGGCAGCTGGTTGGCCACTGTGTGAACAGAATGCTGGACTAGATGGACCCTTGGTCTGTTCCAGCATGGCTCTTCTTACTTTTCTATGATTCTATGATTGACATGCAACTGGAGCCAACCTTGCAATCATTTTGGCTTTTTGTTTGCCTAGGCATTTTAAGATAACTAGTCTGTCTTATGGTATTTTACTGCCTTTTAATGCTGTTTTATATTTGTATTGTATTGTTTTTATTGCATTTTGTAGTATGACCATTTTTATATTTATTGACCACCACCCAGTCTTTTGATTTATAAATATCCAAATAAATAAAATAACTATAGCATCCATTTTGACTGTCTTTATTGAACTGCTGACTCCCTCCCCTCAGGCCATATCCCCAGCTGCTTTTGAAGCCCCTACCCTGCCGCCACCTTTTGAAGCAGGTGGACTATAGGGACTGTTATTTGAGAAACAGGCATCCAAAAAACTAGTTGTACAGTTCTTTGGATCCTAGCCCATGCCCATTATATATTTTTCTTGTACCATGTAATATCGAAGTTCCCTTGAGAACAATTTAGGATTGATCTCAGTAGGCTGCCTGGATTGCAGCACATGTATTGACCAACGGATTGTCTCTCATAATTGTGCTATGTAGGGCAAGCATGTTCATCTTATTTGTGCAACTGTGCATTATTAAAAAGTGCAGTTCTGAGTGTAATTACCAGTTCTAAACAGATAAAATATAGTGGGTGTTTTAGCCATATTCAGCCCATGATGGTGTGCGGAGGAAGATGTCACTTCCTCTGTTGTTTTGGGGGAAAGGGGGCAGTGTTTAGAAGCTGCTTTCAACACTTCTACTAACACTGATACATAAACAGTTCTTTCAGTTAAAGAAATCTTTAATGTATGTCACCTCTGTAGTTCTCATTGACAGGGAAATTAAAGCAATATAAATGTTTGCAAACATTTCTTACAGACTGTTTGTTTGCGGAATCAGTAACAACGTTAGGCATCTCACCACCATCCCAGCATCTTTCTGTCCACTGCACCATACAAAACACTGGTTGCTTTGTAGCAAAGATGGTCACCCTGTACTGTAGATATCTAGTGTGAAACAGGCGCAGCAATTTCATGTTTAGCAATAGCAACCCAGGCATCGGTCAGAGATGCTTTGAATATGGAGTAAAAAGGTGGAAAAGAACTGTGAGGTCTTTGGTGGTCAGTGGAGGCCATCTTGGGGGTACTGAGATTAGGTAGGTGGCATGGGTGTCTGCAGGAATTTGGGGTGTGTGTGGCAAAGCTGCATAGCAGTTGGTGGTTGTAATTCATGTGCATAGAGTGCACCGCTACAACACACCTGTGCACTTTCCTTGTGTGTTGCTTAGCATTACATTCCATGACATTTAGAAGCCTATGAAGAGCAGTAGAAGATCCTGGGAATTGAACAGCACTAATGCAGAGGAGTGTTATACTGAAGAAGCATCATACATGCCAACAAAACTTTATTTGGAGTGAGGGATAAAAAACAACAACAAAACACCTAGTTCCAAGAGGGGGGAAAAACCCCAATACACAATAACAATACACCTGTCTTAAGAATATCATATTGTATATTTTATGGCATCACTGCCCTTATCATAACATTAACAACTTCACATGACTCATCCTTGAATGATTTCCTTCATCTTGGAAACATTGGTGAATGCTCTCTGGAACAGTCTTCCCCAACCTGGTGCACTCCAGATATTTTGGATTGCAACCCCAGCATTCCTGACAATTCGTCATGCTGGCTGGGGCTGATTGGAGCTGAAGTCCAAAACATCTGAAAGCCACCAGGTTTGGGAAGGCAGCTCTAGAGAGTAGCAGTGGAGTCAGTGGGGAGTGACTGTAACAGTGGGAGGAGAAATGAGTATTCTTGATCAGGTGTTAGGGTTCTAGAGGAACCTGGACAACTCACTTTACTTTTCACATTGTTATCAGCCACTTTTTACATCAATAAAAACAATGCAACTTTTGCATGTCTTGGATTTTGAACTACAGCAATTTTCTTTTGGAATTGCATTATTTTTTCTTGAGTATGGTTGCACCAGGGATGGGGACTCGGACTCGAGGACTCGACTCGTGAGTCGGACTGAGTCCCCCCTCTGACTCGACTCGGACTCGAGTCCCAATATTTTTAATGGGACTCGAGACTCGACTCGGGACTCGAGACCAAGGACTTGTCAACATCCCTGGGCTGTTGAGTCTTCTGGCTGTGCCAGGAGCGCGATCGCCGGTGAAGAGTGCATGGAAGCGAGGAGCGCCGCTGTTCGGCCACTATGGACAGCTACCAGGAGCGCAGCCCCAACGATGTGTTGAGATTTATTTTGATTGATGTGTTGTTGTGGGGGGTTAGGGTTAGGGTCAGACATTTTGGGTTTGGCTGCCTCTGCCTGCCTGTTTGGGGTTTCCTGCCTCCTCTGCCTGCCTGGTCTCTTCTTAACCAGTTCCACAGTTTGAATTGTCCAAGACAAAGGCCCCTGCCTGCCTGCTTTGGGATTCCCTGCCTTCTCTGCCTGCCTGGTTATTTTGGGTTTGTCTGCCTAGTATGTTCTTGCCAAAATCAGTTGCAGAGTTTTGAAATAAAAAGGCACACTTGTGCCTAGAATTTATTTAAGCCACACATCTGAAGTAGCCTTATTTTGTTGGGGGGAAACCCCATTGATTTTAATAGGGACTCGTGGAGTCAGTTTTGGGAGTGACTCAGGACTCGGGACTCGTGAGTCACCCTTTTGGACCAAGGACTCGGACTCGAGACTCGGGTCCAAAGACTCGTGACTCGACTCGAAACTTGAGACCAAGGACTCTTCAACATCCCTGGGTTGCACATTTTTAAAAAGCCCTGATAGCATCAGAGAACAGGTCTACCATTTCTGGTAGAATACTACTGAAAGGAACAAAAATGAATCCATAAACATTAACATCCCTATATTAGTCTGTAATATAATTTGATTCATCCCAAAGAGAGATGGGTTTCCCCCTTCCCCATTCAAATAAGTTATGTTTATCTAAACCTTTGACCTGAATTCTATCACTTCTATCTATGGACAGCTACCAGGAGCGCAGCCCCAACGATGTGTTGAGATGTACCACAAATATCTGATTATTAAGTGCATGCAAGACTTTGCAGTTAAGATAATTGTGCTGGATAATTGTGCAACTCATTAGCTGCATACTCCCATTATAAAATTCATTGGCATTGCTTTTTATTATGAATTTTGAAAAGTGTTATGAGCCATTGAGCAGCTATTTGAGTGCAGGTTGCCCTGAATCAATTATGCTGAACAGGATTAGGCAAACCCTGCTTCTTTCTGAAGATATGTTTAATTAAATTTCAATTGACCTATCAAAAAAGAAGAAAACCAGTTATAGTTTTTAAGAGGTATTTTTGCTGACAGTGGCCTGTGGTAGAATTATTGGGGAGTGGGGGATGAATCCACTGTGATTCATGGTGTGCACTTTTACACATTGTTTACAAGCCTTTTATTGTGTGAACTTTATGCACAACTGGAAAGACTGGGAGAGAAAGTAGCGACTTGATATATTCCAGTATCACAGGTGCAAAACAGAAAAAAATGTTTATGTTTCATTGAAATCAATGGTTCTTAAGGGCTTAACTGTGCTGTACATGTTTCTATATACAGTAGTGTCTTCCCTTTCGGCACTAAGCAAATGTTACATCATTGTAGCTGCAGAAAGCTTTCCACACAAAGTTGGTGCTCTGTTGTGGTATGGACCAGCAAAAAAAATATTTTTTTCCTAAAAATATACTTTTTTTTAATTGGGGTGGCAGGGACCACATGTTACCCACCCCTGCTTTATGACATACTTGCTTATCAAGGTTTTAAGGCTGCAGTCATATACTGTACACACCATTGAACTCAATGGAACTTACCTATGAGTAGACAAGCATAGGGTTGCACTGTAAATCCCATTTAAATATGGGCTTTGATCTAGAGATCTGGCCCTAGGTGTACTCAAATGTACATAATTCTCTTGTGTAAGTGGTGGTCCCCATTGATTTAAAAAGAAAGAGACAGTCTGCAAGTGTAAAGGAATGAACTTGTGGATTGATCCCCTTCTGAAATGAATGGGAAGCCACTGTAGGTACATTGTGATTGTGAGGGATTGAGGCCAACACAGGATTGGGTTTGTTGAGGCCTACACAGGCTTCAGTTTGTTGAAGCCTGAAGGCCCAAACACTTCCCCCGAGTAGTGAAGCCTGAAGGCCCAAACACTTGGATGGGAGGGGGAGTTTGAGAGTTTTAAGTTACCCAATAGAAGTTAAGAATTAGTTCTCCTGTGCAAGGTCACATGGTTATAACCTTCCAGTCCTGGGAGGACTATATATGTGGGGTGTGGTCAGCTAGCAGTTAGTGTGTGTGCTGGGAGAGAGCTAGAAGCAGAAGCAGAGAACCAGCAGAGAGAGAAGCAGAGAGAGAAAGAGAAACTGGTTGCATAGGAAATAGGTAGTCTGAAGTTATACTAGAGAACATTGGATTGTTTCTTTGTTTGTTTTATTTTATCATACTTGCTTTTGGATTATAACCACTCTATTAAGTAAAAACCCTAATATTATTAGTAAAGTGTTGTTGTTTACCCTGAAAGTTTGGAGTGACTTATTCACCACGTCTAGAGCCTACACCCACGTTACTGGAAGCAGTCAAAGGACTTGATAACCTAGAGAGGGAGAGACTTTGGGAAGAGGCAGAGATCTCCCAAAGGCAGATCAAGGGGTCCCTGCAGTAGCGGAACCTTGACAGTGATGTACACAATAATACATATTACATCAGAGTAAGTTGCAAAACTCTACATTATTTTAATAGTCTTGTGCTGCATTCTTTAAAATAAAAGCCACTATCTAGTATTCCAAAGTGAAAAGTCTATAAACGGTACACATGGTTGGGTACAGTAATTTAATAAATCCATTTTTTGCCAGCTCATGAAGTTACTAGGGAGTTAATAATCTAAGTATAATTCCAAGTCCACAGATAAAAATGTTTCTAGGAATCTGGCTGAAAGCTAAATGTTTTTCTTTCATGTAGACATTTGGACAAGCCTGCAGCAACATGAATTAGCAGCTCTGATTATATATCACCAAGTGTGGGAAACCTGGAACTGCGGTTTCTAGTGCAGAAAGAAAAAAACTCCTGAAGACTTTAGTGTTTAATTCTGTCTTTATAACAAACAAACAGAAGTCTGCAATTAAATATTTAAAATTTGGGAATCTTATTTTAACAGAAAGTAAAGACTGATTCAAACCTTGCATCACAGAATGTATTTATTCTGTCATTTTCAAGATGACCTAGTCATTGTTACTGGTAGTAAGGATATAACAAGGGTCCATCTAGTCTACCACCCTGTTTCCAGCAGTGGACAGCCATATGCAATAACCCTCTCCTGTTGTTTGTTACCCAGCAATTAGTATTCAGCCAGAAGTACTCTGCCTCTGAACTTGGAGGTCCAAGGTAGCTACCATGGCTAATAGTAAGGCTGGCTGGGGCAGAGTGAGATAGCCGCCTCTGACAGCAGATGCCAGGGGATGTAACCATCCCCAGTTCCCCTAAGCTACACTGCTCTGTGTCCCCTAATGCAGCCTGCTGCCCTGAGATATGCTGGAGGATGTTGTCCCATCATCAGTGTTGAAGTAAGATTCAACTACCATTCCGGCTGGATTCTAAGGTTAACTAAGGTTAATTTCTGGCCACATGGGGGATTATCAACACAATCATTAAAAGTAGAATCCCATATTCAGTGGCAGAAGCATACTTTTGCTTTCCAAGTGCTGGGGAAAACCAACAACGGAAGGCCTTCATACCCTGCCTGTGCTGTGAGCTTCCCAGACACATGTGGATAGCCACTGTAGGTAGAAAGAGTGTTTGGCTGTGTAATCTTACCCAGTGAGGCACTTATTCTGTTCTTAACGTTACTACACACTCACTGGCATAACTGTTATGCACTTAACTCATACCCTTTTATTGATGTATTCTTGCTGGGGACGGGGTGGTGAGAGTGTTGGACTGGGACTCAAGAGATCCGGGTTCTAGTCTCCGCTCAGCCGTGAAACTCACTGGGTGACTTTGGGCCAGTCACTGACTCTCAGCCTAACCTACCTCACAGGGTTGTTGTGAGGATAAAATGGAGAGGAGGAGCAGGATTATGTAAGCCGCCTTGGGTTCCTTGCAGGAAAAAAGGCGGGGTATAAATATAATAAATAAAATAAATATTGGTAAGCAATTGGTGTGAGAGCTCTTGTTTAGGCAGGCAAATTAACTCTTCAGCCAACTTCACAGGAAACACACAAGAGTATTTGCATTGTTGCACATTTTATTATATAGCAACTAGGTAGAGTGGAAATAATATAGATTATTTAAGGTCTACCACATGGCAATACACCTAAACACATTCATGTTTTCTTCATCTGTTTAGTGCTTCTAAAGGGTGATGTGTTCCTTTTCTTACTATAGTGTGGTGTTTTTTTTTTTTACTTTTTTGCCTTAAATGAAATAGTTTATACAATTCTATGTGTCTATAATCTATTCCATTCATGTTACAAGTGCTATTACTTCTCCCTAAGCTACTGAGCAGAGAGAATGAATCACTCTTGCTTCCTGCCACAGGCTGGTGCCTTCACATCTACATTAGCAGAATTATACCTGAATCACAGATCTCACCACATTAGCCCCTGTGCAATTTATAGCTTAAGCTGCAATTAATGTGGCACATAGTATTATCATATTATGATTCTGATATTTAATGTAAGAGCAATATACAATATATGAGATGCATGAGAGTTTAATTTTTTTTTAAAAAAAAAACAACGTATTCAGATATGAAACAAAGCCTGCTAATACTAATTTCATATTCTCTGGGGCTCCAAATAGTTCAATAGGACACAACACTTGGTTTTCAGGAAATTTTGCAATGGATTTTTGAACACCTGCAGAACCAAAGTTACTGTGTTACTGCTTTGCCGTGACAGTTGTGTATGTTTAGCGATCCCGATCACTGCTCTGTATTCCATATCAAGATGTGACAACTAGCAATGGAGGGAAGCGACAAGCAGGAAGAGGGTGGGGGAGCCAAAAGCAGTGGGCAGCTGGAGGACAGAAGGCACTTTGCAGGCAGGTGTTCTTACTTTGGGAGTGGGTGTGCTTACTTTAGTGTTACGTGAAGCAGCCTTTTTTTTTTTTTTTTTTTTTAAGGGTGTTTGCTAGCTAGCAGTGTAAGCACCGAAGTGGAAGAGGGGAATATGGGGATGCTTGACTAAATATTGGAGAGGCAGAGGCACTTTGGAAGTGGGAGTGCTTACTTTAGTGTAAAGTGAAGCAGACGTGGTTTTTTTTTTTTAAAAAAAGGTGTTCACTAGCTAGCAATAGAAGTGCCGAAGTGGAAGAGGGGAATACAGGGATGCTTGGCTAAATATCGGAGAGACAGACTTGCGCTTTTCTGAAACAACGAAAGTCCCTGGGAATTTTTAAAATATATATATAAAGCTGGAGAACGCGTTCCCATGTTCATAAGGGTTCACATTTTTTAATTTTTTTGCGATCTGATGCAGGGGAGAGTGGGGAGGGAGCTGAAAGTGGCTGGTGGCTGGAGGAGAGAAGGCGCTTTGCAGGGGGGGAGTGTGTTCTTTCGTATAACATGAATCAGTCTTTTTTTTTTTTTAAAGGCATTCATAGATTTCATAGATCATAGAGTTGGAAGGAGCCTGCAAGGCCATCGAGTCCAACCCCTTGCTCAGTGCAGGAAACTAGAGGAGGGGTCTCCCATCCAAGTAATAACCAGGCCTGACCCTGCTTAGCTTTCCACACTCAGACAAGCTGAGCCAGCGTGAGCCACAGGCCTGTTTTCATTCGCTAGCAAAGCAAACCCCTGAAATGGACAAAGGACATTGACAAGAGAGGGATATCAGTATGCTGGGCTAAATATAGGAGAAGAGGGGAATACGGGAATGTTTGGCTAAATATTGGAGAGGTGGACTTGCACTCTTGCGCAACAGCAAAATTCTCTGAAAAAGTAATAATTTTAAAAAGTTGGTGAACGTGTTCCCACATTCATAAGGGCTCAGAAAATTAATTCCATTTGGCGAGCTGTTGCAGGGAGGGGGTTCCCTCAGTAGCCAGCAACCTCAATGGACCAATTGCAGAAAGGGTGCTGATGTGGGGACTGAGGTAACAAGGAGTTCTGTCACAAAGGTGCTTGGGATACATGCCAGAGCCGGCAGGAGGACTGATGGGGAATGGGGGGGGGGGACAAGCCAGGGCAAGCCCGACTGTCTGTCAGGAGTACTGTGAGTTGTTCAGCAGCAAACAATCCATGGTGGCTTATTTGCAGGGTGGCTCAGCATGACATGCAACCCTGCCCTATGTCTGCCATTGTTGATCAAACAACCATGCTCATGTGAGTCTCCTAACGCAATTTTATAAGGAGGGTTGGAATTCCCCCCCCCCTTTTAAAATAAATATTTGCCATTTGAACCACTGTAGCAGGACAATATCTTGTAACATTCCTGAGGCTAAAAGACATGAGCAGTATTTTGTCCTCTTTTTGGGGGTGTGTGTGAACAATATGTTGGGTTCCACATTTGTAAGTTACTTCCATTTCTCTGCTCATTTCTCAGGTGTTTTCTCCTGAATGCAGAGGCATTAAAATCACTTTTATATTTTGGATAGAACAATGTTGATTTTAGTTGCAAACCTAGTGCATATAAAGCACTTCTCTTTGTTATCATTTTTTCAATTTTCTTTTCTATATCTGGTTCAGTAAGTTTTGGAAAATTCAGTGATCACTTTGGAAATGGGTAATACAATTCTTTGTTGTTGCTGTTGTTCTTTCTGACAATGCAAGCTGCCACTGTGTATGCAAGTGGTAATGAAGAATTCTAACAAGGGTCACTTACAAGTCAATAAAGAATATAATTGCTGCTAAAAGATTGTCCAAATGTCTCAGCTGAACCCCGGTAGAAATCCTGTAAGGCTACTGTTCTGTGCTAGAAAAAGTCACAATGTGAGAATCTTTTCAATCAGCTATTGTAGTGTAGTGGTCAGTGATTTGGACTGGGGCTTAGGAGAGACCTGGGTTCTATTCCCCACTCCACCATAAAGCTCACTGTGTGACTTGGGCCACTCACTGACTCTCAAGCTAACCTACCTCACAGGGTTGCTGTGAGGATAAAATGAGAGGAGAAGAATCATGTATACCGCCTTGGGCTCCTTGGAGGAAAGATGAGACATAAATGTAACAAATAAATAAATAAATAAACAGACATGGCTTTGCATAACTGCAGGAATGGATCCTGTCAGGTGTATAGCATCGCCAGGTATAAAACACTGCAGGGTTAGGGTCTGAGCCAGTAATAAATTCTATCAAGTCAATTTTGGTAGGCCATGCAGAGGTATGGGCTCATAATCTGATTGCACCAAATCACAAATTGTAAGGAGGAAAATACCTTCAGGGCTGTTTCACACTTTACGTAGCAACACACCCAAGTTTGCCACTGAGTGCTCATATAAAACTACCACAGTCTGGGTTTCTTTCGGGTAAGATCAGGAACCCACCTCAAGGACATTTTAGAGGTAATTCTCAGTATAAAGCATCTAGCAGAGATTGACAAATCAATGAGTCTTAAATAGATAGTAAACGTAAGTAAATAAATATTAAAGTTGCATGCACTCAACAGGGAGCCATAGCCAATTCTGGCTTTCTGAGGAGTGACAAGTGTGTTTTCAAACAACCGGTTGTCATATTCACAATTTACATTTTTTAGGTGTACACTTAAAAAACCCAACCCTCTAAGGCAGTCATCTGCCTAAAAAAGTTATTGTGTGAAGAGATCCATAGTCAGGGAGCAAAACTATCTTAATCATAACAAATATCCAGAAGGGAAGAGAATGGCCAGGCAGGTGGTGAGGAGAGTAGACTAAGCCCTCACTTAGAGCTCCCCCATTTTATTCTGCTTTAAATTTAAACCCCTAACCAGCCCCTAGAAATTCTCTCCCTCTTTAGGCCAAGATACAAGAGAACATTATTTCAGGCCAAACTAGACATGATGTTATTCATGCAATTAGCAATTGTGTTCATTTTTAAAAAAAATAATAATAAGCAGATTGCAGCCATGGGGTGAGATTCTGGGTCAGGACCATAGTGGTGGTGGTGGGGAGAAAGCTTAAAGCGTGTATGATGCTTCTTCTTTGTCCCTACCATGGTCCCAATCCAAATTGCTCTCCCCCTGGCCCCTGCAGCTGCTGTTTGCATTGGGAGGAAAGCACTGATGTGTTAGAGGTAAATACAAATTACTACCTGAGGTTTGCGCATGAGAAAAGGAGTGTCCCTCAAGCCCTAGTAAGGATCTTATCCTCCTATATAGACATAAGCATGCGAATGCTTCTGAGTATGTCAGGGCTTTTAAAAATGTGCAACCAGACACAAAATATGTTGTTCCTTGGGGGGGGGGGGCAGTTCTTAAAGAACGTTTGTGCAGTTCAAAAATTCATGTTGTGCAAAAGTTGTACATGTTTAGCTGATGTAAGAAGTGACTGATAACAATGTGGAAAGTGAAGTAAGTAGCCCACGTGCCTCCAGAACCTCAGACCCTGATCGAGCATATCCATTTCTCCTCCTCTGCCAAAGACACTCCCTGCGCACTCCACTACTATTATCCACAGGATTTGTAAGATGAAACAAAACGTTCTAGAACTTGGGGACCCCTTTTCAGACAAGTCATGTTCAGTTGTCAGTATTGGTGATTGATTTTTGGCAAATAAGGCAAAATAGAATTTAAAAAAAAAAAAATTTTTTTTTAATAAAACAAAAATACAACATAAACATTGTGCAGCCCCACCTCTTGGGACCAGGTTATATTTCTCCCCAAAAATATTTATATATAAATATAAGATATTATTCTATATTCCAAAAATGTAACAAATCTTGACAAGGTTCGTTCCCCTTCACCAACACATAATCCAAAAATTTACCCCAAATGTTCACAAAAGTATCTTTCTCCAATTGTCCTTTTTGACACTTAATATTACAAGTTAATTTATCATTTAGCACTATAACCCATGCCTCTTTATACCACTCAGTAATTGAAAAGACATGTTGAACTTTCCATTTCCTAGCTATCATTAATTTAGCTGCTGTTAACAAATTCACAATCAGTTCTTTAGTATTTTTTTAAAAATAGAAATTTTTAATAATAAATAATAAATAATGACGATGACGACGACGATGATGATGATAGGGCCATGATTGCAGTAAAATATAAGTTAAATCGGCAGTACATTAAAAAAAATACATGCTTAAGGTACTTTCTCTTCTTGTGCAGCAGTCTGACACTTAATTGCCCATTGTTCAGCCTTTTTATTTCAATATAAGCCCCTGTTTGACTTCAGTGGGGGGTCTTGACTGAGTGCAAACTGCAGAACTAGCTGGCAAAATTTAATTTAATTTAATAGGCTCCTCATTGCAGCAACTCTTATGTATCTTTATTGATAGCATTCCATTTTATGAACTTCTAGTTTTATTTTGTAGCTCCATCAACCATTATATTTGTGAAGCTGGTGATGGGACAGATTTATTTTATAAAAATTGATTTGAGAAAATTGGAAACTGAAATATGGTAATTTGCATTACAGAAAAAAGGGCCAGAACTCCCAGCATGCCCCAGCCAGCTTTGCTGACTGGGGCATGCTGGGAGTTGTATGCCTTTTTTCCCTATCTAAACATGCATAGGATTGCACCCTAAAGGGCAATTAGTTACCCATTGCATGTGCTCTGGGTTTGAGAGGGAAGGGAGGCTGCATCAGAGGGAAGGGAGGCTGCATCAGTGCTGCTTGTGAACTAGAACCTTCGCCCGTGTGCTCTTGCTGCCTCACCCCTGATCATACAATACACTGACAGATGAACCTGAAAAAGATAATCCCATTAACAACTGTCCTAAACCACTCAGGGAACAGGGAATATGATCAAAACATGTTCTTTGATATAGATCCTTTCCTATGACCACAACCACTAGAAGGCAAATACACACTTGTGTTGCAATATTTCTGAACAGTTCTGTGCTGCATATTTCATTCCTACTGGGGGAAAACAATATTACCATATAGATAGCTAAGGTTAAATCTGACACAATGGAAAATATTATGTTCTGAACTCAAAAATAGTAAGGGCACAACCCTTCCCGGACTCTAAATGTATGGAAAGTCTTGGGTACCAAGCACTATTTTAAAAAGTGAAACCAGATTCCCCCAATCAGCTGTTTGGAAGTGACAGTGTGCGGCTGGATTTAGTCCCTTGCTGCCCCTCCTTCTGCATCGGGTAGCTGATCGTTGGCTTTTCTTTGTTTTCCTCTCCTCCTCCTCCTCCTCCTCCTCCTCCTCCTCCTCCTCCTCCTCCTCCGTCGTCTCCTGATCAACCACTTCTGCATACATATCTTAATGGTATATTTCTTTCTGAAATAAGAGAAAGACACAAAACTGTATTTATATCACTTCACTACTGGAGGGTAGCTTTTACACATGTCCTCATACCCCATCAGCCAGGCAAAGGTTTGACTGCTGCCATCTGTGGATGATCTTAAGTACTACAAGAAGCTTCTTGTGCTGTGATATTTGCATTTCCATCCTAATTACTCTTGTGTGATCAGAGGAGCTGGAAATTGAATTGGAAACCTCAAGAGCTTCAAAAGTGATAAGACAGCCGGGAATGCGAAGGTTATCATTGTCAGCTCCGTATGCTTAATTAGAAGTTGAGAAGAAGATTATCATTTACTCCACCAGAGTGTCAAAAACCATCGTTGGAAATGAAACTGATCACAAAAAGCATGTAAAAAACAGGGTTTGTGAACCATAACTAAAACCTGTTTATCTGGGGCAACCACTGGAAAGAGAAAGGGGGAAAATGCTGTGGCTGGCATTTCTCAAGCAGAACTTTGAAACGTGCAATGAAATAATTAGTCATAAGCTACTACCACCTTGCATAAAAGCCTGCAGACTGACTCTTATCAGCAAAGGGGGATTGCCCCATTTTGCTTTTCAAATGATGCTATTTTTCTACAAATTAAAAACTGTGAGCTCAAAAATTTCTTGTACGTTTATATGGTGGGATGTGTTGGCTCTCCCCACTATGCAGATAAAAAACTAATGGTTGGTTGTGCATCTATCACTACATCTTGTGGTAGCTAATTCCACAGTTTAAGTATGCACTATGTGAAGTGGTACTTCCTGCTCTCTGACTTCCTTCTGGGCTTTTCTGCCCCTGAGTTTAGGTAGGAGTATCGAGGAGCTCAAGCATTTTTCTCTGTTTAAAATGTCCTGAATTGAACAGCCTACACTGCTGTGGCTGAGGTAAAAATCTGAATTACCGTACTAGCTGAGATTTGCACATGAGAAAAGGGCTAGGAGTGCACCCCAAGCCCCAGGAAGGATCTCATCCTCTTGTATAAACACAAGCTTGCAGATCCTTCTGGTTATGTTAGTTTTGATAATGAACCCATTTGCAATTTCACCCCCAGCTGTTGATTTAGTCCAGTAGCTTTACATCAGATAACTTATTGAAGTGGGGCTAAGTGACAGGCAGAGGGTGATGGTGGTGGGAGGGTGGTAAGCAAATTGAAATGTTTCTGATGTGAATAGAAGAGAATTGCGGGTTGGGACAAGGCTTACGAAAAGTATATTTAATTAAAACCATTAATGTGCAGGATGCTAGAACGGAATTGCTCAAGGAATTTTATTGCATTTCAGTGCAGCTTTTATCTATGGGCAGATCTGTGTTCATCAGCAGGGAATTCATATCCTATTGCAGTACAGTAGCATGATTTAAATGCAAGTAAACATCCTGATAAAATTCATTACTGTTCAGAATGATATCCAGTGAGTTCCCAGTTCTGTTCCTAATTTTATTGATTTTGGTTTGGGTTGATCTACTGATGACCTGTATTTCCCCTTTTTAAAAAGGGCCAGATGGGAATATAAAAATATTTTGAAAACAGAAATTTGATGGCATTAAAAATCACCTTTTAAAAACCAAACCCACCTTGGGGCTCTGTGATTAATTCTGCATCTGTCATATTTTCAGATAGTTTTCTATATATATTTACATAAATAGCTGCTAATCTTTAGAAAAGCCTCTGTTAAAATCCCTTCTGAGGTCCCCATACTTTCTTTTAGTCTCAGGTGGACAGGTTACTGCTCTGTGAACTAAATTCCTATCCCAGCATAGCTCAGCAAATAGGATGAGAACTGCGTTTGAGGTAGCCAACAGGAATGGCATCTGGGAATATTCCTCTTGGCATATTGGATCCCTTGACTGTGAACATGTTGGCTGTGGTTTTAATTATTTTTGCCAGTAATTTGTCAGAAATGTTCTGGCTTCTCTCAAAAGAGTCTGCAGGATTGTGTTGTGTCTTATGTAGTCCTAAAACCACTGGGGGCAGATCAACCCACTACCTGGTTACTAGGATTTAAGCTGATCTTGTACCATTGACCTTAATAGAGCTAAATTAGCTTCAGCACAAATATTTTGGTTTTTGACTGGTCTTGAGGATTGGGCTGCAAGAAATTTGGCTGCTGTCAAGTTTGGGGATAAATGTGGATTAGTAAATCCGAGATGTTATATATTCAGCTATTGATGAACTCATACAGTCATCCCGCTCCCCATTCCTCCTTCCATTAGAGTCTAATTAATTACAGTGTGCTCAGTTTAAGTAATTGTTGTAAATGCTGGCTACTTTGGCAGGTCATATTACTTGAAGTTATGTCCCACAGTGCATTATACACAAAGTTGCAGATACTTCTTTTTTCACCGAGCTAATAATAACACTTAAATTTGTCTAAGTGATTGACCAGGCCTGGTTATTACTTGGATGGGAGACCCCTCCTATAGTTTCCTGCATTGAGCAGGGGGTTGGACTCGATAGCCTTATAGGCTCCTTCCAACTCTATGATCTATGAAATCTCTATGTATTGTTTGTAGGTAGAAACAGTGCGGGGATGGGGTATGATAGGGAGAGGATGACCACATATGAACATATGAACTGCAGTGGGAGAGGGAAAGAGAAACTTTGAGAGGAGAAAGAGAAGAATTGCAAGCTGCGGAAAGGAAACTGGATGTACATTGGTGTACGTTTCTAGTGTTTTCTTGAGAAGTGTTTGTTGCAGTTAGAACTCTGCTTATAGCTTGCTCAATACCCAGTTCACTTTCATTCCAAATCAATGTCTGCATTTATAAATCTAGGGAGAGGAGTGAAGAGTATTTTAATGGCATGTGAAGGCTTTCTTGCTTGGCACAGAGCTCAAGTAAAGGTTGAAGAGAGCATTTTTATTGGTCATAGGAGGAAGGTAGCTGGCTTTGCTTACAGACTGAGGCTCGCTTTGGAAAAGCCATAAAAGTAACAGCAGTGACTCAGAAAATATAGCTTGTAAGCAGTGATGTAGACTTTCTAGTGCAACTTTCTTAAGACAAAAATTAGTCATTTATGTATTTATTTGTACACATGTACGTAGCTCAGGTTCCAGCTGCTGGCCCAGGCAAAGATACTTACTTTAATGCCACATGTGCAAGCCCACAGGAACAGGCCAAAGGTCTAGTCCAGATAGAGCATCAAAGGCAAGCTGGGACTGGAATAAAATAGATAGGAGAGAGATGGAGAACAGCAGCAGGCCAGAAATGAGGAGTAGAAAGAAGTGGGGATTAGAAGTAAAAGATCAGAGTTCTGCTTCCTTGCTCATGATAAAAGATAACTGAAAAGGGAATTGTTAATAGGGATCATGAAAAAGGGGACTGAATGTGTATCCAAGAAGTCAAGGAGAGTTTGGTGCACATTCCCAAGCAGGCTGTTTAACCGAGCTATATCTGGGAAGTGATGTAAATGCCCTTAGAATGCCAGGACTGCTGGTTCAAGATCCTTCAGCAGAATCCATAAAGGAAATGATCTGTCAGCCTATAACTATACACAGGAAGAAAGATGTCAGTGCATTTATACTGATTGAATGTTATATATTGGAAAAATGGTAAAGATGAAGAAATAAGAAACCATAATTCTTCAAGCAATTTTAACGACACTGTTGATTGTGCACATAAGATAAAGAATTCCAAAAATTAGGAAACTGTGCTTACTTCTTCACAATTTTTAACTTTAACTTACATCCCTTAACTTACATCCCTCACAAGTCACAACAAAGGTGGAGGGATGTAAGTTAAGGCAGGTACTATATATGTGCAGTATTATGGCCCTGGCGTCTGCCTATCAGAACAATAAAAATAAGCACATTGTTTCTTAACAGTGAAGAAACAGCAATGTGCATCAGGATCACTGGAAGGATGGTGAGATTAATGCAGAGACCGCTGTTTCCTCACTGCAATGAGGAAATAGTGAACCGTATCAGAATCTCGGTGGGGGGGATAGCAGTGCGAAAACAGTTACCTGAACCCCCCACGGATCTTATCCCCTGATCTCAGTAGGCAGGGAGGGGAAGTTAAAACCTCCCCATCCCTGCATGCTGAGTGGGAGGGTGTGGCCCACCACCCAACATTGCATGTGGCTCTCGGGGCCAAAAAGGTTGCCCGCTCCTACTCTACACCATGGGAACACAGTTCAAACACCTGCAAGGGGCATTTTACATTTTTAGTTAGTTACTGATGGCTGTAGTCAGTCCATCTGCATCCATATCACAGAGACAAATGAAAATGGTCTGTTAATATGACTGCTTGTTGAGATCTTTGTCCATGTGCAATTAGAAGGCTGCACATATTTATTTAGTTATTTACAAGATTTACATACTGCTCTACATTCATTAAAATTCCTGAGTGATGAACAATAAAATGGAAGGAAAAATAGTCAAAATACAGTTAAAATGTTTTAAATCAAATTATGCCAATAAAACTTTGGCTGCTTAGTCAGGGAAGACTTGTTTATATCTGGCCTGTCCCCTTCCCTTTTCACCACTTCCTGAAATACCTGGTGGGCAGGTGTTCATGGCCTGACAGACCACACGTTCTCACATATGTTACATCCTGACATCATGATGCAGTTTACCTGCCACAGGGCAAGTTTTGATGTTAAAGAGGATGTAGCTGTTCATGGACTATTTGGGCTATAGGCCATTTTGAACAGGTGTGAGGAATCAAAATATTCTGTTGCCATCCTTGGATTTAAATAATCAAAATGCTTAGTGATAGGCTTGTTAAGAGGAATTAATGGATTTCCCTAAATTTTCGATCTCAACTGTGCTTTCTTGGTGAAGGATTTTCTGAGTGTAAAAAGAGATTACAATAAATGATGTCTAACTAAGGTAGCTTTTTTGAAGGCGGTATCCCATATATGGTGAACGTTGATCTGAAAATGCTCTGTGGCAGTGGACTATCATGGGAATGAATGCAATATACATCAGCAGCCTCAGCATATACATCATTCTGGAGCAGGAAAGTCATGACAGCTCCAGCATGCAGCTGTGTGTTCAATAGTGAATTAGGTTTTGACATTATTCTGTGCCTCTTCCTGAGTTCTCTTGCTGCCTCTGCCATGAGCTATGGCCAAGCCAGGACTTCAGCTATGCATTTTGTGCTGTCTGATGTCCTCTTTCCCCCACTTTTGTTCCTTGACTAATTGCTTTCCTTTCCAAAATATAGTTTATGAACAAACAGTGGGTTATTTTTCTGACTTGTTCGGGGAGAGACAAGCCGGAGGTCCTGGTTTGCATATCACACCAAACTAACCACAGACAGAAGGTCCATGGTTTGTTTAGACGGTCCTGTTTGCAGCAGGCATGGTCAGGCAGTATGCGCACATACACGCTGCTTGTAAACAATAAGCCTGGGTTCCCCCAGAAGGCTGGTTTATCATGACAAGTAAACCTGGTCATTGGCTGTACCCTGTTGCCCTAAAATCCCTCATAGAACCCCTTTTGTGAGTAAACACCCAGTCCAACTTTGCTCAGAGTCTTAATTTGATACAAAAGATGACCTAGTAACAGGTGGCAGCACCAAGATATTGATGGCCCCTCAGGTGTATAAAAACAAGCGCAAGCTATTGGAAGGTCTGTTTTAAGGCCCAAGATGGCCTGGTTCGCACAGAAGGACAACCCAGAGTATGGGTTGAGTATTGGCTGTTGTTGAATCGTGGGTTGTCAAACAGGGTATATAGCCAGTGATCTGGTTTGCATGTCATGATAAGCCAGTATTCTGGGGGAACCCTGGCTTATCATTTATAAGCAGTGTGCATGTGTATACTGCCTGACCATGCCCGCTGCAAGCAGTAAACTATGGTTTACTGGTCCTGTCTGCACTTTAAATATAAACTCTTCTTGATTAACCAGACCAGATTTCCCCCCTCATATGAAATTATCAATCAAAATAATTTAAGTCATTACTTTTATCAGACATAAATGATGGTTACAGCGGAATAATTCCAAATCAGAATATTAGTCCATCTATCTATTCTGACTGGCAGTAGCGCTCCTTCTCTAGTGTCAATTTATAACACTGCAAAAGTGTGGCCCTTCCTCTCTGCCCCCTCAGCAAAAACTCTGGTTCATAACCTGGTCATCTTTCACCTTGACTACTGCAGCCTTCTTCTCTCTGGTCTTCCATTGTCTCATCTTGGTCCTCCCACCTCTACCTGGCACTCTCCTGCCAAAATCATCAGTCTGACCATATGACATCTCTCCTTAAATCCCTACACTAGTTTCCTGTCTGCTCCAGATCCTGTCCTTACTTTCCAAATCCCCCATGGCTTTTTGCTCCCACTTATCTCTCTGCTCTTGTACAGTTCCACCACGCTCAGCCCTCGAAAGGTCACCTGTTCTCTCAAACAACCCCATCCTTTCTTCCTTGCCGCCCTTGATGCCCGGTACAGCGTTCCAGAGCACTTTCATGATGGCATCTCTCTTACTTACTTCAAATCCCTCCTCATACCAAGTTGTCTTTGAAGCCTTCAGCTCCATCATCTAGTTCCCATGCCCTATTGTAAAAGGCCTAACTGTACATGATGCTAAATGTTGGGTGGGGGTTGTTTATGTAATAGCAAGTGTCCCCCGCCCTTTTTATCGGGAACATAGCACATAAGGAAGATAGAGTTTACCTTTCAATCTCCAGCTGCAATCTCCATTTGCAATTAGCAATAGGAATAAAGATCTCATAGACAGTTGGATCTTTTTTTCTTATCGCTAATTGCAATATGTGGGGGCAGTTTTCATGGAGGCTGCAACTATGGAGGAAAGGGTAACCCCGTTCCCCATATGCTGTGGTCCAATAAAAATGGAAGCTCCCATGCTTACTATTAAATAAGCAAAAAAATCCGATGTGATTGGCAGTGATTAATTTAGTGTCATGTGTACTTAGGCGCTAACAAAACCTAAGTATAGTTAAGTCAAATTATTGGATATTCTTCCACTGTTTCTTCCTGCCTCCGTTTCCCTTCCCTTTCTCCTCTGTGTATAGCTATAGAATGAAAGCCATTCTGCACAAGGGTTCATGCTCTTGGACTTTTGCCATGCAAATTGATGGTGCTATTATTAATAACAATAATTAATTAATTAATTAATTAAAAAAGTTCTATCCCACTCTTCTAGTGCCTATGCATTTTAACAATACTTTAAAAATCACAATATCATAAAATATAATAAAATTAATTTAACATGCAATAAAGTATAATAAAAATACATTAAAAATTCAACAAAGGTAGCGAGCACAGATAAAACATACCCTTTACATGAAACAGCAGATACTTAGCAGGCAAAAGCCTGCCAGAATAAAAATGTCTTGACCAACCAGCAAAGGACACCCAGAGAAGGAGCCATCTATGCTTCATGAGTCAATACTGGTGCAGCCACTGAGCAGGCCCTATCTCTTGTGTGTGTTTTTCTCCATTAAATTTTATTTTATTTTGAAGTAAATTAAAAAAAAATAACGGCAAAAAAAAGAACACGGATAATAATATAACATGATCCCTGAAGAAACAAAGAAATTCACTCATTATAATTCCTAGTCTGTCACCAATATACTTATGGAACATCTACAGTAAAACAGGTTAAGTAGGAGCTAAATATCTAATGAAATAATAAAAATACAAGTTATACAGCATATAAAAGGAGTGTGTATCTATTAGTCAGAATATATATATATATATATATATATATAGGTAACTGTACTTGGTTGGAATTCGATCAAAAATTTGAAGGACTTCAACATAGGAAATTAATAGAAACCATGGTACCATAATATCTTTCTTAGAATCAGGATTCCTTGCTTGCTGCACTTGCTGAGTTAGTTTATACATAGTCATAGTCTCCCAAATTTTATCAGCCCACTACTGTTTAGTTAGTTGCTTTGGAGACTTCCAGTTACATGCTATACATGATTTTTCAGCTGTATACAATTGCTTAAGAAGGTTATTATGCAGGAATCCAGGGTCATTAGGTTCAAAAAAATGAAGAAGCATATCTTTAGGAGTTACCAGTGGTCTAATGTGAAGATTGGAGAAATTCCTGACAGTAATCAGCAACCATGTTCCAAAACTCTTGCACTGTTGAACATTCCCATCAAAGATGAACGTATGAGCCAATCTGACCCCTTCCAACAATATTGTCTTTCAGATGTGTGAATCCTAGCAGGAGCAATGTACCATCTACTGAGAACTTTGCTTTGTACTTCCTTTATTTAGTATTGTTCGATAAAGATGCAAAAGAAGTCCAGATACACTGCTAATCATCTTCTTCCAACGACTCACCTAAGTCAGTCTCCCATGGCCGCATATAGGATGGTTTGTCATCCAAGAATGGCTTTTGGAGGATTTTATATTATAAATAGATGATATCAAACCTTTATTTAAAGTAACAGCAGCTTTGATAAAAGATTCAAAAGAAGTAAGTGGGGGCATGGCTGCCTTCAAATTAAGAAAGTGATGCAGTTGCAGATACTGATAAAAAGACAGCACAGTTGGTTCAGTTCTTTTCAAAACATCTGCATCAGAGAGTGGTTCCCCTTTATCAAATAAATCAATCTGTCTCTAAACTTTTGCTCCTATCCAAGCACGAAAGCCTTGAGGATTGTTATGTGCTACAAATTCTGGACGATGCAGCTACTGACATTAGCGGAGACAGATCAGGAGCCATTTTTCCCCCACAGCATTGCCAAGTATAGTGTCTCTAATCACTGGTGCTCAAAGATACACTTAGATCTGTCACAGTATCTGACCCAGATCAAGGCATCAAGAGGATAGTTGCACACAGCCTGTTCTTCTATGACTACTGGCCTATCTCTTGCTGCCATCAACCATGCCTCTGCCCTATGTGCGACACAGGAAAGGGCTTCTCCCAATGTTAGGGAGAGGGCAGGATTGTATAATAGGTCTACTACGTACATATACTTTTGGGCAGGCATAAATTCTACAATGGAATCCTTCAGACCTCTGGGAAGTGTTACATTGTCTATTATATATAGGCCTGTGGCTCACGCTGGCTCAGCTTGTCTGAGTGTGGAAAACTAAGCAGGGTCAGGCCTGGTTATTACTTGGATGGGAGACCCCCTCCTCTAGTTTCCTGCACTGAGCAGGGGGTTGGACTCGATAGCCTTGCAGGCTCCTTCCAACTCTATGATCTATGTACTACTAAAGTAGTCTTTAATTGATCTGGTCTAATATTTGAAACGTTGCTGAGGCATCTTGGTTAATCGCCAATGCCTCAGATAAAGCAATACCTCGTGGCAAGCAATTTGAAGATTAAAATATGTCACTGTGCAATCCTGAGTAAATATTTAATTGTCTTAACCATGAAGACTTAAATATTTTACTACTGGAAACAGGGATATGCATCTGAATTGGTTAATGAGCCGTTGTGCACGAAAAATCTTAGGGGAGCTGGCAGAAGAAAATGAACCTCTCGGCCAGATGGGCATTGTGCGTTGGGGAACTGAGATGGCTGCAGGTGCTGTAAAGATCTCAAATTAGATACCTAGGGAAGCCATCATATGAGTTTGTTGGGGAACAATCAGTGCTTAAATGAAAGCTTGCAGTGGAGCATAGGTGTCCAATATGTTCTTCACAGGGCACCTGTATTATCACTATATATACATTTCTGCTGCACAAAATACATTTTTTCATCTATTTCATCTTAATACAAACAAGTATGTCACAAATCCACAAGAGCTCAAAAGAGTTGTGCTACCCCCCTTCATACGTTCCACCTGCCAAAGAAAGAAACAGAAAGATTTATAAACAAGGATGTTTACTAAGACTCCAGTGCCATGTTTCAGTTATAGACTTGTTGTGGAGGAGGAAGAAAATGAATGTACTGTACCACAGCCAGGGACTGCTGTATCAAACTGTCAAAAATAAGAGACCATGTAGAAGAAATACATGCTATAAAACCAGCTTTTTCTGATATAAAGTACTGCTTACAATCTATGTGCTGGTATATTCCTGTCTAAAATACGTTTTCTTAAATAAGCCTTTCCTTTATAGTAAGAAGCACTTGACAATATTAGCTTGTGTGGCCGTGTGGCCTACTTTACAGGGGTAAATAGTCCTCTATTTGAAGGTCCATCAGAGGACAGTCTTCTTTTTGATGCTGTCAAATAGAAGATATCCTCTGTTTGAAATCCTGTCCAGTCCAAGTCTAATTTAAAGATTAAAAAACCCTAAGAAGGGAGAGCCCAGAGGCCCTGAATTTGCCCATCCATAGTTAGCACCTGGACACTAGACTGAGCAGGCACACAGGTGACCTGGTTACAGTCTTCCCTACTATGATGAGTTGTATTGTATTTGGTTGTTGTGAGGATAAAATAGAGAGGAGGAGGAGGAGGAGGATTATGTAAACCGCCTTGGGTTCCTTGCAGGAAAAAAGGTGGGGTATAAATATAATAAATAAATAAATAAATAAATACTATACTTGTGTTTGCTGCAGTGCTGGATTTTTAAAAGCACCCAAGACAGGATTTTCTTGTTCTTATAGGGCCAAAGTAGGGCCAAAGGCGGAGAGTGCTGGAGTTTGTTGAGAGAGTGTTAGAGATTGTGGAGAGATTGTCTAGAGGGAGATGGTTGAGAGATTGGATTAGGTTTGTTAGGAGATCAGCTACTGAGTGCAGGGATTAATATTTTGGGAACAGTTGGTGAAGGTGGATTGTAAATAGAATAGGATAGTGAATTAATGAATATTGACAGAAACTTGCGTATGTATAACATTACCCGATGATCCTTTTTAAATTGGAAAAGCCACTTCTGGATTGAGCAATAGGGATCAGAGAAGCAATTCACAATTTTCCTGACCGGGCGTAACCCATCCACCAGTTTCAGTTTCCTGCTTAAAATCACTTCCCCTGCGATGATGTTCCACATTTGGAACTCCCATGGTGGGGGGAAGCCACTGGGTGGAGTTGGAGCAAGGGAAATGCAAAGAAGAAAAAGGCTGTCACACCCCTCCCCTCATGCTTGCCCTCCTTTTTGGAGATATGGGTGTGGGTGTGCTTAAGTAAGGTTGGGTGTTTCTCTGACCCTTACCCTTACCCCTCTCACACTGAGCTTGGGATTTCTATTATCCCTACCTTATACTTCTTTGACCAAATATAAAGCACAGTTTCCCACACAGGTTGCCTCAATAAACAAAGTAAAGTTTATTTAAAATGCAACAGTTTGTTGAAGTAAATTTCATACACAAGTTTCTGTCAATATTCATTAATTTACTATCCTATTCTATTTACAATCCACCTTCACCAACTATTCCCAAAATATTAATCCCTGCACTCAGTAGTTGATCTCCTAACAAACCTAATCCAATCTCTCAGCCATCTCCCTCTAGACAATCTCTCCACAATCTCTCTCTCTCAACAAACTCCAGCACTCTCCACAAACAGCACCACCCACAGTTTATATAACACAGGCTCTACCCCCCCCTTCTCATTCTCTCAGCCAATCATCTCACATATGCAAATACACCATTCTTCCTGTCCATCATTTCTCACTTACCCAAGGCTAGACTTACCTAACATAAAAACAAAGATGCAACTGGAATACATACTTATAACCATAGACTACATACATGAACACATTATTATACTTACCATAAAGACACTTTAATTTACCCACAAATAACGTAACATCACAAAGGCCCCCTCCCTTCTCCTATATTTCTGGTTTTAAAAAGGTAGCCAGACAATGTTACACATATTTATATATGTAATGTCTATGCCCTTACAGCAAAAAGCAAAGCCAGATATTTAATCTCTTATTCAGTCATCAACTGGCTATGGGGGATTTCCTCTCCCCAGCAATGCCACCCCCTGGGCACCAACAGTAGAGACAAGATGAACTATTAAACAAGTAATTTGTTAAAGGAATATTTTGTATATAAGGGATTACTAATATTTACTGTGGAGTTTTCAAAAGTCTGTTTAGTGACAATTCTTTAGGACTAAAGAGGCACTGTTGCTATTACAAGCTTCTTAACTTTTTTTTTAACCTCAGGCCAAATTCCCTAAACCTCCACCCCAGCCAAATACCCTTACAACCAGGCCCAGCTTGGGTACATTCTTCCTCTGACACCCAATCTCTTCCCACTGTAATACTGGCTGCTTGGACGGATTATCTGGGTTTTTACTGCCTGCTTGTATAAACTTAGTCTGGCAAGATCTTAGGGCAGCCTCCTGGCGTAACTGTGGGAGTTCAGTGTCAGTCATACAGTGGGCCTTCTAGTTCATAACTAGAACTGGTCAGCAATAGTTTGGAGGGGTTTGGGGCCTAGTCAGTCTGTTGAATGTCAAGACCAGCGTGAGCTTATTACTGTCCGAGTTCTCAGGAGAAAGCAGGCGGGAGTCAACTTGTCTCCCCTGTCCAGCTGCAACTTCGACCTCGCAGAGATGGAGCTGGCAACCTTCTCTGGGAACTTCGGGAGAGGGGAGGGGTGGTTTGCAGAGGTGTCACTCTGGTTGAAGCCTCACCCCTGAAGGTAGAAGGGAGACATCCAGGTGGGCTAGGGACCTTGTGGATGGGCCAGTTCCTGTCAGTAAGTGGTTTGGAAGGAGGGTTAAGATGGCCTCACCTTTGCTTTTAAGTCAGTGCTTAGCGTCTCTCTTGGCTTCCCTGTCTGCATCCTTCTGTTTGGATCTATCACCAACTGAGCTCTTGGGAGCACTCTGTGCATAGACCCTACCTAATTTGAACTTCCTTCTCTTTGGACTTTTACTGTCAAGAACCTGCCATGAAAAGGACTGTCATACTTTTCATAGACTGTGCATTCTTGTGGCTATGGATGTGTCTTCGTCGAGGAGCCCAGCGCCTGGCTGGCTTGGGGCTATTTCCTGACTTCTGGACTTTCCTATACCTGATCTTGTTCTGGACCCTGATTGTCGAGAGGCCTGAACACACAGTACCCAGAGGGGCCAACCGAAGTAGCAGGGTTGGTTTTGACCTCTGTGGAGGTGTGCATGCTGGTTCAGGTCCTCTTCTAGACTCCCTTCCCTTGTCACAGGAGCATCTGGAATTAGCTCCAATCCTTCCCTTGTCTGAGGAGCATTAGGGATTGGCTCCGGTCCTTTCCTTGGTGTGGAATGTCAGGGAATTTGGTCCTAAAGAGACATTCCAGTCCTCTACCTTGATGTAGAACAGCTTCAAGAGTCTGTAGCAAAATGCCAGCGGCTATATGATTTCTGAAGACTGTAACCATTAAGCTTATGCCGTGGGATTTGCTGTAATAAAGTCAGTCAGGCGATCACTCGTGACCGAGTAAGATTGTCTTCCAGGATAAAAAAGAGAATTTACAAAAAGGAGATTTTAAAAGGAGGAGAATTCTAAAGAAAATTGTGTAGACTCTAGCGATGGGTCCGTAAGTGACTGTGGAGGCCAATTCTAGATCCACACAGCTTCCCACAGTGAGGACACAGGTTACCAGATGGAAGATGGTCTTGTAAAGGATTCATTTGACGTGCTTTTCGCTTAGCACGTTTCTCCCTTTCACCTTGCACTCGGGCTTCTTCAAAATCCATAGAACCTTTGTGAAAGGCCAACCTCCAGTTAGATCGTTCATGGGCCAGAGCTTCCCAGTTTTTGATGTTTATATTGCATTTTTTTAGATTAGCCTTAAGAACATCTTTAAACCTCTTATATTGACCACCGATATTCCGCTTTCCATCCTTGAGTTGGGAATAAAGTACCTAACTGCTTTGGGAGACGGCAGTCAGGCATTCGAACAGGACCGGGCCCCTGACAATAACACAGCCACCTGCTCCCTACTCCTGATCTTCAGAAGCCACATAAGTTATACCACAGAGAAAGAATAGCTTAACATCCAGGCCTTAACTATTCACTTTCTCCTCCGCTTTCTCCTGGTCCTTCTAAAGCACCACACACCAACCAGCAGAACTCCTTCACTCTCCACAGACTAACTCATTGAACTCCTAACTGTCAACCCATTAACTGTCATTTCCCAACTGCTCTTTTTTACCTAGCTAGAATCCCCAGTCAATCAGAATCAAATTTACCTGAACCAGGCTCCATCTAACAATATTCAAAGCAATTTTCTCTCTCCCTTCCCCCCTTCAGAACATCACCAACTAACTACTATACAGGCCTTTGACAGTAACAAAACAAGGTCTGAGGCCTATTCAGATACATGGTAGCTTCACAAAGGCCACACAAAGTAAACATTACATAACAGCATTACAGGGTATTTCTTCACACTGGCCACTGATTATCCTCTGGTCCCATTTTCAGGTGGGGCAGTCATCATTGCTGGGTCCAAAGGTGATAAGCTTAAAAAGATTCACACCCACTAGCCAGTAACTAAGGCTGTTGAAAGAAGGCTGGTAGAAGAAATTATGATTGGAAATGATGAAATTAGGGTGGTGGCAGATTAACCAGGTATCTGTGCTGTGCCATGCCTTACCTGATTCAAAATATAAATTGGCATCTGTAGTGGTGTGTGAGACAGTTTAGTGGCATGTTTATGTTTTGATTGCTTTTCTGTTTATTTTTTTAAAATTTATTTGGCTTGTGGCTTCACTCACCCCTCAACCCTTTCACTGCTTTATTCTTTCAGAAGGACTGTCAGGAGTAAACTGTCATTCTGACTATCAGTAGATCACATTTTGTGTGCAAAACTTCAGTCTCACAAGATATGCTTACCATTTTCCTATGGTGTTCCTAGCTGACAAAGTTCTGGGCTCAAGAATAACCCTTCCCTCTCTACAAGTAAAACACGTCTGACAGTTTAAGCCTCAGCAGTTGGTTTACTCATCCATAAAGTACTGTCAGTCTTTTGCACCAAAGTACCAATAAATGAGGGCTCTTTTTCTAGAATCAGGTAGAATGTCATATATTGTTTGAGATGTGTACAAGAATTATCTTGCTTTGGTCCCAGCAGGAATTCTATTAGTGTAGTATTTACTCTTATTTGAAGACTAAAGGCCATGCTTGGTGAACACTGAAACAATCATATTCCAAATTTATGCCAGGTCCAGGTCATGTCCTCTTTCTAAGCATAAATGTTTATATTAATCATATTTCAAAGTACCGTGCTGACAATTATGAATAATTAGTAACTAATATTTAGGGGGAAATTGCAGGAGGAATAGAAAAGGGCAAGTTTTGCCAGTTCTACCCACTACTAGAAACTGGTTTCAGTGCCAAAACCAGTTTGTGGAAGATATGAAATGGGAATTTAATGTGTTTAGAGAAGGACTGTCAGGAGTAAGTATTCTCTAGTCCAGAGGTGGGAAAATTGTGGCCCTCCAGATGTTTTGGCCTACAACTCCCATCAGCCCTCATCATTGGCTATGCTGGCTAGGGCTGATGGGAGTTGTAGGCCAAAACATCTGGAGGACCAGAAGTTGCCCTGTTCTAGTCCATTGTTCTTCAGCTGGTGGGTTGGGACCCACTACTGCAGCTTTTCCCAACCTGGTGCCCTCCAGATGTGTTGGATTACAACTCCTAGAACCCCCCACCCCCAGCCAGCTATGCATGCATCTGGAAGGCACCAGGTTGAGGAAAGCTGTACTACTGGGTCAAAGTCTGACCTAAGGTGGGTTGCAAAAGTAGCAACCATAGTAATGCCACCATAGAATATATGGTAAAAAGAAAATAAATAGTGGGTTCTCACATGCATGTTTGGACTAAAGATAGGTTGCAGCCCTTTTGTGTCCGTACTAGTATCTTTTCTTCACACTGCTACATTTCTGCTGTAGAGAGAGCATAGAATGCAATCTATATAGCCTAGGAGCCCCTCCCCACAAAGACCAGCGCTAGGATTTTGTGGGCCCTAAGCAAGAGACCACAATTTTATTTATTTATTTATTTATTTATTTATTTATTTAATACATTTTTATACTGCCCAATAGCCGAAGCTCTCTGGGCGGTTTACAACAGTTAAAACCATAAAATACAGTATAATATAACTATAAAATTTAAAACCATAGATTAAAACAAACAGCAAGGCTAGCAGCGGTTCATATTACAGCAACAGTTAAAAACTACCAGATAAAAATGATTAAGATGATTAAAATGATTAAAAAGATTAAAATGCCTTGGAGAATAAAAAGGTCTTCACCTGGCGCTGGAAAGAGTACAATGTGGGCGCCAGGCGAGCCTGGATGGGGAGCTCAAGTCATTCCACAACCGGGGTGCCACAGCAGAAAAGGCCCTCCTCCTGGTAGTCACCTGTCTCACTTCCTTTGGCAGGGGCTCTTGGAGAAGGACTGCTGATGAAGATCTTAGTGTCCGGGCAGGTACATATGGGAGGAGACGATCCTTCGGATACCATGGCCCCAAGCCGTTTAGGGCTTTGAATGTTAGTACCAGCACTTTGAATTGGGCCCGGAAACAGACTGGCAGCTAGTGCAGATGAGAAAGCACTGGCATAATATGTTCACGTCGGCCAGTCCCCGTTAATAATCTCACTGCCCTATTTTGGACCAGCTGTAGTTTCCGGACCATTTTCAAAGGCAGCCCCATGTATAACACATTGCAGTAATCCAAATTAGAGGTTACCAGAGCATGGATAACTGTAGCTAGGATATCTCTGACCAGATAAGGACGTAGTTGGTATATCAGCCTAAGCTGATAAAAGGTGCTCCGTGCCACCGAGTTCGCCTGTGCCTCGAGTGACAGTTGTGGATCCAAGAGCACCCCCAAACTACGAACCTGATTCTTCAGGGGGAGTGCAACCCCACCCGGAACTGGTTGAATATCACTTAGCTGGGCAGACGAACCACCCACTAACAGTACCTCCGTCTTATCTGGATTGAGTCTCAGTTTATTAGCCCTCATCCAGTCCATTACCGTGCCCAGGCACTGATTCAGAACAGCCACTGCCTCACCTGGATTAGATGAAAAGGAGAGATAGAGCTGGGTGTCATCTGCATATTGATGACACCTCAGCCCACACCTCTGGATAACCTCCCCCAGCGATTTCATGTAGAGGTTGAAGAGCATGGGGGATAGAATAGAGCCCTGTGGAACCCCATAGCATAGCCGCCAAGGCACAGAGCAGTAATCCCCCAGCACCAATAATAATTCTGGAATCAGGCATCCAAGTAGGAGCAGAAGCATTTCAGTGCAGTGCCTCCAACTTCCAGCCCAGTCTATCCAGAAGGATACCATGGTCGATGGTATGAATGAAATTTATTTCAGTCACAGACCAGTACAACACAAAAACAACAATAAAAATGTTGGTAAAATACATAAGATCATTGTGTTGAACACAACAGTTCCAAACTATGTCTAAAATATTATTCAATAAAACCATTCAGCATCAATTTTCTTTGGCTTATGGCAGCCGCACAAAAGCTAGCCACTTTTAGGGTAGTTTGAGAATCCTGATCCAACAGAAGGTACTTTAAATAATATTCATTGGATCTACCAGGGATTTGTTGTATAATAGGGGTAATAAATGCATGGCGCAAATCCCGATAGAAAGAGCAGTACAGCAGAACATGGCCTACGGTTCACATGCACATAGGCTTGCAAAAAGCAAGGGCCCTGATCACTTAAGCAAGCCTAGACACTGTTTTGGTAGTGGATTCTATGCCCAAAGAAGACGGAGGCCTGGTAGTAGTGACTAAGGCTTTACTGTGTACTTCTCCTGGCCTGCTGAGCTCGCACAGGTTCCTCCCCAGCTAGAGGTTAACTTCTCAACTAGAGGTTAACCTCCAATTTCTTTGCAGGAATGAGCTGCTACCTATCATAACAGACACATACAGTTTTACGTATTGCAGGGTTGTTTTACACTGTCTGTCTAATGAATGTGGGTAGGCATGGAGTGTACACCGCCTTCTGTGTATCTTCAGTGCTCCCTCCCCCTGGATTGTTCGTCTAAACTGGGCAAATAGTAATCAGAGTAATTAATTTTCTAAATTAGGTAATTTGGGACATGACAGCTTAATTCCAATGTTATGAAACATTTTTTAAAAAAGTTTTCAAGAAGTGTGCAGAATTGATTTTAACATTTATAGGCTTCCAGGGCTCTGAAATGTCAACTGAGTCTGTTTGCTCACTTGTCGACTTGCCATCTGAGGCTAATTTGTGGTGCAGTCTATCCCTTGAGTGCTCCTTACCATACAGAAAGGATCTGTTGAGCTGGCAGTTAAATTTGGCCTGATGAAGTACTGGGTTTATCCTTAGGCATTGCTTCATCGTCTTGACCCTTGCAATTTGCTATTATTTTAGAGGCAACAGCCTCCTCTGAGAGAAATATTTTTGTAGTTGATCCTGAGCTGGAGGGAGGTAGGCTTTCCATTAACAGTTAGTTACAATGTGAAAAAAATATTTTTGGCAGTCCTTTTAAAATAGGTATATGAAATGCAGCATGCTTCTTGGTTCGGGACAGACTCTGCCTGATCCAAAAACAAGTGTCCCTAGACCCTACCAGTGCTGATCCCCCTGGGGTTTTGATCTATATATTTTTAGATTCTTTGTTTTTAACTGGTTGCCTTTTTTCAATCTGCTCTTATCTGATTTTTATATGTTTTTATTATGCTAGTGCTTATTACACTACATGGGTTAGTGATTTTCTCTTGTGGATTTTATTGTTGCTGGCTGCCTAGGACATTTTTTATGGGAAGGTGGGGTATAAATACAACAAAGAAAATAAATAAATAAATCAAGCAAGAAAGGATGAGGAAAGTGTGAAATACAGGCTGTTCCCTGTTATTGTTGTTGTTGTGCCATTGTTTTAATATATCACATAAAATACACTCAGAGTATGTCCTTTCTATTCATATCACAGCTTTCCCTTTTTTCCTCCTCCACTTACTCTCTTTAAACCAGCTTTTGTCAGTGTTGCTTTTTCTGTTTCATTTTTGTGGAGAAAAAATCAGATCAACAGCAGAGTAAAAAAAGATGTTTTTATTGTATAGTAATACCTCATATTTCTTGAGCAACAGGTGCACATGAGTATTCAGCTGTGTTAAAACTGTAAGCTATACCCTGTAATGTTCTATTTTAAAAGTCTGTGTAAGTATCATCCCCTCTAACCATAAACAATTATCCTGGAAAGAATGTGCACATTTTCAATATTTAATCTGGTAGATTCCTTTGGAACCAGCTCAGGGCCTATGCATTACAGGATGAATACCCTAACTACTATTGCAGAAACCATCCTGTCTTGTAGGGTCCCTTGTTTTTGTTTTCCTTTGTTTATAGCCTACCCTTCTTCACAATGAGGCCAGGGCAGCTAACAACCTATATAAAACACAGTACACCACATAGAAAGCATTAAAATCATGACTCTAATACATGGGTGGGGACCCATATTACCTCTGGGGGCTGGATTGTCTCCTCCAACATCCTATGGGCCAGATGATGTCAGGAGCTGGGGCCCTGCCAGTGACATCAGAGGCAGGACCCTGTCACCTGTTGTCATTGCATCCTCAGCCAAAGCACTTCCAATCAGCATTTTGGCTTTGGAGCTGGCTTCTCTTGTCCTGCGATTTTCTTGCAGTGGGAGCCCAAGCCTCGGGTTGGATGAGAAACCTCCACAGGTCAGATTAGGCCTGTAGGCTGGTGGTTTCCTCCTCCCTGCTCTAAAGTCACAAATATACAATAAAACCATCAACACAGTCAATCAATCAAAAACAAATTGAGCACTTTCCTATATCTCTAAGTCTGCACAAATAAACAGGTTTTAAGTGACACCTAAATGACAACCTCGTGGGGGACTGCTGAATCTCTCCAAGGAGCTCCCCTCCTTGGAGAGATTCAGCAGTCCCCCATGAGGTTGTGTCATTTAGCCATAGCCAGGGTACCACTACTGGAAAGGCCCTAACATATGTGGTAGCTCCACAGGGCATATTCCTCAATGGCACCACAAGTAAAGGCTAATCTTAAATCCTGGGATGGTTGGTATTGAGGAAGGTGGCCCTTCAAGTACCTGGCCCTTGAGTTATTTAGGACTTTGTACTAACACCTTAAATTGAGCCCAGTAGCTCACTGGCAGCCAGTACAGAGATTTAAAAACTGATGTGATATTCTCATATCTCTCTGCCCCTGTCAACACACACAACCCCAGTCTAGTTGATGCATTCTGTATCAACTAGAGCTTCTGGACCATCTTTAAGGAATCCCCACGTAGAGAGCTTTACAATAGTCTAATCAGGAGTTAACCGAGCATGGACTACAGCTTCCAGTTTATGCTGGTCCAGGAACAACCACAGCTGGCCAGAAGCACTCTTCACCATTGAGGCCACCTGGGCCTCCAGTGACAGCTTTGAATCAAGGAGTGCTCCCAGACTACATAACTGTTCCATCAGGGGGAGTGCTACCCCATCCAGGACAGGCCATCTACCTAATCCCCATACCCAGCAACCACCTACCCACAGAGCCCCTGTCTTATCAGGATTTACTTTCAGTTTATTGGCCCTCATCCAGCTCACCACTGCTTCCAGGCACGAGTCCAGCACTTGCACAGTCTCTCCTGATTCAGATGGAATAGAGAGACAGAGCTGAGTGTCACCTGCATATTGGTCAGACTGTGCTCCAAATCACTAGGTGATGGCCCCAAGTGGTTTCATATAGTTATTAAATAGCATGATAGGCAAGATGGAACCTTGAGGAACCCGACAGCATAACTGCCATGGAGCAAAGTCTCCCATTGCTACTGTCTGCTAGTGACCCTCTAGGTAGGAACAGAAGCCGTGTAATACAGTGCCTTCTACTCCGAGCCCATTGGGCCATTCCAGGAGGATACTGTGGTCAATGGTATTGAAAGGCACCAAGTAGAATCAACAGGGTAGCATTCCCTCGTCTCTCTCCCAAAGAAAGCCATCAACCAGGGTGACCAAGGCTGTTTCTGTGCCGTGTCCAGTCCTGAAGCCAGACTGAAATGGGTCTAGATGATCCGCTTCATTCAGGAACGTCTTCAGCTGCTCAGACAACACCCTCTCAGTTACCTTGCCCAGGAATGAGATATTTGCAACTTAGCAGTGATGATAAAAAACGCCTGGGGCCAGGATGGGCCTGTTCAAGAGGGGATGCTCTTTCAAGGCGACAGGCATAATGCCCACCCCCCTGCAGTGAGGCATTTACTTCCTGGACCCACCCAGTTAACCTATCCCTGCTAGATTTCACAAGCCAAAAGGGGCAGGGATCAAGAGGGCATGTGGTCAAGCTAACCTGTCCACATCCTTAGGCCACAACAACTGAAATTGGTCCTATAACCCATGACCACTAGACTTGCAACAATAGTGGGGAGTCCAGTTCAGTATGGATGCAAGTGATTTTGCCTTCAAAATGCTTCAGAAAACCATCGCAGAGCTCTATCAAGGGCTTAGGTAGTCCATTCCTGCATTGGATCCAAGGTACCACCCAAAAGAGCTCTGTGGGGCGATTCACTGAGGATGCAGTCGTGGCAGAGAACGTAGGGATGGGCGAAGGAGCAATATTTGAGCTTGCCAAGATTTTCCAAACATGAGCTCACTGCTCTTCTCTCCTCAATGTGTGCTTGCGTTTGCGATCAGCATTGGTTTTGCGTAAATGGGGAACTTGCACAAAATAGACAGCTAGTGAATGTGAAAACTGTGCAAAATTTTTTGCAGATTTCCAAAAATGCACAAATTTCACCTATAGACTAAACCATGGGTGATTTAAAAGTTGTGCATTTTGAGAAAGTTGTGCATTTTGAGAAAGTTGTGCATTTTGAGAAAGTTGTGCATTTTGAGAAAGTTGTGCATTTTTCAAGTACACATTTTGTGAATGCACATGCAATTCAGGAATTTGCAAACACTTTTGGAGAAAATGCACTCCCATTCGCATTTGGGATTGGGACCAGAGCATTTTTGAGTGATTTGCAAACTGAAACTAGATTCTCATACATCCCTACAAAAGTAAGTTTTCTTTGCCGCCACCACTGCTACATGGATGGTTCAAGCCACTGTCCAGTCCATTTCATTACTCAGAGGTTTTGTTATTCTCCAGTACTGAAAAATAATCTAGAGGACTTCCTGCTTTCCCCCCATAACTCAAGCATTGCAAATAGTATTAGTTCTGTGTCCCCCAATCTATCCTGAATTTCTGTGAAACAATTGGTTTAAGTGTGACCACAGTTAGTGGTGTCGTGTTAAATTTTGGAAGTGCAGGCACTCATCATGACAATCCCCATAGCCAAGCCCCTAAGGAGAGAAAAAAAAATGGAGGCAGCTGCATTGATCTATGTGATTGTGTGTGCCTGGATAGATAGATGAATAGATAAATAGTTAGAGAGGCACACACACACACACACACACACACACACCAAGGGGCAGCAGTGCATAGTAAAAAACTCAATTTATTAGGATCAGCTGACAGTCATAGAACAGTGAACTGGCAAAAGGCAGTATACTGATTAGCAGGTTGGATTTTGACTGGAGAGACCTGAGATTCCATAAGAAAGGGAAAGAGAGGGATAAAACATATCTCCAAACTGCTTGTCAACATCCCCAGGCAGTGCCTTGGCTATATCCATCTCGGATTCTGTTAAAATTATGGCCTCTAATTTGAAGTAGATACAAATTATTCTACTTGCAAAATGTAAGGCAAACTGGTCACAATGGGCCTTCAATGATTCAAGTTCATGATCTATTTGGCCTCCTCCTAACCATCCAAAAAAACTCCATTGACTAACATTGAGCAGATGCAATGGTGGCAGAGGAATATGCTTTTTGTTGCCACCACAGAATAGGCCCTGAGAAGGGGTCTAACCTCTATTCAGTCTTAGTCATCCCAGATTGTCTTCCATCTGTGCTCTGCATGTCGACTTTGCCATTTAATTATCCTCAGCTTAATGGAATACTATGGCAAGGAGATCACTCTACGGCTTGCCCAAGGTCATTTGAGAGTGATCATGGCTACAGTCTGAGCCTCTTCCTCATTTCAGGAGCTGGCTCGGTCTCATCTATGGAAAAATTCCCCCAGAGACAACAGGAAACCATTCAAATTCATATGTGTCTGGAGGCATACCATAAAACCAGTCCACCATGCCTGCAGAGGTTTGAAGCAGCCAGCATGGAGTCCAAACCTGATCAGATAGTGATTTGCCAATGACAATGGAGTCATACTCAGCTCCCACATCTATAAATCACTCCCCCCAGTGCAGAAAGCCAAGTCCAGTGAGTGTTCTTGCCTTATGCAAAGAGCTACATATAATTTGAGACAGGCTCATGGTTGCTATGGTGGCCATGAAGTCCTGAGCCACTCCGGACAAGGCAGCTTTGGTATGAATGTCTTGGGGTCCTCCACAGCACCTCTGAGACCACCTCTACAAGCTCAGGGAGACTGCTGTGCAGCAGGGTGGTTGGTTTTAAGTGGTCTTGTATGAGTCCTGCACAAAAATTCTATCAGCCTGTTTCAGTTGCTTACAAACATAAGGAAACATAACATGAACGGCATACTTTTCAAATGGCTTAGCTGTGCCTGCTTTTAGCATGTTGACTATGGCTGCCCCATCTAGGATAACCTCCTCTGCAGAAAGAGTGTCTGCCGGCGAAACATCATCTAGGCATGCTGGTAGGTCAGATTTGGTTCTAAGATGCACTTGTACTAGCTTGGAGAGTGAAGAAGGGATAGGCTGGTTCTCATGCATGAAAAATTAATCAGCATAACGTTAGTGTGAAGGGACCCAGATAAAGTGCTGTTAGACGTTAAACTGTTCACCTGTAACATGTATGTTGCTTGGTGTTTTGTTGGAGGGCAGCTAAATAGCTGTGGTTTATTTCTCTTAATGGGATCACATAAAGGTACAATGCACTTTTCCAGTCTGATAAACAGGTTGTACTGTTTCCACCCTAACCCCAAGTCTTCAATATTCAGCACAGTGGCAACTATAGATTGTGGAGGATTTTCTCTCATGCTGTGGACAAGGAGATCATCACTTTCTTCAAGGTATGAATTCCCCATCTTCTCTGTGGTTCTGTAAAGGTTCCACAGACCATTTGTAAATGACTTCTGAAAACCCTTTGTTTGCTCATGATGTGTACTTATTCCTTCATTATTAATACGCTTCCCCACAATGCCTTCAGATTCTTTACATAGCCGCTCAGCTTTTGACTGACCAATCATCCACTGACACAAAGCAACTGGATTATTTTCAATATTGGCAGGTCCTCCTTCATTCTTTCCAAGGGTATTGTTTTGCTCATGTGTACAACCAATGGCAATGACTAAAAACAGGCATTGTTGTTTATTTATACACAGCAAAATGTCCATGGTTAAATTGCCCAGTCACTGTCTTCAAGCCATGTTCATGTCTTCCTTAGATTGCCATCTTTATGTAAAGGCCTGCAAGCAGAAACCCAAACATGTTCTCACCATGGGTCTGATATTTAAACATATTAAAATTAAACAAAGTCTAAGAATAATCAATTAAAACAGCAATAAAGCAATCAGCAGCCAGCATAAATAGACTCAGCTCCTGAAAGCCTGGTGGATTGGGAATATTTGTGTCTGTCTCCAAAACAGGCTTGGCTTCAGATTTTGCCATGCCCTGGGCAGCTACCTTCAGTGGCTCCCCTGGTGTCAACTGCTCCCCAGTCCCCACTACCACTTGCCCCCGAGCACCGTTGGCACTCCTGCAGCTGCCAGCCTTGCCCTCCTGCTCACTGTCACGTGGGATTACTGGGTGCCTCCCCTGGGTATGTTTGCTCATGGGAGGGAAAGGGGTGGGGCAGCTGCTAGCCTTGCACTCATGCATGAGCAGGCATAGCTTGTTGCAGTGCCAGCACTGTGATGGGCCACTCAGTTCCTGGCCCATTGCAGTGCTACAGCCACAGCCACTGGGATAAGCCTATTTGCAAACAAGCAAGTGCGCATCAGGGCGAGGGCAGGCTGGTAGTTGCAGGAGTGGTAGTGGATGCATGGGAAGGGGCTTAGACAAGGCATCAGCCCAGGGATGGGGAAACTGCTGGGGCCCCTTCCAGCTCTATGATCTATGAATCTATGATGTCTGGCTTTCTCCAAAAGGAGGCAAGAGATAAATCTAAATGAAATTGGCTTCTGGAAGAAGGCATTCCATAGCACCAAAGCTATCACTTAAACGACTCTGATGCTACGATGGAAATTTTAGCAGGTCTTCATTGTCTGGTGTCACCGTTTGTGGGGGTCTTATAGGAGAAGATGCTTCATGAGTTACTCAGGATCCATTCTGTTCAGGACTTTACATATACCTCTAAAGATGATCTGGAAACTCCAGATGGTTCAAAATGCCACTATTGACAGACATAATCAAATGAGAACATATTGACCATTTGAAAACATTGATATGGGTTACCAGGCCCAATTCAAGATGGTGATTTTAACCTCTAAAGTCCATTGCAATAGCCTAATCTAGAAGTCACCAGGGCATGTATGGCAGTGGCCCAATCCCCATATTCTGATAGTAGGTGTAACTGACAAACCAGCTAAAGCTAGAAAAATACATTTTGAGCTGCAATCTGGGAATTTGGTCAATTTTTTTATTTTAAGTAACATTATATACTCTACTCTGTGGTTTACAAATAAATTTCTCTTTTTTCTATTGTCAAACATTTTTCTTCTTATTCATCCACCTCACAAGTTCACAAAACCTTATTATTAACCATAAACATATATGTTAACTCTTCTAAGTCTTCTTGCAATCTAAAACATTTCTACTTCTATTTGATACAGTTCCTCAGTTTCTTTCCCTCCACTGCATTTATCAGACAAGCCACCACATATTTCCCCCTTACATCAATAACTCACACCCCAAATTTTTGACCCATTTTATTTGCATCCGTTCCATTACTCATTCTCAATCACTAATTTCAACAGAGATCAGTACATTTTACCAATAACACTTTACCTTTCAAATTCTAAGTTACTACTTGTTCTAAGAGTTCCAGCTTCTTCAGAAATCATCTTTCCATTAAAATCCTTCCCAAAAATCCCAATCAGGTTCAAAATCACCTTTTAAAAAATCTTCACACACCCCTCACTACCTTAATTCTTTCTAGCATTTGCAAATAAGTGTACCCTTAAGAACATCTCTCAGTGACCATTTCTATAACCTTTAAAGAGAGAATAAAGAAGACGACGACGACGAAGAAGAAGAAGAAGAAGGAACACCAGTGAAGTTGTTAATCCTTGACTCTGAGTCCTCCCCCAGTCAAAACTGACAAGAACGGCAATTGAAACTACAAAGGATGACTCTAAGGAGTAAATAAGGCTTATCTCTCATCATTCCCACTACTTCAAGGGAATTTTTCTCTGCTGAAATCCTCCTCAGCCAGGTTTAAACCGTGGTGTGTCTCCACAAGATTTATGGAAATGGTCAGCTCACCATGCCCTTCACCAGAAGTCCCAATCTGGGAATTTGGAAGCAATATTGGGTCGAGAAGCAAACCAAGCTACAAACATGTTCATTTAGGAAGAATGTGACCCTGTTCAAGGTAGTAATTTCCCTGCCAGCTGTTCTACCAAGTATTTGCCCTCTTCCTTTTCATTACTGATCTCTGATCCTCATTTAGAGGCACCATTGTCACACCTGGATCTGATGAAAAGGAGATATCGAACTGGTTTTCCTCAGCATACTCATTAACCTACACTACATACTTCCTCAAGTGCTTGTGTAGGTTTCATTTAGATGTTTAAAAGCATCATGGACAAAACTGAACTCTAAGGAACCCAGGACAACGCTCAGTGGAAATTTAGTCTACCAGGACCGCTTTCTGAAACCTCCTCACCAGGAAGGACTGGCCTCCCCACAAAGCAGTGGCCCTAAGCCTCAGCCCAGAAAGACAGTCCAGAAGGACACTATGGTTGATGGTATGAACAACCACCAAACAGCCCAGGAGAACCTACAGGGCCACACTCCCCGTGTCCCTCTTCTGGCATAGGCTGTCAGTCATGGTGACCAAAGCAAATTTCATACTGAAATAGATATAAGTCATGAGCCTCATCCAAAAGCACCTAGAGTCATCCTGCCACCACCGTGTTGAGCACCGTGCTCCAAAAAGTCAAACTGGAGACTGGTCTATAATTACCAAAGTCTCTGGGGTCAAGTGGTGATTTCTTCAGATGAGACTTAACCATTACCTCCTTCAAGTTGGCAGGTACATGCCCCTCTGATAAACTGAGCTGGCTAGTCTCCCATGGTTAGATAGTACCAGGCAAGATCGGAAGGGTTGAGAAGGCATGCTGGGGCATTTACTTCTCCAAGGACCTTGTCTGTATCTTTAGATGAAATCAGCTGAAACCTATTTGAGCAACTACAACTAACATAGGCCAAGGGGGAGTTCCAGTACAGAGCTAACAGCCAATGTGTTGCCCAGATCAAAATGGATGCAAGCAATTTTATCTGCAAAGTTCTTTGCAAATAAGTCACAGCACAGAAGGTTCCAAAGTTCAATGGCTGGTGGCTGTATAAGCAATTTAACTATTTGGAAAAGCTCCACAGTATTGGGCAAATGTTATGGTGAAAAGGTTTTTTTGGTACTGCCACAGAAAAGGCCTTCAAGTGGGCTCTAAGCCATGTTTGGGCAGATTATCCTGAGTCTTCCACTATCTGCACTCAAACCATAATCCCAATCACTTCATCTCCCTAGAAAACCATTCATTGGGATTGGTCTAGGACCAATTACATCAATCTCTGATTTGAACTATGAGATGTTTGTGGTTCTGCATCATAGGAGTCCAGCAGTTGAATCCTATGGGGCAGCAGAGATGTAGCATAACTGCAACATTCATAAGACTTTAAGAATAACTCACTTTCATATATGTGCAGTGTAAATGGGTGTGTGTGTGTGTACTATGTGTATAGTACATAGAATTAGAAATACGAATGTGATAGAAATATACAAATGGAATTATTTTGATGATATGAGAGCCAGTGTGGCGTAGTGGTGAGAGTGTTGGACTGGGACCCGGGAGATCCGCGCTCTATTCCCCGCTCAGCCATGAAACTCATTGGGTGGCTTTGGGCCAGTCACTGACTCTCAGCCTAACCTACCTCACAGGGTTGTTGTGAGGATAAAATGGAGAGGAGGAGGAGGATTAGTATGTAAGCCGCCTTGGGTTCCTTGCAGGAAAAAAGGCGGGGTATAAATATAATAAATAAATAAATGATTTAAATTATATGGTTGAAGTGCTAAGAACTTAGGGGATGGGCCGTGACTCAGTGGTAGATCACATGCTTTGCTTACAGAAGGTGCCATACTCAATCCTTAGCATCTTCAGGTGCAGCTGGGAAAGATGCCTGTCTGAAAAACTGGAGAACCTCTGCCAGTCAGTGTTGACAATACTGGGGTAGATGGACCAATAAACTGACTTGATATAAGGCAGCTTCCTAAGAACACACAATTGGATGGTTTGTTTTTTCACGGTAGCTGCTCTGAAAAGAATTCCTAAGCTACAATATGCTAATGGGAGCTCCAGCAAGGTGTTTCTTTCTTTTTGCCCCTCTCTCTTTCTCTCTGTCACACATAGACACACACACAGACACAGGCACGCACTGCTTACACGCAGGCATGCACATGCATTCTCTCTCTCTCTCAGACACGCACGCAAACTCTTCCCAGATTACAGAGAAGAGAGTGACTGATGCTGTTTCTCCTCAACTGCAGAGAGATCAGGTTGCAACATGTTAACAGGATCTGCTACAGAGGAGAAATTTGGTGATAGATCAGGTGCTGTATAGCATAAGAAGTAACAGTTGGTTAAAAACCAGAGGCAGTATCTTGAGAACGAGGTAGCCCAAGGGGGCTAGAATTCCCTAGCACTCAGGATTCCTGGGTTCCTTCTTAGAATATTCAGCCCCCGCTGTGGATTTTAATATTTTTGCTTCCTTTACTGTTGCACTTCTTGGCGACATGGCCGCGGATCTGCAAGGAACATTTGAGCGAACCTTCCTGTTAACTGGCTTGAAGAAACGGATTACACATTAGGTATAATGTAAAAGTGCTGATGATGGACTGGAGAGCTGTGTAAGTGGATATTATTTTGTTTACTTGATCAGTAAATCAAGAGCTTTGGTTCCTAATTTTAGTGAAAAACAACTCTCAGCATATACCTTTTAAAGATGTGATTTAAATCTTTCTGAGTTTGCTCGTCACTTGCAAGTTAGTAGTGCTGAAATTATGCAGTCTTGTTATTGAATGCATTTGAGTGACAGGGTTGAATCTAGACTGTTCTTTCCTTATCTTTTTGGTGCAGAACCTGCAATATGCTTGGATGGATGACATCCAGCCAGATATGACACTCAGATTTTATTGTAAACAATTGTCAAAATTGGTGTCTGTCTCTACTGTAGTTAATTGTAATGGTTTCCTCTTCAACTGACATAAGACACTGTTGAAGAATCTCTTGGTTCTGGGATGTCAGTTGGCAGCTCTAGTGCAGGGCAAACAATGAGAACGGCTTCTATTTTACATTTGCTGTGTGAGTGTAGTATAAACCAGCATCATTCCATTAAAGTAAAGGGATTTGTTCTTCTTTACCCTAGCTAAATACCTGGCCAGATCCAGGTTATTGTCTCATATAAGTGAGATGGTTGACACATGTAGAAACTAACCTATTGGGAAGGAAGGAGGATTTTGGGGTCTCTGTACACTATTATCCTACACTTTTCTTTTGAGAACTTGGTTGACAGAGTCCTCTACTATCCCCTTTCCTCTCTGTATAGCTTCCATATGTATTTATGTGGCAGCAATTTCTCTTTTATAAGCCAATAACCTGGAGGTGGCTACGATTGCTGTTATTCAGCTTCTGGGATGGGAAGGGAGCATGGTTCCAATTGTAGCCAACTTGCATATACAAGACTTGCTGGTCTTCTTAGCCCAGGAATGTCTTCACATTCCAATAGCCCATAGTTGGCTCAACACAGGATTCCTCAGGGAAAGTTTTGTGCCATGAATTAGAATAGCAACTGAGTGCTAGATAGGTGGAGGTAGAAAATTCTGTAAAAATCTGGAGTAGGGAAGATGTGTTTTGAATCACAGGATAAATTCAAAATATCTTATAGAATTAAAGTCCCCAAATGGATCAAGGGCCTTAGACTGAGGTCCAGGAGTTACTCTTCACTCATCAGTGATTTGGCAGGGGAAGAAAAGCTCATAACTTAATCTGGCAACAAGAACAACACACCTGATCCTTGCCTGGCCAGAAAGGAGAGGAGCCCCTCCCAGTTTTAGCCTGCTGGAATGTGCTAGACTGGAGATGGTGGAAAGGGGGGATTCAACTGTTTTTCTGCTTAAATGCTATGCGTAAATTGGATTTTCCCTAAATTTCTAATGGAAGACATTAGTCACAAATTTTCTAGGGATAATGAAAAAGAACGTCTTACACCAAGGAAAAATCACTCTCATCCCTACCCTTTTTCCAAGTTACAGTCTGGCAGGGCTTGACTGTGAAGGTGTATCAAGTCCTTGGCAGAACACTATGCATGGCTTGTGTGTCCCCCAATCTGTGGTTGATTGAGGCATACAGGGAATGGGAAAGTCATCTGACAAGGTCAGATCTGAGCAAGGAGATCCAGTCTAGGTGGAACAGTCATGTCAAGGCAGGCAAGGTTGTGTCAGGTAGGTAGAGTCCAGTCAAGGCAAGCACATCAGGCACAGCAAACTAGGTAAAGGCAAAAGTCCTCTTGTGTAAAGGGCAACTGTAACAGCATCACAGCTAGCTCAGAGTAAGTTTTGCTGACGGGAGCTCTCTTCTACTAGAAACATAGGGAGATGTTTTCTCAGCAGCAAGCTAGAGCCAACCAACTGAAGCCTTATGTAGGCAGCCACACTCTGTAGCGTGGTTAGCTCCACACTCTCTCTAGAGGAGCTGGCTGGACTGTTAAAGGGCCCTCACCTGATTCTGTAGTCTCAGACTTCTGCAAGGCAGAGGAGATGGAGGTTCTGCTGGGGATTCCTCCTCTGACTCAGAGGATGATGTCAAGACCATATCCTCTGGCCAAGGCACCCGTGAATACAGGACTGACTATCCTTCCCCAGGAAGAGCAGGCTGATCCTTGTCTTCATCAGGGTCATCTCCTGAACCCTGTAAAGGCCAAAAATTGGGAGACATGACAGTGTGCCATGATCTGCTTGATTACTACATGATGGGTCACAAGCTGTGCACACCTACTCTAGGTTAAACACACCCAGTTCTTTTAGCCTGTGCTAATGTGATTTGCATGCTAGATGGTTTATTATTGTAGCCTTTCCAAATTGCCTACATCATTCCTAAGTGCAGTGCCCCAAACTGGACACGTCTGAGGTCTTGCCGTTGCTGAAAAAACTGGTGCTATGTCTCCTCCACATCTTCGATACAACCTACAACGGCATTGGTCTTTTGAAACAGCATAAAACTGTTGGGATTATTTTTAGTCTCATTCCCCACCACCACCCCTAGCAAATGCTGCATAGGCAGTTACCATCTATTTTAGATGTGTGAATTTGGTTTTTTCTCCCCGATGTGCAACATTTGTACTTGTTTCATTTTGTTGCTCTCTGCCCAGTTCTCCAGTAGTATATTGAGGCGATTTTAAATGTTTAGTCCATCCTAGAGTGTTTGCAGTTCCTCTCAGTTTGGTAATGTCTGTCTGTTTTCAACTACAAAATTCATTGATGAAGATATTGAACATTACCAAACATAGCACTAATTCCTGTGGAATGTCATTTTACTGCATCCTTATAGGCTCCATATTGTGCTGTTTTGAGATCTATTTTAGCAATGTGAACGCAAGCATCACAAGTACCCTTTCCTACCTTGCATTTTGGTGCATTCACCTAACAAGGCCAGCAAAAACCTTCTCTTTCCCAGCCCTGGCTGCTGCTGCTAAATTTAGCCTGAAAAGTATTACTGCACCCTATATTATTAGAGACTAATTAAAAATAATGTTCTCCAAATGGCCAGGCATACTAGTTTCATACAGCAATCTTACAGTCTGCAGTTAAGCATTCAAAATAATTTGGCTGGCTTCCAGCTTCACAAGATGACTTTAGTTAGGGTTTCCCTCCCCACTCCCCCTGCTGCCCAGCCATCACAAATCTAAAATGTCTGGGTATTGGCATGATGAAAAACAGTACAGTTTGCCTAGAATTTCAGCCAGCATTTCAATTTAGCTTTGGGGAAAGCACCATAAGTACAGCTTTTCTAATTCTGCTTTTCCTTAGAATATCAGGTCTGGGGCCATGACAGAGCTGGGCATGCTGTGTCCAGTACACATCTCATTACAAGACTCTCAAGTCCATCTTACATTATTATAAAGATCCCCTTCGTAGCACACATTGTTATTGGAACAAGAGCACAGCCTTCATGGTTTGATTATATTAGACAAGACACTTAACATTTCTTTGTCTCAGTTGTTGAGGGGTCCCCTGTGCGTTAGAGCATCAGAACCCCACTAAGGAAACATTGGAATCAAGCCTTCCAAGAGCTCAACAGTGAGCTCAATACCACAGTATAAACTGTAAACATTGAGGAATGTGTGATCAGTAGTTGGTAAGGTTTGGTTCATCAGTAAAGTTTGTACAAGTGAATAAATATATCAGTTTTCATGTGGTCTTGAACAGATTGACAGGTATGACCCCCCCCTCCAATTATTGATTAAAATTAAGCATAGAGTTCAATCTCCAAGCTGCGCCAAAGGCACGAAACATAATTATATCAAAAGGCTGAGCTTGTGGCCAGCCCTAATTCAATATCAGGATATTGCATTACCTTTCACTTTTATACATCCTTAGTGGTTCTGGATGAGGAACAGAATGTTGGATCAACCCATGTGAGTCAGGCATCTGTTGTCTGAATGGAGAGAGTCTGGGAAACGCTCCTGTCTGAAAAAGCCTGGGAAACCACTGCAAATCAGTGTAAACAATGCTGAGCTAGATGGAACAATAGTCTGACTCAGTATAAGGCAACATCCTATGTAAATGAACAGAGCTAGAGGACAAGGCACTAAACAGTTATGAAGAAGAGTGCAGGGCCTTGTGGCTCCTAATTTTTGTGTTAATAGCTTCCTACCGACAGACCTGCAGAATACTGCTTGATGCCCCTCTATAATCCATGGCTGGAAACTGGAGCTGGAGGGATATATCAGTGCAGCGTAAGTATGTCATAACAATTAAATACAAAGGCATGAAATTAGTTGAAACTGGTGAAGGTTTTTATAAAACCATTATTTGTTATATTTGAGCACTGGCATGATCATAAGAACGTAAGAAGAGCCCTGCTGAATCAGACCAAGAGTCCATCTAATCCAGCATTCCGTTCACACAGTGACCAACCAGCTGCCTGTGGGAGCTGTAATTCCAGTAGTGAAAATAAAAATATACTGCTTATCATTTGAGAGGGGAAGGAAGATGATGTGTGGCTTATAAAATCATAACTTTAATTCAGGACCTGAAAAGATTTTAGAACATGCCATCAACCAACCAATTGGACTGTAATCTTACAGCCAGTTCTGTCATTGTTTAGGCATGTATCTCTGGTCCTAGGACTGCATAATTGATAAAGCATCTAAAACACTAGGTTATATAATAGTAGTCAACACTGGGTGAGATCCAACAGTGTCTGTCCATTTATGGAACAAGTCTGCGCCCTGCAGTCTCCTGTGCACCCCCAGAATCTGCTCCAGAGGGTTGCAGCACCCTCTAGAGCAGATCTGAGGGGTTCAGGAGGAGGAGGAGGAGAAAGAGAAGTCCTGTCACATGAGCAGAGGCCTGCTTGCATGATGTAGGATGGAACCTACTGACTTGATACAAACAAACCCTGTCATACCAATCTAATTTCCTCCTTTAACAGGCACTAGCTTTTGTTAGCTGAATTGAGCTAACATATTTAGACTTAAGAACCAGTCAGTGAAAATGTTGCTCATTTGGGGTGTTATCACCTGTTTTCAAATCTTTAATTCCTGACACCCCCAGCCTGATCATTTCTTATAGCCATTTTAAAATTAGCATTTTGATAAGGTTGCTTAGTGCTTGTGTATTTTCATGACAATATGGATGGAAAATTAGAAATAAGGTAGAATGGTCACAGTAACTTCCGTTCCCAAGTAGCAGGTTGCTATATCTGTAGATCTGTTCTGTGCCATCTGTAAATGGCCCCTAATGCTTCTTATTAAACCTTCACAAAGCCTGCTGCATTTGCTATTAAAAGTAAAATGATTAGCTGCCAAGGGCACTGTTTCTGAGGAAGGCTACAGAACTATTTTTCTTCGTGAACAAGAGTTTAGATCTGTTGCTGTTTTCAAAGAGCCTTTTAGAAAAGCACTGATTGAAATCAGTAAAAGTGCTGAACGGTAAAATGGTAGAGTCAAGGTGAGAGGATAGGAAAAGAAAAAAGCTCTAGTTGCCTCTAAGGAGTTCCGCATCTAGTGCTGTTCAGAAGCTCTAAACTGATGAAACCAGCCAGGAAAGATAAGTCTCAGACTAATCAGTACCTTACAGATAGAATAAAGCTTTCATTTTGATCTGAGATTGTTTTTCTCAAGATAAATAGGAAGAGTTATTTAATTTTGCTACCAGACCACTTACATGGTCATTGTCCCACCTTTTCTTCACACATCAGCAATAATTCTCCCTTGGTCATTTCTACATCAAATGAAATGGAACATGTCAGAATATCTAGTAATAAAGAAAACCAACCTCCAACATTAATTTCTCTGGATTAAGTGTAAAGAAATGTAAGGTTAACAGGGTGTTAACTCATCAGTCTTCTTAAGGCCTAGCAGTGTTGGCTTTTGGCTGACCATAGATATTATGTAGAAACAATATTATTTCATCACGAGTGCTGGCCTTTGAGGCTGGCCTTCATATGGATAGGATAGGTCAGCACTTACTCCTGTAGCAGCTGAGAAATGAAGAAAGATCACAAGAGAATCTCACATGTTCCATAGTAACCTTCTAGCTTTCTGGTCCAAGCATGACCATAGTATATGAGGAGGTTCATGAGTCATGGGGTTTGTAGTGATGATTTGTACAGAGGCTCTCTTCCCCTTTTCAATGGCATATAGCTATTGGTGTGCAGTTCTAGGATTGCTTGTTTTCTTCGGATGGGCTCTCAGTCTATTTGAAAGTTGGGAAGATGTCCATACAGTGTAGCCACCTCTCTGATCACATCTGCAAGTGCTAGCATGATGATAGCATGAAGGCAGAGTGTCATGCACACTATTTTAGTTATTACCATACTTGTAAGGTCTTCCTTCCCATTGCAAATAGCTTTATTTCATTTTATAAAACTAAACATCTGTTCCTTGGGAAACAAAACTAAATGTCAAACTTTTGCTTAATTATCCAGCAGGCATCAAATCAAAAGTTCGTATCCCCCATAATTGAAAATTAATTAGCTTTTTATTGAATGACCAAAAGATAATGGGAAAAGAGTTGAACAGTATAAAAGCTTTCTACCCTGTGCAAATCCTTCCTGTTTGTATCTTTCACACCTCCATACAATTTACTGCTTTCCTGCAATGAATTATTCCTTTGAGTAGAGTGTATTCAATTTCATGTCATTTTTCAATTCACTTGATTGAAAATAGAAGGGTGAAAACACAAGCTTTATTTAAATGCTAGCACTAAATAGTAGCAACACTAATGCATCATTTTTGTTCTAAGTAATTTAGTTTGTGGTATCTTAAGAAAAAGAGGTAGCATTTCTGGAGACTCTAAATGTCTATGCCATAGAATGGTTGCTCATAGAACCAACAAGAGGGTAGTCAAGAGTTGATTTAATCCTAAGTGGTGCCCAGTGACCACAGTGCTATCAAATTCAACATATATGTATGTTGATAGTTATCAGACACAGGCACATTTGATTTCAAAAGAAGAAACTTCTGAAAAAAGAGGGGACTGATAAAAAGAAAGTTGAAAGGGAAAGTCTAGAAAGTCAGATCTCTTAAAATCGCTCCAGAAAGCTCATGGTTTATTAAAAACCAATAATAGAAGTTTAGCTAGAATGTATACCATAGATCAAGAAAGGTACCACCAAATCCAAGAGGATGTCAGAGTGGTTAACGAGTAGAGTCAGGGAAACTATTAGAGGCAGAAAAGCGTCCTTCAGAAAATGGAAATATAGCCCAAATCGGGAGGGGGGAAAAGGAAATTTGCACACCCAAAAAGGCAAGCAGACAAAAAGGGATGAAACAAAAGAATTTGAATAGCATATTGCTAAAAACGTTAAGACAAACAATAAAAATTTATTTAAATACAACAGAAGCAGGAAACCAGCTAGGGAGGCAGACAGTTGGACCATTGGACAGTAAGGGAGTTAAAGAAGTGCTAAAACAGGATAAGGACATTGCAGAGAAGCTGAATTAATTATTTGTATCTGTCTTCAGTATGGAAGATGAAGAGGAGATAACCATGGCCTGTGGCTTATGCTGGCTCAGCTTGTCTGAATGTGGAAAGCTAAGCAGGGTCAAGCCTGGTTATTACTTGGATAGGAGACCCCTCCTCTAGTTTCCTGCATTGAGCAGGGGGTTGGACTCGATAGCCTTGTAGGCTCCTTCCAACTCTATGATCTATGAAATTTATGTCTGAACTGACTTTTTCAGGAAGGGGATCTGAAGAACTGAGGCAAATAGTGAAGTCAAGAGATGAAATTCTAGGTCTTATTGACAAATTAAAAATTAACAAATAATTGGGTCCAGATGGTGTCTACCTGAGAGTTCTTAAAGACCTCAAATGTGAAATTACTGATTTTCTAACAAAAATATGTGACATTCCTCTATACCAGAGGATTGGAAAGCAGCCAAAGTAATATCAACTTTAAAAAAGATATATGGGGTATCCTGGAAATTGCAGGCCAGTTAGCTTAATGTCTGTTCCAGGTAAATTGGTGGAAAGCATTATTAAAGACAAAATTATCTAGGCTATAGAAATGCAAGTCTAGCTGAAGAAGAATTGTCATGGCTTCTGCAAAGGTATGTCCTGTCTCATCTTTTCAGAGTGTTACACATGTAGCTTGGAGTGTTCTGGTAGATATTATATAGTAGACCATCCCTACTCCTCCCTAGAATGGATCCAGCCCAATGCCTCCTGTGCTCCCAACCGAGAGGTTGTAACAAAGTTAGCACACATAGAACATTATTTTCCAGCATGTTGCTATAAGGAAGGCAAAAATCCTATCATGCCAAACCCAACTGTGCTGATAGATAACATTCTGGCCCCATCAACTGTCTGCCAACCTGCATCCATACAGCATACAGGGAGCTTCCGGGCAGGGGAGCTTTGTGTGTACATCAGAGCCTCTGTACTCAGGACAAGGATTTTAGAAGGCCATCTTCATTTGGCTGAGAATCCTAAAACTGCCCCTGCCATTAGCCATCTCTGTCTCCCCTTAAATTACCTCTGTGACGTTTGCTGCCACCTGTAGATGAGTTCTCTTCTTTCTCCCAGTCAAACCACTTCTCCTTCCCTCTCTCCAGTAAATCCTTCAAGGCTCATCTATCTTTGAGCTCACCAGTTATGAGAAAAGCGACCAGATCCAAAAAGAAGGGTAATTTTCTGTTGCATCTTTGAAGTACATGAATCTTCTTGTAATTTCGTTTCTGCACCCTCTTGAATTGTCCAGCAGCTATAGCAGAGCTAGTACCAGTATTTACTCAAGAGCCATTGTTCAATTGCTTCTATATTTAATCTTTTTCCTTCACTGTCTCTTTGAGCTGTTTGGTACAGCAGTTATGCATGTCTGTTAGATAATTCCTGAAACACAGGACTCCAGCTGCATCAGAAATGTTTCTCCTTTAGATATATAGTGATGGATGTTCAAAGTTAGTTATTTTAAGGGTAAGTGGAAGGGCATATGAATATTTGGTTTTCGTATCAAGAGAATGTGACAACGATCAGTGCAGGCGAGGTTGTAAATATTTTGTATAATGCAGTAATTGCCCCACATTGTTATTAAGAAATATTAGTGACTTCACGGTGGTGGGTCCATAACTTATATAACAATATTAAGCTGTTCAGAAAATGTTGGACTGAGCCTTAAATTGTAATTCAACACAGAAGGCTGCCTTGCAGTGGTGGTCTTAAGTGCATTTCAGTGTCTGTAAATTAATGCCAAAGCCTCCTATTTCAAAAATATAGCAGCTCCTACAATTTTTGATTGGCTAATGCAAAATGCACAGATATATATCAACTGCACCTCATTCGAGTTCCATGTAGTTTTTCTATCAACAAGAACATTAAAGTAGAAGAAAGAGAGCTGTGGGTTTGGGATGTGATGCTGCTCTTTTTCTGTATCGGAGATCATGAAAGATTTAGGCTAGCTGGAATAGTGTGAACCAAAACCTGTTGTGTGTGTGGCCAGGTTTTCTCATCGCAGGTAGTGGAAGAGTGCAAATCCTGTAAACTCCACAAAGCTGCAAATTGGATAACTAACTTTATAGGGTTTTCTGGGCTTCTAAAAAGTGGGCTGTAATGTCCCACAAGTGTGAGTGAGGAGGTTCGTTTTTATTATTTCATTTCAAATTCCAAGGACCACTGAGAATATAAATGTGGATGCAACCGATACAGATCTATCCATACTTAAATTGATTTGAGACATACGAAATCTCCATGTTTTAAATGCTGACAATAATTGTTTGCATGTCACCAGGGCTTTTTTTCTGGTGGAACTCACCGGAACTGAGTTCCAGCACCTTTTCTTCTATTAATTGCATTACAATTTAATCACCATCTACTCCCGAGGAAATGTAATCCAAGAGTTCCGGTAGCCTTTTCTCCAGAAAAAAAGCACTGCATGTCACCATTGATGTTCAAGAGAGTGCATTGTAAAAGTGACCTCCCTTCAGTCTAATCTCTATTATTTTTTAGGTAAAGTTTATAGATTTTGCAAAATCTGTCTGCTTTGAACATTAACACTTTATTAAATACATATCCCTCTTCTGTTACATGCCTAGGGAATGAAACCTCTGACATAGAATGTCCAAAGTTTGAAACCATGTAGAAGATAATAGACTGCATTTTAACCTTAAATTTTAAATACCACAATTTTATGAAATTACATAAACATGGATAGCATCAGCATCACTCAATCTAGGGTAGACTTCCCCAACCTGATGCCCTCCCATTCTTTTGGACTCATCATCATCATCATCAACATCTCCTATCATCAACAACTCCTATCAGCCCCAGAAAGCATGGCAAATGGTGAGGGATGATGGAACTTAAAGTCCAAAATATCTGGAGGGCACCAGGTGAGGAAGGAGGATGAGGAGTGCTGTCAGCATCTGTCAATTTCAGATGAAATGGAAAGCACTTGGAACTTTGCTGAGATGTTTTTCTGGGCAACAGGAAGTGCTGTTGCAAGTGCTCTGCCAAGCAATCACCGATTCATAGAAGTTTACATTTCATTCGATTTGATTTGTTCCTTACAAAAGTGCATTGTCACAACTTGTGCTATATTACCAATAACCATTTTATTTTATTTTGCTGGAACATAATAGTTTTGCTTGATTCGATCAGAGTAGGATATAATTTTCACCACCAAAACCTATTTGGATCTCAAAACCTTTCTTTGAATACAAACTTGAGGATGAGCTTTGTGCTGCAGAAGATCGTAAGGATAAAGGATAAAACTGTTGGTGCTTCAGAAGAGGCTCATATGAAAGCTCTTCCCAATCATGTTGTTGAGCGACCAATACAGGGAACTAAGAGCAGAGGGTTTGCAGTGGGGGTCGGGGAGGGAGGTTTAGTCAAGAGTTTATAGAGCTTATATATAGAGTATTGTGAAGAAAAGAGCCTTTGGGGGTTCCTACATGCACACACACACACACACACACACACACACACACACACACCTTCATGTGTGAACCGGCTAAAGGCTGGGGTGTGTGTGTGTATGGTTCCTCTTGATAGCCCCTGCCGGCATCCCAAAGTCTACAGTGACCCGGCTTTCATATGCAAATGTAGTTCAGGCCCAGTAAGTCATGAGTCATGAGTCCCCCTCCCCTGTCTAGCCAGGTGAAGTGCATCCTGATTGGCTGGAAGCGGCGGAGCTGCAGAAAGGAGGGGGGGGGAGAGCTCTATTCTAAAGTGTGAGTCTTTTTTCTTTGTCTTTGTTCGTCGCGTGGTTGCTGGCTGTGGAGCAATGGCAGCAAGCCAAGCAGAGGTCCAAGCCTTCGGGCAGCCTCAGGATCCGACCCCAGGTAGCTCCTGGTGAAATTAGCTGAATGAGGGCTTTGGCAAGGCAAGCCTTGTGGAGGGCTACCCATCTTGGACCTTCGGGTAGGTGTGTAGTCTCCCCAGGTGGCAAGCCTGTGCTGGACCCAACCCTGAAGAGAACTGACTCCCAGGTAACTAGTTGTGTGCCTGAGATATAAGGAATCAGTAGGTTTTGTTATTTTGTAGCTCTACTGTCTGTGTACCAAAGCGTCTCTCTCAGTTTTGTGTCCTTCCCTCATTTCCCTATTCTTGTTGTAAAATGCTACCTGAATAAACCTTCTTTTGGTTTTTTACCCCACATGGTGTTTGTGGATTGCTCTGTGGTTCCAGCAACTAAATCCAGGTTACTGACAAAGGCAAGTCCCTGAACAGAGATTCAAGTAGGATTGCAGACAGCTGAGGCTGGCAGTCTGGTACCTTGAGATCTCTGGGGGCCTTTGGGCCTTTGGGTAGGAAAGGGTGGGTTGTGGCGGGTCAGCCAGCCCCCCTTCCTCCACAAGTATACTATCCTTACCCAACCAGGTGCCCTCCAGATGGACCAACTCCCATCTGCCTCAGCTAGCATAGGTAATGATCAGGAATCCTGGGAGTTGTAGTCCAAAACATCTGGAGGACACCATGTTGGAAAAGGCTGGAATATACCCTACTATACTGGTGGTGGTCTAGAGAATAAAGTGATTAGTATCACATATAATACCCTTAATTCCACTCACCACTGCACAGTTCTATGAAATCTATGAAACCTTTTGGATAGGTAGTCAAAGACAGGTTAGGCAGTATATTCTTGAAGGTTTGTACTGTTGAACAAGTAAACTGGCTTACCTGTGTTTCATCAACCCTGATTAATCTCCTCCTGGGTTAATATGAAGAAAAGTTTCTTCTTAGTTTAATCTTTTATGATTTTAACCTTTTTGGTGTCACTTCAGTGGCACTTTCAAGTACCTCCCCCCCCACTCTAAAATGACACGGTAACAACTTCTTATATTTTAAAAAAAGGATGCGAAGATTTCCTTGGTTTTCCTTTAGGAGCCCTAGGGAAAAAATCCTACAACTCTCAACCATGCATGGAAATGGTGCATGCTGATAGTGCTGCAAGTCAACTGATTCACAGCAAATATGAAATTGGCATCTCAGATTACAGAGAAAACCCACTGATTTTAGTTCAAAGGGGCTTTAAGATTTTGGGTGTCAGGCTCTCTGTTAGGATTACGAATTTGGCCCTGGTTGTGACCTGGTTTGTACGACATGACAACCCATCATGGGTAACCAGTCATGGTAAATTGTTGCCTAATCTGAATGCAGACCACTTCCCGCAGGGTGGCTTATTTTTCAGCTACAAGCCACTCTGACAACCCATGGTTTGTTCTAGGGGTTGTTCGACCCACAATGGGTTGTAGTGTTGTCCGAACCCAGGAGACTGATTCCATTGTGGGTTGCAGGGATCAGTGAGCCGCTCAGCAAGAGCAGCAGAAAACCCCGCCACTCTTTGCGATCTCAGCCTTGCCGCCGCCAGCAACAGCCCCTCCACCAATGCCTAAGTGGCACTTCGGAGCAACTGTTACTGATTCACCACATATAGAGAGCTTCGGCTATTGGGCGGTATAAAAATGTATTAAATAAATAAATAAATATATCAGACAGCCATAAGAGCACACTTGTGCACTTGTGAAAGATCAACAAAATAATAATAATATACCGACCACAAATGTTTTTTTCCCGAAAAGCCGAAAAAAAATATACAACCACAAACGTGCATTTTTGAGGCTCTGAAAAAACACACAGCAGCAAACGAAAAGGGGTAGCGATCGGAACGGGGAGGGGGAGACAAGACGGGTTCTGCAGTGAAGGACACTGGGATACTGGCTGGAGGACCAAGGGAGAAGGAGGGGGAGAACAAGCCACGATGAGCCCGAATATCTGTTGGGCACACCGTGGGTACTGCATAGCTTATTCGTAGGGTAGCTTAGCATGTTGTGCAAACCCGCCCCGTGTATAATAATTATGTAACAAGCCATGGCAATGAATTGCTGAATGATTATAGTACCTCCAGCTGAGTTTGGTTAGCAGGTACTGAAGGAGGACAAAAGCTGAATGAGTTAAGCCACCCAAGATGTAAAATGGAAATAGCTCTGAAAGGCACAGCTTGGATAACTTTCTTGTTCCTATGAAATTAAATACATGCATAAAAAATAAGAACAACAAGCGTCAAGTGTTTACTGGGCATTTAAGAGACATATTTATAGATCCTCACAGACACAGAAACACACACAATGATGTAAGTAGAAACTAAAATTATATCCAGATCTTCTCAAGTCCGTTTTTGAACGTTAAGTGGAAGTAGCACAAGGTTTGGAGAAACGTACAGACTGAAATGAATGTTATCTGAAAATTTTCATTTTATTCATGATTCACCTCACTCAGAAGGGCATCACAACAACACATGCCTCTGATGAAGTGGACAGTGTCCACAGAAGCTCACACCAGTATAAATTTGTTCATCTTTAAAGTGCCACAAGACCCTTTGTTGTTTTTGCCACAACACATAGGACCCTGAAGCTTCCTATTCCTTGGTTGGTTAGCTGTAGGCTTCAGTCCTAAATATACTTAGTAGGAAATAACTCCAATTGAACTCCATGGGACTTACTTTTGAGTAGACCTGCATAAGATTGCATGTAAAATGCAGGCAGCAGAAATTGACAGTCAGTCAGGCGATCACTCGTGACCGAGCAAGATTGTCTTCGAGGATAAAAAAAAGAAAATTTTCAAAAAGGAGATTTTAAAAGGAGGAAAATTCTAAAGAAAATTGTGTAGACTCTAGCGATGGGTCCGTAAGTGACTGTGGAGGCCAATTCTAGATCCACACAGCTTCCCACAGTGAGGACACAGGTTACCAGATGGGCTGCCATAGCCAACTGTTTACTCTGCCCAAATGTTTGAGCTGTCCTTGCTGGCAAGAACATAATCCAACCAAAAGTGTGTGTTTTGTCAGAATTAGATAGCAACCGTAGTTTGCAAAAACTGCTGTTGGTTAGTTTTCTTTTTTTCTTCTTCTTTTTTAGCTTCCACCACCGCAACATTGGTGTGTCTTTGGGTAATACATTTAATAATACAGCTAACTTTTGCATCCTATATTTCCTTCTTTCTCACACCCTCCATCTAGAGTATTGGTAGGGATGCTCACACAAACAGCCCTCATGCTTTGATGATGGGAGTTGGCTCACAGTCAGCAGCCATGTCTGTTAGCTCCCCCCACACACACCATCTACGGTATGTGTTTGGCATGCATGAGAAGGGATTCTATACGTGTACCAACGTACTCACATATATCTTTTCCACATGAGGGGGGATCCTGGGCCGATAAGGATCTTCCATGGAGGAGCTCTATGCATACATATATTGATATACACATAAGGTATATGTGTATATCTTGATATATACTGATATACACATATACACGGTGGTGAGGCCACTCCTGAAGAAACCGTCCCTGGACCCAGAAGATCTTAACAACTTTAGGCCGGTGGTGAATGTTCCTTTCCTGGGCAAGGTCCTTGAGCGGGTAGTGGCCAACCAGCTTCAGGTGCTCTTGGATGAGACTGATTATCTGTCTGGATCCATTTCAGTCGGGGTTCAGGCCTGGTTTTGGAATGGAAACAGCTCTGGTCACCCTGTATGATGAACCTATCTCAGGAGAGAGACAGGAGGACTGTGACCCTGTTGATACTCCTGGATCTCTTGGCGGCTTTTGATACCATCGACCATGGAATGCTTCTGGGGCGGCTGTCTGAGTTGTGAGTGGCTGTCTAAGTGCAGTGGAGTGATTCTGCTCCTACTTGGATGGACGGCTCCAGAAGGTGGTGCTTGGGGAATACTGCTTGGCCCAGTGGACTCTCCAGTATGGGGTTCCTCAGGGGTCGGTCTTATCCCCCATGCTATTCAACATATACATGAAACCGCTGACTGGGGTGATCCAGAGTTTTGGAGTGCATTGCCATCAATATGCTGATGACACACAGCTCTATTTCTCCTTTTCATCTTCGGCAGGTGAGGCTGTGGATGTGCTAAACCAGTGCCCATCTGCGACAATGGATTGGATGAGGACTAACAAAATGAGACTCAATCCAGACAAGACTGAAATGCTGTTAGTGGGTGGTTCCTCTGACCGGATGGAGGGTGTTAAACCTGTTCTGGATGGGGTTGCACTCCCCTTGAAGCAGCAGGTTCGTAGCTTGGGGGTCCTCCTTGAGCCGTCTTTGTCACTTGAGGCTCAAGTGGCCTCACTGGCATGGAGTGCCTTCTACCAGCTCTGGATGGTGGCTCAGCTACACCCCTATCTGGACAGGGATAGCCTGGTTTCAGTAATCTATGCTCTGGTAATCTCTAAACTAGACTACTGCAAAGCACTCTATGTGGGGCTGACCTTGAAGACTGATCAGAAGCTGCAGCTTGTGCAAAATGCGGCAGCCAGATTGATCAGCAGGACCAGAAGGTCTGAACATATAACACCAGTTCTGGCCCACTTGCACTGGCTGCCTATATGCTTCCGAGCCCGATTCAAGGTGTTGGTCTTAACCTATAACGCCCTACACAGCTTGGGACCACAATACTTGATGGAACGCCTCTCCCAACTTCAATCTACCAGGATACTACACTCAACATCTGGGGCCTTCCTCCGACTGCCACCTCCGAGGGAGGCTCAGAGGGTGGCAACAAGGGGGAGGGCCTTTTCTGCAGTAGCCCCCCCCCCCCCGATGCCTGCCTGGTACCAATTCTACTAACTTCTCAGCTCCAGGTTAAGACTGCCCTCTATGTTGAGGTATTTAACAACTCTAAATAGTACATGGGGTGGTGGTTATGTCAACTTTTTTTTAACAGGTCATATTGTATTAACTTGTTTTTAGTCATTCGAGTTGTTTTTAAATTTCAGTATTGAAACTTTTTATAATGTTTTTATTATGTGTATTTATATTGTATTTTACTGTATTTTTATTTATTATTGTAAACAGCCGAGAGAGCTTCGGCTATTGGTCAGTATAGAAATAAAATTATTATTATTATTATTATTATTATTATTATTATTATTATTATTATCATCATCATCATCATCATCATCATCATCATCATCATCATCATCATCATCTTTCTCACATGTGCCAGATGTGTGGATGGGAGGGTGTTGCCACCAGGCACATCAGCAGTGGGAGGCAAGACATTTGTCGGACACTCCCTATTGTGTTAACATCCTGCTGAAGGACTGAGAGCAAAATAGATGGGTCTTATGGGTGAAGGGAGTGTCAAATTGGTGAGGGGAGCTTCCTGGTGGCAGCTCTAGACTGCAAGGCCATTTAAAGTAACAATGAACAAACTGCTACATAATGTTTTGACACCCTTGCTTCCTAACTCTTCTAGTACTACCTGCATCAGACAAAACTGGAAACTGTGCTGTAGAACAAATCAGAAACGGAAACTTTAAATCTCCTCCTTGTACACAAAGGGTAGGGGGAGTGTGTGAATCCGAGACTCATGCCAGCTTGCCCTCTAACAATGAACTATGGCTCATGAATCATTTGCCAATTGTATTTAACTCAACCCAGTTCATATGTGCTATCATCCACATGTTTGGCCTCTAGTAATGGAACTGGATAATTTAAAAAAATTAAACATTTTCAACAAATACTGCTGTTTTTGCTTCTCCAACTTCTGGAGGGCCAGGATGTGAACCAAGGAGCCACTGTACTTGAATACCTCACAGTCAAAATGATTATTTACATTGCTAATGGCCTGAGTTCATGAAAATCTTAGATCCTTTAAAAAAAATATTATTAATATCTACAGCTGTCTTCACTGGACTTTTCACACATCCTAGCACATTACTATTTGGATTGGCCCTTAAAAGAGATAACAAAACACTGTGAAATAAATTTCGTGGAGCCCCAGTAAATCTGAAAGATCCACTTCATATTAGAAAGCAGTTGCTTTTCATACACACAGTTTTTAGAGATATCTCATACATCTCTACTACTTTTTCTAAATCCTCTTCTATGTTGGTACAACTGAGGTTCCAGAGAGATATCTTTCTTGACTTCCTGCCTATAAGTAGAAAGTGTCATTCTGTTATTATCCTCCTTTCTTGTTTTTTCACTTCTAAAAGAAAAGAGAGAGAGAGAGAGAGAGAGAGATGTAGCACATATATTTTACATTCATTTTCCAATTGTTGGCCAAAATGAATCCAAGTTCTTCTGTTTTAATGCCATTCCAAAGGTTAGCACTGTCAAAATGGCATATCATTCTAAGGTTTTGAAAAGGCCAGTTATATTCCAGCAGTGTTTCTTTTTCTCTAAGGAAAAATGTCAGCAATGGACCTTTTGGTTCAATAAGTACTTTAGGAAGATTAAATCACTAGTTAAGAAAGCTAAACAACACAGTATCAGAGTGTTTGGGTGAAGAAGCAGGAGAGAAAGAATGGATCAAACTATTTACATCAAACTATGTAAGTATATTACAAAAGAAATAATTTGAGTTTAACTGTAGGTATGAGTAAAGGAATGTGCATTGAGAGTATAAGTTGGCCTAAGGTAAACTGAGCAGTTGCCATTCTTGAAAAATAATTGACGGGTGAGTTTGAAAATACACAGCAAAGGGTTCCAAAACGCATATGTGAGCTTTGTATTTATCTTTACCATTCTCTACAGAACATTTTTTTTTTCTTTAATGAAATAAATTAATTTGGGTCAAAATAGGGAAATCAGAGAATAGAGAATTGAAAAACAGACTATTAAAAGACTGATTATACAAAAGACATAAACAATGGAAGAAGAAGATAGTCAAGGATTAGGGATTCAGTTGGAGCCCAGTGAGTGAGATAAGCAAGGTGCCAAACTTCCCTGGTGTCCTTCGCCAAGTTACCTTGCCTCAATGTGAGCTGGATTGGCTAAAGAAAGGCCTGGGCAGCTGCCAGGAGAAAGGCATGCTTTTCTCTGATCCTTTTTCTAGTTTGTGAATACATTGGATATGTTGAGAAGCAGATTGCAGATTCACCCCTTCTAACCAGGGTAACGTTTATAGTTGTATAGTGAATTCTGCCATGCAACTCATCTTATTTCATTTCATTTTACTTCTGATAGTTAGTGTTCTCTTGACTGAGGAAGACTTGCTATTACATGGTTTGGGAATACTTTCCACAGATCAAACATTTAAAAAATGGCCCAGTAGTTTTTTGGTCCCTGTTCTCCATACAATATTGAGCGTTTGGGGCCAATAAGAACTGTAGAAGCCAGGAGTGGGAGGTGCTTGGCAAGCTTGCCAGACCTGTGATTGTGCTTCAGCTGTAGCAGTCACAGTTTAAAACAGTGGAAGACCTGACAACCTGGTCTTCTGCGCGGGTTCAATGCTAAGGGGGTAGCGGGTGCTGGGGCGGGCCTTCTCCGAGGTCCCCAGCGCCTCGCCTTAGCCCAGAACAAAGGGATAACTTATAGCCACAAAAGTATCTTTTAGAAAACAAGTTTATTTACAAAATTACCTTCACAAACTCAGACCCACGCCAGCAATACAGCTTATCAGTACGGTACAAAGTAGCAAGCAAAACCCTCAAGGACAACGTGATTTCAGGGCTCTCAGCTAGTTAGTTTAGCTCGGATCCCGGCAGAGGCCCGGTCAACTGCACGCTGCTAGCTGGGTTCCCGGCGGAGGCCCGGTCTACCCAAGAGGCTAGCTGGGTTCCCGGCGGGGGCCCGGTCTACCCAAGCGGCTAGCTGGGTTCCCGGCGGAGGCCCGGTCTACCCAAGCGGCTAGCTGGGTTCCCGGCGGGGCCCGGTCTACCCAAGCGGCTTGTGAGTTATTTCAGCTTGGTTTCCCGGGGGTCCGGTCAACCCAAGCGGCCAGTGATTTCAGCTTGGTTTCCCGAGGTTGCTGATCCTTCGTTCCCTTACCCCAGACATGGGCAAGATTGCTGATCAGGTCCAGAGAAAAGTTCCCTTGTGCAGGGTGTTTTATACCTTGGTGTTTCAGGTAGCCCCTCCCTCCGTGATCAGGTGGGTTGACACCCTCCCTGAGGGGCGGCCTTTTGGGTCAGGTGGGGTGACGCCTTCCCCCCGTGGGATGGGGTCCCTTTGAAGCCACTTGCTTAATGGTCCCATCTTATGGTGTTGAGTGGCCATTTCTTAGGGGTGCCGAAGCATCTGCCCTGGAGAGGTATTCAAGTCTTATGTAGATGGGGCTGATATGCAAGAGCATTGACAAACCTGGTGATGCTTCCTGTCTTCCCCCCTGGGGTGATTCTGTGTAGATGTTGTTTGTCCCCTTTGGCATCTGTGGAGACTGGTTGTCTCCCCCCCCTGGGTCTCCTTCCCCCCTCCTTGGTGAGTGTGTGTGTGTCAGGCAGGGGGCTTAGGTTGGCTTTCTCCACAAAAACTGACATATTGAATTGGGCACAGCAGTTACTACATTTTCTCAGCTGACGCTACAATAAAGCATGTGAAATATCCCTGAAATGGAAAATGGATTTGCTCCCAAACATTCTCCTCAAAATTCTTTGTTATGAATTTTTTCTGCATGCTTGAATATTCTCTGAATATTTCCAAATATTGCCTCTGTATTGACAGACAATCATACTTGATTTCAGTACTTGGTGTCTTGAAGGTTTAAATTTGACAGGTTGATGCACAATGGTATTTAGCATTTGAAAGTACAGATGGCTGATACGCAATGGTATAGCACAGTAGTACGGTATTTAAAATCTCCCTTCGGAGAACATTTTTCCTATCAGCATTTGTAAAAGAAGCTCTGTTTCTTGGATCCTAAAAAATACTAATGTAAAGGGGTTGGAGGAACGGGTCTGTGGTGCAGGGGGCTGAGTGGGATGGGGAATGTAACTCCAAAATGGGTGCATTTGCACAATTCCTCCTCCTCCTCAACCCCGTGCACCAAAGCCCACCACTTTCAACGTTAGACTGGCAACAACAATAGTGTTAGATCAATACTTTACTGACTAAGGGTTGTATATCCAATGTTAGCCCTACTTAGAGTACCCATTGAAATGAACGGGACTTAAGACTTACATTGGATGCAACCCTTGAGAGCCAGTGTGGTGGAGTGGTTAGAGGTTTGGTCTGAGATTCAGGAAACCCAGGTTCTCATCCCCACTCAGCCATGAAGCTCTCTGGTGAATTTGGGCCAGTCACTGACTCAGCCTAACCTACCTCACAGGGTTGTTGTGAGGATAAAATGGAGAGGAGGAAGATTATGTATGCCGCATTGGGCTCCTTGGAGGAAAGGCAAGATTTATTTATTTTATTTATTATATTTATACCCCGCCTTTTTTCCTGAAAGGAACCCAAGGCGGCTTACATAATCCTCCTCCTCCTCCTCTCCATTTTATCCTCACAACAACCCTGTGAGGTAGGCTAGGTTGAGAGTCAGTGACTGGCCCAAAGTCACCCAGTGAGTTTCATGGCCGAGCCGGGACTAGAACCCGGATCTCCCCCGAGTCCCAGTCCAACACTCTCACCACTATGCCACACTGGCTCTCATATATAAATATAACAAATAAATAATAAATAGTTAAATCCTAAGAGTGTAATTTGGTCTGTTCCAACATTAGGTAGAACTTAACCTATCTTGTTGGTATGTTTGTTTCTCTTTCTCTTACTGCTCCAAGCTACTTCCTCTCTAACTTCCTGTTCTTCTGCTGAAGACAAGCTGTCTAATGTTGCTTGCAGTCTTTTGTTGCAGTAAAGCAGCGGTGGGCAACCTTTTCGCCCACTGAGGGCCACATGGGGCGATAGATGGAGAATTGGGGGCTGCGTGCACACACACATACTTGTCATACTCTTCACACACACTCATGTACGCACGCGCACGTGCGCAAACACACACTCTTTTCCCGCATTCATCTCAGTATACAGGGATGGGGAAGTTGGGTGGGGAGGTGCACAGTGTTAATCATGTTCCTGATAGGAGTCTGATTCTGTTGGGAAACAGGGTGTGCAGGCATGACTTTCCCTGTGGTAAAGAGGATGTCCAGTAAGTGTTATTTCTATGCACCTTCTTCCCTAGCACAATTGTGGTGGCTGTGTGTGTACATGTGTGGGGAATTGTGGGGGCATGTGGCAAACAGGGCACCCCGGCAGGCTGCACAGCTGGCCTTGGAGAGCTGCAGGTTGCCCAACCCTGCAGTAAAGAATTGATAAAATTCAATTTTTCTGTATGTGAGGCTGACTGATTTTCTTAGCTCTGTAACACTCAGCTATGTAACACTAATATTCAGGAGGGTCCTTAACCCTCAGGAGAGGCTTTGTGGGGGATCCTGGAGGCTGCAGGGGGGAGGAAGGGAGAGGAAAGCACCCATACTGTCTGCTGGAGATCCACAGGGCAGGGGTGAAAAAAATTGCAACCTGCAGGCAGCCTCACCCAGACCCACCAGATACCCAGAAAAATGCAGCAGGGATGTTCTAGGAAAGGCTCTATGGTTCCTGCCACAGAAGCATCATTGCTAGAGCATCCCTGGGAAGCAATACTCAAAGATTCCTGCCTGCTTCCTAGGATGTGCTCTAGGAAGGCACTTCTATGGGAAGCATCATAGAGCCTTTTCCTAGAGCTTCCCTCCCTTTCTCTGCTTTACTGCAACAAAAGACTGCAAGCAACATTAGACAGCTTGTCTTCAGCAGAAGAACAGGAAGTTAGAGAGGAAGTAGCTTGGAGCAGTAAGAGAAAGAGAAACAAACATACCAACAAGATAGGTTAAGTTCTATCTAATGTTGGAACAGACCAAATTACACTTCCATAAAAAAACAGTGTGGGAAGTCAGGATTGTTCAGCAAGGGAGTGGATTAGAAGAAGGAGGAGGGCTTGGAGCCAAGATTCCTGGATGGCTGGGTGGTTTCAGAATTAAAGTTTCTGTGGGGCGTGTTGGTTTTATTTGATCAAGGCGGGTGCCAGGCCTCTGAAACACCTTTGGGGAGGAGTGGGATTTGAGTGAGTGAGTGGTGTGTGTGAGAGAGATGTCTCTGAATGTATGTGTGTGTGTGTGCACTTGCACATACACATGTGGCACCCACAACCACAGCAGGAGCCAAAAACGTTGTGCACCCTTGCCCAAGGGCACACAAGCATGTGTTGGGCCTCATTGTCACATGTTGAGAACAGTATATCCTAAAATTTATCAAATTCCAACATTCCTGAGTGGCTGAAACATTACAGAAGAAGACCAGGAGTGGTAGCCAAACTGCCTTTCAACTGTTCTTCTGATAAGGTCCCAAATATCCCAAGGTTCCTTGATAGATTGAAAAGTACATTGTAAACCCATATTTAACAGTATTTAATGGTTAGCATGCTGTCCTCTTAAGATTATATAATATTTGATAATTGACATGTAATGGTTTTATTTATTTATTTATTTTATAGTTAACATGTTAAGGGGGCAATCGTATGCATGTTTAAAAAGAAAAAAAAGTCCTACAATTCCCAGTATGCCCCAGCCAGCATAGCTGGCTGGAGGGATGCTGGGAAATGTAGGAGTTTTTTTTCTGTCTCAACAGGATTGTGCCCTAAGGTATTTAATATTGGACAGTGGCCAGCTGAAGCCTATCAAATGAAAGCCACCAAGAGATGCTAACCCTAAAGCATTTGAATGTAAAATTGTAAGTTAAAAAATCGTATTCAGATTTTGTTTCAGTATTTCACATTCAAAAACAGCAGAGTTCAAATATTTGTGGATATGGATTTCAGCTCTAAACTGCCACCAGTCTATACAACAGTTTGTATAACAATATCACCTTTCTGAATTTAGCATTTTGTGATTCAGTTTCTATAGATTTCTAGAATTTATTTTGATAAACTTGCAATGCCTTTTGAATATATTAGTAAGATTCTAAATTATTTATTTATTTAATAGATTTATATACCGCTGTCCATATTTAAAAATCTCTCTAAATTGATGCATATTCATGTAACTTGCATGTAGATTAGAGAAATTATGAGTAATGTAACACAACAATTTATTACTGGCACAGTTTTATAATAGGGAATGAGATATATGAAGAGCCAAATATGAACATGTTTAAGCTGACTTCATTTGGGATGTCCAGATAAGAACATAATAATGACACCATAGAAATCCATAGCCTAATCCAATTAAGTCTGCAATCTCCTTCTGCACTCCATCTTAACACTATTACTAACTACAGACTTTGTGGCTATAACATCAAAGCAGCGTTTTTCTTTTGCCCTGCTTTGCTTAACATCCAACCTGATGGAGAGTTTGTGACATTTTGGTTGGTCCTAATAAAAGTATAGCCTGTGGATTTCAGATTTTTTCTTACAGACCAACACAAGCTTTTACTTTTTGTGTACTATAGAAAGTGAGAGTGTTCTGGAGGAAAACCCCTGCAATGTTCAATATTTTTTTCCATGCCAAGTCCTTTCTCAGTGCCAAGTGCTGCAAATAAACATTGTGGCCAAATATTTTAAAAGTTGGACTGCAAATACTCTAGATTTGAATATAGGAAAAGTCTGTTTTTAAATGGAAAGCATGACAAATCTTAGCTCCCAGTACCTAAATCAAAGTGCAATTTATTTCACCTACTAAATTGTTAGTTTGTATGATTCTCCAACTGCTTTACAAATAGCATAAAGTTGATTGGTTACCACATGTCAGGAAGTAGGCTGGATTTTTATGAGGTGTCAGAGGTTTAAAACAGCTAGTGCTAGGCTCCTTATATGTTTGTTAATTTCACTTGGGCATTTAATAATGAGTATTAACATAATTATGATTGGCTGCTTACATCCAAGTACTCCACAGGTAATCATGCTGCACTGAAAGACTTAGGAATGACAAACAATTCTTTGTGAGCCCAAAGTCCATTTATGAAACTGAATTGTCCAGCATAAATAGCTGTTTGTGCTCCCCATTAATTTGGCAACAGGCACAATGTGGCCTACTTATGTGCTAAACTGAAGAACTGAATAAAAAAAGAAAACCAGGTATAATTTCGATCCTTTCCTGTTTTAACTATTTGCTGGTCTAAATAAGAAGTATGTCCACTTTGATCAGTAGACTTGTCTCCCCCAAGAGAACTGACATAATAAGGAACAAACCCCAAAGGTGTCTCTTTTAGTGATCTTACATGACATCGCTTGTAATTTTATGTAACTATTTAGTAAATTCTTTGTTTTCCTTTGTATCTGTTTCCTCTACAGAGCTGCTCAGAAGTTGAACCTATCATCCAAAAAGAAGAAACATAGGCCCTCTACATCGTCTGTTTCTGAATCTCAACTATTTGCTACCAAGTTCAGCACTACCCTACAGACTTCCCCGCCACCTGCTCCACCATGTTTGTTGAGGGCAGTCAACAAAGTGAAAGACACTCCAGGATTGGGCAAGGTATGGATTAACCCACAACGTATGATTGATCTATCTATCTATCTATCTATCTATCTATCTATCTATAAATCTTGTTTGGGAAGAAACCTCTTCCCACGCAGAAGACAAAGGGTTGCTTTACACTTTATGCTGCAGAAATGTTTGTTGCACTTACACCAGTACTACTACAGTGTTTCCTGAAGCAAACATTTACATAGGGATGCACAGGAGTTTCCTTTCTGTTTGCAAATTTTAAAAATTATTCACTTTAAAATACACATTTTTAAAAAATGCATTTTTGAAATATATGCATTTTCAAAAAAATACACATTTTCATACTTTAGTCAATGGGGGAAATGTGCACTTTTGAAAAATATGCACAGCAATGCACACTTTTCCCATTTGAAATGAGCACTTTTCCTGTTCAAATGAGCTGAAAAACAGGTCAAAAATGAACATGGGAACGAGCCAAAGGAGCTTCCAAGTGATTTTCGGAGAATTTAGGTGAGCTTGAGAATCAACAGTTCTCCCATGCCTACGATTTACAGTAGCTCCTATGCATATTTACTCAGAAGTAAGTCCCACTGAGTTCAGTGGAGCTTACTCCCAAGAAAATGTGTATGCAATTTCAGTCTTAAAGTAATAACAGCATACACACTGGGGAACCCTGATTTCCCTGCCACCCACTCACTGAGATATACAAATACGTGCTTGCTATTCACACTTCACATGCTTGCGAGAGAAAATGCCAGCGAACAAGATTGTTGCATAAAGAAAGAAGCAGCTTTGGCACAATTCCTCATGCACGATGAGATTCACTGTACTTTCAGAGACAAAGAAAGCTTAATACATTCAAAAATATTTTGAGGCAATCACTTAATACAAGACTTGGAATTAATAATGTCCTACATATTTTGTAAACAATCCTGTTTTTTCAGCTAATCATAAATTGAGGTTTCATTGTAACTTGGTAATTGAATTCTCTTTTAAAACAGAAAAATTGGTAAATGTAATCTGCTTACCCCAGAAGATAGTCTAGCCCAGTGATGGCAAACCTTTTTGAGCCCGAGTGCCCAAACTGCAACACAAAACCAACGTATTTATTTCAAAGTGCCTTAAAGTTGGCAGGAAGGAGGAGGGGGCACTAGCTAATCGTGCCCCGCTCTGTATCAGCGCATGGTTCTTCACCGGGCGCGCAAAGATTTGGGCACGCGCGCTGTGCTTCTGAGCTGTCTGTTCAGTTAGAAGGAGGGCTGGGTGCCTGCTCACTCCGCTTCTGGGGGTGGAGATGTTGGAGTATGCCTGCCTGTGGAGGCCAGCGAGGAATGAGTGGAGAGGAGTTACTATGGAAACCCGACACTGAATGCAGAAGGGGACGGTCTTTTCGCGATCTGGCAACCAATGGCTCGAGTGCCCACAGAGAGGTCTCTGCGTGCCAGCTGTGGCACGCGTGCCATAGGTTCGCCATCACTGGTCTAGCCAGTCTTTATTGATGCCTGAAGACTTCTATAGGCCATGATGTACAGTTTTTCAACCTGAATTTCAAGTTGTTTCAATCCAGTTCACATTGTAGATCTTAACTCTGTATGTTTTTGAACAGTTTATTACAAACATGATGTGTACTTTGCATTGGAGATCTTTCTGGAAGTTGGTAGGCTGGGTGTATTGCTTCCAACTGGTTAGGGTGGAAAAAGTTAGTGAGCAGCTGATGGTTGATTGGCCGCTTTTATATATCACCTTTCTGCCAAAATCCCCAAAGCAATTTACAATTTTCGAAATACTAAATAATAAGCATTACAGAATACAGAAGAGCAATGTTTTTTTTCCAGGATCTGATGGCATGAGATCCTCAGCCTGGGCATCTTCTCCTCTTCCCCTGCACAGGACACACAGGTCCTCAAGTATACCCATGGAAGGTGTGGGAGGGGCTGCCCCAACAGTTCTCTCAGGCTGTTCATGCTTCCTCAGGAACTGATGCCATAAGCTCTTTGTCCTGTGCAAGAAGAAGGCATGGGCAGTAAACAGAACAGACAAGAATTAGAAACTCTGAAGCTAAGGCAAAACTTCAAATGTTATGAGCTTAAATCCATTCTGAATTCACCTTGCTCTCCTTTCCCCTGCAGCCCCCCTCCCAAATCTCTGGTGGGTCCCCTAACCTACTGGAGCAGATTGGGGGGGGGCTGCAGGGCAAACTGGAAAATGCTATTTTTAGGATGCACAAGAGGATAATTATTCCCAGTCAGAATACTTATCAGATATATTCAAGAAAGTATATGTTTGCAGAAACCTTATATATTTTCTCCATTTTTTCCACAAGGCGATCGAAAGAAATAATTGTAGAAACTATGTTTAATTCATGTACTCTGCAGTTTCTAGCATACAATTTCCCCTTTTCTCCTGTATTTCTCTTGAAGTTATCCTGTAATTATGACCTAAAGCTCATAAACTTTCATTTCAGTATTCCCATCATTTTACCTTTGTAGCGTAATTTACATTTTAATATATCAGAGATAGGAGTAGGGAATATACATGAATAATTGCAGATGAAGAATATTAATTCTTCATTCAAAATCTAAAGGACACAGAAGTTATGAAAAATTTCAAGGATGCTGGAATGGCAAGATAATGACAATGGCTTATTTTATTTATATAGAGTGCTGGTGCAGTGCGGAGAAAGTGGTTTAATTCCCCTTTTGGGTAACAAAGTTACATGCTCAGGTCTCATTGATATCAATGTGACTTGTGTATTTCACTTCCTCCAGTTTGCATCCACTGCATGTGTTGTGTACTGCATTAGCTCTCAAATGTATTTCCTGCACTACAATGTCATTAAAAAAAAAAAAAAAAGCCAACTGAATATTCTAGGTTGCAATTTCTTTTTCAAATGCAAATCTTCTCATGCATTTTATTTCATTTATTTAACTATGCATTGTCTGCTATATTCAGGGTTCTTTACATTATTTTTAAAAGATGAATCCTAGGTCAAATATATAACAAAGATGCTATTGCTTTTGTAGAAATATAGAGGGAAAGTTCCAGACATGGAGATCAGCTACAGGCAGTGCGATCCAATGTGGCTGCCTGTAACCCTCCACATTTGGAGGGTTACAGGCATCCTATTGAGGGTGGGAGGAGCATGGCTTAGGTTGCCTCCATGCTTCTCGCACCCTGCGAAAGACAGCCGATTTTGGCCATCTAAGTCTTTCCCACTGACTCATGAGGAGGACTGGCTGAGGCGCTGCAAGTCCAGGATACATCGTATCCTGGCGGAGCCTCACTCCTCCCCTCCCCACCCACCAGAATACTCACCCAATGCCAGCTCTGAGGTTGGTCTTCTGACCTTGGAGCCGCAGCTGGCACAGAAAGAACCATGTCAGCTGTGAGAGCAGAGGGAAGGTGCTCTGAGGTTGGTGTCCCAGCTCCGACTTTGGAGCACTGGGACTCAGACCTCTCCTATGCCATCCAGACAGCATATAGCGGCCATAGGATTGCGTACTGTCTTTTCTTATGTATGATCAGAAAGAACTATCAAGAGAATGGTGTTCTCAGCTGATAATAAGATGTACGGGCTGTCTCAAATGGCGACATTTATCATTGCATTTCCGTATTCATATTTTAAAATTTTAAAATGCCAGAAAATGGCCCCAAACTCACATCTTGCTAATGTTGTGTATAAAATGCATGGACTGTAGATAAGGTCTGTGATCCTAAAAACAGCTTTGGTATGTACTGTGTGTCTGTAAAGAACTGTTCATGCAGTTGGAATTGTTGTTGTAACCATAACTGTTCACACTGATGAAAAGACAGGCTATAGTTTGAACTTAAAAGCAGCTTGCCTCTTTAACACTGAGAGCAGTTGCAGTGAAAAGAAACCTTGAACTGTGCACATGCCCTTACATATATGTAATTATGTCCAACACTTCTGTAATTACAGAGACAAACGTGTGCTGACTTTTTTAATGTGTACTTTTCAAAAAGCATTTTTAAAATGAGTGAATAAATGTAACATCAAAAATGGCCTCAAGACATGATAGGTAAAGAACTAAAATATATAGTCCAGTGTGATCTGGATTGAGGGATTAAGATATTGAGTGGATTCTTTCAAAAGAATCAGTTGATACCAAGCTGTGCTACTGTAACAATGTTCTGATTTAATTGTTGGTTAGGATTAAAGAAGCTGGCTCTACCTGCTTGAGTATATATTTGCAACAAAAAAGATTTGGTGATCACCCAAATTTTCAGATACATTAAGGTTATTTACAGTGCAATCCTATGCATTCTTGCTCAGAAGTAAGTCCCACTTTCTTAGATGGAGCTTCTTTGCAGAAGATAAAGCTGCTGCAGTTGTGTCTTGCTTGTGGGCTTCCTATCGGCATCTGGCTGGCCGCTGTGTGAACCAAATGCTGGGCTAGATAGGCCTTTGCTCTGATCCAGCATGGTGGTTGTTCTGTTCTCCCAGGCAAATATGCATAGAATTGCAACCCTAGTAGTTCAAATGAAGGGCACAATATAAAAATATGTATTGACTCATCTGAAAAAGAACAGTTTGCCATTTGGGTTTTCCCCCCTCCATCCTTTAACTATCTCTTCACAAAACATATTGAAATTGGTTGGAATGAGTAATTCCTTCCATCTGTGTTCAGCCTTGACAACATAATAAGGATGACAATATAGCCCCAGGATTGTTTTATTTTTATTTTTCCTTAATTTCACTTTCACTGCTCTAACAGGATACTTGTGGTGGTTTTTAATGGAGTTGCACCAGTGTCAAATGCAATACCACAGCTGAGACTCAAAATCCTAATGAGGGAGCAATGAGTGAAGAAAATTACATGTCATGGGTCTTCTCTGACCCCCCTCCCCTCTTCCAGATCAATTCCCAACCAAATCCAATTAAAGTAAGAGGTGTATACTGAAATCAGCTATATACTGCAAATGGGTTAGCAGTCTCAAATGCACTGACACTCATATCTGCACACACATCTAGCCCATGGGTGATTCCATTTGTATTTACAGGCCACCGTAGCAGGCTTGTTCTATAGCATTCCCACAGTTGTTTCTCAGAAAATTGTCTTTTATCCTGAAGAGTGCTCCTCTTCCATAACAAACAGCAGCTAGTGCAATTTTGCTCTCATCTTCTCTGGCCCAGTATCCCGGTCACTGGATCCTTCTTGACTTTGTTGTGTATTTGACTGGGTGACAGCATGTATATATAGTCTGATTGAGTACTTGTGAACAAAGCCATTACATCAGATGTTAATGCAGTATTAAAGCTGATTTAACCAGTATTTGGATTCTTGTCTATCTGGAAAACACCTAAAAATTAATTTAGGTGGCACAATAAGTTGTGTTAATGTTGTTATAGATGTTTGCCCATATGCAAAAATTACAAAAATGTGTGAAGAGAGAAGTATCCAATTATCTGCATACCTGGCCGTCATGTAATGGATATACTGCTCTTTGGGGGAGAGGCTTTAACATCAAGTCCCCCCACCCACCAGAGTCTCTCTTAGCTGACCCACCACCAAGATATAAGCCAGGAGCTGCTCCATCTGACCTAACCTCCCCTGCTGTTGGTGTGTGAGTACTGTATAGAATGGCCTTTCCCAGCCTGGTGCCCTCCAGATATTTTGGATTACAACGCCCAACATTCCTGATCATGGGTCATGCTGACTGGGGCTGATGGCAGTTTTGAGTCCAAAGCATCTTGAGAGCACCCGGTTGGGGAAGGCTGGTGTATGGAGAATTTACCATCCATTTACAACACAGAGAAAATACAGCGGTGAAGAAAGACCAGGGACTGATAGGACTTCAGCCCTGCTGGCTGCCATTTGTTTCCCCTACCTGCTGGTGATTTAGCACCACCTTTTTCCTGGTTCGGATTTCTTCCTAAAGTGAACCCAGCCAATCAGAGATCACGTTGAAAGCATGCATGATGATATTAAGACACTATGTAGCCAATCAGATTTGGCCACATTCTGACATAAACTGAGGGCAAATCTTGAGGACAAACTCCAGCATTTCTCTGTTCAATGCAATTATTTCACGCTGAGAGTCCATCTGGTACAATTCCCACCACCAAGCCCGAATTACACTGAGGGCAATGCTTTGGGTAAATCAATTATTTTGTTCCACTTAAAGCAAGTATGGAAAAGTCGCTGAAAGGAGGGTGCTTTTTAATACAAGGGAGGTTCACCCTAAAAAACAAAACAATCCGTGAGGGAGGATCTGTGGCTGTGTGACCCCATCCCACAGGGGGCAATATGTGAACCTCCCTGTTGGTAAATATGTTCACAAAAAACCCTGTGTCTGGACCAACCCTAGGGCTGGCAGGATAACTTGGCAACATAGATATTGGTAAGGTGAAGCTAGACTATTTCAGTAAAGTGTTATGCTAAAGTATGTAGATGAGAGGACTTGGTTATTATAGGAGGGGAGTCTGTTCCAGTACAGGTAGGAGCACAGCAGAAGATAGAGGCCTGTTTCAGGTATAACAAGAAAACACAATTTGTTGTTCTGAGAATTAACCTATACCAGGTTTGGACTTCTGTGCTTCATCTCTCCTTCCCCTCCACTTCTCTACAAGAAGATCAAAAGCTTCTGCCTTCACTTTTGAACTGAATTCACTTCCCTATTAGTCTGGGGAACTGTGGCTTGTTCTGGCTATGGTTAGTTAGAAATGTGAATCAAAATGTGGTTTGATATCCTGGGTTGTTAACTACCCACAGTTAGAACCAACCACAATTCCCCAAGTTCAAAAATGAAAGTGGAAGCTTCTGATCCCTTCCGTTCATAGACAAAGGTGGAAGAGAGGGGAGGGGCAAGCGTGCAAAACCAAGGCTCATGAAAGCTCATTCTCCTAATGCAAACCACAGCTTGTTGTTATGTCTGATTTGGGTCATGGGCATGGGAGTAGGAGGGGAGGCAAGAGCACAGGTTTCGCAGGAATAAGAATTGGCCCCAAGCAGACAGTGACATAGAAGCACATTACATGTAGTAAATAAGTAATTAGGTTGCTCCATTTTGTGGCTACACGAATTTTTGGAGGCTGGTGAGGATCAGTGAACTGGATAGTTTAAAAAGGAAGGGCTATAAAGCTAGAAATTGGTATAGTTGTGTGCCAGGGAGACAAAATTAAGACCTTAGCAGAAGTACTTAAAGCTTGCATAGTTATTGATAATTGAAAAGTAGATGTCAGGACTCAGTTCAATTAATTGATCAAAGTTTCAGAGAGGCTCAGAGTGCTATCATATGCTTGTCTACTTAGAACTAAGTCTCATTAAGTTCAATGGGGCTTACTCCCAGATAAGTGTATATGGGATTGTAACCTCAGTGCAAGTGAGAGAGATTACCTGCTTTTTTCCAGGTGGGAAAATAAAATGTAAATAATGATTTGGAATGAATGAATGATGAATGAGTAAATAAATAAAATGAGAAAATTGAAATGAAAGAATATTGAAGCACAGCATATATAATAATAAAAATAAACAAGGGATGTTATTTTTCATCAGAAATATTGGATTTGTACAGATACAAATTTATGCAAATTTAATTGATTAATTAATAAACTAACATTCAGATGATTAATGGACTAATATTTCTTTAATAGAGTCAGCTCTAATGTATGCCATTTATTATGAGTCACAATTGGGTTAGCTGTAGTTTGTTTAAATCATTGCAGTATGATTAGTCCATAGCAGGAAATCTTTTGCCTTCCTAGCCATTTTAGAGTTTGTATAGCAACTCTTTTTGTTTAGAAAGTTGAATGGAAAGAAACAAATCTGATGCCACTAAGTTCATACAAAGCATGTGGGGCAAAATTGGGCTATAGCAGAAAGGTTTTTCATTGATTCTTGACAACCTGTTCATGGGAGGACTTTTTTTCCCCCTCTGACCACAAATACGTATTTTTCAGTGTTCCAAGTTTTCCAGAAAGCCTTTTCACCTTCTGAAATATACACTGCTAATATTCATCATAAGAACTTTTTAAAAAGAGGCAAGAAGAAAAGCTATCTTTCCTTTTTAAACTTCAGCATCAGGACACATAGTAAGTAAAAAGTTAATTGCTGTAGGACAAATGAGAGTTAAAACCATTATCCCTTGGAAACAATTTCTGAGAGGAAGAACAAAAATTGTTTCTCCCCAGAGTTACCATGGTTACTGAAATAGGAACAAGAAGGAATACCCCATGAGGCATTTTGAGAAGACATATGTGTTCATCATTGTAGTCAAACCGATTGTTCTATAAATTAAATAGTTAGTTCCACTTGGAATGAAAGCCAGGTGGCCTTTAGCCCTCAAGTTAGTGTGGCCCATAACACAGATATTCTTCAGGAAATGGATTTGATGGATCTGACTGAGGTCTTTGCTGGTTAAGTTCCAACTAACTGTGCACTTTCAGGAGAATGTTTTAATACCTTCCAATACACGCTATTTTTAAAACAACAACAAACACAAACCTTTAGTTGATCAAAGATGGAAGAAAAGCCAAGAACAAAATAAACTTTGACCTCCACCCCAGCCATACTTTCTATGTATAGATAACTTATATCTTTCTAAACCAAAGCCTATTTTTGACCCTGCCAATGCTCCCCTGTAGTGTAAGATAGGTTGTGTTTCCACCTGGCTGCACCAGGAATGGTGTATATGTTGATCTGTGACAAAGAGGCAGGCAGGAACCAGTTACAGCTCCAGTCTCTCATCTCTTGGAGAGTGGGAGGTGATGGCAAGGACAGGTTTTTCCATCTCCGGCACAAGTGATGTACAATAATATAAATATGCTTCATGCATTACTCATGTTAAGGGCCGCAGGGCCCCATCCCCAATGACACATGGTTCCTCCCACCCACCCAGACACATATTTGCATGGTCATCTGAGGCAGGAAAACCTTCACACTTAGACCTCTATGCATGGAGGCTTTCCTAGGTTCTGGAACCCAGGGAAGCAGTTGTATGTAGAGGTGCATGTGTGAACACTTCCTGGCTTCACACAACCACATGAATGTAGGGATGCTGGGGCAGGGAGAAACTGTGTCGGGGATGGGGCTGTAGGCGTGGGCCTGTAATAAGTTTTTCTCTTAAATAATGTTCTCGTTGTATTCTTAGGTGTTGTTCTTCCTTTTTGTTCCCTGTATTTTTAACTTCATTTCAAAATAAAATTCCATGTAAAAGAGTGGCAAAATGAAATTTATTCCTGCAGCAAATTGATATGAGTGTAGGTAATATTTCTATTAGCATCCAAGTCTCTTGGGTATCCGATTTAAGCTTTAGAAGCTTACACTGCAGTGATGGGCATACTTGAAAGCAAATCCTCTTGAGACTTATTTCTAAATAAATGTGTTTAGGGCTGCAGTAGGTCTAGAATAGCATAACTAAAGTTAATTGGAATGCTCTAGAGTAAGTGGGCTTGGTACTGGAACTTAGGTAACTGCCTTTACTCTGACTAGTACTCTGTCATAGCACATTATCTAATAGTCCAGTTACAGGTAATGGAATATACTTCCACATAATGTAGAGATAATATACCTTACAGCATTTAACAAACTCCCTTTTCAGTGCTGTATGAATGTGACTGTTATGGGATTCATTACGACTGAAGGCTCATTCACACAGCTGTTTCAGCCCATGACATCCACAGGCTTTAATCAAGTTTTAATTGTATTGCCATGGGCTGAAACATCATGTGAAACCTGCTATGTTCTGTACTGATCCCAGGTTGTCCTTTTGTGTGTGTTTCCCTCCCTGCTGTTCCCTTACTTCCACTGATCCTGTTAGAGCAGTGTTCTCCAACCTTGGGTCCCCAGATGTTTTTGGCCTACAACTCCCAGCATGCCCCAGCCAGCGTTGGAGAACACTGTGTTAGAGGAAAGAATACCATTTTGTATGTTGCATAGTAGGTATGGGAGGGGCAGTGGGAGCCAATGAGCCACAGAGAAGGAGAAGCTGTGACTGCCTCCTCTTTGTGGGTGCATCTGATAATCCTGTCCACTCCTGTGAGAAAATGTTATGGAAACCTTGAGTTAGACTGTCCTAGAGATTTTGCTGGACAGACATGTTTATGGTCTGTCTTGTATAATGAAGGATATTTCATTGTGACTGCCTGTTTCTGTCACGGTCCCTATGAATTTGGTAGAGTAACTGGAATCTCCTTTTAACCCTACATCAACAGATGGGGTCAAATGTATCACAACAGCACTGAAAAAAATGTTATAGAACATTTGTGTCAGTCTTCTACAACTCCAGAGCTCCCAGTATCCCAGCCACCTGCCTACTAATTAAACATATCTTCTAAGAATGGCATGGGGAATGTCACTGTTTGATGATATTGCATAGTTCCCAGTGACACCGTTTGGGAAAAAATATATCTGCCCCGATGGGTTATGGGGGCAACCATTAACAAAAAAAAGAGGCAAAAACCAAGCAAAAAAGAGTTTTATGAGAGTGGTAATAATAAATTAGTATATACATTTCATTTTAGAATTTGTAAAACAGTAATCCCTTCTATTTTAAAAAAAATAATCGCAAACAATGTAAGCATTATTCCACTGAATATTAAAAAAAAAAAACATCCAAAAAAGTAACTTAAATAAAACAACAACAACAACAACAACAACAACAGGTAATCACTTGATTCAAAACATAGAAAAAGCACATTGTATTTTGGGAAGCATGGAATTTGTTTTGCAATAGTTAATAATTGGGGTCTAATTTATTATAAAATTGTCCTGTTGCTATCTTTCCCCCCTCAAATAATGTATTAATTTGGCATAAGAACAAAAACCGCCCCACATTTTTTCCATCCATTCACTCATTGTAGGTTTCGTGGAACAATTTTGTCTGGTGAGCCAGAGGGATGGTGATGTCCTACCCATACTGAGGCCTGCCTCACCAAAATGTATTGCATGTGATGTGCAAGTGTGTAGGGTCCATTGTTTGTAGGCCTGATAATCCACGATCATCCTTCAAAATACGGGGTTAAGATTGTGGATTATTGGATTTACCTGCATTGCACTCTCTTACTGTGCTGAATTTATGAAGGTAAGATGAGCATGGGATAGGACAGGTAGTTTGGTGAGATTCAAACTTTGGGCTAGTGCAGGGGGGTTATGATGCCTCACTTTGGTTCTATTCTATCCAGTTGGCGAACATGCAGCTATAAATGAATGCACATTGCTTGGCGATTATTCGGGATTTCAGGCTCACATTTCTGCATCATGATGACATCCCATTGCCTTCCCTCCAGGCACAACTAGTTATCTACCGTAATTATTATTTTCCAAGATGAAAGAGATTTAATGAGAAGTATGGATTTGCTTTGGGCTCCTCCCTCCTCAAATGTGTGATTGTGCATAGCCTGTTTGACTATTATGTGCTATGGTTGCAAGTTCTGTAATATTTGTTGTTATTTGTTCAGGTTATTCACAGCTCATAATTATTACACTGTTATACTTATGGAGTATTATAATTATGTTATATTTATGTTAATGGCACAATATGTTTTATAATTTAAAAACTGTGGGGTCATTTAGACCCCCACACTGTTTCTGTAGGTGTTTTTAGTTTATGTATTTTATATTTTCTGTTGTTCCCCGCCTCGATCTAGATGGAGAGGCGGGTAATAAATAAAATATGATGATGATGATGATGATGATGATGATGATGATGATGATGATGATGATGATGTACTTTATATTGTGGGGTATTGTTGACCCCAATGGAAAGTTCTTAATGCAAGGGTTTTTTTTAACTTGCAGATGGTGTCGTGCTTAATACCTTCCCCTAGATATTTCATTTTTATGTCTTTCTTGGGGTAGATTTGACACCAAAACTGGATTGATGTAGTAAGATTTTCTATCAAAGGAAAGTTAATGTTCCACTTGCAATTGCATTATAGCAATTTGTGTTATATATACAATATGAATGCTCATAAAATGAACTTTGGAAATCCTTGATATCTGTTCCCATGCATAAGTCAATTCTTTGGATTAATGAACTTTTCTCTTCAAATAACAGAAGAGTACAGATTACAGTAGAGTTGAACATAAGAAATTGCTACGTTGGGATTAAAAGCTTTGAAATGTTATAATTTGTACCAATACTTCTCAATAGCTTGATTTTCTTTCTTTTTAAAATGCTTTTTGGACCACCATTTGTACATTATATGTTACATAATATACCTATATTTTTGGCATTAGCCTAGGCCTAGTCAATTAGTCCTAATTTGCTCTGCAGCTTTCAGAACTGCATTTTGAACACAGTTCTAATTATTTGCTGAGATTTAAATCCCTGTGGAGAAGGTTATTACAAATTACGAAAGTCATGATCAAAGAGACTAAAATTATAAGGTGATTCTAGTATGATGCTAAAAAATTTAGACTTGGAATGCTCCAGATCTGGGGATTTAAGCAATATATTTGTGGTACAGGCAAGTGCAGTATGTGTTTAAACAAAGCCTTGCATATACCTATGTACTTTTTCATTCTGATGCCATTCTCCTCCCCGAGAACTTATACCTTTTCTTTTGTTATTTGATTCTTCTCTGCATGTACCCATGAGCCTTGCTCTGTAGAAGCTGACAGGATGGTAAAGCTGTTGGAGGCTCCACTATAGCAGTGCTGTAATAACAGAGACTAATGATCCAACTGAGTCTATTGATTCAGACACAAGGTCACTCAGCTTTGCTCTTTCTTAAAGACACCAACTTTGTCTTGGCTAAATATATAGTAGGTGGTGCATTGAAGAAGATCTGAGGATATACCTACATCATTTGGAAGAGGTATATTCCTTTACTTTTAATTTGCCAGAGACAATCCCATTGCATGTTTGTAAGAAATATGTCTCAAAATGTTATATACAAAAGGAAAGGCTATGCATGTTTGTGTGAGAGAAGGGCTGCTAGATTCATAGATTCATAGATTGTAGAGTTGGAAGGGGCCTACAAGGCCATCGAGTCCAACCCCCTCCTCAGTGCAGGAAACTATAGGAGGGGTCTCCCATCCAAGTAATAACCAGGCCTGACCCTGCTTAGCTTTCCACACTCAGACAAGCTGAGCCAGCGTGATGTCCAATAAATATTTTGCTGGGTTTGCCGATTTCTTCCATGCTGAAATCACTTTTCTATGAATACATTCAGTTCGTACGATGCCTTTTCTTTCATTTTAGTAGCTGGGAACAAACATGCTGTTAATACAAATGACCATATATCTGTATACATCTCACCAAACTACCTTGCTTGTCCTGGTGGATCACCTGCATGAGGAGATGGAAAGGGGAATACTACCTTATTGATTCTCCTGAATCACTCAGCAACTTTCAGTACTATCGACCATGGTATGCTTCTGAGCTGTCTGACTGGGATGGGTATATGTGATCCTGCATTTCAGTCGTTCCATTCTTATTTGGAAGGCCAGACCCAGAAAGTGGTGCAGGGAGGAGACTGCTGTTCTAACCCATAGCCTTTGACCTGTGGGGTTACCAAACGGTTCTGTCCTTTCTCCAATGCTTTTTAATATCTACATGAAACTGCTGGAAGAGGTTTGGTCTGAAATATCATTAGTATGCAGCTGACACAGAGCTCAACCTCTCGCTCTCATCTCCTGATCTCAGGGAAGCAGTGGAAGTGATAAACCAATGTCTGGAGTCATTTGAGGAGTGGATGGGGGTTAACAAGCTGAAACTAATCCAGACAAGAGAGGTATTTAGAAGAACTGGGAAGGGTGTATTGGAGGAGGTGTTGCTCTGTACATCAAAGAGGGCATAGTGTCTAGCAGACTTGAAAACCTAAAAGGGACAGACTCTTCCACAGAAGCACTGTGGGTGACAATACCTGGCTCCAAAACTAATTTAGTACTAGGAACATACTGTCCCCCAGACCAGAATGCACAGAGTGATCTTGAGATGGAAAACGAAATCGGGGAGGCCTCCAAACGAGGAAGTGTTGTAATAATGGGTGACTTCAATTACCGCCACATTGACTGGACAAATGCATGTTCCAGTCATGACAAAGAGGCTAAATTTCTCAATGTCCTAAATGACTGTGCTCATGGAACCGACCAGAGGGGAGGCAACCCTGGATTTAATCCTAAGTGGTGTTGCCCAGGACCTAGTACAAGATGTAAATGTTGAACCAATTGGAAATAGTGACCACAACATTATCAGATATATATTTAAATGGAAGATTCCTAAAGAAGTCTTAACACAGTTACATTTGACTTCAAAAGAGGAAGCTTCTCTAAAATGAGGAAATTGGTAAAAAGGGGGAGTCAAGAGGGTTAAATCCCTTCAAAATGCTTGGAGATTACTCAAAACCACAATAACAGAAGCTCAGATAGAATGTATACCATGGGTAAGAAAAGGTAGTACCAAGTCCAAGAGGTCACCAGCATGGTTAATGAGCAGTGTCAAGGAAGCTATTAGAGAAAAGAAGGCTTCCTTCAGAAAATGGAAGTCTTGCCCAAATGAGGAAAACAAAAGGGAGCACAAGCTTGCGCAAATGAGATACAAACAGACAATAAGAGATGCAAAAAAATGCATTTTGAGGAGCATATTGCTGACAACATCAAGGCCAACAATAAAGAATTCTTTAAATATATCAGAAGCAGGAAACCAGCTAGGAAGGCAGTTGGACCACTGGATGATAATGGACTTAAAGGAGTACTAAAGGAGGATGAGGTCGTGGAGAAGCTCAATTAATTCTTTTCATCTGTCCTCACTGCAGAAAATACAGGACAGATGCCTGTGCCTGAATTGATGTTTTCAGGTAGGGAGTCTGAGGAATTGAGGCAAATAGTGATGACAATAGATGAAGTTCTCAACCTTATTGACAAACTGAAAGTCAATAATTGACCGGGCCCAGATGGTATCCATCCTAGAGTTCTTAAAGAACTCAAATATGAAATTCCTGATCTTCTAAGAAAAATATGTAACATGTCCCTAAGATCAGCATCTGTTCCAGAGGACTGGAGAATGGCCAATGTAACACCAATTTTTAAAAAAATATCCAGGGTGGATCTGGGGAATTACAAGCTGGTTAGCTTAAAGTCTGTTCCAGATAAATTGGTTGAAAGCATTATTAAAGATAAAATCAGTAACCATATAGAAGAACAAGCCCTGCTGAGAAAGAATCAACATGGCTTCCACAAAGGTAAGTCCTGTCTCACTAACCTTTTACAGTTCTTTGAGTGTGTCAATAAACATGTGGACAGGGGTGTTCCGGTAGACATTGTTTACTTGGACTTTCAAAAGGCTTTTGACAAAGTCCCTCACCACTCCTGAGCAAACTTAGCATTATGGAATAAGAGGGGAGGTCCTCTTATGGATCAGTAACTGGTTAAAGAACAGAAAGTAGAGAGTAGGAATCAATGGAATATTCTCCCAATGGAGGGATGTAGACAGTGGGCTCCCACAGGGATCTGTATTGGGACCAATGCTTTCAAATTATTCATAAATGGTCTGGAATCAGGAGTGAGCAGTGAAGTGGCCAAGTTTGTTGACGACACCAAATTACTTTGGGTGGTGAAAACAAAAAGGGATTGTGAGGAGCTCCAAAAGGATCTCTCTAAACTGGGAGAATGGGCATCAAAATGGCAAATGCATGTAAGCAAGTGTAAAGTAATGCACGTTGGGGCATTTCTTAGAGAAGGCAGAATGGTATTCAGTCATCCAGCTTTAGTTACCTCCAGACTGGATTGTTATAATGCACTCTATATGAGACTGCCTTTGAAGACAGTCTAGAAGCTTCAGTTGGTCCAAAATACGGCTTTTGTCTGACACTCACAGATCAGAGTATATACCTCCAAGCTTACACCAGCTCCATTAGCTTCCTATTTGCTTCCAGGCTCAATTCCAAGTACAGTAATACCTTGGATTGCAAGTAACTTGGTCTGAGAGCAGTTTGCAAGACAAGCAAAAGATTTAAATTTTTTTTGTACTTGATAAACAAGCAAGGTCTTGCAAGAAAAGTCGTAGGGATGTAACCGCTCACCTCGAGCGGGCGTAGCGGGCCGAAATCGGCCCTGCTCGCACCCGCCAGAGACTCGCTTTAATATAAGAGTGTTTTGGATTACAAGCACGGTTCCGGAACAAATTATGCTTGCAATCCAAGGTATTACTGTACTGGTTTTAGCCTTTATAGCCCTAAGTGGCTTAGGACCAGGTTGTGAGAGCTGGACTGACCCAGGTTCAAAAGCTTACCTAGCCAGTGACCCTCAGTCCCAGTCACGCAGGCGGAAGGAGGAGATAACAGCAGTTAATAAAGATTAAAGAGTTTATTTGTAAGACCCAGTTACATGGGATTAAGGCAAGCAATGCATCTCTTACTCACTACATGATTGCAGATACAAGTCCAAGACCCCGGTGGTAAGGCTGAGATGAAGTGAAGTGACTGACTGAAGTAGAAGTCCAGAACAAGAGACAGAAGCCAGGAAGTCAAGACAAATCGAGTGAAGCTGTCAAAAAGTGTGTCAGTCTTTATACCCCTAGACCCTGTACCTTTAAATAGGATATTACTCACCAGTTGTATAACCTCTTCATCACAACATGTTTACCCCAAATCTGTCCCAAGGTGATATGAGTCATAAACCTTGAGACTCTGTCTGGTGACTGAAGACCTTTTGTACTTCACCTCAAGAGACAACCTCCATGTCAGGTGATAATCCTGATGTCAGGTGGTAATCTCGTTCTGCCTATGCAAAACCTAACATAGGTTACCTTAGGGACTGTTTGCTCCCATGTAGGCATGCCTGTGAATTAAGACCATGTTAGAGACCTTGCTCTCTGTGCCATCCTGGGAGATTTGACACGTGAGTGCAAGAGACAGGGAATTTTCTGTGATGTGCCTCTGGAATGCTCTCCAAACTGAAATTAATTAGCCTCTTGCTTGTGTCTCTTTTTCAACAGAAATAAAAGACACTTTACTTTTAGTAGCCTGGTTCATACATAATGCTAACCCATGGTTTATTTAACCCAGTGCTTCTCAAATATGCCCCCCCTAGGAAGAAGAAAACATTTCGCGCCCCCCGCGCGACTGTAAATAGTATCATTTGTCTATAAAATTGTTATAAGTACACCTCTGCATAACACTGTATCCTTATTAACGTATAAGAGAATAAAAAAAAGAAAGAAATGTGGATCAATTTACAACAAAGAATAGCTTTATTAACTGTAGCAGAAAAGATTTAAAGGAGCACAGGATTTAAAGGAACACAATATTAAAAAAAACTTTTAACTGAGGTCAAACGAGCCCCCCTTTACGGAGCCTCGCGCCCCCCCTGGGGGGCCCGCCCCACTATTTGAGAAGCACTGATTTAACCCATTGTTTGTTGCCCTAACCAGGGTTTGTCTGGCAGTCAATCAAACCATGGTTTGATTTCTCAATCCCTTGGTTGTTTGTTTCCCTCCGGCTTCATCCACTCCCTCCCTGCATCCCAACAGGCTATAGAGGCGGGGGGCAAGAGTGGGAAATAAAATCCAGCCACTTTACATGCTGGTACTACAGCACTGCAAAGGCATTTGGGAATCCAATCATGGATTATCTTTCTGGGTTGCCTGTGGTTAACAAGCAATGGTTTGTTTGCACAGCTGCATTCACACTTTATGACAACCCAGAATTGAGCAACCCATACCATGGGTTAGTGCAGTGTTGGCGAACCTTTTTGAGCCCGAGTGCCCAAACTGCAACACAAAACCAACTTATTTATTTCAAAGTGCCAACACTGCAATTAAACCTGAATACCGAGGTTTTCATTTTAGAAAAACAACTCATACAGTTGTCCGAACTAATTAACATCTTTTGTCTTAAAAGAAAAACACAACAACAGAGCTTTCAATGATACAAACAGTTTTTTGTTGGAAAAAAAATCAACTCAAAAATTATTATAGTACTACATTGTACACATAGCCTGAAGGGAATTTATACAAACTTTTTAAATAATTAGGCACATGTATTTTTGGATAAGGGATTCTCAACTTGTAATATGATTATATGCCAGACTGAAATTGTATGGGGCAAGCTTTACCCCGGGTCCTTTTCCTGCTTCTACAGGTGTCGGATTAGTAAAAGTAAAAGTCAACCTGTACTAGGATGAGCAAGATAAACAAGAAAACTAAATGTGCTTAACACATTTTAAACACTTTGTCTTGGACTGCAAACACTGCATTAGGTAAAAGTTTGCATTGGGCATGCTTTTGCACAATTAATGTGATTTTTGCTATTGCATGCATGCTGATAATTTGTCAAACCTTGGCTCATGCTCCTTTAGTTTGAGAGCAACACATGCAGCACTCAGGTCAACTGTTAGGGCTTTACATCCAAGCCATGCTCTGTGTATCATTCTTCAAAATCTTTTAAATGTGATAACAATGTAGAAAAGAATTCTGTAACAGGAATTCTAGAATAAAATCATTCTGTTCCACACTGTGAGAAAGAACAAAATCATTAATGTTTTGCAGAAGGGGACAGTCTTTTCGTGATCTGGTGACCAATGGCTCGAGTGCCCACAGAGAGGTCCCTGTGTGCCAGCTGTGGCACCCGTGCCATAGGTTCACCATCACTGGGTTAGTGTTACATGCGAACCCGTGTGACAAGAAAGAAAGGGGCCGGGAGAAATCTAGTTTGAAAGGTACACAAAAATGAAAATTTTACTGGCCCAACACATTTCAAAATGCACTTCTTCAGAGGCATTACAGAGGCATTGTAAGAAGAAAATACATTTTGTATAACATAATACTATCAAAACAATTATACAGTAAAATTATAAGGGTGAAACTAATTTCATTAAAATAACAATAAAGAGGGACTACCAGATATATAATACCTCATTTCATTGCTGCCAGTTCTAGCATCTTTTATCCTTGCTGCTGTTAGGTTTTTCTGTTTTGTTTTAAACTCTTGGTTGTATTATGTTCTCCATTACTGCTCTTAGAAATTGGTTGTTCTATATGATTACTTTGCATGCCATTCTGGATACTTTTAGTAGAAGAGTGGGATATTATTGTTGTAGTAGCAACAGTAGTTGTTAATGGTATTCCCACTGAGTGTGACTAAGAAGTGGGTCGGCCAGAGCCAGGGCTATGCAGATGTACAGATAGCTGCCTATCCTGTCAAAGGGTAAAGGAGCTAATTGTGGACGGGAGAAAATATGATGCTGAATCCTTTTCTCCCTCGCCTGTGCCTGACACTTTTATCAGCATAAAAGAAATGGATGTGCAACACATGTGTTTTTGTTTTTATTACCAGATAGCAACATTCCAAATATGTGGGAGTGGCACAATACAGACTTGTCAATCCTGTCCTTGTTTCCCCCATAGGAAATGCAACATGTCTATTAAAAGTGTGAGACATAGTTAACCTTCCTAAGAATCTTTGCTTTCCAGCTCTGTACTTGGGTGGTTTATGCCCATGCCACGTTCAAGAGATTAGGAATGCAGCTCTGCCTTCAGCTAAGTCAGCCCACACACCTTAGCCCTTCTAAGGCATCTGCTGATCTGCCCTTCTCCAATGGCCTTTGCCTTGCATGCAAATAATTTAAGCATTGGATTTTGCCTTTAAATTACTGTCATCTCTCAGGAGCATGCTGAGCTATGTGCTGGCATGAGATCTGACAGCGGCACTAGGGATGTGTGTGCTGTCTGGCCACACAGAAGGTGGAGGCATACACACTGATTGATAACAGCATGTGCAGATGTGATAAACATAAGGAGGCCCATGCTCCTTTTGGGAGAGTTGAACAGCAACAGAAATGAGGAAACGGAGCTCCCCAGGAGGCTCATGCTCAATGTACAGTGGGAATCGTGAATCTTTTCAGATTGCAGGGAACGATTTATCATGAGGACTATTATGTGGGGTAAGGCATTGCTGTAATTGAACTCCACCAAGCTATTTTCTACTTTATCACGGCATATTAATAATGCAGTGATAATAATAGAAGTACAGATTTAAAAAATAACTAGATAGGGAAGATAAACAACCATTTTGAAACTCAGGGGAACTGAGATTGCTTTAAATGAATCAGGACAGTATAGGGGAAATGTTTCTAGATTCTCCCTCACCTAATAATTTCTTTGCATTTAGTAAAAAAACAACACCTTTTCTCTCTCTAAGTATGGCATTTTAGTGTACTTTTATAGGATAACAGACATATTAGTTTGTTTGGGGGTAGGTTTCTGCTGTATTGGGCAAATATATTTGTGTATTTGACGTAGTCAATTGGTTTAACCAGTTTTCCATCGTCATATGCTTTAGGTGTGCTGCCCCCATACAACCACCCCAACCCTGGCAGCCTCTCCTCCCCTACAGTTTATTTTGCCTGCAGGATAACGGGCCATTCAGGCTGCCCATCTCACAGTGTCTGCCTTGTCTCTAGGTACTTGCAACCAGGTTTATTGCACTCAGTGAGTGGAAGATAACAGTAATGTTATAAGAACACAAGAAGAGCCCTTCTGGATCAGACTGGAGACCCATCTACTTCCCACAGTGGCCCACAAGATACCTATAACAACCCCACAAGCAGGACATGAGTGCAATAACACCCCACCACTCATGTTCCACAACACTAGTATTCAGAGGCATACTGCTTCCGATACTAGAGGTAATATACAGCCATTCTAACTAGTAGCCATTGCTAGCCTTACCTTCTGGGTGTACTCTGTGACTGCCTTCTATACTTGAACAATCTGTGACTCTTGAAATGTAGTGTGCTCCATAGTGGCACAAGATTAGACCTCAAAAGACACAAGACCTCACCATTTACCTCTTTTAGTTTTAGTGATCTAGTCAATTTTGTGATTCTTACAGAATGTTTTATTCATGTACAGCAATATTGCTATTAATTTGTGTGATATCAGTTCACCCTATTTATCTTTGAGCAGCAAAATACAAAAAGGGGGAGGGGAGGGTGAAATCCTATCCTCACTTACCTAGGAGTATATCTTATTGAACTCAATGGAGCTTACTTCTGAGTAGATATGTCTAGAATTGCACTGTAAGTTCACATGTTCAGCATAATGATAGACATAACTTGATAGGTCATAGCCAGCCAGCGACAGATCCAGCGTGGGTGGCATTGTTCAGCAATTGCCTAACATAAAAGGCAACAATCATGTGATAACGATGGTTATCAATTTGGGCCATTTGGTTTTGAAAGAGAGAATTGCTGTTGTCATATAAACAGCCAAATGTTTTGTCCACTGATGCATAATTATAAGAAATTAACTCAGTACAGTGTTAACAGATAGTTGAAGATTTTTTGCATCTTGAGTTGGCATTATAGGTAAATAAAAACAACAAAGTAGGGTGGGGGATGTGCTTGTGGGGGTTTCTGCCTCAGGTGCCAAAATAACGTGGCCAGCCTTGGGTATCTTCAGCATCTTGTTCACTTGCGGGTCAGGGCACCATTTGCGTTTCCATCTCAGGCAGCAAAATAGCTTGGGCCAGCTCTCCACGTAACTGAAATAACGGTGTGTTCTTTCCGTGTATTCTATTTCGCCTAAGCTCCCTGGGGGCAGGACCTGGCCTATTCCAATCTGTACAATGCTATGCACAGCTGTGATGGCTCTGTATAAATAATAACAATAAATTTGTTCAACTTTAAGTAGCTAAAAGACTCTGTGGTTTCTGTTACAACTGACCAAAACGGCTACCCCTCTAGAAATAGGCTGCACTTTCATAGATTTCATAGATCATAGAGTTGGAAGGAGCCTACAAGGCTATCGAGTCCAACCCCCTGCTCAATGCAGGAAACTAGAGGAGGGGTCTCCCATCCATTTGCCAATATCTTAATGCGCCCCCATCTGAGTTATGCTGGCTATCTGAGAGAAAGAAGTTGATTGGTTTGGAAGTTTAATGCAAAAATACAGCTGAAAAACTTAAATACACTGATTTCACTAATGCCTTGCTGAAAAATGCCTCCAGTTGTGAGAATGCCAGAATGGGAGTTCAATCTGTAAATCAGACTCTCCCTCTTTTATGTTTAGCAGTCAAAAGAGCTTTTCCCTTATTATTTAAAGGCATAATTTACTTAGCAAAATAACACATTGTGATCATCCAGTGCTACAGAAATACCCTTTGTATAAATCGTTTTAAAGGCTCAAGGTCTGTACCAGCAATTCAGTAGGTTAAATGGGAGGAGAAAGCAAATACTAATTTTGTCTGCAAAGCAAGAGGAGATAAAGTTAATAGCTCAAATTCAAGCCTGAACAGCGGAACTGTTTGTGGGGATTTTTTCCCCCTGTGTCAGAAAAGATGGAATTTTCCTAGAACAGCCTGGGGTGTGTGACAGCCGGGCTATACTGCAACCATGTCTTCCACCAGTCTATGCAGTTCTGGACACAATAATGTCTCCATTTTATTTAATTGGTCAATATGTACAGCAGGGGTTCTGAAACTTTCTGCCTCAGGGTCCACTTGAGAAGGCTGAAAATTACTGTGGCCCACCAGTCACAAAATGGCAGTGCAGGGGCAGAGCCAGTCACAAATTCAATGTGGTGGCGGATGGAGGCAGAGTTAGCACCATCAGCTGGCAAACAGGAGTTCTCTGGCAGCAAATAGCTGGTTTGCTCTAATGATACCTTGTTGGGTTTAGAAATTTTGAATGAATCAGTCAGACAGATGACACTTGCTGCTTAAGGCATGTGAGATTTATTTGTTTTCTTCCTTTGGAAAGAAGGTTCTAATAATGTAGGGTTGTATCCAGTGGTTGTGTGAGTGGAAGGCAACTTGTACAACCAATCTTTCTCTTTCCTCCCTCCTGCAGCCCCCTGTGTGCCCCCCAAAAACCCTCTCCAGAGAGTCAGGGGGTCTTCCTGAACAGTGTGAGCACATGGTGGAACTGCATTGGTAAGGGGGACATCACCCGAAATGGGGTGGAGGAACCTTGGATGAATGTAACTCTGTTGGAGCAAGATTCCTCCACCTGGTTTTAAGTGATTCGTCCCCTGCCACTGAAGTACCACACTGCACAGCCCCTGCTGTGCAGGAGGGTCACCCAGAGGTATGGAGCAGAAAGACTGTGCAAACTGCCTTCTGCTCACGCAACCATTGGCTATAACCCACAATCTTTTAAATAATGTGTTCACCATAGGGTGGCAATGTGTCCTCTTTTACAGAGGACAGTCTTCTATTTGAAGGGCTGCCAGAGGGCCCTCCTCTATTTGAAGGTGTCCTGTATTAGACGGGCTGACCAGTCCAAGTCCCATTTAAAGATGAAGAACCGTAAGAACTGTTCCCATCAGCAGCTAACATCTGAACAGCTAACACCTGAACAGTGGACTGAACTATCAAGCACACTGGTCACCTGGTCACAGTTTCCCACACTATGTTGAGATGTCCTGTGTTAAATTTGGATCTATAGATATAAATTACCATCAACAAATTTTTATGCAAATCACTGTCCTCTTTTGTCCTCTTTTTTCGTGATGCATTTCCTCTTTTTTGGCAATTCATAAGCGGCCACCCTAGTTCACCAGAGAATTTAGGAGTGCCCAGTCCCATACCACATGCAGGAAGGGAGTGCTGGATTCTGATAGATACAGGAATTTGATGTCCTGACCATCAGGGAATGTTACCCCATCAAAATTGTTTAGTTGTGGCCAACCCAATGAATTCTGACCAAAAAAAGTTGTTTAGGTGTGCCCAGCTTCATACCCAGCTTATGTAAAAGGATAAAGCATTCTGATAAATTTAGGAATTTGGTGGCTTGACCATCAGATTACTCCACGGCAATTGTTTAATCGTACCTACCCTAATGAATTCAAACCAAAAAAGAAACATGATGGCCAGAAAATCAGAAAAGGTTGCCCTGGTATTGAAATATGGCAGGGTACAGAAAAATGTTGTTCATGGACCATCTGAAAACGTTACTATTGAAGAAATCTGATGGGGTAAAGAAAAATTATGTTACATACTCCAGCCTTGTGTCTACACAAGGAAAAACATGCATCTTTTCATGGGGGACATACACTTCTTCTTCCCCTTTGATCAACCAGTTTTTAAGACTGACCAGAATAGCCCGTTCATTAGAATTTCCTTATATGAAACATCTTAAGGAAATACCAGTTGCCCGTATTACTATATCTCTTCTCCTTCACGTAGTGAGACCACAGAGTAGTCAACAACAGCATGTGATCCAGTAGACAAGGTGTACTTCACCTTTCAAAGACTCCCTCACCAAAAGCTCCTGAGTAAATGTAAAGACCAGAACTGTACACAGTATTCTAGTGTGGTCACATCATAGATTTGTAAGGGCATCATACACATTTTCTAGCTCTGAAATATCCCATCTGATATGCAGTGACCAGAACTCTACACAATTATGGCTTCCTGAAAAGGGGACAAATTACTGCCTCCTTAAGAAACAATGGAACATAGCTCCAGAGATGCCTTTATTATTCTTGCAGTGGAATGCACCACCAATTTAACAAAGGAGATTTTTAATTTAAATGTATGCATGCAGATTTTAATTAGCAGTGGTTGTTTGAGGACTCCCCCTCAAATTCATATCAGTTTTAAGTGTAACGATCTGAGGCCATAAGAATATAAGACCATAATAATTATTCATTGCCATGTTGATGAAGCTAATGGATTCACCTTCTGCAACTGTTTCCCCTCTTGTTGAGATGTTGTGCAAACGTATTATGCTGAATTGTGTCAATACTACTAGAACACACTGACTGGGTTCGCACGACATGGCAACCCATCATGGGTGACAAGCCACGGTGGGTTGTCATGTCATGTGAACCTGGACCATTTCCCGCAGGGTGGCTTGTTCATGGGCAACAAGCCATCCTGACAACCCATGGCTTGTTTTCGGGGTTGTTGTACCCATGATGGGTTGTCATGTTGTCCAAACCAGGGTGACCAGCCCCATTGTGGCTAGCAAGCTGCTTGGCAAGAGTGGCAAAAACCTCTTGCATCTTTTGCCAAGCCCCCCATCCTCCCGGGCCACAGTCAGTGCCAGCCACCCCACTGATGCCCAAGCAGCATGGTAGAACAACCGTCACTGGTTTGGCGTCCCCAGCCACAATCACGAGCCCTTTACGCTCACTACTTATTTATTATTAGCATGTATATACTGCCTTATTTGCTAAAAAGCTATCAAAGTGCTTCAGAGTAATTTAAAACAATAAAACCTTAAAACAATAAAAGAACATTAAAAACAGTAAAACATTATAACATTAAAACAACTATATAATTTAAACTGCTTGATTAGATGTGTTTTCATACCCTTTCTAAAAGCCAAGGAAGTGGGGGCCAATTGTAGTTCTTGAGGGAGCACGTGCCACAGTTTGGGAGTGACACAGGAGAAAACCCTTTCATGAGCGCTTGATAAACAGGCCTCTGCAGGTAATGGTGCCTTCAAAAGGGCCTCTCCTGCAGACCTTAATACCCAGGCAGACCCATAACGAGATGGGCCACACATCTCAGAAAGGTATTACAGATAGAAATGTTGATTCTTTTGTCATCGTGTTGGCTGGTACCCTGGGAAGACATTCATTATGTGGTACTATTAGTAGGATACTGTTGTATGCCTTTGACAGATTACGTGGGGGGAAGCATCTTCAAATGAGAAATTAGGTTCTTTTGAGGACCAGTGTCTGCAGTCAAAAAGGCTAATCATCCAAATGACAGATACACATGCTTGGCTTTCCTCTTTGTCCTGCCTTCATTGAGACAGGATGAGCATACTGCTGGCCTTTTGGAGTGGGCAATTTTGCTAGAATAATATCCTCCAGAAAAGGCTTTTATACACCAGGGATGACAACTGTAGCAAATTGCTTACAAAGTCCAATCCTGCAGGCCTGTCTTTCTACATGATGCCAAGCCCCTAATACAAGAGAACCACAAAGCTGGAATACAGTGGCTTCTGTTGTTCCTTGTAAACAGCATCCTTTTATACCGCACTTTTGAGCTGCTGTTTTTCGGTAAGATTTTGTGTGCCTTATTTGTTTGTTTGTTTGTTTGTTTGTTGTATTTCTAAATTGCCCATCTAGCTGGTACCCGGCTACTCTGGGCGATGTATAACATACAATGAAACAAAACAGGTTAAAATACACAGATTAAAAAACAGATTAAAACGGTATAAAATGTTGAAATCCTAACCCACCCCAACCCCATATTCCCACCTGAAAAGCCATGTTTTTAATGAACGGCAGAAGCTCATCAAAGAGGGGGCATGATGGCGGAGGTCACTGGGGAGAGAGAAAATATTTAAATAACTGAAAGCAAATCTTATGTTATGAGATTTGCCTGTTATTGGTGTTTTATTTGGTACACACATATTTTCATGTAATTAAGGGGAACACTATCATTCAACACTTCTAGTAGCTACAGATATGCAGAGTACATCAGGTTGTGGAGGTCCTCAGCTAGTAATTTATCACATTTGTATCTCACTCTACTTCCAAGGGACTACTGTCATGTGATGATGTTAGCCTGAGTGAGAGTGAGAGAGTGATTTGCCCAAGGTCATCCAATGAAATTAATTAATTAATTAATTGCCAGCTTTTCTCCATGAATGACACTGAAGGCAGCTAACAACAATTCATGAAGGGAAAATTAAGACAATCACAACATAAAAACATCAAGCAGTAAGTGGGGGGGCGGGGCGGGGATCGGCACAGCACCAAGTTGCAGATAAAATGAGCCACCGCCAATTAAAACTATCCCAGCAATGTATCCGCCAAATTAAAACAGGCACCAACTGACAAACACAAACAGAAAAAATAAACTTGAATTAAACATCAACAGCCCAGGCAAACGGGACAGCTGAACAGAAGGTACCAGAAGGAACTCTTGTGGGAGAGACTTCTGCAGACAGAACACAACCACAGAAAATGTCTCCTGTAGCTGCCCACTTAACCTCTGCAGGCAAGGGCACCCAGAGGACTGATGATGATGTCAGTTACTGGACAGGTTCATACTGGAGCAAGGAATCCTTCAGATACCACAGTTTCAGACTGTTTAGGCTAGGGCTGAGCATCTTGTGGCACTCCCATCAGCAACTCTAATCAGCCCTAGCCAGCATAGCAAATGGTGAGGGATGATGGGAGTTGCATTCCAATAGCATCTGGTGGGTCACAAGTTGCCCATCCCTGGTTTAAGCCTTTAAAGGTCAAACCAGTACTTTGAATCATGCCCGTAAACAAACCGGGAGCTAATTAAGCTCCTTGCATATAGGTATAATAAGCTCCCATAGATGAACCCCTATCAACAACCTGCCTGGTTCTGAATGGCTGAGTATGAACTTGGAGCAAAGTCTCCCTGTGCAAGTCCACTACTATATCATCTATACCACAGTAAGGACCAACACAAGATATGCATTCCATATGGCAGCTTTCTCACAATGAATGCCAAGGGGTCCTTAGAAAAAAATATATCTATGCTACATTTGTCATCCCAGAAACATCTTTTATGGAAGATATTGTTATTACACTACAAAAAGCCACCATCTTGCTTTACCAAGGCTCTTCCCATTTTGTATGCTACAGCTTGGAGACAGGAGATTGTGATATGGAGATGCTCAGACAATTTGTGTCATAACCTCACTTCCCAGAGCCAAGGAAGAAGTCTCAATAAAACCTTTTATTGCAATAATTTCAGTAATTAGCTATAAGCCTGTACAGTCCAAATAAAGATCCACAGTTAACAGATTACAACATAGTTGGCTGACCGGCCAGATGGGTGATTAACAAATGTAATAAATAAATAAATAAAATAGTTCACAAGCATCATGACAAAAGACCCAACATCTTGGGTTCAGCACATAGAATAGATCTCAGTCAGTTCACAGTTCCAGAGAAAGCGGGAAGCCTTCCAGGTTAGCAATACGTTGTTTCCAATAGAGTCTACTGCTGGTTGTTCTGGCTTAAATACAGGAGAGTAGCTGCTAAGGATCACTATCGGACATTCGATCCTGGCAGGGAAACCTGGCTCTCAAGCGGTTGCTGGGGCTCACCCTCTTCCGTTGATGACACATCAAAGGAGACAACCTCGAAATGCCCTCTCTGTTAGGTCTCACAGGCTGCCCGCTTCCTTCCCTGCCAAGGTTGAATCTAGCAGCTGGATGGGAGTAACTTAACTCCTGCCTGTTTCCTCAGAGAAGACTGACAGAGATAAGCTCACACTGATTCTGACATTCTACAGGCTGAATAGGTCCAAACCCTTCCAGACCACTTCTGATCAGATTCTGGCTGTAAACTGTAAGGCCCACTACAGTGCTGGAGCTGGGCCACAACAACTTGTCTTTGACATGAACATATTTTAATCGTGTATTTTGCATAATTTAAGCAGTGTAGCACCCCTATTTCACAGTTACATGTACTGATAAGTGCTGATGTACTTACTGTCTTCTCGACACATGTATAATTAAAAAAATATGTATTACACATAATGACTATGTCATTACACTATATGTAATAAATATGCAGAAACCTTAATAGTAACTTCCGCGTCCTTCTGCCCCATTCCTACCTGAGAAAGAAAGAAAAATGCAAGAGGAAAAAGGACAGGGGAATGAACAGATACATTTTACCTTTTTTATCTCATAAAGCGTCTTATAAATGGAGATCAAGTAGGTGCAAAGTGATCAAGTTAGTCACTGTTGTTACAGAAAATACATTCATGCGTTACTGGAGAAAGATCTCATTATTTGCACATATGTATATTGACATAATGGTGACTTTCTAGGCATATTTTTGCAATGTTATTCTTTCATCAAATTTTCACTTTGATGCACACACACAACGTTTTTCACATCTGATTCAGGTCTTTGCAATCAAAGAACATGTGCTTTTTGCTATGCACTATAATTATATTTGTCTCATCACACTTCCCTTTTTTTCTCAGCTGTTCTCCATTCGACCATGTCTGCTCTGCTTTCTCTTACCAATGAGTTGTTTTAATGCCTTACAATTCTTTAGAAATGTTACTAATTCATTAGTTGTCAGTATCAGTTCTAAAAAATAAACTATATGATTTTTTGTCAGAATCATAACATATCTGCATGATCCATTTATTTCTTAAACAGGCTATATATGCTGAGTGATGGATTGCCTTAATAAAAAAAAAGCAGTGTATGCTGCTCTATATAAACTGGTCCCTTATGGTATACTACACTTCTCAGGCTTGTATCAACATAGTGTTCAACAGGGCATTCATTCAGAATAGAAGGGGAGGAAACACACCTAGCCTGCCCTGAAGATCAGTATTTGTCTTCATTAAATTGGTGGTTGGTTAATAAAATATACAACCTCTCTTTTGTCTAAATAGTGTTCCAGGTAGACAAAGGCCAGTAGCGATATGAGTTGAATTAAATAAAACTTGAAGAATCACATTTCATGACACTGAACAGTAGGTGGGAGGACATGTACTTCCTGCTATATAGGAACTCAAGCCCAAACACAAAGTAAAGGGCATGGCCATCTTCCATCCGTTTGGATTGGCAAGGTACAGAATTGCTAGAGGTGTGGAAGAGTCACTTGAAAAAGATCTGCTTATTCATTTCAATGGAAGGAGAAATTCTTCATGCACAAAAGAATAAATATGCAGATCTGCTTCCTCCATTGAAATTGATAGGTAAGCTCTTGGGAAAGGAGGAGCTTATTTATTTATAGCATTTTTGTTTTTTAGTCAAAAAGGCTCCCAAAGTGGCTTACAAAGATATTTCTGGTTTTTAAAAAAAAATTATTTCTATATAAAACAAACACATGATATCAAACATGTAACAATTAACAAAACAAAATTGACTTCCGATTTTCTTCTACAGCAAATATAGGTAACAATAATTTTTCTTACTCAATATTCAGAGTGAGAAATCTCTTTTTTCCCGTTGTCCCAAATTCACTTACCGTATTCCATGAACCCACAAACAAACAAATAATTATTTTCTAGCCTCTGCAAAAAGTCAATTAGAGGTTTCCACTCAGCAATAAATGTGGATGTTGTCCTTTCTCTGATTAATGATGTGAGTTTGGCCATCTCTGCCAGCTCCAGCATCTTGACCAACCATTCTTCTGTTGTAGGCACTGCTGGACCTTTCAATTTCTGTGCATAAAATAGTCTCACTGCCGTTGTCATGTAAGTTCCATAACTTCCTTCTAAAGTGGCTTACAAAGATATTTAAACCTACAGGCTTTCAATCCAAAATACACCTCACAACAGGAAAGGGGATTGGAGGAAAAAAGCAAATTCAGAGTGCAGTCCTATTGGTTGTGCTGTCATTAGACAAAGCTCCTGACATGGAGTCTTCTGTGGATGCAGTGCCCTCCCGGGCTACTGCTGGCAGAGTGGGAAGAGCAACGGAGGTGATTTTCACCTCTCCATGCTCCTGCTGTTGCATCCTTACTCTAGATTGAGCCTGCCTAAAGGACGCATGCTGGTGGGGACGGGGACTGGAGAGGTCATAGGATTCTTCGTATCCTGGCATCCCCTGTCCCCTTCCCTTCCTTCACCTCCCTGCCCACCGGCATGCCCCCTTGCAGACCTCTCTGAGGTCACTTTTGCAAGCTCGGAAAACAGCCAGCATGGTTCTTTCCACAGAGGCTGGGGCGGGGGGGGGGGGGTCAGATACCGGAGAGCCCCTTCTGAGGTTCTAGTAGTGTCTACAGCCTCAGAGGGGGAGCTCCAAAGAATCCTATGGTTCCTGGGATGCTGTCCCGGCACCCTAGGATTGCTCTGTCAGGCACTAGATTCTTAGTTGCAAAGTTCAGCAGGTCAGTGGCCACAATATGTTGCTAGATCTGGGTGAATGTAGGGAAGAAAGAATCCTTAGCCTACTTCCATTACCTCCATTTCTGAAAATGACTGGCAATCTGGGTTGAAGGGTCCAGGAGAGGAACAAATATTAATCACACCATATTGTACTGCAGTCAGGACACAATTATGCAATAGCTAATGCTGCTCAAACAAGGATAGAAGGTGACATTTCTCCTTTAAAACAGTAGGTATTAATGGCTTTATGCTCATATTTGCAAGCAAATTTCAATTTCTTATCGTACTAACTGTACAGCCCTATGCGTGGCTGATCAGAAGTAAACTTGCATTGTGTTAAAAGAGGCTTATTCCCAGGTAAGTGTGTATAGGATAGCAATCTCAGGCACTTGCTTTGATATTATGACAGAGAGAAGCTGTGACAAGCTATAGCCTATTTATAATGTTAGGGAAGATTCCAAATATTCAGGAAACGTTCCTTTTTTTCTTTCAGAGAAACCAGTAATATACCGTTGTTGTCGTCCCCCAATAATGCAGATTTATTTTCACGAAATTACAAGAAGCTGTCACAAATAAAGTTGATTCACAAGTAGGTGGAGGGGGGATGGCTTCCCAAATGCTCAACTCGGCCAGGAACAGATAATAATCCTAAAAATGCCTCGTAACGTTGTTTAGTTGGGAGATTTGGGGTTCTGTTCTTCCTGTGTTGCTAAGCTTTGCAAAAGCACCTTTCTTCACAAATAGTATCCATTGCTAAGTGAGGTTTAAAATCAATTCCCTTCCTTGTTCCTTGGCAAGATGCTCAGGTGGGTGGTTGCTGGGCAACTCCAGATACTCTTGGATTAAGATGATTTTCTAGGTTCATTTCGGAGCCCTCACTTGGTATCACTAGCATATCAAGGTTCATCCTGGGGGCTGTGAGAGAGAAGAAAAAGTACAGTTAAATGCTTAGAGGCCTCCTGGATCCTCCGACCAGTGCACAGTCCCAAGGTTAGGAGGCCCCGATGTACTTTGTGATGTAGTCACCTTCCCTCTGAGTCTCTGATTGGGCAATGTATGTTGCATGACAGCAGAGGGTAACTGGGAGTTGGAATTATAGCAGATGTACGTTACAACTCTTACCAGCTGCCAGTGTGGCTGTGCTTATGTGGTGCCACTACACTGTGCCCTTCATGCACAACTTGGGTGGGTGTTGTTGTGTCCTATGTATGTGTATATTTTTGTGTGGAAATTTTAGTGAAATTGTGACGGTGAAATTCTTTTGCACTTTGTTCATAGAAAACATTTGCATGTGCAGTATTGTCTGTGTATATGGATCCTCCATTTTATGTGAGTTTATGTGTGCTCTCTCTTGCTCTCAAGCACATGCACCCCCCCCCCAATCATTAAAATGCACTATAGCTAATCTAAGCCATAACAGGCAGCATAATTAGATTAGTATTTTGAATGGTGCACATTTCATAAAGTTCTCTTAATAAAACAGAAAAAGTACTAATTAAATAAAAAGGAGTTTTGTATTTATGTATGTATTTTAAGGTCACAGCAATGGAATTCACTGGATACATTTACTTGTCAGCTGGCCACAAAACTCATGTTCTGCTAGAAACATTCAGTAAACAGTTTGTCTTTATATTTCTTTAAAGGATCACATTAAAAAGTCTGTGCTCTCAGATGGGAATGATTACTCTTTCTTTGTTGCTGTGGAAGACTTGATTCTCATTGACAATGTTTTTGCTATTTCACAGTTAACAAATGCCAGAGTGCTGCTCTAAGGGGCTTAAATCCTTTCAGGCTGAATACACACACAGTGCAAGTGTAATGTTTGAAATTGAGTACTTTTAAGCCTGTGAAAGGGTAGGTATAGCACTAGCATGAGGCTTTAAAAGTACTCTGCATTTCTTTCTGCTCTCAGTGAAGTAAAGTGGGGGATTTATCAATGGCAGAAAGTTAAACAATATTACATCCCTCACTTTGTGCTCCCATTACCAGCTATTAGTGTCTTATCACAAGGAAGAAGACTGAGAAAGAACATGCTGTGAACTGTGTATGTATATCTGTTTGAATATGGAAATTAGATACAGGGGAAAGTGCCATGACATTCAACTCAGTTCCCCACCCAGCTAGGTAGGTTTGGTTTGTCACCCATATGCAGAGCTGTGTATACTTTGTGCCAAGAAATGCAGAATTCATTGACCCTCATAAATTAAGCACATGTGCATATATTTCCTTAATTTGCATAATTCCGGTTCTGCTACTCAGAGAGGATGTCCAAACAACTGTCCCCTCTGATTAGGGGAAGGCACAAGAGCCCCACTAAGATAAAAATTCTGTTACTCTGATCTCCGGCTTCTGGAGTTCCAATAGATATTTCCAACACATCTCCCAGGTTATTTTTGTAGATTAAAGGCTTAGAACTACATGTTACACTTACAAAGAACATGGGGGGGGGGAGAGGAGAAAAGCAGCAGCTGTGTGTTGAGTCCTCCCTTCCACCTCCATAATACAGTATCTGGTTCAGTGTTCTCCATGGCCAGAAGTCATTATGATGTGTGTTTCACCATCCTTGGAGCAGTGGAGGCAAGAAAATATGCATTGTAAGGGTATTGGGGCATGAGGTAAATTGCACTGTGTGTTAGAGGGGAAACTCAATGGGGGGGGGTTCCACCCAAAAGGGCAGCCCCATGTTCTTTGCAACATACAGTTCTGTAATCAAGTGCTGTAAACTAGCAGTTTAAAATTGAAACTCTGATTCTCTCAGGATATTTGAATTTTGTACCCCAAACCAAATTCCACAGCACAGTGTTCTTGTGCAGTTGCAGAATAAGCACAGTGTATGACCTGATCGTGTGAACTGTGGTTAAGCAGCTTTAATCTTATAGAAAATTATTTGCAAATTCACATTTTATTAAGGCCAGTACAAATGGTTTCAGTGTAATTATTTTTTACCTTGGCTGCAATTTTCTTTTCTTTTTTTAGCTATTGGATCACTGTGACTGCATTACTATGCCTATGAATCACATGAAGCAATACCTTGACTGATAATTTTATATCTTGATTTCCCTCTTCCCTAATGTTATGCCTCAGCAAATCTGAGAAGGCTAACTGCTCTCATTCGTCTTATCTATCTTTAAAAAAAAACAACATATTCACTCCACTGGTGTACATTTCCAATTAAAAGAGTTGCAGAAGTTGCAAGTTCATCCACTCCCATTCTGAGCTCTTGTGAGGCAGCGGTGTTGCTAGGCCTGATCCTTTGAGGCTCCAGCCCCAAATCTATTTCCCAGGGTCCTACAGAGCCCTGATTGTCCATTGGTGCCAATGGAAGATTTTTTCCCTCAGCTTAGTTGCCATGCAGGGGGAAATTTTCAAAAGGGATTGCAACTGGGATGGGGAAGGTTACCTCTCTGCTTCCCACATGCCACACCCCTCCCCACCAAATCTTCCCCTGTGTTACATGCGAACTAGACCTGTGAGTTAGGGGTTAGGTTAGCTCAATATACTCAGGGCTTTTTTTCTGGTGGAACTTACCGGAACTGAGTTCCAGCACCTTTTCTTCTATTAATTGCATTACAATTTAATCGCCATCTACTCCCGAGGAAATATAATCCAAGAGTTCCGGTACCCTTTTCTCCAGAAAAAAAGCACTGAATATACTAAAATATATATGCATGGTTCCTTCTCTACAGCCTTTCAGCTAGCATTAAAGGCTCATTTATTCCACATGACTTTCTCATAAAAAGATGCGGTGACCCTATGGGTTTCAATTGGCCAAAAGTTTTTTTTACAGCTTAGCTAATTTTAAATGGTATTATGCTGGTTGGATACTGTGTTTGTATTGTTATGGTTAGCTTACTGTTAGTTTACTGTTATGGTTAGTTTATATTTTGGTGTCATATGATGATTTTTCTAAGATGCCTATTTTTATCTGATCTATAATTGTATTTTAATGTTGCATGGAAGCTGCCTTGTAAAGCTGTTTACCTTAAAAGGTGGTTTATAAATATTTTAAATAAATTAGATATCGAACAGAAATCTTGTCCTTCAGTTTTGCCCATTGTTCTGGATAGGATCTCTCCTAATTGTCTTGGGCTGATAATGAACATCACTATGCTGGTAGGAAAAAAATGTTCACTGGTGTAGCAAAGTGATAAAATCACCCTGAAAGATGCTATGTTGTGGTTGTAGCGGTAACCACTGCATAACCTTTGCTGCTGAAATTTGATCTGACAGCTTTGAGATTTCATGTATCAGATGTAAATTAAAAAGTAATCTAAATCCCAGATGAGCTACTAGGAGAGATTCCAAGTTTTTCATAACGGGAAGTTGCTTTTACATAAATCACACTTTTTCCCCTTGGCTAAGTCCGTCTGGTTGGTTGCAATCACACATAAATTTCAGAAGAAGGTTTAGCCTGTGGATGTGCATTCTCCAAGAGGGCTATTAAATACATTTGCCTTACTGTACCTAACAGTGAATGGTAAAAACTCCTTCTAAACCTGAATCATATTCCAGAACATCTCCGAAGAATTATTGCAGTCCGTGAAAAGAATGATTTGGATTTTAGTACTGCACTATGAAGTTAGAATGGTCTAAGACTAGGATCTCTCATATTTTATGACATGTTAGTGTTTTCAGATCAGGGCTATTTTTTGGCATTAGGAGTATGTACCTCCCCCTCCCCCTGTCCAGCTTCCATCATTTGGCTACCCGAGAGAGGAGCAGCAGCAGCCAGGCCCTTCTCCATTGTGCCTAGATACGGCTCCGGCTCTGGCTGAAAGCCCCTCTAACTCCAGCCACCAACTCCCTCTCTTCTGAGGGAGAGGAAGCAGCAGTTCTTCCATTGCATTTAGATCCAGCTTGATTTCCTGCTTACTACCTGCTGAACTCTGTAACTAAGAACAAGCACCTGAGTTTTCTTTTTTCCTCTACCCACTCAATCCTTTTTCTGTTTGTGTCATGACGCTGGCTCAGCTTGTCTGAGCGTGGAAAGCTAAGCAGGGTCAAGCCTGGTTGTTACTTGGATGGGAGACCCCTCCTCTAGTTTCCTGCAAAGCAGGGGGTTGGACTCGATAGCCTTGTAGCCAACTCTATGATCTATGAAATCTATGAAATGTATTCTAAGCCTGAGGACATGGCCTATCTTATTACTGATCTTTGTAGGCTGCTTTGTGAGCCATTTTTGGCTGAAGAGTGGGGTAAAACTTCTTTAAATAAATAAATTGAATAAGAAACGACAGCAATTTATTTATTTAAATTAAATATCCATTGCTCTTTTGTGCTAAGGAAAGTAGAAATACTAAAATTCCCACAAAATCCTAATGTTACTGCAGGAATTATATGCACTGAAATTATGGAAGGCTAATCTGTAGAGCCGTTGTTTCTTATGGTGAGGCATAGTTCAAGTGTCAGAAATAGGGCTGTGAACTGACCAACAAACTAGCCTGAACTGCTGTAGTGCCCTTAATAGCAGCCTGATCTGCAAAAAATCATCCAGTTAAACTTTTCATGGCATTGAGATTATTGACTGCAGTGCTAATATCTGCAACTCAAGCTGTTGTTAAAGGTTCAGGAACAAAGAAGAGGTGGTGGTGTTGCAACTCCAGATGCATCTGAATGAAACAGATTATCTGGACCCTGTTTCAATCAGGGTTTTGGCTGAGATATGGGACTGGAAGTGCTTTGGTCGCCCAGTGGATCACCTATGCTGGGAACTGGATGGGAGGAGCACGAACCTATTGGTTCTCTTGGACCTCTTGACCATCGGCAAGGGTATCGTTGTGGGCTGCCTGGCAGGGCTGGGCCTCGGGCGTTGTGTTTTGCAGTGGTTCTGGTCCTTTCTGTTGGGTCAGGTTAAGAAGCTGGTGGATTACTATTTGACTCTGCGCGAGAGGCCCTTTTCACTTGAAACCATTGTACTCATAGAGTCCTATTTGTCAGGCATGCGGGAAAGGGCTTTCTCTTGTGTTGCCCCCAAACTATGGAATGCACTCCTACAAGAACTACAATCAGACTCTACTCTCTTGGCCTTTGGAAAGGGTTTAAAGATGCATATCTTTATATAGCCTTTCAAAATTTATAGTTTTAATGCTTTTGTGGTTTTTAATGTTCTTGTTTTTATTGTTTTAAAGTTCTACTATTTTAAATTGTTGTGCACTGCCTTGGTGGCTTTTTAGCTGATAAGGTGGTATATTTATTTATTTATTTATTATATTTATATCCCACCTTTTTTCCTGCAATGAACCCAAGGTGGGTTACATAATCATCATCCTCTTCATTTTATCCTCACAACAACCCTGTGAGGTAGTTTAGGCTGAGTGTCAGTGACTGGCCCAAAGACACCCATGGAGCTTCATGCCTGAATGGGGACTAGAACCCGGATCTCCTGAGTCCCAGCCCAACACTCTAACCGCTATGCCACACTAGCTATAAATGTTAATAATAAACAAACACATAGTGTCTAGTGTTGTTGTTTTTTAAAACACCCATGGTGAACCTAGTAAAAATGAAATTGTCATGAGATGATGATGATGATGATGATGATGATGATGATGATGATGATGATGATTTATTCATATAGCACCTAGGCAATTTATAGTTAGAAAACATAAAGGACCTGCTTCCCAAAGGCTTCTATTCTAAAGGACATGACACATATGGGGGGACGACTGACTGCCGATACAGAAAATTCTAACAGCTGATAAAGAGTTATCTTACACATGAAAAATAACACCCATTTGGTTTGACGATTACTGAATCCAAAACTGTTCTAGAGCTCTTCTGCACTATTCTTCATAATCTCTTTCCTGAATGGAGCCAGACACAAACCATATTTTCAGCTACTTATTATGCCAGTAGTAAAGATGTTTCCATGCCACCTCAAGCCTCTCTCTTTTACTTTCTGTTGGGATTTTAACAGCGAGTGTGTGAACTGAAAGGACAATTTGTTTCTGTCCTTGTGCTGGCTCTCAAGGAACATTTAGTATAGTGTTCCATATTGCAATAAGACCTGGTTGAACCTGCATTCTTCAGCTGTGTGCCTGGATGTCAGGAGAGGTAAAGTGTTTGCCATTTGCTTGGCTTGTGTTGTTTGCTCAATTGACTCGTTAATCTGTGGTTTTAAAATCCTAATATAAATGCAGTTTGCAAACTGATTTGAATTAAGCAGCTCAGACTGTATAGAGTTACAAAGAGGCTTGTTTTAGAGTGCACCTGGAAGTCAAGATAAACTAACTCTATGTAAGAAGCAGCCTGGAAACGAAATACCATTGTGGCAAAGTTTCCTTCTAATAAAGCTCTGATAATCACCATCACACGCGTTCTCAATCAGACCTTATTTTGTGATTTAGTCATGGAGGAAAGCTAATTACGAGGGACACAAAAACACATTTGCAGGACTCGGTAAAGTTAGATTTTCGAGTCTTTGTGGATAGCAGCTGCAGGGCATCAATCTGGACCCGTGATAAATTATTCTGACATTTTCCACAGACAGAACTCACACAGAAGGCCTTTTTTTATTTATTCTCCGATGTCAGATTCTGCATTATTGATCAGGTGCCATTCATTAAAGGATGCTATATGGTAGTGGGGGAAAGACATGGCCCCTGAGCTACACATAACATAACAAATTATTCCATTTAAAAGAGCTTCACTGAGCTTCCATGATGGCAACTTCTGTCGTCAAGCCATACCAAAATTAAGAAAAAGAGAATGATAACATTGCCTGAGTTGGAACGACAGTTTGCAAGAGATATTTTATGCAGTGAATGCTGACAAGCCATATATGCCATTCTATGGCAATTAGTTACCTGCTTCATTCACAGCAACCATTTATTACAGCACTGAAAAAGGCTCTAAGCCAGGGCTTTCCAACCTTGGGTCCCCGGATGTTGCTGGCCTACAGCTCCCAGCATACCCAGCCAGCATGGCTAATGGCAAGGGATTCTGGGAGCTGTAGTCCAGCAACATCTGGGGACCCAAGGTTGGAGAGTCCTGCTCTAAGCAGCATTGGAGATCATTAGTCCAGTTCTGGCTAGAGAGACTGGATACATTGTTTAGCTTCTCTGCAGTACTAGACTGCTGCAGTCATCAGGATTAAGGGTCAGTAATGGTGTAGGACTGTGGTCTCATCTAAGAATACTGGTTGCCAGCACCCGGCAAAGTAAAGCTTGTCTAGCCTTCCAAATTATCTTGCTGTACTTAAATTTAACCTGCCTTTAAGCTGAAAATCCTGTGCTCCTGGCAGTAGAAGGATCAAATTGTAATCTACACTAGGGTAAATCCCAGTGGCCTATATAGAGTAAATTAGTCCATACTGCTCTAAGAACATAAATATTTAACTCCAAATGTTACACACCCAGTAATTTTTGTTGTAGTCATATGTTGTTTAGGTTTGAACTCTTCAATTATTTCACCTTCAAAGAAGAAGCCAAGTTCCACAACTATGCATTGGTTAGAACAAATTGTACCAATGAAATAACAAAGAGCCTTGGGACACCTTAAAGACTAACAGATTCAGTATGGCATAAGGTTTCATCAGATCTATCAGAAGAACATCTGATGATTTAAAAACAATAAAGCATCTGTGGTACCCCTGACTATTTTATTTTATTTATTGTTTGCAAGTACTTAATCAGAAGGCTTGACTAAGTAGTCCAGCTAATGTTTTCATTAACCCAGTAGAATAAAGTTTTTGTTGCTGCTGCTGGGGAAATGTTAATACACTGAGAAGTGGGAATAATGTAGAGTTAAGGGACATGGGCAAGGAACAATCCATGTGAGTTCATTTACCACAGACTTTCTAGATGTACTTGGAATAAAACCTAGTCAGTCTGTGTGTGTCAGATTTGTAATTTGGGAAATGGTCATTACAGTTGATTCCACTGGAGATGCTGTAAGCCTTGCTACATGACCCTTTTCACCCTTTCCCAAACTCCTCAAATGGAAATGTTAGAAATAAATGCATTTTCCAGGGCCAAACTACATGTTAGTTTAATTGCATTTTTAAATAGCATGCTTATTTTGTTTATTTGTTTGTTAAACCACTTGTATCCTGTTCTTCTGGTACAAAAGCACCACTCAGAGCATCTTCCAATATAAAAAAAACAATATAAACTGAGAAGATGGGTTCCACAGTTAAAACCAATGCATAAAAACTTTATCTGCCATATACAACCAAAGCCTGCCGTCTTTAGCAACTGGTAAAAACAGTGAGAGCGGGGCCCAACCACACTTCATGGGACCAGGTTTTCCATACGCTAGGTCATGAGTGCAGAACTTCTTTCAGCCAAAGGGCTGAATTCCGTTTTGCAAATCTCAGCTGGTGCATTCCACTGGTGGGTGGGGTAAAGGGGCATATTTTAGTTTAAAGCTTTTACTACCAATAACTAAGGGCTTTTCTACATGAGGCTTTTAACCCACCACTTTACCAAGGCTTCTGCTTCCGGATTCTTTGTGGGATTAAGATCGGCTCCTTTTACACATATTTTTCCCTGGGGTTTTCTTTCTCTGCCTTTCTATATGTTCCATTATACAACCCATAGGTGGTGCTATGGCATAGCAGAATTGCACAAATACACCAGGGTTTTGTGCCGCCAATCACGGAAATGCCAGACTTTCCTCGTTAGAAAAAACACACACACACTAAAATGGTTGCAAAGCACGGGAAAGCGCCTGGGGATGATGATGTCGTGTAAAGCATCCACAAACTACTGTGAGTGAGGAATCACAAGTGCACAATAAATGCCTTGTATAAAAAGGCTCTAGGCCTTAAGAGAGGCACTTCAGCATTTTAGAATGTGGGAAAATCTGCATAAAAGCCAAGAAACCACCAAACTATTGATGACTGGGGGAAAGGGGATAGGGTCAAGGACAGCGGGGTGTGTGGCCATCTGGAGAATGTTGGTGGGCTGGATTTGGTCCCTGGGCCTGAGGTTCTGCACCCCTGCTCTAGGTACAGCCAGTGAGAAAGCCCGCTCATCAAACATGCTAGATGCAATACAGAAAAGGGCCTCTTCTGATCATACAAAGTAGGCAGGATAATATGGAAGGAGGCAGACCCTAAGGAGTCCTGGGCCTATGCTAGACTTTAAAAATGCGATTAATGCAAGATGTCATCTGACCCTTGGATTCTTCAGTGAGAAACCTTCCAGATTTGGCAATACTCTTTCAGGAGGACTATGAGGATAGAAAGCATTTTGTTGGCTGCCACTGGAGCGCTTAACAGAATTCAACTAAGTCTTTCTGTCCAGTTTTCTAGTCTTATTATACCGGACCTCTTTCCGTTGCTCGTCTTCTTTCATCTTCTGAGAATACTCAGAATTTTAGCGATACCTGTGGTGATGATTGTCTTATGATAAAAAAGATTTCACTGAAAGCAGGATTAGCTGCTCTCCTACTCCGCAGAAGCCTCCAAATTCATTTCAAGTTTTTCTTCAAAAATAAAATTATTTGGCAGTTTGGTAGATGTATGGCATTTCTCTGAGAAATGTTGCTAACATTATTGCAATGATTTTACCTTTACTGAAAATTCCTACAAATGTTCGCCCAAGTAGAGTTCTCTAAATTTCTCTTAGATTTCACTATAGAAGAAATATGGTGGCAACTATATTCTAGATCGTAATGAATGGAAGCTCAGTAGCAGGTTCTTCCATGTTTCCTTCTTTTGGAATTAGGCGCTTTACAAGTGGGACCTTCAAGGGATAAAGGACACCTTTCCTCTGCCACTCCCACATACTCTCCAATTGCCCCGAATTTGCCGGGACAGTCCCGCAAACACTTAAGCCATCACGCTTCTTACTTTGTTATGCAGAAGTCCTGATTTGTTATGCAGAGCCACGAATCCTCCTGCCTCCTCCCACAAGCTATTTAGCTGATCTGTGATTTTGCCCATGGCCCCTTTAAGCAGGAAGGAAACACACTGAGGATATGTGTGTGTGTGTGCGCGTGCTCACGATCTCTCACTCTACCTGCTGCCTCTGACCAGGCCCCCAGGGTAAGTAAGACCCATTGAAGACATTTGTACTTACTTCCAAGCAGTGCTTTTTTTCTGGAGAAAAGGGTACCGGAACTCTTGGATTATATTTCCTCGGGAGTAGATGGCGATTAAATTGTAATGCAATTAATAGAAGAAAAGGTTCTGGAACTCAGTTCCGGTGAGTTCCACCAGAAAAAAAGCCCTGCTTCCAAGTAACTGTGCATAGGATTGCACTGTTTGTTTTAACTTAATTCAAGTTAGTTAAATTCTGTAAGATTATTCCAGTTTAAGTGTTTCTTTAAATCTAAATTGTATGAATAGAGCACAAAAAGTGCTTTAAACTGGGGCCTTTCCACAATAACAAACAACAACAAAGCTGTTCAGCCCCTGAAAGTTACTCCTTGTGCTTAAAAACCAGACCTGTAGAGGTGTTGGAGCAAAACGCCGAAGGGGCTCAAAACCCCAATGTGTCTTTTTGTATTTTCCCCCACCCCAAAGCTCCCCCTCCTCCGCATCTCCTTTTCTTCTCCTTCGCCTACTGCCCTGAAAATGCCGGGAGTCCAATCCTGACAATTTTAAAACAAAAAGAAAGAGATTGCCCTGCAAGCACTGACCACCACCACCCCGGAAAAAAGCAGATATCAACAATTAAGGGTTTAAATAAGGTAAACAATATTACAATAGCCCTCATGTTGCTTGGCCACGCCCTCTTAATCACATTTTCATGTTGCTTAACCATACCTCTTACAAATTCACATGTGTGTCCCTATTTTCATCTGTGAAATGTTGGAGGGTATGCACTCCCAGTGCCTTTCCCTGTTGTGCTATATAGCACTAGAGTCCTGTCAGGCAAAAACTGAGCATTTTATACCTATAGTGGTGGGGTGGGGAGAGAGACACAGTTCTAGAGAGCTGGAAAGGAAAGGGGTGAACCTTTCCTTTCATTTTTAAACATCCTTTTATAATGCAAAGGGAAGCTTTTAGCCTCACAGTTCTCATCCTCCCAAACCCCCTCTGAGATACTTACTATAAGCTATCAGGGGTATGAGGGAGCCAATTCCCTCTCTTCCCCTTTCCTCCTTCCTCCTTTTTCAACTGATACGTCCCATCTGTCAACTGCTCTCAACCATAGACTTCATTGATGGACTCGCTCAATCTGCCTTATCATTCTCTATCTCATTTTCAAACTGATAAGCACTCAAACACCTGAATTCATTATTAGAGAAAATAATTATGATATGCATACTTATTCTTTTGCTTAATATTTATATTTGAGCCTTGTTCTGATTGAAATCTAGAAGCACTTTTTGTTTTTTGTTACTAAAGGAAAAAAAACCATACACACATACAATTTTCCCTTTTGCCATGGCTTTAACCCCATGAAGCCATTTTTTAATCTCCATGCTCGCACTGAACATCATTTTATGGTTGCTTGTTCCACGTCTAGAGGCGTGATCCTGCATATATACAGGCATGCTACCTTATATGGTAATGCCACCCCTTTGGATTTATATGGAAGCCCAGAAGCAATTCTGTTCAGCTGCGTGTGTTCTCCCTGACAGATGTTTACTGGTCTAGATTTGCTTTCCATCTACGAAACTCCTGCACCTTTTTTCCTGCTCAGTCCTCTGAATCAGCCTTCTTTTACTGAGTGAATGTGATTATCATTCTTTGTTTCCAGCTTGGTAGGTATCCTTACACACCTGCCTACCTTAAATGGTAATTTGTCACCTCGTCCCATTTCAGCTTTAAAGAATGTGATCCTTCTTATCTGATTGCATTGCTGCTCATTATTTCCTCTGCTACACCATAGACTGTCACATGCAGACTTGAAAATCTTCCTTTGCATACAATCATGGAAACTATATTGGTATAAATAACACCACCTAGGATAGTCTGCTGCTTCTGCAGGCCCTGAATATTCTTTGACTTAATCATATTTCAATGGAATAGTTGAGTAAAAATGTATCATTTCCCCCATATTGAAATTCTAATTTGATTTCATAACAACAGATCTAACATCATAAAGAAGCAGCTTCTGTTCTCTACCTTTTTATTTGAAGTGATGAGAAGACATACTACTCATTCAATAATTAGAGTTGCCTTGAAAGTAGCTGCAGTTTATCAGGATGTTTTAATATATGAATCCGATTCCTGTTCCCTTCACAATAATATTTTTTAAAGAACATTTTAGAACAGGATTCAGAGTTTTGGTACACAATTAAGAATTTAGACTGGTGTCTTGCTTTTGAGTTGTTTAGTAGACCAGCAATTCACAATAGTGCTGTGGAACTCTGATGAATATGGAACCAAATTATTATTGTGCATGCAGACAGCACAATTTGGGAAGTGATGGAGAGTTCCTTGGGTGCTCCCTAGCCTTTCACAGTGGTACCTGCAGTCTGTGAGGCTGAAGTAGATCCCGCAGACCTTTCAGTCCACAGCCTTTCATTTGTATGGGAAAAGCCAGGATATAGTGCAGGAGGAGCTTAAGAAAACCTGCCAGTATATGAAGTCATGAATGGGTTGGACTAGACATGCAGCAGAATGGAGTGGTAGACTCCTGAGATGGTAAAGTGGGCTGTAGTACAACTTCAGGCTGCAAGTGGGGAATGGTATGTTAACCTACATTTCCAGCCCCCCTCTTCCCAAATCTAGGTTCTAGCCCAGTGCCAGTGCTAGTTTTCTAGTTGCAGATATGTAGTGGTGTTGTTTTTTCCTTAAAGGTAAAGAAACACTCAGCAATATACTTCCCCCATCTGCACTCTGAGGACTCTACCACTTCATTCCCAACCAGTCTGCTGCAAGTTTAGCTCTAGCCATTGTAAGCAGTTATTTTCTGTTTAGAAGTAGTTCATCCATTTCTGTTTAGTAACTGCTTTGCCACTGACAAGAGGAAGTTTTAAAAATTGTTATTTCTCTGGCATGCATGTCCTCCACCATCTTCCTACACTGGTGCTTCCTGCAACTGTCTTCCTGCAATAGGCTCTTCTCTGAGCTGCAGCTGTAGAGTAAAGCCATAACGAGAGGAGTGAAAACTGCCAGGTTTCCTGGGGCAATATCCAATGCGGGCAAGTCACCAGCTCTAAGCACATTGCGCTAGTGGGAATGACCGCTAGCACAACAGGAAGCTAGCACTTGCTAGCACAACTCTGGAAACTAGCTGAAATGACCACTTCCAGAATGGGACAGGTCAGCGGAGCACCCTTGCGCGTGTAAAGGCGAGATAAAGAAGAGGCAGACACAGGGTATATGGTTTCAAATCAGGGCCACATTTATTGAATTGAAGATCTGTGAAGGGTGAAGTGCGGTTCTAACCTAGCCCGGCCCTTGGCCGGGAAAAAAGACCAATATTTGGCGAATGCATCCTAACTGAACCGGAGGCGGGATGGCCCGCCACCGCCCAGTTGCCCTCCATGTGGAGCTGGAGGGCCTTACCATCGTCACCTTACTTTGGCGCCTCCAGGCTCCCAAAGTAGGTGAGAAAGGTAAAACCCCAAAGCCGTCCCAATCTCCCTTGTGCAAAGCCTCATGGCATTGGCGAGGGCAGCCTTGGGTAAACGTCAGTCACCTTGAAAGGTGCCACTGGATGATCACCATAACCCTAATTGTTCCTGCCTAAACCCGCACTTCCCGCAATGCGACCAATTTAGCTAAGATCCCCCTGGCGGGATCGAAATCGAATTCAAAAAGTCCCATACCCTGCTTCACAGTGTAGAGTAGGCGAAACATGCCCATTGCCCCGGCCAATTGAGACAATGAGCCAAAATTCCTACTCGGCCCCCATGAAACGGGCGGCCAGAGGAGCCTACACTGCTCAGAGGGTGGGAGTGGAGGGAGCTGGAAAACAGGAGCAAAGAGACTGAAGGCGGGAAACCCAGGAGCTTAAATAAGCTCTTACCTGGGTCCCCGCCCTTTTGAGCCATTGGCTCATTTCTCGTGACCCACCTGACCAGGTGCCTGCCTCCTCTCTCCTCCCCCACGCGCAAGCCTTCTCCCTGCTCCCACGTAGGGGCCATTGGAAGTTCTTTGCGCGTGTAAAGGCGAGATAAAGAAGAGGCAGACACAGGGTATATGGTTTCAAATCAGGGCCACATTTATTGAATTGAAGATCTGTGAAGGGTGAAGTGCGGTTCTAACCTAGCCCGGCCCTTGGCCGGGAAAAAAGACCAATATTTGGCGAATGCATCCTAACTGAACCGGAGGCGGGATGGCCCGCCACCGCCCAGTTGCCCTCCATGTGGAGCTGGAGGGCCTTACCATCGTCACCTTACTTTGGCGCCTCCAGGCTCCCAAAGTAGGTGAGAAAGGTAAAACCCCAAAGCCGTCCCAATCTCCCTTGTGCCAAGCCTCATGGCATTGGCGAGGGCAGCCTTGGGTAAACGTCAGTCACCTTGAAAGGTGCCACTGGATGATCACCATAACCCTAATTGTTCCTGCCTAAACCCGCACTTCCCGCCACAGGGGGAGACAAGCTATCGCTTAGTCGAATCCCCCCCCCCTAGCACAACTCTGGAAACTAGCTGAAATGACCACTTCCAGAATGGGACAGGTCAGCGGAGCACCCTTCTGCAAGGTCCCCATGTGGTGATTTGCCCCTGACATCATTCTCCCATAGTTAAATTTTCATGATTTGTATGCAGCAGGCCTGAGTTTCCATCTCTGGCATATCCAGAATATACATTTCTAAGTAGCAAGCTCAAGAAAGACCTCAGCTTGTGCCCCTGCAGAGCCACTGCCACATGCATGGCTTAATGGTCTGACTCCACATAAGATAGCTTCATATATTCCCTCATCATCTACTTCACCCTTTCTGACCTGGATATTTTCCTTCATTGGTGGTCATTGCTATTTTGCCTGATGCACAATGATGCCTACAGAGAGTGGGTTACATCCAATGTTGCTTCAGTGGACTTCCACTCACATGACAGGATTTCCCCTTGCTCTCCTCTCCCCTGTAGCCCCGCCAAATCTGCTCCAATGTGTCCCTCACCCTGCCAGAATAGATTTGGGGTGTGCACAGGGAACTGCAGAGAGGAGGGGAAATCCATTACGCCAGCAGTTTCCATCCCACTGGTGGATACCCAGCATTGACTACAACCCAATGTTACATTAGTGGAGACAACAAGATCTACTGACAATAGTGATATTCCCCTGCAGGAGTTCATAACTCTGGTGCTGCGACACCAGAGAGAATTAAGCTCTGTGGAATGGATTCCCTTATGCTCAATAGTATACAGGCTCCCTTGATCATGACAGTGCTCTCTCAGTTCTTTCACATGCCATAGTATCTTATAGTACTACCGTAGTTGTTTGCCAGGTAAATGTCCTCAAAAGAAGTTAACAATGCTACTGTTAAAAGATATAGCCATGTATATGAGACCAGGCAGAGCCATATACATTGTAGTGATCATTTGGTTTCATGCCAGGTGACAGGCTACACAAACATTATAATAGTAGGGAAATCCCTTGGTGAATTTTAAATACAGTTGTATATTTTGTGTCAGTTGCCTTGGGCTGAGGGCAGAATTTAATGGAGCAAATTTGACACTCGCCAGATGTAATAAAGGAACTAATTACCTCAGTCCTTTTTTGTGACTCAGAGATTTTTTTATACCTTTCCATGTTCCTGGTGGTCAGAGTACAAGGGTAGCTGATGCTGAAAACCTGTGTTGGAACAATTTACCTTACACTTCATGAGGAAGATTATATTAATATCTACTTTTCTTTTCTTTTTCTTACACTATTGTAAGTCTGGATTTTACAATGGATTGGATCTAGAGTTTTACTCCATTCCATGCATAACGCTTCTACTTGCAAAAAGCATTGGGAGGTGTTCTTTGCTGATTTGCCCTTCCCTCTTCAGCCCCTAGTGCCAGCTCACTCTCTGTTCCGGAGGGTCCACCAATCCTTTGGAACAGATTTTTGTGGGACATAGGAGACTTCAGGATGAAGGGGGACTGGTGAAGATAGCCTCCTCCCCCATTCAGCTTGCAGAAAAACTCTACTGGATTAAAAGCCTTCCACTGGTGGAAGGACATTTCTGTCCATGGGGGGCTTTTGCTGGATCCAGCTCCTTGTCTCTGCTGCACCAGTTTCATGTTTTTAATGTAATATATAATTATTTTATTGTTATTGAATTTCAATGTATGTATACCTTTCTGAAAGACTATTGTCTGAAGAGAGGCATATAAACAAATACATCTTGTCCATGGAAAGTAGAAACTGAATTCAAGCGAAGACTTCAGAAAAAGTACATGACTTAATATCTTTCCCTCTGTGTATAATTTTTGTGTATTTTTAAAGGCTTTAATGCCCTGAACAACAAAAAAGAACAGTATCATCAGCACTATAGCAGCAGATGAATAATAACTGTACCAAAAATACACAGTGTAATTACCTTTTCCAAAACATTTGCAAAGGGATGCAAAGTACCAAGGGTCACCATCCTTTTAAAAGGATGAGCAGCAGCTATGATTTCCATTTTTATATAAAGGAGAAGCAAAAGAAAAACGACCTGTCAACACACTCTATGTACCTCTTTATATTTCCCAGTTTCTCACTATCACCTCAATTCCACATTCTGTGCCATTCAGGCACAGAAACAGGCTTCAGTGTGTAGACACCCCGTTCCGCATGTAGTCATAAATGTGTAAAAGTACAGTCATGCCTTGGATTGAGAGCATAATTCGTTCCAGAAACGTGCTTGTAATCCAAAACACTCTTATATCAAAACGAAATCCCCCAAAAAAATTTGTACAGAGATTTTTAATTTAAGCCGTACTACAGTACTTGTATTGCAAGACGTCGCTTGTATATCAATTAAAAAAAATATTAAAAAAAATTTAAAAATTTGCTTGTCTTGAAAAACGCTCTCAAACCAAGTTACTTGCAATTCAAGGTATTACTGTATTCTGTGGGAGGGGGTGAAGGTAAGGTTGCTAACTGTCCATTAAAAATGTCCTAGCTTACTCCTGTTCCTTTAACAACAGCTTGATATGCAGGAATCAGCAGGGGTCACTTTCCACAGCATGGAGATGAGCATTATCACTTATTAATGTCTGCAAATCAAACTGCTATAAAGGTACAGGACAGAAGACAGTAGAACAAATTCTGCTCTCTGTTCCTGCACCTGTTACCCTGTGTAAATCTTATCCTTATATTATTTCCAGATGTGAAAATCCCCAATAACAATGATATAAAAATGATGTGAGTAGGGTTGCCCAAGGCCCCAAGCATTCCTATATTCGACACAAAAAGAGTTGAGTTTTTGTGAGCACCTGACTTGTATGCTTGCAGTACCTCGACCCTCTTGGGTGGTGGGCAAGCACCCACCACCACCTTTCCTTGCCTTAACCCAACAACTTACCACAGGATTGGGAGAACAAGACGGTAGCAGTGGGAGATGTCAGCAGGTTTTTAGAAGCCCCATGGAGTATCTTTCCCTGCCAGGAATGGGAGTGGGATTACCAGTCTCATCATCCCCAGTGGAAATATTATGTTAATTGCATCATTTCTACTGGGCGAAGGCCCTCTGGCCCTTGGAGGGCCTTCTCTATTGTAGAAATGATACAAATAGAACTGCAGCATTTCTCAGGGCCAAAACAGACATTACTTTATATCTGTATCTAGCAGCTACATCTTGTTAAAATTTTTAACCCTAGAATAGGTGCAGGCCCACCAATCTGAATTATAAAAGCCCCCCTACCACACATGCTAGGGTCCCCATCCAGGTAGGGACTTGTGCCTACTCTAGAGTAAAATTGGGGGGGAGTCACAGCTGCTAGATGCAGTTTTAAAGAAGTGTGTGTCTGGGTATGTCCACTCATTATAAGCTTCCCCATTCCATGCCCACTGAGGGCCCTTATAAAAGAATAGGAGTTACAACATGCGTGAACATGCACTTGCCCTTCATAGTGATGTAGGCCCTTCCTCACCATTCCATTGTGTTGACTCTCTACAGATGTTAGTAACTTCATCTGTTCTGTGGTAAGCTCATAGTTGGGTTCAACAAGGCATTGATTACAGTAGCATTTCTCTAAAGAAGTTGTGTTATCATCATGGTTTACCTTTGCATTAACTTTGCTAGGTTTTTAAATGAGAAAATATAATGGTATCAAGGTGATGCTGAACTATGATTGCCAACCACTTTCTTTTTTCCCCTTTTTTTAAAAGTGTAGTTTTGCCATTTTCTGTTTTAAAAATGTCAGATTCTTTTCTTAATACCTCCAAGCATGTGCTCTATGATTTTCCTTTTGTGAAATTAACCAGCTTCTGCTTGTTCTTTAAAAAAGAGGGGGGGAGAATCTAAAAATGAATGCCTTTGAGCATGTGAAGAAAGCCATTGCTCTGGGACAGATGCTCACTTTGAAGCAGCTGGGAAATGTGCAGTTTTCTTGATGAAGGAGAGTTGAAACAAAACAAGAATTTCCACAAGGTTCGGCTTTCACAACCACTAAGACACTGTGAATAATGGGAGAAGTGAAAACACTGAGCACTCATATTTTTTCTAGATTTTTATCCATTGATGCTGTTAAAATTCTGGATGGCTGTCAGTCCTATCTGGAACTCTGTTAACTGAATAATATCAGAGCGAAGGTGAATGAAGTATGAAGTAAGGCCCCTGCATATATCTGTATGGGATTCTCATTTCCTTTTGTGCAAGAAGCTTCTATTGTGTGAAAATGTAGATAAGTCATAAGATGATATACATTGTATTGCACTGTTCAATTTTGTGGCTGCTTACAGCAAAAATGTATTTCCTTCCATTACTTAAAGCAGTAGCAATGAGGAATTGCAAAGCCTACTCTTCATTAACCTCCAATAAGTCTGTTCCTATAGTCAGCAATTGCCATTACATTGATGGAGTGCTAATATAGCTTGATAGCTCTGCTCTGCCTCTGTCTCCATGGACAGTGCCACTCCTGCCAACCCCCTCCCCTTGCAGTGCATGTCCAATAAAAGGTGCCAGAATGACTGATGAGACAAGTGGCTCATAAAGACACTGCACAAAGTGAAAGTGCTCCAGCCTTTTGCATCACACCAGTAGCTCAGTAATCCAAACATGAAACCTTACAGTTTGGGGTTAGGCAGAGCTGCTACTACTGTTGATTGAGACCTCTGAATACCTCCCATTGTAAACCAGCCTCCATTTCTGGTAATTACCGGTAATACATTCCTACACCATGACAGTGACCTAGGTGTCAGGGAGGGTTGCCTTTGGCAAACCACTTGGAAACTCCCGGCAGAGCTTGGGTATTGAAAAGCCCAGAAGTAAGAATTATAGAGTAGATTCTGCTTTGTGGCATTATTCAGAAGTATCTCTGCTGGGATCAATAACCAGAAACATAAAACACTTAAAGACATCTCATAAAATTCTATGAGCCTTATACAAAACATAATGTCAGTAGAAAGATTCCCATTTGGCTATGTGTGGTTTTGCTAAGTTCTTATATGAAGAAACAAAAGCACACTTGGATTCTTTTAAGCAACGGTTCTGGCGCAAGCTGCCTGGCGCAAACATATTAACAAATCCCAGCAAGTGGAATATATTTTGAACCCCCTTACATGCAAGTAAACCAAAGTAATTTAGAGGATCCAAATGAACTGCTAGATCATTTATTGCGCAAATTACACATACCTTATAGCAGTGTTCTCCAACCTTGGGTCCCCAGATGTTTTTGGCCTACAACTCCCAGCATGCCCCAGCCAGCTACGCTGGCTGGGGCATGCTGAGAGTTGTAGGCCAAAAACATCTGGGGACCCAAGGTTGGAGAACACTGCCTTATAGGGATGTGCGTCACTGGAAAAGTCATTCTGTTTGAGCTCAGTTGAATTTTGACACATTTCCGACCCGATGGCCAAAAGCAGGCCAAGTCAGTTTCCCCCCCCCCCCAACTTCCACGAAATTGCTTGAAATATTTGTGCAGATTTGGAGCTGAGATTTCCGCAAATTGGGGTCAACTCATTAGATTCAGTCATTGATGTTGTTGCGTGTGTATAGGTGAGAGAAAGAAGAGTCAGACACAGGTATGTATGGTTTCAAATCAGGGCCACATTTATTGAATTGAAGATCTGCGAAGGGCGAAGGGTGGTACTAACCTAGCCTGGCCATTGGCCTGGAAAACCAATAATTGGTGAATACATCCTAACTGGACCGGAGGCGGGATGGCCCGCCAGCGGCCAGTTGCCCTCCATGTGGAGCTGGAGGGACTTACCATCGTCACCTTTCATTGGCGCCTCAAGCAGCCAATGTAGGTGAGAAAGGTAACACCCCAAAGACGTCACAATCTCCCTCCTGCCAAGCCTCAAGGCATTAGCGAGGGACAGGGCCGGTGCAAGGCTGTTTGGTGCCCTAGGCAAGATCAGATATTTAGCGCCCCCCCTTCCCACTTGAGCCCTCCCTCCCTCCAGCCCTATGTCCATTATGAAATAAATTCCTGCAACCTTGTTCATTCTGTCTGTCACTCTGCTGATCAGAACTTTTCTTAGGAGAGCTCTCCGCAAAGCTTTTTGCATTCCGCTAGAGAGACGCCTGTCTGTCTCAATACTGAATATTCATAATCCAGAGATATGTTAAATCCCATGTCAGATATAGACACCAATCCACCTAACACTACAGCATAGGCTGGTTGGTGGCCAAGATGTATAATGCAGAAACACTTAACAAAGAAAGCGACACGGTATGTGATTTAAACAAAACAAAGAAGCACTCTCTCTCTCTCTCTCTCTCTCTCTCTCTCTCTCTCTCTCACCTTCCCAAACAAGTAGGTGGAAACTACCGCACTGCAACTACTTGTGTGTGTGGATTATATAAATAATTAGGTGAAACCTTTTAATATGGAAAACATGCTGTGATCATATGGACACTCTTGAGGAATTATGGAAACGTGTGTAAGAAATGCTGTAGCACAAGCGCTGAAAATAGTGGTGGCTAATTTCTGAGATAATGTTCTCTGTTACTTTATTTGTTGAGGTGCTTTAGCCTAAGGAATAGATGAAACAAGAACACGTGCTATGTTTTTTTCCCCTTTCCCTTGAAGCAAAAGTAGTCACTTTTCCTTTTATGTGGAAGTCAAGGCTTCCAATGCAGTGTTTGTCCTCTTCCCATCCCCCTACTCTAACATCCCCCTACTCTCTCTCTCCCCACCCCGCACACGCTCCCTCGCGCACGCGCGTGTACGCGCACAGTCTCGCACACATACATCAAGAAGTAGGAGGAAAAATGCAAACGCAAAAAAAAGAAAAACCCCTCGGAAATCTCAGCTGCACTTCTGGCCTTTTATAAAAGTTTGTGTAAATTGTAATGAGGTCAGATTTGGAGCTTCTCATTGCACGCGGTGCTTATTATTACATTGGGTTCCAAGTCGAGGGGGTGGGGTTTGGCACAAGGGAGCGTTGGATACAGCCTGAGATTGGCTTGCAGCGAAATGACTGTGAAAGGATAAAGAGGCGCGAGGTGGAATTGGGGTCTGCTCTAAGCTGCAGCAAGAGAAAGTGTGTGTAAGAGGAGGGCAGGCCAATTCCATAGTCCCGGTTTGTACATGTCCCTTTTCTCTCTTTGGGGCTGTGCATCCCAGGGAAGGCGAGAGACGGGACTCTATACATTTATTGCACCAGTCACCGCTCTTCCTCCCAGGAAGACACACATTATTAATGCTGCTGGGTTGCATGAACGGGGCTCCCCCCCTTTAATTCCTCACAGCCACAAACTCCTGATCCCTCTACCACGCGTCCTAGACTGCAGACCGGTTTTTGTTTTGTGGGAGGCGGGCATATTTTTTATTTTTTAAAAATTGTTTTTGGATTTTGGTGTGCCCTTTAAAGAAACAAGAGACTTAGTAGTGGGCGTGCTGCTTTTTGCTCTAACCTCTCGAGTAGGGAAAGGGGGGGGGGAAGCAAGGGGCGAAAAAAGCACTTGTGAACTACGGGGTGAAGAAGAGGTGGGAAAGAGCGAGCGAGCAAACTTGGATTGGCGGTTGGTGCTTTTTTCCCCCCTGGTGAAGTGTGACAGAAACTACATTTAATGTTTAAAACTTCATTTTACTTGCCTTTTTCTTGGCAAACTGGCTCCTCCCCCCGTCGGTTGGCTTCAATCTCCGCCTATGGAAGAGGATTTGCAGCAGCAATTAATCGCGCCGCCGCCGGTGCTGGCGTTTGGCCGTGCGCCCAGGGAGCAGGGGAGAGAAGCGGCGGCGGCGGATCCCGCCCGCTGGCCGCGCCCCCTTTAGCCACACGCTCTAGGCAGTCTCCTAGTTCGCCTAATGGAAGCACCGGCCCTGGCGAGGGAAACCTTAGATAAATGTCAGTCACCTTGAAAGGTGCCACTGGATGATCACCATAACCCTAAGCCCCACTGCCTAACCTGTATCCCCGCCCAAGCCAAGCCATTGGCTCAGCTACAATGCCCTGTCCTGCTACCTGACTCTCCCCTCCTCCCCCATGCGCAAATCTTCTCCCCAGCCCCAAGGTGCGGGGCCAGTGGAAGTCTGTTCTTGTTGTTGTTCTTGTTGTAGCATTTAACATGAGAAGTATGAAAGCATCCTCCTCGCACTGCATATGCACACACTCCACCTTGAGCACTTTGAATTTCTGACAATTTATTTCAGATTTGTGCAAATTTCGGGCCTTACGCAATTTGCGCCAATTTACGGAGTGGAGACCTGAATTCTGCACAAATTTCCCCAGCTTTAAAAAGAAAGAAAGAAAGAAGCAAATTGCAGCCTATTTTAAAAATAGAAGTCTGCATGCTGGCTTAACTTGTGTCAGATTGAGTCAGTGCAGGGTTGATGGAACGGAATCAGCAGGGCGATGCAGAGAAAATCTCAGATATTTACACTCCTATCGCCGGATTCCTCACACATCCCTACCTAAACATAGTTTGGGTTTAATGTTTTTCTTGATCCAAAACAAATGAGGTACAGTCAAGGACAGGATCAATTACTAGAAGTTGGGACTGCACTAAATATTCTCCAATTTCAATAGTCATTTCAGTGGGGCATAAATTATTCTAACAGTGCAATCTTATATATGCCTACTTAGAAGCAAGCCCCATTGAGTTCAATGTGACTTATTCCCAGTTAAGTTAGTATAGGATTGCAACCTTTAAAAATGCTTTGATTGTATGAATATACACCTTTTTTTCATCCTGCTCAGTGCCATTTTGCCCTTGGCTACTGTGTCTTTCTCCTGATATGATTTCAGTTGGAATTCCCAGCCAAACAGAGATCACATTGTGAATGGGATGATATCATAATGCTTTGTTGCCAATCAAATTTGGTTACATGATGACATCACTGAGGGCAATTGTGAATAAGGACAAAGCTTCTCAGGTTAGTCACATGGGTAATCCCATCGAATTTGTGACCATGCAGTGAACTGGGTGACATATCGCTATGAAGGCAACCAGATTTAGCTATGTGACTGTGTCACTGAGGGCAAATGAAGGCAATTAAGAGCAAGTGATGCATTAAAAATGAATAGGCAATCGTTTCTGCAAGGACTGTTGAAAAGGGATGTATTTTTCAGCACTGCTGAAAATGTTTGCAAAAAAACTGAGTAGCTTCTATTGGAAATAAAATGGAAAATCTGTCAGTTGACCTGATTGACCTTGTTTACTTCAAGTAAAATATATATTGAGAGTTCTAAGTGGGGAGAACTAGCTACTTGTAGTATTGTTATGAAGAAATAACAAGACAGAAAATGTGAAATATACAACTTTGATTTCTTTCCCTTGACTAGAAAAGAAACTGTTTCCAGTTATCCTGACAGTAGCTGGGATCTTACACTACTAAATTAGAATTGAAGTTTAAAAAAACAACAACACACAGACACACACACGGGCACACACATATAAATGCATTAAGTTCCTCAAGCTACCACTGAGTTTAATGAATTTCCTGCTGCTCTTCCTTCAAGTTGGCTCCCTGGTATAGTGTATTTCATAGTCTTCCTCTGGCTTTAAATCTAGTATCCCTACTTACTCATAAATTGCATGTGAAATGGGAATGCAGTCGGCCATATGGCTCCATCAGTTCTGCCTGATGAAGTCCATTTTACTTACTGTTTTCATAACTAGGGCTGTGGTATCTACTTGGCTTTTAAGTTATCTCCAGAAGACAATTTTTTTCTATAATTTGCATGCCTATGGTACTTTTCATCTGACAGTACCTGAACCATTTTACAAATACTATTGAATCCCAAATTCCCCTGAGAGAAAGGAAATTATTTTTTTACTTTACAAAGGGGAGGGTTGGAACAAAAATAATAGGGAACAGTATCTTTTTTTCAGAGATGATGGGAGAAAATACATACCGCTCAACCCTATGCATGTTTACTTGGAAGGAAATCCCACTGTGTTCAATGGCGCTTACTCCCAAGTATGTGTGTGTATAGGATTGCAGCCTGTGTGTATAGGATTGCAGCCTGAATGATCCACATTCAGTTCCCAGCATCTACAATTAAAATTGTAGGAAATCGGGCAAGGAAGGACTTTTCTCTATCTGAGATCTTGAAGAGCCACTGCCAGAGTAGACAATACTGGGCAAGATTAATCCATGGTCAAATTCAGGGCCAAACTAGACATTACATGAGGGATCTCCCGGAATTAATCTCACATAATTTTCTTCTCCAAGAAGCAGCTGTATGGGTTGTGATTTGGATCAGGACACAGCATGGGAGGGGAAAAAGATTAGACTCCTCCACTCCTGCAGCCCCGAAGAGAATTATCTGGCAAGACCCAATCATGGACCTCCCATGCAACATCTAGTTTGGCCTTCAATATAAGGCAGCTTCTTATGTTCATAGTTGCCTCACAGTGCTCTGCCAATATTACTACTCAATGTAATATATTGTTGTCTTCTCAGAAAAAGTCAACAGTGCATAAGGCAATTATAATTTCAAATTACTTTCATCACAGTGCATCTTGAATTATATGTAAATTCAAAATGCTGTATATCAGTTTGAAGCTTGAAATGTGCTCCTTCATTTTTCTGCCTTAACTTTTTCAAGAGATATTGGCCGCATTCACACATAATGGTAAACCATAATATAGGGGGGGTGCATATGGAGGAATAAGCCTATATGAAGAGCCGGTCTTGCACACTCTTGTAATCTCCCCTTTCCTCTATTGCCTGCGTAACTGGCAGGAGGAATAAACAAGGCTTCAGTTCCACTTTAGCAGATTCCTGGTTTGCTGATACATGTGAACCAGGAATTGTGGTTTAAGGTAAATTCTAGTTTGCTAAACAAACCACAAAAATAATCCAGGATTTGAAGTTCGTCTCTTGACAATTGACTAGAGTTTCTTTTAAACCACAATTCCTGGTTTGTATGCAACAACCAAGGAATCTGCTAAAATGCAACTAAATTTATTCCTCCTCACAACCATGCATGAGAAGAGAGAGCAGAGTGGAGAAATTGAGCCCTGCACTTTGTGCAGACACATTCCTTCTCATGCATGTAACCCTTAATTATAGTTTACCATTACATGTGAACTCACCCATTGAGTTTTATGAAGAAGCAAGTAAAAACAAAACAAAAGGGGTACCATAAAAAGAAGTAGGGGTGATTTTCCCAGTGGGGCAATTCTGGGAGACATCCTGTATGTGATAGAGCACGTCTTTCTGACCATTTTGGTGACTGACATGCTTTTATTGGAATTTCTTTGGGTTAAGCTTTTCTGAGCCAGATAGACCAGTCTAAGAAGGTTAGAAGCAGGTATGAAATTGTTAGACTGATTACAATCTAATAATCATTTTTAAGGAATGGGGTGTAACCAGTGTCTTCTATAAGGTTCTACCTAACCTTCTCCCAAAGGAGTGTCCTTTTATCAAGAGATCACTTTATAGCCCTTTTACAAAAAAAGAGACCACTTTATAGCCCACTTTACATATAGTGGTGATATGACAAATCCTTATCACTTATTGCATTATAACTCTTAGAGAGCATTTCAAATACTGACCATTAAAAGTTGGGTTTTCCATTACCCTGTGCTGAGGGACTCTGAGAATACAGCATTTTATCTGTGTGCATTTGGATTATTTGAAACATTTAAACTGCATATCTAGCTTTTATTGCTCTCGTTTCATTGATCCCATGGTTTTAGAAGTGCAGCACTGTATCTGATATCTTGGCCTCTAAGATTGTTTTTTCATTTCCCTTAATTGGACCAGTGGAGAGCAGTCAATTTTCAATTTGTTATTTAAGAGCAAGGTAAAAAGGCAATATGCTGCCGTTGTATGAGAAGAGCATGCACCTTCATATACCTGGCAATTACAAATGTGCAAATTGTTTGTTATGGCTAGAGGGAGATGACAATTTAATAGTGGGTTCCAGGCCTAATCTCACCTGCTTAAATTTTATCTGCACCAGTACGATTTTAAAAACTTGCATTGATTTAGGCTACAATCCTATATATGCTTATCTGGGAGAATGTCCCATTGAACGTCTTGGGACTTTCTTCCCAGTAGCATGCATAGAATTGCATTGTAAATTTTTTACATACTGCATAGGTTCAAAGTACCCAGAGTGATTCTCACTGAGTCATTGCTAAAAGCAGGAAGGCCCACTTTAAATATTTATAAGAACATAAGAAGAGCCATGCTGGATCAGACCAAGGGTCCATCTAGTCCAGCATTCTGTTCACACAGCAGCCGACAGCTGCCCACAGGAAACCACAAGCAGACATGCGTTCAACAGTACCCTCCTTCCCAAGTCCCCCCCGCAGCTGGTGTACATAGGCATACTGCCTCTGATGCTGGGGGTAGCATATAGCCATCAGGACTAGTAGCCATTGATAGCCTTCTCCATGAATTTGTCTAATCCCCTTTTAAAGCCGTCCAAATTCATGTATTGACATTGTTTACATAGCCTAATGAAAAATGTGGGCTTTTTCTTCTGTGTTTGTTCACAGGTGAAGGTCATGGTGCGCATTTGTTCTACCCTGGCCAGGGACTCTTCTGAATCCAGCTCTTTCTTAAAGGTTGATCCTCGCAAGAAGCAAATTACTCTGTATGACCCGCTGAACTGTGTAGGTCAGAACGCCTTCCAAAAAAGGAGCAGTCAAGTGCCACCCAAGATGTTTGCGTTTGATGCAGTTTTCCCTCAAGATGCCTCACAGGTAAGCAACATGCAACTCTGACAAAGTTTTAGCAATTGTTATACTGCTATTCACAAGACTGATTTTATTTTAACGGTATTAGATCAAGGATGGAATTGTTTCTTTTGTAACATGTATAGTAATTGTAGTTAAAACCTTAACTAGTTCAAAATGTCTAGCCTGATTTATCCAAAACAAGTAGTACTACCTTAAAACATATATTAATTTAAGATGAAAAGTGAATAAAATAGATTAATACTAACAGCAAAGTAGTGGCCAATGATTTACCATCAATGTGTACAATTCAGCCCCCTCAGTCTCCTCCTACTACTTTGGGCTTCCTGGCTCACATATGCCAACATTTTTCTTGTGTCCACTCACTCCGTTGATGCCAGAATCACAGAACTCCTTTTCTTATGCAGTCCTTCTTTCTCACTGGCCATCAATTTATTGCCTATGTATCTTAAGCCACATACTCTTCTTAGGCCTCTGCTACTCATGAAGCAAGGAATTCTGTTGTATTTCATTGCTTTGTTCATTAGATTTCTATCCCCTTCTCTTCTTTAAAGTTGCTTAGACTGGTATACATTGTGTTCTCCCCACCATTTTATCCTCACACACCCTTGTGAGGTAGGTTAGGCGAAGGGATAGTGACTGGCTCAAGGTCATCCAGTGAGCTTGGGCTGGGCAGGGATCTGAACCCTGGTCTCTCAGTCCAACATTCTAACCAGTAGACCAGGCATGGAGAACTTCGGCCCACAGGCCGTGAACAGCCTTCAAGGGTTCCCTGTCCGCCCCATCAACTTGTTTCCCTGTCTCCACCTGTCTTCCCTGATCCCACCCCCTATCCCCAGGCCCTGCCCCCATTCAGACCAAAATCTCTTCTGTCTGATCTCTGCAAAGATTGGAGATAATAGATTTTTCCCAGCTGGAAAGGCCAGACATTCGCTGATTTGAGCCTGTTTTACTCCTTGTCTTCCTCAAGCAATATCCAGGGGATCCTGGTCATCATCAGTTCCATCATCACTGAGGTAGATTACATTTATATTAAATAACAAATCATATTCTTCCCTTTTTGACAGGCTGAAGTATGTGCAGGAACAGTAGCTGAAGTTATCCAGTCTGTGGTGAATGGTGCAGATGGATGTGTATTTTGCTTTGGGCATGCCAAATTAGGTTAGTATGTTTCATATTCAAACAGTAATGTACCAAAAAAATCTGTCTTCTTGTATGATTTCCTATATCGATTCCTTACCATGCTGATGTGTCCCTCTAATGCCATGCAGTAGCAGGAAAAAAATCTGACAGCCCTTGTCCCTTAACATAGCTTTGGAACAGGGGTGAGGAATCTCTTTCAACCCAAGGGCCGAATTCAGTTCAGTTCAGTTCAGTTCTGATGGACTCTTTATATACTGATTAATGTTTATTTTACATGAAAATTGTGGAGAAAGCCTGACACGAGTATGCATGCGCACGCACGCACACACACACACACACACACACACACAGAGTCTCCGTCCAGGGGAGGAGGGCGAGGAAGGGGGATTGAGTTACAGGGAAGCAGCCAGACAGACCGGCATCCCCAACAATGGAGAGTCTCGGTTGAATTCCACAAAACCCAAGAAACGACCATCAAGACCATCAAACTATTAGGGCAGTCTCAAAGAGCTGTAAAGTACCCAGTACGTCACCTTCTTCCCGGGCAGGAATAAGCCCACCTGATACGAAGGGGCAGGCATAAGCCCCCACCTGACCTGGAGAGTGGGGAGAGCGGGAAACTCAGGGGTAGAAAACCCCTCTCCCTTCCTGTGAGGGGTTGTTGGGAACACAGGGTGCTTTGGAACAAGGTTCATCCTCCAAGCGGCGGCTGGAGTAAGCTGTTCTCATCCCCGGATCGGCCAACCCGGAGCCAGGCTGAAATTGACTAGCGTAAAGTCTTTAGTCTAAGGTAACTGACTAATCCCAATGCGCTAGCCTGGGAGCCTGTTTCATTGATAAACGTAGAGGTCACCTCAGGTTGTGTTGACATTATAGTATTCCTAGAAAGCTGTTAGTTCCGCTCCGTATCTTGTGTAAATAAATAAAGCCTTATTTGGTCATTTAAAGGGCTCTAGTTTCCTCTTGTGTACGCAAACCTCCTAGTCGGTTTCACTTGCTTGTACGGGCTGTAACTCAGTGCCGGTTAACCCGTTAAGCGCCGAACTCACGCATAGGACCCGGGTGCTGGTCCTTCACAAAAATGAATCACAGTTTTACAGTTGTAGGTGGTTTTATCATACTGAGTTTTGCAAATTGGGGTTTGAGGTACACAAATAAAATAAATAAATAACAGAATATCCAGCCAGTAACAATACTATTGCAGATCAGGATTTGGCCTGGTAGTGTTTAATTACACATGCATTTATATGACTCTTTTCTTTACATTTTCTATTTTGCAGTTATTTTGATATCTCCCTTTCCTCCAAACAGGAAAATCCTACACTATGATTGGGAAAGATGATTCCATGCAGAACCTCGGCATAATCCCTTGTGCCATCTCTTGGCTTTTCAAGCTGATTAATGAACGGAAAGAGAAGACAGGAGCCCGTTTCTCAGTCCGAATCTCAGCAGTAGAAGTGTGGGGAAAAGAAGAAAATCTGAGAGACTTGCTGTCAGAAGTCGCAACGGGCAGCCTACAAGATGGACAGTCTCCAGGTGTCTACCTGTGCGAGGACCCAATATGTGGCATGCAGGTGAATACAAAGCTCTTTTAAGTCACAATATATACCTAGTGGTGCCATGTTTTTACTAGGATGGCTTCAAATAAAAAAATACCCAAAGCATAAACTTTTCTAACTTGGAATTGTTTACTCTCAGGCACACAAGAAACTTTATGACCTGCAGCTGCAGGGCCATCTGCTCTCCTGGCCTAAATATTTGTGCCTTTGGCATAACTTGATGTTGAGCAGGGACCTCTGTTTGCTGTAAAATGTGAAAGGATTCAGATCAAACAAAATTTGTCTCCTTCCTATAATAATTTCTCCAATGTATAACAACACACTAAAATATTTACAATATTGCACAAATAGCTGGAGGCCAATAATATGGCTGTTTATATCTCCATGAACTACATTATTTATAGTAGTAGGATTAGTCATGTTGTAAGAAGTATTAATAGCTACTTATTAATTGCTGCCAGGCTATGAATGTGAGCTCTGGTCAAGCCAAGAATAACTACACTGTTCTTCGGGCAGGAACACCCAACTGGTTAAAAAAACCCAAAACCTTCCTGGCCAAGTTGAAAGATAACACAAGTTACGGTAGCCTTGTGATCTCCTTCCCCCCACCCACCATACACTTATGGCTTAATCCTCTAGGCACCCTTGCTGACAGCAGCAACTCGTAGACTTCATGTTTGTACAAAATGCCTACTGTTCTGTGCATGTAGGAGCTGCTGCCCGTATGGTGTGGTGTTTTACCTTGCCCTGAGGTTAATGTGTGTAGCCTGACCTCTAGAGAAAGAGGGAGAAAAAAAGTAAACATGAAATTTCAGGGTTTCAGTGAAATTGTGCAATCTGTATATGCAGAGCAATGGCTTAAAGCTTCCCAAGAAATTGCAAAAGGCCAACAGTCTTCCCTTTTAGGACAAAAATAACTACCATAGCTCAGGCATCGGTCTGTTGGCAAACGTGTGTGTTCTAAGCATTCCCCTTTGAAACATACCATGGAAGTTAGGAAGTAAGTTAAAATTTTGATAGTGAAGACTAGAGTGTCATTTGTTAATATCCAGTGACAAAACCTGGGCACCAAACTACATGTGATTTGAAATACGGCGCTGCCTGCACATCTAGCTCCCTGCTTGTCCTCTTCAACGTTTAATACAGTGTTCTCCAACCTTGGGTCCCCAGATGTTTTTGGCCTACAACTCCCAGCATGCCCCAGCCAGCTATGCTGGCTGGGGCATGCTGGGAGTTGTAGGCCAAAAACATCTGGGGACCCAAGGTTGGAAAATACTGGTCTAATAGATACACATGTCCTCCTGACACCGTGATGCTCCATGCTTCCCTGTTTCTCATTACTGCCAGCAAATAATAGGGCACAAGGACAGAGAAACTCTGAGTGTCATGATGTCAGGACTAGAGATGGGGGAAAATGTAGTTCAGTTCACATTTCAATTAAAACTTAAGCCAAATTTGCACTTCCTGAATCAATGTGTGTACTGGAACACAGTTACTCTTCATTATTTGCACTTCTCAGAATTTTGTAGTGCAGTTTTCCAAACATGCATATATAAGGGGAAAGTGCGCACAAAATGCTTATATGTTAGTGAAAAATGTAAAAAAAACAAGGTTACATTAAGGGAAAGTGCTCGCCAAGAAAATTGTGCATATTAGGCAAATGTGCATACAAAAATGCATATATTCAGAAGATACACACACAACTGAATACAAATTTTCATACAGAAAATGTTCTCAAACTGATGCAGAAACGGGATGGAATGAACATAAGATGGGTAAAATGAGAAACTGAGAGAAATCTGCCCAGAGAAAGCTTGGTATTGGGTGGGTTAAATATATAATAATAATTTAAATAATTTTTTTTAAAAAACAAAATTGACACATTCATCCATCCCTAGCTCAGGACATAGGTTGTTCTACTAGACATTAAGGAGGGGGAAAGAGAATCTATATACACACTTTTCATTTTCAGCTGCAGCCATCACATCTAGTTTGGCCTTGAGAGGACGTTCTGAGAGAGAGAGAGAGAGAGAGAGAGAGAGAGAGAGCGCACAAACCCTCAAAGCGACTCTCAGAAGGGGGGACATTTTACATAGTCCAATACAAGGCACTTAACTCCACAAAACAAATATCGGAAAGAGCAAGGAGGTGTGGACATGGACTTGCTTGAACATAATGAAGCTGGGAATGGCAGTGACCGATGCCAGCCTGGCTGGGGTTGAGAAGCATGTAAACCACTGGATTCAGCATCATAGATCTGGGGTGAAACACAGTGCGGTGGTGGTTGTTTTTTAAATGTGGAGGCGTTTCAGTATGGGAATTCTATTTTGCCGCAGATGTTCTGCAAAGCAGAATGTTCCCTTATCCAGAGCATACTGTATTTTGGTTTTGCCAACAGAAAGTTACTTGCCAGTGTTGCATCTCAATAAGCACATTTTATGTGCTTTGCATCCCCTGGGTTGCCTTGCAGCTTCAGAATCAAAGCGAACTCCGGGCCCCCACTGCAGAGAAAGCTGCCTTCTTCCTCGATGCAGCTATTGCCTCACGTCGAAGCAATCAACAAGATTGTCGGGAGGAAGATCACAAGAATTCTCACATGCTCTTCACTCTGCACATCTACCAGTACCGAATGGAGAAGAGTGGCAAAGGGGGAAGTAAGTTTCATTGTTTCCCACCTTTTTCTATGATAAATTATCATTGTTCAAATGACTATGTACCTTCACTGGAACTCATGAAAATATACATAGCTAAAGATGGTATTATACCATGGGGCATTCCTGAAAATATGAGTACACATGGATGTGCCTGGCCAAATCTAGAATCATCTTGTCTTTTCGACATAGATTTCATAGATCATAGAGTTGGAAGGAGCCTACAAGGCCATCGAGTCCAACTCCCTACTCAATGCAGGAAACTAGAGGAGGGGTCTCCCATCCAAGTAATAACCAGGCCTGACCCTGCTTAGCTTTCCACGCTCAGACAAGCTGAGCCAGCGTAAGCCACATGTGGTGATGTTAAGTGGTGTGGTTCAGGATTAGCCAGGAAGCAATTAATGATGTCACTAACTGGGCAATTCTAGAAATACATGTTCATGCCTGTTTTCAGTAGAGATGTGAAGGCCTGGGGGGAAACAAAAATGGAGGGGAGGACAGATTTTTTTGGGGGGTGCGGGAAACCTTTTTCCCTAGGCTTTTTTTGGAAAGTTTGGAAAAAACATTTTTTTAATGCGATGTTCTCTCCACCCCCCATTTTTGGGGGGCATGGTCTGTCTGGGACTTCACATCTCTAGTTTCAGTTGTATTTGGAAGGAGGTACTGAAACCTGCTATCTGACATACTCAAGTCAGCAGTTTGTCAGGTGATGAAAAAGGCCAAGGGGCCACCTTGCCATATAAACCCCCAGAATCTGCTTTGCCTTATTAGTCTAAGCAACTCTTTTCCAAACTGACCTGAGTGACATTTCTCCCTGTGTTGAACCTATCTTGCCTGTTTGCTATAGTTCTCTGTAATATTTGCAATTCAAGATATTCTCCAGTCCTAATACTCAAGGAATATCATTTATCATACAATGAAGCTGAGATGTAGAAAATGTACATATTCTGGGCAGTACCCAACACTGCCGCTCCACTTATCTGTTGATGTATCACTAGCGTAAGCGACCTTACACTATTTGCATAATAGTATGCAAATAGTGTAAGCTGGCATGATGGGTTTCCCTGGAAAAATCATCGCACCAGCTTATGCTATTGGTTTAATAGCATACAGTTAATTGGTACAGTCAGAGATTGTTTATGTTAGCGGTATGTCAGTAGCATAAGCGGAGTGGCAGTGTTGGATATTGCCCATTGTATATAATTATGTAGATATAAACGTACAGTACAGTATGAATTACAGTCCAAACATCTCATAAAATGATAATTCTGTTTGATGTCTTTCAGTAATAACCCTCATAGAATTGTTAGACAGAACACAATTAACTAAGACTTTATTAATTAACCACCCTTCAGTGAAAAAGAAGACTGTGAATGTTCATGCTAACTTGCTATTAGGAATGAGAATGGCTTGTTTTAAGGAGATTACCATTTAAGTCACGTAATTTCCCTTGTTTTTACACACACACACACACACACACACACACCTACCTTTGTAATTATTTTCTAATGCAATTAAATGAAACAATCTTATAGTTTTCCCAAGGCAATCTTGATAAATTATACAATAAAATAAAATAAAAACACTACTGGTTTTAGTTTCACTCATATTCCACCACTGGGTGACCTAATCAGGCAGCTAGAGCCAAATATAAGCTCTGATCTAGTCTAAACGTAGTCTTGCTTAAGCCCCTTGATTTCTTACTTTAAAACAATCTGCTCATTAAATATATTAAAATGTAACAGAAGTATATGTACAATAACAATTTTATTTTAAAAAAAATGAAAAATAAATATGAATTGATCATTATAGTACCCTAAAAACCATTATTTTCTTTTGAGTATAGTAGTGCAAGGGCAGAACTAGACTTTACAAGACATCATCTTTCTTTCTCCTCCATTCTCAGTACTCTGTAGAATAACACAATGCAATACATGACGCCATTGTGCTATGTGTTTTCCCACTCACATTACCAATAGATAATTGTGTGACAGAGGCAGAAAGGAAAACCTACAGCATGATGAGATCATGTAACATGTTGAGTTATACTACATGTATAAGAGAAGAGAAGCATAGAGCTGATACAGCTCTTCCTTTTTTGGAATTCCTGAAAACAGAATATTTTATTTATTTATTTAATTAATTAATTACTATACTGCCCAATACCCAAAGCTTTCTGGGTGGTTCACAACAATTAAAACCATGAAATCCAACTGTAAATATGCATGTATTGGTGTCCAAAGGTATCAAAATATATCAAACTATACACAAGCTTTCTCAATCACAACTACTGTGTATTTTGAAGAGAAAAGCTGTGATTAATTGGTGCTTTCCACAACTGATACATGTAACAGAAGTATAGTTTATACTAGAGAATTTGTTCCTGAATTCAGAATTTATGATATGAACTGGCCCAAACAGGAGTTCTTTAAGGGTCAAGTATAAATTGCTGGTAGACTTTGGTAGCATTGGGAATTGGCTATTAACTTCTAGATATTTCTTTTTCATGTTCATCTAATTCAACTAGTACTCCAGTACCATTTAAAAAAAAAATAACAACACAAACAAACTTACTTTTGGCAAGAGATGTACATTTTCAGGGTGTCAACATCAAGTCTGTCAGTATAGTTCACAATATACTTAAGCCAGTTTTGTTCTCTGTGAAGTCTATGGGACAAAGCCAGCTTAATTTATACCCCACCATACTTTAGAATAAAGAACAACATGCTTCAGAACACAATCCTTTGTATGTCTACTCAGAAGTAAATCCCATTGTAACACTCTCTTTCCCTTTTTCACTTTCTTGCTTTATTTAATGGGGCTTATGTTTTTACTATCTCTACTCAGCAGTTAATGAAGAGAACTAACTTTAATTTAAGCACAATCCTACATGTCTACTCAAAAGTAAGTCCTGTTGAGTTCAATAGGGCTTACTCTTAGGAAACTAGGCATAGGATTACAGCCTTTATTTCTACCACACTTTCAATGACCCATCAGCATCAGAAAGCTAACTCTTATTTGTTTCTCTCTCTTTCTCTCTCTCCGCCCTCTTTTATGACAGTGTCGGGAGGCCGTAGCCGCTTACACCTCATTGACCTGGGTAGCTGTGTTAAACCTCTTAGCAAAAATCGTGAAGGAGGTTCTGGACTCTGTCTTTCATTGTCTGCACTGGGCAATGTCATCCTTGCCCTAGTCAATGGCAGCAAACACATTCCATACAAGTAAGTGATCTCTCTTTCTCTCCTTCTCCCTCATATATATATATATATATGTGTGTGTGTGTGTGTGTGTGTGTGTGTGTATAATAAGTAATCAGGCAATAAGCAGACAGCTGACATGTAATAAGTGATCACTAGCTTTGCATATACATATGTATGTGTGCATACACACACACACACAGTGCGCATCAATTAGGCAGGAATTGATTTCCTTCTGACCCCACCATTTACAGTTCTTCCCCACCACTACGTACCATATGTGCTGTTTATAAACCTGAAACTCTCTATAATATATGCAGCTGATAAAGTGGGCTATAGTCCAGGAAAGCTTATGCCAGAATAAATGTGTTAGTCTTTAAGGTGTCACAAGACTCTTCATTGTTTTTTTTCCTGAAATAAACTAACATGGCCTCCCTCTGGAAATTATATTAGTGCACGGAGCCAATGTGGTGTAGTGGTGAGAGTGTTGGACTGGGACTCGGGAGATCTGGGTTCTAGTCCCCGCTCAGCCATGAAACTCACTGGGTGACTTTGGGCCAGTCACTGACTCTCAGCCTAACCTACCTCACAGGGTTGTTGTGAGGATAAAATGGAGAGGAGGAGGAGGATTATGTAAGCCGCCTTGGGTTCCTTGCAGGAAAAAAGGCGGGGGGAAATAATAATAATAATAATAATAATAATAATAATAATAATAATAATAATAATAATAATAATGGGAAATTACTGAGGAAGTGGGCACACAGATGTATAGTTTGTCTTCATATCTCTTAATTATCGTCTCCCACCATCTATCGTGTGTTCAGATCTGAGAGCCAAGGCAGTCCTGAAGTGCCTTTTCCATATCCTAAATACCTCTTGGTTGCTTTTCTAGTAGAGAGCACTGTGTACAGAGGTTGGCAGCTGCCACAGCCTCTGGCTCTTAAACTTATAAACCAGAACCTCTGAAAAGCAGGTAAGGCAGAAAGGATTGGCAGGGTCAAAGTGCTAAAAATTCCAGGGAGCACAGTCATGGATGTTTGGCAATGAAGGGAAAGAGCAGCCTCTTCCTGTCAGAGGAGATGTTTGAGTGTTTTAATGTAACAAGCAGGAATTGTGTGGTGATGCCCTCCAAGGCAGCCTATAAATACTTGTAGAAATAAATAAACATTGCTGAAATTTCACATTTTGGCTATTTCTTGAGAGTTCTTATATTTCATGTATGAACTCCAGTGTGACCCCAGCACCTGTTTTCGGAAAAGATGTAAAACATAATACAAGTGCAATATATGGTTTGAAGATTGAGAGATGGCAGTGAAATATGGTATGTTAATTTATGATACTATTCTCCAGTTAAAGTTTGAACACCTGCTTGATTTTCGAAGTGGGAGGGAGAAATGCAGTCTCTATTGTAATGTGATATGTGCCTTGGAGACTGAGATAGCAATTTCCTATTCAAATCCAATCTCAATCCCCACATTTTCCATTTGCAAGGCAATTAGGAGTGAATGAGGCCTCTCAAACACTGTGGTTTACTTGTTATTACCCTCATTCCCCCATGACTTAAAGACAATTACTTGTTTTGCTGGTATTCTAAGGTTAAGTGGTGAATGTCAATGAAATGCTTTTCTGAAACTCCATGACGGGTTTTTCTTATAGATTTCATAGATCATAGAGTTGGAAGGGGCCTACAAGGCTATCGAGTCCAACCCCCTGCTCAATGCAGGAAACTAGAGGAGGGGTCTCCCATCCAAGTAATAACCAGGCCTGACCCTGCTTAGCTTTCCACGCTCAGACAAGCTGAGCCAGCGTAAGCCACAGGCCTGTATTATTATTTCAGTTGTGTGAAAGCACATCTCTCCCCATTTGGGTTCTTGACCAGAAATCACAATACTGGTTTCCATGTATAAAGACTGCAGGTGTACATAGTAAACACATTTCTGAACTGTGAGAAAGGATGAAGTTAAGTGTCACTCCCACGCCCATCCTCACTCAACCCCCCAAAATATTTAGAGGAAGCTAAAAGGCTCCCATGGATTTCTTGCACGCTCCAGACCCAAGTTCTTTCTTCCTCACCGGACAACTCATAATTCCTTCTTCCTCAACTTGGTTAGAACATTTTGCCCGACTGAGGCAAAGTTCTGTCCCAAATTAAAAATTCTGGACACACCATTCCCTCTTCAAAAGTCACACAACTTTATATAGATGTCCATTCAACATATACTTGGTCTAGTTACTTGGTCATTTGTCTGAGAGCTTGTTGTCTGTCATGTAGGAATCAATTTCATGCTTCTGATGCAAGAACAGTAATAACCCATTCATTTTGATTCCAAACATTATTCCCAACCTTCCTGACAAAATAGACCTGTAAGATGTTTCTGTTTTCTCTTGATAGTACTATATAACCAATATATGCTGGAGCCATGCATTTGATGGTGATCTCTATCTACATGGTTGTGTCAGCCTCCTTCTTGGCTTGGTTAACCCTTTAGGTTGAATTCTTAAGCCTAATGCATAACTCAAGTTTTAGAAACATGGCCTCCTAACTGTAATCCTATGTACCCATAATACTGGTTTCCCCCTCATTTATATAGATTTATAACTTCTTTCCTCAATTTATTTGTGAATACAAATTGTTCATGTTATATATCCATAAGGAGAACTTGATTTCATAAATGTCCAAATGCAATGAAGCAGCCTTGACCAACCTGGCATCCTCTGGATGTTTTGGATTTCAACTTCCATCACCCCTAGCTAGCATGACTAATGGGCAGGAATGCTGGGAGTTGTAGTCCAAAACCTCTAGAGCAGGGCTGTCCAACCTTGGGTCCCCAGATGTTGCTGGCCTGCAGCTCCCAGCATACCCAGCCAGAATGGCTAATGGCAAGGGATTCTGGGAGTTGTAGTCCAGCAACATCTGGGGACCCAAGGTTGGACAGCCCTGCTCTAGAGGGTACCACATTGGGGAAGACTGAGCTAGAGCATAATCTTCTGGAAAATGGTTCTGTGCAGCTCCTATTTATTTCAATGGAACATCCACAGGAGGTCTTACCCTTGGGTTGTACCTGAGGAGTTGTAGCTCAGCAGTAAAACAAATACTTTGCACATCTCAGGTTCATTCCCTGGCATATCCAGTTAGGGCTAGAAAAGACTCCTATGTGAAACACTGGAGAGCCACTGCATGTAAGTGTAGACAGTACTGAGCTAGGTGGACCAATAGTCTGACTCAATATAAGTCAGCTTCCTATTTTCCTAACTGCCCATATAATCTAGAACTTTATTTTGAAATTTGTGATTAATCATGTAAAAGTCATATTGTTTGATTCTTTCCCCTGTTCAGATGACCTCTGTAGTTGATCATTCTAAGTGGATAATCCACTTCTTATTTTCTATTAAAATTACCTCTCAAGAATAATGGTTGATGCATTAAACCCAGTTCCCACAGCAGAGTTTACTTTGGCTAAAATATAATTGTTAATACGATCATTTGTTTTTTTTTACTAAGTGCTAGTTTGAAATTTGCCTCTAGGTCAGGCTCTTGATAATATAAATTAAAATATCCCTGTGATGTCTGTATGCTTCATGTGATTGTTTGGACCTGAAAAGACAGGGTGAAGAAAAAGTGGAGGAAATGCCACTAGGCTTAGCCTAAAGAGTATTAGTGTGAGTTAACTCCAACAGCTGTGTTTCTTGGCAGTGTGTGTCTAGAAGAAAAGCAGCACCAAAAATGTATTCCACTCACTATACTGTCAATCTCCTGCTGCAGTGATCCACAGCTGTTACTCTACAGTTCTTCTGGGTTTCTGCAGACATACAGGTGCCAGAACACTTGTTCATGTTTGCATCTATCTCATGAAAAGAAACACAAAGCTTTCTCTCAGAAAGCTGTTTACAGAATCTATTTGCAAATGAAACATTTGGCCTGTTCAAATGGTTTGTCAGCCATCAAATGGAAACTGTCCCAAGGATATAATTTATATAAGAACACACAGACCTTGAGATAGTGTCCTGTATCGACATCACTGAAGTGGTGGGAAGTCTGTAAAGCATTCTAAGTAACTACAGTGTGATTCTTCTTTGTAGGATCATTTCTAGACTTGAATGGGTTTTAGATTGCATCCAATTGAGTGGCTCTGTGGGATCACATTCAAAACAAGGGTGGGCAAGATTCAGGGAGTACAACAGAGGAAGTCAACATTAAATAAACTAATTTTCCACATGAACATCACCCACAAGAAGGTTGTGACTTGTTCCACAAGTAAGGAGGTGAAGAAATATAGAACTACAACACAGGCCTGTGGCTCACGCTGGCTCAGCTTGTCTGAGCGTGGAAAGCTAAGCAGGGTCAGGCCTGGTTATTACTTGGATGGGAGACCCCTCCTCTAGTTTCCTGCATTGAGCAGGGGGTTGGACTCGATGGCCTTGTAGGCCCCTTCCAACTCCATGATCTATGAAATCTATGAAAAGGGTTAACCCGCCTCCCCACATGCCATGATCCTGACCAGGCTGCCCTCTGCTGCTTTTTTAAAAAAATAAATAAAAATGAGATACATTACATTCATTCACTCATTTGATGTGTTGTTTATCTTGTCCTGTATTTCCTGCTTAATTGCAATATATATCACTCCTTTTTAAAAAAAGACAATAACTGCTATAAAAATGCATGTTATTAGCTATATATAAGGAGAAAAGTCTACATTACAATCCCTGCTCTATTTAAAGCTGCATTCTCTGAAATTGTCTGAATTAATCACGCCCTCGCTGGTTAATTCCTGTTTCAACTTTATCTGTATCGTTTATCCAGATGGTATGAATATGCCCAGGTCAAATGGAAATATGGATTTGTAGTGTGCATTCCTAATCTAGCCTCAGTCTCATCTGAGTTTTCACCATTCGTTTCAGCAGAATCACTCCTTTGCTTAATGATAAGCAAATGTCCCCAGCCCAATTCTAAATGGGCCCAATTAAAATGTCCAAAATTAAATTGTTTAAATTTCAGGCCTACTAAGAATCAAGTCCCTGTTGTGCTCTCAATGGATGCACAGTGTAGTTTAGAAGCCACACTGCACCCTCTGGCTTTCCCTTTCTAAAGATTACCTGATGGTGGCAGTAGCAGGGAGGGCTCACAGTAGGTTCTCCATTAGGCTCAAGACACTGGGAGCCATCAAGAGGAATGGGAGGCTCCAGTGCAAGCCCTTCTCACTGCTACTGAACTGTTTGTGGCAGGCAAAAGGGAAACGAAAAGGTGACAAGGAGGGTTCAGGGGTCTTGTGGGCTTGGTCTCCTCCTGAGGAGTCTGGACCTGATATGAAATGGGACGTGAAGCTTCAAACTCAGGGAGTTCACTTTTCGACACCTCCCCTGACAATCAAATGTAACACCCTTTACTAGAGTTGTCTTCTTCATTGAATGAATGAAGAAGCTTGCAAACAGAGGAGTGCTCTGGGTATAAACTAGGGGTGCAGATCCTCAGGCCTGGGTGCCAAATCCAGCCCTCCTGGGGTCCCAGTATTACCCAGGAGGCCCCTGGCCCCTCCCTCTATCTCATGACCACTGGTTGGTTTCCTGGCTTTTGTGCAGGTTTTTCCTCATTCTAAGAGGTTGAAATGCCTCTTCTCTAAGGCTAAGTTACTGGCAGCAAGAGATTTAAGCTAAACTATGTTGGATGTTTTTGTATTTCTGGCCCTTCCCCTTTTGCCTCTGTCCCCGCCCCCTTTGCCTCTTTCAGCCCCTGAGAGCTTCTCGGAAAGAGATTCAACACCCCTGGTATAAACAAGATAAACTTTTGCATTACAAAACTTCCTTCTGAATAGAGGGTCCATTGTTTCTTAATTACCAAGCCCTGTAAAAATCCCCAGCTTTCTAGAAAAGATAATGGAATTGCAGTCTGTCATAACTAAGTTTTACAGGACTTACTGAAGGCAGTAATGAGAAGATTTTACTAAGATGTGTGCAGAAATGGTTGCTACTGCTTTGTTTCTCTAGGTGCATTGTATTATCTGTGTCTGATTTCTAAGATGAATGCGCCTTTTCATCCCTCAAATGAATACTCATTTGCACAAATTCCAGATACTAGTTTATAGAGTGCAGTGTTCAAAAAATGATGTTGGTTGCTAGGCAGCAGTAGTGATAATTCATGGTAATGCTGTTTTGGAAATAATCATTTTATACAAAATAATGACTATTGGAATGCGAGAGATGTGTTTAGAAAATAGTAGGTATTTATTAATCTCTTACTAAATAATATCAGTTTAATTTATTTTAGGACAAAAATCTTTCTTCTAGAGATATAATTGAATCCTGTAGCGTTCTGCAGTTTGGGTTTCTAGTGCTACCTAGTGATATAATTTGGTGAATACTGTTCAGTACCTATATTTGTGTGCATTTATATAGCAAGTAACTGTCAAAAAATTACAGGGATTATTCACTTTGTAGAGACATTCCCTGTAAAAATTGATGGTGTTGGATCATCCATAGGATCACTTCACACAAGCCAGTTTCAAACATGTAGGAAAGAAACAACATGTGAAAAACACTCATAGGTCTATCACACTATGAGTGTTAGAGGTACAGAGAATCCCTGTTAATACAACCCTGAATTAGTTAAATGCGGAGGAGGAGGAGGTGTTGTTGCTGCTGCTGCTGCTGCTGCTCCTCAGATATTTCTATAAAATTCCCCATCCTCCATAAGCTACCTAAGGCTAACCTGACATATAGGCAGCATATGATTTTGAAACTAGCGACTAAGATGGTCTAAGTAAATTTTCCTATATGATGGTGTTCACCCCTCCCTGCATGTCCTGTGGTCAACCCCTAGTATTCAGTTAAGTCTTGATAAGTACTCTGCCATCCCATTATCATATTGGTTTCTTCCTCCCAGAAGGGTCAGTTCCTAGGAAAGTTGGGAATATTACCTCACTATCAATCCCATTTAGGGCCATTATATTTTCCAGGTCCTTGTCCAAATGCAGTTGCTAGTTACATAGTGGTGGGCTGCAGCAATCATGAGAACCTGCCCAGTCACTGTAATGGTTAGTTGGGTGGAGCATAGTAAGAGGCTACTGCTGTTCACCGAGTGGCACTTGAAGGGGAGTAGGCCGCATGTCCTTATGAGTGAGGTTGTGTGGAGCCAGGGATAACTGGAGCAGCACAATGCAGTTAGCCCATGGCCAGTGTTGGGCTACCTTCCTCTTGGTTTTTGCTTAGTGGTGGCAGCCTCTTTCTTCCACCCCATACTGGCATCGGCTACTGAATCACCCCCTTTGGTTATAACTGTTGTGATACCAGCCCTATAGCGCTGGAGGGGATTGTTAAATTCTATATGCCATGTCCTTCCTAGGTCAAAATGTCTGCAGCTGGGCAAAGTCTCTTGCTTTAGGTTCAGAGGCTGTACTATATATAGGCCAGCCTTCTCCAACCTGGGGCCCTGCAGATATGTTGGACTGAAACTCCCATAACTCCGAGCCAGCATGACCATTAGCATCAGGTTGGAGAAGCTGGTCTAAACCATTATCTTAACACTGTACTCTCCACATACGCACATTCTGACTAGAGGGTCTTCCTACTCAGAAGTTAAAACCATGAAGGAAGGAAAATTTTGAGCGAAATGTCTCTTGCTAATTAACACAATTCGTTGAGCTGGATCCAAAGGTGCTCTTCCACTTAAAGAAAGCATTTTACACTCATGGAAGAGACGTTTTACACCCAGTAGAATGTTGCACAAGAAAAGTGAAATCCAGGTATGTTCTTCTATTTGTACAAGAGGTCATGGAACCTCTTGCACAAACAGTAGCATGAAAACCACTCTTGCACAAGCCTATGACAGTCTAGTGGCTATTTTGCTTTCGCTCACAGTTCTTTGGATTAAGCCCTTTGTTCTGTGTTTACCATACAGTATGCATAAGAAGAAAAATACCATCTCCTTAGTAGTATATAGGTGCTGTTCAGTAGAAGTTAAACATATTTAAGCTCTGTTAAATCAATGCAAGTTAAGCGCTTAGGCTGCAATCCTACTCCTACTTACCTCTAGTGAGCTCCATTGAACTTGATGGGTCTTACTTCTGAGTAGACTGGGCTAGGAATGCACTGTTATCTGTGTGTTCATTTGTTTAAAGCAGGACACTCCCAGTATTCTTAGAACAGTTCAGGTACATTGTGTAGGGACTGTAATAGAGAAATCATGAGAGACTGCTATAGACAATAAGAAAGTGTTATTATGCTTTATAGATGTACTTACCATACTTAAAATTAGTAATAGCTTTAAATACCATTCATGTCAAATTTACACAGCTGTAGGAAAGAAGGATAGTGAGGTGATTCAAGATAGCACATACATCTGATAATGCATAAGTGAGCCATCACTATGCTCTTTTTGCTCAAATGTGACCTGATTTGAATCAGTTAGGCAGTACTTCCAGTTGTGCATACAAATGAACTTGGTCTGCACCAAAATGATCTCATGAGCATTAATAATTTCAGTCAGAGAACCAAGCCACACATTCCCTTGTTTTCAGTAATTGTAACAGGTCCAGGTTATTATAATAGATAACACAGAGCAATTATAGAATTTCTCCTTTGCAAAGGATGTAATAACTTATTTCAGGTAATATTTGTTTAAGCAAATCATGCCCATGGAAGATTTGGATATCATGAGTTTCAGGAGATTGTCTGTATATCTATTGTCATCTTTGTGAAACTTATTTTACACTAGCGAGATGCCCACCAGGGATATTTGAAACTTGCAGCATGGCCCAGTTTGCCCTTGAAAGCATGCAAATAAGGGGAGAGGGCAGAGGGTGGAGATTGATCTAATGGCTACTGATGTCACAATGGCTTTTAATTGTGCACACTGAGTGTTTTACTTACTGGAAGGGGAATGGGGCATTTGAATGTTCCCTCCCAGGCGAAGGATTACTGATCTTCAAGCATAGTCCACAACCTTCTCTTCATCACAGCTTTCTGGTGATACCTTCTTTTTTGCATATGTGTTTTCATTATATTTAAAATTAAGAAAAACAATACAAATGGGCAGTATCCAATGCTGTCCCAGTGCTAGCACACATGACGTTGTGCTAGCATAAACCAACGTAAGTATAATGTCATTAGTACTTGCTAGGCAAAGGAGAAAAGCAGTGGTCTGCCACCAAAAATTGGCAATGCAGTTTGCCACAGAATTTCAGTAGCAAATCACCACTTTTCCCAGCAAGCGCTAATAACATTGCTCTAGCGTTGGTTTATGCTAGTGCTGTGACACCATTGGATACTGCCCAATATACCCCTGGCAGTTACAAATCAAGTCATAGCATAATCTTGAATTGGCATTACAGAACTGAAACGCAGTTATAAATAGACACAAATTAGCATTAAAAAATTGAAAAAGGATTACACATATTTACACTACAAATCATTATATTGCTTCTAAATATTAATAAATGTTTCTGCCTCTCTGTTGTCCTTCTACCTGCAGGTAGCACATAAGCAGTGCTGCTCAAGGTTTTTGAGGGCCCACGAACCAGACACCCTCAATAGGTCCCCTCCCTCACTGAGTCTACCTTCTCACTGCCATTCTCACCAGCTGCTATAGCTCCTCATCCTCTTTCTCATAATTGCTACCACTTGCTTGCTTGACAGGCAGAGAGCAAGTGAGAAAATAGGAAGTGGCATCTATGGCTCCCCATCTCACCACCACTGTTGTCTGGACCAGAGCAACAGGCACCAGGAGAACGTATCTAAAATATTATGTTCCCTTTTGGGTATGTCTGTAAAGGAACAATGTTGACAAATTGGAACAGATTCAAAGGAGAGGAGGAAGAATGATTAAAGGTTTGAAGGGACTGATTGATTTATGAACAGTGAGTACAAGAACTGAAGCTTTTTTGCTGTGGAAAAAAAAATGACTAAGGAAGCTATGAGAACAATTTACAAGATTTTCAAGGGTATAAACACAGAGGACAGAGAATCATTATTTGTACTCGCACAAGTGGGATCCATTTGGGATGAAGGTGTAGGAACAAATGAAGCAAAGGGAATCACCAAATCATAAAACTGTCAGTACAGAATGAATACACCTGAAGGTCAACTTGAGAGATACAGGATTTCCCGTATAAATCCACAGCAAATTATTCCATACCCAGTTTCTTAATTTTATCTCCTTTAGTAGTGTACCATGGACTATTGGTGAATTGAGGTTGATTTAACATACACTGATTCTGTAGTATTTGCATGGTAAACTTCTGGAAATTGGCATTGGTATGATAGGAACCTATATTTGTATAGTTCTACAATATCATTTTGAACATAGGCAGATTTTACTACAACCTACTACAATTTTGCAGAGAGAATTCCTGAGTTAATCCCATGATTATCACTTTGGATGAAGTAATCTGTAGGGTTGCCAACTCTTCAACCCAGCCAGTATCCTTCTTTGCTTGTCTCCCTGTTACCTCTCTCCATACTACTGGCACAAAAAGTGTGCTTAAAGGAATGGACCTTTTTTTTTTTTTTTTTTTACAATTTTATGGGTTGTTTGGAGTAGTTTGGGTGGCTGCTTCTTGCATAATTATAGCACATTTGTTAGAACATTTCCGTCATATAGTAGCCAAATCAAACCCATTAAACTGAGGGGGAAAATCCACTTCTTTAATTTTTCCCCAGTGAGAGATTTATACCACTTGGGATGTTTATATGGTGATTAACAGTGCTATAACAAAGAGACTTCATTTGAAACTTGGCAAAGCTGGCTTTTATAATGCCTTATATGAGTCTCCTATGTTACTGCTTAAGTCAAATCCTACATTTATTCTCCACATCTGGAATAATTTCTGTAAATGCTACATAAATCTTCAGATGGGCAGGCATGATGCTAATGGAACTCAAAAACAGGTAAGATTTCTTAAGGTGTATCCTATGCATGTTTAGACAGAAAAAGGTTGTACAACTCCCAGCATGCCACAGCCAGCCATCCTGGCTGGGCATGCTGGGAGCTGTAGGACTTTTTTTCTGTCTAAACATGCATAGGATTGTGCCCATAGGCACTGTAGTCACTTGCAACAAGAGTTCTCATCTGCTGGACATGAAATCACCCACCTACCCATCACAACAAATTAATGCTGTGCTGAATATTTCTGAAGTTTAATTTTTAATTTAAAAATTGGCACTTAAAGGGTGGGAGTGAAGCTCTACCAAAATGCAACCCAGCTCCTGTAAAACCCCACATCTTATAAAAAAGGGGCATTTATTTATTTATTTATTGAGGTATTTATATCCCATTTTTCAAGGCCAAACATCTTCAGAAAATGATTTGCAATATCTAAGCTATATTGGGTGGATGTACATGATTGTGAAATGTTGTACTACATTTCAGCTTATTGCTGTTACAAATATTCGCTGCAATTCTGAAGTCAATGGCAATTTAATTGACTTCTGTTAGCTTGAATTGCACTTATAAGGAGACATCTACTTTGCACTGCCATGTTTGTGTGTTTGTAATTTATTTATTTTATTATTTATTTAGTGTTACATTTATACCCTATCATTTTTCCTCCAAGGCGGCTTACATGATCCTCCTCCTCCCCATTTTATCATCACAACAACCCTGTGAGGTAGGTTAGGCTGAGAGTCAGTAACTAGGCTAAGGTCACCCAGTGAGCTTCATGGCTGAGTGGAGACTAGAACCCGGATCTCCCGAGTTCCAGTTCAACACTCTAACCACTATACCACACTGGCTCTCAATTAAATGTTTGACAAACTTTCTTGCAGTATCCTTGTGTGAAATTTTGGCCAAGCAAGTGTTTTTATTAACATCACCTTGTGCTCTCAGCCAGATCCCAGTAGAAAGCAAATAAGTTCCCCAAATGGTAGTAATCGCTTCCTGACCGACCAGCTGTTCTAGGCATTAGGGGATGCCTCAATGTCTTTTAGAGGAACCAAAGTGTCTGGTTATCAGTAGAGTATAACATGAATAGGACAGTTAAGCACAGAAAGGCTTAGAGGGTTTAAATCCATAAGCCTACTAAGGCAAATAAAATAGGAAAATACTCTTATTATTATGAACTCAGAAATCACTTGACATTCACACATATGAGAAAACAATATATTCCAAACCCTGGCTAAAAAGCGAACATTCTTCATCCTAGGGTGAGAGGAAGGACAAGGCACACATATACGTGCATAACTACAGAGTTCTAGTCCATTTAAGGTGCAATCCTATGCTATCTGGGGAATGCTGGGCATTGTAGGACTTTTTTCTGTCTAAACATGCATAGGATTACACCCTCAAAGTCCATTTTCAAAATCCATGTCCAGGCAGAGTACAAGGAAACTCCGCTTCATTATGCTTGAGCACATGTCAAGAATAAGGGAATTCAAACAAGAAATTACACCGTAGCAGAAAGCTCCAACTACTAGTTGGATCTGCAAGTAAGACTCCCCTAGGGCAAGAGTTCCCCTTTATTTATTTATTTATTTATTTATCTATTTGTAAGATTTATTTATTTATTTATTTGTAAGATGTATATTATGTATTTATTTGTAAGATGTGTATAGTGTATTCGGTTACAGAAACTCCCAGGGTATCTAACAACCATCCATAACGATAAGCAAGATAAACAATAACATCTATACAATTACACTCAACATTAATTTTTAAACAATCAAAGCAAAACACAACAGCAATAACAATACAACCATTGGATTAAAACCTGCTCAGGTGACATGGTTGGAAGGCTTAAGTAAATTTAAAAACACACACCATACAATTTGGTGCAAGATAAGCTTCCCAGGGGAAGGCATTCCACATATCGCATGCCATGACTGAAAAGGCCCTCTCTCCAGTCGCCATGTGCCTAACATCAGAAAGCAGGGAACTCAGAGGATGACCTCTGTAATGATCATAACATCCAGGCAGGTTCATGTGGGATGAGGAGATCCTTTAGATCTCTAGGGCCCAAGTCACTTAGAGTTCAATTGCCGTAAATGTTGAATTATGCCCTGCAGCCAGTGTAGTTCTTTAAGAACTGATGAGAAATGGCCCCTTTGACTGGTTTCAGTAAATAATCTAGAAGCTGTATTTTAGATTAACTGAGGTTTCAGAGAAGTCTTCAAAGGGAACCCATGAACAAAATACTGCAGTAGTCCAGTCTGGTGGCTACTACAGCATAGATAACCCTGGCCAAGTTATCTCTGTCCAGGAGAGGTCATAGTTGGCTCAGGTAACACTTGAGTATACAGTGGCAACACTGGATCTGTTAGCACCCCCAGACTATGAGCCAGATCATTCAAGGGGAATTCAACTCAATCCAGAAGACATTGAACACCATCTTCTTGTTCAGACAGACAATCTACCAACAGTACCTCCATTTTGTTGGGAATGAACTTTGATGTACTGTTCTTCATCCATCCCAGAAAAGCTGTCAGAATAAGGGGGGGGGGGTGGCCACTGCTGCCTCTATGGACTTGAATCAGTCATCAGTGGCAAGCCTTGTGAAAAGCCAGTCAGGGCTGGGGTCAGAATGCATGATATCAGGCACCTGAGTGGGGAACTTCTGTCTAGTGCCTAGCAACAGAGTTAGCCATTTAAATGGTGGGGTTCCATGAAAAGAAAGCAGTCAGGCAGAATCCACAAAACTCTTCCTTACAAGCCTGGTCAGGGAAAATGTGTGAGAAACAGACAACATTATGGAATGCTTAGATTGGCTGGAACTGGCTTTAATAGGTTGCTGCCTTTTATAAAATGGAAACTGATCAGGTCTTAGAAATTATGACAATTGTATAGCCTAATTCATAAAGGTTCCCTAAATTGTTAAGCAAGTAACGCCCTGGGTTCATTCACACATGTACGTGAATGCTCACTCAAGGAGCCAGTTTGTACAATCAACCGCAGCTTAAAGAAGCCACGGTGGCTTGTTTAAGCTGTGGCACATGCTGGGTGCCATTTGCCTAATTAGCTGCCCAGGAGCAGCTTGTCGTGTCGTTGGCAACAATCCTCAAATAACCCATGGCCTGTTGTTTAAGCCATGGTGATTGTGCGATCGTGCAATCGGTTTACAATTATCTGCTAGACATTAAGTGTAGTACAGTCATCGAGTGTAGAGAAATCGGAACTCGGCAGATCCGGGTTCTAGTCCCTGCTCGGCCATGAAACTCACTGGGTGATTTTGGGCCAGCCACTGACTCTCAGCCTAACCTACCTCACAGGGTTGTTGTGAGGATAAAATAAAAATGGAGAGGAGGAGGATTATGTTAGCTGCCTTGGGTTCCTTGCAGGAAAAAAAGGCAGGGTATGCCTTCTGTTGGCAGAGGGACACTAGCTGGATACCACCCAAAGCAGCTACCAGGACATACAATTTAAACAATATCAGACAATAATAAAACAAAAAGGGCAGGAGCACTTTCTAGGTTATGTGTTTCATCTCTTCAATGACTGTAGTGTCTTGATATAATGTAGCTCTCCATGCTCCATGATTTGTTCTAATTCATCATATACTTTTTTATTCACGTTGACACAATTAGGAAGGAACTACTGCTCTTTGTTCCATTTACTTACAATTATTGTAAGTGATAAGGGGCACACCTTCCTTCAGTTTAGTGTAATAGTCTCCAAGTCCAAACAGCTCTTTGTTTTACAAGACATACAACCCTTTTCTTGGCATTTCCAACAGGCAATGTCCAAAGGTTTTTAACATGACTTAATCTCCTACCATATGATATTAATCCAAGTAGTTTCCCAATCACTGTTCATAGTGGGGGACAAACTGCAAAGGATATGTTTACTCTGATTAGAGATAGATACTGTAAAGGTATTGTAGACTTCCTTGATGTTTATGTGTTTAAAATATCATATGTCTTTATTAGTAATACAGCCAGATTTGCATGGGTTCAGGATTTTTTTGATATACAAATTTTTCCAGGTTGTAATGGTCAGCCATATCCCAAACCTAGCATCATCTTCCCTGAGTTCTTTTCCAGCTTGAAGCACAATCTGAGCTGGAGAAGAAGTCCCTGGCTTGCCCCATCACCTCCTTTCCAGTTACCTGGTGGTTGCACCAGCAGCAGTAGTGGAGAGAGAGAGAGATCTGGAGGCCGCAAATGTTCCCTCCCTCCTGAAGCCTGAAACATTATTGTCCCAGGTACCAGAATTTCTGGGAGTTGTAAATTTCTGCATCTCCCAGGGTCCTTGGCATATGGGATTCCAGGCACATTCCAGGCACCAGAAAAGGAGAAGGTGGGGGCCTTAGAAGTGAATCCTGGTGCTGCTGCTGCAGCCACTGCTGAGCAATGCCAGACAGCTGGAAAAAAGGGGGTGATGATGTCACTTAGCATGTAACAGGGCTTCCAAATTTGGAATGAAGCTGACAAAAGCCTAGGTGTTTTTCTGATCATTCAGGAAAATAGCTTGGTTTACCTAGCCAAAATTGAGAGAGTTTTTATTATTTTATACACTAGTAAAACACTAGTTTTTATTATTTTATTGTTTATAAATTGTATTTAATTGTTTTGATTTAACTAGGCTCCCTATGAGCCATTCCTGGATGCTTGGTGGGATATACATTTTAGAATAGTATAAATAAATGAAACAACTCCTGCCACCGACCACCCTTCATCAGTCACTTCCCACATATTTCCATCGACTTTGTAGCTGTTTTAAAGCAAGCTGAGGTTTTTAAGTAACAGCTTTGTTACAATATTCCTGTAATGGGGCTAAACTGCATGGAACATAGTCATGCTGTTTGTTTTGCCTTTGCTTGCCTTTGCCTGAGTTTTTGCATGATCAGATATGCATTGTTTAGAATGCTGTAATTTTTTAATGGATCTCATTCTTCAGCCTTTTTAAAAAGTCGCTTAACAGCTAAAGAGAATAATCACAATCCAGAGAAAGGTAGTCATGCTTAAGGCTCATTGAAATCAATAGGACTTTTGTCTGAATTAACTTGTCCCATTTCAGTGGGACTGAAGCATGACTAATTTTCTCTGTATTGGAGCCAATGGGTTGGACCTAGACTTGTACCTCTGCGAACGAAAGGGCTCCTTCCATTTGTGCAGGAAACTGGGATTCAGTGGAGATTCCCACTAGAGGAAGGGCATGGCAAATTTTGGAGCAGCAGCTTTTGACAGTTCCCTTACAAACACACACACACACACACACACTTGTGCCACCTCCCTTGCTATTCTAGAGCATATCCCAACCCACTAGAGCAACCTTTTGGGGAGCACAGGGGGTTGCAGAGGGAAGGAGGAATTGACAAAAATCACTACCTTACCCCCTTTCTCCAGCACAAGCAGAACTCTGCTGAGCCCAAGACTGCATGTAAAAGTATGGAGAGCGCGCACACACATATATATAATCTCATTCTTTTCACAATGTATTCCTTGTGGTTATATTAGTTTCAGGGTAGTCTTCCTCAAATCATCTTTTTTGTTGTAACCTTGTTATTCACAGACTTTTGGTCTGTTTTCATGAATTATTAACTAAAGTAATTTATATCCTGTTGCACAATTAATTTACACTTTACCTTTCAGAACATGGATCAGACATGTTCCCTATCCAGAAGATTCACTCATTAATATGTGACAATTTCATGAATCCTCCAGTATGTGCTTTAATTTAGCTTTAATATACTAGTATGCCACTTTTTCTTAAATTTTATTTATTTATTTATTTATTTATTATATTTATACCCCGCCTTTTTTCCTGCAAGGAACCCAAGGCGGCTTACATAAACCTCCTCCTCCTCTCAATTTTATCCTCACAACAACCCTGTGAGGTAGGTTAGGCTGAGAGTCAGTGACTGGCCCAAAGTCACCCAGTGGGTTTCATGGCTGAGCGGGGACTAGAACCCAGATCTCCCGAGTCCCAGGCCAACACTCTCACCACTACGCCACACTGGCTTTTAAAAGTTAAACATTTAACTTTTAAAAGGAAAGACATAGGAGAGATAATATTGCTGAAGCAGCAGTCTCTTGAAAGCATTATTTTCAGTGTATTAAGTTCTTTGTGGTTTACATAGCTGTACAATACATCAGTCTGTGTAAGAGTGATCCACATACTGTGGAACCACATATTGAAATGATCTTAATTAGGGCTTTGTCTGAGATGTAGTATTCTTTGATGTAGTAGTTCTTTGTAATTCTGTGTTTGTAGCAAGTTTCTCTCATTTTTGCTTTGTGCTTTTGGGTTGTTCATTGAGGTGGGGGAACAATGCACTCTGGCTTTAGTAATTTGGCAGACTTGTTGGAAAGAACGTACTGCTGCTAGAACTGCTACTAGGCCTACTGCCAATTTTTGAAGAGTTAAGTGAACTTTTAAAATAAATCTTGGAGGATTGATCACTCATCATAACCCAGTAATCCATCTGTTCATTTATTTGTGGCATCTCTTAACATCAGCGCAGAATTACAATGTCACCCACAAAGATGACTTGTTCAGAGATGTTGAGAACTTCAGAAAAACAAGAACATGAGAAATTCCATTTGGAAATGCTGTTGGTAGAAATACGTAATTTGGTGGTGATGAGATCTGTCTCTTTGGCTCATATCTCTGTGCCTTTGTCTTCAGTGCAGCTAAATACATGATAGGATTTCACACTAGTGAGTCAATGTGATGGCTACTTCATAGCCACTTAAATGATAAATGTTATTTTGTCGATTGACTTATTGATCACATTTCTGTCCCACCCTTCCTCCAAGGAGCTCAGGATGGCATATAGAACCCCCCTCCATTTTATCCTCATCCTCACAACAACTCTGTGAGGTAGGTTAGGCTGAGAGCCAGTGACTGGCACAAGCTTTAGATTACCCAGATAGTTTCATGGTTGGGTGGAGTTGAACCAGGCTGTCATCAGTCCTAGTCCAAAACTCTAGCCATGTTGCCATGCACCAGGGTCTCTGAGTGAAGAGTACTTACCTGACTATTACTTACTGCTGGGAGATACTTCACATACCAACTTTATTGTTCATGAGAACCTCAGTGTGTGCTGAAGGGCACACTGTTCCAGCTTCTCCATTAATCTGTACAGACCCCGGGCATGCTCTCCTACCTCCTGAGGCATGAAAGCACACACGCTACTGCTGCCACCTCACCCACCCCTTCCCGCAGCCGCCTCATGCCCCCTTCCCTTTACCACATCACACCTCCACCCCTTCCCTCATTGCACATGCCCCAACCCCTTTCCCCATCCTGTGCATCCCACCCCTTCCCCTCCCCTTGCTGTGCACCTCCCCCTTCCCCCATCGTGTACCCTCACCCGTTACCACATCGTGCCTCACCCCTTCCCTGTATCTCGTTGCACCCCATCCCTTCCCCTTATCTTTACCACCACTGCCGCGTTGGCTCTCTGGCGAGTGGCATGACTGAAGAGGTGGCTGGCATAGCTCTCACAAGAGCCCATCTGCCTGCCATCTGGCTCTTGCTGAGAGGATTCTTAGCATGAGCTAGAGTGCCGGTGGCTGAGAGCAGCCAACCATCCACTGTTTTGCTCTGACGATCCCCTCAGAATGAAAGAGAGGGTGAGCGCCTGCTCCAGAGAGTCCTGCCAGTCGCTCTCTTGCTGTGGCATTTACCACAGTGGGAGAGTGGGATTGGTGGGGCTCTCCAGAGCAACCACTAGCATCATGTGGGCACTGGTCTGGAGCGCAGCAAATGCCACGGTGGGGAAGCAGCTAGCGGGGCTCTCTGTAGCATCTGCTGGAGGCAGCGGTGTGGGGGAATGGCACAATTCACCACTCCTCCTGCTCCACCGCCTCAGGTGAGGGCTTCACCCTGCCTCGTGGCAGGGCCAGCCCTGAATATGTAAGTAGCACCTAAACATTTCCCTTCAATTACAGCATAAAGTAGAAATGAAGGTCTGGGCCTGAAAAAGGGACGGTCTGTAAATTTATAAATCTTAAGGCCTTCACACTGCTGCATTAAAAGGAAAGGGGGGGGGGGAGAACCAACTAGCACAATTCCTTTTGGAACTCAGACTTGATTTGGAGGAAAGGGAGATTCAAATGTCCTCATCACTATTAAAACGGAAAGGAGCAAAGCTATTGCAGACTGCAGTGGAGCAAGAATGGCACTCCATTGGGAGATCATCCGTTTCACATGACCTTGGTATCATATAATGACATATTTACCCAACTGGTTTCCATGAGGCTACAAAGTATTGAAGGCAAGATAAAATCTGTTCTCTTGTGTATGATCATAAACCCTCTTAAAATGACTAAGTGGGTGCTGTCAAAAGGGGTGGTTGTTGTTCACTGTAATAAAAGGCATGTATCACATGGGAAAAATAAGTAAACCTGAACTATTGGAAGATGTTAGCAAAGCCATAATGTCTTGTGCTCTCGAAACAGCCATTTAGTTATTGATTTTATTTATTTAGTGTTCATTGGAGAACTTGCTATCTTTCAGAATTAATTGGATACAAAGCCAGAGTGCATTTCTGAGACTATAAGCGCACAGTTGGACTGCACAACAGTCTTAACAAATTGGTGTACAGCTTTACACACTTGTTAAGACTTGTCAGTAGCAAGATGTAATTATGTGGATGTAATGACTCCCCTGTTGCATATCTCTACAAAAAGGTTCCTCTGATGTCACTCTCTAGTCATCAGTGATAGGCATGTCTGGTGCACCCGCACTTATGTTAATCTCTCTCTCTCTCTCTCTCTCTCTCTCTCTCTCTCTCTCTCTCTCGCCTCCCTCCCTCCCTCCCAGGGGGGGTGTCTATTTTCTTATGTCTAACCTGAGTTGAATAGTTGGATTAGTGCCATAATAATGTTTTTTTTAATTTTTGCTTTCCTTTTCTGCAAGTAAGAGGATACCAGTCCACGTAGCTGCCTCTGCTCTTGCTTGGGTACTCTGGTACACTGTCAGAAATGCAAAGGCTGCTCCTGGAAAAGGCAGTCGCCTTTCCCTCAACGGTTCCAGTACCACATGATGTTATGGCTAGTAGCTTAGACAAATTCATAGAGTATGAGTTATCGTCAACAGCTATTAGTCATGATACTTAAAAATGGAACCTTAATGTCCAGAGGTGAGATGCTTTTGATTTTCATATGCTTGAGGAAAAAAACAACAAACAGGAAACAGACTCGCTTCTCTCCTCCCCACTGTCCCGATCTGCCTCATCTTCACAGTGATAATGGCTGCTCCAAGCTGCCCTCTCCCAATATGGTGACTGGATGTGCAGTTGGTGGCAGCAGAGACAGTAGTCAGAACCGCTCACTCATCTGTCCTCTTCTGGCTGGCTCCAGCAGCTGTTCTTGCTTGCCCACCCACCTGCTCACTGATGGCTTGCCCACCTGCCTACTTGAGTGCAGGTGCAGGTAGTAGGTAGGAGCAGCATTTAACCTCCCAGGATCGTGCAGGCGAGTGGGTAGTGGTTGCTGCTCTGAGCCACACTCACTGCTTGCTTGCCTGCACAGTTAGGCAATTGATGGTAGAATCAGCAGGCGCCACGGCCATCTGCCATGCTCCTCAGGGACCAGGAAGTATTCTTAAGGCATGTGACACAGTTCAACTGCTGAAGCTAACAGGGTCTGGCTTGAGAAGTGTCTGGATGAGAGACCACCTACGAACCATATGTAAGCTGCTTTGTGTTCCTTAGAGGAAGAATGGTCTATAAATATAATGAAGGAACTGTACCTGACACTACCTGATGCTGGGAGGACAAAAACAGACAATTGCTATCAGTATCATGCCGGACGTGTGAGCTATCAAGGGGCATCTGGCAGGCCATGGTTGGAAACAGATGAACCTTTGATCTGAGCCAGCAAGGCAGTTTCTTATATGTTTTAATCCACTCTTGATATACCCTTTTGCAATGTGACAACAGATGTGATGCACTGTTGGTGCTGCCCTCCTGCTGCACTAGATGCATGATAAGCTTCTTGACCTCTTAGGGCTTGCTCAGGTAAAAATTCAAGCTGGGTGGCAATTTTGCCAAATGCATTTTGGGAATCTCTTATTCTCAGATTTCAAAAACAATCGAGGAATGTTGGCTCCTGTGTCAATGACACAGGAGCAAAAAAGCAAAACAAACCCACAACGATTAAAGTTCATAACTAATGAATGGTATCATGGTCAGGGCCGGATTAAGAGCATTATGGGCCTGGTGCTGAGGATTTTGGTGGGCCTTTTTATGGAAATAAATAAAATGAAGACTGCAATTTTATATTAAAACAAATTAAATATTTTAATTACCATTAAAGTGCCAAAACTCAAAAACTCCTGCAGCTCATCAGTAAGGGTCTTCCCAATTTCCCCCAAATTTATTTATTAAAAAAGAAAAAGCAGCCACAACAAAAAGCCAGGAAGCTTTGCTTGACCAAGAATAATTGTGTTGTTCTTGTTGCTTTGTTTCATTTTTGTTTTTTTGTTAAACTAGCATTTGAATAATTGAGCTGCGAATCAGAAAGATCTTTTGCTTGAGGCTGGAGAGAGAGGTCCCTTCTAAATCTGAATATTACAGACCCTAGCAAGCCCCCATGTGCTTCAAAGAAATGTAGTAACAGTGATTGAAATGCAAAAACCTACCGAAATGCTAATTTGAGAACAACAGTTCTTGCTAGGTCTTGCCTCAAGCCTGTAATGCAGATGTGCTTAGAACACCTTTCTAATCTTGAAAAAATCATTAATTATGCTGAATGATAACGATCAGAGCTAACTCAAATCGTGCCGCGTGTCCCTATATTGTGGGCCTATTGTCTGTTATGGGCCTGGAGCGGCTGCTCCAATCGCCCCTATGTTAATCCGGCCCTGATCATGGTAAGCAAATAAATATCAGGATACCTTAGAAGGAGAATGAAATTTCAGATTAACATTGGATAGTCCAGTGTATGCTGCTCTGGATGCCTTGGAGAATGACTGGAATACAAATGTGATAACTAAATAAACAAATAAATAATTGAAGGGTTTTGACATGTCTAGCCATATTTTTAACGGCCAGTGGATATGAAAACAACCACCCAGTAGATTTAATTTGTTAATTATTTAATTTTAATTTAATCTGCCTTAATTAGTTTCACATGCTGGCTGCCATTGGTGTACAGAGAGATTTTTTTTCAACACCACTGCAATTTAAAAAAAATAAGTTTTTTTTAAAAAGAATAAAAATGTCATGGAAAAGTTCCCTGATGTTGGGCCATAGCATATGAAAGTCTCACTGCATGCAGACAGTTGCCATGGAGAGTTATTTCAAATGACCTTCATGTGGCAGCCATTTTGTGTGCACTGACTCTGGGTCTGGGTATACACAAAGTCTGCTCTGGGTAAAAACAGTGGAAACTGTCCTGAGAAGTGCATCAAGCCTCCAGGCTTAGATCTAGTTTAGTGGTGAATTTCTACTTTTCTAGTATGACAGTTGGTCACTAGATCCCTGCCACAGTACTTCAAGCTTCCTAGTTATCAAATGAAGCCCCTCCACTTTTCATATAGCTATTTTTTTAAAGAATGGGAGAATTTCAAATAAGAACACCTAAACTTTAAGGAGCTAAAGTTATTTGCTTCTTTTGAAATGACTGTATTTTAATATACAATCTGATTTTCAGTGAAAGGTAAGTAACCTCCATTTTTGTAATGATCTCTGTCAGAACATAGATTGCCTATAGACTTTAAGCCAGTATATTAAAGTAATGGTTTGTCCCATGGTGGTTTGTGGCTAATCAAGTTTCAATACTATTTGTACCCCTAGCCTTCCTTGATGCTGCATTCCACATGACAAATGAAGCTATGGCTCACCACAGATTAAAGGCCACAGAACATATATTTTTCTACCTCAGTTTGCCTCCAGAGATTTAAGTTTGTTAACTGGGATGTTGTTGCACAAATATGCTCTGAGTCCTCTCCCTAGAGAACCCAATACTTCAAGGAGAGGGAAGCAGCACACATCCGGTAGTGAGATTTTTCAAAGCTTTTATTTCTGCGCAAAAAGGACCAGCAGGGGCGCGTGCCCAGATCAGAGCTGGACAAAGAACAGTGGGGCATGCAAGCCTTCTTATACTTTTTTTACACGCATGGGTGGATTCACTCTCAGCAAATCAAATACATTCGCTTAACCGTGCCAACCTATTGAATCCATTTCCCCGAATATGACAATAACCAATCAAATACATTTCTCTAGACATGGCAAGTCTTAATCTCTAGTTAGATAGAAGGCCACCTGGCCGTCTCCTTTTTGGCTAAGATGCTGTTTCTCATGACCTCTTAGGTCACCCGAGATATCAGGCCTGTTACTTTTGGTACCCCTTTATCAACCAAAGGGACTCTTCTCTCACTTGTATTCTTTGGAGTTGGCACCAGGAAATAGGACCAGGTCGCAACTAATGTGAAAATATGATTATTAAACATTCCCAGAACAAAGAAATATCATAACCAAAGCAGAGAGCAACATGGCCCTCCAAGGTTCCCTGTCTGGAATAACAAAAGCAGATAAGCAAGTCAAGTACAATAGGAGGTGGTATATGGGCAGAAATCTAGGTCATTCAACGGGGGTACAACAGAGTTCATCAGGGCCTCTGGACTTTTACCTTAACAAGTGCCTATGGACAGCAGGGTGATCCCAGAGATTTGTAGGGTTCCAGCCCTTGTGGGCTGCTCCTCAATGCTATCCCTGCTAGCCAGGGAAAGCTGGGATCAGCAGGAGCTTTGTCTGTCCAAGCATGTGTAGGATTAGGCCTTTACATAGCTTTAACTCAGATTGACAGCAGTTCTCCAGGGTTTCAGATTAGGAGTCTCTCTCAGCCTGCATGCAGAGCAGGTGCTCCGACACTGAGTTTAAGGTTCGTTCTTAAGCATCCTATGTGAATATTTCAGCTTAGGACAATGCTTTTCCCAACCTGGGTTCCCAAAATGTCTTTTGCTTTACTGTTCCCCATTTCAGAATTCTCCCTCTGTTAATCAGGGTACCCCAAAATCCATCTTTGCCTGTCTATTGTTCAAAGCAGCCGGGGGTGGTGGTGGTGGTGGTTCCCAGCTTGTTTTCAAGAAACAAGCATTGTGTTAGGAAGATGACACATTGAAGAAACCTTGGCAAGAGGAACAAATGATAAGACAAAAGTATCCATGCTTCTAGAACATGTCTGGGCCTGTCGGCAGCCGGCAGGACTTTCTCAGGCTAATTTGGCATCTGGCCGGGGTGTGTGTGTGAAGCTAGAATTGTTCATTTAAAATGCACGTTCTATACTTGGGCCTGTTTAATACACGTGTAGAACTGGAACTCTCTGTATATGCACCATGTCCATTTTCCAACAATGTTGAAGATTGAATAATTGTGTTTAATAAGATAATTAGGGATAGCAGAGTATGTTTGAGGGGACATTGCTATTGCTGCTGGATATAATGGTTTGAGCTATTATAAAAGCATGCTTTCATGACTTTATTTGAAGGAATTAAACTGTATGAACTGAGGCACACTTAAAGGCAAGAAAGTCATTTAATCTCTAGCACGGTCATAGCTCTGCTGCACTACAGACTGAAAGCACTAGGAGACTGGCACACAAAGGCTTTCTCCTTCAGAAGCCAAATATCTTACTGAGTGACCTTCCCAGCTTTCTGGAGAGTTGATCTATTTATACTAGTTGCAATTCCAAAACAAGTGGTTTCTAAAATTGAACAGCAGTCAATTCATTTTCAGCTACCACTCCATTTGCAATTGCAATTAGGTTAACAAGATCAGCTCCCCAGTGCAGGAAATTGGGAAGGTCATGCTATAAGATTGTTGGCAACTTGAGGGGGGGATTGTGCCAGCAAGAAGGGGCTGCTACCAAAGATCAAGGAGATCTCACCAAGTAAAGTAATTATGAAATCTTCTTGAAAGTTCATGAATATGCACAAGACAATCACCAATATTTGATGTTAATTTCACTTGAGGAAATAATTCTGGCATTCCACATCTGACTAGTAATGAACCACAGCAGGGGAGCCCCAGGCAGAATTTATTGTGCTCTCCTGAACAGTGATACTAGAAAGTATCATGGGCTGTGTTGTCCAGAGTACTGTGTCATTAGGGTATAAAATCCTGGCGGCATTTTCACTCTCCAATATGATGCTAAAAAGTGGTCTAGATGTTAGTTGTATTAATATCATCTACATCTACTAACTCACCCTGTGAGTTGGGACCATCAACTAGAGTTCCCCTGGTCCCATACTGATGTTGATCAATTCACTACATGATGGTACAAAATCACATTGGGCATTCTAATAGAAGATATGCCCAGAGAGGTGGGAAATTTGCTGAAGGTGCTGACTCCCATGGCAAATGTAATACCTAAAACCTGCCTAAGATGCCTAAAACTTAGTGTTGTCTTGCTGAATGATAACTGGGAACCTCACTAAGCCATTTGGCAAAGTGGCCAGGTAGACAAGAGTTCATTTGATCTCTCCATTTTATCCCATCATTTCTGTCTAATGTAAATTGGACAAGGCCTCTGGGTAGCTTTGGACAATACAAAGAAGTGCTGGCAGAGGAAGTGTGAGCATGTCAGATATCTCTTATTTGCACTTCTTGTGTAACTTTTGTAGTTTCACTTTGGGGAGAAATATGAACATAGCTGAAAGTAGAGCTAACATATGCCAAGGAGATGGATGAATTCCCTCTTTGGAAGACACCCAGAAAGTGTGAATAAAAAATGTTCAGTTAGAGATATGTAAGCCACTTGGGATTTCTCTGTATTTCATTAACATCCGAAGCTGCTCTGAACTACATCTGGAAAGTACATTTTGTTTCAATAGTTTACTACCAACTATTTACTCCTTATGTAAGCAATAGTTTACTGCTACTCATATAGAGCCAGTGAGGCCAGTGGATCTTTCAAGCATACAGGTGACTTCCGTATTACTGAGCAATGTCCAGATTGATTGACTGAGTTTGGAGGAAGTCACGGTCTTGTGTTGCCACCTAAAGAAGAATGCCACAGTGATTGCAGCCTCTCTGGGTGATCAGGTCACAAGTAATAACAGGGAAGGTTATTGATTCTTTGTCTCACTATGACTTGTGAATAGATTCATTTGCATATTTTATTTTATTTCATTTCATTTTATTTTGTAAACTATAGTGAAAATGCCAGGATCAGAGCTCTCCTTCAGTATGAAGGGAAGAAACCTTTAAAAAATGACATGATCTTAGCATTTCCACTTTGTTGTAAGCTATTTGTTGTATTTAATGATAAAAAGAAATGCTATTCATATGGGTGTGCACACACATACTTAATAGGGAATTAACAAATATTAAATATGGACTTTCCTGGTTTGGGTACTATGCACATTTATTTAAATGTAATCAGTCAGCTATGTATAGTAATCACCTATATATCGGTTTATATACAGATGTACATACATGCTCAGCAATAATTCACTTGACCAATTGAAGTGATAATTATTGTATAGCAGTATCATTTGTGTATCATTTGATACGCACCTCTTCATGGATGCAGCGTTCACACCAGAAGTTCTAAATATGATAGCTGCTCCATAACAGCTTTCTCTAGTCATGCAATCCTATGATATTTCTCACATTTTTAAGTCAGAGAAAATTAGCTCTCTAATTATGTTAATATGACATGAAAATTGTGTTTCACTGCTCTTAGAAGAAATCTGGCTCATAACAATCAGGCATTGGGCGGAGAAAAGAAAACTTACTCTCATTTCCTCCCGTGGGATTTCTTTTTTGCTGTTGCCCAATGACTGTGCTCCACTCTCTTTGTACGGTAGCTGATGTGTGTGCTGTGGATGAAAGATGTAAGGAAGAACAGCTGTTAAAATGTCTCCATGGTTGATTTGTCAGAGGTCTCTTGGTGCCTCTTACTGCTGCTCATGGTGGTGGGGGTGCTTTCCTTGATTTTGGCCTTTTAGCTTTGGTGAGCTTCCCATTTCTAGTGGGGAATGATGGAAGTTGCAGTCCAACACATCTGGAGGACACCAGGATGGGGGAGGCTGCTCTCACACCTGCTTTGCTGCTTCTGTATAGCCCTGTGGTGTGGGATCTCTGGAGAAGGAAGGATTTAGGGAATGTTTGCACAGGAACTTGTAGCTCTGCTAGTTCAGACCTTTTGCACCAAGCAGGACATGCAGGAGATAGCACCTAGGAAAGGAGGAACCAGGTTATGTAGGACTGCACCATCCACATGTAGTCTGTGCATTCGCACTCTGCACTCTGTATGAAATACTGCTCTCTCTTTTTTAAAAAATCTAAGAGCTTTTCCATAGCATTATTACTGAAGTGAGTCACTGAAATTGTGGCAAGCTACAAGACAGGACTGGCCTTCTCTGCCCATTGTTACGCTGCCTCTAGGATGTCAGAGAAATCCGTGACAGATTCAAATGCATTCAGTTTTCTATGAATCCAACTTGCAAATTCCACAGCAGACCAGCTTTTTCCAAGTCACACAAATTCCACAGACTTGCAGACCATTTTTTTTACTGGGGGGATTTCACACAAATTCGCACTTGCACTGATGTGCATTAGCCCAAGTGTGAATTAGCACTAGTGCACATTACTGCAAGTGGAACAAAATTCTCATACATGTACAAAAATGTACAGATTTTGATAAATCCATTCTGTCTGTGTTTCGTAGATTGTCTGGTGTCTTTTCACCCATCATCTGCTCATTGACAGATGACTCTCATGTCCTATAACTGGGCTACCTCTAACAATAGATTGTAAATAGAGGGTGTATTCTGATAATTATTAGTAGAAATGGATTCATTTATATGTCATTTATTTGCGACTATTATAATTCCTGGCATGCTCACACAGTCACTCTAGTCATCTGTTGTCTGTAGTATGTATCATCAGCACTATTTTATAGATCTACCCATCATCAGCACTATTTTAGCTGTTTGAATTTTTCTCTGACATATGCATCTAGACCCTAATTAACTCACTGGTTAACTGAGCTTTCTTCTTTTAAGACAAAATTTATTATGAACTGCCATCGATAAAGACATACGGGCTCATTTAGAATAGCCTTTTTATTGCCTGGTAGGGAGGGGGGAAATAACATTCTTCCCCACAAACTCTTTTCCTATTTAGAGTAGAAATCTGCTCCTTTGCTTTTTATCCTGAATTGTTGCGTTGCAGTAAGTGCTCATAAAATGGTTGAACAATCAGGACATAGGACCCCTCTGCTGGTCAACTGGATGATTAAGTGGTGGAACAGCAGATTTTAAAAAATTGTTATTTTTTTGCTGTTAGTTGGATGTCTGAAGTAAGGTTCGGAGATGGACAAGCTCTTCTAATTGTTTCTGTTGTCCTAATGATGTGCCAAGTAGGGATGCATGAGGAATTTGATATTTGTGAATTCTAATGTGAACAGACCTGATCTGCACTTCCTGGACTAATGTGCAGATCAGAAGGTAATTATCCTCCAGATTTCACACTTAGAATCATAGAATCATAGAATCATAGAAAAGTAGAGTTGGAAGGGGCCTACAAGGCCATCGAGTCCAACCCCCTGCTCAATGCAGGAATCCAGGTCAAAGCATCTCTGACAGATGTCTGTCCAGCCGCACCTTGAATGCCTCCAGACTGGGAGAGCCCACCACCTCCCTAGGTAGTTGATTCCATTGTCTTATTGCTCTGACAGTCAGGAAATTTTTCCTGATGTTTAGGTGGAATCTAGGTTCCTGTAACTTGAGCCCATTATTCCGTGTCCTGCAAACTGGGATGAACGAGAAGAGATCTTTGCCCTCCTCTGTGTGACATCCCTTCAAGTACTGGAAGAGTGCTATCATATCTCCCCTCAGTCTCCTCTTCTGAAGGCTAAACATGCCCAGTTCTTTCAGTCTCTCCTCATAGGGCCTTGTTTCCAGTCCCTTTATCATCCTTGTTGCCCTCCTCTGAACCCTCTCCAGTTTGTCTATGTCCTTCTTAAAGTGAGGTGCCCAGAACTGGACGCAGTACTCAAGATGAGGCCTAACCAGTGCCGAGTAAAGGGGAATTATCACTTCCCGCGATTTGGAAGCTATACTTCTATTAATACAGCCCAAAATTGCATTTGCCTTCTTTGCAGCCACGTCGCATTGCTGGCTCATATTCAGTTTGTGATCTACCACAATTCCAAGATCCTTCTCACTTGTAGTATTGTTGAGCCAAGTGTCCCCCATTCTGTAACTCTGCATTTGGTTTCTTCTCCCTAGGTGCAGCACTTGGCATTTATCCCTGTTAAATTTCATTCTGTTGTTTTCGGCCCAGCGCTCCAGCCTATCGAGGTCACTTTGAATTTTGTTTCTGTCTTCCAGAGTATTAGCTGTTCCACCCAACTTTGTGTCATCTGCAAATTTGATAAGCATTCCCTGTACCTCCTCATCCAAGTCATTAATAAAAATGTTGAAGAGCACCGGGCCCAGGACCGAGCCCTGTGGTACCCCGCTCGTTACCTCTCCCCAGTTTGAGAAGGAACCATTGATGAGCACTCTTTGAGTCCGATTCTTTAGCCAATTGTGGATCCACCTGATAGTTGTTCCATCTAGCCCACTCTTAGCTAGCTTACTAATCAGGATATCATGAGGCACTTTGTCGAAAGCTTTGCTGAAGTCCAGGTATATAATGTCCACAGCATTCCCACAGTCCACAAGGGAGGTTACCCAATCAAAAAATGAGATCAGATTAGTCTGACAGGATTTGTTCTTGACAAATCCATGCTGGCTTCTAGTAATCACTGCATTGTTTTCAAGGTGCTTGCAGACTGACTTCTTTATAATCTGCTCAAAAATCTTCCCGGGGATTGATGTCAGACTGACTGGCCTATAGTTCCCAGGTTCCTCCTTCTTGCCCTTTTTGAAGATGGGAACAACATTTGCCCTCCTCCAGTCGTCTGGCACTTCACCTGTCCTCCATGATTTCTCAAAGATAATAGACAGTGGTTCTGAGAGTTCTTCTGCCAGTTCTTCTTCTTTTAACTGAATTTGGTGGTGCAGTCCTTGCGTCAAAAAACATATGAAAATGTGCTAAAATGTATATTTTGGGATGCAATACTTGTAGAAATGTGTACCTTGACATAAAATACATTTAAAATGTGTATTTTGTGGAAAATATGTTCAAAATATATATTTAATAAGTATTTAAATATTTTAAATATTTTTGTGCACAATTTTTTAAAAATCACAGATTTATGTGGTAATGGGGTGGAATGAATTTATGAATGAACATGTGTAACATTGACATGGACCAGAAATAAACTGATCCATCCATCCTTAGTTCCAAGGGTATAACTCAGTTTCAAAGGACAGACTAAATGAAGGATGAAGAGATTCACTGGTGACTGCTCTGAGGACTCAGCTAAGAAACTCTGCACTAAAATCTGAGCTAGTGATTAAAAACATTCTGCTTAACCAATAGATTACAGTGGTAAAAACACAGCTGAGTTGTACAAATTGTAAAACACAATTGAGCCAATAGCATATTCAAAAGTTTTTAAAAATCTAAATTGTTTAGCCATAGGCAATACAATATTGAACGATCAAAGAAAACCTCTCTTTTATGGTAAAAAAAAATCAGACTCAAAAATATAATTTAAAACAGAAATGAAGATCAATTAATCTACTACCAATATGGATCTGAAACCCTTCAGTGTAAAAACACACACATATAAATGGTATTACCAAACAAAATAAATTTTCTGTCCTTTGCCCATGAGAGAGGAAAGGCCAGCTGTTGACATTCATTCTTTTTAACTGCATATGTGTATTTGCTAAATAAGCAAAACTGGCATTCATCCTGGTGTTGTTCTTGTCCTTCAGCCTCATGAACAGTGTTTTCCACTGTTCAAGAATTGTCCCATCTACCTGTGTGTGAGGTGCACAGCTGTGTGCCACCTCAGATGCTGCCCACATGGTTTCGCTCTGTGATCTAGCTGCTGGGGCTGCACACACAGGGCCCACTTCAAAAAGAAGAAGTCATTGCTGTTCAGCTGCTGGCAGAGGTGGGGAAGCAAGGCAGAGGGGTTAAATCCAGACCCTTTTACCCCTGAACCGCTTGGTGGGCATGATGGTTCCTTTTTGAACAGGGTTTCACCCTTACAAACCTGATAGCTGGATCAGGGAGATAAATCCCACACAGAGCACTTGTTTGAGTGTGCACTTTGAAACCCTGCACATAATACCTGTTTGGTTCTGTATTCAGCCGAAGACACATGCATGAGACATCTATGGCTCCTCACTTGATTAGGGTGAAAGATTGTATTGTAAGACTAGTGTTTATATGCAATCTTCAAAAAGAATTTCTGACCCCTAAAAGTGTTTAAAGACTAAAATATTTTTGGTGTGACAAGCAGTTAATGACTAAAGCTCTTTGAAAGTTTTTCCCGTCTTGGGGAGAAGAGAGTTATTGTAGAACAAGTTGTTGCTTTTGAATAAGACCTTGTTTGTTATTAGACTAAGTCAAGTTAAAGGGGAAAGCACTGAGAGTCTCTGCTTTAACATCCCTTCCCCTGCTATGAACTGCTTTCTTTATTCCTGGAAAGGAATAGTATATAATATATATGCCCTGTTTTAAGCAATGGGTTGGATTCAATGCTGCTCTTCTGCTGATGGAATCCATTTCATCAGTGTAACTGGGAGGGTGCAATCCCACACACACCCACACACCTCCTCACGCTCCCTCATAATCTGCTCTGGACAGATTTTCAGGCAATGCAGGGGGCTGCAGTTTAGAAATAAAGCTTACAGATGGACAAACTCAACTAAGCATGTCTGTTGTTCCAATGATGTACCTAGGGCAGAAGTCATTTTCAAAACACAAACAAAAAGCAAGATGAAGAAGTTCATTGGTGACTGTTCTTCTGAGGACTCAGCTAAAGCTTTGAGGAACACTGTGCTAAAATGAGAGCTGAGTTGTGCAAATTACAAATCACAATTGGAACTTTAGAATAGTCTGTTAAAATGCCAAGAACCCAGTGAATTATTGACATTTACTGGCAATTCTTCATATTTAGGAGGCCAGTGGGAAATACCAGAAAACTGTGAGCATCTGGTAACCCACTAGAATTTCCATAATATATCTACAATCAGTTTCAAAAGATCTCAGCAAACTCCACCCTCAGTCCCATGGCCAGTTGGCCAATGTCAGCATTTACCAAAGCATGTTCGTAAATATTCAAAATTAAACTTTTCCAAAAATAAGATTTTAAATATGTGGAATAAATAACAAGCATGTAATAAATAATAGGTATCCCACGATAATGCCAATCTTCAACCAGTTAAGTATGCAATGAGAAGACAAAAGGCTTCCAAAGTTCCATTTCTCTGGATTGGGGGTGGAGCTGCAGCGTGGAGGACAGAAGGGAGGAAATCCTGTTTTGTGACCCGAAAAGTCCCCTTGTGTGACTTTGCATTTTGTCCACTGTTTATACAATTGTGTGGTGCATTTTTATATCAGCTAAAGGTTGATTCGTAAATACTTAAGTATATGGTATACTTATGCATTTGGATTTTAATTATATTGCATTTTTAAAAATTATATTGCAATTTTTATTTCCCATTATATCTTTTCAGGAGGCCCAGTATTATGAGTATTTTGAAATATGATTTTGCTGTGTCAAAGAAGAAAATTTAGGCTACATTTCTTTTCACACTTACCTGAGAATAAGTCTCTCACTGAACATAGTGGGACTTCGTTTTGAGTGAATATGTATAGCAGAGAAGGGGAACATATGGGCTTACAGATTTTGCTGGACTTCAGTTCCCATATTCTTTCACCATTGGCTATGTTGGGTAGGGCTCATGGGGCTTGCAGTCTAACAACATTCAGAGAGCTACACGTTCCCCAACCCTGAACTATAGAACTGAGTTTGAGTTTGCAATACTATAGCCACTTACCCAGGAGTATGTCCCATTGAAATCAATGGGACTTAGTTCTTAGTAGACATGTATAGGATTTCACTGTGATATACTACAGACTTAAATAGTTCTGTTTAGAAAAGTATATTCTGTACCTTTCTGTACAGAAAGGTACAGAATATACCTTTCTAAACAGAAAGGTATATTCTGTTCTGTAATAGAAAGGTATATTAAAGTAATGGCCAGCCCAAGACATTTTGTTGCCTCAGGGACCCCCAGCCCACTCCTGTCTTGGTGCACAGTAGCCAAGGCTGGTCAAATTATCATGATACCTGAGGCAGAATATGTCACAAGTATCTCTCTCCCCTCCCCTGGCAGTAAAAATATGGAATGAACAAACCTGCCATTTTTGATTTCTCTCAGTTTCCCATTTTTCTAATACTAATCTCATTCCATCACATTTCTGCATCAGTTTGCAATTTTTTTTAAAAAAAAGTCCACACAAAATTTCATACACATTTTTATGTGCTTTTCTCCTAATATACACATTTGAACACAATTTTGCCTAATATACTCAATTTTTTGCAAGCAGTTTCCCCTAATATAATGCATTTTATATGTTATTTTAATCAATAGACACACTTTTGTGTGCACTTTTTCCTAATATATGGATTTTTCTAAGTATTTCTATTCTATATGCAGTTTTTGATCAGAGAACTGCATAGCAAAATTCAGAAAATTGAGAATACCGAAGCATAACTGTTTTGGTTCATGCATTGGTTCAGAAGTTCAAATTTGGTAGGTTCGCATTAAAGTGTAAACAAAATGAATGTCTCTCCATCCCTATTAAAAATATGACAAAAACATTAAATCACTAACAATTTGCTACTCTGTCTTGACACTGAAAATCAGCTGCCCGAGGCAGCCACCACACTTATGGGTCTCACATGGCAACACCACCACCACCTTTTTATTTTACCACTGCCACCACTTTACACTGTGACACACCTGCCTCGGCCGCCACACTCATGGAAGCCCTCAGTAGCGTGTTTGTTAGGTGTTTTAGCCACCTTGCGACTTCATTTTACACAGCTCTCTTGCTCGAGCTATGGGCCTTTATACTCAGGCCCCACACCCAGGTCACTATGTTCCCCTCAGGTATCCTGCTTTCCTTCCACCCGGGATTCACAGAAGACGCTCAGGCTCAGCCTCTTTCACTCAGGCTCCCCTTCCCAATCCCTCAGAGACACACCAGCAGTTACAGTACCTGGGACACTCCTCTCAAGCCTTTGGCCCAAACCACCTTGGCTAACTAAGGTAATGACCTGAACACAGTTATTTCCCTCGCTTCCACCTTTCTTCTTTTCCCCGTGAGATTGTTCTCTAAGATGTGTGTGTTCCATCCCTTATTCACTCACTCCCACACTAAGGGTTAACAGTTAAACAAAACAAGTTTATTTTCTTAAAGATGGAAACATAAGATACATTCAGGTGCTTGCTTAGGTTAAACAGTTACAATATTTTCCTTCCAGATTGAGGTAACTCCTCTAGCCTCCACTATTGATTCTGTGTCCTTTTCTAGATGACTCCCAATTCCACACTCAATCCAGAATGACTGCTAATCTCCCTGGCACACAGCTCTCTGCCCCTTGCCAACATTCCGAGAGCTGTGATTGGCTCTGCTCCCTCAGAAAAAGAGAAGCGGAGCTCCAGCTCTCCGTCACAGTGGGCATCCCTTGACCCGGCACAGATGGTTGGAATTAGTGTTAAAACATGATGTTGAGAACCAGAAGACGCCAGATTCACATCCTGCTCTCATAGAACTGATATTTCCTATCTGTAAAATGGGACAATAATCCATTAATTAAACATTCCTGGATCGATCAAAAAATTGGCCCCAATTAATTGGAACAATTAATGTGGACCTCCATCAGGTCAGCTTCTGTTAATTGGGAGGCCCGTGTCTCTCTGTCTCCCTGTGGTTGGTTTCTGCAACACACTCAGGGCTTGTTCGCACAACACGGGAACCGCAAGTCCCCCGCGGTTCCCGTGTCGTGTGCACGCTGACTGGGGGTGCCCCCGTGGAACAGCCGCGGGCGGGACGCACGTAAAGTGACCATGGTCAGTAGAGGGGTAAGCCCCTACCGCGTGTGACCACCGTGCCACGTGAACAGTGGGTGGCCGTCCCGCGGGGTCCGCACAGAGGCGGCAGCCCAGAATGGCCGTAGCTGCCACCGCTCCAGCCTGTAGGGGCAAACGGCCCCTCTGGGCATCCCGGGGCCCCGCCCCTAGCACCGGGAGGCCCGCACTGCGGTGCGGGGACTGCGGGGTCCGCCCGCGGACAGCCCCGTGGTGCCTCCCCCACCCGCAGCCTGGGTCATGCGAACCGGCCCTCACTCTCAGAACAAATCCATGTTCTTTAGAAGGGATGTGTGGGTTGTATTATCTATTAGCCATGGCCAAAAACAGGCATTGATCTCAGCAACAAAACACTCACAATTCTTTGGTGATTCCTCAGTTTGGTCAGCACCAGGGAAACCCTCCAGTACTCTGTCCAGCAGGAAACAGAATATATTCCCATGGGCATCATAATATAAAATACTCACCAGGTTCTTTCTGCTCCTTGGACCAAAGTTATCCTGATTATCAAAATACATAAACTGGCTTACTGGATCAAATGAAAGTCTAACTAGTCCAGTATTCTCTTTCCAGTGGGTCTAGCAGAATGCCTCTAGAAGCTTGCAAACAGGATATCCCTGGTCTCCAGCACCTGGTAATCAGGCATATACTGCCTCTTGACATAGCAGTTTCATTTAACTATCATAGCTAATGACCACTGACAGATCAAACCCCATGATTTTGTCTAATCCTTTTATTAAAGCCGTCTAAGCTAGTGGTTGTCTCCAAACCTCATGGTACTTTAAGAACATCATCTTACATAGTAATGTGATGCTGGACAGGAAAGCCCAGATGTCTAACTGGCCCCTCCTATTGAAAGGTACTGACAATTGCGCTGCAACAATTAGGGCAAGGATCCAGTCATGAGGTTCCACAATGTGGACTGGACCCAACAGTAGGACTTGCATCAACCAAACTGAATCCACCTGAGGACTCTGGACACCATGTCTGAGGCATTCTGTTACTACTACCCTGCACTAAATTATACTGTTTTATATTAATTGGTTGTACAGAAAGAAGCATGTTCAAATATAGTCTTTATATTTACCAACTACATGAAATATATTTACATTTACTCACATTATGCCAATAAATGACTGTATTACAGCAGGCTTGAGGGCATACATTGTCTTATCATGTAATAATCACACACGTAGGTGGTTAATAACATTTGCTATTGGCCTAGTGCCTAGCAAGAAATCATGTGTTTTGTATGAGTATAGGAACTCATGTCCTGGCATGTTATATTGTTTATTTTTTAAAAAAATGTCCTGTTTGCAGCTTTAATTTTGCTGTCATTTATGTTTGATTCCCTGTCTTTTTATTGGCTGGAATCCTAAGAGAAATGGAAAGAAGGAAAAAAGGGTGGAGGAGAGGAGAAAGGAAAGAAAATATTTATGACTTAATATGTTTAAAACCTGGAATAAATGCATAGTAAGATTGATTCAGTAATCTCCCAGAGGGGAAAGCCTTGATCTAATGACTTTAGATTGGATCACATTCTTTATATATGGCCTTTGAAGCAATCAAAATACCAAGCTTTGAAGCAATCAAAATACCTACAACTTCTTCAGCTGATCTCACACATGTCCTTAAACTCCAGTGGAGAAGCAGATAGGAAGTGATGGACATAAGCATTACTTGGAGTCTGCCTGTACCATGGACTACAAACGAGTAGTCAACACAGTAAATACCTCTCATTCTACTGAAACCTATTAAAAGGAAACCCACCCCAAGTAGAATGCAGGTGGAAATCCAGGGTTCTGGTTGAGGCATAATGAATTCTGGATTGAATTTGGGTGCCATCCAGTACTGGTTCTGGTTCTGGGCTAGAAATAGCATGCAAAGAAAGATATGAGGATGTTCCCAGGCCATGTTATGCCTCACCTCCCACTGCATTGAGGTGTGGATGATGCCATTCACTCTACGACTGTGTTTGCACAACACACTAAGCCACAGTGGCTACATAGCCATCGTGACTTAGGGCCGGTTCACACGACCCAGGCTGCCGGCAGGGGAGGAACCACGGGGCTGTCCGCGGGGTCCGGCGGGGCGCTGCACACGACCGGCGCCCCGCACGCGTGGGCAGACCCCGCAGTCCCCGCAGTCCCCGCACCGCAGTGTGGGCCTCCCGGTGCTAGGGGGTGGGGCCCCGGGATGCCCAGAGGGGCCGTTTGCCCTAACAGACTGGAGCAGCGGCCGCTCCGTCCACTCTGGGCTGCCGTCTCTGTGGGGACCCCGCGGGACGGCCGCCCGCTGTTCAGACGGCACGGTGACCACACGTAGTAGGGGCTTACCCCTCTACCGACCATGGTCACTTTGCGTGCGTCCTGCCTGCGGCTGCCCCGCAGGAGCACCCCCGGTCGGCGTGCACACGACACGGGAACCGCGGGGGACTTGCAGTTCCCGTGTCGTGCAAACAAGCCCTTAGTGTGTTGTGCGATCACAGTCATGGTTTTTTTGCCATTGCTTCAGAGCCACCCTGCAAAGCCATGGCTTGTTGTTCTAGGGTTTACTGTAGCCACGGTGGCTTGTCATATTGTCCGAACCCAGACAATGTGACCTACCATGGCTACAATTAATCCGCTACAGAGCCGCTTGGCTATAACAGCAGAAAAGGCTTGCTGCTCTGGCCAAGGAGCTCTAGCCAAGTGCCGATGACAGCCGCTGAAAGTGCCCAAGCTGCACTTTCGGCAGCTGTCATTGGCTTCCCTGCCCCGTGCTCCTGTCGATCCTGGTGGCGCGATCACCCTGCAATCATGCTGCTGGGCAGGGGAGAGGGGGCTGTTTTCCTGGGTCTCCCCAGGAGGAGGCCCAGGAGAACACAAAACCCCTGCCCACCGGTGCGATCGCTGGGTGATTGCACTGCTGGGCAGCGGGGAGAGGAGGCACATTCTCCTGGGCCTCCTCTGGTGGAGACCCAGGAGAACACGCCTTCTTTGCTTGGTGTGCTGGCTGCTGAGTGGCCACTGCACCAAGCAAAAGCAGGGGATGAGCAGAACGTGGCTTGTCCCCATCGCTGCCTCTGACAGCTGTCCAAAAGTGCCACTAGGGCACATTTCAGCAGCTGTCATCACCACTCTACTGCCCTCAGTGCTCCCGCGGTGTCCCCTAGGGGAAGGGGTGGAGGAAGTGCCTCAGGACCCCCACTGTGCCAGAATGTTAGTTGGACACAGCGGGGGGGGCAGGCTAACGTTAAGCTCAGGTGGCCAGCAGTCTCTTGTAACAGTAAGCAGGGGCAGCAGGCTGAGGCAGGGGTGAAAAGGGGCAGGACACTACCCTGGCTTACAGAGATTCCTCTCCAGGCTCTGCCGTCATTCATTGGAGACATGGACGAGCAAGCAGTCATACCTGGAAGCCTTCAAGGGGGAGCGTTATTGGTTCTCTGACAAGTTTTGCACAGTGCTGTTGACCAGATCCTGCCTCCTACATGAGGCTATTTTCTAATGCTGATGTAGGAAGTCCAGGGAGGTGAATTGGAGTAGGGCAATGGCAGATTCAAAGTGCTATGCTGTGGCTGCTAGGAGCTTACAGTTAGGTAAGTGATGACAACTGCTTCTGGGTTATAGTGACTATAAAACCCTATAAAAACTATAGGGTTATAGTTTTTGTTTCTTTTATTTGTTTTTGTCTTTTTATTGTTCACCGCTCTGGAATCTGCCTGATGTGGAGCGGTATACAAATACTGTAAATAATAATAATAATAATAATAATAATAATAATAATAATAATAATAATAAGTGCTGTGCCCTATGTCACATTGGAACCCTCCCAACATTGCAGGACAAGGCCTACCACTGGCTTTTAGAGCCCAGATTGAATTTTAGCACACATTTTGGATTTCCCAAGGCACTCCAGAGTTTTTGAATAGACCAGAATTAGCTTATTCCAAGATCCGCCAACACTTTCTACAGTGGAAACCAACAATTCCTCTTCTCTCTAAATGCAACAAAAAGAAGATTGTTCAACCTCACGTGCCCATGATGTCTGCCCTCAAGAATGGCTTCATCTTATGGCACTTTACAGATATCATTTCAGCAAAGAATAATTATTTATTTAGGGTGCCACTGCCATAAAGTGCTTTTCCACAATTGTTTGGCACAAGCAGATATATCATTTCTCACTGCATGTGCCCCAAATATTCAGTAGCTTGGAAAAACTGAGTCAATGAAGTGATAAGAAAAGATGCCTTGAGCAGCTGTATTGATGGCTGGAATCAGCACCAATGCGCATCCACAAAGCCATCAATCAGTCATTGACAAAGCAGTCATCAAAGTCAGTGGTCAAATTCTCCATAACTCAGAATTCTAACTGCATCTTTGAGAACAGAGCTACCTAATTGGACTGCCACAAAATGTGGGGCATAGGAGAGAAGATTTGTGCCCTCAGATTAAAAAGGCCTGTTCAGAATGTTTGTCCATATTTTTCTGCATGTTACTTTTATTAAATAGTCAAGATAAGAAAATATTATTACCAATTTTTTATATTAAAAATATTCTTTTACACAATACCTCCTCAGACTGACTACCCCACAGAAATTAACCTGGTTTCTGAAAATATTAGCTTAGCTTCCTTAATGTAATTTTAAAAAATCCATTTTCCTTTATTCTGAAAGAAATAAAGCATCAGGTTTCAAAATAATATACCTGTTCTGTGCCAATTTGTCAGGTATATTTTAGATTATAATAGTTTAAATCCAATGATTTAAACAGCTGCTGGATAAAGTATCAGAAACGGCAGCTATTAGGTGACTTGTATCTGATGGCATTTTCCTGGCTGTGGTTTTTTTTTTTTTTAACTCAGTTATTAGCATGCCTTATTGAAAGAGATAATTGAACCATTGAATTGGGAAGTCCAAGTCTGAATATAAAATGCAAAATATTTGCAAATTGTGTGATTAGTAACATTTCCCTTTGTAATTTTCTTCTTGGTAGTTGTTTAGTCAGATATGGTAAGAAGGGAGGCAGCTGACTGTAGCATACAGCAAAGGAGATCACAAAGATAAAGCTGGATAAGAATGAGGGTCTTTGGAGGGGGTACTTAGAAATGAGACATTGCTGGCTTTTAAAATCACCTGTTATCATTTATCAGAGTAATCCCAATTAATTCCTCTCTAATTCTTTCTGATTTTTATGAATAGACTAACACTGGAATTTGCTGCATCTTATCTCTCTCCCAACAGTAAGAATGTATTTTAATGTTGTGCAAACAAGGTTTAGGTAACTTAAGCTCATCCATCATTTATAGTCTGTAGGAAGACCACACCAATTTGCTGATGATGGCTCCATATTCTCCAGAGACCTAAATGTAGTCTGTTGCCCTTTTGCACTGTCATTCCATGTTTTGCTTTGATGGAAGCATGAGTAAATGAAAGGCTTCATATTGATTTCTGTACAGATGTTAATAATTTCCATGTACATCGTCCTTGGAATGGTGGTTACTGATGCACAGAACTTGATATTGCAATATTCCTTGATGAATGGAAGATGCACTAAGCTTGCACAGCAACCTTTTATCTCTTGAGTATGTGGGTTCAAAGCTGAGTTAGGGTCACCAATGGAATGATTGCAGTTGCCTTGCTGTCATCTTAATGGACTTTTGTTTACATCACAAGCCATCATATACTGTTGTGGGATTGACTAGCTCTGCCCACAGGAAGCTAAGAACTAGCAGAATCAGCACAAAGTAAAAGATCAAACTTTTACTTCCTGGAAAAACTTCCAGTCTTTTCAGAAAGATACTTAGCTTAAACATGATGAAAAAGAACCGTTTGCTGCTGAATGGATCTATTTGAAGTAGCAATATGTCTTATTGTAGCCAGTATCTCTCTTAAAAAAGCAACAACATGTAATCAAGAAACAATTTCCTAATCTTGTACTATATCTGCACATAGCACTTTTAATGTCTTTAACTGTATATATCCCATTTCCCCTCACCCTGCATTTTACAGCAATTTATAATAATAAATATAAAACTGTTAAAATCTCAACAACCACAATACATTTTAAAACCAATCTTAAACGGGCAGACAACAGACTCATAACATGTTGAACCAAGAAAGTGTTTGATTTACTTTTGATTGGAATGGATCAAGAAAATCAGCTACACCCAGCAATGTCTGGAGCTGTAAAGCAACTCTCTGCGCCAATACTTTGTCCAGAAAGGGTAGGATGAAAAATTCCCTGCATTTTCACTATCAAATGACAGCTTGTTTGTTTGTTCCAGCAAGTATCTAATCATTAGATAAATGGATGGAATTTTCCCTCTCACAAGGAAGCATTTATACTGCTACACTTGTTTACATTGCCACATTTGTCAAGTGCGTGTGTAAGAACATGGGCCTCTTGCTTGAACCCAACTTTGAATAAGTCTGAAATTAGTTTCTGAGAGAATGTGTGGTGTTGGGGGGGGGGGGGCTTGTCAATGCCAGATTTAATCAAGGTGATCATTAGTTACCTCACTAATGCAACCAATGGGTTGTAAAAGCAGTTCCTCTTCCTTCTTTGGGTGGATGTGGTTTTCTCCAAGATCCAGCTACAACTAGTTAGTGTGTGCGTGTCTGCACAGCAAGTTGAAGCTGCTGAGTTGTTTAGTTGATATTTGTTGTTCAAGAGTAAAGAAGGTTCTCAAAGTTACCCTAACTCCTGCTGCTTCTTGGCCTTAGGGCAGGCAAGTTGGAGGTTCATCTCACACAGAGAGTACTCTCCAAACCCATAGAACTAAACTAGGAAATATTACAGTCACTAATATCACAGCAATGTGGCTGCAGTATTACATTTGCCAAAGCCAAACTACTCTAAGTAAGCCAAAGTAAATCAAGAGAAGACTGATAGCACTCTTCAAGTACTTGAAAGGTTGCCACACAGAGGAGGGCCAGGATCTCTTCTCGATCACCCCAGATTGTAGGACACGGAATAATGGGCTCAAGTTACAGGAAGCCAGATGCCACCTGGACATCAGAAAAAAATTCTGACTGTTAGAGCAACACGCCAATGGAACCAACTATCTAGGAAGGTAGTGGGCTCTCCAGCACTGGAGGCATTCAAGTTGCAGCTAGACAGCCATCTGTCAGGGATGCTTTGACTTGGATTACTGCATTGAGCAGGGGGTTGGACTCAATGGCCTTATAGGCCCCTTCTACTATTCTATGATTCTAAGAGACTGGTGTGCATTGGTATCTGAGGGATACCAGGACAGGATGCTTTGTGCAAGCTGTTATCCTTACAATTTTACAGCTAGCCTAGGAGTTCTAATGGCCAAGACCATGGTGGCCATTAGTGAGGCAGTGGCTTTTATATGACACCATGTCCTGTGTCTGCAGTCATGCATGCCATAATGATTGGGTCCCTTTTGTCACTGCAGGAAAGTTTGGTCAGAAGGTGCCTCTAGTCATCAGGTTCAGTATAATGAGCTTGTCCACTTATTAAGATCTGGCGGAGAAACTCTTCTTCGCATCCTACCAACATCTGAATTGAATTTCACTAATCATGCCTAAACTGTGTAACGTCCTTCTTGGATACGCCCACTTTCCCCCTTCCCTGATGGCCTTCCTCTGGCTTGTAAAGACCTTCTCTTTCAACAGGCATTCTGCTTGCCAAACTATTGATGTTCTGATCTCCCTGTTCTTTTGTTTTTATATGCTAACTCCTGATTTCTTTTTATGTTTGACCTTGTGATTTTATATTGTTCATTTCTTATTTTAACTGCTGTTGTAAGCTGCCTTGAGCATTTTAACAGAAAGGTGGGATATACATGTTTTAAATAAATAAATCAAGAGCTGGCAAGAGGCACACTTGGGAGCAAGTTATGCACATGCCTGGTAGGAGTACACAGTATTTACAGAGCTCGTTTGGCAACTGGCTATAATCTGCTTAATCAGGAAGCAGAATTAACTCCCCAAGAGCAGCTTTGGAAGAGTGGCTTCGAAGAATCTTAGATAATTTTAAACATGAAGGGAACATTAAGGTGCAGCATGAGCCTTCCACATAAATGTATTTGATTTTGTGTGCATAGATTTGAGAAGGGATTTGCATGTTCACAGAGGTGATGGCTGAACCTTCTGATTTTTTCATCAGCACGCCGCCGTGCACGCAAGAGATAATCTCCCTTGGCATTAGAGTGCATTCAGAGGAGGCAACAGGAAATTGTAGCATGCTTGTAGGGACTGGAGGAAAGGATCCTGCAGTCAGGGCTTCAGAAAGTGCCTACCTTTGTGGGCACTTGCACACTCCATTTTTACTTCCCTAATCCTCTGTAAAGGTGCCAGGAAAACCTGGTTTCCATTATAGCTGTAACCAATATTTTTATTTTATTTATTTAAAAATATTTTTATACCACCTGTCATGTACAACATATCCAGGTGGTTTACAATAATAAAACCACTGTACAAATAAAAATGAAACTAAAAGGATCTCTATACAATAAAACCAACAGCTGTTAATGAAAAACCATAAGACAGGTGTTATAAACCAACAAATGCCAAAGCAAATAGAAGTCTTCAACATGCACCTAAACTGTAATGTGGTCAGTACATGTTTTATTTCAGGAGGCAGGGTGTTCCAGAGAGGATGTTAGCATTTTCATGATACTATTTGCCCACAAGAAATAGGGAGGGAGAGTGTACATACATTTTGTTGTTGTTGTTGGGCTACTACAACATATAACTACAAAGATATATATATAGTATAGATATCTATATAGAGATATAGCTTTTCTTTGTGTCTAAAAGCAGCAGCTGACACTAGAGCAGTAGCCCACAAAAGAAATGTATGTTCCTATTTCCTGTGGACAGACAGTATCGTGAAAATGCGAACATCCTGGTAATCCCAACCCATGCGCCACGGATATACACTTCCTAGCAGCCCAATGACACCATCTGCGTTTTAGCCTCCCCACAGCCAGAAGTGTGTGAATCATTGCCACTTGAAGGAGGCCTCCTTGAGCTTTCCGGAATTGAATCCTATTAAGTCAAGAGATTATAAGAGTAGGATTTGTAAGTGAACCATGTATTTCTCCAGCACAATTCCCATCCATTTCAATGGCACCCTCACAGGAGAAGCTCCCAGTGGATTGTGCCCTTGTTACTAGCATTGAATGAATGCTCCTCACCACTATCGCATACACATAGGGACTGTTTTACTATGGAATTGTCTTATGCATTGTTGACGAAGCAGGATTTAAAAAAACAAACAACCCCCCCCCCCCAGCTTTTGTTGAATTTTTGACAGCACACTGCTCTCGAAGTAATAAGCTGCTTGCATTAATGGGTTACGCTTTACACAGTTTCTTCATTGCCAATGCAGTTGTCATGCAGTACCATTTTCAGGTCTCATTACAATCATTGGGAGTGCTACAGAAGAGGAGGTGGCGGCAGGGTATTGGAATTTTAAAAATGAGTCCATTCAGTGACACAGTGAGTGACAGGAAAGCAAAATGGCACGAACTAATCCCATCTTCAGACATCGCAAAGAATGGGCAGAAGTGAAAATAGTGCCTTTTCTTTAAAGGCCTGCTCCTTCTGTGCCTTAGCTTTGTAGTACAGCAGTGTTTCCTGTTTAAAATTCCAGTTAGCTGTGAGTAGGTTACTGGTTGTGAGTTGGTGTCCTATGTTAAAAGAAGTACTACTGCTGAAATTAGCTAGGTAAATAAAGACAGGCAGAAAACCCTTAAAAGATACTCTCATTTCAGCATAGTTGATTTTCCAGCTCGTTCAGCTGCAGATGTAGTGCACTAGAAGAATTCTGAAGAACAATGCTAATTAGTATTCCATTAAAAAGGAAGAAATCTTGCTGAGACCTGGAGTCGCATCCCTACAGTCAAAGTGAAACATGGCTCACTAATGTAGCCTTAATTCTTTTTATTTTGCAGAGACAGCAAGCTGACCATGTTGCTCCGGGAGTCCCTTGGGAACATGAACTGCCGTACCACCATGATAGCTCACATTTCGGCAGCTGCAGGGAACTATGCTGAAACACTTTCTACTATCCAGATTGCATCCAGGGTCTTAAGAATGAAGAAAAAGAAAACTAAGGTAAGGGCAGGGGGAAACTCTTTCGTTGTCTTTCACTGGAAAGAGCAGAGTAGACAGAGATCTTAAGTAAACAGAGGAGGCCTGAAAGTGCAGCTTCTAACAAAATCAATATTCATAATTTCTGAATGCATGGGAGTACATGGGGGAAATCATGTTTAGTGTTAGATGAATGAGTGCATGTTTATAACAGTTGCAGATATGGCAGAGAGTTCAAATTCTCATGTTGCTTTCTTAGGGCATCTCTAGCATTGGATCCTGGTTAAAATTCAGGCTGATATAATTTATGATCATCATTGACATTAGCAACCTAAGGATTGTAAATGTAAGCTGAGATCAATTAACAAATTCCACAAATATCATTGCACAACACTGTTCACAGAACCAGCTGTATGTAACATCAGTGCTAATTTCTCCCATTTTTCTTTCAACAAGTACAAACTTCTTTTTAAAAAAACAAAACAAGAGTAGTTGATGTGGTCAGGATGGTGTTACTAGTTCAGTCAATGCATTTGAAGATAGTGTAATCTTTTATCTTGTGAGTGAGAGTGAAAGTCAAGAGGTTTGGTGTTCTGATCTGAACACAGTATAATTTTTTTTGGAGAAGTTCACATTTCTGAGATGGAGGGAGATACCACATAATCACAGTCATAGCCGGTTTTGGGTCCACTTCTCAGTGTTCCATTCTGATAAAATCAAATACTTACACACTCTTACAGCAAGAACATTTGATCCAATTTAAAACTAATAATGTTGTGTGTGATATTTCATTAAATGGCACAACAGTGGGGTGAAATTTTCAAAGTTGCCCAAGGCTTCATTTGGAGAGTATACTCCCTCCCAGTTACAGAGATCTTCTAGTGCTGTTCTGCCCCATGTTCCTCCTTTTAGCAGTTCAATCTGTGCAGGCAGGGCTTTTAAAGTGCTGGTGCCCACATGTGGAACTCCCTCCCTAATGAGGCCTGCCTTGCTCCCACAGTTTCTGCAAGCAAGTAAAGTCCTTCATAAAATTCCTTCCTTTAAGCACATAATAAGCTATACCATATTACCCACCTTTACCCACATATATAGAAGGAAGCCCAACTGAACTCATATATAGGTTTGCTCTGTTAGTTTCTTATTTTTTATTGTCTTAGTAATTTAATTGTTTTTATTTCACTTGTTATTACTTTTAGTAATAAGGTTTTAGGTTTTGGAAGTCGCGAGGCTCATAAAATGTATAAATAAATAAAATTAAAATGATCTTCATACTACAGTCCTATGGATGTTTATTTAAAATAAGCCCCTCTCCTCTCCCACCCCCTGTGTTCAAGTTTGATATCAGGAAACAAGTCTTAACTGTACTAAAATCTGGATAACTTGCCCAGAGAATTTGTGGAATCCTTTCTTAGAGGTTTTTCAAGAAATTACTGAGTATGCATCAATGTATCTGTGAGCGGTGTTGCTGCCTGACTACATTAGTACCTTACATGCAAGTATGAAAACCATACTATTGAGGGGCAGTGTGGCTGAGCAGATAGAAATTAGGAGTTGGATCTGGGAGACCTACATTTAAGTCCCACCCCGCAAAGGGCCATGTTATCTTGGGCAAGTCGCTGCTGTCCAGCCTCAACTCTTCATCTGAAAAATGAAAATAATATTGCCAAATATCATAACAAAAAGATAAAGAACCTTTCAAATGTAACATTCTTGGAATAAATTAGTATTCCTTTTTCTTTATGACTCATTTTTACTCACTGTGATGTTGCTAATGCCCAATACACATGAACAAGTACAGTGATATGGTAGCTGCTTACATATGACCACATGGAGTAGCTTTAAAATGCCAAAGCATTCTTGTATAGCAGCTTGCTGTGTGGACATTTTCTCCATTGCACCACAATCCATCACTCCAAGCTTGTGACTGAAATGGAGAAAGTCACCAGTTCCATGTGGCAATCTACTGCACGTTGAATGAGGCATTATCCACATGATGGAACTAAGCAGTAAGCACACATGTCATTGCTTATGGGTGTGCATCGGGTTTGGCTCTCAGCTCCTTGGAGGGGATTGTTTGAAATTCTAACATTTTATCTCTCTTCCCATTCGTAGTATACATCAAGCTCTTCTGGAGGAGAAAGCTCTTGTGAAGAAGGAAGAATGCGGAGGCCGACCCAGCTGAGACCTTTCCATTCTCGGAACGTTGTTGATCCTGACTTCCCTATTCTTCACTTGTCAAGTGACCCAGATTATTCTTCTAGCAGCGAACAGTCATGTGACACTGTCATTTACGTTGGCCCCAATGGCACAGCCCTCTCAGACAAAGAGCTGACAGATAATGAAGGCCCTCCTGATTTTGTCCCCATAGTTCCTGCCCTTCAGAAAACCAAAAATGAAGGCAAGCTGGAGGAAATGAGCGAGACAGTGCCCAGTACCTCTGAGAGAGACTGCCTGAAGTGCAATACATTTGCAGAGCTTCAGGAGAGGTTAGACTGCATTGACGGCAGTGAGGAGATAGATACATTTCCTTTTGAAGAACTGCCTGTTCAGTTTAGCGCGGACCAAGTGACTAAGTGCCCATTGTCAAGCCAAGTGGCAGAGCACAGTGACACATCAGAGCCAGGCAGGGAAGAGGGCCTCGTGGACTGCCAAGAGCCTGATAAAGATGTCAGGGAAAACCTAAATACAACAGCCAACAAAAATCAGGGAAGCCATTCACCTGTTCACACTGGCATGGTTAATGACGTTTGCACTCCTCCATCCCCTAGGAGTGTCACAGGCAGCCCTAGCAGCCAAATTAACTGTTCCCAGCAATCCCACTGCACAGACCTGCAAAGCAGCCGAGAAAGTCTTAACACCTGTGGCTTTGTAGAAGGCAAGCCTCGGCCCATGGGTTCACCACGGCTTGGTATTGCAAGCCTTTCCAAGACATCCGAGTACAAACCACCAACCTCTCCTTCTCAGAGGTGCAAAGTTTACACCCAGAAGGGGGTATTGCCCAACCCTGCACCTCCACCAACATCACTAAGCAAGGATTCAGGGATGGTGTCCAGTGAATCTCTGATGCAGGCAGAAATCCGCACTCCTCCCATTGGAATGAGCCCTCAGATCATGAAAAAGTCATTATCTTCCAGCAGTGGTGATTATGGAGATACTAGTGACAATGTAGAGCAGCAGCAACCATCTCTTTCTCCTGACTCAAAGAAGGAGATTTTGAGCACCACCATGGTCACAGTACAGCAGCCATTAGAGCTGAATGGAGAGGATGAGCTTGTATTCACCCTGGTTGAAGAACTGACCATTAGTGGGGTTCTGGAGAATGGACGGCCAACAAGTATCATTAGCTTTAATAGTGATTGTTCTGTACAAGCTTTGGCCTCTGGGTCTAGGCCAGTCAGCATTATCAGCAGTATTAGTGAAGATCTTGAATGCTATGCCAGTACAGCTCCTGTTTCTGAGGTCAGCATCACCCAGTTTCTGCCTCTTCCAAAACTGGGACTGGGGGACAAAGCTGAAGAGGCTGAAAGTAGACGCTCATCTATTAGCTCCTGGCTGAGTGAAATGAGTACTGGAAGTGATGGTGAACAATCATGCCACAGTTTCATAGCACAAGCATGCTATGGCCATGGGGAAGCCATGGCAGAAGCTCCTGTTTCTGAGCTTGCAAGAGACGTACAGAATAATAGTGTGGGTTGTATAGATGACAAGCAAAAGCCATTAACTGAGGATATATTTGTACTGCCAGAGGTGGTTGACGAAGGTATTAATAAAATGTCACCCATCAAAGGTTGTAAAATATCTGCCCTGGGAAAGACAACAGTCACAATATCAAACACAACAAGCCTAAGCAGTTGTGAAGGTTTCATTCCAATGAAGACCAACATTACTGTATATCCATGTATTGCTGTTAATCCCTTTAAGGCACAGGAAACTCATGAGGCTGTATCAGCAGTAGCGTCATCAGCAAAATTTCCCCATCCCCAAGAAATGAAAGAATCCAGTGTAAGAAAAGAGATAAAATTTGATGATCCTTGGCTAAAGAGGGAAGACAGTGTGAAAAAAGAAAACTCTGTTCCCAAGTCAGAAGCCATATCTGAGCAAAATAAGAAGCAGAAGTCAGCAGACAGGTTTAGTAGTAGTAGCGGAGAGACTTCTAGTTCCCCAGGAACTGAAAGCCTGAAGAGGGTTGTAGATGGGTGTGAAATGGGACTGCCCTGTTCTGCAACCCACAGTCCAGTTCATTCTACTGAGAGCTTAAAAAATGGCAGCCTCACAAGAAGTTTCCAAAAGGCCAACAAACTGGAAGACCCGGATGCGGTTTCATATCATTATGTTGAGGAGAACAATGTCATTGGTTCTTCTGTTTCATCCCAGACTTCCAAAGCTAGCCTGGAAAGAAGGATTGCTTCCCCCAAGCACTGTGTTCTCACACGTCCAAAAGGGACACCACCATTGCCTCCTGTGAGAAAATCTAGCCTTGATCAGAAGAATAGGGCCAGCCCTCAGCACAGTGCTTGCAGTTGCAGTAGCAGCACCAGCAGCCCTTCAAATCAACCAGTATCTTTTCTGGCTGGTTTTCCTGATGAGCTGAATGGGAAACAAAAGGGTTCCAGTATGGAGAGCAGTAACAATAGTAGCAGTAAATTGTTTAGTGCCAAACTTGAACAGCTGGCTAGCAGGACCAATTCTCTGGGAAGGTCTACCGGGAGCCATTATGAGTGCCTGTCATTGGAAAGGGCAGAGAGTCTATCCTCTGTCAGCTCCAAGATGAGTCCTGGGAAAGACACCACAATGCCCAGAGCTGGGAGAAGTCTCAACCGCAGTGTCATGTCCTCACCAACTAACTCTGGCATTTCTCAGTCTGCAGGTGCCTCGCCAAAGGCCAGTCAGTCAAAGATCTCTGCAGTGAGTAAGCTCCTTTTGGCAAGCCCAAAGGCTCGAAGCCTGGCTGCTTCAACTACCAAAACACTTAGCTTTTCTACAAAGTCCCTTCCTCAGTCTGTGGGACAGAGTTCAAATTTGCCTCCAAATGGGAAGAATATGTCCTGGTCCACTCAGTCTCTCAGCAGGAACAGGGGTTCTGGCCTTTCTTCAAAACTGCCCCTCAGAGCTGTTAATGGGAGGATTTCAGAACTGCTGCAGGGAAGCACAGGCACCAGAGGACTACAGTTGCGCAGGAACTCAGACACAGATGAGCGTGGTGTCATTCATGGAGACGAGAAGCCACCTGTTCACCTGCTGCCTTCACCTTACAGCAAGATCACTCCACCTAGGAAGCCTCACCGTTGCAGCAGTGGCCACGGAAGCGACAACAGCAGTGTTCTGAGTGGGGAATTGCCACCTGCCATGGGGAAAACAGCCCTCTTCTACCACAGTGGAGGAAGCAGTGGGTACGAAAGCATGATGAGAGACAGTGAAGCAACAGGAAGTGCTTCCTCAGCCCAAGACTCTATGAGCGAGAACAGCAGTTCTGTCAGTGGGAGGTGCCGAAGTCTCAAAAATCCAAAGAAGCGTTCAAATACAGGTATGTCCTTGGCTGTATATGTTGAGAATAACATTCAGAATGTTAGCTGAGTTTCACAGTAAGTTAGATTTGCCCAGAGTAGAGACTTGTCTCATGTGGAGAATGCCTAACTCTTTCCCATTGGAAGCAATGCCATTCAAATGTGCTTGACTGGAGGGGGGGTTGTGCAGAAGAAGAGTGGGGCTGAAAGAACAAGACAGAATGTGAGTACATGGAGCCTAAATTGTAAACTAGACTAATATGTGACACTATAGAATGGGGGGGGGGGCAACCTCTATGGACCCATGGGCACATTTGGGAATTTGAGAAACTGCTGTGGGCACCACCACAAAACACCTAATAAGTGGCTTGCTGCTTTGGCATCTACCTGTTGTGTCTATGGACTTTTGCTTCTTGTCTATTGGACTCTGCAATGTCTATTTAATAAGGGATTATCTAATTCAGCTAGTTGCTGGTGGTGCAATATAGCTATTGCTTCTTTTAAACATATGTTTTGTCAATGTCCAATAGCGGCTTCTTTTTGGAAGGAGGTTATTACACAGATAAATTTTGTACTGGAACAGTCTTTTATATTCACTGATGTACACACTATTTCAAATTATTTAACTACTTCATGGAAATTAACAAATGGTCAGTGTAAATGGATTCTTCGCACCCTTTTGACAGCTAAAAGACTGATATTACAGAACTGAAAGGATAAACACGTACTTCCTATAATGCAATGGACTGAGGACCTTACAATGCTTTCAATATATGAACGGGTAGCATATAGACACCAACTTCAAATGGATACTTATTTAGATATTTCATCTGCTTTTGTTGAAGCCTATGTATAATTGCTAGAAAGTTGTATGCATTTCATACAAATCCATGTACGTATATTAAAAAAAGGGAATTTCAGATAAATAAATACTTTGGGCGCCCAAGGTCACCATGTTGGGGACCCCTTTGCGGGCACCATTGGAGGTGTCCATGGATGCCATGGCACCTGCAGGCACCACATTGGGGACCCCTGCTATAGAACATCTTTACTACTTACAGGAAGTTATATGGAAGTTAAAGTGGGAACCTTAACTTAGAGAATTTCCATGTTTTTTGGTGTATAAGTGAATTTGTAAGACCCTCAACTCTTTTCTTAAACCAAAGTTATACCATTTTTCTTCTGGAAGGGCATTTTTCACAGTCCATTCTTCTACATGTGTCTGGACTTTACATCACCTGTTTGGATGGAAATTACTGTTTTGTTATGTTTTTCTCTGGGTTTTGTTTTTTTGTCTGAAGCATTTTGAATAAGAGCATAGGAAATATTCTACCACACATAATTCTCCAAATTATGTTTCTAATTGCATCACTAACCAATCTTCTCCCATTTTTGTTTTGTCTGCATCTGATGTGTGCTAAGCAACCCAGTTCAGCACTATCCAGTGTCCTTTTTCGAATAGAGCTCTCCATATTTGTTCTGGCCATTGGAGGATATATTTTTTTACAAAAAAAGAGTAGTGCTTTGGATGCTTTGGACTACAACTCTCAACAGCTCCAGCAGCCTGGCCAATGATCAGGGACTGTGAGAATTGTAGTCCAAAACACCTGGGGGCACATTATTCTTATAGCTGCTGTAGAGTACATTATTCTTACCTAGTGTCTTATTTATTTTATTTACTTATCACCTTCCCACCCCCTTCTTCCAAGGCTTTAGAGCAGTACATAGGGATCATCCATTTCATCCACATAACAACTGTACGAGATAGGTTATGTTGAAAGTGACTAGCCCAAACTTACCCAGTTAACCTCACTGCTGGAATTCAACTGAAGTCACACCAGTCCAAGTAATTTAATTTATGTTTCATGTATTGAAATCCTGCCAGATTTAGGAAAACCCTGTCTTATATAGTGGATAAAATCCAATACTCTACCCAGTATACCAGGGGAGCACAACCTGTGGCTGGTGGGCCACAGGTGGCCCCCAAGCCCTGTTGTGCACCCCCAAGATCTCCAGCCACCACTGTGAAAACCACTGTCACCAAAGAACAAAAACAAAAACCCAACCCTGCAACTAGATAGATTTCATAGATCATAGAGTTGGAAGGAGCCTACAAGGCCATCGAGTCCAACCCTCTGCTCAATGCAGGAAACTAGAGGAGGGGTCTCCCATCCAAGTAATAACCAGACTTGACCCTGCTTAGCTTTTCCATGCTCAGACAAGCTGAGCCAGCGTAAGTATAGGCATATACTCAGGACCGGTGCAGGGCAGTTTGGCGCCCTAGGCGAAATAAAATGTGTGCCCCCCCTCTCGTGCCGTGGGGGGGGCTCCGGAGCAAAGCAGCCCTGCTCTGCAACCCCCTCCCGCGCCGCCGCCACCACCTCCACCACCTACCGCGGGAGGCGTGGTGGCGGCTTCGGCAGGCGGGGGAGGCGCGGCGGCGGCTTCGGTGGGTGGGGGAGGCGCGGTGGCGGCTTCGGCGGGCGGGGGCGTGGCGGCGGCTTCAGCGGGTGGGACGGCGGGGGAGGAGGCCCGGCGGGGGCGGCGCAGCGGCGGCAGCGAAGAGGAGCGCAGCGTTTCTGCGCCCTCTTCAGCCACGCACCCTAGGCAACCGCCTAGTTTGCCTAGCGGTAGCGCCGGCCCTGCATATACTTGGTATACAGTATATATAGGGACGGTGCAAGGCAGTTTGGTGCCCTAGGCAAGATCAGATATTTAGTGCCCCCCTTCCCACTTGAGAGCGCTGTATTTTTTTCCCAAGGTGTTTCTGGCGCCCCCCTTTAGCCCTGCGCCCTAGGCAGCTGCCTAGTTGGCCTAATGGTAGTACCGGCCCTGTTAAAGCATATATACTATATCATACTGAATCTTCCAAAGTATGGTTGGCTTTTAGTACATGATTTGAAACATAAATTAAGGCCACAATCCTTTACTCACTTACCTAGGAGTAAGTCCCATTGAGCTCAGTGGGGCTAATGTCTGAGGAGAGATGTATAGGATTGTGCTGCAAATGACTTTTAATAGTGATTAAATGAAATAGGGTAGTATTGCTGGAGAGTGTGGCTCTGCAAAGAGCTGGAGAGTGTGGCCCTGCAAAGAGCTGTGTGCTTGGGGGAGGTTAGGTGAAATCTTATATGTTGCTGGGAGGCTAACCATGGAAAGTAACCCTGCATGCCCCCATTGTTCAATGCTTGTGAGCAGCTTCCCCCCTCCCCTGATCTCAGTTGCCCACACACTTTTCTCTGCTGTTTGTGGTTGCTGCTAGCGATCCAGCCCCAGCTCCCACTTTTCCTTATGGAAGGGCTGACAAGAAATGAAGCTGATGTTCCAGTAGGAGGGCTGCAGGGGGAAGAAGAGGGCACCTGTTTCTTCCCCTCTGGCCCATTCAGCTGTGGTGCATAGGACTGTAGCCCTGTAAGCCAGGAGTAATCTGAAGGTAGGCCACATTCCAGCAGTGGACTGCTGGCCAATTTCTGTAAAGAATTTCTTGTAAAGAATTCTGGACTAGGGGGACCTTGGAGAATTTAGTTTCAGTTCACAAATCACTTGAAAATGGCCCGTTCACAATCCTCAACGTGAAGACAAAGGGAAGTGCATTTTCTCAAAAACTGTTAGCAAATTCCCGAACTTGGCGTTACGTTAGCAAAAATGTGTACTTGAAAAATGAACAACTTTCTCAAAATGCACAACTTTCTCAAAATGCATACATTTTAAATCACCCATGCTTTAGTCTATGGGGGAAATTTGTGCAATATTGAAAATCTGTGCAAATTTGGGAATTGTTTGCAAAATTATAACCTTCAATAGCTGTTAGTTTTGCGTGATGTTCCAGTTCACTCAAAATGAGCAGCAAGCACAAATTGAGGTGAGACAAGCAGTGAGCTGATGTTCAGAGAATCTTGACAAGCTCGAACATCGCTCGTTTGCCCATCCCTACGTAGGGATGTGCGCGGAGCTTAATCGGGGGGTGGAAGCGGGGGCAACTCGCTGGCCTTGACCCCCTCAAGCTCCACGCAACTTACCTTTCCCCGGCTCAGCTCACGTCCTCGCAAGATGAGCCGAGGAAAGGAACTTCCGGGTCCCCGGCGCTACACTTCTGGGTCTCCGGCGCTACGTTTTTAACGTAAAAAACAGGGTAAACAACCTTAAAATGGCTGAGATTTGTGTAACCGGTGCTTTGTTTTTTATGTTAAAAACAGCATAAAATACGTTAGATTCTAACGTATTTTATGCTGTTTTTAACATTAAAAACATTGTGCCGGTTATGCAAATCTCGGCCATTTTAAGGTCGTTTACTCTGTTTTTTACGTTAAAAACGTAGCGCCGGGGAACCGGAAGTGCAGGAGCGCCTCAGCTGGCGCTCGCGGGGTACTTGGGGCGGATCGCGTGGCAGGGGTGCTCGCCGAGTGCCCCGCGAGCCAAGCGCCAGGGTCAGCACACCTTGTCTGATCCAGCAATTCCTTTTTCTTAGGGCCAAACTCGACAAGATGCTAATCATGGAACTAGAAATTGTGTGATTGGCTTTTAGAAAGTAAACTGCAGGCATCTCCCCGCCCCACTCCCCAATCCAGTTCAAAACTTCAGCATGAGGAGTAGGGGGCTTTAACCCTTTGCCCTCCACTATGGTCCCAATCCAATCAGGGGCCCCTACGTCTTTTATTTACATTGAGGAAAAAGCTCCTATTGGAGGGAATAGGGTGATTTCTAGCTTGGAATGTAAAATGAGATTCCACACATGTGCCTGCAAAGCAGCATCCATTGATTAGATGTCGATGGTTAGTTAAGCAAAAGTGGATCATGCAAGACAGAAGTCAGCCCACCGTCTACCCTGTGCTTCCAGTGTGCTTTTACTGTGCTGGCAATCCTAGAACATAGAGCCAGAGCGCAAATACAAACTACAGCATGATTATCTGTATAATCCTGCCAAGTAGCCAGGAGAATTTTACTGCACATGTAGATGCAGATGTATGCTATAATGCTTGCCTGAACTGTGTAAGGAGTTCATGGGAGAGGGAAATATTCATGCCATCCCTAGTGTAGCTTAATACATCATGGAGATGCGAGCAGTGATGTGAGGTGGGAAATTTTTCCAGTGCTCTATTTTTCTGTGGAAATTTTTTTCGTTTCATAAGTTCACTAGCAAAAATAAATGTATGCCAATTGCAAATACAATACTAGGCAAGCTTGGAAGTTTTAAAGTTGTAATTAATGTGTTTCAGATTATTATCCTTGGCAAGTATATGAAAGAATATATATATATATATATGTCATTGAACTATGTCAGTGATGGCGAACCTATGGCACGGGTGCCACAGCTGGCACGCAGGGACCTCTCTGTGGGCACTCGAGCCATTGGTCGCCAGATCGCGAAAAGACTGTCCCCTTCTGCAAAACACTAATGATCTTGTTCTTTCTCACAGTGTGGAACAGAATGATTTTATTCTAGAATTCCTGTTACAAAATTCTTTTCTACATTGTTATCACATTTAAAAGATTTTGAAGAATGATGCACAGAGCATGGCTTGGATGTAAAGCCCCAACAGTTGACCTGAGTGCTGCATGTGTTGCTCTCAAACTAACGGAGTATGAGCCAAGGTTTGACAAATTATCAGCATGCATCCAATAGCAAAAATCACATTAATTGTGCAAAAGCATGCCCAATGCAAACTTTTACCTAATGCAGTGTTTGCAGTCCAAGACATAAAGTGTTTAAAATGTGTTAAGCACGTTTAGTTTTCTTGTTTATCTTGCTCATCCTAGTACAGGTTGACTTTTACTTTTACTAATCCGACACCTGTAGAAGCAGGGAAAGGACCCGGAGTAAAGCTTGCCCCATACAATTTCAGTCTGGCATATAATCATATTACAAGTTGAGAATCCCTTATCCAAAAATACATGTGCCTAATCATTTAAAAAGTTTTATAAATTCCCTTCAGGCTATGTGTACAATGTAGTACTATAATAATTTTTTGAGTTGATTTTTTTTCCAACAAAAAACTGTTTGTATCATTGAAAGCTCTGTTATTGTGTTTTTCTTTAAAGACAAAATATGTTAATTAGTTCGGACAACTGTATGAGTTGTTTTTCTAAAACTAAAACCTCGGTATTCAGGTTTAATTGCAGTGTTGGCACTTTGAAATAAATAAGTTGGCTTTGTGTTGCAGTTTGGGCACTCAGGCTCAAAAAGATTCGCCATCACTGAACTATGTCATTCACTCAGAGTGAAATGGAATGAAGGAATAGGGAAAGCGAAACGGAAGGTGCCCCAACAACTTTAGTGGAAGAGAGTTGAACTCTGTTGAAATAGACGAGTGGTTGTCAGCATATCATGCACAGTTCATTGGCTTGCTAAAATTAATTACAGTGCAATCCAGTGTGACTGCCTGTAACCCTCTGAACTCGGAGTTTTACAGGCATCCAATGGAGGGCAGAAGGAGTGCAGAGATGCACACGCTCCTCCTGCACCGCAAAAGACTTAGATGGCCAGTTTTGGCCATCTAAGCCAGTGTTCTCCAACCTTGGGTCCCCAGACGTTTTTGGCCTACAACTCCCAGCATGCCCCAGCCAGCTATGCTGGGGCATGCTGGGAGTTGTAGGCCAAAAGCATCTGGGGACCCAAGGTTGGAAAACACTGATCTAAGCCTTTTGCCCCAGCTCGTGAGGAGAGGCTGAGGTGCCACCAGGACATAACGTATTGTGGTGGAGTTCCCCTCCCTGCCCACAAACCTCCAGCTCTGAGTTTGGTCTCCCAACTTCAGAGCCACAGCCAATGAGGTTCTTTCTGTGCCGGCTGCGAGGGCAGAGGGAGGGTGCTCCAAGGTCAGAGTCCCAGCTCTGACCTTGGAGTGCATTTCCAAGGTTGGAGCTGGGACTCCAACCTTTCCTATGGCCAAATAGATTCTGTCTAGCAGCCATAGTTTTCAGGACCTTTTTTCTTTTTCTTAAATTTAAACAATATAAGGGATATATGACTTAAAATTTTTACAAGCATTCCATTAAACATTTCTGCATAATATAACATTTCAATCACATTAAGTGTGCTTTAATTTCCCCCTCAAATATTTCAGGTCAAATACGTGTGGTTACTGGGACAAAACATTAACATGGGGTACTTCCCCCCCCTTTTTTAGCTCTGTTGTTTACTAAATACAAGTAAAATAAACATGCTAAATTAGATCTCTCTAGGCAGGGGTGCCCAACCTTTTAGGACCCGTGGGCACATTTGGGAATTTTAGAAATGTCTGTGGGCACAACAGAATGACTGAAGCAGAAACCACAATAGAGCAAGGACAATTTACCTAACATCAGTTCATCACACCTCAAATACTTACCTATTGCAGGATTGACTACTTTGTGGATGAAAAAGACTTTGGAAACGGCACCCAGCTGGATTTGTTCTTTTGAAATTCTAATTTGGGGGTGGTGGGGGTGATTTTATTCTGGTTTATAGTAGTCTGTGTAATAGATTGGCTATTTTGTTTATTGTTTGGTTGTTATATATATGTTAAAAACTCAATAAAAAAACAATTTAAAAAAATGTCTGTGGGCGCCACTACAAAATGGCTCCCATGGAGGATGTGGCTAGTCACATAATGGCTGCTGTGGGGGCCTGGCTAGTCAAAAGAGATGTGGGAGAAATAGCGAGGCTAGAGGTTGGGAGGGAGAAATAGCAAGGTAAAGGGATAGAAGGGAGAGAAAGAATAAGGCCTAGAGAGACTAGGAGCGGGAGAAACAGCAAGGTGAAGAGGTGTGTGTGGGGGGAAATAGCAACTCGCCTGCGGGGCTTCCAAACACTTTGCCTCGCAGCATCCTGGATGTGCAAGGGCACTTTGAAGGGGAGGTAAAAAAAATGCGCAAACAGCGACTCAGTGGCCGCTGAGCGCGTTTGCGCCCTCTCGGCAAAGTCTGGCAAGACAAGGCTCAGAAAGCTGAGCCTGAGAAATTCAATGAGTTCTCACCCCCCTACTGAATTTCTCACGCATCCCTACTTGAAGAGGCTGAATAAACGTTTGTCAGGGATGGTTTAGGTCTAGCAAATCCTGGTGTAATACAGGTGTTTGGATGACTTGACCCTTGAGCTCCCTTCCAGCACTCAGATACTCTCTCTGGGAATTGCTTGCCCTGTTTCCCTGGTATAGCTTGAATCCACTGACCTTCAGCACAATGTGTAAAGCTCATCTTTAGTGAATTGTGTGAAGAGGGCATGTGTAAGGAAGAAGAACAAGTTAAAGCTTAATTTTGAGCTTGAATGCATCTATTTTTGTCTGGCCAGCACTTTGAATGGATTGTACCTGTTTCTAATTAAGTCTGTAGCAGGTCATGTTTAAAAAAAATTCAATGGTTTTTTAAAAAAATTAAAAATCAGTGCAACGATTTTTTTTCTCATTAAACTTTTGCATGTGGATTCATAAAACCTTCCACTGCCTTACAGCATGTTTTCTCTTTGCATTCCCCACCCCACCCCCTTAGCAATAAAGTCATATTTCTGTATTTGGTGGAAGCACAATCTTTTACATGTCAACAGATTTATGTGGTCATAAAAGCAAGATTATGACTGCAGCACTGGGTCAAGATTAGGCTGGGATGCAAAGGGGAAATTTGTTAGCATTAACATATGGATAAGAGTAGTAGTACTTCAAGTTTCCCCCCCCTCTCTCCTAAAGAGAGATCTCCTCCCCTTAATCCTTGCCATACATAAAAGATTGCCATTGTGATTTTTAAAAAACAAACAAACCAGGAACCCAAGGCATTTCCGCTTGGATATTATTTTAATCTGTGATGTCAAGAGCATTGGACCCTTCTTGATTTGCTGTCATGGATACGCATTGCTATAATGGATACGGTGCTGTAGATATGCTCATTTCAGGTCAGGTGACCTTGTCCGGTTTATTTATGATTATTATTAACGGAAATGCTAGCTGTCAGGCGTGATCAACATGAATCAAGAGAAAGCCCCTTTAGGAGAGGCCACAAAGACTTTTAAGGAAATGACCAGCAGTCTTGTCAGGTTTCACAATTACTTTTGAAGTTCCGACACATTGCAGAGACAGATTCTTCTCTTCTCCCTGTCTTCTGGAGATTGTGATCTTGTTTTCTTTTGGTTTTTCTTAAGTGTACTGCTTGTATATACTTATGTAATGGTTTTTAGAACCTTGGAATCGAAGGGTACGTGACAGGTTTTGAAAGACAAGACCAATTTACCTTTCAGTTTTAGTCCTGGTTAAATTTCAGGTTCTAATAACAAGCAGAGGAAGATGCTTGTAGCTACCTGACTGTTTTGTAGCTTAAACAAAGATGTAATATTTAATCATACATGCAGGCGGACATATATATACACACACACCCTCCCTTTAGTCACTAACCTCCCTGTTCCCTAAGTATATATTGACTTTTTCCTAGTGCTTCTTTAACAGAGAGCCTTCCATTATTTGCCACTGTGCCCTAGTATTATTCAGTCACTTTCAGAAACAAGGAAAGGACAAGTTCATGGCAGTTCCTGGATTCAGTTGTAGTAAATAATATTTAACACTTGTTGTCTGTCTCTCTTCATTATATAAGCTCTTCAAACTTGTTTGAATCCACTTCTTCCTTTTGTGCATCATTATTACTCTGAAGGGCCAGAGAGTGAGCAGTTAAAGGAGAGAGGCTGGAGTCCTATGCACTTACTTAATTTAAGCCATGATGGGCTGCGGTGCAGGCAGGCAGCCATTTTGAATATTCCCTGGCGAGGGTGGGCTGTTGTCATAGTTAACAAACCACCCACAACCCTAAAACAGCCCATGGTTTCTGGGTGGTTTGTTAACCTCACCAACAACCTACCCTTGCTGGGTTCAGACAACACAACAAGCTGCAGTTACAGCTTGAATATTCAAAAGTCACCTGGCACGCACCGGCACATGCTCCAGCCCATGTGATTTAAATAAGCCACAGAGAGCTGTGGTGATGGTGCAAACCCGGTCAGTGGGACTTTCTTCTTTGTAAATGTTCATAGGATTGGGCTGAAATACCGGTAAGAATCAGGACCATAACTAGGTTTCATCCATTTCTGGCTCCTTGGCACTGGGCTCAGTAAACTGGACCACCCATTTCCTTAATGCCATTTCCATTTCAGAGCAGCCAAGTGGAAGCATTTAATTATAAGTGTCTTTTTGTGGCAGACCTTCCCTCCCTCGCCACCTCCTCGCATCTGTGCAGCTATTTATTCTCCGGTTTCCTCCTTCCCCCTGTTAACCTCTGCCCCCTAAGAGTGAATAGGCACTATGGTAACTTTTTCTTCAAATAGGAAGGTGTGATTAAATAGCAAGATAACTTATATTTAGAGGCTACATCTATGTGGTTACTAGTCATTAGTAGGACTAATAAGACATTTACCCCGAGTTAAAAGACATTTACCTTATAAGAATGCTCAGTGTGGCTCACGCAACATCTCTGGCTTCAGCAAGACATAAGGTTGTTTAGCTGCACCACAGAGCAGCAGCTTTCACACAGCAGATGGTAGTGAAAGCAAGTGGAAACACGAGCCAGGCAAAGTTAAGGACATTCAAGTCCCCTTGATCTTAATTGGAGTCTTCAGTACATACTTAACTCCCTCTCTCACTGAAATCAATAGGGCTCAAATGTTCTTCATTTTGGCTGGATCATGCCTTGTGCTTTTAAAATTAGGAATGCCATGGTGAAAGATAATTTAGTGGTTCTCTGGAAACTATGCTGGGTGCTAGAATTATGCTCATGATAGCAATGAGGCCAGTCTGGATACCATGGCTTGGGTGCACATCATCATGCAGGCAAACCCCACATAGATGTAGCAGTAGCTCTCCAGGGCCTTAGGTGGAGATCTTTCCCAGTCCTGCTGCTGACTGAAATGCTTTTAGTCGGAGAAGTCATGGGTTGAACCCGGGACCTTAAGCATGAGTGCATACTCATGAGTCCTTAACACAGATTAGTAATGCCTAACTGTTGAGAGCACCTGTGTGTGCACTCTTACTGTGAAAGATCAGAATCCATTGGTGGACCATGACTACTCTAGTTAGCAACAACAACGTGACATGCAAAACTAAAACCAGCTCACCCTTCCATTAGAATACTGAAGGAAACGAAGCCAGCCATGCTACTGTTCCAAGAATGCAAAATTCACTTTCGTGCTTTTTGGACTGATGGTGATTACACTAAATCAGCCTTCTTCAACCTGGTGCCCTCCAGATGTGTTGGACTGGCTGGGGGACGCTGGTGGTTGTATTTCAACACATCTGGAGGGCACCAGATTGGGGAAAGCTGCCATAAAGATTGCACTCTCCTCCTTTCCATAATTAAGTTCAGCCTAAAAGTTCTTGCTAAAAGCCCTGGAATTCTATTACTGGGGAGCCAGGGGGAAGCTTTTCATCTTTAGAATTCCTGGCCTGCTTTCCCTGAGGCCAGGGCGCTGGCCCGTTCCCTGGACACGTGCACTATGCAGCCCAGCGCCTGCTGTTGAGGCTCTAGCTGCACCCATCATCTTCAGTTTCCCAGAGTGCCTGTGAGGAAATCAAGATGGTGGAGACAGTTGGAGCCTCGACAGCAGAGCAGACACTTTGCTGTGCAGCAGCATGTCTGCTGACTGAATGTTAAGAAAAAGAAAATAGGGGCAGCTTCTCACCACTGCCTGATAAGCTGTGTGTGTGTGTGTGTGTGGTGAGGGAAGAGAACCAAACAACAAGGACACCTAGAGAGAGGGAAAGAGCAGAGGAGCACAGGGGGAGAAAGCAGGGTCGGGGGGAGACTGGGGCGGCACTCAGCTGCAGAGCAGCCTGGGTGGTGTGTGCGGGAGGAAACCTAGCAGGGCCACTCTCTGTGCACCTTGAGTCTCTTGGGCCAGAAAGTGGGGTTCTGCCCTCTGTGGTGTGTCCAAGTGCTTTGTGCCGCTCCCCTGCTCTGAACTGTGGGGCGCTTCACAATATGATGGATTTAGTATTGGGGGGATCATATTACTATTGCTCATTTTTCAATCTAAGCTCATCAAAACGCTCGAGTTTAAACCAGTAGAAGTCTTTCCTCCTGAGGTGAATTCGACCCTCTCAGTGTGAATATCCGATTCTTCAGGTGTGTCACTCCAAGCAAATGAAATGAGTCTTGGAAAGAAAATGGGAAGGACGCAACAGAATGCAGGCCTATAATTAGGTTTACCTCATACATCAAGGCGTCACTTAAGCTCTCAAAAAATCTTCACAAGTGCCTTGACTTTTTCCTACATGCTATTTATTGGCTTCCAGTTCCTGTCCCCCTGTGGTGTTTCCAGTCTGTAGCAAGCCCTTGAGCACAGAATGAATATCATTTGCAACAGGATGAGGTTTTCTGAGGAAACTTTTGTGATCTTCCTTAGACTCCCCCCTCTCCTTAGGTTTGTATAAAACAGGCCCATGTCCGTTTTCTATAGGTAGATAGATCAAAGGTTTCTGGATCTGCCTGGAACTGTGATTAATTATTGACTGTAATGCTAGTTCAAGAGAGAACCAGTTTTACATCATTAGGAGTAAGTGTCTACATAGACTGCAAGATCTTTGGTGCTCACTTTCCTTTTTTTTTTTTAATGGTTTTGCTTTTCTGTAAACCAATTAGCTCAGAACTGGAAACATGCTAGGCCCACAAGAGAGGGCTCAGTGCAGCAGAAGCAGCATGCTTGGGTTTTAAAGACTGGGGCTTCGTGGCCAGTCTTTAGGGAGCAGCTTGTTACAGGCAGACAAAGGGCCCCAATGTAATTTGCTCCTGGCTGGCTGGCTGGCTGGCTGGCTGGCTGCCTGCTGGCAAGAGCTAGGCTGGCTCACTTGGAAGGGAGATCAAGGCCATGGGTACTGAGGCATACGAGAGTTTATGTGGATGACTGCTTTGGGAGAGAGAATCTAGCTATAGGTTCTTCAGATTTGACGAGTAGGGCTTAACTTGGCCTCTGCTGATCTTGCACATCAGATAGAAGCAACAATCATGTCCATAGAAAGAGACACCAATCCAATTCAGAGTGAATCCTGGAAAGCAGCAAAGGGCTCAGGAAATGACACTGAGCCACTCACGTGGGGCCTGAAATAAAATGTTACAGTGTAGCCTCTCTCCCAAAATGAGTGTTCCTGTTCAGGATTTCAGCCAGCCATTCCCTCCAAACTGGGCGTTCCAGCCCCCGTCCATTTTTCTTTTCCAGCTGTCACTCTACATTACAGTCAGTCCCCGAGTTAAGTACATCCGACTTACAGACAACTCATACTTAAGAACGGACTTTCGGGTCCCCTGGCGCTATGTCGTTTACGTAGTGTACATAGCGTAGTATACTACGCAATTGGCGTAAGTTACGCAACTTGCATAAATGCCAGGGTTTTTTTCCTATAGAACGCTATGGTGTTCTGACTTACATACAAATTCAACTTAAGGACATTCTTAGGAATGGAACTTGTTCGTAACATGGGGACTGCCTGCACATGGCTACTGAGCATGCTCAGTCTTCTTTGGGTTGTTGGGGGGGGGTTACCCCCTTAGATTTTTTAAAAGAAGATTTTTATGTCTTTCTGCAAATGTCAGGGTGCCCCCAAGCATGCTGATACTTCTCTCTTGCTTTTCATTGGCCCCATTTTGGCTATAGTTTTGGCAGCATGCACCACCTCAGTTCAATATTAGAAGGAGAGATAAATAACATTTCCTAACATTTAATACAGTCAGTGTAGGAACAGTGATGCTTATGTCAGTGTTGCCTAATATCTCTGAATGTTTTAGTTCAAATTTGACACTCGAATCTGGGTGAGTTTTCTCTTTCAGTTTGCTTTACACTGGAACTCTTATGATTAGAGATAATTAGAGCTTCATACTGTAAGATTTTATGAGCTGTGTAGTTTTTTGTTTTTTGTTTTAAACCACAATTCATGCTCACACCTACTTGTTGATAAGCTTCCCCACTAAGACTTATTTTTAAAACCTGTCATAAAACAGAGAGACTAAGTGCCAATAATTAGATTAAATGTTGCTCCTTACTTGCATTTTGGTTAAGTCTTCTCTTGTTATCTGTGTAATTTGGAACAACAGAGGTTTCAAAATCTGTCATATGCCAGCAGGGGTTTATTTGTAAGTATTTGGGTAGAGAAGACTGTTATACCTGCTGAGAAGGCTGGAATCTGTCAATATTGGGGTCACTGAAGAAGCATTTCACATAAAGGGTTATGAACATACTATTGTATTGATACACTTATTTTGTTGCTGTTTTTTTTTAAGTGTTGTTACCCACCCGTGGGTAGAAATCTAAATAAGATAAATAAAATCTACTCTTCCCAAACTTCCCTGCAGATGAATTTGTATCTTCTTAATAATGATATTCTGCAAGTAGTGAAGGAGAGAAGCGGGAATGCCATATTTGGACTCTAGAATATTATTTCGCCTCAGGCCAGGTTGGCATGTGTACTTTGCTGAGGCTACCTGTGACCTGGATTATGTGACTAGTAGGGCTAATGCCTAGCTTGCTGTGCCTTGCAGTGAAGTGTGGGGGAGGGAAGAAGGGGGCAGGATTGGCCCCAATGGCTTTTTGGTCTTTTCCAGCTTTATTATTATTTGAGTGAGCCTTGAAGGCCAAAAAATATTTGTAAAAAATGTTTTTTTCCCCTGCTTTGTGCATTTAGATAACAGAAAAGCAAAGGAATAAATTAGTTGTATATATAAAACAACGAAAAATGTTCAAAAATGCAAAACCACACACTGTGCAAGAAAGTGCTTCTCTCTTCCAACATTCTCAGAACTGAATCTGTGGATCATTAAGATCTTGAGTCCTAATGCCAGGAAAGTGTGCCATGAGAAAATATACTAATATGAATGATGAACCAAACAAGTGTATAATTTCTTTTTGTGTCCAAAAGAACTGGAATCCAGCTCCTGTTTAGGATGAGCCATAATGCAACAGAGTGCAGTGTGCCGAAGCATACTTAACTTTGTGTTGGATTGTGGACACAGTCTTTGGAATAGAGCCAAACAGCATTGCACATACTTACTTTCCAGCTTCTCCACAAGACATGATGATGGCAACCGTGATGGTAATTCATACATAGTTATTTTTTAACCTTACTGGTGACATTCATAGTAGTAAAAGGAGCTGATGAACCTCTGTGTGCTTGGTGACCCTTTTAAACACTTGAATTCTGACTGGAAAGCAGAGATGGTGGAATGGGCCCCAATCGCAATATTCTTTTTGTTGTTGTTCATTAAAAACAACAGCATTGATTCTCTCAGGTCACAGCCAGGCCATTTCATGCAGCAAATCTGTGTTGAAAGGGATCAGAGTAATCATTTTTTACACGCTTGACTACCACGTGCCAGCACTGAGCTTTTGACCGCATGAATATAGGAATGATTTAATAGAGGAAGTAGCAGTGGGCTATTGTGCATGTTGAAAGCTCTGTGGAACATGCATGATTGAGTTGGACACCATTAGGCTACTTGTAAATAAAACCTGCTAACTTGGCTGGCTTGGAATTAGCCTACAGGAACACAATTGCCCTGGCTTGTCTGGAGCTGCCCCATCTCTTTTGGGAAGGCTGGGAAAGGGAATGAACTAATTCGTTTTTTTAAAAAACCACCACTATGCTTAGAGTGCCTAGGACAATAAACAGCTGAGAATCACTTCCATATACAATAGCATCAGACAACTGGCACAGAAATAGTGACCTGCAATCCAGCCCCTGTGAAGATAAGCATTGGGGTGTGGGGAAATCACTATTCAACGGGTGGCTGGAGATGTGTGGGTGTTGGACACTGTCTGCTATGACCTACATCTTCCCTGGGACTTCTCCCAAATTACTTGTCAATCTGCCATGCTCAATGAGGGGCAGCCTCCTGACAGTAGTGCTTATTTACAGACTCTAAATGGTCTGCCTTGAAGAAACTAATGAAGCTGGATCAGGCAGCACAGGGCAGTTGTGGAAGAGATGGGGTGGGCAGGTGGGTGGGTGGGTGGCGGAATGGCTGAAAGAATTAACTGGTACATGTAAACAATTCATAAATTGACCAGAGATGAATATGTGGATTTTTATCAGGATTTTATGCAGATTCCCCCTGTGAAAGGATCAAGGCTACTTCCCTAGTGCATTTATGGAATGCTGAATAAAGCCAATGAATTTTTGCCATGCTGAATACTTGAGCAATGAAAGAGTTGTCCACTTTATTGCTTCTTCAAATGGAAATTGTCATATTCATTCCATTCATCACACACACACACACACACACACACACACACACCATCATCTGTATTCAATGGCTGTTGCTACAGTATCTGAGCCCAAAAAGACTTTAGCAGCTGTCAGCCGCATGCTGCCAAGCTCAAATCAAAGTCAACACTCAGGTGTCCTTATTCACGAATCATGGCATTAAATGCCACGGTGGTACAGTGGAGTTAAACTGCAGCAACATGATTCTTTCAGAATTAGATTCTGACTCTCTTAGTGAGGGTGTGTGTGGAAGCAATTCTCAACTGCTCTTGCTGCCCATTATCCTCACCACTGTAAGGAAGGCATTTTGCTGGCTACTTCCTGTAGCCAAGATAGGTAGCAGTTAGAGATCACTCCCATCATTTGCTTCCACCTCCATGGAAGGGTTTTCGGGCACCATTGGTGATCTCTAGTTATCACCATCACTTGTGCTCTTCATTGGAAGATAATAGGTTGAAACAAGTTCTGGGGTTAATCCCAGACAGATGTGTCAGGGAGACGATAAACTGTTAGCTTCTTTTGGAGGCCAGGAAGTGCATGATGACATTAGGTGGGAAGCAAACCCATAATTCCATTTCCTATATGGAAAAGAGTCAGGGGTTGGGACAGGGCCCCAATACTTGTCTTTGCTGCTGGCCAAGCCAGTTCTCTACCTTCTTCAGGTGGTGAAGACAAGTGGTAGCAGCAGATGCCAGTTCTCCAACCCCTGAAGTCTTGAGACCCGTGAAGAAGAAGAAGAAGAAGAAGAAGAAGAAGAAGAAGAAGAAGAAGAAGAAGAGAAGAAGAAGAAGAAGAAGAAGAAGAAGAAGAAGAAGAAGAAGAAGAAGATTTAATCTTGATAAAAGATTGGGTGGGTGGGAATGACACACAAGCAAAGGACAGCTCTGTTTTAAAGGCTGTATCTAAGATCACATTTTCAAGTCAAGTATCGTAAACTGCATCTCTGGACCTTTTCTTAAAGAAATCCAACTTGAAGTCCAGGACACAGCCTACTATTGAGATACTTAAATATTTGTTTAACTTGTTATTAAGATGTAATTATCAATGACTGTAACAGTGCAATTCAGTGCATGCTCTACTTGTGTAGTGTTAGCTTGGTGGTCTAATCTGAGTATGAATTTGCATTTTTGCAAACAAGTGGGTCAGAGGGTAAAGCATAACCAGTGTCAAAGACCAGAGACTCAAGCTTTTAACTGAAATGAAATCAGCGTATTGATACACATGCCTGAAATTAATATTATCTTTATATAAAAATAAAATTATTAACTTGAAGACAGGCATTCTCATCACTGTTGAGCTTGCATGCGTGTTCAAGTGGACACTTTTTGAACGCTTGACGTTTTCCCTTTGTGTGTTATCATGAATTCTTGGTGGCACTCACCTTAAAACACTGCTGTGTAGATGTGTTTTCTTACACAATCCATCTCAAGCAAAATCAGATAAACCACAGAGACTAAATGGAGGGACTCGGAGGCAGCAAGAATTCCTCTTAAGTCACACTATACCTTCTGTGTCTAGACTAATAAGCAACTCATTAATCAATGCTTATTTAAAGTAGATTAAGTTTCAGATCACCTTCTCTGCAAGTAGGAGAGAATTGTTTGTCCTCCTACTCTGCAGTTAGGAGAGAATTGTTTCTTCTTGTCCCCCCTTTCCACTGCTGTATTGTTTGCAGCAACATGAATACGCATTTACAAATGTAGTTCAAAAGTAAGAACCCAAATATAAACAGGATCAGCCAAGTTCACAAAGGCAGATCACTGGATCTTCAGAAAATATGTGGATCTAATTCCAGAATCACAGCTAATAGAAATCCGATATGGGGGGATCATGTACCAGGGCCAGTAGGGTGTGCTCCTCCAGTTTAACTACTCAGCTACCTACCCTTCTTTTCTTGAGAAAATCCTCATGTCATAGCAGAAAATGTTCCATGAATGAATGGAAAAAACACCCCCAAACAACCCTCTGTTAGAAGCAGAAACAAAGCAATGTTATACAGAATCCTATTTCCAGTTGTTATAAGGAACTCCAGGTTTCCCCAAATATTGTTTTGAATTGTCAAATAACCACAGCAGTCTTTGGGATAGCAATGTTAGTTGGCTATTATGATTGTATGGAGGTGGGGATCAGCTCTATTCAAGTGGCTTCCAATAGTTCTTCAACCTAAAACAAAAATGACTTTGATCAGTGCTTGGTAGCAGTTTATGTTTAATGTTAAGCATAATGAGAGTCATCTAAATTATTTTATTTTGGGTTAAAAATGATCTGTGTGTGCTCACAGTGCTCCCTTCCCCATTGGCACATGACTAACTTCGAACAGCCAAGAGATTTCATTTAGAAACCGGTTCAAGGTATCTGGGCCAAATTGACCTAATCTCTCCTAGGAGGTCCACCGCAGTAGCCATCAACTAGAAAATAAACCAGATATTCTCCCATCTGTCTCTGTGGTAAACTGCTGAAGAAAACATAACTCCCTCTCCAACTATCTGTCTCTCTCACACACACAAACTTCTTTCCTTCCTTCTCTCATCCAGGGTATTTATGATTAGATTTATGTTGTCAAAGTAATCTGTAATAGAACAGAAGCATTTTGTGGCAACATATTTCTGAGGCAGCTGGTTTTTTTCCTGGCAGAGTCTGTATCAGGGATGCCAAGTGTTGACCCAAAGGCTGGAGGAGTAAGATTTTGCCCACAGTTTCACTCATAATGAAAATAATGTTGTTTTCAAACCTTGGGAGAAATAAAGCAATTCCATAGTTTATTGTTACATCTGTCTGTGGATATTGTTTTGCAGTGCCCCAGCCAGGCCCAAGCACATTGTGCTCCATTACTACGAAACCCTTGTTTCTTCACGAAGTATGGAATTTTCCCAGGGATACAGACATTGGACAGCTCTGCAACAGGAATAGTAGTCGCAGTGCTCTATTTGGAGTTATTACCCCATGCAAAATGGCCATAATCTCACACTTTACATCCAAGTACCCTTAACACGACCACCCCAATGGTGTTGGAAGCACTAGTTTATGTGTTGTCATGGGTGAGTTAAGTTATTGCTAGGGTGTTTGTTTGTTTTTTAAAAATATCTGGGCAGTGTTTTGAGTCTTGAATGGGACAGGTGGCGTAGTGTTGCTAAACTCCCCCCCCACACACACACACACACCCTATCCATCAGTCCAACATGTCAATTGTATTCTCTCCAGTTGTGATTATTGAAAATAATAATGATTGACTCTCAAGATGGGCCATGCTGTCTTTTGTTGAGGCTGTTGCTTTTCACTTTGTCCCTTTCTTTTGGTATATCTGACACCACAAGTCCCAGGACAGTGGTGAGCTCTGCTAGATGAACTATTTGGATGTGTCACATTTGAGGAGATTTACATACAATCCAATACCTGTCTACTCAGAAGTAAATTCCATTGAGTTTAATTGCACTTCCTCTCGGGTAAGTGTGTATGGGATTGCACCCTTGGAGTTGTTGTTTATGTTTCCCTTTACTTGGAGTGAATGGAGAGTCAGTTTACACTTTATAGAAACCACTCTGCATTGTTCTACATTTTAGCTTTCACCACCTGGCAGACACTTTTACCTCGAGCTGCTCTACATGCAGAGCAGGCAATTTTCTTCCTCTTGTTGCATGTAGTAACACAACCACATGAAATGATTTAACGCGAAGAAGCTGATGTAAGGCCATCAACAGGTGGTTTGTTTGTTTTTTCATGTGGTGACTGGTAATAAGTATGTTGTGACCAGTCGCAGCCACATCGATCCCCATATCCTGACTCACCCCATGTTTCAAGGAAATTCCAAGCTGAAGTGAGCTACAATTTCATCATGTGGCTTTGACTTGTACAATTTTCAAATGAATAGTCGCCTCACAAAAAAAGTCATCTTCTGATGGCTCCACTATCTCAATTACCACTACAATCTTTTTGTATTAATCCCTGTTTCTGGAGGCTTAGTATGATCATGTTTTGCAATCCCTGTGCTAAACACTATCAGTCAAATGTAAGAGTCAAATGTAACATCATAAAACATATATGTGAGAGCCAGCGTGGCATAGTGGTGAGAGTGTTGGACTGGGACTTGGGAGATCCGGGTTCTAGTCCCCGCCCGGCCATGAAACTCACTGGGTGACTTTGGGCCAGTCATTGACTCTTAGACTAACCTACCTCACAGGGTTGTTGTGAGGATAAAATTGAGAGGAGGAGGATTATGTAAGCCGCCTTGGGTTCCTTGCAGGAAAAAAGGCGGGGTAGAAATATAATAAATAAATAAATAAATAAATGTAAGTACTTGAGAATTGCAGTATCATAGACTTGTTGATGGTAGAGCTAAGAGGCAATCTTCCTCACTCTTGCTTCCTTGCCTGTGGTAAACTCCTCTTCACAGAACAGAATGAGAAGCTCATCCTTTGATAACAAAACTTTATAATTGATTTTGTTTAGGTTCTCAGAGACGGAGACTCATTCCAGCTTTATCGCTTGATACAACATCCCCTGTAAGGAAACCAACTAGCCCAGCAGTACGCTGGGTAGACGGACCCCTGCGAAGTGCTCAGAGAGGCATGGGGGAGCCCTTTGAGATCAAAGTCTATGAGATTGATGATGTGGAGCGGCTGCAGCGACGGCGCATGGGAGACAACAATGTGAGACCATCCTAATGGATTTATCTCCATTTTTAAACTGCAAAGATGTCAATTTTGTCTTACTGCATTTTGTTCATAGATATTGATATGTTCTTAGCCCTTTCCCTAGGTCTGAGGGAACTTTAAACAACAACAGCTGAAGTTTACAAATAACTCTTTAAAATAAAAGAGCATAGATATGGAACATAATATATATGGAACAGCATAGCATTACTTCATTACTTCATTTATTGAGCTTCTGCAATTGTTACTACCAATAATTTGGCTGGGGGAGATTAATCTGGCCTCATTTCCCCCCCCCCCCTTTCCTTTCTTCTTTTTCTCTTCATGTATCTTATTGAGTAGGAAGTGATTTGCTTCAACACTAAACTGAAGATCTTGGAGCATCGGCAGCAGCGAATTGCAGAGGTCAAGGCCAAGTACGAGTGGTTAATGAGGGAGTTGGAAGTGACCAAGCAGTACCTGATGCTGGATCCTAATAAATGGCTCAGTGAATGTAAGGTTTTACTCCTGATATTTGATTTATTTCATTGATGCAAAAGTTTACCGGTGCTGTAACTAAGCCACAAGCAACTATGTTTATAAGCAAAGATTGAACTGACATTTGACCTGGGACAGATTTGGATTGACTGTGTTTCAAGAACTGTTCACACATAATTCCTATTAAACTGTGACATTGGAACCAAGTGGGCCGATTTGATCAAGAGCTGAATCCAGGAATTGTACAGCACTGTAGTGAGGAATATTGCCATCACTAGATTAACGCTTATGCGTCTCACTCCACAGCTTCTGAAAATGAGATTTTTTTCCCCCTTTTGCCCTCAGATCACTCAGACATATGAATTATATTATAAATCTTCTCTCCTGCTATAAAATAATACTTTAAGGCAAATTTGACTCTTGGTTGGAATGGCTTATGTAAGTCGGTAATTTTGTTTTTTACATATAGCCAGAAAAGGATACAGATCATACAACTCAGTCATAAAGGGATTAAAGAATCTCACATTCATATTATGAAGGATACTTCTGAAGAAGAAAACAAAATTTTAAAAAAGATACAGACACAACCAAAGCTCCATACTAGCTAATAGGTGGGGGCACCTCCGATGGAAGGGATAAATAGATATAAAGGGAAAATATTCTGCTACTGGTTGCTTGGAGCTATTATAGGGTAGCAGAGAGTTAGTTTCTATCTTTTAAAACAGGCATTTTTCTGAGCTAATACAGTCAGACAATCTGGCCTCCTATCCAATGAAGAGAATATTACATGCTAACAAAGAGAGTTGCATGGTGACAAGGACATGGTCCCTAATATACAGTGTCTGTGTAGGACTGCTCTGTAGCAACCTACATGAAGAATGTGCAGTGTGGAAACTCATTGTTATTTATTTATTGGCCATGGCCAGGCTTGCTTTCTTATTGCTGTGGTGTTCTTCTTGAGAGGGGGGTAGTTCCTGTTTGGTGTAGCTGTTTGCCATGTGGGAGGGGGAAACTGTCTGAACAGTACAAGTTTGGTTAAACATCTGTGATCGGTGATAACCAACCAATTTACCCTTTTAACTTTAGTGGAATTATTAAGAGTTAAATTAGGTTGCTTTCTGCTTTGATATAGTCTTCCACATTCTTTGGAAATTAGTGTCTCCTTACAAATGGCTACTTTCAGTATAGGAAGGAATATACATTTACATTATGTGTACATTGAAGAACACACATCTATCTTCTTGCTGGAAGGCTGCAATTGGCTGCAGCTTCCTACAATGGCTAGGCACATGCATTCATCAAATGTGAAGCTGTACACACAATGTATATGAGTTTTCCTAAAAGAGATATCCATACATGAAAATCATCATGTTTCAGGTAGCCCCAGTCTGATTCTCCTACAAAAAGGAAAAAGAGGTATGAACATACCTAGGAGACACTAAGTTGTTTGTTCCAAAGGAGTAGATAGCTATGTTAGTTGCTTCAAAAACAAAGAGTTTTGTGGCACCTTAGAGACCAATAGATTTTTTGTGTCAAACTTTTGTGAATCCATTTTGTGTCAAACTTTTGTGAATCCATTTTGTCAGTGTCATCCTCAGTTGGCACAGATATGCATGATGAAAGAGAAAGAGAAAGAGAGACTGATAATGTAAACTATAGAGCAGCAGTGTTCCCCAACCTGGGGTCCTCCAGCTCTGTTGGACCACAACTCCAGGAATTCCCCAGCCAGCATAGCTGGCTGGGGAATTCTGGGAGTTGGGGGTCCAACAAAGCCAGAGGACCCCAGGTTGGGGAACACTGCTATAGAGGCAAAACGCCATAAAATGCAAAGGGTAGCACTGAGTGTGATATTTCTATGAAGATTTCAACAGTATACAAGATTAGGACAGAGTGACCCATCCACAACAGTTCTCATTGAGACAATGCTGTCTTCCAATTGTGTAGGAAGGAAACCCAGTATGAGTTGCTGGTGAATAGCCATTTTGGGTGGGTGCGGCAGGTTCTGTAAGCAAGGACAAATCAACAAGCCAATCTGTTAGAACGGAGTACTCAGGTATAGGACAGGCCCTGAAGAGAAAGTGACATAACACTTGCTGTCGCCCATAGCTCCCAGCTAAAATTGCTTCAATGTATTGTCACTGATCTACAAACCCAGGCTCCTCACAAAGGCCTTGGACAGTAGGCCTTGCTTACAGACAGTTCCTAATCTAAAACTGCTATTCACCAGCAATAGTTGCTGCTATTCACGAGCAACTAACAGAAAGTAAACCTATAGAATAGGCCTGCAACAAGCCCAGATGTCAACTCTATCCCCATATCTATGTAGGCAACACTATTATGGGACCTAGGCATCAGTTATATTGACCTAGACTGCATGATCACTGCAGCGACAGTGGGTGTGGTGGCATGTGCTGAGCCGTTTGTGAATATTCAAGGTGCAGCCGCAGCTTCTCATGTCATCCGAACCAGAGTGGTGGGGGTTGTGTAAGGGTTAAATCACTCTTGCATTACCCTAGAACAGGCCATAGCTTATGTGAGGGTTGTTTAACCCTCACACAAGCCCTGCCCCCTGGGTTTGGATGAAATGACAAGCTGCAGGCATCGCTGGAATATTTAAAATGGTTTCAGTAAGCCACACTGGGCTAGCTGATTGTGCAAACTGGCCCATTATCAAGGACTCGTTGTCACTTGCCCATCCTCGACATGATGTATGCGATCACTGTCAACAATGTTTCTACTAGGGTCATAGGACAAATAGGTCAGCCTTTACAAAAGCTAATAACTAGACACAAATATAATATAAAATGGCCAAAAATGACACAGCAGCTGACCTCAGACTCACCATATTTTAATAGAAAGACTTCAAAAGGAGGCTAGAATATCTCAGCAAATTTGATTCTAGTCAATTTGGACATAATTGGGACTCTGAGTTGCTTTCCTACTACAAGTGTTCAATTAGCATAGCAGTTAGAAAAATAGCATTATCATAGTGACTGCTGTTGTGAATGGGTTACTCTATTCTTACCTTGTATAGATTTGGGTTTCTGTTGTTTCATAGTGCAATCCTATTCAGGTCTACTCAGAAATAAGTCTCATTTAATTCAATGGACTTACTTCCAGGTAAGTGGGTCTAGGATTGCAACTTTTGCTGGTGTTTTGAATCACAAGGTGCTGGGAATTTGAAACCATTTAACACAGTTTTCAATGGAGGCTGTTCACATGCTCACTTGCAAATCAATGAAAATTATGTAATCAAGTGATGAGGGGTTGGAATCAAACATGGCTTTCTGCACATGGGGCAGAATCCAGCTGGGCGCTTGCGCCTCCGACTCTCTTGCGCCCCACCGATTCTGTTGCACAAGCAGGCTCCACTGCCTGCGCAACAGAGATTTAACACTTCCCAGAGGAAGCCCCAAAACATTGGAAACACTCTTTTCTGGATTGGGACAGGTTGGAGGGAGCTCCCTTTTGCGAGCTCCACCAATTTGCCCCATTCCAGAAATGAGTATTTTTGCTCATTTCTCGTTGCCCCCGGAAGTGCTAAATCTCTGCTCCTCAAGTTTTGGGCGCTGCTTGCAGACAGAAATTGGCACGGCGCAAGAGAATTGGCAGGGGCATAAGTACCCCAAATGGATTCTGCCCATGAATTTACTTCTATGCTTAAGAGGGTTGTGTGAGAAAAGTCCAACAATGTTCTTCCACTGCACAAAAGCTTGTGCAAGTTGATGCAGGAGCCCTGGTATACTACTTGTGATAGCTACTTGTGATAGCTGCACTGCCCAGATTCTTGCACCCATATTTCTTTGGTTCCCACCCATTTCACATGCATGTGTGAGCAGACCCTTCAAGTAAGGTAGGCTTGTAGCTCCCATTTTCGGCAATGTGCTGGTTCTGTCCTGTCTCTCCACCTGCTTTCGTTTCCTTTCCCACAGTTGACCTGGAGCAAGTATTTGACTTGGATTCACTGGAGTACTTGGAGGCTCTTGAGTGTGTGACTGAGCGACTAGAGAACCGTGTGAACTACTGCAAGGCCCACCTCATGATGATCACCTGCTTTGACATCACTTCCAGGCGTCGGTGAAGGATTAACCTCAAGAACATTTCAGACTACTGCCACCCCACCCCCCTGCCCCCCTTTTGAACAGCACCCCAAAGACATAGAATGAAGATGGAGGTTGGTGTCATGTTTTGACTGTGTGTGTGAGAAGAGATGTTTTCCCCTGTTATGCCGAAGAGCAGAGCATAAACTGAATAGATGATGATGATGATGATGATGATGAGCAAAGATGCTGAAAAATGAGGATGTGGAGTCTCCTAGCCTGAAAGAGCACTTTGAAAATCTTTAAGGACATGTTTGTAAATAGGAACTGCTGGCAGAAGTGACTTCCCACACACACAATTACTGAAGAGGGAGGAAGACCAGATGTAGGGCCACTGCTGAGAGCACCATTAAAGTAAAAATACACATAAAAACTGTCTTAAGTGCCTTGCAAATCTTTATTATCCAAACATTTATGTTCATACTTTCTTGTGTACAGATGGTGCTAGTCAAGAAAAAGAAAAAGACAAAAAATCAAAACACATTTTTTGAAATGTATTTACAGCCTGTTTTTTTCTCTTGGTGTTTTATCCTATTTCTGACTTGCTGTTTCTACGTAACTTGTGTTTGTAGAGATATTTCTTAACTGATACTGCATATAAGTAAATGTTAACTGTCTTTTATTGTTACACACCAGAGTAAGGCCACTCAAAGAAAGAAAAAAGCTCCTAGATTAACCCAAAAATCTTCTACAGTAATGGAAGCGTAGAGGTCTTCCAGCCCTTATTACAAAAGAACATAAATGTGGATTTTCTGGCAAAATGACAAGACTTTACTTGATATTGACCTTACTGGGAAAATTACTGTTTTCATGTTTTTGTTTGTTTCTGGCACTGAAATTGTATTTATAATATAACACCACTTTTTATGGATGTTCAAGTGAATACACTAAAGCTCCTATTTCTGTTCCTCATGTAGACCGACCACTTACCCTTTTTTCTGGTGTGCTTCTAGCCTTGTCCTAGAGAGGCCTGCATAAGGTTAAGGAGACACCTGTGAGGGCACCCACCTATTTTGGCTGCATGGTCTATGAACATAAACAATTGCTTTGGATAATCAAACCAGGGTCCATTTAGTCCAGCCTTTAGTCTTCATCTCCAAAAGTATCCAGGCCAGATGCCACTGGAAGCTTACAGGCACGGCTTCAACATTATGACCATCCTTTTGTTTGTCCCCATATTGGAATTTGGTACACTATATTGCCATTGGAGTTATTGGAGTTTTCCAATAATGGATCTATTCTGTGATGCAATTGGACCATGAAGTATGTGACTATGAAAGTAAAGCTGGAGGTAGCAGTCCTGCCCCTTTTTGCCTGACTTCTCCACTTGATATTGCAAAGGGTGCTTAAAGCAGCACAAAGGACCACTTGGGGGAACGGAAATAATCAACCATTGTTGGCTAGTTTCGTATGAGAGAGAGAGAGAATGACTGTGAAGTTGTTATGCTAAGAAGCTCTAAAAAGCTCTATCTTTCATGACCAGATAAAAAGATGGACACACTGCAGGCAGTGGTAATAGTCCTGCACTTTTTATGGATAGGCCATAAAGGATAGGAAAGTTTTCTTGCAAAAAATATCATCTTGCACAAAACATTTTCCCAGCAAAGTTCTCAGAAAAGAAAAGGAATGAACTAAATTCATGTATTTTTTTCATCAATCAAAATATACCATCTTTTTTTGGTTTTGCATCCACCATCAGTTTTACATGAGGAGTATGTATTCTGTTCAGCTTGTAAATAAATACAGGTGGCATATGAGTGCTGTTTTTCCTTTGCTTTTAAAGAAAAGCAAGCTCAGAGGTTGCTGTGGTATTCTGAAATATTTATTGCTGGAATCATAATTTGTCTTCATGTCTGTTTTATTAAAAGTTCATCAGATAATTAATGTTGCCTAAGGAATATCAGATTTTCTGGTTATGCACTGTGTTTATAATGCATTTGCAGATTTTTCCTAAATACAAAAGACACAAAATCATTTCAATAGTTAGCTGTGCAAACCACTTTTATATGTCTCATTAAATTCAATATGCATTGCAGTATAATCCTAAGCACATTTACTCAGAAGTAAGTCCCACTGTGTTCAATAGGACTTACTCCCAGGTAAGTGTGCATAGAAAACTGCAGCCTTAGTTTCATAAATATGCATTTATTTTCATCATGGATGGCCAAATCATGTCCCATGAAGCAATTCTGTCAGCACAACGGGGCCCTAACAGAACCACTAAATTTAATCAAGGCATTATAATAGGCCAAAATTTCACTTTTCAGGAAACAAAAATGGTTGTACAAGGTAAAGAGATCCATATTTTACATATGTCTGTGGCTTTCATATCCAATGTCCTGGCTGACAGCTGTGCAGACCCTTTATTATTGGACACATCTCTGCAGAAGAGAATGGTCCTCAGAGAAGTTGGAAAGATGCAAGGGGCAAGGCCAGTGAGTTCATTAGGGGAATCAAAAGTGTGCATATAAATATAATGTCATTTATACAAATACCTTAATCCAGCTCAGTGTTCTATGCATATAGAAAGATACATCCATGAGCATAACTCTAGGTAAATGAACTGTATGCACAAATTGATCCTAAAAAGCAGTTTCCCTACCTGATCCAAAAACCTAAAATTCTAAAATTTTACACACTAAAATTTTTGCACACTAAAATTCTTCAGAGTGGCAGCAGAATTAATACCCTCAACCCCTTATTCCTGAGAAACAGCTGATCAGCAGCATTTTTAAAAAGACTTCCATGCATGTGATCATTGTACCTCAACTAGTATTGAGAAATAACAACATTGTTTCTATACACCATCTCACAAAAGTTTCACTTGAATGACCTGATGCAATAGCTAAAGCCAGTAATAGATTCAGACAATAAGTGCTGTTTCAGCAACATAATATAGCAGTATGATGTTTAGCAATGGTTGTCTGTAATTCAATTAATACCTCACTGATGTGAACAACATAACTCCTGTTTTGGGCTCCTAGCTGTAGGGAGAAAGAGAAATGAATTGTGCTTTTTTTTTTAGCCATAGCTGTCCTCTTCTTTTGAAAACATGTTTTGTGGGTCTAATTCTTATTTCTCATACATTCATTCAATTCCCTTTGACTCCCAGTTATTAAAGTGTAAGTGAAATCAATTTTTTTTTTAGAGGAAATCAATGCCTGATTTGATGTGTGGAAGAGAAAGACCTGTTCCAAGTCTAGGCATGGGATTTGGATAGCTCCTTCATTCATAAGCAATCACAGAGCTGATTTGGAAGCAATGGAGACAAGTGTACATTCGGCTTGTATCCACCATGCATCAGCTATTATAATATTCCAGTGCATTTTACTCTCTCACACTGACTTCCAGGCTGTATGCAAGAATTCCAAGATCTTTCTTGAAATCTGATCTCATAGACTTGCTTTCTTTGGGGCAGTTTTCCTATTTCTTGAAATTTCCAGAAAAATAAATATCAGCAGGTGAGGTAGCTTTCAAGATCTGAGGTTGCTGGAGCACAACAACGCATTTTGCAAGTCTACTCCTTGCTTCTTGAAGCTTGGTAAGACATCCACTAATGCAGGTTAATTTAAGATAACTTCCCGCAAGCCAGTTTTCAAACAGAATTGCTCCCTCTGTGACCTGTTTGGGTCATGGGGCAAAATCCAGCTCCTGAGGAGTGATTCAATGAAAAGAGATTGTGGAAATACTGTTCAACATACACCACACATGTCCACATCATACATTAACAGTGTTGTACATTCACAAAGTATTTATTGCTTGCTGGACGAATAAGCCCCTCAATTTTTCTTATTTGTATTTCCAAACTCTGATGCGAGAAAGCTAATAGGATTCTTAACAGACATGGTGCACATATATTTCTCACTTTGCTGGGTTAAAAACAAGAAGGGATGAGGAAGAAGGGCATGCATAAACAAACCACCAGAGCCATTTTTGTCTGTGCTCATGTTTTGGAGTTAGTGTGGTTACTCACAAGCAGCAAATCATAATTTATGAAGCTCATCACAAAGCTATATCAATAAAACCTTTACAGTCCCACTCACCACCAGGCTGGCTGTTTATGCCACATTTTATAGAAACTGTATTTTAAAATGAGGATTGTGTTGTCATCTATGCTTATTCTTCAGCCTATAAAGCCACATTGCTGTATTTGCTTCACATAAACCTTTTTAAAAAATGTAACATGGCATAAAATTGATAGAAAAATATATTTGAGTGTCAGTAATTTAATGTCTGAGGCACTCCAGGATTAGCTTTGTTTCCCATGTAATATAAACATGGGAGTGAATGAGTGAATATTTGCACTCATTTTGTGTGTGTGTGTATGTGTGTATATACACATGGTATTTCTGGCCCCAATATATGAACCTCTTTAATCAGTAGAGGACTGCAAAGAAGCAGATGACCTTTTTTTTTTTTTAACAAGTAAAAGATTTTTTACTTTTAAAAATCTTTTCCTGGTCCATGTTGGGGGAAAGGGCTGTACTACAGACATTTTGGCATCAATATGTGAAGTCATGATGTGTATCTGGCATGTCATATATGATGCAATATGCAAGTGAGAATGGCATCTAAAATGGCTGTTGTTGTCTTATTGTGATCTTAACCAAAATGTAAAACATTGGATTAATTCTCATTAAATGGTGACTCTCTACCACAGATGTTAGCAGATAACACACTGGACCATATTTTCTGGTTGCTGCAGTTGGCTGTGGCGCACAGCATTGCAAATTCCAGAGAAACCCTGGCTGTGGCTGATTATTTGGCTCATATAAGAATTCCCTAATATTTTTAATTGGAATCTCTACCTAAGAGTGTCCATGTATTAAGGTTGCAAAATAATAGATGAGCACCAACCATTAATAGAGACTTTAATGCCCTTTCTTCTACTTTTCTAAACTATTTCCAGATGGAATTTGTTTATGGAGGATCTGCCTCAGGCCCACTAAGCAGATGCTGCATGTTTCTCAAAGGGCATCTCTTGTCAGACTATCCAAATTAGGGCATAGTAATGCTGGGTGTGTGTGATTTGTACTACTTTTGCACACCATCTTACAGTACAATCTTATACATGTTTACTCAGAAGTAAGTCCCACCAAATTCAATGGGACTTACTCCCAGGCAAGTGGGTATACAGTTGCGGTACCTTTTGCTACTGAATCCAGGCAATCAGATTCAAGTACCGAATTCCAATCAGATAATCAAAGTTCAAGGTGTTCAAGTTGCAGGAAAATCTATGGTAAGTTCTTTGGATGATGAAAACTCGGTGATACTCATTCAAATTAACCTCTTAGCCTCTCCCAAGGGGGGGGGATATGCATTGTATAAAACTTTGAGTGGTCCTACTCAAGTATGCAGCTTACTTTATAATAACATGATGGTAATAAAATGGTGCTTAAAGCAGTTTCAGCAACATCTATATTACATATACTCTCTCTATGGATTTAGCCACCTTATATATTGCATAATATGCGTGTGAATGGTTATCTGAATAAAACACACACGCCTAGAGATTTTATGTATGTATACATAGACACTACTTTTTCTAAATTTTAACTCTTTCCCTAGCTGAAACTGCTATCTGACATCCATCACCTGTTTGACGTATGAAGGACATAATTTATTTGTAAACTCAGGATGTTCTTGCTTTATAGAATTGCTTGTACTTAATAATTTATTTACCCATCATGATTGGAAATGCTTATCTAAGTGCTATGCATTGAAGTGTATGTTTGCTGAATCCATTTCATTCTGTCTGTGGCTGTCCTTTTTCATAGTAACGGTGGTATAATAAAGTCACGTAAGGTTAGAAAACACCCCTTGCCATGGGCAAAATGCTTCTACTGATTCAGTCATGAGAAGTTCCACAAGAAGACAGACCCACAAACTGATATTGTGCTATATCAGCTAAGCTTTATTGGGACAGAAAGAAAAACACAGCAGTAGGACAAGAATGGAAAAGAAACAGAAAAACACAGAAATTTGCAAGTTGATTGATTGAATGAATATGTCAAGCCTTTTGCCATTAAAATGTAAAGTTTACTGTTTGCTGGCTTAAAAAAAAACTCTTTTACCTTTTGTGGTATATGAGGTGTGAAACATATTGTCAAAATATGATGTTTAAAAGATATCAAAATATAGTGGCATTAAATGTTTACTTTTATCTTACCGATCTTTGTGCTTCCCGACAAATGTTGGCTTCAATGAAAAAGCTTGGTTCTTTCTACAGGTTTCTGGGGTGGGTTTTTGTCGGCACAAAATGTAGCATTACACAGCTCCTTAAGAAAACGTGTGATGAGAGAAAGCACTGACCGACACCAACAATATGAATTGGATTCTTGCTGATTCTACCAGTAGGCTGGCTAATTAAATAATTCCCTGAGGAAGTAACAGTCAATTACTAGAAATTTTAAGGGATTAAAAGATTTATTGGAAAAGTTATTCTTCACTGCAAGTTCACTGGTTGACACCACTGTGGGGCTCTCTAACAAAGATTGAGGGGCAAGGACAAAGTTGGTGTCCACATCTTTACCATTTACTTCCTTGTATTAGCCAAGTTTGTTGGTAAAGTCTTAAGACTCACTGAACTTTGAGGACTGCAGGGAAGGGAAACATAACCAGAAAGGAGAAGACAGACAATATAGAATAACTCTTATTTTTCCTCCAATCTGTAGACCTTGAACTTTCCATTTTCTTTGAGCTGTAACATGTTCCTGAAAAGGATCATTGCTTGAGTTAGCTAAAAATAGGGCATTATAGGATATATTCCAGGATACGGACTTCTGTTGCTGGCGTACCTTGGCTCCTTCTGCTCTGTGTATGAGGCATGCCACAATTCAGTAAAAGGACATCTTCTCTTACTTGGCTAACTTTTTATATGGATGTGTTTTGGATTCTCCCTCAAAGTAAGTGACCATCCAGTTCTTACTAGAAGTCTACTGGAAAAAACCCTGGCTGGTTAGTTCAAATACATTCAGTTCCCCAATTGCTTTTTGGCCCTCATTACTGCTTTAGGGTTGCAAGGACACAATGCTGCAATGTCAGTACACAAGCCCACCCACCCACCCACCCACCCCAGCCAAACTGGCAGAAGAATTCCCCTGTCAGAGTCTAGATTTTGTATCGAGCAAACCTATGCTTCTTTGGCTCCCTCTGTTGGCTGTCTAATTCCTTCCCAGCAGTAGCACATCTCTAGGCCCCATGTGTAATTTATCCCAGTCCTACTTTCTCCTTCTCATCTCCTTTCTTCAATGCCATGTTTCCATCACCCATTGTTTCTTCTAGTTTTTGCTTTTCAGGCCATTTGTTTAATTTGCTCAACTCCTTTAGCCCTCCTGTTTCCTGACCAGCCTCACTAGAACAAGTGCATGAGATTTCTGATGGACTAATTCTTGTCTTAGTTCCTTGGCTGTCTTGCCTTCTTCCTCAAGACTCATTATCCACCTGCCTTTTTTTCCAAATCCCTCTTTCTCAGTTCATTGCCTACTCTGCAACCTTCTCTCAGCCTCCTTGCCTGTAGGCAATGCTGGCTCCAGTGCCCTCCATGGTCTCCCTCATCTCTATGGCACTGCTACCCACTCACTTGCCCTCTTCCTCTGTGTTCAGTCTGCAAAAATGTCCAGAGGGTGAGCATGAGGGAAGCGGAGGAGGCTTCTCCATGTCCACTCACTGCTTGCATGCTTAGAGGGAGCAGGTGAACTGGCAGCATCAACAAGGAAGAGGAGGAACAGGAAGCTCCAGAGTGGGGCCCGTACTGAGGTGTGGACCTTGACAGATGCCCAGTGATACCCTTGATGCTGACCTTCCTCTATGTTCCCTGCCCTTTAGCTTCACTATATCCAAGGACTTCTTTCTAGTTCTCATCTTTATAGTGTGAGGTTAATGTACGGCCAAACCAACAATAATTAAAATTGCATGGTGACTAACATTGAGGCTAAACTGTGAAAAGGTAAGGCTAAGGCCAATGCCACCCCCCCCATCACAAACCATGTTGTGACAGTAGTAATAGTTACTCTATTTCATCAGCTGAAATGATACACTTTTGAAAGCATCACAGCATGAGAAAGCATCACAGCAGAATTACAACAGTATTGCTGCATTGGCTATCTTTGTCGTGTTTTTCAAGGTCAACAGCAAGCCTCTCAATTATGTAATAATGAAGAAGCTGAAGAGTCTGTCCCTGCCTTGTGGTGAATGACCTCCGAAGGGGAGGCTTGGATTCATTCCCAAGCTTGGGCTTCCATGGCCTCAGAGGCTAAGCAGCTTGTCTTCCAGAGGTTATCTGTGCAGCCAGTTAAATAATATGTAAAATTCTGGAGTGTACGGTGAAATTGGTTGGAAGGTGTCTAATCCTTGGAATTCTCTGTGCTCATTTGATCACTATTGTTTCTGCTTATGAGCCTTAAACAAAGACCCCAAAAAGGCAGTTGCTAATCCCATCCTGTTTGCAATCCAAAACACCAGTGTGATTTACTTACAACAAAATATGTACCAATGTGAGCGGGACCAATGTGATTTACAGAAGGGTTTAAGTAACAAAATTTGTCAAAAAATGAAATTAAAATCCTATCCTAGTAAGCAAGTCTCTTGCTTGAAAAACTGCTCTAGGCTGAGACTAATTTACATAGGCAAAGCATTCTGTATAAAGGAATTCAAATCCTTCAAAGTGAAACTTTATTTTGATTTCTGCATCTCCTTAGTTCAGGGGTGGACAACTCGTGGCTCTCCAGATGTTTTGGCCTACAACTCCCATCAGCCTGATCCAACATAGCTATAGCCATATTAACCACAGTGCCAAGGGGGCTGTAGCCCTCAGCCCAACATCTCAGGGGGCCCCTCTAGTTCCCCACTTTCAAATTAAAAAAGAGCAAATTTCTTACCTGAGATATGAAGCAAAATGTTCAGGCATATTCCAATCATTTTGTGAGAAATGAACAATTGCTTTGTCCAGTCATTTTGTGAGAAATGAGCCAACTACCACCTTTCAGTGTGTTTAGCCAATGAGTGAAGTTGCAGCTATCATCAACATTTGGGCATAGTGTGAAGAAATTTGCAGGAAATTCTGCAGAAGAAACATCCTGATTAATCTTGAACCTTCTTTCTTTTTCTTTGGTCTATCCTCATGGAAAGTGATTACCAATTTACCACCCATAGAAAACAATTGGAAAGTCCAGAATGTGAGTGTAGCTGTGATTGGGTAGTAGCATACTGAGTCCCAAACACCAGTTAGCAGGAATAACAAGTCAGTTTTCTTTCTAGCTCAGGACTTACTTCATGCACACACACAAAATGCTTTTTTTTTTTTTTTACTGAGTTTGCAGCCACTTTTTTTTTTAACCACCTGCCAATGTAAATGAAGTCTGCCATTATACCCATATTGTAGTCTTGGGGGGGGGGCGACTGTGGCTCAGCAACCCTGCAAAGTAGTCCATGGTTGTTATACCAAGACTGCTGGGTGGGAGAGTAGTGTATGACAGCACTGCACTGTAGTCCAGAGTTGTTATCTAGTCTATTAATGGACTGGGGTTTTTTTAGGGAAATGCAGTCCAGGGGCAGGTGGTTGTGAAGTATTTAATGAAAAGAAGGATACTTTCCTTCATTAAATATACTTCTGCATTTAGTTTCCTTCTGACCTCGCTGTTTACAACACGCACCCACCCCCATTATATGTAGTGTACATAAACCTGAAAATCCCTATAATACTCCATATATCTGATGAAGTGAGCTATAGGCCATGAGACGAGCCAGAATAAATGTGTTAGTCTTTAAAGTGCCACAAGACTTGTTATTTTGGCTGTTAACAAAGTGTCTTTGAGCTGACGTTCATGCAGAAGATGGAGGCATATTGGTGGGGCATATGAGAAGCAAGAGAATGTTTTTCAAATTGTGAATATGTAATATGAGTTGGTGTCAGTCTTCAGGCTCCCTCCCCAAGGTCTGTATAAGATCAATTTCCAAGTGGGGTATTTGATGCATCTTGACACTACTGCACATATATGTAAATGAGTGCATACACTAATGCAATGCACAGATGGCCATTTTATATGCTAGGGAGGCTTATTATGAACATGCTGTAAGGCAATTATGTTTTTTCTAGTATAGAATTATTTACTTTACTATATGTTCTGCCTTTCCTCCAGGAACTAAAGATCTCCCCATATTTACCCTCATAACAATCCTGTGAGGTAGGTTAGGGTGAGGGGTAGTGACTGGCCCAGATCATCTAATGAGAAATGGAAGGCATTTGCTGGTCCTCCTCAGGCACCAAAATGTCCTGGGCCAGCACTGGCTGTGTTTGTGCATGTTCAGTTTGGCTGTTGCACCTGAATGAGTCAATGAACCAGTGCATGGCTCTTGTGTGTGTGTGTGTGTGTGTGTGTGTCTGTGTGCGAGAGAGAGAGAGAGAGGGAGGGAGAGTGCCCACTTCAGTATTTGTTTATATTTTCTGTGTCTGTGTGCTGGAAAAGTAGAAGCTTGTGTTTGCATTTGAGTTCTCTACCATGGAAGAGATATTTGACTTTTGCTTTCAGGAAAGCATGGACGATTATTTACACTAAAATATGTAGTTATTATTATTATTGCATTATTATTCTACATTGTTGGCCCTGAGTGCATACATGTGTGAGTTCAGTATTGGGAGCAGAGTAGGGAGCCTATTACAGACCGTTAGTCCCAGGGCCCATCATGGCATCTTCATCTGGCCCTCAGCATCATCATTATTATTAATTCCATTTCTATGGAATTAATAGAATAATTAATAGCCAATAGCCGAAGCTCTCTGGGCGGTTAACAATTGTAAAAATTACATAATAAAATACAATTATACAATAAAAATACAATTTTACAATAAAATACAGTATAAAAATAAATAATTAAATACAAACAATAAAAACATCCAAAAAAAATGGTGAGGGATGATGGGAGTGGCAGGCCGACAACACCTAGAGAGCCACAAGTTGCCCAGCTTTAGAGGAGCGTTACTGCCATCAGCAAAGGAGTTGTAAAGAAAGAAGGCCTTTTTGATACCTGGCAGCCCAATTCTGCTGGCCAAAACAGCAGCCATGCTCGTATCATCAGCTCTTGCCAGCATGTATGCCAGCACAGTTACCACAGGGCTGGGAATTGGCAAGGCAATCTGGAAAATATTATGTACCAGTCAGGGCTGGTGTCAATGGTAGGCATGGCTGGGCACCTGCCCACCACCCCCGCTGGGGGCCACTGACAAGAGTTCTGTGGAGTTGCTCCTCTTCTTCGCCACTGCAACCTGCTTGTTCACCTGCTTCTCGCTCTGTCCCAGACAGTGGTGGTGGTGGTGAGGAGGAGGAGGAGGAGGAGGAGGAGGAGGAGGAGCTGCTGCGGCAACCACTGCTCACCCTATACACAGGTGGGGGTGTTGCCACTGCCCGGGCTTTCCTGACACCCAGCCTGGTAAACTTAATAGGTGCTGCTCTTTCCCACTTATTTTGCTCACCTATTGTGGGTTTTACTCTTCAGGTATGCTGCCACCAAACCCCTCAGTAGCGTGTGTCCCTTGCGAGGCATGTGGGGTTAACTAAAGCCTTATGTTATTATAAATGGAAAATAGGCTGTTTACACACACACACACACACACACACACATTTATTTTAGGAACACAGGTAGGAAATCAGGGTCAGGGAACATAAGGGATTCAGGGATCAAGTATAGGTTTCAGGCAATAACAGCTAAGTAGCACTTTTCACTCTTCTAACAATCTCTAAAACCTTCCTATCTCCTTACCTCCCTCCTCCCAAGTTCAACCCCCTCTCTCTGTCTAACAGCCTCTAACTGTCCTCCCTCCCCCCCCCTTTTAAAATCCAGTCACTCCTACCCCAGCCAATCACATGCAAGCTCCATCTGAACATTCCATTCACTCCAACTGTCAATCATACATCCCAGACACACTATATACAAACCTGAGTAGGTATTTCCCCTTTAAATAGAACCAAAATGGTCACAGATGCCACTGCCTACTTGCAAGCAAGCAAGCAAGTGGTATCAATGATGAGAAAGAGGAGGAGGAAGCAATAGCAGCTGGTGACAATGGTGGTGAGAAGGGGCCATTGAGGGTGGCTTGCCAAAGGGCCACAAAAAAACCTGGAGTGGGTACTGATACCAGTCTTGCTTCTTTACCCGCCACACAAAGAAATAGTGCTGACACAAATTTGCCGCCTTTCTATCTGATCCACTTGCAACGCTGCACAACTCAAATCCTTGTTTCACCTTCACTTCTTGGCAACATTTCCTGCAACACCAATTTTCCTGGCAGCTTTCCTCCCCCACCCCACCTCCTTTTTTTTGCTTCTCTGTTTTAGTTTCCCTTTGAACATACCATGCAATATTTGCTGCCACAAACTTTATAAAACAATGACACAGGAGACTGAAGTGTGAACAAACCATTTTTACACAACGCTGTACAACTCACTACAACAACCGTTCTCAGAATGTTGCTCTAACTTTCAGTTTTACACTGATGTTCCCCTGAATTGTGTCCTATCGTGCACTCATTCAGAGAACTGCCTTGGTTGGCTTCAGGATGGCAGTATAGAAATATAATAAATAAATAAATAGTGGGTGGAATCCAAGGGGCACTTATGCCCCTGCCGATTCCTTTCCACCCTGCCTATTCCCTTCCCCAATGGGTTGGATCCCACCAAATCCATTAGGCTAGCGGGACCCACCACTCGTGCAAGGGAGATTTAGCGTTTCCTAGGGGAAGCCCTGAAATAAGCGGGCTGGAAGGAGGCAGGTCGGTCGAGTCGAGCTCCCTTCTGCTCGTTTCAGGTTGTCCCTGGAAGCACTAAATTGCTGTTGTGGAGTTTATGGGGCGGAAGAGAATTGGTGGGGACGTAAGCGCCCTGTTGGATTCTGCCCACTGTCACGGCCACCCACCTATATTCATTGCTACTATGAGGATGTTTCAAGTATCTATAATACTTTAATCAGGGGTGGGAAACCTCTTTCAGCCTGAGGGCCGAATTCAATTTCAGAGAATCTCTCAGGGCTAGTGGAAGGGGGTGTGGCCATCTGGGGAATCCTGGATTGCGACCCCACGAGGGACAGATTTGGCTCTTGGGCCTGAGGTTCCCCACCCCTGATACAAATACAGTAGTAACAAACAGGGTTGGTTTGTTTTTTGCAGTTTAAACTTGGATATATCCAAGAACAAGTCTTTGAAATTTTCTGTGAAACTTGCCCTCTCCACTCCAACTAAATCATCCTTCTCCCCGCCACCTCCCACAATTAAATGGTGCTGCTGCCTAAGATGCTGTTGGGGGAAATGGCTAATGACCCTCAAATCTGTTTGAATATTCTGGTTAGGCCATAATGTGGGCTTTACATTTGAACATCATCATCATCAACAAAATAGAAGTAGATTATGCTTTCTATTTTTCTATTTTTCAGTCTTTGACGCTTGCCAAAAGGCAGCAATATTACGCCTCCATACAAGCAATTCCATTTTGCAGGCACTTTAAAAGCTAACATTTGTTTTTATAGCTCTCATATTTTGCACACCCCACATTTTAATTCCCCTGTCTCATTTGTGCGAAACTGAAAACATTTGATATTTTTAGAATGGTAAAATGCCTGATAGTTTTCAAGTGTGAAGGAAACCCAAAATGAGAGTTTGTTCAGCTTTCGGCAATAAAGTATTTGCTGCTAGCAAGGCCGAAAAGTGAGGCACTGCAGTGTGCTAAGTAAGGCTGCTATTTTACTTTCTGTCTAATGTTGCAAATGGCTTTTGAAGGGTTAGTGATGTCCCGTTCTGTATTTTTTGCATTCATGAACGGTGAGCTGGTCTGAGCAAAAGGAGAACGTTCGTGAACAGACTCACGTGAGCTGAACAAGGCAAGTTTGCTCTTGCTGAACGGTTCCTGAAAAATTCTCACACAACCCTACGCGATCTGTTTTTTTGCGTTCGCAAACAGTGCGCGAACAGAGCTAAAAAGGAGAATGTTCGCGAACAGACTCGTGTGAGCTGAACAAGGCGAGTTTGCTCTTGCTGAACATGGAAAGTACCTGCCATTCATGAGACAGGAGTCATCTGGTCAAGCATGAAGTGGAGGAGTTGGAGCAGCACCATGTGAATTTCCTTAGGAGATCTGAAACAGATTTGCTTATTACTATGGTCTGCAGAGAGTGTGATGGTAAATAATAGGCAGGGACCATGCATTTATCAGGGGTATACTTTACTGGGGCCCCAAGATACAGGAGGTCTTGGCCCAGGCAGAAATTTCATTGCTAGGGGGGGGGGGGAGGCTAAATTGTAGATCACACTTGAAAAAATCTATGGAAACCATTGCCTTATATTGTACCTATCATGTCCAGAACTTGTGAGGTTTGCTGGAGCCAATCAGAGGTAGTCTTAGAGCAGAAAAAGCAACATTGTAAGTTGCTGGCTCAGGCACATCTCTAGAATACAGAGTGTGCTTATGCAGTTAAACTGGGACTTCTAGTTTGAGAAACAGAGATCTGTGCATCCCTAGATGACAAGTTCTCTCAAGCACTACCAGTCCAAAAGACCTTGTTCAAAGGCTGGAGAAGGCCAGGTAGTTGGAGAGCTGAAGCACCATGATAATCAGGGACATTGATCCCGCTGGATATGGAATTCAGTGCTGCTGGTCAGATGTACAGACCCAAAATATATGCGAGTAAATGTGTGGTTCACACACATACCATACTGCCATGTATGGCTATAAAAATACATCAGGCAGAGATTTATGAGAGTTTTCCTTGAAAACTGATGCATCTAAAAAACATCCTTCAAGTCTACTTTTGGAAAGGAGTATAACCTACTTACCTTATTTACACACACACACACACACCAACTGCAACTAAGTTTCAGCAAAAAGTATGCATAGCCCCGTGGGTTTCCCACACATTGCCAATTACCGTGGCAGATGGTGAAGTCTCAGCAAGCAAGTACTCATCACTAACTGCAGGTGTTCTATTATGGGCAAGAACAGTGGAGGGAGCAATCCTATGGCCCCACGACAGTGTCTGAGTTCAGATTCCCCAATCCGAGGTTGAAGACAGTGCTCCAAACTTGGAGTGGGGAGTTGGAGGACCGCCCCCCCAACCCCTCACAGCTGACACAGAAAGAACCACACTGGCTGCTCTCCAAGATCAGGAAAAATGACCTCGGAGAGTGGGGAAAGGGGGTGTTTTGGTGAGCAGGGAGGGGAGGAGACTGGGGAGGCCAGGATATGAGTTATCCAGATGCCTCTCCAGCCTCCTTCTCCCTCTCCCTTTTGAAATGCTCCAGCTAGACAAGCAAAAAAGCTCATCTAGTGAAAAATGCAGGGCACAAAGATAGGGAGGTGAAGATCGCCTCGGCCACTCCTCCCGCTCTGCATAGGATGACCGTAAGCCTCTGAGTTCGGGGGCTTACGATCATAGAGGGCACAACCAATAGGTGTGAGCCCTAAGAGATCTAGTAATGTTATCTAGCAAGTGTGAACTAGCAAGAGAAACTCACTTTGGGGAGATAATTCATGATTTTGCAGTGAAAAGGGCCAGAAAAATAAAGCTTTAAGGTTGACTGGTCTATTTATAAAATGTTTGCAGATGGACTGGCTCATTTGAATGAAAAAAAAAAATCAAAACATTGGCAGGATAATACCTTTATTAGGAGCAACCAAAAATCTACAAAATAAATAATCAGCAAGCTTTGTAGGATTCTTCTTCGGGCTGGATGTTATGTTAAACCTAAATAGCAAAAAGAGGTTTTTGGAGGCACAGTAGAAAAGCCTCAGTGTGGCCCATGCTGTAATTTCAAAGATGTAGAAAATGTAGTATCAGAATTAAAATAGAAACTTTTCTTTTATGACTCATGAGAGCGCATGTATGGGATGGGATCGTGGTATTTGTGTGGGAGGGGGCCGATGTTACAAGTTTGTACTGGATGCTGAAAAACTATGCTTTAGCCCTGATAATAGGTGTGGCCTAAAATTGGGTTAATGAGTGGAGAGGCAACAGGATGACTCATCCTCACACAATAGGTCTCAGAAATCTATTTTACGAAAATTTTAATATTCTTCTGTTTCTCAGCCTTTATTTATTAAGTACTGGTTCTGCAGTGTACATCCAGTGAGAGCATGGAGAGTCCCCATGTGGTTATCCCCATGGTAAACTATTCTAGACGTTTCAGATTAGCATGAAGCACTCACTAGCATCATCAAGCTTGTTTGCAATGATGTACAGTCATGCCTTGGATTGAGAGCATAATTCGTTCCGGAAACGTGCTTGTAATCCAAAACACTCTTATATCAAAACGAAATCCCCGCCAAAAAATTTGTACAGAGATTTTTAATTTAAGCCATACTACAGTACTTGTATTGCAAGACGCCGCTTGTATATCAAGTAAAAAAAAATTAAATAAATATTTTAAAATTTGCTTGTCTTGCAAAACGCTCTCAAACCAAGTTACTTGCAATCCAAGGTATTACTGTATAGCAAATTGGCCCCAATTGCTGCCTCTTTACCTGACTTCCCCCTACCTTTCTCCAGGTCTGACACGTACAGTGTGGGGTCTTTTCTGTGCATATTGGCTAGGAGGTTTATGCAATGGGTCATTCTCGTAAACACTATACCTCTTTTAACCTACATCTACAGTAAAAAGAAAAGAAAAAAGAAAAGCATTTCAAATGATGTTTTAGCATCATTATTAATCATGCCTTATTAATACTTCTCTGCCCTGTTGGAAGCACAAAACCTAATTAATACCTCCCTGGATTTTTATGTGCCACTTTTATTACTGCATTTGTGGATCTCAATAATCATATGCTCAGCTTCAGATCTTTTTCCTTTTGATTTCCATCCACCCCAGTCTGCTGAGTTTCCAACAGAAAGCAAAGAGGCATATTATTATTATTCAACTGGGAAACCTTATATTTTTTACTATTAGTATTTGTAATAACATTTCCAAAGCCTGTGAGTATATGAGTCTATCTACCTCCTAATCCTGAACTTCAACAAACAGGAGAGGTATCTTCAGAACCCTGAGAGGGAAGGGAAGATTGATATCCCTGCTCAGCCATGCAGCTCACTTGGCGACCTTGGTCCAGTTACAATCTCTCAACCTAACCTACCTCATAGGGTTGGTGCAAGGATAAAATAGGGTTAAACCATGTACATTGTCCTAATGTTTTTGGAGGAGAGGGCTAGATATGTAAACAACAGCAGTTCAGTATTAATCCTTGCTGTATTTGTTATTTGGGGAAGTATTATCATTTGAGGAATGTCCTTTTAAATCCCATACTTTACTGAGCTGCTGCTGCCTGCTGCCATCAAACTCCAGAACAATCCCATTGATTTAGCTGGGCTGCTCCTTTGTAAATGGGAACAAGTTTTATTGGGACCAGAAGTTTCATTGCATCTACAGCTAACAGAAAGGTATAGGACAGGGATGAGGAACCCCCTGTAAGCTTCTTTTGCTGTTATCTGTTACCAGTGATCAGAGATAAGGGGTATTTAAAGGCAATTAAACTGTAAATACCCTCTTGCATAGAATTGAGCTATGGTTTGGAAGGCATGAGATTGTCACACTGGGGCTTACTCCTGAGTAAAGTTGCTTACACTTGGGCTGTGCTTTGCAAGCCTGACAGCTGTTAAACTGGGGCTTACTCCTAAGTAGAGCTGCTTACACTTGGGCTGTACTTTGGATGCATGGTAGGAAAATGTCCAAATTGGTAAGAGTTAAATCTGGCCCTGCCCACTTTACTTTCTCTAACCTTGGCCCCGCCCCATGTCCTTAGCTCCACCCAGTGCTCGAATGCATCCCTGAGACCCTTCCCAAATTGGAGTTTGTCCCCTGGGCCAAATAATGTTCACCACCCACCCAGATGTGATGAGTGTAGTGAAGGACCAGAGGCCAAAAGGTCTGAACACTTCACAAATTCATGAGGTCACTGATTTAATTAATGAGGATCTCTGCAAGTGTGATGAAATAATTGTGGACAATTAGATTTTGTAGCTGACATCAGGGTTTTCTACCAAGCCATCTTGGCTTACTGACATATAGTCAGTAGCTCTTCCCTTCAATTGACTTGGCTCTGCTTCAAACTCAGCCATGAAATCCAAGGTGTAATTCCTTTACCACCATATAAAATAAGGATGCCTTCTAGGAGAATTCACTAAGGACTGTTTTTGAATTCTCTCTCCACCATCCTCCATCTATACTGAGTTGCAAACCTTCCATAAAGGGCAAAACTAATAAATATTCATAATAAGCGCAAAATGGTATGAAATGCAAATTCAGATTGTGTCTACATTTTGCCATAAATTCTAGACTAATCCTCACATAAAACACTATAGAAAAGCAGGGGAGGGGTAATCACATTGGTCTTTCCAATGACCTTTTAAATATGCTTATTTATTGGTTCTTTTTGTCACCGATTATTCAGAAATGAATCTTCCTGCTTCCCATCAGCAAAACACAAATGAATTACTTGCTCTGGTAGTTGAAAGAAAAAAAGAATTCACCCTCCATTAATGCTACTTGCGATAATGCTATTTTCTTAGAGCTACAGGAAATAGGTGCAGAAAGGGCTTTTATAGTATCTACTTCTGTTAACACCTGTGTAAAATGACAGGCAAAAAGACACAGGTGTGTAGAATGGCAAGAATGTTGCTTCAGCAAGTCCAGCTGCATGGCCTGCTATTCTTTATTGAGCTTTGACAGTAATCTAATCAGATCCCCAACCAGCTGCAGATTAAAAGAGTTCCAGTTTATGCACAATATCAAAGGTCTCACAACAGGTTCTGAAACAGAACCCAGATGTAGGGATGAAAACAATGGGTGAAGAATCCTAGTTCCTTCCCAATCCAACATAAAGAAGAGTGTTGCTTGTAGCTGGGGAAGCATGTTTCGCCTTCTGGTTGATCCCTCCAGGTACATATGTATCAGGATGGGGGGGCCCTCTCACAATAAGGAATGAAAGTGGTTTTTAAGAAGTTGGTATATACGGTATGTAGATGTTGCAACAGATTGAAGTCCCTGTGGGTAGGGGCAGTTATCTTCCAACTCATTTTCCTAGCCTGTAACTTCAGAGCCAGTCGTAGTAGCCTGTAACTTCAGAGCCAGTGTGGCGTAGTGGTGAGAGTGTTGGACTGGGACTCTGGAGATCCAGGTTCTAGTCCCCACTCGGCCATGAAGCTCGCTGGGTGACTTTGGGCCAGTCACTGACTCTCAGCCTAACCTACCTCACAGGGTTGTTGTGAGGATAAAATGGAGAGGAGGAGGATTATGTAAGCCGCCTTGGGTTCCTTGCAGGAAAAAAGGTGGGGTATAAATATAATAAATAAATAAATAAAGTATTGAAATTTGACAACGGTTACATCTCAAACTTGGGGTGGATATGGTAACGTCTGGGCACCGCCCTCCTTGCAGGGGTCTCTAACAAACAAATCATCTTTTTCATAGAGGCACTAATTAAAAGCAAAATATGCAGTTGTACCCATGTCTAGGTGTGGTGCTGCCCAAGTGTACCAGAGATATGTGAAATAATAGTGACAGAACTGGTAGGCATAAGCACACCTATATGTATTCATTTCTACAGCTTCCCACAACAAAGGGACTGGAAGAATGCATTGACTCTATACATAATCCCCAGTTCAAGCCCAGAGACCTTTCTGAGAAAATCAAGCAAACAATGGCAATTGGAAAAAGGAGAGAAGAGGAAGAGACCACACCACCCATAATGATTTGCTTCCCTTCACATAGCTTTTTTACAGGGGCTAGGGATATTGCACAGAAGTAACGACAGTCACCTGCACATCCTCCCTTCACACCTCGTGTTCAATATATATATATATATATATATATATAACTAACATCTCTATACTGCCCAATAGCTGAAACTCTCTGGATGGCGGTATAATTGCATCTCCACAGACTTCACATCTCTATCATGGTGAAGATGGACCAATTCCACCTTCCAGTCTTGCACAGGAGGTGCAGAGGATGTGCAAGTGACACAGGAAATCATAGTTGCTTCTTCTGTATATAGTGCAACGTATCTGCCCTAAACTCAGATTCCAAGTCATCAATTTCTCTCTAAAGTTCTTCTTTACTTCAGGGAAAAATAAACAAGTATTTTAGGCCATGAGCAGACCAGGGTGTTAGACTTATACATCTTATGAGTTTTTAACAAAAACCATAAAGTACAGAGTCCCACATTGCCATTTCATCAATTTCTCTAAGTCAAATATACAGGCCTGTGGCTTACGCTGGCTCAGCTTGTCTGGGTGTGGAAAGCTAAGCAGGGTCAGGCCTGGTTATTACTTGGATGGGAGACCCCTCCTCTAGTTTCCTGCATTGAGCAGGGGGTTGAACTCAATAGCCTTGTAGGCTCCTTCCAACTCTATGATCTATGAAATCTATGAAATACTTTATAATGGACCTTGAATATATTTAAATAAATGAACAGAGATCTTATCAGGAACTGCAAAAGATAAAAGTGGCCAAAGCAAACAGAATAATCTCAAATATTTACAATTTCCTCAGCAAAATAACCCAACAGGAGGCAACATAGAAAAGGAACAACAATAAAGACATTTAAGAGGAGGAATGAGCAGAAATTTGGGCCATTAGTTTAACAATGCATTTGGTTTTAAGATTGTTTTTATCCTGTTTTTCTGTAAACCGCCCAGGGAGCCTTTGGGCTGATGGGCGGTAAATAAATATATTAAATAAATAAAATAAATAAACAATATTGGGTGCAATCAAAGGAACTACACAGGTGGTTATGAATTAATGGTGCTCTATCAAAGTGCACATTACACATACTGTATCTTTGAACCAAGACAGGTTTTTGAATGTACTGGGCATTCTGGAAGCTGTTCATGTATGGAAAAGCAAGCCTCCCTTGCTTTTCAAAGGAGGCCCTCTAATCAGATTGGCTGCAGCAGCAGCTGGGCCAAGCTAGCTAGAGCTATCTATAAGGAGGCAGGCTTGCAGCAGAGCTGGCTCTCTAAGCACAAGGAGCCCCAGTGACAAAGTGCCAGCACACAAGTGAGTTAAGCACCTGCGTGAAGGTAAGTACTATTTATGTATTACTTATTTATCTATTAAGCTGCCTCAGGTTATCATTTAAAACTCATTAATCAGCTGAAGCCAAAACATGGGCACAGCAAAGAGAGCTAAATCCCAGAAGGGTAACCCTTTACAAACTTACAGTTGGAAGCTAAATCCTAGGGGGGAAATCCAGCAGGAACTTACAGTTCTTGCAGCCCTGCTCTAACAGATTCCTGAGTGGTTGAAGGGAACCTCAACCACATAATTAAACTAAACCAAAGTTTAGCAAGGTGTAATAAAAGCAATACATAGCTCTATATTGGCAAGAGCCACGGTGCAGACCTAGCTAGTGGAAGAGCCTACTTATAAACAAAAAAAGGGAAAGCTAGTTTCAGCTTGGGCTCAGTGTAAGCTCAGGTATTACATCTTATAGAACAGCTCATAAACTAAAGCTCAGAAATAGGCTCATCCCAAGTTTGAGTTCAGCTTATCATTTAGTTTTTTAAAAACACAAAAAGGGACTCAGCCCTTGCAAACCACATCCCTTCCTAATCAGATACCCAGTCACAGTCCCTTGCATCCCCAGGGGAGCCTGAACCACATCTCTTCCCAAATCACCTACCTTTTGTCTGTTGTCCCCTCCAACAACCCAGTGACTAGTGTCCTCTTCCCTAAATTGTCCTCTTCTCCACTCCCAGGGGTCTCAACCAACCTACATTTCCACTCACTGGAAGCTAGTGCAGACCAGTAGTTCAGCCACAGCCTCACTTGCTTTTCAAAGGAGGCCCTCTAATCAGATTAGCTGAAACAGCAGTTGGGCCAAACTAGTTAGAGCCATATAAGGAGGCAGGCTTGCAAGGGAGCCAGCTCTCTTGTGTGTGAGGAGCCCCAGTGATGAAGCATCAGTGCACAAGCAAGTTAGCACCCATGCGAGTTTAGTGCCAGGGCAGTTGACTCTTCCCTCCCTTCACATATAGTAACTATAAATATAAATAACTAACTATAAATTCTCCACCTTCTCCTAGTAAACAATTTAGTTTTCCATGTAAGCAAACCCATAGCAATAAAATAATTTTAAAAGGTTAAGAATGTACAAAGCCAGCAAGGATGTGGGGGTTATCTAGTGTATTGCATGGAGTGCCACATGTTTGACTATCTGCCAGCTAGACAGAAGTTGTGGGTATGTGCTTGTTGTAATGAGCTCCTGGCTCTCCGGGAGCAAGTTCATTCCCTTGCAGCCAAGGTTGCTGACATGGAGAGGCAAAGAGAGGCAGAGAGGTTGGTGGATGAGACATTTGGGGACCTAATAGCAGCGTCGCAATCCCTCTGCTGTCATGGAGAATGGGGGTCTCAGGGAAGGAGGGTGTCATTCTTTGGAAGAGGGAAATAATCTCTTAGAAGGGACTCATTCCAAGGCGGCTGCCTCTGAAATGCTACCTGTACCAGGTGCAGGGCCAGCTGGACAGGTGAAGCTGAGGAGTCTCAAAGTGTGGATGAGACTGCGATGTAGGGAGGAGGGGTTCAGATTTGTTAGGCACTGGGGAACATTTTGGGGCAAGTCAGAAATGTCTTGTACAGAGGAATCTCTCCAAACTGGGAGAACAGGCATCAAAATGGCAAATGTGGATCAATGTAAGCAAGTATAAAGTAATGCATGTTAGGGCAAAAAATCCCAGCTTAAATATAAGCTGATGGGATCTGAGCTAGCAGTGACTAAGAAAGAGATCTTGGGGATGTGGTGGACAATTTGATGAAAATGTTGACCCAGTGTGTTGTGAAAAAGGCAAACTCCATGTTGGGCATAATTAGGAAAGGAATTGAAAATAAAACTGCTACCAAGATCATACTCCCCTTATATACAAATATATGGTGCGACTACACTTAGAATACTGCTTATAGTTCTGGTCACTGCACCTAAAAAAGGATATTGTAGAGTTGGAAAAAGTGCAGAAAAGGGTAACTAAAATGATCAAGGGGCTACAGCAACTCCTGGAATTGTTAGCTTAGGAAAAAAGGTGAGTAAGGGGAGACATGACAGAGATGTACAAAATTATGTATGGTGTGGAGAAAGTGGATACGGAGATATTTTTCTCCCTGATAACAGTAAAACCTGGGATTATTCCATGAAGCTGATTGGTGGGGGATCAGGATAGATAAAAGGAAATACTTCTTCACACAGCGCATAGTTAAAACTATGGAATTGACTTCCACAAGATGCAGCAATGGCCACCAGTTTGGAGGGCTTTAAAAGGGGATTGGACAAATTCATGGAGGATAAGGCTATCAATGGCTGCTAGTCTTGATGGCTATATGCTACCTCCAGTATCAGACTGTATGCCTATGTGCACAAGTTGCTGGGGAACATGGGTGGGAGGGTGCAGTTGCATTCATGTCCTGCTTGTGGGTTTCCCATGGGCAGCTGGTTGGCCAATGTGTGAACAGAATGTTGGACTAGATGGACCCTTGGTCTGATCCAACATAGCTCTTCTTACGTTCTTGTGTTGGTCATGTGTGCACATACAATCCTTCTGGAAATCAACTGATGGCAAGATCCAGGAAATTACATGCCACACACTACCTATGAACCCACACTAAATACTTCAAAATAGATGCTAGAAGCATGCTCCTTTATTAACCCACAAGAAACTGATCATATGCTTGCTAGCAGCAGCTAGCATATCTGTGACTCAGAACTGGAAACCTCCAGTGGCCCCAATGACTTATTTTGTACTCATAATGCATAGAGGATACAGTTCCATGTTAAAAAAATAATAATGAACTTAGCCAGTCCAAGCAACACAAGGTCTAGAAGACTGTAGCTCAGTAGTAGAGCAGCTGCTTTGCATGCAGAAGGTCCCAATTTCAATCCTTGGCATCTCCAGGTAGGGTTAGGAAAGAATCCTGCTGGAAATCCTGGAGAACTGCTGCCAGTCAGTAGCGACAATACTGGGCTAAATGGACCCAGGGTCTGATTCAGTATAAGGCAGTTTCCTGTCTTCCTAAAACAATAATAACTAGAAAACAATAATAACTTTAATATGCAGGTCCCATTTCTAGCACATATAGACCTAAATAAAAATCAGTGACTGGTCTAGAACCATATTAATAAATATATATACCACACAAGAGTTAAGCGGGAAAGGATGAGAAAGGGAAGAAAGGAAAAGAAGGGAAACACTCATGCAGAACTTAAAATTGTCATTAGCTATTCAGCTATGGGGGAGGAGGGAGCAATGTAAGCATTTGTCCAACATGAACAAGGGCTTTGTATAATGTTCAATACTACATAGGCACTATAATGAACTATCAGTGTATGGAAGTTGAGATTGCATACAGTGCTATTTATATTGGATGTAACTCTCATAAACATTTAAAAAAATAAAGTTTTAGAAATGGTCTCTACTCATAGAGGATAACAAGAGTGTTGAAAATATGCAGGACTGCTTACCTGCACTGGGACAAATTTCTTCCTTTTTGTTTAGGTTTTAATTACTGGCACATGAATGCTTTAGGGCATCTGGAAAAGCCTTTTTTGAGGTATGGATGAACATCATTACATACACACACACACACACACACATGTTCTCTCTGTGTCTCTCTCTATATAAAGGTCACTTGGTCTCTTGAGGACTACAGTGAATTTGTAAGCATCTCTAGCTACATGGAGCTGTGTACATTCTAATTACCAGAGCTGAATTCTTCATTTTCTTTCAAGAAGGAATCTCCAAGGTCCTTATTAAAACCTATGATCCCTCTAAAGAATAATGGGAACAGAGTTTCCATGTCCATGTTCATTGCAAAACCAAAGTAAATAACCACTTTTGACTCCTGGTGAAGAGATGCCAGTAGGTAAATACTTCAGACTATGATGTGGTTTTATAGGCCTGGTGCTGGCTCACAAGATCTGTGGACATTTGGAAGTGTCTCACTGAAATCAACTGCAAGTGTAAAATCAATCTCAAGTGTAGAATTAATTGCTTGAATCTTTTGAGACTAGGCTGAAGTTAAATGTAATTAACCTTGACCTGGTTTGCATACAACAACAACCCATCCGTTAAACAACCCATGGGTTGTTGTGCACAAGCGGGAGAGAGCAAGCGCGACTGCCGCTTCTGCTTTAACTGCACAGCCCACGATTGGCTCGTTCATAGGTTGTGGAGCGTGATATCCAAACCTGGTTGTTTAGGGGCCAAACAACCCGACAGTGAACTCAACAACCCAGCAGTCCGAGTTTGGACGTCATACTCCACAACCTACGAATGAGCCGACCACAGGTTGTGGAGTAAAAGTGGAAGTGCTGGACACGCTGCAGGCAGCGCACCCAATCTCTCCTGTTTGTCCTCAACAGCCCATGGTTTATTTAACTGATGGGCTGTCATTACGTGTGAATAGGGCCATGGTCTGCATTGCACCTAGAGATGCCTGAGAATTTTCTTTGATCTGCATTTGGAAGCAAACCAACATGGTTTGCACCTCTTGAACTAATGTGTGGATTGGAATGCAGCTATCCTGATTTTGCATTTCTCTGAATTTTGCAATGCAGTTTTCATGTTTAGAATGTACCAAAAAGCATATAAAATGCATATGAAATTGTATGTAAGAACCCGCACCCTGCAGATAAATGCAGAAATGGGACAGAACAGACATATCAATGAACACCTGTGTAACTGACACGGACCGAAAATAGACTGATTCGACCATGCCTAGTTGCACTAGATGCTATAACTCATACTGGGCAGAATAAGTGATAGATGACAATAAAGTTATGTTGCCTACAGCATCCTGGAGGTATTCTTATATACTAGACAAAATGGGTGCACACACCAGTTAGATATAATAGTGGGATCTGAAGAAGCCTGTGCATGCCTTTAGTGTGCATACACAGCAACTGGTTTTCCCTTCTGGCAACAACCCATTGTGTCTCACTGGGCTACTTTGGAGGGGGCCCAGTGTCAGGGGGCTTTTGGACGGAGGGCTGCCAGCCAAAAACAACTAGCATTCTCTGAAGAGCAGATATGCCCTTGAACCTTCAGGGATCTATTGACCTGAATGATTTGAGCTGCAGTGAATTTCTGAGGCTCTGGGTTGGCCCTTACTCTCCTTTAAGAAGAAATAAAGATGCAGCAGCCACCGAGTCAGTGAATCTGATCTTATGTTATGAGTACAGATGACCCACCTGTGTACTTGAGGAGGAAGCATTGTACTGTGGCAAAGGAAACAACATAAAATGATATTACATGACAAAGTCAGAAAATCTTGTTAGATGGTGTTATTGCTGACAAGCAATAGCAGAGCCTTGTGTCCACGTTCTAGGCGGCCGCTCTCCAATCTTCCAACAAATCAGTTCCTCTGACTTTTTACTCCCTTGGCTGCCACTGATATCTGTCTGTGATGAATTTAAGGGAAACTGTCAGATCAAATGCAACAGAAAAGGTAGTTTTTGTAAAACCTCTGTGTAAGCAGGAAAATAGAGTTACCGTCTGTGTAAACAGGAAAAAAATATCATATGTTACACTAATTTTTGGTTCTGTTGTGAGTAATGGAGAAATTACACTGAACTGAAAATGACATCTTGAAGGTCACACTTTCCCCACCCCTATAAACTGCCTCTAATAATAAAGGTTCCATTTAGTTATTGTAAGAACCAAAGAAGAGCCATCCTGGTTCAGACCAAGGGTCCATCTAGTACAGCATTCTGTTCACATAGTGGCCACCCAGCTGCCCACGTGAAACCCACAAGCAGGACATGAGTGCAACAGTATTTAAGTTGATTGTGTACGTAAGTCGGAACAGAAGCCGCACAATGTTTTCAAAGTGTTGCAAAGTATAGTGTGTGTGTTGGTAAGTACGAACCATTGTATTTAACTCAGATTTTTACATATATGCTGGTCCGTTCTTAAGTATGAGTTGCCTGTAAGTCGGGATGTTTGTAACCCAGGGACTGCCTGTATTGCCAAATGGGCACTGCGCTCTGGCTCTGGCCCTCCCTCCAGACACACCATTGCCTCTGATCCTGCGGGTGAACCTTGTGGGTCTGGAAAAGGAGGATGAGACCAATCAGGGTGCTTCAGTTCCTCCAGCCATGCAGCCTTAAGAAGGTCAGGCTTGGAAGGCTTATTGACAGCTGCCAACTCCCCTTGACCCTGTAAGCACTAGGGTCCTCCTCTAAGGGTCCTCCTCTAATGGTTCAGCTGAACTAGGGTCCTCCTCTAAGGTCTAATCCAGCGCTGATCTGGTCTGTGAGGACGGTGGTGGGACACAACACATAATGGAGTACAGTGTTGCCTCCTCAGCATGCATGGATGGGAGAAGTGCACTGGTCACACTAGGTCAGTGCTTCTCAAATAGTGGGGCGGGCCCCCCAGGGGGGGCGCGAGGCTCCGTAAAGGGGGGCTCGTTTGACCTCAGTTAAAAGTTTTTTTTAATATTGTGTTCCTTTAAATCCTGTGCTCCTTTAAATCTTTTCTGCTACAGTTAATAAAGCTATTCTTTGTTGTAAATTGATCCACATTTCTTTCTTTTTTTATTCTCTTATACGTTAATAAGGATACAGTGTTATGCAGAGGTGTACTTATAACAATTTTATAGACAAATGATACTATTTACAGTCGCGTGGGGGGCGCGAAATGTTTTCTTCTTCCTAGGGGGGGCATGACAGAAAATAATTGAGAAGCACTGCACTAGGTTGATGTGGAGTGTGAGGCAAGCCTCCTATATCTCCATCCAACCCACTCCCTACACTCAAAGAATGCAATCTGAGAGCTCACATTCCTTGACCAAACTGGGGGTGAGGCACAGCTGGACAGGAGTACTAGAGACATACACAAGCTTCTTCCCAGTCCTCATAATAGCCTGGTATGTTCCTTGTGCAAATGTCCATCTAAGTGTACATCAACATAGGAAGGGGAATCAGGCTCTGTTGTTGTCCTGCTCAAGCACTGTGCCAGGCAAATACAGGGATGAATCCAAATAGTGAAGTCAACTAAGCAGGCAAATGGTCAAGCACAAAGGTTTTAGTTCAGTGAAGGAACAGGGTAAGGCAGAAGTAATCAAGATACAGGCAATGGGTCTTACTGCTCTTGCTATATTTGAACATATCTCCTACAGCCATCAATCTTGTATGAATGCATATTTGTATATATAGAATGCTTATATTAACATATATGTTTGAAACGTAAGTATCAAATCCTCCTCTTTCCCTCTTTTTTTTTTTTTAAATTAAGGGTGATGTAAATTATTTTTGTGTATGGTTTTGTTTTATGATATTTTCTGCCTCCCCCCCTTTGTGATCCCCCCTTTTGTTGTTGTTATATTTGCAAATTAAAAAAAAGATACAGGCTATGTTCAAAGCACCGTTTTACCAGGCTAGGAGGTGTTTTCCAGAAGAGAGGTCTGAGGTGCAACTAAGGTCAAAACACGAGAAAGCAGTCAAGTAGAAACACAGTCCAAAAACCAGAGTCAGGCAGGAGTCCAGAGGTCAGTAGCACAGAGTTTCAAACACAAGGCAAGGTCAGGGAAAATAGGATATTGGCGCTGAAGATAAGATATTGTTTCCAGGAGCTCTCAAGTTACAGCTGAGAGCCGATATGGCCACAGCTAACAGAGCCCCACTGAGGGCTCAGCTGCATCATGTTAGACTGCAGGGCTCGCCAACCTTGGGTCCCCAGATGTTGCTGGCCTAAAGCTCCCAGCATACCCAGCCAGCATGGCTAACGGCAAGGGATTCTGGGAGCTGTAGTCCAGCAACATCTCAGGACCCAAGGTTGGAGAGCCCTGTGTTAGAGGCTGGCGTCAGGTGCCTTCCTAATGAGGAGAGCCCTCTTCAGTAAGCAAGCACTCCTTTGCCTGGCCATTGTCCTATCATGAATATTAAGGTGCTGGTGTTCTTGGGGGCTAGATAGTGGCCAGCATCCCACTCTGCCTCAGAAATTTAGTTCTCTGCCTCTCCAGGAGACAGATATGAAGGCATCAACCCTGAGGGTCCAGGACCATCTTGGCTAGTGTCTGTGTTTTCTGAGGTGACCTGTTTCCTGGGGCCATCTGGCTCTGAATGTTCTGGCTCCTCTGCGAATAATTCCAGTGGCAGCATGACAACTGGGACCATGACAGTTGCACCCTCAGGAGAGTTCTCCTTGGCACTGTACCTGTGGTATAACTGGACTGAGTCCAATGTATCATGGGTTGGATCCAGAGTTACACTGGATTAATTGTGCTGATGGATGTTGACTTCCTTGTCCCTTCCTTCCCATCGCAGCCCCTCCAGCCGCCTGAAAATGCTACACAGGAAGTTAAGAGACCCTGTTGAATGGGATGAACTATGGTGTTGGGGGGAAGGCGGAACCCCAAAAAATTGGGCAGAGGAACCGTCGGCAAATAGAGCCCTTCCTTTTGTAGAATGTCCCTTCCTCTTGCAAATGGCAGATCCTGGATCCAACCCTGTATATTTATATTGTATGTACAATATGAGCATAATCCAGCCAAATTCCCATTGATTTTATTTAAAAATCACATCCTTCAATCTATTCCATAAAAACCCACTTGGACGTCAAAGAACTTTGGCAGAATTTTGAATATATATTTATAAAGAGAGAGATGCATACAATTTGTACATGTATTGTATCAGGTATGAAGGGCAGAAGTGTGCATCAAATTACATTTTTTCCATTTTAAAAGGATGTGAGAGGGAGTGACCTGATCCTTTCCCCTTTTTATGTATCTTAAAGGGAAAAGCAGCAATTTACATATGTATTCCCTTCATGTCTAATACATTCTGCCCATATTTGCACTCAGGTATCACATATTTGCACTCAGGTATCAGGACCCTGACACAAGTTAAAATACTTCATAAACAGGAGTCCTTTGCCTCTCCTTGAACTGATGAGTTGTTATTGCAGTTTTGAACTATCCTTTATTTAAATCTCACTGAGCTGTCAAGCTCTGGCTGCTTTTGTTTTCCCAGCATAGTCCATAAAGGGTGAAAAGAACAACAAGAATGCCGCCCCTGCTGTCTTTGCTGCTCCACATCGCTACAGCGCTTACCCTCCAGAAATTAAATTGTCCAGCAAATAACTCTCAAACAAAAATAAATGTCTGTCTCATTTATTGCTCCTGCTGAGAGAAACACAAAGAATGAAATAAATTGTAATCAATGGGAAGCAGTACAAAAGATGTGGGGTTTGGACAACCTCTGTGTGGGAAATAAGCATATAGCCTTGGAGTACCAATGCACAGTTCAGCCTGTGTTTGTGCAACCTTTCCCTCATTAGATCTAGTGGTTTAGCAATTGGCCAGAAGGTAACAAAGAACTAGGCGCCACTAAATTATATGGGCTGTATCAAACAACTGTGTGCAACCTTGCACAAGCAGAAGGGAGGTTCACATAATACATCTTTCCCTTCTCCTCCTCAGCCCTGCAGCCCACTGTACACCCTGAAAATTGGGTGGAGGATTCTTGCAAGAGCCCTCCACCCGATTTTGGGCAATTATCCCCTCCTCCTACAGCCCCATAAGACACAGTCCAGAATGTTCAGGCTCTTCAGGGGCTATAGAAGGCTGCACGGGGAAGAAAGGGAATGGGAAGATCCGTTGTGCAAGCTGCCCTTATGCTCACACAGCCTTAGATTTCACCCTGTGTACTTAGAATGCACACTATATTTAAATCCAATATCTTACCCACTGGATAATTTGGCTCAGAGATCAAATGGACTCGATTCAAATTCCACCACAGCTGAGGATTCATTCATCTCCTATCCTTTCTCTAAGGCGTAACTCCTTATCTGCCATGGTGACCTGCTTTGAGATGTTTTAATGAGATTACACAAGATTGGAAAACACTGTGTATTTAGTGTGATATATGACTACTAAGGCATGTGTTTCAGATATATTCATCAAAGAAGTTTACAACCCATGCTAGAACCTTTTATATAATCTACAGACAGGAACGGTGCAGGGCTGTTTGGCGCCCTAGGCCAAATTATATTTAGCGCGCCCCCTCTCGTGCCGTGGGGGGGGCTCCGGAGCAAAGCAGCCCTGCTCTGCAACACCCACGCTGCCGCCGCCCCACCACCACCTACCTTCCCCCCGCCCCCGCTGCTGGCTGCTGCCGCTGCCGCCGCCACCGCCTCCTCCGACGCGACGGGACCCCCACGCTTTTTTTTTTTTGCCGGGGAAACCAGGGCAACAGGGCTGTTTAAGCCCTGTTGCCCTGGTTCCTCCTCCCGCCAAAACAACGCCGGCGGGGCTCCAGAAACGGAGTAGGTAGGTGGCTGGCAGGCGGGCGCGCGCGCGGGGGGGAGGTGCAGCAGCGGCTGGCAGGCGGGCGGGGAGGCGCGGCAGGTGGGGCAGGAGCGCGCCGGAGGCGAGGAAGGGGCGCAGAAACGCTGCGCCCTGTTCCGTCACGCGCCCTAGGCAGCCGCCTGGGTCTGCCTAGCGGTAGCGCCGGCCCTGTCTACAGATAAGTGTGTTGCTCTTTCTAAAGAAAGAATTACCATTCCCGCATATGCACTTGTGCTGGTGTAATGAGTAGCATTACTGGTACTAATGGACTGGTATGCCCAGTCTGCAGAGTCTCCAGAAATTAGCATCCAAAGGTCTCTGCTGGCGACATGTGAGCACCTTACACATGTAGAGTATTGCACCTCTGAGGCTTCAAGGACATAGGTGCTCACATATCAGCGATTTTCAATTCAAGCCTCTCACAAAGAGGGCCCAGCAGTGGGGAATACGCATGAAATACAGCTTACATTTCTGATATTTATATGGAAGGGTTAAACTCCTTTCCCCACCCACTCCCTGTGCTGTCAGTCCTGTGGTGGTCCCCCTGCAGCTCCAGTGTTCATTAATAAGTGGATATTAGTTGCATTCATGCATTTAATAATCATGCATTTAATTGCATTCATGCAATTAATGTGCATCATATCTAGTTTGGCCCTAAATGGCCTTTCTTCTAAATAATTTCTGTTTTATAACATCAATTTTAAAAAGTCAAGCAGTGGCTCCCCCTGGATCATGGCACTCCTTGGGTGTCTGACATGACTCAGCCTTTGGTCTCGTACTTGGCTACGCAGCCAGAATGCCGGCTCAGTGCAAATGTGTCTACTGCTTGGCTCTGGTATCTCCCAGGCAAGCACATGATGCTTCATTTGCTGTAACTTGCTCAAACACCTTGAGAGGAGATTACTCTCTAGCATTGGCATTCATGAGCTGCAGCTGTAAATTGTGCCCAGAGTGTTCATTTCCTTTGAAATGTGTTCTCATTGCATTGTAATGAATGGTGTCAAGTTATTGGTGTGAAGAAGCTGACTCAAGATTAATGAAATGACAGCCATGGATATGGAGACAGCAGTAAATTGTCCAGGAGGGCTGGGGATGGGTGGGGGAGAGATGGGTTCAGTGAGGGTTTGAAGCCACATGAATGGTTTCTGTTAACATTTCTCCTATTCATATATGGCTTGGTTAAGAGCCAGTGTGGCGTAGTGGTTAGAATGTTGGGCTGGGACTCGGGAGATCCAGGTTCTAGTCCCCGCTTGGCCATGAAACTCACTGGGTGACTTTGGGCCAGTCACTGACTCTCAGCTTAACCTACCTCACAAGGCTGTTGTGAGGATAAAAATGGAGAGGAGGAGGAGGATCATGTAAGCCGCCTCGGGTTCCTTGCAGGAAAAAAGGTGGAATATAAATAAAACGAACATCCATTTAAGGGTTAAAAATTAAGGGCAACAGCACTGGCCAAAATATCTCACTCAGTGGGAAGCCCTCCCCTTCCCCAGAAATGGCTTAGGAACATAGGAAGCTCCCTTATCACAAGTTGGGCCATTGCCGCCAAGCGCTTTCCAGGGAGCCTTTCTCCTGGCTGCCCTGCTTGCCACACTCTCTTTTTTTAACCTCGTTGGGCAGACAATTTGGATAGCTTTAAAAGGGGATTCAACTTTTGGGCTCAAAATATATTGACAGAATCCATGAATGCTGCTCTGCGGGGTCTGGAGGATATGGAACACGCCTAGGATAAAGGGATGGGTGGGGAAATTTTGGAGCAAAACCGAGGAAATGAAGCCTATTTTCATACTGAAAAATTGCTGTATGTAATACTCAGAAGTGCATCTGATTTTTTATTTGAGTTTAAAAAGTTAGTTTTAGGGGGATGTTATATATTTGACAAAGAACAAATGAATATTATCTGAATGAACAATAGTCCTTCAGATTAATAGAGTTAATGTGCAGAGTCTAGAGCTACACCCAAGCCTTAAAAATTAATTCACGGAGCCTAGAACCTTAAACAGTAATTTACAGAGCCTAGAGCTGCACCCAAGTTTTAAAAAAACAACTTTCCTAACTTCTGGCTGATGCTGCTGTCTGGAAGTATTCAAGTTGGCTGTCAAGCTATCTCAGTTTATCTCTCTCGCACATGCGGAATTCAGAAACAAAAATGAAACACACAGAGAGACTCTGCTCAGCCGCTTGCTGCTTCTAGCTACAGAAGAGACTGAAGCTTGGCTCCAGGCTCTGTTTGAGTCTATATCTTGTGTCCTGGCTCTGGCTGCATACACTAGCCATGTGATGCAGATGCTGTGCTCTGATAGGGCCATGTGTTCTCAAGGTCACGTATAATGGCCTGAGGAAGGGTGAGAGTTGCTCTGCCTTCCTCATTGGCTCCAGCTTGCAGGAGCCAATGAGACTTCATGGTGGCCACATCACAATAGCAGCCTTTACACTCTAACTCAGTGATTCTCAACCTTTTTTGCCCTATGCACCCTTTTCACCATATGTCAGAATGTCATTCCCCGCTTTCCAAGATTGTCTGACTTAATCTGTGCCATACAATAAGGTGTGGTGTCCTGTAGATTATGTACAATCTGTAGAATTGTGACTTGTAGAAAGATCAGTATTCCAACAGTTTGAGTCTGTGGTCCCAATTCCCCCCCAAACCCTAAAATCCCCCCCCTGGGGGGAATCCACCCCCCGGTTGAGAACCCCTGCTCTAAATCATTGGTCTCCAACCTTTTTGTGCCCATGGGCATATTTGGCATTTTTAAAAAGTGCCCTGGGCACCACCACAAATTGGCTGCTATAGGGGGGTGGAGGTCAACCACAAAAATATTGGGAGTGCCCCCTTTTCTGTGTTCGTGTTTATGTGTAAATATGCAACCTGTGTGTGTGCTAGTCACTTTGGCCTCTATTTCTCTCTGGCTCTTTTCTCTTTCTTTCTCTCTTCTGCTCGCTCGCTCTCTGGCTCATCCTTCCTTCATCCCGTCTCACTGGCTCCCTCCCACCCTCTCTCTTTTTGGCTCCTCTCCCCCTTATCTCTCTCTCTGGCTCTTTCTTTCTTTCTTTCTTTCTTTCTTTCTTTCTTCCCTTCCTTCCTTCCTTCCTTCCTCCTGTCTCTTTGTGTGTCTCTCTCTCTGGCTCTCTCTCTCTCCCTCTTTCCTTCCTTCCTTCCTTCCTTCCTTCTGTCTGGTTCCTCTTTCTCTCTCCCCCCCCCCATCCCCATGCAAGTAATGGAGCATGTTTTCCATTCATTTGCATGGAACAAGAAAAAGCCCCCCTGCTGAAAATCAGCTGGAGGGGAGATGAAGGTCACCAATCACCAAAGACCCTGTTGGCAGTCCTTGGTGGGGTGGACTTTGCCCTCCTCAGCTGTTTTTCTGCAAGAACTTCCTCCTCCCATACAAGTGAATAGAGGAATTGCACCTCAGCCTGGCCTTGAGGGTGCAATGGCGCCCATAGGCACTGCGCTGGAGACGCTTGATCTAAATACTATTCAGCTAAGTATTTTTGATACATATTTTTATATTTCATATTTTAGAGGGGGAAATATCGCTAGCATCAAAATTTTCTCACAGATCCCCTAGTCACATCATGTCGAACAGCAGGGATCCATGGAACAGTTTGGGCAACACTGGTCTACCCTGACTAGCAGTGGCTCTCATGGGTTTCAGACAGGAATCTTTCCCAGTGCTATGGCCCTTCTTTCAGTGAGCAGGAGATGAAGATCTCTTAAGCAGGCACTTTCTCTGTGTATTTTAAAAGACTTTTCCAAGAAGGGGGCAAACGGGAGTGGGGGAGATGAGAGTACATAACATTGTTACTGTATAAAGCAAGCAATGTATTTTCTATTACTAGCTTTATAGTGTAATTTCTAATATCAACACAGATTTGTGAGAACCTAAGATTCAGTTTTTGGGCTATCAGTGTTCCAGAAGTAATATACAATACCTTGTATATTACCTTGGATTGCAAGTAACTTGGTTTGAGAGCATTTTGCAAGAAAAGCACATTTAAAAATATTTATTTATTTATTTATTACTTGATATACAAGCGACGTCTTGCAATACAAGTACTGTAGTACAGCTTAAATGAAAAATCTCTGTACAAATTTTTTTGGGGGAATTTCATTTTGATATAAGAGTGTTTTGGATTACAAGCACGTTTCCGGAACAAATTATGCTTTCAATCCAAGGCATGACTGTACATGAAAGAACACTCTTTTGCAACAGTGCAAGGCTGAACACTCAGTTTTTGAATGATACATTAATAGTGCAATCCTATGCAAGTTTACTTGGAAGTAAGTCCTCTCTGTTCAATGGGGCTTACTCACTAGTAAGTGTGTTTAGGATTACAGCCTAAAGTGGCTGGCCTCTTTCACTACGTGAACTTCCTCATCTTTCTTGTATTCAACAAAGCCATGAAATTACTCCAGACAGTCAGCCTTTTTACTGCACCATCAGGCGTAAATGGTACTAAGCCTGCATTACTCAGATGACTCAGGAACTAAATCAGTTTTACACCTTTAGAAAACTGGATCCAACTTGGAAATGCAAATTCTATGATTAGCAAACTAATTTTGGAAATGACAAAATGTGGGAGAGAAGGAAGCAATGCAATGTAGGAGAAAAGGAAATAGTGAAAATTGAGTACAAACACTTCCAGTGTTTAAGGGTATTTGGATCTATTATTTTTAATTTATTCCATCTAATAACGTAGCTCAAGGCATAGAGAGGGTAGCTTAAAAACTGCTCAATGAAGAATATTATTTAAACAAATTAGCATTTTCTGTGTTTTTAATAGTAAGTTAATTGTACCTTTAGCAGGAATTATCCAGGTTTCCACTTTGCAGGCAGTGGGCTTCTGCTGGAACTAGTGAGAACATCATTTGAAGAATTTGCAGAAGTAATACCATAGAATTTATACAATAAAACAAAACAAAAATGGAAACTCTATATCTGTACTCAGATAAATGAGATCTGGTCTACACATATGAAGATTTTATTGCCCCATGGACAGTCTAGGAAGACATTTGCTTTCTCCTGTGTCTTCTCTCTATTTTCCTTCTGTAGATCAGTGACTGGCAGGTGTTCTTCTTTATTCAAACGCCACACCTGCTTCACAGTCTTCCTTAAGCACCATCAAGTCTTGCACTAGGCTGTGCTCTGTCCCATGGGTCACTTTCATAATATCATACGCCTGAAAAGGAAAATGAAGACAAGCAATTCATCATTCTTTATAGTATTCCTCTCAACTGCTCTGGCTGGAATGTTCTCCCCCCCCCGTTTTTTTTTTTTTACCATTTTGCCCATTTCTAACTTTGTAACACCCTGTGTCATTTCAGCCTGCAGAGGTCTATGTTCACAGTACAGTACATTTTCTGTAGTGGTACCGATGTTATGGAATTTGCTGGTATCTGAATGCTATTTATATATTTATTTGAAGTATTTTTATGCCACACCTCAGCCACAAACCGTAATCAATTAAACAAGCCCATGGCTTTAAATCTAAAAAGACATGACACACAAAAAAGAAACTATGTAGTTCAGACTTCACATATGTGAAATCTTTGCTAGGCTTTATAAATGGTGTGGGATGGTGGGTGTAAATAAATGTTTCAGAAATATAAATTATGTCTTTGAACATGAATTACCTGGAATGTTAGGGGGCTAGGCACTCCTAATAAGAAAAAAACAAGTGCTTTCCAGACTCAAGTAGTTAAAAACGGATATTACTTTCTCACAAGAAACTCACCTTTTGGTGGAAGGACATTCTTTGAAAAAATTGGGTAGGGGAAGTTTATGCCAGTTGTAACTCCAAGAAAGCTAAAGGTGTTGCTATACTAATACATAAAAAAGCACCAATATCAGTAATACCTTGGATTGCAAGTAACTTGGTTTGAGAGCGTTTTGCAAGACAAGCAAATTTTTAAATATATATTTAATTTTTTTTTACTTGATATACAAGCGACGTCTTGCAAGACAAGTACTGTAGGATGGCTTAAATTAAAAATCTCTGTACAAATTTTTTTTGGGGGGATTTCGTTTTGATATAAGAGTGTTTTGGATTACAAGCACGTTTCCGGAACGAATTATGCTCTCAGTCCAAGGCATGACTGTATTATAAGCAATATCTGGGTGCTTCCTTATTTTGGTGGTCAAATTTACACGCATGATAATTTTCATGGTGAACGTATGTGGTGGCTTCTTTCTTGTTGGAAGTTATTTCCAAGTATATTTCCCTAGTTGGTTTTGTGTGTACTTTCTTCTAACATGCATATTTTTGTGCATACATTTTCCCGATTGTATGAATTTTTGTGTGTATTTCTCATTATATGCCCTTTTATGCACATTTTTTATTTGCAAGCTGCAGTGCAAGCTTTAGGAAAGTATGACTATTGCTGTATCATTGCATTCTGGTTCCTGCTTACGTTCAGGAAGTGCGAATTTGGTAAGTTTGCATTAAAATGTGAACCTAATGAATTTCTCACCCATTCCTACTCTCTACTAGTAAGTCCGAATAGAACTGCAGCCTCCATTTGCCTACATTATAAACTGCAGGAATGGGGTTCCAATAAACCAGCCTTCCCCAGATGTGCCATCCAGATGTTTTAGACTACATTTCCCATCAACCCCAGCTAGCATGGCCAATGGTCAGGAATGCTAAGAGTTGTAGTCCAAAACATCTGGAGGGCACCAGCTTGGGGAAGGCTGCAACAAACCCTTGTTTATTATAATTCTGCACAAAGAAGCCTTCAGGATAACAGAGAAGTCTTTGGGCTATTCCTAGTAAATTCAGTGTTTATTCCTAATAAGAGTATTACCCTACTATTATGCCTCTGATTTATTCTAATGATCAAACATGGTTACCTGCATTTATTGTTTGTTTGAAAGTACATTTAGAAAAACAGCTTACGCTGGCTCAGCTTGTCTGAGCATGGAAAGCTAAGCAGGGTCAGGCCTGGTTATTACCTGGATGGGAGACCCCTCCTCTAGTTTCCTGCATTGAGCAGGGAGTTGGACTCGATAGCCTTGTAGGCTCCTTCCAACTCTATGAATTACGTGTATGTTGAAATTAAATCATGATTCCCATTAGTTAATCCCATGTGTCAGATAGGTTCACCTGGAAGAAAACAGATTCAAATGCATTGGGCAAAGGGTGGGATTGCCAACTCTGTAATGATAGATTCCCTTTTCAAAAACCAGCAAAATTCAAGCTTGCCAGTTTAAGACCAGAGTTCATCTCACCATTTAACCCATCCTACCAGCTACAGGTGTGAGCAACAAACATGCAGGCTTTAACTCACAGGAGGATTCCTAGCAATGCAGTGAGGTTCAAGCATTCCACTCTCCCCATTTGGATTCAGATGCATGGAGGGTAAGTTGTAAGCAAGCACAATTTGTGACATTGCACAACATCATAAGTGATCATAGGGCACGTCTGTTAAGGCATCAGCCTTAGCTTCCAATTTCCAGGCTTTGTGGAGCTTCAGCCAACATGCAATTGCCTTAACTCATCTTAAACTGGCAGGTTTTTGGGTAATTGAATGTTACCAGAAAACACACAGAAAACATACGCACAGTGTGTTGAACAGAAAACACATGCACAGTGATTGAGCCACTGGGCTAAATATTACAACAACAGCATAGAGAAGCCATAACAGAGAAATGGTTTGTATCTTCCTCCATGTGATGAAGATTCATAGTTATTGTTGAACTCTAGAACCAATGGTTCTGTGATTTGAGGATTTTTTTTAAAATGAGAAACTATCCTGAGCACACAAATATGACACAGGGCATGCGATCATAACCCACATCATTTCTCACCCAAGAATATAAAGCCTCATTAGATAATTGGTATGAATGTGCCTCTGAATGCAAATAAAAGCCCAGCACATTCATTTGTCTCTGATTTGCATCGGGACTGGACAGGGTTCCTAACATCAGAGACGTATGTAACGGTATGCAAATATGCTGCTACACCACTCAGTCATGATGAAAGGAGGAAGCAAATTCCATCATGCTGATGTGCTACAAAGCAAAGGGCAGGGTATTGGGGAAATCATTTCTGTTTCTCCTTTGTCCCTTGATTAAAGCGAATGCCTGTTAGAAACGGCAAAGGAAGGACAAATGCCTAGAAAGCCACACTCATTTGACTTTCATCGCACATGCAGTTAATAATGCACAGGGTAAGCTGGAAAGAACCAGTTCAAATGAAGCATAGGCAGAAAGAGTTAGGCATCACTCTGATGGAGAAGGGATTTGTGTTTATGTTCCTTTGTTTTTCCCAGTAGGGGATTGATATAGATGTGCCAGGTTGTGGGCTCTCAATTTTTCAGCGGAGAATTTAATGTATTCTTATCAATTTGCATTCGCTTAGAACCACTCCAGAATCTGTTTAGATATGGAGTGGTATACAAATGCTGTAAATAAATAAATAAGCAAACCAATCTTCATATATCATGTGGTTCAGTCCTTGCAGGCTAGATCCCTTCTTCCTGATTTGCTAGCTTTCTATGTGCAGCCTGCAGAGAGGTTGTGCTCTTGTTCCACATGTTTCTTTCTATTTAAAGAAGAAATCGGTACTTCCTCTATTTTGTACCACCTAAATAACATTTGGAAGCTGCAGGGGAAAGAGCTATATGAAGTAGAGGGCCATTTCTGGGTGTGTGTTGATGCAGGACAGCAGCAGGAGAAAACCATGAGAACTTGTGCTGTTGTGGTGTTCAGAATTTCTGGAATAAACATTTCTGAGATAAATATTTGGTTCTGGTTTTAGCTAGCTGCTTTAATCTTTTAATAAATAAATGAATAAAAGATGGCATCATACACCGTCCAGTAACTTCTGTACCAGTGGTTCTAAAATGGCAAGTCAGACCCAATCCATGGGTTGTGGGAGTACCTTGGGTGGCACACTGTAGGATTTGGGCACCGTTATTTGTTTATATAATTTAAAACATTTTTACCCCACCTTTTCTCCTAGGATTTCAAGGCTACCAACGATAATAAAGATTTTTGTAAAAATAATTAAAAACAATTAGCGAATCACATGCCCAATGCCTTCTTAAAAAAAGATCTTTACTAGGTTCTGGAAGGTCACCAATGAGGAAATGAGATGGGCATCCCTTGGAAAGATGTTCCAGAGCCTAGGTGCAGCCACCAAAAAGGACCTCTTTCTTGTTCCAGCTAAGTGCATCTCTGGTGTTGTTGGGACATACAAGATGGCCTCTAAAGACTATCTCAGTAGGCGGGCAGGCTTGTATGAGGACAGTCCTTCAGATATGCTGGTCCTAAACCATTCAGGGCTTTAAAGATCATCACCAGTGTAGCGGGGAGGGGCACTAGCTCCTTCTTCCCCTTTAACCCAGCCCTGGCAATTTCCCTTGTCTACTGGGGAAATGACTATAAGATATTCCTGAGATCTCAGACAGGAAGCATGCAGCTGAGTTCATTATTGAACAGCTGCAGCTGCCAGCAAATGCCAAATGGGAGGGAACTGCTGATGGCTAAAAAGACTTTATCCCAGGATAAAGGATAAAAAGACTTTATCACAGCAGCACAGGATGGCAGTAACAAGAGAGGAAAGAGCTGAATCAGGTCATGCACACAGGACTGGGCAATCCACCTGGTAGACCCAACGGCAGTGTCAGGAAGTGGCTGCCATCCTGAAACTCCCAGCTTGGGGAAAACCAGACTGTTCCTTCTTTGTCCTGCAGGCTCCCCCTGGGTGGGCAGAGAGATCCACGGCACTGGAATGAAAAGGACTGCTGAGAAGTCCCGTGGTTTATCTACATAAGTTTTGTTGAACTGTTTCTGAGGCACATGCCAGTAAACATTGCCTTGGACTCTGCATGATCTTCTTGGTTATTATTTGATGCTGTGCTTGGCTCTGTTGGCTAAAGGACTAATTGGAAAGAAACCCAGCTGAATCTGTAGCTCCTTCCCTCTTTATAAAGAGGAAAGCATAGCATTTTGTGATCGTGTCTGTCTCTTTGTGAATGAGCTTTTTGCCAACACTAGCACAGGCCCAGTGACAACCAGAACTTTCAATTTTGTACTAAGAAACAAACAGGAAGCCAGTGCAACTGTTTCATCAAGGGAGTCACATGCTGCCTGTACACAGCTAACAATCAGGCTGCTGATTCTGGACAAATTGTAGAACTCTTCAAAGGCAGCCCTATGTAAAGCACATTTAATAATCCATATGTGATGTAACTAAGGCATGTGTCACCCTGGCCTGATCTGCATTCTCCAGGAATGGGTGCACCGGTCTCACCTAGGCAAAGGCACTACTGCAGGGGTGGGGAACTTTTTCAGCCCAAGGGCCCAATTCAATTTTGGAGAAGCTCTTGGAGGCCACATTCTAATGATGGGAAGTGCTGAAGGCAAAAGGGGTTGGGCAAAAACAGAAAAAAACAAAAACAAAACCCTAGCTTATTATAGCTTAAAGCTCTTACTGCCAGTAACTAAGCCTTAGGAAAAGCATTTCAACCTTTTAGAATGGGAGAAAACTGCACAAAAGCCGGGAAAACACCAAAAGATCAGTAGTTGGCAGAAAGGGGGTGGTACCAGGAGAAAGGGGCGTAGCCATCTGGAGAACTCCAGAGGACCAGATTGGGACCCCAGGAGGGCTGAATGTGTGACTACTGGCCACAGCAGAGACCTGGGCACCCAAGACCAAATTTGGGTCTAGAAGAACCCCCAAACTATGAGCCTGCATTTTCAAGACAAGCATGACCCCTCCCAATGCTGGTTGAACCCCAATTCCCAGGTCAGCTCTACTGCCCAAGAGCAACCCAGTGGCTAGTAGGAGTGAATGACACTGAGGAACTAGACCTGCTTGTGCTCGGTGGACTTTCAGCACCTCGTCGACTCCAGAGCCGAAAGCAGGCCAAGTTGGGAAGTTTGTTCCGCTTGTAAAGTGGGCTGCGATTTGCTTAAAAAAAAAAAAAAAGCTAGGGAAATTTGTGTAAATTCTGGCTGCAATTTGCACAAATTGTGGCTGGAATTTATGCAAGTTTCCCTGGCTTTAAACACACACACACACACACACACACACACACACCACGACCCATTTTACAAGCAGAAGACCGCATGCTGGCTCAACTTGCATCAGAGGAATGCAAGTTGATGAGCTGGAATCCAGGGGGTCGAGCTGGGCCAATTCACCGGATTTTGACCAACCAACCAGATTCCTCGCACATCCCTAGTTTGTAGCCTACATCCAGTCCATTGCGTCTCCAGGCAATGGTTCAGGACCTCGATAACCGCCATGGAATGAGATGGAGAGAGTTGGGTGTCATCAGCATATTGGTGACACAGAACCCCCAAACCCCAAATGACCTCCCCAACAGTTTCAAGTAGATATTAAGTAGCATCACAAGACAGAGTCCTGAGGCCAAAGACCAAGGTGTCCAACAGGAGTCCTCCAGCACCACCTTCTGAACCTGGCCCTTGTAGGAAGGGCCAAAGCCATCATAATGCCATGTCCCCAAATCACATCTCTGCGAGCCAGTCCAGAAGGAGACCGTGGTCAATGATATCTAAAGCCACTGAGAGGTCCAGCAGAAGCAACAGAGATGAACTCTCCTTGTCCAGTCACCACCACAGGTCATCAAGACTGTCACAGTCCCAAAACTGGGCCTAAGATGGAATGAAATGGATCTAGGTAATCCATTCCATCTAGAAAAAACTGGAGCTAAGAAGCCACCACACGGTTGGGCACCTTAGGTAGTCACTGTTAGACAAAATTTGGGTAATACCATGATGCACTTTTCTAAAATATTCTCATTTATTTATTAGGAATCCTTGAAGAGTGCAGTTCAGTGTTGGGGACTATCAGAGACAAGAGAATAGTGCAAAATGTAATCTGTTTACTTCAGAAGCGATGCTAGAAATTCGTTGAGAACGTGTCTAATCATAAACATTGTAATCTACATTAATTGTAACGCCTGGATAGGTTTCCCCCAGGGGCAAAGTACTTTCTTCAGTGAGACTGGGACCATGCGGATCTCAGTGGCATCTTAGCAGATTTGGGAATACAACAGCTGAAAAAGGGTGGACTGTATTCCACCAAATAAAACTATTAGATCCCCAAATCCACCTGTAGTGTAAGAAACAACACTCAATCAAAATATGCAATGTAACAGACCCATAATAAATGCTAAATGTTGATCTAACCCAAGGGATGAGTACAACAACATAAACGTCTAAAAAAAAACTCATTTCATTTGAGATAAAAGTACATATATAATTGCATCGTTTATGATGTAATAATGATTTCATAGTGCAATATACATAGGTCATCAGTTCATAATGAATTGAAGCTACATGCATTCCCAGGGCATGGTCTGAAGGTATATGCTATGGATGGGAACCACCTGGGAACAGTATGCACACTGTCTTGAGTTCAATAGGAGAAAGGATGTGGTGTAGTGGTTACAGTGCTGGACTGGGATTTGGAATGGGTTCTAGACCCCACTCCGACATGGAGCTCACTGGATAACTTTGAGCCAGTCACTGACTCTCAGCCTAACCTATCTCACAGGGTTGTTGTGAGGATAAAATGAAGAGAAGAACTTTGTAAGATGCCCTGGGGTTCCTTGTAAGAGGAAAAAAGGTGGGCTATAAATGTAATAATAAATAAATATTTTTAAAGGATATAAATGTAATAACTAAATGCCATAAGGTCCATAATGAAAAATCCAACAACAGTTTGAGTTTGAATCATTCTCAGGTGTAAGCATTGCACTGGTTCAGCTGAACTTTAGAATCCTTCTTTGACCTACATCCTTAGAAGGAAAGGTGATGTTGGAACTTAAGAAACAACATTTACAAGTTTAAACCGATTCAGCTGGTAAAGTGCACCAGGCAGCTGTCACAATGCTATAAAGTTCCTGAGAGTCTGCTGTATATGTGTACTAACAAATATGTGGCATGTACCTTGTGCACTTTGTGAATCTATCACAAATTCATGAGATGCTCAGAATAAGGCAGCAGCTGGATGAAATGGGTTTAGGTCCTGGCATGCAATTGAGCTTATGTGACATTGATAGCACACTATTCATGTGGAACATTTATATCACAAAATATTACATATATATTCATATCACAAAAGTAAAGCTGAAAATTTTCTCAAAGTGATATAAATATTCTTATTTGGGCTGTGTTTGAAAGCCCACGGTAATTTTAATTCACAACGGTATTATATAGAAGGTTGTTTTGTTTAATGAATTTAATAGGGTGTTTGTTTTAGTGTTGTTGTACTCATCCCTTGGGTTAGATAAATAAAGTGATTGTCAGATATACATAATGCAAGAAAGTACTTCCTGGTTCATAAACCACAAGTTATCAGAAAAGTGTCCCTCCTAATAATAATGAACATATGTGCATTTAAGATCCTGAATCTGCTTGCAAATAATTGATAACATTAGAAGGCGTAAAGTCTGATCAGGTCTTTTCATTATATAAACGCTCTGCTCTTCTCATCATCTAAAAAACATTTTTTGCTTAATTAGAATTCATCTTGCAATACTGACAAAATGCAGTACAGCCACTGCTACTTTCCGTTCACAATGACTTTTACAAGACTCTGAATTAAAAACCTGACAGAATTCACTGTACACAGTTACAAGAGACAGACCTTTCAGATGTAGGCTTGCTAAGTTTCAGCTCAAATATATCAGTTGAAAATCATATTTTAGGCTTCAACCATCTTGATTTTTCCATTTTTATATCAAAATCCCAATCTAAATGTTTCAGATGAGTTTCGTACCTCTTACTGAAGGGGCATACATGTCTTGCCTATGACCACCGACATGTATGTTTTCACCCACTGCTTGTCTTATCTTTCCCACTCAGCTAGATGCAGAACATGATCAATATTTTAAAAGGGGGGGGGGGATGAGAAACAGACTAAGGCACTGAAATAATATTTCATTCATCCAACCTAATAGGTAATTGCCATTCAAGGTTAGGGGGTGATTAATGATACCCCCCAGCTACTGAACAGTAATTACCAACAACTGATACTAAAGAAAGTCACCCCTGGAAACTATGTAAGCAGCAATGACCCATCCCCTTACCTATTGCCTAAGGAGCTGGTGTAGATAAAAAGAGGAGGGGGACTGGTGGATGGCATTTTAAAAGTGGGGTGAGCTAGAAGGGTGTGGAAAATGCTTGGGCAGAAGACAGTGGATCCAGAGAGATGATTAGGCAGATAAAGAAAGGGGAAACAGCAGAACGATCATGCGCAAAACTGACCTGCTTTAAGGTTTCCAGTGCCTGAGAAAACATATCTTGGCTGTACTGCAATTTGGCCACTCTCATCATCTGCACAGCCCTCAAAGGATGGAAGCCGGAATAATAAAACCTAGAAGCATGGAGGGAAGAAAAAGCATTGCATCTTTGTCAGCTCTCACCTTCACAGTTCTGGCCTCAGTGGAGGGCTATTAGGGTGGGTCTGCAAAGCCATTGTGAATTTTAATAAGGTATTCAGAGGAAAATTAGTTACACAGTGTGGGGTAGTGTGAAATACTGAGGGGAATTAACAAATTATTATTTTCTGTCCCTATAGAATGGCTTTTACATTATCCTGTTAGAAAGTGACAGAGATGGGATTAATTCACACACCCCAGTTAGACAATACAATAGCTCCGACTGCACTTAGTGTTAAACAAAGAAGCTTTCAGGCTCAGTAGCACTGGGGCAATTTCATTTTCACAGGAGATTTTTCATTGTGCAGCCTGAGTCTTTATTCTTTCACAGAGACTGGCGTAGGAGTTGAGGCATGCTTGAGCAGAGCTTTGACTCAGAAGGCGATGTTGGGTTTACATTTCCCTAGCCACGTTTTGAAACACAAAATGTGTAAGGGGATATCGTTTTGCATTGTCCAAATGAGCCTTTCCCAACCTGGGGCCCTCTAGATCTCCTATCATCCCTAGCCAGCATGGCCATCTAATTGTAGTCCAACAGGTCTGGAGGGCCTCAGGTTGTGGAAGGCTGGTCTAAGCCATCAGAGCAAGGCAAGCTGAGTCAAGAAAGCTGTAGCAGAGTGGCTGCGAGTGAGAGCCAGGAAGTGCCCAGAGCAAATTTTATCTCAGTAGTGAATTCAGTGATTGGCTTGAGACAAACTGCTATTTCTCAGCCTCCCATTTACAATATGGGCACAATGATACTGGCCAACCTTACAAGAGCACTGTTAAGACCCCTGAGATAACGAATACTGTAAAGCTGCTAGATAAAATGTCAATAACAGCACTAGTAACAAGAACAACAACTATAATGTAAGATGTTCATCTTTATCCATTTTCTGAGTCCTATATGCCAGCCAGCTCCTCTGGCTATGCAATTTCATTCTAGGACAATATTCTAAAGCAAACCTGAGCAAGTACAGTCATGCCTTGGATTGAGAGCATAATTCGTTCCGGAAACGTGCTTGTAATCCAAAACACTCTTATATCAAAACAAAATCCCCCCAAAAAAATTTGTACAGAGATTTTAAATTTAAGCCATACTACAGTACTTGTATTGCAAGACATCGCTTGTATATTAAGTAAAAAAAAATTAAATAAATATTTAAAAATTTGCTTGTCTTGCAAAACGCTCTCAAACCAAGTTACTTGCAATCCAAGGTATTACTGTATTTGTGCATACATTTGCTTCTGGCAATGCTTTAAATGCATAGCGGTCCAGGATGGCTATAACATGTTATGCTTTCCTTCCCATTAATTTGATGAGGCCAATACTCCCTATTAACTGCACTGCCATTAGTACTGAATTACACTCACACAGAGATGAAGACTGAGCTAGGCTGCTTGTTTGAAGCAGAAGGAACACATGTAATGCCCTGGTGTCACTAATTACTTGCAAGATGTACTGGAAATGTCAGTGTTTTAAAATCAACCAGTCTGTAGTTGCAAGATTTGTACAGTGGTCTAAGCTATTCAGCATCAGTGTCATCCTGCAGAGGAAAATAACACATTTGACCAAACATTAACAAATTCTTCTTGGCTACTTCTCATGCTTTTCCACCCTACCCCAAAAGATCTTCGAAGTTGTCTAGTTAGAGCAGCAGGAAGAAGAAGCTTAGATACGAACTCTACTGTTAAGGCCCTTTTCTACAAAATTAAGTAGGAACCATTGGCCCAAGTCAAAGTAACACCAATCGTCTATACCCATACCCTCCAACATTTCACAGATGAAAATAGGGACACACATGTGCATTTGTAAGAGGTATAGTTAAGCGACATGAAGGTGTGATCAAGAGGGTGTGGCCAGGAAGCATGAGGGCGTGGCCAAGGGTCTAGCCACCCACCCCAGGATGCTCTAACTGTTTAAGGGCTCTGACCACTCTGAAGCCACTTTGATCTCCAGACCCATGATGATGATGGTGATTGCTGTTGTTGTTGTCATTATTACTATTGTACCATCAATGTGCATGGTGCTTTACCAAGTATAAGAGAATAGTTCCCTGCCCCAAAGAGCTTACAATCTAAAATGTAATATAGAGGCAACAACAAATGGTAGGAAGGGGTAAACCGGGGAGGAATACGCCATTATTTCAGTCAAACATAACTTTCAGCCTACTTTCCCCACATTGTGCAGGAAACTCCTTGTTTTAAAGATCTCCCTCCCACTTTAAAAATGGATCCCTCGATGGTGGCTTTTTTTTCATTAGTAGTTTGCCAAAGAAATAATAATATTTCACATTTACATATCTCTGAGTGTGCAAAGTGGTTCACAGGCCCACCCTGCAATCTATTTTCTCCACTCAGAAAAAAACATGTGGGCTCTATTGTACTTTATTAAAAACACAAGAACAACAACACCGTGATTGAACAATAATGCCAAAATGGAATGATGATGTTTGTTGCTGCTATTTGAGGTAGTTGGATTTTTTTCTTTCTTTCTCTTGAGGAGGGTGTGTTTTCTGCTAAAAAAAATTATTATTTTTTAAATTTCTAATGCATTAAAAAACAAACAATCCAAAATCCATACAGAATAATCCTAATCATTACTGTAAAGAGCTGTCTCCATTGCACGTCAGCATGTGTTAGAAAAAGACTTTCACATGGGGTACACAGGTAGAGCCAAGTAAAATTTACCACTGCTCTGAAAACAGAGTAACAGTGCAGTCCTATGCATGTGTACTCAGAAATAAGTCCTATTACGTTCAATGGGACTTACTCACAGGAAAGTGTGTATACATGGGGGGCGGGGGTCAGTGCTTGCAGGGCAATCCCTTTTTCTTTTTAAAATTGACAGGATTGGCACAAATTCAACAGGTGAAGTTTACCCACCTCACACCCCCAAACACGGAGCTTCAGAGAGAAGGGAAACTTTCTTGCATTTCCTTCTGACACTGTAAACTCACCTATTAGAGGCAAAGAGCCAGCTGGTGCCGTCTCCACCTCCTTTTCTTTTTGGGCGCATGTGCACGCACACACACATGCACACACATCCTAGCGCCTGTTCCCTCCCTGCTTACTGTTTCTTAAAGGGGCCATCAGCAAAATTGCAGCTAAGCTAAAAGTTTAAAACAGTTTGTGGGAGGCACCAGAGAATTCGGGACTTTGCATAACAAAGGGAGAAGCCGTGATGGCTTAAAGGTATTTGTGAAAGTCCCGGGATATTCGGGACAGTTGGAGGGTATGCTATTCCTCTGCTTATACATATACAGGGAACTGATTTATACATAGGGAGGGGGCTGAAGTCAAAAAGTCAGCATGAGGTGGTTTCCCCTCCATATTTACATTTATCATTTGTGAATGATAAATGAGCAATGTGGTGTAAGGTCACTGTGAAGGATTGAGGCCTACACAGGCCTGAGTTAGTTGAAGCCTGTAGGCCCAAACATCTCCTGATGGGAGCGGGGCATTTGTGAGTTTCGTTTTCACCCAGTAGAGTTAAGTTTAATTTCTCCAGTTTGAGGTCACACGATTGTAACCTTTTAGGTCTGAGGGGAAGGGTATATAAAGAGTGGATCTGGAGCTGCAGGTGGCAGAGGGAGAGAACAAAACTGGACAGAGAGAACGACACTGGAGAGAGAGTGAAGCAGACAGAGAAGAGGGTCTGACTATCACTAAAGAACTGCAGAACAGCTAAGAGAAAGGCTGGGGAAAGGAATCTCTACTAAGCTTACAGGTGACAGTGTAGCTAGGTTGGAGAACCTTGTGTTATTTTCCCTCTTATTTCCATTATACGTGCTTTTTGTAATCTTACAGCTCTATTTGTGTAATTACCCTAAGTTAATGTGATTCTACTTTACCAATATTTACTCCAGTAAACAGTTATTGTTAAAAAGCAGTTGTTAGAGTGTCTTTTGCACCATGCCTAAGGCCTAATCCCACGTTATTGGGAAGAGGAGGTAAAAAGGCAGAGAATTGGCATCCTGATACAGGAGGGGCTCTTAAAGAGGCAGATATCTTTAAGGATCTGATCAAGGTGTCCTGGTACAGGTGGAACCTTGACAGTCACATTAACACTTTCCCAAAAATTCTTGCTTTCCAGCCTTTTCATGATATGATACCTTGTGATTTTTAATTTTACCCTGTGGGTAAAAGCTGATCCACACATGCACATCAGTCACTTGACAATTGCAACATTAAGTATTGAGTTATTTATTAATTTATTACATTTCTATACCACCCAATAGCTGAAGCTCTCTGGGCAGTTCACAACAATTAAAACCATAAAATACAGCACAATAGAACATGATATAAAACTTTTAAAAGTTTAAAACCACAGTATAAAACCAAAGTAAAAACCAGCAGCAGTGTAAAGATTTAAAAATACAGTAACACATTTAAAAACAACAGAAACTGAAAGACTGAAATGCCTGGAAAAATAAGATCTTCACCTGGCAACAAAAATAACACAATGTGTACGCCAGGTGATCCTATCTGGAGAGGGCATTCCACAACCGAGGTGCCACAATGGAAAAGGCTTTCTCCTTAGTAGCAACCTGCTTCATTTGACTGTGGTAGATCATGTCTCAATGATCTACCACAGACTAAACATCACAGATAAAACTTTTATATGACCTCACAGTCACCTTGTCAACCCAGTGGATGGAAAGGAAAGGTAGTAATGAGAAAAAAATTAATAAATAAAATAATCCCAAACATGGTTGCACATCACAACCACCCAGGGTTGGAAGGGCTATGGCTCAGTGGTAAGGCAGCCATTTTGCATGCAGAAGATCTCAAGTTCAATCCCCAGCATCTCTGGTAGGGCTGGAAAAACTCCTCCCTGAAACCCTGAAGAGCAGCTGCCAGTCAGTGTCAACAATACTGGGCTAGATGAACTCATGGTCTGACTCAGTATAAGGCAGCTTCCTATGTTCGTAGGATTTTTTTAAAACACAGGGTTGTTGGGAATGAGTGAGAGCAAGCAAGTGTGATCGCTCCTGCTGCAAGCGGGAGGAACTAAATAACCCAGAAATGCTTCATTTCTGGATTGTTTATCATGACACCCAAACCCACAACTCTGGGTTGTTGGGGGAGAGAACCATGGGTTCCATCAGGGATATCTCTCTTCCAATAATGCAAAGTCCTGGGTTTGGACATCATGATAAACAACTCTGGGACAGAGTGTCCCTGGGTTGTTTAGCTGCAGTGGAAATGATCAAGCTGTCAAGAACCAGCATGCTTGTTTGCTCCTGTTGATTCACGACAACCCAGGGTTTTAAAAAAAACAAACCTGGGATGCTATAAGGTCTACATGCAGCCAATGCTTTTCAGTGGAGTCAGTTTACATGTTCAGCTGCATATCATAAAAGGGTTGCAAATCATAAACTGTTGACTGATGAAATGATGTCAGTGTATGTGTGCCCTTTATAGTATGAAGATTGAGGTGAAAAGAGCCCAGTTCAGTCATTCCTCCATGTGAACACTAGCTAACTCTGCTGGCCCCACCCTTGACATTGCTGCGGCCTTCTAGCCCTGCCCTTGATGTCCACACGTTGAATGGAAAAAAGGAGAGAACTAGGTTCTCAGGATGCAAAAATCTTTATTAAAGGAGCCCGACGCGTTTCGGCCTGTGTATTTTTCAAGGCCTTCCTCAAGGGGTTGTAAAAGAGTCTGCAGATTACTTAAACAACTGATGTATTTCACTGTTTCAGTGGCGACAGTGAAATACATCAGTTGTTTAAGTAATCTGCAGACTCTTTTACAACCCCTTGAGGAAGGCCTTGAAAAATACACAGGCCGAAACGCGTCGGGCTCCTTTAATAAAGATTTTTGCATCCTGAGAACCTAGTTCTCTCCTTTTTTCCGTTGCATTTGGATGCTTATCTCCTCCTGTTTCTGTCACACATTGAATGGGACATCTGGAAAGCTGCACATATGCATGTGGATGCTTCATAGTATTGGGGTCCCGATTGTGTGGAGCCCCTACCCATGCACACATAGGTGTCCCTTTTCAGTTATCCTGCTCATTGTGCAGACTTTCTGGCCAAATCCAGAAGGACCTAGTGCCACCACTCTCCGCATATTTACTGCAGACATTGACGAATGACTGAATGGAGTTAAGGTCACCTTGGGGTAGCTTTTTCACAACAACAACAGAAATGATTGTGTACATTATCTTTGAGAATCATGGAACTGAATGAAATTTGAAAGTCACCTTCTTTATTACTGATGCAGGATTTGACAAACCCAAACGATCCAACCAGTTTATTCCACATTATCAAAGAATATAGATTATGGTCTCCCAAATAACAAGGAAGTACAAGTAGAGAGAAGGACACACTAATGTGCATCTAAAGAATGGATGCATCTAAAAACCCAGATGGGTCATGGAAACCAGCAAGAGGACTAAGCAGTCCCAAGACACAGCAGTGAGCTACATACCCTCCAATGCTTTACAATGGAAAACAGGGAGATGCTTCCAACACCCCTATTCTCACACCAATGATCACTCTCCCCTCCCCTTACACTCTGCTGAAGGTTGCATTCTATCTGCTGTATTTATTTACTCTACAATAGCCTGTCCTACATTGTTTTAAAAACCAAGAAGGTGTTTGTTCTTTTGGTTAAAGATATGCTAGGAAAACATCCTGGTCCTAAAAGCGGTTATCAACTTTTCAAGATAAGCCTCACTAGCATGTGAAATAGCAGGCTGGGTGCTACATGTCACCTTAATGTTCCTACACATGCATTTACATGCATGTGCATTAGAGACAAGATACATCAGTCCCCAGCTCCAGAGATTACACTTCTGGAGAACAGGGAGAAGGGGCTGAAACATGAAGAAAGGAAAATCTAGCAAGTCACACTAATGGAATATCTACCAATGTCACAAATAAGAACAAAATGGTGCCAGTGATGGAAAGGAAAGGCCAGGGCCAAGAGGGCCTGTCCTATATACGATGCCAGATTCTGAACCAGAAAGCAAAACCTATCAAGGCTTGCCAACTTTTTCCTGATGGAGACTCACAGAGTCACACTACATGCAGCTGACTGCACATGTTGAATCTGTGCCTGTCACGTGGGCATTAAAAACTAAAGAGTCTCAATCAAAAACAAGGGTGGAGAACCTGGAGCCCTTGTTTCAAGCCTAATTTCAAAAGCCCTGTGCATGCAATCAGTTCAGACCCCTGGCAAGAGTGATCTGCCCCTTCCCTAGCAACCTGCTGCATGGGAAGGAACAGGGGGAGAGAGAAAAGGGGGTAGCAAAAGGAGAGAAAAGGAAATGGTAGAAAGAGAGAGAAAAGAGTATGGCAGAAAGAGAAAAGGAGGGCTCACCCACTTTTGACTCTGGCTTTGGCCTCACTCCCCTCCAAGATGCAGGCCCCAACAGATTACCCAGGAAAGAAGGGTGACAGAGAAAAGGTTTCCCACCCCTGATCAAGAACAAGACACTTTTTCTCAGAAAATTGTCTTCTCTCTGTTTAGACCTTGGAAGACCCCATCCAACATATGTAAAGTCCTGGGTTTGACCTATAAAGCTCTACATGGCTTGGGATCTGTTCCTGATGGAGCATCTCCTCCCATATGTACCTACCTGTACCTTAAGGTCATCCATGGAAGCCTTTCTCCAAGTTACCTCTCATTCTGAGGTTCGGGGGGGTGACAAGAGAGGGGGCTTTTTCAGAACTTCTGCTCTCCCAGCTCTGGAATGATCATCTGAGGGAAGTTTACCTGTTGTCCATATTGCTATGTTTTCAGTGCAAGCAAGGCTAAGACTTTTTTTTGTTCTTCCAGGTTTGTAATGTGTTTTTAATTATTTTAGTAATTTTAGTGTTTAAGTTTTATTATTTTAGTCTTTGCAATGTGGTTTTAACTTTCATATCTGACTGTTCACTTCAGCTGTGTTGACATGTTTATAAGTTTTATATTGCAGATTGTTTTTATTGGGAATCTATATGCATTTTTTGAGATTATATTTTGGGCAATGCCTAGAGAATTTTTAAAATAAGACATTTTTGGCACAATCCAGTCCAGATGCCCGTAGCCGTAACCCTCCAAACTCAGATGATTATGAGCATCCTATGCAGATTGCCTCCATGCTCCTCCCACCCTGTAAAACTCTTAAGATGGCTGATTTTGGCTGTCTAAGTGTCACGCCTTGGAGGACGAGGGAAGGAGGCCAAGGCGCCACCAGGACACTTCATATTGTGGCGGCTCCCTTCCCTGCCCCCCTGGAATGCCCGCAAAACCCCTTCTCCGAGGTCTCATTTGTGACCTCGGTGAAGCAGCGGCACAGTTCATCCTGTGCCAGCTGTGAGGGGAGGGGGGGAAGTACTCCGAGCTCAGGGTCCCAGCTCCAACGTCAGAGCGAGTTATGTCTAGTGGCCATAGAATTGTACTACACAATAAATAACTAAATAAATAAATTTGCAGCCTCTTCCAGTTGCTCAGAGAAAGTAGAACACTTGTCTGTATGGCCTCTCCTTCTACTTTACTGAAACACACATGGCCAGCTGGCCGAGCAAGAAGGCACCAGAAGTAACAGTGGCTGCTGCAAGGAAGAGGCATAGCACAGCACTGTGGGCTCTTTCCCCAGCAGTGGAGATTGGACCTTTGCCTGCTTTGCCTGTCTGCCAGCTCCTCAGGGTTGCTACTACTGGAACAGTAAATTTGTCATGCAGAGCCCCTCCCTTACTTCCACAACAGTTCTATTGAGACTTGTTTAATAATTGCATCCAATTCCTAAGGTAATCAAAGTCTGTGAAGATTTAGGATTATGGTATATGATACCAGAGGAAGCGGTAAGTAATTAAGCAATGTCAGGCAGACAACCAAAACCACTCACAGCCATAAAGTAAAGAGAGGGGAAATTTAAGAGGTGAAGGTAAAGGAAGCAAGCGTGAAACTGAGAGCACTGAGTACATAAATATTTACAAAGCTATTTTATTGAGCTGATTTATGTACTGGTCTTATGCATGTGTTTAGTTGCTTTTCACAAGCTTTAAAGCTGACATGTAAAATAGCTGTTTTGTATTGTTTTCTGTAATAAATCTGTACAATTATTGGAGCATCTTTTCTGTAGGTACATGTGCTAGAGAACCTTTTTCAGGGAATTTGTACAATAGGCAGTCTTTGGGGAGAGATTTGAGGGCATTAGGCAGAGTACTACAGTTTGGTTCCATTTATCTTCAGGTTTCTACTATCAAAAACCAGGCAATACACCTCAGTTTAGAGGAATGGAAGGGTGGCTGGCACCCAAGGACAACGGAGTTGGGCTGTTGCACAGGCCCAGATCTATTAAGGGTCCCGGCTACCAAACAGAGAGTTGCCATTTCAGTTCTCACTTGGCACAGGGCCTAGCTAGTGTGGAAAGGAAAAGCGCTACCTCCAATTTGATTGGGGTCCACACCAAGAGTTCTCCTTCTACTTTACATACCTTACTCTGAGAAACTTGTGACAGCACAAGAAAATATGGTTCTCAGTCTCAATTCAAGTTTGACCCAGTTGGGTCAGTGGCAGTGTGCATTATCTTAAACCTTGGTGAGCCTTGTGCAAAGTAAGAGCATCACCCAAATTCCCTTGCATTGTCAAAAAGGTTTCTAGAGCATCTTCTCTAGAAGTTCAGCAACAGACTCTAGGGTCGGACTCTAATATACAGATGGATGTAATACATGGATATATAGGCATTCAGGAGTTGTTCTTCAGTTTTGTAATTTTCTTCTCATAGGAGCTAGCCAGAACCATATCCAATCCTGCCAGAGTAAAGCCTGTCTATGTAGGCAAACATTTGGTGGATCATCTAGAGCAGGGTTATTTATACTTTTTATTCTGCTTATTTAAATGTATTGGGCAGTATCCAATGCTGACAATCTGCCAGCTCTCAACACAGCAGCATTGCACAGCAGCAGTATTGGATGCTATCCATTATATTTTATTCTTTCTTTTTTCACCGTATTGTTATCCATCTAAGTTAGAGTTGCAGCGAACTCTGAATTGGAGAAGGAGAGAGGATTCAGACAGTAGATTTTAGGTGTTGGTTCCCCCACCCCCCTTGATGACTTTTCAGGGTTTTGCCTAATCTGAAATTAACCTTTACAGGCCCAATGTCCCCAGACCCTTCCATAGCATTTGGGTAGCAAAATGGGCCCTCCATACCATCCTGTCTCTTTGGAAGGCTTACCAAATGCCAGCTGCAAGACGTATTCTGTTTTCCATGGGGGAAACGTCCCATAGCATGGACTAAGATCCTGGACACTGGTGCACATAGTTTTGGCACCATCTAAGAACACTGGAAATAATGGGAAATGTAGTTCCTATTGTTCTCGGCATCCCTGGATGTTGTTGAGACCTTCCTGCATAACAGTGCACAGAACTTCAGTTTTGTCTGCAGTATTCCTGCTACAGTTTTGAGAGAAAACAAGTTGCTCGACCTCTGTGCAATTCTGCCTTTCTCTAATGTAAGTAGCATGAGTTGTTTCCTGAGTTAGAAAACCCGGGGAGCCCAGTTCTTCTTCCTGTCCCTGTATACTCATGAGATTTTTTTTAATCTATTTTTTAAAAAAAACATTATATTCCATCTTATCTCCTAGGAGCTATAGGAGCTCATAAATGTAACAGTTAAAAGTATCCTTACAATTTAAAACAAAACCACTAAACATTAAAACATGATTTCATCTTCAATATAATAATACATTGTCTATATTGCAGCCAGGGACTTAATATATAATGGAAATGCATGTGTTCCAAGCACTAATATACACAAACACAAAAACCTCATTTTTTACACATACAATTATTTTAGACATGATTGTTGTTTTTAAAACAAGAAACTGGATTGCATATTTGCCTTGATAATCTCCTGTGGTGATCAATATTACTAGCTGGTTTTGTGGGGTTTTTTGCTTTTGAATTTGTTCATTTACCGTACTTAGCTTGAAATGCATCTCATTCATTTATTTTCTTGAGCATCCTGTGTATTTTCATGTTACAAGAAAGTGTAAAAAGGAGAGGCCTCAAGCTTTCTAGGTAGGCAATACATGTTTTTAAAATCCTGCATCTCAGAGTACTCCTCACAGAACCTTCCATTTTCTTTGCTTTCCAAGCTACTGTAAGTAATTATAGTTTTTTTCATCCTCTCATGAGTTTAGATTAAAAACTTAATACGGAGTAAAGAAAATAACAATCGTTCCCAGGTCCTCACAATTTAAAATAGGTTAATTGATACATGCTATTCTCTCTAAATCCATTGGCAAAGTAACATTTGTGCCTCCACCTTCAGCCTGATGGAATTTCAAACACATGATTTGGAAGCCTTGAATTCACTGTCTATAGTGAAAGTGGAAAAAATATGTTAGATGACCTCAGTGTCACAGAGACTGTGAAGGTTTTAATACATACACCTCACTAAAAATTAAGAAAAGCAAATGAAGAGGCATATAGCAGGGTATTTTTCTCCATTATAGTGGAGACCTATATGATACCAGACTTCAGGAAGAATGGTGAGTGTACAGAATATAATGATGTCATCATCAATTTAGTCAGAAAGAGGTGGACGCTGCTCCAGTTAATGAGATTATTCTTAGAAAATGATGTGGCAATTTTGTTCCAATTGTCAGTTCACGTCCCACCATACAATAGTGTTATTTCTTCAGTTCATGGGCCCCTGCATCAACTCGTAGAATCTTCCTGCACTCTATGCTTCAAACATGGTTGATTGCACATACCTCCATGCAGAAACATACAGTTTTATCTGACAATTTATTGAAAAGCCTTGAGCTTTTAAAAACTGACAAGTAAAATACATCAATGGTGAGGCACAAGGTAAGTAAAGGCGAGATGCACAAAGTGCCGGTGCTTGAATTACATGGGGGCCACAGAAGTCCCGTCCCGCTACCTTTTATGATGACCCCGTTAACTACTGTTTTAGACATTTACAGTAGGGCCAATGGCTTTATTAAAATTGATAGGGGTTTCACTAAGGGCACCCTACTCTTCCCCCTCCCCAGTTCAAGCTCTATCCCCCCACCTGGACTGTACAATCCCAACCAAGCAATCTCCTATGTGCAGTGGGGACAATGGGTTTTTCTTGGCCCCACACCTGTATGCATAATGTAAAAAGCAGAGTGGATTATACGTATGTAGACCGGATCCCCGTGATCTCCACCATTTCTTTTGACATATATAGATGGATCTCAGAAATCAAGCCAACACATGCTGGTTGTGAATCAAGTTTGGAATATTTCAAAGATGTACAAACTATTGGAGGCTTTGCTATACCCGCATATCTGTCTTTAAGATGGTTCATAGCAACTGCTACCTGACTGTCACAGTGCTACAACAACCTGTGTTAAACTCATATTGTTGGTAAATAGAATATCATGTACAAAGGCTACCAGGTGTGAGGCTTAACATTTTGTTCTACAAAACTTGACATATCAAGTATTATCGCCATTCCGGTTCCATAGGCTTAAGAACAGTTCTAACATAACAATGGTATTACCAGAGCAGATAAACAGTAGTCTTATAAAATTACTCCGGTGTCTTAAATGGTGGCAGAGCATATTACACCACTAAATCTAGGTTGGAGCATGCCAGTTTAAAATAGATTCAAGGGGGGGGGGGAGACTAAAGCAGGATAAAAGAAAAAAGAAAAAAATTGGGAAAGAAAGAAGCAAGGTAAGAGGAAGATGTACACTAGCAACAATGTAATTTTGTGACAATAACCTTGGCATTCATTATCTTCTCTGACAGCAAATCAATGCCTGGCTACTGCTACGAGACATCCATATTCAATTCTAATTGTGTTATACTCCTTCAAAGTGCAATTCCAAGACCAGCATTAGAAATAGACAGGGCAAACCCTTTTGAAAGTGGTCCATGTGCATAATTTTGAAAGCAAACTCATGGGTTAGACTTTCACTTTGTTTCTCAAATGGGTGATTAAATACAAGATGGCACCATTTGAGGCACACAGTGGAAAACACTGAATACATATGATATCCACCTGATCTTATATTCTAATATGCAAAGCAAAAAGTGGATAGAATCAGCTGCAAGACTTCTTGAAGCAGGATCAATCTATACACTTTTGATTTAAATTATACTTATTGGAGTTTGGGACAATTTGAAAGCATCTCTAAATTCTGAGCTGTAGAAATGGCTGCATTTTTCTCATTTGTTCCAAAAGAGAGCTTCAAACAATCTTTTTAGATACTGTTTTAATTCCTGCAGAATCATAGTTATAATGAAGCCAAAACATTACCCTATTGTTTGTAACTCTGGAATTATTCCTATCTCTCTATCTCAAATGGACATTGGAATTATATTTAAAGTACAATTCCCATGAACAGAGCAAATAATTTCCTTACCAATAGAATTATTCCTTGTTTGATCATGATGATAATGAGCAATTCATTCATTAATCTTATTTGGAGTTTTATTAAACAATTCAGTAATCTCACAGACACTAAAAATGGAACATTTCTCTTCTTAAGCCAGCAGATAAAATAGAGTTAGCTCAGCTTTTTCTTTTCTTTTTTAAACTACATGTCTGAATTCTTTCTGCATCTGGTCTCTAGACATTCTTGTTTCAAACCACATAATTTTATTTGCCCTCTTTCTTTTCCGTGCTTTCAAATGATGATATATAGTTTTACTAAATCCCATATTCTCTGTTAACAGGAAAATTACTTTGTCCATCGATAATACTAAACAGAATGAAGCAACGTTAATATTTTTCTAATAAAGAAATTCATACTCCATAATTAAAAGTTCAATACCTCTGTACCACTGGATAATGAATGAAGCTTGCCTGATCAAGAAACATTCCTGAAATGGGAGCATGCTCAGTCCTCACTGGACTGTTTTTGGGGTCTCCCCATCACCATAAATATTGTTTATACTTCTGCAAACTTCAGGGTTCTCCCAGGCCTGTTGCCACCTTCTACTTGTGTATGGGTGGTGCTGTTTTGGCTACATAAGCAATGGCACTCATGGCTGAACATCAGAAATAGAAGAAATGTGGAAAATGTACCCAAGGTCCCCGTTGGCCTGCATCAATGGATTGGACTTAAGTTATAAAAGTGCACAGATCTCCATCGATGTAATTTACACACAAGATTTCCTTTACAATCTTGAAATGAAGAGCTGGTGTAATAAGCTTGTTTGCAAGCTAATTTTGACCCCTTTAGTGCTTCGTAGCCACATTTCTTAAGAGAGAGTCTTGTATCCGTGGAGGCTCTCCGCACATTCGGAAACGCTGGAAAATCAGTGTCCAAGATCACATATAGAGCCTCTAGAGATACAGGAAGCTCTCCTCTTCAGAAAGTCACTGGCATCCACAAGTACTGGGCGATGAGTGTAATGATGGGGGGAGCAGGAGTAGCGCTCTCCCCAGGGCTGAATCAAGGCCATGATGGGCCCTGGGGGTGGCCGTCTGTAGTGGGGGCCCTACTCTGCCCCCAGTGCTGAACTCACACAGGACTTTCGTGCATACACATACACACACTGAAGTGTGTTCCCTCTCACACACATGCACACAAACACACACACACACAAGAAAGAGTGATACCCTGATTCACTGACACATTCAGACACAACAGACAAACCGAACATGCACAAACACAGCCAGTGCTGGCCCAGGACATTTTACTGCCTGAGGAGGACCAGCAAATGCCTCCCATTTCTCATTGGATGATCTGGGCCAGTCACTACCCCTCACCCTAATCTACCTCATAGGATTGTTATGAGGGTAAAAATGGGGAGATCTTTAGTTCCTGGAGGAAAGGCAGAACATATAGTAAAGTAAATAATTCTATACTAGAAAAAACATAATTGCCTTACAGCATGTTCATAATAAGCCTCCCTAGCATGTAAAATGGACATCCATGCATCGCATTACATGCTTGTGCACTAGAAACAAGATGCATGAAATACCCCACTTGGAAAATTATCTTATACAGACCCTGGGGTGGGAGCCTGAAGACTAACACCAACTCTTTATCACTGATATTAAGCATTCAATATTGGGGGGGGGGGGATCTTGCTTCTCATATGCCTCCATCTTCTGCATGAACGTCAGCTCAAAGAAACTTTGTTAGCAGCAAAAACAAAAAAGAGTGTTGTGGCACCTTAAAGACTGACGAATTTATTGTGGCATAAGCTTTCCTGGACTGTAGCCCACTTCATCATGTTCTCAGAGTATTATGGGAATCTTCTGGTTTATATATAGTACACATGGGGGAGGGGTTGTAAACAGTGAGATCAGAAGGAAAGGAAATGCAGAAAGTATTTAATGAAGGAAAGTATCCCTCTGTTCATTTAATACTTCCCAGCCCCCCCAGCCCTGCCACTGTATTCCCCTTGTTAAACAGCCCCAAAAGATTAGCAGACAAGCTAACAATATACTAGCTGGACTACACTGCAGCACTGTCACACACACTACTCTCCCTCCCAGCAATATGGCTATAACAATCATGGACTACTTTGCAGGGCTGACGTAACCCATAGTCAGCCACAGTGTTCCTTCTCCACCCCACCCCCACAGACACACACACATTAAGGGCATACTGGCAGATTTTATTTATAGTGGCAGGTTGCTGTTGTTTTTTATGGTTACAAGCAGGCAAAAAAAATCATTTTTATTTTTATTTTTTGCATGTAATGGGAGCTAGAAAAGAAATGAACCCCTGTCATTCCTGCTACCATTCTTTGAGGCTGGATATGCTACTACCCAAACACAGCTACACTAAAATTCTGGATTTCTCAATTGTCTTCTATGATGGGTGATAATCAGTATCACATGAGGGAAACCAAAATAAAAACAGCAAGTTCAAAATGAACCAAAGTCCCTTCTGCAGAAAAGTCTTCACACTATGCTAATCTCTATGGCCAAAGGTTGATCATAGCTGTGACTTCACTCATTAGCTAAACACACTGAATAGTGGTAGCAGGCTCACTTCTCACAAAACAATTCATAGAATCATAGAAAAGTAGAGTTGGAAGGGGCCTACAAGGCCAACCCCCTGCTCAATGCAGGAATCCAGGTCAAAGCATCCCTGACAGATGGCTGTCCAGCTGCACCTTGAATGCCTCCAGAGTGGGAGAGCCCACCACCTCCCTAGGTAGTTGGTTCCATTGTCTTATTGCTCTGACAGTCAGGAAATTTTTCCTGATGTTTAGGTGGAATCTAGGTTCCTGTAACTTGAGCCCATTATTCCGTGTCCTGCAAACTGGGATGATCTAGACAAAATGGACAAAATGATTGTCCATTTTTCATAGAACAATTGGAATGTGCCTGAACATTTTGCCTCATATTTCAGGTTCTACAAGGGCTAAAGACTTCCATTTTTAAAAAAATTTGAAAACTGGGAATCTGGGCTAACTAGTGGCCCCCCGAGTTGTTGGGCTGGGGGCTGCAGCCGCTTTAGCCCTGTGGTTAATCTGGCTATGGCGCTCACTCTCCTCGCATGTGTATTAGCCCCAAAATAGAATGCCTGAGTAGGATTTCTATCTATCTATCATCTGTCGATCTATCTGGGGAGACATGGATTCGATTCCTGAACAGCCATGAAGTTCACGGGGTGACCTCGGGCCAGTCACTGTCTCTGCCTAGCCTACCTCACAAATAGATCATGTGCACCTGTCCTCCACTGACAAATACCACTCCAGCAGATTATGTCATTGCTCCCGCCTGGAGCACCATTTCTCCACATTCTTGCTCCACTACGCCTAGGGTGGCCACCTGTGAATTGCCAAAGCATATGCTAATTTACATGTATAGAAGAGACTTCAGAAATAATTATTATACTTTAAATAGAAATATAGTACATCTCACTGTTGTGTGGAAGACTGTGACCAGGTGACCTGTGGGCTTGCCTGTTCAGTCTAGTGTGCAGATCTAACTGTTGATAAGCAACAGTTCTTATGGTTCTTTATCTTGGACAGCCTTTCAAATAGAGCGCACCTTCAACTAGAGGACTGTCCACTGTAAAAGAGGACACATGGCCACTCTAACACCACTGATCTCTCTCCTCTCAGGGGATGCCTCTCTAAGAGTTTCCTGGGTAAGGAGAGGTCTGGAAAGCCTTCTTGACTTGAATTTTGCAGTTTGTTGTCACAACTTCACAATTAATATGAGCTCTTGGTGCTACTTACTATAGTTGCCTCCCCTCCTTAAGTCATGCCTGTGTTTATCAATAAAGTTATGGTCTGTTTTTACCTCAAGCAGGGTGAGCTGCTTTTTTCTGCCTACCACTGTAAATACAAATATATATATTTTTTGCTGCTTTGTGTCACTGAAGTAAGTAGTCATGCCTAGAATCTAAGAAGGCCTATAGGGATTTATTAATTATAATAAATTAAGCCTTAAATATATTGCAATCTCTTGGCATCATCAGCTTGCAAAAATATTTTCCCAGGTACAATTGCTGACACATCTGATTCTATGAATAATTCAATGCATGCACTATTGGGGAAGAGAAAAAATACATTTACGGTACTCCTTTTCGTTTTGCACAAAATCAAACAAAATTGAAAAATATTAAATTACCTATCTTCTCCAAATCAAGTCACAGAATAGCAGTAAGAGAGCAGAGGTTGTCTATGCAGACTTTTGATGTTCTGTCAAGCCAAAGCTATAATATCATTTGCTTGAAAGGAAAAGTCAGGAAAATTACTTTTTGTCTATTGTTGTGCTGTTTTGCAATATGCTGTTCTATATTCATTACTTGATATGCTTGCCAGGCTGTGCAGCTTGGTTGACTTGTCATTTGTGGGTATCTCTGTGCTCATCCCTTTGACTCTGAATGCTTAACACAGAAGAGAAAGTGCTATTACATTTAAATTTGTGAACAAGATGAAAACTGTACATCTTGATTCCTGAATAAGTTAACACTGCTTGTAGAATAAGGCTTCTTTAGGTACTGCCATACACCCAGAATCAGTCAGCTGTCCACTTCGCCTGTATCCTTTTACACCTTCTCTACAAGGGTAGCTATAAATACATCAACACCGAGTTCTTAAAGACTAGCAAATTTATTGTAGTGTCAGCTTTTGGGGACTGAAATCTACTTTATCAGGTGCAGCAGGATTAGATTTGATTAAAGGGGATCTTGCCTATGAAAACTCATAAATATAACTAGTCTTTAAGATGCTGCAGGACTGTCATTTTTGCTGCAACGTACTTACACAGCTATTTTTCTGGTAGTCACACACAAAATGATATTTTGCCCCCAAATTAAATATGAATCTATCAATTGACAGCACTGTGTGGCCTTCCTACACAGCCTGTACAAATCTGTCTAACTGACCACAAAGGCAGTATCAGGGTTGCAAAAATTACATGTACAGGACAAAGTATATGTTACAGTAAGCATGAGCTTCAAATAAACAAACAAACAAACATGCAGTTTGACCCTAAGAGGAAAAATCACTAAGAGACAGCACTATCTATGTCCTAAACAAGGGTAGGCATGCAGTCCTTGGGCTAATTTCATGTGGCTCTCATCCTAATTTCAAAAGCCATCTGCATGCAATCAGTTCAGACCTCTGGCAAGAGGACTCGGTCCTTCCCTGGCAGCCCACTGGGTGGGAAAGACGAGGGAGAGAGAGAGAAAAGGGGGTGGCAGGAATAGAAAAAGGGGTGAGCCATCCACTTTTGGCTCTGGCCCCACCCACTGCTGACATACTGCTCTCAACAGATACCCATGATGGTATGCAGCCCTCAACAGAAAAAAGGTTGCCCACCCCTGGTGGATCTGGGAATGGGGTTAAAGTACAACCTCTCTCACAGACTCATGGTACCGAAGTCTCCCACCATTACTGTTTCACAGCCAGTATCACTGCATGAAGATAGCAGCTTCTAAGAACAGAGAAAGCCCAACTCCTAAGGGGAGACCTGATACTCTTGTTCTAAAGCTGGGAAAGTACTACGACAGTTTTAGAGGGTGCTTCAGTGGTACTGGATTCTATCATGCTGTCCCAGTATTACTAGTCACAGCAGACCAGTGGTGGGATACTGCCAGTCCGCTTACATAGCCTCCTATGGTCCTTTCTGGACTATCTGGCTAAAATGTGCTTTCAAAACTGAATGAAATCCTGCGTCAGTCCTAAGTTAAAATCAGGGCAGGAATGAAGTCCTGACATGCAAGTAAGGACTAACTAACTAATGACCTGAAATGAATCTGGCTTTCACTGCAGTAGCAGAAATCACCACAATTCAGTTCAGATATAGGATGCTTCCACATGCTCTATCTGTTCCAGCTTTCTATTGTAAACCTCCATAAAGTATGTCTTCTATTCCCCCCCCCCGCTGCTTTCACCTATACACATAATGCACATAATACACATAATTCACATAGATACATATGTTTTTCATTATGGAATTGGTTGTAAGTTAGCTCTTTATTAATGCACAGTACTATAATTGCCTTTACTTTTCCACCGCTTTCTCTCTTCTCCTCTGGTAATTAACTGTAACCACATTGCATTTCATAATCTTTGTGCCAGATGTCTACATGTAGTCTACATTTCTAGAGATATCAGTAAATGTGTTTATTCCTTAACCATGACCAAAGCAACTGGTTACAACACAGTTTAATTCCTTGATCCTTAAGCTGTTAATATGTCTCGAATCGTAAGGTACAGTGGGTTGGATCCAAACCTAGTCATACTTAGAGCAAATCCACTGAAATAATGGGATTTAACTTAGCCGTGATTAATTTATGTTGTGACTAAAGTTGGACATGACTAATCCTCCAGAGCAGATTTTTGAGGATGGGGGGATGGGGGTGCAGGGGAATCTTAAAGATCAACAGATCTATCGCGGCATACGTTTTCATAGGCTACAGGCATCTGGCAAAGTGGGCTCTTGACCACAAAAGCTTATGCTACAATAAATCTCATTTTTGTGCTTGTTGTAACTCACTAGCATGGCTATCCTGCTAGAATCTGTCTAAAAACATTACTTGCCTTGCACATTCAGGCTAGCCTTGGTTGTCGGCAGATTCACTTAGCTCCCAAATTTCTGCCTCCAATGTGAAGCCTGAAGTTATCCATACACATCAGAGCTATTTGTTTGCTTTTCACATTTGTAGCTAGCCCTTCCTCCAAGGAGCTGAAGGCAGTCTGCACGGGGCTATCTCCTTTAATCCTCACACAGCAACCCTGTGTGCTAAGTTCAGCTGAGATACAGCCACTCCCCAGGACCACCCAGTGAGTTTCACGGTCAAGGGAGGATCTGATGTGTGGTTTTCCACACTGAAATCCTACACTCGGCCCACTATAACATCACACTGGCTCTTCTGTGTCTCTGCAAGGCACACAAAGGCCCTGCAATAATTCAAAAGGCAAGGAAACTCAGCCATAGCCAGGGCTTATACACTCACATTGCAGTGGTTTTAAGAGAAAGCCAAGCCTCAGTTGGGCATGTATATATTGTGTACCTTGGTTAAGGAATACTTCATTTCCTTAACAGACAGGTTGTGAACACATTCCAATCAAGGTGTCTATTACTGTAACGCTTAACTATCTGCTAGATCAGTGTTCTCCAACTGCTGGCTGGGGCATGCTGGGAGTTGTAGGCCAAAAACATCTGGGGACCCAAGGTTGGAGAACACTGTGCTAGACAACTTACTACGCTGCTGTACAATGATCTCTTATTTTCTACACTACATTTAATTAACCTTAACAAAGCGACAGCATTGATATTAACTGATGCGCCTTCACTGAACTGTCTGGCGTAGGGCACCTAGCACTGCTACAGTCGTATCCTAGAGCCTTTAGACTCATTCATAGGACTCTAGTTTTGAGGAGGTATCAGTCCTTCTTCTTATCCCCATAGTACCGGTGCTCTGATGCTATCCTGGTCCAAGTGGTTGATATGGATCATTGTGGGACAAACACAGCCCTCATAGTGGGCGCCCATAGGTGAAGTTGGAAGTACATTGAGGAGGGGGGAGCTATTGCTCTTTTCCTGAAACACTTCCCGTGCTCTTTGTTGTGTGTTTCTATGCCAACTAGAAGTATATGAGGCTAGTTGGTTTTAATTCATGTAAAAAACCAACCAACCAGAATCCTCATATACCAGGTTTTGTCCCTTAAAGGCTGCTGCTGTCTGGCAATCTTTCTTCTCCTATAAGGCTGTCTTGCTGGCCTTTTATCTCCTGTGAGTGTATATTTCTCTCTGTTTCCCTCCCTTCTAGCCCCTCCCTTTCATTTCATATTCTTCCTTTTCTTTCCTTCATATTTCTGCTTGCTTCCACCCCACTGTCACCTTACTCTGCTGCGTCCGGTTCGTTCATCCTTTGCCTCCTTTACTGCAGCTTCCCTGCTGGTTCCGCTCAAAATGTGTAGCTTGACAAAGTGAGGCTGATAGAATTTTCAGTCTCTGATCAGAGATCTTTCTGAAATTCAATCTTGAACCTCACACACACACAGCGAGCAGAGCAGAGCAGCGAAACAGAAAAAACCAGCCTGATGCATACCATACTGATCCACTTCAGCCACTAATGTAGTCATGCTTGTAACTAAAATGGCAGTAAAAGATTTGTAAGAGTTAAAAGATTTGGATGAACTCTGCTTCCAGTATAGCAGATGATGCATGTCTAAGCGCTGGAAGGTTCCTGGAAAGTGTTCAGTCATCTGACTGATATCAGGACTCTAACCACGAACTTGGCTCACAATCCTAACTCTGATATCAACAACCACTCTTTATGCATATCCTTTATATTGTATAATGGATGAGAGAGTAAACACTTTCTGGAGTAGCTGGAGGGTCAGGGAAGTGTTGAAAAGATGGAGGGTACTAAGAACTGTCAGTTCAACACTAAAAACAGAGGGGATTACATTGCTAAAGGGGATATATTGTCCCTGCCCCTTTTTGATGCACCTTCTTTTGTCGCTCCCCCCCCTTTACCGCTGCTTTTCGATTGACAACTTGGCGATTGGCCCCTGGCACCTGTGTGCAAATTAGCCTATACACCAGGGCTCCCCAACCTTGGGTCCCCAGATGTTGCTGGGTTACAGCTCCCAGCATACCCAGCCAGCATGGCTAATGGCAAGGGATTCTGGGAGCTGTAGTCCAGCAACATCTGGGGACCCAAGGTTGGAGAACCCTGCTATACACAGTCTCACCCTGTCCTCCCTTTGACAGCTGAAACTGACAAGGAAATTGACCAGGCAATTCATATAAGATACCACACATATAAGATAGCCACAAGCGCGCACTTGTGCACCTGTGAAAAACCAACAACAAAAAAAATTAAAAACATTATGCAATTTTCAGGGGCCAAATAAATAAAGAAATAAAAATATGACCCCAATTGTGCTTTTCTGAGGTTCCAAAAACACATACAAAAAAACAGCGGTGAACGAAAAGAGGCAGTGATCAGAGCAGGAGGAGGAGACAGGATGGGTTCTGACACTGGGATACTGGCTGGAGGACCGAGGGGGAAAGAGGTGGAGAACAAGCCACAGTGAGCCTGATCGTCTTTTGGGTGCACCGTGGGTTCTTCAGCGAACAACCAATCAACTGTGGCTTATTCGCAGGGTGGCTTAGCGTGACATGCAAGGTCGCCCACTGTGCTGCTTCTTAAACTTGAGTAGCCAATTTTAACGTCTTGTGTGTGAACCAGCTTTATGGTATAATTACTTAAAGTAGCCAATTTTAACACTGAAGAAAAAAGATTAAAAACAATACTGAGATGGGAAAAAACCCTTACCGCCCCCAAACTTAGTGTTCAGGGGAGAGAGTACATGTGTATTGCTGATCTCATTGTTGCACATGTTCACTGAAAACACATGGCAACATGCATTAACTTGTATGGAGTTTTGGCTGGGCAGAAGCTCCTTCAAACGTCGTCATCATCATCATCATCATCATCATCATCATCATCATCATCATCATCATCATCATCAATTTTATTTATATACCACCCAACAGCCGAAGCTCTCTTGGCGGTTTACAACAATCAATAAAAGACACAATGATACAATATAAAATATACACAATAAAAACATTATAAAAATTTAAAACCAAGTTTAAAATGACACAAATAGCTAAAACAAATTAATGCAACGTGCTAGGGATGTAACCGCGAGTCGGGGGAGGGGCTGAAAGCAGGCCAAAAGCGGCCTGCTTGGCCTGCCGAGACTCGCGCAACTTACCTTCCCGCCACTTGATCCACACCACACCGGGGAAAGGAGCTTCATTTCCATGGCACGTCAGTTCCGGTTCCCATGGCGCTGGGGTTTTAGCATAAAAACCAGGGCAACCCAGGTTGAAACGGCTGCAATTTGCTATACGCAGCTATTTTAAGCTGGGTTGCCCTGGTTTTTATGCTGAAAATGCAGCACCAGGGAACCGGAAGTGATGCAACGGGTCACTTCCAGTTCCCTGGTGCTGCGAACGCAGTGAGCATGGTGAGAACGGGCAGGGGGTGCTCCAGAGCACACACACCGAGAGGTAAGCTCCTCATTTGCTTTACATCCCTAAATGTGACCCATAAAAAAGATTAAAAATAACCACCCCACCATGCACTATTTAGAATTATTAAAATCCTCAACATAGAGGGCAGTCTTAACCTGGCGCTGAAAGGATTGTAGAGTCGGCGCCAGGCAGGCCTCAGAGAGGAGGTTGCTCCAGAGTTGGGGGGCTACCACAGAGAAGGCCCTCCCTCTGGTTGCCATCTTCCGAGCCTCCCTCAGAGGTGGCAACCGGAGGAAGGCCCCAGATGTTGAGCGTAGTGTCCGGGTAGACTGTGGTTGGGAGAGGTGTTCCATCCAGTATTGTGGTTCCAAACCATGTAGGGCTTTCAAGGTTAAGACCAGCACCTTGAATCGGGCTCAGAAGCATACAGGCAGGCAGTGCAAGCAGGTGAAGACTGGTGTTATGTGTTCTGACCTTCTGGTCCCACTAATAAGTCTGGCTGCTGCATTCTGCACCAGCTGCAGCTTCTGAACAGTCTTCAAGGGCAGCCCCACATAAAGTGCATTGCAGTAATCTAGCTTTGACATTACCAGAGCGTAGATTACTGAAATCAGGCTATCCCTGTCCAGATAGGGGCATAGCTGGGCCACCAGCTGGAGCTGGTAGAAGGCACTCCATGCCACTGAGGACACTTGAGCCTCAGATGACAAAGATTATTCAAGGAGAACCCCCAAGCTACGGACCTGCTCCTTCAAGGGAAGTGCAACCCCATCCAGAACAGGTTGAACACCCTCCATTCGGTCAGAGGAACCACCCACCAACAGCATCTCAGTCTTGTCTGGATTGAGCTTCAGTTTGTTAGCCCTCATCCAGTCCATTGTTGCAGACAGGCACCACTTTAGCACATCCACAGCTTCAGTTGCTGAAGATGAAAAGGAGAAATAGAGCTGCGTGTCATCAGTGTACTGATGGCAACACGCTCCAGAACTCCGGATGACCCCACTCAGTGGTTTCATGTATATGTTGAAAAGCATGGGGGATAAGACTGACCCCTGAGGAACTGGAGAGTCCATAGGGCTGAGCAGTATTCCCCAAGCACCACCTTCTGGAGCCGGCCATCCAAGTAGGAGCGGAACCACTGCAATGGAGTACCCACAACTTCCAACTCAGACAACCGCCCCAGAAGGATACCATGGTTGATGGTATCGAAAGCCACTGAGAGATCTAGGAGTATCAACAGGGTCACACTCCCCCGTCTCTCTCCCAACATAGGTCATCATACAGGGCGACCAAAGTTTATGGACCAATGACTCCATAAACATCTTTACACATTATCTAGAATACACATGATTTCCCCCCCTCTGCATGTGTACAAAGTACTGTAAGAATTGGATTTTAATCTTTCCAATATACCTCAGGCAGTAACTAGATATTATGGGACACATATGGCTATATGGCTGAAATAGCAGCCCTGCCTCTCCTCCTCTCTCTACCAGTAACATCTAGTACAGTCATGCCTTGGATTCAGAGCATAATTCGTTCTGGAAACGTGCTTGTAATCCAAAACACTCTTATATCAAAACAAAATCCCCCCAAAAAAATTTGTACAGAGATTTTTAATTTAAGCCATACTACAGTACTTGTATTGCAAGACGTCGCTTGTATATCAAGTAAAAAATAAATAAATAAATATTTAAAAATTTGCTTGTCTTGCAAAACGCTCTCAAGCCACGTTACTTGCAATCCAAGGTATTACTGTAATGTAAAATGCATGATGTGCTATGAATGTCCCTGTCCCTGCAAGAAACAGCCAATGAAGTGGAGTGGGGGCCGCACAGTGACATCGCATCATGTGCTTTGCATTACTCAACATTACTGGGGTAGAAAGGAAGAGGTCTATGGCTCATGTCTTCGATGGCAGATATGTCTCTCCCATAATGTCTAGCCTTACTCTGTTTATAAATCAAGCAAAAGCCTCCCATCTAGTGGCTGAAATTTGCCAAAGGCAATCACCCGAATGACCCTTCCAATAAGTCATTGCTCCCTGGTAGCATGGTGGAGCTCTTCTCAGATGTCAGGCTCTTTTGAAGCCTTGGAGCTTTGATGGGCTACAGCACCAGGTGTGGTGTCTCTTCCGAATAATACAAATGACTATTTTTCCTAGAAGAGCCACCCAGATGTACCAGCCACCATACCGGAAAGACTACACCAATAGTTTATGGGCATAAAGAGTAATGACATATAAAAAGCTATTTTTGGTATAAGATTCACAGATATCATTAATCAGTGCATTTAATGAATGCTGTAACAATAAACATCTCTATCTTAACAGCACAACTCTAAAAGAACTGCAGCTTCTAATGTCTTTGAAAACCAGTCATAATCAAGACCATGAAAAATTTAATTGCTCTTTAATTACCAGTTAGCTGAATAGCATGAGATATGTATGCCTTCGGTTTTTTAATAGCTTCTGCCTTTTCCAGCAAATTGTGGAAAGAAATAATGGATGCCTTGAGTATGCTTTACCTTCTGGTTGTACTAAAATTAAAAAGGGAGGAGGGATAGAATAGAAAACAAGAAAATCCAAATTCTTATGAACTGGTTGCAATCTAGGAGGGCCATTAGCAATGGCATCTATGAATCCTCAAATTCTGATGCAATGCTCATGTCAGCAGCAAACTCACATTGAAAGACACCCTTTTGGTAAGGTTTAACTACAAGCATTTGCTGCAGGATTGGTGGCTTTGCTCTTTAACTTACTCAGGCTTGTTCTTTTGTTTTCTTATCCAGGAGATACTCATTGCAGTGTGTGTTGCATGCTAGTTTCCAGGTTGCTCTTCTTTGGAATGCTAAATGAAATGCATGATAGTGCATACGCACATTTGTTTTGTTTTTAAATATACAGCACACTGGAACAGCTTTTGTAAACAAAGCTACCATTAGATATTAGGTTGGCATAACTGTGCAGATATATTCTCTATATATCAAATGTATGGATGTTGTAAAATCCGTTACGTCTACATTTCTTGGATTGTCAGGCGCCTTTCATTCCATCATCTACTCATTGATAAAAATGGATTTTGCGCAAATGTGTGTGCATGCATTTGCGCAAATACACACTCCCGAAAATACACAAATCCCCCCCAAATACGCAAATCCCTGCTGGCTCAGCTTGTCTGGGTGTGGAAAGCTAAGCAGGGTCAGGCCTCGTTATTACTTGGATGGGAGACCCCTCCTCTAGTTTCCTGCATTGAGCAGGGGGTTGGACTCGATGGCCTTGTAGGCCCCTTCCAACTCTATGGTCTATGAAAGAAGCATCTATGCAGGGCCGGTGCTACCATTAGGCCAACTAGGCAGCTGCCTAGGGCGCATGGCTAAATGGGGCGCAGAAACCACACCAAATCAGAAGCCTCCCTGGTTTTTCCCCCTTTGCTTCGCTTCTTTCTCTCTCCGTGTGCCGGTCTCTTCTTCTGTTTTTGTTGTCGCCAGGCTTGCTTTCTCTTTCTGTCTTTCTTTCCCCCCCTCCCCCTCCTCCTTTTCTTTCCCTGCTACGGCTACTTCAGCTCTCTCCTTTTTTTCGCCGTCCTCCTGCTGTTGCTGCTGCCACTGCCGCTTGCCCGAGCCTTATGCTGCTCCTGTTTCTTTCACAAGTGGGTCTCTTTAGCAAAGCTGCTTTCTCGTACAGCACATGGGGCGATAAGGGGAGGAGAAGAGGGGGGTTAGGGAGGGAGGTGGTGGCGGTAGTGGCACTGGAGGAGGTGGGTGGGTGGGGGGAGGCAGAAAGAGGGGGGTAACCAGAGTGAACTCTCCCCAAGCTGAGGAGCCCCCACCCCTAGCCAGGGAGAATGATAAAAGGAGTGGGGGTGGGGGAGGAGGAGGAAGGGGGGGCTGGGGGAGCAAAAAAATTAATAATAAATTTTTATTTAATAATAAATATCAGAAGCAAAAAATAAACCAGAATTTTGCATGCACGCAAAAGTAGAAATTGGAGAGGGTGGGGGGAAGAGGAACTTGCAGGAGAGGAGATGGGGGGGGAGGAGGAGAGATAAATTTTGCACATACACACGAAAAAGAAGGTAAAGGGGGAGGGGAACAAAAAGAAGAGAGAGAGAGAGAGAGAGAGAGAGAGAGAGAGAGAATGAAAGAGAGAGAAGGGGTAAGAAAAGGAGAGGGGGGGGGAGAAAGAGAGGGAAGACAGACCAGAGAATCCCAGTGATCAAATATGCTAAAGAGGAGGATAATAATTTATTATGATAATAAATTTTTTAGGTTTTGCCAATTGACTTTTATTTCATAATGGGCATAGGGCTGGAGGGAGGGAGGGAGGGCTCAAGTGGGAAGGGGGGATGCTAAATATCTGATCTTGCCTAGGGCACCAAACTGCCTTGCACCGGCCCTGCATCTATGAAAGGATTCTGAGAAATTTGAACTCATTTGAGTCCATTGCAGATTTCTCCAACATCTCTAAGAGGTCAAATAAAGGATCATGACCAGAGTACATTCACAACCTGACATTTTGGTGTTGTATTGGGTGAGTTTACATGTCATGCTAAGCCACCCTGATAATAAGCCATGGTGGGTGGATGGCTAGTCCATTACTCATTATTTATTTATTTATTTATTTATTTATTATATTTTTTAATCGCCCATCTGGCCAGTCATCCAGCCACTCTGTGCGATGTACAGTCCAATAAAATACAAGAACAAAACAGAGTGTAAAACACAATTAAAAACAGTACAAAATTTAAAAATCCTAACCAACCCCATATTCCTGCCTGAAAAACCACGTTTTTAATGCACGGTGGAAGCTAATCAAGGAAGGGGCATGGTGGAGGTCACTGGGGAGAGAGTTCCATAAATCGGGGGCTGCCACAGAAAAGGCCCTCTTCTATCACATGTATGGCAGCTTGCCATGGCTTGTTTCTCCTTCAGTCCTCCTCAGTTCTTCTGGCCACTAGTAGCATGTATCCCAGGGGCCTTTGTGGCAGAATTCCTCATTCCCTACATCAGCGCTCTTTCTGCAATTGGTTCGCTGGGGTTACTGGCTCATGAGAGAAACTTCTCAACCTCCCACCCCCATATCAGATTGCCAAAAGGATTTAAGTTTCTGAGCCCTTATGAATGCAGGAACGCATTCACAAACTTTAAAAATATATATTTTAGGGGTCTTTCGCAAGTCACAGGACTGAAAGACTGCCTGTCCACTATTGAACCCACAGCCTCTTGTCAATCTTTCACTTCAGCACTTCCCTTGTTAGTGAACATCTTTTTTTTTAAAAGGCTGTTTCATGTTCTACTGAAGTAATCACACCCGCCCCTAAAGCTCCTTCTCTCCTGCAGCAGCCATTTTCAGCTCCTCACTCCGCTTCATGCTTGTCACTTCCCTCCCCTGGTCTTCATTGCTAGCTGCCAGATGTACATGAGAGTTACAGAGCAGTGAGTGGGATCACTAAACATAGGCGAAATTCAAGGCAAATCCACTAAAGTGTAATAGTTACTGTACTAAGTGGAATAGCTACTATGCGTTAGTGGATTCTCCCCGAAAGTTAAAATAAATAAATAATCCAGTTAAATTTGCACAAAGCTCCCCAAAGGTGAAAAACCCCCAATAATGTTAAATATGTGCAAATCTCCCCGAAGGGAGGGGAAAAACCACTCAACTTGCACAAATCTCCCTGAAGGTAGTAGTGGGGAAATAACATTAAAATTTGTGCAAATCTTCCTGAAGGTAAAAAAAAAAAGTGTCAATGTCTAGGGGGACAACAAAGTGGAGTAAATTGACTAGTGTCATTTCAAGCTGTAATAGGGGAGTTTGTAAGCGAGATGACAAAGAATGACCCAGGATTTTTCGTCACTCTTGCCAGGCGACTCTCTCACCATTTTAAACAACCCACAACGAAGCAACTCTTCCATGTTTGGACTTCATAACAAGCCACCCTGAGAACAAACCATCCTAAACAACCCTACTACAAGCTATGAATTCTCAAAAAACAGCCCACGACAGAAAAGCTGCACCAGGTTCGACATGACACTAAGCCACCCTGCAACCACCCATGGTGACAACCCATGTTGGCTTGGCATGACATATGGTCAACATCAGTATCTGCCATTACAGATTAGTAATAATCCCACATATTAGTCAGTTCAACCTGATAAGTATATACGCATAAACACATCCCAGGTTGCTCAGAAATGGAGGTTTGTGGCTCATAATTTAGTTATCTATTCACTTCCCAACTCTTTTGTTTATTGCGCTTTAAAAAAGTCACATTAGTCACCATTGTCTCTCTCACCTGTTGGGTCAATTTAAGGGCAATAATGTGGTTTGTGAAGTTCCTTCAAAAACAAACATTTTTTACAGCATAATCCTATACATATCTACTCAAGTTAATCCCACTGAATTTCACATGCATCACAGAAGTTGGGGAAAGGATGAGCACAACTGAAATGTAGTTCTGCTTTGCAGCTACAGTAAACATGACTCACTCTCAGTTCTGCTTTATCCATTTCAGTGTAATGTGTGAACTGGTACTTGCTCAATACTGAGTATATGACATTGGAAATGCCTTGATGAAAGTCAGGAAAAATAGGAGCTAAAATTAAGAACCACTTGCTTGTGCAGTGATTTCTGTTTAGCAGTTCCTGGGTCTTTTTAACGGAACCTTTCATATACATAGATTTGTGCCAGACTTAAGTATAAGGCTTGGTTACTCGCAGTAAGAGCTTTAAGCTACAATACGCTTGTATTTTTTTTCCTATTTTTGCCCCCACCCCTTTTGCCTTCAGCACTTCCCATCATTAGAGTGTGGCCTCCAAGAGCCAAATTGCGGAGCCTGAAATTTGCGCACATCTCAAAGTTTTGCAAATTTGAACTTTTTACAGGACCTACTTGAGTCTAACTGGCTGCCCTGCCACCAGAACTTACCTCGTCGCTAAAAAACAAAAAACAAAGCAAAACAAACCACCAGGAGTATAATCAAAAACAAGTGAATACAATAAACAGTATTTCTCGGAAATAATACATTACTGAAATAAATCAGATATTGTCCGCATAATTGTGGTGGTGGGTGGGGTGGGGAGACTAAAAAACCATGACCATAAAAACCATAAAAAACCATTTGCAGAAATCATGGGAGCTGAAAAATAGTAAGTGAAAATAATAATTAAAACATCAGACTATTTGATGTGCTCAAATCATGTGACCCTAGCAGAAAAGCATAGTGCTGACGCTGAACTAGATGAAATTGACAATGACAAGTTCTTTGTGAAATAGGGAATGGGGAGCTAATGAAGAAGTAGTGAGAGGATGAAACTGACAAGGATATTTATCAAGGGAAGATGCTGTGCCCGGGGTTACATAACGGACTTGTGAATGCGATAAAACATTAAAAACTGAGTGAACCCATTTATGCACATTTAAAGATTCAGACCTCATTTGTGCAAAAGACCCAACCGCAAATGATGCTACAAATACACAGTTGGTTCTTAATGTGTGCAACTATTTTACGCACATTTCCAGAACCCGAAAAAAATATAGAGAGAGCACGGTTCATTTCCAATTGCTGGATCAGAAATGCTACAGACATCTGTTGGGCTCAAACGAAACGGATTTCCCAGTGTCGCATATCCCTACCCACTATCTAGAATTCAGAGTGAGAGAAGGCTGATTTAATCTTTCAAGCTACACACACGCACACACACACACATCCCTCAAGCTTAAGTGTCATGTGCCCATGGACAGGGTTGTTTTTGGTGGGGGGGGGGGGTTGGAAAGTCTTCTAAATGCTTAATTCCTTAATGATAACGTGCACATCATGTGCAGCTGGACTAACTTCCTTGAGGTATCAAGGCATTTTCCTGCTTTCCGGTTGTGGCACAGTTGTAGTGTGGATTGTGTTGCTCTGTGGTTGCTGAATATCATGTGTAGCAGGGGACTTAAGTACATCCATGCAATCACTGGATGGGGTGGGGAAGGCGGTGTGTGTGTGAGTATGCATGTGTGTATAAGAGAAAAGGAGGGAGGGAGGGATAGGAAGTGATGTTGGACATATCCTGTTTTATTTTGAATAGATACAAAAGCAAAGTTTTTCTGCTACCCAAAAATATGTGTTTCTGCTACCCAAAAATATGTGTTTATAGAGGTGGGGTTTATAGAGGTGCCAACTATGGGTGGGGCAGATATTGGGCCTTGAAAATCCTGTTGGCATCCCATAGCTCAGAGTAAGCCCTGACAGCAAAAGCCAGAATAATTTATTGTCTCTGAAAGCTGGCCTATATTTACATAAATAAGTATAGGCAAATTTCATGCAAATCTTGGCCTTTGGGGCTGTGTCCAGAGTCTTTCAAGTACTCCTGTCCCACAGAATATTGGAGGGCTATCTGGAAAGTAGTTATCTAAACAAATCTATTTGGTCTTGATCATGAGGCTAAAGATAATTTGGGCAATGGCACCACATACAAAAGCATTTATTTGCAGTTTGGGGTCAAATTCATACATTGGTAAATAAAAGCAAGGAACAAAATCTGTAACCAGGTGAATGTGAGGGAATGCCTGATGACTGAATAACGTAGTAAGCTCAACAACGGAGTAAGTAAAACATTGCCCCCAGTACAATACAAAATCTTTTAGGTTAAATGCTGCAACAGAACCACTGGTATACTGAAAGAACAGGCAGTTGTTGAAAAAGCATGAGCTACCCAAAAATATGTGTTTATAGAGGGAAAGCAGTCCAAGGAGGAGGAGGAGGAAGAGGAGGCCAATTCAGCGAGGGTCTCAAAGGAAGTGAATAATGCATATAATTTGAAAAGAAGAAAAAAACAGCTGGGGTTTCACTCTGACCCTTTTTAGATCAGTTTAAAAACAAATATATATCCTTTGTGCATATGATGAAAGCCAGATTTTCTGGAGCTTTCCTTTGAAGAGACAATACACTCCTGTCTCATTTATACCAGTTGTTTATTTAGATCATCAGAAATTCTGATAATAGGAGTTCTGCATATGAAGGGTTACTTTGGTGTGGAGCTACACCACACATACACAGAGAGACAATTTAGATAATGTAAGTTTGACTGTACATAGAGTGAGCTGTCTTCCACACATACTCTGGTAAGCTTTCAGTTCTTGTGCACCATGATTAAGAACAGCTAGGCTACTGACAGAACAAGTTCAAAGCTGGCAGCGTGCAAACATAAAGCGGCCTGTGAACGAAGGAATACCACCAGGTCCCTTTGCAGCAGTCATTCTGCTTGCTGGTGTATAAAGTAATTACAGGCTCATAGGCTGTGTGTGTAATCTGTATGGCTTAACCATACCTGTTACAAATTCACATGTGTGACCCTATTTTCATCTGTGAAATGTTGGAGGGTATGATATTTAATAATATTAACTGTGGCTACACATGTGAAAAAGTAGGATATATTATGGGAATATATAGAGAAGGCTGGTGGTCTTCTCAATGAGTTAGAGAAGGCAGTGCATTGAATGTGGGAAATTATAAAGCCCCAGGGTACAAAGATCTGCAATGATATTACTTGCCTTCAGTTTCATGAGGAATGGCTTTGTATTACCAAGCATTATGGCCATTAAGAAAAGAGCACCGCTGAAGCGAACTGCACTGTAGGCCCCATGGCCTTATATTTTTTAAGGTGCTACTGTTTATAAAACTCCCATATGGTACATATCTGTAGCCAACGTTTGCATATGCTGGAGTAGTTATGGATGATACTTCTGGGAGCCCTGTGGCTTACAAAAAGCAAAATTAAATGTAAAGAAGAGAAACTGGTCTCTTGAGAGCATGTTGCAAGCTGCCTAGATTCAGGCAGGGGAAAAACATGGCCATTACTGTGGAACATGGTTATTTAAGAACACTTTTAAACAATGTTAGGAAAGTATCAGCTCAAAGAAGCAAGGAGAAAGGGGGGGGGGGATCACCAAAATTTCACTGACAGAAATGCAGAGATGTCTTATAAGTAAGTCTTTGTAACTATTTGTAGTCACACGAGAGCTCTGGAATGATACCCAGTGGCTGCAAATATGGGAAATCTCTTCATAGAAAGAGATCATCTACCCAACCTGTTCACAGATTATTGTCTAAAAGGATTTCTGGAATTATACAGAGCAGTTGATCACATGTGAGTTGAAAAATGTAAATCAGTTGTAACATACCTGAATAATAACTGGTGCTTTAGCCCAATTTGTTGGTTTGTTTATGAATTAGGGACAACAAAGAAGGCAAGCTGCATACAAGTAGAGACATATCAGGCTTCTAAGGATTGCCATTTGTCAAAAGCTCTTAAATTCTGAAAGCCTCCTAGAGTGCAAGAATGCCTTTGAAGAAGAGCAGAATAATGGGTTTGGACTGTTATAGAAGATGCTTAATTATTCATACATTCTCATTTCATGCAGTCAATGTTGCATCTTTTTTCTGTACTTAAGCCAGCCTCTGCAGATAAGGAAAGATTTTTTAAAAAAAATGTATTTTGTTTCTTATCCCTAGACCATTTTCTTGACAGAAGTATGTTTCACTATCATGATTAGAGTAAAAAATGTATAACAACAGGTAACTTGGGAGTAAAGGCCCCATTGTCAACATCGGCTCAACAACTGAAGCATCAAAATCATATTAGAGATCAGTGATAGGCTACACTGTTGAGCATGTTTTGGGGTTGATATGACAAATCTGTCTCCTAACATGTACTCTTCTCCCTTCACAAGACTGGAATAAGGAAGGCTGATGTAGTGTATATTAGCCCTTATAAATTGCACGATTAGTCCTTACAAATAACATACACTGGCAGAAAGCATTTCTTCTATTTAATATACTCTAGTACAGGGGTAGGCAACTTGGTATCCTCCAGATGTTTTGGACTACAACTACCAGAATCCCTGACCAATATTGGCAATATTGGCTGGGAGTTGTAGTCCAAAACATCTGGAGGATACCAAGTTGCCTACCCCTGCTCTAGTGAACATGCCTAGGTAAATCAGGATGTGTTAGTGTGTGTGTGTGTTCGTGTTTCCATGTTACATCTGTATGAGTCATACAGATGTAACATGGAAACACGAACGAACACACACACACATCCTGATTTACTTACAGACACAAGCACACATATAAAAATCCATAAGGAAGCTCCTAGCTTTTACCCAGTCTTTTGTGGGTAGCCCAATACCACCATATATTTCCTATGGAATCATACACCACCTACTCCAGTTCTTCCTCTTAAACATTTAGTTAGCGGATGCCAAATAAAAAAACATTTAGCTCACCCCAATTACAACAGAGAGCAAAGGGAAGAAAAAGAGATGCATGAGAGGTGCAAGGAATAGGCCAAGTAAAAAAGAATTCTTGCTGAGAGATTGTCAAATGAGAAGCAGTGACTGGTTTTAGGGGACTTGGGTGGCAAGCACAGCAAATGATGTTTTAATTACATACAAATCTATGCGACTGAGGTTTCAAAAACTTCATTCAATTATTTTGATCTCAACTTTAAATCTCTATTCAGGGTGCTTCCAGACAGGCAGCTCCTTGTGCTATCCTGTCGTTTCCCTTCTGCTATTAGCTACAAGCAGAACTAGTGGGCATGACATAGCTGTATGAACAGCTAATCTGAGCAGTCATTTTTAAACCATCACCCAACCCCCACATCAATTTTTTAAAAATCAGTGGTTTAAGCAGTACACATGTCAAAATCTGACTTCATCAAATAGATGAAAGAGTAGCATTAGGGTCATGTACCTGTGGAGATAGCACCACAGTTCCATCTACTATATAAATGTGAAAGTCCGTGTGTGTGTGTGTGTGTGTGTGTGTGTGTGTATGTGTGTGCGCGTGCGTCGCATAGACTCCTACACGGTTGGATGGATCCGCCCCAAACTTGGCACACACACTCTTCATCACCTAAGGACAAATACTGGTGGGGTTAAATCTCCGAAAAAAACATCACTGCACCCGTATGGCCCAATCTAAATGATAGCCAATGGCATCACTTAGAACTGCAGTAGGGGCCAGTCAGAAGCCGTTATGCAAATCACTCCAACGACATTTAGAATGTTCGTATGAACTGCCACAGGGGCCTATCAGGAGCGGATTCTCCTACATCATACAGAATGTTCATATGAACTGCAGCAGGGGCCTACACAGGGGGAGCATGGATTTCATTGCGTAGTCCCAGGGGAGTGAGCTGGGATTTCATTGTTGTGTAGCCCCCTGGGGGGGGAAGCTGGGATTTCATTGTTGTGTAGTCCCAGGGGGGGAACAGGGATTTCATTGTTGTGTAGTCCTGGGGGGCGGGGAGAGCAGGGATTTCACGGTGTAGTCCCGAGGGGGAGCAGGGATTTCATTGTGTGGTCCCAGGGAAGCTGGGATTGTTGTGTAGTCCCAGGGGGGGAGCAGGGATTTCACTGTTGTGTAGTCCCAGGGGGGGGGGGAGCTGGGATTTCATTGTGTAGTCCCGGAAGAGCAGGTAGTCCCGGGGGAGCTGGGATTTCATTGTGCAGTCCTGGGGGAGCTGGTAGTCTCGGGGAAGCTGGGATTTCATTGTGTAGTCCTGGGGGACCTTTCCTATGGAGCCACTCAAAAAAGCGGTCAGCTACCTTAAGGAATTTCAAACAAATATTGCCTATAAGAAAATGACGACCCGGGCAAGGCCAGGTAAAAAAGCTAGTTATTCTATTAAAAAAAAAACAACAACCCACCAACAGATTTTTTGAGATCTGAGAAAAGGTGGAAGAACCTGTGAGAAAAGACACAGCAATTTGATGATGAAGCTGGTGGATGCCCAATAAAAAGTAAGTGAACATTGTACGCCAATTCCATATTAAATGCCTAGTGTAGAAGCATCCCAGGTTTGAAATAGTGTTTCATAAAGACTCTGCTCTTCATACACAGTTTCTGTCTCCAGGCAAGAGAGAGAAATAATCTTTTACAAGAAAGAAATGTTATTAAAATCTTGCTTAAGCACATTATTTAATACTTTTCCAACACCGTAGCTACTCTGGCTTTGTTGGGGATCTGTAATAGTCAGTCCCATGTTCATGTAGGTTCAAACAAAGATTCAGCTAATGAAAGAGATGCACGCTAAGCACTTTCATGAATCAGTCTGCCTTACAGCTTCCATCTGCTCTTAAATGTTTCCCAGCAAACATACACTGTGTCACCCCTTTGCATATTTCCATTGCCCTATCCTAAACACACTTAGCCTGCTGACAGATTAATGCTTAGTTCACTTGAGGTATACATTCTTTGGTTCTTACACATGTTCTTATAAGGAAATGGAACTCAGTAAGCACTTAATCACAAGTTTGGGTAATGTTATTGTACTGAAAACAATGCCTTAACTTTGCTTCACTATCAGACTAAGGTATCTCTGTATAAGACGTAGCTGTCACCAATGCCGCCATGATCCCAGGAAACTGAGTAGCTTTTGTAATTCTTAATTAAACAAGGTCTACTGAAAATTTGCCAATGAATGGCTAATGGTCCAAAAATGGAAAGATAGAGAAAACCTGGAAGTCGCCAAACACATTGTTTGTGGCCTAATTTATTTTTATCTGAATGATTTGTTTTAAAAGGATGACAGTGCAATGGAAACAAACACTCAAACACAGTGTGGTGGATATTAACATGATAAGATTTAGGGCCTCAGTTCACAGTGCAGCCACAGTAATAAGGTGGCCTGCTACATTTTGCACTAGCTGCTGCTTCTGAACAGTCTTCAAGAGTAGACCCAAGTAGAGTATATTACCTGCTTCATGTCATGACACTATCAACAATAGTAGGCTCCTGTTCTCCAAAAAGAGTACTGTTGGTATATTAGATGTACCAGATAGGAGGCAATTAACTACCCTAGGTAAAGCTGGATCCAGGAGTCGTCTCACACCTACATGTATAGGGGAGAGGGGATAGCTCAGTGGCAGAGCCAGGGCCGGATTAAGATAGGGGCTATTGGAGCTGCAGCTCCAGGCCCCTACCCCAAAATAGGCCCACAATCAGGACCAGTGCAGGGCAGTTTGGCGCCCCAGGCGAAATAATATTTAGCGCCCCCCCCTCTCCAAAGCAGCCCTGCTCTGCAAAAAAAAAACAAAAAACCCTGCGCCGCCACCACCAACCTACCTTCCCCCTGCCCTGGCGGCTGCTGCTGCTGCTGCCGCCGCCGCCGCCGCCGCCGAGGAGGAGGAGGAAGTGACGCGACGGGACCCCTGCGCTGTTTTTTGCCGGGGAAACCATGGCAACAGGGCTGTTTAAGCCCTGTTGCCCTGGTTCCTCCCGCCAAAACAACGCGGGCGGGGCTCCGGAAGCCACACGACGCGGAGAAGGTAGGTGGCGGGGGGGTCGGGGGGGGTGATGGCGGTGGCGGCAGGAGGCGCAGCGGCAGTGAGCGGGAGGGCGGGGGGAGGCGCAGCGGCGAGCAGGACGGGAGGGTGAGGCGGCGGCGGGCGCGCGGGCGGGAGGGAGGGTGGGGAGGCGGAGGCCTGGCGGGGGCGGCGCAGCGGAGGCAGAGGCCTGGCGGGGGCGGCGCAGCGGCAGCGAAGAGGAGCGCAGCGTTTCTGCGCCCTCTTCAGCCGCGCGCCCTCCTCAGCACCAGGCCCATAATGCTCTTAATCCGGCCCTGGGCAGAGCACATGCTTTGCATGCAGAAGGTCCCAGGTTCAATCTCCAACATCTCCAGGTAAGACTTAGAAAGAATCTTGAAGAGCCAGTGTTGACAATACTGGGCTAGATGGACCAATGGTCTGACTCAGTGTAAGGCAGCTTCCTATGTTCCTACATATGTCACACACTATTTAACAACTTTTTATCCCAGATTGAGTAGTCACATCTCATCACTAAAGAAAAATAAACGAATCAGTATGATAACCCTTGATTTCCGCTCTATGAGTTATACCCTTTTCTATAATGTGCAACTGAACTCTTAGAAACATACTCCACTTTAATCTGATATGAAAATCACATTGTGGTAAATATTGTTTTCAACAAATATTTAAAACAGCTGAAGTTTCAGTGTTTGGGGTAGGAAGGTAGGAAGGGGGGAAATGCCTCTCTGCTTGTACGACCAATCCATAGCATTCAAAACTACTATTCCCTTTTTTATAACTGTCCAAACCTGGTGTGCTACCTAGAAGGCAGACATGCCAGAAAGACAATATGCAGACCAGTTGTGTCCAGAGTTCAGACAGAAAAGCAAGAGATAAGAAGAAGGTATGTAGGCAGGACATTATCTTCTGAAGAGATATCATATGCTTTCCATCCTAAAATGCTAAATGGGTAATATTGGCTTAGGGTTTAAAAGCCATTTGAAAAAAGTAGAGGCTTCGAGATAAATATAGCGGGCAGCCATAAAATGAGTTCCCTATGATAACTTATCTCCGTTTCTTGATACTAGCCAGCAACCTGTATGCTATGATCATCAGCCATGCTCCATAACCCTGTGACCTTTCATGAAATCTCTGGGGAAATGACATGAGACTTGAGAGGGCACAGGGTTTATGCAATGAAACCCTTGGGCAGCACAAGGCACAATAATTTTCCTACAGCCAGGGAGCTAAACAGTCTTTTTTTTAAAAAAAGTGATTTTTAATGTTTTCTAAAAAAAAATATGTGCGTCAGTTTGACTAAAAAAGTGTATCATATAGTATTGGAAGAATTAAGATTAAGCTTTAATTTAAAATATTGTAATGGGTTACTTTTTGTTGAGGTAATTTTTGTTATTACTTTAAATTGTATCTAAAGAATGGATTATAAATGGAAACTAATCAAGTTATAATAAAGAATCATAATACTGATTTTCCCCCCAAATATAGTAATAATTTTTTTCTCTTAAATTTGAGATTTCTTCCCATTTCAAGTTTACATTGTATTTTTGCTAGTGTGGTGGAATATGTTAATAACTCTACAAGCATGCCCTTTTTCTTTATTTGCTAGAAATGAATAGATTGAACAGACACAACTGCTTTGATGTGTGTAGAAAATTCCACTTCAAAGCTCGTTCCATCTTGTGTCCGTATCAGATTGCGCTATTTGTTTTTTTCTTTTCACATGAAAATCCGTGCATATTTTTGTACATACTTTCCCAAACGTATGCATCAATTGTGCACATCTTTGCACTTAATGCATTCTTCTCCCATTGATTAAAGTGTGTTTGTGCACATTTTTCAAAAGTATCAATGTGCATGCTGCTGAACACTTTTTCTATCCATTTGCAATAGACTTCTGAAATATATAGCCAAGGTAGCTTTAATATACACTAACTCCTTGTAGTTTATCACTTTTAGGAACATACCTGGGTGACTACAGAAAAGCAATCATGACATGCCTGGTGGCAATAATGAGTTTTCTTTGAATCTGGATTTCCCCCCACCCCCAATCTTTGAGAGCCAGTTGACAGTTTGGGAAAGTCTTTAGCAAATGTTTTCAGTTATGACTGCTTAGGCAGGAGTGGTGAACCTGTGTCCCTCCAGATGTTGGACTACAGCTCCCATAATCTCTGATCATTGGTCTTGCTGACCAGGGTGATGGTAGTTAGACCCCAACATCTGGAGGGACACAGGTTCTTTACCCCTAGTATCCTCTGGGCCGGTTCACATGACACAGGAACCGCGGGGGAGCATAGGTCCCCCATGGTTCCCGTGTCGTGCAAACACCAGCCGGGGGCGCCCCCACAGGACGGCTGCGTGCGGGAAGCACGCAAAGTGACCATGGGCGGTAGAGGGGTAAGCCCCTACCGCATGTTGCCACCCTGGAGTGCGAAACAGCGGGCGGCCGTCCCATGGGGGCCTCCCGTGGCCACACAGAGGCGGCAGCCCAGAGCAGCCGGAGCTGCAACCGCTCCAGCCTGTAGGGCCAAACGGCCCTTCTGGGCATCCCGAGCCACTGCCCCCTAGCGCCAGGAGGCCCCGTGGTGCCTCCCCCGCTCTCCGCTCTCTCTGTATTGCTGTTTAAATGTTTTATAATAATTTGTGTGTGAAGCACCCAGCAAAGAGAAAATGATGACATCAACCCACATAGAGAGCCACTCAAACATGTGGATCATGGTGTGGAGCATCCATCACATGAATATAATCCCATGTAACCTCTAGGTGATGGCCATCTATGTGAACTTATTCATTTAATTAATTTACTAAATTTATATCCCATCTTTCCATGAAAAAACAGTGCTCAAGAAAGACCAGGTTTTGTTTAAAGGAATCTGTATATAAGGTCAAACTGTTCTCCATAGAGGTAATAAGAATGTCAGATTGTATCAGATATGATGGGATATTTTGGTATCAAAAATATTTATCATTCTTATTAAGAGTGCCATTTCCCCCCTCCATGTCAGCAACCAGACATATCTGGGTCTCCAAATATCCTGGTGTCTAACCTTGGCAGCTTAAGCCATCTTGGTAATTTTCTTTCTCACAACAAATGCCAATCCTCCACCACTTTTTCCTCCTCCTCAGAATCATAGAATCATAGAAAAGTAGAGTTGGAAGGGGCCTACAAGGCCATCGAGTCCAACCCCCTGCTCAATGCAGGAATCTAGGTCAAAGCATCTCTGACAGATGTCTGTCCAGCTGCACCTTGAATGCCTCCAGAGTGGGAGAGCCCACAACCTCCCTAGGTAGTTGATTCCATTGTCTTATTGCTCTGACAGTCAGGAAATTTTTCCTGATGTTTAGGTGGAATCTAGGTTCCTGTAACTTGAGCCCATTATTCCGTGTCCTGCAAACTGGGATGATCGAGAAGAGATCCTTGCCCTCCTCTGTGTGACATCCCTTCAAATACTGGAAGAGTGCGATCATATCTCCCCTCAGTCTCCTCTTCTGAAGGCTAAACATGCCCAGTTCTTTCAGTCTCTCCTCATAGGGCCTTGTTTCCAGTCCCTTTATCATCCTTGTTGCCCTCCTCTGAACCCTCTCCAGTTTGTCTATGTCCTTCTTAAAGTGAGGTGCCCAGAACTGGACGCAGTACTCAAGATGAGGCCTAACCAGTGCCGAGTAAAGGGGAATTATCACTTCCCGCGATTTGGAAGCTATACTTCTATTAATACAGCCCAAAATTGCATTTGCCTTCTTTGCAGCCACATCGCATTGCTGGCTCATATTCAGTTTGTGATCTACCACAAACTCTAGATTGACATTTCAGGTCAGGAGTTATTTCTAAGTCTCATATGATGTTCAGGTTATGGTTTTGAGTAGTATCCAACAGTGTCCTAGCACTAGCGCTAATGATGTTGCACCGGCATAAACCAACACTTACCCAACGCAAATAGCGTTTGCTAGTGCAACGGGAAAAAGCAGTGATTTGACTCCAAAATTGGTGGTGTAGCAGCAAAAATCGCCCTCTCATTGCTACTACACCACCATGTTTTGTTGGCAAATTACTGCGTTTCCCTGTTGTGCTGGCAAGCACTAGTTGCATTGTGAAAGCGTTAGTTTATGCCAGCACAACATCCTTAGCACTAGTGCTAGGACACTGTTGGATAATAGACTATTCACAAATGGGAAATGGCACAAAGAGGGTCATGGCATCAAAATGTGGATAACAAGCCAATTTTCATTCACAAATGAACATAGGAAGCTGCCATCTAGCCCAATATTATCTATTCTGGCTGGCAGCAGCCTCAAACAGAGGTTTTTTCCCATCACTGCAATCCAAGTTCCTTTTAACTGGAGATGCCAGGTACTGAAACTGGGATTTTAAGCATGTGCTCCACCACTGAGTTATGGCATTGATACTATCTGTTCCCATTTAGTAATTCCAACCTCAAAGAGACCAGTGCCTTTAGAGATAGTAACACACACATTCTTCATTTACCTGAGTTCAGAATCTGTTCTAGTAGAATCAAAGAGCGTTCTCTCATAAGTAACATTTTTGACACATATTTTTCATTGCAATAAATTGTGAGATCCTAGAGCTTTCTTCCTCCCTCTCTTGTCATTGATAGCCTGGCTCTCAGTCTGGCATTTAATGATATTTGGATGTTCCCTGCAGACTATAAATAAGACAGCCATTCTGCAAACCTCAAATAAGAAATATTTACCTGCTTCTTCCCTTTCTTTCATTATTTGAAATTACTTCCTTTGTCCATTCTTCGTCATTTCAAAAAAATGCAGAATGAAGATTGATGTTTGATTTGGAAGTTTTCCATGAGGACAAAATCACTGTGTTTAGAAAACTCTCTTCAAAAACAATCCACAATTCCCAATCACAATAACTGGCTTCCTAAATACTTGAAGAAGCATTTCTCCCTATACCAACTTGCCGGTGTTTTAAGATCTTCAGAGAAGGCTCTGGCAGGTGCCTTTGCCAGGGGGAGCCCAGCGGGTAGGAACTAGGCAAGGGCCTTCTACATCGTGGCACCCCTTTTCTGGAATGCCCTCCCTATTGAAGTTTGACTGGTAATGGTTTATTTATTTTGCTCTGCTTTTTTATGCTTTTAATTGGTTTATATTTTGATGTTGTTTTATGGTTTTATTGAATTATACAGAGGCATAGTTTGGTTTTTATGCCTCTTGTGTACTGCCCTGATATCTTAGGATGACGGGAAGATTAAAAATACTTTAAATAAATAAATAATAATAGTTGGTAAAAACAACCAAACAACCAAACAAAAGCTGCATGTTGTAGTAAGATCTACTTTTGCATAATTGTAGACATCCACTTTACAGCCAATTTCAGAAATGGTACCACCTTGGAAAATGCATAGGTTCAAATTGTGAGAGCTGGACTGACCCGGGTTCAAAAGCTCCCCTAGCCAATGACCCTCAGTCCCAGTCACGCAAGCGGAAGGAGGAGATAACAGCAGTTAATAAAGATTAAAGAGTTTATTTGTAAGACCCAATTACATGGGATTAAGGCAATCAATGCATTTCTACTCACTACATCATTGCAGACTCAAATCCTATACCCCAGTGGTAAGGCTAGATGAAGTGAAGTCCAAGCTCAAGACACATGTCGTGTCGAGACGAGCAAGCAGCAGAGAAGAGAGATGAAGAGGAATGACGGAAGCAAGCTATCAGCAAGTGTGCTAGTTTATATACCCCAGACCCTGCACCCATAAATAGGATATTACTCACCCCAGTGTATAACCTATTCATCAACATGTTGATCCCAAATCTGTTCAAGGCTGCTGAGTCATGTCACCTCGAGACTATGTCTCATGACCAAAGACCTTCTGTACTTGAACTCAAGTAACACCCACCAGGTCAGGTGATAATCCCGATGTCAGGTGGTAATCTCGTTCTGCCTATGCAAAACCCAACATCCCCCTGCTTTTGCATTTGCGCAGAACGTGGTTATTTACCTCATACAACAGCAACAGCTTTGTTGAAATCTGATGCTGTTCCTTCATCTATGGACTTTGATAAAAAACTTTTGCAGGAATGACTTTACCTGCCAGAAATTTGAACCACCATCAAATTACTTCTGATGTATCCCTCCTTATGACACAGTTTTATTTGCAAACCCAAAAACATTGTGTATTGCTATCTGCCTGCAGCATAGCAATCCTGCCTTGGTTTCCTGAAAAAACTGTAATAGGTTTTTCACATCAATCCCAGCATCATTTAAACATTTTTAACAATTTAAACTATTTAAACAAATGCATTCACTATTCAAGCTTTACAATAGCATAATAGCACAATACATAATACAATGCATTCAGTTCAATTTCAGTTGAACTCTAACTTTTAGATGATTGTTTCTAACAAAATCAATCAAACAAAGTATGGTTATAAAAATAGCAAACTTCAGGTGTGTTCTTGTTGTTCTTACTATCACAACCACAACTGGCATTTCTGTGAATCTGTAAGCCACCTGTGCTCTGACTTGTAAATCTTAGTCTGAAGTGTGATGTTCCCTTCCAGATAACACTCAACTCCTTTTCAGAGCTCTCCAAGCATGTCCTGTTGGTCTAACAGTCTGCCTATCACACTGACAGCAATACCTGGCCTTGTTGCTTATACAGTAAAGCTCAACAGCCCAATGCTTCTGTGTAGCATTCAAACTGCTTTTCCATCAGCATGTGCTTGAAAATCCTCAATTATTTGGAGTCTCGCACTGAGTTAACTATCTCCAAAATTCTCAATCACATCCATGATTTTTCTCTGGTTTGTTGCAGTAAGATACTGCCCTCTTGGTTCTCCCTCAACCTCTATTTACAAATAAACAGTTGATCCACCACCAAGCAGTTTCAATTCAATGAAATTCCAAACCCTGGATCAATTATATCATATTGCTTTTATCTGTCCAGAAAAAACAATAGATCATCCATTTAAACAAAGTACATACAGTCTATGTCCCTGTTCCTCCTGTTCAACAAACAAACATTGATCTGCCTCTCTGTGCAGATCTCAAATCAACAATGTTTGAGTTCAAAACAGAATTCCAGCCTCCAGCTGATTCTAGCTTTTCCTAAAGAAAATGTTCTCACAGACAGTTTTCCAAAGACTTCCTCTCATTTAAAATGCTTATGTTCCAATATTTCAATTGTGAAATATCCTTACATCTTCACATTCTTAAACATCAGTCTAACTGTTTCCAAAGCAAATTGTTGTTGCACTCACTCATGATTATCCAGCTCCTTTTAACTTGAGCAAAATCACAAGCAACCAATCTTGCTATTTGTCATGTACCCTTTTTCCAATCTGGTTAGTTTTTCTTAACAAAAAAATCTATCTGGTAACAATGAGTTCCATGGACTGCTGTTTGTTTCCCCAGCTTCCATGTTTTGTTCTTTATCCAAAGAATTCAATTCAGCTTGCATAGCCTGAAGCTATGGTTCAGCTTCCTTAACAGACAATTTTTCACCTCTTTGAAATTTTGAAGTTTCAAATGGCTTTTCCTGCAAATTCATCCTGATATCTCACAGGTTGTTTGACTCACCTGTTCCTTACCTCATCAGTTATCAGGTTCCTGTTCCAATAAATTTGCACCAATGATGAACAATCATTTGTTTAGTCTCCACTAAACCAAATGTGTATCAGAGTTTGTCAAATTTCACTGACTGTCTTTCAGCAAATGCTTTTCTATTCTGACTCTGACCTTGATGCATCCCCTGCATTAACAGAATTAATTTTGAAAAATGATCTCACATTTTCATTCAGCATTATACTAAACACTTTTAGATAATCTCACTATCCAAGTGTTGTTCATGTAAAACACAATATTCTCATTTCTAGAAAAATCTCATGTAAGCTCCCTTACAGATTTCTTCTAACTTTGAGGTGTATGTACCTACATATCAGATCCAAGATCCTGAAATGTTTCTCCAGAAGATTCTTCCTTCTACACTACTTTCTATAAGGTGTACAGTTCAATCAAACAGAACTAAAACTTCTATCATGTACATAATCAAAACATTTAAGAGCTTCTACCCAAACCTCATTATCCAAATTATTATCACCTCTTCTGAGTGTTTGTTTACTCTTCCACACAATCCATGTGTTCAATATCACATCCTGTTAGAAAGTCATCAAAACATGCACTGAATTGAACTTCCCCATATCTGAAAAGAAATAGGTAACATGGGTAATATGCTTGTTTCCCATCCAAGCACAAAACACCTTGACTTTGTTCAAAACTCCAGCTTTCTATCTAACATGTACACTACCTGTACTTCGTGTATTGATCAATTAACATCATGAAATAACGTGCCTTTCCTCTAAAAACCATCAGAGTACCCACAAGATTACCAAGAACAAATTAAATGAAATGAACTGTTGTTGTTTTTTTCAGCTTGCCTTCCAGTTTACCTGTTGAAGCTAGCATCCCTTGTTTATGTGCACAAAATTACCTTTCATGTGAAAATTACAGTTTTCCCAATGCTTTCCCCACAACACAGTTTGCATTTTCTTTCACAGGCCTGTGAATCTAAATGATCAAACATTCATGTGATATGCATGCATGTACATGTCATACATATAAGCATTTAACCTTTTTATAGTTGCAACAGTACAACTTTTCATTTCTTTATTTACATCATTACAGTATAAAAGAAATAATCCATCTCTTAGCTTTGTCATATAAACATACCTACTAATTCAGTATTTTACATTTTGCTACAGAAAAATCCACAATATACTCAAGTCATATATACATTCAGTACATTTCCTGACATTTCAGAGCATATATTACACTTTCTTGAGTCCAAGTTATCCAACTTTCAAGAAATACATTTTCAAAAAACATGACTGTTAAACCTCTGACCATTTGCATAGTCCTTTTTCTGTTTATTTATGTCCAACACAGAAAGCTTCGTTTAAACAATCCACTGTTTTCTGTCCACAACAAAATAATGTCCATTTTGTTATGTCCTGGGTTAAAACATAAAGTTTTTCCATCAGCAGAACCCCTGCTGATTTCAAGCTCCTTCTTCTGTGATTCCCACATGAAGAAAATGAAGAACAGCTTCCCATTTTAAGCACAGCTTTCTCTGTTCAAAACAGCAGCTGCCGCGCTGCTTTTCTCCTGCTGTTTCAAAACCACGCCTCCGCTGGTTTGATACAGCCTCCCGTGTAGTATCAGATTTCCCAAGATACATTTCTGTCACACGTGACTTTGCTTTGCTGCGACATGACGCTCCAGACGCTTTACCCACGTCAGACGTAATCCACGCATTTGTAATCCAAGCCACTTGTTGATTCAATGCAAAAGATAGCTGATCCGCTGCTGTGTGAAGAAGACAAACTGTAAATGAAATATGATCCTCCTGCTTGTAGCCTTGACTCAAATGAGTTGGACACAGAGCCTCCTGAAGATTATTTCTTTGCCCGATACAGCTCCTTGACAATCACTCCAGCAAGCTGTGGAAAACGAAATCCTTGTGTCCAGCGTTGTTCACTTTTCAGCCTAGTAGCTGCCCGGTAGCCTCGGATTTTGCCAAACCTGGCACCTCCGTTTCAGCTGCATTTCAAAACGAAAAATCCTCCGTCTCTCTGTTTCTGCAGTTGTGCTGCATTCCAAGCCGCTTTATCAGCACTCAGCTTTAGCAACACTGCATTGCCTTCTCCGGTTTGTTTACAAACCGTTCTTACAAATAGTAAACAAATTCCTTTAACTCTATAACTGCTGAATTTTTCCGAACTGCGTCTCTGTGGCTTATCTGCCCATCTGAGATAACCATCAGATCGTAATCTGGGCCCATAACCGATGTGAGAGCTGGACTGACCCGGGTTCAAAAGCTCCCCTAGCCAATGACCCTCAGTCCCAGTCACGCAAGCGGAAGGAGGAGATAACAGCAGTTAATAAAGATTAAAGAGTTTATTTGTAAGACCCAATTACATGGGATTAAGGCAATCAATGCATTTCTACTCACTGCATCATTGCAGACTCAAATCCTATACCCCAGTGGTAAGGCTAGATGAAGTGAAGTCCAAGCTCAAGACACATGTCGTGTCGAGACGAGCAAGCAGCAGAGAAGAGAGATGAAGAGGAATGACGGAAGCAAGCTATCAGCAAGTGTGCTAGCTTATATACCCCAGACCCTGCACCTATACATAGGATATTACTCACCCCAGTGTATAACCTATTCATCAACATGTTGATCCCAAATCTGTTCAAGGCTGCTGAGTCATGTCACCTCGAGACTATGTCTCATGACCAAAGACCTTCTGTACTTGAACTCAAGTAACACCCACCAGGTCAGGTGATAATCCCGATGTCAGGTGGTAATCTCGTTCTGCCTATGCAAAACCCAACACAAATATGGTCATCAGCTAAAAATAGGGTGTTGTTGTTTTTATAAATATATTTAAAGTTTCCTATATAATATTTTCCCAGACCTTTCAAATCTGTTTAAGCCTGTTAAATCTGTTTTAGTCCACTTTTTATTTCATGCTTCTCAAATTTTATGCAGCATTGTATTTTACTGTCATTATTGTTACAGTTATTGAATTTTAACTTGTTTTACAGTATTTTATGTTGTAAGCCACACTGATAACTTTTTGATTCTGTGTAATCTATAAATGCAGTAAATAAATAAATGATAGATAGATAGATAGATAGATAGATAGGAGAATGTATATGGTGTCACTTCTGTGGTTTTTTAGCTTGAGGAATCCATTTGTGAACATTAATTACATTTTAATAATGTTTAATTTTAAATACATATTTAAAATACATAACACCACCACATTTTATTATTATTGTTCTGTTTCCTTTTCAGGGATGATACTTGATGTTATAGCTCACTGAAATGAAAGGCAACAATGCCGAAAATACCAACATACTTTAAAGTGGTTAGTGAATCCATTCTGGGGGATGGCAGAGAGAAGCAACCTAGACTTATAGATTGGTCACAGTGCATGCTTTGTCAAGAACTACACAATAGTGATTTGCGCTGACCTGCAAATATCACTAATGAGGCATCATACCATGTAGGTTATGTTAGCTTGGCCAACCATCTCAGAATTAAAAAAATAGTAATACACCCATTGATATGAATCAGTAGGACTTGTATGAAGGCCATGGTGAAATGAAAAAACAAAATACAAACAAAAACACAGCTGTCAAATTAGATCTGTACCCAGAGTATTGCTTATTGATTCTTCACGGATCATGCATGGATCATGCATCAAAAGTCATGGCATTATGATTCAACCAGTTCTCATTGCTTCTCGGTTTTTGAAAATACCAACTGGAAATACAGTCAAACACCAGTCTAACAGAGACTGACTTTGTAAGTGTACTTCAGACTTCCAATGCATGGGAAAATGAGAAACACTGTGAAGTTATTACATAATCTTGGTCTGTCAATCCCTGTGCCACCTCCCATTATGTTCTGAAGAGTCCCCATCTCTACAGAGCAGATTGAGGGAAAGGGCTGCAAGGGGAAGGGGAAACCAACAAAATCCCTCCTACCCTGCTGACAGAAGCCTCCATTGGACCAAAGAGCCTTTCATCAATGGATGGACACCAAACTGATACAACTCTTACTAAAAATAATCTGTGATATTACTGCTATCCACATATTGTGTAGATCATTGGTCCATTTTCCTGGATTATTTCCACATCAAAATAATTAGATACATTATAAACCTGCTTCTGTGTTACTCAATGTATTTGAATGCTCACAAATGGATCCCCCAACTTCAGAAAACACAGACATGACACTATGCATTTTCATAAGGAAAGGTTTAAATATATGGAAAACAAAAATGCTGCCATTTGTAGTAGTAGTAGGCGATCACTCGTGACCGAGTAAGATTGTCTTCCAGGATAAAAAATTACAAAAAGAAAATTTTTAAAAGGAGGAAATTCTAAAAAAATTGTGTAGACTCTAGCGATGGGTCCGTAAGTGACTGTGGAGGCCAATTCTAGATCCACACAGCTTCCCACAGTGAGGACACAGGTTACCAGATGGAAGATGGTCCTGTAAAGAATTCGTTTGACATGCTTTTCGCTTAGCACGTTTTTCCCTTTCACCTTGCACTCGGGCTTCTTCAAAGTCCATAGAACCTTTGTGAAAGGCCAACCTCCAGTTAGATCGTTCATGGGCCAGAGCTTCCCAGTTTTCGATATTTATATTGCATTTTTTAGATTAGTCTTAAGAACATCTTTAAACCTCTTATGCTGACCACCGATATTCTGCTTTCCATCCTTGAGTTGGGAATAAAGTAACTGCTTTGGGAGACTGGCAGTCAGACATTCGAACAACATGACCGGTCCACTGAAGTTGGCGTTGAAGGATCATTTTTCCAACGCTAGTAGTCTTTGCTTCTTCCAGTACACTGACATTTGTTCACCTATCTTCCCAAGTAATTCGCAGGATTTTCCGGAGGCAACGTTGATGAAATCTTTCAAGGAGGTGGAAGTGACGTTTATAGATAGTCCATGTTTCGCAGACATACAATAAAGTTGATAATACAATGGCTTCATAAACCAGTGTTTTAGTCTTCTTACAAATATCCTGATCCTCGAACACTCTATGTTTCATTTGAGAAAACGCGGCAGTTGCGGAGTTCAAACGATGCTGGATTTCACTGTCAATGTTAGCTATAACAGAAAGATAGCTGCCAAGATAGAGAAAATGATCGACATTTTCCAGTATTGCCCCGCCAAGCTGGATAGATGGCATCACCAAAGGGTTAACTTGCACTTGTCATTGGTATGTGGCTGCCATATTGGAATCTTTGCTATTTTACAGGATGGCTAAACATCTGAAATCAAATGTATAACTGATTATCCACAAGCCTGCAGAACAGGACCTTTTAGTCTCAATTTGTAGTTTTCTTATCAGTAATTTCAGCTAATATACCAATTACAACATTCTAGGAAAACCCCACACCCATAAGGATTACCCATGGCTCACAGGCATTAATTTTTAAACACTAGCAACCCCTAGTGGTAATATATACTACTTTGTTTGATTTTCTTTGTTGCAGTGTTTTCAAAAGAAAGGAGGGAAGAAAAAACCCTAGAGAATTCAGGAAAGGTGTGTCTTAAATCTGTCATACTTAGATCTGTTTAGCTGTTGTTAGCCACTGCAGCTATCACACACCCTAAAAACAGGTTTATCTGATGAGGAAAAAACTGAATCAAATTGCCTCTTTTATGATTTCTTAAATGAAGGCAAACTAAGGGCATGCATCCAGAAAAGAATGCTCTACAGCTATGAATTGTTATTCACTTTGCTGCAGGAAGACACATTAAACATATAAATTGGCTGTGCATAAACTGGAGCAATCATCAGTTTTATTAACCAAGCCACTGATTCCATTCACATATTGTGGGGTCTTGCTCCGGAGCCAGCTTTGACAGTGAAGATGAGCTGGTGCAGGGAGAAGGGTGCCCAGCTGTGGCTGATTCTAGCCCAGGCCAGTCGACCTTGGACAGGCCTCCTTCCCCTCAGCAACAGGAGCAGGGAGGGCCGCTTGCTGATTCCCAGCTGCAGCTGCCGGCCTTGGCCTGTCAGGAGGACTCGGGGAAGGAGGGCCCTTCGGGGATGCCGCCCTCCCAAAGACGCCAGGAGAAATGCCTGGCTGCTAGGCACGTGAACCGAAGGAGGCGTAGCAAGCGCCTCCTGGCTAGATACCCGTGCCAAGATCCGGGATCAGGATCTGACTGACAGTGAGGCTGGGTCAGGGTTTATATTCCTTCCTGGTCCTACGCTCCATGTAGAAAGCAACTACTCTGTTTCCAGGCAAAGCTTCTGCACTCCTTGACTCCCTCGATCTGATCTCCTGGCGGCTACGACTTTGGACTGTGACTCTGGACTCTGGCACCTTACTCTCCTTCCCTACAAACCTTGGACCGTCCTGACCTCGGCGTACTTTCTGTACTGGTGTTTAGCTTGTGGACTTACTGATATGGATTTTGGCAATAAAGACCTACTTGCATCTAAGTTGTGTGGAGTGAACTAGTGGGACAGGACACATATTTACAGTCTAGAAAGAACTTCTCATTTAGGAAGCATCTGACTTTTAGTTCACAAATACATTATGAAAATTCAGCAATCAAATTATGCTGGATTTTGTTGTGTTTTCCTCAGTGTATGGTGGATTAATATCCTGTGTGTACCCCTTGTCTGTTTTCAGTATCAGCACAAGTGTGCACTGCAACACATGGAGTGCTCCTGTTCAGGGTTCCAGCCAGCCAGCCATTCAATTTCCCTCCTCATTTTCTATCCCCCACAACAGCATTCTCTGGCCACTGAGCATGTTCAGCCCTCATTGGGATGTTTCTCTCCCATGCCATGGTTTGTTTTCTAAGTTTTTTTTATTTCTGCAAATGGTGGGATTCCGCCCAAGTCTTGTGCGTGCATGATGCCTTTTTGCCTACATGAGGATCCACACTTGGAGAATGAGTTCGCTATTATTATATAGGATTCCTGACATCCTTCTATTACTTTTTTTTTTAGACTCAGTGAAATAAGAAACAAAATTCTGAAATGCCCAATAGCTATGCTCTGTGGGACTATGCTAGGATGATTCTCCACTTTACAAATGCCCAGGACTCCAAAGCTCTAACCTTGTAGCAGCACCTAATACTGCCAATATTCCGTGTTATGGATGTCAACGGAAATAATTTGAGGTCACTGGCCTCAATCTCTATAGTCCGTATACAGTCGGCACCTCTACCCCATCTACTATTACATGGTGCTAAAGAGAAACAAGAAGGCCGCAAGGGCCTGGGATGTGTCTATATGGGTAGTTTGTTGCATCAAATAGTATTATACATTTTGGAACTAACCTGCAATGAACAGCTTTAATTTGTTAATTTAACAATACAGTAAGACTCTAGAGAAAGAAACATTAAAGCAGATTCAAGTAACCCTGCTACCTCACACAACAGCACACATATTATATGGCTTTCTGTTTAGAGACAACTGTCCAGAAGAAGGGACCGGTAGTTACTGGGCAAAGCAGTTTATTTTAATAAGATGAAAAAGAAAGATTTAAATGTATTTGAGGTAAGTTGATAGGTAGGTAGAGAATAAATATTCATAAACTGAGAACTGAGAAATTCGGGGTTTATTTTTACAAAAAAGAAAGAAGTCTGGCATTCTAGATAAAGTTAGCCATTCCTATATCACACTAAAAGCTATGGGATTCAAACTGAACTGGAGCCAATAGGTTTGATCCAGACTTAGTCATACTTACAGTAGACCCACTGAAGTCAATGGGATTTAAGTCAGTTATGACTAACAAGTCCCATTGATTTATAAAGGTCTACCCTGAGTATGACTAAATCTGGATCCAATACAATGTATCTGACAAATGATTCAGTTTTAAGAATTATAACATGCTTATATTCAGATTTAATTGTAAGTTATCCTAAAAAGCAAAACTTAATATCTAAATACTTTTTTAAAAATCTGATTTAAATTAAAAAAGAAATCCAAGTTCTTCTTTTGTTTTTTATTTAATCATCAATGTATTTGTGGAATGTCCAGATCTTGTAAGATTTACAAGAGCCAATCAGATTGTAGAAACATTATAGGAGAACAAGAAACTTTCCTCTGAACAGTAAAATGCTGCCCTAGCCTTCTTCCAGAACAGTAGATAAGAGTCCAGACCTAGCAGCTGGAGCCTGATCCTATCCTCTCAGTATAAACAGTGGTGCAGCTAGGCAATTTTAGACTCTGAACTTAATAGGGGGGGGCGAGTTAGAAGGCTATGTTTCTCTTCTCCCCCCACCCACCCACTGTCACTCCCTGCTTTACAACTAGTTCTACATTCCTGATATATTAAGAGCATACAGAAAGAAAGAGGAACACACACACACACACACACACACACACTATTTGACAACCCTGATTTAAAAAAAAGAAAAAATATATTCTAAGCATTCTGGAGTTTGCTTCTGCTGGCTGCCCTTATGCTAAACACTTTTACTTATATGGTCTCAGAGATTTCTCAAGGTTTCCTGCTGCTGATTAGTGGGGGTTTCTAGATGTCTATACGTAAAGAAAACACAGTGAATTTGGAATCTGGAGCCAGGGGAGCACACACACCCAGACACCCATATTCTATGTTTGCAAATTATAGCAGACTTTGAGAAAGTTAGGCAAACCTATGACACATTGAAATCAATAGTGATTAACTTGAAAGGATCTTTCATGTGGCTTAATTTGGTTGGATTGTACTCAAAATCTAGATTTATTTTAGAATTAACCTCAAAACTGATAAACAGTGCAGAAACACACAGATAGAATGGGCTTTGCTATATTCTTCTGACATTATTTCTTCTTAACCCCACTCTTTCCCTCACATTGCTGAGAGCAAGAAAGTGAAACAGAATTTTTTGCAGAGTAAACTAGTCTTGTTTACATGAATAAGGTAATATTATGGGACTGGGTGAGATTACAAAGTGTCGGGTGATACGTACTTGTTGGAAGGAACAGAAATTATAGACAGTGCTTGTAAACCAGAGCACTGCTCATCAGTAGAGCTCTCAGTGAGCACTATGAGATAGCAACATTTCTGAGCACATAAACTTCTTTTCTTCCTATAGCTTACAACAGGAAACCCCTGATGTCCATGCAGACTGATTCTGCTAGATCGTGACTAATGGCACAGCAGAGTCACAGTTCTCAAAATATAAGTGTGAGAGAGCTTCTTGAGATGCCATGGGCAGCAGCTCTCAGGGGCAAATGTACTTCCCAACGCATTCAGTTTCCAGTACTGTGTGACTGACAGTGGTGGAGACCAATGTAGTAAAACTCTGTATGGTCTTCTGAATTCTACAGGGTCCTTTTGAAGCATGCTCCATGCTCCTTTTAAAGTGGAATTCTGGCTGTTTTTAATTACAAAAAAAACCCTCCATTTCAAAGGTCAATAAATATTTATCATCGAACTATCAGTTCACTGCAACATGAATCTACAGCAGAAAGCAAACCATTAGATATGTTTGAGAGATAGCTTAACATGTCCTCTAAATAAATACCTGGACTGGCTACATATGATTGTTAAATGAAAACTTCACAACAATTGCAATGAAAACATGTCTTCAAAAACTGCACTTAGCATGCTGTAGTGGTTGTCAACCCTGCTGATCACATAATGGAAACACACACTGTAAATACAGTCCCTGAAGTTAAAATGGTTTTAGACCAATTCCTTAGACCCTTTTAAAGGTGGACATACCACCTCCTATTTGTATGGATGACTTGTTTTTCAGGTTATTCCCTGCAGATAACAATATGAATATTTTTCCCCCTAGGAATTGAGAAAAGGAAAATAGATAGCTGTAATGGAACTGCAGGAGCAGTCAAGCAGTAGATTGATTCAACTGGAGAAATTCAATGTACCCCAACAGATTTCCTAGGATTTGATATCCTGCTGCTTCAGGCACAACTTCTTGTAATGAGAAACTGAAGGTTTTTTGTCAGGTGCGTCAAATCTTGTAGTGATGGCTTGTAGGTAAAAAGAACTCAGACTGCAAATGTCTCTCCTCAGGAAATGCTTTTGCACCTGGTGAGACTAAGAGCACCGTCTTCAAGGTACAAGAGAGGTCAGCAGCCTTCCCATGGCAGTAACATTCCATCAAAGACATTTTAACAGAACATGCCATTTGTGTGTAGATATACTGGAAGAGGGGAGGGAGTAATCAACGGCTGTAATAAGTAGTTTGAAAACTATGTCACACACCACTAAGCGAACAAGGGAAGAGATATTAAAATGATTGATAAAATTATAATTGTTTTCTGTGGCAATCCTTTCTGCACTGTAGTAGATATGGAGTAATATTGAGTATGGAGTAATGTTGTCTTGAAGCTCAGTCTTTATGGGTTAAAGGGTAAAAGAAATATAGTTGAAAAGAAACAATAAATAAAGGAAGTAAATTAAAAGGGAAGGTCATTTTAAGTGGATATGGTCATCTCTCTCCCCACAAAGAAAGCAGTGGGTGAGATCTCCACCTTCACCGGAAACACGCTTTCACTGAAATTACTATGAACGCCAGTGCAGCAACTATCTGCAATTTTGACACAGTGGCAATAACTAGTTTCCTGATCAGGGACTAAATTTTGTTCACACCCTTAGCTTCAGGGAATAACCTGACAAATACTACTTAAACAAATTAGAAAATGTTTTGCTTTGGACTATAACTGCCTGAGAGACAGTTTTGCCATGGAATCATTGGATGCTCTGAGGTAAATCAGTACCTTCACCTCAGCACTTTGCTTATAAAATGAAACAGTAGTTTTCCAGAGAAACTGCAATTTGCGAGTGTATGGGTGAGATAAAGAAGAGTCAGACACAGAGTATATGGTTTCAAATCAGGGCCACATTTATTGAATTGAAGATCTGTGAAGGGCGAAGTGCGGTACTAACCTAGCCCGGCCATTGGCCGGGAAAAACCCAATATTTGGGCGAATGCATCCTAACTGAACCGGAGGCGGGTTGGTCCGCCCCCGGCCAGTTGCCCTCCATGTGGAGCTGGAGGGCTTTACCATCGTCGCCTTACTTTGACGCCTCCAGGCACCCAATGTAGGCGAGAAAGGCAAAACCCCAAAGACGTCCCAATCTCCCTCCTGGCAAGCCTCAGGGCATTAGCGAGGGCAGCCTTGGGTAAACGTCAGTCACCTTGAAAGGTGCCACTGGATGATCACCATAAGCTTAAGCCATACTGCCTAATCCCGCACTTCCCGCCACAGAGAGAGACAAGCTATCGCTTAGTCGAATCTCCCCCACCTGCCCGATAAACAAGCGAGCAGGGCCCTTCGCAGATCTCCAATATTATTCTCATTATCTACACTGGATAGGTGAATCCCATCCATGCGAACCCCATCTGGGCGATACAGCTCCCTCCGGGCCAAGGATATTGTGGGATGGGGAATACAAAACCCAATCCCTCCTACGGCCCTACAAATCTCGCCGTTCACTTTTCTAACCGCTCTGTTCAAGGCCTTGGGCCAACTGAAACGCGGTATCATGAACGACCAAGGATCAGGACTCCCAGCCATCGTTGCCGTATGTATGCCATATCACATGACACCTGCAAAATCAGGGCCTTGCCTTTTGACAAGCCCAAATCATTCCCCGCCAAATGGAGACCAGGACTTCTGGGGGGAAGAACACTGGTTAGACCAGAACAAAGTGTGGAGGAGGTTCTGCCATCTCATGCCGCGGCAACCCATCCATTGGACGTCCGCCAAAGGCTCAACCTCCAGGAACTCCCAGCCGTATGTATGCCATATTGCATGACACCTGCAAAATCAGGGCCTTGCCTTTCGACAAGCCCAATAATTCCCCCCCAAATGGGGACCAGGAAATCTGGGGGGAAGAACACTGGTCAGTCCAGAACAAAGTGTGGAGGAGGTTCTGCCATCTCATGCCGCGGCGACCCAACCATTGGACGTCCGCCGACAGCTCAATCGCCAGGAACACCCCATCGGTGCCGTATGTATGCCATATCGCATGACACCTCCCATATCAGGGCCTTGCCTTTCAACAAGCCCAAATCCTTCCCCCAAAATGGGTACCAGGACATCTGGGGTGAAGAACACTGGTCAGTCCGGAACAAAGTGTGGAGGAGGTTCTGCCATCTCATGCTCAGGCGACCCATCCACTGGACATCCGCCAAAGGCTCAACCGCCAGGAAGCCCGATGTGGCAGCTCGTCCTGCCGCCCAGTAAATCATGCTGTGCCCACAGATCAGCACACAGACAGTCCTGCCTCCACCCCGGTGACCTGGAAGAGAAACACAGCCCACGGCAGTACCATCAAGGCAATTTTTGACGTACCATCAAGGCAATTTTCGCACCTAGGACCAGTATGACTGGGACCCCTGAGAAAACCCCAGTTTGCCCGCAGTGGATGCGACACCAGTCTGTATGGAGTGGGCTCAGAAACCCAAATGTGCCAGGCCCAAGTCCGCGCGAGCAGACCTCGTCACTGAACAAAAGCGACACTTAAGTCAATGGCTAGCCGTCTTGACGACAAAACAGCCTACCCTCAGCGAGTCCACGGCCAGCCACAAATGTGTGCAAAGGGGCGAGGCATCCTGCTGACAAAACAGACTGCCTTCAGCAAGTCCACGTCCCGCCATGAATAGGTGTAGAGCCCTGCCAGGACATAGCTCTGTCATTGATCCCGCAAGTAGCAGGATGATAGACCCTCTACCCAACTGGTCATGAAATAAGACCGTCTGGCAAGGAGAATGGCAAACTGTAGGCCCACGGGGCAGGGCCCGACATCTCTACATCTGCCCCCAGGCTCCGAGCAGAATATTGTGCTTTAAAGTGTGCAACGTAAGCACCCAGACAAGGACATAACTCTGGAGTTCTTAGAGAACATAGTGTGCAGTATCTGCACTGTAGCCTGGTTGTCACACAAAATTGGACAACAGAGTCAGCCAAGTGGTCTGCCAAGAATGCATGACCAGGGGCAATAACACTGCCAGCACAATTTGAGATGGCCAACCGGGCCTTGTAATTGGCGTAGAAATACGCCTAATTAGGTCTACTATTTTTTGCTAGAGAGGTGGGAATACTGCTGCACTGAATCCCAACTCTATATAGGGTGATAAATTTTTTGCCCCGGAAACATAACCCAAGCAGGTCAAAATCATCTGGGTGGACAGGCAGCAGCTTAAATGCTGGTTTAATATGGCATTTTTCTATCAAGACCCCGGGACCACAGGAATGGATCATGCGAAACTCGCCCATGGCCTTCTCTGGGAACTATTCCCAAAGGCGATATGCGCATGGAGGGCATGGGCCATGAGGCAAATGTGCCCAAACTTTTCCCGCTGCCATTTTATCAATTTCAGATTGGACTATGTACTCTGCCTCAATTACCAGCCTTGGCAAAATAACTGGGCTGGGGCCCTTTAGGAGGTGGGTGCTGGCCTGTATCGACACTCAGCACAAGCCACCCCTAATGGGAGATGAGAAGGGGGGGGAATTCAGTGTCTCTCACACCACACACACACACTGGGGGCCTGTAAATGCGAAATGTACATAACTCAGATGGCGCCTCAGAGGCTCCCCATCTTGATGTCTACGTGCCCCAGCAATTCATATGCAATGCAAATGCAAGCATAGCCATGAGCCACCCCTCCCCTCTGCCTGTGCCAAGTGAAGTTCATCATGACTGGCCACTGGGGGGGGGGGAAGAATCCACACTGCTGTTGTGGCTTATGGTTTCTGTTGTTGTTGGGTTTGCACGTGAAGAAGCACGGGCCAGGGCTACCTGTTGAGGCAAGCCCTGGAGAAGACCAAGCAACGCCTAGGCAAAGAGTGAGTCATTATGTAGTCAAGGAACCAGCTTTGTTATTTTGTAGCTCTACTGTGTAGGAACCAAAGTGTCTTTTTAACTCTCAATGGTGAGCTTGTTTGTGTGAATGGCCATGCTGGCATGCTATTGTGTGGGTAGTACTCACCACTCTCTGGGGAACTGCCCGCATTGTTGGATGTATCCGCATATGCCTGGTCACAGAGCCGAGAAAATCTAAGCGTGCACAATTTCAACAAATTCCTGGTCCAAAGGCAGTGAAGGTCAACTGCATGCTCCCTGGAAAATTGGCTGGTGCCGGGCTTTTCAAGCTGTAAAACACTCTTTGGGGAAGCCCCGCATTGTTGGATGTATCTGCATATGCCAAGCAACCCACAGGCGAAGAGTGAGGTCTGGGTTACTATGTAGTCAAGGAACTAGCCTTGTTATTTTGTAGCTCTACTGTGTAGGAACCCAAGTGTCTTCTTAACGCTCAATGGTGAGCCTGTTTATGTGAATGGCCATGTTGCCATGCTATTGTGTGGGTAGTACTCACCACTCTCTGGGGAACCCACTGCATTGTTGGATGTATCTGCATATGCCTGGTCACAGGGCCATGAAAAATGGCTCAACTGCATGCTCCCTGGACAATTGGCTGGTGCCGGGCTTTTCAAGCTGTAAAACTCTTTGGGGAAGCCCCGCATTGTTGGATGTATCTGCATATGCCTGGTCACAGGTTGGGAGGCATCTGTACAACGACTCCCAGCTGCAGAACTTAAAAGAAAATTGGTGAGAGGTCGACAAGCAAACCAACTGGGCTACACTCTGCTTAACTTTCCATGCTGAGACCAGGTGTGCCAATGCAATGAGCAGCCACCCCCCCCCAGCAACAACCAACCAAAAAAGGGGGGGGGTAAATCAATTGATTTATGATTACATTGATCAATATTGATTCAAGTTGATCTATTGATTTAAGTTGATCAATTTTAATCAATTGATTAAATTGACCAAAATTGATTTAAGATGATCGAATAAAATTGATTAAATTGATTCAAATTGATTTAAATTGATTAAATAACTTTGTGGATTAAAATTGTCCAAAGCCCCCCTCCAAGCACAATGGCGCCGCAGCCCCCAAGTGGCAGCCACAGACCAGCCGTTCAGTGCTGAAGCAGCTGAGGCGGCGGGCCACATGGAGCAACTGCAGCACAGCCCAGGCCAAGCACCAACAACATCAAAAAAGGCCTGGGTCCGAAACAAAAGGGGAGGGGTGGGGAGGCGAGACTGGCGCTGAAAAAAGGCACCAAAACTGATCCAAGCAAAGACTGATCGAAGCAAAGAGGAGAGCTGAAAATCAGCTGCTGCGCGCCGCCCTGAACAGCTGATGGGTGGTGCCAAGAATCAGCTGCTCCGCGCCGCCTTGAAAGGCAGAGGCGGAGCCGAAAATCAGCTGCAGTGCGCAGCTCGGCTAGCCCCCTCGCAGCCGAAACGACGAGTCGCCTGCGCGCCGCCTTGATCAGCTAAGAGGCGGCGGCGAAAAACCCGCTGCGGGGCGGCCAGCCACGTGTCTCACCGGCAGGAAAGCCCCGGCTAGGCAGATGAGGGAATTAGCTGCTGCGCGCCGCCTTGAAAAGCAGAGGTGGCGCCGAAAATCATCTGCAGCGCGCAGCTCAGCGAGCCCCCTCTCAGCTGAAACGAAGAGTCGCCTGCGCGCCGCCTTGAACAGCTGAGAGGCGGCGGTGAAAAAACCTGCTACGGGGCAGCCAGCCACGTAGCTCACCGGCAGGAAAGCCACGGCTAGGCAGATGAGGACAAGGGGACCGCGGGCTAGCTCAGCGAGCCCCCTTGAAGCTGAGATCACTGGCTGCTGCACTCGTCCGGGACGACGGAGAGGCGGGGTCGAGAAACAACAGCTGCCCGGCGGCCGGCCACGTGGCTCACCGGCAGAAAAGTCTCAGCTAAAGAGGCACAAATGGTACCAAAAAGACCACCGGGATCGCTCAAAAGCCCCCTCCCAGCCAAAACGAGTAACTGAAGCAAGGACAAATGGGCCAAAAGCAAAATGAATATAAAAGCCAAAAAGGAGGGTAAAATCAAGAGGGGGCAACCGGACAGTTAGTCGCAGGGCAGATAAACAGCTGTGCAGCGCGGGAAAGCGACCGCGGCAAAAGCCCCCCCCCCCCGGCCTCAAGGCACAGGCAAAGTGCAACCCCAAATCCCTCCAATTTCTTATTCATTTATAAGGCAAACCTCCTGTGATCAAAAACAACCACACAAAGCCCCTTCCCGATTCAAACACACACACACACACACACACACACAAAAGAACGATACCACGAGGACTATGCTGAATCAGCGAGGACAATATGCTTCAGCCGGAAAACAGCAGCAAAAGAGGCCGTGGGCGGGAACCCAGGTGCCTAAATAAGCCCTTTCCTGTGTCCCCGCCCTAGTTGAGCCATTGGCTCAGTATCTGTGACCAACCTAACCTGTTACCTGACTCCTCTCTCCTCCCCCACCCGCAAATCTTCTCCCTGGCCCCAGGTGAGGGGCCAGTGGAAGTCTGTTTTTACAATTTTCTTGATTAAAGGTAGAGATGGGCAAATAGAGAGAAGGCCAACATAGAGTGTGCTGCTATCACTTGATTGTCCTCTTTCTGCCAGAACATTGGGACTTCATAACATGGACAAGAGGTGGAATGGTCAGGCACCTGCAGAGGGCCCACACCCCAGCAAAGGCTCACTGACTCCCTTCCTGTTCCTGACTCCCAGCTGAGCAGGAGCACAACAGGAGAGAGGCTCCAGCTGTTTTTGGGACTGTTTTTGGGACTGTGAAAAGGCAAGCAGGCTCCCAGAGAGCGAGCGAACAGAGCGAGCGAACAGGGAGAGCAAACAGGAGTTCGGCAGGGGAGGTCAAGGGGGAGGTCCCTAAAAAAAAAAAAAAAAAAAAAAAACCAAACACACACACACACATATATATTCTAGGAAGACAGAAACAGAGCACTATGGAAGGAAAGGACTCAGCAGTGGTGGTGACCTGCAAGGGGTGTGCAATGTTTGTTTTCCTGCCGGAGATCAACATGGCCTACACATGCAACAAGTGCAAGCTGGTCACGCTGTTGGAAGAAAAGATCAGAGGACTGGAGCAGCAAGTGTCAACCCTCAGGAGCATAAGAGAAAGCGAGGAGTTCTTAGACAGAACGATGGATCTACAGCACCAAAGCACAGTACAGGAGCCAGAAGGGCAACTGCAGGATGAGGCGGAGTCAGAGACTGCAGAGGCAAGGGAAAATAACACAGGGGGAACTCCCTGGAAAAGGGTGACTGTTAGGAGCAGAAGAACTACAAGACACTCTGCGCCTGTGGAAGCAGTGGAGCTATGGAACCGCTTCCATGTACTTGAGGACGAGAGCAGAGGACAGCCTGCAGAGGACGGATTACCGGGCACCCAACGTGACAGCGAGCAAGAGGCTGAGGGTCAGTCAAGTGGAGGCAATCAAACCAAGGCCTACAGCAAGAGGAAGAGAAGAGTACTCGTAGTGGGAGACTCCCTCCTGCGGGGGATCGAAGCCAAAGTATGTCGCGAAGACCCATGGACTCGCCAGGTGTGCTGTCTCCCTGGGGCACGGATTAAGGATGTGACAGAGCAGCTGCCGAGGCTCATGCAGCCCACCGACACATACCCCTTTCTTCTCTTCCACGTGGGTACAAATGATACTGCCAAACGGAGTTACAAAGAAATCACGGCAGACTTTGAAGAGCTGGGAAGGGAACTCAAGAACTTCGGGGCCCAGATAGTTTTCTCATCCATCCTTCCAGTACTTGGAAGAGGCATAGAAAGGGAAAGAAAAATACTCCGAGTGAATGACTGGCTACGAAGGTGGAGCCGACGTGAGGGATTTGGATTCTGGGACCACGGGCTACACTTTCTGGAAGATGGACTGCTGGCAAAGGATGGGTTGCACCTCACAAGGACTGGGAAGAATGTGTTTGGACACAGCATGAGGAACTTAATCAGGAGGGCTTTAAACTGAATCCAACAGGGGAGGGAGACATAAACTCGGGGGTACCAATGGAAGAAGGCCTCTATGCCACAATGGAGAGAACAGCTCCAGCGGTGCCCATTGATAGTCTACCACAAAATGTAGGGGGAAAGTCGGACTATAAAGCACATAGTCTTCAATGTCTCTATACTAATGCCCAGAGTATGGGCAATAAACAAGACGAACTTGAACTCTTGATACATGAGGGCAAGTACGACTTGATAGGGATAACTGAAACCTGGTGGGATGACTCCCATGACTGGAATACAGCAATTGAAGGGTATAACTTGTTCAAAAGGAACAGAAGCAACAGAAAGGGAGGTGGAGTTGCACTGTATGTTAAAAATACGTATCTCTGCACAGAGATACAGGAAGAGGAGCTTGGCAGCCCCATTGAGAGCATCTGGGTTAAAATAAAGGGGGCAAAGAATAAAACGAACATGGCGGTTGGAGTCTACTACCGACCACCCAATCAAGGAGAAGATGAGGATGGAACTTTTGAAAAGCAAATTGCCATTGTTTCAAGGAGGCACGATGTGGTAGTAATGGGAGACTTCAATTTCCCTGATATCTGTTGGGAGACTTATTCAGCCAAACATGGCCCCTCCAAGAAATTCCTGACCTGTGTTGCTGATAACTTCCTCCTACAGAAAGTGGAGGAAGGAACTAGAGGATCGGCTATCCTTGACCTGATTCTAACCAACAGAGACGAGTTAGTGGATAAAGTGGCAGTTTCGGGAACTCTGGGGGAAAGTGACCATGTTATACTAGAGTTCTTGATTCTAACAGAAGCAAAAGCTGAGTGTAGCCAAACACGTACCCTGGATTTTAGGAAAGCCAATTTTAACAAACTCAGAACAATGATTAGTAAAATCCCATGGCAAGTGACTCTCACGAGAAAGGGAGCCCAGGAGGGGTGGGAGTTTTTAAAGAAGGAAATTTTAAAGGCACAATTGCAAACAATTCCCACAAGGAAAAAAGGCAGAGGGCAACAGAAAAAGCCAATGTGGCTTCACAATAAACTCAAAGATGACCTGAAAACAAAAAAGGACACGTATAGGAAGTGGAAGGAAGGACAGGCTACAGGGGAAGAGTACAGGCAGGTAGCACAGAACTGCAGGAATAGTGTCAGGAAGGCTAAAGCTGAGAATGAGCTAAGGTTAGCGAGGAATGCTAAAAGCAACAAAAAAGCTTTCTTCAGATACATGCACAGTAAAAGACAGAAGAAAGAACTGGTGGTTCAACTACGCGATGAGGATGGCAAATTGATAACAGAAGACAAAGAAAAGGCAGAAGTGTTCAATTCCTACTTTGGCTCGGTCTTCTCCCAAAAGAGGGTCTATGACCCCCCTGGCAAACCTGAAGTGCAGACTGAAGGGGCAGAATTGCAGCTTGAGATTGATAGACAAATGGTCAAGGAGCACCTGATTACTCTGAACGAGTTTAAATCTCCAGGGCCTGATGAGCTGCATCCTAGAGTAATAAAGGAACTGGCAGAAGAACTCTCAGAACCACTGTCTATTATCTTTGAGAAATCATGGAGGACAGGTGAAGTGCCAGACGACTGGAGGAGGGCAAATGTTGTTCCCATCTTCAAAAAGGGCAAGAAGGAGGAACCTGGGAACTATAGGCCAGTCAGTCTGACATCAATCCCTGGGAAGATTTTTGAGCAGATTATAAAGAAGTCAGTCTGCAAGCACCTTGAAAACAATGCAGTGATTACTAGAAGCCAGCATGGATTTGTCAAGAACAAATCCTGTCAGACTAATCTGATCTCATTTTTTGATCGGGTAACCTCCCTTGTGGACTGTGGGAATGCTGTGGACATTATATATCTGGACTTCAGCAAAGCTTTCGACAAAGTGCCTCATGATATCCTGATTAGTAAGCTAGCTAAGAGTGGGCTAGATGGAACAACTATCAGGTGGATCCACAATTGGCTACAGAATCGGACTCAAAGAGTGCTTATCAATGGTTCCTTCTCAAACTGGGGAGAGGTAACGAGCGGGGTACCACAGGGCTCGGTCCTGGGCCCGGTGCTCTTCAACATTTTTATTAATGACTTGGATGAGGAGGTACAGGGAATGCTTATCAAATTTGCAGATGACACAAAGTTGGGTGGAACAGCTAATACTCTGGAAGACAGAAACAAAATTCAAAGTGACCTCGATAGGCTGGAGCGCTGGGCCGAAAACAACAGAATGAAATTTAATAGGGATAAATGCCAAGTGCTGCACCTAGGGAGAGGAAACCAAATGCACAGTTACAGAATGGGGGACACTTGGCTCAACAATACTACAAGTGAGAAGGATCTTGGAATTGTGGTAGATCACAAACTGAATATGAGCCAGCAATGCGATGTGGCTGCAAAGAAGGCAAATGCTATTTTGGGCTGTATTAATAGAAGTATAGCTTCCAAATCGCGGGAAGTGATAATTCCCCTTTACTCGGCACTGGTTAGGCCTCATCTTGAGTACTGCGTCCAGTTCTGGGCACCTCACTTTAAGAAGGACATAGACAAACTGGAGAGGGTTCAGAGGAGGGCAACAAGGATGATAAAGGGACTGGAAACAAGGCCCTATGAGGAGAGACTGAAAGAACTGGGCATGTTTAGCCTTCAGAAGAGGAGACTGAGGGGAGATATGATCGCACTCTTCCAGTATTTGAAGGGATGTCACACAGAGGAGGGCAAAGATCTCTTCTCGTTCATCCCAGTTTGCAGGACACGGAATAATGGGCTCAAATTACAGGAACCCAGATTCCACCTAAACATCAGGAAAAATTTCCTGACTGTCAGAGCAATAAGACAATGGAATCAACTACCTAGGGAGGTGGTGGGCTCTCCCAGTCTGGAGGCATTCAAGGTGCAGCTGGACAGACATCTGTCAGATATGCTTTGACCTGGATTCCTGCATTGAGCAGGGGGTTGGACTCGATGGCCTTGTAGGCCCCTTCCAACTCTACTTTTCTATGATTCTATGACAAGAGCCCCCAGGAATTGCTCCTCCTCTTTACCATTGCAACTTGCTTGTTCACCTGCCTCTCACTCTGGCCCCGACAATGGTGGTGGTGAGAAGTAGGAGCAGTAGATGGCTCTGCCTACTTGCTCCCTGGCTCTTTGCCTGACAAGCAAGCAAGTGGTAGCAATGATGAGAGAGAAGATGAGGCACAATAGCAGCCTCATCAAGGACCCTCAAAAACCTGGAGCCAACTCTGGTCTCATGGCTGATTCATAGCCATTCCTAATTTTAAAATGTTTTCAAGGGAATGGAAACACTCACTTTTACCAGGAGGAGAATCATATACAGGCCTGTGGCTTATGCTGGCTCAGCTTGTCTGAGCGTGGAAAGCTAAGCAGGGTCAAGCCTGGTTATTACTTGGATGGGAGACCCCATCTCTAGTTTCCTGCATTGAGCAGGGGGTTGGACTCGATAGCCTTGTGGGCTCCTTCCAATTCTATGATCTATGAAATCTATGAGAAAACTGAGAGAAAACATTGCCTGCCACCTCACAATGGTTTCACAATGCCTAGAAACAAAGGAAGTTACATTATACTGAGTCAGAACATTGGTCCATCTAACCCAGTATTGTCAACATTGATTGACAGCAGCTCTCCGGAGTTTCAGGTAGGTTTCTTTTCTAGCCCTGCCTGGAGATGCCAGAGACTGAACCTGGGACGTTCTGCATGCAAAGCATGTAAACATTTACACCAACATTTTTGTTAAGTTACTGTTAGTAACCTTCCAAACCATAATAAAATCAAAATGAAAAAGGACCTGTTCAAATTCAGTGGGCAACCTTACAACATTAAATTAGGTCAACCTGTTTCAGCCATGCTGTTTGAATATCCCTTATTCCCAATAACATAGCAAAATCCCATTGAATGCCAAGATGTTACTGCCTTTCCTTGAGTAATTGGTAAAAAGTGCTAAAATGCTCCTCCCTCACTTGTCACCAGCAGCCATTCCAGCAGGCAACAGCAGAAGGAGATGAGATGGGAAGCAGGGCCATTCCATCAGCCCCACTGAAAGACCACTTGTTGTTTTTTTTTCTTCTCTCCTCATTCTGTTTTCCTTTTGTGTCTTGTCTTGGTAGATTTTAAGACTGCAGGCAGGGACTGTCTTGTATTTACTGATTTTATGTAAGCCACTCCGAGCCTTTTTGGTTGAGAAGATTAAAATGCTTTAAATAAGATGATGATGATGATGATGATGATGATGATGATGATGATGATGATGATGCCGCCGCCAGTGGTAGTATTTGACCATACTAATTCTGAGGTTGCCCATTCTGGTGTAGGGTTGTTTGTCAAGTCTCCTTTAAGATCATCAGCTTGCTGGAACAGGGCCCAGTATTTCTCCTGTTAGTTTAGGGTTCACCCTTATCTTGTTCCAGCCTGATTAGGATTAGTTATGTCACTCTTTTGCCCTCTTTTGGCTAGGGGTGTGCGACACTAGAAAACTTGTTCCGTTTGAGCTCGATGAACTTTCAGCACATTTCTGACCATATGGCTGAAATTGGGCCGAGTTGATGGGGGTGTTTGGCTTCTGTGAAATTGCTTGAAATATTTTCACAAATTTGGAGCCGAGAATTGGGTATCTCTACTGCAATTTGCACAAATTGCAAAAAATTTGCGCAAATTGGAGCCAGCTTGCTATATTCAAGTCTTTGTTGTTGTTCCTGTTGTAGCTTTTAACGTGAGAAGTATGGAAGCATCCTCCTCTCACTGCACACACTCCATCTTGAATTTTCTGACAGCAAATTTCAGATTTGTGCAAAATTCGGGCCTTCACTCTGCAATTTGCGGAAATTTGTGGAAACCGCAGAGTGGAGGCCCGCATTTTGCACAAATTTCCCCGGCTTTAAACAACAGCACCACAAATTGCAGTCTGTTTTAAAAACAGAAGTCTGTGTGCTGGCCCAACTCATGTCAGATTGAGTCGGTGCCAGCGCAGCGTCGATGGAATGGAATCCATGGGACCCAGTCAAGAAAATCCATTGGACTTTCACCCTCCTATAGGATTACTCACACATCCCTACTTTTGGCTAGCCTTGTTAAAAGACTGTAGAGGTTTGGCTCCCTTCAGACTGGGAGACTGTTGGTAGCTGGATGGACTGATATTCTGGACCTTGGTTCCCCTCCCAACCAAATAGGTGGAGGAATGTGAGGTATTCCCCAGAGACTGGTGTGAGGGAGTAAGTGTGGAGTAAAAGCTTAGGTTTGGTTTCTTATTGATATATCCTCTGTTTCTCTTCTGGTTTTGTACAAATGTTTTGATTAATACATTTGTTTTTCTTCTTATTTGGTTGGGAACTACTTGAGGTTTCTGACCATGACTCCAGGGAGAAGATTTTCTCTCCCCATGTGGTCTAACCAACAGTTCCAACAGACACCTGCAACTGCCAACACCGGGCGTGGACCCTCTCAGGGGAGGACGGGGAGGAGACCTGAGCTGGCTGTACCATTCCGCCAGCCTCTCTACCATCCTGCCAGCCTCTCTACCTTCCAGCCAGCCACATTACCATCTGGTCTAGCTGCTTGCCTTGGCTGACGCTGTTTGCTGGCTGGATTGGGGCTCCTTCCCTGGGAGGAAGCTCTGCTGCCATCAGGAGGAGGGCAACACCCCGCCGGCCTGCCTGATTGGTAGCACCTGCCACCTGGCTTGCCTGACACTCCGCAGGCCTTCATCTGCTGGCCCGGAGCAGGGCGGCAACACCCCGGCGGCAACATCTCCGAAGGGGACGACGCCAAAGGGGGTCGCCCCTTTGGGGGAGCCACTTTGGGGGTGGCAAGAGGGCGGGGGCCCTTCCCCCTGATTGTTAGGGCAAGGGAGGGGTGGGGTGGGTTCCCGCCTGATCGGTGGAAGCAAGGGGGCATGTGCTTATCTAATAGAGATAGTGGGGGGAGTTCTGGGGGGCAAAGTATACCAATGTTGAGCGGCAGGCACTGGCAGAGCACTAGGGGCAGGCCACGCCGAGTAAGGGGAACAAGGGATTGATGCTTAATATCTATCCCTTGTTCTGGGCCTGCTCAGAGCCAAGGGATAACTGGGGGATGTGTGTCTCCTTCCTCTGCCTTGCATTTGCTGTTGTGTAATGCCAGGTCTGTTACCCAAAAAACATCTTTAATCCATGACTTAATACTGGATGAGGGTGCGGACCTGGCATGTATTACGGAACCTGGCTGGACAGGGCCGCTGCTCCAACTCTTGGGACCTTGTGTCCGCCTGGGTTTACGTATGCCCAGCAACCAAGGACTGGGAGACGGGGAGGGGGAGTGGCTGTTATCTACTGGGAGTCCTTGGTCCTTACCAGACTCCCTCTCCGGGAGACCAAGTTTATCGAGTGCATGAACCGGAGATTGGGTCCAAAGGGCAGTCTGGGGATTCTGCTCGTGTACTGTCCACCCCACTGCACGTCAGACTCCCTGGCCAGACTCCCTGTGCTGTCCCCCAGGCTATTGGTGCTGGGGGACTTCAACATACATTCGGAGGCTGCCATCATGGGGGCACCTCGGGACTTCATGGAGACCATGGCTTCCTGGGATCTGTATCCTGTATCAACTGGACCTACCCATGTAGCCGGTCATGTGATGGACCCGGTTTTCATTTCCGTAGAGGGAGGAAATGATCTGGAAATCGGGGGTATTTCCACCACCTCCTTGTCATGGTCAGATCACTTTCTGGTAGGGCTGGATTTCTTGGTGCCACAACCCCTCTGTAGGGGTGAAGGACCTATTAGGATGGTCCGCCCCAGGCGTCTTATGGATCCGGATGGATTCCTGAACGTGCTTGAGGAACTGGAGCACGCAAACGGTAGCTTGGTCGAGACCCTGGTGGATGACTGGAATGCTGCAATCACCAGGGCATTAGACCGAGTGGCCCCGAAGTGCCCTCTTCACCTGAACAGAGCTCGCACGGCACCTTGGTTTACTCCATAGTTGTGAGCTCTGAAGCAGGAGGTGAGAAGGCTAGAGCGCCAATGGTGTAAATCCCACTCTGAAGATGATCGGACACAGGTCAGAGCTGCATCTTCAGCCTACCAGATGGCGGTGAAGGCAGCAAAAAAGAATTTCTATGCTGTCTCCATCGCGTCTGCCTCCATCACATCTGTGGAGTGCTGCCCCAGGAGGCTGTTCCAAGTGGTCCGGAGCCTGGTCGGTCCAGTTGCTCCAGATCCGTTGGAACAGTCTAAAGCCTCCTGTGAGGCTTTAGCAAAGCACTTTGCAGATACAATTGATCGGATTAGGAGTGGGATTCCTTGCGTCGTGGACACAGTGGGTGTAAGGGAGGAGGCCAGTGGCAGTCTGGTTTTGTGGAATCAGTTCCAGCTTCTTCCTTCTGGTGAAGTGGACAAGGTGCTTTCTTCTGTTAAGCTGACCACCTGCTTGCTTGATCCTTGCCCGTCCTGGCTTGTTATGAGCTGCAGGGAGAAACTGGGTGGGAGATCAGGGCGGTAGTTAATGCCTCCCTCGAGGAGGGAGTGATGCCATCAGCCCTTAAGGAGGCAGAAATAAGACCGCTTTTAAAGAAGCCCTCCTTAGATCCCCAAGATTTGAACAACTTTCGCCCAGTCTCCAATTTGCCATTTCTGGGCAAGCTGATTGAGCGAGTGGTGGGGGCTCAGTTGAAGGCACATTTGGATGAAGCCAATTATTTAGATCCATGCCAGTCGGGCTTCAGGCCTGGACATGGGACGGGAACGGCCTTGGTCGCCTTGGTGGATGATATGAGGAGGGCTTTGGATAGGGGCGAATGCTCTTTACTAGTCCTCCTCGATCTCTCAGCAGCTTTTGATACTGTTGACCATGGTATCCTCCTGGACCACCTGGAGGGGTTGGGCATGGGAGGCACTGTATTGCAGTGGTTCCAGTCCTTCCTCTCTGGAAGGTACCAGAGGGTAGTTCTTGGGGAGGAGGCTTTGGACCCTCAGCCACTCACTTGTGGGGTGCCTCAAGGTTCCATCCTCTCCCCGATGTTATTTAACATCTACCTAAAGCCGCTGGGAGCTATCATCAGGAGGCTTGGGGTGCGCTGTCATCAATATGCGGATGACACACAGCTCTACCTCTCCTTCAACTCCTCACCAAGGTTGGCTGCTGAAACCCTGTCCAAGTGCCTGTTGGGAGTCATTCTAGACTCCCAGCTGTCCATGGAAGCTCAAGTGTCAGCTGTGAGCTGGGCGGCGCTGTATCAGCTCCATCTGATACGGCAGTTGCGCCCCTACCTTCCTAATCATCTGCTCCCATCAGTGGTTCATGCCTTGGTCTCCTCTCGCCTAGACTACTGTAATGCGCTCTACATGGGGTTGCCCTGGAAGATGGTTCGGAAGTTGCAGCTGGTACAGAATGCAGCAGCTCACCTGGTTAAAGGATGCCGCCGGCGTGATCACATCACTCCAGTGCTCAAAGAGTTGCACTGGCTACCAGTTGTTTGCTGAGCCGAATTCAAGGTGTTGGCGTTGACCTTTAAAACCCTGTACGGCTCCGGTCCAGTATATCTCAAGGAGCGCCTCCAGCAACATCAAGTAGGCCGCTCAACAAGATCTGCCATGGATGGTCTTCTCCCTGTCTCATCAGCCAGAGAAACCAGGCTGGTGGGGACTAGGAGGAGGGCCTTTTCTGTGGCAGCCCCCAATTTATGGAACTCTCTCCCCAGTGACCTCCGCCATGCCCCTTCCTTGATTAGCTCCCACCGGGCATTAAAAACGTGGCTTTTCAGGCGGGAACATCGGGTGGGTTAGGATTTTTAAGTTTTATACTGTTTTTAACTGTGTTTTATACTGTGTGTGTGTGTGTGTGTGTGTGTCCCTTGTATTTTATTGGACTGTACAACACTCAGAGTGGCCGGATGTCTGGCCAGATGGGCGATTCATAAATATAATAAATAAATAAATAAATGACTCCAGGGAGAAGATTTTTTCTCCCCATGTGGTCTAACCACCCTCGAATACTTCCCAGTTATTTGATCTGAACTTAGAACAGAGGTTGCTGCATAAAGGAGCTTGGTTAATCTTCTAGATCTGCCATATATATAATCATTATTTTCTTTAAAAAATATAGTTGTGTGAACAAGAGAGAAGAAATATGGAGGAAAAGAGTGCAAAGTTGCAGGTCCTTCTTTGATCATCCTGGTCTTTCGGCTACATTGCTATACCATACAATCACTACCTGTTTCAAAGGAAGAAACAGGTTTAAATTATACATTAAATGAGAATATGTTTCAAAGGAAGAAACCTTTGTTCAAATCATATCAGTCAAAATTGATTAGACACTAGGCTAAAAACAGACAATATCATAAGAAGGTAAAGAGGAACATGTCAAAGTCCTGATGTCTCATAAAAAGTACCTAGAACTATAGAGGTTATTTAAAAGTACATGCAAAAGAAAGAATATTTATTGACACTATGACCAGATGCTCAATATATCTTAAGCAATGCACAACTCAGTATCAGCAAGGGTAGAAAAAGTGACCTTAATTTAACATGAAAAAATAAGGAATGAGTTGCAATTTGCCCACAGACCAGATGTTGTCTGGTTAAAAAGTTAGATGTATTGGTTAGATCACCACCAATTACCAGCCAGAAAGTTTGATATCAGAGAAGGGGCAGCAAGTGCAAGCTGTATGAACCTCACTACATCCCCGCTTCTATCAGAATGATGGATACTATCTTAGGATGCATGTAAAATCTTGGGGAATTTGCAACCACTTTTTATATAAAGAAAATTGTATATCTGCATATAAATAGATATCTGCAGCTGAAAATTTGTCTGGTTAGGGGAAAGGTTGCACAGCACTCAGGATGATATGGCTGTGATGACCAAGGCGCAAAGGGGGTTCACTGCATGCATAATCCAATCTTCTGTAAATGTATAAAGACCTGTTGTATTCTGCACATGTGCAGAGGATTCTACCTTACTGTTCAGTACAAAAATGTGCCTATGAAAAATGCAGCAGGTCATGGTATACCTGCAGAGTGTTTCCCCCCCCCCCCAAATCTATGATGAGAACCATCACCCCTCTTCTTGGTCAACACCACACAGAAGGTACCCCTCTTTGGATGGAAACTGATTCTCGTAATATTGTAATTGCAGCTCTCACCTGTATGGCTCCAAAGTTCTGATACCATAAAGAAAAGCTTCTTCCAAAAGGCCAAGGCTTATGCAGGCATCCATGGCAAGGTCAAGTACTTTCAGCTGGTAGATGTTCATGTCTGGAAGGCGAGTGGTGTTGTTCTTTAGTAATGTCTGGCATATCACCAGAACCTGCTCCCACTCTGTCATTTATTTTGGTCAAGGATTAATTCACATCATAATAATCAAATAAAAGCAAAAGCATATGGGGAAATTACATTAAATTAAGATATCCCAGTATCCCATTCAGTGTTTCAACTTGAAAACATTTTTATTTAGAGTTAACAAACTCTCTTATATAGAAGGCTCCATTTTCCCCAATAAAGCAAAGAAATGAGCTGATGGGATAATATTTTATTGTGATCAGTCAGTCAGTCAGGCGATCACTCGTGACCGAGTAAGATTGTCTTCCAGGATTTAAAAAAAAAATTAAAAAAAAAAATTACAAAAAGGAGATTTTAAAAGGAGGAAAATTCTAAAGAAAATTGTGTAGACTCTAGAGATGGGTCCGTAAGTGACTGTGGAGGCCAATTCTAGATCCACACAGCTTCCCACAGTGAGGACACAGGTTACCAGATGGAAGATGGTCTTGTAAAGGATTCATTTGACGTGCTTTTCGCTTAGCACGTTTCTCCCTTTCACCTTGCACTCGAGCTTCTTCAAAGTCCATAGAACCTTTGTGAAAGGCCAACCTCCAGTTAGATCGTTTATTGTGATAATATGAAGCTGAAAGTAACTCAAGCTATAATGAATTCTAGGCTTTCTGAAGCATTATTTTCTTAAAATAAGGGATCTCTTTCTGGTAATCTTTTCCTGCTTTAATGTCTCTACAAAATTAAAACCCAGCCTATGGATACGTAATTGTCCTTTCTTTAACAGTTCTGACGAAAGGAGTTTTTTCCAGCTCTAATTGACCAAGATGGAGAAAAACTGCTCTGGCCTTCACAGATAAATGGTTTTAGATAAGTGATCTATGTGATAAAAAGGCCCTGCTATGATCCAATTATTAAATATTTCAAAAGCTCCTTCACTATGTTAGCATGCAACACAAAAGGTCTTCATGTTCATATGAATCAGATTCACACAATAATAAACTGTTCAGGCCTTTACCAAATTCAGTTAGGAAGATACCTTGCGCGTGTAAAGGCGAGATAAAGAAGAGGCAGACACAGGGTATATGGTTTCAAACCAGGGCCACATGTATTGAATTGAAGATCTGTGGTGAAGTGCGGTTCTAACCTAGCCAGGCCCTTGGCCGGGAAAAAAGACCAATATTTGGCGAATGCATCTTAACTGAACCGGAGGCGGGATGGCCCGCCACCGCCCAGTTGCCCTCCATGTGGAGCTGGAGGGCCTTACCATCGTCACCTTACTTTGGCGCCTCCAGGCTCCCAAAGTAGGTGAGAAAGGTAAAACCCCAAAGCCGTTCCAATCTCCCTTGTGCCAAGCCTCATGGCATTGGCGAGGGCAGTCTTGGGTAAACGTCAGTCACCTTGAAAGGTGCCACTGGATGATCACCATAACCCTAATTGTTCCTGCTTAAACCCGCACTTCCCGCAATGCGACTAATTTAGCTAAGATCCCCCTGGCGGGATCGAAATCGAATTCAAAAAGTCCCATACCCTGCTTCACAGTGTAGAGTAGGCGAAACATGCCCATTGCCCCGGCCAATTGAGACAATGAGCCAAAATTCCTACTCGGCCCCCATGAAACGGGCGGCCAGAGGAGCCTACACTGCTCAGAGGGTGGGAGTGGAGGGAGCTGGAAAACAGGAGCAAAGAGACTGAAGGCGGGAAACCCAGGAGCTTAAATAAGCTCTTACCTGGGTCCCCGCCCTTTTGAGCCATTGGCTCATTTCTCATGACCCACCTGACCAGGTGCCTGCCTCCTCTCTCCTCCCCCACGTGCAAGCCTTCTCCCTGCTCCCACGTAGGGGCCATTGGAAGTTCTTTGCACGTGTAAAGGCGAGATAAAGAAGAGGCAGACACAGGGTATATGGTTTCAAATCAGGGCCACATTTATTGAATTGAAGGGTGAAGGGTGAAGGGTGAAGTGCGGTTCTAACCTAGCCCAGCCCTTGGCCGGGAAAAAAGACCAATATTTGGCGAATGCATCTTAACTGAACCGGAGGCGGGATGGCCCGCCACCACCCAGTTGCCCTCCATGTGGAGCTGGAGGGCCTTACCATCGTCACCTTACTTTGGCGCCTCCAGGCTCCCAAAGTAGGTGAGAAAGGTAAAACCCCAAAGCCGTCCCAATCTCCCTTGTGCCAAGCCTCATGGCATTGGCGAGGGCAGCCTTGGGTAAACGTCAGTCACCTTGAAAGGTGCCACTGGATGATCACCATAACCCTAATTGTTTCTGCTTAAACCCGCACTTCCCACCACAGGGAGAGACAAGCTATCGCTTAGTCGAATCCCCCCCACCTGCACGATAAAAGAGCGAGCAGGGCCCTTCGCAGACTGAAGGTGGGAAACCCAGGAGCTTAAATAAGCTCTTACCTGGGTCCCCGCCCTTTTGAGCCATTGGCTCATTTCTCGTGACCCACCTGACCAGGTGCCTGCCTCCTCTCTCCTCCCCCCCGCGCAAGCCTTCTCCCTGCTCCCACTTAGGGGCCATTGGAAGTTCTTTTCATAAACTGCCCAGCTGCCACTAATATTCCCATTTAATGTATCATTGAGCTTGGCAGAGAGCAGTGGAAGGGTGGGTTGAAGGAATGGGAGAGAGTAAACAGTAGTGCTGAAAAACAAGAACCTTGGAAGAGGCACACAACACAAAGGGTTGGGAAATAAGTGGTGATTGAGGAAGAGAGATTAAGGAGTGCAATAGCTGTATAATGTTGATAAACAAATATTTTACAGAGGAAAATAAATGAAAGATCTGAAGTAAAGCCTGTTGAACCATACAATTTACTAGTTTAACAGTGCAATCCTGAGCATGTATATTCAGAAGGAAGCCCCATTTGCGTTAAATGGGGTTTACTCCCAGGTAAATGTGTATAGCAGTGGTTCTCAACCTTTTTTGCCCCATGCACCCCTTTTACCATATGCCAGAATGTCATTCCCCCCTTTCCAAGATTGTCTGACTTAATCTGTGCCATACAATAAGGTGTGGTGTTCTGTAGATTATGTATAATCTGTAGAATTGTAATTTGTAGAAAGATCAGTATTCCAACAGTTTGAGTCTGTGGTCCCAATTCCCCCCCTGAAACCCTAAAATCCCCCCCCCCGGGGGAATTCTCCCCTGGTCTAACAGATCGATGATATGCATGTCTACTCAGAAGTAAATCCCACTGAATTCAATGGGGCTTACTGCAAGGTAAGTAGGTATTGGACTGTGACCTAAATGGTTAAAAGATTTGCACAACTGAATGTGTGTGTGTATATATATATATATATATATATTTGTGAATTCTTATAATCCATATGTTTTAAACCTTATTTATAGTGCCTGGCCTTTTATTCTGCAAGGCTGAAGCAGAATAGGAGAAATGGCTTTTGCTACTGATATCTACACAATGTTTGGTACAGAGAGTGAAAGACAGAAAGGCTGAGGAAGGGGTTTCAGGACCAAAGTATCTGCATAAACTAGAAATGACAACCAATAGAGTTAATTTGTTTTCTCTGCTGATCTCTGTTTTAACCTGTATTTTAATTTAATATTATTTTAACTAGCTGCTCTTATTTGATTTTTATATGGTTTTATATTGTTACTTTTTGATTGTAGATTTTACTGTTAGCTGCCTTGGGCATATTATATGGGAAAGTGAAGTATACATTTAATACATAAACTAAACAATCAACCAGAGCAAGTTCTTTATATGTTCCTGGTTCAAAAAGAAATCCAATTGCTGTTGACCATTACCTTTCACATTGAAAGGATACCTTCTTGTGACTTTGGAGCTCCCATTTTATTTATAGCTTCCTTGGCTTCTTTCCAAGCTTGCTCATCTCCTGCCAACATGTCAGCATCCTGCTTTGACAGAAACAAAAGCAAGAGACAAAGCATTTGATTAAGAAAGAGAGAGAGAGAGAGAGAGATAAAGAAACAAACAATGTCATCTTGGACCCTGTGAGGTTGAACAACAGTGAGGAGCAAAATGTTACATTTGGCATGACGTTGAAAAAATGTAAGTTTCAATGCTTTTGCCCAAGATAATTTTGAATGCAGTCTCCATTCAACTGAAACCAATGGAAAACTGTCATTGCATTTAATGTTTACAGATTATATCCTTTAAATATAACGGGGGGGGGGGGACTTTCTTGGGCTGCACCGATACTATACTTTGTGAATATATTTGAGAGCCAGTGTGCTGTATCGCTTAGAGTGTTGTACTGGGACTTGGGAGATCCAGGTTCAAGTCCCCACTCAGCCATGAAGCTCACTGGGTGTCTTTGGGCCAGTCACTGACTCTCAGCCTAATCTACCTCGCAGGGTTGTTGTGAGGAGAACCATGTAAACTAGCTTGGGTTCCTTGCTAGAGGAATTCTATGGGCCCTGGGAGGGTGTCCCAGGGACCATAACATTGTGCAGATTCCACCACCCAAGGCCATAGACACAGCAATGGTGCGTGTGGTGTGTGTGTGTGTGTGAATCTGAGCAGGGATTTCTCCCACTCCACCCCTCCCCACTGCCCAGTCACTGTGGAAAGCTCCGTCTTGCTTAAAATGTTTTTAAAGGTGGAACAGAAGGCATTTTTGACTCTGTTGTTCCACCTGCCCTGTCTGCAGGGCTTTGGATGGGCAGATTGGCACCCTCCATGTAAAAAGCAGCAATCCTGTTGGATTACACTCTAAAAGTACTATATGCCACTCATATTTTGAGTGTTCAGATAGGAAATCACATTTGGGAAGAGAAGCAACTTAAATCATTTTTGCTCATCAATTAACTGTTCAAAAGAAGCAACAATACGTATATCCTCAAGTCAAAGACTAATTTTCTGAAATGGCATGGAATTGGTGAAAAACCAATCTCACCAAAGAAAATGTGGCATTTTCTACACACCACAGTTCAGAATACAGTTATGCTGTAATCCTTGGTACGTGTTACTGGTGCTTAGGTTATCAGTGATCACACTCTCAGGGCCGGCACAACCACTAGGCCAACTAGGCGGGGGCCTAGGGCGCGTGGCTAGAGGGGGCGTAGAAACGCTCCGCTCCTGCCAGCCAGCACACACACACACACACACACACAGAGAGAGAGCAAGAGAGCCAAATTTCCTTCAACTTTTGGGGTTTGTAAAATCTGCCGGTTTTTCCTGGGACTTTTCGGGGCTTGTGAGGGCGGCTGAGGGAAACACGCAAGGCTTGGCGTCTGGTTACGTCTCGCTTCTCGGTTCCACGGAGGACCCTTGAAGGAAGGCGGCGGGTAGTCCCACCCGCACCCCTTTCCCCAGCAGAAATCTCATGGGGATCGCCCCCAAGACAGCATCTTTAGAAGACCCGAGACATTTGCAAGCCGAGAGGCATGGAGGAGGGGGAGAAGAAAGGCCGGTTACGGAAGAGCCCGAGGCTTCCCCTAACCACCCCTTTCCTTTGCCTTTGGCTTCTCCCCAAAGCCTGGGCTTCTGCTACTTCTTCTCTCGGTCGCTGTAACTCCACTCTCCCGCGCGAGAAAAGGGTAGGGGCCCAATCTCTTTTTCGCCCACCCTTATGGAAACTCCCTCCGCTCCTTCCAGGGAGCTTGTAGCAAGTTCTCCTCTTTGGATCAGTGCAGGATACCTGGGAATGAAGGGGGCGCTGGAATTCCAGCCTCTGCGCCCAACCACGGGGTGGGACTACCTGACGCCTTCCTTCGAGGGTCCTCCGTGGAACGGAAAAGCGAGACGTAACCAGACACCAAGCCTTGCGTGTTTCCCTTGAGGCCATGGAGGAGGAAGAGGATCCCCCTTTCTTCTTCTGTGCCTTGGTGAGCCGCCGCCTCCTCTTCCCCGCCGCACTCTTCGCCTTTTCCCTTTCCTTTTTGCTCACCCCTCGTCCCCTCCCGCTACGAGCTTGGCCCAGTTTATGTATGGCGCGAAATATTCGCCGCTTTGGTTGCCGTCCTCAGATTTTGCTTGATTTTTCCCCCTGCTAGGGACACCCACAACGGCTCAGGTTAATTTTGTTTTGCGGAGACCTAATGGTCTTTGCCCCCCCCCCCCCGTAATGTATGCTGCTTCACTTGCTTTAAAATGTGATAAGCCAGCCCTGCTATGTTTGGGGACCCTCTTCCTGCTCATCCCACCCAGTGCTAGGGTGCAGGGCTAAAGGTGGCGCCTGAAACGCCTTGGGAAAAAAATACAGTGCTAAAATGCGTGTTTTACCAAGGGGGGCGCGCTAAATATCTGATCTTGCCTAGGGCACCAAACTGCCTTGCACCGGGCCTGCACTACTCTTCCATCTTTATTAACAACCAGGACCTCCTTGCCACTTATCAAGGTAGCTATGATCAATGATATCTCTTATTAAATTAAGGTACCACACTAATCACACATTCACAAAAATCCCAGTGCAACATAACAAAATCTGTATTTACAAATCACATTTTTGGAAAGCAATGGTTAGAGACAGCCCACTGCAGTGTTTTGAGCAGAAGACTGAAGATTGCATCTAATAACCAGTTCTTCCAATGCATGATGAACTATTGCATTTACCTAGCAGGGAGACCCAGTCTACTCATTTTTGGAAGGGTTCTTCACTGTTCCAAATTGTTTTAACAGTCTAGCACAGGGCTCTCCAACCTTGGGTCCCCAGATGTTGCTGGACTACAGCACTCAGAATCCCTTGCCATTAGCCATGCTGGCTGTGTATGCTGGGAGCTGTAGGCCAGCAACATCTGGGGATCCAAGGTTGGAGAGCCCTGGTCTAGCACCACTGGATTCTTACCACTTGGTGACTCTAAGGTAATTGAAATTAACTGCCTAATAGGAAAAATGGTTGTCTGAATTATCCTGAGAATGAGGTGCAATATATTTTCTTCTACTGGGACTCGGGAGATCTGGGTTCTAGTCCCCGGCTCCCCCCTCGGTCATGAAACTCACTGGGTGACTTTGGGCCAGTCACTGACTCTCAGCCTAACCTACCTCACAGGGTTGTTGTGAGGATAAAATGGAGAGGAGGAGGAGGATTATGTAAGCCGCCTTGGGTTCCTTGCAGGAAAAAAGGTGGGGTATAAATATAATAAATAAATAAATAAATAAATTCTGTGGCTTGTATCTTGAGCAGAACTCCACTTGGGTTTCCCCATGCCCCTCTCCAATGTCTGTACCCCCAAATAACCATTGCTGAACAATGTGGGATAAAGCATGGGGACAGGGCATGGGGGCTGCACTGGAAGGGGAAATTGGCAAATATATTGTACAAGTGGAAATACAATTCCACAAATGCAGAGCAACTTTGCATCCAAGCCACTCTGTTATCTTGGGCTAAACTTTTATAAACCATTAAATGCTATTTCCCCCCATGTGTTGGGGCTAATTCTCTCTTCATGAACAATTCACAGGGGCACTTCTTAGAGTTTCATAAGATGATGATGATGATGATGATGATGATGATGATGATGATAATAATAATAATAATAATAATAATAATAATATTAATACAACTTCCAGCCCTAGCAGAGCCAACAATGTACATTTTGACAGGGAGTGAGACAACAATGGGGAAGTAAAAATGGGAAAGAGCAGGATAAAATGGGATTAATGTGAGGAAATGCATTTACACGTATTTAGACTTTCCTGTGGAAGGAATATAGCTAAGACTTCACAAAGAGGTGGATTTTTTCAGGAGAGTTTTGAAGGAACGTGGAGACATGTGGCATCACATAAGCATCCTGAGGAGGCTGCAAGGGGAAATGAGTGGAGGTACAGAAGTTGAGAGTTTAGAGGTGACGGACATGTGCTGAGAAATAAGGGAAGAAAGACAGGGTGGGGGGAAATGCAGGGGAGAGCAAGAGCTTTAATAAGGACAAGGAATTTATGTATGTTACCACATGTCAGTCAATATGTGTGTTAACCAAATCACTAACGACATCATTTACATGTACCAGCCAGCTTATCTTGTTGTGTTCCTTTACATTTACTCCCACAAGTAGTCGATACACAAGTGAAGTGCTACACTCAACGGTTCACTCAGGCATTGTGCATCAGTTTCAACCACGGAATGACAAGTTAACATTGTTCTTTAACCATTAAAGAGTTGGCAACACAGTAGCCCTTTACAATAATCATACATGCATAGGCCAAATGCACATAGGCGGTGTGGCATCACAGTGGCAGTCTCCACCCCTAACCTACACATGCTTGAAGGCTGAAGGCTGACATTCTGAAGGCTGACATTCATAGGGCTGCTTCAGACACTGAAATGAACATGCACAGATCCAGGGCAAAGCTTGACAGTACTATCTGCCCTCCCTGATCTTCAGCCTGCCTATGTACGCTTGTTCTATACATGAATAATGTCTGAGGACAAGTGTGAGGTAGTGGTCAGACTGTTAAACTAGTACTGGGGAGACCCAGGTTTTAGTCCCCACTCTGCCATGAAGCTCACTGGGTCACTTTGGGCCAGTCGCTGACTCTCTTCCTAACCTAGCTCACAGGCTTGTTGTAAGGATAAAATGGAGAGGAGGAGGATCAAGTATGCCGTCTTGGGCTCCTTGGAGGAAAGGTGGGATATTAATGTAACAAACAAATAAATAAATAAAATCTGTAAAAGGTTACAGTTAACTACTGTCAAGGTAGAAACGCAAGCAGTAGTAAATTCCATAGTAAAACTAAAGTAAAAAGGCAGTGCAAACATACCCTGTGATATATCGCAGAGGCCGGCTTTGTCTGCATAAGGAGGGTTTTTTTAAATTTGCTCTGCTTGTCATAAGAAAATAATACTCCATGAATATAAATCATGTGAGGGACATAGCAGATACAATTCTGAAAAACATCTCCTCCTCCACTAGCATCACCAAAATATTTATACAAAGGAGCTTAGGGATGGCGATCCAATTTTTATATCAATTATATCCCAAGAGCACCAAAGTTAAGAGGCTTTAATTTGTATTTCTCACACAGAGAAGGAAAATTAATTACTGTGTGTTCCAAATAATAGGAAATATGTACCCAGAGCCCATATTAATTCCATGTGTAGCTTTGCAGAGCTGTCTCCCCATTCATGTTCAAAGGGAAGAAAAGGAGGTGAACTCTAGTATTACTCTAAGAGATGATTGCATCAAAATGGCCTCTACCGTCTGGGGATTCTATGACATTCCACATCAGGAAATTACAAAGAAAGTAGTGTTTCCCTTCAAATTTGCAAATGTACTTACCATAAAATCAGCTATCTGATCACAATAAGCTCACCTGGAAATAATTTTCCTCAGAACGAATGCTGCTACAACTAAAGGTCAGCAGTGGGACAAAAATGCTCATGTTACAGTAGTTATGTCAGTTATGTTAATCACACAGATTCAGACACGTTAAGCTTTGCATATAAAGTGAATGAGCCAAGTTTGGCCAAGATCTAATTGTGCTGCCTTCAAAGGGCACAGCATCAATTACAGAGGAGCTGGCTTGATGTACCTTGATATAACTAAAAGCAGAATGTGGCCCATAAAATGTAAGTAATTACACTAGTACAATATCACAGAATGAGGTTTTACATGTTTTTAAAAAAGGAAATTAATTTTTGCTCCAAATTTTACATTCACAAATCAGCTACCTGTCCAAATACAACATTGGTTCTGACAACTAATGCTGCAGTCCTATACATGCCTACCTGAGAGTCAGTCCCACTGAAATTAATGGCATTTACTTCTGAGTAGCCCTTCATAGGATTGCACTGTAAATGTGGAAATTGATGCACACAAGATACGGTAACTGAATACAGCAAGATCATTTTTGTGGCTCACGCTGGCTCAGCTTGTCTGAGCGTGGAAAGCTAAGCAGGGTCAGGCCTGGCTATTACTTGGATGGGAGACCCTTCCTCTAGTTTCCTGCATTGAGCAGGGGGTTGGACTCGATAACCTTAGGCTCCTTCCAACTCTATGATCTATGATCCATACACAAAATGGATTCAGTAGGGCGAAAATCATACCGAGGCCTGTGGCTTACGCCGGCTCAGCTTGTCTGAGTGTGGAAAGCTAAGCAGGGTCAGCCCTGGTTATTCCTTGGATGGGAGACCCCTCCTCTAGTTTCCTGCATTGAGCAGGGGGTTGGACTCGATAGCCTTGTAGGCTCCTTCCAACTCTATGATCTATGAAATCTATGAATACGGTTCCATCATATCAATATGAGTTTTGCCACTTATATCAGTTGGGGGGGGGTACACACAACCACTCCATGTGCTGAATAAATGTACAGAGTGGGCTGTGAGCCTGCTTAGCCTAGCCCTGCCACCACCGTTGCTGTGCACCATCATCCCCCTCCTCCAAAGAACATCCATTTTATTTATTTAATTAAAATATTTATATACCATTCTTCATTAACAAATTCCAGGGTGGTGTACAAAATTCATAGAGAACAAAAAACCAGGGGGAAAGCACTATTAACCAAAGACAAAAGAGGGAGAAAACTCCAAGTGCCAATAGACATCTTTGTGTATTTTTATTTGTGCCCGACACATTTCGGCCTAAGCCTTTTTCAAGGGCGCTTATTTTCTAAGAGAAACAGCTTCATCAATCTTGATCAATCTAGGCCAAAACATGTCGGGCACAAATAAAAATACACAAAGACCTCTATTGGCACTTGGAGTTTTCTCTCTCTTTTGTCTTTGGTACAAAATTCATAGAATCATAGAATCATAGAAAAGTAGAGTTGGAAGGGGCCTATAAGGCCATTGAGTCCAACCCCCTGCACAACACAGGAATCCAGGTCATAGCATCCCTGACAGATGGCTGTCCAGCTGCACCTTGAATGCCTCCAGAGTGGGAGAGCCCACCACCTCCCTAGGTAATTGGTTCCATTGTCTTATTGCTCTAACAGTCAGGAATTTTTTTCTGATGTTTAGGTGGAATCTGGGTTCCTGTAACTTGAGCCCATTATTCCGTGTCCTGCAATCTGGGATGATGATAAGAGATCCTGGCCCTCCTCTTTGTGACAACCAAGTACTGGAAGAGTGCAATCATATCTCCGCTCAGTCTCCTCTTCTGAAGGCTAAACATGCCCAGTTCTTTCAGTCTCTCCTCATAGGGCCTTGTTTCCAGTCCCTTTATCATCTTTGTTGCCCTCCTCTGAACCCTCTCCAGTCTGTCTACATCCTTCTTAAAGTGTGGTGCCCAGAACTGGACGCAGCACTCAAAGTGAGGCCTAACCAATACTGAGTAAAGCACTGCTTTTCTGTTTTATTGGGGATTTTAGTTTTAATTTTTTTAAATTAAAATCCCCAATAAAACAGAAAAACTAACAAGCTAAGCATGAAAATCAGAGAATGCTTGGTTAAAGAAATACAATTAATCCCCACTGCCATATTACAGTGGGGGAATAATCCCAAAGGCAGGGCACCACAACTGAAAAGGTTCTCCCCCTGGTTGCCCTCAGATGCACATATGATGGAACAACCAGGAGACCCTGATCTCAATGAACAGGCAGGTCGATACGGGAGATGTCTGGTGTTTAACAGAAGGAGTTCTCCACACAGACAGGTGCATGTGCAGAGAAGTCTTTCCAATAAACATCAAATGGATGTTCATTGGGGGAGTGGCGTCGGTATGCAGTGATGGTGATGAGCGGGGCTACTCTGCACGGCCCCCCTCAACGTGTTCATTCAAAGCAGGGGTGGGCAACATGCACCTCCCAGGGTGGCACCCGCCACACCCACTGCCCCTGCATGCCAAAAAAGCAAGTTAAATAATTGACCCTAAAAGGGTCACATTTAGCTTGCAAACAAAGTAGAGTTCACCTTTTTGGTGCTCTGTAGTACTCCGGATGCCTTTTTTTTCCATTAAAAACAACATCTTTTTACGATTCATTTTTTGGGTTGCCCGGCAGACTGTGTCTCATGGGAGGAGGGATCCAGGGAGAGAAAATGGTGCCCAAACCTCCACTGCACATCCCTCCCAGTGTGATGTTTACCTTGCTAACACCAGTTAAGAACAGAGAGGTGATGTCCTTTAACAAGAGTCTGAACCATGCTAATAGTATCTGAGGGCTGTTTCCCACATTACATTGTCTTAGCCTCAACCTACCTGCAGGTGTAAGCCATCAGCTCTTTATCTGTTTTAAAGTTGCTTCAATGTGACTGGGAGTGGAACAGAGTTGGGGAGGGGCACCCTACACTTTCCCTGGTCAGGAGCATTTCCTCTTGTGTGTGTTTGGGACCAAAAGACATTAGAAATACTGCAGGGGTGGGAAAGCTACATGGAGAGGTTTAGAGCAGGGAAACATCAGGTAGGAAAGGGTTAAGCTCCCTCTCCTTGCTGTCTTTTTCGATTACATCCTCCAGAAGCTGCATTCAAAATTTTAAACGGGACATCACCACATATTTGGGTATAATACCTACTTTGCCGCTTACATGATACAGGAGTAAAATAAAGTATTATAACATAGGGATGGTGGAGTAAGTGACATTTTCACTTTCGAAATTTACATCAGGCAGGTGTATTATCAGTTTCTGCTGTTATTACATTTATATCCCACCTTTTTTCCTCTTGCAAGGAACTCTATAGGCAGTTTACATGGTCTTCCTCATTTCCATTTTATCCTCAAAGCAACCCTGTGAGGTAGGTTAGGCTGAGAGTCAGTGACTGGCCCAAAGTCACCCAGTGAGCTTCATGGTCAAGTAGGAACTAGAAACTGGGTCTCCTGAGTCCCAGTCCAACACCTTAACTACTACACTACACTCGCTCTTTCCCCCCCTTTTCTTTAAGCACTCTTATATTTTTTATATTCATAGGGATTGATTTAGGCAATATGAACTCTAGATATGGGATACTTTTGAAAAAGAATTCCTCTGACTAGACATGAGCAAGCAGATTGTGCAATGGTAGAAAGGAATCCAACAAACAGATGAAAGGAGAACTTTGACAGGCCTGTGGCTTAAGCTGGCTCAGCTTGTCTGAGCGTGGAAAGCTAAGCAGGGTCAGGCCTGGTTATTACTTGGATGGGAGACCCCTCCTCTAGTTTCCTGAATTGAGCAGGGGGTTGGACTCAATAACCTTGTAGGCTCCTTCCAACTCTATGATCTATGAAATCTATGAAAGCTATTTTCCTTATTTAGTCCTTGCAGGATACAGAAAGGGCTCCTTCCGGCCAAGAGTACACCCATGTGGACAGAAAGAGTAGGCAGGGAGCATATATTCAATACTCTCTGTTTCAGTTTGTTGAGCAAAAATGTCTCTGCATCTCACAGAGATATAAAAAGCCAGTGATGTTTTTGGACATCGCATTTACCTCATGACAGCACAGTAGTAAATCATCCCACTGGCATGACAACAACTCTCTTTTTGGGAAAAATAGTTCAGACATTCTTAAATTTAGCACTAGCTGCACCAGGAAAAAAAAAAATCCACATTTTGAACAACTGAGAGCCGACTCTGTGCTCAGAAATAAATTGTGTACATTTCAGTACATTTATTTAAATTGCACAACGTAATCTGATTACTATGATGGGGCTTTGTAGACTTTGGAATATTCTGGAAAAGCCTGGGGTGTCCTGTGAAATATCGGGCAATAGAAGGCTTGTCTTCTCACTTGTCGTCCTTTCTGACTATTTCATGCTCAATGGATAGGATGGCGCTACTCAGCTCTAATTTGAAACCAGAAGGCTGACTAACCCTCTTTTGGAGTACACTAGATGTCAAGAGTCACTGAGATTTTTGGTTCCACTGGAAAGGAGAGAGTTGCTTAAGATACAGAGTTCTGCTCCATTACCACTGGGAGTCATACGGAAGGGATTCCTCATATAGTTCAAAGGATAATTCATGCGATTGTGGTACTGCTGCAGCACAGTGCCCACAAGCACTTAATATCTCTTGATGACATTTTCCACATACGTGCGAGTTATTCCTTTGGCTACAATGGAATCTCACACTCCTTTCCCTACTGCTCACAATTGTGAGAAATCCTGTTGCCCTGTAATGCTTTCTATAGTACTGCCACCTTAATTCTTAAATGTTGTCTTTTGCTCTTCCTTTATGCTTTCAAAACCTTCAGAACATACTGATCAGAACAAAGGTTCACCTAGTCCAGTATCGTCTTTCCAACAAAAACAAAGACACCTTAAAGACTAACAAATTTATTGTGGTGTCAGCTTTTGTGGACTAGAGCAATCATCACTGGATTATTTGTATGCCCTTTTCCATGGTAAACCATGCTCAAAATGGCTCACAACATCAGAAGAGTTTACATAATAAAATAGAACATTTCATGATTCACTAAATTACAAGACAACAAAATTTAAGTAATCATACCAATATTAATATACACTAAGAATCTACGAATAATTCATACTAGGGTCTAACTATAGAAATAGAAACATTTTATCTAAATAAGAGCGACAAAAACAAAAACCAATCCCGTAACTAAATGTTGTCCCCAACAACAAGTCCTAAACTCTGGGCACCTTCAGCAGCAGAAGCAACATTTGTAATTAGAGGCATTCAGGGGCTCCTTTATGCTTGCAGGGTTAGGCTTACACACAACCTACATTTATGTATGTATGTATGCATTTATTTATTTATTTAAACACTGGCAAGATCCTCAGATTCCTCTAGTACAGTAAGAGATGTGACTCAGCTACAGTGGACTTAGAAAAGGCTACAATTTTAGAGTTGATTATATTAGGCATTTGAACAATGCATGGTGATGAAAGGGGGTTGAACAACGGAAGGTGATGAAAGGAGATTATGTCAGTTGGGGACCTCTAAGAACACAAAGTCCTGACCTACTTTAAAGTTTACACTTTTCAATGCCTACACTATATGTTTCAAATGAACTGTACGCCAGGTCTTTCAAACTGAGTTGAGAGCCAGGTCTTTCAAACTATACTGTATTTTAAACCTATTTCAGATCTGTTTGCCCTGCTCCCCTGCCCCTACGATCTCACAAGCTGCACACTGATATTCACTAAACTCTGTGTACTGTTTCTTCTCCGGAAGTGCACAAGTTCAAATACACCATTGTCTGGTTTTGTGCTGTGTGTGTGTGTGTGTGTGTGTGTACAATAAACAATAATGGAGAGGAATTGGCTATAGGGCCACCTGTCAAATCTAGAGAACAGCAGTGCTTTGGGACTCCCACATAGCAATGCTCACTACTTCTTAAAAATGGAGACAAACAGAAAGCAATCTCCATGCATCGCATGGCAACCCTCCACATCAATACCATTCTCCTCTGCCTCCCTCCCTCCCTCCTCCATTGTGTGTCTGTGTGTGTTTATTTATTTATTACATTTCTAATCCACCCAATAACCAGTGTTCTCTGGGCAGATTACAAACAGTAGGAACAGAATACTGCAGTATTATCACTAAATGGGTTTATTAAGAATATTGTATTAATGATCATATACAACTGGAGCACATGCTTTTCTGACTATGGAAATGGCCCTAAATTAACAATTTCCCACAAGAGATTTGCTGCTAAAAAAATTTCCAGTTCTTAAGGATCAAGTAAACCTGAGGAAGAAGCTGATGTTGCAGCTTTTTCATAAGCCGGCATGCAACTTACACAAGAGGTTTTTTTTTTTTTAAGTTGCTGGTTTCACTCTTTAACAGAGAAAAGAAGAGACATCACTTCAATCTTACATCTATAAAGCAGCCAAGAGAGGCCTTCGGTGAGATAATAACTCTGCCTTTCACAGCAAGGAGTGCATCCAAATAAATAATTTCACTAGATCTGCTTTAGAAATTTGGGCCATGTGATATGACTAAACCAGCTACAAATACAAAGTGGTCCTGTGGTAGGAATTATGGAAAATTACTGCACTGATTAATAGCTGTGCCAAAGATGTTTCATTTCACCTAGGAGGCTAGCTGTAGCAGGAATGAGACTTCCATGAAATGACTCATTCAAAAGTGACTTCTGGGGTAAGAACTCAGCTCAACCTCCAGGTGTTCAAAGATACCAGGAAAAAACAGAGAAAAGAAGGCAATGGATGAGAGATCCCTTTTCATCCTTAGAAGAAGAAGAAAATCCCCACCCCGTAGCAATTACAACATTTATAACAACAATATAGGTTCAACTACATTTCTCTTAGGAGCAAATTTGATTTTTGAAAGCAAACTAGGAATACCCACCTTATTTTGTCTACTCCAGTCTGGTTTACTTTTGAACTTGAGAATGGGGGGAATCACTGTATCATACACACACACAAAAGAAGAATCTTTTTCTGCATATACCCAGTTGAGGAAAATCAAAATTGGTTCTCCTCTTGTATCACTTAGGGACTGTTAAAAACATCACCCACTAGTTGAAAATGTAAGCAAGGCGGTTGACATGCCATCATTTATATACGGCTATGTTGCTATGCTCATTTAAAAAAAAAAAAAACACTTCTAAAAATGTCTTCAAAAATAAGATTTTTCTAAAGTATCACAAGGGAATAATATATTTACATTGGGTCAGTTCACACAACACAGCTGGCTCACCATGAGTTATTTAACCCACAAAGAGCTGCAGTGCGTGCTGGGCAATGTTTTGAATGTCCAAGCCTGAACAGGGGTTGCAGTGTTATGCAAACCCGGCTACTGACTGTTATTTGAGGGTTAAACAACCCTCACATAACCCTGCAGCACACTGAGGGGGGTCGTTTTGTTCTTTAATTATTTTTTAATGATAAAATTTCAGCAAACAAAATTATAAAGGGGGGGGGAAATTGTAATGTCATAGATTTCAATATATCAATTTCAATACATGCATATGAAATGTTATACATACATACATACATACATACACATATGAAAATACAGCTCTAAGAATTATTCATAAACTTCAACAAGGGCAGACCAAACATCCATATATGTTACCATTCGCAAGTGGTGTCTATTTACCACCCATTCAAATATTGGAAGTGTTGTTAGATCCTCAATCCATTGCATTATAGGAAGTGAGCATTTATCCTTCTAATGTTGTAATAACAGTCTTTTAGCTGTCAAAAGGGCAGAGAATCCGTTTGTGCTGACCGTACAATAACTTCCAAGAAGCAGGTAGATAATTTACGAGGACATGTACTGTTGTACATCAGTAAATATTAAAGAGTGTTCCAGTACAAAGTTTATCCATATAATACCCTCCTCCCAAAACAAACAGAGAGCTTTAGCTATTGTAATAAATGAAATGAAATGAAATATGATTAAAAGAAGCATTAGCTGTGTTACACCTCTAGCAATTAGCCAACTTAGAAAAATCCTTATTAAAGAGACATTGTGGCATCCAATACACACGAAACAAGAGTTTTTTCTGAAGAAGACATAACCCGAGATCCATAGACAACAAACAGGGTTATGCGATAATTGTTTTAACCCTCAAATAACCCTTGGTAGCTGGGTTCACATGACATGACAACTCCTGAGCAGAGGTTACATATAAAAAATGTCACCTGCACATGCCTGGCATCATGGGTTAAACAACCACCAATAAGCCTGCCATGTTGTGTGAACCAGGTCATTGAGAGCCGTTGTGGTTAGTGGTTAGAGTGCTGGACTCAGGAGATATGGGTTCTAGTCCCTACTCAGCCATGAAGCTCACTGGGTGACTTTGGGCCAGTCACTGACTCTCAGCCTAACCTGCTTCACAGGGTTGTTGTGAGGATAAAATGGAGAGGAGGAGGACGGCCATGTAAGTCGCCTTGGGTTCCTTGTAAGGGGAAAAGATGGGATGTAAATGTAGTAATAATAAAATATAATACTAATAATTGTCTCAGACTGAAATCCCAGCACACTTATCTAGAAGTAAGGGTCAATGATCACAGTTAGCACTTCTAACTAATGCATAGGAATCGGCTGTCCAGCTAGTAAACAGCCACCTGACGAGTCACCCCTCTAAATAACCAGGTATGGAACCCCTCTAAATAACCAGGTATGGAAGCATTTATAAACTGGGGGAGATCATTAGTTCTCCCCACCCACACCACTCTCTTTCAGGTGGCTGATATGCTACCATGGCCAACATACACATGTTGAACAGGCTACCTAATACATTTTTGTGGGCTAGTAGTTTTGTTGTTAACTTATTTTGCAAAAATGCATTGATGTTTGAATCTTATGCAAAATAATCAATTCTGCAATCTGCTTGGTTGGCACTGACTACAATGCCAGCAAATGGTTACGGGCTATGCGAATTTTGCCCAGAAATACACTGGTCTTAGTAAAAAAAATAAAAAAAAATCTCTTTCATGACTGAGAAAAACAGCAATGTGAGATCTTTTTTAACAGAACCCAAGGCAATGTGTTTCAAACAGAAACATGTTTTATCACTGCCTTAAAGCATAAAGTAGTTGAGTTTTTCTATGTGTAAAATTCTTGTAAATCTCTAGAACTAAAGGTATATAGATCACAACCTAACGAGGAGGCCATTATTTTGTTCGGGGGGGGATTATACCAAAACAAGCTATTTTCTATTTCTCTTCTGGAAAGGTAAAACAATGCTGTGGATGGGTGAATGCAATACAGAAATTGCCAGTGTAAAAACAAATAAGCTACTCCATGGGAAAAATTGCTATGTATGTTGAGAGTAAGAGAACAGCAGATGAATTATTAGGAAGGAAGGAGAAAGATCATTAGGGCCTCCATCCCCTTTCTCAACTTTTGTCCCCTTGATCTTGGCTATGTTCATGCAATGATATCCTATTAAGAGGAGTTCTACTGCTGGATGTGTGTTCATGGTATATGTTCACGAATGTGTGTTCACGGTATATGTTTAGATACGCAGACCTAATTTTACCTACTTTATGGAGGGAGCAATCCTATGGTCTCTGGGCAAGTGTCCCAGGGACCATAGGATTGCTCGTAAAACCTTCCAAAGTTGGAGCAACGCTCCGACCTTGGAAGGGGGCCAGAGATCCAACCCTAGACCCTGCCCCCTTACAGCCAATGCAGAAAGAACCATGCCAGTTGCCTCTCCAAGGATGGAAACTCTGAGAGGGGGAAGGGGGGTGTTCTGGTGGGTGGGGAGGGGAGGAGACTGGAGAGGCCAGGATATGAGCTGTCCTGAGGCCTCTCCAGCCTCCTTCCCTCCCCCTCCAAAACACCTTTGCTAGATAGGCAGAAAAGCTCACCTAGTGAAAAATGCAGGGCAGGAGGACAGGGAGGCGAAGATCACCACCATTACCTCTCCTGCCCTGCATTGGATGATCGGACGCCTCCAAGTTCGGAGACTTCCGATCATCAAGGGCACAATATAGGATGCAACATATAGGGTTGCATCCTATATGTATTACACTTAGAGTCCAAACTCAAGCAGGTTTACCCAGACATAAGTCCCTCTGATTTCAATGGACTTACTTCCTAGCCAGTTTACAATTGTATTTTATAGGGCAATTCTATGCATGTTTACTGAAACGTAAGTGTTCAATGGGGCTTCCTCTGAGGAAGCCTTCCCCAACCTGGTATCCTCCAGACATTTTGTACTACAACTACCAACATTCCTGGCCATTGGCCATGCTGGCTGGAGCTGATGGGAGTTGAAGTCCAAAACATCTGGAGGGCACCTGGTTGGGGAAGGCTACTCTAAGGTAAGTGTGCACAGGATTGCAGCGTTAGTATATTAATATGCAGAGTACTGACAAGCAATAGTTACTGAACAGGGTTTGGTGAAACATTTTAGCCCACCCAATAACATTTCTCTTGTTAACCATGGCACTGCTCTGGTCAATATAGATACCTCTATGGTATTAAATGTCCAAATGGAAATAAGTTTATCATTATTTGAAAATCCAGAAGAAAAATATCAGAATATTCTCTTTGACCTGTATACAAGAAATCAAGATGAAGGAATAAAATATTTTTTGTTAGAAGAGTGGAAAGAGAAACACTATTTCAGTAACATGCTACAACAGAGCAAATATTTGGTCAACAAAGAATCTAACCCCATCATGTAAGCAATGCACTCAGGTAATGGTAATCATAATTTTATATTTAAATCTGTTACCAGATCAGACAGGCACGGAAGAGGATTATATCTTTTGTATTACTCAAATCCACAAAAGGCCCACAATCTCTACAACACAGAATCATATGGCAAATTTAACTTTTTGTTGAATAAACATTTACAGGCTAAGGCTGCAATCATAAGCACATTTACCATGGAGCAAGCCCCATTGAACATAGTGAGATTTACTTTTGAGTAAACATGTATAGGATTACACTTCCAGTGTTAATATGAAAGAGATCTCTTTTACACATATACTTAGTAACGAAATGCTAAAACATTAATCTTGTGGAGTAGCTCTTTTCTACACAGCAGCTTTCAGAGTATTATGTTGCTAAATAAGAGAGATGTTATCTAAGAAATGGTTAGCATTAAAATAATACAGTGTATGATACACTAGATTTTACAAAAGGAATACAGGCCTGTGGCTTACGTTGGCTCAGCTTGTCTGAGTGTGGAAAGCTAAGCGGGGTCAGCAGGCCTGGTTATTACCTGGATGGGAGACCCCTCCTCTAGTTTCCTGCACTGAGCAGGGGGTTGGACTGAATAGCCTTGTAGGCTCCTTCCAACTCTATGATCTATGAAATCTTTTGTTCAGCCCCAGAAATATTCAGTCAGAGGAAAACATGTTGTAGTACTTCCATAAAAGTACGGTATATGATTTCTGCTAGTTAATGGGATTCTCTACCAATCCAAAACCTTTTACACTTTTTTGAGTAAACAAGGCATATAGGTTTCAAATTTCCTTTTAGCAAACTCCGAGAATACAAATTTATTTTAACACATAACTTAAAAGGTTAATCCCAAGACATGTTGCCTAATTATGCATTATATCCTTGAGGCTATGCTATTACAATGTAATAACAGTTATCCTTCTGATTCTACAGTCCTCCGTTTTTTGTAATGCAGTTTTCAGCTTGACAAAATGCATATACAATTACGTATTTTATGATAAAATGCATATAAAATGTGTATTTTTCCATAAATGCATATAAAAAGATGTATTTTAGGATTAAAAGTGTATAAAATGCTTAAGCATTTTTGTGCAGATTAAAAAACAACAGCATGCAGACTAATGTGGAAACAGGACAGAACAGACTTCTCAACGAACACAGATAAAACAGACAGGGACCAGAAAGAGTCTGTTCTGTCCATCCCTGCTCTGTATATCACAAAAGGAGAGAACTGCGGCTATCAGTATCTGCTTGTGGGCTTTCTGGAAACATCACTTGAAACATCTGTAGTATACTGGCTGTGTTTTTAAGAGGCCTGGCATGAAGCAATCCGGTTTCCCCTCTGATACTTACCTGGTGTGGTTCAGTCCCACTGGGTGTGGCTCTGATTTTGTTTCATCTCTCTGTGTATATTCTGGAGTATGTGGAAGTTCACATAAGCTGTTTTGCTTTGCTTCCAGAAGATTATGTTTCGATGTGTTGTCCTTAATAAGAAGGAAATTATTTATCATCCTACCTGGCTCTGCTGAGTGTTGACTTGAAAACAGAACCAACCAGGGCCAGCCCAAGACATTTTGTTGCCTGAGGCAAAGAACAAGATGGTGCCCCCTCACATTCTCTGGCAGTTCTCCAATGCTGGTGATCAGGAAGCATCTTTCACCATGCCTGAAAGCAGCAAGCTAGCTTAGGGGGCACAAGGCAGCCCACATAGCACACAGCTCTCTCCTGCAACACCTTGCTGCCACTTACCAGCATCTGCTGCCTGAGACGATTGCCTTAGTCTGCCTAATGGTAGGACTGGCTCTTGAACCAACCAATGGTGGTAGGGAAGCCTGAGTAAGTATTCCCCACCGGAGACCCACAAGCAACGATGAAATATTATAACATGAAAAATTAAATATATATTACTAAACCCCATTTCTCACATTTCTAATGATGTCCTGCTATGGCTGGGTCAGACTTTGCATTGGGGCAAATTACGGGGCAAAACAAACGGTGAGTCAATAAACAGGCAAATCATCAGGCATAGATTGTCAGTCCAGCAAGAGAGCAGTTCAACACAGTTCTCCGCTTTTTCTTTATGAAAGGTGGGAATTATTTACCTGCTGCCATTTGGGTATTTAAAGCTAAGACTCAGTCACAGACCCTTTTTGGAGCACCTATATGGTTTCCCTACTCCAAGAACTCACTTGAGGGGGTATTCAAACTTCAATAGCCCTTGCCCCCTCTTATCTTTTCTCTATGGATTTAGATAGTGCCAAATTTATAGTCAAACGGAGATTAACAGATATAGACAACCAAGAGCTGCTAAGTGCAGCTTGTGGTCCGTGCTCCCCTCACTCATTGGGACTTGTGAGATACCCTCCAAGTAAAGGAATGTCTTACTTGGAGTGGTTAACTATCCCCAAATATAGGAGGGCCTTTTCGTTAGCAAGGTTCAATGCCGTCCCATCCACTTTACTGGAGGGTAGATATGGCAAAACTCCTAGAAGCACCAGATGTTGTCTGTCCGTGCAACAACATGGAGATAGAGTCCATCTTACATGTATTATTTCAATGCAGCTTCTACCAAGGAGTGAGGAAAGATCTGATATTTCCCATAATGCAAAAGTTTCCTGGTCACTCAACTGAGTCTCTTATGACTATATTACTTCTTGGCACAAACTAACAAATTACGAAGCAAGTAGCAAAGTATCTGAACCTGGCCATCGCTACTAGACCCCATATGTTGGTGTGCTAGGCTATCCATTTGTCAATCTCACTATTCATGTGTACTATTTGTTTATGTGTATATATATATATATTGGTCTTTTGTCCTTTTTTATAGTATTATACAGCTGCTGATCATCTGGGTTTTTAAATTGTTGTTATAAATGGTCTGTTGACTGTTAATAAAAAAAGTACTACTGCTACTACTACTACTACCACCACCACCACCTCCTTCCTTCTCATACAAAACAGGTGCAGAGAAAGCCTACCCTAGGAAATGCAATGGATTTTCCTGTTACCAAGAGCTTGTATATTCACAGATGCTGAGATTACTGGACTACAAACAAATGGGAGGTCTAAGGTCTGCTGATGCATTTAATAGCGCCAATGCGGTATTTTAATTACCATGAAACACCGAGAGCTCAAGAAATCATTACATCCTATTCTCTGCTGTAAATAATGATCAGTGTTGGTAGATCTTCTTCCATATTTTAAATGAAAATGCCTGAAACTGTTTGTGTGCAAATGAGTTCTTGAATCATCCAATTTCCTGAACCTTTCAGTGTATTAATTATTAATCTGTTTCAACCATTATGACTGAAGCGGCTCTCTAATGACAAGCTTGCTCCTGAGGTAGACGTGGCGCTTCAGAGCTCTTTACTGTCCCTTTTGCTACCTGCTTTTGCATCCCCTTTTGCTCTTCAACACAACTGCCAGGACTGCGATTCTATTACAGATATTAAGGTAGGTCACTAGTAGTATCCATTTTTGACAGACACTGTATGTCCCACATCAACCTGCTAGTATGCTGACCTGATCAGCAGCAGAGGCATCCTCCACCCTCTGAAGTGAGATGGATGGTGATCAGAGAGAGGACCTTTTTGGTGGTGGTTTCCCACTTACAGAACTCACCTGCATCCCACTTTACAAATTTTTCAGAACCAGGCCAAGGACATTTTGTTCTTTTACAGCACAAGCCTATACATCTCTACTCAGAAGTAAGTTCCATTGAGCTAAATGGGGCTTATTCTCAGATAAGTAGGTACAGCACTGCAGCTGTAGGCTTTTAAAATTTTGGGCTCTTATTGGTGCTTTCAGAGTGCAATCCTAAAGGACTTCTGCCTTCTAGATGGAAGGCTCTGAGACTGGAGCCCTCCAGCCATCCAAAGGCCTGCCGGCAAAAGCCAGGCAAGGCAGCTGCACTGACAGAGGTGTTTTTGCCTCCCAATCCACCTTAAGAAGAATTTTCAGACCTGCCAGCCCATTTAGCTGACTTATTTTGCTGTGGGTGGGATGGGTGACAGAGAGCCTTGTGGATCCAGTGGGTCCTTGTTTTCTTCTCCCCTTCCCACCCACTGTCACACACCCTTTCCCAGCTCCCTGACCCAATTCTGGGGTCACTGTTCAGACAAGCCACAATGGCTTGTTTAAACCGTGGTGCGCGCTGGGCACAATTTGAATAATCACTGCCCAGCCACAGCTTGTTGTGTTGTCCAAAGCTGGGTGGCATGGCTTGTTGGAGGGTTAAACAACCCTCAAATATCCCTGGGCTATTGTAGGGTTATTTGAGGGTTGTTTAACCCTCCAACAAGCCATGCTGCCTGTTCAGATGACACAAGTTGTGGCCAGGAGATGATTGTGCAATTGTGCTCGGCATGCACCATGGCTCACAACAAGCCACGGTGGTAAATCTGTAAATTGTTTAATTATGCTGTAAATCTTCATTGTTTAATATTCATATTTAAGCAACATTCACAGCAATCTGGACAGACTATTGAGCTGTTCTGTCATCAGTTAAGTGTTCAGCTTGCTGGCTCAGCTTGTCTGAGCGTGGAAAGCTAAGCAGGGTCAGGCCTGGTTATTACTTGGATGGGAGACCCCTCCTCTAGTTTCCTGCATTGAGCAGGGGGTTGGACTCGATAGCCTTGTAGGCTCCTTCCAACTCTATCTATCTATCTATCTATCTATCTAATCAGTTAAGCCAGCAAAACACGATGTATTTCTCACTATTCTAATGATAACCTTTCTGTAATTGATGCATATCTCAAGTCTGATCCTTCTACCAAAATATTTACATAGTCAAATTGATGTATTTCATTATGAATAGCTCCATAATTCTACCATGCTTTGTTTTCCCTTTCACTGTACCTTGCATACATGACTTCCCATGTTAATTACCTAAGTACATGGCAACAATTCAGTCCATTCATATTTCTCCTCCTAATGTATAAATAATTGTTGATTTACATTATTATTACTGTAGAACCTGAGCTAGTAGGATTCTGAACAAGTAAACAATCGGGATTCTGAACATGTAAAGGTCAATAATCACATTAAGATATGGCCAATGCATGAATCACTCTCATGCCTCTGTACCTGGGAAAATTTAAGCATAAAGCAACAACGTTTGGATCTGACGCCCATATAATCAGGAAATTGGATGACCTGTGTATGCAAAAACACATGGCTCCAGCATCGACCCAAATGTGTTGTGAGAGTCAGTTCTCAGAATGATTAATTCTCATTGAAATAAATGGACTTACTTTTGGGTAAGTCTGTATAGTGGGGTGGGCAACATAGAGCCCATGGGCCACATGGGACCCCCACCAACCCCTGCTGCCTGATTGTTATTGTTGTTGTTATTATTGCTGTAAACAAGTTAATTTTGACCCTTCTGACACTCTGTAATGCTCAAGACACCTTTTTTTTCTTTTAAAAATGTTTAAGAAATATTTTCAGGGTCACCCTGCAGACTGTGGCCCATGGAGGGGGGCTGGGGGGGCAAAAATGGCCCCCATAGCTGCCCACGCCTGCTGTATAGGAAAATAGGAAGTTGCCTAAGCTGCCTTATCCAGCTCAGTATTATCTACGCAAGGGATGGGCCACTTGTGGCCCTCCAGATGTTTTGGCCTACTACTCCATTATTCCTCACCATTGGCTATGCTGGCTAGAGCTGATGGGAGTTGTAGGCCAAAACATCTGGAGGGCCACAAATTGCCACCATCTACGCCAACTACACCAACTGGCAGCAGCTTTCCAGGGATTCAGATGGGGGTCTTTACTAACCTTATCTGTATCACTACATTTCCTCCGAAAAGTTGGTCTCAGGCTCACATGTACCTGAGGTCACATGAAGATAGTTATGTATTCATTGCTGCATTGGATAACAGTGATTTCTGTGACGCCACTGGCACTTTTTGGAGTCACCATATTTGTGAGAATTGCCACAGTTTTATGTAGGTTTGCATGCATGTATTTCCAGTTAACATGGGACTACTTCCTTGAAGAGTTGTGGGCAGAAGCAAGCTGGAGGGTAATTGTGTGGCAGGAATTCAGTGTTGCCTTCACATGTGTGAACTGGTCCCAAATAGTGTACATGTCTTTCTTCCTTTTACTGGTAGAAGGTGTAGCCAGAGAAAACCCTGAGGCTCCAAATGGAAAAACTGGGGGGGGGGGGGGGGAGAGAATCAGTTTAATTTACCTGTCAAAAGGTCTACATTTCTTTCTATCCTCCTGGTTTTGTGAGGAATGAGATTCTGTTCCTCTCAGATGACTACAAGGCTGGTCTCTCAGGAGGGCATTGCATTCCAATCCTGCATCTCCAGTTCAACATACTAAACCTGCCAAATTGTCATGCCAGATTAATACCAGTTTCCTTTTCCAGTAGTCTCTGAATCTGAATTTCTGGCAGCCCTCTCAGAGCTCCCATTCATTTGCGTGAACTATCAATTATTTCCTGTGCCCCCCGCCCCTGGCATCTCCATCCACTCCAACATATTCATGAGCATTGTGATCAGCTCTCTCGGAGAAAAGAGCCTTTTACAGCAACTAAGAGAGGTAAACAACCGCTGGGGCCTCAATCTCATTCGTCAAAGCCTGCCATACAGTAGGCATTGGATATAGACCAGGATAAATCCTAGAAGCCAGAAGCATCTCAGTTTGGAGGAACAAGCTGACCATTAAAGCCTAAATTCAGAAATGAGTCCTGGGCTTTCAGTGTCCTTTCTGGTTAAAAACAATCGTACAACTATCCTAGACAGCTCTGAAACAAACACCAAGGTGATAAGGCCTGTTAAAACATACATAACACAATTAGCATCGGGGCCAGTTTCAGGGATGGATCCATACCAGTGCCAATAACATTTCTAGACAGGATGACCTATTCCTCAGCCAATATAAACATCATTATTTTTGTAAACTCTCTTGATACCAATGTTAGAGGCTTTCCAGGCATTCGTCTGCTCCAGGATGGACTATGCAGGGTGGATATCACACGGCCACCCAGGTAATGTCACCTCAGCAAGCTCTCCTAATCTTGCTATTTTCCAGCAATCAGACTGCTATAGTTGCTAGGAAACAGTAATATTTACTCCCAGAAGTTATATTATCAAGGGGATTGCACCAGACGAATGGAGAGTTGCCCTGAAGGAGGACTGGAGATGGGGCCCAAGAAGGGTGGGGAGGCAGAATGCACTACAGCAAAATGGCCCATTCACTATTGAGGCCCAGCTCCAATGCTGCAGTGGCACTTATAGTTTGTAGCCAGAATCTGATCAGAGTGGTCCAGAAGGGTTTGGGCCTATTCAGTCTGTGGAATGTCAGAATCAGTGTGAGCTTATTCGGAAAGCAGGCAGGAGGCAACTTACTCTGGTCCAGCTGCTAGCTTCGGCCTTGACTGGGAAGGAAGCTGGCAGCCTCTCTGTGAGAACCGAACAGGTAGGGATGTGGCCGAGCAGCCCGTTGGACAGGAGCAAGGCCCAAACTGGGCCTGCTCGTGTCCGCGTGGGCTCTCAGCCACCCGCGCAGGCTTTACCTGTAGGCTCTCCGCTCTCCGCCTGTCTTGCTGTCCGCTGGTCCCGTCGCATCACTTCCGGTGCAGCGGGAGTGACGCGATGGGACCCTGCTCCATCGCGTCCAGCCTGGACCCCGCCTGCGCTCTGTTTAAGCCCTGTTGCCCTGGTCCCCCCCGCCAAAACTGAGCGCGGGTGGGGTCCAGGCTGGACGCGACGGAGCAGCTCCGCCGGCGGTGGACTCGGGCGGAGGCTGCGGCAGCAGCGCGCAGGGGACCGGCAGGTAGGATGGGGGCGGGGGGCAGCGGGGCGGCTGCAGCAGGGGAGGGCTGGGGGGGGTCCTCTGGCGGCGGCGGCTAGAGCGGCGCAGAGAACGCTCTGTGCCGCTCTGAAGAGCGGGATCAGGCCGCCGCGGAGGGCCGAGCCGTGGAGAACTTCGGGCCCAGGTAGGGCCTGAAGTACATCCCTAAGAGGGAGTGGTTTTCAGAGGTGTCACACAGGTTGAACCGTCTCCCCTGAAGGGCAGAAGGGAAATGCTCTGTTTGGGCAGGGGGACCTCATTGATGGGCTACAATCCCTTGCCAGTTAGTGGTTTAGGAGAAGGGCTTTCACAATCACACCTTCCCTTTTAAGCAGATGCCCAGGCTGTAAGCCTTTGCGAGGAACATTCTCATCTTCACTGCCTAAAATCCTCTGTTTGGACTTACTACCGTCTGAGCTTTTGGGACACTCTTCACATGGACTCTCCTTCCAATTTGGACTATTGTCTCTTGACAATTGAGAGTGTTGGACTGGGACTCGGGAGATCCGGGTTCTAGTCCCCACTCGGCAAGAAACTCACTGGGTGACTTTGGGCCAGTCACTGACTCTCAGCCTAACCTACCTCACAGGGTTGTTGTGAGGATAAAATGGAGAGGAGGAGGAGAAGGATTATGTAAGCCGCCTTGGGTTCCTTGCAGGAAAAAGGTGGGGTATAAATATAATAAATAAATAAATAAATAAATTGAACTTTGTACTGTATTGTTAAGAACCTGACATGAAAAGTACTGCTACACTTTGCATAGAACGTGAATTCTTGTTTGAGACAGATCTTCATCGTCGATAACCCAGAGTTGCCAGATGGCTAGGACTGATCCTGACTCTTACACTTTTCTATGCTTGGATCCATGTAGCGTGGAGATACCAAGGTGGAAGCAATGGTTGTCAGAGTCTCTCTGTGTGTGGAATTCCTCTGGACTAACTCTTGAACTTGATTTGACTCTTGGATGTGAAAGGCTGTGACCCATATAATGTGATGGTTTGCATGTGCGGATTTGTTTAGGTCTTTTTCTAGAACCCTTGTCTTTGATTGCCTGGGATTGACCTCAGGAATCATTCAGCCACTTGTCCTGTATCTTGAGCAGCAGAGATGACAACAGGAAAACCGGTTGTCTGGATCTCTGACCCAGCTATAGTTATTAGCCTTGGATTGTTGTGGAATTACTTATGGAGCCTATAGGTAATTGTCACCTGCTATATGATTTCTGAAGACTGTAACCATTAAGCTTTTACTGTGAGGTTTGTTACAATAAAAGAGCCTCAGTGATTTGGGTGTCCTGTGTCAGAATGCCAGTGTGTGTGTTTGAAGGCCTGGGCCCATGACATTCAAGTCCTGCCCTCTTCTGATGAGCTGAAGTTGCTCAAATTGCAGTATTGATGGCAAAAAATGTGGAATGGCCACCCCAGTGAGGCCTACCTGGCAACAACATTGTTATCTTTATAGCACCAGGTTAAGATTTTCTCAATTCCCAGGCATTCGATAACATAAGATAAGGCTTTTTAATAGGTTCTGGGATTTCTATTTTTGATTGCTTACATTTTTTATATTTTCATATGGTAATGGTTTTATATTATGTTATCATATTGTATTTTTAGGGTTTAATCTTTGTTAATCACCCAGGGAGCTTTGGTTATTGGGCAGTATAGAAATATAATAGATGAAATGAAATGAAAAATATAATAGCTGGAGGAATGCATTGCTGCAGAAACATGCTATAAAATCAGCCTGCTGGGTGCTTCCCATTCATTCCAGTGATATACTGGGTTCTTTCATTAGATGGTAAATTTTACATGGACAGAGTTTTGCTGATGGGATGCTCCATTTCATGTGCTGCATTTTAAATGTTCAGCACAATGTTGGAGTGAGGGTCAGCTGCAGGGCAGGCTCTTTTATGACCACGTAATTTAGATTACAGGCAGTCCTCAGGTTATGAACGAGTTCCGAGTTCCGTTCTTAAGAATGTATTTAAGTCAAATTAGTATGTAAGTCAGAACAGCATAGCGTTCTATACGTTAAAATAGGCATTTACACAAATTGCGTAAATTACACAAATTGTGTAGTACACTACACTATGTACTCTACGTAAACGACGTAGTCCATTCTTAAGTATGGGTTGTCTGTAAGTCAGATGTTCTTAACTCGGGGACTGCCTTTATTTTGTTTTTGCAGGGAACACCAATATGGCCCAACATTCATGGCTCACAAATGAGTTTAGCTCCATAGCTTAGGAGCTTGAAGTTCTTCTTGTTCCCCCAAAACAAAGGGTCTGCTGCCTACACTAACCGTTTAAGGGATTGAGCTGGGCATGAGAGGGCAGTGGTCTAGGTTAACTGACCAGAAGCTGTGGTTGAGTGGGGATTAAAGTCTAATCTATCTACTTTATTTATATGCCACCCTATAACAAAAACCTCTTCATGGAGACAGAGAGAAATGTGACCTACATGATTCAAAGGCAGACCAACCTAGAACAGGTTAAGTGATCCAGTTGGCAACATGCAGGGATGTTCAGCTGTGTCTAGTGGTGGGCCAGAGAGAAATGGCGAAGGCTTTCCCTTTTGGCATGCAAACCTAACACCACTGACTTCCAGTTTGGGGCAGTGGTTGAAAAAGCACTTAACTTGGCTGGCAGCCCTGCGGGGGGGTGGGGTGCGGTGGGGTAGCGTGGCGTGGGGGGGGTTTGGGACAAACTCATTCAGAACTGTGGTGGCTTCATCACCCGCATGGGTTTTAATGGTCAGTTAATTCAATCACCCGCATGGGTTTTAATGGTCAGTTAATTCAAAGGATTGGCAGGCGGAGCATTCTGCAATCATATCTGGCCGGGTGACCGGCCAGATGGGCGATTAATAAATATAAGAAATAAATAAAATAAATATCTCGCTCTTCAAGTAAGTTAAACTTGGTTCTTGATTTTCTAAAGTTCATGCATTCTCAGCTATATCAGTTGTAGTCAGCACATGCACTGCCTTGTTTACTACATGTCACAATTTGTTTTTTCTTTGACAGGTCTTGGATGGAGTAGTGAGCCCAAGTGTGTGCTTATTTGTGGTTATGATAGTCTTTTCTGGATACAGGAGTCCAGTATAGGCTCACAAATCAAGATCATTTTGATTGCAAGTATTGAATGGGTTGGGAGGCATGGTTTGGAACCAACTGCTCCCTGTCCTCCATAATTGGCTTTACAGTGGCTCCCTACCTCAAGTTATAGTGATTCTACCTGGGAGAGAATGTCTTGAGAAACAGAAAATGCAAGTCTATTTGTGTTCAAGTGTGAACGGAGTTTACTGCAATTCAGTATGATTTTCCAGGGGTAAGAATCATCTGGCCAGACATGCTATAGCATAGAGTCTGGGCATTTGGTACTCCTAAAGAAATGCATGAGGCTGGGAGAAAGGTGAACAAGTTGTTGAGGTGGGTATACCACAACTGCAGATCGAACACTGCTTGCCACACCTGTGTTGGGATGATGGTGTACATGAGGGGCACAACATTTATCTGAGGGAGCTACAGCACAGTATACAAAATTGTTTTGCTATGTGGTTGGTGTGGGAAGCTAAGCAAAGACTAGTCCCCCACAGTGGAACCTCCAGTGCAGGTCAAGGGGGGGGGAATAACAAATCGGTGAGCACCTTGAGGCACCTTTAGGAGATGAAGGGGAGCATCTTCCCTTGATGCTGTGAATCACGAGGGTGCAGAAAGGAGTTCCACTTGAGGCCTATCCAACTCACCCAGTCAACATTGCAAGATGGGATCGTGGTGAGGTGAACAGAATTTCCTCAGCACAACTTAAATCAGGGATTCAGTACCTTAGGCCCAGGGGCCAAATCTGGCCTTCTAGGGTTCCTCAAATGGCCACACCTGCTTCCCCTGGCCCCATTCCCTTTTCCCTGACCACTGAAAGTTTGGTGGTTTCCCAGCTTTTGTGTACTCCCCACCCATAATTCTAAAAAGTTGAAATGTGTCTCCTGAGGCTTAATTACTGCCAGTAAGAACTTTACACTAAAATGTGCTATTTTTGATATTTTGGGCCCACCTCTTTTCCCTTTGGGCCCCGCCCACCACTGGAATGCAGCTCTCGTTAATTTCTTGGAAATGGGCTGAAAAGAAGTTCACACGCCTGGTTTAAATGATCTCAGGGAGGCGTTAGGAGTTGGGAGGCAATTACTTGGAGGCCTCGAGCCAAGGGAGCTTGCCCAAAAAACTGAGATGTAAGGAAAATGCTCCAGTGCCTCCAATTAATAGGAACCTGCACTGGTGGGATGGAGTTAGTAGTTAGCATACTTTGCGCATTGCACATCCTTTAATGTGTATGTAATAAATGTTGTTGCTCAGTTCAAATCCCAAATTGTTGTCTTGTCTCTTCACTTGGAAGACCTGGGTGCAAATGCTTTTGTTGTTATTTAATTGATTTCTGTGCTCTTATGCTAATTGCTGTTCTTCTCTTACTACTTTTATGCAGTGCTTTTTTTCTGGAGAAAAGGGTACCGGAACTCTTGGCTTACATTTCCTCGGGAGTAGATGGCGATTAAATTGTAATGCAATTAATAGAAGAAAAGGTGCTGGAACTCAGTTCCGGTGAGTTCCACCAGAAAAAAAGCCCTGCTTTTATGTACTGGTGATGTATATATTTTATTATTAAAACCGCCCTGAGTTCTTTCTTGAAAAAATATGGAGGATACATTTAATAAATAAATAAATAAGATGCCACAAAAATACAAGGACTCCACTGATGCAATAACCGAGGCCCAATCAGCAAGCAAGCAGTCAGCACACACTTTACAAGTAGAGTACTTCTGCGAAGGTTTTCCATATTTTCTATACTGAAATAATAACCTTCAAGAGCTGGCTAAACTGGGTGAAGCGAGAGCTGTGATCTATATATAGTGTTACACTTCCCACCAATATAGATTCCCAAAGAAGACTGTAAGCATAATTTAGCTGAGCTCACATGAGACAACAAAGCTATATTAATTTCACACTCCTGAAGTAGGCTGCCAGACATTACAGAATGTGATGTGACAGGTAAGGATTGGGTTGTGTGTTTTTTTTAAACATATACGAGTTTATTGATATAGCGGTTCATTATCACAGATAGAAAAAGCAGATATTCAAGGTGTGGATTCTAAAGTGATGTTGATGACTTATACCTTCTATGAAAGACAACCATAATTGTCTCCATGGAGATAATAGCTGTAGAAACAGAGCATTTAATTACTTATCTGAAGACAAAACAATGTATTCCTTTACAAGCTTAGAATTTGCATCCCCCCCCCCCCAATGCTATTCACAAGGTAGATTAATAAAGTTCAAGGACTAAAGAAACCTCTGTAATTCCCTAGAATTATTCTTTACTTGCAATACTACAAAACCATAACGTGAAAATTTCTGACCTACCATTTAACACATACCGTAAGATAAGGGGGAAAACATACTAGCAATTACAAAATATATTTTAAAACATCAGCGTTAACCTGGATCTCGGGCTTGATAAAATGTAGAGCAAGTATTGTAACAAAGAGTTGGATACATCATTTGCCTTCAATTAGAGGAAGGACTCCACTTGCCACAGGTCTCCCTGCCCAATTTTGGGGGGTCCCCTACCCCTCGCCACAGCTCACTCCATTCAACAGGGTCTCCTCACTCACTGACTGGGTTCACATGATCACTGTGGCTTATTTAAGCCTGGGTGGGTTGCAGTGTGTGCTCAGCAGGTTTTAAATATTCAAGCCGCAACTGCAGCCTGTCATGGGCTGTTAACTACGCCAACAACCCACCCTTTGCTGGGTTCAGGTGACACGACAAGCTGCAGCTTGATTATTCAAAATGGCTGCCTGCCTGCACCGCAGCCCACCATGGGCTGCTTGATCGGGTGAACCAGCCCTCTAGATAGCATTTTCAGGGGGGCTGGATCAGCTGTGCAGATCCAGAATAAATCTGGATCCAACCCACTGTATTTTACCCACAGACGTTATTTTCTCCCCACAGTGAGGTTATTTTTTAATCTGCTGGAGACGCTGCTAAATCTGTCATTTTAAGTTTGTGATTATCATTGGAATGAGGTTGGCTGGTTGGTTTTAATTTTAGTATAAAAGCTAATTGGTGCAGATATTCAGCAGCAATACTTTCAGGTAGGAGACTTGACATTCTTAAAATGGTAAGAAAATGTTTTATTTTATTTCAGAGGGGGAAAAACCTAAATATTTTATCCCATTTGCCTTGGCACAAACCCTGCGATCAGAACAGTCTACGGTATATAACTTACATATTGATTGTACATAAGAGCATAAGAAGAACCGTGTTAGATCAGACCAAGGGTCCATCCTGTACAGCATTCTGTTCATAAAGTGGCCAACCAGCTGCTCACATGAAACCCACAAACAGGACATGAGTGTAACAGCACCCTCTCACCCATCTTCCTCAGCAACTGATGTTCATAGGCATACTGCCTCTGATACTGGAGGTAGTATATAGCCATCAGGACTAACAGCTATTTCTACCCTCATCTTCCATGAATTTGCCTAATCCCCTTCTAAAGCCATCTAAATTGTCCAACATCACTACATCTTGTGGCAGTGAATTCTACAGTTTAACTATAAGCTGTATGAAGAAGTACTTCCTTTTATCTGTCCTGAATCTCCCACCAATCAGCTTCATGAGACAACCCTGGGTTCTAATATTATGAGAGAGGGAGAAAAATGTCTCCCTATCCACTTTCTCTACAGCATGCATACTTTTGTACACCTGTATTATGTCTCCCCTCACTTGCCTTTTCTCTAAGCTAAATAGTTCCAGATTGTAACCTTTCCTCATATGGCAGTTGCTCCAGTCCTTTGATAATTTTAGTTGCCCTTTTCTGCACTTTTTCCAACTCTACAATATCCTTTTTTAGGTGTGGTGAACAGAACCGTACTCAGTATTCCAAGTGTGGTCGCACCATGGATTGGTATGAGGGCTGTATAATATTGGCAGTTTTATTATTGATTCCTTTCCTCATTATGCCTAACATGAATTTGCCTTTTTTTACAGCAACCGCACACTGAGTTGACATTTTCATCAAGCTGTCCACTACAACCTCAAGGTCTCTTGATCACCGTTAGTTCAGATCCCATCCGCTTATACTTGAAGTTGGGATTTTTTGCCCCAATGTGCATCACTTTCACTTGCTTACATTGAACCACATTTACCATTTTGATGCCTATTCACCCAGTTTGGAGAGATCCTTTTGGAGTTCTTCACAATCCCTTTTTGTTTTAACCACTCTAAATAGTTTGGTGTCATCAGCAAACTTGGCCACCTCACTGCTCACTCCAGATCATTTATGAACAAGTTCAAAAGCTATCTGAGAATTGTGCAATGCTTATCAGATCACCACTTGTTTTCAGTGCATTGCTAGTAATTGTAACACTCCCAAAAAGTTGTGAATCACTAAGGCTGCCACCTTATGCTTACTCACCTGGGAGAAAACCCCCCCCTTGAACCTAGTGGGACTTACTTCCAAGTAAACATGCATAGGATTTTGCTGCTGAAGTGGCTAATGGCTACAGCTAAATAAGCTCTAGTGCTCCCCAGTTAATTATTTTTAGGCAAACAATTACATTTATAGATACTTCCTCAAACAATATCATTCTGCAATATACTTTGTGCAAATTGAGTTCAAAAATCTTTCAAAAGATGCCTCTAATAGTACTTACAAAGGAAACCAATAAAAAGTACTAAAGGGCAACATCAATTCACATATATAATCATCATAAAACAGCTGTGATAGGAAATTGGTTACAAATTGATTTTTCAATACCCACAAGTGTCAACTCACTCATAATACTTTACAGCACAGGGACTGGTGTGTTTAATTCCAGTCTGCCCCAAAGGAGGTGTGGGCAGCTAGCTTGAGGACTAAAATAAATATGTTATCATTGTAGGGAAGAGTTCAGGCCCAACATATTGCATACAGAGAAAATAACTGACAGCTTTATGAAATCCAGGGCCCATGGAGTAACATTTTGTAAAAAGAAGTCACTGTAATTGTATCAATACAGCTCTGTAGTTGCACACAGAGGGCAAAACAGAGATGAATGCAAGGGGGTTAGGCTTGACCAAAAGATTGTCAAGGGAGTCTGCCTGAAAAACCACAGGCTATAACATTTCACCAGGAATTCCTGCATGTGGTCAATATGTTTTGGTTGAGCTAATTCATGTTATAGGAATACGTTCAGGGAGATAAGTAGAAAGCACCCTTAATTACCAAGAAAATGTAGACAGTAGTTGAGATTAGATCTTGTCTGAGGCACTCGGCCAATAACTGTATTGGACATGTGGCCCTTAATATTCTCTTGATAAAGTAGCACTATCAAAGCCTGCAAAATATTTTGCAGTAGCATAGATCCTGGGGGAATTTATCACTAGACAAATTTAATTTTCTTTTGTAAAAAGAGAAGAAAAGCAAGGGGAGAGAAACCATAAGCCATTAAAGAAAAAGTCTGTAGGAAGAATTAGTGGATTGTTTATTTTCATTATTTGAATGTGTACCTGGTGAGACTTAAACATTAGTAGGTGTAATTCAAGTAACTTCAAGGACTGGCTTTCCAGTGGTGTAGATCTTATTTTGTCATTTGATAAAGAGAGGATAATAAATAACAGTCCCTGGTTTTCAGCAGAGTTACTCCACCACATTCTTGCCCCTTCAATCTTGGGGCAGATTTCTGCCAAAATTTCAGGGTGTCCAGCGGAATTAGTACTCCTTAAACCTTTTCAGGGGCATCTGTGCACCTGTGTCTAGAGTCCGCATGCACAAACCCCTAGATCTGCCCCTGAATTCCATTTTAGGTGGAACTTGGTGTCAACCTAGGAAAGATATCTCCAAAAATCTATCACGTACCAAAAGCTATCACTACAACTGAACGTGGGGGACTTGTGAACTTTTGAGGATTAAGAACATTTTCAAGCATAGAATGTCTGAAATATGCATTCTACTCAGTCAGTACCAGTGTACCCAATTCATATTCCAAACTTACATTTGGATGTGTTAGTAATTCTACCATGATCTTTTTTCTTTAAGAACTGGCTTTTGTCAGTCCTGACATGGCATGACTAACGGTACGGTACGGTACACAATTGCTACTCCTTTCTCATTCCATTGGCAGATTCAGAGGCAATTCAGAGTGCAGCCCCTTATGCTGGGCATGCACAGGGGCTTTTCCGCTCCCCCTTCTCCTATCTAGAAATGGTTGAGAAATGTGTTTGGTTTGCACTTCAGTGTGAACTTACCAAATTTGTACTTCCTGAACCTGAACACAAACTGGAACACAGTTGGAAGTTGAAATGTGTACTTTTCCAAAGTTTGAGATGCAGTTCTCACACACACACACACACACACACTGGCATACTTTTGAAAGCATGCACACAAACAGTGTATATTTGGAAAGTATGAATAAAGACAATTCAATGGGAAATTTGCTTGTCAAAAATGTAGATGTCGGAGAAATATGTACAAAAATGTATATATTTTGAAAACTATCTATGAAAACCCATACAAACTTTCATGCAGACTAAAAATATTTTTGCAATCCAGCACAGAAACAGGACAGAACAAACTTAGCAGTGGAAAATTGAGAACCTGAGTGAAATCAAGCTTGACAGATTCACTCATCTCTACTCCTGTCCTATCCCCAAATAGGCTACTAAGGTTGAGGGACTCTTTGGAGCAGTACCCCATGAAATGTCATCAACATCTATTTATTTCTATGTGGCTATTCCACAAAAAATGTGCTCAGATCTGCTCACAACATATCAAATGTACAATAAATATAACAATTAAAACACACACACACACACACACAGAACAATCTATATATATAAAAGAAGAAGTCCTGACTGACTGACTGACTGATTGACTGACTCATCAACGCCCAGCTCAAACCGTTTAATCTAGGAACGTGAAATTTTGAAGGAACATAGTTTTTATGACATAGACACCCACTAAGGAAGGATTTTTGGAAATTCCGTCCCTAAGGGGGTGAAAAAAGGGGGCAAAATCGCCCCACTCTCATATCTCCTATGGGCAAAACAACAGGGGAGCAGTTATGCAAGTCGGCCTCACCTCATAATTGCTGCAGGAGCCAATAGGAACAGTTATGCAAATAACCCATATGACACTTAGAATGTTCGTATGAATTCCTGCAGGGGCCAATAGGGCAAATCTCCCCTCAGCCATTTAGAATGTTCTCTGAAGGGGTGAAAAGGGAGGGAAACTTTTTGAATGACTGTTGTGTGTGGGGCGTCGTCGCATAGGTTCCATCACGTTTTGACAGGTCTACCCCAAACTTGGCACGATCACTCTTCATCACCTGTAGACTCTTAGGATTAACCTGATTTTTCTTTAAGATCAGATATTTCTGTCAGAAAAGTTTTATGCTGCCAGCACCCAGCCTAAACATTACACTTTCAGTCAGAGAATGACTCTTGGGGGGGGGGGGCGTCCCAAATCCTGTGTGTCTGTGTGTCTGTGTGTACGGGCGTCTGTGTGTGTCGAATAGGCTCCTACACGGTTGGACGGATCTGCCCCAATCCTGGCACACATACTCTCCATCACCCAAGGACAAAGACAGGCGGGTTCAAATCTCCGAAAAACCCTCACCGTGCCTGTACGGCCCAAAATAGATGATAGCCAATGGCGTCACTTGGGATGTTCGCAGGGGCCATTCCAGAGCGGTTATGGAAATCACTCCAATGACATTTAGAATGTTCATATGAACTGCCGCCACAGGGGCCCAATCAGGAGCGGATATGCAAAACTCTCCTACATCAAAACAGGATGTTCATATGCACTGCAGCCGGGGCCTACACGGGGGGAGGGAGGAGCTGGGATCACATTGTTGGGTAGTCCCGAGGGGGAGGGGGAACAGGGATTTCATTGCTGTGTAGTCCCAGGGGGGGCAAGCTGGGATTTCATTGTTGCGTAGTCCCAGGGGGGGGGGAGAGCAGGGATTTCATTGTGTGGTCCCAGGGGAGCAGGGATTTCATTGTTGTGTAGTCCTGGGGGGGGAGCAGGGATTTCACTGTTGTGTTGTCCTGGGGGGGGGAGCTGGGATTACATTGTGTGGTCCCGGGGGGGGAGCTGGGATTTCATTGTGAAGTCCCGGGGGGGGGGGAGAGCAGGGATTTCATTGTGTAGTCCCGGGGGGGAGCAGGGATTTCATTGTGCAGTCCCGGGGGGGCCGACAGAGATTTGATTGTGTAGTCCCGGGGCGGGGGGAGGAAAGCAGGGATTTCATTGTACAGTCCTGGAGGGGGGAGCAGGGAATTCATAGTTGTGTAGTCCTGGGGGGGGGGGGAGCTGGGATTTCATTGTACAGTCCCGGAGCGGGGAGCAGGGAATTCATAGTTGTGTAGTCCTGGGGGGGGGGAGCTGGGATTTCATTGTTGTGTGGACCCGAGGGAGCTGGGATTTCACTGTTGTGTAATCCCAAGGTGGGGGGGAAGCAGGGATTTCATTGTTGTGTAGTCCTGGGGGGGGGGGGGAAGCAGGGATTTCATTGTGTAGTCCTGGGGTGGTGGTGCAGGGATTTCATTGTTGTGCAGTCCCGGGGGGGGGGGGAGCAGGGATTTCACTGTGTAGTCCCAGTGGAACAGGGATTTCATTGTGTAGTCCCAAGGGAGCAGGGATTTCATTGTGAAGTCCTGGGGGAAAGGGAACAGGGATTTAATTGTGTAGTCCTGGGGGGGGGGGAACAGGGATTTCATTGTGTAGTCCCAGGGGGGGGAGCAGGTAGTCCGGGGGGTAGAGCTGGGATTTCATTGTGCAGTCCCAGGGGAGCTGGTAGTCCTGGGGGAGCTGGGATTTCATTGTGTAGTCCCGGGGGAGCTGGGATTCCATCATGTTTCTTTTAAAAACAATTGTACCAAATCCTAAAATCCACACGAGCGAAGCCGCGGGCAACAGCTAGTTACAAATAACCATAGAGTCAATAGGTAAATACACAGTAAAAATATCAATCAATCCATTCAATATTGAATAAAACAATACAAATAAACTGATCTAATCTATCATGTTAAGGGATCATCTAGGATCATCTAGGAGACACATTCACACACACACACACACACACACACACACATATATATATATATATATATATATATATGCACATGCACTACACGGACACAAAAGTGCTTTAAGTGATTTCTCTGGATCCCAGCCCCTGTATTTTATGAGCAAGCAAGTTGGGTCAGTATCAGCTATTTGGCCTTTCCTACTTTTCTTAGATACATGTGTGTCTTTTGTAAGAACATACACAGATATGAGGGCAAGGAACCTTTTCTGTTAGATTCTGACTGCACCAGGAGCTAAGAGTAAAACTACAAGTCTTGGCACACATTACACAGTCTAGAGAAGGGCTTAGCCAACTTACCTTGCTTTGTGTACGGCACATAAGGCAGTCACATTCAAAACAATATTGACGCTTCAAGTGTTGCTGACGTTCAGGAGTGGGCATCATTGTTTCAATGTAGCTGATGGTAAGCTGTACCCAACAAAGAAGGGGAAAGTATGTTATATTTTGACAAAGACTGCATAATGCATACAAAAACACTGGAGAGCAATGAATTTAAAGTACTGTACAATCATCCATGAATGCCAACAGGACACACTTTCCCTAATGCAGCACTAGAAAATAGACCACATTATTTCTTTTACCACTCTTCAGCCAATACAGACATTTTTAATATAGTTCTAAGTTTACTCAGATAAACAAATTAAAGGAATGCTTTGGTACAATGACTGGGATACATAATAACTGAAGCCTCTATTTACCAGTGCAACCAGTGCAATGGATGTCAGGGAGAATCAGAAGAACTAAAGCTAACTTTAGCTTATGTCCATAGAAAGGTCAAGAAGCACATAAAAAGACACGGAGGGAATGAGAATGTAGAGTGGACAAGTGTTTGACTAGGATCAGGGTTCAAATCCCCTCTCAACCACAAAGCTTTGGGCCCATCACTACCTCCAAACCTAACCTATCTCACAGGTTTAGTTGTGAGAATAAAAAGAGGAGAATATCCATGTTCACCACTGTGTTCCTTAGAAGAAGGGCTGGATACAAATGTGACTGCACTCAGATATAACACAACAGGCTGTGGATTATTGTAATGTGAGCAAGCCTTGGGCTTGTGTGCTCTCCCCTCTCCTCTTCTGGTGTGTCTGCAAAGAGATAGGAAGTTTTTGCCTCCATTTTCAATTTACTGCAGATTAGCATTATGTCCGAACTCTAAACTGTGAATTATGGTTTATTCACAATCCTGCTTCATAAACCAACATTTAAAGTTAGCTTGTTTCAGCAAACCATAGTTTAAACAAACCTTCCCCAACTTGTTGCCTTCCAGATGTTTTGGACTACAACTCCCAGCATTCATGACTATTGGCCATGCTGGCTGGGATTAATGGGAATTGAGGGCACCAGGTTGGGGAAAGCTGGTTTAGATTATCTACAATTTGTCTGGGATCAGACATAACACTGAACTGCAGTTACTTAAAAACAGAAGTGAAAGCCTCAGTGCTTTTTTTCTGGAGAAAAGGGTACCGGAACTCTTGGATTACATTTCCTCGGGAGTAGATGGCGATTAAATTGTAATGCAATTAATAGAAGAAAAGGTGCTGGAAATCAGTACCGGTGAGTTCCACCAGAAAAAAAGCCCTGGAAAGCCTCCAATCTCCTCTTTGTAGATAAGCCACAGGAATAGAGGGGAGCAGGGTACGCACAAGTCTGAGATTCATTCATGTAACGAGGAAACCGTATTTTATTGTTACATCTGAATTCAGCCACAATCAAGGCTGCTTAACCACTTAAAATGCACAATCATTGTGCTTAATTAGTCATAATGTTGGTTATCCTACTCACTCAGTGATTGTTTTGGTTTTATTTTAACCTGTACTAGCGATTTGTGGGTATGGATCAAAGGGGTAGCAGTTATTCTAGGTGAATGAATCTGGGATAAAAGTTTTTGATGGTGTGTATATATCCTTACCCTCATTTTATCCATCAATGTTTCTGTAAAACATCTTGAGATCCCTGGATAGATTATGGATTTGTAAAATGTTATTTATTCACAGTGTTGCTGATGAAGGAATATCTACTTTTAGAAACTACAATTCACTGAGGCCCAGCTTCAGGTTTCATTAAAAAAAAAAATCACTGGCATTTTTCTTGTTAGAGTAGGGTTAATCAAAGGTGGTTGGATGGTGAACCTATTGTGTGAGACTGTCGACTCTGATAACTCAAGGAGAGTATTAATTTAAAGATATGAAATGTGACACGCATTGGCTAATAGGTTTTAATTCAGTGCAGATAGGTTTGAAATACCTGAGCCTCATACTCTAGTTATTATGTGAATAGTATATGCTGAAGATTTATAGAGTGCACAGAATTAGATAGTCAGCCCAAGGGACCAGCAAAATTGGACCTAACAGAGCCAACATTGAATGGCAATTCAAATGTAAGTGGAACATTCAGAGATTGCTTAACACAGAGTTACTGAGTATTTAGAATAGGGTTCAACTAATATTTGATTTCCCCGCCCAAATGTAGCAATAAGTTCAATTTATTCCTGAATGAATTTCAGTGGTCTGCGGGGCAAACCATTCATGCTTTTTATTTTTCCTTCCCAGCATTATATTTTTGCCTCATTTTTTCTCTTTCTAACACACAGAAAGAGTTAAAAATCTGAAGCCTGACAATGAAAAAAGCCAGAAAGATTGAAACTGAAGCTGCCACTACAGCAAAGACTAAGGTGTTATAATTGCTTCTGAGTGACTAGGATCAGATTTGAGACTCATGGAACCTCATAATTAGAAACAGACAGACTGTCAAATAACCACAGCTGACTTCTATAATGGATTCCTTCTTCCTTATATTAGACCCAGTTATGATCTCGTGTGTGTGTGTGTGTGTGTGTGTGTGTGTGTGTGTGTATATATATATATATATATATGTATATGTATGTATATGTATATGTATTAGTGTGGAAGGCAGACCTTCTCCTTCACTCCTTGCAGGCAGACACTGACAAGGGCTTCTTAACTAAGCTTTATTATGTTAATGTCAGCCAGTCAGACTGACTTAAAAGTACAAATCAGGTGTATTGCAGAAGTCAACAACAAAAGAAAGAAACATAGTGAGGATACTAGCCATTCAAGGTGTGACTTATAAGTAAGAATTTGAATCCAAATTGAATCCCCCTCCTCTCTTCCAAGCTCAAATTACCCACACTCCCCCTCTAAGGCGGATCCTCTTGCTTAAGGGCCAATCGCTTGGAAAGTCTGACCCTCCTCAGCTGGTCTGTCCAGTTTAGCTGACATCACACCCTGGGATTAATGACACCTGATCCACCCTCTTCCCCATTAACATGCTAAGCCTGCCTTCCCACAGAGACTGGAGTTCCTTCACTCCCAAATATGGCCTGGCTTATCCCTGAGTCGTCGTCCCCCCCGCCCTTGGCATCTCAGCTGCGGTTCCAACCCCTCCTCCTCCTCTGACTCAGAATCAGTTCCCAGATCTGAGCAATGGGCCCAATCCCTACAATTAAAGCCAGAAAAGAAGTATCTCATATATATATATATATATATATATACATACACACACACACACACACACACACACACACAGAGTAATACCTTGGATTGCAAACATAATTTGTTCCGGAACCGTGCTTGTAATCCAGAACACTCTTATATCAAAGTGAGTCTCTGGCGGGCGTGAGCGGGGCCGATTTCGGCCTGCTACGCCCGCTCAAGGCGAGCGGTTACATCCCTACGACTTGTCTTGCAAGACCTTGCTTGTTTATCAAGTCAAAATTTTAATTTTTTTTTTGCTTGTCTTGCAAAACGCTCTCAGACCAAGTTACTTGCAATCCAAGGTATTACTGTATATACACACACACACACACACACGGGCCAGTAAAAAGTACTACTGCTTCACCACAGAATGAGAGCAGAGGAACCTATCTTCCTGCCCTTGCTTGTTCTACCTTTAGTTTACTGCTGTGATTGCCAGGAGATTCCCAATAATGCAACTAAGTGGGGGTTGTGTGGCGCAGCACATAATTGTGTCCGTGCGGCAGGTGAAAGGAGCAAACCAGAGACACGAGCTTAAATGGGTTACTAAATTGGACACAACTTTATTAATTTTTGAATAGGATTGGAGGAGGCATGGGGCGTAGATCCCACCATCGGGCATCCTGGCTGCTGCCCAATTTTCTTTCCTGGTGTGGATGGCAGGGTCAGAAACCCACCATAGCGCAGACCACTAACGTGAACCCCTTTCCCTCCACGCTGGATGTGGAGGGAAAGGGGTTCAAGTTCACTGTCACCATGCTGGCCTGGTCTTGGTGTCAAGTCCCCCAGGCCCCTTAAGAGAATCCCAACGCAGGGAAGCGGGGCGCCCAATCCTGCTCCCCCTCCCAAACTGATCCAGCCCAATGCCAATCACACCCCACACAGTTGTGACTTAAATGATGCAATTCAACCAAGACGGCTCACATATACATAGATCAACTTATTTACACAGGGACTAATCTTGCAACGAGGAAGGCAAAAACCTTGTCCCCTTACTTGACAATTGGAAGGCAGGTAAAATTCCTTCCCAGCCCCAAATAACTGGCGACTAACTTCTGTTCACTGTAAGATCTGTTATTACCAGGTGTGGGTGGGTGGGGAAATTGGCGATGGCAATGTTCTAGCCATCCCGTGTGGCCCGCTTTTATGGGCCTTTGGCAGACTGGACCAAGAACCGCCTACAGCAGTTCCCACCCTGGTTCACCTCTACCCATCCCCACCCCCACCAAGCCAGCTGGCCTTCCGACAGTCCTGACACTGTTGGGAAAAAAGGAATAGAACTAGTAGATTTTCCACCATCATATTTTGACCTTGACCATATAGATTTGGATAATTTGTCTAACCATTAAAGCCCATGGGTTCTAGACATCTGCCAAGGATTGGATTTACAGACACCTGGCAAGTCTCTGAATAAGGACAGAAAAGCAGAGAAGGGCATTTCCTAATACTACCAGGTCTTACAGTAATTTCTCACAATAGTATGCGTTGTCATGTATTTCCAAACAACATTTTAACACAGGCACAGCTTGGGTATTTTAGACCCCAGATCATGGGAACTCCAAGTTCCCATATCATGTTCCCCCACTCATGTTGCAATTTACAGGGAAAGAATACCACACACTGGAGGTCAAGGGTCATTAATGGCCTCAGGCCAGCGTTAATACTTTTCAGGGAATGAGGTTGTAATGATAGCAGGTATGAAAGAGTTCTATGAAATGTTAAGTAAAGTTTGTTTGTTCTACACTTCAGCCTCCTGGGACATCATTTTATAACAATTCAAGCAGTAAATATTATAAGGGGTAAGAATAACTGTGAAAATCACAAATGATTTTGCCAGTTACCTACTAACTAGCTAACTTCTTGTATACTTAACCCACCCACACTCTGGCAAAGAGAGCACATTCTCCAAAGGGAGTTTTCTTCCATATTATTCTGATGCACTTACATCTTTCCTTGTTGTTGCCAAAGTTGCCATTAGTGATGTTGGTGACTTTAATCTGTTTTATAAATCCTTGGACCAATTAAACTTTTATAGAACTCTGCTTTTCCTCTTTAATGTGGAAAAGAGCATACAGCCACACACAAATTACACAGCTATCTAATCAGGATCAGCGTGTGTAGGCCTTTTATGGGATTCTAAGAAAAAGTTTATCCTCAAAATTATATCCATCTCACATGTAAAGAAGTTATAAAATTGATGTGCTTAAATTTATGCAACCCTGATCCACTCTGATCTGAATAACAATGACAAACTGTAAACTACACTACTCAAAACTGCTGAAAATGCAACAGCACAAGCCAGTTTTTCTTCAGTAAGAGATAATGCCTTGCAGTGAAATTCTATGCATGTTTCCTCAGAAGCAAGCTCCATTGAGTTCAATTAGGCTTAGTCCCAGGTAAGTGTGTGTGAATTGCAGCTTTAGGGTGCAATCCTCAGGGATGGGGACTCGGACTCGAGGACTCGACTCGTGAGTCGGACTGAGTCCCCCCTCTGACTCGACTCGGACTTGAGTCCCAATATTTTTAATGGGACTCGAGACTCGACTCAGGACTCGAGACCAAGGACTCTTCAACATCCCTGGGCTGTGCCAGAAGGAGTGGAGAGGAGCGTGGTTGCCGGCGAAGAGCGCATGGAAGCGAGGTGTGCCGCTGCTCGGCCACTATGGACAGCTACCAGGAGCGCAGCCCCAACAGTGTGTCAAGATTTATTTTGATTGATGTGTTGCGTACTTGGGAGAGGCAGAAGAAGGACCTGAGATTACTCTGTGTGGCTGCAATATTTTAATACTGAATTGCTCTGTAAAAGAGCAATGGCCCTGTCCTATGCTTAAAGGCCCTTGTATTGGTCCTAAACTAAGTTTGTGGAACTCAGGTCCCACTGAAATTGATGTGAAATGTTAGTTCTAAGTTAAGTCCCACTGATTTGAATGGGGGACTTACTGCAACCAACTTGGTTTGGCCTAATCCCTTATATTTAAGCATTTTCAGAGTAGTGTGTACTAAAGTCAGTTACACTGCTTATGGGACTTACTCCCAAGTAAGTGTGCATAAGAGGCAGCCTTACCACCACTGTGTGAGATGTTTTAATGTACAACACAAGACCCTACTGTAAGATCCTTACAAAATAAGGGGAGAGGCACAACAAGAAAAAAGACTGGTTCAGATTTTGTTGGAAGAAACAACATTTGAAATCCAATTAAGTAGTTCCACTGATAAGAAAGGTAGAAAGTTCCGTTATTCCACCCAAAAATATACATTAAAATTTCACATACACATCACTGAGATCCAGTATTAGATCGTAGATCCAGTATTAGATAGTAAGAACTGGAGGTAAAGAAAAGTCTTCACTTTTCCATGAACTCAACATCATACTATACTTTGCTGGTAGCAATCTTCTAGGGCAAGTATTGAATATGCCCATTTTTGAAATAAGAAAATGGTATGAAGAATTTTTCTGATAAATAACACAAATCATTTTGGAAGGGCAGTTCTCCAACTCATTTTTAATAAACCCAACAAGGAAACAACCTGTGCCTTGTTACTTTCCTTGCCAATGAAAGGTTTACTGCTTCAGCATGGTTTCAATCTGACAAATGCTTATTGTTGCAATGATTTAGTGAATGCTGCATTCCACCCAGAAGTATCATAAGTGTTTTTATCAGGGTAAAGGCACTCAAATACAAACAAAATGAAGTGCCTAGAGGAGGAATGGAGGGAGAAGAATTCATCAAGGCTGCCAGTGATTTATGAGAGGCAATGATTATAGAACCCAGACAGTGTGAAGAGAAGATTCCCTTTATCATCTTCTTCCTGATAGCTATGTGATAGGAAGTAGCATCAATATATCATCAAAGTGTTAAAACAGGTGGCCCTGCAGTCTGGAAGTTATTTAAGGAGATGCAACTGCTGCAGGTGTCTGTGATGGAAGAGAGAACAACTTAATTACCTCTTCACCCATCTGAATCTCCCGGATGGAGCGAAGGTGGAGCTGGGGACCCTCGAAGACGATCACACAGTTGGGATCACAACTGTTGTTCAGCAAAGACATGCTAAGGAAGGAAAACAAAGTCTGTTCAAGAAAAAGGGTTTTAGAAGCAGATAGGACACATAGGAAGTTGATTTATACTGAGTTAGGCCATTTATCCATCCAGCCCAGTATTGTCCACTCTGACTGGCAATAGCTCTCTTAGGTCACAGGCAGAGACCTCTTTTCCGCCACTTGCTACCTGCTCCATTATACTGACTGGAGAAAGATAGGATTTCCTGCATGCAAAGCATGTACTCTAACGCTGAGGGTATGGTCAGCATTCAGTTATGTGAATCCCAACCTAGAGTCTGAAGTGGTACAGCCCAGATACAGGGTTTACCGCCATCAACAGTTTTGCAGAATTAGTCTCCCTCACCCCACTCTCCACTTTACACAGATTTTGATAATCCTATGGTACATCTGTGATTAGTGATGGGAGAACTCCCATCAGCTGGATTTGGAATCGGGTTGGCAAATGGAACTATTTCCTCCCCCACTCCCCAAAAATAGGCTGTGGGTTTTTTTGTTCTGAGTCTTATTCTGAAATTCAGACCCCGCTGCACTCTCTGATATAGTTGGGATGGTGTTGGGGTCTTAATGCCTTCCCTCAACTTCCCTCTGGTGAGTTCCTTTATCTTTTTTTGCTGCTCCTGTCCCTTCTCACTTTACCTGCTTGCAGCAGTAATGCAGAAGTCTGACTGGAGATCTCTCAGAGATGCCTCCATTCCTATCAGCAGCATTCCAGGCATCTGGAATCCTGGGAATGATTTCCAGGACACCAGACATCCATACTCAAGTACCCTGGAAAATTAGTATCCCAGGATCTCTTGTATCTGAGATACTGCTCTTTTACTGTTCAAGGAACCAGGGAGGAAGGGAGACATTTGGTTTACATACTGAGCTTCAGAAGATTGACTGGGGAAATGGACACAATTAAGAATGCAACCAAAATTAAAAGCTTGTATTCCAAGCCAGATAGTGATGAACTCTGGTGACACAGCACTACTCTGTACCAAAATGATGCTTGCTTCAAAATGCAGAAGAGAAGGGAGAGGAAGTATGGCATAGTGGTTAGAGTGTTGGACTGGGCTTTGGGAGACCCAAGTTCTACTCCCCATTTGGCCATGAAGCACACTGGGTGACTTTGAGCCAGTCCCTGACTCTCAGCCTAACCTACCTCACAAGGTTGTTGTGAGGATAAAATGGAGAAGAGGATTATGTAAGCTGCCTTGATTCCTTGCCGGAGAAAAGGTGGGATTTAAATATAATAAACAAATAAGGGATGAGGATTCTTTATGTATAGAAAACCCTGTCTTGTGGATTCTTTTCAACTCTGTGTGCTTGTAATTCACAGAATATACTGCAATGTGCTCAACCTAACATGAATTATTGGGGGGTGGGCGGTGAGATTGCGAGTGCTGAATATTCTTGCAAGTGGTTTTCATATCTGCATTTCTTGATGCATTACACTGCCTGGTATTTCAGCAGCCTGTGTGTGTGTGTGTCCGTGTGAGAGAGAGAGAGACCAAGAACTAGAATCATGGAGGTTTTGCTTGCCAATTAAGGAATGTCCACAGTACCTGGGATAAAGGCCAACACCAACACCCTGCATTTCTCCATTGCTAATGCTGAAACAGTTACAGGTCACCTGTAAAAACAAGGTTAAAATGCATGATTAGGATTACTAGAGTCATTTAGAAACTTCATATCCAAGTGAAAGAAATGTTTAAAATAGAAAGCAACAACTGCTGGGTAACCTGAGTAAGGATATTCAAGCCCAACACAGAGATGTCCTTTCATATTACAGCATATAAATCTGGGACACAGCCTCCACAAAACATGGTGCCAATTAGGAGCAGAAATGCCAGTGTCATTTAAAAGGTTGCAAAAATGTACGATTAAATATATGGTGAGACCCTATTTTCCAGTCCTGAAGAAAAAAAATTAGACAAACAGTTCCATCCTATGGGTGCTTGCAAAGTTACATTAATCACAAACTAAAACACAAAACCTGCCTACAGAGTAATTTCACAGGCCTTGACAGCAAAGTTAATTTAAATGAATATCTATATATATGGCAATAAAATGCCTTTTAAAAATCACACATTAATTAGTCTGTTATTTATTTAACCTATTCAAACATTCCTAAACATTTACAAAAATCATACATCTTAATTATTTCTCTTTTGCTGATATTTGAAGCATAATTCCAGACAGCACTTGTGAGCTGGACTAGTCCATTATATTGGTTGCAAAAATATTGACTTTGCTTTTCAGTTCACAAAAGAATGAATAACCCTTTCCAGGTGGGAGAAAAAAATGTCAATTTCTCTGGAAAAATCATTCTGTCTAAATGGCTTGCAACCCAGTCCCATAGGTCTATGTAGTTGCAGGATTGCAGGATTATTTGTGCCAACAGTTAGAAGAATTACTAAAGAAGCCTCCTGTATGTCTATCGTTGGTCATCATATATATTTGATGTACCGCAGCCTAAGACTCTATTGCTTCGGAAGGGAATGATTTATATTATATTATTATTATTATATTTATTAATCGCCCATCTGGCCGGCCACCCGGCCACCCTTAACATGTATTTGTGTGGGGGGGAAAGGGAGTGGAGAAGAAGGCAGTGAAAGGGTTAAGCCCTTACTTAGGACAACACAGCTATTCAAAAGCCTTAACAAGGGTGGATAATTCACACTCCCAATCAGCAATGTGATCTTCAACTGAATGTGCAATTGCAAGGAAGCAGTTGTACATAGCAATCTATTTAAGTGAAAGTGCTCACCATGTTGTGGTTTTGTGTTGTTGTTTTTTGTATGGATGGTAGAAAAAAACTAGGTGGGTAGCTACTTTGCAAACAGCTTGTCACAAGGAGAATAATCCAGGATGGTTGCCTTTCCAAGGGATTATTATGCTAAATACACACGTGTATTTAACCTTAGTGACTCCTACATTATGGTCTTAATTAAAGCACATACAGTGAATAATAAATGTGAAACAGAGAAAAAAAATCAAAATATTTCAACCCCATCATAGCATCAACCAGCCACAAAAGCTAGGTCTTCCATGGTTTCTGAAGGTGAACACATTAATAAATTTTATTTAGTTATTATAAACTACATACAAAACTGTAAAACAAAAACATACAACTAGAATAAATCATAAGGTACACCCCGCACCCGCCTAGGGACCAACTAATATGCTTCCATCCCCTTGATCAATTAAATTCCACATTCCAAAAATATAACGTATCCTGACAAGGCATACTCCCCTTCCCCTTTATTAATAATACTTAGACTAATAATTGATTCCATATATCCATAAAATTATTCTTCTTTAACTGTCCCTTTTTGCATTTGATACTACATGTTAGTTTATCATTTAGGGCTATATTCCAAACTTCCTTATACCAATCAGTTATTTAAAAAGAACATGTACTTTCCATTTCCTCGCTATCATTAACCTAGCTGCAGTTAACAAGTTTACAATTAGTTCCTTTGTATTTTGGGCACAAGTGACTATTGGTTATTGATAACAAAGCAAGTTTAGGACAGACCTCTAGATTAATACCAATAATTTAAGGTGAACACATTAATAATCAGATTACTATAGCATATAAGGGTTCCACAAACTTGAACTTTCTGTGGAGAAAAATCTGCCTCTAACTCTCCAAAGATGAACTTTGGGGGCTGTTGGGGAGACTATTTTCCCACCAGCCAGATGGGCAATTCACAAATGTAATAAATAAATAAATAAATAAATAAATAAAATTTTAACTGTTTTTAATTTTAAAGAAAATGCTTGGGGAGAAGCAATTTGGACTAACTAAGAATCAAAGCACACAAAACTTTGCATTTTAAAGTCAACAATATTAACTAGAAACAAGTGTGAATAGAAGATCACAGATGTAACACGTCATCACTTTTCCATAACAGATTAGCTTCATCCTGCTAGGGCTACTCTTCAGGGATAGCCTCCTGTAGTTTGCATTACAAGAGCATTAATCTGGAGTTGATAAAGAAAATGCCTGAATCTTAATGGGTAGGATATGTTAATTAATTGATTTACAGAAGGGTTGTCTAGGTACAAAAATTGTTTGTGAATGAGCAATGTAAAGCAAATACATCCAACAAAATGTGGGAACTGAAACTATGCCCATAACACAGATCACTGTGGTACAATCACTAGAATATTGCTTTTGATGTGGGAAACCAGATTTAAGTCTCTCCTCAGGGGACAACTAGGACAAATTGCAATCTTGCAGTCTTTCATGATTCTACTGAAGCTTTGAGCTCATTAGGGTTTAGATTGGAGTTCAGAGGTTCGTTGTGAGCAAAAGCAAATAGAGACATATCTCATCTTTCCTCAAAATGGTGCTGTCCAGATGCTTTGGACTACAATTCTCATCAGTCCCAGACAGCAAAACTGGCAAGTGATGAAGTTGTACTCAAAAACACCTGGAGGGCACCAGGTTGGTCTGGTCTATCTCATGATGGCTGGCCTTTCCTTTCAAGTTTTAAGGCAAGGAAGATAATATTGTATCAATAAGCAGAAGACTAAAATTAATATTGGAGATTTGAAGACAATGCCTTCTCAAACTTTTCCGTTTCCATGCAGTTCTCCTCATGGGATCCATAAATCATTAGGGTAGATGCGCAAGTGGGCCACCTGTTGAGGGATGCATCAATAAAAGGGTTATTAACACCCACTATGGATAAAGAAAAGAAAATGCTGCTAATTAGCATGTAAGGCATTTCTCTTAGCAGCATTTTTTATCTTGATATCTCCATATAGTATGCATACACTAATGATGGCATTGCCTTTTAAGCCTTTGCGTTTTTGTAGTCAGCTGCAGCAGTCCAAAGATGATATGCAGCTCTCATCTGTGGGATTCTTTTTGTGCCCACTAGGAGCTTCCCTGCTGCCAATTTATCTGAGGGTAAGCAATCCAGCAGTGCCAGCAAACAGAAGTTAGCAGATTTAATTTGAAAAAACAACCCCCAACCCCCCCCCCAAAAAAAACAAGGAAAGGTGCAAAAAATAAAAATAAAATCCCACTACTTCACAATGTCTGTAGAATATAATAGAATCATAGAAAAGTAGAGTTGGAAGGGGCCTACAAGGTCATCGAGTCCAACCCCCTGCTCAATGCAGGAATCCAGGTCAAAGCATCCCTGACAGATGGCTGTCCAGCTGCACCTTGAATGCCTCCAGAGTGGGAGAGCTCACCACCTCCCTAGGTAGTTGATTCCATTGTCTTATTGCTCTGACAGTCAGGAAATTTTTCCTGATGTTTAGGTGGAATCTAGGCTCCTGTAACTTGAGCCCATTATTCCGTGTCCTGCAAACTGGGATGATCGAGAAGGGATCCTGGCCCTCCTCTGTGTGACAACCCTTCAAGTACTGGAAGAGTGCGATCATATCTCCCCTCAGTCTCCTCTTCTGAAGGCTAAACATGCCCAGTTCTTTCAGTCTCTCCTCATAGGGCCTTGTTTCCAGTCCCTTTATCATCCTTGTTGCCCTCCTCTGAACCCTCTCCAGTTTGTCTACGTCCTTCTTAAAGTGTGGTGCCCAGAACTGGACGCAGTACTCAAGATGAGACCTAACCAGTGCTGAATAAAGAGGAATTATCACTTCACGCGATTTGGAAGCTATACTTCTATTAATGCAGCCCAAAATAGCATTTGCCTTCTTTGCAGCCACATCGCATTGCTGGCTCATATTCAGTTTGTGATCTACCACAATTCCAAGATACTTCTCACTTGTGGTATTGTTGAGCCAAGTGTCCCCCATTCTGTAACTCTGCATTTGGTTTCCTTTCCCTAGGTGCAGCACTTGGCATTTATCCCTATTAAATTTCATTCTGTTGTTTTCGGCCAAGTGCTCCAGCCTATCGAGATCGCTTTGAATTTTGTTTCTGTCTTCCAGAGTATTAGCTGTTCCACCCAACTTTGTGTCATCTGCAAATTTGATAAGCATTCCCTGCACCTCCTCATGCAAGTCATTAATAAAAATGTTGAAGAGCACTGGGCCCAGGACCGAGCCCTGTGGTACCCCGCTCGTTACCTCTCCCCAGTTTGAGAAGGAACCATTGATAAGCACTCTTTGAGTCCGATTCTTTAGCCAATTGTGGATCCACCTGATAGTTGTTCCATCTAGCCCACTTTTAGCTAGCTTGCTAATCAGGATATCATGAGGCACTTTGTCGAAAGCTTTGCTGATGTCCAGATATATGATGTCGACAGCATTCCCACAGTCCACAAGGGAGGTTACCCGATCAAAAAATGAGTTCAGATTAGTCTGGCAGGATTTGTTCTTGACAAATCCATGCTGGCTTCTAGTAATCACTGCATTGTTTTCAAGGTGCTTGCAAACTGACTTTTTTAATAATCTGCTCCAAAATTTTCCCAGGGATTGATGTCAGACTGACTGGCCTATAGTTCCCAGGTTCCTCCTTCTTGCCCTTTTTGAAGATGGGAACAACATTTGCCCTCCTCCAGTCATCTGGCACTTCACCTGTCCTCCATGATTTCTCAAAGATAATAGACAGTGGTTCTGAGAGTTCTTCTGCCAGTTCCTTTATTACTCTAGGATGCAGCTCATCAGGCCCTGGAGATTTAAATTCGTTCAGAGAAATCAGGTGCTCCTTGACCATTTGCCTATCAATCTCAAGCTGCAATCCTGCCCCTTCAGTCTGCACTTCAGGTTTGACAGGGGGATCATAGACCCTCTTTTGGGAGAAGACCGAGCCGAAGTAGGAATTGAACACTTCTGCCTTTTCTTTGTCTTCTGTTATCAATTTGCCATCCTCATTGCATAGTTGAATCACCATTTCTTTCCTCTGTCTTTTACTGTGCATGTATCTGAAGAAAGCTTTCTTGTTTTTAGCATCCGTCGCTAACCTTAGCTCATTCTCAGCTTTAGCCTTCCTGACACGATTCCTGCAGTTCTGTGCTACCTGCCTGTACTCTTCCCTTGTAGCCTGTCCTTCCTTCCACTTCCTATATGTGTCCTTTTTTGTTTTCAGGTCATCTTTGAGTTTATTGTGAAGCCACATTGGCTTCTTCTGTTGCCCTCTGCCTTTTTTCCTTGTGGCAATTGCTTGAAATTGTGCCTTTAAAATTTCATTTTTTTAAAACTCCCATCCATCCTGGGCTCCTTTTCTCATTTCTCCTTTTCTCATCAATATGAGGAACTACAAAACTGAACATAGTGGAGAAAATGAAGAAAGGGCTTATCTCGTCTTAAATTAACATATAGATGAGTTCTAAAGATATTTCCTTCCACTTAAAGAAAGTTCTTTTTCTTGGATACCTAGCTGACCACCTTCCCCTATATGCACTCTTGCCTGTGGCTCACGCTGCCACAGCTTGTCTGAGCGTGGAAAGCTAAGCAGGGTCAGGCCTGGTTATTACCTGGATGGGAGACCTCTTCTCTAGTTTCCTGCATTGAGCAGGGGGTTGGACTCAATGGCCTTGTAGGCCCCTTCCAGCTCTATGATCTATGAATCCCACTCAGTCGATAGCTGAGATAGTCTTAGGAGATTCTGCGACTAACAGAGTATTGCCAGGTAACAGCACATAAGTGGGTCTTTTTGGTAGTGGCACCCACCTCTGGATCACCCTGCTACATATTGTTTGAGAGGCAGAAACTGTGGTGAGCTCTAAATGCCCCTTGAAGACATATTTCTGTACACAGGCTTTTCCGGGCTTGTATTGGACAATGACATTGTTCCGTTTTATCATTGTTTCTTTTGTTATTTTACATGTGGCTAAGGAGTGTGCAAGACTTTGATGATAAGCCACTCAGTCATACAGCATCATGAAAGCCTGCTCCTAAGTTTCAAAAGGCCCATGCCATACCATATGAGGAATAGTTGTTGAGGATGAGGAAGAGAGAAAACCCTACTGGGCATTGAATCTTGGCCACCCAGTTCACTGGAATATGGCCCATATACTTGACTACTAAATTGCACCATCTATTTTGTATTCATTGGGCTTGACTCTTTACCAAAACCTCTCATTGGCTTCCCTCAAAGATTTATGTGGACATCAAGAATGCTGGACAACTGAGAAAAGTTATGCTATTGTGATCTCAAATAGCATCACGCTAAACTACACATTTCCGTATCTCATTTTCCATTAGACATCTAAACACTGCAAGTGATTAAAGAACTAATTTTTATCTAGTTCTCCATTTGTTAAACTTGAAGTGTTTATGGTTAGGCTGCTAGTCTGCTCTAATTTGTTATATGCGCATATGAATGAGCATATTTGTAATTTGTATCGATGCTATGATGATGCCACATTATATACTTGATTTATAAAACACTGGATGTTAAATTTAACATGACCATATACAGAATAACAAATGAGGTATCAGTCCACTAAAGTGCATCCACATCTATAGCAGCATCTCTGTATTGAGGGATCTGAAAACAATCCATAAACCTAATGCTCAGCATGGCTCTAGGCATGAGTTTCTGTTGTGCCTCCAGTAGGTCAGAGACCAGCTGTGCCGGAGTGTGTTTGGGGTGGGGTCAGGCTAACTGCAGCCTGACCCAGCTGGGCAGCCTTACCAATCAGCACCTGCTCAAAAGGCAGGTCCCAAACACACTCAGATGCTGGTCCTTGGCGGACCGAGTGCGTGTGCAACAACAGCAGGACTTGTTTGCTCAGAAGCACATCCTTGCCCTGCGTGCTGGGAACTCGGACTTAGACACTCCGTTCTCCTTGCTGGAGGGGCTCTTGTATCACCGGGACCGTCTCTACTTCCCTCCATGTGCTCTCCGGGGTGAGGCGCTGCATCTATGCCACGACAGTCGGCCAGCAGGGCATTTTGGGACCTACAAGACCCTCCACCTGCTGTTACAGGACTTCTGGTGGCCACGACTTCAGGCGGATGCCAAGGCCTATGTGGCAGCCTGTGATACCTGCTGCCGGGCGAAGGCACACCCGGGGCGCCCACAGGGGCTCTTAGTCCCGCTCCCAACTCCCCAGGGACCTTGGCGGTCTGTGTCACTGGACTTCATCACTGACTTGCCCGTGTCCCGGGGCCAGACTTCCGTGCTGGTAGTGGTGGACCTGTTCAGCAAGATGGCACACTTCCTCCCGTGTGCAGGACTCCCCTCAGCTCGAGAGACGGCTCAGCTGTTCATTGCCCAGATCTTTCGTCTCCACGGCCTTCCTGATTGCCTGATCTCGGATCGGGGCCCCCAATTTACTTCCCGGTTCTGGCACGCCTTGTTCCGGTCTTTGGATGTCGAAGTACATCTCTCATCGGCCCATCATCCCCAGTCTGATGGCCAGACAGAACGAACAAACGCGACACTGGAACAGTACTTGCGCTGCTACACCAGCTTCCAGCAGGATGATTGGGTGGATCTCCTACCCCTTGCGGAGTTCGCTTATAACAACTCAACACATGTCTCCACGCGGCTAACTCTGTTCTTCGCCACGTACGGTTATCACCCCAGGTTCTTCCCTTCAGTCCTGCCCCCGTCAGCAGTTCCTGCCACGAATCTTGCTGCCCAGGAGTTGCATGCCGTACAGGCCGTTTTGAAAGATCAACTAGACCTGGCCAAGGAAGCGTATAAGAAGGTGGCTGACCGCCACCGCCAGGAGGGTCCTCCCTTGCGAGTTGGGGACCAGGTCTGGCTATCTACAAGGTTCCTCCGCTCCCAGAGGCCATCCCGGAAATTGGATGCACGCCATGTCGGTCCCTTCACCATCTCCCGCCAGGTCAACCCCGTGGCATTCCAGTTGCAGCTCCCAGCGTCGCTCCATGTGCACCCTGTCTTCCACCAGTCCCTGTTGGTCCCTGCTGCTCCGCCGCACCCCTTGCGCACCCGCTCCAGGCCCCCACCGCCGATCAAGGTTGATGGGGAGGAGGAGTATGAAGTCGCCCAGGTTCTCGACTCCCGCAAGTTTCGGGGCCGGCTCCAGTACCTGATTGACTGGAGGGGGTATGCCCCAGAAGACCGCTCCTGGGAGGATGCATCCCAGGTGCATGCCCCACGTCTTGTCCGCCGTTTCCATGCACACTACCCGACTAAGCCAGGTCCCTTGCCACCGCCTGCGGGTCCCACAGACAGCTCCTCTATGGAGTCCTCAGACGAAGAGGACGATTCGGAGTGGCCTGACCCAGATACCTCCGGGGAACTTCCAGCAGGGCAGTCTGGACCATCTACCACCACCGAGCAGCCAGCGGACCCTACCCTGGGGGATCCTGTTCCGCTCAGGGGCGTGCTGGACTCCCCTCCGTGTCCTGGGACATCTAGGCAACAGGACCCAGGCACGGTGGTGGTGCCCTCCACCGACCCAGCTCTTGATTTGGACTCTGCACCTCCTTTGCCCCCGGCGGTGGAAGCGGAAGATCCAGCAAGAGGCCACCCGGAGGAGTGTGCGGCTGCAACAAAGGTCTGTCCGGGAGGAGCTTGGGGCCCTTCGGAAGCCACCCCTTGGATTTCTCTCTGCTCCCCCAGCCAACACCTGTCCCGGGGGAGAGGCCGGAGGGGGTCTGTCCTAGGGATGGGGGTAGTGTTGTGCCTCCAGTAGGTCAGACAGAGACCAGCCGTGCCGGAGTGTGTTTGGGGTGGGGTCAGGCTAACTGCAGCCTGACCCAGCTGGGCAGCCTTACCAATCAGCACCTGCTCAAAAGGCAGGTCCCAAACACACTCAGATGCTGGAAGCAATTGTTTGTTACAGCTACCACCAGACGCTCTTGATATTCCTGACCTCGGACCCCTGTACCTTTGATCTTCGGAACGACCCTGACTACGCTTGTGCCTGACCCCTAACTGGTTTACGTTTGCTCGGTTTTGGACTAATATATCTTGGCTTGGACACTCGGACTGTTATAACGAGGACGGCTTATCTTGACACTGGGCGGATTTACGACAGTTTCTACCCTTATGAGCACAAAGACAGGTTCATATTTATGCTACAAGTTAAAGAAGTTTCCTTTCACAGTTATGCTCCCTTAGAGAATTATAAAAGTTGTTTAAAGCAGAAATCCCTCTAGCCAATTTCTAGATATTTATTTGCTTAACACATGGTGAAAAGGAGGATAAATGGCCACATTTGTTCTCGAGTTTGTGAGGCCAGTGAGTCATGCATCTGTCACGTGCCCGCTCTGTATCCCAGGCTTACTGTTTATAAAAGCCATACATATTATCCCAGAAGCCCCTGTCAGACCTGTAAAGTTGAGGGCACAACAAAACAAAGGTAGAAAGGGAGCAAGGCAAAGGTGGCCAGAAGCTAACAAAACCTTGAAGTCTATAAGTTTCTACTAAGAAGTAAATCCCATTGAGTTCAATGTGACACCCCTTCAGAATTGTGAAGATTGCTATCATGTCTCCCCTTAGTCTTCTCTTCTCCAGAATAAAAATACCCACTGTTGTCAACCTTTCCTCATAGGACTTGTTTTCCATACTCCTGACCATCTTCATTGCCCTCCTCTGAACCTGTTCCAGTTTGTCTCCATCCTTATTTATTTATTTTATTTATCAATCGCCCATCTGGCCGGTCACCCGGCCACCCTGGGCGATGTACAATTAAAATACAATAAAACACAATAAAACATAATAATTAAAACAATATAAAAAATTCTCATTAAAAACCTAACCCACCCCATATTCCCGCCTGAACAGCCATGTTTTTAATGCACGGCGGAAGCTCATCACGGAGGGGGCATGGCGAAGGTCACTAGGGAGGGAGTTCCATAATGTGGGGGCCGCCACAGAGAAGGCCCTCTTCCTAGTCCCCACCAGCCTGGCTGCTCTGGCTGATGGGATAAGGAGAAGGCCGTCCGTGGCAGACCTTGTTGAGCGGCCTACTTGATGTTCCTGGAGGCGCTCCTTGAGATAAGCTGGGCCGGAGCCGTGTAGGGTTTTAAAGGTCAAAACCAACACCTTGAATTCGGCTCGGCAAGCAACTGGTAGCCAGTGCAACTCATTAAGTACTGGCGTGATGTGATCACGCCGGCGGCTGCCCTTAATCAGGCGAGCCGCCGCGTTCTGTACCAGCTGAAGCTTCCGGACCATCTTCAAGGGTAACCCCACGTAGAGCGCATTACAGTAGTCTAGGCGAGAGGAGACCAAGGCATGAACCACTGATGGGAGCAGGTGATTAGGAAGGTAGGGGCGCAGCAGCCATATCAGATGGAGTTGATACAGCGCCGCCCGGCTCACAGCTGCCACCTGAGCCTCCATGGACAGCTGGGAGTCTAGAATGACCCCCAAGCTGCGGACCTGGTCCTTCAGGGGTAGATGTACCCCATTCAGCACCAGGTCAACATCCCCTAACCTTCCCTTGTCCCCCAACAGAAGTACCTCGGTCTTGTCGGGGTTCAGTTTCAGCATGTTCCTTCCCATCCAGCCAGCCACTGACTCCAGGCACGTGGACAGGGTCTCAACGGCCAACCTCGGTGAGGACTTGAAACAGAGGTAGAGCTGCGTGTCATCCGCATACTGATGACACTGCACCCCAAACCTCCTGATGATAGCTCCCAGCGGCTTGAGGTAGATGTTGAATAACATCGGGGAGAGGATGGAACCCTGCGGCACTCCACAAGTGAGCAGCCGAGGGTCCGAAGCCTCCTCCCCGAGAACTACCCTCTGATACCTTCCAGAGAGGAAGGACCGGAACCACTGCAATACAGTGCTTCCCAAGCCCAACCCCTCCAGGCGGTCCAGGAGGATACCGTGGTCAACGGTATCAAAAGCCGCTGAGAGATCGAGGAGGACTAGAAAGGAGCATTCGCCCCTATCCAAAGCCCTCCTCATATCATCCACCAAGGCGACCAAGGCCGTCTCCGTCCCATGTCCAGACCTGAAGCCCGACTGGCACGGATCCAAATAATCCTTCTTAAAGTGTGGTGCCCACAACTTGATAGGTTCAGAATAAAAGAGAACGATTGCTTCCCTTGGAAACAATGGTTCCATTAATGCAGGCGAGAGTGACCTTAGCCGTTTTTTTGTAGGTACATCATACCTCTCATTCATGATTAGCTTGTGATCAGCTACAATCTCAGAATCATTTTCACAAGTACTACTGTCAAGCCAGGTGTCCCACATCATCCTATACCTGTGTATTTCATTTTATTTTGTTTGCCTAAAAGCAGAACTTTGAATTTATATAAGATTGCAGCCTCGGTTGCTCGGAACAACGAGCAAGCCTGACTTGGAAGCTTTACTAGGGACTCTAATCTGACCTGTTCAGGCCTACTGGAGCTTCTTTGGTATGGCCCCTGCAATTCCCTCCTTTGATCAGGTGGTACACAAAGTTGAGTCCCTACCTGACATCCCTCAGGTCACCAGTTTAAGGCACACAGTGGACTAGTCCTGTGGACTAATCACAGTGGACTAATCACAAATAATGGTCTTTTCAAGGTACTATCTTGAAGAACCCCAATTCAATACAGATGACGTCTGCAGTATGTGGCAACATGTTCACATGTTTCAGGAAACTAAACAGGATTCATTCTTGATTTCTTATATTAAAGGAACAATCTCACAGCATTTTATGATAGCTCATACATTTTATCTGATACTCTTTCTCCAGATGTCTTAGCCAATCAGTTTTCTTTCATAATTCACTCGCCTTATAGACTCACTTGCAAACACCTGGACACAAACAACTACATCAGTTTCTGACCAGCAGAGGGAGAAAAAGTGCCCTCATTAGTCCTGAGACCCTTTTAAGAATAATACTGTGTTCATGTGAATGCAGCATTAGTAGATCATGTTGCCATGTGCTTAACTTGTTTCTATAGTTACATAACTGGTGCGATTTTGATGATAACAGAATCAAACCATAATACTTCTAATTACTTGTCTTCTTAACCCATCCACTCCACATTCACTCCAGGTTTTAAAGGACTTAGATTTCACTAAACTTCAAAAACTAGCTTGACTAGAAAAGAAGTGTAATAATATTATTGCTGTCAATATTATCTTTCTGCATGCATCCTAAGGGCTGGTTCAGATCATACATTTTTGCATTCCTCAGTACAATGTACACATTCCCACTTTATCAAGTGATCAAACCATTGTACAAAGCATAAAAACTAATCAAAACTACCTAAAATCTTATCATCAGGATTAAAGCTTTATTTAAAACCAACACCATCAGTACATCTGCTCACATTCATTGTAAAAAGCAAGCAGTCTGCACTGATCACATTCAACTTGAGATTTTGTATTCAGCTATTGTATCTGAGTACCAAAAGAATAATAATTTTTAAAAAAAACCCTCTTATGAACTAGTCCTAAGAGATGGCTGTGACTACAGAGAACATACCTATGTCATTAAAAGTAGGAATATTTTATGGAATGTGAAAGACTTTGTTTTACTAACAAGGCAAAATACTGTATACAGTACAACTATAGGATGTGTTAATTTACAGCAACCACTAATTTAATATGGCAGATACGGGAATAGAATCCATTTTTCTGTAATGTCTTGTCCTTTTACCATCTGGACATGCAACACCTTTAAAGAATAAACCTGAATATCTTAGTGTTATCAGCATTGTTTTCCTGTTCACAATAAAATGAGAGCCACTTTATGGCCAAATTATATAACAAAACAGCTGCCCTGTTTGACGCTGCCCCTGAAGACTGTTGCCATTACTGGCGACAAACATTAAATATTAATAGAAATTGAACATCAAGGCAGAATGTAGAGAGGAATACCACACTCAGGCAATCTACTGGGTTAAATGAATATTTCGAGCCATAACATGAAAGCCCCTTAAGTCAGAAAAGAATTATTTCTTGAAAATATTTCTTTTTAGTTAAGGGTGTGGTAGAGCATTAAAAGATACATTGGCTAGATCAAGCTAAACTAAACCAGTCTCAAGGATGTTATCAACTGGTCTGTTAAAGGTTCTTAATCATTGCATACCTGATTCTTTGTCACTCTAGAGCAGGCCTCTCCAACCTTGGGTCCCCAGATGTTGCTGGCTTACAGCTCCCAGTATACCCAGCCAGCATGGCTAATGGCAAGGGATTCTGGGAGCTGTAGTCCAGCAGCATCTGGGGACCCAAGGTTGGAGAGCCCTGCACTAGAGAGTATCATGAGCAAGACTGTATCTTCTATTTAGCTTTGGGTTTGCCCTCTGACAGCCAGAATGAATTCCCTAACTCCTGCATGTTTGCAGTCCTGTGGTTTTGCACAATACATTTGTATGAGCTCCTATATAGAACCTTTTTTCAAAATCCTTATCAGTGGTGTTCCAGGATCTAAATATTCCTGTGCAAACAACCAAGATGTGGGGGTAATCAATGGGCAGTATCCAGCGCTGTCACAGCACTAGTGCTAATGACATCATGTTAGCCTAAACCAATGCAAGTACAACGTCATTGGTGCTTGCTAGACAAAGGGAAAAAGCAGCTCTGTGCTGCCAAGTTTTGTCTAGCAAATGCTAATGACGTTGCACTAGTATTAGTTTACGATAGTGCAACGTTATTAGCACTAGCGCTGTGACAGCATTGGATAATGCCTGTTATGTATAGGGGGACTTGAAGCACACCCACTGACACTGCTCCCAACCTCCATTTGTTAACTGGAGAGCCTGTGCGCATTCTGCTCATAGGCTATGGGCAGAAAAGCCCAATCAATGCATAAAGATATGGAATGAGGCCAGCAGGTGTGATCCTGGTATCCCTCCATGCATTGATTACATCTACATTCTGGTCATCTGCACAAGACTAACATTCTCTCTAGACATGCTTATGCTTAGTTACGGCGGCCTGAGAAATGCATAGAAGAGAGGTTAGCTTCAATCTATTTTATAATATGCAAATTATCGTTTGCCCATGGGTTCCTCAGAAATTACAAGGCTGCACGTGGCTTGTGCAAAGTGACAGCATATTTTCAAAGAAGAATACAAATGCTGCATGACTACCTCTCTTTCTTTGGTTGGCCATTTTTACTTTTCATCTTTAACACTCCATTAGAAAAAAATAAAGTTCACATTAATGACATCATTTTTAGCAAAAAAGAAAATGGAATGTATCATATTGATATGTATGTATTTGTTTCATATAATCCATTATATCAGTTCTTCACACTCAAAGCTATTAAATATTCAAAATCAAACTACGGTACATTAATTATTAGTTCTACACTGTGCATTAACAGCACTTGTTTCTATTTTTCTCCTGGAAATTCCCTGGTGAATTCTTATTTTGGAAGCAACACAAAGAGGAGAGACTTTTTATTTCTTTTCTGTTTTTCAGATAATTGACAGATCTAATACCTGCCAAAAGCAGGTCATTGTAATTATGCACAGAACTAAACATTATAAAACTATACAAGTTGTTGAGAAAAAGGATGTGGAATTTCATAAATAAAGCTGTTCTTGACTTAAAGCCTTCTGTATACTCATAGTGATCATTACACATCTTCAGAAATGCTTTTGAACATATCCCAAGTCCTTCCTTAAGGTTAAGGAAGAGCCTAGGCCAGTAATGGCGAACCTATGGCACGCGTGCCACAGCTGGCACGCAGGGACCTCTCTGTGGGCACTCGAGCCATTGGTCGCCAGATCGTGAAAAGACCGTCCCCTTCTGCATTCAGCGGCGGGTTTCCATAGTAACTCCTCTCCACTCATTCCTCGCTGGCCTCCACAGGCAGGCACACTCCAACATCTCCACCCCCAGAAGCGGACTGCGCAGGCACCCAGCCCTCCTTCTAACTGAACAGACAGCTCAGAAGCACAGCGTGCGCATGCCCAAATCTTTGCATGCCCGGTGAAGAGCCATGCCCTGAGACAGAGCGGGGCACGATTAGCTAGTGCCCCCTCCTCCTTCCTGCCAAATTTAAGGCACTTTGAAATAAATAAGTTGGTTTTGAGTTGCAGTTTGGGCACTCGGGCTCAAAAAGGTTAGCCATCACTGGCCTAGGCAGTGTTTCTCATATTTTGTGTGTGCTTGGGTTTCCCTTCTAAACTTATTCTATCTTCTTCCCTTCACACAGATCTGCACCAACAAATTTTGCAGTGGGCTGAGGAGAATCCCTCATCCTTTGGTACCCCATTTGCAGGTGGGATGTCTTTTACACTATTTTCAAGGTGAGTGGGGAGAATTTTGGGGGGGGGAGTACAAAAGTCACCAGTGGTCTTCCCAGTTCCATTCCAGTTTCCCATCTCAGTCTTTCATTTTATTTTTCTTTCTATGTGTTTCTTGGACCTTTTAAAATGGTGGGGTTCTTTCTTCTTGTCCATCTCATTTACATAGATTGTCTGTAGTTGCTCTTAAAGTTTTTTAATTCCTTCCCATCTGAACACCTTCCAGTCCTTAAAAAGCAACTTATAACATATTTATGTCAATTAGCATGTACTTGAATATAATTTGCCTCTTTCACCACCTTCTATCTTTTTTTTTCTTTTGCTTTCTCTTCTTTTCATGTTTGTCTTGAACAGTAATTGTTATTACTATTAAACATGGCAGTTTTATGAAACTGAGATCAGTGGAATACTCAGTTTTCTGAAACTGGTAGATTCAGATGACTTCAGGCTAGCAGGAGATAGAAATCAGATGGAGAGTCAGTCAAGAGACCTTATCTATTCTTGTCAGAGGATGCAGATTCTCTTTCCATCTTTGATTCACTCCTTGAACATATAAAGGAATAAAAGGTTGAATTGAGTTCAGGGGCTATTTCATATAAACATGCTCTTGGAATATGTAAGTTTCTACTTTTCAGAGATGTCTGGTGCCAATAATTCTCAACAAAGTTAATAAGAACTGGGAATATAATTACCACCCAAAATCAGCTCTCAAGGCTTCCCAGAAACCATAATGAATTTGCTTTACAGTTCAATTCCTAAATTGTAAGCGATCTTGTGCCTGTCAGACAATAGTTTAAACAAAGTTCATAGCTGAAATTCTATCACAGTGGACCTGTTTAGTCTCAAGGCAATCCAGGTCTGGTTCTCATATGACGATATACAGTCAACATATTTTTATTTTGAGTCATGTGGGTAATATAATGTGGGAATGTTTCTGTTCAGACAGAGTTTTGACAATCATATGACTCTGTCCCCATCATAAGAATGCAAGTTCACACCGTTTGTACTCCACGCCTTAAAGCCTAAGGGCGTGGTAGGCAACCTGGTGCCCTCCAAATGTTTTGGACTACAGTTCTCATAAGCCAGTTCCCATAAGTCCCAGCCAGTATGACCAATGCACAGGGATTATGGGAGTTGTCATCCAAACATCTGGAGGGCATCCCTGTTCTAAGGTATCTGTGAACATGATACACTTTGGTCCCTCTGTGGACCACTTTATTCAACCAGCAGAATCAAGTTGCATGTATTAGTTGAGTGTTTCCTGGAGTGTACCAGGTATTCAGGTGGAGGTTTACTAGTTTGAACTTTCCCCATGGAGAAAAGAATCCTCTGCTCAAAGGGAGAAAGCTAAGCTGACCACTTCTTTCTGATAGGCTAGCTTTCCATACGCATTATGTTTTTACATAGATAGAGGATTCAGGGCAGCTCTACTCAGCAACCTGAAGTGGTTGGTACACACACTTCAGGAAAGGATTTACTTTGATTCTGCGGGCTGTATACAGTGGACACTGTGTTTACAGTTACTTTATAACAGGAGTAGGCAACCTTTTTGGACCATGGGCATATTTGGCAATTTGAGAAACTGTCCTGGGCACCACCACAAAATGGCTACATTGGAAGGCAAGGAAAGGGACAAGTAACCTGCCCAAAAGACTGAGTACAAGAGGTGGGGTCTGAGTCCCAATACACTAAACAACTCCTTTGAACCCACAGTTTTCAGCAACAAAAACCTATTTCACAGCAATTCCAGCTGCCAGTAAGAAAATAAGTTTTTTTTTAAAAAAAGTGGGAGAGGTATGGCTCCTGGGAGGGCACCCAGAAAGGTGTCCAGAGCCAGGGCCAGCATCAAGGGTAGGCATGGCTGGGCACCTACTGAGGGGTCACACCTTAGCAGGGTCCCACTGTCAAGAGCCTCCTGGAGTTGCTCCTCCTCTTCATCATTACAACCTGCATGTGCCCCTGCATGCTCCCGTTCCCCAGAAAACAGCGGTGGTGAGAAGGAGGAGCAGGAGATGCCACTGCCTACCTGCTCACTGGCTCTCTGCCTGTCAAGCAAGCAAATGGTAGCAATGATGAAGGAAAGGATGAGGAGCAAGAGCAGCTGGTGACAATGGCAGTGAGAAGGTTAGGCTCATTGAGCGGGTCTTGCCAAGGGCCCTAAAAAGCCTGGACCCAGCATTGTTCCAGAGCACATTAGTGCCTGAAGGTGTCACGTTGCTTATCCCTCCTTTATAACATAGAGTGTGTTGACAGTCCAAATAAGCAAGGAGAGGCTCTCTGGGTAATAGTAAGATATATATTTTTCCATGACATGGGTCAATCTGCTAGGAATGCTTGGCAGAATATTGGGCTAGGTGGCCTTTAGATGCCATTCAGCTTGCAGTCACAGAATTCTATCATTAGCTGGGTGAAACTTTTTTTTATTGCATTTCAATTATTAATATTATTTTGTAAGCCACTTTGAGTTTGTTACAAAGAAAAGTGGGATATATACCATTAAACTAGGTTCTCATTTTGACATGGAGCTCAAGGCTTGGCCAGATGGAGATTTGGTGTCTTTGTGAAGCCTGCCTATTGGCCTGGTAAGGTCTGGATAGGTCTTAGTTATATAGGGACAATGGCTTCATCCTGCATTATGCACTTTCGTATGGGGTGCTATGTATTTCTTCACCGTCAGGTTTCCCATGCTTCTACCACCTGTTACTGGCGTTTTGTGTTAGTTATCTTATCAGTGTTGACAGAGCCAGATGCTACAGTTTATTTTGCACTGCCTATTTCAGTAATAACTCATTTTTGGACACACATTTCATTTTACTATAAATGCGAACCTGATGACCTAGCTTTGGAAAATTACTCCATTGTCTTCCTCTCAATCCACCCTCCACAAGCAGTAGAACATGCATTTTTAAAAAGCTATGTAGAAAGGAATAGAAGCACTCACTGAATCCCACAGAAAACCTCTATGGAATTTCTAACCAACTTTTCATTAGGTAATGCTTTCAAGTATAAAGGGAGTGCAGGGTAAGTATGTACATTGTCCCATTGAGGGGGCTGTATCACTCCACTCATACTTAGCTATACTCCTTCTACTAGGATTGACTCTGCTCTCCCTTGCTGACCTAAGGGGAAGGTAGAAATTCCATCTGCCAGCCATTAGCTAGCTTGTTGTTAGACCAGTCCTGCTACCATGGTAATATGTTGGTGATGACCCAGAATTAGAAGCAAAGATGTAGATAGAATCCCGAACTTTTAAAAGTAACTACTAAAATAACAGGTCTTATTCATCCCCTTGACCTGTTAGATTGTCATATCAAGAAATAATTTTTTAAAAATTAATTAAACAAACAATGACTGTTCTTTCTCTTATCTGCACTATTTGATCAGCTCCAGCAAGGAAAGAAAACATATTTCATTGTAAAGTGTTTCTACCAGATGTCTTGGAAGCATAACAAAAAATGACGTCTGTGTTAGACAAACACTATGTTAATCTCGCAGCTCAAATACTTGTGGGTAGACAACCAAAGTTCAGAGATCTGCATCTAATCACTTATCTACAGGAAATTCTTTAAGGAAATAATTCTGTTTCATTAACACTGCAAATCCCAACCCCAACATGGTTATCACCAAACATCTTTACATACTTCTTTTCCCACTGTATCTTATGAATACCATTCATCACTGCTAGGAACATTGTCTGATGACTATTCAGCAATATGATTTTAATGAACTAGCCAACGTTACAGTTACAAAGTTACAGCCAAATTTATTGCTTGGGCTGAGTGATCCTATGGCCCCTTCGGATTCCCAGATTCAAGGCTGGAGACGAGGCTTCAACCTCTGAGCTGGGGGTCCATGCTCCAATCCCCTTCTCCCCCCCACCCGCCTGTCGCAGCTGGCATGGAAACAACCACGCCGGCTGCTTTTCTAAGGTTGGGAAATCAACCTCGGAGAGGGGGTAAAGGGGGTGTTCTGGGGGCGGGGAGGGAAGGAGAGGTACGAGGTATCCTGGCAGCACTCCAGCCTTCTCCCCTCCCTGTCCAAAGTGCTGCAGCCAGACAGCCGAAATTGGCTGTCTAGCTGACTTGCAGAGTGGGAGGAGCGGAGAGGCTGAGATTGCCTCGGCTGCTTCTCCCGCTCTGCAGAGGATGCTTGTAAGCCTCCAAGTTCAGAGACTTACGAGCATCAAGGGTGCAACCCATTGGATTGTCCCCTTACAGTGTGATCCTATGCATGTCTACTCTGAAGTAAGTTTCACTGTGTTCAACAGAACTTTATCTCAGGTAAATAAAGGTACGTAACAGATTGCAGTGCCTAGTTCCATTAATTAAATACATACTCAAAGAGTAAATCATTCTTCAACATTTTCTGTACTTTTAAGTATACTATACTTTATACTGTATAGTTTATATGCCCTTCTTGCTCAAAATGTTGATCAGGCAAAAAACATTATTAAACAGAGGATCCTAGATATAGAGAGGCAGCAAGATCTGCTAAAATCTCCTGGTTATATATCTTCCATCAACAATAGATACATTATGACAATGTCCCCGTATCTTATGAACTTGGAAGTTCACCGTCATAGGAGAGCCTTTTCTTTAGCTAGATGTGAGGCCTTTCCGTCTGCCGTATTGCAAGGAAAATATTTGAAAATACCTTACGCTGAGAGACTCTGCCCATGTGGCTCAGGAGAAGTTGAATCCACGGGTCATATGTTTTTACATTGTCCTTTTTATACTGAAACAAGGGCTAAATTTATTTCCCCAATTTTAGTGACTATCATATCTGCCCGATAAGTTCTGTTTAAGAAAATTATTAGCGGATGATAATCCGAACATTACAAGACCTGTAGCCAAGTTTTGTGCTTACGTGGTTAACATCCGCACCAAATATGAGCAGAAGTAAAAAAATTATTATACCATCTAGTTTTAAATTTATTTATTTTTTTAACATTTATGGTGCATTTTAAAGTTTTACTATTTGTATAATAATGAACCTTTGTATGTCCTAATGTAGATTGTGTATGATTATGTATGATTTTGTACAAAGTGGTTTTGGTCTATGACCGTAAATAAATAATCTAATCTACATTATACTGTACTTTATGTATGTAATTCTATTACAACCTTTTAAAGCTGTATTTTTGACCGTTCAAAAATATTTTTGGGTTTGGAGTGAACTTTTACAATAATAAATAGTGTCCACAAACTGATGATGTGGGACAACAAACAAAGAGGTAACACAATGCAGATTACAAAAAAGAAAAGAGGAGGAAACAGTGCCACAAGGATAAGCATAACCTACAATGTGCATTGGCCATAGAGTGAAATCCAATTGTGCCCATCCACTGAGTCTAGCAGAGTGGATTCCCCTGCCTGCAGCCCCCTTATGCCCCTGCAAATCTGCACTGAATGGTTAGGGGAAGAAGCAACAGGCAACGTTGGATGTAGCCCATGGAATATATATCTATGCACATATATGTATATACAAATCTTGTATGTTAATAAGTAAAAATAAACCACAACTTTGTCAAACTTTTAGAGAGGTTTTAGCAGAGTCAATAAAGGAAAGGAAGCAATTTCTCTAAAATGTATTATTAGGAATGTGCCATTCCTTATGTTGAAAAAAGTTTTTGTCCATTGTTAAAATTTCCTAATTGTTTTCATATCAACTTTGGAAGAAAGGGACTTTGTTTACATAACCTTTATACTTGGGATTTAATGACTATTGTTTAAAAAAAAGCAATCAGCTGTTTTCTAATTTGAAGATAGAGTTTTGTATCCAAATAACACAGTCACTGGGTGTAAACAGATGGACTACACTGTTATTTTCTTGATGTGGTCCAGGATCTGTGCCCAATGGCTTGGATCCAAACTTTGTATTCTGCAAAAGGAAGGGCTTCCTCTGTCTATGGAACATTTTTTAATCCAGTGGAGCATGTCCACTGGTGTAACAGGAGAGAAGGAAATTTTTGCCTATTCCTCTTCCCTTGCATCCCCCTATGCCCTACGGAAATTTGTTCCGGAGTTTGGGGAGTCCTATAGAACAGCGTGGGAAGTGGCACTGGGGACTGCAGCAGGAGAGGGAAATCAGTTAAAATCGCTTCTCCCTCTTCCTGCTAGCTGATGTGTCCTCTGCGGAACTCTGCTCAGAGAGGGCTCCTGGTGGTGGAAGCAAACTTTGGATCAAACCCAATAATTTTGGATTTGGAGGCAGGTCCACCAAGTATGGAAATAAGAACCAATCCTACAAATCCTCCCCAGTATGAGTATTGTAAGAGAAATATGATGTTGTTTGTCTTGTGATAAACAACACTGAGCAATGTTTTTAAATGATAATTCCCTTGTATAAAGGGAAGAATATGAAAGGAGAATATGAAAGGCATGGATCACATGAGGACCACATGAGTGGATTAGTTTTCATATCTACGGTATATCTTTCACCCATTTACTAACAAGGTGGATTACTGGCCCAGATATAAGTTCTTATAGAAAAGTGAGTTGGCACTTGAAATTAATTCTCCTGTCTATATGTTTTTCAAACCCAGTTCTGGGCCTAGACATTTCATTGTTAATTACAAGAAAAGAAAGCAAATACTAAATTTGTAAGTTATTGGTATTATGGAATTTTAAGTCCTGTTCAGTCCTGTAGTGTAGATTCCGGATTTCTGATGCACACATATTCAGTACATTTTGTTATTTTTCTACAGTTGAAAAAGGTCAGTTTCTAATCCACTGGGGAAAAACCTCTATCACAAAAAGGCTGAAACAGGAGAAACATCAAGACCCAATGCTCTGTGCCAGTGATCCCATATCAAAAAGCTGGATAATAAACATTGCATATGTACAGTAGGAGAAATGAAAATATCCTTTTTGTGTCCAGATAATATTGTCCTACAATTATTTATTCTAAAGGAGTATAATCCTATAAAGATGCTTTTTTCCTATAAACAAATTCAGCCAATAATTTTGAAATGTATTTCAACAAATAATATTTTAAATGTGAAGCTTAATACTATATTCAAAAGTATATAAAACATCAAACAGATAGTATCTTAAGTCTTTTGACAACCCAAATAAAACTAAGCTAGTCTGTCATTCATTAAGACATTGAGGAGATAAATATCTCCTCCTCGGTCAGCCTCCTCGGTCAACCATCCAAGGGGGATTAGGATGGGAAGCAACATCTTCACCAGTGGGAGGCAATGTCTGCCCCAGAGCAGAGCCCATGGTTACAGCTGCAGACAACTCTCTGAGCATATATCTTCTGTCAGTGATATACAAGGAATAGAGCTGGGGAGGACAGAGATGGTCTTTAATTGGTGGATCTAAAGCCCTTTCATTCATAGAAGCTGGTGTAACTAATTCCCCTCCCCCCCACCCCATTGCAACTAATGAGGTGCAAAAGAAATTGAGAACCATGAGAGCTAAAAAATGTAAGTCCCCACACATCCCATCCTGGCCAAAGTGAGCTGGCACAGCTTTGGAAGTGGTGGGAAATCCACCCTTTTCCACATACCCCTAGCCCCACACTGCAAACCAGGTAATGTTTGAAAATAGTTTCTTTTCGAAGAATCAGCATTCTAACAACATCGATCCTAGTAAGCCATTAATATTTTTCCCAGTCCTGCCCGTGTTCCAATACCAATCCTCCCCCACCCCACATGAAGGTTTCTGGATGTTTCTTGTAGATGAAGGTTTCTTGAACATTAAATAGTACACATACAGTACTCATTATTTCCCTTTTCTGAACATTTTCCAGCTACATTTTATCCAACAAAGGGGTGAATGCAAGCACATGTATTATTCAAGAAATAGGTGCACCATGTTTAAAATGACATAATGGTTTTTCTACACAATACTCCTTACCATGGGCGAGTTTGCACAACATGGCAACAATCGTGGTAAGTTACCACGATTGTTTGCCAGAACCCGCAAAGCAACCGCGATGAGGCCAACAGATGCTCGGGCTTATCATAGTTGCTTCGCTCCCTCCCTTCCCCTCTTTCCTCCCGGTGATATCCCAGGGGACACCACGGAGAGGAATGAGGCACCTGTGTCTGACAGCCGTGATTGCGAGCCAATTTCAGCTCACGGCGGCTGTCAAAGACCCCCCCCCCCCGTTGCACAAACAGTCACAATGGTCAGTCACCATGACTAGGTTCATATGACACGGGGAACAAGCAATGGTAACAACCGTTGCTTGTTGTGTTGTGCGAACCCAGGCAATGTGTTATGCTTAAAAATGATTTTCTGGACTACTGTATCAAGTTAATATTTTAATAAATGCATACATACATGCATAAATAAATGGGAATTCACTTTGGATAACAACTGTCTTGATTCCAGTCCTGTAGAGATGCTACCATGTACTACCTGATGGCTGTGCTAGTTGTGCCAAATTAAAACAGCTCTGATTCACAGCATTCATCTTCCTCTCTGCCCACCAGCTTTCATAGAAGTGCAAACATTTTATGTCATTATCAGCAAATCTGTTATTTGCCCTCCCCAGCACAGCACCTTTGACTTATGGCCCTTCTTCATGCTGTACAACCCAGAGCTTAGCAGATATTCTGCACAGACAATTTAACTCAATAATATCAGCCAAGAACAGGACAAATAAATGCCGTCTTAAGCAATCTATTTCATTTCTCCCTTTTTACTTGTAGAAATGAGTTGGGGAAATGTGCATAGCCTAGTATAAATAGCAAATATGGGGTCCAACCAATCTGAGTTAATATACAGTGTATGCAAAAGTACCTAGTGGAAGCTGGTGGCTCCAATGTCAGCAGAGCGGTATACCACTCTGGGTTTTAGTCTGAGCTTTGAGGAGCCATCCATGGTGCTGAATCATATCCCCAAAATAGGTTCAGCATCACTGATAGCTCCTTAAAAGTTCAGACTACAACCCAGAGTGGGTATTGGAACCCCCAGTCTCCACTGAATGTACCTATCTGCACAACATGGTACAGGTTTTTTTCTACAGTAGGATAAGCTATGCTCCCCCATTAGTGACACATGAATGTAATGCTGATTTCTAACTTCTCTTTGCCTCCCTCTGCATACTTCAGACAGGCCTTTCACTTAAAAATAGATTGTCTTTCAGCAGGCCAGCTAATCACAACTCTGCACAGCCAACTTCTACTAAGAATAAGAAGAACCAGTTGTTCATGAGCTCTGAATAAAGTTGTAGATTTGGCTAAAAGGGGGTGAATGCAGGCTCACCACTCAACTATGTACACTGAGATACACCCATGAATTCCCAGGTCAAAGCTTTGACCTGGTTCACACACAAGAATAAGCCAGGTTTCCGGGCTTAATGTTGAGGAGCAACGTGCTGGTGCATGGTGCCCAGTCGCTCCCGCTGCAAGCGAGATTGGTAACCAACCAAAGGCCACTTAGAAATGAACCAGGCCTCATCCACCTAACTCCATTTATACATTGCTTTACTCCTGTCCAGGGTTTTTTAGCCCCACCAGAGCAGTTTTAGCAACTGGTGTACATAGGCATACTGCCTCTGATACTGGAGGTAGCACATAGCCATCAGGACTAGTAGCCAGTTATAGCCTTCTCCTCCATGAATTTGTCCAATCCAGTGTGGCGCAGTGGTGAGAGTGTTGGACTGGGACTCGGGAGATCCGGGTTCTAGTCCCCGCTCGGCCATGAAACTCACTGGGTGACTTTTGGCCAGTCACTGACTCTCAGCCTAACCTACCTCACAGGGTTGTTGTGAGGATAAAATGGAGGAGTGGAGGAGGAGGATTATGTAAGCCGCCTTGGGTTCCTTGCAGGAAAAAAGGTGGGGTATAAATATAATAAAATAAATAAATAAATCCCCTTTTAAAGCCGTCGAAATTGGTGGCCATCACGACATCTTGTGAAAGTGAATTCCATAGTTTAACTATGTGCTGTGTGAAGAAGTACTTCCTTTTATGTATCCTGAATCTCCCACCAATCAGCTTCATGGGATGACCCCGGGTTCTAGTATTATGAGAGAAAGAGAAAAATGTCTCTCTATCCACTTTCTCTACACCATGCATAATTTTGTACATCTCTATCATGTCTTCCCTAGTTTCTAAGCACCACATTTCACAATATCTAAAGAATACTTTCCAGAAACAACATGCCACACCTCATAATCCTAACCTCTTTGGGCAAGGTTTAAATCTATAACTAATCATCTTCCTGGATGAACCTTTTAGAGTATAGAAATTGAAATGTCTAATAACCAATAAGATATATCCCCACAGATACTTGGGAATCTAGTTCCACTACCATGATCATAATAATTCACAAGACAGCTATATTGGCTTTGGAATATATTGAAGGAGATTCAGTTTTGAATCTTCAAATAAAATTTCTTAACTTAAAAAAGGATATAATACAGGTAGTATTGTCTGTAATGTAAACAGGATGCCTTCAAGCTAAAAAAAACACCAAACAGTTTTTTATTCAAGATATATTCAGTTCGAAGGTGTGTATTTTACTGCAACGAATATTTATGCATTATGGCAAACAAGCCTTGTTATTTAGCAATATGCCCTTTAGCAGAAATATTACCCAAGAAGCCATGTATCTAGCAATCCAAGTATCCATAGTAACAGCCTGTATAGCAATTGAACTTTACTATTTATCAGTTTTAAAATTATTCACAAATGAAACTAACTGCTCCAGACTTGAATTAATCCACATCTGAGTCTACTCATTTCCTTGATTTGGATGAATAAAAATGTTTATCCTAATTAGCACTGAGCAAATGATTTGCACCAAATCATTTACCTGACATATTTTACTTTGTGTTTTTGCTTGTAGAACATATGCAAGCAGATTAGGAATTCCTGAAGCTTATTCAAGATTACTGCTTCTTTAAAAAAACAAAAACAAAACAAAGAAACAACAACCCAACAACAACAACAACAACAACAACCAATTCAGACCTACTCTATATGAGAAAGTTCAGAACTACAAGAGGACAACTGGAACCCTCAATCCCAGTCTTGCAACAATTAAAATTCACGTGCTTAGTATTTCATATGAAACAACCTTCTTCCTTCCTGTCAGGTCTTCGTATTCACAAAGCTCTGGGCACAGAGGGTTTTTTCTATTATTACCTACACACAGGCCACTGCATTCATGAAATGTGGGAATCAACATGCACAGAGAATTTAATTTTATTTATTTAAAATATTTATTAGCTGTTCTTCATTCAAAGCTCTCTGAACAGCTTACTAAATGAAACAATAGAAACCATTAAATGGTACACACACACACACACACACACACACACAAAACTGCAGGCCAGAGCAGAGTAGAATAAAATATCAGTATAAAAGCACACAGAGACTAAAATACCTAAAAGGCCTGGGCACCAGGGAATCTTTTTGCAGAGAAAATTCCAGAGGAAGGGGTGCCACAACTTAAAAGACTGGGAAGATTAATGCACAGAGGTCATCCTTAAATACCCAAGACGTTTAGGACTTTACAGTTCAAAAACAGCACTTCGACTTGTGCCTGGAAATGGTGTACCTATTTGAGGACTGATGAGAGATGCTCCATGCATCGAGCCCCAGTTTATAAGCATGCTGCAGTATTTTGCACCAACTGCAGTTTCCAAATTGTCCTCAAAGGCAACTCCAAGTACAACCTGTTGCAATCATATAAATGAGATGTTACCAGAGCATGTATAATGGTGGCTAGGTGACTTCTCTCCAGGAGACATTGCAGCCATCACACCAGCTGAAGCTTTTGAGAGGTGTGTCATACCCCAAAGGCCACTTGAGCCTCTAAAGATAAGGCCAAATCTTATTTTCCTTGCAGGAAGAAAGGTGGGGTATAAATATAGGAAATAAATTAAATAAATAAATAGCACCCCAGACCATTAACCTGGTCATTCAGGGCAAATGCAATCACATCCAGAACAGGTTGAACACCCTGGCCCAGACAAACCACCAATACCCTGGCCCAAACAACCACCCAAACACCCTGGTCCAGACAAACCATCAGTCCACAGCACCTCAGATTGTATCTGTTCGCTTCTTTCCTTTGCGCATTCAACATAATTTCTGAAAGAGCCAGGACATTACAAATTGTATATACATATGCTTCTGTGCACCCAACTGGGACACTGACATGTACAGCTTGTACACGTGTGGCCTTTTTCAGAACTTAAGTAAAACGTATGCAGGCAAGGGCCAGGGCCTCTAATCATGATCCTGCTACAAACCCTACATTCAGTGTACACAATTATAACATGCACAGTCCCTGCTTGTGTGTTTAAACCAGGCATCTCATTATTTCATTTGCTGAATCAGATCCTGAATGTGTTAATTACAACACTCAGTTATGGCAGGCTCAGTTATTTCACATGAATATATGACAGATAAATCAAAACAGAACCTGAAGACTGTTATCCTGGCATGGATTAACATGGAACCTTTCTGCACTCTTGGGCCTGTCATTCATTTACATTAGAACACTTTCAATGGAAATAAGTCCTGGACAGCATCTTTGGTTTTAAGTTTTGTTCACAAACATCTAGATGCAAAACAGCTGTCCCTATGAAAGCATTTTCAAGACAACTGCTCAAAGCAACTGAATGAAATACATTTGGGTTTGAAACAAAACAAAATTCTGCAATTAAAAAAGAGCCAATCAGCACAAGATTATAATGTTAACGTGATATTTTTCAGATAACATTGAAAACATATGTAGTTTCTGGCCCCGACCATAAAGTACTTGAATTGAGAAAAAGAAAAGAATCTCTTTTTTTCATTTGGAAAATAATATATTCTTAATGCAGATGGGAAGAATTCAGTCCTTGTTTCTTTAAATGAATAAGCAATATGTGATTCTTCTCATGGGCAAATGAATTCCCCACTGAAATCTTTCCGTTTCACTAATTATCTTATTACAATATTAGGAAAATGTTGTGATGTGTTCTAGTTATGGTCTTTCCATGCCAGCATGAATGCATCTATTTAATCCAACTTGTTTAAGAATATCATATGTATGATATCTCCATCCTAGTCCACATTTTAATTTGTTCCATAGTTAAGGAATATATACTGGAGTTCACAAATGGGTCTAGCCCAAACAGAAGGACTGAGTCAAAATGAGGATGCCTTTCACAAAGCTTTTGTCAGCTACAAAAAGTTTTTCAGATGCACCATGAACATAAACACATAGACCCAGTTCACATGTCATAGTGGCAAATCATGGGTTATTTAACCCATGATTCATGGGGATGTACGCTGCCTGTGAGCTGCTTTCGTGTACTGTAAACAACCTGCGATCGGCGTGATCAGAGGTTGACACCGTGAATGAATAAATAAATAAATAAATGTGCAAACCTGGACTGATGGCTATTCAGGGGCTAAACAACACAGTGGTTAACCCATGGTTTGTTGTTGGGTTAGCCACTGGGCTATTTAGCCCCTAAACAACCTGTCAGTCTGGGTTCGTACATCATGCTGACAACCTCTGATCAGGCTAATTGCAGGTTTTTTTACAGTATGTGGAAGTAGCTCACATGTTTCTGCTTACTGTAATTAACCCATGATTAAGTAACCCACTATTTGCTGCTGTGACATGCAAACAGGGCCATTATGACAGGCATCCACAATTCCACTTGCCCCCTTGCAATTTATTGAGATGTTGTCTTAGTAAATCAAATTCTCGTGCCCCAGAGAATGTGTTTCACCAAACACACTGGGGCTTTTTACCATTTTATTGAAGTTCTAGGTACTTTTTCAGTACCACTTTGATGCTTGCATTTTTTTATTTGGTGCTGTCCTCTTTTTCTCTCTGGTGAACCACCTGTTAACAGCAGCAAGAGATGTCAACATGGTGGTACTGGTGGTGGGTGTTAGGGAACATTTTGCCGCACCCCCAAAACATTATTTCATGCCAAATATTTTCATGTATGAATATTGAGCACAATCCTACTAAAACACTGCACATGTACATAGCCATGGTGGGAGAGGATGCCTAAGAGAAATTTGGTCAATGGGCCAGGACATTTACCCCATTCCAGGTATCACCCAAATCAGCCACCAAAGAGTCATTAATGGCAATTCATCAGAGGGTTCTGAAAAGCAACCGAATTGTGGACAGCCTAAGCCTGGCCTTGTAGTGCAGCTCCCTGGAACGCCTGGGTCACTTCCAAGCCTTTTGTTGGGTTTGCTGACACAGTTTAACAGATGCTAGCACTAAAATAAAATGGGAACACCTTCTACCTTCAGGCACTTCCTCAAAAGTAACTTTTTCCATAATTAAAAAAGGGTTTAACCCTTTAGTCCTTACCTCCTATTGAAACGAATATATAACTGCATTCATGCACATTCTCTCCCTGTTATCCTTGCTGCTGTCTCCCTGATCCCACCCCTACCTCTCTTGTCTCATTGCCGTTGAATGTTAGATCATGTTTGGATTATGTTATTCTGAAAAGTGCCATGTACAGTGCTGGCTACATCAGCAGCAGCAGCAGCAGCAGCAGCAAGTCATATATAAATCATTATGGCACAGTTGGCAAGTTAGTTACTTGCAGAATGTCAAATTGAGCATAACAGCTCATACTAGTTATCTGTGGGTACTAGCTAAGGATTTGGCTAACTTTTGTAAACAGCTAACAAATTAATTACATTTTTTCTCCTTCAGATGTTAGTGCCTTTGGCCAATACTAAAATATTTCATTTTAGCCTCACTTTCGTCTCTTTGTTCCACAGGGAGTTGTTAAAATTATTATAAATTAGGCTTGATCAGAAAGAAGAAGAAACTACGGATAAAAAATAATTGCCAGTGATAGTAGATCCATGATGTCACTGGTGAGAGTGAAAACTTTTGCTAAAAGGTTGCTGCTTGTTTGAGTCAGGGAGAGAATATTAAAAGTCTAAAAGAAAACAACTGTAACATTACAAGAAATGTGCTTGTCTTAATCAAAGACAAAATACAGACTATGCACTGATATCAGAGATGCTCTTGACCTCATATCCGGAGAGGTCTTTAAAAACCAGATTGCTTTCTTGCTTTCTTGTTTTTTCCTCCTTATGCAAGACTTATCTGTGCGTGCATTAATAAAAAGAAAAAGGTGAAAATCCCTCAACTCTTTTCAAATGATGTTTCTAGTCTTAACTCTTGCTCCAGCTCTCAGATTTGTACAAATCTTTCATAAATGTTGTTTGAACAAAAGATACTACCGGTAGTTCTTTTCTTTTGGGCGGTTGTATCCAATGATGCAGTTCCACCGGCAGGAGGGAACCGGGTTGGAATGGATTTCCCCTTTCCTCCTGTGTGCCCTCAAAGTTGCTCCGGAGGGTTGGGGAACCCTCTGGAGCAGATTTGTGGCGTGGGTGGGTGGGGCTGCAAGGGAGAGGAGAGGATGGGGAAGTCCGCTCATACAAGGGTTGGATTCAGCCCTTTATTTATACTTTATATTGAAAATGTGAAAGGACTGCCAACCGGTCCTTTACTCAAGACCAGAGATCAAAGGTGCAAAACTGCCAGCCTTAGCTCTGCCGTCTTGACCTGATTCTCTCAGGGCCTTGCCCTGGGTCTATACACTGGATTTAGCACTGAACCACAGAGGAACCACACACACGCGTGTGGGATAAAACCAGGAAAGTTTATTTAAGGTAAACAGATTACAACAAAAGGTGGGAAATGAGGGAAGGAGAAAAGGTGGGGAGACACTTTGGTATACACAGTAGAGCTATAAAACAACAAGTTCCTTTACTATATCACTACCCAGGCCCTTACTCTCATTTACCTGGGGTTTTTGTCTTCTTCAGGGCTTGCCTCGGCAAAAGCCCCCCTCCCACGAAAGCGTGCAGCGGACAACAACAACCAAAACTAAATGCTACGGCAGGCAGTATAGATTCTTCCCCCCCCCTCCTTTCAGTAGCCCAGGTGTCTTTAGCCAATCAGGATGAACTTCATCTGGCCCAGGCAGCGGAGGGGTGGCTCCTGGAGTATGACTAGAGTGCTTGGGCCGCATTTGCATGCGAATACTTGGGCACAGAGACATCAAAGACACGGGGGCCTCTGAGGTGTCAGGGGCCATCAGAGGAACTATGTACATTTTGCATGGCGTTCCTAGCCCCCAGCTGGGATTATACTTGTTTACACATGAGGAGGTGTGTGTGTGTGTGTGTGTGTGTGTGTGGTGCAGGAAACTCTGACACTTTTTCTCCACAGAAAAACATTTTGTATAAAATCCATGATACAATAACAAAATACAATAACCATAACCAGACTGAAAGAACTGGGCAGTTTCGGGAACTCTGGGGGAAAGTGACCATGTTATACTTGAGTTCTTGATTCTAAAGGAAGCAAAAGCTGAGTGTAGCCAAACGCGTACCCTGGGTTTTAGGAAAGCCAATTTTAACAAACTCAGAACAATGATAAGTAAGGTCCCATGGCAAGCGACTCTAATGAGAAAAGGAGCCCAGGATGGGTGGGAGTTTTTAAAAAAGGAAATTTTAAAGGCACAATTGCAAACAATTCCCACAAGGAAAAAAGGCAGAGGGCAACAGAAGAAGCCAATGTGGCTTCACAATAAACTCAAAGATGACCTGAAAACAAAAAAGGACATGTATAGGAAGTAGAAGGAAGGACAGGCTACAAGGGAAGAATACAGACAGGTAGCACAGAACTGCAGGAATAATGTCAGGAAGGCTAAAGCTGAAAATGAACTAAGGTTAGCGAGGGATGCTAAAAACAACAAGAAAGCTTTCTTCAGATACATGCATAGTAAAAGACAGAGGAAAGAAATGGTGGTTCAAATACGCAATGAGGATGGCAAATTGATAACAGAAGAGAAAGAAAAGGCAGAAATGTTCAATTCCTACTTCGGCTCGGTCTTCTCCCAAAAGAGGGTCTATGACCCCCCTGGCAAACCTGAAGTGCAGACTGAAGGGGCAGGATTGCAGCTTGAGATTAACAGGCAAATGGTTAAGGAGCACCTGATTACTCTGAACGAGTTTAAATCTCCAGGGCCTAACGAGCTGCATCCTAGAGTAATAAAGGAACTGGCAGAAGAACTCTCAGAACCACTGTCTATTATCTTTGAGAAATCATGGAGGACAGGTGAAGTGCCAGATGACTGGAGGAGGGCAAATGTTGTTCCCATCTTCAAAAAGGGCAAGAAGGAGGAACCTGGGAACTATAGGCCAGTCAGTCTGACATCAATCCCTGGGAAAATTTTGGAGCAGATTATAAAGAAGTCAGTCTGCAAGCATCTTGAAAACAATGCAGTGATTACTAGAAGCCAGCATGCATTTGTCAAGAACAAATCCTGCCAGACTAATCTGAACTCATTTTTTGATCGGGTAACCTCCCTTGTGGACTGTGGGAATGCGGTGGACATAATATATCTGGACTTCAGCAAAGCTTTCGACAAAGTGCCTCATGATATCCTGATTAGCAAGCTAGCTAAAATTGGGCTAGATGGAACAACTATCAGGTGGATCCACAATTGGCTACAGAATCGGACTCAAAGAGTGCTTATCAATGGTTCCTTCTCAAACTGGGGAGGGGTAACGAGCAGGGTACCACAGGGCTCGGTCCTGGGCCCAGTGCTCTTCAACATTTTTATTAATGACTTGGATGAGGAGGTGCAGGGAATGCTTATCAAATTTGCAGATAGCACAAAGTTGGGTGGAACAGCTACTACTCTGGAAGACAGAAACAAAATTCAAAGAAATCTCGATAGGCTGGAGCACTGGGCTGAAAACAACAGAATGAAATTTAATAGGGATAAATGCCAAGTGCTGCACCTAGGGAAAGGAAACCAAATGCAGAGTTACAGAATGGGGAACACTTGGCTCAACAATACTACAAGTGAGAAGTTTCTTGGAATTGTGGTAGATCACAAACTGAATATGAGCCAGCAATGCGATGTGGCTGCAAAGAAGGCAAATGCTATTTTGGGCTGCATTAATAGAAGTATAGCTTCCAAATCACGTGAAGTGATAATTCCCCTTTATTCAGCACTGGTTAGGCCTCATCTTGAGTACTGCGTCCAGTTCTGGGCACCACACGTAGACAAACTGGAGAGGGTTCAGAGGAGGGCAACAAGGATGATAAAGGGACTGGAAACAAGGCCCTATGAGGAGAGACTGAAAGAACTGGGCATGTTTAGCCTTCAGAAGAGGAGACTGAGGGGAGATATGATCGCACTCTTCCAGTACTTGAAGGGATGTCACACAGAGGAGGGCCAGGATCTCTTCTCGATCATCCCAGTTTGCAGGACACGGAATAATGGGCTCAAGTTACAGGAACCTAGATTCCACCTAAACATCAGGAAAAATTTCCTGACTGTCAGAGCAATAAGACAATGGAACCAACTACCTAGGTGGTGGGCTCTCCCACTCTGGAGGCATTCAAGGTGCAGCTGGACAGCCATCTGTCAGGGATGCTTTGACCTGGATTCCTGCATTGAGCAGGGGGTTGGACTCGACGGCCTAATAGGCCCCTTCCAACTCTACTTTTCTATGATTCTATGATTTCCCCTCTTTGCAAGGAGCTGTCAGATTTGACAGGTCAGATCCTTCAAAAATATAAAACAAAAAGGAAGAGGAGAGGGAGGGATAGGCCAGAGAAGGGTTAAGACAAAATGGAATGAGATAAGTGAAGGGGTATATACACGCAAAATCAAATTTATATAAAACTTTGATGCTCTCAAACAAGAGTTTCTATATACACTGACCAAATCCTTAGATATGAATCCATATGTCTCTGATAAGAAATATGTTCAATTACAGAAAGTGCTGTAAAATCTTCATACCTTGACCTGGTTTGTATGATTCGACAGTCCACCCAGTGTTAATTTACCTGCAGGGGCTATTGTGTCATGCCGGGCACCTGCGGGCACCATTTTTGCATGGTGCCCACGGGCGCCTGGCTAGCCACAGCTTGTCATTTTGTGTGTACCCTGTTGGCACGAGTTGGTTGAGGGTTAGACAACCCCCAAACAAACCTAAAACAAGCCATGAGTTATTTGAGGGTTGGCTAACCCTCAAACAACCCATGCAGCCTGGGTTCGCAAGCCACAGCAAGCTGGATGTCCATGGGCACCATGCACAACGCGACAGCCTCTGTAGGTAAATTAACCTACTATGGGCTGCCATGTCATGTGAACCAGGGCACCGTTTTATTGCTTGAAAGTTGCTTTTATTATTTTTATGCTGCGTTTTTGAGATTGTTTTAATATTGTTTTCAAGTTTATAGTTTTTTGAGCAGCTTTGAAAATTCTTACAATTATAAAAGGCAGGATCATTTCAAATACATCAATACTGAGTTGAAATTGACCTCCACTGCCCTCCCCCAAACAGAAAAGTGTAGGTATAAATACACTATGCTAAGAGAATAGTCTGATTCCACATGCGAGAGACCGCCTTCTCCCATATAGGCCGCCCTGGTCTCTGTGTTCTGAGGCTTGCTGAACATACCACGGTATACTGAGATCCATTTGGCCATGGTGCAGAGGAGGGCCTTCTCAATTGTGGCTCCCACCATGTGGAATTATCTCCCCATTGAGATCAGGCAGGCTCCTAGTGTGGAGTGCTTCCACCAACAACTGAAGACATACCGGGTACTTGTTTACCCTGGTGTTTTCCTGACTGCTAGCATCGTCAGCTATCCCTGGTTATTTTTATGAGCTTTTACTGTTTTATACTTTTCATGATTGGCTTTATTGTCTTTTATCATGATTTTGACCCAGCTTGCATATAACGGGGGCACGTAATGGCATGCTTTGCCACAGCATGTACCAGGCACATTCTGCAGTGTTTTTGAATATTCAACTCCCAATTGGGTCAGTCAGGGATTGCGACGTGTCCAAACCCGGATACTATGTTTAACCCAGGATTAACTTACCGTGTCCGGGTTCAGACATCACATAGAATATTTTTAAAAGGCTGCGGCGAAGCGTGGGTTAATTAACTCATGATTTGCTGCCATTACATGGGAACAGCCCCTTTATCTTGTAAACTGCTTTAGGATTCCATTTTATTATTAAAAAATGAAAAGCAATATAGAAATTCCCTGAAATAAAATAAATAAAAATTGTGTCTGCTGAATTGAAAGCTGACAAACCTGTTTAAATAGGTGGTGAATGGCAACAGAGCTTTTAACCTTTTAAGGAGAATTCCATAACTAGTGTAGTCTTCATTAAGTGGCCATTGACTTGAGCAAGATTATTATAGAAGTCTAAGTGGCCAGTAATTCACCCCTCATGTCTGCTGGCCTACAGAGATATGACTAAACCCTGGAACCTAATCCCGCCATTCTAAAGGCAAATCTATCTGAATAAAATAATCCTGTTAGCATTGAAGAGGAAAAGGCATTAATTTTCCAATTCTCAGTTCATAGTACTATGCCCCTCCCTACCCAATTGCTGAAAGAATGTGACATTATCTTGCTGGCACATAGAATTGCTTACCTTTTATTAGGAATCCCACGTGCTACACTAAATATGTCCCAAGACAGGTCTAAGTCAATTCTCTTAGGATAGGAACTTAAATGTTCTACAGACTTTAAGCAAGTTTAATGCTATGTTCTTCAGGTAACTGTGGCTTCATCACTGTAATTCACTACCATTTTATTTATTTATTTTACAGATGCACATCTTATGTCTTTGTGATATCTTGCTTGAGAGCAAAATGCTGCCTTTTAAAGCATTTTAGAAATATTTCCATCTATATAAAAAGGAATGTTGCAGTACTTTGAATAGATAAAACACGATCACCCATGTCCTTTGGAGTTTGTGCATTTCTAACACTGACCTGCTTCTCGCACACTTTCTAATCAGATGCTGTTTCCAATTAGACAATTAGGAAAATGGCAGGGATGTTGAAGAGTCCTTGGTCTCGAGTCACGAGTCGAGTCACGAGTCTTTGGACCCGAGTCTCGAGTCCGAGTCCAAGTCTGTAGAAGTAAAATTGTCCAGACTTTAGTTTAAACAGAAAGGCCTGGAAGTCAGACCTTTCCTTCTACCTTACAGAAACATGTCCTGACATGTCAAGAGTCAGACCCTTTCCTTGACCTTCTGTAGATTACAACCCTGAGGGCAAATCACCCATCTATTGATTTGCCTAAGCCTCTTTCCTGCTTATGCTAAAAGTACTGTGAGCCAGTATCACCTTGGGATTATCACCTTGGGAAAGACTACTGATTAGCATGATGGCTGGAAGATGGGCAATACCTGATCTTTTGTTTTTGTTTAAATGTCTCATTTTGAATTGTCTCTCAGTTTCCTGTACTGACTCAATTGTCACCTGACCTCTACATGATATTATTCAGTATAAATGGAAGTGTCTCCCTTGTGTTCTTGTTGGCATTCCTGACTGTGCTCAGATGCCATCCGTGAATTCACTAATAAACTTTCCTCTCTAAGAACCTCTTAAAAACACAACGCAGTGGTTCATTTTTCCACAACAATCTTGGTGCCGTGACTCGGATCGCTTCAAGGGACTGGACCTGCCTGAAACGGGGAAACACCACTAAACTCCCAGGCGCCAAAACCCAGGTAAGAGACCTTTTGAAATCTCTTTTGGGTTTTTGGTGTGTGTCCTCCTGTTTCTAGCAGACTATCCTTTCCCTCCAACGCGATCTGAACTTTGAGTCCATGAGGTTTTAGAGACGAAAGAAATTTCCTATAGGATTGTATGCATGTCTGTGAAAGTATGATTGCTAGATTTATGAGCTGTTGACCAGGGCTGGGACTAGGCGAAAGCTGAACCTCGTGCCCCAACAGACAGACCCTTTTCCCTTTTCCCAATTTGCCCAGTACCCATGGTTTTACTGTGTGGAAAAGGCACATCTTCCTAAAATTCTCACGGATGAGTGTGTATAAGTTGCTGACCAGGTCTGGGACTTAAACTGAGTCAAGACGCCCTGAACCTGTTCGTGAGGGGAAACCCAATGATCGGCAGTGTTTCAAAAGCAAGTGGGCTCAGTGGAACCTCGTGACCCAGTGACGTGTGACTGTTCATGAATCTGCTGATCAGGACCAGGACTTAAACCACATACTAAACCAGTGTGTGGTGGAACCCTGTGTCACAGTGGAGCAAGTAAATCCCTTTTCCCATTTCCAAGACTCATGAGTCCCATTTGAAGTCATAAGACTGACTGAGCCGACAAAAAGGGATTGTGCCGCAGTTGAAAGACTGAGTGAGCCGATCAAGGTGTTGAGCCGCTGTCTGAGACTCAAATGAGGAACATCCCTCAATAAGTTTGCCCTGGATGAGTGTCCTGTATGAGTGTGAGGAATAGGGGGTGCAAGATCAAAGGAGATCCCCCCCAAGGGAATGCTAGCATGTTATAGGTACACACCTTATGGCCATAGGTAGGTGTGTAAATTCTCGAGAAATGGAATGTCATGACAAAAGGATGATCCTAGTAAACAGTTCCCACTGGGAGGAAAGTTTGACTTGGGACAGGATAGTGCACTTAAGGGGAGCGCTCGAGTCATGAGGAAGTAAGGTACCTCAGACTCAATGGGAAGTGTATTTTAATTGGTATGAAGAAGCTTCAAAATGCATGCATGAATCCAAGCTTAAAAGCTTGAAAGATTCATATATATATATTAAAAGATCAACTAAAATTTAAGCAGGCCTGCAGCCAACCACCACCATTGGCTCCTATATCCATTGCTAGCGAAGAAAAATGATTTTTTTGGAAGAAAAAGCAAGATCCTGTAGATGATTATCCTTACTTACATGAGAAGACCCCAAAATGAAGATGAAAGTAGAAGGTTTTTGCATGATGATGCTGAAACTACCCCAGTGACCACTCCTTCACCCTAACCCACCTCTGCCTAGCCAGAAAGAGCAGTTAACAGAAGGAACTAGATGCCCAGAAAAATTAAGAACCCAAAAGCAACCACCTTGCCTGGCTCTGTTCCTTCTCAAAGACTGTTAGTCACCCCAAATTATGGGTCAGTCACCCTGGCTCCACTAAGTAAGAGGTACCTGCAAGAGATAAGACTAGTGGCTGTCCATGACCCATAGACACCAAGAGATTTAAGGAATATAGTAAAATAATTTCCTAACATGTGAGAAGAACCAGTCAAATTCAAGGAAGAATTTGAAACTGTAATTATTTATAACCCTAGCTGGATAGACTTAAATCAATTACTTAAGACTTGTTCTGCCAACAGTAGTCTTAAGAAAGAGAAAAAAAAAAAGAAATGTCCAGTAACTGATCCAAAGTTTAATTATCCTGTTAAATTGATAGAGATGCAAATGAAATTACTTGAGGCGCTTCTGTGATAAATCAGAGTCAAAGCAAAGAAGTTAAATGTTCTACAAATAGAAGGCTTCAGCAATGAAATATTCTAGAGATGCCCTTACTACAGTAGTGAAACCTAAAACTGACTAGATCAAGATTAATACCTGTAAATAAAAGAAGTATTTTTGAGAGAGTCTGAGTATTGAGAATGCAGGTTTTCTGAGCATAAACAAAGTGTTAGTGCCTTTTGAGAATTGAACTGTGTTAGCTTTAAAAGGTCAGAAAGAGTCTGCCCCTGATCAAGGCAGGCTTTTTCTCTGAGACTACAGCTGATGCAGGATAAGCTCAAAAAGAAATGGTTAACTATTTTTCACAGAAGATTCAAGAGCCTCACCAATGAGTGGAGCCAAAAGGTTTTTGAAAAAAAGAAAAGAGATGATTATTTAAAGGCATGTAGACTGTCCCCTCTGCCCCGAGGAGGGGGGGGGGGAAGAGGGCCATTTAGGAAAATGTGGAAAAGAAAAAAAAAAAGATAAGGAAAAGAAAAACTAGGTCAAGAGAAAGGTTGGACAAGGGCAGATGCAAAAGAAACATTAGAATTGCAAACAGAAGGGCATAAAAAAAAAAAAAAAATAAAACCCTCTCTGCCCAAGTTATGCAGGCAAAAGAAAGTTGTAAAAGATGTGATAAGAAGTAAAGATTTTGAAAAAAGCTATTTGAAAGAAAGTTGTGTTAAGCAGTGTCAAAAACATAAACAAAAAAGAGAATGCGTATCTTTAAATATATATATATATTAAGAAGTACTCAAAGAACCCTGTGTTGTGTTAAAGAAAAACAACAACAATAACAAAAACGTTTGTGAGCTTTTTTGTGCAAAGAGTTCCTGAGCATAAGCAAAGTTTTGGTGCCTTTTGGAGTCTCCACCAGTCCTGTGTTTAGTGAAGAGAGAAAGAGAGTGTGCTCCTAACCAAAGCACACACTTCCTCAGATCTGAACTAGAGGCGAGAAGTCCCAAAATGAGAAGAAAAAAATATTTGTTATAGCTGCTAGAAAAAATCAAACAAAATATTTTAAAAATGGCAGCAACACTCATGAGTGTTTGTGGCTGCATTCAAGTTTTGCCTTTGTAAGTTTTAGTGCCCAGTTTTGTTAGAGTGGGCTTCCCTGAATTTTACCCCTCCCCTCTTTTACACAATCCATGCTTAGTTGGGTTTTTGCCAAAGGCAAACCAACAAGGCATCCTTGGTTAATTTGGGCAGTTTAATTTCAGAATTTATGCTTGGCTAGTAGCTTTATGGCAAGCTAGCAGAAAACTTTTGTTAAATAATATTTGGGTGCAACATAGCACAGTAGCACCAAGATACTAAAAGAATTGCAATTCCTGTTTCACTTTATTGTTATTAGGCTGGTTTTCAAGAAAAGTGTTCTAGTTTAAATTACACAAGTGCTCCCTTTGTGGCTCATGCTGGCTCAGCTTGTCTGAGCGTGGGGGGGTTGGACTCGATGGCCTTGTAGGCCCCTTCCAACTCTATATCTATGAATCCCATCACAGTTGCCACTGCATTTTAAAATTGCAGCTTCTAATTGCTAATAGTTTTGGCATCCCAGTATTTTTAAACCTTTGGTTGCATAAGTGCCTTATTTTTTGGCTTTGTTGTGTTTTAAAAGGTTAAAAAAAGGTTTAAAAGCATTTGGTTAGTTTTCTAAAGCTTGGTTTACCTTGCTAAAATTTTTTATTGTTAACCCCTCCCGACTTCTTGGCAAAAGACAGGCAAGCCTAAGTTCAAAAGGTAAATTTTTCCTGCATTTATTTATAGCAATGTCACAAGCACCTGCTAATACACCTGAATTGCAAAATCTTGCTGCTATCCAGAATTTGACCCCAGAAAATGGGGGGGGGAGGGGAGAGGGACATGGAAATTTGGCAAATTGCTTTCTCTCTAAAGACTCTATGGCATCATTCGGACGGCCGCCTAGTGATGCCCAGAGTTCTTTTTCCTAAATTACTCACATGCTCCATAGACTTGTCGCATGTGAGCAAAGGGGGGATCATTGAATTGTTAACAAAGATTGGTTTGGATTAAATTTTACATCTGCAGCAACTCAGATGTGCCCAATGTGCGGTATGCCAGGCTCATAACAGTGGTAAGCCTGTAAACAAAACAAACAAACAAAAAAAAAAACCCCAAAGTGAGCATGCACCCCACACCCTGGGGACCTTTTGTAAATATACAAATTGATTTTACTGAAATGCCCAAGTGTTGTTCCTATCAATATGTTCTTGTAGTTATTTGTATGTATTCTAAATAGGTTGACGCATACCCTTGCGTGAAGGCTGACACCACAACAGTAAGCAAAAAAAAAATGCTAAAATAATTGATCCCCAGATTCAGAATACCTTGCTCCATAAACAGTGACAGGAGATCACATTTTACTGGACAGGTGGTAACAGAAGTGTGCAGGACATTACAAGTCCAGCAACATTTCCATTGCCTGTATCATCCACAATCTGCGGGAGCTATAGAAAGACATAATAGAATACTGAAAAGCAAACTGGCTAGAATATGTGCAGAGACAAGACTAAAATGGCTAGATGCACTGCCCATAGCCTTCATGAGTATGAGATCCACAGCAAATCAAGTAACAGGACTTGACCCCTCATGAGATATTAATGAGACACCAATCTAGGTCTAGCCAGACATATACACCTGCTTGATGATACAATTCAAAAATTACTGCAAGGCCCTAATGAGATGTGTGAAGACTTTTCATTCACAGATAGAGGTGGCTCAGCACCAGCCCAGCACTGAAGGACACTCTATTAAACCAAGTGACTGGATTCGTATTAAGATACATCAAAGAAGATCATCTGCTGGATCCAAAGTGGAAAAGCACCATACCAGGTACTTTAAAGCTGTGAAGTGCCAAGGACTCTAGACGTGGATCCAAGCCTCCCAACATCTCTACCCGCGATGAGAATGAGGACACAATAACTCCTCCACCAATTCAGGGTGAAATGTGCTAGTAACCTCTTCCCCTGAAACAGAAGAATTTGTGCCAGGACATCAATATTATCTCAGACCTCGGACGGGATGACCATCAAAGACAACACCCAGAGGATCGGACGAGAAGAACTGATGTCATCATTTTAAAAGAACACCACCTCAGCCTGAGCCAGGAGCCTTACTTATCAGCCCTTTAGTACATCAAAGTCAGAACAAGAAGAAACACCTGTAGTTGGGCTCTTGTTAGTGACTGGTGGTTCTTTTGCCTTAATTAATATTAATATTAATATTTGAAACAATATGGCTAAATGGAGTATGGTTATATTCTTAGAGCTCATAGTCCTCATCCAATCTGCCTTCCAGGAAAATACTTACATTCAGCTTTTTTAAAGTTTGCACAAAGATTTAATGCTACCAACTGCTAGGGGTATGTAGCCACATGCCAGTACATTCCCAGGGAGGAGTTCCCATGTGGCCAGTGCCCATTACACTAGTAAACTTGACCTTCACCAACAGACCCTTGTACTCTAAAGGGTCCAGTTGTTGCAAGTTGTTCCTACATTGGGGGAATGGTGTTTTACATGCAACAAAACACAAAATCAGCCCTCCACATTTGTAGGACAAAGTCAATGTAAGCATTATTTCACCCCTCACGGAGATTGGAGAAATAACCATACTGCCAAACCCATATTCTGCACCAATTATGGAAATTAGTTCTCCCAAAGTAATCAAACTATGGGCAATTCTCTTAAATGTAGTACCTGGAAGAGTTTTAATGATAAACTGTGGGACTGTACCCTTACAGGGAAAGGGCAGTGTTTTCGCAATGCCACAATGCAAAATAGTACTGCCAAAGATGACATTAGACATGGTGTTTGCCTCAAAAGGTGGAGTATGCGCCTTGATTGGTCAAGAGTGTTGTGTGTTTATTCCTGATAATTACAATCAGAAAGGATACTTAAATTGCTTTTGTTGCCCCTGACAAAAGCCTGGAAATATGGTCTTGGCTAACAAGCTGGATACCAAACCTAGGAAGTTGGGGTAGAGCAATTGTTCATGGATTAATAACCCTATTGCTTGAATTTGTTGGGTTTTATATATTATTGTTGTTAAGCAAGTGTTGTTTTACTACATGCAGCAGAAGCAAAAGCTCTGTATTGACTCAGAAAAAAATTGATGCTTGAAAGGATTGATTAAGAGAGAGAAAAGGTAAAAGAAGCTTTAGATGCTGAATGTAACAGTTACAAGTGTTAGTTGTGCTATAAAAGCACAAAATGGGGGAATGTAGAAGTAAAATTTGTCCAGACTTTAGTTTAAACAGAAAGGCCTGGAAGTCAGACCTTTCCTTCTACCTTACAGAAACATGTCCTGACATGTCAAGAGTCAGACCCTTTCCTTGACCTTCTGTAGATTACAACCCTGAGGGCAAATCACCCATCTATTGATTTGCCTAAGCCTCTTTCCTGCTTATGCTAAAAGTACTGTGAGCCAGTATCACCTTGGGATTATCACCTTGGGAAAGACTACTGATTAGCATGATGGCTGGAAGATGGGCAATACCTGATCTTTTGTTTTTGTTTAAATGTCTCATTTTGAATTGTCTCTCAGTTTCCTGTACTGACTCAATTGTCACCTGACCTCTACATGATATTATTCAGTATAAATGGAAGTGTCTCCCTTGTGTTCTTGTTGGCATTCCTGACTGTGCTCAGATGCCATCCGTGAATTCACTAATAAACTTTCCTCTCTAAGAACCTCTTAAAAACACAACGCAGTGGTTCATTTTTCCACAACAAGTCCTTGGTCCAAAATGGTGACTCACGAGTCCCGAGTCCCGAGTCACTCCCAAAGCTGACTCCACGAGTCCCTATTAACATCAATGGGGGTTTTCCCCAACAAAATAAGGCTACTTCAGATGTGTGGCTTAAATAAATTCTAGGCACAAGTGTGCCTTTTTATCTCAAAACTCTGCCACTGATTTTGACAAGAACAGACCAGGCAGACAAACCCAAAATAACCAGGCAGGGAACCCCAAAACAGGCAGGCAGAGGCCTTTGTCTTGGACAATTCAAACTGTGGAACTGATTAAGAAGAGACCAGGCAGGCAGAGGAGGCTGGGAACCCCAAACAGGCAGGCAGAGGCAGCCAAACCCAAAATGTCTGAAAGGTTACATTAGTAAAATGATTTTAAAAAATAAACTTGGATTGTTACTGCAACTAGGTCCAGACAGCACCTGCAGGTGGCATCAAGCAGGGATGTTGACGAGTCCTTGGTCTCGGGTCCCGAGTCGAGTCTCAAGTCCCATTAAAAATATTGGGACTCAAGTCCGACTCGAGTCAGAGGGGGGACTCAGTCCGACTCACGAGTCGAGTCCTCGAGTCCGAGTCCCCATCCCTGGAAAATGGAAGCATCATGTTTACTGTACATAGGCATAGACAAGTTAATAAATCCGAGTGACAGACAGATTTTTATAGTATTGGAAATGAGCTACTCATCAGAGAAAGATTGTTTCAACTTAATTATATCTACAGATTTGTGGAATGAAAAGCAAGTGGCTTATTATCTGAATCACAGTGATATGGCAAAGTTTGTCTGTACCTCATAAATATAATGCCTCATTTTGCTACTTCACATTTTGCTTTAGCCACAATTTCAAATGAAGACACCAGAATTTATACTGGTTCATACAATCTTTTTTCTCCTAGGATCAAATCAACACATGGTGAGTTTTTCAGAAGATTTAGAATACAATCCTAGAGATATTCAACCCTGTTGAATATACTGGACATTACATCCTAGTAAAGATGCAGTAGTCCTGTGGATAGTTCACATCATGATAGAGACAATCACCTCCAACGAAGTACAGCCACCATGAATCTGGTTCAGTCGCATACCTGCTTATGACATCCTTTGTATGATGGAAACACAGTCCTACAACTCCCCTCATCACCGTGTACCTACAGTACTGTGTGAGCAAATGCAAACAGCTGGTTCACATGATTCCTCCTCCCTTTTTTAAAGGATAAAAAATTGTGCATGTTGGGTGATCAGATGTAAGGGCCTCTGTGTAGAATACTTGCTTCACACATTACTTTAGGTGTGTGATAGAGTAGAAGGCCTGTCTTCCAACATGCAGACTATTGTGGTCTGATTTTAAACAGGCCTAAGTAGCTATTACATGATCCCCAGTTTGGTTGTTTCCACCCTGGCTTGAGCAGTAGCATGGTAAATGAGTTAATGTAAGAGCTGCCCTTATGTAGGTGTAAATAAGAAACTGAATAAGTTATGTAAGGGCCTCAAAATCCATTCAGCTCAGCACAGCAATTTGTTTAAGTGAATTGGCTGATGGCATGAAAGAAGGCAATTGAGCTACAAAGAATCTTCAGTTACAAAGAAAGAAACAGTTTCCCTTCATACAGCTCTGCCCATCTGTCATATCTGCAGCTAACTACAATCTGTACTTGTTATGTTCAAAAGGAAAGTGGCAGATATTTGAAAAGCTGTATTTTTGTTTAAAATATACTCTTCACATGTGAATTTCATGTTATATTGTGTAAAGATTGTTCCCAAGCCTACTAAACCCAAAGAGAAGGCTCTCATTGACCCCCAAAGATGACCAATCATTTTAAAAAAAAATCTGAATAGCATTTTTATTATTTTCTGGTAACACATTAATTGCTCAGATTTTTCTCCAGACACACAGAATATTATCTCCGCAGCCATCGTTCCACAACTTTCATTTTCCATTGTACTTCAGCCTTTTCTGATATTTTAATATGTGGGTGCTCTTATAAGATACATAAAAGATAATTCAGAAAGATGTGTGATACATTATTTAACAGAATTCTTAGCACCAATGCTGCGACAAAAGTTTCATTTAAAAAAATTGCAAGGGAGTTCTACACAGTTTTGGGCTAAAAATTATTTCAGAACAAATTTGTAAAGGGCTAACAAATAACCTAATTATTCCTATAAAGTAAAAGGACATTCAATTACTTTCTCATTTATTACAGTCTATTACCCTAAGGCTAATAGACTGTCTACTGAAATGCCATGTGTATTAGAATGAACACTAGAAGTGGGAGGGGATCATATTTCAACTTCTGGTGCAGCTTTCAAGTGTAAAGAACAAAAGAGCCCATTGAAATTCAGTATTACTTCATTGTGTAATAAAGGGTTATAGTTCACAACTGACCGAAGCTGATTGCCTAGGTCTGTCTAAAAAAATACTTAATTTCATTTTGCTTTCTTTTATTTCACCTTCAGATACAGGAAGGTGAAAACACCAACTCTGCAAGTCTCAGGACTTTAAAAAGCAACACTGATCTGAGAAAATCATTCACCTATAGCAAGTGATATTTCAGAAGCCAATTGCAGCCAGCCAGTATCTTGCCATTTAGAATATGTTGTGATGTTTCATTGTATGGAATCGCTTTTGGTTTGTGGTATATTATTCCCAACAGAACTATAGTATCACTATCTCAGTTTATTCTCCTATTGTGACCCTTCAGCATTCTGCAGATAACTGTATTCTTCACATGATTCAATTGTTGTTTTAATTAACCTCTCTATAGTATATGACACATTCAGTCACTGCATTTCTTTTATTTTCTTCATGCAATTTGTATCCTTCTCAATCCCCTTTCCCCCAGTGTCTGGCTGCTTCGTTCCGTTTGCCCCATTCTGTTTGCACTAAAAATACAAAACGAGAACTGCATTGTGCACTGACACAATTGGATGTTCCAAAATGCCCACCTTTGCACATTTTTTTTTTTTGGTTGTTTAAAGATGTTCATTCCTTTAAACCAGAATTTGACCAGAGTTATTGCTGCAGATACTAATTTTTAGCATAAACATTTGACTGGTTTATTTCAAGCTTTTGGGAATTCCCACTACATTCTATAAGGTAATCTGCCACCATTCAGGATGCTTTCATTAATCTAATTTCAATATTTTCTCTATGGTCTTTTGCTAGAAACATTGGGGAATATTGGTAGGGGGCATTTTACATTTTATTTAGACTATGCACATATGTCAGACTACTAACTTGAATTACATGACTTATTTTTAAAATGTTATAAACATGAATTTACAGATATATCAGATAGTGAAAAACTAAGGGTGCAGTCCTATGCATGTTTAGACAGAAAAAAGTCCTAGAACTCCCAGCATTCCTCAGCCAGCCATGCTGGGAGTTTTGGGGCTTTTTTCTATCTAAACATGCATAGGATTGCACCCTAAGCTTATTTCCTTGCTTGTGTGGGGGTTCAGTGTCAGTAAAACAGTGGGCCTTCTAGTTCATAGCCAGAACAGACTTCCACTGGCCCCTCACCTGGGGCCAGGGAGAAGATTTGCGAGTGGGGGAGGAGGGGAGAGCCAGGTAACAGGACTGGTCACTCCTGCTGAGCCAATGGCTTGGCTAGGGCGGGGATACAGAGAGGGCTTATTAAGCACCTGTGTTCCCGCCCACGGTCTCTTTTGCTGCTGTTTTCCTAGTCAGTCTATGGAATGTCAAGACCAGCGTGAGCTTATTACTGTCCGAGTTCTCAGGAGAAAGCAGGCGGGAGTCAACTTGTCTCCCCCATCCAGCTGCAACTTCGACCTTGCAGAGATAGGAGCTGGCAGCCTTCTCTGGGAACTTCAGGAGAGGGGAGGGGTGGTTTGCAGAGGTGTCACTCTGGTTGAAGCCTCACCCCTGAAGGGCAGAAGGGAGACACCCAGGTGGGATAGGGGCCCATACCATCCAATGTTTCACAGATGAAAATAGGGACACACATGTGAATTTAGCTCCAACGCTTCCCTTGTCTGAGGAGCATTAGGGATTGGCTCCGATCCTTCCCTTGGGGTGGAATGTAGGGGAATTTGGTCCTTAAGAGACATTCCAGTCCCCTACCTTGATGTGGAACAATTTCAAGAGCCTGTAGCAAAAATGCCATCAGTTATATGATTTCTGAAGACTGTAACCGTTAAGCTTATGCCATGAGATTTGCTGTAATAAAAGGATCTCACTGATTGGAGTCTCCAGTGTCAGAGTGCCAAAATGCACGATTGCAGGACCGGGCCCCGACAGCTTGTCTGTATCTAAATAAACCACACACAGGTTGAAATCATTTTAGTTGGACTGCAGCAAATCAACCACAGCACATCACAAATGGCCTTTCTAATCTATATACCCACATTAGGAACAAAGTAGTTAATCCTAGGAGAATCCAAATACTTTATTTGCCCTTCCTATAATTACTGCTTATAACAATTAATTATTGTAAGCAGCCTCAAGCTTTTTGGGAAGAGGCAGTTTCTAAATGGATGAAAGAAATCTTACATAGCTCCCAACTTTTATATCCCTTTATTTATTTTGCCAGTTTGCAAGCTGCAATATCAAATTGTGTCTCCCTTTTCAGGTTTCTTTTCTTCTTCTTCTTTTTGGGTTTTACCTACTTCCATTTTCTCACCAGTTTTCCCAACCCTGCTTTCCAAATTGTCCATTTCAGAAAAAAGACAAGTGGGGGAGCTTCAGCTATTGGGCAGTATAGAAATGTAATAAATAAATGGAGGCTTCACCACTTCAAAACCTCCTGGCCTGTTGAAAGCTAGCTTACCCTCTTCTCTGATGTAATGCTACATTTCCCACCAGAGAAAGATACAGGGGAAAAGCAATCTAGGAACTTCCAGTGCATTCTCCAACTAGCAGATGTAGGATGAAGAAAATATTTGGACAAAGCAAAATGGTCATTGCAGAAAAGCCAGAGTACTGAAAGTGGTTTAGAAAGGAATACTGCTTGTGGTGTACAGTCAGCGTGATCATTTATTGTAAGCAAGCTTTTTGTTGCCCCTTATAAACAGGCTTTTGTATCATTTCAAATACCTCCATTTCATTTCATTTATTTCATTTGTATACCGCCCCACAGCTGAAGCTCCATAACCTGCTTGTCCCAGTGTTGCTTCTGGACAAAGAAAATGAATTTCTTCGTTCACTCACTGTTATTTGTGCCCCTGCAAAGGAGGGGGAATTTTCAGTGACTTTAAGGGGCCAAATCTGTTAATTTTCAAGGGATAGGGGTTTATCATTATAATATGGCAAGAAGGTTTCTTTAACCACAAAAGCTTTGCCATTGCTTCAAGTGGTAGCAGAGCTTCAATCAGCAACCTACTGGCATTCCTATTTTTCTGTAAAATTTCTCAATGGGAACAGGCTACATCATGCTATAGCCCCTTTCCCAGGGGCACTGTTGGGAGGGAAAAGATGGCCGTCCTTCTTGTTGTTAAAGACAAAAGTGAAAAAACCCTCTGTCACTTTGTCTTATAATAGTAAGCCTTTGTTCCCCAAAGTCATTCTTCGGTTATCCAGCTATTTTGGCCTTCCAAGCCCCTGAAATAGACAGAAAACTATAAGCTGAATAGGGAGGCTTGCTGGGCTGAATTTGTAGGTTTTTATTCTGTACAGCTTGGAGTGAGTACCAGAGTCAAAACCAATCAATCACACTTTCATATTGACAGTATGTTGTGGCACAGTATACTGTTTACACATGAACAGAATCTAGAAGCCAATGAGCAGCACAAATTCAGATACAGAGTCTAGTAGGGAGTTTTGATCATATTCCGGATCTGTTTGAAAGAAAGAATATTTCCCCATGTCAAATTAATCAGTAACTTTTGGTGGTGTGGATTGTGTAGTTGGGCTTTCTTACTTACCGTATTTTTCGCTCCATAAGACGCACTTTCCCTCCCCGCAAAAATAGGGGGAAATGTTTGTGCGTCTTATGGAGCGAATGTTGTTTTTTTAAAAATTATTTATTTTTTACTTACCTCTGCGCTCCTCCAACTGGTCCGGGGAAGAGCGGAGGGCTCCTGGGTGGGGCGGGGCAAGCCCCCGCCTCTCAACTGATTCCCCGCGGAACAGCTGATTTAATTTTTTTTTTTAACTTACCTCTGCTGGTCCGGGGAAGAGCGGAGGGCTCCTGGGCGGAGCGGGGTAAGCCCCTGCCTCTCAGCTGATTCCCCGCAGAGCAGCTGATTTAAAAAAAAATTTTTTTTTAACCTACCGTATGGTGAGTGCGTCTTATGGTCCGGTACGTCTTATGGAGCGAAAAATATGGTAACTAATCTAACAGTTAAGCCAGATGTCTGTTTGTCTTTAATAACATCACAATTCTATGGATTAGACTAAGTGAACCTTCCTATCAAAATTCTAGATTCAACGTTTCATTTTTCTTCTCCTAAGACTCACTCTTATACCAGGAAAAATAAAGCAGCAAACATCAATCAAAGCTTCATGTGAAGATCTTATAATTCCCTTATGGGAGCCAACACAGCCATAATTGTGTCTTTCTTAAGTTGGGAGACTTTAAACAGAAAATCCTTCGTAAGGATGGCTGCTTTTATAAATACAATACCTTTCTATGGCTGGATGGTTCTGTTTTGTTGTCAAGCATTTTATTTCGCTCATATAGGAATGTTTTGCTCTGCTTCCTTGTACATATTTCTCAACCTTGACAACTGCTGGCTTCCCATCTTTAAGATTAATGAAACTCTCTTCATTCTGTTTTTTCATAATATGATTTTATCATCAACACTAAATTTCCATCTATAATAATCACAGACCTCTAAGTTACAGCCTTCACTCTGGACTTCACCAGAACGTGGCTAACAAGTAAAACCTTCGAGCCGTAACATCTCATTTGCTTGAAGGATGAACTGAAAATCTCTTCGGGGTAGTTGTTAAGGGAAAAGTCGATTTTAAAATCATATGTATATGATGTGAAAGTTTTACTGAATGTTGAATTTGATAGCAGATACCAAAGCTTCCCCTGCTGTCACCTGTTTGCCAGCATGTTTCTCATAATGCACTGGTGCTAAAACTAACTTTTGTAATGAAAAGTATTACCTTATTCAGGTTCTTAATATGCAAAAGAGAATTTAGTCAAGTATATTTTAAGAATAGAAATTAATCTTCTGCCTGCCCTTTAGAACCATTTGTGTTGGAACTTTTGCACACTGACATTTACTTTTTTCAAGAAAGAAAAATACACCAACACCAACCAAATCATCAAACTACATTAAACAACTTTGCATATCTAAACAGTGTTCATTAAATAATAATAATTTATTTAAACTCAAAGCAGTTTGCATTAAAAATAATAGCTAAAATCACAATAATCAATAATAATTAAATTTCAAGAGGACTGCACAAAAAATTTCCACAGCCTACTGGTAAAAGCTACATCCCATAGCCATCATATTCCTCTTAGCCGTTGATGCTGATGGAAGATAGATGTGTTTAGCAACCTCTCTGGAATGCCATCGAAGACATACAATTTCTAACCTCATTCTGGAGGTAATTCAAGAGCCTCAGGCAATCACAGTAAAAGCCCTACTCCTGCCTACTGATGAATTCAGTTCCTGTGATGAAGGAGCGGGATGTGAAGCAGAGCTTGATGTGATGACCACAGTCAGCTTGGGAGTTTGTAGTGTGAGACAGTCCCTAATATATGCTGGGCCAGGATATGAAGGCCTTCAAAGCACCCGCACCTTGAATTGAGCTAGTAAGGCAGTAAGTACAGTTGCCCCAGGACTAGTTGTACATGGATTAGTTGCAGGTGTAGCCCTGCTCCCCTCAGCCTCCCTTAGGAGGTGGTGCCTACTGAGCAAGCCCAATGTACTGTGAAGAACCTGCTGCCAATGCCATGGATCAGCAGCTGCCCTGGGCTGAGGTCTTTGTGAAGAGTGTGGCATCCAGGATGATCAGGTAGGGAAGGTTAGGGGGTGGAAAAGGAGTCTGAAGAACGAGCTGGGTTAGTTGGACCTTTTTCATGAGTCAAGGGATTATCCAGCCAATTCTTTTTGGATTAAATTTCAGGGTTGTTGTTTTTTTAACATCATCTATTTACCCACAGCCTACAGACCTTCATTCATAATAAAGATGGCAGCGACTGGGTGCTTAGCTGAGCGGCATCAGCATATTGTTAACACCAGATTCTGGATGATTGCTTCGTATAGATGTTAAATAGCACTGGTGAAAACTCCAGGCCTTGGGGAACATCACAGTCAATTCCTATGGAACTGACGTAGCCTTCCCAATGACTACCTTCTGAATGCAGGTAGATAGAAAAGATTCATATTATTGGGGTACCAATCCAGAATGATGTGATATACATCAGCCTTCCCCAAGCATGGGCCCTCCAGATGTTTTAGACTACAATTCCCATCAGACCCAGCTAGCATGGACAAAGTGCAGGAATGATGGGAGGTGTAGTCCAAAACTTCTGGAGGGCACCAGGCTGGGAAAGTATCAAAAGCTACTCAGAGGTCCCTATCACAACAGGTTTCTGGAAAGCCCTAAAGACTCATTTGTTCCCATTAGCTTTTCTTGAGTTGCACTTTATTGGACTGCTGGTGGCCTAGTTACAATGGTTTATGAGATTTTAGCATTTCTTGGATGGGATTTTTTTAATTACTGGTTTTTAATAATTACTTTGTGTTTATTATACTGCACTTTATCTTGGATGCCGCCTTGAGAAGGTCTTCACCCTTAAAATGGCCTTAAAATATTTTAAGTAAAAATGAACAGAATGAATTGCCATCCTGAAACAGAACATCCAGCAAAGCCATTTATGCCCATAGCCAACCGAAAGTCTGACTGAAAAAGGTTCAGGAATGATGTATAATTCAAGAATGGAGCTGCTCTGCTACCACAGGCTCAATTTATTTCCCTAAAAGTGAGATGTTGGATTCTTATATGTGTCATCCATAGGCAAGTGATTTTTTCTGAGGCTGCATCACCACCTTCTTTAATTCTTGTGGGATGCTTCTTCTCTCCTCTGATAGAGCACTGATGACTCATGCTGAAAGGCTACAAAGGTCAATCCTGTTTGACACCAACCATGATGGGCATGGATCCAGCATGCCATGAAGTAGCCTTCACAATCTTAAGTGAAGATTGCTCATCCTCAAGAGAAACAACAATGAACTTATCCAAGCAACTGCATTTAAAAGTCTGTTTCTGACACTCAAGACATAGACATGGCAATTATCTGTGGGGTCCAAGTAGGATTTGACCTGAGCAATTTAATCAGCAAAGAATCATGCAAAATCATCACAGCAAATTGTAGGTACCTCATCCTCTAGTGCAGGGCTCTCCAACCTTGGGTCCCTAGATGTTGCAGGACTACAGCTCCCAGAATCCCTTGCCATTAGCCATGCTGGCTGGGTATGCTGGGAGCTGTAGGTCAGCATCATCTGGGGACCCAAGGTTGGAGAGCCCTGCTCTAGTGGCCTATTTTTAGGATCTAGTAGCCCCAGCCATACCATCCAGAACAGCTCAGGTGGATGTGATCTTGCTGATGCAGAAAAAAAAGAGATTTACTTGCAGGTGCAGGTGAAACTGCTACATCATAGGGCTGCGAATGGGCTTCATGGTGTGTTCAGTCAGATTTACCATGAATGTTCCATTACATGAGCAGAATTCTAGCATCCGTTTAATATGTCTGTGCCATCATGTGGCTAAAAATTGCAACCCAGATGATATTAAAGATGGTATTGGATGTTAAGGAAAAGAAAAGAATATGCTACCAACAGAAGAAAACCCCCCCAGTTAAATAGAACAAAATCAAATATAAACTGGGAATGCTAAAGAAAAAGCACTCCTGATCCCTGAAATGAGATATGTTAGAAAGAGCCACCTGTGTGCCTTTAATGACTTGTTCTAGAACGGAGTTTCTGATAACGGATCTCATTATGGGTAGGTACAAGAATCCAGGTTGGATGTTTGTGCAATTTGTGGAGGCCACTCTAGCATCTGCAAAGTTGGTTCAAACCAGCCTCTCCCATCCTGGTGTCCTCCAGATATGCTGGACTACAACTCCCAGCATCCCCCATCAGGAGGAATGCCGACAGGATGGTGGAAGTTGTAGTCTAACAAGTCTTGAGGGCACCAGGTTGGGCTATGGGCACAACAGGGAGTCAAAACATGGAAATGGAGTGGGGGGAGGGATCTACAAAAATCTCTGGCTATGTGTGCATGCTGCAGGACTGTGTGTTAGGTTTCAAACTGCTGGATACTAGAGCACATACTTAGCAGGTTTCAGGTTCAGTCTCCAGATCCTAGTTTGCAGGGCTGAGAAAGACCTTGGAGCGCCACTGCGCACTGGAGTAGAGAATACTGGACTAGACTGACAAATTCATGCAGAATGAGTCTGTCAGTGGCTACTAGTCATGATGGTTATATGGAACCTCCACGTTCAGAGGTGGTATGCTGCTAAATAACAGCTGCTGGGGATCAACAACACCTTCATGTCCTGCTAATGAGCTTCTAGAGCAAAGATGTTGAACCTCTTTCAGTCCAAGGGCTGAATTCCATTTGGGAGAAGCTCTCAGGGGCTGCATTCCAGTGGTGGGTGGGGGTCAAAGGCAAAAATAATAGGGACAAAAATACCAAAATATTTTAGCTGAAAGATCTTAGTACCAGTAATTAAGCCTAGGAGAGGAATTTCATCCTTGTAGAATGGGAAAAAATCTGCCAGGAAACCACCAAACGATTGGTGGTCAGGAAAAGGAGGCCATTTGGGGAACTCTGGAGGGCCAAACTGGGACCCCAGGTGGACCAGATTTGGCCCACAGCCCTGAGGTTCAACACAAGTGTACTATAGGCAACTGGTTAACCACCAGTTGAAACAGGATGGAAACTCAATGGGCCATTGTTCTGTTCTAGCATGGCTCTTCATCTGTTCTTATGGACCCATGGTTTTGGTTTTATGCTTTGTTTAAATTGTTTTACTGCTGTTTGTTTACATTGTTTTTATTGAATTTGGGATGGAAGCCACCCTGAGCATTTCTTTCGAAATGGAAAGGCAGGACAGAAATTCTCTAATAAATAATATTCAAATACCTTCTTTCATAGCTTGACACAGGGGTTTTCAAAACCGATGTAAGGAAGGAGATTCTAATTCATTTATCTAATACATATGCTTTCACTCTTTCGTGCACTGAACAGATTCACTTGCAAAATGTATCCTCCTTTGGAGACTTCATATCCAGATGGGTAATGTTCTCTTAAGGTGATAAGGTAGTGTTAATGAGTCGCTTTTCTGATGGAAGAGTTGCAGTTCAAAGCCTAATGCTGCCTCAGGTGCAGAGTATGAAACTGACAATATGAATTCATGAATGCCTCTATGTTATTTGCATAATGCCAAGGATGTGCCCCTTGGGAAATAGGAAATATAGCTTTTTAAAAAAGAATACATCGGTTTCTGTTGCCTTTAAGAAGCATTCAAATTCACATTGCAAATGCAGCTCACTGTCGTAACATTGTCCACCATTTGGAATGCAGATACTGTGGCTTTGCTTCTTAGCTGCAGTGCAATATTGGACAAATTATATTGTGTCTATATAGTGTGAACCACTTGTACTAGGGCCAAACTTCATGTTACCATATATGCATGGTCATCACCTACCAAGATCTCCTGCTGTCATATAGCCAGTGATACTTAAAGAAAATGCATAATGTGGTGAGGGATGCTTCCAAAATTCTCCTCATCCAAATTTCTCCCCGGATTTTGGAGATTTTAATAACCCTGCCTTATTTCCAAGGTGAAACTGATGGATTAGGGATTCTCCATTGTTTCATTTTATATTCCCATATTTTCTACAGAACACTGTGCATTCACAGTATGCCACAGCTTTTCAGTTCCTTCATGTCTTTCCTCTACCTCTACATTACCAATGTGCAAGTTCAAACTGGTACGGCATTGCAAAAACATCCCAACAGCCAGGTTCTAGTCCCCACTCGGCCATGAAGCTCACTGAGTGCCCTTGGGCCACTCACTGACTCTCAGTGTAACCTACCTCACAGATTTGTTGTGAGGATAAAATGGAGAGGAGGAGGACTGTGTAAGCCATCTTGAGTTCCTTGCAAAAGGAAAAAATGTGAGATATAAATGTAAAAATAAATAATAAAGAAAAAACAGCCAACACCAAACAATACCAATGAGCATAAGCAATGATAAAGCACTGCAAAAAAGCAAACTTGACATATACACGGTTGTATCAAGATACTCCTTGTGTGCATCAGAAGTGCATGTGTTTATCAGTACAACTCAAAGATGATTGCGATGCAGTTGTACATAGAGCACATTGATAACTGCAGACATGGTAATATAGAGAAGAAATATGCAAATAAACTGAAAGTTGAGGCAAATGCAATTGTGCCAATTTTGGAAATAATTGTAGATATTCTCCTAATGGAACCAAAATTCAGGACAGAGCAAACCAGGTGAACAGTAAAGGGACAGAATGGCAGGAATCTTCTCATTCCTAGACATGGTTTGATCACAATTATCATCCCCCAGCCCCTGCAAGTGGCAGCCAGTAAAGCAGGAAGGACCGAGTCACATCATGCATCTTCTTTAAACATTTCTAGCAAGATACAAGAGGAAGAGGAGCCACAGCTTTATGGTAACATTTAGTTTGGCCCTCAGTGTTCCATATTATTGTACAGTAGTGCTAAGATTTGCTGAGATTCCTTCTTTAAAAAACACAACACACAACACAACAGCCCATCGTGGGTTATTTAACCCACAATGAGGCTGTGGCGCATGTGGGGTGTGCGCTGCCGCCATTTTGAATATACAGCCCTCGCCCAGGGGTTGTTGTGTCATGCAAACCCTGCGACCCTCGCATAATCAATGGTTTGTTTTAGGATTATGGTTTGTTTTAGGGTTGTTTAACCCTGGCATAACCCACACTTGCTGGGTTTCCACAACACTCGCTGGGTTTGCTTATGCAATGTGGCACCTGCAGGTGCCATGGCTCGTTGAGGGTTAAATAACCCACAACAAGCCATGGCGTGTTGTCTGAACCCAGTCAATGAGCACCTACGACTGGTACTCAGGGCTACCTGTCCATGAAAACCAGTTTCCAAGTTAGACGACTAAAGGCTGCTTCACACATGATGATTATCTATTTGAATATCATTTCCATATAGGAAAAAAGTATGGAGCAAGCATATACATCATAATGTGTAAAGAATTCATGTGTCCATTTTTCTGCTGGTACAGGAAGTGTAAGCAAACTGCAAATGTTTCAGTCGCTGGGGAAGTCAGGGAACAGAAAAGGCCACATTAGAACAAAATTAGCATCATGGCTATCCCATATTTTTTTTTGCAACAAATATGAATGATCATGTATGCTAGAAGTCTGAGAGGAAAGCCTCTATGTTCCTTTCATCAGCAAATATGCAGATCACCTTCTGTTCTTAGACAAATATTGATTTATTTCCATTCTAGAAAGTAATGGCTTGCAGGCATGTAAGAAAATCAATTCAGTGATATTACTACTGGTTTTCTAACACACAATGAAGTTTACAGACAGAGATATGATAAGGTATAAAAATGCTCCTAATAATTTGTGTTTATACTACTCTCTTCTAAATACAGGGTTGTTTTGTCTCAGAAGAAAGTAGATAGATCCCAAAATAAGAGAACAATAGCTATTGGAGATACGTTTTGAGGTAGGAATGCTATAGGCATGGGAACTATTATTCATATACTACACAAAAAAACAGTCTCAATCCCAATACAACTACACATTGCCCCGGTCTGCATGATCAAAACATGACTTAAGCCACTGTGGGCTGCAGTGCATGCTGGCATGTGCCGGCTGGGATGCATATTCAAAGCCCAGCTGCAGCTTTTCATGCCATGCGAACCCAGGGGCCGTGGGTTATGTGAGGGTTAAACAACCCTCACATAACCCACGGCCCCTGGGTTCGCATGGCACGACCGTGTGTTGAATATTCAAAATGGCTGCCTGCACATGCTGGAACACACCGCAGCCCATTGTGGCTTAAATAAGCCACAGTGGCTGTTCAGTTGTGTGAACTGGTCCATTTGGTTGGATCCAGATGTCTCCCTCGATGAACAGGTTCATGGAGGGAACTGGGATCCAGAAGGAGCACTGGAGGAAAGGGGCAAGGCAGATACTTTTACCACTTCTTCCTTACCCCTGCAACCCACAGCATCACCTCCCAGGCTGTTCTGGAGAGTTCCCCAACCTCCAGAACAGCTTTCCAGGGGGCACAAGGGGAAGAACGAAACAGCAAAAATTGCTGCCCTGCCCTCTTTTCTCCAGCAAGAGCAGAACCCTGCTGAGCACCACACTGAATCTAACCCATTGTGTCTTTCTACAATAAATGAACCATGCCATTGATTTTGCATTCAGCATCCATAGCTGACTTTTCTACAGATTATGTACATTGCTATACAGTAATGCCTTGAATTGCAAGTAACTTGGTTTGAGAGCGTTTTGCAAGACAAGCAAATTTTTAAATATTTATTATTTTTTTACTTGATATACAAGCGACGTCTTGCAATACAAGTACTGTAGTACGGCTTAAATTAAAAATCTCTGTACATATTTTTTTGGGGGGGATTTCATTTTGATATAAGAGTGTTTTGGATTACAAGCATGTTTCCGGAACGAATTATGCTCTCAATCCAAGGCATGACTGTATTACAGTCACAGTGCTACCATCTGACACCTGATTAATCTAATAGGCAAGGTAGCTCCATGATATGCCTGCAGATGTTTGCACCCATACAGCATGGCTTTGAAAAGTCATTCCTGAACAGAAGCATCTCTCCCCCAAAAGCTTTTAAAAATTCAGATGAGTTTTAAAGGCTTGTTGCCAAGTGGTGCAAGGGAGGCTACACTTGGTGAGTCTGTAACTCAAACAATTCTCTGGACTAAAGCCAATATGTACAAAATATTTTGGCTTCTTAAATTTTAGATTAATGACAATAATCAACAAAAATTGCTCCGTTTTCTTCTTTTTAAGCTGAGTGGTTTGACTACACTTAAGGCACACTAGAGTGTATATTGGAATAAACTCACATATATATGTTATATGTTATATGTTATAGCTTGAATGTTTCTTATTCATTGTGTTTCTCATACTGCAGCACAATCCCTCGTTAGCACGAGATTACATGGAACAGCATTTTCTCCTTCCATCCATAGTTGTTTGGATCATTTCTCCATCAAGTTATAAAATAAATCTTTGCTTGCTTCAAATTTTAACGTTTAAAAACCTCCATTTTATTTAATTGGAGGATAATGACTGGGTAGGGTTCTCAGAAGGGGGAAAATCTGCTAGCTTGGGGGAAATTAAAACTAATTTTTTCATGTCTCCTATTGGATTGTATCCAATGGTGTTATTCTATTTATGGAAGCCTTTTTGGATGAGCTTCTGTGAACAGAAGGGGGAGGTAATTTTCCCAAATTCCCCTTCTTCCTGCAGACCCTTCCCACACTGTTCCAGAGGATCCCTCAACCATCTGGAGCCGCTGTTAGGGGATCACAGGGGGAATGTGGAACTGGGGGAAATCACTTTCCCTATCTCCATTCATGGAAACCTCCACTGGATCAAAAAGCCTTCCAGGAAAGGCTTTCCATGAATCCCTTGGATGCAACCCACCATATTATGATTTTTTTTAAAGTCTCCTATTTATATTCAATGAAAAGTGAATAGCACATCAACAGGTTTAATGTAAGGCCTGCTACACATACTACTGAAGTAACATGATTGTTGCTGTCCTCCCCGTTGCTCCTTTCTGCTCTGCTAGCATGTCTGAGCGTGGAAAGCTAAGCAGGGTCAGGCCTGGTTATTACTTGGATGGGAGACCTCTCCTCTAGTTTCCTGCATTGAGCAGGGGGTTGGACTCGATAGCCTTATAGGCTCCTTCCAACTCCATGATCTATGAAATCTATGCTCCTCTCTGTAAAATTTCCACCCACAGTTAAGCTGGATCATGTGGCATCATTCCCATTCCTGATATGCCTGGTGAGATCAGGTGAGCATTGCAAGCTTGGTAGCTCATAATCAGGCAGTTCACCCCAAACATGGGTGGAATCCTTATACAATCTTGGAGCACCATAGAATCAACAGTAGAGGAGGTAGCAACCACATTACTTAGGTAATGGATAAAGCGAATCTACAGCAGTCAAGCTCCTGAAAAACCAATGAAGCCACATCAAAAAGCACTAGCAATTATTTTTTACTCTACATGACCAGACTGAAAAGAGTTCACACTTCAGTCTCTACAGTGTTTTCCTCTTGACAAATAGTAAATGCACCCACGTCTCTGATTTGTTACAGCAGAAATATATTTGAGTGTACTTACATATTTGTATTTCCTTCCTAAATTGCTATAGAGCATACAGGGTAATTTAAACAGTCATTTGTTTTTTTCAACAGCTGAGATAATTGTTAGAGATCTAAGGGTACACTTACATAAAGAAACTCTATTATGTGACAGATACTGTATTTACTGGAGAGTAACTGGAGCCTGTCACTTAGGAAAATTTCATGCATAATGTGTCATATATTATGCATGCATGTGCAGCTCAGCATAGCCAAATATAACCAAACAATTAATAAAACAAACCATGAATTCAGAATCAAAATGTTAAAACTGAGGGCACAAAACTGAATTCTGACAAGTAAAAAATTACTCATTTACCAGAAAAAAAATATTCATTATAAAGTAATCAGAGTGCAGTCACTCAGCCAACCTACAGCCTTTTAAAAAATTAAGTATTGCTACTAGAAATTGATTAGAGTTTTTAATAGAAATAAATCCCCATGAAATTAGTTAGCACTCACCATAGCTATAGCATTAACCTTTCAAGGAAAGCAAGCCAACTGCCAACTTATTTTAACGACTAATTTCAAATGGAATAATTATTAATTATGTTTTACCACATACTATATTCAAGAAAAATTGACCCATTTTTAAGACCGACTTCATCTTAAGTCGGGTACAGGCTGAACTTCGACAAACTACTTTAATTCAAAGAATAGATAGCACATAAATGTTTAAAGACACAAGCCCTATTTGTGCGTTTTGCCTCATGCGATCCTATCGTGTGAGAGGGAAGTTCAGGACTGCACTTGCTGGCCTCACGTTCTCTGTTGTATCCTCCTCATCACCTTCCATGTGTTATGAAGGGGGGGAGGAAGGTCTGCAGCAGGAAGAGTGCTCTATGTGTGTAGGCTTCCCACACAATTTAGAGCCCTGATTATGCAGAGTTCTAAACTGCATGGGGAGCTGACACACAGAGCTGAATCCCCGCTTCAGATCTCCTAGGCCCCAAGCGGTGGAGAGCAGTGGGGATGGGTGACGGGGATTCAGGGTGGGGCCATGGAGCACAAGCCTGCTCTCCCATTTCACAGAACTGGAATCACAGTGAGGCAGAATGCATGAACTGAATCTCAATTTGACAAGGATTTTGCAAACAGCATCTGTTTCCAACTATGCTCTGCTTTCACAAAATTTATTTTATTTATTTATTTATTATATTTATACCCCGCCTTTTTTCCTGCAAGGACCCCAAGGCGGCTTACATAATCTTCCTCCTCCTCTCCATTTTATCCTCACAACAACCCTGTGAGGTGGTAGGTTAGGCTGAGAGTCAGTGACTGGCGCAAAGTCATCCAGTGAGCTTCATGGCTGACTGGAGAGACTAGAACCTGGATCTCCCAAGTCCCAGTCCAACACTCCAACCACTACGCCACACTGGCTCTCCATTCACTCGTGCCCTGGACGCTCCCTGCTGAACTGCCAACTACGTGTTATACATGGGGGAGGTTAAAATGCATGGTGTTTGTTCAGTGATGGGGATAAGAGGAAGGTTCCGGGAGTTGAAATATAAACACCAAAACAAAAAGGGAGAGCTAGCTCTGAAGTGAATGAATAGAGAAAATGCACAAGGCACCAGAGCTGAATTCTGTAAGTGTAGTTATAACTATTCATATGCCTCGAACAAATGTGGTAATAAACCCATATGTTTATAAAGAGAAATGATAGTACAAAATTGGAAAATGTAAATACACAGATAACAAAATAGATATGAGTACAATGTTACAAGAATGCCGGCTAACATTTGTTTTGGTATCTTCATCAGAACTGATAATATTGTTTTCTTTCCAATATAGTTGATATTGTCCTTCTCATAAATTCCTTTGTGGTTCTTAAATGGCATAAAATATGAAAAGAAAAACTTACAGTCAAAAACTTGAAACAACTCCACAATGATTCAGAAAGTACTCTTGTACTCATACCTATAATGTTATCTGTGTATTTACATTTTCCAATTTTGTACTATCATTTCTCTTTATAAATATATGGGTTTATTACCACATTTGTTTGAGGCATATTAATAGTTATAACTACACTTACAGAATTCAGCTCTGGTGCCTCGTGCACTTTCTCTATTCGAAATATAAACACCAACATCAACACCACTGTCTGTGCGCTTATAAGCTCTTACACTAAGTATTTATATAACATTTTCAGTGCGATCTTAAGCATCTTCATTCAAAAGTAAGTCCCACTGAGTGCAATGGGGCATGCTCCCTAGTCAGTATGGCTAGGACTGCAGTGTTTGAAGCATTTCAAATACATTATCTCAGTAATCATTACAAGAGTTCTGTAAGGTAGGTAGGCTGGTATTTTTATCCCCATATTGTCAATTGAGATGGGGAGAATTCATGGCCAAAGTGAAATTTGACCTATGGACTTACAGCTTATCTACTCAGTCACTACAGAGGGACACAACATTGGATCGTATCCTGTGATTACGTATACTGATGTCTTTCTATTAACCATTTTTATAGTTAATGTGAATCACACCATTCCTAAGTGCCATCTGTAATTACCTCCTAAGAATTCAATAGGACCATCATCCTACATTCCTCAACAACAGTTTCTCTTCATACCTTTGCACTGCTATCCTTATATGCACATTGATAAGATTAGATCTCTGCTGACAATACTAACTTTGAAGAGAATGTTGCTTAATGAGGACTGCAGAATCAGCCCCCATTCATTAGGTTCTAAGGCTGGACTTTCCTCAATACAGACTTTTTTTTTGGCACATACTGCTATGGGATCACACAGAGACGTTTTCAAAGCAAACCCTATTTAGAACTGTCAAGTCAGCAGCAACATCTTGTTAACACTGAGACTTGTCTAATCCTCAGAGGCTAATGAGCAGACAGCGTATCACTTCCAAAATGGCAACATTAAACATCCTTTAAGCGATGGCAGTACCTATTGCCTTAATTCTTCAATTTAAGGCGCAATCCTATGCATGTTTAGACCAGAAAAAGTTCTACAACTCCCAGCACGCCCCAGCCAGCAACACTGGCTGGGGAATGCTGGGGACTGTAGGACTTTTTTTCTGTCTAAACTTGCATAGAATTGCACCTTTAATCAGACAAGAGACTTTTAGGAACAGGTGAAAGAGAATTGGAACAAATTTCTGCTTGCTGGACTGCAAATGCAGCTAGATATTTTGGACATTGTGTTGTGGCCATTTTATTTTGTTCTTACAAAATAGATTTTAAGATAATGAAGGGAACAATCCTATGGTCCCTAGGCATTGTCTGAGGGGCCATAGGATCATCTGGATTCCCACCTCTTGAGTTTGGAGATAGTGCTCCGACCTCAGAGCTGGGAATTGGAGCTCTGCTCCTCTCTGCCAGCACAGAAAGAACTGTACTGGCTACTCTCCGAGGTCAGGAAAGCAACCTCAGAGAGGGGGCAGGGCGGGGAAGAGACTGGAGAGGCCAGGATATGATGTATCCTGAGGCTGCTCCAGTCTCCTACCCTCCCCCTCTGAAGCACCTCACCTAGAAGGGCAAAAAGACAGAAGGATGGGGAGGTGAAGATTACCTCCGCTGCTCTTCCCGCTCTGCACTGGATGTCTGTATGCCTCCAGGTTTGGGAGCTTATGGGAATCCCAACAGGATTGTGCCTGCGACAACCACCCCTCCCCTATACACAGGTGGGGTGTTGCTGCCTCACCTAGTGACCGAGGACACCTGTCTCCCCTCAGGATCCGCCCTGCCATCCAGCTGCACCTCCCAAATAACCAGTGCCTATTACCACACCACTATTGGGATGACTACCACTGCCGGGGCTTTCCTGCCACCCAGCCAGGTAAACTCAATAGATGCTGCTCTTTCCGTCTTATTTTCCCACCTATTGTGAGTTGTACCCTTCAGATATGCTGCTACCTTTTTGAATACTGTTTTCTGCTGCCACCAAACCCCTAAGTAGTGTGTGACATGGATATAAATAGAGAGAAAAAGGTTTAAAAGGTTTAAAACAAGGTTTATTTTGGGAACACAGGTAGGATATCAGGGTCAGGGAACATAAGGAATTCAGGGATCAAGTATAGGTCTCAGGCAATAACAGGTACATAAATATTTTCTTTTTATAGCAGTCTTCTAACAGACCTATCTTTAATACCTTCCTATCTCCTTTCAAATCCAACCCCCTCTCTCCAACTGCCCTTTCCCATTTTTAACCCTTTTTTCCTTTTTAAAAATCCAGCCACTCCCCTCCTCCAGCCAATCACACACAAGCTCCATCCAAACATTCCATTCACTTCAGCTGTCAATCATACACCCCAGGCACACTATATACCAACCTCAGTATGTATTTCTACTTTATTAGAACCAAAATTGTCACAGTGCCCTAAAGGGTGCAATCCTATGGTATAGACACCTATTGGATGGTAAGTCCAGCAGGGGGGAGGAATAGCAGAGGCTTTTTTAGTCTCTCTGCCCCTCCAAAAATGCATTTTATATTACATGGGCCTCTGACCCCATCTAACTCACTTGTCTTGCTTGGGGTGGGGAGAGGAGCTGAGCGGTCTTTGGATCCACTGGATCCACAGCCTCTCCCATCCCAGCCCACCCCAACACACCCATTTCCTCGCCTCTCGAGGCTGTGATGCTGACCTCAAGGGAGGGAGCTGGTGCAGAGCTTTCCACAGCAGCTGGGAGGGGCCGGGCCGGGTGGGTGGGGGAGATCCACATTCAGATCTCCTCTTCCAAGTTAGTAGCTCTGTCTCCAACCTCGGAGGAGGGGATCTGCAGCATCCTACAACCTCTCAGTCACTGCCTAAGCACCCTAGGATTGCTCTCTAAGAAGATTTTAAGATAGTTATTGTTCTCTGCCTTGTAGGTACAAACTGAATAAGCATGGTGCTCTGCTAGGAAAAAAATATTCACCACACAGTATAGAATGAAACTGCAACCAAATGCCAACAGGACTGCATGTGTGAAATGGACATCCACTAAGAACTCTCAAAGACTACTTCATTAGCTCTTGAGGGCACAGATAAAGGAACAAGGATATAGAATGCTGTTTTGAAATTTACTAGCAACTGTTCAACTGCATAGTAGTAAAAAATGGTTAATGAATTTGCCACTTTGCCAAATTGTTGTGGCTTTATCTACAAATACAGTAATACCTTGGATTGCAAGTAACTTGGTCTGAGAGCGTTTTGCAAGACAAGCAAATTTTTAAAATAAATTTTGACAATAAACAAGCAACGTCTTGCAATACAAGTAGGGACGTAACCGCTCGCTGGGGCATGCTGGCAGTTGAAGGCCTTTTTTTTGTCTAAACATGCATGGGATTGCGCCTTAAGAGAACTAATTTCCCTCTCAGGGGAAGCCCAGTTGGGAGAGCAGCCAGTGGTGTTCTGGGCCTTGTAAATCACAACAGGCTCAAAAGTATGCTCTGTCTTTGCCAGTGAAATAAAACATTCCACGAGATAGGGAATTCAATCTTTCCTCAATGAAAAATTGCAGTTCTGCACTAAAGTGACATATGCAAATGAAGAACATTCTCTTCATTTGCAAAATGCTGGCTGTTAAAATGTTAGACTGTTCTCTGCATAACCTAAAATATTAAGAGATGAATATGGGTAGTTTATTATAACTTCCCTGGAGCCTGATAATCCTACAAATTGCTAACTGACAAATAACCTCCCTGTACAAATCTGATTGAGGAGCTAAACATATGAGACAACTTTGCCATTCTCATTGCTAATCCAAGGGCCAAAACTTTTTTAAAGTAGACATAGAAACACAATTAGGACCTGAGTATTTGTTAAAAACAAAAACTTCCTTTTTTGTTAACAACTTGGTCATCTTGTGTGCACAAGCCTACATCATGATGGATAGTCCTCACTAGACTCTCATTTAGTTCCCTTACATGTAATGAAGCCCTGATTTATGGCCTTGAATTACATGAGTTTCACTGATGCCAGAACTAATACTTTAAGGTTCTTTTTGCACTCCAGTGATCAACAGATAGCAATTTACCAAGCACATTTTCAAGTTCCTATGCAGAGGTCTATATCCTGAATTATGCATACACGCACAAGATAATTTTTTTAAAAACCCATTAGGTAAAAGGGAAATTGTGTGTGTTCAAGCACCTTTATAGCCAGTACCTTTCTCCAGTCAGCTTTTGACTTCTTTTACATACTGTGTGAACTATCCAGTTTGCATTAATTGCCAGATAGTGTTTGTTAAATGGCTGAAGAGCCTGATGCCTTATCTTCAATATTCATTTTTGCATAGGCTAGAAACATGTACGTATTTCCTTTTATTTTCCGAAATGCATTGTGATGGATGGTCTTTTGAGTGTTTGTTTTGTATCTCCCAATTTGAGAAATGCATTGTGATGGATGGTCTTTTGAGTGTTTGTTTTGTATCTCCCCATTTGAGAAATTGCTCTGCTGAGTTCCGTTTTCTTTGGGAACTCAAATCTCTGTCACTGGTCCCTTCTGATAATTTCAAGAACAAATTTTCAGACAGCCCTTGGATGCATTGTCCAATGCATCTCCAAAAGGTAATGCTGAAGAGTGCCTGAACCAAATGCAGCATCTTCATTTACAAGTAAATTGACTGATGCTGGCTTACTAGAACTGTCACCACTTTACCAGAATGTCAAATTGACTTCCTGATAGATCTACATGTGTAGAGCAGTCATGCAGAAACCCTGGTCCCACTGTATAAGCAATTTGCTACTGGACTATATTTTTGACATAAGAGCTGATTTTGGAGTTTGATTTTTATTTAACTGCTTATTTCCTTTGTATATACTGTTTGAATGGATAATGTTATCGATTTTATTACAAGTCTATTTCTCTGCATTGAAAGAAACCCAGACTGTTTTAACCAAGGTTCTGCAATAATCCTGACACTCAAGATGGTCCTTAGAAAGTGAACTGCTGGAAGAAAGATGGGGCACTTTGCAGTAATATGAATTCTGGAAGCACAGAAGCCAGATTTCAGTTCTCATTTCTTTTTGTGATCATTTTGCACCACGAGTTGTCTAGCAGGTGCCAGAAGCTGATCTCACCTGCATTTTCAATCAAATTTTTACTGACGTGTTTGTAAAGAAAAAAAACAATGACTGCTTTCAGATAATCACACTTGTTCATCCAGATTTAGTTCCTTTATGCAATTAAAATGTAGACTGAAAATGTGAATAAAACAGTAAGTGCCATATAGGGACTTACTGCTAGGGATCAACTATCCCATGACAAGGTGGTGTACTGTGCTAGCTGGTAGTAGCTAGCATAGCAAACGTGCTTGGAAAGGCATAAATGTCACAGCCACTTGCCGGGCACATAAGACTGCACATTAGCTACAGCAGTGCAAGTCACCTATAGCATTGCAGCTTATGCCAATCCATCATACCAGGTGTTAGGCTTTTGGAGAGGGATTCTGCTAGTTTGAAATAACAACTCTGTACTTCTGTGTCTGCCAGAGATACCAGTAGATAAACCAACATCAGCAGGTCACAGCCACGTTTGCTTTCACAGAGGTCACTTAAAACACAACCAGTATGTCAGGCAGGTGGAAGACTGAACTTATATCAGAAAGACATGGCTTCAAATCCCTGCTTGGACATGAAATTTACTGGATCTTCAGAAACTAGATCTGAGAAACACTATTTCTCAGCTTGATCTACCCATCTTTCAGCATGTTTTGTTTAAAACTCCTTGCTCAGATCAGATGGACAACTCCAAATACCACCCTGAGCATCTTGGAAGAAGAACATGATACAAATGTGACCAACAAATACACAGACTGTGGGAAGCTATCTGAATCCATGAAACTGGAGATGGAGGATTAAGTACTTATTACCCAGCAATTAGTGGTATCAGGAAGCTGTAGCATCTGAGAAAGACGGTAGGGCTGGAGTAAAAGGAGCACCTGATACCTCACTTCCTTTACTTTCTCCAAAGTTAATTCAGTAGTCCCCCTTTTCTCTCCCACTCTCACCCATTGCCTCTGTGCTTTTCCACACTGCCTTCCACCACACTGCCCGTGAAGTGTTTCTTCTTCTTTTTTCCTTGCTTTTGCAGACAGCTTTCATCAGAAGTGAAAGACTCCCACGGTGGATTCCTGAGAAGGACCACTCAATATATTAAAGCCCCCAAGCGGTTCACATTAAAATACAACATAACAATATAAAAACTAGAGAAAATGATAAATAATAAAAAAATAAAGATGACAAAACCATAACAATAAAACAGGGTAGTAACTGTTGGGTTTTGCATAGGCAGAACGAGATTACCACCTGACATCGAGATTATCACCTGACTTGGTGGGTGTTACTTGAGCTCAAGTACAGAAGGTCTTTGGTCAGGAGACATAGTCTCGAGGTGATGTGACTCAGCGGCCTTGAACAGATTTGGGGTAAACATGTTGATAAATAGGTTATACACTGGGGTGAGTAATATCCTATTTATAGGTGCAGGGTCTGGGGTATAAAAGCTAACACAGTTGCTGATAGCTTCATTCCAGTCACTTCCTCATTCACTCTCTCTTCCACTTGCTGCTTGCTCGTCTCGACACAACATGTGTATTGTTCTTGGACTTCACTTCATCTAGCCTTACCACTGGGGTATAGGATTTGAGTCTGCAATGATGTAGTGAGTAGAGATGCATTGATTGCCTTAATCCCATGTAATTGGGTCTTACAAATAAACTCTTTAATCTTTATTAACTGCTGTTATCTTCTCCTTCCGCTTGCGTGACTGGGACTGAGGGTCATTGGCTAGGGGAGCTTTTGAACCCGGGTCAGTCCAACTCTCACATCGGTTATGGGCCCAGAGATTAGGATCTGATGGTTATCTGATGGGCAGATAAGCCACAGAGACGCAGTACGGAGAAATTCAGCAGTTATAGAGTTAAAGGAATTAGTTTACTATTTGTAAGAACGGTTTGTAAACAAACCGGAAAAGGCAATGCGTGTTGCTAAAGCTGGGAGCTGATAACAGCGGCTTGGAATGCAGCACAACTGAAAAATGCAGAACAGAGAGACGAAGGATTTTTCGTTTTGAAAGCAGCTGAAACGGAGGTGCCAGGCTTGGCAAAATCCGAGGCTATCGGGCAGCTACTAGGCTGAAAAGTGAACAACGCTGGACACAAGGATTTGTTTTCCACAGCTTGCTGGAGTGATTGTCAAGGAGCTGTATCGGGCAAAGAAATAATCTTCAGGAGGCTTTGTGTCTACTCATTTGATTGAGTCAAGGCTACAAGCAGGAGGATCATATTTCATTTACAGATTTCTTCTTCACACAGCAGCAGATCAGCTATCTTTTGCATTGTATCAACAAGTGGCTTGGATTACAAATGCGTGGATTACGTCTGACGTGGGTAAAGCGTCTGGAGCGTCATGTCGCAGCAAAAGGGAAATCTGATACTACAGCGGGAGGCTGTATCAAACCAGCGGAGGCATGGTTTTAAAACAGGAAAAGCAGCGCGCAGGTTTTGAACAGAGAAAGCTGTGCTTAAAATGGGAAGCTGTTCTTCATTTTCTTCATGTGGGATCACAGAAGAAAGGAGCTTGAAATCAGCAGGGGTGCTGCTGATGGGAAAAACCTTTATGTTTTAACCCAGGACATAACAAAATGGACATTATTTTGTTGTGAACAGAAAACAGTGGATTGTTTAAATGAAGCTTTCTGTGTTGGACATGAATAAACAGGAAGAGGACTATGCAAATGGTCAGAGGTTTAACAGTCATGTTTTTTGAAAATGTATTTCTTGAAAGTTGGATAACTTGGAATCAAGAAAGTGTAATATATGCTCTTTGAAATGTCAGGAAATGTACTGAATGTATATATGACTTGAGTATATTGTGGATTTTTCTGTGGCAAAATGTAAAATACTGAAAAATTAGTAGGTATGTTTATATGGCAAAGCTAAGAGATGGATTATTTCTTTTATACTGTAGTGGTGTAATAAAGAAATGGAAAGTTGTACTGATGCAACTATAAAAAGGTTAAATGCTTATATGTATGACATGTACATGCATGCATATCACATGAATGTTTGATCATTTAGATTCACAGGCCTGTGAAAGAAAATGCAAACTGTGGTGGAGAAAGCATTGGGAAATTGTAATTTTCACATGAAAGGTAATTTTGTGCACATAAACAAGGTATGCTAGCTTCAACAGGTAAACTGGAAGGCAAGCTGAAAAAACAGTTCATTTCACTTAAATTTGTTCTTGGTAATCTTGTGAATACTCTGATGGTCTTTAGAGGAAAAGCACGTTATTTCATGATGTCAATTGATCAATACACGAGGTACAGGTTGTGTACATGTTAGATAGAAAGCTGGAGTATTGAACAAAGTCAAGGTGTTTTGTGCTTGGATGGGAAACAAGCATATTACCCATGTTACCTATTTCTTTTCAGATATGGGGAAGTTCAATTCAGTGCATGTTTTGATGCATTTCTAACAGGATGTGATATTGAACACATGGATTGTGTAGAAGAGTAAACAAACACTCAGAAGAGGTGATACTAATTTGGATAATGAGGTTTGGGTAGAAGCTCTTAAATGTTTTGATTATGTACATGATAGAAGTTTTAGTTCTCTGTAATGAACTGTACACCTTATAGAAAGTAGTGTAGAAGGAAGAATCTTCTGGAGAAACATTTCAGGATCTTGGATCTGATATGTAGGTACATACACCTCAAAGTTAGAAGAAATCTGTAAGGGAGCTTACATGAGATTTTTCTAGAAATGAGAATATTGTGTTTCACATGAACAACACTTGGATAGTGAGATTATCTAGAAGTGTTGAGTATAATGCTGAATGAAAAGGTGAGATCATTTTTCAAAATTAATTCTGTTAATGCAGGGGATGCATCAAGCTCAGAGTCAGAATAGAAAAGCATTTGCTGAAAGACAGTCAGGTAAATTTGAAAACTTTGATACACATTTGGTTTAGTGGAGACTAAACAAATGATTGTTCATCATTGGTGCAAATTTTATTGGAACAGGAACCTGATAACTGATAAGGTAAGGAACAGGTGAGTCAAACAACCTGTGAGATATCAGGATGAATTTGCAGGAAAAGCCATTTGAAACTTCAAAATTTCAAAGAGGTGAAAAATTGTCTGTTAAGGAAGCTAAACCATAGCTTCAGGCTATGCAAGCTGAGTTGATTTCTTTGGATAAAGAACAAAACATGGAAGCTGGGTGAAACAAACAGCAGTCCATGGAACTCATTGTTACCAGATAGATTTTTTAAGTGAAAACTAACCAGATTGGAAAAGGTTATACATGACAAATAGCAAGATTGGTTGCTTGTGATTTTGCTAAGTAAAAGGAGCTGGATAATCATGAGATGAGTGCAACAACAATTTGCTTTGGAAACAGTTAGACTGATGTTTAAGAATGTGAAGATGTATGGATATTTCACAATGGAAATATTGGAACATAAGCATTTTAAATGAGAGGAAGTCTTTAAATGGAAGACTGTCTGTGAAATTTTCTTTAGGAAAAGCTAGAAATCAGCTGGAGGCTGGAATTCTGTTTTGAACTCAAACATTGTTGAAATGAGATTTGCACAGAGAGGCAGATCAATGTTTGTTTGTTAAACAGGAGAACAGGGACATAGACTGTATGTACTTTGTTTAGATGGATGATCTATTGTTTTTTCTGGACAGATAAAAGCAATATGATATAATTGATCCAGGGTTTGGAATTTCATTGAATTGAAACTGCTTGGTGGTGGATCAACTGTTTATTTGTAAATGGAAGTTGAGAGAGAACCAAGAAGGCAGTACTTACTGCAACAAACCAGAGAAATATCATGGATGTGATTGAGAATTTTGGAGATAGTTAACTCACTGCGAGACTCCAAATAATTGAGGATTTTCAAGCACATGCTGATGGAAAAGCAGTTTGAATGCTACACAGAAGCATTGGGCTGTTGAGCTTTACTGTACAAGCAACAAGGCCAGATATTGCTGTCAGTGTGATAGGCAGACTGTTAGACCAACAGGACATGCTTGGAGAGCTCTGAAAAGGAGTTGAGTGTTATCTGGAAGGAACATCACACTTCAGACTAAGATTTACAAGTCAGAGCACAGGTGGCTTACAGATTCACAGAAATGCCAGTTGTGGTTGTGATAGTAAGAACAACAAGAACACACCTGAAGTTTGTTATTTTTATAACCATACTTTGTTTGATTGATTTTGTAGAAACAATCATTTAAAAGTTAGAGTTCAACTGAAGCTGAACTGAATACATTGTATTATGTATTGTGCTATTATGCTATTGTAAAGCTTGAATAGTTATAGCATTTGTTTAAATAGTTTAAATTGTTAAAAATGTTTAAATGATGCTGAGATTGATGTGAAAAACCTATTACAGTTTTTTCAGAAACCAAGGCAGGATTGCTATGCTGCAGGCAGATAGCAATACACAACGTTTTGGGTTTGCAAATAAAACTGTGTCATAAGGAGGGATACATCAGAAGTGATTTGATGGTGGTTCAAATTTCTGGCAGGTAAAGTCATTCCTGCAAAAGTTTTTTTATCAAAGTCCATAGATGAAGGAACAGCATCAGATGTCAACAAAGCTGTTGCTGTTGTATGAGGTAAATAACCACGTTCTGCGCAAATGCAAAAGCAGGGGGATGTTGGGTTTTGCATAGGCAGAACGAGATTACCACCTGACATCGAGATTATCACCTGACTTGGTGGGTGTTACTTGAGTTCAAGTACAGAAGGTCTTTGGTCAGGAGACATAGTCTCGAGGTGATGTGACTCAGCGGCCTTGAACAGATTTGGGGTAAACATGTTGATAAATAGGTTATACACTGGGGTGAGTAATATCCTATTTATAGGTGCAGGGTCTGGGGTATAAAAGCTAACACAGTTGCTGATAGCTTCATTCCGTCACTTCCTCATTCACTCTCTCTTCCACTTGCTGCTTGCTCGTCTCGACACAACATGTGTATTGTTCTTGGACTTCACTTCATCTAGCCTTACCACTGGGGTATAGGATTTGAGTCTGCAATGATGTAGTGAGTAGAGATGCATTGATTGCCTTAATCCCATGTAATTGGGTCTTACAAATAAACTCTTTAATCTTTATTAACTGCTGTTATCTTCTCCTTCCGCTTGCGTGACTGGGACTGAGGGTCATTGGCTAGGGGAGCTTTTGAACCCGGGTCAGTCCAACTCTCACAGTAACAGGGTAGTACTGTATTATATAAAGAATAAATAAAGGTGGTCAGCTATAGTTCACCACTGCAAGTCCCGCCACTGTAAACTTTCCAAACATCACACAGGGTTTGGCATAAGTTACAGAGGATCTGAATAAATAGCTGCTGAACACAACAACACTGGGCTCAGATGCATTTGATTTTAAAAAGAGACTCAAATTCAAAAAGTTCTAACGGCTGTGCGACTGCTCCAGGTGACACTTTCTTGATGAGATGAATAGAAATACCTTCACAGGTTTGCCGCTGTAGGATCTGTGTCAAGACCCACATATCCCTAGGCTAACAGGAATGTCAGGCGAGGTTGTCAACAATTCAGAAAACACATCACCCCATATGAGCTGTCAGCACTCTTTGAAACAGTCACATATGGCTAAATAACAAAAACTGTCAAAAATCCTAATTGCCTTCTTGCAACTTTCAGAATGTGCTTTTCCGTCCTGCTGCGATTTGACTTGGCAAGTCATTATTGAGGGGCTGGCATTAGTCTGGCTTGAATCAATTAGAATCAATTTTAAAAAATATTCCTAGGCCACCATTAAAGGCAAAAGTCTTGCCAAGGTGGCTTACATAATACAATCCCATTCAATAATAATAAAACAGCAAATATCAATAGTCAATAAACACCAGCTGTAATAACAAACATCCAGCCCACACAGTACTACAATCTAAAACACAATTACAGATAAAAACCAAGAACCCACTAGAAATGCAATCAAGGAAAGGCCTGATAAGTCTTTGGGACCTTCCTTAAAGCTTGCATTGATAAGGCTTGATAGATCCCAGATTGGAACCCATTACAAAGGTGTGGGGCCACTGTGGATATGGCCGTCTCTCGTGTATTTGCCCACCTAACTGCCCTCAAGGGTGAGCAAGTGAGAAAGGCCACTGTTGCTGATCTCAATGTGTGGGTAGGCTGATACAGGTGAAGGCAGTCCTTGAAGTAACTTGGTCCCAAACTGTTTAAGGCTTCAAAGGTTAAAACCAGCACTTTAAATTGGACTCAGACAAGTGCAGGGCTATAACAAATTGGGCTGTAAAGACTGCAGTTGGTGCAGTATAGGTGTCACATGATTAGCCCATCTCACTCCTACCAACACTTACTTGAGTGGCTGCATTCTGCAGCAGCTGAACTTTCTGAACTTTCTTTAAAGGCAGCCCCATGGAGAGTGCATTACACTAGTCCAGCTTAAACACAACCAGTGCATGGATAACTGAGGCAAGGTGTGTCCTTTCCAGATAGGGCCAGCAGGTTGTCAGATGCACTTCTAAAACTTTTATTAAAGCATAAACAAAACAAAACCCATGATAATCATAGAATAGTAGAGTTGGAATTGTGAATTAAAATTCAAAGATTGAAACCAGTTTTTAAAAAGCCATACATGATACAGCTAGCTTTAACAAGAAAGCTAGGGTCATGTAAGTATGGCTTTTAATGTCTCTAAGATCACTGGGACTATCTGTTTTTTCTTTGTAGGGAAAGGGGAGAATTTGCCATATTTCCTCTTATGGAATCTCCAACCATTTTCAACTCTCCAATTTTTCTCAGAAAATTCTCCTTCTAGCCTTAAACCCATTCTGGACCCTAAAATCCTGCCCATACTCTTGGAGACTCCATCCCAATGCTGACCAGTGATCATCACCCCAAGCCCAACCTCTAACCTAGATACTCCTTCTATTCTCATGTATATTAAATTTTCACAGCTTTGAATAGTGTTCTGATGAGTATAGTTGGCGGCTGAACCAACAGCTTGCCTTCAGGCTCATGCTATCTAGGCAAGCTTACCAGAAGAAGAGACAAAAACCTGTTCCTTGCCCAGACTCCCAGTCCAGGTATGTACTGAGGAGGTGTTAAGTGCAAACTATGGGAGGTCTATTGATGCCTTACATAACATAACCCACCAAGTAGTTGTCCTTGGCAGACCATTGTAATTTAGCATAGTGTAGCAGAAAGGCAGAAAAGCTGTTCTATTAGAAGCAACCAAATGTACTCTTCCCATGTTTGCTTGTAGATTAGGAAACACACTGGTCTTCTTTCGGAAAGAAAAGCTCTGTTTCATCAAAATTTGGTGCATTTTCTGTCCAAATAAAACTTCATCTTCATAGAAATAAGCCAGGGCAGAGCTCAAAACCAGATCTAACTAGCAATTATATTCAAATATGGATCTACCATTATTTCTCTTAGATATATGAAGGTAAAAAGTCTTATTCTGAAAGAGGCCACAATGCAAGTACTATGTATAATCATAGCAATGGACCATCATGAGCAAAATCCTCTGTTCTTCCCACCACTACTAAGAATACTCTTTTCTTTGTTTTTGCACTCTTGTAAATCCTGGTTTACAAGAACAAAGATGTATTTCTTAATCTGTGTGAATCTAGAACACCAGTGGATGAAAAACCAATTATAGTAATAAGATTCACCAGCCCACCTGAAACCTGGCAAGCCCATGATATATTCACATCATCAGTTTTTAACCCATAGCGTAAAAAAAAATAATGGACCAGCAGAGCTACAGATCTGCATCAATGACATTGACCCACAATGGTTACATGAGTGAACACTTTCTAATTCTGCCATGTGCCAGTTGGCTTCCTAATGCACATCATGCTCAGTAGGCTACTTGCAAAAACATTTAGCACGTAAAGCAACACATTAAGAAAATGATTTGACTGAGCACCACACATTTGCTCCTTGTATATGGCTTGCAACACAGACAAAATAATAAGGGCTGATTTAAATCAAGTAATTTGGGTAATTATCTTGTTAATGAAAAATGATCTCCTCTACCAGATTCATGACTAGCAGCAATGTCACCTCCATTTAGCATGGTTTGTATATAATTTCTTGCTCAGATCAGATGCCCAAGGGAACCTAGTGAAGATAAATAACTCTTAATCTTTCTTTAATGGAACTTAGATGTCTTGTTCGGTAGCTGAAACGGAACTTTAAATATCACAGCCTAGGCTCAGGACTGGTGTGGTGAGAACTCAGTGTTCTTGTCTGATCATACAGGACTAAAATCATAGAGACTAAAGACATTTGGATGCAGAACACTAAGCTACAAGTGTGCCACATGTAGCATGCAAACCATTTGAGATCACTTCTGTATGTATTTTCTCATAAACAATAAAAGGACTTTCAGATTCAGCTCTGCTTCCCTCTTAAACAAGATTCCATAAACAGATCAATCAATGCTATAATAAAGGACATGGTATCCCTAACATGAAACATATCTTGAGGCCCACACACTATACTCTTTCCTCTGCAAGCACTCCCTTGACCGTCTTTACATTTTTACCTTCCCACAAGCTGACCACACTCTCTACAAGCAGGTTGAGCTAGGAGTATTTTGAAGATGGCTTCACTACTCCAAAACTGTATTAGCATCAGACTTCCTGAGACATAAACAGGGGTTCTGTGGTGTGACAGTGTCCAAGGAGCAAGGCAAAGCCGATGGGCAAAGTTAGGCAGAGGCACAAGCAAATTCTAGCAAAGAGAAACAGCAGACTGTCCTCCTTTATTGCTGAGAACAATGAAGGAGAACTAGGAGAAGGGAGTTGAACTTCTAAAAGTTCTAATGGGAGACAGATCTAATAGGTCTTGCTGATCCTCATTGGGTTACTGTTTCTTTGGCCAGAACCGTGTGATGTATAGGAAGGGACTCAAATAATGGCAATCAGCTTTTTGCTGTACCCCAGTGGTTGACAACTAGGCAGAATAATGGCAGAAAACAGACTTGTGCAGAGAATGGAGTGATGTGTCAGGTTCTGCCCCATTACTTTCCACTACAAGCCTACCCATATCTGGGTAAATCTGGAAGGCCCACCACTTTGTAAATCTGCAGAAGTATTATTTATTGCATTTATTCAACAGTCCCATGAGATAGGTTAGTCTGAGAGATGGTGACTGGCCCAAGGTCACCCAGTGAGCTTCATGGCAGAGTAGATAGATGGAACAGCCAATTGTGAAGAGGCTGGTTAAAGCGAATAAGTTTCTTTTTTTCTGGCAGCTGTATTGAATGAGTCATAAGGTAAACTAGTAGCTGTTAATGGGCTAGATTGATTGGCCCTTGGGCCAGCAGTTGGCTACCTTGGCTGAAAGCTATCCTTTCAGTCTTCCACAGCCAGGCAACAAGAGATCCTTTAAGAGAAGGAACTAATAGCCATACCAGGGACATTTATACATGAAAACATAAGCTCACTACTGAGTTATCTTATTATTTCATTTATTTATTACATTTACACCCCACCCAAAGTGGCTTACATAATCCTCCTCCTCCTCCTCCTCCTCCTCCTTTCCATTTTATCCTCACAACAACCCTGTGCAGTAGATTAGGCTGAAAATCAGTGACTGGCCCAAAGTCACCAAGTGGGTTTCATGGCCGAGTGGGGACTAGAACCCGGATCTCCCAAGTCCCAGTCCAACACACTCACCACTACGTCACACTGGCTCTTCCCTAACTGTGGGCACTGTTCCCCTGTAATGCAATATAGAAAAAGCCACTCTGTTATGAATTGTGGAAAATTTCAAAGAGCCCACCACAGGGAACAGAAAAAGCTTACTGAGATTATTCCAGAAAATGTCTGTATAGAAGAGCCTCCAATTTTCTGGATGTTCTTTTCCCTGGATATTTGTGGCATGACCCATCCTTAGGTTAACAGGAAAATAATGGTTGGATCTGCTCTGCAATGAATAGTAATTAGTCTTGTCTTCATTCGTGTTTACTTGTCATCTCCACATGGCAAAGCAGAAAATAAGAAAATGAAATCACAAGTCTCACTGGGGATCATTAGGATTCCCTACTGTTGCTTAATCATATACCATCCAATTGATATGCGTAGTCAATGGATACAGGAATTGTGGTTTATATCATTGCAGATCCCCTATGTGTAGTAGAAATGTTAAGTCTTGTATTATAACTGCTGGACATCTTTTAAAGCAGCAACTGATCTCTACTGTCAGAAACCTGTTGTTAATATAGGTTAAAATTTAGATGGAAGGCTAACTCCAAGATGGGACTGTTCACTACTGCTGCCTACTGATCTTTGTGGCTCATATGAAGAGCTACCGGCTTTGCATACAAAATTCCTAGTTTAGTTCTTGGAATCTTCAGAAGACAGGTTGGGGAAGAGTCCTGTCTGAAACTCTGAAAAGCCACTGCCATTCAGTGTCAACAGTACTGAGCTAGATGGACCTCTGTTGTGCTTTATGTTCCTAATCCTGATCAAATATTCTAGCCAAAACATTTAACCATTTTCAGTTGACTCTTCAATGGGGGGGGGGGGGGAACTATTCTTAGGCATACTTAACACTCTTTTACCAGAATAATTTGTCTATAGTTGTGCCGTAACTATATCACATGAGACCATCCTTTCTTTTGCACATAAGATACTCTTGGCCTGTATGAGCTTTTGGGGTTCCTAAGATTAACCAAAAATATCACTTTCACTATAGCATCAGCTGCCACCAACTCTGAACAACAGGAGAACTTAATGTTCTTGATAGCTGTTCCACAACTATGGACAGTGGAGTTGAACTTTTCGGCTCCAGGTTAAGACTTCCCTCTATGCCAAGGCATTTAATAGTTAAGAGCTTAAAATAGCACGGGGGGGGGGGGGATTGTCACCTGTAGGCTTAGTTTTATTAACTTGGGTTGTTATTTTAAACTGTGTTTTTAAATTTGGTTTTTAATCTTTTAAACTATTTTGTATGCTTTTATTGTTTTTATGTACAAACTACTGTGAACCGCCCAGAGAGCTTCGGCTGTGGGGCGGTATAGAAATGAAATAAATGAAATGAAATGAAATGAACTATCCAGTGGATGGTAAGTTGGATGGATGTGAGAACTGGGTTCAAATCATACTTCTGCTGAGATTTACTGAGTGTCATTGGACAAGACAGTCAGCCTTATTTCTTACTTATAAAATGGGCTATATATCTCAAAGTGCTATATAAAAATTATATTATAAAGTATAAGAAGCAGCAGTAATTGCTCTTTTATATATAACTTTAAGTTGTGTATTTCATACTGCCTAATCCTCTGATGAGGATAAATAGAAATCCTAATTAAGGGTGCAATCCTATGGCCCCCCAACACTGTCTGGGGGGGGGCATAGGATTATTCAGAGTCCCACCTCTGAGGTCTTCTGCCCACAGCACTGGGACTCTTAACATGGAGCCCCTGTCCCACCCCCTTCGTGGCTGGCATGGAAAGAACCACACCAGCTGCCTCTCTGAGGTTGGAAATTGGCCTCGGAGAGGAGGAAAAGGGGCATGCCAGGGGTGGGGTGGAGGCCAGGGCTGGCAGCTTATGCTGTATCCAAATGGTGCCCCAGCTTCCTTCCCTCCCCCTCCGTGGCGCTTCATCTAGACAGCTGAAAACAGCCATCTAGCTGAAATGCAGGCCGTGAGGTGTGGGGCGGCGGAGATCGACGCTGCTGTGCCTCTCGCCCTGCATTGGATGCACGTAAGCCTCCTAGTTCAGAGGCTTATGTGCAGCAAGCATGGAGGACATTGGGTTGTGCCCTAAGTGACATTTTAGCACACTTGAAATCAGTAGAACATACTTCTGTGTAAATGTGTTTAACAGTAGGGAATATGAGTGATGCAGAACTTTCATTCTGGATCAGATATGGCAGTCAAAAGTTATTTCCAATACGCTGGGGCATACCTGGGCAGCTTTAGTCATCAAAGCAATAAAATTACCACTTATTAGTACTTTATTATGGTAGCACAGGTGTTTTGAAGGTCAGGCACTGGTGCCTATTGCCCTTGCCAGCTTTTCTCTGCTAACCTTCAAATTTCCATCCATGTTGGCTGAGCTACTCTGATTAAGTCTGCATCTTGGGCTGCTTATGAAATACTCTGTTAAAAGATAAATGGTCAGTGATAAAGAATGGGGCTGATTTAAAAAAATAAATAAAAGCCCTTCCTCTTACTTAGGTAGTTGGCGAATATCCTAGAAAAAGTAAGATAATTCTGTTCCTTGTATTCACACACAGTCCCTGTTAGAAAAGCAGACAGAATAATTTTAGAAAATATTCTGGGTTGGGCTGAGAGTTTGCTACATTGGAAAAAAAAAATCAAAATGCATACACAAAGTAACTGAACTGAACATGTCCAGCTGGCAGGGGAGGCTGGTGACTCCTATGTCAGTGGGGCTCCCTATCTGTTGCAGCTTTTATTCTGAGCTTTATAGGAGCTATTCATGGTGCTCCATGGACATGAACCTATCTTGTGGATGGAGTACAGCACCATGGATAGCTCCTATAAAGCTCAGAATAAAAGCTTCAATGGATGAGGACGAGCCCCACTGACACAGGAGTCCCCAGCCTCCCCTGCCAGCTGCACATAAACACGGTCAGCCCATTAAAAACACTGGGCATGATCCAGCAACCCTGTGTGTGGGCCGGTATGAACAGTTGCACTTCTGTGTGCCCTGGGCCTCATGATGGTTGCTGCTGCCCATGACAAGATGGCACTGTAAGGCAGAGTCTCACAGCCCTTGCTCGGGGTTCCCAACATACCAGGTGGCATCGTGGGGGTAGGAAGGAGCCAGTCTTATCAGGTGCATAGGGGTCTCCTGGGTCCTGCAACCAGCACATTCTCACAGATCTCAAAAAGCCTCTGTTCCCTCCCAACTCCTGGAACTCAGCCTGGTCCCTGGTGAGGCCTGTCAGCTCCCCCCACCTTGGTAAGCCCCCTCCCACAGCCTACAAAAGGTGCAGGGGGCAGGGATTTCCAGGGGTGTCATGAGCAAAGTACAGTCCTGATTGTATGACCTGCAAGCCTTGGTCCTGGGAACCACTGCTGTTTCCCTTTCCCAATGCCCAGAAACTTAACACAGAGCAGAGGAAGGAGGTGGTCGTGGTGATGGGCACTCTCCAGGCTCTGACAGAGCATTTTCCCCACCAGGGACTGTAGCTACCAGTTCTAGAATCCATAATGGAAAACTAATGCTATAGGTGTCATTTCCACCAGGGAGAATGGACTTTTAGTCCCAATCCAAGTGGCAAAAGACACTCTATCGGGACCTATGGAACACCGGCCTTTGGGAAAGAGAAGGCCAAATCCCCACATTACTTCTTGATGATAGTGGATGATGGTAAATTTTGGAACTGGACGTTTTAGAATAAAAACGTCCAGAGTTTGGAAAACCATACCCCAATATGAGCCAAGTACAAATATCGCTGAATAAGGGACTAGCGTCGTTTTCTATGCCTGCCTTACGGCCATCAGAAAAGAAGGCATCTTTTATTTTGTTAGGTTTTAGGGGAGTAAATCCTTACATTTTATCTGCTATTCTTCTATATCTGTATCAAGATAGATATAGACACTAAAATGTGGTTTTAAATTTAGTTTCTGTATTATTTTAATGGTCATATATTGGATTGTTTTAGAAATTTTGATGTCTTATACCGTACAACACCTTGTGGCCCCATCAAGGGTAGGAAGGTAGGATATAAATGAATGAACAAATAAACAGACACACATACAACCCACTATCACGACTACTACTGTGTCCTCATCTATGGCTAACAGGGTGGAAATAGGACCTACTTTGCAGGGGACAGGCTTCTGATTTGAAGGCATTCTCTATTTGAAGGCCTGTCCAGTCCAGGTTCAGTTTAAAGATAAAGAACGAACTCTGCAAAGGGAAAGCGGTTGTTCTCTTCTTTGGTAATGCATTTCCTCTTTTGGGTGATACAGAAGTGGCCACCTTATCTTCTCGTTCTTTCTGCTCAAAAGCAATTGTTTTGGTCCCTATTATTCTCTGCCCTTGAATATATTCACAAGTACCCAGAAACATCTCATACATCCCTAACAGGAAGAAGCAAAAGATTTGGGGCTAGTAATGTCTAAATTTCTGGAATGTCTTATAAGGACAATGTTGCTTCATTCTTGAAACATTCAGTACCTATGCCTGATTCATGAAGTGCCTGATCCTATACAATGCAGGGGCAAGTAGAGCACAAGATCCAGTACAAAAGTCCCTGTTCTAACACAAGGTTTCTCCCAATCACTTGTTCCAGACCTTGGAGTGGATCCGACCCCACCAGCTGTGCTGAAGTAGCAATAGCCACTTCTGCCCCTTGTGCTAGGGAGAATCCCCAATGTAGTACAGGAGTACAGAATGAGGGCTTTTCAGTGGCAAGCTGGAAGGTGGGGCCACAAGACTTTTACATCCTGGCCTAAGGACCCACACTCTTATCAGCGTGACAGCTGGAGCAAAGGCTTTGCCCAAACATTTAAAAGCAAGCGGGGCTATAGCTAAAGAAGGGAAGTATCAGGCTGCCTGCTGGGAGGTGAATTTGCTAGTCTGTGGTTTACTAGACATATTGTGCTAAGTCTCTCAGGTTCTATTTTTAACCCCCAAAACCATCTTGAAAGGTATACCACTGGTTCCTTAAAGACTGCGGCAATGACTCCAAATGCTTCAATTGGCATTAATTACTCAAAAGCATCCACTCCTCTGAATGTGACTTCTCCTGGGTGAAGTACAATCAGATCAAGATGTTACTGTAAATAAGGCTTTATTTTCCATATGCCATTGTAATTAACTATATTAAGATACTATTGCGCAAAACTAAAATTAGGTTGTGCTTTAGTTATTGGAAAATTAGAGATAATTTCTTCATCACAAGGGCTGAATACTCTACTGCTTCTCTGGTCAGGATGCCCTGTCCTGTCTAAAGTGTAGGTAATAAACGAATCCTGACCTGAGATCACCCCATTTGCCTTAACTATCTGGGATCCTGACCCCAGTACTCTTTTTCCTGTTCCTGTGGTGTGTTCAGATACCAAGTGAGTAGTAGCTGGTTCTCATGAGCTATTCTTCTAATCTACGGTGTTTTGTCTAACTTAATGAAACATATCTACTAGACTTAAATTCAACATCTGGCCAATGAACAACTTTCCTTATGCTATCATTGGCACTGCCAATTTCATGAATTAGGCTACTGTTTTGTTTCGTTCAGGCAATTTCACAAATTTGGCAGAGGTTTTGTTTAATGGATTAGGTGAATGATAACTCTGTGGATTAGGCACAGACTGCTTAATGCATCATGTTTTGTTGGATTTGCTTTATTTGTGAATGAAGAAATAATTTATTTATTTATGACTGAAGCAGCTTTCCAAAATTATACATGGCTGATATCTTTTGGGCTTCCATCCAATAGCGTTTGGCTCTGTTTCCTGAGATTTGTATGAAAATCCAGTATTTCGTCAAACGTCATGAAATAAGCTCTCCCACTTCTAAACTCACTAGATTTTCATTGCTTCAACTCAGAAATCTAATTAGGTATCCTCACTAATCTCTTATATCCCCTGCACCAATTCATCCCCTGCACAACTCTGACACCATCCCCAAAAAACTCACAAGAAGAGCCCTGCTAGATCTGACCAAAGGCCTATTTAGTTCAGCATCCTGTTTCCCACAGTGCCCAACAAGATGCCCATGGGAAACCCACAAGCTGGATGTGAGTGCAATGTCAGCGCTGGAGGAGATTTGTAATCCAATCTGTGTGCTAACGCAGCCTGGTATTCCACACACAGATCTAGCAGAGTAAATCCTCCAACAGTCGCAGTGTGCAGTGTGCAGTGTGCAGCGTGTAGTGTTCAGACCCAGCAGCCCCTGCCCTTGTTATGACTTAGCTTCCAGCTTCCCCAGTTACAGATTAATCCAGTACTCAGGAAACACTCTGTGACACCAACAGGTCTAATCTACCTGTTTATTTACTCTACAGAGTATATATTTCCTAGTTACAGTCTATGTGCAGAGTATAAATGCATAGCAAGCATTAGTCCAGTGGAGAGAAGTTGAGCTTCACCCCACCTAAGCAAATGCATTACATTGTTGCAGTTGCAGGAACAAAGGAAGAAGAAACAAGAACAAAACCTTCCCCTTAAAATGGCTTCTGCCTGAACAGTCCAGTACGTCATAGAGACAACAAACATGTGACCGCTGGTTTGTTTTGCTCCCAGAGAACATTTGTTTCCCAGCCTTGAGCATGGGAACGGACTCCCTGTCAGACTCAACAGCACTGTTCACAGAGCCAAGCTGTTCCTCAGCCATGTGTAAACAATTGTCTGCAGTTTGTAGTGATAACACAACATGCAATAGCCCACTCTCGCTGTTGTTCCCCAATGACCAGCATTCAGAGGCACGGTGTGACTGATCCAGAAGGTGGCATATAGCCATCATGACTAGTAGGTATCGATAGCCTTGTCCTCCAAAAATTTGTCTAATACCTTTTTAAAGCTGTCTGATTTAGTAGCCATCATCACATCTTGTGGTTGCAGATTCCAGTCTAACTATGCAGTGTGTGAACTCCTCTCCCCTGGCTTCTCATCCATCCTTTCCTCATATTAGTTTATTCCCAGGCTGAGGTAACTGGGTCTATAGTCCTCAAGGATTTGCAAGCAACCCCATTCCAAACTACTGGCACTCCCAGTGGGGTTGTGTTTCACACTTTTGGGAATCCCTTGCCTTTAACTGTTTGTAGGCCATTTATCATTTGCACACCCTCCTACAGTTGTCCCAGGTCAACATTCTGCTTGGTAATTTTTGGTAATTCTTCTCCAAGTAAAATTAACTATTACTGTAATTCAAATACCAGTTTTAAAATGTTTCCATTATCAAAAAAAATGTCATTGAGCTGCAAATCACTGTTCTATAAATGTGTGGATCAGCATTTATTCCTGTAGTTCTATTTTTTTCACAATCCCTTGGAAATGGGTATACTTTGTAATCAGTGCAGGTTTGCAGAGCAGTATAATTGTGGACAATTGCTTGTTGGTCCAAAACTTTGGCAACATTTTACTCACTGACTCACATCTATGGTAACTTAGGGTGCAATCCTATGCATGTTTAGACAGAAAAAAGTCCTACAATTCTCAGCATGCTTCAGCCAGCATGGCTAGCAAGGAGGGATGCTAGACGTTGTAGGACTTTTTTTCTGTCTAAACATGCATAGGATTGCATCCTTATTGTTAACAAATGAAACAGCAATTTAGTAAGGCAGGGATTAGATCTGGATTTTGACATGAAATTTTGATTGGAGAATAATCAGTAACACATAGGGTATCTCTAACAGGTTAAGTATGCTACGATGGTGAAATATACCGGTAAGTCTCCATTCACAAACTCTAGTGAACATTAGGGGCACCTGTTTTAAAGGACTTTGGAGAGGAAGAAATCTCCTTGAGAATCTAAAGGTGCAATCCTATGCATGGTAGACAGAAATAAGCCCTACAACTCCCAGCATCCCCTAGGTAGCATGGCTGGCTGGTGAATGCTGGGAGTTGTAGGACTTTTTTCTGTCTAAGCATGTGTAGGATTGTGCCCTAAATCCCTTTACAAGTTATCCATGCACATTTCACACTATCAGATAGAGATATCGCTTTCACAGGTGAAGACAACAGTTCCTTCCACAAATGTACAAGCTCCTTATAGATCAGCACAATTTTGGAGAGATTGCAGCAAGTCTAAGCAGGTTTTCAGAGGAGCACGTTTCAACTAGTAGTCCATGGGCTGCCTTCTGTTCAACTTGTCTGTTTTTATGTGGCCTGCTAAAAACAAATGGCTGTAGATCCATCTCTTTCCAGGTTGTGTATGTTAGAAACTGTGGTTACTTTATGTCATGCAATACAAATATGCTTCTTTCATTAAGCAGCACTACCACCATGTTTTTAATTAGGAACATAGGAAGCAGCACTCTGGGTCAATCTAACCCAGTATTGTTGACCCTGGCTGGCAGAGGCTCTCCAGGACTTCAGGCAGGTGCTTTTCCAGCCCTCCCTGGAGATGCTGGGGATAGAAACTGGGACCTTCTGCAAGCAAAGCATGTGCTCTACCACTGAGGCAGCAGTTTCAGCTACTGTGATGACAACCCTCCAGGCTTATGCTTGCTGACTGCCTGGTAAACCTAGCAAGGAAGATCCTGCTGCTTTCTAGGCTCACCTGGTGGGCAAGCCTGGGGGAAATAGTGTAATAAAGATAATGCGGTAAGAAAATCAGATGGTTTTATGCCTTTCTCCCCCCCCCCCCACTAAATCCTGGCTGCCTTACAAAATGCAGATGGGGGCAATCATAAAACCAGCGGAATGGGTGGAGACCACAGAGGGCTATGACCTTCACCACTGCATTATTCCTGTTCATTAGGACAAATGAACTCTTGCTTCTAGCATCAAAATCAAAAGTGGGAGTGTGGGAAGTCTCTGTACTGGCACACCTTAAATTTATTATGAAGCAGATAAGTAGAAGAACAGAAGCCTGCTGCAAACTCTTGTTGCTTTACACTAAAAATAGCAAGCTGTGTTTCCTAGCTTAAGCCAAAAGTTTTGCGAATGCTGCATCAGATTCAGCAGAAGAGGAACGAAAGATTTTCTACTTCACTCCACTCCACTCCACTCTACTTCTCCACTCTGATTGTAAGTGTTCTGAGTGGAAAGAAGAGAGACTTCAAAGCTTCTATCTATGCTTCTATCCATTTTCTAGGTGACAAAAGAAAGATTTAAAAGATTACTTGGATGCCAGTTTTTGCACAGCTACTCATCAGCTAGGAATAAGCAAACCAAATAGTGCTGAAACCATTTCATTTTTCAGAAAGGATTAAGTTTGGAGATTAGTTACAGTATTTCTCCACTGCACACACCTATACATGGATAGGAACAGAATCTGAAAAAAATATATGCTTGTCATCTTTTCTCCATTCTGCAAGTTTGTTTTCCATTCTGATTACAGAGAGAAAAGGGGGTTGGGAGAGAAAAGAAACAGTAGTCTGTCTTTCGAAAGCAAAGAATTGTGGGTGACAGTGTTCTCCAGCAAAGTATAGTGCATATATCCTTTATAATCACTCATGATCTGAGGGCCTAAGCCACTTAGAGCCTTAAAGGTCAATACAACATCTTAATTGAGTCTGCAAAAACAATTCACAATTGGCTACTGAGAGAAACATAGAATATCATCTATAAACAGAATAATATAGCTTTTATAGCAACCCTGTGCAGATGTTCTTTTTTGTACGTGTGTGTGTGTGTGTGTGTGTGTGTGTGTGTAACTTCTATTGTGGTAGTAGGCTCCACCCCTTCTATATGAACAACCTCCACACAAGCCCTACAAACATATACTCCAATATGCAATCTGTATACCAGAAAAATGGTGTGTACCGATTGTACAATTGGAGACTATATGCATAGGCCACTATGCTTATTGTATGTTTGAACATTGTGTGGAGGTTAGGCACATGGAGAGGATAGGACCTGCAGTGACAATGCCCCCCTAGGTGTAAAGCGAAGACTGCCTACTGTATGGCTAGGCATTTATTAGATGGGTGAACCAGAGCTACGTAATATGTCTCACCTGGAAACTTCTCAGGGATAGAGGGCCCCTTCACATTTACTTTTCTTTCTTTTTTTTAACATGGAAAGTAGAAAGTTAGGAAGCAGTGTGAACTACGAATGAAGACTGCTGTATGTCATGATCTCACACATGTGTATTTTCCTGCGTAAACACACACATTGAGACGCAGTGGCTGGCCATGGCTTTCTAGCTGGCATACAATGCGTGTAAACTCTTAAATACATGTACATCATATATGGCAATCTACATGCATGCTTCACACTTCTTCCTACACTGAAGTGCTTTTTGTGAAGGCTATCTGTCACTGAGAAGTCTACAGAGGATAGGAGTTCCACAGTTATCAGGTTTCCCCCCAGCACCCTCTATGGAAGTTGTACCCCATAGCAGCATAAAGAGGACTGATTTTGTTTATTGTTCATAAATTGAAATAGATATAAAACAATAGAAACAGAATTAATAGAAGATAAAAATGAATCATATTTAACTTCAGAATAATGTTTTGCTCTATTTTCTATGGGAAAACTGCTTTATGATAATGCTATTAGAAATGGGCTCAGCAAGCCTAAGATTACATCTGAGTATTCATGGGTGACCAGGTTTAGGTTCTTAGCTCGGGTCTCCATAAAAGCAGAAGTCATAATGTTCATATCTGATCCTGCGCCTCATTCACATACAAGGTGCCCCCAGAGTTTTGGAGTGTTTGTTCTCTAGACATTGCTACTATCATAACAATAAAGATAAAGAACACAGATACAAGGCTAACTGGTTTAGATTAAAAGCTAAATAAAACTCTTCAACCAGAAACAAAAATGAGGCTTGTTTATTTTCTAACAGTTTATTTTCATTTAAAGGCATTAAATACTCTGCACTTTTTGCCTGTACATGAAAAGTGGAAACGTCTTGATGACTTTCTCTGCATATTTCTGTCTTAATTTCTAGACCAGAGGGACAATTAGCAAAGTCAAATAAACATCCCCCCAAATCTTCAACTTCGCATGGCTTGGCCACTGCTCCAGAAATCATCAACATTAACCAAGGTTTGATGTCAATTACACACTGGAATCTAAACTGACACAAATTCATTACATGAGCACATATTCAGACTAAAATCTTGCTGTAGATTAGCCAGAATCTATCAAATGGTCCCAAATAACAGAGGGGGTGGAAACAAACACAGCATTTACACAGAGAGAAAAATGAACAGATGGAATTTATTATCCGATATATGCATATTCTCTTCTATGAAAATGATAAATTAAAGATCTACAGAGCAACTTTCCTTGTTAAATGCATAGAGCTAAACCATAATTACTTCAGGAAGCCTATTTCATTTCTTTATACATTTCATTTCTTGGGTGGGCACATTCCCGTAGTGGGTGGGGCTGAAGGCAAATGGGGCAGTGGCAAAAAACCGAATACATATTGTAGCTTAAAGCTCTTACTGCCAGTAACTAAGCCGTAGGAGGGGCATTTCAACTTTTTAAAACGAGGGAAAACATGCAAAAGCTCGAAAACAACCAAACAATTAACGGATGGGAAAGAGGCAGTAGGGGAAGGGGGTTCCCCAGAGGGCCAGACTGGAACCTCAGGTGGGCTGGATTTGGCTTGAGGTTCAACAGCCCTCACTTATAGGCACAGAACAGTTCACATTAAAAAAAAAAAAAAAAGATTAAGGGCTCAATCCTATATGTATGGTTTAGACAGAAAATAAGGCCTGCAACTCAGCTGGCTGGGGCATGCTGGGAGTTGCAGGCCTTTTTTCTGTCTGAACATGCATAGGATTGCGCCTTAAAGTGTGTTAAAATATTTTCAAAATACTAAATATAACGATACACATTAAAAACAAAACAAAACGCCCATACGTCTTTTGGGCTATCTTAATTAAAATACCTCATATCGCTTTCGGTGTCAAGACTCAGATTTTGGTGAACCTCCAGCAAGACACACACACACACACACACACACACACAAAGTTGATGTACAGGAAACTCCTAGGTTTATTCACACAGTACTTTCCCCCAACATGCAAGCTATCTTGAACCATCCTCAGAATTCAGCTGTTACAGAAAAATAGAAGTATGAACCCAGGAGGTTCCAGGCACAGTAACAGGAAAAGTGCTGCTTTGATTCTGGAAATTGCCGCTCTCTGTATCCATGTGCAGTTTGCACTTAATGTCGAGAAATTATCTCAGGCAGGCACATGGCTGAGGAAGGCTAAAGGCTGCTCTGCAGGAAGAAATTACTATGTGAACTGGTCCTAAGAGGCTGCTTTCAGGGAACCATAAAGAACTGGATGGGTCATAGTGAAGGAGGTGGCTTCTAAGATATGGTTTACTGAGCAGAGATTCTTAGTTTTCGAAAGTTATACCTCAGCAGGAAATGGCAGGAAAACTGAGCAGATTAATTGAAACTGGAGAAAGAGAAAGGGTATTCTTACTTTCTGTTTCTTAGGGGAAGCAGTTTTCTAGGAAGCAGAGTTGAAACTAAACTGACAGAGACTAAAATTATTAAAAACCTGCACTGTTTAACTCAGTGGTTCTCAACCTTTTTTGCCCCATGCACCCCTTTCACTGTATGTCAGAATGCCATTCCCCCCTTTCCAAGATTGTCTGACAATCTGTGCCATACAATAAGGTGTGATGTCCTGTAGATTATGTACAATCTGTAGAATTGTAATTTGTAGAAAGATCAGTATTCCAACAGTTTGAGTCTGTGGTCCCAATTCCTTCCCTGAAACCCTAAAATCCCCCCTAGGGGGAATTCCCCCTTGGTTGAGAACCCCTGGTTTAACTGAACAGCTTTAATGGCAGAACAGAGCTCTTCCGTGCATCCAAAGGTCCTAACTACGATTATGACCGATTCCAGATGTGGAGGTGTTATTCCCCAGTATCAAACCAGGCACCATGATATCCACTCTCTACAGTGGAAGGACTTCTTAAGACATCTTTCATATTTTCTCATACAACATTACTGCTGCATAACCATTACAATATCCAGAATGCAGGGCCGGTGCAAGGCAGTTTGGTGCCCTAGGCAAGATCAGATATTTAGCGCCCCCTCTTCCCACTTGAGCCCTCCCTCCCTCCAGCCCTATGCTCCTGGCACCCCCTTTAGCCCGGCGCCCTAGGCAGCCGCCTAGTTGGCCTAATGGTAGCACCGGCCCTGCCAGAATGGAAAACTATGGACCCAAACAATGTTAACAGCTCTCAAGATATGTGGACATTCTGAGGAGGGCTTCTTTCTTTCTGTTGCCCTCCCCCCTTCTCTCTCTCTCTCTCTCTCTCTCTCTCTCTCTCTCACACACACACACACACACACACACACACACACACAGAGCACAGCACAGCACAGCATAAGCAGCAACATAACAGCTGTTTCCCCATGCTAAAAAATTCACACTTCTGGAATGTGAGCATGGGGTGGGCCTTTGAAGGTGTTTCCACCTGACTAGAATCCTCTCTTGGGGGTGCCAATCCAGTGTGAAAGACCCACAGGATTGGTTGCAATTTTCACACACATTCCCTGGTGGTATGGGATTGTATCATGAGAAAATAGCGCCAAACCTGTGTGTGGGTGTGCGTGCATAGCAGGCCCCCATTTCCCTACTTCCCAGAAGTCAAAGTCTCCTGTCTGGAAAAAAAATCTGGCAAAATTACCAACAAGGTCTATTTCCCACTGATGTGTGTACAAGTTATGTGAAAAACTCGATTCATTTTGACAAATACACATGATCAACAATAGTACCACGTGCCCTGCCCTTAGGTTTTCAGCGTGGAAATCTGCTACAGTGTGAGTGCTAAAGGAAACTGTACTATGGAAAATTCCATATCCAACTATCAACATGTTGTATACACTCTCTCGCTATTAAGTGGGAAAAGGGGATCTCTAATATCAATTCTACATAATTAATTCTTAAAGATACTTATAAAAGGAGTCTTACTTCTAACCAACATCCCTCTATTGCAGCCTTTCCCAACCTTGTGCCCTCCATATGCTTTGGACTTCAACTCTATGAAATCCTATCAGCCCCAGACAGCATGGCCAAGGGTCAGGAATGTTAGCAGTTGTCGTCCAAAATATCTCGAGGGTACCAGGTTGGGACAGTTGTTTTACCTGACGAGAGATCATCTTTGCTTTTCAGTTAAACAATATTAAAGCAAGTGCTTTTAACCAATTGGACACTAGCCTACAGAAAGACCTAGTAGCAGGTAAATTTCAGGGTTGCTCTTTAAACTGATCTGCTGTGCTTCGTGACAATGCTACAAGCAAAAACAGCAGGGAGAACAACAAACTGCAGCAGCACTTTGCAATATCTAAACAGCACCACTCAGGTGTTCTCCATCACTGGTCTCACGTGAGTGAGAGCACCTTGAGAATGAATACTTTGAAGAAGTCCATCAGCCATGTCTGGAGATACACCAGGGGCTCAATAAACCTCCTGGTTTGGTCACTTGCCCATAACTGCAAAAACAGGGGTATTGTCAGTCATGTAACAGATCATAACACATGGCTAGTGAACTGCATTCTGAGAGCTGGTGCATCACAGGTTGTCCAAACCTACTTTGAAGACTGGCTGAAAACAAACTACCATTCATGTGAGACAGTAAATGGCAGCCTGATAAAACATCATTTGTTATATAGTATCAGTATAGTAATCACTAAGAGACAACTTTACATTTAGGTCAAAAATCTATTTTTCAGGGTGCTTCTGTGTCTCCCAAATCTGAGGAATTGGAGACTGGAGATTGACCTTTAATATAAATCAGCAGATTTAACACTGACCAAAAAGTCTTTGGCCCTTTGATTTATTTTTTAGCTTCACAATGACTGCAAGTTAGTTGGTGTTTTAGTTATGGCTGCAAGATAAATCAAGGTTATAATCCACTTAACAATGGGCCAATTATTGATCTGCATGAGAGTTATTGTTGAATTATTTATTAAAATAGTTATTGGAAATGGCAAAGCTGTCACTAGTCCCCATTATTTTTGTAGCTTGTCTACCTGCTCCTCTAGGGAGTAGACACTACATTTATTATTTCATAATTAGGGGTCCATTGGAGCACAATGGTAGAAAAACCACACAGGGAAAAGAAACCAATGGAAATTACTTTGTTGACCATCTACATATTTTAAAATCTGTGGTGAAATGCTTTATAGGTTCTTATGTAGAAAGAGTTTTTAATATATATTTTTTAAAAATCATACTATATAAATTAATTGCATTTTAGGTGAATTGAAGTTACAACCATAATCATTTCTTTGATTAATGGACCAATAAACGTACAGACAATTGTCTGGGGGGGGAGAGACATTTTACCTTGAACCACCATCTTGGTACATTTTTATTGCTAAGAGGAAGATCATCCAGTCAGTACCAGAAATTATTAGCCTCTGTGCCCCATCCCTTGAGTAGATACTCAAATCTCAATTTTCTGCTAAGCTTTTTCTTTGCTAAAGGCCTCCAATTCCCAAAGCAAACCTTATTCTACTGAGATAACAGTAACACAAATAATCAAATAGAAGTTGAAGGTTTCAAAGAAAAATAGGTAATGTAGTGCTCCTAATATAAGCAGGCTTGACTTGGAGAATATGCATCCTTAAAGGAAGGAGGCAAAGCCTCCCCTTCCTTGCCTCTTTCAGTAATGGCAAAAACAGGAGGAGAGAAGCATCCAATAACAAGGCAAAAAAGGGGGAGAACAGGTTCTCAGGATGCAAATTCTTTATTATTTGTTTTCAGGTGGAGGAGCCCCTCCAAATAACAAGGAATTTGCATCCTGAGAACCTGTTCTCCTTTTTTGCACTCTTTCAGTAATGGCAACAACATTGTCTGTCAGAAAGCCTGAATCGCTTTGCCAACCCTGGTAGTTTCTCATGCCTCACTGTAAGAACCTGCCCAGATTCAACCCAGAAGTGGATTCACCTCTCCCTTTCCTGGTTAGATCAAAGTAACTTATGAAATTTAACACACACACACACACCCAAGGGCTTTGCTGACCCCTTAAGTTTGCTGGAACCAAACTCTGGGGAAAAAACCTTTTTTCAGAACTCCTAAGATTTCCCCATATGTGGATTTCCTCATCATACTTAGTAATGATGGGAGAAACCACACCTGTTGGAATTCTACATTCTATGCTATTCTGGTATTAATCTTGGAGCCCTACATCTCACTGGCTTCTTGGTCCACAGCCCACCAGTTTCTAAATTTTCTGCCACCTGACTACTTCTTTCCAGCCAACTACTCAGAGTCTGTCTTATGTAAGGTTTTCTCCCAGCCTCTTCCTTTCTTAAGAATGTAAGAGGAACCATGCTGGATCAGACCGAACACCTGTCTAGTCAGCACAAGCTCTCCTGCCAACTGAGGTGGGAGAGTACATATGTACCACCACTGGCACATCGCCACTGCTGCTGCTCCCCCCCCCCATTGCTGCTGTTGAGGATCCTCTCAGCATGAGCTAGGGGGCGGGTGGGATAAACAACCTAGGGATGCCCTATCCCTGAATTCTTTACTGTGACATCCTGTGAAGGATTGAGGCCTACACAGCCTTAGGTTAGTTGAAGCCTGTAGGCCCAAACACTTCCCTAAATTAGTTGAAGCCTGAAGGCCCAAACATTTCAGGATGGGAGGGGGCATTTGTGAGTTTCAGTTCACCCAATAGAAGTTAAGTATTATTTCTCCTGTTCAAGGTCACATGGTTATAACCTTCCAATCCTGGGAGGGCTTTATTTGTGTGGAGTGTGGTCAGCTAGAGCCAGAGAGAGACTGACTGCAGAGGAGAGAGGTAGACTGAAGTTAAGTTAGAGAACCTTGTGTTATTTGTCTGTTTAATTTTATCATACCGGTACTTGCTTTTGAATTATAACTGCTCTATTGTGTAAATACCCTAATGTAATAAGTAAAGTGTTGTTGTTTACCCTGAGTTGTTGGAGTGACTTATTCACCACGCCTGAAGCCTATTCCCATGCTACTGGAAACAGGCAAAGGATTTGATCTCCTAGAACGGGAGAAGCTTTGAGAAGAGGCAGAGATCTTCCAAAGGCAGGTCAAGGGGTCCCTGCAGTAGCGGAACCTTGACACATCCAAATCCAGAACTGGGTTGTTGGGAGACAAACAACCCAGAGTTTGTGGCTAGGGCCTGTGTGAAGCTTTAATCCAAGCCAAAGTGACAACCTTCCCTTTCCTGTTGACTGAAAAGTTCGAATGTTTGTGAATATTTCATGACATGACAGTAGCTCAGCAAATTGCTGCCAAAGGTGTCACCATAAAATCATATCAACATTACACTGTGGTATAGATTTAACGTTAAAGAACAAGAAAAATGCAGAGAAAATGGGAATCTTGATGAATTACATTGAGGCATCAGGTGTTGGCCAGTTTAAGAGACACATTATTAGAAATACTGCAATTCTGCAATAAATTCCCTTGCACAAAAATCATCCATATCATGGAGATATTTTAGATTTATATATTTAACCTGTTAAAACCTTTCAGTTCCACTCATTGTGTCAGCATGTAATTTCCTTTAAGAAGGGGTGCACATATAATTTGTGAGGCAGACAGGCAATAAAATGAAAAGATTACAAGGTTTCAGCTATATTTTCTAGAGTATCTCACAAATTAAACATACAGAAGTATATGCACTCTGAGCTTTGGCACATATATACTTTATGAAATCCTCAGGCAACATAAGCTAAGTGAACTCCCTTGCTAGGACCCAAGCTTCTGTAAGCTATGAGGAGAAATGAAAATAAAGATCATCAAGATATCTTCTTCCAAAACACCTAACATTGTCTTTGTATAAAGAAATTCAGAAGCACAACTCCACCAGAATCCAAGTAAATCAAACCTTTCATTTGGAATAATAAACAGACATTTTGCAGACTAACAGATTATCTCAGGTATGATACAATGGCTGCATTTGTATATAATGGTAACCCAGGATTCCTGGCTAATCATGACTTATCGTAAATGAGCTGCATGCTGGTGTACACAGTCCATTCACTTCTGCTTTGCTCTTTTTGCTTGCACAAGCAAGTTAACAAACCAGGAAATTATAGCTGTGCTTTGTACCTGAACCAAGGATCCTGGTTTGTTGCCCCCAAGCAACAAGCAACACACACCGGTGAGTTTGGACATAATAACATGCAGCTATTGTTTCCAGGTTTGTTTACTGAGCAGGAGGACCAAAGCAGAAGCAAACAGGCTGTGTGCATGAGCATGCAGCTCATTCATGGTAAACCAGGATTAGCCAGGAATCCTGGCTTACTGTTAATTGCAAATGTAGCCAATGGATGTGAACCAGGCTTATTTTTCTGGTTTGTTAACCAATAGTAAGCCAGATTTCTCCAGGTTGGGTGTAATGGGGAACTCTGGCTTAATACAAGCCAGGAACTTTGCACTGAAGAAGGTGCATGACAGGAAGAACAGTGAGGGTGGATGAAATGGTTTATGAAGCCTCGAATGATCATCTGAACCGAGCCAATATCTTAATGTTATACAGTCAGTCAATATTTCACCAATATCTGAAAACCTTCTGATTTTACTAGGCATATTTCACTTTCTCTGCTATCCCACATAAAGCATCCCACTCGCATGGAGTAAAAATGTCCCTCCCCATTCCTGACTTTCTTGAAACAAGATAACCCCGAGGCAAACTGTGGAGGGGAGGGGAAAAGATGTATAATACCTGTACGCTTCCTTCTGTTGACCAAATAATAGTGTTTTTTCTGGGAGGGGAGAGGAAATTATTTGGGAAAACAGTGGGAGGTTTAAACCTCCAGCCTGATCCCCCTCTAGTGAGTGGTATTATTAAAGAGAGAAAAAGAAAAAAAAAGGTCTTCCTTTTTACATCTAGGTGTCTCCTAAGGGTGAAACTAGATGTTTTCTCTGCAAATACATGTTCCTAAACCTACATTTGCCAAGATAATATGAAGTGATACTGGGGTGACAGGATCCGTTTATAGGAGAAGTGGTGTTCAACCCCTCTTGTGCATATTGATTCTTCTCTGCTAATGCCTTCCTCAGCTGTTTTCCTTAAGCTGGGTTTACATCTGGTTTTTGAGCCTGGCAACTGGCAGATTAAAAGCAGCCCAAGGTAGGCGTGGGCACTTGCAGGAAATAATCAGTGGGCAGGGAAAGGGGTTATGATTTGACCTGGAAAGTATCTCCCTGCATTAGCATTATGAGGAAAACCCTGTAGTTCCTTTGTAATGGCTACTGGCACCCTAAGAATATATAAAATTTTGCCATCAGTTTTTGAAAACATTTTCATCAACACAGGGCTGTGTATACAGAAGATCTGTGCCTTAACAGCCGCATAACAAGAAGAAACAAGTGAGAGCTGCCACAAAATGTGTCAGTCGGTGTGGAGCGCTCCCTTTCACTGTTCCAGTCAGACAGCCATGCCTCCTCCAGCATACTCCATTCCCCTCCCACCTGCTTTCCATTTCCCCTCTCCAACAGTCAATCTGCATTCTGTGGCCACTTAGTTCCCATTGGGCTGATTTTTGGGGATTCCCTCCGCCCTTATGGTTTCCACCCCTAAAAATGTTTGTACTTATGCAAAGCTTGCAATTCTTCTTGTGTACGGGTGGTGCCACTTTGGCTACGTAAGCAATAGCATTTATGCCTGAATGCCAGAAATAGAGGGGTTGATATACACACACACTTTTAAAACAGCCCACCAAAAAATAACGGTACAAATTAAGATCTGCTATCAGCTTTAAATCTTTGTGGGTAGAAAAAAAATAGTAATTATCAGTTAAATATTTTGCAATGGACAAAAATGAGTTACAGATCCCCCCCCCCACACACACACACACACAGTGTTCTGAATACTGCCCTGGCCACATACTTTGTTAGGAAAATTGCTTGTGGTGACGCAGGATGACCAAGGGAATGTTTCTTCCATGGAAGCTACGGTAATTGTAGGAGCTGATTGATGGAATCCCTGGAATTTGAAAGTCGCTGCCGCCACCACCAGTCAAGCTAAAGTGGACCTTTAAGTGTGTGTGAAAGAAAATGCAGTTTGGTATAGAAACAGAGCGATTGAACAAGAAGGAGTTGCAGCCCAACACATCTGGAGGGCACTGGGTTGGGGAAGCCTGGTGTACGGTGTAGCCCATAACTTTAGCCAGGTCTCCAACATGCACCTCACCATAATGACCAGATGTTATGCTCTACACATTCACAATCTAAGTCCTGGTTTGTACAGAAAACAAGTAGGGCAATATGCAACTATAGGCAGGAAGCAGCAGCTGTCACCCTTCCAAAGAAACTACAGAATATCTGAAGGGTTTGTGCTTCTGGTTGATCCTGTTTCCATTTACGGTACATTTGTCACACTAAGGACAACAATACATGGTTGCAAGTACTTAGCATTTCATAGTCAGTTTCATGATTGCAAAGTGCTCTACTAATCATGGAACTCATGACAGAATCATGAGATGTTCATGTGGACATCATTTTTAAAAATAATACTACATTGCATTGAAAACCTTGAAACAGCCTAAAATGGCTTTTCTTAATTGAAATAAATTTCATGTTTATGAAAATATCCTGAAGGTACAGAACTGGAAAGTCAGTAGTAAATGAATTTCCTGCACTGTTCTAGCTAATGTTCTGAAGATGTTAAAAAGGAAAGAATATACAAATGACTACAGTAGTGTTAGTAAGCTGTAAGAAATGGCTGCATATGGGGAGAAAGGGGAAAAAATTGTCCTTTAGGCCTGGTTTTAAAGTTTCATGAAGATTTTGGAGGCTTATTCGAGATGAATAGTAAGTAAAGCTGGCTAGATTTGTTTCCCCATTCTTAATTTTCATAAAACAACCAAGGCACCTTATGGTTCATTTTCAGTTTTGCAGCGGGTGGATTTCATCCATGGATAGATCTGTGCATTAAAATTAATGCACAGCACATAGACGTGACTGTGGGCAAAATCCATTTGTTACTCCTTTTGCATACTACGTTATTTCTGGGTATGCAAAAGCTCAACCCTGTTCACAGCATGAAATCTAAATCAGATTTCAAGTGCTTTGATTTTTGCTAATTCAGTCTCAATAGCTATACTGAACATCACAATAAACTATGGATTATTACAATAACAGGAATGAGCCACAGCAAGCTTCGGGTTCACATATTCCTCCCCACAGGTCCTCTTCCAGCATGGTCGCAAGGAGATCGGAAGCTTTCATTTCCATTTTTAATCAACCACTGTTTATTGTTATGTCCAAACACTGATCTGTGGTTAATCTTAACTATTGTTTGTTGAAATGAGCCAGCTTTATAACCCAAGGTTGGCTTGTTTTAAACAAACCATAGTTAAGATTAACCATACTTTGTTGGCTTGAGATGAACAGTTTCTGAACTCCTTATCTCTGTGCCGGAAGAAGAGAAGGGAGGGACGATGACATGGTTTATCGTGACATCAAAATGCAGCCAATGTAGTTGAAGGGCTAGTGAAAACTTCACTAGTTCAAGTCACTTTCATTTCACTGAATCTTGCACAGGAATTGTTTCTGCTAAGTTTTGCTTTAGTACACTAATTCAGCTTAAATCCATCAAGTTTGGCTTAACTTCCTTGTGGAGTGGGCTGTTAGAATTGTTTTAGAAGAAAATGAAAAGCAGAATGAATAACTCAGGGTGTGCTTCGAAATCTCCTAGAAATCAATTCTTCATGTCCAGAGAGGGAATTGATAAAAACAGAATTGTGTTTAAACATATGCAGATAATTGGAGCAATGCAAACTACCAAAAATATGCAGCATAAAAGAAGTACTGCTCACCATTCATTTGTGTTTTTTAAAATTATTTTTATAGTAATTTTGTTGGATAGTTAAGAATTACTTTTTCTCTGGGAAAAAAAAGCAAACCTGGTATTCTCTTACATTCTGTAATGAATAAATCTGACAAGGAAAGGTATGATTTTCTGCCTTTTTTGATGCAACTATGAATTCAAGGGAGTTTTTGGCACCTTAGATTATTTTTCTATTTGCTCTCAGCTTCTTTAATGTGCATCCATAGCTCAGCAAGAGAACAGAGAGAAAATTGTATGAAATGTCATTGTATGGCAAAATGGCTAGTTTCAAAATTTCCAGAGAAGAAGCACCACAACTGGGCCCAAATTGCAAAGGGGCATTTCTCAAAATCACAATATAATTGTATGCCTGCCATCTCAAACCAAGGTCACTGAAACAGACCAGGCCCCCTTCAGGGAGAAGGCCTCAGTCAGTAGGGAGGTGAGGCTAACCAGGCTAAAGAAAGCCAAAACCATACTTAAGGCTCATTCATAATCTGCTGCGTGTTGGAGCAATATGCAGGCAAGCTTGTTGGCTTCCAGCCCCAGCATCACTCCATAGTGCTGCTCTATTTCCTGTCTCTCTGGGAAACCTGACTCCTACTTGGTCAGAATCCACTGAACCAGACATCATAGTGCACAATGATGCCAGGTCCTTACTGCAACAACAGGGCTCACTGGTTGAAATATAGCAGGAGTCTCCTGTTCACTGATTTAGAACAGTATTAATTTGATTTCCCTCCCTTCACTGTGATGAAAAATCATAGTCAGAATCAGCAGTAAGAGTTCAGCTGTATCCTACTGGCCATGCAGTCTAAGGCCTGCCATATATCTTAATTGCCTTTTCTTGAAAACATTCAACATGGAAATTCCACAGATGCCTCAGGCAGTCTGTTCCATAGGTCAGCCACACAACCAAAATTTATCTTCCTATAAATTAACCCATAGCACCTCTGCCTATCAGGGCCAGCCCAAGACATTTTGCTGTCTGAGGAAAAGGACATGATTTTGCTCCCCACATTACACCTGCAGAAGCCAACTGGACTGGCAGCTGAATCTTACTTCAGCACTGGTGATGGGACAGCATCCCCTACCTCACCTGAAAGCAGCAGGCTAGCTTAGAGGGTGCACAGCAGGTTGACTGGAACATATAGCTGTCAGAGGGGAACAGCCAGGGACTGGTGCTGCTGTCCCCTCCACATCACCCAGCATCTGTTGCCTGAGGCAACCACCTCATTCTGCCTAATGGTAGAGCTGGCCCTGCCTCCTATCATTACTGGCAGATCATTGTTTTTTGTTTTTCTGGAACGGATTTAAATTGTTTGGGCCTTTTATCATCTCCATAGTACCCCATCAAATCGATTCTGGTTGTCAACCCCAAAATGAGGCCTCCAGAATTGTATGTTCACTGTACCAGATGAACATACAAAAGGGCACTGTTCAGTTTTATTATAGTCATTACTAAAAACCTGAATGCTTTAGGTGGCTTTATCATGTGGTTGATCATAGTGCAATGGGTTGATCATTCTCATGCTTTCAATCTTGCCAGAGTGTGAAGATGATCTGGTGTTACATGTTAGTCTTTGGCAAAGCCATAGAGAAGATGAAGGGAATCCAGCAGAACATACCAAGAAGAAGCAACAGCAGGCACAGGACAGAAGGTCCTAAAAGTACAGGGAGCAAAATACTGTTTAGAAGACTGGCTGGTGAGGTTACAAGGAGTAGTCCATTCTGAAGCTTAGAGCACTTGATCTGATATCAACAACCAATTAAAAGCTCAAGAATAAAAGGAACAGACTCCTATCTGCACATAGAAGAATGAGGACTGGAGTCAGTGGCTCATAGGCAAGGTCCCAGGGTATGGTCTGAAGGCACATAAGGCAGCCACCATGCTGAAGCTAAGCAGGTCTGGGTCTGGTCAAGGCTTGGAGGGGAGACCATCTGGAACCACATGTAGACACCTTGAGTTCCACAATGGAAGAAAGGTGGGATAAAAATGTAATAAATAAATAAATAAATAGGCAGCATCAGAGCAAGCAGGGACAAGTAACACCCAACACCAACAAGTAGCTAACCCTCCACCCATCCATTGCTGGACAGGGGTAACTGGAAGGAAGGTAACTGCACATTTTACATCTGAATGATAACTGAGTCATATTGGGTTTTATCTAAGAGAACGAGCATAGGACTGCAGTCTTATTCTACAAAGAAACAGGAACCTCTTATTATATGACAGCATTCAGTCAAGATGTTTTGTGTGGTTGTTGCTGTTTTGATAAGCCACAGCTTAAATAAATAACTACCTGTAGTTAATAAGTGGACAACAAAATTCCTTTGCAACACACATCTATCTGCTTCTTACTGTTGATCTATTGATTTGTATTCTGGAGGCATAAAGTAGAGAGCATCCTATTTAAAAATGGAATTAGCAATTCTCACGCCAAAATATAATACAAGGATGCAATTACTGAAACGAATAGCAAAATCTTCATTTGTCCCTTAGGTCTGCAAATAAATATATATCAGAATCGTGACACTCATACACAAGTAATTTTTTTATTCCCATTTCCATAGTTTGAGACACAAGCCCTTCCAATCACAAGCCCTTATCTACATCAGTCACAGAAACCAGATTACAACAAAAGGCTTTAACCATTTTCAGAGACTCCAAGCAGTTTAGAACCACTTATTTTCATTTGACCTGAATAAAAATGTTGGAACTGCAATAACAAAGGGCTTCAGAATGGTAAATTATAGCTTTATGAAATCCATTTAATTGCTGTTTGTCATTTTAATTTCTCTCTCATATACTGAGAGTACATGTTCATCAGTACCTACAACCCAGTTAGTCAATGCAACAGGCAATGCACATCATTAGGCCCACACATGAAGGCACACAAAGCATATTATAATCGTTCATGACATGCAGCCCCAATAGATTAACTACATATTCTGGTATTCAATTGAGTATTTTGAGCCTGAAACGAGCTTGTTGAAAAACTTTCATTTTATCTAAATTAAGGATCTAAATCAGGCATTTCTCAGACTACAATACCCACCCAACAAAGTGAATAAACAGATCAACAGGAATACCCAGGAATAATTTCCTACAGGACAGGCCCAGAAAAGAAAACAACAGAATGCCACTTTTTGTCACCTATAGTTCCCAGCCAAGACTACTCAATTGTATCATCAATGATCTACAAGCCATCTTGGACAATGACACTTCCCTCTCACAGGCCTTGGGTGGTAGACCTGTACTTGCATACAGACAGACACCCAACCTAAAAAAGATTCTCGCCACCAACAACAGAACTCGCAATGGAGATAGAAATACAGGAACCAGGCCCTGTGGTAGATCCAGGTGCCAATTCTGCCCCCGTCTATCCTGACAACACTATTACATGACCTAGTAATGCCATCCACAATGTCAGGAGTTCACACATCTGGTGATCCTCCAATGTGATATATGCCATCATTTGCCAGCAATGCTCCACTGCATTCTACATAGGACAAACAGGCCAGTCTATACACAAAAGAATAAATGGACACAAATCTGACATAAGGAATGGCAATATTCAGAAACCAGAGGAGGGACTTTTCAAGCTCCAGGGCATTCTGTGAATGACCTTACAGTGGCCATTCTTGAACAAAGGAATTTCAAAGACAGATATCAAAGTGAAATGCTGAAGTACAATTCATTAAAAATACAACTCTATTTCCTGAAGCTTGAATAAGGACTATTTTTTAGCACACTATGTATGTTAATTGGCTCACCAATACAATGACATCCATATTATCACTGGGGCTGGCCCACCCATGAAGCAGGGTGAGGGCCAGCATCAGGCGGCAGAGCAGGAAATTGCACCTCTGCTCTCTGCCCCCGCCAAGAGGGCCTGCTGCCACAGCCTCCAGTAGGTGCTTTGGAGAGCCCCACTAGCTGCTCTCCTGCCATGGCATTTGCCACAGCAAGAGAGCAGCCAGTTGGGTTCTCTAGAGCAGCTGCCTGCCTGCCCGCCCACCCTGTTCTTCCATCGTCATGCATGGCCAACAGAAACTGTTGTGGAGCTTTCATGAGAGTTTGCCCGGATCTTGTGAGACCCGCACAAACTCCTGAGAAGCCCTGCGAGATCTCACACAAGAACCCCGTGGTCACTTCTTATAGCTGCACAGCTCTGCACAGAGCTGACACAGCGGTGGTAAAGTTAAGGGGTGTGTGGGATGGGGGAAGGGGGTGTTGCAGGGGCATGATGCAGCAGTGGCACGTCTTCTCTCTCATCTCAGGCAGCAAGAGATCTTGTGTCAGGCCTGGCTATCACCCAACAACTTTTGTGAATGATAACTGCTAAGCTAATTATCACTGTCCATACTTTTTTGCATTTCAATCGCCTCTGGCATCACTGTTTACATCTCCATCCTCCCCTGCATCTGTAGATTGGTATGTATATGTGGAGAAAGCCTGCGCACCCACAGTGACATGAACCCCGACATAATTTCCCCTTAGCGACCACACGTAGTTTCCCCTGGCAACCCCTGTCTGCATAATCTCCCACCAGGGGGGAAACAGGAGATGCAGGTCTGGCCAGACAGGTACACAATAGGGAAACAACTACGCGAATCCACAAGAGGACACATGGACCATCCAGAGGTGAAGGGCAGTCTCAACGAGCTGCAAAGTATCCCCTGAAGGAACCGGTAACTGCAAGACGTCACCTTTCCTGGGGAGGAATAAGCCCACCTGACCGCAAATGGGCAGGAATAAGCCCACCTGATTGGCAAGGGGCGAGAGAGGGAGGGGGACGGGGTAGAAAACCCCTCTACCCATCCGAGATGGGTTGTTGAGAACTCGGGCGGGTTGACACCTTCCAAAGCCAGCACCGGCTGGGTCAAGCAGTTCTCTTCCCCAAGCACAGGCGGGCTCGGAGTCAGGCTAGAAGCTGGAAGGCATAGAGTCTTTGGTCTAAGGTAACTCATTGTTGCAATACACTAGCCTGGAAACCAAGTCATTCAGCTATTTGAGGTCACGACCTAGTTTTGTGTATGCTGTAGTATTCCTAGAAGTCTATTAGTTCCGCTCCATTAAGCTACCGTAAATAAAGTGTCTATTCTTTGATGCGAATGGGCTCCTGTGCTTTTAGGTAGCGGCTGAGTTTTAAGCGCTTAAACTTGCTTTGACGGGCTATATCTCAGTGCCGGTTAACCCGTTAAGTGCCGAGCTCACGCAGAAGACTCAGTTGCTGGTCTTCCACAGCATAGTTGGTACTTCATATATCTGATGAAGTGGACCATGTCCATGAAAGCTTATCCCGGAATAAATAAAGGTGGCACAAGACTCTTTGTTGTTTTTGTTACAACAGACTAACATGGCTATCCCTCTGGGAATTGTTTCATTTTACCATACACATTTTTGTAATTCAGCAGAGTTTGGGGGATGGAAAATTACATTTTGGCTATCTAAAAGTATGGAAAGGGGATGTCTCTGCATAACAGGCGCGTAAGTGATGATAAAAGGGAATACAGTGATATTTCCCCCTGCCTACTTAATATCTCAATTGCATCCATGTCTTGGCTGGCTAGTATATGGAAAGCGAGCTCCAGATTTTATAAAGGAAGAAGAAACTGGTTCCTCCCAAATCCCTGGCTAGAATAGTTCTGCCCAGATGTTTCAGCCTCTTGGCTTGAAAGACCAGAAGTAAGCCCCATTTGATCTTCTGCACTGATATCTCAGCAACTAAAGGGCTGGCATCTGATGCCCAGGGCTCTTGGTCTAAAACACACCACACCTGACACTGATATTTATCATAGCTTTCATATATAAGATTACTTCCTTGCCTCTAATAATCTTGCAAGCATTATTAATAATAGATCTGGGTTTGCTGAGGTTGCATTCTTTTGCCAGTCATTTATGAAGGTCAGAAAGAAATATACTTCATTTATCTGACATCAGGAAATGGCTGACCAAAATATTTTGTAAATTCAAGTGTAATTGGTTTTGAGATGAAAGAGTCAAGATGCTTTGCTCTGTTATATAAGGGGCTTATCATATTGGTAGTGAAACCAATCTATACTAAAACCCACAAGAATGGGGTTGGGGGAGAGTGTAGATAAAAAAAATTATTATAAGCATTTTTATACCACCCTTCAATTCTATTCTCCAGCCAGCTTACAAAAAGAATAAAACAATGAAACTGTAAATACAAAAAAACACAATAAGCTAAAGCCCATAAAAGCAACAAAAAACTATCAGCAGGATTGAAATTACATCTCAAAAGCTCAGGAAAATAAGAAGGTATTTGCCTGGTGCCAAATGGGAAATAAAGTAGGTGCGAGGTGAACCTCTCTGGCAAGGGTGTTCCACAACTGATGTGCCACCACTGAGAAGGCCCTCTCTCTAGTAGCCACCTGCCTCAGATGGCAGTGACACCCAGAGAAGGCTATTCCTTGAAGATCTTGATGTATGAGTAGGTACATGTAGAGGCAGGCAATGTTTCAAGTATATACACACACAAAGTTAAACTGATTTTCTTTTTTTCTTTTTACACAGATCAAGTTAAACTTCATTTTATGCTTCCATGCAGTCTTTGGAGAGAAGAGTTTGAACTCTTGAAAAATGTGGCACTGCAGATATATTTTCAGTGCCATCCTGGGGAAGTTTACTCAGAGTAAGTGCCAATGCTTTCAATGGAGCTTATCCCATGGACATAGGACTGCAGTCTTAATATCACTCAGCATACAGCTGAATAGGAATCATAGCATGTAATCCAAAGGGTGTTTGTTACATATGATGTATAGTAAATATGCTATTTTAAGCTATTACAAAATTGCATTGCTTATGACAAATGGTTACAGCAATGTTTGCAACTCTGTACTATGCTGAAAGTCCAAAATATGATTTCCATCAGGATTTGGTGAACTCAGTATTTACAACCAGAATGTAAAGACCATGTCAACAAAGCTTTAACCCATCCAGATGGTCAGGTCAGGCATACTGCCTGGGAAAACACCAAAAGATTGTGCCAGGTCATTACAATAATGATCCTAAGATTCTCTTCTTGCAATGTTTTTGACTGTAACAATCAATTTGTCAAGGAGTTAATTAAATAAACAACAAATTGTGTTAGATTTACATGCAAGTTTATATAAACTGGACATAATGTTTGGTGATAATAGAATTATTCACCAATGGTTAACTGGAGATTAACAGCTCATACCACCAGTACATTTCCTAATGGCATGTTTAATGTATATTTCAGGAGAACAACAGAATGTGCAAGCCTATAACACTAGAATGGTTGCATGTGAATCTGACACAGTCAGAAGAACATAAGAAAAGCCTTGCTGGATAAGAGCAAAGGTCCATCTAGTCAAGCATTCTGTTTCCCAGAATGGGCAAAGAGATGCATACAGGCCTGTGGCTTACGCTGGCTCAGCTTGTCTGAGTGTGGAAAGCTAAGCAGGGTCAGGCCTGGTTATTACTTGGATGGGAGACCCCTCCTCTAGTTTCCTGCATTGAGCAGGGGGTTGGACTCGATAGCCTTGTAGGCTCCTTCCAACTCTATGATCTATGATCTATGATCTATGCCTATGGAAAGCCCACAACTGAGACATGATGAGGGCAATATTCTTATGTTGTTGCTCCCCCACAACTGGTACTCAGAGACATACTGCCTGTGAAACCTGAAGGTTGCTTACAGCCATCATGACTAGTAGCCATTAAGAGACGCCCGCAATGAATTTGTATAATCCCCTTTTAAAGCGATCTACAGCCCTGTGGGGAAGAAGGAACGACGGAGGCTGGAGCAGGCCGAGGGAACATCAGGGCCTGCTCCAGTTGGACTGCCCCCCCCACAGGGCTAACTGACATCTACAGCCTGTGGGGAAGAAGGAACGACGGAGGCTTGGAGCAGGCCGAGGGACATCAGGGCCTGCTCCAGTTGGACTGCCCCCCCCCCACAGGGCTAACTGACATCTACAGCCCTGTGGGGAAGAAGGAACGACGGAGGCTGGAGCAGGCCGAGGGAACATCAGGGCCTGCTCCAGTTGGACTGCCCCCCCCCCCCAGGGCTAACTGACATCTACAGCCCTGTGGGGAAGAAGAAGGAGGCTGGAGCTTCTTGAGACACAGAGAATTACATAAGTAATATTCCCCCTTCTTCCCTCCCCATTCCTTTTTCCTTGTGTGTCGTGTCTTTTTAGATTGTAAGCCTGCGGGCAGGGACTGTATTGTTAATTGTTGTAAACCGCCCAGAGAGCTTCGGCTATTGGGCGGTATAAAAATTAAATAAATAAATAAATAAATAAATCTAAGTTAGTGGCCATCACCACATCTTGTGGCAGTGAGTTCCATGGTGTGTAAAGAAGTGCTTCCATTTGTCTGTCCTGAATCTCCTGGCAATCAGTTTAATTGCTGATCCCGAGTTCTGGAATTATGAGAGAGGGAGCCACCAACTTCATGTTTCAAGCTATCCTCTGACCATTTCAGCATTATAAAGGCTTATGTATTCAGTTATATTCTTACTACATAGCCACCATATTACGGTTCCTATTACTTATTTTAGATAAATAATAATTAGAATTATTTTTTAATAATTAGAATTCTAATCTAATAATTAGAATTATTTTCAATTCTGCAAGAATAAAAATGTCCCGTAAAACTGTATCACAGTTCAGGCTATGTAACTGTGATAGCTGCAGTACTAGTACCTATCACATTGTACCCCGATTAGAAAAGCAACAAGTGGATCAAAACAATTAATGAATCAAAGCCTAGTGGTTGTGGGAGTCTTATAGGGAGACTGGCAATGTGCCATCACTCAATGTTGGGAACAGCATAGCTCAAGAGGTCAAAAGAAGATTACTTTGGAATTAAGCATGAAAATAAATAGGTGAATTCAAGAGGGGGGAGGCGGAAATGCTGTAAGTTGGCAGTAAAAGAATCAGAGCAAGGGTGTAGAATATGGCTTATTTTTGACTGAAAAGATATTTTCTGTGATCAAAACAAAGGGATATGATCATTGCATATTTCAGTAGAATCCCTATGAAATGGTAGATAAAACCCTAGCCTACAATCCTATGTTACATGGGAGTAAATCCTACTGAACACCTTGGAACTTCCTTCTGGGTGAACAAGCACAGAACTTCAGTTCTAGACTTCTTGTGACATCGCTCTTCAAAACGGAACTGAGAACCTGGCACTGCAGTATACTTTATGATGATGATGCGGTTAAATTATTGAACAGTGGGTTCTTCTCTAGGATGATAGGTAAATAATTCCAAGACAATTTTCTTTTATTTTCTTTTTCTTTTTTGCCTATAGTAGCTTCAACCAGCAGCATGTAAAGTTCTAATGGCAGATGATCATAGTCTCCTGCTGTATTGAGGTTGAATAGTAACAGAAGGTCAGTACAACCTAAGGGCCACTACTTATGAGCCATTAGTACCGATATCCAAGAACAAAAAATATGTGTTTCTTATTTTAGTACGTCAAGTGCAGATTTGTGGTAAAATGTGTAAAATCTGATTGGCTATGTGACATGCCATCATCGTGGTCATGATGTGAACCCTGAGTACTAAATGTAATAAAATAAAGTAAGTGGATTTCCCCTTGTGCAACAGTTCCTCCTCCCTGCAGCCCTCTGTGCACCCCCCAGATCTGGGGAACGTGTGGGATGCAGCAGGGGGAGGGAAAATCCGTTCTCCCAGTGATTTCCATTCCACTGGCAGACAGCCATTATTGGATATAACCTATAAAAAGCAAAGGTAGCTGTACTGGTCCATAAGAAGAAGTTCCAACATCCAATACCTTTTATTAGGACCAACCAAAATGTCACAAAATTGTGAGCAAACTTTTGAGTTCTCCAGAACTCTTCATCAGTCCTGGAGAACACAAAAGTTTGCTCACAATTTTGTAACATTTTGGTTGGTCCTAGTAAATAAAGGTATTGCCAAACTGGGATCACTAACGGAAGGGGGAAATTCTGATTTTACCACATGAAGTGCAGATATGTAGTGAAAGATGTATATAATAAAACATCCATCTGTATGGGCTCTATTTCTTAGGCCATGAAAATTGTGTTCCTGCACAACTACTCAGTTGTAGTGTTACAACTATGATTGCTAGATGTTTGCATCTAGATGGGAATTCACACACTTACAGGGATCATTGCCCTCACTCTGAATTGGCTTTCTGACACTATCACAAGTAATGGGTTTTCAAGAAACATTTTAATCTCCCTTCAAACCCCTTACCAAAATGTTGATGAATGAACATTCAGAACACTAATTTTTACAACCAACAATCAAAGCATGGGACATAAAGTTTATATCATAATAGGGGCTAGTATTCTATCATTGAGCAGGCCAAACCACATGGAATGTTGGGCTGGGTGAGTTCCATTGTCTCCACACACTTGAATCATCAGATATGCATTTGGGGGAGGAATACTTGCAAGAGCATGTATTAGTAGATGATATTCAATATGCGAAGTTGGTAGTCTGTATCTGATATTATTACTTAATTGGAAGCTGTCTTGACCACATCTTCCTAATGGCTGGTTCTATTGTAACCTTCATAATATGTATGTTAAGAACAGATTAAGGATCTATAGTTCTATTAATTATCCTTTTTTGTTTCGTGAGGGTCATAGACAGAAGAGCAGTGTGAAGAATGGAGACCGGCTAGGTGGGCGATTAACAAATAAAATAAATAAATAAATAAATAAATTAGTCAACATTTTCAGACTTAAATTTAATCGTGCTATACAAAAGAGGCCTCAGCCCATCTATGAGGCCTTACAATGTAACCAAAGCTATTTTAAAACCTTTACCTATAATGCCTTAGATGGCTCTCTTAAATACCAACAGAAAAATCAGGTCATGGATGTGCTTTGCTGATCATCTTGTTGCAAAGGGCTATTGTTAAGTATGCCCCTAAAGCAGGGGTTGGCAACCTACGGCCTTCAGCCTAATTTCAAATGTTCTCTGCAAGTGATTCCTTCAGACCTTTGGCAAGAGCAATCCATCTTTCCCCTGGCAGCCCACTGGGCAGAGAGGAACAGTGGAGAGAAAGAGAGGTAGAGAAGGAGGTGGCAGAAATAAATAAATTGGCTTCCACGCTTTAGTATGACACACGCACCCGACCCTGGCTTCCCCATCCACGCTTTGGCATGCCCCCCACCCTGCACCCTTCTGATATGGAGGGAATGTGGCCCTCAAAAGAAAAAAGGTTCCCCACTCCTGCCTTAAACAACCAGATGCTTCATCTGAGATCCAGAGAGACCTATTGCTATGGGGAAAATTGATATTTTGGCTTTATATTCATAAAAAAATGAAGACGGAATTAGCACAACTTTATCTTCGAAGAGAAAATAAAGTATGCACATCCTTTACTACTCCTACTCTACTATGGAGCAGAGCTAGGAATGCATGTGCAGTTGGAGGAAGTCAACTGATTTTAAGAGACTGGCGGCTATCACACACTTGAAAAATAGGTAAGAGCAATGGACTAAAATCCAAATAAAGGGCAAGGTGATTGACCGAGTGGTGGGGGCTCAGTTGAAGGCACACTTGGATGAAGCCAATTATTTAGATCCATGCCAGTTGGGCTTCAGGCCTGGACATGGGACGGAGACGGCCTTGGTGGATGATATGAGGAGGGCTTTGGATAGGGGCGAATGCTCCTTCCTAGTCCTTCTCAATCTCTCAGCGGCTTTTGATTTCGTTGACCACGGTATCCTCCTGGACCGCCTGGATGGGTTGGGTATCAAAGGCACTGTATCGCAGTGGTTCCGGTCCTTCCTCTCTGGAAGGTACCAGAGGGTAGTTCTCAGGGAGGAGGTTTTGGACCCTCGGCTGCTCACTTGTGGGGTGCAGCAGGGTTCCATCCTCTCCCCGATGCTATTCAACATAAATTGAATATGCTGATGACATGCAGCTCTACCTCTCTTTCAAGTCCTCACCAAGGTTGGCCGTTGAGACCCTGTTCAAGTGCCTGGAGGCAGTGGGTGGCTGGATGGGAAGGAACATGTTGAAACTGAACCCCGACAAGACTGAGGTACTTCTGGTGGGAGACAAGGGGAGGCTAGGGGAGGTTGACCTAGTGCTGAATGGGGTACATCTACCCCTGAAGGACCAGGTCCGCAGCTTGGGGGTCATTCTAGACTCCCAGCTGTCCATGGAGGCTCAGGTGTCAGCCGGGTGGCGCTGTATCAACTCCATCTGATACGGCAGTTGCGCCCCTACTTTCCTAATCATCTGCTCCCATCAGTGGTTCATGCCTTGGTCTCCTCTCGCCTAGACTACTGTAATGCGCTCTACGTGGGGTTACCTTGGAAGAGAGTTCGGAAGCTTCAGCTGGTACAGAACGCGGCGGCTCGCCTGGTTAAAGGATGCCGCTGGCGTGATCACATCATGCCAGTACTTAAGGAGTTGCACTGGCTACCAGTTGCTTGCCGAGCTGAATTCAAGGTGTTGGTTTTGACCTTTAAAACCCTACACGGCTCCGGCCCAATTTATCTCAAGGAGCGCCTCCAGCAGCATCAAGAAGGCCGCTCAACAAGATCTGCCACGGATGGCCTTATCCTTATCCCATCAGCCAGAGCAGCCAGGCTGGTGGGGACTAGGAAGAAGGCCTTCTCTGTGGTGGCCCCCAAGTTATGGAACTCCCTCCCTAGTGACCTTCACCATGCCCCCTCCGTGATGAGCTTCCACCGTGCATTAAAAACATGGATTTTCAGGCGGGAATATGGGGTGGGTTAGGATTTTAAAAGAATTTTTTATACTGTTTTAATTGTCATGTTTTATTTTATTGTTTTAACTGTACATCGCCCAGGGTGGCCGGGTGACCAGCCAGATGGGCGATTAACAAATGTAATAAAATAAAATAAATAAATGTTAATTATTCCATCCAATAGAATTTAGTACCTATAAGATAGTTTAATGTTTTTTTCTCCCTCTACTACGTATTATTTTATGTTCCTTTACCTTCTACTGTTTTAGTTCTAGATTATTCACTCAGCACAATACTTGAAAAGAGACTGACTGACTTCTCAGCTCATGGTGTACAGCCTAGGTCTTTACAATGCTATGAGAAAAATTGAACACATATCAAGTCTGCAGAACTCGGTATCACCTTAATGCTGAATCTATGGGAGAATTAATGACACTTGCATTAATCACAGAATACACCAGTGACAGACATATGTCTCATACCAATCCTCTTAAGCCAGTCTTCTATAAAAATATAACAATTTAAAACATATTTATTTCTCCTTTCCCAGCATTCAAGGAGGAAGTTTACAAAATCATAAAACAGCATAATTCTAAAATCATGAAACAACTCTGAAAAAATCAACATACCCACTGGAGAAAACAGCAGCAGAAGAACTAGGTTAAAACAGCAGGTAAAAAGCCAATATCTTACACCTTCCTTTTTTCAGCCACCAAATGCCTGCAAGAAAATATGGGTCTTTTCTTTTCTTTAAATGAAAAGCTAACAGAGTGGGCACTAACAAACCTCAAGGATGTCATTCCATGGTCTGGGGCTGTTACAGAAAAGGCCCTGCTCCTTCCATTAATATGATATCAGTTGAATATATGTCCTTCCCAAAGCATTATTAACATTTATTTGTCACACTACTGCAAACACATCTTTAAAACTATGTATAGCTAATAAAACCCCTTTTTTGTTGTTGCACTGGGGGCTTTCTTATCAAAACTTCACCAAACTTTCATTTTAGCCTCATGAGCCCTGCAGCTGTAAATTAATTGAATAAAATTTACAAACATTATGCACTGGTAAAGCACTTTAAAGACTTTTCCCTATTCAGTTGACTTAACTTGTTGGCATGACAGTTTTGCTTGACATGAGTTCAGAGCCCCTGGAAACCTTCCTAATCCCACTCTCCAGGCCCTGTGCCTATTCATGAAACCATGTTAACCTAAATCCAGAAAATTAATAAACCTCAAATGGGTTTAAGCACTTGGAAATATCCCTTGACACTCTTTTCCACATTCATTACATTGCAAGCATCTTTTTGCACCAGGAAATTTTTGCTCCAAAGGGCTAAACAGAAACTGGCAAAGTCCCCTAAGATATTAACAGGCAATAAAATATCACATTTAAGATGATTGTGAGCTGAATCATAAATGAAAAATATGTTTACCGCAGTCACTGTATCTGCTAACTGCCAACATTCTTAATTTTCAGGTTTTAATTGGATTCCTCTCAATACAGTCAATACATAATAATTCATTATTACTGTGAAAGAAAAAGATAAAAATAATATATTTGCAATAGATTCCTTAATGTTAAATCTTTCAGCTAAATCTCCTTTTAGCAGATTTTTTTCTAATTCAGATAATTTGAACTACCAACCAAGCACTTTTATATTTTTAATTATCCTATCTATCTTACCATGAAATTCCACAAACTATTACACAGACAGAAATAGAAATAATATATAAAATATGAATAGGTTAAACACTGCTTGGCAGGTAACTTGTGAATGCTCTCCTCATCCAACTCACAGCCATTGGCTGAGATATTGTGATATCAAGGAGCGTTCATGAAATTCTATAAGCTGCTTTGCACCTAACAAGAGAGTGGTAACAGAGGATGACAGAATGAATGACTCGTGCATCTCTTTCCACACTTTGGAGAATTATATAAAAGGCAAATTTGCTTGCAGTATAGTTTGCATTCTATATAGCTCATATATCTCTCCATGCTCATATTTTTTCTTGACATGATACTCAAGACCACAGAAAGGGGATACGTCATTCCACTTTCACATATTGCGCAAAAGGGTTCTCACATAGGAGGTATAAAGAGTCACATTTTATAGTTTGGGCTGAAGTGTCACCAATATGCAGATGACACTAAGCTCTACCTCTCTTTTTCATCAAATTCAGGTGAGACAGTGGTTGTTTTGAATCAGTGTCTGGGCCTGGTAATGGACTGGATGAGGGCCAATAAATTGAGGCTCAATCCAGACAAGACAGAGGTGCTGTTTGTGGGCAGATCATCTGTCCGGAGGGATGATACTCAACCTTTAGGGAGGCTGCACTCCCCCTAAAGGACAGGGTCCGTAGTTTGGGGGTGCTCCTGGACTCTGAACTGTCGCTGGAGTCACAAGTGGACTTGGTGACAAGGAGCGCCTTTTATAGCTTAGGCTGATTTACCAACTACGACCCTATCTGGACAGGCGGAGCCTAGCAACAGTGAGTGATCCATGCTCTGGTAATCTCTCGTTTGGACTACTGTAACACGTTCTACATGGGGCTGCCTTTGAAGACGGTCCGGAGACTTCAATTGGTTCAAAACAGGGCAGCGAGGCTGCTAATGGGGGCTGGCCGACAAGAACATATTATGCCAGTCATCTATTATTTACATTGGCTACCAATTGAAGTCCAGGCCCAATTCAAAGTGCTTACATTAACATTTAAAGCCCTAAACGGTTTGGGGCCAGGTTATCTGAAGGAACACCTCATCCCATACGAGCCTGCCTGAACCCTGAGATCTTCTTTGGAGGCCCTTCTCAGAGTGCCCCCTCCAAAAGATGCAAGAAGGGTGGCTACTAGGGGAAAGGCCTTCTCAGTTGTGGCACCCCATCTATGGAATATGTGTTATTTGTAATTTATGGTTATATTTTGTTTATTTATGGTCATATTTTGTGACATACTGTGTATTATTGTTTGGTTTGCATTCCTGTATATTTTTGTCTAGTATTATATTTATAAATACATACGTTCTAGTGCAATCTGTGAAGTATAATTTCTACACCTATATAATTCCCTTTGTGTGCGACCGTTTATTCCTTTGGGCTCCTGTGCCTTGAGCATTATCCTGTTAGCTTGTTTCGGAGCTCCCTCCCTTTTTTTTTTTACCCCATCTATGGAATCAACTTTCCAAGGAGGTGCGCCTGACGCCTACCCTCTGTTCTTTCAGGCGTCAGGTGAAGACCTTTTTTTTGCCCAATATTTTAATGGTTGATTTTATTCCTTTTATTATCGCCACTGTACCTCTGGATTACATTTATTTTGGCTGCTTGTTTTTATCATATTATATTTTATATGTTTGTGTTTTTATATTATTTTTGTTGATATTTTTGTGTTGCTTTGTTTTGTAAACCGCCCAGGGAGCCTTTTGGCTGATGGGCGGTGAATAAATATATTAAATAAATAAATAATAGTGAATGCTGTTGCTGTGATGGAAGTGTGAGAACAGTTAGGACTGGTGAGTGTCACACAGAGCCTAGGAGTAACATGTGCTATTGACATGAAGGCAGCTGGAAAAGCAGGGGGTCTTGGGAAGCCAATGGGGTTGTGTAACTAGTAAGCTATGAAAATGAGCAGCTGAGGAAACACTACAAAATGTATAGAGGCAGGGGAGGCAGAAGGCTTGTTGGCCACGGAGCTGAGCCAGCTGAGGGCATGGGCAAAAATGGGCTAAATTTCACATTCTTGTTCAAAATATGTGGCTAGATCTTTGGTTTTAAGTTCCTTGATCAATAACAGCAGGACCCACTTCATCTAAATCTGAGTATCTATTCACTAGCTTTCACCCACATATCAAGGACTTCCTTTTCTTTGAATGTCCTCAGGACCATCTGGGCAAAGGTTACGGAAACATCCTCACTACATGCTGTTGTTGTTTTGTGGTGCCTGGAGCCAGTTCATGGTCCGAGGGCTTATGATGCAGCCACCTTGCTAAAGCTAAGCTGGTCTGGGTCTGGTCAGTGCATGGATGGGAGATTGCCAAGAAACTCATGCTACCTTGAGTTCCATGATGGAAGGAAGTAGGGATATGTATTCAATAAATACAGCTAAATTGTAAAACAATTGTAAGATATCTACTGAGATAAAAATTTACATGTGAGCCCATTAAAGTACAAGAGACCTATATCATCCCTCCAAAATATTAATAAAATCTTGCATGGTTGTGGGAAAGAAGAAGAAATCAGTAGAAACACATACTAGGGATCAGCTAGGCTAGGCTATGTTTTCTATCTTCTTTTATTTGGGGTTGGGTTTGTTTCTTTTTGTCCTATACTATGTAGAATCATCTAGATAATTTACATTCAGTGAAGGTAATTCAAAGCAACGGAACCAATCATTCATTTAAAGGAACAAAAGATTTGTGTAGACAATCGGGTGGATAATGGAGATAGGACCAGCTGTTCTAGATAGCAACATTACATATGAAAATAGCATTACACAAGCACTGCAGAAATAAAACACTGGTATTTTTCAGACAAAAGGCAGATGGAAGAATAAAAAGCACAGCTAATGTTTTGGCAGCTTAACAATTCTTCTTAATATAATTTGCTTCAGCTCACTAAATCTGTAGTTAAGATGATGATGGCATAGGGGCCCAAGTGATAGGGGGAAATGTACTTAGCAGTAGCCTAGACACATGGAAGGCCAAAATAGAAATACATTTATTTTTTAAAAATTACATAATTTGGTAATGGCTAATATTTCATAAATTCAAAATCACACTGAAAATAAATCTCACATTTTAATACGCCTTTAACCAGATCTCTAATTTTGAGAAGTCATGTGCCTCTTGTCTTTGAAATCAGTTTGCACTTTAAAAAAAACCCAGGAAAGAGATTCCTTCTCCCATCATTTTATAAACTAGGAGGTTTTTAAACATTCAGGTATTGATTTGGAACAGACAGGTATTGCCTAGAGAATCGGGCTCCCAGATTGATCGCACAGAGATTATTTTAGCTTCAAAGTGATGCAGTGAGTGATGCATGGGGTGGATGCAGTACTTGGCCACTACTGTTGAACATCAACATAGAATCATAGAATACTGTAGAGTTGGGAGGGACCTATAAGGCCATCGAGTCCAACCTCCTGCTCAATGCAGGAATCCAAGTTAAGGTATCCCTGACAGATGGCTGTCCAGCCACATCTTGAATGCCTCCAGTGTGGGAGAGCCCGCTACCTCCCTAGGTAATTGGTTCCATTGTCGTATTGCTCTAACAGTCAGGAAATTTTTCCTGAAATTCATTCAGCCAGCATCTGGCTTCCTGTAACTTCATAGATTTCCAACCCCCTGCTCAATGCAGGAAACTAGAGGAGGGGGTCCCCCATCCAATGAGCACATTCCGTGTCCTGTACTCTGGGATGGTCGAGAAGAGATCCTGGCCTCCTTTGTATGACAACCTTTCAAGTACTTGAAGAGCGCTATCATATCTCCCCTCAGACTTTCCTTCTGAAGGCTAAACATGCCCAGTTCCTTCAGCCTCTCCTCACAGGGCTCTGTTTCCAGCCCTCTGATCATCTTTGTTGCCCTCCTCTGAATCATTTCCAGTTTGTCTGGATCCTTCTTAAAGTGTGGTGCCCAGAGCTGGATGCAATACTCAAGATGAGGCCTAACTAGGGCTGAGTAGAAGGGAATTAGTACTCCACGTGATTTGGAAGCTATACTTCTATTAATGCAGCCCCCAATAGCATTTGCCTTATTTGCAGCCAGCCTCCTCCTCCTCCACCTCCTCTATTTCATTTCTATACTGCCCAATAGCCGAAGCTCTCTGAGTGGTTTACAACCATTATAAAACACAATAAAATACAATATAAAAATACAAACAAGAAAAACATCAAAAAATTTCACTGGACATTTAAAAACAATTTTAAAATTACTTAAATAGCTAAGACCCGGTTATAAAAAAAGTAGACTGGTTAAAAAGGTGACATAACCACCCAGGGCCGCTGCAAGGCAGTTTGGTGCCCTAGGCAAGATCAGATCTTTAGCGCCCCCCTTCCCACTTCCTATTTCTGGCACCCCCTTTAGCCCTGCGCCCTAGGCAGCCCGCAGCTGCCTAGTTGGCCTAATGGTAGCACCGGCCCTGTAACCACCACCCCATGTACTATTTGGAGCTGTTAAATGCCTCAACACAGAGGGCAGTCTTAACCTGGCGCCGAAAAGATAGTAAAGTTGACGCCAGGCAGACCTCAGTGGGGAGCCTGCTCCACAGATGGGGGCTACCACAGAAAAGGCCCTCCCCCTTGTTGCTGCTTTCCGAGCCTCCCTCGGGGGTCGCGGTCGGAGGAAGGCCCCAGATGTTGAGTGTAGTGTCTGGGTAGATTGTGGTTGGGAGAGGCATTCTGTCAGGTATTGCGATCCCAAGCCATGTAGGGTTTTATAGGTTAAAACCCCCCAGCATTGGGCTCAGTAGCATATAGGCAGCCAATGCAAGTGGGCCAAAACTGATGTTATATGTTCAGACTTCCTGGTCCCAGTTATTAATCTGGCTGCTGTGTTTTGCACAAGCTGCAGCTTCTGAACAGTCTTCAAGGGCAGCCCCACATACAGTGCATTGCAGCAGTCAATGTTAGCGCTTACCAGAGCATAAATTACTGAAACCAGGCTATCCCTGTCCAGATAGGGGTTTAGCTGGGCCAACAGCCAGAGTACAAAGATGGCTCAAGGAGGACCCCCAAACTACAAACCTGCTCCTTCAAGGGGAGTGCAACCCCGTCCAGAACAGGTTGAACTCCCTCCATCCAGTCAGAGAAACCACCCACTAACAGCATCTCCATCTTGTCTGGATTGAGCTTCAGTTTGTTAGCCCTCATCTAGTCCATTGTCGCAGACAGGCACCGGCTCAGCACATCCACAGCTTCACCTGCTGAAGATGAAAAGGAGAAATAGAGCTGCGTGTCATCAGCATACTGATGGTAATGCGCTCCAGAACTCCGGATGACCCCACTCAGTGGCTTCATGTAGATGTTGAATAGCATGGGGGATAAGACCGACCCCTGAGGAACTCCATACTGGAGAGTCCACAGGGCCAAACAATATCTCCCAAGCACCATCTTCTGGAGCTGGCCATCCAAGTAGGAGCGGAACTACTGCAATGCAGTACCCCCACTCCCAACTAAGACAGCCGCCCCAGAAGGATACCATGTTCGATGGTATCGAAAGCAGTCGCGAGATCTAGGAGTATCAACAGGGTCACATTCCCCCTGTCTTTCTCCCGACAAAGGTCATCATACAGGGTGACCGAAGCTGTTTCCGTGCCAAAACCAGGCCTAAACCTTGACTGAAATGGATCTAGATAATCAGTGTCATCCAAGAGCACCTGGAGCTGGTTGGCCACTGCCTGCTCAAGGTTCCCTCCCTGATGGTTTTTGTGAGCCAAGAGGGGCAAGGATCCAGTGCGGATGTGGTTGCACGAACCTGTCCAAGCACCTTGACAACATCCTCAAGCTGTACCAACTGAAACTCATCCAAGAAAACATGACCAGGCTGTACTCTGGGAACTTCAACTGATTCAACTGCTATAACATTGGAGTCCAAGCCCCAGCGGATGCAAGAGATTTTTTCCTGGAAGTGCCTAGCTAACATATTGCAGTGGGCCTCAGATGGATCCAGGATGTCCTTGGGGGCAGCATATAATAGGCCCCGGACAACCCTAAAAAGCTCCGCTGGGTGGCAAATGGAGGATTGAATAGAGGCAGTGAGATGTTGTTTCTTTGCTGTCCTCACTGCCCCGAGATATACCTGATCATAGGCACATGCCAGGGATTGATTGCATCCGCTAGGAGTTTTTCTCTGTCTGCACTCAAGCCGTCTCCTGTGTTGTTTCATCGCTCTCAGCTCCAGGGTGTACCATGGAGCCATACAAGCTCTACTACAGAGAGGGCGCTCAGGAGCAATAGTGTCAACCGCCTGGGTCATCTCACTATTCCAGAGATTGACCAGGGATTCGACAGGACTGTCAGCCATATCAGCCGGAAACCCCCCAAGAGCACTCTGGAAACCATCCAGATCCATTAGCCTCTGGGGGTGGACCATCTTAATAGGTCCCCCACCCTTGCAGAGGGGAAAAGTTTTTTGAACACTATTATTGGGCACTATTAGAGCTCTTCTCGCCATTGTGGTGCATAAGCCTTTATCCATGCTTAGCCCCTAGTTTACATCTCCCTTCCCTGTAAGTTTCAGTTTAAAGCCCTCTTGATGAAGTTCTTCATGCTGTGGCCAAACACAGTCTTCCTAGTCCTTGTGAGGTGCAACCCATCCCATCTTCCAGGAAGTGTAGCCCGTGGTCATAGAATCCAAATCTCTTGCGTCGGCACCACCTTCGTAGCCAGTCATTCACCTGGAGTGTTTTTCTTTCCCTTTCTATTCCTCTTCTAAGTACTGGGATGAGAAAACTATCTGGGCCCCAAAGTTCTTGAGTTTCCTTCCCAAAGTTTCAAAGTCTGATTTGATTTGTTCGTAGCTCAGCTTGGTGGTATCATTAGCTTACCTCATAGCTTACCAGAAGGTGTTGAAAGGCAGCATCAGAGTCTGGGTTGGTACTGTTGCAGACTAGCTAGCAGTGCCCTGTAAGGGTGTTGATGTCAGCAGGCACTGTTGGTGAGTTGGAGTATTTCTCTTGTGTGTGTGTTGTTGTTGTTTTTGGTAAAAATTTTATTTGAATCTTAAAATCCAAAAAAAACCCAAAACAAAAACCAAACAGACATATACTACAAAGACAAAACAACAACATTAAACTAAAAAGGACTTCCAATTTTTTCACAACCAAGTATAAGTAACATCAAATATTCTATATTATAATTATAAAGAAATTACTTTCTTTTTTCTCTTAAGCAAAAAAAACCCCAAAATAAAATTCCCCCCTCTTATTTATCAACCTCACAAATACACAAAGCCTCGAAACCTTACAACACTTTACTCCTAAACATAGATTAAAATCCTTCTACTTAAACAATATTTAATATTTCTACTTATATTTAATGAAAATCTCTATTTCTTTCCCTCTATTTAAAAAACAAACAGCCTAGCTTTTATTTTATTAAAATAGTTTCACATTTCCACATTACTTCACATCCCAAATTTTAGCCCACATTTAGTTGGTTCCTTTCCATTATTCATTCTCAATAACCAATTACTATTCAGATTCTGATTCAATATTAAACCTTATCCTTTTTTTTTAAATCAGCAACTATTATTTTTCCTAATCCCATCCTTCCCAAGTATGCCCCCTTCAGGGTCAAAGTCACCACATTAATAAAAAGTACGAAGAAAAACCACCTCCAATGGAGAAGTTCTCTTTTCTCTCAAAGGGGTTCCTCCCACCAACCCCTTTAGGTTCAGATCCATGAATGTTCTCTTTGGATCACTATCAGCGATCCCTTTAGGTTTCTCCCATTTGGATTCCTCCCACCAATCCATTTGGGGAACTAAACCCTCTTACTTCTTTCATAAGAACCTCTCCCTTCCACCAATAGTCAGCAATTATCATAACATGAGTCAAACCATTTATTCCATCCCATAATCAGCAAACCATTTCCCCCGATCAAACACAGTGTTCACAATCTTTTTCAGCCTCATGTTCCACAGAACACTTTTTTTTTCTTGTAAACCCCCCTAAGTGGCTTCCTCCAAGAAGCCCAGCAATTGTCCTTCCAGTTCTCCGTAGCTGGCTTCCCCCTTACATTTCCGAAGACATCTTCACCTTCTGATTCAATGGCAAGGTCTTTCTTCAGCTATTGTGTGTAGTTTTCTTCCTGCTCCTGCGAAATCAAGCCTCTTTTTAAAGTTCCAGTTGCTATCTCTTGTGACATATCAATCTTCGCCTTGTCCTCCCTGTTCTGTTCAAACTTCACAGACGATCGGTCACCCTCTGTATTATCCTGGAATTTCTGAGTTATTTGTACAGTCCACACTTCTGATTTCACCAACCTCCCCAGCCATTTTTGGGGAATGTTTCCAATAAAACCATCAGCTCTTCACCTAACCTCAGGCACAAATCATGGGTAGCCATCTTGTCTGTGCCGCAGTAGAAATTTAACAGACAGCTGCTCCTGTTTTACACTTTTCCAAAGTCAAAAGTAAGAAGAGTTACAATACCTCATTCTTTCTCGTTTCAAAGCACATTTGTTGATTCATTATGAAGTTTTTAAAGCATATTTTCTTTTTAATATTCCAGAAAAAAGGGTACTTAGTCCTGATTGTGGATAAAATTTCTCTTTCTTCCTAATTAGCCATACATTTTTAAGAAATGGAGTTGTCGATTTTCAGGTTCTTAAAAAAAAGAACTCCAAACGTGACGGCAAGCAAAGATGGATACTCCCACTCTCTAACACCCCCCCCCCGAGAGAAACTGCAATCAGCCCAAGCTGCTGCAAATAACTCACAGAGAGAGCATTTAGAGGTATGCTGGGAATCACTCTTAAATCATCCTCTTATTCTGAGAAGATTAACCAGCCAGGATAACCTCTTGACTGGATTTCACGTCGCATTAGTCTCCCACGGTCCGTGGAAGCATCAAACCGACATTTTAAACTCCACCGGAAGTCCGAGTATTTCTCTTGTGTTTTGATGCCTGCTGGTAAGGACATGAGGGCCTCTCCACCTTGGCTGCCACTCTGGGACTGAGTACTACCTCCCACCTCACAGAGTTGTCACCATCTTTAAAAGCAAAAAGAAGTCTATGAACTGCCAACATGGCAACCTGCTAGTGACTGAAATATACAAAATGAGTAAGGGGAAATTTCTTTCATGGGCTGAAGATGTTAATACAATAGAAGACAGCACTTAGCTTTTTGAACTTGGAATTAAGTGAAGAATGGGTGTGGAAATATTAATGGATCTGATAAATTTGTGTTTAGCTTTCAGGGGACTTTCACTTTCATAACAACTTCCTTCTGGAATACTGTTGTAGCTCGTCAGTGAGAGCCACTGCATAGCCCCCTGTAGATAGGCCTGCCCCCACACTTGGAGAAGATTGCTTATGTAGACTATGGGTTTGTTTCCATTGCTGGGCTGCTTCCTATCTCAAAATCTGCAGTATTAGATCCTCACTACACCTTTATGTAAAGATAAAAAGAAATGAAAAGAAAAACACTTTATCAGCTTGAGTTCATGAAGTTTTATGAACTTGCATATAAAGCAGGGTGGATAAAAATCCATTTTTTAAAAAAATTAAAAAGCAGGGTGGATTTTTAAATTTTAAATCAGGTTTTAATTTTAAAAAAAACATCAATAAAAGACTAATTTCCTCTCTCACTGAAAAAATAAAATAGTTACAATTAAATCTAAGTCTAGTCTTACAGTCTCATAAAAATCAATTAATGGCTCTGTCACACTCATACACATTGAGTTACCTACAAATCAAACATGGACATTCATTTCAATTTTTCCTTTCATAAAAATAACTCTGTCCAGTCTAATTACCAGCACTTGTTTTTTGAAAGTTGTAGGGTTTGATATCGCTAAGTGATAGAGCACATGTTTTGCATGCAGAAGGTTCCAGTTTCAATTGCTGGCATCTCCAGGTAGAGCTAGGAAAGACTCCCATCTGAAACCCTGGAGAGCTATTGTCAGTTTGCACATAACATTAACCCATGGTTTATTTAACCCATTACAATTTTGCAGTCTTAAAATAGAAGAAACCAAACTATATTGGTTTATAGCTAATATTTAAAATTTTTGCAACATTAAATTAATTAAGTCTAAGTAAGGAATACAATAATTATTTAACTGTGTCTTCCAACTAGGTGTCAGGTATGGGATGTGAGCGGCAGGTGTCTTTGACTCACCAGGGCCAGGGGTGATGGAGGTAGATGGAAAAGTGAGGCTATTTGGGCAAGGGTCGGATACTGGCAAGGTGTGGGAGGGCCAGAGGCAAGAGCAGGGTCCAGAGCAGGCTGAGGTCAGATACAAGCAGGGCATGGCAGGACCAGAGGTGAGAGTGGAATCCAGAGCAGGCCGAGGTCAGATACAAACAAGGCAGGGCAGGACCAGAGATGACAGCAGAGTCCAGAGGAGGCCGAAGTCAGATACAAACAAGGCGGGGCAGGGCCAGAGACAAAGGCATCATCAGGAACAGGAACAGGTCAAGTATCAGCAAAGCATAGCAAGACTGGAGACAAGAGGCAAAAGTGCCAGTGCCAGTGCCAGTGCCAGTGCCAGTGCCAGTGCCAGTGCCAGTGCCAGTGCCAGTGCCAGTGCCATGAAAACTCATGTTGCTGGGGCAAAGCTGAGCAGGAATAGGAAGCCTTTTATAGGGCTTTCAGCTTGTCTTCATGAGTGGACTGCTCTAATCTTGTGAGTACCTACAAGTCTGGTGTTAGTCCTGCAAGTATTTGTGGGCAGCCTTGCCTGCCTTCTCCATCAAGCCACCAGGTGGAGCTGCAGCACTGACCCAGCAGAGCAGATCCTGACACCAGGGTAGAAAAAACATTCCTAAGACTTGAGGTTGGAGTTATTCCTGTGTTGCCAGCACTAAGCCATTAATGTTTCCAGTAGTTGTGATGATAAAATGGAAGAGGAGGAGGAGGAGCAGGAGGAGCAGGAGGAGGAGGAGAATTATGTAAGCCACCTTGAGTTCCTTGCAGGAAAAAAGCGGGATACAAATACAATAAATGAATGGAATGAATGAAGACTTCATACAGCATCCAAAAATGCCTGTTAAATGAGGAATATTTTGCCCACCTTTCTAAGACTTCTTTGCCTGGGGGCACTGACTTAAAGTCAAATCCTGTGCTGCCATAGTTCACATCTCTCTTTTGAGTGTAATCTAACCAGGGATTTCCCAGGCAATAATAATGGGCAAAAGGCCTCATAGAGGAAAAACCACTAACAGCGCAATCCTTTGACCACTAAGCAGTGTCTAGACGGCCATAGGGTTATTCAGAGTCCCAGCTCGAACCTCGGAAACTCGCTCCAAGGTTGGGGCTGGGACTTTGACCTCAAAGTGCCCTCCCCTCCTCTCGCAGAAGACACGGAAAGAACTGCGCTGGCTGTTTCTGACCTTGGAGAAGGGGTTTTGTGGGCATTCCGGGGAACAGGGAGGGGATGAGACAGGCACCACCACGATACGAGGTATCCTGGTGGTGCCTCATTCTCCTTCCCTCCCCCTCCGAAGTGCTGTACTTAGATGGCCAAAATCAGCCATCTAAGTGCTTTGTAGGGCAGGAGAAGCGTGGAAATGACCTTTGCCTCTGCGGTCCTCCCGCCCTGCATAGGATGCCCATAATTCTCTGAGTTTGGAGGGCTACGGGCACCTGGATAGGGCCCAAGACATATAGGGTGTTATAGGTTCAAACCAGTACTTTGCATTCAGTGCGTCCACACCTATGTAGTGTGGATAGGATTGCAACCTTAGTTGACTTTCTAGCCCACGGGATACTCAAAGTAATGCAAGAAACAATTTAAAAAGAAATAAAAATATATGTATAAGATCAAAAGATCACTAAAATAATTCAGTTAAAACAAGAATAGTACAGACTAGGAGAAAATATCTATCCTAAGATTGATAGGGAATAGAAAACATATAGAAAGGGGCCATCCTAAAATCTCTAGGAAGACATATTAAGAGGATGAGTACCACCACAAGAAAAGGATCTGCCATAGTCCTAATCAGGATTTCATGAAGCTTGAGGAGAATGAGTGCTCTAGCCCCGCCTCTCCCTCATTGCATTTGAGACCCTCAACTCGTGGAGGGCAACAGTCTGAAGAGGAACGCCTCCTCTATCCGTGGAGGCTCTTGGCGCAAGCCAAAACATGGATTTTCTAGCATTCTGGCTTGCATGGAGAGCCTCCATGGATAGAGGAGGCTCTCATCTTCAGACCGTCACCCACCACAAGTTGAGGATGCCAAATGCAATGAGAGAGAGAGAGGGGTGGGGCTGGAGGGGCTCTTTCTCCTCATGCATTGATTTTAACCACTTTATAAACACCTGAATAGGGCATTCTTCTGGAAACCACAAGCATCAAGCACCAGTTTAAATACATTATAGACTGGCTCCCAGTTCCTAAACTAATTTCACAGTTAACAGTGAGACAAACCAACAGGAAATTACTAAAAAAATAATTAGGCATACTTACTTCCATATAATAGAATAAAGCATGGCATGCTAAATGTGGCTTACGCTGGCTCAGCTTGTCTGAGCGTGGAAAGCTAAGCAGGGTCAGGCCTGGTTATTACTTGGATGGGAGACCCCTCCTCTAGTTTCCTGCATTGAGCAGGGGGTTGGACTCGATAGCCTTGTAGGCTCCTTCCAACTCTATGATCTATGAAACCCTTGCAAGAGAGAAATAGAAGTTGCATAGTCTGCTGATCTTGTTAAAACAGACCCCAGCATTCCAATCCTACAAATCTTTGATAGCCTTCATGGCCACAATCAGCAACATGTACTATGGCAACTGCAGCCATAAAGCATGGTAACTGAAGCAGAGCTTGTAGCTGTGGCCTAGGTGCCATTAAAGCATCTGATTATTAGAAAACAGTGGTTCAAATTTGTGCCAGTGTTTGAGCTTGCGAACCGTACAAAGAGCGCTCTGGATGCAATAGTGCACAACACCTTGCAAGTTGTGCTGGACAACTATTTTAACGAGTCCACCTGATCCTCAGACAGTGCCTTAATGGGGGCCTTCAGAGAATTGGAAAGGCTTTCCCTATGGAGCAAATGCCAGAACCTGGGAACAAGAAGCTCTCATCATCAGATACAGAGTCATTATGGGCTCAGAGTCTGGGAGGGGGATGCAGTTCTTTGATAGACTGATTTTCCTTCCCAGAACCCCCATCTATTGCTACAGGGGATCCTGAATCCCTCATTCAGGATTCAGCAGGATTCTGTATCATTCATGCGCTGGAGAAAGTGCACACAACTACTTGATTTCACATGAGACAATGGCACAAGAACCAACAACTATTCATCCAAACAAGACAAGCACCCAGCTGAGTGCACGGCTTAATAGAGAACACTTATATAAACGATAGCACAGTCAGGTTTGTCATTTGCCAGTGGTTGGAGGTGCAGTATTTTTTTGAGCTATACTACTATACAGGCAGTATAGTATAGCCAACTTTATTATATGCCTGCGAAACATGGACTATCTATAAACGTCACTTCCACCTCCTTGAAAGATTTCATCAACGTTGCCTCTGGAAAATCCTGCAAATCCTTCCCTTACTTGGGAAGATAGACGAACAAATGTCAGTGTACTGGAAGAAGCAAAGACTACTAGCGTTGAAAAAATGATCCTTCAACGCCAACTTCAGTGGACCGGTCATGTTGTTCGAATGCCTGACTGCCGTCTTCCAAAGCAGTTACTTTATTCCCAACTCAAGGATGGAAAGCGGAATATCGGTGGTCAATATAAGAGGTTTAAAGATGTTCTTAAGGCTAATCTAAAAAAATGCAATATAAACATCGAAAACTGGGAAGCTCTGGCCCATGAACGATCTAACTGGAGGTTGGCCTTTCACAAAGGTTCTATGGACTTTGAAGAAGCCCAAGTGCAAGGTGAAAGGGAGAAACGTGCTAAGCGAAAAGCATGTCAAACAAATCCTTTACAGGACCATCTTCCATCTGGTAACCTGTGTCCTCACTGTGGGAAGCTGTGTGGATCTAGAATTGGCCTCCACAGTCACTTACGGACCCATCGCTAGAGTCTACACAATTTTTCTTTAGAATTTCCTCCTTTTAAAATTTCCTTTTTGTAAATTTTTATCCTGGAAGACAATCTTACTCGGTCACGAGTGATCACCTGATGATGATGACAGGCAGTCGGTATGAGGGCCACAGTTGCTAATGAAACATCCGATAGCCTCATTTAGTGCAGTTCCTGGCTTCCATAACAGGGGTTAGATTCACAGAGGGCACAATCCTATGCATTTTTAAGCAGGAGAAAAGTCCTACAGTTCCCAGCATTCCCTAGCCAGCACGTATAGGATTGCGCCTTAGCCCCCTTGTCTGCCAGATCTTCAGACCTCCATGATTCTCAAATTCTGTTTATTATTCTTGCCTTCCTGGATTTTCTTGAAATATCTTCCTCCTCATCCCCTCCAAACCCAGCTGTCCAGGCAGTCAATATCAGTGCTTGCTGTATCGGTTCTTTCCCCAGACAGAGCTGATTCAAGACAGCAACATGTGTGCATCATTGAAGCCACACCATTGTCTGCTGCTGAGGTGCCAGTAACATGAATGGCATCAGATCCGAGAGCTGGCTTGTGAACAACAGTTGTGACCTCATACTTGAATTAGGACATTAAAGATGTATCTAAGGAGCTGTTCTGTTGGTAAAGCTGTTAATAGGATCATGCCATGAACTGTAACTCAGCTGTAATATAAAAAATAAATGAATAGAGGGGAAATTAGGATCTTTTAGAGGGTTCTAAAATTTAGCAAAGGAAGCCTAGCAAGAAAACTAGTTGCTGGCTATTTGCATTTATTCATGATATAGAAAAAAAATACAGGAAACCATATATAGTTTAGTTTGCTTCACTCCAAACTGCCAAAAGAAATGTGTGTTTTGCACCTCACCTAATTAGTATTTTGAAAATGAAGCAGACAATTCATCTAAATATATTTAGCAGCCCAAGATGTATGCCTTAACATTAGCATGCAACTAGCGTGGAATATAAAGTGCATTCCTGCACAAGAGAGATTATTTGTTTGCCATTTTATTCCTATTATGTTAACAGTGATTTGCATTATTGACAGCCTCTGTCACATCTTGACACTTTCAAATACAGTTAATACAAGACTCTTCTCGCTTGAGGATCGATAGTCACCCCTCAAAGGCACCAGCGTGAAGAATCAACAGCTGCATGAAACAGGAGAAAACTCTTCTGGAATTTGGATCTGATAGAATTAATTATAAGGAATGAAGAAGCAAGTATTGATTCATCTCCTTGATACTGTCTGAGACTTCGTCAGAAATGATAGTGTCCCAATAAGGGATAGCCTTGCCAACAGTCATTAATAAAAGTAAATAAACTAAGCACAGATCAGCAAGAAAATTACACACACACACACACACACACACACACACACACACCAGGTCTGAAATATCTGTAAATATCATTAAAGCAAACTTCATATTGCCAACACTATAGAACCAGAATATGATTTTTGAATACTCTTGAAATTCTTTATGTTTTCTCTCCTCTTTACTTTAATAAGTACATTATATGGCTAATTTAATGTGTTTAGCCTGCCTTTTGTCAATATATTAGGGCAAGTTATTTGTAAACCATGTATCAGGGAGATAATACTCATCTTCATTTGACTGAAAGCAGCTTCTCAGACATTATGAAATTGTGCTCTTCTTCTAAACTGACTCTGACTATTATGAGCTGTCATCTCTAAACTAGACAGCTCATTCACTACGTCCCTCTGGTTCCTCCCCCTTCATCACACAGCTATTACCTCCGACAGATCCAGTGTAGTGCAGTGGCAAGAGTGCTATGTTTGAAAATGGGGCATACAGGTTCAAATCCCATATCAGCCATGTAAGCTTCCCACCTGTCATGGGATTATTATATGGTTGCAGCTCTGAAGCTTAAACATATTATTTAGGTTTTCACCTCCATCCTGCAAAACTGAAATTGTTGTGCAGGAAAATAAGGATTCACAATTACCATTACGCATTAGATAGCTTATTACTTAGCTTATTATCCTGAACATAAGAAAAGCCATGCTGGATCAGACTAAAGGCCTATCTAGTCCAACATTCTGTTCCCACAGTGGCCAACCAGGTACCTACGGGAAGTCTACAGGACATGCATGAGTGCAATAACACCCTCCCACTTGTGTCCCCCAGCAACGGGCATTCATACTGCCACCAATAGTGGAGGTAGCATATAGCCAACATGACTAGTAGCCATTGATAGCCTTATCCTCCCTGAATTTGTCTAATCCTCTTTTAAAGCCATCAAAGTTGGCGTCCATCACTACATCTTGTGGTAGCGAATCCCACAGTTTGACTGCTCTGAGTGAAGAAATACTTCCTTTTGTCTGTCCTGAATCTCCCGTCTCCCACTATTTTGAGAGGGATACACTTTCTGCACACCATGCATCATTTTATACCCCTTGATCATGTCTCCCTTTGCTCACATTTTTAAAAGCTATTAAGTCCAAAACATTTTAATCTTTCCTCACAGGAGAGTTGCTCCAGCCACTTGATCATTTAAGTTGCCCTTTTTTGCATCTTTGCCAGCTCTAAAATATCCTTTTGGGGGCATGGAGACCAGAACTGTACACAATATTCTAAGTGTGGTCATATTTACATTTCTATAAAGGCATTATATTATTGGCAGTTTTATTTTCAGTTGCTTTCCTAATGATTCCTAAAATGGAATTTGCCTTTTTCACAGCAGCTGCACACTGCGTTGATGTTTAAATCAAGCTATTCACTATGACCCCAAGATCCCTTTCCTGACTAGTCACCACCAGTTCAGACTCCATCAGCATATACAGTAATGCCTTGGATTGCAAGTAACTTGGTTTGAGAGCGTTTTGCAAGACACACACATTTTTAAATATTTATTTAATCTTTTTTTACTTGATATACAAGCGACGTCTTGTAATACCAGTACTGTAGTACGGCTTAAATTAAAAATCTCTGTACAAATTTTTTTGGGGGGATTTCGTTTTGATATAAGAGTGTTTTGGATTACAAGCATGTTTCCGGAACAAATTATGCTCTCAATCCAAGGCATGACTGTATGTGATGTTAGGATTTTTTGTTCCATCTTGTATCACTTCACACTTGTTTACACTGAATCACATTTTCCATTTTGATGCCGATTTGTCCAGTTTGGAGAGATCCTTTGGAGTTCCTTCCTGCCCGTTTTGTTTTGACCACCCGAAATAATATTTATTTATTTATTTATTTATTATATTTATACCCCACCTTTTTTCCTGCAAGGAACCCAAGGCGGCTTACATAATCCTCCTCCTCCTCTCCATTTTATCCTCACAACAACCCTGTGAGGTAGGTGAGGCTGAGAGTCAGTGACTGGCCCAAAGTCACCCAGTGAGTTTCATGGCCGAGCGGGGACTAGAACCCGGATCTCCAGAGTCCCAGGCCAACACTCTCACCACTACGCCACACTGACATAATTTGGTGTCTACTACGCCACACTGACATAATTTGGTGTCTACTATGCCACACTGACATAATTTGGTGTCATCTGCAAACTTGGCCACATGCTTTCACATGTGGTTTATTACATATTACATGTCTTAAGTAGTGCTTCTTGATACAACAGCAGCAGTATATGGCCCTTCAGTTTAGATACTAGGGAATTGCGTTTTCAACTTCAAGCAGCAAAATGTCTTGGGCAACCCTGAGTGGGACATATATGTAACAAACTCTTTAGCTAACTCCTTCATACCTCTCATTTTCTTTTGTTATTCTCATCATTCTCAAAACATCCAGATTCTGTCACAGCTGATTCTGAATAAATCTGTCAAGAAAGCCTTAACTGTGAGACTACCTGCACAGATAAGTATTGCAGGATATATCTGTGACAGATGACCACAAACACATAATCTACTAAGTACAATTAGACACACCCTAAATACCATGGAGTTGGAAAAATATCTATCGTACCTTCACACCTATAGAGATAGGGAGATGACTCCAGGAATAGAAGTGGACTCCACTGCATATTTGCACACTGTTTTTGTATACTGAATATTTCTTTTGAAAAATTGTTTTTCTTTCTTTATCTTCTGTCAATAAAAGCATAAGATAAAACTATCTGAGGCATATGCAATTTTGATTCAGAAACAATGGAAAAGATGTTTACATTAGGAGAGAAAAGAGTTTTTGGAGAGGAGGAATGAAATATGGTTGGTAAACATTTTCATTTGGATGAATTTATATCTTTTCATTTTCATGCCCTGAGAATTGTAGCAAAAAAAACCCAAACCCTACCTGCTGAGCAATTTGCATAGCTAACTTGGACGCACCAGGAATCCTACAGAAATCTGAACTTCATTAAACAGGCATATCAAGTGCCCTGAAAAAGAGTCTCATGCATTAATGCCATTGGCCACAGATGAACATTGTATGTAGCTCACAGATCAGCAGGAAACTCCACATTAATCTTTTCTTCAAAGCCCACTCTTTGTTTTGCTCTTACTCAGATAAAGCAGGAGAAAGAGATCTTGTCTTTGCTGAACCCAAGATATACAGCCAGTATAAAAGGATAGGCTGGAAGATCAGGTGTTGAGGCCCATGAGGAAGATAGACCTATTCTTGGAAATGTAGTGAGAATTCAAAACAAGCATCTGTTACAGATCCTATGACTGACCATACAGAATAAGCTTACATGGATTGTTTCAGTTTATCAGATTTCTCTATGTCAATTAATTCTTTTAAGTTTAAGTACCAATTGTTATTCCAAAGGATCAACATCCTGTGTGTTACTGAGAAGCTCAACCATGATAGCTTTTACACATGCATTTTGTTGGCATCACCCTAGCAACTTGACTAATATGTCTTTGTTCTGGGTAATGCTGCATGGGCAAGAGACTGATAGCAGCTAGGAGCAAAAGGCTTCAGATGGTAGCTACCTGTCTGGAGGGGCAGAGAGTGGGGTAGTTACCCTGACTCCCATTGACAGGGACAGCAGTGTGGTAAATCATGGTTGCCTGGTCCACCATGGGGTGACAAGAATGATGTCCCCACCATCCCACCTGATCTTTACCAACACCCTCATAATGAGGGGAATTGCATATAGAAGGATTGTGCCCCAATGATACAGGAAAGCATCGCCAAGAGAGAGGCAATTGAAGCCTGCTCTGCTGCAGAAAAGGTTGCATTGGGAGTTCACTCTGGTAGCAAAGAGATTGATAAAAGGTATGCCCCGTCACTGAAAAAGACTCAGCACAATTGATCGGTCCAAAATCCACTTGTGTGACGTCCCTTCCTGAGTGTGTTGGCCAATGTGTTCTCTGATCCAGCCAGATCAATGGCAAGCAGCTCAACCCTTGGGGCAATAGCCCAGTTCCAGAAGTCCAGAGTAAGCCAAAGAGGAGTCCTCGACTGGGTACCCTCCTGTTTGTTTATGTAACAAACAGTGGTAGTGTTGTCCACTGCGATTTTTCTGGACAATGTCTTCAAAAATGATTAGATCCTTTTGAACTACTAGCAATGTGAGAGCATTGAAATGGTATCACCTCTCTTCTGGAGACCATAGGGCATGGATCTGATATGGGCTACAAGTTGGAGGTGTCGGTAGTCACTATTTAAGATTGTTCCTGCAGCAGGATTGAGACTTGAGGTAGGCACTGCATCATTAGAATGCACCGCCTGGAGATAAGCTTTTAGATATTGGACTAAAGTGGTATATGTGGATTCTTCTGTAGGATATTTACACCTTCTTCAGAAAGATGTTTACACCAAATCCTGGGCTAAATCCTTTCCCATCAAACTGCACTTACAGGGTCTGTCTATGGATTTTCTTAACGCTTATGATATCAGGGTAGCAAATTTTACTTTAGAAAATCGGATTAAGGATCTTGACCTTCAATATTCTATAGCAAATGCCCGTAAAACTTGCTCACCCTTGCATCTTGGTCTGAATTTTGAATTTCCAGGTATCTGAGAAATCTGTCCATCTCAAAATACCACCAGGTCTTCTCAAGAGCCTGATTCAATTGCTTACCATCTACGGTTTTAGATGGGTGTTATTATGGCGTGCTTTATTTTATAGATCATGTTTATTTTATAGACATGATCTAGGGCATCATCAGTTGCCAAATTGAACAAGCCTTGCTCGTCAAAGGCCATATCCTCAATACGGGATTGAGCTTCTTTGGTGAGTCCTGCAGAGCACAATCATGTGTGTCTACAGAGAACGACTACCCCCACCATGGATTTAGCTCCACAATCCACCATGGCTTAAGTCTTAGATAGACATGCAATCTCCCTTTCGCCATCCGGCAAATATTCACGCAGGGAGGCCATCTTCTACCAAAGGAAAAACTGGTATTGAGCCATGTAGGCCTGATAATTTGCGAAGCAGAATGACATTGCAGCTGAATAATAACTGTCATGCCCCCACTGGAGGAATCCTCCTCAGCGGAGGAGCTAGAACACCCCGAATCAGCCCATGTCAGAAGACCAGGAGGAGCCTGGGCCCTTGGGGGAGATGGCCGGAGGTCCATCCCTGCAAGTGGCTGCAAACTCTGCCTCTGAGACAGAGGCTGAGCAACCCCCTGACATCCAGGGGGTCCTCATGAGCAGGACTCTTGCCAGAGGGCTATAATGAATTACAGCTGAGCTGTGGGTGGAGCTCAGTAGGCTCTGATGATATAAGGTTCAGTTTCTGCCTAGCCAGTGCTGGAAACAATGCTATTCTTTCAGCTCCAGTGCCTTGAACTGCAGACCTTGCCTTGTGATTGAAGCTCTGTGCTACTGACCGTTGGACTCCTGCTTGACTCTGCTTCTGGACTGTGTAATGTATCTGACTGCTTAACTGTGCTTTGACCTTTGCCTCCTATCTTGACCACTCCTGCCTTAGCTGGATCCCCTACTGGACTGAAACCTTTGTGCTTGACCATTTGCCTGTTTTGTTGCCTTGCCTTTTGGATTGCCTCATAATTTGTTCTAACGCTGAGTCTGCCTCAATCAAAGCAGGACAATAACGCTTGCGGCCCATAGCATCCAGCTTATGACTTTCCTGGTCGGCTGGAGCCAAATGTGGTTTCGAGGATGCCTTGTTATGGCCAGACTTGATTATCATGGTTATTGGTGGTGGGTGTTGGAAAAGAAAGGCACAACCATCAGGCTGAACACAGTAAGGATTCTCCATTTGCTTGGATATAGGGGTGGTGGTGGAAGAGGGCTTTTTCCAGGATTCCCTTGCTATCCTGAGAAAAGACAGGAGAACAGGTAAAGCGACCAGCCCAGTAGCTTCAGTCTGGACAAAATCCATCACTGGATCATCGAATGGGGTGTCCACTCGCTGGTTCTCTAGACCTAAGGCTGCAACTATACAACTATATCAGTATAAGGATGATTGTCCTCTGTGGCTAATGGTGATGAATGACTTCCCATATCTTGATCTGGAGAAGAAGCTGACTCCGATTCAGACAAATAAGACTGATAGTCATCTGGGTTGCATTCCACAAGCCTTACTCATCAAGAGGCATATCCTTGATACGGGATTAAGCTTCTTTGGTGAGTCCTGCAGAGCACAACCATACATGTATAGGGAGAGCGACTGCCTCCACCATGGATTCAGCTCCACAATCCGCCACGTGTTTCGCTGTATTAGCTTGTTGTTAGGCTAAGCTAATGGCTTAAGTCTTAAATAGATGTGCAATCTCCCTTTCGTCATCCAGAAAATATTGAAGCAGGGAAGCCGTGTTGTGGTTCTACTGTGTTGTGGTTCTAGTGGTACTTTTGAAGTAGTAGTGGTCCAGGGGACGGGAGTCAATGTTTGTGGTACTGTGGAGACTGGGTGGTTTGGAAGAAGTTCCCGTACAGATAAGACTGATTATATTATCCACTGTACAGTGGACAGCTGAGTGGATCCCACGGGAGCTGCTGGGAGTAAAGTAACTAGCATCTGTGGTACCGAAATGATTGGTTGGGGCATGCTGGGAGTTGTAGGTCTTTTTTCTGTCTGAACTTGCATAGGATTGTGCCCTTAGTCAACTAAAACTTATGAACTTTAGAAAAATATATACACCGTTACTACTACTAGGTTTTACCAATAATATGGGCAATCAAGAAGACTGTGCGTGTATTTTCCATTTCCGTAAACCTGCTGAACAGCAGTTACTTCACAGACAAACACCAGTTTGCAGTTTCTGGCTTTTAAAAATGACTGTCTAATGCAGAATAATGGCTACAGCATCCATCACCTTATGTTGAAGCTGAAAGCTAGATCTACTAGGTTATTTAGTTAATGGGTTGAAGTAATGAGAGTTAAACAAAACAAAAACACACCATAATAAATACACTAGATTAAAGGAGCTTTTCATGTTTCACCAGCTTTTTTTTTTTTTTGCCCTAATTTAAATTAGCATTTGCATATATAAAGGGCTTAATAAATGCATGTCTAGCTTAGGGCTACAGTGGAAGATAAACAATAGCTCACAAAGAAGAAAAAAACCCCAGACACATGAATTTCTTTGCCCCAGAACAAAATCTTCTAGCTTATTTGGATTTCAGGTTCTATTACTAAGTTAGTCTCGAAGTTGCAAATTGGTAGCATGCCAAATAAACTATGCTAATCTCAGTTTGACTTTATACATTAACATATTTTATTACTAAAAGTGATTTGTCAACTACTGCTGTTACATTGGTACATCCAGGCAAGCATCATTCATTTGAATGATGATCAAACTGTGATAGATCAATTATTATTATTAAAATATTTATAGCACACTTTTCCATTGTAAAATACCCCCAAGCTGGTGAACAGTCCAATTTAAAATGAAAATAATAATTAAAAATACAAGTCAACAACAACAGAAAACAGCACAGCAGAGCTTTCAAAACCAGCAGATAACTGAACAGAATATAGAATCACTATCAAAGAAGTACTCTTATGAATACTTTACCAACGTTGAAGGTCAATGTGAGGGCCACAGTAGAAGGCAATAGTGATGGATCCTTGCAGGACACTCTCAGGAAGGCATTTCACAGAAGTGGTTTTCAGCAAAGAAAGCCCAAGACAGACCTATCCCATGTGCCCATCCACCATTCCTTCGCCATGAACCAGCTTAAGCCACCACCACTGCCACCCAGGTGTCTAATTGCAACAACGGATCCAGGAGCACCCCTATACTGTGAAACTGATGATTAATGAGTAGTGCAACCTCATCCAAAAGAGGTTGAATGCCTAAATCCAGATGGAACATATCCCCAACTAACAGTATTTCATTTCTGTTTCAGTTTGTTCACCCATATCGAATAAATTTTATGAAGGAAGGAGGGCTTATACTCAATAAACGACATGCTTTTTGTACTAAATCAACATTTTAGTTGGAGTTAGTTCACACATAACACTAAACAATGGTTTAGCATCATGAGGATGACCTGCAGTGAGCCTCAGGTCCATGCACTGCTCCTCCCATCTCCTCCTCTGACATGACCACAAGAAAACTGAAAGCTTTTGCTTCTGCTTCAGATTAAGTGCAGTGTAGTGTGTTGTCTGAACCCTACATCATGGCTAAACTTAACTACAGTTAGTGGAAACAGGCCAGCTTTGTAAACCACCATTAGAAGCTGGCTTGTTTCAACTAACCATAGTTAAGATTAACCACAGTTTGTTGGGTTTGAATGACACAACAAGCCACAGTTAATCAAAAACAAAAGTGAATGCTTCTGAACACCTCCTTGCAGTTATGCCGGGGGGGGGGGAGTATGAGAGCTCAACGCTCACTGCTGTTGGTCCTCATAACATCAAAAAATAGTTTAGTGTTATGTCCAAACCATCCCTGTGACTCCAGAAAGCAGAGTTGGAGAATCTAAACATTTTAAAGTTATTTCATATAAAACATGCCCCACCACCCCATAGCTGCAAGAAGTACATGAAAGGAAATATCAGCCAAAGTCCACCTGAAACTAAGATAGAATATGCCTTCCAATGGCTATGGGTTGCTAGCATCCATTCCTAGAACTCTATTCACTGTAGATTTCAAAATACTGAACATGAGACACAGAAATGATCCCTTTAGGGGACTAAAAGATTATATCTATAATCCCTGGGAGTGAGGCCCACACTATATAATTTTCTTCTCTTTTTTTGTACTAAGGCACAGTTATTATAAATGACATACAAATTACTTTCTTTGTACAAATGATATTTTACATATCAGTACTAAACAATTTCATCATCATAAAATTTAGTGAACAGAATAAAACAGTGAACTCATTTTGCAAGGTTGTATTGATTTGGCTTATTGTTATTTTGGGGGGAAATTGTACAACTTAAACTTCTGCTCTGTATTAGCTGATGAGCAGACAATACAGAGCAAGCCAATTAACATTTGGCTGGAAACACAGGCACACACAAAAACTGAATCACCCTACACCAGCAGTACAATGTGGCACAGTAAATTCAGAAACCAACAGCCTAGATGGACATACACACATGGAAAGTGAGAGATAAAGAAGAAAAAGGAGGGAATATATTTAGACATTTTCTCCTAGTAATTTAAAGGGCTAAATTGGACACATGTATACATTATGAACTTGCTACTCAACAATAGGCTTACATTGGGTTTCATCAGAGATGAAAGGTATATCTAAATTTGTGTGGTGTAATGCAATAAATACTGTTCCAAAGGTTTTCTGCTTGCTGATATTTATGCATGAGTATCTTTACAGGAAGATGTAACACCATCCTATCTTTCTACTGTTTTGTTTAGTTACATGGCAGTTACTCAAACCAGTTACTTATATCTCCAGTGAGAGATGTTAGTAAAGACCTTTTTGTTTCAGACTGCTTTTAGAATATAATCAGGGGTTGTTTCTAATCCTAGTCCCACTTAGAGTATATCCATTGAAATGAATGGGACTTAAATTAGTCATGACTAGCTTAAGTCTCATTCATTTTTGTGGAGGACTGGGACTGGTCCTTTGCACGGATTTGGCACTTAAAGGGTTAACCGGCATCGAAGAAATGCCCTTTACGCAGCTTCTGAGAACTTTAAACCCAGCCGCTACCAACCATTGACACTGAATCGCACTAGATCGTATTGAGACGGCAAGCAGCTAATTTTCAAAGTGTTTAATGGAGCAGAACTAATAGACTACAGGAATTTCACACCATAAACAAGGAAGTTCATAAAAATCACTGAAGCGGAAAGCTTCAATACACATACGAGGTATAGTCTTTGCATAATACAGAGAAGTAACCTTACATCAGAGATTCTGACTTACTGAGCTAGCATAGCGGTCTGTGTAGCCGATCTCCGGGCACCGCTCCCGGAGTTGGAAGCTGCTTGTTCCTGACCGGAGCCAGGGACCTGATCCGTGCAAACCTGCACCATGTTCCCAACAACCCTTTGTTCTTGAGGACCTGCCTTTTCTACCCTCCCTCGCCCCCTCCCCACCCTTGATGACCAGGTGGGCTGGTTCCGCCCTGCGGGGTGGTGGTGCCTCTTGGGTGCTGGCATCTCCTGGATACTTTGGGGTAATTTGCAGCTCTTTGAGACTGCTCCCCACCTTCGGAATGTTTATGCACTTCCTTGAGGGTAGATGTAAATGCGCCCTATTGATGGAATGCAGATGTAGGTATGCAGATGTGACCATGTACAACCGGTCTGCCCAGAACTATGTCTCCTGTCCCCCAGGTGGGGATTATGCAGAAAGATGGGGGAAGAGGGGTGTCAGTGAAAGGGGAAAACCATGTCAGGGTTCAACCGTGTGTGCTCAGGCTTTCTCGACAATTTTAATGGTTCTACTCTAAGCAATACTAGCATTGGATATGGCCTCCAGGTTTTAAATCCATTTTTGTTGCTTTTAAGTTCTTACTACTGTCTTTTGACTGTTTTGTATTTTGGGGTGTGTTTATGTTTTTATTGTTTTATCATGCTTTTTTTTTTCATACTGCTTTTTATTCACTTGCAAGCCACTTTGGACACTTCTGCAGAAATGTGGGGTATAAATAATAAACTGATGTTTATGATAAGATGTGCTTATATGGTTATCTTAGAATAGCAGAAAACTCTTTAGACCCACAGGCTGTCTCTGGTGATTTGCTACGGCTGCCAATACCCCACAGCTGTGCTGCCCTGTGCTGCCCACATGACCTAGTCATTCTGGAGCCTGTGGGTTTTACGTTGCTTACCCCAGCTGTTTTGCTGCTATGAATCTTATAAGATGCAAAGTTTAACTTCGAACAACCACGTTGGGTGCATCCATTTTAGCCAGAGGCGAATGGCAATGCTGCACATAATGCAGTCCACATGCTGAAGCTAAGCAGGTATGAGCCGGGTCAGTGCTTGGATGGGTGACTGCCTGGGTTGCCCACATCTGTTCTCCTGCATTGAGCAGGCGGTTGGACTTGATGGCCTTATAGGTCCCTTCCAACTCTACGATTCTATGAACTCTGCAGAAGCATTGCTATAGTTATATTCTTCTTTCTGCTGTGCTCAACATTTTGGACTTGAGGATATCATATCAATTCTTATCCCTATTCAGACTGGGCTCTGTGTAGAGGCCACACATATGATGAGTCCCTGCTCTTGAGCCTGCCTGATATGTATACATAGAACATCATTATATACGGTACATGTACAAGTTCCTGTTTAAGTGTAACATCCAATACATGGCTGTCGGTTGGGCCCAGGGATACAACATGTACGCTGGGGGCCAGCATGCACAATTCCAATTCCCCAGTATATGGGCTGTGCACAGTTAGAACCATGTCTAAACAGGGAATGTATATTAGCTTTATGATGGGGGTCAGATTTTCAGCCATACTGTACAGTGTATGCCAGTGAAACCTCAAATATGTAATGTGGTTTCCAGGCATGAATGTTTGTATTGAATATAATTTTTGTATAATTGTTCTTAGTGCGTCAGTTTTGAAATGTTGACGTTGTGAAACACCCTATATCAGTGATGGCGAACCTTTTTGAGCCCGAGTGCCCAAACTGCAACACAAAACCAACTTATTTATTTCAAAGTGCCAACACTGCAATTAAACCTGAATACCGAAGTTTTAGTTTTAGAAAAACAACTCATACAGTTGTCTGAACTAATTAACATCTTTTGTCTTTAAAGAAAAACACAATAACAGAGCTTTCAATGATACAAACAGTTTTTTGTTGGAAAAAAAATCAACTCAAAAAATTATTATAGTACTACATTGTACACATAGCCTGAAGGGAATTTATACAAACTTTTTAAATAATTAGGCACATGTATTTTTGGATAAGGGATTCTCAACTTGTAATATGATTATATGCCAGACTGAAACTGTATGGGGCAAGCTTTACCCCGGGTCCTTTCTCTGCTTCTACAGGTGTCGGATTAGTAAAAGTAAAAGTCAACCTGTACTAGGATGAGCAAGATAAACAAGAAAACTAAACATGCTTAACACATTTTAAACACGTTATGTCTTGGACTGCAAACACTGCATTAGCTAAAAGTTTGCATTGGGCATGCTTTTGCACAATTAATGTGATTTTTGCTATTGCATGCATGCTGATAATTTGTCAAACCTTGGCTCATACTCCGTTAGTTTGAGAGCAACACATGCAGCACTCGGGTCAACTGTTAGGGCTTTATATCCAAGCCATGCTCTGTGCATCATTCTTCAAAATTTTTTAAATGTGATAACAATGTAGAAAAGAATTCTGTAACAGGAATTCTAGAATAAAATCATTCTGTTCCACACTGTGAGAAAGAACAAGATCATTAGTGTTTTGCAGAAGGGGACAGTCTTTTCGCGATCTGGTGACCAATGGCTCGAGTGCCCACAGAGAGGTCCCCGAGTGCCAGCTGTGGCACCCGTGCCATAGGTTCGCCATCACTGCCCTATATCTTTACTGGCCTGTGAGAAGACTAGGTACCTGTTCTTCAGTGTCACTTGGTCTGATGAGGCTTAACTATCTTTCTATGCCGAGAGAGATATTGCTGCAACGTGATATGTAAATCATAAGAAAATTTCTGTCACATCTACTTGCTTTAAATGTCTTTTGCATTAAACTAGCTTTGAATGTCCTTTGAATGCACTTTTTGTTCTTTTTTCCTTTGAATAGTACAGAGAAGTAGAAATGATCATTAGTGGTACAGAAGTCCTTAGAAGTTTTCCGTTTAATACGTTACCACAGATATTGACTGGGATAGGAAAAGCTTTATGAAGTCAAGAAGCACCATGGTCCCTGTGGTAAAATTAAGGGTTTTGCAGAGTGTAAAACCCAACTGCTGACTGATGAATGAAATGCTCTCCTATAAGCTCTGGTTGTCAATCTCATGAATATTTTAGTACCAGTAAAAACAGCTGCAAGAAAAAGAAAAAAAGAACAAGAAAGGTATTTTAAACCTCTCTGTTATATCTCCATACAGGACAAAGGCATATGTTTTCTGCACTTCTCCCCAAATCCCTAAACCTGAAATAAATAAAACATGCATATTTTCTTTTATATACTTTACTCTAAATTCAGGTTTTCATTCAATCTGGATTTCTTTCTAACAGGAATCCCATACCCTCCAACATTTCACAGATGAAAATAGGGACACACATGTGAATTTGTAAGAGGTATGGTTAAGCAACATGAAGGTGTGATCAAGAGGGCATGGCCAGGCAACCAAAGGACATGGTCAAGTACAAAAGTACTACGCAGTTACTCGGGAGTAAGGACAAATGTCTTCAATGGGTCTTACTTACTTACCAGGGGGCCTGGTCAGAGGCAGCAGGTAGAGCACGCACGCACGCACGCATGCACACGCACACACACACACACCCTCGGTCTGTTCCCATCCTGCTTAAAGGGTCCATGGATAAAATTGCAGCTAAGCTAAATAGCTTGCGGGAGGACACAGGGGAATTCTGGGCTCTGCATAACAAAGTGAGAAGCCGTGATGGCTTAAGTGTTTGTGGGACTGTCCCGGCAAATTCAGGGCAATTGGAGAGTATGGGATTCATATTTACTATAGGAACGGTAAGCAGCAGGCAAGGAGAAGAAACTAGGAGTTCTGATGAGCACTAAAGTGTCATACTTTGATCACTGGTAAGGTTTATCCTGTAATCCTTGGATTCAGGCCTACAGCCAGAAATGTATTAACAGGTAGCCTAAAGGGCAGGGAATCATTACAGAGAGGTCAAAACGTAAAATACAGGTAACTAAATAGGTTTAATGTTACTTAATTGTATTAATGCTTACAAATTGCCATGTACAGTATCTTATTTTATAAAAGGTAGCTGTGTGGGAGGGGGAGGGAGGGATTGTGATGGGCTTTGTTTGTTTGTTTGTTTGTTTGTTTGTTTGTTTAATACATTTTTATACCGCCCAATAACTGAAGCTCTCTGGGTGGTTTACAACAATTAGTAATTAAATTATAGAATGTCACTGGGATTGCACCATGGGAATGGGGCTTCCCCATTGAAAATCAACCTCAAAGCTGCTATTGCCAGTGCCAAGTAACAGCTTTGGAAGCAAACAGCACCTTTGGGGCAAAGAGATTTTGGTGGGGAAATGGAGGGGGAGGGCTTAAAAAGAAGCCTGCACTGTGATCCTAATTCAGATCAGAGACCCCCCACTGCTGCCATTTCTTAAGAGAGAGACATGGCCAGTCTAAACACATTGGGCAGTATCTACTTCCGCTGATTTCATTGCATCTGTGGAACCCACCGCTTGGCACAATGGGGCTTGTTTTGCGCTTCTAAAAATAATCCCAGAAGTGAGCAGAAACCAGCACAATAGGATACTACCCATTCGTTAAAAACACTTTTAACATAAAGTGAGGTTGGGCTTTTACTTTTTAAAATGAAAGCAGAAAATGCAATGAGTGGCCTGGGATATATCTAAAAGAAGCAAGGCCTTCCTGTGGCTCAGCTCTCAGATATTTCACCAGAAATCACAAATATCACACATTTCTTAACACAGCTGAGTGTCTCAAGATTCTGTTACAGACAGGCATAATGACAAACATTCAGAATCACTCCTCCCCCCAAAAAGAGGACATGGATTTGTATAAAATGTGTGTGTGCGTGTGTGCGCAATGCATAAATAATTTCTATCATTTAAATAGAAATACAGTACATCCCACCATAGTGAGGAAGACTGTCTGCTCAGCCTGCTATCCTGGTGCTAACTGTTGATGGGCAACATCAAGCCCCTTGCCCTGGTTATTTATCTTTCAGCTGGCCATCTTTGGCTATGGCTATCTTTGACAGCCAGTGTGGCGTAATGGTTAGAGTGTATTGCTGGGACTCGGGAGATCCAGGATCTAGACCTCACTTGACCACGAAGCTCACTGGGTGACTTTGGGCCAGTCATTGACTCTCAGCCTAACCTACCTCACAGGCTTGTTGTGAGGATAAAATGGAGAGGCGGAGGAGGATTATGTAAACTGCCTTGGGTTCCTTGCAGGAAAAAAGGTGGGATATAAATATAATAAATAAATAAACTGGATTTGGCAGCCCTTCAAATGGAGGACTGTCCTCTGTAAAGAAGTACATATAGCCATCCTACTTAGAATCATCATAATCATCAGGCGATCACTCGTGACTGAGTAAGATTGTCTTCCAGGATAAAAATTTACAAAAAGAAAATTTTAAAAGGAGGAAATTCTAAAGAAAATTGTGTAGACTCTAGCGGGTCCGTAAGTGACTGTGGAGGCCAATTCTAGATCCACACAGCTTCCCACAGTGAGGACACAGGTTACCAGATGGAAGATGGTCCTGTAAAGGATTCGTTTGACGTGCTTTTCGCTTAGTACGTTTCTCCCTTTCACCTTGCACTCGGGCTTCTTCAAAGTCCATGGAACCTTTGTGAAAGGCCAACCTCCAGTTAGATCGTTCATGGGCCAGAGCTTCCCAGTTTTCGATGTTTACATTGCATTTTTTTAGATTAGCCTTAAGAACATCTTTAAACCTCTTATACTGACCACCGATATTCCGCTTTCCATCCTTGAGTTGGGAATAAAGTAACTGCTTTGGGAGACAGCAGTCAGACATTCAAACAACATGACCGGTCCACTGAAGTTGGCGTTGAAGGATCATTTTTTAGGGATGTGGCTGAGAATCTCGGCGGACACGAGCAAGGCCCGAACTGGGCCTGCTTGTGTCCGTGCAGGCTCTCAGCCACCCGCGCGGGCTTACCTAAAGGCTCTCCACAGAGCGGAGAGCCTGTCTCCTCTGTCCGCTGGTCCCGTCGCGTCACTTCCGGCACGGAGGAAGTGACGCGACGGGACCCTGCTCCACCCCCGCGCTGTGTTTTTGGTGGGGGAAACCAGGGCAACAGGGCTGTTTAAGCCCTGTTGCCCTGGTTCCTCCCACCAAAACAGAGTGCGGGTGGGGGTCCAGCGTGCCGGAGCAGTGGCTGCGGCGGCGGCGGTGCGCAGGACCAGGTAGGCGGCGGGGGGTCCTGGCGGCAGCGGCGGGGGGCGTCCGGCGGCGACGGTGGGGCCATGCGCGGGGGGTTTCTCTGGCGGCAGCTCGAGCGGTGCGAGTGGCGCGGAGAACGCTCCGCGCTGCTCTGAAGAGCAAGATCGGGTCGCCACCACTCGCGGAGGGCTGAGCCCGGAGCGAGCCTCCAGCCGACTCAAGTCTCGGCCACATCCCTAATTACCGTATTTTTCCGTCTATAAGACGCCCCCATGTATAAGACGCCCGCCACTGGGCAGTTTTGCAACTGCGCGGTTCTCTCCTCTGCTTACTTCCGTGTATAAGACGACCCTCAATTTTTAGTCTAGCGATTTTAGGAAAAAGTATAGTCTTATACATGGAAAAATACTGTAGTTGTCTTTGCTTCTTCCAGTACACTGACATTTGTTCGCCTATCTTCCCAGTAATTCGCAGGATTTTCCGGAGGCAACGTTGATGAAATCTTTCAAGGAGGTGGAAGTGACGTTTATAGATAGCCCATGTTTCACAGGCATACAATAAAGTTGGTAATACAATGGCTTCATAAACCAGTGTTTTGGTCTTCTTACAAATAGCTGTTATTCTTATATATATGAAAAAAATATTTTACATATGAAATACACTACAAGGGGGGAGGAAAGAGTTAGGGATGATTAGGCTGATGGGGAGCATCTGCTTCCATATAAACTCAAAAGAGGAGTTATCCCATATTTAATTCTGTTACAAAAACAGGAACAGGAAAAAAAATTCACTTCTTACAGAACAGTGAACAACCACCAGACAGAACCTGGGCACAAATAAACTGCACTGTGTTTTCCAAAGAAAATACAGCAGTGTCTTAGTAAATCTATTCTCCACCGTGACAACAGTGACATCTAGCTGCTCATGTAACCAAATGACTCTGCATATTGTACAGTGGTGTAATATGCTATTGAACACGGACCGCATTACATTTCTGCAGTTATAGATGAATACAGCTCAGCCACATAATCACAGATGCTAAGAATTTCTCTACTTTTAGTTATTCTCATTGCAGCATCTCACCACCAGCATAAAACCACTGGTTGGAAAGGCAACATACCGCTTCCTTGAAGTGTTTAGATTAGTGATCTGGCAAGCCTCTGTCAGAATGCTGCTGCTGCTGCTGCATTTTGTGTGTGTGTTTCTCTTGTCTCAGCTCCCCCTCCCCAGAATACTGATCATTATCCAATGGCAGACACAACACACTGTATCTCCTCCCCCAATTCTGCTGTCAAGCCCAGGAGGTTTCAGGAATGGCAGCATATGAAGCAATTAGGCAAGTAGGATTTTGATTCAATTCCATCCAACCTATCGATGCAACAAGCCAATGAAATTAAACAATGTGCATTCAGCTCCTGACTCTCCTTTAAAAACAATGACAGTTTGATTGTCCCATTATTACTAAGTGAGTTTTTAATGAAATGCTACTACTGTACAGCATCATGACTCCAAAATATGCAGCTGCAAATGATTAATTATACCCTGGAAAAACCTAATAACAGGCACTTCTGTTTAAATTACATATGGCACCTATTAATTTATTTGCCCTAATTATCAAAGTAGGGATGCTGTATTGCACCCTCTATCACAGAGTCTGCTTCAAAAATGTGCTTGTATTTTCCCCTTTCTCTCCTTTCTATATATTATGTGGCTCCACTAATAGCAAGAGTGTATCATAACTTAATTAGTTAACACTGATTTGTAATCTGCACACTTCCGCTTAATTGGCATTTTCACAGCACCAGCCTTAATCGTATGTTTTGCATAACTAGCAACCTTTGAAAAAGGAAAGGGGGGGGGGAGCTGTAGCTTTTGTGAAAAGCATTCGTGCTGTGCCTTTGCTTCAGTGACAGCCAAGTCAGAGACATACAGCACCTGAAATCCATACAGAATGCATCATTTCCTGGCCATGAAAATTAAATGGGTGTTCAGAACAGATTAACAAAGAGCTTGTTCACATGAAGCAGTTTACCATAGGATAACAGTCAGTGTATTCACATTAGAAGCAGCTTACTCTGGAGCAATATGCCAGTTGATTTCATAGAAATGACAAGCAAATAGAAAACCCGTGGTCTGTCACACAGGTTTCTGTTTAAAGAACCATTCTAATGGTGGCAATTAGACTGTTGTGCTATGTCCAGGCTAATTGCTTATGACAATTGCACTAGTAATTGTTTGCAGACACGACATTAGTCATCACAGCAACATTTCCTGAAAAATATTGCTGCAATGTAATCATTATACATCACCAGTGTGTAAAAATAATAGTTGTATGAACAAGCCCACAACTATCCAAATGGCTAGCTTGCTATAAAAACATGCTGAACACCACCTAGCTCTGTTCTTCATTGTCCTGGCTGCCTTCCTGCCTGCTCCTCCTAGCTCTCTAGTCCTGAACCATGGTTTTGTCTGCCTGGAGTTCTGTTGAGAGTCTTATTCTCGTTTTTAATATTTCTAGTGTATTTCCAGCATAAGCCCTGTGTCATGGCTGTGGGACCCTGGACTTTACCAGCAAGCCACTGGAACAGGAAATTGTGGTGAGGGAAATATTAATTTATTAGTGCTATTCTGGAGAGACTGAATAGGGAAATAGTGGCATGAGAGGAAGCCCTGTACTGAGGAGGTTGCAGTAGTAGGGAGATGACAAGAGCATAGAGAAGAATTTTAACAGATGGAGAGAGGAAAGTGGAAGATCTTGAAGAAAATAAATAAGTGGTGGGATCTGGGAAAACATGTGTGTAAGAAGGATTCTGTAACTATACTGTTGTGGCCTTTTCAAAATTCCTTAAATTGTGAGGCTAGAGTCTGGGTTAAAATTGGCAAACACTCCAATTGGTTATTTCCTGAAGACTTGGTTATTTCCTGAAGTAGTAAGTGACAATATATGTCAACAATGGTATAGCTGCTTCTGTGAACTAGTCAGCTAAGGGCGCAATCCTATGCATGTTTAGACAGAAAAAAGTCCTACAACTCCCAGCATTCCCTGTGCTTGTTGGGGAATGGTATGGGTTGTAGGACCTACATAGGATTGCCCTAAGACATTCAAAGCCATGTGAGTCCCTTGCCTACCAGCCCTTTATCAAAAGTCAACCACAGGAATGGGGCCACACAACTCTTCATGTGAAAAAGACTGCCTGGAGTCAATTTAGCAAAGAATGTAGCACCTTTTTTTTTTTTTACTGCATTCCACTGCAGTAGGTTGAAGCAGTTGATGCATATAACCTATGATAGCCTATTCCTTGTAGCATCTATTGTTGAGGACATAGAAACTGTGGAGAAAGCCAACCTAAAACCCCTTTCTGACACACACACACTCACCAAGGAGGGGGGAAGGAGACCCAGGGGGGGGAGACAGCCAGTCTCCACAGAGACCAAAGGGGACAAACAACATCTGCATAGAATCACCCCAGGGGGGAAGGCAGGAAGCATCCCCAGGTTCGTCAATGCTCTCATATATCAGCCCCATCTACATAAGACTTGAATGCCTTGCCAGAGCAGACACTTCGGCACCCATAAGAAAGGACCATTCAACACCACAAGATGGGGCCATTAAGCAAGTGGCTTCAAAGGGACCCCACCTCACAGGGGGAAGGTGGCAACCCACCTGATTGGCCACCCACCTGAGGAGGGTGGCAACCCACCTGATTGGCCGCCCACCTGAGGAGGGTGGCAACCCACCTGATTGGCCGCCCACCTGAGGAGGGTGGCAACCCACCTGATTGGCCACCCACCTGATTGCAGAGGGAGGGGCTACCTGAAACCCAAGGTATAAAACACCCTGCGCAAGGGAACTGGGTTGTTGGACCTGATCAGCAATCTTGCCCCATGCTTGGGGTAAGGGAACGAAGGGATCGGCAACCCCGGGTAGCAGCACCCGGCGTGCTCCAGCTAGCTGAAATCACTGGCCGCTTGGGTTGACCGGACCCCCGGGAAACCAAGCTGAAATCACTCACAAGCTGCTTGGGTAGACCGGACCTCAGCCGGGAACCCAGCTAGCCGCTTGGGTAGACCGGACCTCCGCCGGGAACCCAGCTAGCAGCATGCGGTTGACCGGGCCTCTGCTGGAGCCCGAGCTGAACTAACTAGCTGAGAGCCCTGAAATCACGGTGTCCTTGAGACCTCTTGCTTGCTACTTTGTACCGTACTGATAAGCTGTATTGCTGGCGTGTGTCTGGGTTGGTGAAGGTAATTTTGTAAATAAACTTGTTTTATAAAAGATACTTTTGTGGCTATAAGTTATCCCTTTGTTCTGGTGATAGTCGCTGGGGGACCTCGGAGAAGGCCCGCCCCCCAGGACTCGCTACCCCCTTAGCATTGAACCCGCGCAGAAGACCAGGTTGTCGGTCTTCCACTGAAACGTAAGAAGAGCCCTGCTAGATCAGATCAAAGACTCATCTAAGCCTTCCCCAACCTGGTCCCCTCCAGATGTTTTGTACTATAACTCCGAGCATTCTTGACCACTGGTCATGCTAGCTGGGGCTGATGGGAGTTGGGAGTCCAAAACATCTGGAGGATGCCAAGCTGGGGAACGCCGGCTTATCTAATCAACCATGCTATTTCCTACAGTGGCCAGTCAGATGCCTCTTGGGAAATTCTGTCCTGAATTTTTTGAGTACAATTGCTTGGCCTCAAATACAGCCATCCTGCACAACCACAAACTGTTTCTATACACATATTTTAGGGTGTCTATTTCCTGACATTAAAAACAATTCAATCAGTTAAAGAGTTTAACCGAAAGGGTATAAATGTATGGATTTTATAATAGTCTCAGTTCTCAGAAAGGCTGCTGGAGTCCTGCATTCAGGTCCAGAGTTTACAATACCTTTATCCAACATGATGTGACTTCTGTGAACTGGTAATAAAATTGTACTATGATTTGCAATGTTGAAGTACAAGTACTGTTTAGAAGACTATCTTATCAAATCAGTTATTTTCCTCTGACAAGAAAGGAGCCTTTACATTACTTAGATTTTAGCATGATGCCAATTTAGGGGGGAGATTTGCTGGTGTCTCTCATAATGCTTATTTATATTTATGTGTATAAATATACACATAAACTGAGGACAAACTGAGAATCTTGTACGCTTTTCAAACATCCTATCTATGTGTCAGTTTGAAACAAATTTATATCCCAGTTTCTGACAGGCAAATAAAACTGGTCAACTTATTATTCTTTGGAAATAATGCCATGGCAGGAGAACAGCTGACGGGGCTCACCAGAGCAACCACTGGAGGTGGCTGGGTCATGCCCTCCTGGCAGGGGAGTGGCGCAATTCACCACTCCTCCTGCTCACCGCCTGATCTGGGTGCACCAGTCCGTGTAATGGTAGGGACACTCCTGCAGCTACCTAATCCTGTCCTCTTCAACCCTAAGCTCTAGCCCATCTTTCAAATAATAAAAAAGAGAGTTAGTCTTTAGCCTTTGTAGAACCAGAGATATGAGGCAAAACGCTCAGGCACATTCCAATTGTTTTGTGAGAAATGGACAATCATTTTGTCCAATCATTTTGTGAGGAATGAGCCTGCTACCACCTTTCAGTGTTATGTATAGCCAAAGAATGAAGTTGCAGCTATGATCAACATTTGACATCCTGCTTCATTTTGACACACAGACCCCTTTGTTTCTTGGTCTACCATTGTGGAATAATTTTAGTGTAGCTGTGACTGGGTAGTAGCATATTGAGCCCCAAACACTAGTTAGCAGGAATAACAAGAGTTTGTTTTCTTTCTAGCTCAGGACTTATTTCATGCACACACACAACATGCTTTTTTTTACTGCGTTTGCAACCACTTTTTTTAAAAAAACAACAACACCCACCTGCCAATGTAAATAAAGTCTGCCATTATTTATTTATTTTATTTCTATACCGCCCAATAGCCGAAGCACTCTGGGCAGTTTACAACAACCAATTAAAAGTACAATAAAGTACAATATAAAATATATACAATAAAAACATAAAAATTTAAAACAAATTTTTAAAAAGTCACAGATAACTAAAAACAAGTCAACACAACATGACGTCTAAAAGAATTAACCACCCAATCGTGTACTATTTAGTTGTTAAAAGCCTCAGCGTAGAGGGCAGTCTTAACCTGGCGCCGAAAAGATAGTAGGGTTGGTGCCAGGTGGGCCACAGGGGGGAGCTTGTTCCACAGTTGGGGGGCTACCACAGAAAAGGCCCTCCCCCTTGTTGCCGCCCTCCAAGTCTCCCTCAGAGGCGGCAGTCAAAGGAAGGCCCCGTATGTTGAGCGTAGTGTCTGGGTAGATTGTGGTTGGCAGAGGCGTTCCATCAAGTATTGTGGTCCCATATTGTGGTCCAATATACCCATATTGTGTGTGGGGGAATGGGGACTGTGGCTCAGTATGGCTTACAGCAGCCCTGCAAAGTAGTCCATGGTTGTTATACCCAGACTGCTGGGAAGGAGAGTAGTGTATGGCAGCTCTGCACTGTAGTCCAGAGTTGTTATCTAATCTGCTAGTGGGTTGGGTATTTTTAGGAAACTGCAGTCCAGGGGCAGGTGGCTGTGAAGTATTTAATGAAAAGAAGGATACTTTCCTTCATTAAATACTTTCTGCATTTTCCTTTTGACCTCACTGTTTACAATCCCTCCCTCGCCATCATATGTAGTGTATATAAACCTGAAAATCCTCATAACACCCAATGCGTTTGGTGAAGTGAGTCATGAAAACTTTTGCCAGAATAAATGTGTTAGTCTTTAAAGTGCCACAAGACTCTTTGTTGTTTTTGTTGTTAACAAAGTTTCTTTGAGCTGAGGTTCATGCAGAAGATGGAGGCATATTGGGAATAGGAGAAGCAAGAGGATGTTTTTCAAATTTTGAATATGTAATATTAGTTATACAAGTTGGTGTCAGTCTTCAGGCTCCCTCCCCAAGGTCTGTATAAGATCAATTTCCAAGTGGGGTATTTGATGCATCTTGACACTACTACACATATATGTAAATGAGTGCATACACTAATGCAATGCACAGATGGCCATTTTACATGTTAGGGAGGCTTATTATGAACATGCTGTAAGGCTATGTTTTTCTAGTATAGAATTATTTACTTTACTATATTTATGTTTATGTTTTCTGTGTCTCTATGTTGTATGCTATAAAAGTGGAAGCATGTGTTTGTATTTGAGTTCTCTACAATGGAAAAGATATTAGTCTTTTGCTTCTAGGATACCATGGAAGATGATTTTCACTAAAATATGTAGTGAAATCTGTTTTTGCATTATTATTGTACATAGGTGTGTGTGTGTGTGTGTGTGTGTGTATGCACAAATGTCATGCATGAGTTCAGTATTGGGAGCAGAGTAGGGGGCCCACTACAGACAGCTAGCCCTGGGGCCCATCATGGCCTAGGTCCAGCCCTGGTCTCATGGATGTGCCCATGAGTTCTTTGGATAAAGGATGGGATATAAAGGAAGGGGCTGTAGCTCAGTGGTAGAGCACATGCTTTGCATGCAGGATGTGGGGATTCAGTGTCAATAATGTTTCAGTGCCTTCTAGTTCATAGCCAGAAACTGGTCAGCAGTAGTTTGGGACCTAGTCAGTCTGTGGAATGTCAAGACGACCAGTGTGAGCTCATCACTGTCAAGAGTTCTCAGGAGAAAGCAGGCGGGAACTGAGTTGTCTCCCCCGTCCAGCTGTAACTTCGACCTTGCAGTGAAAGAAGCTGGCATCCTTCTCTGGGAACTTCAGGAGAGGGGCGGGGTGGTTTGCAGAGGTGTACACTCTGGTTGCTCACCCTTGAAGGGTAGAAGGGAGACACCCAGGTGGGATAGGGGCCTCGTGGATGGGCCAGTTCCCTTGTCAATTAGTGGTTTGGAAGGAGGGTTAAGATGGCCGCACCTTTGCTTTTAAGTCAGTGATTAGCCTCCAGAGCCTTTGCTAGGAACATCTCTCTCGTTTTCCCTGTCTGCATGTTTCTGTTTGGATCTATCACTGACTGAGCTATTGGGAGCACTCTGCACATGGACTCTACCTAATTTGGATTTTCTATCTTTGGACTTTTACTATCAAGAACCCGCCATGAAAAGGACTGTTATATTTCTCATAGACTGTGCATTCTTGTGGCTATGGATGTGTTTTCGTCGAAGAGCCCAGCTGGCTTGGGGCTAATTCTTGACTTCTGGACATTCCTATGCCTTGACCTGTGTGGCATAGAAATCCCAAAGCTGGGAGCTTTGGACGTTGGAATCTCTGCATGGGGGAAGTACTTTGGACTCAAGTCTGATCTTGTTCTGGACCCTGATTGTCGAGAGGCCTGGACGCACAGTACCCAGAGGGGCCAACCGAAGTGGCAGGGTTGGTCTTGACCTCTGTGGAGCTCAGATTCTTCCCCTGTCGAAGGAGCAGCTAGAAGTTGCTCAGATCCTAAGGCCAAGAAAAACAGCACCCCAGAGGTTCCATCTCAGTGGCAAAGTTGGCTCAGATCTCTATGGGTGTGTGTGGGTAAGTCAGGCCTGTTTCTAGGATCCTTGCCTGAGGAGCAGTGGGAATTAGCTCTGGTCCCTTCCTTGGTGTGGAATGCCGAAGAATTTGGGCCCTAAGAGACATTCCAGTCCCCTACCTTGATGTGGAACAATTTCAAGAGCCTATAGCAAAATGCCATCAGCTTCATGATTTCTGAAGACTGTAACCATTAAGTTTATGCCATGGGATTTGCTGTAATAAAAGGATCTCACTGATTTGGAGTCTCCGGTGTCAGGGTGCTAGAATGCGTGATTGCAGGACTGGGCCCCCGACAGAGAAGGTCCCAGCCAGGTTCGATCCAACGGCATCTCCAGGTAGGGCTAGGAAAGACTGCTGCTGGAAACCCGGGAGAGCTGCTGCCAGTCAGTATCAACAATACTGGACTAGATGGACCAATGGTGGACTACTCAATTTAAAGTTGTTTCCTATATTCCTATTCCTAACTGTGGTATCTCCATGTTGCAGCTGGTGAATTGGCTGGCTGGATATGTAAGGGCCATTCTCACCAGACACCAGCCTACTTTGTTTGCTCTTCCAGGCAGCTTTAGTATGGGGTGGGGGTGAGGAAATTGATTAATTTCACACTTCATATATTCCAAGGCTGAACAATGAAAACAGGTGCCAAGCTTGAGCCTTGGCCTAGCCATTGGGCTGGATTGATCATAACCTTACAAAAGAGAACAAGTCAACATACAATGATTTTTTTAAAGGACTGGAAAGGAAAAAAATTACAAAAGTATCATGTAGTCAAATGTTCCAAGGGGAAAATGAGTTATTATTTCAGACCTAGGTATTTAAAAGTATCCTATGGCTGTTGAGGGTCTGTAGTGCTGAGCTTTGATGGGTGAAGCATAATAATGACAAGTGGCTCAGCAGACAACCGTGCATGTTTTGCAGAATTACATGCACCATCTTGTCTTCTTAATTTGCATGCAAGGTACTTGCTTGTCCATGGAGAGAATCTGTTCAAGAAAAACTACTCTGTATTTTAGTACATTTTTGATGAGATGCATCCACGATCTGTAAAGCATCAGGGTTTTACTGGGTTGTCACAGAATAATTTTACTGTAAATATGCTTGCCTTTGCAATCCTGACAGAATATTTTAATGTATGGTGTATTCTCCAATTTGCTGCTACAAGGCATAATTATAACCTAAGCCATGTTTTTAGGAAGGTTGAACAAAACAACACTTCATTATATCAAAGTCACTGAGGCCAAAATAATTTCTTTCATATACTATTAGCATGATCAATACATCAATTGTATTAAAGCACTACGAAAACTTGGGGAAGTGGAACAAAATCCCACATTTGCCTGGTTCAGCTGTAACAATCTTGTTCCAATAAACCATGTTTTATCGGTCTGAGAACAAGCCTTGTGCCCATGTGCTCCCTACTCACTTCCCCTTCATTCGTCCCGCAGAAATGTCTAGCTTCAATGAAGGTATCATGGTCTGTTAAACCACGGTTTCTCATGATGTCTGAACCAGGAAACTGGGGTTTAAGAACTGTTTACAGACCAGGGTATCTAATGAGGATTTGTGCTTTAGCAAAAAATAAATAAAATAAAAATAAAAATTAACCAATTACTTTTTTAAAATGATTTTTTAAATGGCTTGCTCATGTGAATTTTCCTTTCCCCATCCTCAGGGCTATGTCCACTGGTGAACATAGTGGGATGTATTCACAATAAAAGCAGGATATCCCCCAAAGAATGGAAAGGCCATTCTGCATGTACTTACAGCAAAAGAGCAATGACTGGGTAGCACTAGGAGCTGCCAGTCTGGAAGCATTCCATGATGCCTTTTTGTAAGTTATAAGGCGTAGGCACAAAGATACTAACTGAATCATGCTGAAGCATAAAGCGAGTTTACAAGGCTGAGACTGTTTTCTGCTGTATAGCATTATATTATTTAGAATTTTCCAGGTACATGATCAAAACAATCACAGAGTATGTGTAGTTTTCATAAGCTGTCTTTAAGGCCAGGAAATCCTATCCTACTATTATGATTTTAGGAATCCTATTATCATATTTTCTTTCCAGCTAGGGCTGCATGCAGCAGGGAAGGGGTTACATGCAGCAGGGAAGGGGTAATAATAGCAGAAATTATTAAAAGAGTGCAAGGATAAGCTAGTTTTATTATTACTAATTTAATACATTTATAATCTGCCTGGTTTACTGAGGCAAGGCATGACTTAGCATGCTATGATCCAGTGTAATATGTTTTATGAAATAATTCAGCTTGGGTTTTGCTGTTATGACAAAACACATCCCAGCTGAACCAAACAGACAGATGATAACATTAGGAACTTAATTCTGTGTGCCCATTTAGGAAAGAACAGACAGAGTACTAAGGACAAAGGTATCAATGTCATTGTAAAAATGGGTATATGAAAAAATAGCATGAAATCATACACTTAAAAACAACAACTGGGATTTCCAAATACCTTTGCAGTATTATAAATAAAACAGGATCACATTTCTGATGAATCTGCATATATAATATGACCAAAAGAAGTTATCTTGATGAAAACATTATTACTGACTAGCTTTTTTTTACCCGGCATTGCACGGGGTCGTCATTTTCTTATAGGCACTATTTGTTCGAAATTCCTTAAGGTAGCTGTCCGCTGTTTTGAATCCCTCCATAGGAAAGGTCCCCCAGGGCTACATAATGGAATCCCAGCTCCCCCGGGACTACCAGCTCCCCCGGGACTGCACAATGAAATCCCAGCTCCCCCAGGACTACCTGCTACCCCCGGAACTGCCCAATGAAATCCCTGCTCCCTCCCCCTAGGACTACACAGTGAAATCCCTGCTCCCCTGGGACTACACAGTGAAATCCCTGTGTGTCCCCCAGAACTACACAATGAAATCCCACCCACCCCCCCGGACTGCACAATGAAATCCCTGCTTCCACCCTCCCCCCCCGGGACTGCACAACAAAGAATTCCCTGTGTTCCCCCCCGGGACCACATAATTAAATCCTGCTTTCCCCCCCTGGGACTACACAATCAAATCCTTGCTCCCCCCCCGGGACTGCACAACAATGAATTCCCTGTGCCCTCCCCAGTACTACACAATTAAATCCCTGCGTCCCCCTCCCCAGGACTACACAATTAAATCCCTGCTCCCCCCCCGGGACCACACAACAATGAATTCCCTGTTGCCCGTCCCCAGGACCACACAATGAAATCCCTGCTCCCCCCCCCCCCGGGACTACACAATGGCATTGCAGGGATGGGGACTCGGACTCAAAGACTCGACTCGTGAGTCGGACTGAGTCCCCCCTCTGACTCGACTCGGACTTGAGTCCCAATATTTTTAATGGGACTCGAGACTCGACTCGGGACTCGAGACCAAGGACTCTTCAACATCCCTCGGCTGTGCCAGAAGGAGTGGAGAGGAGCGTGGTTGCCAGCGAAGAGCGCATGGAAGCGAGGTGTGCCGCTGCTCGGCCACTATGGACAGCTACCAGGACTGCAGCCCCAACAGTGTGTCAAGATTTATTTTGATTGATGTGTTGCATACTTGGGAGAGGCAGAAGAAGGACCTGAGATTACTCTGTGTGGCTGCTCTGAGTGTGTTTCTGGTTCCAGCAAGTTCATCACCAGTGGAGCGGGTGTTCAGTGAGGGTGGAATTGTGATGAGATCTCACCGTTCCAGAATGGGGGCCAAACATTTAGAAAAAATCATGTTCCTCAAATGCAACATGGATAAGTTTTAGGAAGTACAGCAAGTTTATTTTTTAAAATCATTTTTTCTAAAATGCAACCTTTCAGACATTTTGGGTTTGGCTGCCTCTGCCTGCCTGTCTGGGGTTCCCAGCCTCCTCTGCCTGCCTGGTCTCTTCTTGACCAGTTCAACAGTTGAATTGTCCAAGACAAAGGCCTCTGCCTGCTTTGGGGTTCCCTGCCTCCTCTGCCTGCCTGGTAATTTTGGGTTTTTCTGCCTGGTCTGTTCTTGCCAAAATCAGTTGCAGAGTTTTGAAATAAAAAGGCACACTTGTGCCTAGAATTTATTTAAACCACATATCTGAAGTAGCCTTATTTTGTTGGGGGGAAAACCCATTGATTTTAATAGGGACTCATGGAGTCAGCTTTGGGAGTGACTTGTGACTCGTGACTCGTGAGTCACCATTTTGGACCAAGGACTCGGACTCGGACTCGAGACTCGGGTCCAAAGACTCGTGACTCGACTCGTGACTCGAGACCAAGGACTCTTCAACATCCCTGTGGCATTGTACAGGTTGTCATTTTCCTATAGGCACTATTTGTTCAAAATCCCCCACCCCCGTGTAGGCCCCAGCTGCAGTTCATATGAACATTCTGTTTGGATGTTGGTGAGATTTGCATATCCGCTTCTGATTGGGCCCCTGTGGCAGTGCATACCAACATTCTAAATGCCGTTGGAGCTGTTTGCATAACTGCTCCTGAATGGCCCCTGCGAACATTCCAAGTGACGCCATTGGCTCTCATCTATTTTGGGCCGTACAGGCGCGGTAGGGTTTTTTCGGAGATTTGAACCTGCCAGTCTTTGTCCTTGGGTGATGGGGAGTATGCATGCCATGTTTGGGGCGGATCCATCCAACCGGGTAGGAGCCAATGTGACGCATGCGAACCCCCCATGCGGACATACGTACACGTACAAACATTCATATTTATATAGTAGATATAAGATATTGTTCTTCATGCTGCTGTAACTGTACTAGGATCTTTAAAACTCCATTCAGTCTCATTACAAAAGACTTGCACTCTGTCAGAATTCTTCAGTTTACATGAGCCAAAAAGCTGAAAGCACAGATCTGTTTTAGCCAAATCAGAAAAGACACTGAAAGCAAATACGATTGTACTGAACAGAGAGTGAAGGCTAACACATATGAAGAAAAGAGAATGAACAAAGAGACTCATAGTTTTTGTATCCTCTCTTCTAAGTGTTTAAATAAATTAGCAGGGGGCCCACATGATAAATCTGTTGCCAGGCAATATAATTTCAGACTGCAGATGGAAAATCAAATGTTTGAATACAGCCCTGTAGAACACGCTCTCTTCACATACTAAGCATATAAAGAAGAAAGTTCTAGGCCAGCCTTTTTCATGTCATGCTGGTTTTTGATATGTAGCTGTCGTCTCTCTCTCTCTCTCTCTCTCTCTCTCTCTCTCTCATGCTCCTACTCGCCTCTCTCCAGCCAGAATGTCAGGCACAGCTCACGGGTTTCTTTGTAAAGCTTTATTAAGCAAAAGCAGGGCAACTCAGGTGGTTGCAGAACAGTGTTACACAAAAGTAAAGAAAGTAATTCAAGACCCTATGTCCATCAATGGGAGGTCAGGAATGACCAACCGTTGATTCCACACTGAGGTGTTTTGTGCGTTCCCACCCTCAAACCAGAGAACCCACTCCGCCCCTAGGGCGGGTCAAAAGTCTTGTTAGCCAACCGAGCAGAGTGGCGAAGAGATGTCAGTTGCTCTTGCCTACGTAAGTGACGCCGCTCGTGAGGATCTGGCACGGAGGCTGGCTTCCCCCTCCCATCAGGAGCTCTTCCTCCCCTCCCCCCGGGAGCTCTGCCTCCCCTCCCATCAGGAATACTTTTCCCAGAGATTCTTCCCCCACTCCCCCCGCCTCTGCCTGAAACCTTGACCGCACAGCTGGGTCCGTGTTATCTACAGAGAGTGGCTCCGGTCCTACCTACCTCCCCTTCCCCTTCTGTTTCAGAATCCATTCCCATGGAATCTGACCAGTGCTGTTTTGGATTTAGGGAGTTGGAACTTGAGGGGCTAGGGGAGCTAGCCCTGACAGTAGCGAATATCATATGCAGGAAAATATTAAAACGTGTGGTCCCCCCTCACCTGCACCCTGAAATGTTATAATCCAGATACATCACATTGACCCAGTTCATGTATCACATTGAAACCATGGTTTAGTGACATACATGAGCAGTAACAAGCCAAAGCGAACCTTGGGCTTGCACATCCCTCCCCCTCATGTAGCCAGGAGGATGAGTTCAGAATATTTTGCTTCCTCTTTTAACTTAAACACAACTTGCCATGTCATCCAGACCTGGAACTATGTCTAATATTAGCTATGGTTAAACAAGCCATCTTCAGAAACTATGGGCTGAACTTGGCTTGTTTCAAACTAACCTCAGTTAATGTTAACCACAGTTTGTTGTTCTGGATGACATGCCAAACTGTAGTTAAGCAGAGGTGGAAGCAAAGCAGAATCAGCCATACTGAAAGAGGAAAGGAGAGGGTGTGCAATTGAGGCTCTCTGAGGTTCATTCCTGCTTGTGATGTGTGAACTGGGCCAATTAATTTATCATTGCATTTAGTTTTAAATAATAGGGGACCAGAAAGAAGCACAGTGAGTGGTGCTTCCAATTTCCCAGGCAAACTCAGCTAGTTGCATGTCTACCGATTTGGAAGCAGAGCCACCCCAAAATAAGATAGTACTTTCTACATACTAAAGGGACTCCTGGAATACAGACATTTTTTGAGAAGGCATTTGGGCTGTGAATTTGGTTTTTAACCATCTAGGGTTTTAAAATAGGGCTGTGTTTTGTTATTTTCTGCTGCTGTTTGAATGTTTTACTATTATATTTTAAGACGTGTTTTAAATCATTTTATCACTTTATCATTTTATCTTGTTGATAGCTGCCTGGAACTCTCTGGAAAAAACACATGGGGAATAAATGTTTCAAATAAAATAATAAATAAATTAAGTTTATAAAGAAAATACATTTTAAAATTCCCCAAATAGTCCAACAAGCAACTCTTACAAGAAAGGGGTCTAAAGAAAACAAAATTCAGGCAAACTGACTATCCATGCCTTTAGTCTATAGCTGACAATAGAATCTTAGGATTTCTGCTTAATACAGTTCTCAACATCTCCCCTCCACCCCAGTGTTTCCTCCTCACCCCAAGCCTAAACAGTACAACAAGGTTCTATTTCCATACTGACTGGAGCCCTGAGCAACAACACTCCTAAGGGGTGGGAATACACTGCAAATTTGTGTTGCAGACCACACTTGTACAAAAAGTAATGTGTGGTGTTTAAAGACACAAGTTGCTTTTGTATCTAGTGCATCCACAAATAGTAAAGTTACGCCTACAGGAAGAAATGTAGATCACTCCCCTGTTTTTCTTGAACATCCAAAGGTGCTCCCATTAACAAATACATCAACTCCAAGTTCTTTAAATTAAAGGAAATTATAGGCACAAGGATCAAATGGAAACCCATCAAGATTAATATACTGCCCCCAAGACAGGATCTTCCATGTCACAGTTATGCAAGCCAAACTATGGTATGCCATAAGCAGAGAGGAGTGAAAAATCATATAAACATATAGTACTTGAGACTGGAATATCTAATATAAACAAATATAGTATGGCTTAATCAAAACAAAATCCCAAATGCAAGATAATGGTTCTACCATAGTCTCTTCTAGATTATTGTATATTGTAGAGGACATTTGAAATATTACTGCTTCTAAACCAGAATTGTTCACTCTATGCACACCATTTTTCTAAGACTGCAGTAATGCTAGGCATACATATGTAGAAATATAAACTATCTAAAGTTGATTCTTTTGAGAGATATAACCGTATGTACTCCATGTTGATGTATCAAATTAAGCATGCTTACAATATGTACTCATTACTAAGTCACAAATGTTTTAACTGCTTAATAAGTTCTAGGATAGCACTATTTCATGAATTTTTGAAATTTGGAAAAATATGCAGATGTTATATCATAATTTAATGTAATTAAGTCTGTGACTTGCTAAAGGGTCTTTGAAAACTAGCAACTGGGCAGTAAAGTAATTTAATGCTGATAATGTACACATAAATTTAATTCTAGCAGGAAATATACAATTTGGTTAGTAAGGGGGAGAAGATATAATAATAAATAGGCCTCTGAAGAAGCTAGAAAAGGCAGTAAGAATATTGGGAACTATTTGGAAATTGAAGGAAAATGCTACACTGCTAAATTTGGCTACATTAAAAGTATTTAGGAAATTATAGTCCATGTAAATGGAATGGCATACTTACATAGGTTGGCTGAACTCTAGACCAGATGGAAGAAAGAACTTCCAAAATAGAATGAAGTGATTGGCTCAGCATGAACAATGGGCAAAGTCCAAGGGGGAACAATTAGGCATGCCTAATACCACTGAAACCAATAGGACCTACATTCTATTGACTTCACTTTAAGAACACAACATGTTCCCATTACGAATACATAGTGAGACAGTGAAGAACCTAGGAAATAAAAGAAAAAGAAATAATCTGTGAAATTTATGCTCAGAATTTCTTTCACCTGATAGGCTGCCTTCATTCTGCATATGTAAAGGCTATGTATAATCATCACAAAATTTCAATCATGTTAGAATGGCAAGTAACATTAAATTATCTCTAGAGACCATGAAAATTAAATGAAGCTCAAGATGGGTATTTTTTCAATTTTAAGATAGCCAACATTCATAAAGATTGTGAAGAATCAAATGCAGCATAAAAATCAGATATATTTCAGGATCTTGCTATTCTGTCAATATTCTGGGTGTCATCCACCAGATGCTGCTACCATGCAAGCCTCATTAAAATTAATAGGAGCTGCACAGGAGCAGCACTTGGTGGATTTCTCCCTCTGTCGATTCATTATTGCTGTTGCTATGATGCATATCACTGTTTATAGCATTCTCAGTGAATTTAGCACTTAAAATAAAATAGAATCTATATCAAATGATCTAATACTCTCAAACTAAGACAAAGAAAGAACAAAATCACAGCGAGAGAGAAAAAGGGAAAGATAACAGATAAATAAAATCACATGTAATTAAAAGTGATTCATAGCTTTACTCAGGCAAAGGTTGTGTCAGAAATGAGAGGGAGATAAAGCCTGAAAACTACACAACCACTCCTGAGGGGATTAGTTTTTAGGCCCTACATTCTATTAAAACTTCAGAGGCATACCATCTTAAACTGAGATCAGGAGGGACTGAACAGTTTGACACATCAGAAGTTACAAGAGAACAGAAACATTCTGAAGGCGATTTCATATGTACAAATGACCTCCAAATGATCCTTCACAGCCATTCACAATACTGCATTTAGTGTGAATTTCAGTGTGCACCACAGATATATTCCTACTCCAATTTTCATAAAGTTAGTGGCACTTTCAAGAGCAGATATATATCCATGGAGCACCAGTTCACACAATACCCTATATTCAGGGATGGGCCAATCATTTAGAGGGCATTCATATGTCCAAACCCATCTCTGAGTGATTATTTCTTTTTTAAAACCTTGAATGTGGTATCTTTATTTGTTCCAAATTAGGCTTGCAACCTCTTACTCAGTTTGTGCAAGTTGGAAGAAGATTTAAAGGCTGTAAAATAATAATAATAATAATAATAATAATAATAATAATAATAATAATAATAGAAGCAGCAGCTTCCAAGGAAACCCTATCAAGACTATATTGGGTCCACTTTAAAGAGGTCAGACACAGTGATCCAGTTCGCATGTAACGACAATTCCTGGGTTGTTTGACCCAAGAATTGTCAGGGCCAAGCAGCAACAAGCAAGCGTGCTGCCTCCTGTGCACTCATCACTTCCACTTTCAATCAATAACCCAGGAAAACACCATTCCAGGTTGGTTATAATTATGTCTGAACCTGGAACTTGGGTTGTTTAGCACTTAAACAACCCAGAGTTAATATAACTATCACCCATGGTTTGTTGTTGGGTTAACTTTGAGTTGTTTAAACCCAGGATTGTTATCCTTGGGTTGTTGATTGAAAATGGAAGCAACATGCGTGGGAGAGACAGCATGCTTGCTCGCTGGTGCGCAGCCACAATGTTAGCCATTATGTGCAAACCGGGTCAATGTATGTTTTGAATTTCAAAGGGACTGAGGTAACTATTTGTATGGTCCTTGGTGAAACTGACTTGTTTCTCCCTTGTTCCTGGAAAAGCCAGCAAATAGAGAGACAGGTCATAGAACTAAGTAAGCCATTTAAAAAATATTGGGAATGGGATATGTGATTGTGCAGTCTCTGTCCTCTTGAGGTTGAGTTTCCCCTGCATCTAATCACAACTTGGTGTTATATCTGCATTCTGCACTGATGTTAATCATGATGAACAATTATAAAGTTGCACCTAACCCAGGATTTGAAATTAGATTTGTTAAAAGTGTGATTTTTAAAAACTCAAGATTCCTTAACTGAGGAATGGCCGCATTTAGACAATTATATCTCAGCTTATTAAGGAAAGATATGTTTTTCTCTGTGCAGCCCTGTCATTCCTTCCTTCACGCAAACTGTGATTAAACAGATTAAACCTGGAAGTCTCTAATTAACTGTAGTTTTCCTTTTAATAAGAAACAGGAAACTATGGTTACCAGCTTTGGAGCAAGCAAAGATCTTAAGCCAACTTCAGACTGTTTTGTTTAATATCCTGGCTTCTTCTGAAGCTGGTAACCAGAGTTTTCTAATTCAAACAAAATGGGAAATTAGAAACTTTCTGGTTTAATTACAACCTGCACACAGGGACTGCATACACGGAGCTACAGTTTCATGCACATCTTGGCTTATTAAGCTGAGATATGATTGTCTGCACCAGGCCAGTGTTTATACAAACTAATGCTCTTTCTAATTACTTCCAGTTGAAGCTATTCTCCTTGAGCTAAAGTTCAAGGCCTCCTAAGTCTTTTATTGAGCATGGTTTAGGCTGTAATCCTAAACACACTTACTAGGAATAGGCCTCAATTAATTTAGTGGGACCTAGTTCTGAATAAACATGTTGATCTTTCATTATTGTCAGCAAAACACATGTTTTCAGATGTTCTTATGTTTTTCTTTCTTCTGCCAACAGTGGCAGCTTAAAGTGAGGCTAGAAATCACGAAATTGAGAATGGTAAAACCTGCCCCTCTACCTTTATTTTCCTCCTAATTTAATTTATGTAACTTTGGACAAAGTATGCCTATGTACTCCAGTTGCTGGGGAACATGGGCAGGAAGGTGCTGTTGCACTCATGTCCTGCTTGTGGGATCCTGTGGGCAGTTGGTTGGCCACTGTGTGAACTGAATGCTGGAATAGATGAGCCATACTGGATCAAACCAAGGGTCCTTCTTATGTTCTTATGTTATGTTGACAAGCCCTGAATCATCCTTAGGTATCTATAGGAAAATGCCCAGGAGTTCTCATTAAATTACTGTAAATTGAAAAAGACCAAGAAGCAAATCTTGCTTACCTTGGGAATTGTCTGCTTCTGTCTTTTACATATAAGGGAGCTTTCTTGAATAGGTCATTTAAAAACAATACCATAGAGCAGCCTGTCTCAACCTGGTGCCCTCCAGATGTGTTGGACCACAACTTCCATTATCTCCAGCCAGCCTGGGGATGGCCAATAGGAAATCATGGGAGCTGCAGTTGAACACATCTGAAGGTTACCAGGCTGGGAAAGGCTGCCAGAGAACTATAAGAATATATTTTCAGTTAGCTAGACTAGAAATGGATGCTTCTTAAAAAGCAGGCTGTTATTGGTATGGCATACTTACCAAAACTGAGTCCTCAAAGGAGAAAATAGCTACTCACCTGCAAAGAGAAAAACACCCGTTAGATAGGTGTCATGTTATGCAACAAGAAAGGAGGAAAAAAAGAAGGCATTCTTAATAGGGATGCAGTAGAAAGAACAGCTTTAAATTAGTGGCCACAGTTCAGCACACTGTTATCATTTTTCCAATTGAAAATGATGGGTTTAAACACACATAACGGTGCAAATCAATGGGTTTAAATGCACATAACCCGGTGCTGGATTGTGGCCCGTACATTTATAGTCTGATCCCATGCAGTTAGGCACCCGCTTTGCCTCCCCCCCCCCAGATTTAGACATGTTTAACTCTGAACAAGATTAGGTTGACAATATAAAGTAAGCAAAGTTCATAAAGGATGGTTAAGAACAAAAATTATAAAACCACAAATTAAATATAGGGGGGGGAAATGATTAAGTTTTTATTTAGAGACAAACTACATTATAAATAGTAATAAGGGACTTTTTTTTTTTACATTCTCAGCCATCATGCCAGCTCTTTCTTCAGAGGGATTAACATAGGCTGGAAAGTGAAGCCCTAGAGATGTGAGGGTGTGTGTGTTTTTTATGAAGTGTGTTTTCCTATAACCAGTGACTACTCTTCTGCCTCTCTTTGGTTGCTTTAGAAAAACTTGCAAATAAAACTACTCCTACCCCCAAGAGGGTTTTCTTTACATAGCTTGGAATTCTTGCTGAATTTTTCTACAGCTCTCTAGATCCCAGCCCTGCCTGAGGCAACTTCATTTTTCCTTGTGTAATGATATAAAGGGTGTTTGCTTTCTCATTCAGAAAAATACTCTATGCAATTGTTTTGGCAAATGCAGTTCTTAAAATGAGTGGACACAGGAGCAAAGCACAGCACACGTATCTGCAGAATGTTTTTAAAACCAAATATTTAATTAAGCTTGCAAAATAAATATTAATAGAAATAATTATCAACTCTTTTATGCAATGCCAATGCATTACAGGGGCTTTTCAAATACAGAGTAACTATGGGGAGAAGTTTAACCAGGATCGCTCTCTGCTCCAATGCAAAGGACATATCAAGAAAAGCTGCACTGCCCCCTTCTTTAGTCTGGGAGGACTTTGACATGTTAAATGTACCAGACATCATGCAGCCCATTCAGCCTCTGTTGTTCAGAAAGCTCAGGGAAGTCAAATTGGTCTTTGTTAGAGTTGGCAAGTGACAAGAATTTTATAGACATGACCAAAATTGTACCCTCTTGGTAAATGTTGCCAGAGGGGGGAAAAATCCTGAGATATTTCTTCTACAAATGTTTGTGATATCATAGCAAATTTATGTGCACTAAGGCATCACATAGCAATGGTGTCTAGATCTGTAGTGCTTCACATGCATGTGCTTGTTAAAGCTATGTGCTGTGAATGTGATGCATGCACAATGTGCAAGCACATAAACCTCCATCTCTTAAGCATCATTCCTTGTTACAAGAGTAGTAGTCACATATTTTGAAGCCCATAAGGCTGAGGACTGAGTGAGAGATAAGGTAGGCAGGGAAACAGTAACGCAATGTTCTCTTCTTCTGCTTCTTCCTCCTGAAGCATATACACATATATATCTTTTTAAAAGTGCTGGGGTTCCATTACACGAATTTGTGTATAGCATGTAGTTAGCCCTTGAACAGGATTATGTATAAAAACCTCTTCAAGCCTATATCTCAGGTAGCCTTTTTTAACTGTTGGGAGGAAGAAGAGAGAATTATTCCATTGTTGCATTTGAAAGTGTGAAGGACTGCCAAGGGGTCCTTTCTTCAAGACGAGAGATCAAAGGTGTAAAACTGCCAGCCTTAGCTCTACCATCTTGACTCTCTCAGGGCCTTGCCCTTCGTTTATACACTGGATTTAGCACTGAACCACAGAGGAACCACACACACCGTGTGGGGTAAAACCAGGAAAGTTTATTTAAGGTAAACAGATTACAATAAAAGGTGGGGAATGAGGTAAGGAGAAAAAGGTAGGGAGACACTTTGGTATACACAAGTAGAGCTACAAAACAACAAAACTAGTCCCTTATTATATAAATACCCAGGCACTTACTCCTTGCCTGGGGGTTGGTCTTCTTTAGGGCTTGCCTCAGCAAAAAGCCCTGCTCCACGCTCCTTCGCGTCCAGACAACAACAACTCAAACCAGAAGCCACAGCTGGCAGTATAGATTCCCCCCACTCCTCCTTTCAACAGCCCAGCTGTCTTTTGGCCAATCAGGATGAACTTCATCTGGGCTAGGCAGGGGAGGAGTGGCTCCTGGATTATGACTAGAATGCTTGGGCCGTATTTGCATGCGAATACTTGGGTACTGGGACATCAAAGACATGGGAGACTCTGAGGCGTCAGGGGCCATCAGAGAAAGCTATGTACATTTGCATGGGTTTCCCAGCCTCTAGCTGGGATTACATTTGTTTACACGTGTGGAGGTGTGTGTGTGTGTGTGGGAGTGTGGTGAAGGAGACTCAGACGCTTTTCTTCACAGAAAGATAAATAGCACCAGTCAATTTACAGAATTTACAGTCAATGGATCAGAAGACAGATAGATCTGAGATCAACATTTGAACAATACAAATTCCTTAAATTTAGCACACACACTGATTTTTGGGCTACCCATAGAGAAACAACTAACCGGAATGTGCATATGGTATTATATTTAATTAAAAAGCTAGGCTGCAACTGTAACTTCATGACAGCTAAATAACAAACATAGCAAGTAATTACAGCAAATAAACTTTTTAAAAAAACTCAAATTGCTGTATACAGAATTCTTAAAACAAAAATGGACAAGGAGCAGCCAGTTTGCAGAGTACATAAGGTATTTGTCAGAAACGTTGTCAAGAAATATTGTTTGTTTTTGCTTTGATAAACTAATCTTAAAACAATGTATACAGGAAACCCAGCAATATGTTATTGAATTTCAAAATACAAAACAAAGAGAAAACTGTGAAAACACTGCTACAGAGAAAATTAAATCAGCAACACCTTAAAAAAACCATCAACCCTGATGACTTACAATTGATTACTACAGAAACCTTCAACTCAACTCCGCTTGGCTTTAAGTGCCCATCAGTTTGATAAGTAGTGTTGATGAGGCCAATCCAAACTGTCCAACTTGAGTCAAATGAGGGAAAGCAGGGTACCTCTTCCATGCAAGTTACTTTAGTAAACCAGTTTGGCTTGATCTGCAGAGATGGCATGTGATTGAGCCTACCTGGAATGACTCTTGCTTGCCCTGGCCCAGACCAGCTTTGCCTCCCTCCTCCACTAGCATCAGCAACTCCACATTTCATATTGCCAACCAGTCATATCCCACATGGAATGCCAATGGAGTCCAAAGAATAATTGTGCTGGAATAATACCAGTTCAGCATTTGAGTGCAAAAGTAGAAACGTAGAAAGCAGTACCCATGCCTAAGGTAACTCCCAAATGCTCTATTCATTCCATTACTGCTCTCTTGCGTTTCTTTGACCACTTTCTTATGTCGCCATTCCTGCCAAGGCACTGTCTTCTCATTCTAGATGGGTGATTACATAACAATAATGGTAGTTTATAGTACTGATTATGTACAGGTCTGCTTCAAGTGTGCACACTGTCTCTCAACCATCCTCTTCTGCTTTCAGATTCAAGCTGGTATAGCAGATTGGGGCCCCGTCAACTGTGATCAAAGGAGCAACAAGCCAGTGAGCAGTGGCAGGTGATACAAGGCAATTGTTGACCCAGCATGACTTAGTAGGGAGGAGCTGGCAAGTGCAGGTGATATGAAGCTTTGGTTCCCCCGCCTCTTTTGTGGATTTGTGTCACATAAGGGCACTTGAACAAAAATATTTTAGCACCAATGTATATTGAGGGAGAAATCTACAAGGCTATGAGTCCAACCCCCTGCTCAATGCAGGAAACTAGAGGAGGGGTCTCCCATCCAAGTAATAACCAGGCTTGCCCCTGCTTAGCTTTCCACGCTCAGACAAGCTGAGCCACCGTAAGCCACAGGCCTGTGTTTTTGTTGTTAGAAGGTTATGTGTGGCCATAATGTGGCTAAAATTAGAGAAAGTCAGAGGTGGGACTTATGGATTTCATTAAGGAAGCTCTGCCTTTCCCTCATAATCTGAGCACTGCTGTGGGGCAGAGGCAGAAGGAAGGCAAGACTGGTGTTACAGAGGAAAGACCTTGTGACCTACCTCAGTGACCACTTGTACAGACTGAGAAAAGGTAGCAGATCTGGAAGTCCTTATATCAACTAGTGGCTTAGGTTTTGGGCACTCTAGTGTCACTTGACTTCCCTGGCCAGGACGATAATGGAGTATTGTATGCATCTCCCAGCAGCAACCGCCTATAATCTCTCCTCAAGCAAGTAGTCCTGGTGGTACAGAAAGCCAGTGTCTGTTCTGCTGGGCTCCCAGCTTGAGTTCCATATCACCTGACAACGCAATGCAGGCTTGAAGCTTTAATCTCTAAATACAGTTTTCTGTTCAGCATGCTAGGTGTTTATGATACGAGCCTTGAGACAAGAGGCTATTTCACAGATCCGCTCATGTAGCAATCCAGCCCTTTGTGATTTATATGCCACTCATCCAGAAACTGTTATTTTAACTAATAAAGAGATCTAATCTTAGAGATTATCATTTCCTAGAAATAGGATACAGCTAAAAGAATTCCGTGCATACATTTACAAGATGAATAAACATGCTGGCACTGGCTATCACACAGCTATATCAACAGATGATGGCTGGGGATATGGATTCTAGGACTGATTGCATTTTTTTGGTTGATTTATTTGTCTAAACAGCTGCATTGCTAATACCAGGGGCTTGTTTCATTTCCCCCCTCTTCTTTTGTTATTTTCAGCAGAATGCAACATTGAAGCTTAATATTTCTGATGTAACAATTCCAAAAGTACCAGTACCCAGTTCATGCTTTCTGCTTGAAGACAATCTCAAGAAAGCCACAGGGACAGTGTGAGGTACCTTACCATCCTTTGCTTCCAAAAAGCAGTCCATCAAACTCATGATGGTACTGTTAGAGCAGGCCAGAGAAAATTTGAAATGCCATCTGACAGAAAAGCTCTGTGATGCTCAAAAATATGTATACTCTCAACAGTACATCTTATAAATGTTATTTTACTGGTCCTCCTGTCTGTCTCATTAATGTAAGCAGTTTCATGCTGGCTCAGCTTGTCTGAGTGTGGAAAGCTAAGCAGGGTCAGGCCTGGTTATTACTTGGATGGGAGACCCCTCCTCTAGTTTCCTGCACTGAGCAGGGGGTTGGACTCGATGGCCTGGTAGGCCCCTTCCAACTCTACGATCTATGACCAGAAGGATTCATAGAATCATAAAAAAAGTAGAGTTAGAAGGGGCCTATAAGGCCATCGATTCCAACCCCCTGCTCAATGCAGGAATCCAGGTCAAAGCATCCCTGACAGATGGCTGTCCAGCTGCACCTTGAATGCCTCCAGAGTGGGAGAGCCCACCACCTCCCTCGTAGTTGGTTCCATTGTCTTATTGCTCTAACAGTCAGGAAATTTTTCCTGATGTTTAGGTGGAATCTGGGTTCCTGTAATTTGAGCCCATTATTCCATGTCCTGCAAACTGGGATGATCTAGAAGAGATCCTGATCCTCCTCTTTGTGACAACCCTTCAAGTACTGGAAGAGTGCTATCATATCTCCCCTCAGTCTCCTCTTCTGAAGGCTAAACATGCCCAGTTCTTTCAGTCTCTCCTCATAGGGCCTTGTTTCTAGTCCCTTTATCTTTGTTGCCCTCCTCTGAACCCTCTCCAGTTTGTCTACATCCTACTTAAAGTGTGGTGCCCAGAACTGGATGCAGTACTCAAGATGAGGCCTAACCAGTGCTGAGTAAAGGGGAATTATCACTTCACGCGACTTAGAAGCTATACTTCTATTAATGCAGCCCAAAATAGCATTTGCCTTCTTTGCAGCCACATTGCATTGGTGGCTCATATTCAGTTTGTGATCTACCACAATTCCAAGATCCTTCTCACTTGTAGTATTGTTGAGCCAAGTGTCCCCCATTCTGTAACTGTGCATTTGGTTTCCTTTCTCTAGGTGCAGCACTTGGCATTTATTCATATTAAATTTCATTCTGTTGTTTTCGGCCCAGCGCTCCAGCCTATCGAGATCGCTTTGAATTTTGTTTCTGTCTTCCAGAGTATTAGCTGTTCCACCCAACTTTGTGTCATCTGCAAATTTGATTAATAGAACAGCATTCACAATGGGACTACTTAGCTTAGTCTACTCTCACGATGTCTACCACTAGATGCTATAAGGGGCCATAATATATCCCTGTTGATTTATTCAATATTTAGGAACACTCTGACCATGAGAATGCAATTTATTTCCTTACCTAGTTAATAGCCACTGATTAATAGAAATATTTTAATCCAGGTGTTCTATGGACATGCATCACATCTAGTGCCAGGTAATGAATTGTGCAGTATGTGAAACAAATGCGTTGAAATTTTGCCATGGATCCTACATGGATTATATTTTTGTCCTTAATTTATTAATTGTGCTCTAAAAATTATAACAAAAGAAGTTGCACTTCTCAGAAAAAGGTATACCGAATGAGGGTGTTTCATTCCCCCCAAAAAACCATGAGACATGCCCACAGATTCTAGCTGAAATGTTTAGCACCCAAGTTAAATTCGCAAGGTAACCAGGATTCTACAACTACATAGTCTCCAACTGCCCCCAAAAGAAAATGCCAGGACCCTCATGAAAACCCTTAAGCCATCACGGCTTCTCACTTTGTTATACAGAATCCTGAATTCACCTTCCTCCCTCAAGCTACTTTAAGTTGCTCTTAAAGGGGCCATGGGCAAAATTGCGGCTAAGCTAAAACTTTTAGCTTGCAGCTAAAACTTGTAGCTTAGCTGCAATTTTGCCCATGGCCCCTTTAAGTGTAGCTCTGCTTAGGCTCCAATGGCCGCCCATGGAGAGGCAGTATGCAGGGAGGGATCGAGGGTGTGTGTGTGTGTGTGCGCGCACGTGCATGCTCTACCTGCTGGTTCTGCTGAGTGAAAAGAAAAGGAGATGGAGGCTGGCCTGGACCAACAGAGAGGTGAATGAGGGAATTTTATTTATTTATTACATTTCTATACCGCCTTTCTGCTAAGGCACCCAAAGCGGTTTACAATGTTTAAATATTCAAACAAACAAGCGTTACCCCCCAAACCAAACATACACCAGTTCTCTCAGGCCAACTGAAGGTTTCTTCTGGAGCTGCTGGTACAATGTCCCTGGCCTGGGCTTTTCTTCTGTCTTCCCTCTAGCCGCAGGGAAGGTGGGGGAGGGGCTGCCCCAACAGTCCTCTCAGGCCTGTGATGGTCGTTTCTGGAGCTGATGGCATTTGCTCCCCGGCCTGGGCTTCTGCCTTTCCCTCAGGGCACACTGGTCTTAAATAGCTCCAGGGAAGGCAGGGGAGGGGCTGCCCCAACAGTCCTCTCAGGCCGGTGATGGTCATTTCAGGAGCTGATGGCATTTGCTCCAGGCCTGGGCTTCTCTTCTGCCTTCCCTCTGTAGCCCCAGGGAATTTACCACCTGTTTCCTATCTTTATATTGCCAAAGATTTTATTTCCTAACAGAGCTGGCTCTGTGCATCTAACAGGTGAGGTACAATGTCAGAAGGAAATGCAAGAAACTTCCCCTTCTCTCTGAAGCTCCATGTTTGGGGGTGTGGGGTGGATGGGTAAGCTTCACCTGTTGAATTTGTGCCAATCCTGACAATTTTTAAACAAAAAGAAAGGGATTGCCCTGCAAGCACTGACCACTCCCCATGAAAAACACCAAAGGTTTAATTAAGGTAAAGAAAATATTACAAAAGCCACTTATAAAATAGTATAAAATAATATATAATATAATAATGTAATAATTATAATATATAAGATATTATATGATAATATAATTCTGGAAAAGTCATCTAACACTGGCACTGCTGCTGCTACCTCTTCTTCTAGCAAGGAGCAGCATTTCACAATTATCCCTCAATTACATAATCCTTCTTCACACAATGCATAATCAATTTGCTGCCACAAGATGTGATGGTCAGTGTTGTAGATTGCTTTAAAAGATACACACTTTCCTGTGAGTAAATCCCACTGAACGTTATAGGACTTACTTCTGAGTACACATGCATAGAATGGCACTGTTATTCTGTTTTCAGAGCAGTAGTAAATTTTACTTGGCTCTACCTGTGTACCCCATGTAAAAGTCTTTTTCTAACACATGCTGAAGTGCCATGGAGAAAGCTCCTTACAGTACTGATTAGGGTTATTCTGCAGGGATTTTGGATTAGGGTTTTTTTAAATGCATTAGCATTTTTTTAAAGGGAGTTAGCAGAAAACACACCCTCCTCAAGAGAAGAAAAAAAATCCCAACTACCTCAAATAGCAGCAACAAACATCATCATTCCATTTTGGCATTATTGTTCAATCGCAGTGTTGTTGTTCTTGTTTTTTAATAAAGTACACTAGAGCCCACGTGTTGTTGTTTTTCTGAGTGGAGAAAATAGGAGCATGCAGGTTCTCATTCTACTAATGAGAACAAAGCCACCATGGAGGGATCCATTTTTAAAGTGGGAGGGAGAACTTTAAAACAAGGAATTTCCTGCACAATGTGGGGAAAGTAGGCTGAAAGTTATGTTTGACTGAAATAATTGCCTATTCCTACCCAGTTTACCCCTTTCTACCATTTGTTGTCGCCTCTATATTACATTTTAGATTGTAAGCTGATAAACAACAGCAATCACCATCATCATCATGGGTCTGGGGAGAGCCCTTAAACAGTTACAGCATCCTGGGGTGGGTGGCTAGGGCGTTTTTCCCCACTGCAAACTCCCCCCACTGCAAAAGTGCTCCTAAAAAACAAAAGTGAAACTGGAAGGTCACAACATAGTCTAAAGCACCTGTAAACAACCATGAATGAGGAATGATGAGTGCACAATAAAAGCCTCATGTAGAAAAGTCCACAATCAGCAACTGGGAAGGATTGAATTTATCTCACTTCACTTGTATTTTGAAGAGAACAGCCATTTTCACATACACACGCACACTTCATACCGGATATGTGTATTCTGAGCTCAGGTATCAGAATAGGAGTACAACATTTCTCATACGAGGTGGACCTCACAGTAATTATTTTTCCTAAACCAGTTTGCCTGACCCAGACATTACATAATGTGAAACTATTTGCTTAAGGAAGGCCCAATTTTGGATCTTATACCTCATTATAACTCACACAGAACATTTTACTGACTTACCTATGAAAAATCAGGATAATATGTATCCAACCTGAGGCATATAGACTTATGTCTATTACAGTCTACCGACTCTATCGTTATTTCTTTATACTTCTAAATGTGTATGTGTCCCATAGCAAATGGAAATAAGTAGCATGAAAAGAATAAAAAGATAAAATCAGGAACATACTAAACAGAGCACTATCTTTTCATACATCAACCTGAACTACCTTAAAACATATGTCTTAAACTACAGCAAGAAAGGTAGATACATATCCTTCAGGGAAGCATCTATCTTTAAACAAGCCCCAAACCATGTTATACGTTACACCGAGTATGTTGAAATTCACATCAGAACAATCCTAGAAGAAAAATCAGATTCTAGAGAACAAATATAATATGATACCCTCATATACGTCACGTCACATCATGAACACAGACTGTGGGTGCTTCCAGACAAGGAAGTTGCAGGGATGTTGAAGAGTCCTTGGTCTCGAGTCATGAGTCGAGTCACGAGTCTTTGGACCCGAGTCTCGAGTCCGAGTCCGAGTCCTTGGTCCAAAATGGTGACTCCCGAGTCCCGAGTCACTCCCAAAGCTGACTCCACGAGTCCCTATTAAAATCAATGGGGTTTTTTCCCAACAAAATAAGGCTACTTCAGATGTGTGGCTTAAATAAATTCTAGGCACAAGTGTGCCTTTTTATTTCAAAACTCTGCAACTGATTTTGGCAAGAACAGACCAGGCAGACAAACCCAAAATAACCAGGCAGGCAGAGGAGGCAGGGAACCCCAAAGCAGGCAGGCAGAGGCCTTTGTCTTGGACAATTTAACTGTTGAACTGGTCAAGAAGAGACCAGGCAGGCAGAGGAGGCTGGGAACCCCAGACAGGCAGGCAGAGGCAGCCAAACCCAAAATGTCTGAAAGGTTGCATTTTAGAAAAATGATTTTAAAAAATAAACTTGCTGTACTTCCTAAAACTTATCCATGTTGCATTTGAGGAACATGATTTTTTCTAAATGTTTGGCCCCCATTCTGGAACGGTGAGATCTCATCACAATTCCACCTTCACTGAACACCCGCTCCACTGGTGATGAACTTGCTGGAACCAGAAACACACTCAGAGCAGCCACACAGAGTAATCTCAGGTCCTTCTTCTGCTCTCCCAAGTACGCAACACATCAATCAAAATATATCTTGACACACTGTTGGGGCTGCACTCCTGGTAGCCGTCCACAGTGGCCGAGCAGCGGCACACCTCGCTTCCATGCGCTCTTCGCCGGCAATCACGCTCCTCTCCACTCCTTCTGGCACAGCCCAGGGATGTTGAAGAGTCCTTGGTCTCGAGTCCCGAGTCGAGTCTTGAGTCCCATTAAAAATATTGGGACTCGAGTCCGAGTCGAGTCAGAGGGGGGACTCAGTCCGACTCACGAGTCGAGTCCTCGAGTCCGAGTCCCCATCCCTGGGAAGTTGTTTTGTATTGTGCAACGACTATGCTTCATTCGCAAAATTTTACAATGGGTCCAGATGATGTTTTTCATTTGTAACCCTCCTGTGTTTTCTAACCACTTCTTTCCACACAAAAATCCGTTAAGGAAGAAAAGATGGAAAAGCTGCAAAATACTTTTTGATTGTTAGCATGAGGAGCCCTCTGTCTGGAAGCACTCGCATACACAAGCGCAGTTACACATAGAGAATATATTTGACCGTAGTGAAACCATTAGAATTTTTCTCATGCTGAAATCAACAGCTAACTGAATTTAATTAGTATTCCTAGAGAAAGTTATTTTTAGTATAAAACTTTTTAGTATAAAACTTTCAGCATGCACAGGAACCTTAATAACATCCCTGGGTATAACTGAGTATTTTGGGTGTAATAAATCAAAACTAAGGCTTTCAAGGTAGCACTTTAGATAGTTGGGTTCAGTTGTTGTTAAACTAACTGCCCATGTCTTATCTTCATTTACTGGCCACCTGTCTAAAATGAAACCACCTTAAGAAGTGGAGCTTAATATATAGAAAGAAATAAAAACATCAGTGGTATTGAACAGTGTCTAATATAAGTGTCCAGCATGATTTATTTCTCTCCTCAGTGCCTAGGGGAGGGCAGTAGAGGTCAGCTAGTCTTTGATAATGGCTTGGAGAAGACTGAGAATTACTTTTTCAGTCTTGGTGTCTCATTTGCCAGCAACAAAATCTCAGTGCTGTTGCCAACACATGCAGGCCAAGAAGGACAGCAAGTATTATTTAAAATAGATATTGGGGAGACTTTACGACGCTAACATGTGTTGGATATTTCCTACCATAAACTAAGATAAGGTATGGCTATGGCATCTTCTGAACACAAACATGTTACACCCCCAGTTGCAAAGTAAGTTATTTACTGATTTTCCCAGAGCTTATTATGGCCAAATGTTAATACATGTTTGGCAGCACCATGTTTATGGCCCAATCAAGAATGAAACATACAAGTGTGTTTTGGAAAGTAATGGCAGAACGGATGCTTGCAGCGTTGTGTTTGTTTTTCAAAAAGTGCCACTACTCTGCAAAACATCTAGTATAATCACAGGATATGAATGAGGCCATTCCCCAAACAATTCACAATCTCAGTATTCCGATCAGGATGCAGGAGCTCTATGTGTACATGGACTTCCCCCACCAGCAACAGCTTCCCTGTTCAGTTTGATGGAGGAAGTAATTTCAATCTGTTCTTTCCATTGAATGAATGATTCAACTCCCGCACAAAGGATCCGTTTGCACATGTGTGCACCTACAAATCTCTGGTTGGTACAAATGGCACAACCTGGAGAACTTTAAGCATACTTAAGGATAACTGAAATCAATGAAAGTACGGTAACTGTTCGGTCAGGATCTTGCCAAATAAGAGGTTTTCTGTAAAGCATTCAGATCGGTGTCCCTTGCATAATCACAGTCTCAAAACAATGGGATAATTAATTTATAAAATTTGCACACAACTTCCCTATTAAATTACCAAAAAAATGTGTTCACACAGCAGTCTTTAAAAGACTGGGAACATGATCTCGACAAGCCAGAGTCAATTCCAGTAGGACCAGCCTATAGGTTTGCTCTCTTTAGCTAGACAACAGCCGAAATCCACAGCTAGGCCAATGTTCAAATCCAAAGCAGCCTGCAGCTTCTGGCAGACTTTTCCTTAGAACATTAAGCAGGGCTGCCAGGAAGCGTCAATTAAGCTAAATAAATCAAATTCCTACTCATCCATGAAGTTTACTCAGTGACCTTGGGCTAGCTTTGTTTCTCCCTCTCCCTGACCAAAAGAACACTTGGCTTCAGCTTCCAGTTGCCTTTGGAGAGCAGAAGTGAGAGGGAACCACAGTCTGGTCTCTGCCATATGCCAGGGGACCAAGGAACACTGGAAGGTAGCACTCGCTGCCTCCTAGGAAGACCATCACAGCAAGGGAAAGACCAGATTGGGCCAGTGAAAGAGCAGCTGCAGGGAGCTTTGCTTCCACCCTCGCTGCCAGAAAGAGCACTCAGCTCCAACTGCCAGTTGCCCTTGGACTGCAGAAGGGAGAAGCAGAGTCTGGCCTCTGCCACCAGCCAAAGGATCAAGGGAAGTTGGGTCAGTTGCAGCACCTCTATCTAAGCACAATGACCAGCAAGAGAAAAGCAGCCTGACCCCAACCCACCACTTCATTTGCACTGTCAAATTGATCTCCCTCCTCTTTCTTTCCCCTCCATTCCCCTTCCCTTGTGTGCCTGGTCTTTAGACTGTAAGCCTTCAGGAAGTGCCTGAATGTCAGTTGTTTTTTTAATTGATGTGAGCTGCTTTAGATGACTGTAAAACGTGGGATAAAAATCAAAATAAATTACTAGCCTCTCAGCCTAACCTACTTCACAGGCTTGTTGTGAGAAAAGAAACTAGGGGTGGAGGGATGATTCATGAGCTCCTCTAAGAAAGGGTGGGTCTTAAATGTACTAAATACATATACACAGAGTGCTGCTATGTCTAGTTCTATTGTGACCCACCAGCATAGGTGCAGTACAGCAGGACTCCATTCTATTATAGCAAGATGGAAAAGCACAAGCAGGTTTGTGGCAGAGGGCAGCAGAAAACAGTGGACTTTTCTTGCTCACACAAAAGAAGCAAGTCTATCCTGGAAGCATTTTTAGCATGCAGGCCTTCCTTCTCACATGGCTTACTCTGGCCAATTAGTATCGTGGAGGATCTTGCAGGCCATTCCTCACCCCCTTGGATAAGATTAAGTGATGGAGCATAGGCTGAAACCATTCTTTGCATATGTGGAGGACCAGCACCCGGGTCCTCTGCGTGAGTTCGGTGCTTAACGGGTTAACCGGCACTGAGCTACAGCCCGTACAAGCGATTGAAATTGACTAGGAGGTTTACGCAGCAAAAGGAAACTCCAGAGCCTTTGTATGACCATATAAGGCGTTTATTTACTACAAGTTAAATGGAGCGGAACTAATAGCTTTCTAGGTATACTACAACATCAACATGACCTGACGTGATCTCCGAGTTTATCAATGAATGGGTTCCCAGGCTAGCGTATTGAGGGAAGTCAGTTACCTTAGACCCGAGAATCTGCGCTGGTCAGTTTCATGCCTGGCTCCGGATCCGCCTGATCCGGGGAAGAGAACAGCTTATCCCAGCCACCACTGGGGGATGAACTTGCCGAAGCGACCCGTGTTCCCAACAACTCCCAGAAGATGTGCACGGGAGTTTTCTACCCCACCTTTTCCCGCTCTCCCGCCCCCTGCCTGTCAGGTGGGCTTATCCCTGCCCCGTGTGGCAGGTGGGCTTATGCCTGCCCGGGAAAAGATGACGTCTCCTGGTCCGGGGTGTACTTTACAGCTCATAGAGGCTGCCCTGTCTTCTTGATGGTCCACAATTCTCCTTTGTGGATTCCGACCGAGAACCTCTTTGTTGGTCTGCAGGTTTCGTCTGGCGGAGCCAGCACCTCCAGTTCCCCTCCCACCCCCTGTGGAGAGGTTTATGCAGACAGAGCTTGGCAGGGAAATGTGTGCGTGCGTTGTGTGTTGTGTGTGTTCATGTTCCGTTTTCAGTTGGGCTTTCTCCACAGCATACATACCGCAAAGTCCAGAGTTCAGAATACACTGAGGAGCCAGTTCACACATAACGAGAAGCCACCATGGATGAATTTCCCCGTAGGGCTTCTTGTTGTGGCGCTAGCAAAAAAACAGGCCATGGGTTCTGGGTGGCTTGTTAACAAACCCAACAATCTACCTTCTCCAGATTCATATGTAAAGACAAGCAGCAGCGCACCCCCACCACGACTTGAATTTTTAAAATACAAAATAGCAAGTCCTTCAGGGAAATTCACCAACAGTGGTTTGCTGTTACATGCAAACCAGGTCTTAGGTTGCAATCCTATGCACACTTACCTGGTTGTAAGCCCCACTGAACACATACCCTTCAACATTTCACAGATGAAAATAGGGACACACATGTGAATTTGTAAGAGGTATGGTTAAGCAACATGAAGGTGTGATCAAGAGGGCGTGGCCAGGCAACATGAGGGTATGACCAGGCAACCAAAGGGCATGGTCAGGTACAAAAGTTATTAGAAGAAACACACAAAATCTTATACAGTAATACCTTTTATTACGAGCATAATTCGTTCCAGAACCATGCTCGTAATCCAAAACACTTGTATATCAATGCGAGTTTCCTCATAAGAAATAATGGAAATTCAGCAGGGAGCCGGCTTGCTTTGTCTTTAGAGAGTATCTCAAAACAGCTAATGAAAATTTCAGAGAGAGAGAGAGAGAGAAGGGGGAGAGAAGGAGAGAGATGTGGGGGATCAACAACCTGCAGAGTGAGCAGCGCTCCCTGCCTTTAGGCAAAGCAGTGGGAGGCGACGGCCAAGCGAGGCGACCGCAGAGCATGTGGCTCGTGTTGCAAGACTTGCTCATCTTTCAAATTTAAATTTATGCTAAAATTTTGCTCGTCTTACGAGAAGCTCGCATACCAGGTTACTCACAATCCAAGGTATTACTGTATATTATAATTATTACATTATTATATAATATATTATTTTATAATATTGTATTAGATTCATAAATGTAATAATAAAATAAAATAAATAGTGGCTTTTGTAATATTTTTAACCTTACTTAAACCCTTAATTGTTGATATCTGGTGTTTTTCATGGGGGGGGGGTGTGTCAGTGCTTGCAGGACAATCTCTTTCTTTTTGTTTTAAAATTGTCAGGATTGGTCTCGGCATTTTCAGGGCAGTAGGCGAAGGAGAAGAAAAGGAGATGCGGAGGAGGGGGAGCTTTTGGGTGGGGGAAAATACAAAAAGACACACTGGGGTTTGAGCCCCTTCAGCGTTTTGCTCCAACACCTCTACAGCTCTGGTTTTTAAGCACAAGGAATAACTTTCAGGGGCTGAACAGCTTTGTTGTTGTTTGTTATTGTGGAAAGGCCCCAGTTTAAAGCACTTTTTGTGCTCTACTCACACAATTTAAAGAAACACTTAAACTGGAATATTCTTACAGAATTTAACTAACTTGAATTAAGTTAAAACAAACAGTACAAGCCTACGCACAGTTACTCAGACAAATGTCTTCAATGGGTCTTACTTACCCTGGGGGCCTGGTTAGAGGCAGCAGGTAGAGCGGGATCCTGTGCACACGCATGCGCGGGCACACACATATCCTTTGTCTGTTCCCTTCCCGCTTAAAGGGGCCATGGGCAAAATTGCAAATAAGCTAAATAGCTTTCCGGAGGAGGTGGGGGGGATTCGTGGCTCTGCATAACAAATCGGGACTTTTGCATAACAAAGTAAGAAGCCTGATGGCTTAAGTGTTTGCGGGACTGCGGACAATTGGAGAGTATGTGAACAGAGTGGGATTTACTTCTGAGTAAAAATGCATAGGAATGTACAGTTAAAGATTGTCAGCTTATAGCCCATTGATTTCAATAATTGTAAAGAATGTTTAATTTTCTTTGAATTGCAGTGAACATGTTCTGAATGCTCAGTCAGATTAATGGGCAACAGGGCAAAAAACAACAACAGGTGCTTCATTACAGCCTTCTACCATCAGATTTTTTAAAAGAAATTGTTTGCATAGCTAATCAATATAAAGTCTTTTTTCAGCATATGCCTAGTTGTGCAGTGTTCACACACATATCAATCTTACATTACCACATTTTGGGCAGTATCGAACGGAACACCGCGCCTTCACCAATTCTGCTGCATCCCACTGATTCCATTCTGCAAGTGGCACCCACTGCTTGCACAACAGAGATTTACCACTTCCAGGAGGAACCAGGAACCAGTGGAAATGCTCATTTCTGGAATGGGGCAGTTCAGTGGAGCTCGCATAAGGAAGCTCCGCCGTCCTGTCCTGATCTAGAAATGAGTGTTTCCATTCATTTCAGGGCTTCCTTTAGGAAGCATTAAATCTCTGTTGTGCAAATGGTAGGTCCCGCTTGCGCAACAGAATCAGCAGGAGGGGCCGCTTGCAGAACTGAATCAGTGGGGGCATAAGAGAATCGGTGGGGGCAGAGCGCCCCATTGGATACGGCCCTCTGTGTGTAAGAATTTCCTGCCCAACACAGTAAACCTCTCCAATCAGTTTTCTTCAGTTCAAAGTTTACAATATTTGAGTTAGGATACTATTTATGTTGAATAAGTAACAATCGATACTGATGTGATTGTTTTAGAAAAGTATGCCAAACCTATCATAATCCTTTAGGTGTAGAGGTTTTTCAAGACACTATTGACTGGGTAAATGTGAATGGATGAATAGACTTTCTATAGTGTGCTGTTGTCTACACTGGACAGAGCTAGGCTTTTGAGTTTTCTAGCTTTTCACAGCAAAGACAGACATAATCTCACTTGCAGACTAAGATAAAACAGTACATAATGAAAACCAGGAGTGAATTCTACAGTCCCAAATTATGTAACATTTTCAAGCTCAGTCTGATGCTTTAAAAAAAAAATGACCTTGAAGATAATTAAGCTGAATCGTAAAGTGGAGGCTCAGTGAAGTATGACAATATATTCACATCTTCATAACAATGCTAAGCAGCCATGAAACGGAGTATCAGGCTTCTCTTGCAACCAATTTACATTTAAACCATGTTTGGATTTTATACTTCTTACCTGCCCCATTTTCAAGCCAGTTTTTCAGTTCAAAGGGATTTTAAGCTTTTGCTTGATTTGTTGAACTGCAGAAAGATAGCATTGCTATGAATCTCCTAAGAAATGTTTAGTCAGGACTCTGTCTAGGCTGCCTAGGGAAAATCCTGTTGGAACTTCTTGAAGAGGCACTCTGCTGCTCCCTCTGGTTTTTGAGCCTTCAACATACTTTTTCTAAACCATTTTCCCGAGGACTAGGAAACATGTTCTTTTTTTAAAAAAAGTTTCTCGATACCACAAATTACAGAATATACACAGCACTGATGATAATTTCATCATACTCAATAGAATCGAATTAGTGGGGAGAGCCCACTACCTAGGGAGGTTGTGGGCTCTCCCACTCTGGAGGCATTCAAGGTGCAGCTGGACAGACATCTGTCAGAGATGCTTTGACCTAGATTCCTGCATTGAGCAGGGGGTTGGACTCGATGGCCTTGTAGGCCCCTTCCAACTCTACTTTTCTATGATTCTATGATTCTAATTAGCCCAGTCCCATTTAGCAGTTGTTCAATATCTCGCAAACCCACTTAACAGAGCCTGCAGTGAAGTGCACAGCCAATGGGTCCAACTTATCTTTGTGGCAGAAGAACCTTCTCTATTTGACCATTTACCTTCTTTATTTTAACACGTATGTAATAAGCAAAGTAGCATAATTTTGCAAAGTCAACATTCAAGAGTTACGCAGGGGCAGGCAACCCGCGGCTCTTGGCCTAGTTTCATATGGCTTTTGGCCTAATTTTAAAAGCCTTCTGCAAATGACTGGTTGAGACCTCTGGCAAGAGTGATCTGTCCCAGCAGCCCCCCCTGAGAGAGGGGGGGAGGCAGAAAGAGAGGGAAAGTGGATGGCCTCACTCCTTTTGAGCTCTGACCTCACCCACTGCTGGCTTTGGCCCAACCTACTACTGGTATTTAGTTCTCAGCCAACAGAATGTGGCCCTTGGCAAAAAAAGAAAAAAGGTCCCCCACCCCTGATTAGAGTAGGAGTGGGCAACTTGTGCCCATCTGGACATTTTGGCTTACAACTCCCATCATGCATCACCACTGATTATGCTGGCTAGGGCTGATGGGAGTTGCAGGCCAAAACAGCTGGAGGGCCGCAAGTTGCCCATCGCTGGATTAGAAGATGAGTGGGGCTTTTTATTTTTATTTAAGTCCTAACTGACATGTAATACAAGTGCTCTCAGACTCAGTTTAACTTCCGATGTTAGTATTCGACTGCTGCTTCAACTTGCTCAACATGTGATTGGAAAGGGATTGGGTGATTCTAAAAGAACATGCAAAGATGCTAAAAGAAGAGATAAGATGCTAAAAGAACATGTATAGGCAGTTCAGCTATGATGTGCAATACATATAAGCATCCACCAGGGGCTGCTGCACTCCCACTGACTGCGTTGCGTCAGCGGGACTGACCTCTTGTGCAATGGGGAGTTAGGGGTTCTAAAAGTAACCCCAGAAATGAGTAGGAATGCTTGTTGCTAGATCAAGACAGATAAGCAGAGCTCCTTTCTGCGGGCTCCACTGATCTGCCCCATTCTGGAAACCCACTAATTTGGGTTTTTTTTAGAACTTTTAACCCCAGGTTGCACTCGCGGTCAGTCCTGCTGGTGCATGGGGGCAATAGGATACTGCCCACTGTTTGTACGTGTGTACCATATTTGAGCAAACAACAACAACCCCCTTGTTTGAAGTATTTCTAAATACAATTCACATGTTTTGTCAGCACCCATCTTTGCTGAAATGTTGATATTTATGCAACCTACTCTATTCTTGGTATTGTTTTGATTTTTCATAATTACCCACTCATAAATCAACTTAATAGTCCAAACATACAGAAAATGTATCAAAAAATAGTATCCATCATCCTATAAATCACACTAAGATGAGGAAGTTAATAGGCTGCCTCCAGGCTTTCCTTTACAACTATAACCAGCATAAATATGGAGCATGAAGCTTTTTTGTTTGACAGTATGGTTTATAGGCATCCATCCTTAGGATAAAAGTCACCTATATGTTCTATAAATTCTCTTCCCCCCCCCCAGTAACAGCATTCTATATTGATACTAAAGTAGTTTCAAAAACGCAATCTGTTTTTGACAATTTGCAATAGAGATTTTAACGAAAAAAGTCTGTAAATCTAGAATGACATATTCTTCTTCTGATTTCCAAATTAATTTTCATTTTGTACATATTACATTATGATAAATTTTATGGATACATAAAATCCAAGGTCAAAATGGCAGAACATCTATTCTGATTCCCTGCATATGATAGTAAATGCCAACACACACCCATAAGGTTGTCAAATTCAATAAAGGGCATTGCCTTAAAACCTTAAATAACATTTTTACAGGTGCAGCTAAGAAATCCTTATTGTAGCAATATGATGGTAGAAGTGAACTTCTACCATCTGTGCATCTAACAAGGACACTTCTCACATATTGACAACTTTACCTGATCCCCACCAAAATCAAGTGACACAGGAGTCCAAGCCAGGAACTTCACTGCCAGAGACTGAGACTATACGGGTGCAATTAACTTGGGACTGTGTATGCTCACGCCTTAGAGGCTTATCACAGGGGGGGAAATGGAGTATGCCACATCGACTCCTATGATTGGCAGGCAGCATGAAGCCTCTGGATTGGCCTTCTGTCTTTCTCTGGTCAACATAGCAGTACCTTCTGCTTAATGTTCTGCTGATTCCAGTAATAGACCTCAGAGGACAGACACACTGGCCCTGGTGGTCAGTAGCTGGAAGTATATAACTTCATCACTTGTCTGCTGTAAGAAGACAACAGGAGTTAGGGAAGCCACAATTGATGGTGGAAAGCAGGATAGGGCAGAACCAAGATTAGCTTGGTGGTTGACATCATTGCCCTTGACCTTCAGAGCACCTGTAGAGGCTAGTGGAGTTTCTTAAGTCACTACATCAGCTTGTAAATTCTGTTGTCTTAATGCAATGCATATACTGAATATTTTCTCGTGAGGTTACTACCTACCTAAGGTGACTACACATTTGCATCAATAAGCACTCTTGCTCTACAGATTGCTCAGCATTAGTTACAAAACTTTCTGCCAGACAAAAAGTTAAGTTTAAATGTGAAAGGTTTTTATACTCCATAACCTGTTCATATCAAACTGTTGCATGTGGAGCTCCAGATATCAGTTCAGTTAAAAGGGTAATTGTTTTGTACCTTTCTAATTCAAAATCTACATGGAGTGTGCACTGTTTATTTATTTATTTATTTCATTTTTATACTGCCCAATAGCCGAAACTCTCTGGGCGGTTTACAGCACTTATGATGGGATATAGTTATGATCATTTGGTTGTGACTATAGCAGTTAAGGAAGTCCACAGCAAGGCCCCAATAACTTGGGTAAGGGAGGATTCAGGAGAAAGGAGCAACCTTCAACAACCAGGCAGCGCAGGTCATGACTGAAAATGTGAATGGAGAGTGATTGAGAAAGGCATGCACAGGCAAAGGATGGTGATTAAATATAATATGCACATCACCAAAGGCACAGGAGGATTCTCCAGAAAAGAAATGGCTCCCCCACCCCCTCACTGGGCAGACTCAACCAGAAGCATCAACTGATCATGTAGGCAGGCTAAAGTCCTCACTTAAAACAGGCTAACTCATCACATAGGCAGACCAACAAAAGGTTTTCCTGATGACATCTATCAAGAGCCATCAAAACACAAAGAGTAGTGCCATCAGCAGAGATTAAGGGCACCAGGGGGACAGAGACTGCCCTTCTGGTCTCATATCTCCAAGAAGGCAGGAGAAAGGGTATAAAAACCAAGAGTTTTAGCAATGGTGTGTGTATCAGGAGCGGGCTGAGAGAGAGAGACACATCCAAGCTCATGATATCCTGATTAGCAAGCTAGCTAAAAGTGGGCTGGAAGGAACAACTATCAGGTGGATCCACAATTGGCTACAGAATCGGACTCAAAGAGTGCTTATCAATGGTTCCTTCTCAAACTGGGGAGAGGTAACGAGCGGGGTACCACAGGGCTTGGTCCTGGGCCCAGTGCTCTTCAACATTTTTATTAATTACTTGGATCAGGAGGTGCAGGGAATGCTTATCAAATTTGCAGATGACACAAAGTTGGGTGGAACAGCTAATACTCTGGAAGACAGAAACAAAATTCAAAGCGATCTCCATAGGCTGGAGCGCTGGGCCGAAAACAACAGAATGAAATTTAATATGAATAAATGCCAAGTGCTGCACCTAGGGAGAGGAAACCAAATGCAGAGTTACAGAATGGGGGACACTTGGCTCAACAATACCACAAGTGAGAAGGATCTTGGAATTGTGGTAGATCACAAACTGAATATGAGCCACCAATGCGATGTGGCTGCAAAGAAGGCAAATGCTATTTTGGGCTGCATTAATAGAAGTATAGCTTCCAAATCGCGTGAAGTGATAATTCCCCTTTACTCAGCACTGGTTAGGCCTCATCTTGAGTACTGCGTCCAGTTCTGGGCACCACACTTTAAGAAGGACGTAGACAAACTAGAGAGGGTTCAGAGGAGGGCAACAAGGATGATAAAGGGACTGGAAACAAGGCCCTATGAGGAGAGACTGAAAGAACTGGGCATGTTTAGCCTTCAGAAGAGGAGACTGAGGGGAGATATGATTGCACTCTTCCAGTACTTGAAGGGATGTCACACAGAGGAGGGCCAGGATCTCTTCTCGATCATCCCAGTTTGCAGGACACGGAATAATGGGCTCAAGTTACAGGAACCCAGATTCCACCTAAACATCAGGAAAAATTTCCTGACTGTCAAAGCAATAAGACAATGGAATCAACTACCTAGGGAGGTGGTGGGCTCTCCCAATCTGGAGGCATTCAAGGTGCAGCTGGACAGCCATCTGTCAGGGATGCTTTGACCTGGATTCCTGCATTGAGCAGGGGGTTGGACTCGATGGCCTTGTAGGCCCCTTCCAACACTACTTTTCTATGATTCTATGATTCTATGAAGCTGGACTTGGCATGCAGCTGAAATTCACTGCAGGAAGCCTCAGCGGACAGGTAGTAACCGGAACTTCTTTCTATCCCTCTAGACCAGTGGTTCCCAACCTTGGGTCCCCAGATGTTCCTGGACTACAGCTCCCAGCATATCCTGCCAGCATGGCTAATGACAAGGGATGCTGGGAGCTGTAGTCCAGCAACATCTGGGGACCCAAGGTTGGGAACCACTGCTCTAGATGAAAGACTTTCTTCCATCCTTTCTTCTATTTAGGCTGGCAGGGCCAAAAGGGACTCTTTTTCCTCTCCAGAATATACAGAGTGTTTGAACTATAGCGTAAGGATATTTTGCTGCCTGAAATCACTGGGTTTGCTTTACCAACAAGTAAGATGCCGTACCTACTCTCTATATTTCCTCTTTAATAAAACAACCCTTTTGTTTCTGGAGTCTGTGTGAGTGCATGTTTGTTTAAGTGTAAAAGGGCAAAGCGCATACTCCACCCAGCAGTGTGCGTTTTACCTCAGCCAAAGATCCCAAGCCTTTCATAAGAGTGTGGGATTAGTCTCTCCTCAGTGGGAATCTAATGCCCAAATTATCTGCCATAACAGCACATACCAGGTCTGGATGTGCAATGCTGAATCTTTTATAGATTAGTAAAAAAAGAAGATGTGGAATTTGTTGTGCTTCTGTCACCGTACAAGTCAGACTATTGCACTGAAACAAAGATAAGCAAACCAATATGAATATTTCTCAATATATCAAAACAAATCAGGGACATCCAAAAGCAAGCACAATGAATAACACCATCAAAACTTGGAAACACATAAGAACATAAGAAGAGCCATGCTGGATCAGACCAAGGGTCCATCTAGTCCAACATTCTGCTCACAGTGACCGCCCAGCTGCCCACGGGCAACCCACCAGCAGGATATGAGTGCAACAGCACCTCCTGCCAGAGAGCTTGAATTGGTGACATCATGGTACAGTGATGCAGTCACGGACCAGGCTGCGTATGGCTCCTGCTGGAGTTTTTCTTGCATCAGAGGTCTGGAAGGGGCTCTCTTCCTCAAGGGAAACACCCACATACAGCTCCTCAGGGAAAAGCAACCCCTTGCTGGGCACTGTGCTTTTGAGCTCCCCCTCATCATGACTATCTCCCCCTGGGTGAGGTCAGCCAAGTGGTTTAGAGCCAGCATGAAGGGGAGGTTGGCTTGGTTCATGGAGTGGACAAACCTCATGTTTCAACAAATAATAAATTCCTGGCATCACAACAAAAAATAGAAGATGAAAGAAAAAATCATTTGTGGCACCCAGCACTGCCCTGAAGTGGGGAGGGGGAGAGAGAGAGAACCATGTACATCACTTTATGCTTCTTGGCGGAAAGGTGGGGTTTAAATGTAAATAAACGAATTCTGGGATCCCTCCCCCCAGCCAGTATGTGAAGTTGTTTTTAGTTTTATTTCTAATCCAAGGATGATTTTACGTGTTAGTAATCAACAGCCAGCTTACTTTTGGGGATATATTTTCTTGAATGCAGCCCAAAAGTGAATTGCACTTTCCTAGAACCGACATAAATAGAATCTGAAATGTAAGAAACCATAAAGGAGATTTGACAGTCTAACAGCAGCTGAATACTATAGGAAGAGAACACTTTCTTCTATAGTCTGTACATCATAAGGGTTCTATTTGCTTCCTGGTGATAAAGTAGTGACTTAAGCTGCGAAAATTACTATCATCCATCTCACCCCATGCATTCCCATGCTTGGGAAGTGGAAGTGAATGCGATACTACGTGTTTTGCAAACAAAAAGCTTCTGCTAGCTTGAGAGGAAAATGCTTTTTATGTGCTGTGCCAAGAGTTATCAGACAGCAGCAAAGGCACGGCAGGCTCCCACATGGCCCAATGGAACTACCTTCATGTTATGGTGCTTCAAAGAAACTGCCTCTTTCTATGTGTTGGACCCAATTCAGGCCTGCTGTGAGTTGGCACAGCTCCTCGGAAGTCAATGAAGTTGTAACAACCCCCTCATTTCATCCCAAACCTTACTTTCTATTATTATTTTAATTTCTGGCCTTCATGGGCAGGAAATGTTTCTTCTTATTGGTATGTTTGCACATAAAATGAGGGTTTAGTCCCTAAAGAAGAACTCCATGTGCTCAATATGCAGTGGGGATTGTATCTTTTGCTGACAATAAATATCTGTACCTTCTGTGTTTCTCTTTTGGCTTATGACTTTATTTGGTGCAATACTTAGTGACAAATACACATGTGAGAATGGTCAAACAAGGTGTTACAGGGGAGTACTATGATTTGAATTTCCCTTTTATTCATCTATAAATACAAGCCATGATGAAGAGTCCTGATATGAACAGCAGCACAAGAGGAGGGTGCTGTTTTCTGCTGAAAATCCCTTTCCTGAGCTGTCATTTCCTCTGATTTGAAAAACATATGGTACAGCCTACTAGGGATCACTTAGTGAACATGATAACATCACAGATCTACTGAGCTATTTGCCTACTGGAGTTAGGAGTGAGCAGTGAAGTGGACAAGTAGGCTGGCTGATGACACCAAATTATTTAGGATAGTTCAAAAATGTCAGTTGCTAGGAAAACAATTGCTATTGCGCTCATGTCCTCCTTGTGGGCTTCCCATAGGCACCTGGTTGTCCACTGTGGGAACAGAATGCTGGACTGGATAGGCCTTTGTTCTGATCCAGCACAGCTCTTTTGTGGTCTTATTCTAAAGCAAGTTCAGATCCCTGCCCATCTGCAAAGGCTACTGGGTGGTCTTGGACAAACCACAAAGTCTCAGTCTAACCTACCTTACAGGGTTATTGTAAGGCCAGATTGCTGTTCTGAGTCCACCAAGCAAAGATGGTATGATGGCATGCAAATTGTTTAGAAGTGTCATGATTTTTCATGGATGTCCATGATTGGGATTCCATATCTCAGTTTTGCCAGGAAACATCAATACCTCATTAAAGAAAAACAATCTTTCTAACATGCAGGGCAAGAGTACTACATGCTTTCTGTACACCTGTGAATAAACGGAGCTGTTTATATTTTTTAAATGAGGCCTTGCTTAGGCACCTCACTGAATCAGTATTACAGAGGGCATTAACTTAAATACTGTGATATGATAAATTACAAAAAATGTAACACGAATCCTTTTGCTGGAGGGAAAACAAGATGGGGACCCTGGAGGATACATTCAGGCTCTCAAAAAATGATTTCCAAGAACTCCCAAAAGGGGGGGGGGGGATCAAAGACAAAAATTATCAGCCAACTGGAAGAAAAATGCGGATAACATACTAGTCTCAAAGACGAGCAGGTGGGCATTTAGAATCACTCAATGAGGCCTCAGGCTGTCAAGGCAACACTTTTGCTATTTTGCTTCCAAGAAATATCACTATGATTAGCAAGGAAAATGAAATTGTTGAAACCACTTAATTTTTTTTTCTGGGTGAAAGCACAGAAACCCACTTAGCAAAAGGAAACACATGAAAAACATAACTGAGGATATGCATGAGGCTTTGATATCCTGGCAAGTTGCAGATTGTGAAGAAAAAGCGTCAGAGTTTCCTGCACCACACACACACACACACACATCCCTCCACACGTGTAAACAAGGTAATCCCAGCTCGAGGTTGGGAATCCTATGCAAATGTACAGTAGCTTCTTCTGAAGACTCTAGAGGCCAGGGATGTTGAAGAGTCCTTGGTCTCGAGTCACGAGTCTTTGGACCCGAGTCTCGAGTCTGAGTCCAAGTCCTTGGTCCAAAATGGTGACTCATGAGTCACGAGTCACTCCCAAAGCTGACTCCACGAGTCCCTATTAAAATCAATGGAGGGTTTTCCCAACAAAATAAGGCTATTTCAGATGTGTGGCTTAAATAAATTCTAGGCACAAGTGTGCCTTTTTATTTCAAAACTCTGCAACTGATTTTGGCAAGAACAGACCAGGCAGACAAACCCAAAATAACCAGACAGGCAGAGGAGGCAGGGAACCCCAAAGCAGGCAGGCAGAGGCCTTTGTCTTGGACAATTCAAACTGTGGAACTGGTTAAGAAGAGACCTGGCAGGCAGAGGAGGCTGGGAACCCCAAACAGGCAGGCAGAGGCAGCCAAACCCAAAATGTCTGAAGGTTGCATTTTAGGAAAATGATTTTAAAAAATAAACTTGCTGTACTTCCTAAAACCTATCCATGTTGCATTTGAGGAACACGATTTTGGAACACGAGTCCTTGGTCTCGAGTCCCGAGTCGAGTTTCGAGTCCCATTAAAAATATTGGGACTTGAGTCAGAGGGGGGACTCAGTCCGACTCACGAGTCGAGTCCTCGAGTCCGAGTCCCCATCCCTGCTAGAGGCCTCAGAGTCTCCCATGCAAATGCGGTCCAAGCACTCTATTCAAGATCAAAGAGTCACCTCTCCTCCACCTAGCCCAGATGAAGTTCATCCTGATTGGCCAAGGACAGCCAAGCTACGGAAAGGGGGGGGAATCTATACTGCTAGCTGTGGCTTCTGGTTTGGGTTGTTGTTGTCTGGACGTGCTGCGGAGTAGGGCTTTTTACTAAGGCCAGCCCGAAGACCAACCCCCAGGCAAGAGAGTAAGTGCCTGGGTATTTATATAGTAAAGGAACTAGTTTTTGTTGTTTTGTAGCTCTACCTGTATGTATCAAAGTGTCTCCCTACCTGTCTCCCTCTTCCCTCATTCCCCACCTTTTATTATAATCTGTTTACCTTAAATAAACTTTCCTGGTTTTACCCCACATGGTGTGTGTGGTTCCTCTGTAGTTCAGTGCTAAATCCAGTGTATAGACCCAGGGCAAGGCCCTGAGAGAATCAAGTCAAGACGGCAGAGCTAAGTTTTGCACCTTTGATCTCTGGTCTTGAGTAAAGGACCGGTTGGCAGTCCTTCACACAGATCATATACAGTACATATGCTGGAAAGACTTCTCCTGCCATTAGATCAGGCTTCCCCAATGTGGCACCCCCCAGATATTTTAGACTACAAATCCCATTAGTCCCAGCCAGCATAGCCAATGTTCAGAGATAATAGAAGTTGTAGTCCAAAACAACTGGAAGCCACAAGGTTGGGGAAGGCATTAGAGAATACACTGTTTGCTATCTACAACCTATTTACGCCATAAAAATGCCACTGAATTTAAAAGGACTACTAAGTTGCAACCTTTCTTTGAAAGGTTTCAAAGAAATCTGGTTTGGATAATTGAGATTATTCTGTAAAAGGGCTAAACTAGATGCAACAGGGAAGCCATGTTTATTGCTGTTCACCTGTCTGCCCTTTCACATTTAAAGTATCAGTGGAGGTGGCAGTCTGATTTAAAAATCATAAGTGACACCAGGCTGAGGGGAGCAAAAGGTCCCCTGGCTTACCCCCCTACATTCATTAAGATGAATGGAGCACCTTATCCCATATGTTCCTGCCTGATTACTAAAATAATCTTCGGAGGCACTTCTCTGGGTACCACCACCCACAGTGGTGTAATGAGCAGCTACCAAGGAAAGAGTCTTCTCTGCAGTGGCCTCCCATCTGTGGAATACCCTTCTCAGGGAGATATGCCTGGCGTCTTCCTTCTATGCATTTAGACACCAGGTTAAGACCTTCCTTTTCCAGCAGGCATTTAATATTTAATCTGTTACTCTGGCTATTAATTTTACTGATGGCTCTCGAATATTTTTCATATTTTAATGTGTAATATTGTATTAGTTTGATATTTTAGTTTGTATTTTAAAAAATATTGTATTGTTGTTTTTTGTTTTTTATTATTGTAAATAACCCCGACACCATTTGCCCCCTTGCGTGGTACATTAAATAAATAAATAAATGAAATGGGATGGGATGGGATGGGATGGGATGGAAGAAAAAAAATGACTGGGGCAAAGGAGCCCAGGGAGGAAAGGTGGAGGAGAATTCAGTTCTGCTGATTGGCACATTCCTTTTGATGTTAAAATCAGAACCCTCCCATACGTCATACATGTTTGGAGTAGGCATGTAAATAATAAACACAACTGCCCTGTCATATCTAGTTTAGTCCGAAGATATTTTGCAGTGTTAGAATTCAGTGAAATACTGTGAACATTTCTTTGTATGCAGGAAAGGGAAATCGGGCTTTAGAGGACATTTTATAAAGCAATATCTGAAAATAGTAGTAGTATTACAAGGTCCTCAAATTATACTCTCTGGAGTTTCCAAAAGTTAAAATGTGAATATGTCCAATCCCTTTTAAAGCCATCCAAATTGGTGGCCATCACTACATATTGTGGAAGTGTATTCTATATGTGACCATTAGTTATGAAAGCATACATTGTATGCTTATAAAAAAATATATCCATGACCACCATGTCCATATCCTGTTTAATGTTGTTATTTATGCAGATTTGTATCCTATGGGCCTGGACCCTGAATCTTTTAAGTGCTTAGCAATGCCACTGTCCATAGGTGAATGATTGAACATACACTTTCCCTTTCCCACTTGAAGTCTACTACTTTGTTTTACAAAGGTTGTGCAGCTGCTTTTATATTGAGTTTCACACATAATCAAGATCCCATAATTGATTGAGTCACCTTGTTTATATGTACTCTGGACTTATCTCCCTTTCTATTTACCATCTCCTACATGCCCTGAATCTAAATTACGGTATTTGGAACTTGGGAGGTTAGAGGTTCCTTTGTTTGCAGCTGTTCATCTCTTAAGAGGAAAGTGACTGAAAAATATTTTTGGATGTAGTTTATTCCCAGGCTGTTGCTAAGCTTGTTGGGATTGCTTATAGGAACTCAGATTCAGCACTGTAGTTGAAAATAGGTTCTGGTGCTAAGCCTAGTAAACTGGACCAAAATTAGGAGAAAAGGTGAGGTTCACCTTCAGCTAGGGACGGGTGACCCTCTCCACCCCCGGGGGATTGATGCTGAAACGGGTTGGCAATTATGAACATCATTTGGGAATGCTAGAAGAAACAGTTATTTTCTCTTAATAATTTTTAATTGGTTCATAGTTTTTTGCACATACATGCTTGCTTTCCAGGGCACACATCATCATCATCATCATCATCATCATCATCATCATCATCATCATCATCATCTCTATTTCTATACCGCTCAATAGCCGAAGCTCTCTGGGCAGTTTACAACAACATTGTGATCTTTTGGTTGGCCTAACAACATTAATATAGATTTTGGCATTTTAAATTGGGAAGTTACTCAACAAACAAAAGACTGCTTGGTGAGTTGATTTGGTCATGTAGCTCACAGCTATCAACGAGAATGTCATCCAGGTTAAGGGACTTTACATTACAGAACTTCTGTGTACTGTATGTATGTACCTACAAGGCAGCTGGTTTTGGTACCTGTTCTGCTGAACATTCACTATGCATGCTATGAATCTAATATTCGAAGTAGAAAAATGAATATGTGCCCCTTTGCAAAAGAATGAGAATCTCACAAACTAGTCTCTCCCATAAAACATAGGGTTTGCAGACCCATAGTGATGGATCCAGGATTTCCCTTTGCCAGCAGGAGCACTCCCTGAGTGGAATTCCAATCAGGTGACTCTGACCAACAGAAAGGAAGGGGAGGCAATCTTTGCCATCTTCCCCTTTCTCTGTATACTTCCCCTAGTGCTACCTCTCAGCTGTTCGAGGGTTTCCCAATCCTCCTGAGCATTTTTTCTGTGGGCATAGGGGACTGCAGGGGAAGGACGCAATTGGCAAAGATTGCCTCCTCCTGTGTTTCACCAGCAGAAATCCTCTGCTACATCAGAAGCTTACCATGGGCAAAAGGAGTCTTTCTATCTATGGGAGGCAGGCTCTCGATCCAAGCCACAGATTGTGCAAATAGGAAGAAAAAAGAATGTCCACATGCAACAACTTTTCAATGTGTATACAACCCTTTCTATGCATGCAATAAGCCTGTCTTGATCATGTCCAAAGTTTAAAGAAAAAATTCACAGTTCTTGATACCTGAACTTCAATGTTACTATATTTTTAAACATAGGCTAGAATATTTCCTGTTTCATAGCTACAAAGGTTTCCTTCACATTAAAGTTTACAAAGATACACATAATTCACTTTATATGTTAATAAATATCAGTATATTATGATGTTCTCTGGGGCATATAAGTCTAAAAAAAATCAAAACCATTTTTCTTCTGAAAGTACATAAAAGTCATTAATGTTTTTCTATTAAAAGATGACAAAGAGCATCTAACTGAAGTGAAACTAGCTAGTTTAAAAGTATGGAAAATATTTAACATACACGGAACAGACATTTTATGTTAAATTAACAAACCTCTAAAAATACAAAGCCTGCATTATGGGAAGCTGCCTAGATTTTTAAAACTATAAACTAAGATTTTCAATCAGAAGAAAGAACAAGACCTTCTTTTAAATCAAGTATTTCAAATTTGTGGCCCAGGGCCATACATGACACACCAGCTTCATATTGCGACCTATCAGGTGTTTGATAAACCTCTCTATTTTTATGGCAGACAACCTGACTGGCTGCAATATGAGCTGGGTGTAGAGTATATAGTCTGAGGCTGGAACTCTGACATGGATGGTTTAAATAACAAAGACAATATAAATGTGGAAGACCAGCAACTGAGTCTTCGGCGTGAGTTCGGCACTTAACAGGTTAACCGGCACTGAGCTATAGCCCAGGGAAAGCAAGTGTAACTGACTAGAACTCATACACTGAGGAGAAAGCACTAGGAGCCTTTCGTTACCCAAATAAGGCTTTATTTACTAGTAGTTAAATGGAGCGGAACTAATAAACTTTCTAGGAATACTATACATCAACAAGACCTGAGCATGACCTCAGACTTTATGAATGAACAGGTTCTCAGGCTAGCGTATTGCGGAAAGCAGTTACCTTAGCTCAAAGACTCTACGTTGATTGATTTCCTGCCTGGCTCCGAGTCCGCCTGACCCAGGGAAGAGAACAGCTTAACCCAGCCACAGCTGGACGACGTGGTTGTCAGTTCACCCGTGTTCCCAACAACTCCCAGGGGTGGGCAGAGGGGTTTTCTACCTCGGTTTTCCTGCTCTCCCGCCCCTTCCTGGTCAGGTGGGGCTTATGCCTGCCCCTTCGTGTCAGGTGGGCTTATTCCTGCCCGGTAAAAGGTGACGTGTCGTGGTTCCTGGGGTACTTTACAGCTCTTTGAGACTGCCCTGCCTTCTTGATGGTCCATACTTCTTCTTTGTGGATTCCAGCCGAGGTGCCCCAGTGTTGGTATGCGAGATCAGTCTGGCTGACCCTGTATCTCCGGTGCCTCTCCCGCCCCCCTGGGGAGAGATTATGCAGACAGGGATTGTCAGGGGAAGTTGTATGTGTGTGTGAGTGTATGTGCGTGTTCAGGCTTTCTCCACAATAAAGAATTAGGATCAAATGAAAATAGATAAAAAGGAAAAGGAAAACAAGGAAAGGCAACACAATATAAAAATGATATTTTACTTCTTTATAATGTCTTAGTGCAAGTAGAAAATACCTGTAAACCAGTAAATTCTGAATTTGTTTGCATAAAGTATCTGTGTTTTACCTTTCATATTATTCTGAGGCCAGCCTCATAGGTTACAATTTCCTACAGGGTTTGAATCCTGTTTTAGTATCAAACAAATAGGTACTCTCTGAATCAGGATCCATAGGTTAACTTATAGTCAAAATCAGAATGCCAGGCTGAATCAGGATCCAGAAAATCACAGCTATATCAGAGTGAAGTAGAATAACTGTTCAATGGCTAAGGAGTCGGCAGTGGGAAAGAAGCAAGTGGAATATGAACAAACCATTGAATATGAATCAAGTTAAAACAGAATTTAAAAACCAAACTCTAACTTTAGATATACACAAGGGTCCAGACACTTGTGGCTACAGATCACAGCAGTGCCGTTCAGTGGTTGCTGAATTAATTATCTCACCCACCAGAGCATCTCTAGAAGATCCAGTCTCTCTGGCAGGAATGTATGAGAAATTCAGTTTTGATCAGGAATTTACCCAAATTGCACCTCCCGGATCTGAATGTGGACTTGAATGCAGTCTGCAGTGGAAGTCCATACATTTCCGAACTTGCACTGTGATTCATGAGCCAAAAAAATGCATCTGACAACATGTGTGCATTTCAAAATGTGCATGAAAAAAATACATACTTCTGAAAAGCGTGCACGAACACACTTTAATCAATGGGAGAAAAATGCATACATTTCAAAAATGCACACAATTTATGCATACATTTGGGGAAATGTGCACCAAAATACACACAAATTTTCATCTGAACAAGGGGGGGAAATCAAAGCTCGCAATCTGATATGGGCACAAGTCAGAACAAACTTTGAGGCAGAATTCGGAGAACCTCAATAAGCTTCAGTTTTGCTGATTCGCACATTCCTACTCTCTAGCAGCAATCCATGCTTCTTAGAGATACAAACACTTTTGAAATTATTCACTTAAAAAATCCTCTTCTGGGAACTGCCACAAAAAGGGACAGGATTTGTGAGGAGCAAACTTTCTGATAAAATTTCTGATAAGGAAGACATAGTTTTGCTTTAGAATCTACGTACTTCTATTCAGAGTTAGAAGAGAGCTGTCCTTTCAGATCAGAAGGTGTAGAGATCCTTGGCTTCATTTATTCATCTTCCTCTGTTACATGTATCCAAAGTCACTTGCTTTACATGCTATGGGCATATCGGCTCTGTAGGCAACTTAGTATGGTGTACCTGGTTTGTTCCTGGTTTTTGCTGGTGACATACTGCAGTCTGAATGATACAGTATGATACAAGTTAATTCTAATGTCTAGGATCCAGCCTTAATTGTGCAAAGTTAAACACACTTGTTTAGTGACTGTGCCTACTTTAAGAAAGGGGACCAAATCCAGCCATCCAGAGTTCCCAATCAGGCCCTCTAGGGTTCCCCAGAAGGCCATGCCCCCTCCTCAGGTTCCACCCCCTTTCCCTTCCTCACATTTGTGCAGCCCCCCCCCCTTCTAAAATGTTGAAATGCCTCTCCTAAGACTTAGTTGCTGGCAGCAAGAGCTTTAAACTTAAATATGCTGGTATTTTTGCTTTTGGCTCTGCCCCTTTTGCCTTCAGCTTCACCCACCACTAGAATGTGGCCCCCAAGACTTTCTCCAAATGGAATTTGGCCCTCAGACTGAAAGAGGTTCTGCAACCCTGCTTTAAGATCATCCACAGTCAACACACTGAACTATAAAGCAAAATGCCATTGTTACTGTCCATACTGAAGAGTTTGTGCTGCCCTAAAGTAGGCGAAGCACACTGCAGGTCTGCACTGGCAACGCAAAGCAACAGCTACAATAGGCAGGATGTCCAGCTTGCAGCTGAAGATCCTTTTCTCCAGCATGACATTTCTTTATGTAGCCTTTGGTATGGCTCTAGTGAAAAGTATTTTTAGGCTGAAATCCTGGGCACACTTACTTCAGAGAAAGTCCAACTGAAGAGTAGACAGACATTCATAAGATTGTACTGGCAAAGTGATATCATGTATATTTATTTCAAATGTTTGTAGGTCTCTTTTCTGTAAGCTCCAGCAGTTCTCAACAAACAAACAAAATAATAACAATGAAGCCACTTAAAACAATAACTAAAAATAAATTGAGATCCAAACAAACAGCCACAAAACAAATGAAATCGTCCAAATACCTGCTGGAATATACAGCAGCCCTTTCTGAAAACCCAATAAAGACATAGATTTCTGAACATCAAGCAGATGTTACAAAAAAAAAGTAGGAGAAATTAACATGACTAGCTAGCCCTAGTCCTAGCTGCCACAATCCTCCACACTGGCCAGCATGAGAGAACAGTAGGCACTAGGCCAATCTAAGGGGGACCAAGCCTATGTACTAGGCGAAGATTGAAAAAAGGTACTTACAGTAACAGTTCCAACCTGTTTCTCAAAGATTTGGTCTGGCTCCAGGATGTTGCCAAGCAGCCCCCACTTTGAGTAGATCATCAATGGACACACCCTGCAAATTTAATGGTTTTCTAGTGCCCTATTCAATTAAGTACCCAGGATCATTCCTGTCAAGTTGAGTGTGATGGAGAACATTTGACCCAATGGAAACACCCCAATCCAGGTGTCAGCTTCCACCAGCACATCCATGGAAGCATGGCTTTTAATGCATAGACTGGCCTGCCCAAACCATGAATCATAAAACCAGGAGTCTGAAGGAGATGTCTATTCACTCCAGAACCCAAGCTACTGAATCCTTTGTTTGACCCAGGCCAAGTACACCCAAAGTCATTATTCCCTTTGCATATATCCCTATGATGACCTAGAGCCCAGCCCCGGGGTGTGATCACAGGACTTGGCATATACAGACCCCGGTTATATTGGCCTTTGATTCTCCTGTGGTGTGCTGCCATGTCGCCACAGAAAATACTTATAACTCAACTGAGTAGGAGAAGATACCCATTTACACCGTTAAGAAGGGCCATGTATAGGGCCCTGAATAATAACAGGAATTAGTTATTGTTTTATTAAAGCCATGTTGTTTCCTGCTCCACTGTTTTTACCTTAGGACTTTCAATGACCTCTCATTACTCTAAAACTATGATGACAAAGTTTGAATAATGGATAAACAAGAATGTCTTCTAATAATTCCTGGAAATAAAGGTATTTATTTTTAAGAATTATATCCCGCTTTTCCTCAAAAACAGCTCAAGGGGCTAACAAAAATAAAACCATAAATTAACGATTTTAAAACATCCATTATAAAAACATTATTCATTGTAAATCAATGTGCACAGCAAAATTGCAATCTTCTTCCTCCATCTCCCAACACTTTCCCTATCCCAACAACTACTAGATATAGAAAGTGCAGCTAAAGTGTTAGGATAATTGGAGTTGCATTTTTTAAAATGTGTGATGCCAGGAGAGGAGGGGAAACAGAAAATGCAGGCGTAGCAGCATATGTCTTTTCATGATTTATTAGGTGCTGGCATTGTGATGCCCTTTGCTGTTTTAAAACCGAACATACATCATCACTCCCTGCTGTTTCAAAAGCACAATGATTGAAAGCAAAGCTCACAATTATGGTAAAACTGCAAAACCTGTCAGTCAACATGTTTGCCTGGTAGCAGCAAACAGGGTAGATTTACACCTGGAAAAAGCAACTATAAAATAATAAGAGTAGTGGCATTTGTTGTTTAGTTCTTCTTTATAATGGAAGTAGGGGACCAACTCCAGGAGGTGTTTAGCATATTTACAAGACTTGCCACAGGAGGTATTTAGCATATTTACAGGCAACAATGGCAGCATTTTGTATGCAGAAGTTTAAATATTGTAAAACATATTACTAACACGGGTGCATCTAATTTAAAGCATCTGCAACTACACATATCAAAATGAGGATTTTCAGATCAAAAGGTTTTTGCCATGAAAATTTCATAACTTATCATTCTCTTCTCTCTGTCATGGATTTTCTTTGTATTATAAACACTAGCTTTTAAACTGACTCAAATAATAATGGTCTTAACTTTTTAAAAAAGCATTAAAAGCATAAAAACCCTATTAGCGTAGCCCTTGAAAATAATGTGCTTTATGGCTTTGTTTCCTTCCATAGTTTATTTTCAAGACTGTATCTCCTTACATGATCCCTGGTAAAGTCACTACAGGCTTTAGCACGAAAGCAGAATTTTCTTTTGCATTTCTTCAAGCTTCCAGAACAGACTTCCACTGGCCCCTCACTTGGGGACAGGGAGAAAAATTGCGAGTGGGGGAGGAGAGAGGAGTCAGGTAACAGGTCAAGTTGGTCACAGGTACTGAGCCAATGGCTCAACTAAGGCGGGGATACAGGAAAGGGCTTATTTAGGCACCTGGGTTCCCGCCCACGGTCTCTTTTGCTGCTGTTTTCCGGCTGACTCCACATCGTCCTCGCAGATTCCTCTCCCACGTGGTATCGTTCCTTTGGTGTGTGGGTCTGTTGTTAAATTGCGAGGGTGCTGTGTGTGTGTGCTTTGCTAACTTAATCATAAGATAAATTCCACTTGTTTTATGTGTGCTTTCTTTATAATTTTACAATAGAGTTAATATTTGAGGGTGATTTGGAGTTTCAATTTGACCCAACCTCCCCCCCCTTTTTTTTGAGGCCTCCGATTACCCAAGGTTTTCCGCAGCCGCGTCCCTCGCTGGCTGCCGCCCATTTAAATTTCTAACAGCGCCAGTGGAGCACCTATTCTAAGCGCAGAAGGCCGCAGGTTCAAGCCCGGCCGCCGCCGCTGCGGGGCTGGCCAGAATTCAGGCTTCCGGGATCGCTTCATTTTCGGGGGTAGTTTTTGTTGGCTGCGTCCTGCTGCGGGAGCGGCCGATTGCCTGGTGTGCTCCCTGCAGCCGCGACTCGCCTCCTTTAAATTGCCAAGGCTCCTCTCCCCCCCACATTGCTGTTGCGGTGCTCCGTGCTCTGCTGATTGCTCCGTGCTCTCCGGCAGGCGCCTCGCTTTTCTGCCGGTCGCCGCCCCCATCGGGTTCGTCAGCTGATTTGCAGGCGGGCTGTAGCTCGGCGAGGGGTTGCGGTGCCGTGGGCACTTGGAACAGCTGATTGGCGGGCAAGTGGTTGCGGTGCCATTGGCGCTTGGCTGAGGTTTTGCCCCGGCGTGTCCAGCCTTTATCAGCTGTTGCGGCAAACAGCCGCTCTTTGCTGTTGCGGCGCTTGGAACAGCTGATTGGCAGGCAACTGGTTGCGGCGCCATTGGCGCTTGGAACAGCTGATTGGTGGGCGACTGGTTGCGGCGCCATTGGCACTTGGATGAGGCTTTGCCCCGGCGTGTCCAGCCTTTTGCTGGCCGCTCTTATTGTTTGACTGCCTTTTGAGTTTCGCGCCAAATAGCTGCTTGTTGCTGTTGTGGCTTGCCGGGGCTTGCTGCCGCGGTGCCTTGTGGCCTGCAGCCATTCCTTTGGCCTGGGGGCCTCAATCGCATTCTATCAATCAATTAAAGTTATTTAATTACTTTTTTTAAATAAATAAATAAATAAATTTATTATATTTAAATAAAATTAAATATATAAATAGATTAAAATTATTTAATTTAAGTAGATTGAATGATATATTAAAATTATTATTATTATTGTTATTATTATTATTAATAAAATAAATAAATAAATTTATTATATTTAAATAAATTAAATCTTTAAATAGATTAAAAATTTATTTAATTAAATAGATTGAATGAATATATTTGGATATATTAGATATATATATTTAAAGTGTAAGGCTAAATTAAAGTGATTACTCAAATTTGATCTGAAATTAAATCTAGTTTGAGCAGCTGGTTGGCTCATTTGAGTTGATCAATTTGATTTATTTAATTAATTTGATTGGCTCCTTGGAGCAGCTGGTCTGAGCGTGGAAAGTTTAGCAGGGGACATCCTAGACAGATTGCTTGTCTAATTTTCACCAATTTTCTTTTGAGTCTTACAGCTTAGAGTCGTGGTACAGATGCCCCCCAAGAAGAATCAGGGTGGCAAGAAGGGCAAAGGATGTGCCCCATGCCAACCAGCAAAGTGCCCCCCACCGACTCGGCTTTCATCTTCTGATGAAGAAGACACTGATGTGCTGGTCGCCCGGCCTTCAAGGGTGGCCAAGAAGGGGCAACCAGGGCTGGGCCTCTCTACGCGTGGCAGATCACAGAATAATGTTCTGCATGCACTTTCAGCATGCCTGGAAGAGATGGCAGTCACCATTAGCGCCATCCACCATTAGCGCCATGGCCCCACCGAAGCACCAGCTGATTTTCCAGAGAGCATACATTAGACTCGATAGCCTTGTAGGCTCCTTCCAACTCTATGATCTATGAAATCTATGAATCACCTACACGGCCTTGTGAACACGAATATGATGAAACAGGGGATTCCCCAGGGAGTGGTGTATTACAGCTTGGTGGTGAGTACTACCCACACAATAGCATGGCAACATGGCCATTCACACAAACAGGCTCACCATTGGGCTTCAAGAATACACTTTGGTTCATACACAGTAGAGCTACAAGATAACAGGGCTGGTTGCTTGGCGACCCAGGCCTCATTCTCTTTGCCTGGGAGTTTCTTGGTCTTCTCTAGGGCTTGCCTCAGCAGGTAGACCCCAACAATAACAGAAACCAGAAGCCACAGCAGCAGTATAGATTCTTCCCGCCCCCTCCCTTCAGTAGCCCAGCTGTCTTTAGTCAGTCAGGATGAATTTCACTTGGCCCAGGCAGAAGAGACGGAATTTCACTTGGCCCAGGCAGAACGGACGGGTGGCTCTGAGGCGCCATCTGAGCTATGTACATTTCGCATTTCCAAGCCCCCAGCTGGGATTATACTTGTTTACACCTGAAGAGGTGTGTGTGTGTGTGTGTGGTGGTGGTGCAGGAGACTCTGAGGTTTTTTCCTTCACATCTCTCCATACAGGATAGCACCCACCTCCGAAAGGGCCACAGCCCAGTTAATTTGCCCAGGCTGGCTGCGTTACTGTCAATCTACCCTAATAAGTCTGATGCCAATTATTTGCTAAATGCTTTCCGTGATAGTTTTAGGATTCCATATCAGGATTCTCGCGCGCACATGATGTCCTGCAATCAGAAATCAGTAATCGAGGCAGAGTACATAGTCCAATCTAAAATTGATAAAGAAGTGGCAGCGCGAAAGGTGTTGGGGCCATTTGCCCCATGGCCCATCCACTCCCTGCACGTATTGCCTTTGTGAATAGTTCCAAAAGCCCACAGGTGAGTTTCGCATGATTCATAATTTGTCCTTTCCCTTGAGGGCCTCTGTGAATGATGCCATACCGGAGCATCTTGTTCCGTCCGTATGCCTCATTTGACCGCAGTAGATATGATCCGTTACTGTGGTTCCGGGGCCTTGATGGAAAAATGTGATATTAAGCCAGCATTTAAGCTGCTGCCTGTCCACCCAGATTATTTTGACCTTCTCAGGTTCTGTTTCCGGGGCAAAAAATTTTCATTTCAATTGAGCCATGCCCATGCGCTGCACTATATCGTGCTCCGCGTTTCAACATTTTAACTCTTTTCTTGATTGGGCCTTGTGGAAGGGGACTGGCCTCAAACAGGTTGTCCACTATTAGATGATTTGTTCGAAGGCCCAGCCTGTTCTGAGCGATGTGCATTCTTGATGGATCAATTTTGTGAATTGACATTTGATTTGGGTGTACAGTTTTCTCTGAATGGAGTTAGATTCCGTGCAGCAGTATTCCCGCCTCTAACAGTGAAAACTAGTAGACCTAATTAGGCGTATTTCTGTTGGTCTACAACACTCAAAAATCACTTCACGCCAATTACAAGGCCTGGTTGGCCATCTCAATTGTGCTTGCAGGGTTATTGCCCCTGGTCGTGCATTCTTGTGCTGTTTATGTGCAGCCATGCGGGGCTTGAAGCGCCCCGATTTATGTGGCGAACCACTTGACTAACTCGGTTGTCCAATGTTGGTGGGACAATCAGGCTACAGTGCACTATGTCCTCAAAGAACTCCAGAGTTATGTCTTTGTCTGGGCGCTTACATTGCACACTTTAAAGCACAATATTTTGCTCTGAGCGCGACACACGCTTCGGGGCAGATGCAGAGATTTTGGGCCCTGGCCCTGGGGGCCTACAGTTTGCCGTTCTGCTTACGAGACGGTCTTATTTCATGATAAGGGTCTGTGACGGGTAGAGGGTCTATCATCCTGCTACACGCCGGATCAATAACAGTGCTATGTCCTGGCAGGGCTCTGCACCTATTTGTGGCTGGACGTGGACTTGCCAAAGGCAGTCTGTTTTGTCATCAGGATGGCTCGCCACTCTGCACACATTTGTGGCTGGCCGTGGACTCGCCGAGGGTGGTCTGTTTTGTCATCAAGACGGCTAGCCATTGACTAAGTTTCGGTTTTAGTCGGTGATGAGGTCCGCTCTCGCGGCCTTGGGCCTGGCACATTTGGTTTCTGAGCCCACTCCTTCCAGATTGGTGCTGCATACACTGCGGACAAACTGAGGTTTTCTCAGAGGTCCCAGTCATACTTGTCCTATGTGCGAAAATTACCTTGATGGTAGGTCAAAAAATTGCCTTGATGGTACTGCCGTGGGCTGTGTTTCTCTTCCAGGTCACCGGGGTGGAGGCAGGACTGTCCGTGTGCTGAGCTGTGGGCACAGTATGAGTTACTGAGCTGCAAGACGAGCTGCCACGTCTGGCTTCCTGGCAGTTGAGCCTTCGGCGGACGTCCAGTGGATGGGTCGCCGGGGCATGAGATGGCAGAACCTCCTCCACACTTTGTTCCGGACTGACCAGTGTTCTTCCCCCCAGATGTCCTGGTCCTCCATTTGGGGGAGAATGATTTGGGCTTGTTGAAAGGCAAGGCCCTGATTTTGCAGGTGACATGCGATATGGCATACATATAGCTCCGATGGCCGGGAGTTCCTGGTGGTGGAGCCTTCGGCAGACGTCTAGTGGATGGGTCGCCGTGGCATGAGATGGCAGAACCTCCTCCACACTTTGTTCTGGACTGACCAGTGTTCTTCCCCCCCAGATGTCCTGGTCCCCATTTGGGGGGGAATGATTTGGGCTTGTTGAAAGGCAAGGCCCTGATTTTGCAGATGCCATGCAATATGGCATACATATGGCAACGATGGCCGGGAATTCTGAACCTTGGTCGTTCATGATACCGCATTTCAGTTGGCCCAAGGCCTTGAACAGAGCGGTTAAAAAGGTGAACGGCGAGATTTGTAGGGCCGTAGGAGGGATTGGGTTTGTATTCCCCATCCCATGATATCCTTGGCCCGGAGGGAGCTGTATCGCCCGGATGGGGTTCACCTATCCAGGGGTCTGCAACCTTTAAGACATAAAGAGCCACTTGGACCCGTTTCTGACGGGGAAAAAAAACTGGGAGCCGCAAAACCATTGCGACATTTAAAACAAATATAACACTGCTTATATTGTTTCTTATCTTAATGCTATATACAGGATCGTGCAGTCAGCTGTCAATCTGAAGAAAAAAAAGGACTTTTTCACTTAACAATGTAAAATATATTTTTGCAAATTAATAGCTAATTAAAATATTTAATTTACCTGGTTAATGGGATTTTTCTTCACTCCCGCGCAGTGCTGCTCACCCGCGCAGTGCTGCTTAGGCTGGCACCGGCTCCGTCACTCCACCCCCTCGCATGCAGGCGGCCTGACTTCACCAGGTACTGTACTAGCCAGGCCGCCTGTGTGCGAGGGGGTGGAGTGACGGAGCCGGTGCCAGCCTAAGCAGCACTGCGCGGGTGAAGAACACACACAACTGCGTGGGAGTTGTGAAACACACACACAAAAAAGTACTAAGGAGCAGAGCTGATGGAGAATAATTTCTCAGAGTCCACTTCTAAACTTGTGTCTAAGGTGGGACAGACTGACAAGTGGGGGAGAGACTGTCCATGCTGCTAAATTCTGGCAAATGCAATGTTATGCGACAAAGTGAGAAGGACTGACAGATTTGGGGCAAAGCAGTAATTGAGGCGGGCACTGATAGTAATGGAGGGCTATGAAGGAGGGCAGTAGAAGGCAAGGCAGACTGGTATCCAGTAAGATCTCTGCTCATCTTATACAGGCAGAGCTTTATATTTTTCATTAAACTTAAAGCGGAGTTCCACCCATTTTTGAACATTATATGTATGTGTTCCCCTTTAAATGAGATTTTAGCAATGCAAACACTTTTTTTTTTTGCAATGTACCTTTTTCATTCGTTATTTGCGGGCACTTCTTGGTAATGTACTTCGGCGGATTAAAAGCATTACATCCCGTAAAGCTCACTGAGAGGAGGCGGGGCGGAGGCAGAGCGCAGACATCCCAAAGCGCAGCTGCGAGATTTCGTCATTTGGCGATTCGCAAGGGCTGCTGGGATACATGAAGCTGCTATCCCAGCAGCCCTTGCGAATCGCCGAATGACGTAACCGCCGAAGTACATTACCAGGAAGTGCCCCTAAATAACGAATGAAAAAGGTACATTGCAAAAAAAAAAAAAGACTGGGTCACTGGGGCCTGGGCTATGCTGGGGAGGGGTTGGTGCGCACTGCGCAGATGCGCGCCGCCGCCGCGCACTCTCCCCTAGCCGAGCCGGCGCCGCGTGACGTCACGCCGCTCCTCCACTGTGCGCCCGCCCACCGGCCTGTCGGCATCGCTATTGCCTGTCACCGGGCGGGCAGTGTGGAGCGGAGCGGCAAAAAAAAAAAAGACTGGGGCCTGGGCTATGCTGGGGAGGGGTTGGTGCGCACTGCGCAGATGCGCGCCGCCGCCGCACACTCTCCCCTAGCCGAGCCGGCGCCGCGTGACATCACGCCGCTCCTCCACTGTGCGCCCGCCCGCCGGCATCGCTATTGCCTGTCACCGGGCGGGCAGTGTGGAGCGGAGCGGCGAACCTGTCACAGTCACCTCTCGGAGCCGCGGCAAAGGTTCCAAAGAGCCGCATGGGGCTCCGGAGCCGCGGGTTGCCGACCCCTGACCTATCCGGTGTAGGTAATGATAATAATATTGGAGATCTGCGAAGGGCCCTGCTCGCTTTTTTATCGGGCAGGTGGGGGAGATTCGACTAAGCGATAGCTTGTCTCTCTCTGTGGCGGGAAGTGCGGGATTAGGCAGTATGGCTTAGGGTTATGGTGATCATCCAGTGGCACCTTTCAAGGTGACTGACGTTTACCCAAGGCTGCCCTCGCTAATGCCGTGAGGCTTAGCAGGAGGGAGATTGGGTCGTCTTTGGGGTTTTGCCTTTCTCGCCTACATTGGGTGCCTGGAGGCGTCAAAGTAAGGCGACGATGGTAAGGCCCTCCAGCTCCACATGGAGGGCAACTGGCTGGGGGCGGACCAACCCGCCTCCGGTGCGGTTAGGATGTATTCGCCAAATTATTTAAAATATTGGTTTTTTCCCGGCCAATGGCCGGGCTAGATTAGTACCGCACTTCGCCCTTCACAGATCTTCAATTCAATAAATGTGGCCCTGATTTGAAACCATATACTCTGTGTCTGACTCTTCTTTATCTCACCCATACACTCGCAATATTGTTATCCTGTGCCTTGAGACCTCTTTGATTTCTCTCAGGGGAGGTGGAGGGATGTGTTGGTAATGTTTTCTGTGTATTTCCTTATGCCCAGATGAAGAATCAATGGAGAGGAGTGTAAAGAAGTTTCACACTCAGAGCAGCACTGCAGGAATTGAGTATGCTATTGTGATGAGATGTGGGGCTGGGGCAGGGGAAGCTGGTCAAGATGACCTTTCAGGGAATCCTTACAGTCTAATGCTCTGCTTGTAAAAGATTCAGGATTAGTGGGAAGCCAAAACTGGTTGAACTAGTTAGTTTAGCCTAACAGATATGTGTTAGGGGACCAATGGCTCTTAATTGCAAACAAATGTCTGAAGGGATGCTTCTTCCCCTCCCCTGCTGAACGGCTCCGGTCCAGTCTATCTCAAGGAGCGTCTCCAGCAACACCAATTGGGCCGCTCAACAAGATCTGCCACAGATGGCCTTCTCCTTGTCCCTTCAGCCAGAGCAGCTAGACTGGTGGGGACGAGGAAGAGGGCCTTCTCTGTGGCGGCCCCCGTACTGTGGAACTCTCTCCCGAGTAACCTCCGCCATGCCCCCTCTCTGCTGAGCTTCCGTCGCTCATTAAAAACCTGGTTGTTCAGGCGGGAATATGGGGTGGGTTAAGATTTTAAAATTTTTATATTGTTTTAAATGTATTTTATTGTTTTTATTCTATGTACATCGCCCACGGTGGCCGGTTGCCGGCCAGATGGGCGATAAATAAATAAATAAATAAATGTGCCAATTCAGCCTGTGAAAATGCAGTTAGTTGAAGCTAGAGAGAGACCCAGACAAAATTATGGTGGCAGTCAGAGACCTGAGTTGGAGCTCTGGAGGCTGCTTTAGGGTGCAAGAGCACCCTGAGAACTGTAATCGGGGAGCAGTGCCTGTTTGAGTGTTAATGCTGTCAATGCCCGTAACACTGTGTTAGGTAACTTGTTTCCAGCTGTACAGCCATAGATCATTTTGGTAGTTTATGTACGTATGATTAATATATTTTTCATGCCTGTGGTGAATGCTCAGTGATGGCAGAGATTAAAAACAGGAAGCACAATAAGAAGTATCTCAAAGAAAAGGTGCTCACTTGAGCAGAGCTTGGCATGATAATAGCTGGTTTGGAGCTACCATTGGTAAACAGTGTTTTGAAAGTGTCAGGCAGGCCCCATCAAAGCACCAGACATAAACGAACACCTCTGTCTGAAGGGCCCTTTGAAACTATGCCTTGTGTGTTATTTCACTTTCAGGAAATAATTCCTATCATGTTGAACTATGCTGTTCCAAAGTGCTTGGGTGACCCTGATATTACTAGCCTCACAATTTCAGAATCATAGGAATTTTTTTAAAGCAAGAACATGAAATCCCATGCTTCTAAAATGTCCCCAGAGATCACAGGTTACTCCTTTCCATCCAGAGTTTCTCAAGAGATGGTGCATCTCTCTATAAATTTAGAGAATTTCAGGTAGGCATACTTTATATTGCAATGCTAAGAATTATATTGACCCAAACAATACAATATTAGTGTCCCTAAGCAGATACACAAAACAAACTTGATTATTAACTACTGCAACATTTAAGACTTTGAGAAAATCCATAGGCCTAGGCTTTAAAATGTATGTATTTTAAAATTAATAAACATATTTTAATGTAAATCCTGTCTTTTGGTCTTTTTCCTCTTTGAACACAATTTTGACAGCATATATTCTGGCACAAATACAGTAGAGTCTGAAGGTTCTTCTGGCATATTTTATATGGACCAACAAGCTTTGGCTATTGGGCAGTCTAGAAATGAAATAAATGAAATCACCATATCTTATATGATTATTAAAGTTAAAAGTTTCTAGCTACAATAGAAAGATAAGCTGACCTTTTCCTCTTGGTAGGCTGGTGGTATCAGACTGCAGCGTTATGGTCACTGAAACAAAACCTACATTTTCAACCAGCATAGCTCCAACCAACTGAAATTCTATCTTTATGGGAAACCTTAAACCCTTTTAGCCAAAGAGATACAGATTGGTAGCACAATAAACTAGAGGAACTTAGACTGAACTGTAGAAGATTGTCTCCATAGCTTAAACACATCAAAAAAGTAATTGCCCATGCTGAGAATCATGAAAGCATCCAATATGTGAGGAGTAACCCAAAGGGGATGTCTTGCCAACCTCACATAAATCATAGAGAGATAGACATGTGTCCAGATTTGTAGAAGGAGAGAACCCCTTTATTCACAGGACATTTGATATAGCAGGAAATTAGTCAAATATTCAATACCAGAGAGCTCTTAAACCATATTTTACTAATACAATTTAATACCAACCCTATGTGACAGTACCACTTCAGGAAAAAAACATCATGAGTTAACCTGCGTATTTTAGTTGTATATGACTAATGCTTTTTCAAAAACAATTTCACAGGGCTGACAGATGCTGAACATTTCTTTGTCATAGACACCTTGCCATTATTCTATAATATTTGCATTCTGAAATTGCTACCTTCACATGTGGAAAAAATTAAATCAACTTAAATCCGCCCTTGAAAACTCTTGCTGCATAGACTTACACTTCATGAATGTTGAAAAGCAATGAACTTGGACCTCTGTTTACTTGCATTCTTATTTCCAATGCATCACATTTTCAGATGTATCTTTGGAAACAGAAGAGATAGATATGAATTTTTAAAACAGATGAATATAAGATTCTAAGAAGAGGTGAACAGATGCACAGTTTAAAGGCGGCATGACTGGTTTCTTTGATCGCATTGGGCATTTTATGTGTGGGTTTTGTTTTGTTGTTGATTTAAGAGTACAGTAGTAAAGGTGTTTTAATGGCTGGCTACTGGGTGGAGGGAGAAGATTGTGTTCCATCCCCAAATAACTACTTACAGAGGTTGTTAAAAATATGGATTAATTGCCAAATCAGAACTGTTCCTTGTATAGGAATATTCTGTTTCAGGGAAACAGAAATACCTGTGCTTTGCAACATATGGTATACTGCTAATGAATAAATTCCCAGAAGAATTTATCGAGACACAAAATTTCCTCTTGAAAATATTGTGCCATTTAGATAAATACAATACAAAGGAAACAATATAATGCCGTAATATCACAAGGTATATTATAATGGAAACGGCACAAAGGCCCTGAGTACAAAGATAAAGGAAATATTTATTATATAATTATTTCAAAGGAAATGATAAGGTTTTCAATTTTGAAAAACAAACAGCAATTTATGTGACTTATTATGAACATAAGTACCACATAACAAAGTAAAAAGTATCCAGAATTCGTGGTCCAAAATAAACCAAAGTGTCCAAGGTCACTGAATGTTGTACCCAAAGTATGAAAGTAGGGAAGATAAGACGACGTTTCTAGATATGTTGCGTCGTTTCGTAAACAATCTTCTTCAGTCAACTGAAACAATATATACAGATTGTAATGGATACAAAAACATATAATATTTTTAAAAGGAACTGTACTAGATACAGAGCAAGAAATACTGAGATAAATGCTTACCAGTCAAAGTTTTACAAAGATTCATAGAATTATAATTCACAAAAGTGTAAAGGCCTGTAGCCAATGCCTTTCAAAAGGACTGAGCTAAAGTTAGCCCAACAAATTTATACAAAGTGCTAATACCAAACAGGTGTAAGCTGAATGAATTTACAATTAAAGGGGAAAGAATACAGAGTTGCCACATATACAATTCCACATTGAAACAATGAAAAACAGAACAAATAAACCATTGATATGTATCATAAAGCCAGATATACATATAATGACTCCAATACATATTAAAAAGTTTACAAAGTTTGTTTACTTTGTAAACTTTTTATATGTATTGGAGTCATTATATGTATATCTGGCTTTGTTTACTTTGTAAAGTTTGTTTACTTTGTAAACTTTTTAATATGTATTGGAGTCATTATATGTATATCTGGCTTTGTTTACTTTGTAAAGTTTGTTTACATTGTAAAACTTTTTTTTATATGTATTGGAGTCATTATATGTATATCTGGCTTTGTTTACTTTGTAAAGTTTGTTTACTTTGTAAACTTTTTTATATGTATTGGAGTCATTATATGTATATCTGGCTTTATGATACATATCAATGGTTTATTTGTTCTGTTTTTCATTGTTTCAATGTGGAATTGTATATGTGGCAACTCTGTATTCTTTCCCCTTTAATTGTAAATTCATTCTTTCAGCTTACACCTGTTTGGTATTAGCACTTTGTATAAATTTGTTGGGCTAACTTTAGCTCAGTCCTTTTGAAAGGCATTGGCTACAGGCCTTTACACTTTTGTGAATTATAATTCTATGAATCTTTGTAAAACTTTGACTGGTAAGCATTTATCTCAGTATTTCTTGCTCTGTATCTAGTACAGTTCCTTTTAAAAATATTATATGTTTTTGTATCCATTACAATCCGTATATATTGTTTCAGTTGACTGAAGAAGATTGTTTACGAAACGACGCAACATATCTAGAAACGTCGTCTTATCTTCCCTACTTTCATACTTTGGGTACAACATTCAGTGACCTTGGACACTTTGGTTTATTTTGGACCACGAATTCTGGATACTTTTTACTTTGTTATGTGGTACTTATGTTCATAATAAGTCACATAAATTGCTGTTTGTTTTTCAAAATTGAAAACCTTATCATTTCCTTTGAAATAATTATATAATAAATATTTCCTTTATCTTTGTACTCAGGGCCTTTGTGCCGTTTCCATTATAATTTACATTTAGATAAATACAGCAGCTCTTGCTAGTAAGTACCTACATTATCATGTGTGCCATATAATAAGCAAAGAACAAAATGCTACACTTTTGGCCAATAAGCAAGCTGTTGATTGTATTTGTCTACACTTCAGGCCCTTTCAATCTACATACTCTGTTATCCACCATCACCCCAAATCTCCCACCCTAAAGCACTGCTTTCTAGACAGCTATCCACCATTTACTTGTGCATTTGGCATTTCCTTCCTCATTCATCCTTGTTGAATTGCATTCTTTTGCTCTCTGACCTATTAAAACCATGCTATATTTTTGGCCTACCCCCTATACTCTATACTATGCTCTAGAGTCTATAGAGTCTGCAATCTCCCCTAGTACTCGTCCTCTGGAAATCTGATAACTGCACTATTCATGCTTTATTGAAGTCACAGATGAAAATACAGAACTCCACCATATTCAACACTGCTTCATGAAGAATATTGCTGGATATATATTTCTAGTCTGATGTCAATCCATTCATGTTAATTAATTAATTAATTTCACTTCTATACCGCCCCACAGCCGAAGCTCTCTGGGCGGTTAAGTACCTTTTGCATCTTATCATTCTGGGTGGTTAAGTACCTTTTGCATCTTATCATTCAACTGTACGTGCCCAGTTTCTTTAGCACATATTTCTAGAAGTAGATTCTGAAGACATAACATGGCAAAAACCTTAGTAACAACTATGTTTCCCTATCTACTAAAGAAGAAGGAAACTAAGCCAATCTGCCATGACTTATTTATAAAGCCAGGCAGGCTGTTTTCCCCCTCTATATAGTTACAAATTAATTTTGTATGCAATACTAAAGGAATAAGACAGTGTATTCTACAATGTGTGCATCAAATATCCCAACAGAAGCTCCTTCTAAAAAAATGATTGTGATGCCTCACCCCTCACCCCCACCTTGTGATTTGAACTCACAATTTTATTATGGTCAAATCCCACCTCCACACTCTTAAATCTCCTCCACTGCCACCAACCCCCTCCAGGGTAACCAACTTAGACCACTCCTTCTAGTTTTTTAAAAAGGAAACACGTTTATTTATTTACAATCAAGGGTAGGGAAATAGATAATGTTAAAGGATTCTAAACTTTGTAAACTCCCCCTCTCTCACCCTCTCTCTCACTCTGCCTCTCTCAGACAGCACTACCCAATACTCTCCCCCTCTTTTTTTAAAAAATATTTTATTTATTTTTCAAAACAAATTATAACACAAAAAATATATTTAACAAAATACAAAATTATCACACAAATATAACATAATCAACATACAATAAATTATAAAGTGCTCCCCCCCACCCTCCAAGGGACCAATTAATATACTTCTATCCTCTTGATCAAATAAAGTCTAAATTCCAAAAATATAACATATCCTGACAAGGCATGTTACCCTTCCCCTTTATTAATACATAGTCTAGTAATTGATTCCATATCTCCATAAAATTATTCTTCTTTAGCAATCCTTTTTTGCATTTGATACTACTAGTTAGTTTATCATTTAGGGCTATGTCCCAAACTTCCTTATACCAGTCTGTTATTAGGAAAACATGTTGTACTTTCCAATTTCTCGCTATCATTAGCCTGGCCGCAGTTAACAAGTTTACAATTAACTCCTTCGTATTTTGATCACAAATAAGCTTCTCAGTTATTGATAACAATGCTAATTTTGGACAGACCTCTAAATTAGTACCAATAATTTTCGATATTTCTGTAAAAACCTCTCGCCAAAACACCAATACATTTTTACAACTCCACCACATAGGAGCATATGTCCCTTTTTCCTGACATCCTCTCCAACATAATGCAGAACAATTATTATCTATTCTATTTAATCTTACTGGAGTTAAATACCATCTCCAAACTAGTTTATAAAAATTTTCCTTTATCCTAATTGACATCATTTTCACAATCCGTCTATCCCATATATTGTTCCACCTCACCTTCGAGGTCACCTCTTCAAATTCATTATCCCATACTGTCTTAAGCTGATCCTCTTGTTCTTTTGCTTTTTGAATCAATCTATATAAATCCCTTGTTATACCTCTTGTTGATGTATTACCTGGTAGGCCGTCTCTAGACATGACCATCTTTTCAAAATTAGTTAAATCTCTTTCGTACTCAGTTTCCTTTTCCATTTCTTCGACCACTGTTCTAACTGTAGTAAATTTAACCACGATAATCTTCTTCTCCCAACAATTTCCATTATTTGATCTCTAGTCCCCATCTTTTCCACCCAATCGGTCAATCTAATAACCCTTTCTTCTCTTAGTTTACCCTCCAGCTCTAATCTTAAGTTTTCAGGAAAATCCTTAAGAGCTACCACCGGAGTTAATGGAGATATCCCTGGTATATGCTCTTCATAGTACCCCAAATCATAACGAATTTCTTAGAAAAGGGTTGTCTATATTTTTTATCAATTTATTATTATTTTTTTGAAAAAAAATATTCCCCAAAGTACTACGTAGTTCACATGTTTCTAACTCCAACCACATTATTTCTTTAGGGCGTGCTATAATATCCACTATATGTCTTAATTGATTCGCTATATAATACCATTTTAAATTCGGCAAACCCAAACCCCCTACTTTTTGTGCTTTATACCATCTTGTTTTAGTAATCCTAGATTTTTTCCCTCCATTACAATATGTATTAATAATTGATTGCCAATCTTTAAGTTCCTTATCTGATATCGCACTTGGTATCATCCGAAATAAAAAATTTATCTTTGGCAAAATCTTCATTTTAATCAAAGCAATTCTACCAAACCAGGAAAGTCCAATTTTTTTATACTCCTCTATTTTATTCTTTACCTCATTCTTTAATTTCCTATAATTCTGATCTCCCAATTTATCTATATCTTTTGGAAGTACAATTCCTAAATATTTAATTACATTATTAATCTTATAATTACTTTTTTTTTTACACATTTCAATCTCTTCTCTTTTACTATAGTTAAACAACAAAAAATTAGATTTATCCCAATTAATCTGTAGCCCCGTTACTTCCCCGAACTCCTTTAAATATGATAACATTTTAAGATCATTGTCATGCCCCTGCCCATGGGCAAAATGTCATAGCTGTTAGTATGTGAGGGGAGGGGAAGTGTGAGAGGAGTGTAGAGTGTTGGATGTCTGCTGATTGGCTGAGAGAGTGAGAAGGAGGGGTGAAGCCTGTTATATAAACAGTGGGCGGTGCTGTTCAAGGGGGAGTTGGTCATGGGTTGGCAGAGAGGAGTCTGAGGGAGTGGTGTGTGGAGTCTAGAGGGAGAGAGAGAGGGAGAAGGAGAAGGAGAAGGAGAGAAGTCTGAGTGGAGTCTAGGGAAAGAGAGGGAGTATTGGTGGTAATGGAGATTTTAGCAAATGTATTTAGAGAAGATAGAAATATAGGCAGGTCATAGGGATTAGGGAGAAGATAAAAATAAATCTTTTTGCACATGATACTCTTTTGACAATCGAAAACCCTATGGAAAATCTGGATAGAGTGGAGAATCATATCATTTAAGACATGAACACCTCAGTGCTTATGCTAAGAATGTCTTCAAACACAACCATTCCTCCCCAGACCTCTGTGCTGTGGTCCTAAAAGGCACAAAATATTATATGCCCAAGAAAATAAAGAATACTGAAGTGTCACTTTGTAAGTACCGGTAAGTAGGCAGAGTCTTTTACCAGCATACATAGTTGTACTAAGAGTTACCAACTAAATAATTTTTTTAAAATTTCTGCATAGAAGCGGGAAAATACTTTTTCTGTGCTGCTCTGTCAGCCCTCTTCTCCTAAAAATATATTACAGCAAGAGGATTTTTTAGAAAGAGGGCGAGAGAGAGAAGGGAAAAAAGAATACACAACAATTCCAGTAATCTGGGAGTTAAATCAAACCATATGATTTTTGTGTGTATGTGCTGACCTCAATAACATTGTGACTTACAGGTTATCCATTGATTTCTGGGAATAAAAAAAATGCAATGCAAATTAGGCATTGCCAGTCAATTAGTTCTTATCACAGTCCGGCAGTCCCTAGTAATGGCATGACATGCTGCTCTGCATTACAATAGAAAAACGAGCCTTTTACCGTCAGGTACCTGTCCTCAAAGGCAAGATGTGTCCCTTTCCCAAGAACAGATGTAGCCAGTAATATGATTAATGCATTTGCACATGGTACAGGGGCTGACATTAGCAGCTGCCAGCAATTTAAAATGGCATGGGCTGAGGCTCAGCTCTTACCACATAAGCAGGATGCTAATATCAGATGTACCTTCGGAAGAAACCTGCTGTGTTCTCTGTGTTGGTATTTTTTACATTATTTTAAAGGAATCAACCACTGCCAGCTCAGTTTTATGGAACTTAGTGGGAGCAGCTTTTCAAAAAAATAAATGAACCATCTATAATCTACAATACGATAATCTAAGCTTTACAGGACACTTAAAATCATTTCCTATGATTTAATATCAATGAATACCATAAAATTGAATATTCATTACGATCCCTTTGCTAGCGTTTGCTGAACATCTAAACTATCTGAGTCATTAAAAGGCCTGTCATCACAGACTTCTAAAACCTCTGTCTGTTGTAAATTATTGGGACTTCGACTATGGCTTCGAGTGCTAATCTCAACATAAAACAAAAATTAAATTACTGGTATCAACAATCTGCAGCAATAATTTCCATCTGTAAATTAGGATTTATATGAGTTACAACATTATTACATACTTACCTTTACTGAGGCTTTCATAAAATCTTCTAGTTTTATCTGAATAAGCAGAACATTCCAATAAACATATATTTTTAAATCTATCTTGCTCTAACTGCTACTAAGAGCATATATTGATACTGATAATATACCCCAATATTTTCAAATAATTTCTTGGGGGTCTATTGTGAAATTTAATTATATTAATTTATAGCAAATTCAATGTTTACATCATTTACCATGCAGAACTGGAAAACTGGAACTCCCACTGAGAACATTTAAGAATGTTTTCAGTGTACTTAAACAAATCCTCAAGCAGAAAAGTGGAGTGGTCCTTTAGCTCCATTTGCGTTGTTGTTGCTGTTGTTACTGTAGCTCTTCCAGTGGTAGTCATCATTTCTCCCAACTATACAGATTGTAATGCTGACCGTAATCATAAATATTGTCTTCTGGTCACCTCTTTTGTTCTCTTTCTACCTGCTGGAGAGTGCCTATAAAAGCTCAGGCTATTTTCTAGATTGCAAAGATATAGAGCTACCATTACTGCTTTGGCAGGACAGTACCTCTTTCTCCTATGCCAAGACTGCTAGCCTTGTGGACTAGCAGCAACCTGCACCGGGGTCCCACACCTCCAATGTGCTGTTTGCAGGTGATTGGCACGGTGATTTAGAGGCTGATGACCCCAGAAACATGTTCATGTGGAAGCTTCAATGAGTCTCTGCAGAGGAACTAGCTACAGATATAGAAATGAGCAGCTGACATTCTTTCTTAATTTTGAACTGAATACTGATGCTGAGTGCTGCCATATTTCTAAATAAACTAAACAGATGGTATATGGGCTCTATGTGAAACATTTAATTAGGCCAGCAAAATCAGTACAGCACCAGCTGTTCTGGCCTACTGACCTTGGAGGAATCTAGACAACACTGACAGAAGAATGTGTCCCTGTGGTTCACCTTCTCCTCACAATAGATTGCTCCCCTTTATTTTGTGCAGCTTGAATACAGGTACAGGGGTTGTTTCCACTCTTATGGAAAGGAAAAGCAACTAGAGAGGAAAGCAATCCAGCAGACAAGAAACAATATTGATTGTGCCCCTTCCCAACCTAACTATGGATTATGGAATACCATCCTCACAGAAGTGCAACTGGTGCCAACATTGCAATTGTTTTGGCATCAGCCCAAAAACATTTTTGTTTACACAGGCATTTTAACTGGTTGCTTTTGCCTGTTCTGTTGTATTTGCTGTCTTTATCATGATGTGGTGGTTTTAGTATTATGTAGTATTTTAATTTATATTTGTACACTGCCCTAGTATCTGTAAGGATGAAGAGCAATTTTAAAATGTTTAATAAATAAATATTAGTCTGCACAAAATGACAACCTGTGTCTTATCGCTTGCAGTTTTTCTTCATCCCCCCCCCTAAAAACAAACAAACAAAAGGTAGCAGAAAAGAAGGGAGTGTGGATTCAGAAGTTCCCTCTCCAGTAAATGAGAAGAGTGGTTCTATATTTTATGATCTCTACCCCCTCAACATTCTGTAAGTCTGGAAGCTCAGAGCCTGTCTGGCCATTTGGGGGCTCTTTTTAAAATATATTTTTAATTTACAAACCTATTCACTTCGGCATATCCAGGGAATCTCCCAAGTATATAGTGAAATCATTCCTATATTTTTGTGTGGGCTCATTTCAATTCCAAAGCAATAGGCACTCAAGCAAGCAACCAAGTTCAGTATTAGAGAAAATGGTGGTCAAATGGAAGTTCTGCATTCAGACACAATATGCCACTGAATACCAGTTGCTGCATAGCAACAGCAGGAAAGGATTATTGCCTTAGGGTGCAATCCTATGCATGTTTAGACAGAAAAAAAGTCCTACAATTCCCAGCATTCCCCAGCCAGCATTCTGTCTAAACATGCATAGGATTGCACCCTTAATGTCCTCCTTGTGGGCTTCCCGAGGCACCTGGTTTGCCAGTGAGGGAAACAGGATGCTGGACCTGATAGACCTTTGACTGACCAAGTCTACCCAGGCTGGCTACTGGATCCCCGTGGTCAGGAAGGAGTATAAGAGGACTTCCTGTTCTAGTTAAGCCTTGTTTGAACAACATCTTCCCCCTAACCTCTGGCATGTTCCTGTATACTTTGGTTCCAAATTCTGGCTTCCTCCATGATCTTGCCTCCTGGTTTGTCTTTTGATTCTGACTACTTCCTTGTCTCATGATTCCTGGTCCCCAGCTCCTGGCTCACTTGATTGCTGCCCATGGCCCAGCCATGAGAAAAACCAACTCTCTTATTTAATCTATTTTGGTGTTTTCAGAGGGCTCTCCTTCAGGGAGTAGATGAGTATGGTTTTGAATGAAAACAGAGACTTTGAATCAGGATAGATAAAAGGAAGTACTTCTTCACACAGTGCATAGTAATAGTTAAACTATGGAATTTGTTACCACAGGCCACCAACTTGGATGTTTTTAAAAGGGAAATAGACAGATTCATGGAGGATAAGACTATCAATGGTTACTAGTCATGATGGTTATATGATATCTCCAGTATCAGAGGCAGTATGTGATGTACACCAGTTGCTGGAGAATATAAGCAGGAGGGTGCTATTGCACTCATGTCCTACTTGTGGGCCTCCCATAGGCAAAGTGGTTGGCCACGTTGTGAAAAAAATACTGAACACTATGCATAGTGGGGAAGAGAATATATACAAAAACTGTGGACTCAGATTTGGTAGATGGACATTGGAAGTCACCCTGAACCTGCTAAATAGATTTTCACTGTATTGTCTTTTTGTGCTTTGCTTTCCATTTATACATAGTAATAAGAGTTACGGGATCTGTGACAATTCTAGTTCTAGATAAAAGAGATATACCTACTGAGGTTTGTATATAGTGTGCCTGGGGTTAGTCCGGGAGTTAGGGAGTCAGTTAGTCTGTGAGTTAGGGAGTTAGAGAGAGAGTTGGACTTGGAAGAAAGGAGGTGGGAGGTAGAGAGATAGGAAGGTTTGAGAAATTAGTCTGTTAGAAGTGTGAAAAGTGCTATACTTAGATAAATATTTAATTACCTGTATTTGCCTGAAACCCATATTTGATCCATTATTCCCTTATGTTCCCTGACCCTGATTTCCTACCTGTGTTCCCAAAATAAATCTTGTTCTTTTTGTGTGAAAATAGCCTGTTTTCCATTTATAATTATACATAAGACTTTGGTTAACCCCACGTGCATCACAAGGGACACACGCTACTGAGGGGTTTGGTGGCACTTCCGCCTGAAGGGAAAATCCCACAACAGGTGGGCTAAATTAGTGGGAAAGAACAGCCTCTATTAAGTTTGCCAGGCGGGATGGCACGAAAGCCCTGGCGGTGGTAGTCATCCCAATAGCGGTGTAGTGATAGGCACTGGCTATTGGGGAGGTGCACCTGGGTGGCAGGGCAGATCCTGAGGTGAGACAGGTATCCTTGGTCCCTAGGTGAGGCGGCAACACCCCACCTGGGTATAGGGTGAGGGGTGGCCAGCGCAGGATCCACCTATGATTACCATACAACTTGTACAGTAAGTAAGTAAGTCTGAATTGTGAAATCAGTCAAGGATGAGGACTCTGGGCCAAACTAAACAAAAAAGGACACATATAGGAAGTAGAAGGAAAGACAGGCTACAAGGGAAGAGTACAGGCAGGTAGCACAGAACTGCAGAAATAGTGGCAGGAAGGCTAAAGCTCAGAATGAGCTGAGGCTAGCGAGGGATGCTAAAAACAACAAGAAAGCTTTCTTCAGATACATGCATAGTAAAAGACAGAGGAAAGAAATGGTGGTTCAACTACGCAATGAGGATGGCAAATTGATAACAGAAGACAAAGAAAAGGCGGAAGTGTTCAATTTTTACTTCGGCTCGGTCTTCTCCCAAAAGAGAGTTTATGTCCCACCTGGCAAACCTGAAGTGCAGACTGAAGGGGCAGGATTGCAGCTTGAGATTGATAGGCAAATGGTCAAGGAGCACCTGATTACTCTGAACAAGTTTAAATCTCCAGGGTCTGATGAGCTGCATCCTAGAGTAATAAAGGAACTGGCAGAAGAACCCTCAGAACCACTGTCTATTGTCTTTGAGAAATCATGGAGGACAGGTGAAGTGCCAGATGACTGGAGGAGGGCAAATGTTGTTCCCATCTTCAAAAAGGGCAAGAACTATAGACCAGTCAGTCTGACATCAATCCCTGGGAAAATTTTGGAGCAGATTATAAAGAAGTCACTTTGCAAGCACCTTGAAAACAATGCAGTGATTACTAGAAGCCAGCATGGATTTGTCAAGAACAAATCCTGCCAGACTAATCTGATCTCATTTTTTGATCGGGTAACCTCCTTTGTGGACTGTGGGAATGCTGTCGACATAATATATCTGGACATCTGGACTTCAGCAAAGCTTTTGACAAATTGCCTCATGATATTCTGATTAGCAAGCTAGCTAAAAGTGGGCTAGATGGAACAACTATCAGGTGGATCCACAATTAACTACAGAATCGGACTCAAAGAGTGCTTATTAATGATTCCTTCTCAAACTGGGGAGCGGGGTACCACAGGGGTCGGTCCTGGGCCCAGTGCTCTTCAACATTTTTATTAATGACTTGGATGAGGAGGTGCAGGGAATGCTTATCAAATTTGCAGATGACACACAGTTGGGTGGAACAGCTAATACTCTGGAAGACAGAAACAAAATTCAAAGCGATCTCGATAGGCTGGAGCGCTGGGCCGAAAACAACAGAATGAAATTTAATAGGGATAAATGCCAAGTGCTGCAACTAGGGAAAGGAAACCAAATGCACAGTTACAGAATGGGGGACACTTGGCTCAACAATACGAGTGAGAAGGATCTTGGAATTGTGGTGGATCACAAACTGAATATGAGCCAGCAATGCGATGTGGCTGCAAAGAAGAAAAATGCTATTTGGGGCTGCATTAATAGAAGTATAGCTTCCAAATCGCATGAAGTGATAATTCCCCTTTACTCAGCACTGGTAAGGCCTCATCTTGAGTACTGCGTCCAGTTCTGGACACCACACTTTAAGAAGGATGTAGACAAACTGGAGAGGGTTCAGAGGAGGGCAACAAAGATGATAAAGGGACTGGAAACAAGGCCCTATGAGGAGAGACTGAAAGAACTGGGCATGTTTAGCCTTCAGAAGAGGAGACTGAGGGGAGATATGATAGCACTCTTCCAGTACTTGAAGGGTTGTCACAAAGAGGAGGATCAGGATCTCTTCTAGATCATCCCAGTTTGCAGGACACTGGAATAATGGGCTCAAGGTACAGGAACCCAGATTCCACCTAAACATCAGGAAAAATTTCCTGACTGTCAGAGCAATAAGACAATGGAACCAACTACGTAGGGAGGTGGTGGGCTCTCCCACTCTGGAGGCATTCAAGGTGCAGCTGGACAGCCATCTGTCAGGGATGCTTTGACCTGGATTCCTGCATTGAGCAGGGGGTTGGACTCGATGGCCTTGTAGGCCCCTTCCAACTCTATTTTTCTCTGATTCTATTATTCTAAATGTTGGGCAACAGTTGGGCTGGGACTCAGTCGCCACTGAACAGTCACAAACCTGCATTGGGAGACCTTGATTTGCAGCATAGAAGTAGTGGTCAGGGAAGGTGGTGTTTAACCCACTTTCCCCATGAAATGCCTTCTCCCCAGAAAGGTGCTGGAGTGAGGGGTTGCAGGGGCAAAGTGGGAGGCAGAAAAAGCATTAAGTAGAAAATGCTCACTGAAAATTGCACTCTCCCCTCCTTCCTGTTTTGCAGCAACTGGGGTTTCCCAGACCTGTGTCCAGTGCTTACAGATAGTTGGTACCAGGCAGTTGGTACCAAAGAACGAAGAAAAGCTGGATCTGTGGTAACATTGCTTTGCAGTCCCAGCTACCCATTGAGAACCCAGAAATCAATACATCAATAATCTGCGTAAAAAGAATTCCAAAACTTTGGGAACATTTATGATTGAGGAGTAGAGTGGATATTAATTTTGGAATTGATAGTAAAAACACATGTGGAGAAACATATAAAAAAGTTCATGCATTTGTTTAGTAAGAGGTGTGCAACACATCATCACCATTTCAAGTATCCTTGAATAATTTGATTTATGTAGGTGTGTATATGCCATAATTCACACACTACACATAAAAAGATGATTCTGTAACATCAACCCAGGCCTGGCAAATGCATTCATTTGAAAGGATTTTATTTTATTTTATTGCCAAATTGTAGACAACTATACTGTAGTAACTGGAACAAATCCATAACAAATAAGCTGTTGAATAGCTGTTAAATAGGAGAAAATTCAACTGAGTCTTTCGGTAGCACACAGCCCACATAACAGACACAAGATATTTAAAACAATCTGAGTGATTAAAACTGTGGTTTTGCAATCATTTATTCTGTTACATTCAAGATATTAGGAATAATGGCCTAAAATTATTTGCAAGCCATTTATTTCTTTATTATATTTATATACAGCCCAACAGGCAAATGCCCTCAGTGAGCCCTTTCAAAACCCTCACCAGTGTAAATAAAAATCATATATATTAATCAAAACATGTATTTATATGAGAGGTGCTGTTTTAGCCAACACACACACACACACACACACAGTACAATAAGAAGCTTTGCTGCTGCTAATGAGAAGCCACTAAAGTAACACCTGCATTATATTCCATCACAACAGCATTAAACCATAATATTCTTTATTTTAATTCTAACTTTGAATGCATCATACTTTAATCTTTTATAACTAAAACAGTGGTAACAAAACCATAGAAGCTCTTCAAAAATCCATATTGATTACAGAGTCCAAAGTGAGTGAAAAGATGTTAATATCTATAAACCTATGCAATGTAGCAAGGTGCCCACCAAAGGTTGCACATGTGTATTGAAATGTAGCTATAACAGATGGATTGCAGCTGAGTTGTTGGGTATGTCAACCACAACTAACTTTAGCCTACGTTTCTTTCTCATGGTCCCTGCTTCCTTTATCTCTCCATCCCTTTGGACCTTCAATTCTGTCCCTGCTTCCCAAAGTACCGTTCCCTAGCTCAGTCACATTTCCAGAGAGTAGATATAGAGGTGAGCAACTACCTCTACATGTCCACATTCACTTTTGTTCCTTTGCTTCCACACTTGTTAAGCACAGGGGCCTATTACCCAGTGGCTCTGCTAGGGCTGGACTTTGGGGTGCAAGTCCCCCAAACAAGGGCCAGGGGAGACAGTGACAGCAGATGATGGGGTGGCAGGAAACAGGTGCGGTATCAGCACATGGTAGGGCAGCCGATTCCTGGGGCTGATGCCTGTTGCTATCCAACTTTCTTTTTTTCTTGTTTTAACATTTAGTTGGCGGGTGTGTTGCACAGCAAAGTGCCTGCTGCCAAGGCTCCATCCTCACCCTCAGAGTGCCTCCGGGCCACACATTTCCCAGTTAATTCTGGGAAAATGAAGTTGGTGGACATGACCGAAACCTGTTGGGAGAAGACACTTGGCTGTACAGTGTGCCACTGCCACCATCTGACTACATGTTAAGAAAGAAAGCAAGAAAGAAAGAAAGAAAGAAAGGAGAAGGAAGGAAGGAAGGAAGGAAGGAAGGGAACACTTCCTGTCACCACTTGATAAGCTGGGGTGGAGAGAGAAATTTGAGGAGCAGCTGTGGAGCCCAGGGCCCCCACAAACCTGGCAGAGCCACTGCTTTTCCCTTTCCTTGGTATGAGATGTGTTGGCTGCTAGGTAGGCAAATAAAGTTGAGATTAAGGTGGGGACTGGATGTTGATGTCAGAAGGTTCTGATGCCTCTCTACATGCTATTCTCTATGCAATTCCTAGGAAGAAAGCATCATTTGGGAAGCTCTCCCAGAGGAGAGAAAGATTGGGTTCCCCACTTCCCTTTTCTTCTCAGCTTTCCAACAATACCTCTGACATTAACGCCAGTAAAACTGTTTGGGAGAAGACAGCAGACAGGGAGTTCAGCCCTATCATGTTGATAATTAACTGAAATAATTATGTTAAAAAATGTACATGAAACACAAATATCTCCATGACAGAGTACACAGATTAATTGTTTGATTACTACAAGCCATTTAAAAACTTTATTGTGCTAGTGGCTTTATGCATGGTCTAATTGCCAATGCACTGCATAATATATGGCTATGTCAAAGGAAGAATTAGAAACAGGGTCAAGAGTTTTAACAGTAGCAATACATTAGAGAGGTTACTTCACTTTTTTAAAAAATAATAATTATTATGGACTCTCGCTAAGTCAATTCTATGAGTTGAATAAATGAATAATTAATTATACTGCATAGCAATTTGTGGCATTAAAAATTCAAGTATCTTTTTAAAAAGCAGTATTTATGTTACATCTTCATCTATGGCTACTATAGATGGTCCAAGGGCATGTCTGAGGGCACATGCAGGAACCTTGCTGAAGCTGCAGTTACCATATATAGTGCTATTCTTTGTGTGCCAGTCTATTTAGTTCAATGGAACATGCTTCCATGTAATATATTTAGGGTCAGAAAGTAAGCATTGATATCAGTGTACAAACAAATTTATAGGATCATGTGTTTCATCCTAGCTCCATGACTTTAAGGACATCTTTACTGACATCTTATGCCAACTCATTTATAGTTAAAGTTCCTCCTTCAATACCTTTTGAATGAAGTCTGACCTCAACTAACAGCATTTGAAACAGTACTGCTGCAAAAAAGGCAAATGCTATTTTGGGCTGCATTAATAGAAGTAGAGCTTCCAAATCACGTGAAGTACTAGTTCCCCTCTACTCAGCACTGGTTAGGCCTCATCTTGAGTACTGCGCCCAGTTCTGGGCACCACACTTTAAGAAGGATGTTCAGAGGAGGGCAACAAAAATGATTAGGGGACTGGAAAGAAAGCCGTATGGGGAGAGGCTGAAAGAATTGGGCATGTTTAGCCTTCAGAAGAGAAGACTGAGGGGAGATATGATAGCACTCTTCAACTACTTTAAAGGTTGCCACACAGAGGAGGGCCAGGATCTCTTCTCCATCATCCCAGATTGCAGGACACGGAATAATGGGCTCAAGTTACTATAGATGGTCCAAGCCAGATTCCACCTGGACATCAGGAAAAATTTCCTGACTGTTAAGAGCAATATGCCAATGGAACCAACTACCTAGGGAGGTAGTGGGCTCTCTCACACTGGAAGCATTCAAGGTGCAGCTGGACAGCCATCTGTCGGGGATGCTTTGACTTGGGTTCCTGCATTGAACGAGGGTGGGGGTGGACTCGATGGCCTTGTAGGCCCCTTCCAGCTCTGCTATTCTATGATTCTATGAGGCCAGTCAGCTATCCCACCTAAACCCAATTGCTAGCAGCTGTATGTGCAGCATACAGCATGCATCAGCATAACGGCATGGTGCCTGCCTGGGCCACAAATCCCTGACATACTAAAGGACAAAACAGACATTACCTTAAATCCATATCTATCAGTAATGCCTTTTTCATTTCATTTTTACTCTAGAGTAGGCTCAGGAGCTCCAATCCAGATCTTAAAAGTCCCGCTACCTCCTATGCTAGGGTCCTGATCTGAATCAGGCGCCCTGTGTCTACTCTAAAAATGATGGGGCAGTGTGTGTGGGGGGGAGACATAGTTGCTACATACATATTTAAAGTAATGTCTCTTTTGGCCCTAACCCCGGATATAGAAAGAAGGTGACCTGAGGTAGACATGAAAATGGGCAAATATTTGATGCATGCATGTTGTCATGCTTAAATTGGCATCTTTCTCTGCCTTTCAAGGCTTCTTTGAGGAAGGATGCTTTACCTGAGATTTTGGCTGGAATCCAAAGAGGACCCAATGAGCCTGAAAAGTGTTTCCATGCAGACATCAGCCCATTACCAACGTTAACATCAGAAAACAGCCCTTCCACCTTATGAAATGGCACTCTGGAGGGCCCTTTGACCTTTGGGGGTGACACTTTGGAGGGTTCAGAAGGCTGCAGTTGGAAAGGCAGGGTTTTGGACAGACTATGTACACCTTTAGATAGCCATTGTACTTTCACTTGCTGCATATTTTTCATCTGCATGTTCACCACCTACAGCAGGGGTGTAGAACCTCCAGCCCACGGGGCACCCTAATCTGGCCTGCGCAACCTATTGCGGTTCCTTCAGGGGGTGGGGCTTAGGCTCCAAGCCCCGCCCCTGGAGGAATCCCCTCAGAGGGCATCGTCTTGCTGCTATCTCTGATGTGAGATTGGAGATGACAGCGGGAAAATGAGAGGCAGTAGGCGTTGGGACTCACCCGCACTGGAGAAAGTGACTGTGTGGGCAGTCCCCTTCTCCTTCATGCAACCTGCCTCCTTCCCACAATGGGGGAAGGAGGGTGATACGTGAAATGGCTGAGTCCCCTTTGTTCCTTCATCAGAGAAGCAAAGGGAACTCAACTGTTTCTCCTTTGCACACCCCATCTCCCGGGAAGGATGTGGGGTGTGCAAAGACAGGGTAGAGCTGAGCTAATCTCTGATGCTCCCCATCAGAGGAGCAATGGGGGCTAGTCCAGCTCAGCCTCACTGCATGTGGGGCTTCCTTAACCAGGGAAGCCTGTGTGTGGTAACACCCAAGTCCCTGGCCCCAGGAAGTTCTACCTGGCACTTGGGCCAGGGAACAAATGATATCAGGTGAACATGGCCACAGCCACCTGATGTCATACAGTCCACCAAGACAGAAAGCATTTGTTGTTGTTGTTGTTGTTTAAAATATCCCTAAGTAGTTTATAAGAAAATTTAAATACATTAAAATGCATTGTAATATACATTCAAATACAATTAAAATATATAATAATTACTAAAACATTTATATAAAACATGGATAAAAACGTTAAAACCAATAGAACACCATAATTAACAAACTGGGCAGCACAATCACTCAAGAAAGCCTTGGGTGAAGAGATGGGTCCTAAATTGGCACCTAAAGCACTCTACACTGCCGTTGGCGCCTCCCAAATACCAGGGGGGGGGGCGATCATTCCATAAGCTTGGCGCCACCACGGAGAAGGCTCGCTCCCGTGTTGTTGCAACATGGCAATCTGCAGCTCATGGTACAATCTCCGTAGGTCCTACACTTAGACGTACCAGCACACACCTGTGACCAGCAATCCAGCCCAGAATGTTCTCACACTTGTTCTAACATAGGCCTCTCTATTTGATGCAATCTGAAGTTTACTTTCATATACGAATTCCTGCGCACATGCATGCACACACAGAGAGAAAGAAGAACTTAAATATCTATATTGCCAAAAAAATCTTTATTTTCTGTACTAGGTGGCTTCTTTCTTTTGCAACTCCTCACTGCGTGTTATGGTCCTCTCTCTGGCTGCCACATGGCATAGTCTGAGGTACAAGGCCAAAAAATCCTTATGTACTACAATCATTCATTTATTTTATCATATATTTATTTTCTGGGAAGTGCCTGTAAAATAAACTTTATTCTTCAGTTTCTTCTTCTACATAATATTGACAACAATGATTTTCCTCATTTGTCGAATGCCTTCAGGCATAGCCAGAGAAAAGGGAAGCATAATATACTACATGTTGGTATGACTAAGCCTTCCTGTGTATGTTCTCAATAGAATCCAGCTGTTGTCCACAGTAATAAGCAGAACGGAGACACACATTTCCTTTCTTACCTGTGTTTCAGTATAACTTCCTTCTGCTGCTTCTGCAGCCAGCATTTTATGTTGACAGAAGCCAGAAGTGCTAGCATTAAACAATCAGGCGGCCTGTGTGCATCTGCTATGAAAAAAGGTTGCTAAGCAACAGCAAAGAGAATTTTTGCCCTCACTATACTATGGCAGATTAGAAGAAATCTCACCGCAATATTCTTACACCTTAAATTTCAATAGCCAAATGGATTTAAAAATAAAATAAAATAAATATGGCTTGAAACTGCTTCACATTTAGGGAAGGAAAAGTGCCAGAGGAGGTCAGCATGTGAAGCACAAATAGAGGGAAAGAGTCTTCTTTGATGTATAAAAATTATTTTGACAGCTCATTGAGTTTGTGTTTGCTACACCCTATTCTTCTGCAATTTCAGCATCTCTTTCAGCAACCCCATGGGACCTAGAAGCCATTAGTGAATTATCATTCAGAATGCAAAATTCACAAAGTATCATAAAATATTCAAGGTTTTCAAACTCTCTAGTTAGTCTTAGCACATCTCCCTGGCAGAGGTCATATATGACTGAATCTTAGTGGCAGGATTTTCCCAAATGCCTCTCTGCATTATATTGTAATGGGGGGGGGGATGGGGGAAACACAGCATTTCTGTCAAGTGTCATCAATAAGCCAATATAATCAGATCACATACACAAACCACAGAGAACATTCAACTGTCTGACCTGTTATTCTAAAATTTAAAAAACAGAGGGGAGTGATATTGAAAGCAACCTATATTTGAAAGGATAATTAAAAGAGGATGGTGGTGGTGGAGGAGGAAGGTTATTGATACATTAGGCCAGGGGTAGGCAACCTGGTGCCCTCCAGATGCTTTGGACTGCAATGCGCATAAGCCCCAGCCATCATGGCCAACAGTCAGGGATTATGGGAGTTGTGGTCCAAAACATCTGGAGTGCACGTTGCCTACCCCTGCATTAGGCCTACTGTTACATTACTGTTATTGGCAAGATCCAAAAAACCATGAAAGAGGAAAACTGCTTTTGAAAGTGTGGGCAATTTCAAAGCAGTTTGCAATATGGCATGGTGATCAGCTGATGGAAGTAAAAACAACAACAACAGTCAAGCACTGGGCTAACACAGGACTCTTACATCAGCCTATCCAGCTCTATGGAAGCCCACCATTATGTACATTTACTGTTGTAACCCTGTACAAGTACTATTAATTTCAATATTTATTCATTTATACACTTACTTACAGGTCATGTTTGGGAGCATAATCTATACCAAGTAGCTTACAACTCTCTCTCTTTCTCTTTCTCTTTCTCTTTCTCTTTCTCTCTCTCTCTCTCTCTCTCTCTCTCACACACACACACACACACACAATTTAAAACAAGGGGGCGGGAACCAGTTAATGCAACTTAAGTGCATGTAACTGGTGCAGGGCTCCAATTTATGCCTTGATAGGTCTCAATGCCAGTGCTATTGAGAGGCTAAACAAATTTAAATACAGAGAACTGTATCCAATTGGTGTCCCTCCAATACTGAAAGACTCTTTGATCCAGTGGTGGCTTCCATCAGCAGAACAGCGACCAAGACGACTTTCAGTGATTTCCCTTGCAATCTCCCATACTGTTCTAAAGCATCTCCCAACCCTCTGGATCAGCTCTGAAGGATCAGGGCTGCAGGAGGGAAGGAGAATCACTGAATATCACCTCCCTCACCATTCTGCTGATGGAAGTCTTTATTGGCTCAAAGAACCTTCTGTCAGCAGAGAGGCACCAATTGGATAAATCCCCAAATGTCTTAGATGTATGTAAGCTTAGAATCATAAAACATGAACTTAAATAAGGCCCCAGCAAATGTTCTATTTTCTCCCTGGAAATCACTATCCAGCATATATCACACTGCAGTGTCTTCCACAGCTTATGACTAGTAGGATTTGCCACTTTCCCTCTTATGGATACAGCTGCATTTCTAATACATACATATAATACAATACATACAATAAAGAGGAAGGGAGGTCATCCCCCCTCAGCACCATCTGTTGGGGTGTGTGTGCCCCCTTTTTACTTCCATAGCCCATCCCCCCGAATCCCTAACAGCCAAAAAGCAACTGCCCCTCCCCTGGCCAGTGCTGTGCTGCTCCTCCTCTCCCTCTCTGGCAGACGAAGCTCACGTCCCCCTTAGTTCACCCTGGGGTGCAGCCTGTCACCCCCCACCCGATCCCCAGGTGGACTGAGCTGGGTGTGGCCTTTTGCTGCTGGAGTGGAGGGGGAGGAGCAGCAGAGCCGATCGTGCTGACCCCGTTTCATGGTCCTGCAGGTGCCGTTTGAACCTGGAGCTCATCGCCTCATGGAACACCCGGGGGGAGGAAGAGGCTGGAAGAAGATCAGACCCAGTGTGGTGGGGGGCTCGGGTTGCCCCCAGCTTCATTGTCTGGCCAGCCGGGTCAACCCATCAGCCAAATGCAGTACAGCAGTGTGATACCATGCGAGGGCTGGTGGGTTGACCTGGTCGGCTGGACGGCGAACCTGGGGGCGACTTGAGTCCCTTACCACACCGGGAAGGAAACTGCAATACTGTGATGCGATGGAATGCTGTTTTTACGTATATTGTACTGTATGTATATTGTACTGTTCTACTGTTTATGTATATTGTACTGTTTTTAATGCTATATATATATATATATATATATACTTTTAATACTATTGATGATTTAATTCTATTTTTAACTTTTGTATTTATCTAGTTTTATTTTAATTGTATAAGTTTTAAAGGTTGTGAGCCACTTTGGGTCTCAGTGTTGGGAGAAAGGCGGGATACAAATATAATAATAATAATAATAATAATAATAATAATAATAATAAGAAGAAGAAGAAGAAGAAGAAGAAGAAGAAGAAGAAGAATACAGATTTCTAAATAAAACCAAACTTCCATCCTTGAGTCAGCACATTTGATGGTTCTGCCCAGGACTGCAAACCCTATTTCTATATGAAGTTTAGTAGCAGATTAATTACTGTCACATGGATTCACACCGATGCCCCCATATTTCAAGTGAGGAATCCCTGAGCCCAAGGGCAGTCCCATGATGACGATGCATAGAGCTTGAATTATGGGGGCCAGACGGAGTTCTTTACTTTCCATTATGGCCCCTTAAGTGTTGTTTTTTGAAAGCATGGGGGAGGGGAGCATGATTTGGCTATCTGAGCACTGCTGCTGCCTCCACTGAGTAAAGTCAGCAAGCCCAACAGTAAGCTTCTTTATAGTAATTGCCTTCTATAAGGTTCTCCCACAACTCTTTCAAAGGCCAGCTGAACTGGTTTATCTCACTGGTTTATCTTCTCTGCCCAATGTACAACTGCAGACTGGTCCTTTTTCAAAGAGTCTCTCCATCTTTTGATTCCTTGACATGCTGCTTTCAGGGTAACTCTCCTGGTTACTCATTAGAGAGCAAAGTGGTAAGCGGCCTCTGGGCTATAGCATCCATTGCAGTCTTCCCACAAGAACAACATTTATACTCTGGCAATGGGAAGAATTCCACCCCAAAGTCACCTATGGCTTTCAGCTTTATCTGAATTCCTCTTTTCCCATCTTCCCTAAAGTCAACTTTTCTGTAGCAGACATGTGATTCATCACACTTAAACCATATCTGCTTTATTCTGTGTGGATCACATATGAGAATTCCATCAAAATTCTTTATTCTTTACTATGAATGCAACCATAGCAAAGCAGATGAATTCCACTTTGTTCCAAAGCATCTTTTATTCTTGCAACAAAATCTCTTCTGGTTACCATCACAGCTCACTCTACCACAGCTACCCATTTTCTTGGGCATTCTCCACAAATATTTATGTGGCTGATATCTGCACCATGGTTACACAGGTCAGTTCCCCTTACTCTCCCCAAACATTCTACAACTGAAATGTGTGAGACAAGAAACACAATTCATAATAAGAAGAATTCTACCATTTCTGTTCCCGGAATAATCTCTTTGACTGTACTACTCTTCTGACAAGCTACTGCTTCTCAGCAGGCATAGAAGTGCTTTCTCCTGTACAATCTCCCTTCTCAGAGCCCCTCAGCCCCTTCCCAGGCAACCAAGGACCAAAGCATACATTCATTTAAAGACATCAGTAGCAGTTATGCTTTTTCTTTTTTACTCTAGAATAAGCACAGGTACCCCAATCTAGATTGGGATTCTAGCATAGTGGGAAGGAGAGCTTTATTTATTTATTTATTTATTTATTACATTTCTATACTGCCCAATAGCCGAAGCTCTCTGGGGGTTACACAACAATTAAAACCATAAAATACAACACAACACAATACAATATAAATGTTTAAAAGCTTAAAACATTTAAGTCAGTGGGTGGCTGGATGGGAAGGAACATGCTGAAGCTGAATCCCGACAAGACCGAGGTACTTCTGGTGGGGGACAAGGGGAGGCTAGGGGAGGTTGACCTGGTGCTGAATGGGGTACATCTACCCCTGAAGGACCAGGTCCGCAGCTTGGGGGTCATTCTAGACTCCCAGCTGTCCATGGAGGCTCAGGTGTCAGCTGTGAGCCGGGCAGCGCTGTATCAACTCCATCTGATACGGCAGCTGCGCCCCTACCTTCCTAATCACCTGGTCCCATCAGTGGTTCATGCCTTGGTCTCCTCTCGCCTAGACTACTGTAATGCGCTTTACGTGGGGTTATCCTTGAAGACGGTTCGGAAGCTACAGCTGGTACAAAACGCGGCGGCTCGCCTGGTTAAAGGCAACCGCCGCCGGAATCACATCACGCCAGTGCTCAAGGAGCTGCACTGGCTACCAGTTGCTTGCTGAGCCGAATTCAAGGTGTTGGTTTTGACCTTTAAAACCCTATATGGCTCCGGTCCAGTTTATCTCAAGGAGTGTCTCCAGCAACACCAAGTAGGCTGCTCAACAAGATCTGCCACAGACGACCTTCTCCTTGTCCCTTCAGCCAGAGCAGCTAGACTGATGGGGACGAGGAAGAGGGCCTTTTCTGTGGCGGCCCCCGTACTGTGGAACTCTCTCCCGAGTGACCTCCGCCATGCCCCCTCTCTGATGAGCTTCCACCGCTCATTAAAAACCTGGCTTTAAAAACCTGGTTCAGGCGGGAATATGGGGTAGGTTAAGATTTTTAAAAATTTAAAGACTGTTTTAAATGTATTTTATCTTGTTTTAAATGTATTTTATCTTGTTTTAAATGTATTTTATCTTGTTAAATGTATTTTATTTTGTACATCCCCCAGGGTGGCCGGTTGCCAGCCAGATGGGCGATTAATAAATGTAAATAAATAAAAATAAAAATAAATAAAACTACAGTATAAAATTAAAAAAATAACTAAATAAAACCTAGCAACAGTGCAAAGATTTCAAATACAGCTTTAGCCCTTCCTCCCCTGCTGTAGTCCCAATCCAGATTGTGGGCCCCACGCCTGCAATATATTTTGCCCAGTTGTGATATATGTGCTTTAATGGATCACTCTTTGGCAATGGAACTTGTAGGTGCGGGGGCCCTAAACTTACTCTAGAGTAAAACAAAGAGATGTCACTTCTAGCAACATCCTTACAGTACCATGTGCAATGTCTTTAAAGTACCATGTCCTTTGGGTCTGAATTTCCCTGGGAAGGGTCATTCTTTGGTACCCAGGGGTCAACCCTTTCATTAGTGCCATTGCAATTATGAAATATCCCCCACCCCCACCCCAGGAAGTCTGCCAAGTAACACCTTTTCTAAAATTCAGAAAACAAGTTTATACCTATTCTTTTCTGTAAATATTGAGATTCATTGTTGATACTGTTAATATTATACATTGAATTGGACATCCAACCTTGGATTGAAAAAAACCCTCATTTAGAAATGTCAAAAACAATTGAATAAATTAAAAAATGAAAGTTGTGCAGCTCCCCAGTTTTCTGATACAGGCCACCTGTAAGGTACCAGAGAGATGTCAAACTGTTCTCCCAGCAGCCAGGCTCCAGTGTCTCATTTCCTGCCCCACCACTGTTCTGTTATGATTACAAGTCTAGTTTGACCCTGATACTTTTTTGTTTTGTTTTGCTGTACTAGACCTTAACATTTATCTGACTTCGAATATGCATCAGCTTCTGCCCTTTTTGGGAGGGACAGCCAAGATCACGGAACCTGTGCGCCCAGAGCCTGATCTTACTGAGGACTAACTTCATTCTGAAAACTCTTGCCCACAATAAACCACCTTTGCGTGGGATCACAAAATCAGTGAACCAATTATTTTCCTCTGTTTGCCCATACATTTATTTGTTATTAATTTCATTGTGCCCATACATTCAGCCTTCTACTACTCCCCCACCCTACACACTAATGCAATACGACAGACCTCTCTGTATGCTAATGATCCTTCTTCTCTGAAGTCTAAGATCAAACATTATTTTGCCAATAAACTTTGTAGTTATATTTGCATTTGTTCAAAGAGTGGGCAAAAATGCACGTTATTTTGACCCTTATCGGAAAGCCACAAACATATATGAGCTGTACTTTTAGTTCATTACAGTTGCACTTCAAATATAATTAGCTCATCATATCTGCCTTTGTTTCCTGGCACCTTATTTTAATATATTTTATCACAGTGCCCGCATACTGCAGTTGTTTAAACTCTAGGAAGCCCATTGTTAATTAATATACTAAGAATTCTTTTTTAAGCAGTTCAGAGTAATGCACACACTATTTTATTAGTGGGGTGAAAATATAATTATAGTATTTGCTTGAGGAACAGTATTTCAAACATATGTTCCAGTGCTGAACTCCTTGACCGTGTACTAGACCAGATAGCGCAGACTCTGCAAGTGACAAGATAAAGATGGCTTTTTTTCTGATAAAACTGTATCTCTGAGATAGTGGGGAAAGTAGCTTTCAAAACAGCACTATATAACTGCTATGTTTTTATCTAGTGATGAACCTGATAATCAAAACAATAATAAGACAACAAAAGATGTCCCAAATTTGTAAACTGTTGCCTATAAGCAGCACAATTTTAATAAATATTTGGACACATGTCTCAGAAATAATTCTAAGAAATATCTTAATTTTATTTCAGTGTACTTCTCACTGCATTATGATAAAATAAATTCCATAGCAACAAAGCAAGGCATGTCATCAGATTTCTATCACGGGGATGTGCCTGTTCTCAAACCTCTAGACTTCTTTGACAGACATATCTTCTGTGTAGATATGGACTCCAATCTAACTGTATGTTCTCAAGAGAGCCCAAATTAAAAACCAAACATTGTGTTGGATCCAGACTTAGTCATACTTAGGGTAGATTTGAAATCAATGGGACAAGTTAGTCTAACTTAAGTCCTATCGATTTCAGTGGGTTTAAGTATACTTAGACTAAGTATACTTAGTCTAAGTATGACTAAGTCTGGATCCAACTCAATAATTGCTCTGATCAGCTGATCAGTTGGGGGGGGCTAATCCAGCACCCCACTTCGCCTCCTGAACAGCAATTCAGCACCATCCTTTGTTTTATAACCAGGATCTGCAAGTATATCTTGGAAGGTGAATTGTGGAGGAGGAGTTCTGCACACACAGGGATACACGTGCATGCGCGTGGCCCCTATTTGGAACATGCCAGTAGCCTGGTTAGGTTATCACAGTTTTGGATGTGGGGCAAAAGTTGGACACCACTGATTTAGACTCATTCTATAACACTTTTAATATATAAGGGTGCAATCCTATGCATGTTTAGACAGAAAAAAGTCCATGGCTATGGAATGCTGGAAGTTGGAGGACTTTTTCCTGTTTAATCATGCATAGGATTGCACCCCAACTAGCCTAATTTTTCAGCAAAATTACTCACTTGCTAAAATTGCATGAGGACATACCTTTCATATTCCCAGTTTCCTTATGGAATAGAAATAGAGTTTGTGTATGTGTGTGTACACACACACACACACACACACACACTTATAAAAATTCAATCATTATGTACCTGATCTACAAAAGAACATTAATGATCAATTCAGAACAGTTTAATATAACAAAATAGATTCTCAGAACATGGTCATTTTGTTCTCATAAATAGAACTTACAGACATATTTTCAACAAAAGAAAGGATTAGCAAGATCAGCAGTACCGAATTTGGCAGCAGAGAAACATTTATCATAATAAAGCACTTGGAAGTCTTCTTGCTTAGCTTGAATTGTGTAAATTCCCAGATGGTGAATTGCATAAGAATTGTCAAAAAGTATTATTGAAATAGGTCTCTTGTAATTTATCCAAAATCTCTAGCTAGAAAATATATCACACCATCCTTCATTCTAAATGTACATAATTGGATGTGCATCTTAATGCTCATAATTAATTGACAACCAGTAACCTTTTATTTGGTGGTATAACCTGTAGATTCAGTAGACTTTATATTACTGTAACAATGGAGCAACACCAAATCCAGAACCAACCCTTTAAAGGAGAGCACTGGCCATGTGTCCTCCACCTTTTTTCTAAGCTATCATCACACAGTCTTTGTCAGCCTGAGTCAGGAGTAAGTGTGCTTCTCCCGATGTACAGCTGTAAAGTACCTTTACTCGGAAGTTATTTACTTGGGAAAGTGACATCCAAAGCTCCCAGTCTCGGACTGGTCAAGCCTCACTCAGCCCATCCTCTCCCTTTTTACTTCCGAGTGGGAGGGGAACTCTTCCAGGATACTGGCATGTTCCAAATAGGAGCCAGTGGGAGGGGAACTCTCCCTTGGGGTTTGTCAGAAACTTACTCCAAAACCACAGGTCCAAATTGAAAGCTAAGTATTTATTAAGCAATACAGTACAGGAACCAGTCAAAGCAGGCAGGTACTTTGAATTTTTTTTAAAAAAATTAAACCGAGTAAAGGACAACAAAAAACCCTGTACAGGGCATCATTTGGAATTTTGAAAGAATGTTCGGGTACTCTCATAAAATAGCTGCCATTGGGGTGGGGGATCCCATTCATAAAGCGTCTGCTATGGTGGATATGGCTGGTCACAAAACACTCATTTCCCAGAAGGCAAACTGGTGAGACTAAAAGAAAAGTAACCTGGACAAGAACCTAAGTAGAAGGCAGAAGTGGTGTCTGAGCTCCAAAACACAAAGCCATTCTTTTGAATCCAAATACAGATGGCACTGGAGAGCAAAACTTCACTTTGCAGCGAGCCAGCCTCCCAATTTAATTTTTTTGAAAAGTAAGAAATGAAATTAAAATCAGGAGGGGCAGGATACCTATTGGGTACCAAGTGAGGAGTCCGTGGGCACACTGGAAACCCCAGGCCTAGCCTACTTCACCAATCACAGAAGTTGCACATGGACAGGAGGACACACTTGACCTTTTGGGCTAAGAAGTGTTAATTAACCATGAGATGGCTCTGGCTTCCTGTTTTGGGAAGCAAAAAGAAGTGAAGAAGTGTGGTAGATAATGCAGAACCACAGCTGCTATCTTGTTGTTTTTAAAAGACTCTGGTATAGCAAGTGTGCATTACAATTACTTCGACACTAAATTAACTCCTTGGCTTCACATTATTCTGGTCCCAATTAGAGAACTCTCAGTTCTTCCATGAAGACCAAATCTCCACAGATTCCTTTAACATGATTTGTCTGTCATATGGTCTAAAGCAGTGTTCTCCAACCTTGGGTCCCCAGATGTTTTTGGCCTACAACTCCCAGCATGCCCCAGTCATGCTGGGAGTTGTAGGCCAAAAACATATGGGGACCCAAGGTTGGAGAACACTGGTCTAAAGTATGCAGGCCCCAAGCCATTTAGGGTTTTGTAGGTCAAAAAATTATATGCATTACTCATCTCTAGAGCTCAGGGTTTTCTTGATTTCATAGAAGTGCTCCTCTTTAATTACTGTAACGAAGAAGCACTGGGTTCTTCATGTTGTCCACCAGCAGAACAGACAGCACTGGTGGAATGGGCTTCCCCAGTCCCCTGCAGCTAACCGCACCCCCCCCATCTGCTCTCGAGAGTTGAGGGACCCTCCAGAGCAAGTCTGCAGGGTGTGCAGAAGAGTGCAGGGGAGAGGAGAGGAAAGGGGAAGTCCTACTGCTCAAGTGATTTTGGATGTAGCCCTTAGAAAATTAAGCCACCATCTTAAATAGTTTGAAGGGATGATAGCTCAGTGGTAGAGCATATGCTTTGCATGCAGAAGTCACAGATTCAACCCCTAGCATTTCCAAATTAAAAAAGGATCAGATAACAGGTGATGTGAAAGGCCGCTGCCTAGTAGAAAATACTAGGCTAGATGGACAAACAGTGACCTAGTCTAAGGCAGCTTCTTATATTCCACCTTCTAGTAGTCTGGAATACAAGTTCTTTCTTTTATTAGCAATACAAGATCCATTGAAATGTTAAGATATGGGAAAGTTATAAAGTTAAATCTAACTAAACTTTGAATAGCTAGATTTGCAACACTTTGGCATACTAGGAACTGTGTGCTTTGTTTAAAAATAGAAGAAATGACAGGGTAATGTGCATAGCCTACAAAAACAACAACTAGGTTACATACGCATTTTTCTGTGAAAAATGTATTTGGGCGCCCATGGAAATGTGAAACAAATTGGAAATATACACCCCCTGCTCCCATGTAGTAACAGCGCAAACAAAATAGATTGTGTTTTAGCCTTGTGGAACAAATCCATTTTAGCCTGACAATATTCTTGCATGTATGGAATACAAATGAAATATAAACTACGTAGCTGCTAACTGAAGACTATGAGAGTAGATGAAAAAATGATGCATGTGGAAAAATTAAGCATATGTTTTTGCTTTACCTTCTTGTCTTTTCCTTTAGGGTCACCAGATTGCAATCTGAAGATGTGCTGTGTCCCTTTAAAAATAAAGATTAAACAGGAAACACAGCAGCCTTGGTTTCTCACGTTCACTTTTCTCTGGGCATTTTTTCTGCCTCCTCTCCCACCTGCGGACATCAGGTGTGCTACATAGCCCATGGCAGAGGGGGAGATTAAAGGTCTGGCAAAGGATTGGGTAGGAGAAGCTGCAGTTGCGGTCTTGCTTTTTCCTCACTTAATTGGTAGCTTTAAAGGGGCAAAGCAAATGTCTGGGTTACATCCTGGAAATCCCACTTACACTACTAATGGTTAAAAGTCTCCCCGGTTCAAGAATCTCTTCTGAGTGCAAAATGAGCATGGAACTTTTCGTCAGCTGGAATGGCTTTCCTGTTACTTTTCTTGTAAGAAGAACATTTGCAGTACATGGAAATAAGTTCATGTATTTCAAGGGATATTTTTAAAGAAATGGGTTATCTCCTGAGGGATAAGATTATAGATGTATTGTTGTCATTTTTATGGAGTGGAGGGATGAAGAAGTTTTTTGACCATAAAAGTTGAATGGGTGAGCTTGACACTCACTTCTAAACATGGTTTGTAATGGTATTTTCCCTTGAAGTTTACACAAACCTGTCATCATGACAAGAGTGCCTGGCTGTTACAGCCTGAATAGCTGCACTAGTTGTTTATAGTACAAAATCAGCAAGGCACTATACAAATATTACTTCTGAAGACACCAAACACACCTCAATAGTCTTTCATTTACAGATCAGGCTGCTTTCTATCTGGATATGATGTCATTTAGACACCACCCTATTTCTTAGGGCAAAGGTCCTTTTATAAGAGACCCAAAATGTCACATTGTTCCCTTCTGTGCTCACTGTACATGAAAGATTTTAAGGGCACAAGGCCACACAAAAGGAAGATGGAGCTTCTTAGACTGAATTCTTTATCAACACTGGAGCTGGTCGATATGCTTCAGAATGTTTTGCTCTATCAAAAGCATTATACTTTCATAGAACATTCTGGCTGCGTAGCATCCTGCAGTCTTTGATGGGTCAAGAATCTGTGTGGTGCCTTAGTAGTTGTGATTTATCTGTAGCACGTGGGTTTCCCCCCCCCCCTCGCTTTACATTTTCCATAGCAGGAAACATTTGCTTGAAATCTGGGGATTTTGAAAGCTTTTGATGAGGAATCTTGAAATCGCAAGTAGTGTTCCAAAACAGCAGCCAGCATTCCCTGAAGAATTCAAAGCATCAGAGAGCAGGAAGCTACATATCCCTACATATCCAAAAGCATGATTTAGTGCCTAGAGGCATGGGGCTTGTCTTATCTATGCATGTAAAAAGCGATGCAAATACAAAATCCCTGAAAGAAATAAAAACACATCACCCAACCACCTTCCCCAAAAGATGCATCTTCAAGTGTTTGATTTAATAAATAACACTCTCAACATTTCTGAAACTTATGGCTGTGATAGTAAGTTATACATTTGAAAAAGTACTGGCACCAGGATAAACTGATGATGAATTTTGCTATAATTAAAGATTTACATAAAAGGTCTTACAATTTTTATCGTAAGATGCGTCTGATTGTTCTATGACAGTGGTAAAAGCCAAAACTCAGCCCAAAGAACATGAATAAAGTCATGACACTTTTCTTCTCCCACTCTTGTGTCTCATTCAACTACTGAGTTAAAAAAAATCTTGCAATTAGTTACAAAGTCAGGTTTTGCCATGCATGAGTAAAGCAATACAAAATAGTAGTGAGTGTGTGCTTAGTGGAGATGAGCTAAGTATGGGTGACATAATTCCAAGATGCTCTTTATCCGCAAATAGATAGACAGGTGGTAGCATACAATTGCTCAGTCTTTCTCACCCAGAGAAGCTCACCTGGGCCCTTCACTGTTAATGTTTTGTCATCTTGAATAAAAACATGGCTATGTTGGGAGGCATTTTGCAGCGGGTGACTGCTTTTGCTTTATTTTGTGTTGCTAATGATCTAGGTTGTGTTGATTGCTACTTCCATCTAATGTTGTATTATACCTATTTTACTAATATTTTTGAGTTGTTTTTCATTCAGCTGCTGTTAGCCACCATGAGGTTCTTCATAAAAGGCAAGGTATACATTTTCAAAATACATAGAATACCTGCCACAATGACAGCAATGAGCCAATCTAGATTAACATCCTTTCAAACACACTGAAATAAAGATATAACAGGACCCAAAATAACTTTTCCCTACCAATTTAACATCACCACCAGAAGCCAACCAATTGCTTGAGCACTGTCATTGGGCCCTCAGTTTTTATTTTTTGCTCCTTGAACAACAACTTCCCCATATTACATCACAAACTGCCAAAAGCTTTGCTGGGCAGACAAAGTTGGCTGGGCAGTTCTTTAGCTCATGGCCAATACATTTAGCAGTGGGGTATAAATCAAGAAAGTAGAAAGAGAAGACATCTGGTACGAAACTCTCCAACATACATCAGTCCAATAAGTGTGGAATCCCAAATTCTGCAGTTGCTTATGAACCATGTAAAGCCACAAGGCAACTACAGTCACAGATTCCATGGCATGGCCTCAGTCTTCCTCAGCTACTTGGTTTGCCTGGAAGAGGGAACACTGTCTCAGAAGCAGGTCGCTTATGAGCAAGGTTATGTAAAGTCTTTTATATATTATAATTTTCTTGTATAACATCCTTGAAATATATGATAATCCTTTATAAATCACTTCCCAGAGCCCCATTCAATAAAAACATATTTCTTTGTACAAGGAATTTAACCTAACCTTTTATAAAACGGATTTAGATTTAACAATGAGTTAGTCCCCTCCACTAATGAGGTCTGTCTGCCTGCTTCAGTCTGCCACAAAACTATAGCTAGACTTCTTACTTAAGATGTTACTGCCAAATGTTCAAAATTTGCCAACAGGCCCTAATATATCAGCTAACTGGATTTCTAAAGCAAAACTGGGCTTTTTCTTATTAAGATTTTAGCCAAATATTATCTCTGTGACTCTTAATGAGTCACAGAACTCATTAAGAAATTTGGTCACAGTCCAGCCAAGCATGTGAGTGAAGATCAGTGTAGGCCTGGGCCAGATCAAGACATTTTGCTGCTTGAGGCAAGGGACAAGATGGTGCCCTTTCTCATTCCATGTACTTGACCAGCAGTTGAATCTTTGTTCAACACTGACAATGAGACACCATTTTCCACCACATGCTTCATGGCATTAGGAAGACACAGTATGTATGTGACTGAGTTGATCTCTTGGAAGATTGTGAAGGGCCTGTTCTGCCAGAGCTGTCAATCTGGATGCAAAGTTCAATGAATTCATCTAAAGTGGGGGAGGCTGCTACTCAGGCTAGCACATCTTAGACGGCTACTAGGCAGAGGAACTGAGCAACATACTGGGACCTGGGGTGACTCCCCCCTTGGGGTACAGGTTTTGTAGAGGCATCTCTGTCGTATGAGAGTGATTGGGGTTCCCAAAAATGCTAGTCAGGGATCGCACAAAGTTATCAACATTCCCCAGCAGAGCATCATCTTTTTCTAATAATGGGGAAGCGCTAGGCAGCCTCTATAAACAAACTTGCCATAAGGCTCATTTAGCTATGCTCTGTAGCTTTGAAGACACTGGTTCAGGAAACCCACAGTTTGTTACAGCTCTCACTGAAACTCTCTGGAAGGGGAGCAGAGGTAGGTCAGGGCAACTATGTTCCAGAGGACCCCAACATCACAGGTGTTGCCACCACTTGTACTTGCAGGGTCCTGAAAAGTCCTGTCATGGTTTGGTTTGTGGAGCTGCTTGATGTTGCATTCATCTTGTTTCCACTCAGTACTTGTTTGCTGGTTCAAGCTCAGGCAGACCTTGTTAGAGCAAGGCTCAGCTGGAACTGGAAGCCCTGGATACTCCTTGCTGCCTAGAAGGATCCAATGGTTAGCCTGAGTGGACAGAATCAGTCTGGGAGGTTCTTCACTGAGAAGCTGCTGAGAATAAATTCAATGGCTCACCACATGAGGCAGCTGCACACAGGTCCAGCAGCTCCTGACAGTTCCCTAATTTTATGAAACTTACACACCTACCTGGGAGAAAGGCCAATGGAATTCAGTGGGGCCTATTTCCAAACAGATATGTATAGGATTGTGCTGTTGATTTTTTTCAACTCTTTTAGTTAACCTATTGCCATCGTGTTGAGTTTTTTCTTTAATATTAACCTTACATATTGTTATATCATGCTTCCTATTACATCACTGCCTGCTATTATAGTGTGATTTAATAGTTTGGCTGACATTTAAACAGATGGGTAGTTTTTGATTAGTTTGTATATTTGCCAACAATCTCAAGGGGTTCCCAACTAGTTCCCAAATTAAGCCCACACACAACCATAGAAAATTTCAAAACAGGAATCAATATTGTATTTAACTTAAATCCTTTATTTTAGACAGCAGTACTAGAAAGCTGTCAACTTCCTCTGGCCACCTAGACCTATATTGACTGAGCACACTGTGCCCATTCTCAATTTCAAGGGAGTGAGAGACTTTTGTGAGAAAGCAAAAAGAATTTTCTGGCTTGCAAAAAGTGTCATGTTGAGAGCTCTGTAAAATTAAAGCCCTTGATGTATTCATGCTAAAAATAATAAAAAGTAAAAATCTACTTTGGGACACATTGTGAGCATGTCTAAGTACAAAATCATGCTCAGTATTAACTCACTGCATTCCCAGAGTCCAGGGGTCAGCAGCACAGGAGATCAGAGAAGAAAATAAGCACGGTTAGGAAAGCTTTCCCGACATCGGGTAGGAATGCGCTGGGGAAGCTGATGGCAGCGGCGCTAAATGCTGCTTGGACACTTGACCAGCTGTTATCAGCCAGACCAGCAACCCGTTTGCCCCTCTGGCCAAGGGGCTCTATGCCCCTTTTAGCTTGCAAGAGGGTACGCTTGTTGTCCGGGTTCGGACAACACGCTAAACCTCAGTAGGGTAAGTAAACCCTATGGCAATCCATGGCTTAGTAACTAATCCTTCCCGGGTTCATACAACACAACCTTAGTAGGTTTACTTGGGCGGTAAACTTACTGAGGTTTACCATGTCATGCGAACTCAGTCATAAATTCTCTGAAAAGCAGGTAAAAATGCTGCTAATAAATAAAATGACAATCCAGCAGTGCTGAGTGGGACTATTATTTTATGTATTTGTTGTTATTTGTATTCCACCCTTCCTTCAAGAAGCTCAGAACAGAGTGTGGTTACCTCACCCAACTGTATCCTCACAACCACCCTATGAGTTAGGTTAGGCTGAGAATGAGAGTGGCTGGCCACGGCCACCCAGTGGCAAAATGGGAAATTGAATCCAGTTCTTCCTTGCCCAATTCCAACTCTCTAACTACTCTACCACATTGTTCCCCCCCCCCCAGCCTTAAACACAATTATGTTACCCAAAAGGCATTCCCGGAAAAATGTACAAATTCAGTGTTCCCCTAATGTTTTGGCTAGAGAGACTATTTCTGGCTACAGCCGTCTCAAGACGAAACTGTTCAGTGGTCAAGTTCTTAAGCATCAAGGTCTTATTGCTGGGCAACCTAAATATGGGAAGACAAAAGATGTCAGTATGAATACTTCTAGTTCAAAGGAGGTCTATGGAGGAACCAATTAAAGACTATAACTAAAGGAGAAAAACATTAATAAGCATATTGCAGTATTTTAAGTACCCAATTATTATTAACAACCTCAGTTGCAGCAATATATTCGAAGTGTTATTTTATTTTATTTTTAGAATATCATTTCAATGAGCTAATTAACATCATATGCCTCTGTAGGAGATCCTACAAAAAAATAGTTCTGATATTTCAGCATAGCAAAATGAAAATATCCTTTGTGACAGCTGCAGAGATCTCTTATCTGAGGAGATTAATGGAGTTAATAAACCCATTTGGCTGGGGAAAAGATCAGACTATAGCACTGTCTGCTATCCTCTCTTGAGCTAACTTGCAAACTTAAACAAGAGGTCTCACATTCCTAAAAAATAACCACAAGGTGACTTTTTCCTGTCATTTTTGTATGCCTAGAATTCCTTCCGAATGCAACCTCATATGGCAAGTTCTAGAAATTTATCACATCCCACAGAACTTCACCTCTCAACTGTTCTACTTGGAAGAGTTTTTGTTTTTTTTAAAGTGGGTCGGGGAGGGTTCGCTATACAAAACTGGTGGGTAATAGTCATCTGATGATCAGCACAGCTACTCAGAATAAATTGTCACAAGCTCTGGTCCAGCACTACAAATGCTAATGATATTTTTTTATATAACAAGTGTGTTACCCAGCAGCAGGAATGTGTACAGAACATTCCTGAATACGTACTTTCATCTGATTGTCATTTTGCATGTTTCACAACATTGGCAATAAGCTTTTCATTTCCCTAAATTTGAGGTTACAAAGAGAGACTATGAATGAACATGGCAGAGAGAGGGGTGGCCACTTTTTCCTTCTGGCTGTAGCCCCTCATGTTTCATGGGTGGGTTTTTGTTGGGCTTTCTGGGGCATACAGCAGGGCCTTCTGCCAGAAAGGAAGAGCTAAAAAGCCCCTGTGCACGTGTGGTGCTTTGAATCTTGGCCACACATGAATAAAATGATATTTTCCCTGCACCTCTGGCAAGTTTATTTATTTATTGAATCATCTAATATACTTTTATTCTTCTCTTCAACTGAAAAGGCTCTTTGCACAGCTTACATAAAAAATTTATAAGTTGCATTTAAAAAATCAATACACATGATGAAGAATAGCTCAGGTACAAAAATTAAAACATATAAAACTATCAAAGCCTGGGGAAATAGAAATACGTTCATCTGGTGTCAAAATGAAACCAAACTTGGTGCCAGATGAGCCTTCCTGAAAGGGAGTTTCAAAGATGGATGCTCCATCCAAAAGGGCAGATGTGAGGTGTGTGAGAGAAAAAGATCAGTTTGTAGACTGGATGCAACAGACAGGTTTTGTTGAAGGCATTTTGAAAGTGAAGGTTATCGCCTTCTGAGGATCAGATGTAGGATAGTGGATCTTTTGTCTTGTAAGAGTGCCTCTTTACTCCACATACACTCTTAATTGCATATTATAAACAAAGCAAGTATTACAAAACACCAGGAGTCTTCAGTGCTCTCTCAAAGAAACCAAACCCAAGAAGCTCTGCCCCAGAAACTTCATAGTGTTTGGGAAAGTTGGGACTACAGAACAATACTCTTACAGTCACAAATACTCTAGTATCACTGAAAGCTTATCATTTTAAAGTTCATCTTGCTTGTCTTTTGGTAAGGAAGGGATGACTGCTAGGTTGAATTAAAAAGGGCTCCTATAGCTGTCAAATATCAGATGTCACTGCAGAGCTCATGATTGGATTTTGCTTTTCACTCAAGGCCAAGCTGTCATTAAGGAAAGATTTCAGCTTTCATTCAGGAAAAATGTCTATAGCTTGCAAAGTGGAGAAAAAATGAATAAATGTCTTTGCAGCATAACATAAAAGTGTGAAAACCAGAAAACACACGCAAATCCTAATCCAAACATCCTTACATCCTTTCACTGTGGCTGGGATGTCAAAATGTGTGCACCAGTTCTTATCATTCCTGACCATTCCTTGGCAGCTAAGGCGCTTGGATGTATAAGAGCTTTATTTACTTATTACATTTATTTGTATTATGCTCACAATCAGGCTGAGTGATAGTGACTTGCCCAAGGACACCCAGGTTGCTTCACAGATGAGCAGGGATTTGAATCCAGTTTCCCACATCTAGATTCAACACACACACTGTTTTCAAAACATTAAGACCCCTGTTATTCCTAATTGCTCAAGGTGATTCAACATTACGCTGGCTCAGCTTGTCTGAGTGTGGAAAGCTAAGCAGGGTCAAGCCTGGTTGTTACTTGGATGGGAGACCCCTCCTCTAGTTTCCTGCATTGAGCAGGGGGTTGGACTTGATAGCCTTGTAGGCCCCTTCCAACTCTATGATCTATGAATCTATGAATCAGTCCAAATAATGTTTCCATACAATAAAATAAAACTAAACTAAACAAGCAATAAAATCATACACCTTTAAAACCCCAAAGCAGCAAAATCAGAAACGATATAATGTTCCTCCCTTCATCTAGAACCTCAAGCCTGGGGGCCAAATCCAGCCCTCCTGGGGGTCAAGGCCAGGATTCCAGGGTTCCCCTGATAGCCACATCCCTTCTACAGCCCCAGCCCCTTTTCCTGATCACTGATCATGTGGCGGTTTCCCAGGGATGGGGACTCTGACTCGAGGACTCGACTCTTGAGTCGGACTGAGTCCCCCTCTGACTCGACTCGGACTCGAGTCCCAATATTTTTAATGGGACTCGAGACTCGACTCGGGACTCGAGACCAAGGACTCTTCAACATCCCTGGGCTGTGCCAGAAGGAGTGGAGAGGAGCGTGGTTGCCGGCGAAGAGCGCATGGAAGCGAGGTGCGCCGCTGCTCGGCCACTATGGACGGCTACCAGGAGTGCAGCCCCAACAGTGTGTCAAGATTTATTTTGATTGATGTGTTGCATACTTGGGAGAGGCAGAAGAAGGACCTGAGATTACTCTGTGTGGCTGCTCTGAGTGTGTTTCTGGTTCCAGCAAGTTCATCACCAGTGGAGCGGGTGTTCAGTGAGGGTGGAATTGTGATGAGATCTCACCGTTCCAGAATGGGGGCCAAACATTTAGAAAAAATCATGTTCCTCAAATGCAACATGGATAAGTTTTAGGAAGTACAGCAAGTTTATTTTTTAAAATCATTTTCCTAAAATGCAACCTTTCAGACATTTTGGGTTTGGCTGCCTCTGCCTGCCTGCCTGGGGTTCCCAGCCTCCTCTGCCTGCCTGGTCTCTTCTTAACCAGTTCCACAGTTTGAATTGTCGAAGACAAAGGCCTCTGCCTGCCTGCTTTGGGGTTCCCTGCCTCCTCTGCCTGCCTGGTTATTTTGGGTTTTTCTGCCTGGTCTGTTCTTGCCAAAATCAGTTGCAGAGTTTTGAAATAAAAAGGCACACTTGTGCCTAGAATTTATTTAAACCACACATCTGAAGTAGCCTTATTTTGTTGGGAAAAAACCCATTGATTTTAATAGGGACTCGTGGAGTCAGCTTTGGGAGTGACTCGTGACTCGTAACTCATGAGTCACCATTTTGGACCAAGGACTGGGACTCGGACTCGAGACTCGGGTCCAAAGACTCGTGACTCGACTCGTGACTCGAGACCAAGGACTCTTCAACATCCCTGCGGTTTCCAGGCTTTTGTGCAGTCCCCCCCCCCCCGCATTCTAAAAGGCTGAAATGCATTAAGAGCTTTAAGTAAAATATGCAGGTATTTTTTTGTCCTACCTCATTTGCCTTTGGCCACACCCCACTTTGTCTTTGGCCCTGCCCTCCACTGTGATGCACCCAGGACCACCCAAGCTTCTCTGAAATGGAATTTGGCCCTTGGGATGAAACAGGTTCAGTACCCCTGATCTAGTTAAAGACATTTCAAAACTGGTAGGCTTTACAGAGACATCTAAAACCAGGGAGAAGAAATCACTTGCAAACCCCTTAGGAGGGATCTTTCCACAAAGCTGGAACAACCACAGAGAAAACCCTACTCCTCACTATTGCCAGCTTAACCTCTTGAATGGCAGTTACTCAGATCAGGTTCTTGAATATGACAGTAGAAGTGGTGATCTAGGGGAGGTCAATCCCAGCCTCTGAAAGGCTTTAAGGTAACAGCTGGATTCTTAAATTGGGTCTGAAAGCTCACAGAGTTGAGCAATTCACACAGAACAGAGTTCCCGCATCCCCCAATAGCATTCCTACAGCTTCTGAACTATCTTCAAGGGCAACCTTATGCTCACCACATTACAGTGCAAAGAAACTGATTATTATATGGATTAAACTTCCAGCTTCTTTACTTTCATTTGGAGAAGAGTTATAGTTCAGTGGCAGAGCACATGCTTTGCAAGCAAAAGGTCCAAGGTTCAACCCTTGGCTTCTCCAAGTAGGGCTTGGAAAGACTAGAGCTGGGCATTGCTGCCTGTTTCGGTTCCTACAACATTAGCACTTTCTTTCCCATCACCAAGTTTGTCACCCTATACATGTGGAGGGTAACTTTCTGAAGAAGAGAGCCTCCTGCAAGTGAGGAAAAACCTATTTGGAGCCTCTCTGGGTCAATGTCCATGGTTGGTACCTACTGCCCTTTGACAGCAGGTACTCCCCAGGACATTGCCAAGGTGAGGTTTCCCATTTCGGAACTGCAGAAATACACACCTCTGCACTTGCGCATGTCCAACTATATATATATTTTTAATGTGCACATTTGGAGCACAAAAAAAATTAAAAGAAAAGGGGTAGCCAACCAGTGACAGCCCCTCCAATGTGCCACTTGGACACTTTGGAGGGGCTGTCACTGGTTGTCAATTTGGAGATTGCTATTTGCGATCTCGGGGGGGGGGAGCCATAGTGAGTCAAAAAATGGCTCACAATCACAGCAGGGAGAGTGGCTTCTGTTGCCAAGTCCCCTGGGACACCAGCTGGAGGACCAAGTGGGAAGGAGGGGGGAACAACCCACAGTGAGCCCGATTGTCTGACGGGCACTCCCCGTGGGTTGCTGCCAGGGTGGGTTAGCATGATGTGCAAACCCACCCATTGAGTCAGTTGTGCCATTCAATACACAGAAATTGTTTCACAATGAAGATGATTATGTGCCAGAGGCATTAAAAAACTATACCAATGCAATATATAATCAAGCTGTAGTAATAAATGCTACTCCATGGCCACCAGTCAGGTTAATGCTAACAATTAGTAAATTACTTACAGAATTCCCTAGTGCTAACACTGTCAGAACTTGATTAAAATACCAGCCAATCCAAAGCCACTTCAACTATTATTTTTTGCATTCTATGCCAATCAGAGTCTTCCCCTCATTTTTAATTTATGATATGATGCTGTTTCTAGACAGCAGCCAGGTTGGTCATAGGTGCTAACTGGAAATCAGCAAATGAATTTTCTCTTATCATATGGAAACAGAAAGTTTGGGACATTGCACTAATGGAGAAACTTACTATACATCTTCAGGTACAAAGAGGCCAAGTAGAAATGGACACTTTTTATGGAATATATGGTATCCATTTATTTAATGTGCTAGTACTGAGAAGAATACACGGCAATCTCCTAAGACACATGGAACTCTACAGCAGGATCTATTAGGAGTGATAACTTTATCAGATAATATTGCTTGTGCCAAATAGAGATCCTGAGTGATCAGAAAGACTGTAAAGAAATAGACTCATATATATATATATATATATATATATATATATATGGGCTTAATATATGAATAGCCTTCACTTCCAATCTATTGTGTCAGAATGAATAATGAAAATAGCGTTTCCACAACTTGGCATTTGGGTTCAGTTTCCTCCTAAGAATTTGGTCTTTTCCACGAACCATAGATGAAAACTGTTAGTATTAAGATTTAATACTGATAGCTCAACACTATTTTATAAGAGAAACGAAATCTAACTTGCATTCATGTGGGACTCCTGAGAATTCTTACATTTCTGGCACACCATTTTTTTTCCTAAGCACACTAGACAGTTATCTTTAGACCAGCTGCCTTTTGCATCAGTGCAGTGTGAGTGCAGGGATCTCATGCTTTATCTGTATTGTCCAGAGTTTTCATTCTGGAGATCTGCTTTCTCTCATAAAGTCCAGTGTGGATAATTTAGAAATGGTGTGCTTGATGCTTGTCTGAACAAAAGATGAACCTTTCTAGCCCACTTTCTTCCTCTCTCTTTTCTCTATTTTTATTGGGGGGGAGGGGAGTTCTTACAAAGCAGAACCTACAGCAAGAGAAAAATATCTAAAACTGGTGAAAGCATATATCTGGGAAAATCCAGCCTCTCCTTTATGCATAAAACTAAAAACACATCTTCCCTCCTCATTGTGACATCACATAAAACAAGTCTGAAGTGTTTCATAAACATATTTCATGTTACCATATAATTCAATTACTCATAGTTAAAGCAATCCAGGAAAGTATGACGCCACACCATGATTGCCAGCAATGTTAACTGCCCCCTATTACCCAAACATCTCTTCTTTGCTCATTCATTTCAAAATACTAGAATCCACCTAGGCTTTTTGTACATTGTTGCATGATACATGACTATCCATAAAAACATGCACAGCATTTCATTAAAGAAAACCATACAACAAAATATATTGTAGAATAGAATCATAGAGTTGGAAGGGACCTCAACGGTCTTCCAGTCCAACCCCCTGATGCTGTAGGAAATCCACTGATGCAGCATCCTTGATAGGTGGCCATCCAATCTCTGCTTAAAAAGTTCTGAGTCCACTACCTTCCTAGGCAGTCTGTTCCAATGATGAACATCTTATTCTTTGGTCTGACTATGCTGCTGACTACATTCAAGAGTGTGTGAAGTTATTAATGTGCAGGTAATGTCCTTATTTTCCACTGATTATTACTCTTACTTTACAAGAAAGGGGGAAGGGAATTTATAGCACTTAATCAACCTAGCATTCTTCAGGGGTGTCCTCAAAGGCCAAATTATTTACCCTTTAGGAAAATGGATCTGGATTTAATATCCCTATATTCATATGATACTTGACATTAAATGTCTGTGTGGCCATATGACTTGGATGGCCAGAGTCTGACCTAAAGTCATAATAAGCTTCTAATTTTGCTTGCTGAAAGGCTTACAGGATGCTAGAAGGTGGGGTGTGAGTCAGTATGCAATGTTAATTATTATCTGTTATAATCAAAGTTTACTTAAGTTGGGCACAATTCATTAAGAGAGACAACAATATTGTCTTAAGTAGAGATTGTGAAATAATCACTTGAAAAATGGGCATTTCCTGATTTAAAAAATCACTAAAACTTGGAAGTTACTACTGATAGGATTAATTAGGAATCCTAATTTCTATCTTCTGAACTGTTTTAGTTTAATGTTTGGTCAACATGGGATGTGTGTTTTTCTTGTTCAAGTGCATGTGAATCAATCAAGAGTTATTTGCCAATAATTGTTATTTGAACTAATTGTTTCCTGTGAGCTCACATATGCAGTTTTAATATGAAAGTTGATTTGTAAGCAGGAAAAGCTGGAGCCAGAAACATGGCTTGTTCTAAGGGTTGTGGGGTGGTTTGTAAACCGCTCCTGGCCCCCACTCTCACCAGGTTTGGAAGATATCACATACTGTGCCCGGCAAGGGTAATTATGGTAATTCGGTGGTGCACAACCAACACGCATGGGGCAGGAAAATATGCTACAGTGGATTATTTTCTTCCCCCAATCTTGTGAACCCACCCTAGGAGTAGTTGTAGTAACAAAATCAAAAGGCAAATAACAAATGGCCCTGTTTTAAATACAAAAGCATCTATTTTCACAGGCTGTCATAAAGAGATTCTTTATAGATTATAATCCAGCACAAAACAGTCAATAGTCATCATGGTAAGTGCTTGTTGGTCAATACTATCCAGTCAATTTCATTTAGCTGCTAGATGTTTCTTTACCAACTGTTGTGTAAGAGCTAGTTCACTCGTAGTGGCATTTTTGGCAATGCTGCAAAAGCAGAGGCTGTTCGGTGAATTGCGGGTTAGTAACATGAGTGGATACATTTTTATGTGAATAGTTACACTTTTATCTCTCCACACAATTTCAAACAATGCACTATATTAGCAGATTTTAAGGGGGAATCTCCCTTGCTGGAGCAGTACTAAGGCATGCCATCATACAAATTGGTCCGTTTAGATTCCCCCTTGGAACTGTACTGTGCAAAGAGGATAGCTCTAACACAACCTGGAACCCTCCAGATGTGTTGGACTACAACTCCCAGAACACCCCAGCCAGCTAGCTGGGGGATTCTGGAAGTTGTAGTCCAACACACCTGGAGGGCACCAGGTTGGGGAAGACTGCTCTAACAGGGGATAGCAAAATTTGCCACTTGGATCCATGAGGATCAAGGTTATATTGCATATGCATGGCAGGGAGGGGCATTATTTTTGCCTCTTAAGCCTTCTCACCAACAGCAGCTTTTAGCACCATTTGTCCCAAACCTAAAGATTGCCAGTTCCCAGGTAAGTAATGATGGTGCTTGCTTACTCCATGCAACTGCTACCATCTCCCAAGTCCACAGCACACAGCAGGGGTAGGTAATCACTTCCTTTGGCATCTCCTTTAGGAAAGCTGAAAAGAGGGACCAATGCTTTATAACTACCACATCTGCTTCCATTGGCATTCAAGTTGGCAGCAAGTCTTGAACTGGTAACCTGAAGGATGTAAGGTGGGGGATAAATGAGGGAACTGCTGGGAAACCAGACAACTAGCCAAGGAAGCCTCCTTATACCAATAAGCCAGAGAGAGTCCAGTACTTATAAAAAGCTTGTATAAAAGATCCTGGGTCAGGCTTGCTTGCTGGTCAGAACAATTCGAAGACTGCTCCTGCCGAGTTCACACAGCCTTTGTCTCATCCTCAGCTGCACAGGAGCCAGGTCTGACTACCTGCGAGCCCTGAAACTCTAGGGAGAAAGCACCCTCCTGCTTGTGTTCCCCAGCAACTGGTATTGAGAGGCATACTGCCTCTCATACCAGAAGTAATATATAACCATCATGACTCCACTTACAGCCTTATGCTCCATGAATTGCCTAAACCCCCTTTAAAGCTGCCCATGTTGGCAGCCATCACTACATCTTGTGGAACTGAATTTCATTGTTTAACTATGTGCCATGTGAGGTTCTTCCTTTTGTCTGTCCTGAATCTTCCACCATTTAGCTTCATTGGATGACCCTAGGTTCTCATATTATGAGAGAAGTTTTTCTCCCTACCTACCCCACCATGCATAATTTTATACCCTTCTATGTGGATGAGCTTAAACTTGACACACTCATTCTGGGGCATGATCTTAATGATGCTGTCAATCCTGGCCTAGACAGCAGTACCAAAACAACTGGTCCACACACAAACCAAATGCTCTACAAATGCCCGCTAATCATTTGTCTGCCCTTATTAGTTCACATAATCTGGAAAACAACTGAAAGGACTACACTCTAGAGTTAAAGACTTCTCCTTTTATTCCTCACAACACAGGTCATACTTTTGGATTGGCTGTGGGTTTCTCTCAGGACCTTCTGCCCAAAGTTGTGGGGCCTCATATCAGCAATTTTACTGTCTTGGATCATTGCTCCAGTCTCGATCTCCCTTGTACTTGGAGAACCCCAGCCTCATATTCCTGTGCGGCATCTCAACTCCAACACCTTACTTTAAAAAATGGAAACTGACAGCCCTTTCCTCCTTAAAATACTAGCTATACTTTAACTGTTGTAGAGTTTTGGCAATATGTATTTGGCATAATTTCAGAAACAGTGCAGCAGATAGTTGTTGTCCCCTACCGATCCATTATTAGCCCTCCTCTCGATTTTCAAAGCCCCTACGATAGTCTTTTACATAAAGACATTAATAGCAGCAGATAAATAGAAATCTGAAATATGGTACCCATTTATGACATACGTAAAAAAAGGATGCTCTGTATTTGGCCCTTTATCCACACAATTCTCTTTCTGGAAGGCACTATTATTTGATTATCACTGTCAAACTCAATGTCAGCATTGCATTTTATGCATTTTTTTAAACCTCTCCACTCTGTTTGTTTCTTCTACTCACCTGGATTTTCTGGCATATGTTAACTGTTACTTGTTTGTTGAACTTCGTTCTATTTTGAAACTTAAATAACAATTCTTGAAAAAGGATTCCAAAAGGCTCATACCAGGAAAAAACAATGAGGCTCAAGTTCTGATGAGTCAAAACATTTTCTACCCCTTGAACCATCAACAGGAATCAAGCCTAATTCAATGTAACACTAATGCCCACTTGCCTCCTATCTTCAGTTAGCTTAGTCCACTGCATGTTCCTCAAGTACCGTATCTTCAATGTTCTTTGACCTCTGCTGCTGTACTCTCTTTACTGGCTTCTGCATTTAGCATAGACGTAATGGGCTTATTTACATATTTATTTTACTATCACAGACTTTCAGGTTAGAATTTTGCTAAAATACCTATGAACAACATTCTACATATTACTTGCTGCTCACATTTATACTGGTAATGTTGCAAGGTGCTCCTGTGGGCCTTTATGAGAATCAAGAATGTGATAAAATGGGTACACTAAGAACTAATCTACAGGTTCAGAAAAAGACACAGTATAGCCATCCTCATGGGACTGCATCATGTTACAGTGAAGGTGGGGAACTGTGGGCTTGATTGTAGCCTGTTGTCAAAAATGACCTGCCCATAGAAAGGTAGAATGTCAGGAAGAAGAGTTCTAGCTTAGATGGCCACCTTACATGCTAGTTTTCTATACACAGGGAGACTTCAAATATGTCTGCTTCCTAAACTAGTACTGTCCCAGTTTAACTGAGTAACATGCTTTTTCTGAAGGTGTAAATCAGCTCCAAATGAAAGCTGCTGAAGTTATTGTAACTAATACCTTGAATCTTCAGAAGGTTGAGGTCCAAGAGCATATAATGATATGATCTCATTACAGCATCTCTGTCACTGCTTTAACAAATCCTTCATAATTTTTTCCTATTCTTGGACTCAGCACGTGTAGCTGGGGTTTATGGTTTATGCTTCTCTTTGTATGATCATTTTTAGCATAGTCTAAATAATAAGGATGCTCACACTGTGGTTTAACTGCATACCAACATAGAAGTAACTGCATTAGACAATCAGGTGATGTGGCATTTAGGGATGCCATAATGCTGCATTTAAAACTGACCCATTTAATTGAAGACATGTTTTCTGTATATTTGACCACACAAATGATTCGTCATTGGCATTCTATATGCCAAAGTTTAGCTTTTAAATGGACTTTTTCCAGAGATGAAATGTTTCCACATATGGAGAAAGGAAAGATAACACAAATTGTACTATAACAGTTTATTACCTTGGCTTAATTTGTCTCAGTGGTGCAGCATGCATATATTCAATATAATATAATTTTACTATGGCAACAGTTGCATTGCATCAGATCACACTGTCTGGTACGGTAAACACAATTCCGCCCACCCCCTCCATTTCCCAATCATAACTCCAGCACATTCATTTTATTGGAGCTTCTTTGTAAAACACCACTTTTCCATATTTTTATTTCTGCAATAACAATGCATACATGAGCCCTCCTTTCAACTGCCAGGATATTTCCCCCCAATTATATTTAATGTAGCAAACACTATCTCCTTTGAAAGCTCAATGTTAAAACAAAAAACAAAAAAAAAAGCCCCAACACCTCAGTGCTTAATGGGTTAATGAATGAAATGGATAACTAGGCTGAAAATAAAATTTACTGTTTAAAAACATGCTACACTAGGAGAATTAGGCACATCATACTGAGACCACTGAGAATTTTCAACTGTAAAATAAAGTCTTGTATTTCCAGGGTTTTCATTAGTTTTCCAGTAGTGCCAGATGCAGCATGAATTATAATGGCCTAGAGAAGCACTGGTTGCTCCCCTTAAAGAGCACTGCGCTGTCTACAGAGGGACACCGCTCCCGCACCCCCACCTCTATGAATGTGTTGTTTACTGGCTTGTGTATAGTGCTTAGTGCTTGTGTATTCTTACAAATCAGATTTTCCTCATTACTGAATGTGACATGCATCCTACAAGGCAATACGTGGTTCCAAAAATGAGCCACACGGAACTTCAAATGCTGGTTTATAAGAAACAGAATAATAGAAATAAACTAAAGCAGAATCATGCAGCAGCATCTGCCTTTCACTGGAAGAGGGTTCTTCTTGGAGATAGTAGGCACTATTTATTACAGCCGCTGCATTAAACATTAGGAAGACTGAAAGCTAGTATAGGAAGAAAATAGAAGTTGATGTGAAGTCCTAAAATACAGCATCATTCTAATGTTCTTTCCTCCATACACAGACAAATAAAAAACGGGCTTGGGAAAAATGCAACACAGCTTATATAACTACGGTAGATTCCAAGTGTTGTTTAGTGGTTAGGACTCTGGAAACCAACGTTCAAATCCACTCTCAACCTTGAAGTTTACTGGGTGAACTTGGGCTGGTCACTGTCTTTCAGCCTAACTAACCTACTTCACAGAGTTGGTACAAGGGTAAAGGGGGGGGGGGGAGAGAGAGAGAGAACACTGAGCTACTTAAAGGACAGGTGGGATATCTATAATAATTAAAGAGATTGTGTGTCTGTCTGTTAGCACCATAGTTCCAAGACCCTGAATCCTAGACACCTAAAACGTGGCATGCATACTAAAGGGAAACCAGGGGTGTGCACCTTGGGGTTATTTGGGGCTTTTAAGTGCATCAATTAATTTTAATTAATTTAAATGGGCAGTATCCAAACTGCTGCTGCTCTCCCACTCAATCTGTTGCACAAGTGGGATCCATGGCATGCGCAAGGACAGGTTGCTTACCTGTAACTGTGGTTCTTCGAGTGGTCATCTGTGCAGTCACACATATGGGCTCTGCGCGTGCGCGGAGGCCGCTTCGGGAAAGTTCTATAGCTGAGTAAAATTTTGGGCGGGAACCCCTCCCCCCTGCGTCTCCCTTGCGCGGGTTCCCGCCCTCTCCCTCAGTTCCCCTGAGACCGCCATCGCGATCCCAGTACCAAGGGAGAACATAGGAAGAGGTTTCCCCAACTTCCTAATACCAATACCGAAAGTCCAATTCGATGGTGTTATACGGTATCGCTCATAGTGCGCCCAAAGTCCCGGTTCAGTACACCATCGAACTCGACAGTGACACCGTAGCGGGGATGGATGGGCGGGTTGTGTGACTGCACAGATGACCACTCGAAGAACCACAGTTACAGGTAAGCAACCTGTCCTTCTTCTTCGTGGTCTCTGTGCATCACACATATGGGCAGAGTAGCAAGCTGACTTACCGGTGGAGGGTCGGTGTCGTCGTTACTGAAGGACCGAGGAAAGGACAGCTCTGCCAAAGGCGTTGTCCCTCCGGGACCGGACATCGACTCGGTAGTGTGATACGAACGTCGAAGGCGTGGACCACGTAGCCGCCTTGCAGACATCCGTCAACGAGACTCCTCTCGCGAAAGCCGTCGAGGCCGATACGGCTCTGGTAGAATGAGCTCGCACCGAGCCTGGCAATCGGCGATGTTTGAGCTCGTAGGCCAACTCGATGCAATCGACAATCCACGCAGATAGACGTTGTGTCGAGACCGGTAGCCCTTTGGAGTGACCACCGTAACAGATAAAGAGACGGGGAGATCTCCTTATGGACTCAGTGCGGGACTTGTAGAACAATAGGGCCCTTCGCACGTCCAGCATGTGGAGTTGATGTTCCAATGGAGTCGACGGGCTTTGGAAGAAAGCCGGCAGAATAATGTCCTGGTCCAAGTGGAAAGAGGATACGACCTTGGGAGTGAAGGCCAGATCCGGGCGCAACACAGCCTTCTCTTTGTGGAAGCTGAGGTACGGAGGATCGACTCGTAGAGCTGCCAGTTCGGATGCTCTCCGAGCAGAGGTGATTGCGACAAGAAATACGGTCTTAAAAGTTACTAAGCGGAGATCCGTTGTCGCCATTGGTTCAAAAGGTTTAGACATGAGTGCCTGCAGCACCAACTGCAGGTCCCATACCGGAGTGACTGGTTTCACCGAAGGGGTCATGTTCTTCAATCCCCTCATGAAACGCTTGACTAACGGGTTCGAGAATAGAGTGGCCCCATCCAAGCCATTGTGGTATGCTGACAGGGCAGCTAAATAGACCTTTAACGAGGACGTCTTAAGCCCCTTGTGATGCAAATGAAGTATGAATTGCAGTACTTGCTGAATAGGAACGCTCGAGTAAGGCACTTCGATCCAACCGAGGTAATCACAGAAGGCTTTCCATTTTCTTGCATATGAAGCCCTGGTGGACGGCTTCCATGCTTCTTGCAGCACGAGCTTGATCTCCGAAGGGAGTGTGCTCGGTATCAGATTAGCCATGCTGTGAGTTTCAAGATGGCTGGATTCGGGTGTAACAGCGCGCCCCGAGCTTGGGAGAGTATCGTTGATGTGTTCGGTAGAGAGCGATACTGTCCCTTGGAGAGTCGCAGAAGTGGTGCGAACCATGCTTGCCTCGGCCACCACGGAGTCACCAGGATGCAGTTCGTGCCCTCGGATTGGATCTTCGAAATCACTTTGGCCAGCAATGGAATTGGTGGGAATATGTAGAACAGAGTCCCGGACCAGGTTATCTGGAAGGCGTCCCCGATCGACGCAGCGTCGTGTCCCGCTCTGCTGCAGAAATTGTGACAGGCTGTATTGGTTGAAGTGGCGAAGAGATCCACTGTTGGGGTTCCCCATAGGTGGAACAGCGACTGTCGAATCCGAGTGTCGAGTTGCCACTCGTGGGAGTCTAGTGACAACCTGCTCAGCGCATCCGCTAGTGTGTTGTCTTTTCCCGCAATGTGGATGGCCCTCACCGAAATACGACGAGGGATCATCCAGTCGAACATACGGAGAGTTAGGTTCGTTAGCCGTAAGGAGCGGGTGCCTCCCTCCTTGTTCAAGTAGGCCACAACCGTAGTATTGTCCGTGACCACTTGTAGGTGTCTCGCAGCGAGCATGGGTTCGAGGGATTTCATCGAGTTCCAGACAGCTTTGAGTTCTAGGACGTTGATGTGCCTCCCTCGGTCTCGCGGGCTCCATTGTCCTTCCACTGTGTGGCTCCCACAGTGGGCTCCCCAGCCCAGGAGCGAAGCGTCCGTCGTGAGCGTAAGCGAGGGAGGAATGGGTTGGAAGGGCAGCCCTTTCGCCAGATTGGAGCGGATCATCCACCATCGGAGGGACTGCTTTATGTTGGACGGAATAGTCAGTTTCGTTCGGTGTGCATTCCTCTCGGAATCGAACGACCTTATGAACCAGTTTTGGAGCTGGCGCATACGAAGTCGGGCGAGAGGAACAACCGGAATGGACGAGGCCATGAGACCGAGGAGGCGTTGGATCGAGAAGGCTGTGCATGACATCGCCTTTTGCAGTTTTGAGGCGAGGGTAAGAATTTTTAGAGTTCTGTCTTCTGGTAGAAAGGCACGACCGACCGTGGCATCTAATAAGGCTCCGATGAATTGAATCCGTTGAGTCGGAAATAGAGTGGACTTCTTGTCGTTGAGGCAGAGACCGAGAGTGGACAAAGTGTCTGTAGTCAGAAGGAGAGCGCTCCGAAGCTCCCGAGCAGATGGAGCAACGATGAGCCAGTCGTCCAGGTAGGGGTAGAGCGTCACCCCTTGAGTTCGTAGAGCAGCGCAGACTACTGTCATACACTTGGTAAACACTCTCGGTGCCGTCGAAAGTCCGAATGGGAGAACCTTGAATTGGTAAACTTCGGATCCGATCTTGAACCTCAGGTACTTCTGGCTGTCTCGATGGATCCCTATGTGAAAGTAGGCATCCTGAAGGTCGATGGATGCAAACCAGTCGTTCTTGCGAAGGAGAGGCAAGATCGATTGGAGAGTGACCATCCTGAACTTCTTGGGTGGAATGTAGAAGTTCACTGATCGCAGATCCAGGATCGGGCGGAGCCCTCCATCTTTCTTTGACACCGTGAAATACCTGGAGTAAAGGCCGTCTTGTGCCAGGTGGAATGGAACCATCTCGATGGCTCCTTTGAGTAGCAAAGAAGCGACCTCCTCCCGCAGCGTCTGGGATGGCTGCGTGGTGCGGGTGCCGAGAAAAGGAGGGAGAGAATCGAACTCGATCCTGTACCCCTGCCGGATGATGTCCAGAACCCAACGATCGGTGGTAATTTTCTTCCATGATGGTAGGAAGAAGGATAGTCGAGTTCCGAACTGAGGTCGAGCCGGGATCGGAGTAGAGAAGTCGGTCGTGCCTTGGGTCGCGTCAAACCCGACGTCTTTGAAAGTCGTCTCCTTTACGGGAGCCCCGGTACCGTTGCTGCTGGAACTGACGGCTCGGTGCCCGGGGCTGCTGTGGACGAGAACGACTGTCCTGCCACTGCTGGAGTTGCTGACCCTGTTGGCCCGGCGCCACTGGTTGTGGATACGGAGCCCACCTGCGGCGTCTGAATGGTTTGGAAGATGCTTGGGGGAGCAGGCCCATCTTCCTCGCATTCACCCTCGCTTTCTGGACCGCGTCGAGAGAGTCGTCCGTCTTATCGTTAAACAGGCCGACTCCATCGAAGGGCAGATTTTCAATTTTGGCCTTGGCTTCTGTGGTCAGAGTAGAGGACCTCAGCCAGGCATGTCGGCGGAGTGCGACTGCGCTCACGAGGGATCTCCCATGGCAGTCTCCCTGGTGTCTGGCCGTATGGATTTGTTGTCTGGAGGTGTTCGTTGCCTCGGCCTGGAAGACTCTGGCTAAGTCCCTCTTCTCGTCCGGAAGGTAGTCGATCAGTCCACTCATCTTTTCCCACAGGAAGAGTTGGTACCGAGCCATCGTGGCTTGGTACCCGGCAACCCGGATCCCCAGGGCGCTCGAGGTGTAGACTCTTCGTCCGAAGTTGTCTAACCTTTTTCCTTCGGGGTCGGACGGAGTGGAATGTTGTTTTCCCGATCTCGACTGCGCTGATTCGACTATCATCGAGTTCGGTGTGGGATGGGAGAAGAGGAACTTAGCCGTGTCTGGTCTGATCTTGTACAGCGCGTCCAGACGCTTTGCCGCAGGAGGAGCTGTGGATGGTGAGCTCCACGATCCCTGCACCGTCTCCAGCATCGTCGGGGTGATAGGGAGCAGAGTCGGGCCCGAAGAGGATTTGGAGACCGCGTCGAAGAGAGGATCCACCTGCTTTTTCTCTTCGGCCGCAGTCTCAAGTCCGAGGGCTTGAGCCATCCTTAGGACCTGGTCTTGGAAGGTGCCCATGTCTTCCGAGGGGGACACCCCTGCTTGAGTGGAGACGACCTGGTCCGGAGATGTGGACGATGGGGACAAGGAGATAATCGAGTCCGAGTCCGTCATGGGAGACCGCGGAGTCGAAGACCTGCGAGAGCGGGACACCGAGACTATCGAGGCCGTAGCTAGGCGATCGTCCCTCTCTTCCAATTCTCTCTCCTCCACCTGAGAAGGGAGGGCCAGAGCGCGGCGTGAAGGGGACGTCCTGAGGTCGGCACGCATCCCCTCTTGTCTGGGATGAGGACGTCGTTCATCCCTTCTCGGAGAGTGCCTCCTAAGTGGGGACCTCTCTCTGGAATGGTACACCCTGGTCTGGTACCTGTAGTCCGACACAGGAGAGTGCCTTCGGCGGTAGGTATAGTGCGACGCCCTAGAGAATCTCGAATCCCTCGAGTCTCTCGAATCCTGGGATCTTTCCCTGTATCTTCGGGAGTCCCGGGCCCTACGGGAATCGGACGACCTCGAGGATGCCCGATCCCGGGTGATCAGTACCTCCTCGATCTCGAGGGAGCTAGACCGAGTTCGTGGAGTACGAGCCCGTATCGCACGAACTGGTGAGGCCAGAGCTGGAAGCGCCGCAGTCGGTCCCGATGCAGAGGCCGTAGGTCTCGGTTCCGATGGTGAGTCCGGTATCTCGCCTTCGGATACAGAGGTACGGACAGCCTCCCTCGATCCCGAGGGGGCTTTCAGGCGAAGAGCGTTGAGGTGGGTCCCTCGAGCCCGAGGAAACCCGTGGTGGAGGCGATTTCAAGCCAGTCTCCCTCGATCCCGAGGGGACTCTTGGAGATGAGCAAGGAGGAGGATCCCTCGAGCCCGAGGGAACCCGAGCGGAAGGAGATTGCAGCCCAGCCGGGCGTTCAGCGGTCACGACGTCCGTCGGATCCGGGGCTACCGTCGATCTCGATCCCGAGAGAGACGAAGCCAATTTCTTTGCCAATCTCCTTGCTTTTTCTTTTCGCTCCTTACTCTTCCTTTTCTCCTCCTTTTCTCGACGAGCTTTTTTAGCTTTGCTCTTCGATATCATCGTCGCCATGTAGGCCTCCTGAGCGTCCGCTGAGGAGACCGTGTGCGACGGAGGCGTACTAGGCCTAGCCAAAGGGGTAGGCTTTTCCGCGGGCGGTTGGAGGGCCTTTTTGTACAGGATGGCCGTCAGTTTGTCCGCCCTGTGCTTCCTCGCTTGCTTGGTGAACGCTTGGCAATGATGGCAAGCGTCCACATTGTGGCCTTCGCCAAGGCAGGCGAGGCATAGCGAGTGTCCGTCAGCCGGAGGAAGCTTCGTCCCACACCTTACGCATTTGCGGAAGGGGGCTTTCGGAGCCATATCAGAAATAAAGGATCCCACGACGAAAACGGGGGGAAAGATGTAAGAATACTCAGTTTTTTTGGTGGATTCTATGAAGAATCGAAGAACCTCTCGAAGAAACAGCCACACGCGATGGCGGTCGAAGAGGAACTGAGGGAGAGGGCGGGAACACGCGCAAGGGAGACGCAGGGGGGAGGGGTTCCCGCCCAAAATTTTACTCAGCTATAGAACTTTCCCGAAGCGGCCTCCGCGCACGCGCAGAGCCCATATGTGTGATGCACAGAGACCACGAAGAAGAACGAAAAGCTAGCAGTTCCAAAAACAACCAGAAGCGCTTGTTTCCAGATTGGGACTGGTTAGCAGAGCTTCCTTCTGCAAGATCCATTGACCTGTCCCATTCCAGAAACTAGCATTTCTGTTAATTTCTGGTTGCTTTTAGAACCATTAGCTCCCCATTTTCCTAGCAATGTGTCTCGCTGGTTCACGGGCGGGCTTGGATACTGCCCAATGTGTCCATGTGTTTGAGGCCTGCAGTACCATCATACATTATTAGGTGGCACTGGCAGACCTCCCTAACTAATACATTTGAGGTCAACACAGTTTGAAGCTAGGCGGGAGGGAGCAAACATATAAATGTCCCTCAGAATGCATTGGGGAGACAGCTCCCTCAGGGGACTACAGAAGTGTACCACAGCAGGAGCTGTGCCTAGGGGTGTCAGTGTCTATTCCTTAATTCAGACTGGGAGGGCTCAATGTGTTCAATTTTGACAGCTGCATAATTTTTCTTGAAAGCTTAGCTGTCTCAAATGAAGGGATATTCCAACCCATGCAAAACTGGGTCTATTCGCTAGGATGATGATGATGATGATGATGATGATGATGATGATGATGATGATGTCTATGTAACTCAATAAGGCTCTATGTATACTGAGGCATTAATGGGGAAGGGGCCATACTTAGAACACATACTTTGCATACAAAAAGTTCAAGGTTCAATCCCTGGCATCTCCAGGTAGGGTGGTCTGAAACACTAGAGAACTGCTGCAAGTCAGTGTGGACCAGCCTCCCCCAATCTGGTGACTTCCAGATGTTTTGGACTTCTATTCAGGAATTCTGGGAGTTTAGTCCAAAACCTCTGGCGTGCACCAGATCGGGGAGGCTGGTGTAGACAACACTGAGCTAGATGCACCAATGGTCTGACTCAATATAAGGCAGCTTGCTATGTTCCTAATGTCACAGTAGAAGATGAATTTTAGATGTATAGGCACATAAGGTATCCAACAATTGGTGGGTTGTTTATATATTTCCAATATCTTTAGTTTGAACTCTTCTTCACTATTTATTCTCAATTGTATCTTGAACTGTATGCATATACCTACTATCTTCTCAGCACACTTCATGAATCAGTGAAATAGGCTCCCACTCCCAGAACTTGGCTGCTATATCTCTAGATCTTGCAGAGATGGCATTTCTCACATAATCAGTTTGTTGACAACACTACAATATTTTTTCAAACTGAAATTGGGCTTTAATTGGCCTTACAGTGATTGGGTAGTATCCTATTGTGCCCGTGCACTTACAGGACCCACCACTTGTGAAAGGGGGCTTTGGTGCTTCTAAAAATAACCAGAGAAACAAGCAGAAATGTTCATTTCCAGAACGGGGAAGGTCAGTGGAGCTTGCACAAGGGAGCTCCACTTATCTGGAAACAAGCATTTCCACACCAAAGCCCCATGGTGTAAACAGTGGGTCCCATGAGCACAACAGAACCAGAGGAGGCAGACTGGCCCCATTGGATACTGCCCATGATCTTTTTGCACATCACAACAACGTTGTGAAGTTCTTGAAGCGGGTCTTTCCAAACAATTAGGCTTTTTCACAACAAAACTGTAAGTTTTTTCTCCCCTCAGTTAGAATTATTTACTTATTCATTTGATCTATATTAAGACCTTCAACAGCTTCGCAGAGCAGCTTAGAAAAAGTTAAAATTGCAACATGCATAACTTACACATTCTTTCCTCATGAAATTTGTCATATCTGCATTTATTTTATTTGGATTCTTATCCAGCTACAAACTTTCCACTGTATTACACATAACTAAATGCAACATTTAATGTTGCCTGCCATTACAGTTTGTGACACTGTGAAGGAAAGAACCTGCAGTTGTCTTGTACAGCTGCCTTATCACATGCCGTGGTATGTATCCTAGTTAACACATATTAAGGTGAAGGGTAGCTAGGACACTAGGACAGTGGAGTAGGAACACAAGCAAATATTATCTTTGTATATTTAACTTTCAGCTCTCATTTACAAAGCATTCAAATTTCCTGCTCCTGGAAATGTGAGATCATCCAAAATTTGGAAGTAAATGTGACAATATTTTCATACAGAGACAGAGAATTCTGCATCTGGAGAATGTAAGCTTTCATTTCCTTAAAGTCCATACTTGTTGCTTGAACAAAAGGTCAAAAACCCTGGTAGTGTCTAGTGATTACTCAGAAACCAGGTTTAATTTATATAATGTGGGTTTATTTGTTGCAGGTCACCACCACTTTTGTTCTTTTCCCCATACCCTTTATATGAGAGGTTAAATGGCTTCAAATTTTCTCTTCAGTTATTATTAATTGTAGGGAAATAGGTTTACTTCCCCCCCCCCCTTCTTCTTCAAGTTAAAGAGACTTTTTCTCAAGCTGCACAAGAAAAGTGTGTGCCTTCAGTGTCTGAAGAACATAGTAAATATGCTTAAGGCTGCTTTTGCCCAATGTCAATTTGTTATTGCACTGTCTTGGATTCATTTTTTCCTGAATGCAAGCAGCAAATTAGTTAGTCAGTATTTAAATGGAGTATCTATTAGTGAATAAATAAATCCTGTTCTGAGTAGTCTACCACTTCATGCTGGGTATGGTTTTATTTATTTAGTGCACATTGCAGCTCTGTTGCAGATTAGGTCTTTGTCCATTGCACACCCACACACACGCCATAATATAATCAGGAATAATATAGGGTCTTTTCATTGCCCTAGTCACACAATATTTCATATTTGAACAACAGCTGCATACCACAACTCAGATGTACTGATATGACTTCCTTTCAACTTAGGCAGCCAAGCACCAGGTATTATTGGGAAACCAGATACTGAATGGCCTTGTACCTTCCATAAGAACTATTTACAGCTGTCCAGACCAATCACAGCAGTGCCTGGTCAGATGCCACTGACCTGGAGGAGCACTCCATTTCTCTAGAGCTCTCAGCTTGTAGAATCCAATTTTTGGAGGTTGCAATTGCTAAATGAAAAAACTAAACACGTAGTCTTAGATGATGCATGGTCCAAGTTCACAGCCAGTTGGAGCATGCATCATCTAAGACTATGAGTTTAGTTTGGGGCTTGTCAGGAGTCTACAGCCTACACTAGTGGGAGAAAGCATCCCTGCAGTGTGGCCATTTATGGATGTGGCCATTATACATTATACATTACACATGGCTCAGCTTGTCTGAGTGTGGAAAGCTAAGCAGGGTCAGGCCTGGTTGTTACTTGGATGGGAGACCCCTCCTCTAGTTTCCTGCATTGAGCAGGGGGTTGGACTCGATAGCCTTGTAGGCTCCTTCCAACTCTATGATCTATGAAATCTATGAAACATTGAAACTTGCTTCCCATCTTGAGTGTAGTACTGACAAATTTTACAAAAACACACATACTCTTTCTCTCCCTCTAAAAATAGTACAACAACAACAACAAATTTTATTGAATAAGTCCTCAGGCCATTTCACACAGAATAACCACACACTGGTGACAGTTAAAAAAGGAGCATTAAAATAGCAGAAAGTTAATACATAATGTTTAATACATACAGCTAACATTAATATATAGAATAAAACAAATTACATATACATTTTAATAAGAAGATCCATTAAAACACACCTAATTTAGGAGCTAGCCATAGCATCTTTAGATGCGTTTTCTTTTCTTTTTTTCTTAATCTGGCAGCCTTAATCGCGAAAAGAGCAACCCTTTGAGTCACAAATTGGTTGGATCCTCGTAAAAGAAAATTCAACTTGTCCTCAACCACCCAATTTCTCATACAACAAAGAAATAAAGATAAATAATGTTCCCTACAGCTGGAATATAACCGGCATTTCAGTAAAAATGAGCCAGATCTTCTATTTCCGGTGCGCCGCATATACACAATCTATCTTGTGTATATGTGGAATGCCCTGAAATCTTGTGGAATGCCCTGAAATCTGTCTTGCTGCATCATTGTATCCGTTTGTTCAAAACGGAGGTGGTTAAAGACCACACGTAGATCCCTTTTCATTGGGAAGAAGAGATATTTCTCTTCCTGATAATGGGTTTTTGCTCTCGCTAACCATTTCATTGACCTTGTATTTGACAAGGCAGCCATATCTAACTGAGCTCTTGTAACTAAAACACTTTGTTTAAAAATATTGTTTATGTTAGGGCTAAAAACAGTTAAAACCTCCATGCTAAAACCATATTTTAAAAGCAATTGCGAGAAACCATAAAGCCAAGATTTTTCTAAATTTTTAGCCACCTGTTCATTTAGGCATCTCTTCGGTAGCCTAACTTCACCCATTTCGACTAACTTGCCATAATAATTAAATAACCAAAGGTGGATCAGATCTGAGACTGCCTCTAATCCAAGTTCTGTTCTAATTGTGTGAGCCGGGGTAGCTCACCCTAGACACGCCTAAAACCAAACGGATGAAATGATTCTGAACCCATTCAATTTTCTCATTATTGGCAAAGCTCCATAAAAGTAGTATATTCCAAGGCATAGTATGCAAGTAGAACTTCTACCTTTGAGCTGTTCAATAAGTAAAAATTTGGCCTTCTTTAAGAAATATGCAAACAGGTGTAAGGTAGGCATGGGAAAACCAGGTATGCTAGAGCTTGCCAAAATTGTCCAAACTTCACTTCAAAGCTTGGTTCGGCTTGCTCTCATTCTCGACCTGTTTTTCTAGTTCATTCAAATGGGGAAAGTACACATTTTTCAAAAGTGCGCACTTCCCCCCATTGACTAAAATGAGAAAATGTGAATTTTTTTACAAGTGTGCATTTTAAAAGTGTGCATTTTTTTAAAAAAATGTACACTCTAAATTGTGTATCCAAAAATTGTGCATTTTAAAAAGTATTTTTAAAGTGTGCATTTTTAATATATGCATTTTTAAAAGCGAGCACTTTTAAAGTGCACATTTTGCGAATGTGAATGCAAGTTCTGGAATTTGCAAACATTTTTGGAGAAGATGTGCTCCCATTCATATTTGGGGTTGCGAACGGGTAATTTTCGAGTGATTTGTGAACTGAAACGAAATTCTCGTACATCTCTGAGGTCTCCTTCACAGGCTGTTGTCACAAATATTACTTTTCCAAGTTGTATAAATATTCAAATATATTCCTGAAAATCATTACTGGCTTATCTGACAGCACTTATCTGGTACAAGAGAGCATACTAAATCTAGGCATTTATAGACATAGCACAGACTCTATATCCGTGCCACAATAGCAGAGACTAAGATAAAAGCTTGTGGTGGTTCAGGGGGTGTAGGAGAGAGAGGAGCTAGGAGAGCCCTGTTGCACAAGCAGAGTTCCATTCGTTCTACTCTGGATCCCATCCCATATTTGTTGCATATCCCAAACATACATAACCTTGTTATAGGACAGAATCTGAAAGAAGCTATATGTGCTGGATAACTAAAGCATTCTCTGTGGTTTTTGCCATAGTGTTAGTAACAGCAGCTCATGAAAAGGTTCGCTTTGGTTTTAAAAGGAGCTTAGCACTTCAGCTGTAAGAATTGCTGCTGCAAAGACTTCTTTGACTGTTTATTTCACATGGTTCTTGCGTGCAGATAGGTATAACTTGCTTGGATCAAGGCCTATTTCTTTTGTTTATACCATAGAAACACTAATAAAATATATTGTACAAAACGTTCCCCGGAATTTAAAACATTTTTTCATATCTTAAAGATAAACAAAAGGGATATTAAGGTAATTGGTTATGAGTACTGATTATGTTTTGCCAGGTGTTCGACATGATTGGAGTGCTACCCATTTGCATAACTTTCCAATTGCCTAGCATGGAGAGAGAAATAAGTATCAAGTAAAGCCTGTGATTTATCAAGTGGTTCTTCAGGAAGGAAGAGTGATTTTCTTATATATGCCATCTGCACAGTTTACTATATAAATAACAATTCTCTCCAAGCCAGTCTCATTTTACTTGCAAGTGTGACGTATATAGAAGATCCCCACTTCAATTTTGTTTCACTACCAAAGGATTCATTAAGGTGGAATTATCAATTAACAAAACAGCCACACTAACAGGCAGATGAATGAAGGGGGCAAAACCACATTTATATAGACAAAATGATTTATCCTCCTTTATTACTAAATTAGGGATGGGGGAGAAAGAGATAAACAAAAGGTGTACTATCCTTGCCACAATAGAAACTTCAGTCATAAGCAGACATTCTTTAAATATAGTTTAACAAAAGTAGCTGAATGGAATTGGCACTTTCTTAACAAATCTCTTGGGGTTTTAAAAAATATATATTTATATGCATGGCATCCATCACCGTACTGTCTGAGCGTAAAGGAGACAAATCTGTTCTCCTGTGTGTATACAGATCTGTATCTGCCTACCTCAGGGATAAAATAAGATTGCGGCAGTATTTTTTCCTTTCTTATTCTCCCTTGCCCTGCAGAAGCAATATGTCTGATGGTGGGCAGGTGGTGAGGAGGGGAGGAAAAGAAAGCAAACTTCCTATGCAACAAGAGTTTTTCAAAGCAGAGTTTGATCCTAGGTCCCAATTTAGCTAGAGCTGTGGCAAATATCAAATCCACCACCACCACACACACTTGCAGGACCACTTGTCCACTGTGAAATTAAGGGAATATTTGGTGATAGGCAAATTTCTACATTTTTCACTGATTTATCTTATGACATGGCCAAGGTTTTTCTTCTTTTTATTATTACAATTGTAGCCAATGGGGGCAGTGAGCTTTTTTCTCCCCCTCCCCAAAATGCCCCTGTAGCATTGTTCCCAGGGGCATTCTGTCCAGGAACATGGCCAGAGCAGGTACACCACTGTTTGAAGCAGCCACAAGGCTTTCTTTGGTGAAAGAAAGAAGAAAACAAAACCCTCAGCTATTGCATACGGCAAGAAAACGAAAAATTTAGAAATTTGCCCGCCCATCAAAGGTTAATGCTTCACCCTGTCTGAAATCTACAAAATTCAGCTGGACCAAAGTTTCGGTCCAGCACTAATTTTAGCTGAAGTGTCATTCAACGCAAGGCAAATCGACCAAAACTAATAAATCAATCTTTATTATTTACAGTCATTGACCAACCTTACCGTACAAACATCTTGAATATCTAATTATGCAGGGGGTGATTACATAAAAACAAGTTAAAAGATAATAATCTAATTTATAGGTATTGACGTGCATTTACCATCTTTTTCCTAATATTACATGCCAAGACACAAAATTTTGCCACTTTAAAAATTATCTCATTCCTTGAACCTGAAAGAAGGAGAGAAGTATAAAATACGTTGGATCTACCAGATAGATTTTTAAAAATTGGAGTAATATAAGAAAAGCCAGTGTCCTTATATGAGCAATATAATAACACTTGAGTAATGGTTTCAACCTTGCCCGAATGGCATGGGCAGATACATTGGGAGTAAGGGATACGCAAGTATCTCCCATCCAGTAAAGCTGATGGTAAAGAATTAAAATGGGCCAAAGTAAAGGCTCTATGATGCTTAGGAATCTCCAAGGCATAAAAATACTCTTCGGAGCAAAGTTCTTATTATGATTCATAGGTAACAAGTAACATGAGGCCCGAGCTCTGTCTTCTTGTAGGGCAACATCATCTCTTCGGCCTTTATAGGCTCCAGTTGTAACATGGCTGAAGAAGAGAAGCCATAATAATGTAATTTCTCTTCAACCATATCTGCCCACCCTAGAGTAAGATTAGAGTAACTAATTATATTTAGCCATGGGAATACTTTGTGGGACACCTTGCCCTGAAAGACTTTATTTACAGAGGGAATATGAGAGCCCCCTTTTGAGACGAAAAATCTAAGAATGGCAGAAACAGTTCTTTGAGCGTTCTCAGAGAGATACAGAGAGTTTGGGCTCTCCACAGACCAGATGATTGAAATACTATACCATTGATCCTCCACCTGCGCTTGGTCTATCTTTTAGAAAAGACCAAAATTGTCCCTTGGTGGCTCCAGATAGGAGGATCAATGGTTTTGCCTTTGGATAGGGGTTTGCAGTAAACAGCGTTTTAATCCCTGAGGACTCTTATAATTGAAAGTATGTTCCTTGATTGCACCAAACTACAGGGATGGTATGTGTTAGTGTTTGTTTGTTTGTGGTATGCTCTCTTATTTACAGTATCATCATAAGAGAATTGTAGTCAGCTACTGTACTTTCCTTTGTATATCGTTTACAGTGTTGGCCCTGACACTGCCAAACTTTATTAAGACTGTTGCACACTGGGGACAAAAGGTACATCATAAAATGTAGTGCTGTATTGAGCTGTACTTACCGTAGTTTTTCTGCACTGCATTAACTGAGGCCACGTGAAGAGAAAGGGGAACAGGTTGGATAAATTAAAAGGCCCTAAAGTGAATCTGTAGGTTGACCTTACTGGCCTTAAAGATGATGGGAGATGGAAACTGATAGCTTACTTGATCTGAATTCCAGTGGCCACACTATCGTTGTAGCAGTGTTGGATTGCATTGCAGTACGCCCCAGTAGAAATGCAATGAAAAATTAGCTGTTTCACATAACAAATTGCCTCGTGCTCAGCTACAGCTGGTAATGGCATTTCAAGGTGTATGTGTAACATTGGGAGGGGGGAATGATGCCAAGCCTGTTAGCCTCAAATCTCCTTTGTTTTCCTTTAATTTCTGATATCATATTTTTCAGTACATGTGTTGAAGATGGAAGGTTTTGGATTTCTTTATTAATTGTTGATTAATCAAGGCTTAGTGAAATACAGTGAGATACAGGATGGTAGCCGCTTTAATGGCCTTTCCTTCTACATGTTCTAAAACAGATTTGCTTGGCAGACAGTCCCATTTAATTGTCTCAAAGTGGTAATAAAACAGAACACTCAGGGCACATAGCTCATTCTCCAAGTTATACCATATTATATTGCTGCCTGCTGTTAAATGCTATGTGCATCAGAGGGATGGTGTGGTTGTACAGAATTTAGGAAGCGGTTCATACGACCCAGGTGGCGAGTGGGGGAGGCAAAACGGGGCCATCCACAGGGGCTGTCCGTGGGGGCCGTCCGCGGGGTCCAGCGGGGCGCCGCAGATTACCTGCGCCCCACGCACGTAGGCGGACCCCAGTGGAGCCGACAGTCCCCACACCACAGTGCGGGCCTCCCGGCACTAGGGGGCAGGGGCTCAGGATGCCCAGAGGGGCCATTTGCCCCTACAGGCCGGAGCGGCTGTAGCTCCAGCCGCTCTGGGCTGCCGCCTGCTGTTCGCACAGCAGGGTGGCCACGCGCGGTAGGGGCTTACCCCTCTACCACCCATGGTCACTTTGCATGCTTCGCGTGCGTGGCCATCCCGCAGGGGCGCCCCTGCCTGCGTTCGCACGACACGGGAACCGCGGGGGCTTCTGTTCCCCCACGGTTTCCATGTCATATGAACCGGCACTAGATCACCTACTAATAAAATTTTCAACGTAAACTCAGCAAAGGGTGGAGAGAGTACATGTAGCACAACGCTAACATGCCCCACAAGCTCTTGAAAGTATGAAATTAAATTCAAAACTATCCTGCTGAATTAGATCACTGAGCCACATGAGATGAAATTCAATCCACATAAATATAAAAGCATGCTATATGTCAGGAAGAAAAATACCCCTGTAAAATAGACCATATATTCCTGCCCTGTAAACCTACTGAAAAGGACCTGCAGAATATAGTAGATCACAAATTAAATTCAAAATAATGTCCTTCACATCCTTTTTTGAATCGTAAATCTATTGTTGAAATACATGGATAACTGAGAATATACAAAGGAAAACAAGCAGAGATTAGAAGATTCAAGCTGTAATCTTATATCTACTTATCTGGGAGGAAGTCCTATTGAACTCAATAGGACTTGCTTCTGAGTAGACATGTATGAGATTGCCCTGTTAGTGAAATGCACTACCTATGGGAAAGTAGAATCCATTAGTCTTTCATTACTGGAATGCATGATTTATGGGAAAGTAGTGAAAAGGCTTTTCATATTTCACCTAGTGAAAAGACTGAGGAGAACATGATTTCAGGGTGTAAGCACAGAAACAGTTGCTTATAAAAAAACAAGATTTAATTCAACTATTCACAGGTAGGGTGCCCATCTGTCCTATTTTGCAAAGGGCTGTCCTGCCCAAATCCAGTTTACTGATCAAGAACCATAAGAAGGGAGAGCAGCATGGGCTAGCGCTGAAGTTGCCCATCAAGAGTTCGCTCCTGGACATCAGACTGAACAGGCACACGGGGTCACCTGGCCACAGTCTTCCCCACTATAGTGAGATGTATTTATATTTAAAGTATAGTAATTATTTCTAAATTTGCATGTATACATATAAATTAGTACATGCAAATTTTATTCAAATCTGTGTCCTCTTTCTTTGGTGTTCTCTTTCTTGGGTGATGCATTTCCTCTTTTTTGGTTATGTGTAGGTGGCTACCCTATTCTCAGGACTGAACAAGATGTTAAAGCTGCAGACCTATATCTTAGAATGTGGGTCTTACCATATTGCTGTGAAGCAGTGGGGGCGATTTCAAATGGAGGAGTATGGTGGGAAGGGGTGCCAAGTCCTCCCTCTGCTCATTGCTTCACCCCTGTACTAAATTTATCCAAAGCCATCAATTAGCATTAATCTTGTTCGGCTACTGTAAAGCACATTGATCCTTATATTCTAAGTTCAATACAGCATTATAGCAGGGCAGTACAAAGGTTCCCAGTAGAGGCAACAAGATTACATTTCTTTGTTTTAAATACATCAGTGAGCTGAAAATACCTTAAGCAGGTAGAGCAAGGGAGGCTAAACCACCTCTGAAAATGTTCAAGCTTTGCTTAGTTATAATTTGCAATGCACATATGTAACTCAAAAAGGGTCTATTAAATGGATTGACTATCCTTTGTTAAAACACACATTAGCACACAAATGCACAATAGCCACCGCAGCATGAAACAATCGACAACTACATTTAGTAAACCCACCAGTGTAAGGTTTGGTAAGCAAAATACAAAAACGCCAAGTGCAATAGCAGTTTGACTTGACAATGTGTAGATCTGGCAGCTGGCTGGTTTGGCACTTGACATGGCTTTCACAGTATTTTTGAAAACACAGCTCCTCATACTATACACTAATGTGACACTTAACACATTTTTATAGACTGCTAATAAATGGTAAATTAAGCAAGCATTAAAGCTTTCGCGAGTAAGTTTTAGGTTGTTGTAAAAACTGTGTGCAAGAGCTTTTATGATGGTACCTTTAGGGGATGTTGACCTGGTGCTGAATGGGGTACATCCACCCCTGAAGGACCAGGTCCGCAGCTTGGGAGTCATTCTAGACTCCCAGCTGTCCATGGAGGCTCAGGTGTCAGCTGTGAGCCGGGCGGCGCTGTATCAGCTCCATCTGATACAGCAGTTGCGCTCCTACCTTCCTAATCATCTGCTCCCATCAGTGGTTCATGCCTTGGTCTCCTCTCGCCTAGACTACTGTAATGCGCTCTATGTGGGGTTACCTTGGGAGACGGTTCGGAAGTTGCAGCTGGTACAGAATGCAGCAGCTCGCCTGGTTAAAGGATGCCGCCGGCGTGATCACATCACTCCAGTGCTCAAAGAGCACTGAAAAAGCCACAAGAAGTCCTGTTTGGTGGTACATCTGTACACACTTCATGTTTCTGGGAAAGGAGGAGCCAAATGGCAGTTGGTTCCAACTGACTCAATGGAGTAGGCTTTGCTATCTGCCCTCTCTCTAAGATGCAGCCAGGTGGAAATAGCTACTGATGGAAACAGTTCTGGGAGATACAAGGGCGGAAATATAGCTATGGATTCAGGGATGGTTAACTAATCAAAGCTTTCTTAGCATACAAAAAAAGTGACTGGTTATATCCTCTGATAATCTGCTCATGAACAGACATATTGCATACCTATTTACATTCCGTTGGAGAATAAACCTTGAGACAAATGTCCATCACAAATCTACCCTATCTTAAACTTAATAACAGTAAGAATATTGAACTGGTATGCTAAGGATTTGGGGAATTCTAGAAATAACAGAATCAAGTAAATTAAAGTAACTTGGGCTTCAGCAATCATTCAGGGATCCGTCAACATTTAATTAACAGTCTTCTAAAGAGAAAATTCATTCAGACTTTATTAAAGCCTGCCTAGTTCCATCCATGTCTATTTTTAAAACTGTCTTTCAAATATGTCATTGCAAATGTGCCAGTGGTTCTTCAGCATGGCCATATCATAAGTGTGGCGTAGTGGTGAGAGTGTTGGCCTGGGACTCGGGAGATTCGGGTTCTAGTCCCCGCTCAATCAACAAACAAACAAACAAACAAACAGCTTCAGGATGAACCCCCTGCAATCTTCTCCCCAAGGTATTTTTAATGAAGGATAGCAGCCATGGGGCCAGAAATTACCTGGTAGTGGTTAGGGGCAACAGCAAGACTGCCAAAACAATTACTGAGGTGATTTTAAAAATGTTCAGAAACATTCCATTTAAAAATTTAAAATTATTCAGAATTCTAATATAGGGCAGGAACCAGAGGGGCTCCTTGTGTGCATGGAAAGCACCCTCCACTACCAGACACCTGGGGTGATGTACAATAAAAATATGATTAAGACTTATAGTAGTCCAAGAAAACACAAGAATCACAGAAGGAAATAACATGCAACCACATTTGAGAGTGGCATTAAAATTGAAGAGCAACAAAAGATTATACAGCATTAAAAGCTGCAAAATGAGCCAATCTCACCTCCTTCAGGCAGCAGCCAGCAGGCAGCTTCTGCTCCACAAGCACCCATGGCCATGCCACTGTGAGCAATCCTCTGATCCAGAGGAACAGTAGCTGTTCTTGAGTGGGGAGGACTCAAGAAGCTGAAGTGGGAAGGAGCCAGCAGGAGAGCCCTGCTGCGTGAGTGCAACTCTGCTTGTAGTTCCCTGGATCTCACAATTTTTTTAAATATCCCTCCCCCCTAAAAGACATAATAATTCTTAAAAATGAATGCATTCACTAAATCCTTCAAGGTTATCATTCTATGGATTTAAGAAATGTACCCAAAAAACCTGAGAAGAAATTAACAAAAACTAATAAATCACCCCCACAATAATTATATATATTGTTGAAGATAGAAACTAAAAAAAACACAAAACATTAGTAAGACCTGAAGTGACCTTACCAAGTATAAACATTCAGGTGGGACACATAATTTTTCAGTACACATTGTGCCAAAATTATGAAGAAATTAACTAACATTACCTGAACTAGTTTTATTCTCCCAATAGTGCTATTTACAACCAGAGAGTCACTTCATATAATTTATCCTATCTATTAGCAATACACCATATGAAAAGTAAGACTAAACTAAACACATTTTTTTAGACTCAGTTGCTCCAATCCTCTAATTCATAAAATTGTTGTTACAATCACAACTTGAAAAAATAAAAGGAGAGCTCTCATAGAATAGAATAGCTCTCCTAGTTTTTAAAACATTTACTTCTCATTTCTGACCATCTCTCAGTAAACAAGGGGACTGGATCTTACATATACATAGCTTTTATAAAAAAAACACAAACCCGAGCTATTACCAGAATCTCAATAAAAACACCATAATTGTGAATTTTACCAATATGCAATAACAAGCAAGATTACTAAGGCCTAATGGGACATGTATACTGACATGAGCATAATGCATGGTCTGTATGCCCTTAAGTCCCACTCATATTACCCACCCACCATTTGGGGGCTGGGAAGGGATATGGTCATACACCTATGCACTGTGTCACAAATTTATGCTTTATGTCTGGGCTCCTGAACCTCACTGCAAATACAACTTTTAAAACTATCCCGGTCTGTGAATCAGCCCAAAGATTCATTCCTTCAGAGACTGACAAAGGAAACTAGCAAAACTCCTCGAAGTTGTGTGCACCAGTTCTGTGTCTGAATATTTGGATAACTAGTGTTGTCCCTATGTGTCTCTTAAAGAATGCTTGGGACTAGCATATGATCTGGTGTCATGCAATCTCCATTCACATCAAGTGTGCAAAAAAATGAGCAAGATTATGCAGCGTCCATGTTTGCTAGACTGAGCCCTTGTGCACAAAAATCTGCTGCAACTAGCTCCTCTCCATTTACACACTCAACATGGGCAGCTGAGCCCATGGAAATTCCAAGCATACCTGAGGTTCTGACATCACTGCCCTGTTGAGATACAGCTGCCAGCACTGCTGTAACTGGCTAAAGGAGTCACAACAGCTCCTGGTGAGGGAATTGGGTGTCATGTGTCTGCACCACTGTTCCAGTGGCTGTTGCATCTGCGCATACCGGTCATGGGATATCACTTGTTGTTTTGTGGCAGCTAGACCATGCTGTCTCCCAACTTGAGGTATGCCTGCTGGGGCTCAGGGCTGTCCCAAGATATTTAGCTGCCTAAACCAGAACCCAAATGCCCCCCTCCCCTACTAAAGCCAACACAGTCTTGCTGCACCATTCAGACACCAATTCCCACTTCATGTATTCCCAGTAGTAGCCATCCGACCTGTGGTTTACAAGGAAGAGCCAAGAAAGAAACACCAGCACCAGAAAGAAGTGCCCTACAGTGCTCCATGGCATAACAGAGTTGTGGATCAGACGCTTAGTTTTCCTTTTTGTTCAAACATTGGTTTATGGAAACAAAGGCAGTGGGTACTTTTATTTTATTGTCTCACATTGTAAAATTCCAATAAATGGGTTTACATCAGGTAAAAACTACTGTAATCTAAAAATGGCTAGGCAGAAGACTGATACATGTAGTTAAATAAAGATGTATCATTATATTAGAGCTGCTTCCATCTTAACACCAGTTGTTAGAGCAAACTCCATTATGCAAAAAATTAAAAAGTATACTTCTATCATACATAGGCATAGAGATTCGAACTTCCTACAGGCTGAAATTAATTTAAGCCCTCTAATGCTATCTATTCAGCATCAGGTAAAGATAATTATCTTTCCGAGCTTTTCGTTGTTATTGATTAGTGGATTACCTTTTTCTTGATTTTTTTGTTATGCTGGTAGCAATGCCAGTGTGAAACCTTCTCTGAGGGTTATAATTTGATTTTTTGTATTGTTTTGGTTCTTCGGCTTGTTTCTAGTTTTGTTTTCATATTATGTGCATATCTTTTAGTTGACTATAGGCTCCTTGCAGGAAAAAAGGCGGGATATAAATATAATAAATACATAAATAAATAAATAAGCAACATGGGGGGGAAACCCCTTTAAATCAATCAATCAATAGCATGACATATATTAAAAATAAAAACATTCAAAGGAAACCAGCTTAACACATTACATATTTTATTTAAATGAATTTTGGACTGTGATTTCTGTTATTTAGCAATACCTGTTCTGTCCAAGGAAGGCTCCCCAGCCTGCCAGTAGATTATTATTTTGCGGTATCCTTTCAAAACTAGCATTTAATTATCCTGTCCTAAACATTACTAGCTTCTGAGAGTCACACTGACAGCTACAATAAGCAGCTAGTACAACAAGAAGGCTTTTCCTTTTCATTAAAACCTTAACTGAAAATGGCTGACTCATAACTTATACAATGATATTCTCTATATAAAATTGCTTTGTATGGATGTTTCCCCTTTATTTAATAGGATACATATTCACATAATCAGAAACAGGCTTCCATGTATGGATACAATCCCTCATTGGGCAAACCAAATAACAAACCGATGGTCAGTGCTAACTGCTCTGATGACAACAATCACCTGCTTGATGAGTGGACAGGTTAATTTCAGCCCTCAACCCCAACAGATAATCAGCGCTGCTAGAGATGGCAGTGCCAATGTTTGCATAGGGTGGCCACAGATGCATCCCACAAAAAGAGAAAATACATCAGAGACAGATTTGCATAATATTTGTACATGTGCAAATTTAGAAATAATGACAATAATTTAAATAGAAATATAATACATCTCACCATAGTGGGGAAGATGGTGACCACGGGACCTGTGTGCCTGCTCCGTCTGCAGTCCAGGTGCTATTCTCTTTTTTATGGGCTCTTTGCTTTTAAACTGAATTTGGAAAGCTGTCCAGTCCAAACAGAGGATGCTTTCAAACAGAGGACTGTCCTTTGACAGGCTTTCAAATACAGGGCTGTCCTTTGTAAAGTAGGACATATGACCACATTGAGAAGAAGTGCTTACACAGAAACGGTTGCTGCTGTTTTTCACAGAATGATCATGCTTGCTAGATTGGATGATGATTAACTTAAGGTTTTAGTCAGGGCCTAAATCCACAACATTAAAGTCAAGTGAATACAGGTGGTTGGATCTAGATTCTTCATTGCACCAGTGGAGGGACACTGCTTGCAGAGCAGGACTTCCATGTCCTCTACATCCCTCTGCAGCTCCTCTGTGTGCTCTCCAAAACTGTTCGGAGGGTTGGTGTACCCTTCAGAGCAGATTTGGAGGGTGCGCAGGGGGCTGCAGAAGAAAGGAGAGGGAGGGGAAGTCCCATTCCACAAATACAGTAATACCTTGGATTACAAGTAACTTGGTTTGAGAGGGTTTTGCAAGACAAGCAAATTTTTAAATATTTACCGGTATTTAATTTTTTTTGTACTTGATATACAAGCGACGTCTTGCAATACAAGTACTGTAGTACGGCTTAAATTAAAAATCTCTGTACAAATTTTTTTGGGGGGGATTTCGTTTTGGTATAAGAGTGTTTTGGATTACAAGCACGTTTCCGGAACGAATTATGCTCTCAATCCAAGGCATGACTGTAGTATGTTTAATTGTAAGGAGAAATTGAGGTGTTTGTCTGCTGTAGCCACACACACAAAATCCCACACCAAGACAACCTCTTGCACCATAAAGGCTAACAAATATATCATGGCACAAGAACATTTGAGGTAGATAAACAAGGTCTCTTTGCACTAGCACTCTTTGCACTGCCACTGGCTTTGAAATGTGGGGAAACAGAAGAGGCCCTATTGTCTTTGCTTTTCTGCGTAGAAATATTGGAAAGCTGCCCTGGCTATATATCGGAAGTAAAGAGAAAATATTTTGCAAATTGTGTTCATGGATGAGTTATACAGAATACCCATGAATTATGACTTGTGGCTGGAGTAAGGGAACAACCCAAGGGGAATTCGTCTTTACAGAGAAACTATTCATACATGGCAACAGGCTCCATCTTATAGCAAATGTCAGTTAACAAAGTGCACTACATTTTCTGCCATATGTATAGTTAATTCTGAAATGTAGATTCCCTTTTCTAATTAAAAGCTGAAGTATTTGGCAATGAATACACCATTTTAATTGCTTTTTTTGTTTGCATCCAATTGTGCTGAAGACAGTGTGCTCTAAACAGGAAGCAGTCCCCTTCGGCATACTTTTTGCCAACATCCAATTTTCTTTCAAGCTGTCCCACAATTTATAGTCATATTTCAAGAAAATATAGGTGGAGAATGGATAGGTCCCTAGCTATTTGCTGAATACCCTAAGATGTAGATGACAGGAACAATGAAGCAGTCTGGAAAATGAATATTAAGACTATACAATGTTGCATGAACCTAACAAAAATAACAGTGATATTGTAATACTGGTGAAAATAACCAACAAAAATGATTCAGATTCAGCATTCATAGCCTTTATCCTTTTATCTAATGTAAAATTATCTACCTGTTTCTAATACCTAAATCCTACCAAGATCATGTTATAGCTTGTTTTAATAGCAGCACATTGCAAAACCCATTGAGCATTTAAGTGCAGGAAAGCAACAATTCATGAAAAATGGAGGAATATTTACAAATGTGATGCTATGTCCTTGAATTAAAATCTGAATTTTCTCAAAGTTTGGAAATATGCAGATGCTAAAAAATATGGAGACTTAACATCATTAATAGGATGCAATCCTATGGGATTACTGCCTGCTAGGCACTTCTGAGTATCCTGTGTCCTGCTGGGCTGCTGCAGAAGGAACAATGGAGACCATTTTTGCCCCTCCATCCTTCTTTGTAATTTCACCCTCTAGATAGGCCTCTGAGCCCATCTAGAGAGGTCATGCTGCTAGGGGTGAGACCAGAGCTGGAGAGGCCACAGGATTCAGTGGATCCCAGCCTCTCCTCTCCCCTCCCACTGGAATGCCCTCTTCATATGAGGTCATCCGAGGTCACTTTTCCAATATCAAGAAGGAGCCGCCATGCGGGGTGGGGTGGGGATCAGAATGCAGAGTCCCCCTCCTGAAGCTGTAGGAGTGTCTACACCAGGGTACAGAACGGTTTTGAAGCAGGGGCCGGATTGCACCCAAACTTGCATCCCGCGGGCTGGATCACACCAGGGGCATTGCCCCACCCTCTGATGTCACACCACTTTCTCTTTGTGCTGGAAGGAGAGGTGGCAGGGGTTGGGACTTGCCCACACATGGGGGACTACCGCCCACTCTTCCCCCTGTATGAGTCCCACGATCCCCGAGACTGGAGACACCAGCAAAAATGAAAGGCAGCAGGGGTTAGGATTCAGTCATTCTTCTCCTGCATGGGCAAGTCCCACTGCCTTTCTTATCCCCACTGCTCACCCCAAGAGGTGGTGTGGGATGCCTTTGGGGGCCCTGCAGGCCAGATTAGACCTGTGGGCCATAGGTTCTGCAACCCTAGTCTATGGCTTCAGGAGGGGGACTTCAACATCTCTTATGGTCTCCCAAGGACCCTAGGATTGCTCTGTAAATTAATGGTGGCAGCCATACAAGTCTACCTACACTTAAAAGGTGCATTTAAAGTATATATGTGGCTTAATTTATGGGGAAATGTGGCATATTTAACAGGACTTTAATTGTTTCAGAAGGAAATATATTAGGATTGCATGTAATCAAGTAGGAAAACAACCTGGGAATCCACAGCTATGAACAAAAGGTAATAACCTTACCTATGTTGTCTAAAGTGGAAATAAGTTATTGACTTTCCAAAACACACACACACACACACACACCATATTAATTAGCTCCATGATTACTATGAAAACCAGAAAACTTCAGGAATGTACCTGACAAATCAATCTTATTTTATTTGAAACTTAGATTCATGCAAACATTCCTAATTGGTATCAAAGCGACGCCTACACACTCCTCTGCAGAGGTTAGCCAGAGTTCCTTACAGATATTACTCTTAAATAAATATGGAAATTAAACATTTTGGTCTATACATTCAGCAGTGTGGCAAATGTCTATGCCTATGTCTCTCCCATTCTTCTACGCTCTCCAATTGAAAAAATAAATGTAAGCATAATAGTTCAGGAAAAGTAACTTGTACCAGATTGACCAAAGATGTGAAGATTAAACACATTCTAGTTGAAGTAAGGAACTCACTCATTTATTTTACTCAGGGATAGAGTCTTCAGTCTTCTTCACATGAAAGCCACTAAGCAGCCACTGGTTCTTGTGTGGTCTCAGATGCTAATATTTCCCAGAGAAGAAAGAAGCATAGCCCTATAACACTGATGTTCTCACAGGCCGTACATATAACCTGCCTCAGGGCTGTGGACACAGACCATACTTAGGTCAGGGGCCCTCCTTGGAAGGAAGGGGTAGCACAGACCGTGTGGTTTAGATAGCCACCATCCTTTCCTCTAATAAGCACGCTGAGATCAAAGCTAGGTGTGCGGAACACTTCAGCACTGGGAACATGGAAGAGCTGTGGTGGAGAGCTAACAACTGTACACATACATATACACAGAGAGAAAGGGTGAGGGGAAAGAAAGTAATAGATTGGCCTTCTACAAAGACAATATTGATCACAAGTAAGAGGCATGTAGGGAAAACAGCAACAAAACCCAAATCCAAGTAAGACCTTATTGAACACTGGGGAAGAAAATGAGGAGCACAGACACCAAAAACACTCTACCCATTGTACAGGCCATAGCTCAGTGGTAGAGCACATGCTTTACATGCAAAAGGTTCCAGGTTCAATCTCCAGCATCTCCAGGTAGGGCTTGGAAAGACTCCTGCATGAAAACCTGGAGAGCTGCTGCCAGCCAGTGTAAATACTATTAAGCTAGATGGACCAGTGGTCTGACATGCTATAAGGAAACTTCCTTTTGACACTTCTGGCCAGACATTCCACTCCAGTCTATACTTCCTGGAAGAAGTACATGCAACAAATAAATAGTGACTGGAGATACATTCCAGTCCAACACTGTCCACTTCAACAGTGTGCATGATTCCCCAGCTCCATGTTCTTCTTCAAGAGGTGGATCCTCAAAACATAAGAAAATAGCAGGTGGCACATACTCAGTGGGAGAGACTAAAGATGTGCTAGGATTAGGTTTATGAAATGGAGAGTAGGAGCCCCAAGGGAAGCCATTCTTGTTCACTGATTCCACACTCAAACGAGCACTCATTACAGTATTGCGCATTCCAGTGCAACACATTGGGCTGTCAAGCATCCATTTCCCCGAGATGAGAATGGTTAGACACCTCAATACTTCATATTGACAAGAGGCTTATTGCTAGAGAACTATGTAGCATCAGGTGCTCCTCTTTGATGCTGCTGCTACAATGTACCCCACCACTAACAGTGACTCATAAATACTTTCATGCAAAAGTTTACTCTCTGTTCCTGTCATAGTTCTTACTGTTACCTCAACTCGGGTAAGATACAATGTTACACAGCCAGATTTGTCATCCCACTGATGTTGCTGGTGTGCCACCTCAGGCTGTGGCAATGCACTGTCATAATGAAGCAAGAGGGAGAGGTTGATAGAAGATGCCTCTAAGAAAATGAGCATCAGTTATTGGCAAGTGGTCCAGAAAATATTTTCAGTGAGACAACTGGTGCTTCTAGCCCACTAGCAATCAAATGAATGCTTTGATTGGCTGAGCTCTACCATGTTTCAGGCAAGGGAAGTTATTCCTAACCCTGCACCCTGGGAACCTGCAACATCCAAGACTGAAGGGACCTCTAGTAACAAAAATCTATGTTCTGCCATTGAGCAATGAGTCTCCTATTGCTGCAGTCTGTTTGGAGGAAGGCTGCTCAGTTGAGTCCAGGGTGGATTCTTGTAGCTACACTGACCTGCTGGCCAATCTACTTGGCAAGAGGTAAGATTAGTGGATGGGCTCAGACTGTGAGATAAAGACAAGAGTTGACAGAGGCAGCAACAGAGACAAGTCTGACTAGCAATCAGGATGTTTTGTAGTAGCTCAAATTCTCTAAGTGGAAGACTTCTCATACCTGATCAAACAAGCAACAACTGGAAGTTAGCAGCGTGATGCAGTGACCAAAGACAATGACCATCTCTACCTCTGTTACTTTGCAAGCTGAATCCAAGGACAGTTGTGGAACAGAAAGGACTTTGTCCTCATCTATCAGAGAACTTAATCAGTGTTATCACTAGATACCATAGCCAGCAATAATTCTCCCAGAAACAACCATGCCTTGCTATTCAATTGCATACAGCACTGTAAAGTACTATTATACAGTACTATAAAGTATTATTATATAGATGTAGGACATGCCAGAATATCATGTGCAAAATTGGTACATCTGTTTCTCTGAAGTCCAAACCCAGATGGAAAGTGCAATGATGATATTTCAAAAGCTTTCTTAATGCTGCATATTGTTTGCAAGCTTTTCACTACACATGCACCTTCTACTGGTATTAAAGTGCCCCCTGCTGGATATGAATTCAAATCCCTGAAAATATCTGGATTAAAATGGTCTGGCAAATATCAGATTACATTTATTTGCAGTAAAGACTTAGATTTCATAGATTTCATAGATCATAGAGTTGGAAGGAGCCTACAAGGCTATCGAGTCCAACCCCCTGCTCAATGCAGGAAACTAGAGGAGGGGTCTCCCATCCAAGTAATAACCAGGCTTCACCCTGCTTAGCTTTCCACACTCAGACAAGCTGAGCCAGCGTAAGCCACAGGCCTGTTCTTGATTACTTCTGTTAGTGCTACCCAAAGCCATGCCAGTAGCCTCAAAGTTCCCTGCAATGAGAAGCTGCAGCTTTGGACACAAATCCAAGGAGACCAAACAGGGGAATAAAAAGATGAATGGAATTAGATTGTCCTTGCTTTGTGGAGTAGTTGCACAATGACCTTCACACATCACAGATGCAAAACCCACCAAACTGAACCATGCTAGAATAAAAAAGCACTAGAAGAATACACTTTAACTGTGTAAAAACGAACGGAGTGAAAAGTACACACTGGGAAGAAAAACACCAAGTATACAATGGTGAGTCACTGGCTAAGCAGCAGTACTTCTCAGGAAAATTGGATGGGGAGATGGAGCTATAACACTTAACAATATAAGTGTGTGATTCAAAAAGCCAATGACCATTTACATTGGGCACATTGGCATGTCATACTAACCCACCCTGGCAAAAAGCCACCGTGGATTGGTTGTTGGTCAAACAACCCACTGTACACCCAAAAGATGATCGGGCTCACATGGATTGTTTGCTCCCTCCCCCTTGATCCTCCAGCATAGATATCCCAGGGTGCCACACGGCAGGACCGACATCTTTCCCCCTCCCTGCTGTGATCGTGAGCCATTTATTGCTCGCTGCGGCTTTTTAACCCTTTACCCATTTTTTCCCTGAAGATTGTGAAGTCCAGCTTGAAAGTCGGCTTTTGCAACCTCCATTTTGAATGCCAATGACAGCCCCTTCAAAGTGCCTGAGTGGCTTGGAGGGGCTGTCAGTGGTTGGCAAACATTTTTTTTTTTATTTTGCACACACAGTGTGAGCAAACATTTTCATTTGTGTGTTTTTTAAAAAAAATTATAGCTGCAGTCGCGCAACTGCACTGGAATGCAATTGTGCGGGTGCAAAAATCAGGATCCTAATTGGGCAATGTCAGGCGGGGACCTGCTGTCAGAGTGCAGTAGGTACCAATCCTGGACATTGACCCAAAGAGGGTCCAAACAGGATTTTTTCTTCCCTTTGCTTTCTCTTGACCCCCACCCTGCTTCCCAATGCATTCCCAGTAGCAGATTCTGCTTTAGCTCTATGGTAGTCTCAACCAAGTTGGTGAAAAAATGAACCACCTGTCTGGGTAAAGCAGAAAATGGCCATAGTGCATATCTGTGTAAGAAACCACACATTTATTTTAAGCTGTATGTGTCCATATCTGTATGGAGAGAAGCCACAGTTCAGTGGCAGAGCACATACGCTGCATGCAGAAGGCTTTAAAAAGGATCTCAGTAGCAGGGCTGAGAAATTCTGTGCCTGAAACCTTAGAAAGCTGCCATCAATCAGAACAGACAGTATCTGGCTTACGGGACAAAGTGTCTGGCTCAGTATAAGGAAGCTCCATATGTTAATTTGTGATTTCTTGGGCATGACCCAGTGACAGGGTGGCCATGTGCCCTCTTTTACAGTGAACAGTCCTCTATTTGAATGGCTGCCAGAGGACCGTCCTCTATTTGAAGGCTTCTTCTATTTGAAGGGCTGTCCTGTCTCAGTCTGGTTTAAAGATAAAGAACCGCAAGAACTGTTGCCCATAAGCAGTGAGCACCTGAACCGCAGGCTGAACAGGCAGGCACACAGGTCACCTGGTCACAGTCTTCCACATTATGGTGAGATGTTCTGTATTTCTATTTACATGATAGTAATTATTTCAAAAATGTGCATATATACATATAAATTAGCACATACACATTTTATACATATTGCTGTCCTCTTCTGGGGGGGGCATTGACCATTTTAACATTGGAACTATGGCCCCAATCATAGAGGTTCCCTGTCCCTGAATTAATGATTACTCTCTAGCATCTTGATCATCTTGATACTTCCAGCACTGCAGGAGTATTTCAGTCCTTTTTATGCCAATGGCTGAATGACAGGAGGGTGCACACCTGATAATAGTAGGAAATCAGGACCTGCTGTAGGGTTTTGAATTTTCCTTAGGCAAATTCTGAAATAAGATCAGCAGGCAGCTGTATTCATGTTTGCAAATGCATAAGGAAAAGCAAGAGAAGCTCGGATCTGACCAAGACAAACTATTTACCATTTTCCACTTTGGTAAGCTGAATCACCAGGGCAAGTTTTTCATTAATGATAAAAATATGCAAGGCATTTTATTTTTATTTTTTTAACTGTAGTTTCTTTCCCCTGTGGAATGAGCCTGCAGCGTTATTGCCCAAAGTAATGAAGGGCAATGATGAAACTTGCAAAACTGTTGTCTGCTGTCAGCCTCCCAGAAGGGGTGAGGTGAGGGGATAATTCTAGCTGTGCATTACAAACAATTTCATTTCCAAATAGCAAATATTCTAAGCACCCAAGTGGAAAAGTTATTTTATAAGGAAATGAATTAAGTCCACCATAAAATAAGCCTCCGTATTTTTAGGAAAGAAAAATAACACAACCTGTTTGAGTAGAGTCATGCAACAGTAAGTCTATTTCTCAAAAATAAATTTCCAGATTATATTCTTTTGTAAACAGCAGAGCAATCAGTAAATAAAACATCAGATGGCAGTGAATCAAGAGATCAATGTTCTCTCTATCTGTTCTATTGGCTCAAAGTTACTGACCTTGTGCAAATTAGTTAAATTTCAAGCCACATTAAAAGAAAGTACGCCACAAAGCTCTTGGACATACGCTGGCTCAGCTTGTCTTAGCGTGGAAAGCTAAGCAGGGTCAAGCCTGGTTATTACTTGGATGGGAGACCCCTCCTCTAGTTTCCTGCATTGAGCAGGGAGTTGGACTCGATAGCCTTGTAGTAGGCTCCTTCCAACTCTATGATCTATGACTAGATGGTATTCCTGCTGAGGTTTACGAACATGACAGTTCTCATCTGCATCATTGGTAAGTCCATCTTTTTCATGTTATATATGACAATAGCTTTTGTGCCACAAAGTCCATCTATTTAAAAGGAAGAATAATAACTGGAAGAGCCCTATTTTGGCAGTCAGCCTGCTCATATAGGGGCTAAAAGTGGAGAGGGGACATGGGCATGCACACAAGCCCCACCCCGAATGTCCCTGTCCCTACCTGTTCAAGTCCCAGACTTTCCCATGGTGAGGATGAAGGTATGGATGGAGGTTTTACTCATGTTTGCTGGAATGCAAGTAGAAACCTCTGCACAATTATGAATTCTGCTTTATTAGGGATCCTATTCACATGATGGCTTCTACTTGCATTCAAGCAAACATGAGTAGAAGCTCTGTCCAGTTTATTTTTTAATTATTATGCTATTATTATATTCATATTCCGCCTTTTTTCCCTCTTGCAAGGACCCAAGGCAGTTTACATGATCCTCCTCCTCTCCATTTCATCCTCACAACAACCCTGTGAGGTACCGGTAGTTTAGGCTGAATTATTTTGAATGGTCCAAAATCATCCAATGAGCTTTATGTCTGAGTGAGGACCAGAACCCAAATATTCCGAGCCCCAGTCCAACACTCTAACCACTATGCCACAATGGCTCTTCTTCCATACCACAAGAAAGTCAGGGACAGAGCAGAAGTGGGGACCAGGACACTGGGAGCAGGGCTTGTGTGTATGCTCATATCCCCTTCCCACTTTTAGCTCTCAAGTGAAGAGGATGAACACCTGAATAGGCCTAAGGACGTACAAAGTTACTGAATGGTATAGCATATCTGAGATTATATTTTTATTAGAAACAACTTTAAAAAGTTTCACAAATAAGTGAGCCCTCCAACCAATAATCAACACTACCAAATTTGTCTTCTATTGACCTTACTGCACTTAAAACTGACTCCACCTTTGCTAATATTGAGGACTGCCACACTTTTCTTTAGTTCTGCTCGCTGCCTTACAAAGGACAAAGCAGTGTGTTCCAGTTAATGCTAGACAGAGGACCAAATAGCTACTGGCTTTTATGTTGTGATATGTATCACTTCACCAGCTGCAGCACATTGTTTACACATGGAAGGGACAGAATGGCTGTAAACAGGTTTGTTGAGTCTTTCTGGGATCTCGTGTTTTCGCATGGGAAACTAGTCTGTGAGAACAGTATGAGCTGGTCACATGGTTTGTATGCTCTGATGACGTGCTAACTTGTTTTTCTGTCTGAAGCCATCTTAGAGAGAAGCTGGACTGCTTTCTCTCTTCTTCTTGTTCTTCTTGCTGGACTTTGTTCCTGCAACAATGTAACGTCTTTGCTGAGGTGGAGTGAAGCTCAACTTACTCCACTGGATGTAATGCTTGCTATGCATTTATACTCTGCACATGGACTGTAACTAGGAAATGTATACTCTGTAGAACTTTACTTGCTAAGTGAATAAACAGGTAGAATTAGACCTGTGGTGTTACATAGTGTTTCTTGACTCCATGGATTAATCTGCAACGGGGAAGCTGGAAGCAGTCTGACAACAGGGTAGACTGGGCTAGTCAAACTGGCACAACACGCTGCACGCTGCGCAGGGGGAGGTGAGATCTGGAAGATGTGTGTGTGGAATTTCAGGCGTCTGCTAGCACACAAACAAGATTATAAATCTCCCACACTCTGCATACTCTCAAACACCAACATTTTATCAATTCAAATGAAGAGCAACCACACTTCCCTGTCCCTGTAGCCTTTACTGAAACCTGAGATCTCCATGCAGCAAATATGTCCTAACTTAATTAAATCGGCATAACACCATATCCATTCCACCTGAAAACTATTCCAAATGGAAGATGAGGGCTTTTTGTTTATCATGCCCAGGAATATTATGGTGTGTGCGCAGACACACACACACACACACACACACACAGCTTTTTGTTTTGTTTTACTGCTTAGCATCGAGTCTGATAAAGAGTTATTATGAACTCAAAAACTGATCACTTCTTTGTGGTGTTCTTAGATTCTTTCCCCCCCGAATTGATCAATACTACTACCTGCAATTTTTATCTCTGGGATGGAATCGGGTCCAAATGATGTCATTTTGCTTGAATATCATTTGGCAGAATCTTCAAACCTATCTGATTCACATGTGCTAATGCTGGGAAGTCCAGCTCATTTGAGCTTGCTGGACTTCCTGCCCACTTCCGATCTGATCACCAGAAGTGGGCTGAGTTGGGGGGTTTCTACGGACTTCCGTTCTAAGACGGGCTGCAGTTCACGCAATTTTTTTTAACTCTAAGAAAACTAGCACAAATGGTGCAATTTGCTTAACAATGCAATTTGTGTAACTTTATGCAAATTGCATAAATCACAGTATTTTGCATGTTTTGCACAAAACAGCACCCTAAAAGCATGCGGATCTAGTGGAATTTGTGTAAAATCAGCTGATTTGTGCAAATGGTGCTAGATCCACATGCTTTTCGGGTGCTGTTTTGTGCAAAACATGCAAAATACCACAATTTACGTAAAGTTACGCAAATCACACAAATTGTGCCATTTGCACAAATACCTTAGCATTTAAAAAAGTGTGCAAACCATGGCCTGTCTTAGAGAAAGAAGTATGCAAGCTGGCTTGACTCTCATCATAGCAAGTCAGCACCAGCACAGGGCTGGCAAACCAGAATTGGGGGGGAGCAGATTGTGAAAATCCATCAGACTTTCACCCCCCTATTGGGTTCCTCACACCTCCCTAGTCAGAATCCTGCTAGATTGCATAAAATGTGCCACTCTCAGAGAAACGTTGGAAGCAAATTGCATTCAGAACACAAAGGAAAAATGAGCAGGCAGAAAGGAAGGAAATTCAAGGACCTCTGAGTCTAGCGTCTGCTGAAATGTCTGCAGAAGAACCCATGCCTCCGATATTGGTTTATTAAGTCATCAGCCAAGCGACCACAGCAGTGATAGCTCTCTCCATCATCATTAAATCAGTCCATGTAAATGACCAGCCTGTTAAGTATGGTCTTTCGTTAAAAGCCAAATACATATGAACTGTTTTGTGAAGAATTCATCACTTTGGCTCCAGTTCATATTCACTTTTGTGGGGGTTTGACAATTGTATGAGAAAAGGATCTGCATTTAGACTTATGCTTACGATAATATAGCGATGTCACCAAGCTATTCAGGTTGATACAATTCCAGTCCAAAAGGTTATCTTCAAACTGGAAAGCAGGAGCATAACCAGGTCTATGTGGAGGAATTCTGTGCAAGTGCCAAAAAAGCACAGGACTTAGTATTGGATGAAGAATTTGATTTCCTTATAATGTCAGCTTCTTTACCTCCTAAAGCAAGCTTCTGGTACCTATGGTTGCAAAGATGTGCTTGTAAGCACATATGCAACGTCTGCAAAACCAGGGGGTTCCCAAGTAAGATTTCGGGGGGGGGGGTTCACTGCCTTCCATAGCTCCTTTCTACTCCACCTGACTAGCCAAACAAATCATGTAAGTTAGGGTAAAATATCAAATGTGCATAAGGGACGCATAAGGAATTCAGCTTTTCTCAGTGTAAAATTTGGAATATTCAAGTGCCAGAACATAATTGTAGAACTGCAAGAGTGTCATTCCTGGTAGATTCTGTCCCCTCAGGGCCAGACTGATCATTTCAATTCTTTTAAATATGTTTGTAAACAATTTATATTGGGGAAGCGCAGAAAGCCTTTTTCACCAATCAGTCAGGCTGTTGTCATGAGTAAATTATACTGACAGAACTGGCGTCAGAGGTCAGCATCATTGGGTATCTGCTGCAGCTCATACCCCAGCAGGGGACCCCTGCCAACACTTAGAGTCCCCTCTGCTGCTACTCCTCCTTGGTGTCAATGTCTGTTCACTTGCCCGTTCCAAGCAAGTGGGCAGCGACAGGAGCAAATGAGAAGGAGCAGCCACCTCTGCTTGCCTTGCCCTGTGCCTCTTGGCAGTGGTACATACTGGGCCCAGAGAGACAGGGCAAGCAGACCTGAAGGAAGAGGAGCTATTTAGGGAGAAGAGTCCCGTGAGGGCATCTTGCCCAAGGGCCCCCAAAATCTGGAGCCAACACTGTATACTGACTGACCTGCTGAAGGTAAGCCTAATTCATTACCAGCATTTAGCCTAGGAGATTAAGATCTCATGCTTGGAAGAGGCAATTGTGACAAAATTTAGGTCCCCTGCATAGGGTTCCTTTTATACAATATGCCTCAATTCTAATTCCTCTATTATGCCTTCAAAGCAGGGTGTCAAACCTCTTTCAGCCTGAGGGCTGAATTCAATTTCAGAGAAGCTCTTATGGGCTGCATTCTAGTGGGGGGTGGGGGGTGAAGGTGAAAGAGGCTGGGGCCAAAACACCAGAAAGATCAGCATATTGTAGTTTAAAGCTCTTACTGCCAGTAACCAAGTCTTAGGAAAGGCATTTCAACCTTTCAGAATTGGGGGGAAATTCACAAAGCCCGTGAAACCACTGAACAATCAGCAATCAGGGGAAAGCGGATGTGGCCACCTGGAGAACCCTGGAAGGTCAGATGAGGACCCTAGATTTGGTCTGCAGGCCTAAGATTCAACACCCCTGCTTTAAAAGATAATTTCCTACATGAAAATAGATAAATATTTGTAAATGAAAAAAAATATTCACAGATGGTGAGAAAGGTGGAGAAATGCTTAGAAAATATAGGTTGCAGCAACATTAAAAATATGCAGCTGTTGTGATGACATAGTTGAAAAGGGCAATACTAGCATTGTGAACACAAATGTCCATGTGTCTACAGACCTTTGAGAAATTGCCATAATTGGAACGAACAGGCTATCCATTTTACTTTTTGAGCTGAACAAATTCTGGAAAACATGATGGTCTCATTATTTTACACAAGATGAACTTTGCAAAGGGAGTGCAGGAAGGCAGGCAGGCATCAGCAGGTTTGGGTGAACTTCAGGTTTGTAGAAATACAAAAAATTGTTAGAAAAAAACCCTAAAGGTGAAGGGACCCAAAACAGCCAATGAAAACTGAGCATGCTCAGTGGCCATGAAACGATGACAACTGACAAGTTTGGGGAGAAAAACAGAAAGGGAGGGGGAAATGAAATGAAATATCCTGGAGAAGGGCATGGCTGACTTACAGAAAAACTCCACAGGACACTCTACACTGCAACATTTTGTTGCAAGTCCCGCTTGTTATGACTAAGTTATTGATAGATCTCTCCTGCATTAATTTGTCTAATCCCTTTTTAAAAGAAATCCAAGCTGGAAACCATCACTACATCTTGTGACAGCGAATTCCATAAATTATGTGTTGCATGTGAAGAAGCACTTTCTTTGTAACATTGGTAGTGTCCAATTACACTGATGTTATTCAATTATATATGGGACATCAAACATCGGCCTCTGCAACTACTTACAGTAAATACACTGAAGTGTATGAATTTCTATTTCTTTACTGATGCTTTCTACAATTTAAAATCTGCTTTCTACAATTTAAAATCTGCTTTCTACAATTTAAAATCTGCAGCAAGATACTATTTTCTCTTTGCAATCAGTAGAAAATTGATTATCAGTAGAAAATCTTTAATGCCATAAACTTTTTATTTTAACAAGAAAATCCCAATATTAAACATGTCATGTTGCCACAGTAAAAAAATATATCAATTTTGAAATCATGATGTTTATAGGCTTCTGAGACAAAATACAGCCCAAGAATTCAATAAAGGAGCTGACAGACATAAGCCCAAGACACTGTCATTTTTAGACAACTGACAGCATTTAAATATAAGGCAGCAGACCCAGAGGTTATGGTGCCAGCTCTACCTATAAAATTAAAAGATATTGACCTTGACACCAATAGTAGATGAAACCACGAGGCCTATAGAGTAAGATTCAGTGAGCAGCAAAGATTAATCGTAAAACAATTGAGATGACAGCAAAAGCAAGGGGGATGTGTATTCGCAAAACCAGAACAAAGAAAGTGCTGAAAGGCAAGCACAGAGATTCCGCAGAACATGAATGCTTCGCATAAAATTTGGCAGCATGTGGGCCATGTTTCTGCCATCTCAGATGTGTTGTTCAGCTTCCAATCTTTTCCCACTTTTAAACAAATTTTAAAAGACTTAAAAAGGAATGGAGGTATTTGAGTTCCAGTAGAAAGGGAGAGTGCCTAGATTACATATGAAGTATAGATTAAATGTGCCCCAGATCAGGTACAGAATGCATTTCTTTCTCCACTGAGTAACTTTGCAGAGTCCCCACATATCAGATATTAGGGTGAAGGGATTCTAGGTCAGTGTGGTGTTTCTAGGTAAGCCTGAATCTTGTCATCTCTTTTCCTAAAGGTTAAGCACTGGGGGTAACTAGTGATCTTGGGAGTAGTAGTAGGCGATCACTCGTGACCGAGTAAGATTGTCTTCCAGGATAGAATTACAAGAAGAAAATTATAAAAAGAGGAAATTCTAAAAAATCCTGTAGACTCTAGCGATGGGTCTGTAAGTGACTGTGGAGGCCAATTCTAGATCCACACAGCTTCCCACAGTGAGGACACAGATTACCAGATGGAAGATGGTTCTGTAAAGGATTCGTTTGACGCGCTTTTCGCTTAGCACGTTTCTCCCTTTCACCTTGCACTCGGGCTTCTTCAAAGTCCATGGAACCTTTGTGAAAGGCCAACCTCCAGTTAGATCGTTCATGGGCCAGAGCTTCCCAGTTTTCGATGTTTATATTGCATTTTTTTAGATTAGCCTTAAGAACATCTTTAAACCTCTTATACTGACCACTGATATTCCGCTTTCCATCCTTGAGTTGGGAATAAAGTAACTGCTTTGGGAGACGACAGTCAGACATTTGAACAACATGACCGGTCCACTGAAGTTGGCGTTGAAGGATCATTTTTTCAACGCTAGTAGTCTTTGCTTCTTCCAGTACACTGACATTTGTTCGCCTATCTTCCCAAGTAATTCGCAGGATTTTCCAGAAGCAACGTTGATGAAATCTTTCAAGGAGGTGGAAATGACATTTATAGATAGTCCATGTTTCACAGGCATACAATAAAGTTGGTAATACAATGGCTTTATAAATCAGCGTTTTGGTCTCCTTACAGATATCCCAATCCTCGAACACTCTATGTTTCGTTCGAGAAAATGCGGCACTTGCGGAGCTCAAACGATGCTGGATTTCACTGTCAATGTTAGCTGTAACAGAAAGATAGCTGCCAAGATAGAGAAAATGATCGACATTTTCCAGTATTGCCCCGCCAAACTGGATAGATGGCATCACCAAAGGGTTAACTTGCACTTGCTGATGAAGCACTTGCTGATAAAGCACTTTGGTTTTTTTTATGTTAAGTGACAGACCAAGTTTTTCGTAGGCTTCTGCAAAAGCATTTAGGATAGTTTGGAGATCAAATTCTGAATGTGCAGAGACCACATTATCATCATGATCTTGGGAACAGCGTTTAGACACAAGGGATACATTTTTAACTTCCTGGTCAGAGCAAAAGAGGAGGCTGTGTATGAAAGAATTCTTCTGTATTAATGAGTTTTAGGATAGTCTCATCAGCAGAAAACAATTAGGTAATATGGAGTTCACGTTGGCTGTGTTGTTCCTCAGCCTTCATCTTCCCCCACAAGATCACCAAAAACACATATAATAGAGCTGCAAGCCTACTCGGGTCCACAGCTGCCAAACTTGCTGTTCAGACAAGAAGGAGTGAGAAATGAGCATCATGGACTGTTTTTTAAACAGTCTGTCTACCAGTCAGAAAAGTAATGTATGACATAGACATCCAGACAGAAATGTAAAGGAACAATAACACATAGAAGTCCAGTGTCAAAATTTGTATTTTATTCTCCTTCGAAAGAGAATGATACAGATCATTTTCCTCCAATGCCCTTCAGCTGCTATTTAATCGATATAATCCAGTAAATAATATATAAATCTGTGCATTATGCCTTGTATTTGTAGTCTCTTCTCCCATTCCCAGCTTCTCCAATACCCATACTATCCAAGCATTAGCCCTGAAGATGTCTTGGTGGACAAACAAGGATTAGAATCATAGAACAGTAGAGTTGGAAGGGGCCTTTAAGGCCATCGAGTCCAACCCCCGGCTCAATGCAGAAATAAGCTTACAGCACCCAGTATTCCCAGGTGGTCTCCCATCCAAATACTAACCAGGCATGACCCTGCTTAGCTTCTGAGACTGGGTGCATTCAGGATATGATCTGCTAACTTCCATCCAGTCTGCCCAGATTCAACACTTAGCTAACAGGCTCACCCAGATTTCAGCTGAGTACTGGGTTTGGATGTAGAGGGAAGCACTTGGGGTAAACATGGAACATGGGCAGGCAGACCAAACATTTCCCGAAACCTTAGAATGTCTATCTATTTCAAACTTTCCTAGCACTGCCTGCATTAGATAGCATGGTTCATGGAGTGCAATATGAGAAGTGGCAACAAATCAATAATTACACAAATCTCCCCTCAAATGAGAAACGGAAAGGAATCTTCATGTAGAGGAAACCTGGTCATATGGGGCCATGTTGCCAATTGTTTCCCTTCTAATTTATAATGCCCTTTAAGGCAGAGGAAATTCAGAGAATGCCTTATGCCACCCATACAGCCAAATGTTGCACTGCATTTTTATGTCTACCAGTCCTAGTAGAAAATAAGAAGAAAATATTTACAAGTGCTGTAGAAGACTGGTTTTATTTTCAGAAAGCAGACCAACATGTTGCAAGCTTCCAGCTCCTTTTCAATGATATTTTCCTTTTGCAACTTTCCCCCAAGAGCACAGGATCTTTTAAAATTAACTTTCAATTTTTACTTCTTTTCTTCTTATTTTGGTTGTGGATCGGCAGAGTTCTCTTGTTTCTGAACTACTAATCCCAGTCACCAAGGAACAATCGCTATGACCAGGTAACCAGCAAATTACAAGGCTAAACTTATATCCTGTCTGGTACCAGGCTGAGCTCACTTTCAATATGTCCTTTTATTCAGTTAACTAAGTGTGAGATTTTGAACAGTAGCAACATGTACAGGGCTTCTTTAAATGATCAGGAATCATGAGAAATGTCTCAACTTTGTTTCATTTTGGATTAGCTTCACAATAAATACACTCATCCAAGGTTTAAAAAAGAGAACAGGTTTATAAAGTGTGTCAGGATGATCAGGACACTTCCTGCTCTTCACCTTGAGTTAAGTAATACCAAGGTCATTATGGCACCAAATAGTGAGAAAAATAAGACACCTGGAATGTAAACAAGCTCAGGATTAGGATGGTGATTTGATTTACCGTATCTTGGGCAAAAGTCAAAGCTACAAAGGAACCTGTGAACACATGGCACCCTACACATGTAGGACTCCTCCGAGTTGTGTAACACTCCATGCTGTAAATCCCCAATGAGTGTGCAAAGCACTGCCCAACTCAGAGAGAGGGAGGAGGCCCAATATCTACAGCATGGGTTCCTTGTGCACACTGGAGCAAGAAAGCATAATGCTTCTATGTTCCCCATCGTGTAAATAATCCCAGTTATTCTATGTAATATTCTCTATTTAAGCTCTTGCCCTCTACCCTCATTTATTAGGATTTCATTTATATGTACCAAATTTGTACCAGTGAGAAAAGTAAATCTTGATGTGCAAAATATTATGGTCAAGATCCAAAGAACTGTTAAATTTGTTCTATGAGCTCAAGGGGACTTTTAGATTGTGTTTCTTGAACAGCCCGCCCCCATCCCATGCAGAACACAAACTGGTTTTAAAACAAAAAGGAGCTTCAAAAGCCTTTTGCAATGAAGCATGCAGGTAAAGTTATCAAAGAACAAATGTTATTTTAAAAACTCCACTGAATTTATGCAAGCTCTTTATATGAGCCTAACCAACTCTTTGGATTTCAGCCTATCTTCCCAGGCTAAATAGAAAATAGCCCCTTTATAAAATAACTATTACATTATTGACTTCTTCAAGAGAATTATCTAAACCACTAGGCATAGAATTGTTTGTTTTGTACTCTTTCAAATATTTTTTTTAAAGCAAATCCAAAACCGTGGCCAAGAACTGTAAGTCAAATCTGTACAGAACCATTTTCTATAATTAATTTTCTATCATTAAAGGCTACATTTTAAAATGCTTTCTTTTTGCTCTCACAAGCACAATGACATTTAAGTTTTTGAATATTATTTCCATCAGATAACTTGGTAAAAAAAAAAAGGTTCTCACCATCTTTTCAATGTAGAATTTTCATTTATATTTTTGCTTATATACTCGATAGGCCCATTATATTGAACCATAGTAAGCTACCATATCTCCCTAGGATTAATTATCATTTTTAATTAAATTAAAAGATTCCCCCTAACATGACCTCCATATCAAACCCAAAAGCATGTTATCTCTTCTCAGACTTGTCTCATGGGACAGCAGCCTCCAACATTTCAGAACAAGACATAGTTTGCTGTTCCTTGTATCTGCCAAAAGCCAGCTTGGAATTTAATTTCCAAGTTTGTTCATGTATTACAACTACCAGAAGAGTTTTTCATGTGATGAATATTCCATGATCTTAAGTCTTTACTGAGGTTTTATTAAGATGGAAGGTCAAAGACAAGAGAAAAAACATATATATATATACACAGTTGTTTTGGTGCTTGCTCTGTGTGTGTGTGTGTGTGTGTGTGCGCGCGCATGTGTGCGTGCATGTATGTTTTAAACTAAGTTACAATAGAGATTGGGGTTGTTGTTTTTTTTACTTTGTATAAATTGTGAATGCCCACATATGGTTCTTCCTTGGAAAGCTAAGCTAGATGTTGACAGGAGGTAGAGACAAATGTAGTTACATAACAATAATGAGTGCAGTTTTACAGAAAAGGATTAAAACGAGTGGGGTGTTCCCGTCTTCTCTCCAGTTGCCTTTCCCACTAGTACTGCCGTTCCTGTCTCTCCTGCAAGAGGAAGAATCAGGAAAAAAGATGCAGTATTTAGAGCATTCATGCATGTTTCTTTAGCCAAAGAAACACAGCAGGATGCTGTAATTGCTGCCAGCCTCCAAACACACACACACACACACACACACACACACTCTACTATCGCACTGTAATGTGTACATTCACACTCATAAAACAATACATTGTGCTGGAAAAGGAGAAAATATTACTATTATAACCAGCACCTTACAATAGTTTGACTTGAATATTATCTCTGTTCCTAAAATGGTAGATAAGAAGCTGCCTCATACTGTCAGGCCATTAGTCATGTAGCTCACTATTGCTGACACTGACTGGCAGTGGGCACTAGGGTTTCAGACAGGAAACCTCGAAAGGCCAGGGGATCTTCTGCATAGAACTCATGTGCTCGATCATGTGCTCAGGTGCTCGGTCTAATTCACACTGCGGACCACACAGAGGACATGTTTGCATATGAAGGGGAGTATGTGTGTGGGATTAATCCTATTTTAGCACTCTACAAATGTTTAAATCTAACCTTTATTTATTTATTTATTTATTATATTTATACCCCACCTTTTTTCCTGCAAGGAACCTAAGGCGACTTACATAATCTTCCTCCTCCTCTCCATTTTATCCTCACAACAACCCTGTGAGGTAGGTTAGGCTGAGAGTCAGTGACTGGCCCAAAGTCACCCAGTGAGTTTCATGGCTGAGTGGGGACTAGAACCTGGATCTCCTGAGTCCCACTTCAACACTCTAACCACTATGCCACACTGGCTCTTTAGGATAATGGTAACCAAATGGTTAAATCAGAAGATATATAAGCGATGTATACAAATAAAACAGGCAAAGTACTTTGACTATTTCTGATCCAAATCTTATTTACAGGACAGAAGCTATCTTTTTTTTTAAAAACACCATTTTATATATCAAAAGATATAAAAGGCTAAAGAATATACTTCCACTTGTTTGTGTGCTTGTGAAATTTCACCCCAAAGCACTGTTCAACCATAACAAAGCCAAATGGCTGAAGTTCTCATTACACCCACAAAGTCACAGTTGATATATGAATCAGTCATTCCAAGCACTAGGTTTGCAGAGCTTCCTCAATGTCTCTCAGCAGAATCTCTTTCTACATTTTATTTACCACAAAATCAAACTGCCAAGAGTTATTTAAAGCCCTTTCTTCATTTAAAATATTGAACAATATAAATTAAGTTCTACTTTATATTTAAAATAAATTAAGTCACAAAAGAACAGGAAGATAGATGACACAGCTCCATAAATCCTTCAGTGCTGTCACAAGTGGAGTTGAAAATACTGCAGAATGGTTCCCTGAGTTGTGAAACTTCACATTGGCAGTCCAGCCTGTGCTCACAATTGCACCATCCAACCTATTTTTGAAGGCTATACACAGCATACTGTTGCTTTAGCATCAACACAAAATGCAGTGGAAAACAATGCATGAGCATATTGGCATGAAAAAAATTAAATTATATTACCATGCTGATTGTGTTCAATGGTTAATGGAAAGGCTTTACAAACCTGGGGGGGGGGGGGGACACGACTGGTAGAGACACAGGACAAAATTGCTCCTACATGAATTCACAAGTTGTACCATAGAACAGTTTAGCACAACAGAAAAAGGCATTGTTCAAGAGTCATCCAATTAAGCATCTATGAAGACTTGGGATAGTTTTAAAAATACACATAGCCCAATCCTATGGTTATCTACTCAGACAGAAGCTCCATTATACTTAATTAGGCTTATTCCCAAGGGCTGCACTCCTAAATACACTTACTGGGGAGTAAATCCCAAGGATCTCACTGGGATAAAAGTGTTGTGATATGTATCACTTTACCAGCTGCAGCACATTGTTTACACATGGAAGGGACAGAATGGCTGTGAACAGGTTTTGTTATGTCTTACTAGAATCCTTGATTCTAGACTGTGAGAACAATATGAGCTGGTCACATGGTTTGTATGTTCTGATGACGTGCTAACTTGTTTTCTGTCTGAAGCCATCTTAGAGAGAAGGTGGACTGCTTTCTCTCTTCTTCTGGTTCTTCTTGCTAGACTTTGTTCCTGCAACAATGTAACGTCTTTGCTGAGGTGGAGTTAAGCTCAACTTACTCCACTGGATGTAATGCTTGCTATGCATTTATACTCTGCACATGGACTATAACTAGGAAATGTATACTCTGTAGAACTTTACTTGCTAAGTAAATAAACAGGTAGAAATAGACCTGTGGTGTTACAGAGTGTTTCCTGACTCCATGGATTAATCTGCAACGGGGAAGCTGGAAGCAAGTCTGATTACAGGGGCAGACTGGGCTGGTCAAAATTGGCACCGACACAACACGCTGCACGCTGCGTAGGGAGGTGAGATCTGGAAGATCTGTGTGTGGAATTTCAGGCGTCTGTTAGCACACAGATAGGATTATAAATCTCCCAACTCTGCTCACACGCCAACAAAAAGTCCCCTTCACACAGTTACCAGACAGGACAGAGTCACACTGCTGGTGCTGCCTTAGAGGGCTCACAGCTTCTCTAGCCTCAACCCCTGCCAAACACAGATTCATAGATCAAAGAGTTGGAAGGGGCCTACAAGGCCATTGAGTCCTACTCCCTGCTCAATGCAGGAAACTAGAGGAGGGGTCTCCCATCCAAGTAATAACCAGGCCTGACCCTGCTTAGCTTTCCACACTCAGAAAAGCTGAGCCAGCGTGAGCCAGAGGCCTGTATCCACACATTGAGCATGGATATCTACAGTGAGAAGGCTACACACATAGACCTCTATGCATATAGGTTTCTCTGGAGCAGGAACATTGATCACACAAGACATCCATGCTGAATGCGTGGATTTCAGGCGTGGGGTTGAAGAAGCTTGTGCAACTTCAGGGACAGTCGTACAGCCTCATAAGAACATAAGAAGAGCCATGCTTGATCAGACCAAGGGACCATCTAGTCCAGCATTCTGTTCACACAGTGGCCAACCAGCTGCCCACGGGAAACCCACAAGTAGGACATGAATGCAACAGCACTCGCTCGCCCATATTCCCCGGCAACTGGTGTACATAGGCATACTTCCTCTGATACTGGAGGTGGCATATAGCCATCAGGACTAGTAGCCACTGATGGCCTTATTCTTCATGAATTTGTCCAAACCCCTTTTAAAGCCATCCAAATTGGTGGCCTTCACTACTTCTTGGGGCAGTCAATTCCATAGTTTAACTATGTGCTGTGTGAACAAGTACTTCCTTTTATCTGTTCCAAATCTCCCACCAATCAGCTACATGGGATGACCCTATGTTCTAATAGTATGAGAGTGGGAGAAAAATGTCTCTCTATCCACTTTCTCCACACCATGCATAATTTTGTCCACCTCTATCATGTCTCCCCTTACACGCCTTTTTTCTAAGTTAAACAATCCCAGATGTTGTAACCTTTCCTCATAGGGCAGTTGCTGCAGCCCCTTGATCATTTTAGTTGCCATTTTCTGCACTTTTTCCAACTCTACAATATCCTTTTTTAGGTGTGGTGAACAGAACTGTACACAGTATTCATAGGTTTGTATAAGGGGAGTATGATATTGGCAATTTTATTTTCAATTCCATTCCTAATTATGCCTAACATGGAGTTTGCCTTTTTCATAGCAGCCACACACTAGTTCGACATTTTCATCGAGCTGTCCACCACAACCCCAAGATCTCTTTCTTGATCAGTCACTGCTAGCTCAGCTTATACTGAAGTCGGGATTTTTTTGCTACAATGTGCATCACTTTACATTTCCTTACACTGAACCTCATTTGCCATTCTGATGCCCATTCTCTGTTTGGAGAGATCCTTTTGGATCTCCTCACAATCCCTTACTCCCTGGTAATCAGATGAGGCCAGCTTTACTTTTTGTGTGTGTGTGTGAAATTTTAAAAAGATTAAAACATAAAAAACAAAAAGGAATACACACATCAACACTAAACTAAAATGGACTCCCAATTTTCTCTACAGCAAATAAAAGTAACAACAATTTCTCATACTCTATAATTAAAAAGAAATTTCCCTTTTTGACCATAATCCAAAATTTCTTCTATTTCAACAAACCCACAGAAAACATCATTTTTATTTTCTACAAAAATTATTAAAGATTTCCGTTCGACCCTTAATGTTAATTATTCTCTAAAAGTTAATATAAGTATCAAAATCCTTCCTAAACATTAATAAACATTTCTATCAGGGTTGCAATGATTTAAATCAGAATGATTTAAATCAATGATTAAATCATCAATAAAAATCATTGATTTAAATCAAATTTAAAAATAAATTGAGTAATAGTTGCTCCACTGCAGTAACGATAAATGAAAATTTTCAAAAAGAAGCACAAGCTGAAAGTTAAAACAAAACTGAAAGTGAGACAGGGGAATTCCCTCTGTGGGTAGGGCAGGAAGTTACTTGCAAGCAGACCACAACAAAACAAGTCTGAGCCTGTCTGCAGAGATCTCTTACTGAACAGGAGCCAAACCACCAGACAGAAGAAGCATAATGTCAACTAGAGGTGGCTGCAGGAATGGTTCCTTCTCAAACTGGGGAGAGGTAACGAGCGGGGTACCACAGGGCTCGGTCCTGGGCCCAGTGCTCTTCAACATTTTTATTAATGACTTGGATCAGGAGGTACAGGGAATGCTTATCAAATTTGCAGATGACACAAAGTTGGGTGGAACAGCTAATACTCTGGAAGACAGAAACAAAATTCAAAGTGACCTCGATAGGCTGGAGCGCTGGGCCGAAAACAACAGAATGAAATTTAATAGGGATAAATGCCAAGTGCTGCACCTAGGGAGAAACCAAATGCAGAGTTACAGAATGGGGGACACTTGGCTCAACAATACTACAAGTGAGAAGGATCTTGGAATTGTGGTAGATCACAAACTGAATATGAGCCAGCAATGCGATGTGGCTGCAAAGAAGGCAAATGCAATTTTGGGCTGTATTAATAGAAGTATAGCTTCCAAATCGCGGGAAGTGATAATTCCCCTTTACTTGGCACTGGTTAGGCCTCATCTTGAGTACTGCGTCCAGTTCTGGGCACCTCACTTTAAGAAGGACATAGACAAACTGGAGAGGGTTCAGAGGAGGGCAACAAGGATGATAAAGGGACTGGAAACAAGGCCCTATGAGGAGAGACTGAAAGAACTGGGCATGTTTAGCCTTCAGAAGAGGAGACTGAGGGGAGATATGATCGCACTCTTCCAGTATTTGAAGGGATGTCACACAGAGGAGGGCAAAGATCTCTTCTCGTTCATCCCAGTTTGCAGGACACGGAATAATGGGCTCAAGTTACAGGAACCTAGATTCCACCTAAACATCAGGAAAAATTTCCTGACTGTCAGAGCAATAAGACAATGGAATCAATTACCTAGGGAGGTCGTGGGCTCTCCCACTCTGGAGGCATTCAAGGTGCAGCTGGACAGACATCTGTCAGAGATGCTTTGACCTAGATTCCTGCATTGAGCAGGGGGTTGGACTCGATGGCCTTGTAGGCCCCTTCCAACTCTACTTTTCTATGATTTTTTTACAGCTCGTACTCTGTCAAGGTTCCACTTCTGCCAGGACCCCTTGATCCACTTTTTGAAGATCTCTGCCTCTTCTAAAAGCCCCTCCTGTTCCAGGAGACCAATCCTTTGCCTGTTACCTTCCTGTTCCCTGTAGCATGGGAATAGGCTTCAGGCGTGGTGAATAAGTCACTCCAACAACTTGGGGTAAACAACAACAGTTTACTTATTGAATTAGGGTATTTACATAATAGAGCAGTAATAATTCAAAAGCAAGTATAATAAAATTAAACAGACAAATAACACAAGGTTCTCTAGCTTAGCCACTGTCTGCCTCTCTCCTCTGCAGTCTGTCTGCCTCTGTCTGGCTGGCCACTCCCCACCTCCTTGTAAAGCCTTCCCAGGAGTGGAGAGTTATACCCATGTGACCTTGAACTGGAGAAATAATACTTAAATTCTATTGGGTGAACTGAAACTCACAAATGCCCCCTCCCACCATGAAATGTTTGGGCCTTCAGGCTCCAACTAATTTAGGGAAATGTTTGGTCCTACAGGCTTCAACTAATTTAGGGAAGTGTTTGGGCCTACAGGCTTCAACCAACCTAAGCCTGTGTAGGCCTCAGTCCTTCACACACTCGCAGGAGTAAACTAGATTTGCCTACCTTCATTTTCTGATTCTTCTTCACTCATCAGTTCAGGTTCCTCTTGCTGTGTTCTTGAGTCTGTAGTACATTTGACACTGTTCTGCATGTGATCCTTCAAGCGAGCTACTAGTCCTTGCATTTCCTTGCCACAGCTTTTGCATTTTGCTCTCACACCCTTATTTTTCTTTGATGGATGAAGTTCTGTAAACCATATAGAATCATAGAATCATAGAAAAGTAGAGTTGGAAGGGGCCTACAAGGCCATCGAGTCCAACCCCCTGCTCAAAGCAGGAATCTAGGTCAAAGCATCTCTGACAGATGTCTGTCCAGCTGCACCTTGAATGCCTCCAGAGTGGGAGAGCCCACGACCTCCCTAGGTAATTGATTCCATTGTCTTATTGCTCTGACAGTCAGGAAATTTTTCCTGATGTTTAGGTGGAATCTAGGTTCCTGTAACTTGAGCCCATTATTCCGTGTCCTGCAAACTGGGATGAACGAGAAGAGATCTTTGCCCTCCTCTGTGTGACATCCCTTCAAATACTGGAAGAGTGCGATCATATCTCCCCTCAGTCTCCTCTTCTGAAGGCTAAACATGCCCAGTTCTTTCAGTCTCTCCTCATAGGGCCTTGTTTCCAGTCCCTTTATCATCCTTGTTGCCCTCCTCTGAACCCTCTCCAGTTTGTCTATGTCCTTCTTAAAGTGAGGTGCCCAGAACTGGACGCAGTACTCAAGATGAGGCCTAACCAGTGCCGAGTAAAGGGGAATTATCACTTCCCGCGATTTGGAAGCTATACTTCTATTAATACAGCCCAAAATTGCATTTGCCTTCTTTGCAGCCACATCGCATTGCTGGCTCATATTCAGTTTGTGATCTACCACAATTCCAAGATCCTTCTCACTTGTAGTATTGTTGAGCCAAGTGTCCCCCATTCTGTAACTCTGCATTTGGTTTCCTCTCCCTAGGTGCAGCACTTGGCATTTATCCCTATTAAATTTCATTCTGTTGTTTTCGGCCCAGCGCTCCAGCCTATCGAGGTCACTTTGAATTTTGTTTCTGTCTTCCAGAGTATTAGCTGTTCCACCCAACTTTGTGTCATCTGCAAATTTGATAAGCATTCCCTGTACCTCCTGATCCAAGTCATTAATAAAAATGTTGAAGAGCACCGGGCCCAGGACCAAGCCCTGTGGTACCCCGCTCGTTACCTCTCCCCAGTTTGAGAAGGAACCATTGATAAGCACTCTTTGAGTCCGATTCTGTAGCCAATTGTGGATCCACCTGATAGTTGTTCCATCTAGCCCACTCTTAGCTAGCTTACTAATCAGGATATCATGAGGCACTTTGTCGAAAGCTTTGCTGAAGTCCAGATATATAATGTCCACAGCATTCCCACAGTCCACAAGGGAGGTTACCCGATCAAAAAATGAGATCAGATTAGTCTGACAGGATTTGTTCTTGACAAATCCATGCTGGCTTCTAGTAATCACTGCATTGTTTTCAAGGTGCTTGCAGACTGACTTCTTTATAATCTGCTCAAAAATCTTCCCGGGGATTGATGTCAGACTGACTGGCCTATAGTTCCCAGGTTCCTCCTTCTTGCCCTTTTTGAAGATGGGGACAACATTTGCCCTCCTCCAGTCGTCTGGCACTTCACCTGTCCTCCATGATTTCTCAAAGATAATAGACAGTGGTTCTGAGAGTTCTTCTGCCAGTTCCTTTATTACTCTAGGATGCAGCTCATCAGGCCCTGGAGATTTAAACTCGTTCAGAGTAATCAGGTGATCCTTGACCATTTGCCTATCAATCTCAAGCTGCAATCCTGCCCCTTCAGTCTGCACTTCAGGTTTGCCAGGGGGGTCATAGACCCTCTTTTGGGAGAAGACCGAGCTGAAGTAGGAATTGAACACTTCTGCCTTTTCTTTGTCTTCTGTTATCAATTTGCCATCCTCATTGCGTAGTTGAACCACCAGTTCTTTCTTCTGTCTTTTACTGTGCATGTATCTGAAGAAAGCTTTTTTGTTGCTTTTAGCATTCCTCGCTAACCTTAGCTCATTCTCAGCTTTAGCCTTCCTGACACTATTCCTGCAGTTCTGTGCTACCTGCCTGTACTCTTCACTTGTAGCCTGTCCTTCCTTCCACTTCCTATACGTGTCCTTTTTTGTTTTCAGGTCATCTTTGAGTTTATTGTGAAGCCACATTGGCTTCTTCTGTTGCCCTCTGCCTTTTTTCCTTTTGGGAATTGTTTGCAATTGTGCCTTTAAAATTTCCTTTTTTTTATTTATTTAATATATTTATTTACTGCCCATCAGCCAAAAGGCTCCCTGGGCGGTTTACAAGAAAAACAGGATAAAAACAATAAACTTAAAACCAAAAATATTAAAATAGAAATACAAATACAATATAATACAATACAATAAAACAAAACAGCCAGATGAATCAGACCGGAGGTACAGCAATGATAATAAAAATGGGAATAATAATCTAACCATTAAAATATTGGGTAAATAAAAAGGTCTTCACTATTAGAGTCTCTCTTGCAGAGACCCTTTCCAAATTCAAAGAACACCTTAATCCCAGTCATAATTATATTTATAGGCTCTCAGAATAGTTTCAATTACATTACAGTTATAAATAACAAGTAAACAAATCATAAGTCATTAAGATATCTGTTTTTCCAGCTCATAACAAAAGCCTTTATCTATTACAATATTCAATATTCAACAACCCTTATCATTAAAACAATGAATCTCCATTTTTTCCTCTATTCAAACTGAAGTTTCCAACTGATGCAATATTCATAAATTTATTATATCTTTCCCTCTAAATTAACCCTTTTTGGCCCACAGTTTTTCAAAATTTCTTTAGATCAGCAATAAACATAATTAGTCCAGTATCCAATAAACATAGTCATTTCTGCCAGATCCAATATTCATCCAATATTTTTCCTTTCCCGGCCCCGATCGAAGATCATCCATTGCTTTTGTGACATTAATACACCAAAGGGAGGAAAACTCCACCTGCTGGTTGAAGCAGGAAACACCTTCATCACATTTTTTTCCACTGCGTGTGCGTCGCAGCCAGATACACTGAGGCCAGCTTTACTTCTGAATAAATATGTTTAAGATTGCTCTGTTACTTTACTTAAATTCCCAGTGCCAACTATCACATAACAACTTTAATTCTCAAGAATTATTAGGTGTTTTTTTAAGCAATTAAGGAACTATAGAGTATACATACACCTTTGCAAGGAGAACGAACCCTTTTATTACAAAGAAATTAAGCTACAGTGTATTTTAGTTTGATTTCATACATATCAGGCCCTACTTACTCAAGTTTTTTAAAAATCAGAATGTTCATTTAAGAGGAATAACAGATTTTGAAACAGTTTTCACAAACAATAAGAGACATGGCATAAAAAGTTTAAAAGATGCTAGTGAAATTAGTTTGTGAAATAGAACAAACAGAAAAAATAATTTCTATCGGCACAAGATATAAGCAAAATGATTTTAATTGAAGAATAAAAATACATATGGCATTATAGTAATACCTTTTCTGTATGTTCTAATCTAAGAGAAAACTGTATAAAGGTTATATCCTGGTGGTACATTATACTAAATAACTTCCACAAGATGGTTTGTGGTTACTTCCCCCCTCTTTGTAGAGAGATTCTCAGGGTTTTTAGTGTGTGTGCCCCCCCAGACACACAGGTCCCATTGCCCCCAACTTGTCCACCTATTCCCGATACCCAGCCAGCATGGCTAATGGCAAGGGATTCTGGGAGCTGTAGTCCAGCAACATCTGGGGACCCAAGGTTGGAGAGCCCTGCTCTAGGTGCTCAGGAAGGTGGAAAAATTCACCCACTTTTTGCTAACACTTGGTTTTGACAGCTGTCAAAGGTAGAATTTTCTTTGAAAACAGGGATTTAGGCACATGGATAAAAAGGGCCATCAATCTAGAAACCAACGCTAATATTTCTCCTTTTTTATACTCAAAATATTGACAGTAATATCACAAGAATATTCTATGCAGAATACTGAAAAATAGATAAGATACCTAGCTTGAAAGAATGGGTTCACTAGTGTTTGATTGTTTTTTGGTTATGCCGCTATTGCCATGTTTCATATAGTGGGTAGTTGCACCCTAAGACTGTACTCGAACAATATGAAAAAGATATACAAAAGAAGGTAGATAGTCTAGGAAACATATGGAAAAAGTACTGAACATGAGCAAAATTGTAACAGAATCATTTGAAAGTGTTTTCCACTCAGAAATGATAGCTGATTAACATAGCCAAAATATGCCAAAAGCGAAGCACAGGAACACCCTCAAATTGCTTTTCAAAATGGTGGTCATGTGGTAATCTACAGGTAAGTGTAATTTCTTCCACTTATTACAAAATTAAAAAAGAAAAGTTTACGGAGAACTTACAGATCAGCACATGGCTACCATTTTGAAATGCAAATGTGAGGGTATTCTTGTGATTTGACTGGCAAATTTTGGATATATTAATCAGCTATTTTTTCTGAATGGAAAGTAGTGGTGAGAGTGTTGGACTGGGACTTGAGAGATCCAGGTTCTAGTCCCTGCTCAGCCATGAAACTCACTGGGTGACTTTGGGCCAGTCACTGACTCTCAGCCTAACCTACTTCACAGGGTTGTGAAAATGGAAAATGACATGAAAATGACTGGGAGATACTGATCTGAATATATTATGGAAAACCACACAGTTGCTACCACAAGAGTTGCAGATTAACAGCAAGACAGAATGAACTCCACTATCTCAGCGTCAAAGAAAAGGAGCCTTCATTCATACTTTTAAAAGGGCAATTATGGGGGGGGGGGATACTTGGTGCAAAGGCCAATGAAAAACAAAACACATTTCAGTATATATGAAATGCTGTGACAATTCAGTGTGTGTGTGTGTGTGTGTGTGTGTGTAAAATGTAGTTTATGAGCTTGAACATGGGATTCTCAATTTAAAAATGAAATTTTCACCACATGCACTGTTATGGCCCAGCCCTAGCACGGCCATGGGCCTTATGGTTTATAGCCAGAATCTGATCAGAATTGGTCTGGAAGGGTTTAGGCCTATTCAGCCTGTAGAATGTCAGAATCAGTGTGAGCTTATCTCTGTCAAGTGTTCTCAGAGGAAAGCAGGCGGGAGTTACGTTACTCCCATCCAGGTGCTAGATTCGACCTTGGCAGGGAAGGAAGCTGGCAGCCTCTATGTGAGAACCTAACAGAAGAGAGGGGGTTTGCAGAGCTGTAACATAGCTGTAACTTAAACTCAGGAGGGCCAAGTGGTGATGCCCTTTTTGGGTGGGGGACTCACTGATGGGCTATAATCGCTTATCAGTTAGTTGTTCAGGAGGAGGGCTACTGCAGCCACACCTTCGCTTTTAAGCCGATGCCCAGGCTGGGAGCCTTTTCTAGGAACATTCTCATCTTTACTGCCTCTCTGTTTGTACTTACTACAGTCTGAGCCTCTTGAGGCACTCTTCACATGGAGTCTCCATCGAATTTGGACTCTTGTCTCTTGAACTTGCCATGAAAAGTACTGCTATACTTTTCATAGACCTTGAATTCTTGTTTGCTATGGATTATGTATCTTCAGCATTGATAAGCCCAAAGCCCCGCTGGCTTGGACTTTTCTATGCCTGGATCCATGTAGTGTGGAGATACCAAAATGGAAGCTATGGTTGTTCAAATCTCTCTGTGTGGGATTACTCTGGACTTACTCTTAAACTTGTTTTGACTCTTGGATTTGATAGGCCTTGACCCATGTAGTGTGGAGGTTCCAATGAAGAATTCAAGGTTGGACTAAATCTGTGCAGATTTGTTTAGGTCTTTTTCTAGAAACCTTTGTCTTAGATTGCCTGGGATAGATTATGCCAGGATTCTTTCGAGCCCCTTGCCCTGTATTCTGAGCTGTAGAAATTGCAATGGGGAAACCAAGTTGTATGGATCTCTGACAAAGTTATTAGCTTTTGACTGTTCTGGAATTACATGGAGCCTATAACTAATTACCACCAGCTATATGATTTCTGAAGAGTGTAACTATCAAGCTTTTACTGATGGATCTGCTACAACAAAAAAGTCTCACTGATTTGGAGTGTCCTATGTCAGAATGCCAGAGTGTGTACGTGAAGGACTGGGCTTGCAAATTCTTATCAAATGCTATTCTCATCAAATTCTATTGATAAACACCTATCATTTTGGTGGGTTGTGGGGGAAGAACCTCTGCAGATTTGAAAAATAGTTACGGTATATAAGTAATTGTTCAGCCAGTAAAGCTTCCTCCTTGAAAGAAATCACATCACAGTTGTATTCTAGCTAGAGACAATTAAAGAAGCACAGTCCCCATGGGAGGGTAACACAACTGCCACTTCAGCACATTTCCCAAATGTGTTTGTGCTTGCACTTACTTTTCATTGGGTAGTGAGGTTTAATATGCCATGCCAAAAGCTGGATATGCATTGCTGAGCAATTGTAGGAAGGCCACCCAGGAAATGCTGATGCTCTATTCATTAGAGTTCTTTGTCAAAATTAATAGGATAGACTATACTTATGCCAATAAAAATTCCTTAAACTTTTTACAATTACAGCTTATGCAATAAGTGTGTGGAAATACAAATCATAGGCAACCGATAGCTCTCGCGAAGAGAAAAGAAAATATGATCTATTGAAAAAGGTAAGGATGGAAACAGGGAAAGGGATGGGTCTCATCACGACAACGGAGCAGTAGCTCCCACTAAAATATGCTGCAGTTTCATCACATCATACAGTGTAAGTGGATTAGACCTTACTGTCATTATTGTGCTATAGTTTTAGCAAAATCACCACTTTGGACATTGTATGGATAAGTCATTCTATAATTTTGTTACTAGGTAGCAATGGACTTCATTGTATCTGGATGGAATTAGTTGTGTCTGTTCTGTTTTTGTTTGAGAAAGACAGTAAAGTTCTTGTCCAGCTTCCTGACTGGAGTGTTCTCTAAGCCTTCCATCATATATGGTTTCAACCACTTTCAGCAGTGAGCTTCAGGGCCAACCTCCCATGCCGCAGTAACAATGAACATCCACTCCCTTCCCCAAAAGCTGCTATTTGAACTAGAAAATGTCCGAATCCCTGCCCCATGACTTATCTGGTATGGCTATATGCATGCTTTCAAGAATGTTTTGTAAAATTAACAGATATAAAATAGGTTGCACACGTAGCAAGTTTTTCCAAGCTGGGAAATCTCAAATGTGTTGCTAGTGCACTGACTTATGGGGTTTTCATGTGGAATAGGACCAACTGATATGCTCCTTCATGGCTGTTTGGACAATAGTCATAAACATCATTCTACACAGACATCTGGTCAGTTGGAATTATCCCATTTTATACTGCCTGACTGCTTATTCATGTTCATGGTGACAGCTGTATTTGGCCCTGAATTACAACTCTGTATCAGAGAAAACCCAGACAGCCAGGTCTTTTTAAATTACAACGAAGGCATACCATTCTCCTTCCCCATTCTGCTGTACAACTTCACTGTATTATTTTATAAGGCCACCTATGAAGAAGGGAGATACAGTGATAATACTTGCCAGTTGCACTGCCACAACTTGAACCTCATCATAATAGGGGAATGTTCTCGAATCCCCTTACAATAAGACATGCATACTACAGAACATATAAAGATACAGAGTAACTTTTTAATTGTGTTTTTAATTGGTTTTTGTGTTATGTTTTAATTAACATTTTGTTTCTAATCTGTATTTTATTATTGTTAGCCACTTTTGGCACCATTTTTGGTGGAAAGGTGGGATATAACTTAAATAAATAACTAAAAAAAGTAATAAACTTTAACAAATGTTTAACTGGTAACTAGTGCATATTACTAATTAAATCCTGGTAGGAAAATATATTTAATCCACATACATTTATTCCATCTAATGCACCTTTTCCCAACCTCGTGCCCCCCAGATGTGTGGGACTACAACTCCCAGAATCCCCCAGCCAGCTGGGGTTGTAGTCCAACACATCAGAAAGGCACCAAGTAGGCGAAGGTTGTTCTAATAGCATTAAATTACATTTAATTTTTCATCCAAATATATCTTTGTTAGTACAGTGATCCTCACCCAAATATCTACTTTCTACTACGCATTTCAAATATTACTGTAACAATGTAAAAAAAGAAAAAGAAAATAAATCAAGCTTATTAACATTTAAATTGGCATGTGTCATGTATACAATTCAAAGATAAGACATTAGTATGGCATGAAATACATGTGTCAACCTTCTCTTATCTGGTATGGCAGCTCCAAAATGTATTTATGTTGTCTCTTGAACCTTGACTTTGAAGTCAGGCTCCACAAAGGTATTGGTAAGGTATTGGTAAGGTATTAACCCATTTATTTATAAGGTTATACACATATCCCAGCAGGGATTTTAAAAAATATTTTATAGTAAACAGAAAACAAACAAACAAACACAAAAATACAACAAATACATATAACAGACAAAACATAAATGGGCTTTCGATTTTCCCCACAACAAAACTTAAGCAATAAAGACTTTCCCTTAAACAATAATTACAAAGAAATCAGACTTTTTCCCATTAATCCAAATTTTTGTTCATACTCATCAAACCCACAAATAAACAAATCATTATTTTCTAAACTCTGAAAGAAGTCTATTAAAGGTTTCCACTCGGCTATAAACCTAGATGTTGACTTATCTCTAATTAAAGACACAAGTTTAGCCATCTCCACCAACTCCACCAACTCCCAGCTGGAGATGGCCCAGCAGGGCTTCTAACACAGGCCTGCATACCCCTTGTAGTCTTAAGGCAGAGATAGGAAATGTGTGGTCCTCCAGATGTTGTTGGACTGCAAGTCCCATTGTTCTTCACCATTAGCTATGCTGGCTAGGGCTGATGGGAGTTGCAGTCCAACAACATCTGGAGGACCATACGTTTCCCACCCATCTGAAGGTCCCTCCTACACCACAAACACAAGTTGCTTTTCAAACTCTCTAAAGGTTCAAAAGTGGCTTGCCTTTAGAACAGGAAAGCACTGCTTGCAGTGGGGGATCTCCTTATTAAGTTATGAAGGCATTTTACTTTAATGCATTGATTGCATAGAGGAGCCTCCACAAGTACAGCAGTTCCCCCTTCAGATCTTCACTTAATGTGAAACGGTCATCGGGGTGTAGCCAGGCAAGCAGGTGCAACATCAGGGTGGAGCCTGCAACATGGACTTGCTACCTTTTAACCACGTATAGCCCTTTCACATGAATAATAATGCATGAAGGGGGCTTAGATCTTAGCACTCAGGCAGGATCATATGGGAGAAAGCCATTCCTGAGATACTCCGACCCCAAGACATTGGCTTCAGAGGTCAAAACTAGCACTATGAATTGAGCCTGGAAACAATTTTTCTTCCCTTTCCTACCCAGTATTTGCAGAAGGGCTTTCTGAGAATTCAGACAATGGCATGCCTGGTTTTCACTTCAGTTCCTTTGCTTCTATCATATCAGGCATACCTGGACTAAAAGGACTAGCATGCCACAGTCTGAATGCAAGCCAGAACGTCAGTGTGACACAAGTAGTGGAGTTAAGTAACACATTTGAACACATACGTACACTATGCTTGTTGCTTATAAGACTCAGTGGTGAAAGATTTTTAATTAACAAAGTTCATTAACTAATTTAGTTCAAACTTCAGACAGGCATGAAAAACTCACAGGAATGCTAAACATGCTTGAGGGCACAATCTGCACTCAGATAATGGCCTGGGGCTTCAAAATGCCAAGGATCCTATGGTAATTCCCAGAAAGAACTGGAAATGTTTGTCATTTCCCTTTGGTCTTTGGAAGAACCAAACAAATCTAAAATCTGTCTAAAGTAACAGGATTTTCAGAGTTGCTGAATCCCCGGAACACGAAATTACTACATGTTCAGTATTTTTTGCAAACGAACAGACCTGGTTCATTTGCTTTCCTGTCCTCTGTATATCATGAGATATCTTTCTTTCAAGGAATAAGAAAGCATTTGAGTTTAAGCTTGTAGGATCTGAAATAAACAGAAGCGCATTTCAAACAATAATAGCAGGAAGAACCAGGGATAGATATCTTTTTTTACAACCTTTTAGCACAATTAAATCACAATATGCTGATCCAGCTCAGCTTAGGTTACCCTTTTAGCAGACTGTTACAGGTGCCAAGGCTCTGATGTGAATTAAATAGTCTTTCTCTCCTTCCAAAGTGGTCTGGTTATTTGGAAATAGCACATGAATAAAACAAAGTCTTCTTTGACAAAGCAGTTTCTATTTAAATATTATTTATATTATTCAAAGGAACTCACACTGGGCTGCAAGAAACAGAAACAGTAACTTAAACCAACTTGGATTCAATTCTTTGGAAGACAGAGTGGTCTACCTTTCAAATCATTGTCATCTCTTTGAAGAAAGAAGTTGGCAGGCATTTTGAATAACACACACACACTCAAGGTGCTTCCAGACTGAGGACTGCTAGCACTACCAATCATAACACATTGTGTAGCTATGGAAGAAGCAGTGGGAAAACATGGGAGGTTTACACTCAAACTTGAGAAGCTGGGTGGCATTGTGGATTCAGTCTTGCACTTGGAGTTGGAAGACCTGGGGTTCAGATCAGACCTGTTCAGAGGTGAACCTCACTGCACAGCCAAGAGCAATTTATTCAACACACACACACACACACCTAAGATCCTTGGAGAAAGGGCAGTTTACAAATGTTATATATATGTAGAAATGTGTTCGCCTTGTTTGGTGTGAAACAGTAGGTGCATTTTGCGAGACAAACTGCAAAAGTGTGACAGCATCTCACTAGGCAGAGTCAATTGGTGCATAGACTCCAGCGCTCATCTTGCTGCATCCCCCAAACCACTGTGAAGTGGAAAATGTAAGTCATGATAGAACCTATGCAGATGACAACCACAGAGTTCAATCAACAACAACACTTTCATTTGTTTAAAACAGATTACTCTGCACTGGTGGCAGGCAATTTTGAGGTTCAAAGAGGCTACAGTGCTTTGCTTCCAGAATGAAAGTATGATTTCACTTACTTTGCTGGCTTTATTTCTCCATAGGAAGGCACTGCACTTACCCTTACCACAACCATTCACATGTTTACACCCTTGTAGAAAACAATGGTCTGACCTGGTATAAGGCAACTTCCTACGTTTTTATTTCTTTCCCTGCAAAAAAACCATCCTATTCTACACTTCAATAGTTAGTGCTGGCAAAGGATATGAAGTCCCTGAAGAGCTGCATACCCTAATCTCATTATACCCACGAGAGACAGAGGAATCACTTCTGCCCTCTTGAGACCGATATACAAGGGCAAATCTCTGTTCTCCCATAAGGGTCATGACCAAAGCATAACACCAGCAGGCTCTGGTCAGCTTGAACTTCTGTCTCAGACTGCAGGGGAAAGAGGAAGTAGGGGGAGGCTCTGCAGTCTAAACATTAAAAGCTGGGCCAATCAGGGACCTGCCCGTGATGGCGGGCAGTACTGCTGTGCTTTAATCATTACATACAGTACCTGAGGAGAGCCCAGGTAATAAAGGGAATCCACCCCCTGTCTTATCCATTTGGATATTATTTCTTTATTATTTTAAACCTGCTTTTCCTCCAGATTTCCATCTCCCCAGCCATTTTATCCTCACAACAACTTTTTGAGCCCACTTCAGCTGAGAGAGAACAACTGTCCCAAGGTCATCTACTGAGCTTCCTGGCTGAGATGTGATTTACCGTAAGCCCTGGTCTCACTGGTCCTAGTCTAACCACTCTACCACGCTGGCTCTTGGGCTTGGATTCTTGCACATAAGAAGGATGATTTCCCTACCATGCTTCTGTCAGTGTGGCATTTCAATGAACAGTGTTGGATCAAAACTCAATTCTGACTAACTTTAAATTTCTGGGAGAAAAACTGCAGACACCCTACCCCATTCCTCTACATGCCCTTTCTCCCACCTCCTTCCCCTGCGAAATACATTCCAGGTGTGGAAGGTAGATAGTAAAGCAGGGATGGGGAATGTGTGGCCCTCCAATGTTGTTGGACTACAACTTCCATCATCACTCACCATTGCCTATTCTGCCTAGGGCTGATGGGAGCTGCAGCCCAACAACATCTGGAAGGCCATATGTTCCCCACTCCTGTATTAAAGGAACGAGGTGGGAAGTACAGTGCCTGCATCCCTGCCTACTGCCTTGGACATTATAGCAGTTATAGACATTGTCCCTGGGTTGCAAGCTTAAACAGTGTTGATGTAGCTCTTTACTCTCCAAGCTTCCATGTCAATCCCTTGGGGAGGCTCAGCTCAAACTACATAGGGCTTTTAAAAGGTTAGGTGCAGCCACTGGATTCATTACAAGTTTTTGCTTACAACAAATGTACCCCATCTTTTCCTGAAAATCAGAGGCAGTTTTTCAAGGTAAAAACAGCACACGAACTACTTGCCTGCCCACTCCTCTGCCACATATCTCACTGCTGTGCTGCTAACAGACAGAAAATGGGTCTAGGGAAGATGGGGAAAGGCTGTAGCTTTGTGGTAGGTAGAATGCAGGTATTGCATACAAAAAGTCTCAGTTTCATTTCGAACATCTTTAGGTAGGACTAGGAAAGAGCACTTGCTGCTGCACCCCAGAGAGCGCTGCCAGTCAGTGTAGACCAGCCTTTCCCAACCTGGTTGCTCTCCAGATGTGTTGGACTGTATCTCCTATCATTCCCAGCCAGCATGGTCATTAGATCATTGGTCTGACTTGGTATAAGGCTATGTTCCTAAGATAGAGAGGGCTACATCAGAGTCACAGTCATCAAGAAGCTAGTTATCCTGTCTCTCCAAAACCTATGAGTCCAGGCTGAATTTGGCTGAGTTTGCATGGCTCCACAAGATAGCTTTTGTTTTGCATTTAAAATCATCCTGTATTTTTAAAAACTATCAGAGGGTGATTTCAGGAAACACACCTGGGCAAAATTCCAAACTTGGGCTCAAGTTCTTCATTAGTGCTTCACAGGTCTCTCTCTCTCTCTCTGACAGTACCTATCACTGAAAGACTCCTTGGTAACAGGTTACATAGCAGCAGTCATTTCAAACAATTTAATCAAGGAAAGATTTCTCTAGAGAGTACTAGATGTGTCTGCTAAGTCTCACTTGAATTCCAAACACATCTTAGGTATCCAATAAAAATGTCGGAATGATGAAGAATTCACTGAAACAGTGAAAGCTGAAATGCAAAGGGCCGTACAGCATCATACAGCATTTCGTGTTATTTGCAAGTTCCTCAGCATTTTAAAGAAGAGCAGGGCAAAGTCATACACAAACATCAAGAGAATAAAGAGACAGACAGGAAGTTTCTCCAGTTTGCAGTTCTGGCGGCTCACCAGGGTAGCTACATACAGAACCAAGGAGACTGTCCCCCAGCAACAATGTCAGGTCCCACTAGAAGGTTGGCTGAAAAGGGTTCAATGATCAAGTCCTAGCACCCACTCTCCCAGCACAAAGTGGAAAGGCACCCCAGACACTTCTACATGACTGCAATGACCCCTGGGGATTCTTTCCACTTTACACAGGGAAAGATGCAATCAGTGCAGAAGCAGTGAGCAATTACTGCTAGAAGACTAGGTTAATAGGTGACTAATAAATGTAAATAATAAATAAATATATATTTTGTGCTTGACAGTGCTACATCCAAAGGTAGTTGTTTGAAAAGCAGTGTTACCCAGGCAAAAAGGAACATGAAGCCCCACTTTTGACCTTGTACGTTCCCCTTTCAGCTGTGCTTAGGAGGGGACTATGGGAATGGACTGAATTAGCTGGCAAACTTGGTTTCAGACAATAGACTGCCAGTTAGCCATCCCTGCTTTTGTGGGTAGGAAACAAGCCTGTGCATCAGAGGCCACAGCTCCAGACTTCCTTCTAAATCTATATCATTTTACAAACAATAATGCCTTTTTTGTTGTTGCTTCTGCTACATTTCATTTCTTTGCAATGAAATCACATTAACTATATTTCTTGCTTAGGATTTTGTGACCAAAATAGGGAGAACCAATTAAGAGAGAGAATAATAGATCATGGTTAGGTTGTCAACACTGCAAGATTGTCATACCATACATTTGACTGGGTGACCGGCCAGATGGGCGATTAACAAATATAATAAAATAAATAAAAATAAAATAAATAAATACATTTATTTATTTTTTAAATGTTGCATCTTAACTGCATTCATAAATTATGCTGGCAGTGATGTTCAATGTTCAAATGTTCAAGCGCAGGCACTCATTCTGCCAGTCCCCGTAGAGCAGGTACCTATGTTGACCCATATCTGTATATGCGTGTGTATTATATGTGAGTGCATAGAATTTATTTATTTATTTATTTATTCTATTTATACCCCGCCTTTTTTCCTGCAAGGAACCCAAGGCGGCTTACATAATCCTCCTCCCCCTCTCCATTTTACCCTCACAACAACCCTGTGAGGTAGGTTAGGCTGAGAGTCAGTGACTGGCCCAAAGTCACCCAGTGAGTTTCATGGCTGAGCGGGCACTAGAACCCGGATCTCCCGAGTCCCAGTCCAACACTCTCACCACTACGCCACCCTGGCTCTCTCACCACTACGCCACCCTGGCTCTTTCTCAGCCTGGTGAGAATAGCTCACAACAATATATTGTTGCTGATAAAATCAATCCCCCACCCCCAGCTACTGTGAGGATTGCAGCTAAGCTCAGAGGAAACAAGGAAATCTGAAGGGGATAGCAGATGGCATCAGCATCCCTGCTAATCAAAAAGTCCTGTAGATTTGGCCCAGTGAGCCATGGCTCCACTACTCCACTGGTAAATGGTAAAGGAAAAGTTACAGTGGCTTTAGAAGTAGCAGGATATATGTTGGGTAGTGGCTATCACCATCATGCCTACTCTCAGTGTGGCACCTGAGTCCAATGCTAGGCTAGGTGAATGATCACCTGATCCAGCACCATTTCTAATGTTCTGAAGATAGGGCTACAAACTCCTGTGATGTTTAAAGCCCTTGGTTCTCACACAACAATGCATCACACACATACTCCACCTCCTATAAACTGCTATTTGGGAGCAATAAACATTTTCAATAGATGAATAGATATAATGGATAATGGATTGAGGTTTTTAAAATCTTCATCTGTTGTTCCAACCAATACAATCAGAATCAATCAGAAATGCCAACAGCAATTCACATTTCACCCAATTCTTTAACTATGTCCTATGGAAACAGAATAATGAAACAGCACTAATTTCCACTTCTCAGGCCTGAATCTCATTCTACATCATCAGTTCAATTGTTATGCAAAACACTAACAACTCAGGGGTTATTATAATGTAGATTATGGTGAAAAAATTAATTAGTAACACTACAGTAATAGCAATGCTAATTAAATCATTTAAAACCTTGCCTATAGCAATATTGTATGAATAATGGCACTGATGCTAACAATTCATTCTTTGTGCCTCGTACCATAGATGTTCCTTTGTACTGCTCATTCTAATTAAAATTTGATGCTTTTCAAATTTCACAAACCAGCTAAATCAAGTACTTATTACCTTGTAATTGTAATATTTACACCTCAAGACATAGCTTTAGTAAGCTTGCAAGAAACTCTTCCTATGGAACAGTACTCTTTACCTGGGAATGGATTTCTACCATAGTATTTAGTAATTTATGGATTACATTTTTATCCAGCCTTTCCTCCAAAGAGCTCCAGGTGTCATACATGGTTTTCCCTGCCATCCATTTTATCCTTACAACAACCCTGTGAGAAAGGTTAGGTTGAAAGATGGTGACTGCCCAAGGTCACTTACTCAGCTTCATGGTGGTGTAGGGATTTGAACCTGGGTCTGCCCAGTCGAAGTATGACAATCTAACCACTACACCACTCTGGATCATGGTAAAGGGTGATCAGTTATATTGATTGATATAATTTTCTAACTTACTTAGCCCCTTTCGTCCTCCCCCACGTCTGTCTGTCTGTCTGTCTCTCTCTCTCTCTCTCTCTTTCACACACACACACACACACACACAGACACACACTTTTCCAAAATCTCAAGACATAACAAAAACCATTGCTTAGCAGAGTATCTGGACAACCCAACTACTTCATTTTTAGCAATAAAGTTTCTTCCAGGGCTGTAAATGGAGAAATGGGCAAGGGAAAATTTCCAAAAGACAATATCATGTTCATTGACACTGGAGATAAGTACCTAACTTGCTCTGAGTACACTAGATCAGATTTTCAGAACCCGTTCACAATGCTAAATTGTTCCATAACTGCACGGAGAAAGGTTACTGTTAACTGGACTATTCACCCAGTGAGATGGCAGTACATATCCATCATTGTGGCTAGTTGCCTTTTCCACCAAACTTCTGGCTGCTGAGTGAAACATCTCCATCCATAATATGAGGCTGTTTCTGTGTAGGATCTGATACTTAAATATTCACATATTATGCTTCAGCACTGATACCTCATCTCAGGTAATGCAAGCAACAGCCCCAAGTTATGTTTTCTCCAGATGTTCTACAGTTAATAAAGCATTTGCTGTTAACTGGCCCTAAAGAAGGCAACACAATTTCACTTTGCAAAATTTATGATTATTGAAATTTACCGTAACTGTTTTTAAGGATGTATTTATTTGGTTCTTTGTTTTCCTGATATAAGGAGACCAAGGCAGGGTACAAATTCTACCTCTAAAAAGAAAGAAGTGTGCTTTGCTTGAACCATATTTCTTTCAACTGCTGCTGCAATTATACGTCCTTTAATAATGAAATTGCAAGTAGGGAAACACACATCTAGGGATGTTGTGCATCATCATATACTGCTGACTATCACAGGTAGTGCCAGAGGCAACCCCAGTTTACATGTGGGTAACCTTGAACCATTTGTTCTTTGACTTAGAGCGTGCCAGTAAAATGAAGTTTGGAAATCCATGCAATGCATAAAGGCCAGCTAGGATTAAATTGATTCAGAGTAGAGCTGAACTAGTAAATTTAAGTGTACTACTATACTGAGGATGTGTTTGTTGAAGGAGAAGATGATAGCAATGATGATAGATGAAGGCAAAATGAACTGTGCAACCCTTGAGGATTCCCTACCAAGATATTTTCAAGAATTTTTCAAAACTAAGCTTCACTTGAAATAATACGTAGACCAACTGTACCCCATTATCCTAAATCCCACCATTTATCATTGTATGGATTTAATCAAAACCATTTGTTTACTTGAGTTAAGCCACCAGTTGCCCTCTCTCTTGAACTTTTTCCTGGTGAAGCTTAATCTTGTAGAATGAAAAAGAGAATATCTATGGAAATGTATGGATTGCTTCTTGCTTATTGAAAGATGAAATTAAGAGGTACTGTATAGCCTGGGAAACTTTCTAGGCAAATAAATTCTGATAATAGGGGATGGAAAAATATGCTGAGTTCATGGGACAGGTCTCTAAGAAACAATCAAAATTCTGCAATATATTTAAAACAAAGGAGGATTTGTGGCCAATTCCTTCCCGGTTTCTTTCCTTCGTAATTCAATACTACTTTGGGCTGCATAACTTTTGATTCATATGCAACTATTATTTGTTAGATTTGCACCCCATATTTCCTCCAAACCGGTCAGGGAAACGGACATGAGGTTTCCCCATTTTATCCTCACAAAAATGCTGTGAGGTAGGTTAGTCTGAGAAATAGTGAGTGACTCAAAGTCAGGAGCTTCATGCCTGAGCAGGTGTTTGCACTCAGGTCTACCTGGTTTAAGCTCAACTCTCTGTCCACTGCACCAAAATGCTCAACATCTAGCAAACATCTAGTGAATACAGAATATGGCAGCTTGTAAGATTGCCACCAGATTGGTGGGACTGACCACAAGAAGCACATCGCATCATTTGGGCACCATTCTTAGACCTATAACAAAACCCTCAATGGTCTGGGCCCCTAGATACCTGAGAAAATGTTCTCTTGCACATGGTCCTTGGCAATCCTTGTCTTTTGGCCAAAAGCATCCTCTGTGGCAAGGGTGTTGAACCACTTTCAGCCTGAGGGCTGAATTCCATTTCAGAGGAGCTCTCGGGAGCTGCATTCCAGTGGTAAGTGGGGCCGAAGGCAAAAGTGGTGGGACCAGAATCAAAAGCGGCAGGGCCAAACACACCAAAAGCTTCAGCATGTCGTAGCTGAAAGTTCTTTCTGCCAGTAACTAAGTTTCAGGAGAGGCATTTCAACTGTTTAGAATGGGGGGAAAGCTGCATAAAAGCTGGGAGACCACCAATCAGTGGTTGGGGGAAAGGGGGCATGGCCTTCTGGGGAACCCTGGAGGGCCAGATTTACAGGGATGGGGACTCGGACTCCAGGACTCGACTCGTGAGTCGGGCTGAGTCCCCCCTCTGACTCGAGTCAGACTCAAGTCCCAATATTTTTAATGGGACTCGAGACTCGACTCGGGACTCGAGACCAAGGACTTGTGTTCCAAAATCGTGTTCCTCAAATGCAACATGGATAGGTTTTAGGAAGTACATCAAGTTTATTTTTTAAAATCATTTCCCTAAAATGCAACCTTTCAGACATTTTGGGTTTGGCTGCCTCTGCCTGCCTGTTTGGGGTTCCCTGCCTCCTCTGCCTGTCTGGTTATTTTGGGTTTGTCTGCCTGGTCTGTTCTTGCCAAAATCAGTTGCAGAGTTTTGAAATAAAAAGGCACACTTGTGCCTAGAATTTATTTAAGCCACACATCTGAAGTAGCCTTATTTTGTTGGAGAAAAACCCCATTGATTTTAATAGGGACTCGTGGAGTCAGCTTTGGGAGTGACTCATGACTCGTGAGTCACCATTTTGGACCAAGGACTCGGACTCGAGACTCGGGTCCAAAGACTTGTGACTCGACTCGTGACTCGAAACCAAGGTCTCTTCAACATCCCTGCAGGTTTAGCCCCTGGGTCTGAGTTTGTGCACCCCCCTGCTCTATGCTGGCTGCCAAATCCAAATCCATACAATGCTATGCACAGAAGGGATCCGACCAGCTGCTTCACAGATCATGAAACCGAGTCCTAACATCTTCCACATATACTTTAAGCCAAGGCTTCTTGTTTGAGCTGTTGTTGTTTTTCCCTTTTCCGCTTCCCATGTTGCACTACCTCCATTTGACCTCAAAGACTAAGCGGAATCCAGCCTTCCATGGCTTCATCCTCACTTTTCTCGAGTTGCTCCCCTCTTTTAAAAGATTATAGCTGGGAAGCCAGCCCCATCCACACGCCCTTCAGGTGCCCCATCCCCGGTATTTCTGTTCGGGACCCAGAACACCACATCCCGGCGATATCAAGTATTCTCCTAGGCCACTGTCCCCCAGCTCCAGGCAAGGTGGGCCACCAGTTGATTTAGTGATTTTGCAGCAAGCATTCCATTCTCTCTCTCTCTCTCTCTCTCTCTCTCTCTCTCTCACACACACACGGAAATCCCCTGGCTGAAATCCCACTTTATTCAGCACATCTAACACATGGACCCTCTGAGGCCTGTCATCATATCACATGTTTTACATGGGATGTTTTAAAAGTTTCTTTTAATGCTATGGTTGAGCATACTAGTGGAAAGGCAGGATACAAAACACATGTTATGGTTTATCCTGAGCCCCACAAAAGGATGGGATAAAAATTCAAATACTTAAAAACAAACTTTTAACTAATTCATAGAATTTGTAAATTAAAGCCAGTTCTCACACTTTAATTAGTAACACAGGAGTGCTACCAACAGTCATTTCCAGAAGGAAAAACCACACAGCATGGGTAGTACATCCACAAATAGGTCAGAAGAAGATATGTGTAGAACTTCAGGCATGGCTTGCCAATGCTCATATCTTCCCTAGGTTTAATACATTAATCCTTCCTATGTTATAGAGTCACACATGGGAGCAATTTATATAAGTACTTCTACACTGATAAATTGTAATGGAAACAGCAGCCTTTAATTATAGATAAATTATTCCATGGAACTTTTAAGGGGTTCTCTTTCTTAGGATACCACACCCCAGCGTGGAATAGTGACACATTAAAAATAAGCAAACAGAAATCAGAAATGACATTTTCAGATGTATTGTACTCCTCTACTGCTTAGTTAAAAATAAAGTTAAAATCAGGGTGCAGATCAAATTACGCACTGATTATTAACATTATGGACTGATAATTGTCGGAGCAATACTCTTAAGAAAAACAAGGAATTGTGTTCCAGTGTCAGAAGTTAAATGAATTAAAATGCTTTCCCACAGACAACTGATGATGGATTATACATACCACATATAGCATGTTATTCGGAGCATTTTTCTGAACAATGAAAAATGTGAGGGGGTTTTGCTAGTGCAATATTGTCCCTAGTCCAAATTCAGTGCTCATTACAGAACATATGATCCTCCATGCAGTGGATAGGCATGCTGGGTAAATGACACCCGCCCATTCCTCTCCCTATAATTATAGTTCCCACTGTCACTGCTGCTGCTTCTCAGTGAACAAGCCATTTCCCAGTGCTGGAAAGAGGCAATGCACAGTATTTTTAAAAGGAAAAAGAAAAGGAAAAGGAAAAGAAAAGGAACAGGTAGCATCATGGATGGCATAGTGACTGACATTGTAGAGACCAGCCAAGGGGTGCCCTTAACATAACTGCAACCACAATCCATCGTGCCAAAAGTACTAGCAGGGGTGAGGTGAGCATGAAAATTAAATAAGGCTGCAACGTTTAATCAATTACACGACACAGAGCATTCTCTGTGGCGGCCCCCCATCTGTGGAACTCCCTCCCAGGGGATTAGCCCCCACTATGAGTACTTTTAAATGCAAGTTAAAGACTTTTTTTATTTACAAAAGCATTTGGCTTCTGACATGTTGGTTTTCTGTTTTTAGGTTAGATTATTACTGTTGTATTTTAAATTGTTTTTATTGTGATAGATGGTTTTTATGGTTGTTTTACTGGTACTTGTTTTATTAATATTGTAAGCTGCTCTGTGCTCCTTTTGGAGGGAGGCTGGGGTATAAGAATTTTAATTAATTAAATAAAATAGATTGGTTTTAAAAGGTTTTTTTTTAAAAAAAATGTTTATTTGTAATGTAAGTACTTACAAAATGTAAGGTTGGCAGGCACCTTCTTAGAAGAGGCATCCCTCCCATATTGGAGGGAATGCTTCTTCTAAGATGGTTGCTCTGCTGTGACATGCATGCACATCATCTAAAAACTAAGAAAGAATCCTAGATTTAACCAATCTACCAATCGATTAAGATTTCTTTAATCAAGTAACAACTCTAGAAATGCATTTCCTGAGTATTCCAGTACGTTGGTATCTGTTTCCCTCTGCCCTACTACAGAGCATCCAGGAGCTGCATTACAGTATATCTATATCAGGAGATCTAACCATTTATCTCCCAAATCACCTGAAAGGGGTGCACCTAGGGATGGACCCTGAGGCAATTGTTATTTCTTTTTATTGGTAAAAACATTTTCTAGTCAGGAGGTGCCTGACTGGGCATGCTCATGGCTACTGATGCTCATTTTATAATTTTTCCTTTAAAAATATATCATCCTTTTCTACAACAAAATTATGCTTATTCCCAAGTAAATGGGTTTAGCATCAGGGCAGTAGATGCAAACTGGATTTTATTCCTGAAGTCACGATGGTGCTGATTCAAGTGAGTTTAAAATGTGACCGTGCACATGCTCGAAGTATTTCTTCTTTTAATCAGGACTGGCAAACAGTTTTGGTTTGGTGTTGCTCTAACATACCAGGAATGTTGAAGCAGCCATAAAGCTTGGAATGGGGGCGGGGGGGGGGAGAGGATGAGAGATGTTAGTTAGGATGAGAGATGTTAGTTTTGTGCTTCACAATTGAAGTAATACAGATGGGTGTTTAAAGGGGAAGCCTACGACCGACCCCATTGGGCAGTAGCCAATGTGAGACTACTGCTAACGTAAATTACATTGCTAATGTAAATGACCTCTAGCACAATGCCAATAGTGCTTCCTGGTCTGATGGGTTTTCTGGGGGAAACTGTTGCACCAGCAAGCGCTCTTGGCTTCGCACTAGATGTAGTTTACACTAGAGCAGTGCTTCTCAAATAGTGGGGCGCACCCCCCCAAGGGGGGCGCGAGGCTCCGTAAAGGGGGGCTCGTTTGACCTCGGCAAACACTGTCATATTGGATGTCCAGATCGGATTATCCGACTCACTCGCAAGCGTCCCACATGGCGGTTGCCTAGCAACTCCCTTTCGAGGAGAACAGACCCGATTGGATAGACATGATGCTCTATCCTGATTGGCCAAACCCGCCCGTGTGACTTTTAGACCCGGAAATCGGTCCTCTGTACAGAAAAACGCCTGAAAGAAAGGAGTTGAACACACATAAAAGGGGACACCGCCGATTCAGCCAAAAAAGGTCACGTGTTCTGATGAAAAGGCTTTTATTATGCTTTGAAACGCGTCAACGCGACCTGTGGGGGGCATTCATCCATCTATGCCTTATTGACATTGCTCCACAACTGATGTAAGTGTGGCTCATTTTTATGCTTTTAATCTTTGTATTTTACAAACTTCTGACAATTAAAAAGGATCACTCTCAGTTGCGCCCTCTTCTCTTTGTAGACACGAAGTGTAGCAGACCCTTTAAATCCTGTGCTCCTTTAAATCTTTTCTGCTACAGTTAATAAAGCTATTCTTTGTTGTAAATTGATCCACATTTCTTTCTTTTTTTATTCTCCTATACGTTAATAAGGATACAGTGTTATGCAGAGGTGTACTTATAACAATTTTATAGACAAATGATACTATTTACAGTCGCGCGGGGGGCGCGAAATGTTTTCTTCTTCCTAGCGGGGGCATGACAGAAAATAATTGAGAAGCACTGCACTAGAGCAACTTAATTTATGTTAGCGGTAGTGCCACATTGGATACTTCCCATTAAGTCCAGGGTCTAAAATTACCTAGCTGCACCACTGCCTGAAGTCTGGCCCTAACGTTCACACCAGCACTCAGCAGACCGACATATCTTTTCGCATCACATGCCAATCAGATAGACTGGCAAGCAGCTAAACTAGTTTACTGAGCTAATGCACTGGAGCAAAAGTTTATTCTTGCAGTTACAATTTCACAGTCAGACAGGTTTGAAATTATATCAGGAATAATTAGAAAGAGCTGCTCTGAATTGAGATAGCAGAGCTGCTATATAAACGGGGAATACAATAGCTCTACCTCACTAAGCACAATCCATATATTTGTCACTGCGATGGACACAAATCTGGTACAGAAAAGCTAAACAGTATTTCAGTAGAGATATTTTCCCCAACATAATTCCAGTTTCTAATATAAATTCATTCTTTATATTAAAATGCATAGGAGAAATAGTGCATTGCTCATATTAACTATGAAAATGAAAGCGAAAAAGTGGCATCAGCCACTCAGGCTCATTTGAACATTGGCCAAAATTCAGCTACTTTCAGAATTCTGATATTTAAATCCCTGGATTTTAGGTTAGGTTCAAAAAATGGCAACAAGCTAGGAGATAAAGGAGGGGAGGATAGAATAAGGGATTTAAACTGAGAAAAGACACAGCTGTCACAATTCACTAGAGAGAACATTTTCCAGGACTGCTGTCTCCGTTTGTTTCCAACAGAACTTTACAAGGCTTAATATAAATCTGGCTTTCAAAAGATGAAACAAAACAAAATATAGCACAGCATACAATGAACAAGAATGGACTTAAGTAGGAGTTTTGTCATCAAGTTTGAGAAATCTACAAAGGAGGACATAGGTCACCATCATTTTTCTCCCAGAAGTGAGAGGCTAGCACTGTGCAAGGCAGCCATAGTACTATTAATTTTAGTTGTTTAAAATACATACAGCTTGCTCAGTTAAGTAGGGGCTCAGAAGTGTGTTGTGTCTTGTACAGGAGAACAAGGGAATTTGAGCTGTTGGCGGTAAACTCGTGGTTTTTTAGTTCTTGTCCTGAGGAATCAGAATATTTGGCCTTAGGGGCATCAGTCAGCATCAAGTCCTCTTCCTCCGAGCCAGGGCTGACCTTACCGTTAGGCAAAGTGAAGCAGTTGCCTCAGGCAGCAGACACTGAGAGGCAGCAGCAAAGTGCTGGAGGAGAGAGCTGTGTGCCATGGGACCTGCCCTGAGCCCCCTCACCTAGCCTGTTGCCTTCAGGTGCTGTGGAGGATGCTGTACTATCATCATTTCTAAAGGAAGATTAAGTTGCCAGTCCAGTTGGGCTTTGTACGTGGAATGGGAGGGGTCCACTACCGTATTCTTCACCTCAAGCAGCAAAATGTCTTGGGCCAGCCCTGCTCTGAGTGGCCTACAGACTGCTCACCCTCAGATTGGAACTCAGACTATGGGAACTCTGAGGCAACCTCCTGCTAACCCATACCTGTGAGGGTCCTCTCTGCCCTTGGATCACTGTCCAAAGTATCTGGTGATTTATAGATGACAATAGTATTTCTATGCAGTAGCATTACACTCCAAGGGTGTCTCCATGGGTACGACTTCCTGTTGCTGCTACTTTATCATGGTTCCATGGACTTTGAAGAAGCCCGAATGCAAGGTGAAAGGGAGAAACGTGCTAAGCGAAAAGCACGTCAAATGAATCCTTTACAGGACCATCTTCTATCTGGTAACCTGTGTCCTCACTGTGGGAAGCTGTGTGGATCTAGAATTGGCCTCCACAGTCACTTACGGACCCATCGCTAGAGTCTACACAATCTTCTTTAGAATTTCCTCCTTTTATCCCGGAAGACAATCTTACTCGGTCACGAGTGATCGCCTGATGATGACTTTATCATAGCAGGAAGAAGGAAGCCATTCATTGTTGTTTACTTTAAGAATGGCTGGATAGGATTCTTCCACACTATCCACTTCCCCTTGCAAAAATAAGGAGCAATCTTGGGCTGCTGCTTTCTTCCCACCTATGACACAGGCTTCATGAAATGAAATACCAACTACCCTCATTGGTGTTGTTGCAGAACCTTATCAAGGAAACTTTCTTTAGAAAGGAGCAGAAATGCCAAGCAACTGATAAGACCACATAGCCGCTAGGCCTAATCTGTGTGCACTGCTGGACAAAGACATTTAGGAGGACTAAGGTCATTAGTCAAATCTCCTCTGTCCTATCCATGCCACTCTTGAAATTTGGTACAGCTTGCTTCTCATTGTGGGCAAGCACTTGAAATTTCTCCTCAACTAGGGATGCTTCCAGGCAAGGCTTTTATCATGCAATTGCCTTCTTGCCTTGGACAATTCATGAAATTTTATGGGGAGGAGGGTCCAGACAATGTCACCTTCAAGTTGTAACCCTCCTGTGTTTTCCTGCCACTTCTTCCATCTTTTTTCTTTCCACAGAAAATCCATTAAGCAGGAAAAGATGGAATAGCTGCAATTTGATTGTTAGTGCTAGAAGCCCTCCAACTCAAAGCACCCCAGGAACATTACCAGTGCTCCCTAGTCATCCATTGAAGGAACAACCTGTGTGTAATGATGATACAAGCAGAAGGATAAAGACATTATCTGAAATTTCATAACATGTCCTCAATATCATACGCTCACTTCTAAACTCCATCACAATCCTTACGAAGCATCGTGTGTGTGTGTGTGTGTATTGAAATAGAAGTCTTTCTGAAACAAATACGTTCATTGCTCATTGTTGATTTAGCTATCAGTTATTTCAGCTGGAAAAAAGTATAGACTTCATTGAATTACATAAAATGTCAAAATACTTCACAAACCTCAACTAGTGAATCCTCAATCTACTATAAATTGAAAAAGAATTATAATCCCCAGTTTCAGGCAGATAGAACAGTGGCACAGACCTCACTGGACATACCATGTTGTTTCTTCATAGGAAGAGTCAAAACACAGAAGGCAGATAACCATTCCACTTAAACAAGAGGAGAGAGAGAAGGAGTGATTGAACAATACGAGTTCAGCACAGAAAAAGAGAAAGTTGTGTTGCTTATCACTAGCCACATTATATACAATAACACAGCCCTCCCCAACCTAGTACCCTACAGATGTTTTGGACTACAACTCCCATCAGCCCCAGCCAGCAAGGCCAATGGTCAGGGATGATGGAAGCTGTAGTCTAAACTTCTGGAGTGTCCCAGGTTGGTGAAGGCTGCAATATGCAATGCAGGGTTATAGTGTTGTGACCTTTGTGGAAACCCATTGTACACGACAATTTCAATAGAACTGAATGCACTATCAAGAGAATAACTGTATTTTCCTGATATTTATATCCATGCAACAGAAGCACAAGAGAAAAAATATGATGTGAGAAATGGTCAGCATACCAAATGAGAAACAAATGTTCTTTTTTTTTTTTTGGCAGTGTAAAGAAAAGGACCTTGAATGTAGCCCAGTAGTAATTGCATGCAAAGTTCCATCTGTTTTCCTAAGCCTGGTTAAACAAGTTTAAGCTAACTCTTTGCAGCACATCTCTAAAAGCCTGAAAATTAAAATAGAACTCTGCGTGCTATGAATCGTAATGAAAAGAGAGAGGGCTTAAGATAATTAAGTAATTTTCAACTGTTGCTAAATGGAAATCTGATTGCATCTTTTATTAATTACTACAAGCTGACATTTTAAATAAAAATAAACCATTTCTGAATATTGTGGACATTATGGGTTCTAAATAAGACAGAATAGAACTGATTGTGAACTTTTATCCCTGATACTGGAATATCTAAGCTACCGTTTGCATAATACATGGTTGCATAATACATGGTTTCTATGCATCACTGTCAACAATACTGGAAGAGTGGTATAGGCAAGGTCCTGAATGACTGTCACCCTTGCTCCAAGTAGGCCCTGACAAATTCTTCTTGATGGACAGTTTGCCTCTACAATCACATTATAACCATCAATTATTATGCACTGGTGCATAGAAACCATGTACAGTCATTTATTTATTTATTTTATTATATTTATACCCCGCCTTTTTTCCTGCAAGGAACCCAAGGCGGCTTACATAATCCTCCTCCTCCTCTCCATTTTATCTTCACAACAACCCTGTGAGGTAGGTTAGGCTGAGAGTCAGTGACTGGCCCAAAGTCACCCAGTGAGTTTCATGGCCGAGCGGGGACTAGAACCTGGATCTCCCGAGTCCAAGTCCAACACTCGAACTACTACGCCACACATGTGAAAAAGAAAGTACACCCTTCTCGAGTTCCATGGTTCCATGTATCAGGACAGAAGAAAAATCATCAGGCCATAGCAGGTCTCAAAATTAGGTAAAGACAACCTCAGATGAACAACAACACATGACAGAGTACACTGTGGCATTATTTATTGTACAGAAATAGCCAAAATGGAGAAGCCAGCGAGCACCCCAATGTCATCACATTGCTGCTGGTAGTCAGGAGAGCTGTGGGACGAGGGAGGAACAAGTCAGGAACCCTGACACGGCTTGCGATGGAGTTGAAAGGGTTCTTTAGGACCTCAGGCAAGGCATCCCTGCAACAGGACTCCTCAGATCACCCCATGTGTTCTGTGGGAGTGGGGTTTGCTGAAGACTCCTCCTCCTCTAAAGAGGTCTCCCCTGGGCTTGGGTTGACCAGGAGCCTGACAATCCCACAGTACATGGACTGTAAAGCAGGACACAGTTGAGGGGGAAAACTTGACATTGAGGTCACTACTGGTACCCAGTAAGTTTCCAATGGAGCTCCTGAATACACCTACTGTATTTAGATACACATATAAATGAATGTCTTCCATTTGTTCCAATGAGAAATAGTAAAAGTGCTGTACTTGGACATTTATTACTACTACTACTACTACTACATTTATATCCTGACTTTTTCCATGTTGCAAGGAACCCAAGGTGGCTTACATGGTCTTCCTCCTCTCCCTTTTTATCCTCACTACAACTCTGTGAGGTAGGTTAGGCTGAGGGTCAGTGACTAGTCTAAGGTCACCCAGTGAGCTTCATGGCTGAGGGACTAGAACCCGGATCTCCCATGTCCCAGTCCAACACTTTAACCACCACACCACACCAGTTCTCAATTTCCCAGACTCTTTCTTAAAAGAAAAAACCCTTAGAGGCCGCAGAATGGGACAGAGTGAATGGGGTGCCCTCCCAATGTGGCCCCAATGACTCCATTCCATCTAGCCGCCTTCTCAGGGTTTTTTGACAGCTGTCAGGGAACCACAATAAGTGCCCTGAAACGGAGCCTCAGAAAGGAGGTGGCCTTAAGATCTCCCCTTTCTGGACTTGCTGGAGACTTGGGAAGTGTCCCAAAGGTGGAGGGCACTGAGAAGTGTCAGTTCAACACTTAAAACTGAGAGGATTACCTTGGTAAGGGGGAGATCTACAGCCCACCACCTTTTGGTGCATTCACCTTCGTGGTTTTCCCCTATTTGCCAGTGCGTTCTAATTGACAGCTAGGCACTTGACATCTGTAAACTGTTCACAATGTAGCCTATTTGCAGTCCTGCCTCGTTACCCTGTTAACGTTTGACAGCTGTAACTGACAAGGCAATAGACCAGGCAACACTACATATTTCAGAAAGGCAAAAGAGCACACTTGCGCAACTCCAAAAGACCAACAAAATAAATAAATAAATAAATACAGTCATGCCTTGGATTGAGAGCATAATTCGTTCCGGAAACGTGCTTGTAATCCAAAACACTCTTATATCAAAACGAAACCCCCCCAAAAAAATGTGTACAGAGATTTTTAATTTAAGCCGTGCTACAGTACTTGTATTGCAAGACGTCGCTTGTATATCAAGTAAAAAAATAAAAAAAAAATATTTTAAAAATTGCTTTTCTTGCAAAACGCTCTCAAACCAAGTTACTTGCAATCCAAGGTATTACTGTACAAAGACATTTGCGCATATTTCTGGTGCTGGGGGGAAGAAAAGGTGACAAGTCAATGACAGTCACTCCAAAGTGCTACTTGGGCATTGGTAGAGGGACTGTCGTTGGCTGTCACTGGTGGCGGCACAGGCAACATTGCCAAGAACAGCAAGGGGTTTTTGCCACTCCTGCCAAGCAGCTCACTAGCAACTTCCCACAACCCACAATGGGATTGGTCTGCCAGGTTCAGACAACACAACAACCCATCATGTGCCCAACAATCCTTAGAACAAGCCCCAGAATAAGCCACACTGCAGGAAGTGGTCCGGGTTCAGATTACATGACAACTCACCGTGGCTAGCTGCCCACGATGCACAGCTAGTCACACATTCGTTGTCAGAATATGGATTCAATATTCTGGGTTTGCCTTCAAGCAAGAAAGCTAGCCTTGGAGACAGGTGCAGAGAACCGTCCAAGGACTTAGCTATCAGCTCACTCCCCTTTGCCCCAGTTATGGTTTTTTCTAGTTGGCTCCAAGGACAGTGGAGCCAGGAGTCTTAACTGCATGCAGGTGGGCATTACCTCATGCAATAGAGATGTGTTGTACATAATGTATATAAGTATGATAATAATGATGTATTCTTGTTGGGCATGTCATTGTTGTCTGGCAGTCATTTTTGTTGGTCAGTCATTCCTTTTTTTTTTTGGTCTACTTGCTGTGCTCTAGATTTTTGTATCCTGTACTCTGTACGTATATGCTTTGTTCCTATTTTTCAAGTCATAGTCTTAGTAAATCTTTTGCTAAAGAAACTGGCTTGAGTTTGTTTTTTACTTTCTGAACTAGCCTACGCCACTGAGCCAGCACCGCTGCTACTCTGCTACTGGGGGAGCACTGTTTTTATACTTTGTTTTCCCCAGCGGATTCTGACATTCGTGTCGTGCGAACCCCGTCATTCTACAATTGCTAATACTTTTCCAGCAAATGGTAAATGAACTCAAGGAAGACACACTTTACATTTGATGGTGGTTATTAAAGGAGAGCCCAAAACTATTCCATGACGCCATCTCATAAGTATGTCAAGCCAAAAGGAGGTGACAAGTATAGCTATGTTTACTAACAATAAATATAGGTGTTAGATGATATATCAAGAACAAGAAAAATGGCCACAGGCATGGCTAATTCTGCGATACAGAGATGTCTCCAGCATCACTTCATCATATATCAACATGAAAAAATACTGAATATAAATGTATCTGCTAACAGGTTATATTTGGCATAAATACACAGGTTTTGAAAGAAAAGCAATGCATAAACCATAAGATCATTTGTCTAGGAAGCTACATATAAGATAGCTAGAATTCTTTCTTTTATCATCTCAATACATTTTTCAGTATTTCGTGCTTTCCCATTTCTCATTTTTATATGCCTATTGTTTAATTCAAACAATTTCATTTAAGCTGCAATCATATCAAAAAGAAAAAGACTATTGGTCCCTAGCAAGGAATTTGTTTAATCACTAAAGTGGCACATAAAATTTACTGATCACTCTGATATTTTGCCAATATATTATGGTTTGATATGGTGCCCTCACGAAATGCAAAAGCGCAAAAATTAAGAACAAGGATAGAGTTGTCAAGGATCTGGTTTAACACTTACTTTTGCGAAGGTCTGAAAAATATCTAGGGCAGGTGGCAGCTGAGAAGCATCTTGGATCTCCACCTTCAAATACAGCTGCAGAGTCCTTGCAAGGTGCCCGAGGCCTTCTTTCATTTCTTCACTTAACTCTTCAGCATCTTTAAAGGAGACAATATATTACAAGGCATGAACAGAAAATTCTGCGAACATCTTTAAGCAGCCCAGTATCAGCTTTGTAGTCTAGACATTTCCAACCCCAAAGATACAGAGGGGCAAACATATATCACTTTACTTTTGACAGCTACCTCTCACCACCAGGTTGTTACTGCCACATTGTACAAACATTATGTGAATGAAAGATCAAAAGCTTAGAACCAAAACAGATGTGCAAGGAGATGTAAAATAGCACAAGCAGTCAATTGGATATGTTAACAGTAAGAATGGTAGTTTTGTGTTATCCAAAATATCTTCATTGGTGCAAGGTGATGACACATTGTTTTCTTTCTTCCAATCATCTCTCAGAAATTAGTATGTAAAACAATCTCTTTACAGTCCATAATAAGGATAAGACCTTAGTAGAGTTTTAATAAAGTTAAGAAAGGCTAAAATACAAAGCCTATGTAAATGAATGTTAATTAATAAAAATATTTTGGATGTCTTTCTCTAGGTAGGACAGGTATTAAGAAATAAACTATGGATTGTACCCAAGAGTGGCCTTGCACTAGTAGAAACCACTTCCACAAGCTGGGGTGCCCAAGATCTGTTGACCACCACCCACCCACCCACCGTAGCCTCCTGTGGCATCTAAACAGGTGCTCCTGAAAACTGGGGGACCCTCTGGAACAGTACAGGATTTGGCACAGAGAGCTGCAGCAGGTAGAAGGGAACTCAGCAAAATATAGGTGTCTTGCCTTGCGAAAGCACTTTCCACTGGCACAAAAAAAGCTACTACTGGATATAACACGATAAGAATTCTCATTTTACAAACTGAAATACTGTAGGAAAAAGAAGCTAAAAGAAACAGTAACATTCCAAATTGAGCTGTAGTTGATATGATCCAAGTCAAAACACAAAATCTATGCATAGACTTTCTATGCAACAAACATGGGTACAAGAAACAGAAACCCAAAGGCCTTCGAGACAAACCAGGTGTTACACAAGTTGTACATTAGCCCAGTGGCCCTTTTAAAGCCAAAAAAAGGCACTTCTATAAGGTAATTAGGATCATAGTGCCTGCCCTTTCCCCACTCTATCCATCTCTCTCTCTCTCTCACTCACACACGCACACACCTATTTCCCCAGTATTTATTTATTTATTATATTTATACCCCGCCTTTTTTCCTGCAAGGAACCCAAGGCGGCTTACATCATCATCATCCTCTCCATGAGGTAGGTTAGGCTGAGAGTCAGTGACTGGCCCAAAGTCACCCAGTGAGTTTCATGGTCGAGCGGGGACCTCTAGTGTATTCAACAAAACTACGTTTGAGACTGAAGATCAAAGATCTTCTTTAGGGTGTGAAACAGGCTTTTTTCTTCAGCTTCTTTACTATTCAAGGCTAATTTTAAAAAAGGGTAAAATCATGCACCCCCTGAAAAAAAAACTGTAAACGTATGTTTACCTCCAACATGGCCACTTAAAACACTGAAGGTGAGTGGTTAGGAGAAAGGATCTACTCATCTATCTCATAGCTCCAGGCTTGCCCCTAGAACTAAGGTCACGCTGGGCAGGATTCTGCACCTTTGAACCTTCTATATCCCCATCCAGCTCTTTCCCTCTGCTTGGTGCAAGTTTATTTAGTTATTATATTTATATCCAGCCATTTTTCCTGCAAGGAACCCAAGGCAGTTTACATAATCATCCTCCTCCTCTCCATTTAATCCTCACAACAAGCCTGTGAGGTAGGTTAGGCTGAGAGTCATTGACTGGCCCAAAGTCACCCAGTGAGCTTCATGGCCGAGTCCAACACTCTGACCACTATGCCACACTGGTTCTCATGCACTTGCACTGAGCAGAGCAGGAGGGATGGATGTGGATTCGTGAGGCACACATAGCCCTCTCATTTCCCTAACCTGGGCAGGGCTCTTACTGAGCCTATGGCATCCAAGATCATAGACATCATGCAAAGGGAGCAGAGCATTCTAAGCTGTAGACTGAAGTTGTAGACTGCCTTGTTCAAGAGGTGGGAGGAAAGGTTTTCAGTCCTCCTGCCCCCCCTCCCCTGCCCCATTCATTGTCTTTGGGAAATAAGAAAGTACATTGGACTATACATCTCCAGGGGAAAGTAATGTCACTATACTCGTGCATGCATTCCTGCTTTCTCCTGGAAATGACGCTAAGGTCCTGTTTCCTTCTGTTTTTGCATTTTAAGAGCTGAACATTATAAAGAGCTATTTAGCCCACAGGAGCACAATGCACATTACAGAATTTATTAATTTATTTCAGAGACAGGCAGACAGTACTAACTTCACCCATCACTGAAATGAAACCACCTCTGGGATGGAAAGCAGCAACTGTTTAAGAGTGCAATGTGGGGACATTTCATTTCAGGACAGATGCAAACAAGAATACTATATCCGTCCAAAACTTTGGGGAGAATTTAGAGAATCAAAAACAGAACACAATTATCTGAACTGGAATTTGGCCAGGATGTCAAAATTAGCCATTGTCAGGGAAAAAATGCCCCATAGGACTTTTCACGGCAAGTGATCAGAAGCTTAGTTTTCCATTTCATACTGAAGCCAAAGGAAGTGAAATGAAGCCAAGTAAATGAATTGTTTTAATTTTCTGGGGTTTAGAAATTAACATTGTTCCATTCCCCGGAAGTCTGGAAGATGAAACACTACAAAGAGTGTAGCTATGAACAGTATATTTTCACATGTTATGCTAAAAGCACCAATGAGCCCCTTTTCTACCATCTGTGCGCCTCAATGAACATTGCTGGTACAGGATAGAAAGCAGGAGATACGTGTCTTTAAATCAAATGGACATTCTAGCCTATATTGATTTTTATATGTCTTATATAAAAATATAACACATATTATATTTCTTGCATCTGAGATGCAGGAAAATATTTTTAATAATTCGAATGCCACATGTGAAAACATCTTTGTGGTGTGATTTTAAGCATGTTTACTCAGAAGTAAGTTGCATTCAAACGAATGGCACTTACTCCCAAGGTAGTCCACATAGTGTGATGGCAGCCAGTTCTGTCCACAATATCCATGTAGTGAATGATGTACAAACCTACCAATAAATAGCTCAAAACATACCTAGATGTACCTCTACAGCTCCTCTGGATAGACCTCTTGCTATAAGTATGAACTCATTTCAACAAGCATAGAATGAGCCTTGTGCAGTGCAATCCTATGCATATTTACTTAAAAGCAAGCTCCAGTGTGTGTTCAATGGGACTTACTCCCAGGTAAGTGAGCATAGGATTACAGCCTTAGGTAGCTTCTTCTGGTGGTGGAATATAGTGGAAAACAAATACCTAAATATGAGTATCTTACAGAAAGTCAAAACAGACTTTTGGGGCCAATTCACATGTAACAAGAGCCCATGAATTAAGCAACCCATGGACTGTAGGGGATGAGCAGGACAGAGAAGGTGCCTGCTTGCAGTGAGCCACCCACTTCCGCTTTTACTCAAGAACCTACGATCGGCACATTCGTAGGTTGTTTAGCATGACGTGTGTTGGAAAATGCGATGAGAAGATGTAAACTCTGCTGGGAGGGTTTTTTAAGATGACTGTTCATTAAAGGGTTAAAGGCAGACTTCTATAGTCTGATTGAAGGGCGGGGGCAGAGTTCAGTGGACTGAACCACTTGATTGAATCGGGGAGGGAATGCTGGAGGTTGCTTAGCAACAGGTTTGAACTCCATTCTAACAGTCCTCTGACAGTTAGACTAGTCTAGTGCTAACTGACACTTGCTGGGTTTAGAAATGAAAAGACTGACCTGTGTGTTTTCCTTACCTCAGAAGTATAAGTAATGTTTAAGAAACTGCACTACTGTAACCATCAGGCTTTAGTACCTGAGTAATCTTGTTAAAGTTATTTATCTTTTAAAAAGCATCTACTTTAGAAAACAAGCCCTGTGTATGCATGTGTTTGTCTGAGAGAAGTCTGCTGCTGCTTTTGCACTCTGCCGTCAATGTGAACCCAGAGTGCTGGGTTGTTTAGGGGCTAAATAATCCAGTGGTTAACCTAACAACAAGCCAGCACACCGGCTCTCTCCTGCTTCTGCACAACAACCTATGGGTTGTTTAAACCATGGGCTGTCATTACATGCAAATCAGGTCAATCTTTTACAAAGGCATGACAAAATAGTGTCAAAACACATGATTATTAACGTGAGGAAAAGCATAGAGGGCAACAGGATTTTTTGGATTCCAGATCTGAGGTTGGAAAAGAGCTCCAAGCTCGGATCTGGGGATCTGCACACGGTTCCCTCTCCCTGTTGTTGCAGCTAGCGTGGAAAGAACTGCACTGGCTGCTTCTCCAAAGTCATAAGAGTGATCTTGGAGAAGGGGTTTAAGGGGCATTCCGGGGGGGAGGGGAAGATACCACTGCCGCCAAGATACAATGTATCCTTCCCTCCCCCTCTGGGAGGGAGGGAGGGAGGGATAAATCGGCTGTCTAGCTGCTTTGCAGAGTAGGAGGAGCACAGAGGCAACCTTCACCTCCACACTCCCCCCACTCTGCATAGGATGCCTGCAATCCTTCGAGGTGGGAGGGCTACACACATCCCCAATGGACTGTGCCCTAACTAGGATAAAGTCTCCAGAAGGTGATCTCACAACATTTCTAACACAGTGACCTGGTTTTCATGATCACTGTCGGTTAATCAAGCCACCGTGGCTTGTTTAACCAGCGGCATGTGCCACACACAATTTGCATAATCATTGCCTGCCCGGCCACAGCTTGTCGTGTCATCTGAACCCAGGCAGCATGGGTTGTTTGACAGGGAAACAACCCTCAAATACTCCATGGGCGGTTGTCACAGCAAAACTGAGAAAAAATTACAAAAACATTGCTAGCAGCTACTTACTTGACTGGAGATCAGAAAGAGAGTAGAGCGCCTCCGATGGGCATGTTGACTGTCTTAACTGTTAAGAATACAAAATATTAATAAATAAAAACATGCTAGGACAAACTATTAACTCCATTTTTAAAAAGTTATTAGAATCCTGACACACTTGTGTATAACCCCCGCCCCCCCAGCAATAATCAGCATAAGTTCATTCTTGGTTTCTTCATGATTTGGAAAACATCATTAGGATTTTAAATCCTATTATTGTAAGTTACCGCTCATTTATTTTCCTTCCTATTCTTTATTCTCATTTGTTTTATTAAAAGTATGTTTAACTCATGAACAACCCCAAGTGCCCCTGTTTGGACATCATGGAAACGATCCTCAAATGTGGCATTCAAGGGTTGTTCATGGAAACGGGAAGTGGCTTGTGCGCAGCTCAGGCATGGCATGTGTCCTTGTAATTCATGGGTTAATTAACCCATGATTTGCTGCCAGACGCCACCGTTACATCTGAACAGGGTCATGGTCTATCTGCCTTAACTAACTCCTCTGCCTTGCTTGGCCCAACTGCACCACCACATAAGTATAGAACAACAATCGTATTTCGCCTGTGTCTCTGCACATGTGACTTTAGTCAAAGAAACTAAAAGACAAAAAAATGTAAAGAAGCAAGAGCTGTTAGGCTGAATAGAGCCATTTTCATGAAATGAAAAACTGAAATTAATACCCATGTTTGATTGGTAAGCAACTTCATTTTTATGAGACTGAAAGTTTAGGTTTAGCATGTTTATGATTATATTTAATTGTAACAACAGTGTAACTTAGAAATTCAGTAAATTATTTTTGATGTTTTTAAAAAATAAAAAAATAGATTTAAAATTTTTAAATCTATCATCATCATCATCATCATCATCATCATCATCATCATCAATTTTTATGCATCCTGGTTCATGATCTTTCTAATGCAGGTCTTGCTAATAATTTTTTTTGAGTTTATAAACATTAACAAAAATTATCCTGACAATGCATGCAGATAAAGTTCATCATTATTATACCCATATTACAGAAGGCAGGACTGTGGCTGAGAAAAGGTGAGTTATTCCTATTGCTGTGCTGAAAATTTCTTCCACATTTTTTTACTATTCTCATTCAATTTGATAGAAAAGAAATTGCTTTGAAGAAGAAATTCAGTTGTGAAGAAAGCTTTGGAGCATGGGTTGGGTTTGGGTTTCTTGTGCTTACCTTGCTTATGATGTGGAGTGTGTACAAGTGTCCTGTTTTTCATTGTACAATCATCTCTCCAGCAGCCTGCAGCCTCCTCAGCTTCCTACACTTCAATTAAAGCCCAGGGGAAGACATCATGAGGTAATTCCTCCCATAGAGCTATTTCAGTTCAAGCGGCCTGAGAGGCTGCAGAATAATGGAGAGATGTCTAATAAAATGAAAACACACACACAGTGCCCTCAGCCACCTCGCAGTGATTAGGTAAGATCAAAAACATCACAAAAATGAATTATAAAACACCCTGAGAATGAGGATGAAGAAGAAATGTGGGAAGAAAACCTTCAGGAAATTGAAGGACAGATTTTGGCTCATCGCTAGCTCCGTATTATAATGTCCTGTGAGAAAAAGTTGAGAATTTCTCCTTTCCTCAGAGAAATTCAGTGAAATTGTCCCCGCAGTTTCTCTGCCCACAAATCGACCTAGCTCGAAGAATTCGTGAGCCAGGAAGGAAAAGGTCAGACCAATCCCTACGACTATCAAACAAAAAAGAACCTACGCTAGTCTCATCTAACACTGAAGAATCTACCGTGGTCTAACACTAGTAACTCAGATGGATTTATGACAAAGTACCCAGGTGGTTTGCCTGGGGGTTGAGTTCCTGGGTCGGCCTGAGCCGACGACCCACTCCATGCTGCCTCGCACCCTGTTCCCAACACTTCCACGGAGCCTGGGCTGTTGTTTTACACTCTCGCTCACCCCCCTCTCATCCCCCAACCCCTCCCTTTGTTGGCAGGATGAACCGGTCCGACCCAGCAGGAGGGGTGCTGAGGTTCTTCGGCGCCACTTTGCTCATGGCTCCTCACGGGAGCTTGTAGGGTGATTGAGGGTACTTGGCAGCTGTTTGAGACTGCTTGGGGGAAGACCGTTGAGGCCAATGTAAATGTGTGTCCCAGCGAAGACTATCCAGATGCAAATGCATGCCTTGGACTGAGTTCCTCTGCCTTGGGCAGAGATTATGCAGGTGACTGGGGAGGGGGGAGTGTGTGTCCTGTCAGGCTTTCTCTCCACAGTTTTGTTTTTGTTGTTAGGAAAATGCAGATGGGGCTGAGAAGCTGCATTGCCATTTATTAAGGGCTACACAGTGTTGTTGTGATGTATATAGCTTTAAGAGAACCTGCCAGATTTAGCTCTTTGCAACAGGCCCCACTGGAGCCTCTCCCCACCTCTCTTAGTTCAGGCCTTGGAGCTGAGAAAGTGTGCCACACAGCTCCTCAAAACTTAGTGTTTTCTCATGTATTGTAGTAATAAATAACCCTATTCTGACAGTACCTGAATCTATTGTGTGTTGCCCATAGAGTAGAGCCTAGCAGTGGTCTGCAAGCTGAGCAAGTCAACCCCCTCTATTCAATGTTAACCACTCCTGATTCCTTTCAACTCTGTTGAAAGGAATCAGGGAAATAATAGAGGGCTTCAGCTGCAGGTGGAAAGACATTGTTCAAATACCAGGTCTACCCACTGAGAAACAACAGAGGGGTAGACCTGGAGTACAAATTTCTCAGAGGCCAAATCTACCTATCTTGGTAGATGTGGTGCCCAAGACTTGCCACTGCTCAGTCACCAGATCTACCAGAACTGGTGGAGCTGTTCTCTGATGCTATCAGGGCTTTTTAAAAATGTGCAATCATACACAAAATGTGCAGTTCCAGGAAAAAATATGCAATTCCAAAAAAAACATTGCCTGCAGTTCAATATTCAAGCCATGCAAAAGTAGTATTGTTAGCTGATGCATCATCATCATCATCAGGCGATCACTCGTGACCGAGTAAGATTGTCTTCCGGGATAAAAGGAGGAAATTCTAAAGAAGATTGTGTAGACTCTAGCGATGGGTCCGTAAGTGACTGTGGAGGCCAATTCTAGATCCACACAGCTTCCCACAGTGAGGACACAGGTTACCAGATAGAAGATGGTCCTGTAAAGGATTCATTTGACGTGCTTTTCGCTTAGCACGTTTCTCCCTTTCACCTTGCACTCGGGCTTCTTCAAAGTCCATGGAACCTTTGTGAAAGGCCAGCCTCCATTTAGATCGTTCATGGGCCAGAGCTTCCCAGTTTTCGATGTTTATATTGCATTTTTTTAGATTAGCCTTATGAACATCTTTAAACCTCTTATATTGACCACCGATATTCCGCTTTCCATCTTTGAGTTGGGAGTAAAGTAACTGCTTTGGGAGACGGCAGTCAGGCATTCGAACAACATGACCGGTCCACTGAAGTTGGCGTTGAAGGATCATTTTTTCAATGCTAGTAGTCTTTGCTTCTTCCAGTACACTGACATTTGTTCGCCTATCTTCCCAAGTAATTCGCAGGATTTTCCGGAGGCAACGTTGATGAAACCTTTCAAGGAGGTGGAAGTGACGTTTATAGATAGTCCATGTTTCGCAGGCATACAATAAAGTTGGTAATACAATGGCTTCATAAACCAGTGTTTTGGTCTTCTTACAAATATCCCGATCCTCGAACACTCTATGTTTCATTCGAGAAAATGCGGCACTTGCGGAGCTCAGACGATGCTGGATTTCACTGTCGATGTTAGCTGTAACAGAAAGATAGCTGCCAAGATAGAGAAAATGATCGACATTTTCCAGTATTGTCCCGCCAAGCTGGATAGATGGTATCACCAAAGGATTGGCTTGCACTTGCTGATGAAGCACTTTGGTTTTTTTGATGTTAAGTGAGAGACCAAGTTTTTCGTATGCTTCTGCAAAAGCATTTAGGATAGTTTGGAGATCATCCTCTGAATGTGCGGAGACCACATTATCATCAGCATACTGAAGTTCCACAACGGAGGTTGTAATTACCTTACTTTTACCCCTCGCCGGATCGTAATTACCCCTCGCCGGATCGTCACCTAGCTGATGCAAAGGGTGGCTGATAACAGTGTAAAAAAAAAAATGTGAGCAGGCTACCCTAGACTAGAACCCTAAACCCTGATCAAGCATACCCATTTCTCCTCACAATGCTGCGCAATACCTGTCTGGCTGGTCTACTTCTCTTGCCCGCCCCCCCCGCCCCCCGGGAAGGACTATGCAGCCAGGGGTTGTTAGGGAAAGTTATGTGCGGTAACCAAGGGAAAACTGTGTGTGGTGGTGGATGTGTGTTCAGGCTTTCTCCACAAAAGTTTTTTCAGTTTCATGATGCTTCTTGAATATAAAACTCTTCTGCATTAGAAGGGCTTTCCTTGGTCAGGTAAAAAACATAGGGAACTCTGGGCGGTTAGTAATTATTCCAGCCTCTCTCCCACACAAGTTATATCAAGCATGGCTAGAAGTCTTTGTGACATAGGAGCAATCTGCTTCCACATTAACAGAGTCAGGGCAGACACATTTTTAAAGGATCAAGCACAAATAGAATGTTTACTTACTCGTTTGAAGATGATTTTGCCAACAAGCCTCACTGAGTCTGGTGGAAAGTTAGGCTCAATATTCTTAATACACTTGCATTCCCGTTTGTGGTCCTGCCACGCTTCTTTCTATAAGTTGGTGGGGAGGGGAGAGAGAAATTAATCTGCCTTTAAAACCTTGTATTTATAGCACAAATTTTTTTAAAGTCTGATAAAAATGAATTATTATTATTATTATTATTATTATTATTATTATTATTATTATTATTATTGCAAAGGCTTCAGTGTGGAGATAAAAGAGCTCATGTGCTAGCACAAGAATCTTTGGATCCAAGCCATTGGTCATATTCAAGGATATATGGTTTTGGCAAGAATTGCAGCTGAAGTACTTGTGCATTTTTACAATGTTGCATTCATTCACTCATCACATTAGAGATGTTCACTAATCAACAGAGCAATCGTATGGCTGTTAGACAGTGTCTAGACAGCCATAGGATTTTTCGAAATCCCAGCTCCAACCTCAGGAACTCGCTCCAAGGTCAGCTTGGAGTACCTCCCCCCACTTGCAGCCAGCGCGGAAAGAACCATGCTGGTTGCGTCTGAGGTCGCAAATGCGACCTCGGAGAAGGGGGTTTGTGTGCATTCCAGGGGCGGGGAGGGGAGGAGACAGACACTGCCATGATATGAGGTATCCTGGCAGCTCCTCAACCTCCTTCCCTCCCCCTCCAAAGCACCGCACATAGACGGCCGAAATCGGCCATCTAAGTGTTTTGCAGGGCAGGAGGAACATGGAAGCAACCTTCACCTCCACGCTCCTCCTGCCCTGCATAAGATGTCTGTAATCCTCCAAGTTCGGAGGGCTACAGTCATCTGGATTGGATTGCACCCTAAATAGTTGATCAACTACCTGTCTTTCATATTTAAATAAATGTGAATATTACTAAAACCTCAATATAATTGACTTTGTCGGATTTTGGAGACGATTTAGAATTTTAATAAAAGTTCCACCATTCAGTATTACGATCAAAATCCATTCCCTATTTTAAGTAATATAAAAATAATAACAAAAGTGTCCTTCAATTTCAGTCCCGCTGACAAAATATCACTCCACTGATTAATCAGCTAAAGCTTTAAATGATAATCTACTAAATGTTTGAAAAACGGCAGATTGGGTTAGAAAGACAGTATCAGGATGTGGTCACAATGTGTCTCCATATGTTCCACATACACTGACCTGGTTCACACAACATGACAACCAGGGCCGGTGCTACCATTAGGCGCACTAGGCTGCTGCCTAGAGCGCCAGGCTAAATGGGGGCGCCAGAAATGCGGGGAAGGGGAGGCGAAAGAAGCGTGCCCCTCCCTCTCTCTCCTCCACCTCAGGGCTCCGTCTCCAAGCTGGCGCCGCTGAAGCTTCAGGCAGGCTCCTCCTCACAACCAGCATCAAACGAGGCGACAGGCTGGAGGAGGCGGAGGCTGGCAGGGGCCAATGATGGGAGGCTGGTGGGCAAAATCCCCCCTTCCTTCCAGCCAGTCTAATTTTTCTTCCTTCCTCTTAATCTGTTTTGTCTTTTCCCCTTCTCCAATTGTCTACTTCAGTTCATTTTGTGTTCCTCTTTCTTTCTGTCTTTCTTTCCTTTTTCATCAGTCTCCCCCCCCCTCTTCCCCCCTTAATCTTTTTTAAAAATAATCTTTCTGTGGTTTCCTTTCTCTTTCGTGCACACGCGCGCCGCTTTCCTCTTCCTTTCCGCCCTTCTTTCGCCGCCTCCCCCCTCTTCCTTCCTTCCTTTCGCCCTCCCTCCTTCACCCACGCTCCAAAATGGCTCCGGATCAGCCGGGGTGCCTCGCTTTGCCTCCAGCTGTGCTTAACCGTACAGGTCTACTCCAAAGTAAGCTCCAAGGGAGCTGGAGGGAGGGAGGGCTCAAGTGGGAAGGGATGTGTGCTAAATATCTGATTTTGCTTAGGGCGCCAAACTGCTTTGCACCGGTCCTGATGACAACCCACCATGGGTGATCAGCCATGATGGGTTGTCATGTCATGCGAACCTGGTACAGTTTGTGCAGGGTGGCTTATTTTTCATGAACAAGCCACCCTGAGAACCCATGGCTTGTTTTAAGGTTGTTGATACCCATGGTGGCTTGTTGTGCTGTACAAACCCAGCAGGGCGACTTTGTCTTGAGTTGTCGGGAACAGCTACAGGGCCACCCGGAAATAGCGGTGAAAACCCCTGCCCCTCCTCGCGATCTTGCTAGTGCCACCATCATCCTCCCTCATTCCTTTTCAGTGCCCTCTGCCCTGTGCTCCTAAAAATAGTGAAGAAAGGACACCGGAGAGTGTCCCAAACTTTTTTGCAACTTTTCATTTTTATTTTTGGTCCTGTGCAAATGTTCAGGAACAAATGACAGCTGTCTTGAGATTTGTGCATTTTTCATCTCCATGTTACTGCTCTGTCTTTATATTTCCACAATTTTCATCTCCATGTTACTGCTCTGCCATGACATTTGTGCAAATTTTCCGCTCCATGTTACTGCTTTGCCATGACATTTCTGTATGTTTAGCGATCCCACTCACTGCTCTGTAACCCATATGTAGATGTGACAGCTAGGAACAGAGGGCAGCAACATGCAGGAAGTGGGGGGTAGGGAGCCGAAAGCGGCTGGTGGCTAGAGGAGAGAAGGCAAAGAGGGAAAGATATTGGGGGCAGCGAAGAGAAATAAGTGAAATTACACTCTGCTACATATCTTCTCTTGTTTGCTTACCCAAACAGCCCTGTGGCTTTCAAGTACAGTAATACCTTGGATTACAAGTAACTTGGTTTGAGTGCGTTTTGCAAGACAAGCAAAATTTTTAATATTTATTTAATTTTTTTTTACTTGATATACAAGCGTCGTTTTGCAATACAAGTACTGTAGTACGGCTTAAATTAAAAATCTCTGTACAAATTTTTTTTGAGGGATTTCGTTTTGATATAAGAGTGTTTTGGATTATAAGCCCCTTTCCGGAACGAATTATGCTCTCAATCCAAGGCATGACTGTATAATATTTGAATATCTGTGGGTGGTTTGAGAATATGGATGTCATATTGGGGGGAGGGGGTTTATTTCAACTCTTTTGTTCAACTAAGTAGCTCTTTCCAGATCCGAACTGGACTGAAGACATCACACCGAAATTGTTTTATAAACAAATACAGCATATGATTACAGAGAAAGGCAACTACAATTAACCAACTTTTTATTGTAAAAGTGGCCGTGGGCAAATTCATCTGGGGAAGCGGGGGCAGAAACCCAGTTTGTAGATTAGGAAACCCCTGGAGTGTGAATGAACTGCATCACTCTGCCACGTTTACACATAGCAAGATACTCTGGGGCCTGGTATCTAAAGTTAAGTGTGTGTTTGGAGCAGAGGGGTGAGGATAATAATTGTTGGTGCAGGAGACAGAATGATTAAGGCTGACACTGTCATTATAATTGACTGACAGGCATCTCATAGAGTAATATAAACTCCAAGGTATCTGCCTCAAAGGGTTTGCAGTCTACATTTCGACAGGGAGCAGCAGGATAACAGACAGAGATGTCACACTTGTGTCTGTTCACAAAAAAGGTGAACATACTTTAAAAAAACATACAAAAAAAAGACTGGAACAAGATCAGTTGTTCTGATAATCATCATTGAAGAGGTATGTCTGCACCTCCTATAGTGCAATTCTATGCATGTCTACTACATAGATGTAAGCCCCATTGTCCCACCTAGGGAGATCGCACATATCAAATCCCCCACCGACACCTGTTGCTGTGCTTCTGAAAAGGTCCCTGAAAGGCCGAGTGGGTCGAACAATCACTGGCGTGAATGTCAAGACGAAGTAGAAAGGGAGCTGCTTCCCCTCAGTTTCTGAGTGTCATTTGGTCACAGTTTTTGCAAGGGGAGCATTCGGACTGCACCCAGTCTCTGAGGAATGGGGAGTGCCTTTCCATCATTGGGTATCTCGGGGGGAGGTGGAAGGCTGTGTGTGCTTCTAGATAAGCTTGTTTCTGGTTGTCCAAGAACTGGAGAGAGAAAGTCAGAGTTCGCGATGCTCATTCTCTCCCCCCACCATGGGATGACCCTGGATTTCTTAGGATAGCTCTCCTCCCTGAAAAGATCAGGTAGAGCAAACATTGCTCTGAGAGTCTCTGCTTCCCAAATCAAATGATTGCTGTCAAAGCCTGCTGGCCAGAAGCAGCCTTTAAGAAAAAGGTGTTCATTAGAAAGGCAAGCGCTGAAATGGAGGATGAAATTGACAAAGACATTGAAAAAAGAGGGCTATCAGTATGCTGGGCTAAACACCGGAAATGCGTTCTTGTGCAACAGCTAAATTCCCGGGGGGGGGGGAGCTGGCAAACGTGTTCCTGCGTTTTAATTCCATTTGACAATCTGATGCGGGAGGGGAGTTTCCCTCGGTAGCTGGCAACCCCAGCAGACCAATTGCAGAAAGGGTGCTGACACAGGGACCAAGGCAATGAGTTCTGCTGCAAAGGCACCTGGGATACATGCCGGAGTCGGCAGGGGCAATGAGAGAGAAACAAGCCACAGCAAGCCCAACCATCTGTCAGGAGTACTGTGGGTTGTTCAGAGAACAACCAACCCTTGGTGGCTTATTCGCAGGGTGGCTCAGCATGACGTGCAAACCCGCCCACTGTCACCCACTGTCTGGGTACCGGAGAAGGTAAAGTGAGGCAGAAAGATGAGCAAGCAATTAGATGAGCAGCTGAGAAACAAACAAACTAGTAAACCAGTGAGTAAAGAACTGACAGGTTAGGAAGCAGATATTCAGAGAACCATATAGGAGCACTCTAACACAGCTTGGTCTTTACCCAAAAGATGAGTAGCTTCAACTGAGGAGTCAGGCCAGACTCAGATGATTTACAGAGCCAGGTGAAAAAACCCACTTCATGTCACCTGGTCCCTGCTGAGCTACTAGCTATAGTAGAGATTTCCCCCATCCCTACGTATGGTGGCAGCATCTAAGCTTAGTAACTATCAGGCCAGCAGCTCCCTCTTCTGGCAACTATCACAGTTGTAGAGAAAGCAAAATGACTGGAATTGGCCACCAAAGTGATTAAAGATCACTGGTGCCTCACACTCTCCAGCTCCATCACCAGAGACCAGAACATCCTAAGTCAGATACTTGGGACAGGTTTTGTCCCTACCTCAAGGGGTCTGAGGATAGTCCTTTAAATTTCTCCAATAAAAGTGAATGACTCCCCACTGAGCCCAAGTGATAGCCTCATTGATCACCAGGGGACTCTCAAATAGTAGTGAGAGAGAGGGCAGTGAGAAGAAGGGCAGACTGGGCTGAACAGGTTGCTAGAAACAGTGCAACTCTGGCAATGCATGGCAACCCAGACTATGGGTTGAGTATGGGTTGTCATTGAATTGTGGTTGTTGTTGAATCATGGGTTGTCATTACATGTGAACCCTGCAGTATGGTTTAACTATGGGTTGTTAACCATGAACAACCCAGGAAGAGAACCCATGATTTATTGGGTTGTGAACTCTGGGTTGTTCATGGTTAACAACCCATAATTATACCATAGTGCAGGATTCACATGTAATGACAACCCATGATTCAACAACAACCCATACTCTGGGTTATCATTACATGCGAACCAGGTCAATATGTGCTCATGTTTCTGAAGTTCAGAGGCTAGTCTGGATCCTTAAATAGCCAAAATGGCACTTATTCACATACAAAGGGGAGGTAATAGCTGGCCTGAGGGGGCACCAAGACTTACGGAAGTACAAAAAATATTTAGAAGAAACTCTAAAGGTGGAGGGGACCCAAAAAATAGTGGAATAAGAACTGGATGTGCTCAGAGGCCATGGAATATTGCCTGACTGTTGGGGAGGAACCAGAAAACTGTGTGGGAGGGAAAATGGAATAGAGTATCCTAGAGGAGAAAATGGCTGACTGGTAGAAACACTAAACAGAAGTGTTCCATAATAGCCTTCTTCCTACATCATGCTAAGCTATAGTTTAGCACAATGTACACAAGAAGGAAGAGGCCACATTGGGTTCTCCCCTTCTGTGGCCAAGAGGAAGAGTTCAGAAGCTTTCACCTTTAAATAACCACAGCATCCCAAGTCATCCAAACCAGGAACTGTAGTTAATTATTAGTTTAAACAAGCCAGCTTCAGAAAGCATGGTTTGAAGTTGGCTTGTTTTAAATCAACTATATGTTAAGATGTTTTGTTGCTCCAGATGACACAAACCACCATGATGAAGGAAAAGGAAAAGTTTCTGAATTTCTCCTCTTAGCTATGCAGAAAGAGGGGAAGGATAGGCAGAAGTAAGCACATCTTCCTGCTTGTGCACCATGAGAATGTGGCCACTGAAACATTTTGTTGCAGTCCCACTTGTTTAACTCAGAATCCGATCTCCAGTGGCAAAACACACAGAAACAAATCTTTAGCTTTTATAAACATATAACATGCCATTATTTTCAACAGAGCTGCCTGCTTTATGGCAACACTGATCCTGGCCCAGTTAAATCAGTAATCCTCTACTCAGAATATTTACATTCAACATCCAATTTTGACAGTCCCTTGGTGGCTACCTCAAAAAGATTTTCTCAGGTTTTGTTGCTGTTGCTCCTATGCCAAAATTTTGACTTAAGGTTTGCTCAGAGGCAGGCCAAAACCAGAAGCAGGAGGTATGACATGGGATTTAGAGATACTAGTACAGAGAAATCTGTAACAGCAAAGGAATGTACTAAAAGCATTTGCATTTCTGCCATATGAAATGCTGATCTAAAATTATGTTATTCTTTGTCAAAAACATGGAGATTACTGCTTTATCTGATGGGAATTCCGTTAGGTGGCAGCAGCAACAGCAATAATAATACTGGAAACTAATAAATAAGACAAGAGAAGAAATTCTAGATTACGAAATTCACTTCACCCCTTTGTCTTTCCACTTAACTATATGTACAGACCTGTTTACCAACATCATAAGAAAGTAATTGCTTTTATGATCACTACAGCCAGAATACAATCAAAAATTGGAAATTACAAACAAAACCTATGATAAAAGAATGGTTGGATGTGGGATTTTGTGACAATCGCAAAATTAACTTATTATGCTAAATGGAAAGAAAAGAGACAAAAATGGAATACATTCCTAAAAACTGGGTAAGTTTTACTGATTTTTGTAAAAAGGAATATTTTTTATACAAAAATGGTTTTCGATAACCTAATCAGATAGATAGATACATAGACAACAAAAAAATTGGCAAGTAACTTCATTTTAAAAGTGGGGAAAGAAATCTAAGTCAGTTTGAAATTTGCTATTTTTTATCATTACTATTTCTTTATAGATAATTTTAATAAAACCAGTCAACATAAACTTATTGTTAATATAAAATATTATTTCCCCCTCTTATTTCTTCATTAATAATATATAAATTTTTCAGTATATGCATCTGTTTAAGTTTGCTTATGATTTAGATAAGATTGTTTTCTATTGCTACGAAGTTATATAAAGAATGCATCTATATATAATCAAAAAGAATAAATTAGTGTATTCACAGTTGCAGGGGAATAAAATAATGTAGCTGTGATTTCAATTCTCTCTGTCTCTTATCCCTGCCTATAGCTAGGGCTGCATCAAATCATAGAATCATAGAATCATAGAAAAGTAGAGTTGGAAGGGGCCCACAAGGCCATCGAGTCCAACCCCCTGCTCAATGCAGGAATCTAGGTCAAAGCATCTCTGACAGATGTCTGTCCAGCTGCACCTTGAATGCCTCCAGAGTGGGAGAGCCCACCACCTCCCTAGGTAGTTGATTCCATTGTCTTATTGCTCTGACAGTCAGGAAATTTTTCCTGATGTTTAGGTGGAATCTAGGTTCCTGTAACTTGAGCCCATTATTCCGTGTCCTGCAAACTGGGATGACCGAGAAGAGATCTTTGCCCTCCTCTGTGTGACATCCCTTCAAATACTGGAAGAGTGCGATCATATCTCCCCTCAGTCTCCTCTTCTGAAGGCTAAACATGCCCAGTTCTTTCAGTCTCTCCTCATAGGGCCTTGTTTCCAGTCCCTTTATCATCCTTGTTGCCCTCCTCTGAACCCTCTCCAGTTTGTCTATGTCCTTCTTAAAGTGAGGTGCCCAGAACTGGACGCAGTACTCAAGATGAGGCCTAACCAGTGCCGAGTAAAGGGGAATTATCACTTCCCGCGATTTGGAAGCTATACTTCTATTAATACAGCCCAAAATTGCATTTGCCTTCTTTGCAGCCACATCGCATTGCTGGCTCATATTCAGTTTGTGATCTACCACAATTCCAAGATCCTTCTCACTTGTAGTATTGTTGAGCCAAGTGTCCCCCATTCTGTAACTCTGCATTTGGTTTCCTCTCCCTAGGTGCAGCACTTGGCATTTATCCCTATTAAATTTCATTCTGTTGTTTTCGGCCCAGCGCTCCAGCCTATCGAGGTCACTTTGAATTTTGTTTCTGTCTTCCAGAGTATTAGCTGTTCCACCCAACTTTGTGTCATCTGCAAATTTGATAAGCATTCCCTGTACCTCCTGATCCAAGTCATTAATAAAAATGTTGAAGAGCACCGGGCCCAGGACCGAGCCCTGTGGTACCCCGCTCGTTACCTCTCCCCAGTTTGAGAAGGAACCATTGATAAGCACTCTTTGAGTCCGATTCTTTAGCCAATTGTGGATCCACCTGATAGTTGTTCCATCTAGCCCACTCTTAGCTAGCTTACTAATCAGGATATCATGAGGCACTTTGTCGAAAGCTTTGCTGAAGTCCAGGTATATAATGTCCACAGCATTCCCACAGTCCACAAGGGAGGTTACCCGATCAAAAAATGAGATCAGATTAGTCTGGCAGGATTTGTTCTTGACAAATCCATGCTGGCTTCTAGTAATCACTGCATTGTTTTCAAGGTGCTTGCAGACTGACTTCTTTATAATCTGCTCCAAAATCTTCCCGGGGATTGATGTCAGACTGACTGGCCTATAGTTCCCAGGTTCCTCCTTCTTGCCCTTTTTGAAGATGGGAACAACATTTGCCCTCCTCCAGTCGTCTGGCACTTCACCTGTCCTCCATGATTTCTCAAAGATAATAGACAGTGGTTCTGAGAGTTCTTCTGCCAGTTCCTTTATTACTCTAGGATGCAGCTCATCAGGCCCTGGAGATTTAAACTCGTTCAGAGTAATCAGGTGCTCCTTGACCATTTGCCTATCAATCTCAAGCTGCAATTCTGCCCCTTCAGTCTGCACTTCAGGTTTGCCAGGGGGGTCATAGACCCTCTTTTGGGAGAAGACCGAGCCGAAGTAGGAATTGAACACTTCTGCCTTTTCTTTGTCTTCTGTTATCAATTTGCCATCCTCATTGCGTAGTTGAACCACCAGTTCTTTCTTCTGTCTTTTACTGTGCATGTATCTGAAGAAAGCTTTTTTGTTGCTTTTAGCATTCCTCGCTAACCTTAGCTCATTCTCAGCTTTAGCCTTCCTGACACTATTCCTGCAGTTCTGTGCTACCTGCCTGTACTCTTCCCCTGTAGCCTGTCCTTCCTTCCACTTCCTATACGTGTCCTTTTTTGTTTTCAGGTCATCTTTGAGTTTATTGTGAAGCCACATTGGCTTCTTCTGTTGCCCTCTGCCTTTTCTCCTTGTGGGAATTGTTTGCAATTGTGCCTTTAAAATTTCCTTTTTTAAAAACTCCCACCCCTCCTGGGCTCCCTTTCTCGTGAGAGTCACTTGCCATGGGATCTTACTAATCATTGTTCTGAGTTTGTTAAAATTGGCTTTCCTAAAATCCAGGGTACGTGTTTGGCTACACTCAGCTTTTGCTTCTGTTAGAATCAAGAACTCGAGTATAACATGGTCACTTTCCCCCAGAGTTCCCGAAACTGCCACTTTATCCACTAACTCGTCTCTGTTGGTTAGAATCAGGTCAAGGATAGCCGATCCTCTAGTTCCTTCCTCCACTTTCTGTAGGAGGAAGTTATCAGCAGCACAGCTCAGGAATTTCTTGGAGGGGCCATGTTTGGCTGAATAAGTCTCCCAACAGATATCAGGGAAATTGAAGTCCCCCATTACTACCACATCGTGCCTCCTTGAAACAATGGCAATTTGCTTTTCAAAAGTTCCATCCTCGTCTTCTCCTTGATTGGGTGGTCGGTAGTAGACTCCAACCACCATGTTCGCTTTATTCTTTGCCCCCTTTATTTTAACCCAGATGCTCTCAATGGGGCTGCCAAGCTCCTCTTCCTGTATCTCTGTGCAGAGATACGTATTTTTAACATACAGTGCAACTCCACCTCCCTTTCTATTGCTTCTGTTCCTTTTGAACAAGTTATACCCTTCAATTGCTGTATTCCAGTCATGGGAGTCATCCCACCAGGTTTCAGTTATCCCTATCAAGTCGTACTTGCCCTCATGTATCAAGAGTTCAAGTTCGTCTTGTTTATTGCCCATACTCCTGGCATTAGTATAGAGACATTGAAGATTATGTGCTTTATAGTCCGACTTTCCCCCTACATTTTGTGGTAGACTATCAATGGGCACCGCTGGAGCTGTTCTCTCCATTGTGGCATAGAGGCCTTCTTCCATTGGTACCCCCGAGTTTATGTCTCCCTCCCCTGTTGGATTCAGTTTAAAGCCCTCCTGATTAAGTTCCTCATGCTGTGGCCAAACACATTCTTCCCAGTCCTTGTGAGGTGCAACCCATCCTTTGCCAGCAGTCCATCTTCCAGGAAGTGTAGCCCGTGGTCCCAGAATCCAAATCCCTCACGTCGGCTCCACCTTCGTAGCCAGTCATTCACTCGGAGTATTTTTCTTTCCCTTTCTATGCCTCTTCCAAGTACTGGAAGGATGGATGAGAAAACTATCTGGGCCCCGAAGTTCTTGAGTTCCCTTCCCAGCTCTTCAAAGTCTGCCGTGATTTCTTTGTAACTCCGCTTGGCAGTATCATTTGTACCCACGTGGAAGAGAAGAAAGGGGTATGTGTCGGTGGGCTGCATGAGCCTCGGCAGCTGCTCTGTCACATCCTTAATCCGTGCCCCAGGGAGACAGCACACCTGGCGAGTCCATGGGTCTTCGCGACATACTTTGGCTTCGATCCCCCGCAGGAGGGAGTCTCCCACTACGAGTACTCTTCTCTTCCTCTTGCTGTAGGCCTTGGTTTGATTGCCTCCACTTGACTGACCCTCAGCCTCTTGCTCGCTGTCACGTTGGGTGCCCGATAATCCGTCCTCTGCAGGCTGTCCTCTGCTCTCGTCCTCAAGTACATGGAAGCGGTTCCATAGCTCCACTGCTTCCACAGGCGCAGAGTGTCTTGTAGTTCTTCTGCTCCTAACAGTCACCCTTTTCCAGGGGGTTCCCCCTGCGTTATTTTCCCTTGCCTCTGCAGTCTCCGACTCCGCCTCTTCCTGCCGTTGCCCTTCTGGCTCCTGTACTGTGCTTTGGTGCTGTAGATCCACCGTTCTGTCTAAGAACTCCTCACTTTCTCTTATGCTCCTGAGGGTTGACACTTGCTGCTCCAGTCCTCTGACCTTTTCTTCCAACAGTGTGACCAGCTTGCACTTGTTGCACGTGTAGGCCATGTCGATCTCCGGCAGGAAAACAAACATTGCACACCCCTTGCAGGTCACCACCACGGCTGAGTCCTTTCCTTCCATAGTGCTCTGTTTCTGTCTTCCTAGAATGTATATATATATATATATATATATATATATATATGTTTTTATTTTTTTATTTTTTATTTATTTATTTATTTATTATTATTATTATTATTATTTTTATTATTTTTTTAGGGACCTCCCCCTTGACCTCCCCTGCCGAACTCCGCTGCCAAACTCATGTTTGCTCTCCCTGTTCGCTCGCTCTCTGGGAGCCTGCTTGCCTTTTCACAGTCCCAAAAACAGCTGGAGCCTCTCTCCTGTTGTGCTCCTGCTCAGCTGGGAGTCAGGAACAGAATGAGCTCCCAGGCCACGCCACTAATGTTCACAAGTTAATATTTTCGGTGTGAAAAAAGTGCTTTTCGCAGAGCCAAAATAGTCCTTACACCAACTCCCTGCTCAACTCTTACATCTAAATATATCTGTAACACAAGGTATCCAACAAATAAATGTTAAATGAAGATATTTTCTCTCGCCCTAAAGAAACAGTCATGTCTCTAATCATTAGGATATCATTCTGCGTAATGCAGCTATACAGTACTAGCATGTTTCTCCTGAGCCAACCAGAAATGTTTTTTGAAGCCAGACTTATCTGACATGCTTTGTTCCTAAAATAAATGCTACAAAGGATTCTAGAATATGATAGAAGAGACATCAAAATAATCAACAGTTTATGTAGGTAGTAAAAGGATGATGAGATGAAATATGCAACATCATATAAAATTGTGTCTCCTGCTTCTAAGCTTCGTGGTGCATTTTCACATTAGAAAGGTACTGCAATCGCAGCTTTATGATCACTGCCAATTTGATTACATTCACAGACTGAATATGTACATGCTAGAAATGGGCACAACCCTTCCTATTTTAGACACTAGCATGGCTGCACCTGCTGCTGCTACAAAAACAACCAATCACCCCGGGAATATTTGGCGCAGCCATTCTACTTTGCCTAGGCTGGAAAGTCTGGCAGGAGTTTCCCCAGTGGTTTACTTCTGCCTGGTTTTGCTTGGAAGGTGTTTGGTTTGCTATTTATTATGGTCAGTGGTACAATAACAATTGCTCAGTTGTGATTTCTCTTCTCTTGTAGAGAATAGGCAGATATCATATGTTGCTATAATTACTACTCAAGTATCCACTACAAAAGACATGAGATGCAGTGGTCAGAGCCCAGAAGATAAACAAAATCACAAAAGCGTGAACAGAGGTCTAAGAAAAATGTAAAGACAACATTACAAAATCATGAGGCCCCAAATATTTCCTTCTGTACCAATTACAGTAATACCTTGGATTACGAGCATAATTCGTTCCGGAACCATGCTCGTAATCCAAAATACTCGTACATCAAAGAGAGTTTCCCCATTAGAAATAATGGGAACTCAGATGATTCGTTCCACAACCATTTAATCACTGGTTTAAATTATTTTGGTGTTTCCCAGAAGGAAAAACAGGGTTGGTAATTTGAGAGGAAAAAATACTTGGACAACAGAACAGTCAAGCATTGGTCAAACATTATGAAATAATGTGAAATAATTCAGCAGCTAAGCTTAAAATATAGTATCAAGCATATGAGGCATATTTTGAAAGCATCTTTTAATTACCTCATTCAATACGTGATTATTTGAACCACCACCCCTGCCACTAAAGGTTCAGGCTTCTTTCTGGCTCAGTTGGGAATAAGCCCACCTCATAGATGCTTCCTCACACACCCATATTTCCTTCATCAGATGTAAGGGCCAACCAAACGTGGCAAGAACTGAAGACGGCAGCAAGAACTGCATAGACAGTGATTCATAGTGATGGTAACAAGTAGTCTTAACGACTCCAGTAATCAGAAAAACAATTTCTAGGCTAGTGTAGACAAGAAACTTAACTGTGTCCTCTTGCTCCATATATCAGAACAAGTATTATGCAAGAAAAATTGCCTCCACAGTAGTTTGGAATTGCCATCCTCACTTTTTTTATGGAGAATCCAGACATTGTGGTTGTAATCCTATCATGTTCCAATATTTTCTGTGTTGTCCTATCTTTTTTCAGACCAGTTTGTGGCTGCTGTGGCACTGGCTGAGGAAAAGGACCAGGTTCCTAATTCAGAACCTGAGGCTAGTGGTCAGAAGTCTACAAAATCTGAGCTTCAGTTGTCTATGCTGTGGTAACCTCCAAGTTAAATTACTGCAATTCGCCCTATGCGGGGATGCCTTTGAAGATGTTAGAAAAATGGACATGGTGCATATACAGAGTGTAAGAATGAAGTTCCAGCATACACGTGTATTGAACAAGGCTGTACATAGCAGCATCACCAATATGTAAGGATAAAAAGTAATAAACCTTTAGTTTTAAAGTTCATGTCTGGCTACTGGCCAGTGCCAAGTTCTGCTGGTTGGCAGCAGACCCAGACAGTCTGGGTCTCCTCTGCTCCTCTGTACATTTGCTCCTCTGCTTGGATACTTTTTATCTATCATTCTGTTCTCTCTGCCAAAGTTCTGTAGTATGTAGTGAAGGCCACCTTACAAACAAGCTGGAAGGTGACTTAAGTTCAAACAGCAAACAAGCAAAATGGATTTCTTAAAATCCATTTAATAATATGACACTCTGTTAACATAGTAGTATTTCTGACACTGGGAATTGTAGGCCAAAGACATCTAGGAACCCAGGTTGGGGGAACACTGTTCTAAACTGAAATATTCACATAGGACATATAAGGAAGAAATTTAAACTCAGTGGCAGAGCACCTGCTCTGCATGCAAAGGGTCCCAGTTTCACCAAGGCTGGGAAAGACTCCTAATCTGAAACCCTGGGGAACTGCTGCCAATCAGTGTGACCTGGCATGATAGGAGTCTGAGTTAAAGCTACGTAAAGGCCTAATCCTATGCATGTTTGGACAGACAAAGGTCCTGCAGTTCCCAGCTTTCCCTGGCCAGCAGGGGTGGCATTGGGGAGCAGCCCACTAGGGCTGGAACCCTAAAATCTCTGGGAGACCACCCTGCTGTCCATAGGCACTTGTTAAGGTAAAAGTCCAGAGGCCCTGATGAACTCTGCCGCATCCCCACTGGATGAACCGGCTTTTTGCCCACATACCACCTCCTGTTGCACCTGGCCTTGCTTATCTGCTTTGCTGTTCCAGACAGGGAACCTTGAAGAGCCGTGTTGCTCCTTTGCTTTGATTGTGGTATTTCTTTGTTCTGAATTGTATGCCTGACCATCATATCTTCACCTTGGCTGCTAAAAGTGTATTTCCTTGTGCCAACTCCAAAAATACAAGCAAAAGAAGAGTCCCTTCGATTGATAAGAGGTACCAAGAGTAGCAGACTCAGGAGTCGCCTGATATCTCGGGTGACCTAAGAGGTCATGAGAAACATCAGCTTAGCCAAGAAAAAGATAGCCAGGTGGCCTTCTATCTAACTAAAGATTAATACTTGCCATGTTCAAAGAAATGTATTTGATTGGTTGTTATCATATTTGGGGAAATGTATCTGGCATGTTTAAGCGAACGCATTTGATTTGCTGAAAATGAATACACCCACGAGTGAAAAAGGTATAAGAAGACCTGCATGTTCGGGACTTTTTCCTTTGTTCAGCTTTTCCACAGAGCTGAACCTTTTTGCGCAGAAATAAAACTTTGAGAAACTCACTCCTGGGTGTGCTGCTTCTCTCTCCTCGAGTATTGGGTTCTCTGGGGAGAGGACTCTGAGCATATTTGCACAACAAAGATGGTTCAGAAGCTGCAGTATATGCAAAATGCAGTGGTCAGGTTGATAACAAGGACAAGGTCCAAACATATAACACCAATTCTGGTCCGCTTGAACTGGCTGCCTGTATGTTTACGAACCTGATTCAAGGTGCTGGTTTTGACCTATAACGCCTTACATGGCTCAGGACCACAATACCTTACAGAGTGCCTCTCTCGGCACGAGCCTACCTGTACACTACATTCATCATCTAAAGTCCTCTTCCAGGTGCCTCCTCCGAGGGAGGCTCAGAAGTGGAAACAAAGGGGAGGGCCTTCTCGGTGGTGGCCCCTCATTATGGAACGATCTCCCCAATGAGGCCTGCCTGGCACCAACACTGTCATCTTTTCAGCACCATGTTAAGACCTTTCTCTTCTCCCAGGCATTTGGCAGCATATGATGAGGTTTTAATCAGGTCCTGGATTTTTCTTACTGTTGTTAAAAATTGTTTAGATATATGTGTGTTTGTATGTGTGCTGTCTGTTTATATGTTTGTGTGCAAATGTTTTTAATATTATGTATAATGTATTTTTAAGGTTTTTAATCTTTGTAAACTGCCCAGAGAGCTTCAGCTATTGGGTGGTATAGAAAGGTAATAAATGAAATGAAAATGAAAGAAGGGATCTTTTAATTAAAGATTTAGGGGATCTTTGCTGAATAGGTCTTACAGCTGTGTAAAGATTTTAGAAAGATCTTGGTCATGGAGATGAGAATTGCTGAATAATATAGCACTAAATTAAGTGCCATATGGAAACACCCCTTTATTTCTGCTTACAGCTGATTGTAGAAAAGCAATGTTCCAGAAGTACAAAAGGCTGCTAATGTGGAAGTAACCTAAGATACAGGATTAAGGAGACCAAAAGAACATGTGTGCTGAAGTTCTTTTGAAACAAGTAATCTAGGAGACTTCATCATAACCTTTAGGAATTGCTTTATCTAATTTTTTAAACTCCTTGTTGTCTTAGCTCTCATTCTGGTTAAAGTTACATAACTTGTTCCAGAATCTCTGCAGTGAGGAAATTTACATTTAATACATCAAAATGCAATAATTAGTCACTTACTATCAGCTCCTTGTTTATAGCATAAAAGTAATCAACAGAACGTTTATTTACAACTTCAGTACTAATTTACTTCACCCAAGCTTTTATATCATCAGAACCATTTCTGATGATTCAGAGAAATGCAGACTAAAGACAAGCAATGTTACCTGTGTAGTTTGTTTAGGTATGTGGTTAAATAAGCATGAATTAGAACAAGGATAGAGAGAAGGGAAACCAAAATGACGAGGTGTGGCTGCAGCAAATCCCCTAGCAGGAAAGGATACAATGTTCGGGACTTTTTAATTTAGAAAAAAGTCTAGTAAGGAGAAGGGCAGAGATGACGTTTTTCTTCCTCCTTCATAATAACCCAGGGTCCTCCAATGAAACTGAATGGTAGAAGATTCATGACAGACAAAAGGTAAACTATGGAATTTACTGCCAGAAGATTTGAAGCAACAACTTAACTTTAAAGGGGGATTAGATAAATTCATGGAGGATAAGGCTATCAATGGTTACTAATCATGATGGCTATATGCTACTTGCAAGATTCATGCCTCTGAATACCAATTACTGGAGGACAACATCAGGAGAGGGCTATTGAATTTGTGCTTGTGGGCTTCCCAAGAGGCATCCAGCTGGCCACTGTAGGAAACAGGATGCTGGACTGGATAGGCCTTTGGTCTGATCCAGCAGGGCTCTTCTGATTATCTTAACCTGTCCCATGGGCTAACTCAAGACCCATTCATCTGTACATCTGGTCCCCTTAGAAGTCTGCAGTCCTATTTTTATGGACATATCAGCTAAGTATATAGTATCTAAGGGAGAAGGCTCACAATAGCCTCCCCACTGAGAAAGTTAAAATTAAATTGGCCAGTTTAAAATTAGCAGCACAATACCACAGGGGGAAAAAAATTATCACAACTGATCTTGAAGAATAAAACAGAGCAGAATATTAGTTCTATATTGGTACAGTGCATTCAAAATGAACCAGTAGAGTTCAAAATTTAAAACTCAAATGTTTACATGTAACTTAGCCCTTGGTATTGCAGAATGTATTGCAGATACCCAGTATTTAAATACAGTAATACCTTGGATTGCAAGTAACTTGGTTTGAGAGCGTTTTGCAAGACAAGCAAACTTTTAAATATTTATTTATTTATTTTTTACTTGATATACAAGCGACGTCTTGCAATACAAGTACTGTAGTATGGCTTAAATTAAAAATCTCTGTACAAATTTTTTTGGGGGGGATTTCGTTTTGATATAAGAGTGTTTTGGATTACAAGCAAGTTTCCGGAACGAATTATGCTCTCAATCCAAGGCATGACTGTATATGCTAGCCATGACAACTGATTTCATAGATCTTACAAAAAAAATAATGGGAGAAAAAAAGCAAAGCTAGACGATTACAATATTTGCATTATCCATTTGTAGCTGACTTCAGAATCATCATTACCTGACAATATGCATCACAGTATCTTGCAGCTTTGCACTGAGAACACCTAAGCAGTTGCTCCTTCCTGTTGTGGGTGGTAGAAGATAAAAGGGGGAGGGGGGAGAAAATATTTTTTAATCTCATATTTAAGAGAAGTAACTTTCAAATAAATGCATTTAAACTTTAAAATAGTTGCAAAGACTAATGCTAGAGTAACAGTCCAAAACGCAGAGCATTTCCAGGGCCAAGTTTCAAAATTATTTTTTGAAGTGTCTTATGAGGCTGCTTTGTGGAGGCAAGGGAATAGACTCACAACCATACACACAGTCTATGTGATATGGAGGTTGTGAAGAGGGGACATGGTAAGAGTGGGCTGAGTCTCCTCCCTCCCCCCTCCCTCTCCCTTTAGCCCTTTCTTATAAGGGATTATTTTTATATGTATTGGACCATTGGAGACCCTACACTGCTTAATTTTTAATCTTTGTTTTAATAAAGTCTCCATCTTAAATTTGTGTGTGTTCCTTTTTGGTCTGTAAGGCTGGCCTGCTACACCAAATTGGTGTAAGGGAACCAGGGAGGTGGGCGGCAGTCCGGGGGAAACATTGGTGCTGTGGCCTACCTTGCAGGACGGGCTAAGCAGCCGTCCTTCACAGAAGTTGTTATATAGTTTGCTGGATTGTAACTCTAGGCTGTAATTCTAGGAAATAGCATTCTTTGAGTTAGCTGCCTATGAAGTAGGTACGCCATGTTGGGTTCTGTAAAAATTTCAGCTGTGGTAAAAATTGCAGAGAAAAGGTTATGTCCATGAGTATGCACACACCTTCTCTGAATTGTGGCCAGTTCCATCCCTTAAGGTAAAGGAAAAGGAAATTAAAATGCATTAAAATATTAATATCAAATTAAAGTGGATAAAAATTAAAGGGAATAAAAGAATTAAAGATGAAAAATATGTCCTTGAATATTTACAACTTTTATGTTTGCATATTTGATAGCCATAAAGTTAATTATATTAACTCTGTTCGATTATTAACAAAATATATTTTCTAGGAGGACAAAAAGAATGACAGCATAATCCCATATGTGCCTACTCAGAAATAAGTATTGAGTCCAATGAGACCTACTCCCAAGTGTGTTATATAGAGTTGTAGCTGCCTCAGAATCTGACATTTTGCATGTATTGAACAATTTACTGATTTTGTTCTATGTATGCAATGAATCTATAGCAGTCATGCAGGCTCTTCAAGCAATCACTATCTGACACAAAATTAAATACTGCAGCCTGAGTAAAAAACATTTCCCCTTTTCTCTGGTGTGATAACTACAAGAAATAACCTTTTTTGGTTTTTTGCTCTACTCTCGTAAGTCAAGGAATCAAACGCTCTGTTTAACATAAGAGAATCCCCAACCTTTTTTTTGCAGTAAACAAAACAGTGGGATACTGTTTGTCTTCAGAGCTCAAAAACATGATTGTCCATTGCAAACTGAAATTCAGTAACTCTTGACTCCATATGTTATCTGCCTTAAGCAAGATTCTTGCTGTGCATCTGTAGACACTTTTAAGTTATGGCATATATTTTTGCCATGAATTTCCTTTCTCAATATAAAAGTTTTGTCAAAAATAGTGCTTGTGCCTCAAAGGCAGTTTGACAAATTATTCTTGGGGGCGGGAGGGCAGAGCAAACATAGACGAGATGGTTAAACTAGAGGTATATTTGCACACCTTAGGCAGGATTCATAGGAGTAGATTTTTTGTAGGATTTTGATTTCCTACTATTTTCTTATTAAGAAAAATATGTAATTTAGGTCTACACTTAGCAAACTGAACAAAGGTTTATAAGAAAGGAGATAATTTAAAATATAAAAGGGGTAAAGGTTAAGAATAAAATTTGAAATGACTAAATGACAGTCAAACAAAAATCTTTTCAAGTGTGATTTTAAATATTTGTAAGGCTGCAATTTAGCAGGGCTGCAATGTTTCAGTTGATTGATTGGTTAGTTTGAAAAGCTGCTTCCAATTAATATGCTAGCAGGTTTTTCTGCAGGGTTAATCAATTAATTAGTTAAGTGGTTAAAACATGCACAATAGCCATACAATCTAGCAATCAAGTGTTCTGCATAGCGTCACATACGTATGGCCTGGTTTGCACATAATGACAACTCAAGTTTTTTTAAAAAAATCCTGGCTTGTTGTGAACAAACCAGCATGCTAATCACCATGCACAATTGCTCCTGCTGCCAGCGGGAGTGGCTAGGCAGTGACATCTGAACCCAGAATTCTAGGTTGTCTTTACCCTGACAAGTCATAGTTGGAAAGTCACGCTAAATAACAAAGCTTCCTTGAGTTGTTTAGCCACTCCTGCTGGCAGGAGGAGCCAAGCCAGAACATTGAAACCGCAGTGACTAGCATGCTGGCTTGTTCATGACAAGTCAGGATTTAAAAAAATACCTGGGTTGTTGTTGCGTGTGAACCTGGCCATCTTGCCTGGTGGAAATGTTTATAAATACACACTTGATGGAATGAGCTTCTGGTTCTCAAGGAACAAATCTGTTCCCTCAAAACCACAGCAGCTGAGCTGCAAACGCTGGCAGAGGCTTTCAGATATGTTGGAGAGAGATCATGTCCCATGATGGCAACAGCTTCCTATGTATTTTTTTCCCCATAATGTTACTGAAAAGCTAAATCATTACTGCTTTTAGTACATGGGTAGTTAGTATTTTGTACTTTGCTGGCAGTGCCCTAGCAATGTCTAATATTTTTCTTATTATATTTTTAGTTTTATTTATTTCTTTATTCACAGTATTTCTATACTGCCTTTCTAGAGCAATCCAGGCAATTTAGAATAGGTCCAAAAATATATACTAGAATCAGATAAAAACATAGTAAAACTGTCAAAGGAACATTAAAACAAGAACAATTTAAAAAGCCAAGTTTAAAAGAAGAGTCTTGACCCCCTTCCTGAATGCACAGGGACAGTGGAGACCAGCCACAACTCCAAAAAGAGTGCATTCCAGAGTTTGGGAGCAAGACAGGAGAAAGTTCTACTTGATGAGAATAGGGGCATGGCATGTAATGGAAGCATTGTCAATGTGCAAGAAAATAAGAATTTGTCTGTTATGGGGCCAGAGTAGGTACTTTCATCCTACAGCAGTCAGTCAGGACTGGGTTCTGAGTCAAGATGGCCGTTGTTTATCTCTGTGTCACCAACTATCAACAATGATGAACAGAAGAATATAGAACATCCTCTCTCTCTCTCGTTTTGTGTGTGTCCATACTGTCAGCTGACCACAGTATTTGCAAGCTAGTACTGTGAAATGAATCAAGTGCCTGTCTTTCTGGCTGATGTGCAGACTTGGACTACCCAATGGAAAGAAGTTGGGCACAAGTGCTGATCTACGGTAAATTGCTGCTTTGTGCGTCTTTCCCTTCCTCCAAAGCGTTCATCTTTAGGATTGATATCATCTGTCACTCTCACTACGGTAACATGTGTGAAAAGTAAGCAGCAGCTGCGTTTCACAGACTATTATTTGGGGCTAGGGCAGAATTAGGACTATTCTGTAGTTAAACAGGCTGGGGAACTAAACTCATATGATTTCAAATACGTATTCCTTAAATAGGTAATGTTTATTTATTTTATTATTATTTTAAGGAAACTTACAGGATTTATGTATTGAGAGATGGTCTTGGACCGTAATAAAGATTTGATTGATTTGTATTGAGAGTGATTTACTACAAGGTGGCAATAATTTGCATATTAATCCCCTCTGGTTTTCTTGGATTTATTTCAACAGTGCCCATAGAATTCAGTGAAACTCATTTACGCTGAGGTATTTTGGTTTAACTGGATTGTGTATTAGACTTTCTAGATTACCGTACTACTGGTTTGTTAAAAAATATATATATTAAAGCTGCAATCCTATGTGCAATCCTATGTGCCTAGGAGTAAGACACATTGGACATAGTGGGCCTTGGTTCTGAGTAAACATACATAGGATTGCTCAGTAAGCAGTTTAAAAATAGAAGTTTAGAAAAAAGCTAAATGACAGACATGATAGAGGTTTATAAAAATTATGAACTGTGTGGAGGAAGAGGACAGAGATAACTTTTTATCCTTCTTTCATTATACTAGAAATGGAGTCATCCAATGACATGGACTGGCAGTAGATTCAGGACAGACAAGAGAAAGTACTTCTTCACACAACTAGGGCCAGAGCAAGAGATGAAGCTGCTTGAGCTAGCGTTTCCTCAAGACATTACACTGCTGCCTGAGGTGGACCAGTCTCCTCCTCATTCCCCAACACTGCTCTGAAAGCTGCTCCCCTCCTTGCTCTTTTAGACAGTGTTGTTGCTGCATTAGCAGCAGCAGTGTGAGCACTCCCAGGATCACTGGAGCCATCTCACACCTTATTTATTTATTTATTTATTTATTATATTTATACCCCGCCTTTTTTCCTGCAAGGAACCTAAGGCGGCTTACATAATCCTCCTCCTCCTCTCCATTTTATCCTCACAACAACCCTGTGAGGTAGGTTAGGCTGAGAGTCACTGACTGGCCCAAAGTCACCCAGTGAGTTTCATGGCCGAGCGGGGATTTGAACCCAGATCTCCCGAGTCCCAGTCCAACACTCTCACCACTACGCCACACTGGCTTAATGCCACGCTCTAAGAGATCCTTCTTCAAAGCGAGGTATTGTGGGTGAGGTGGCCCCAGAGATTACCTGTTCCACGGCTGCTTTGCAGTGATAGCAACAAATACTGTTGAAAGCATAACGGTTAAACATTAAACAGTATTTGCCTCCATGACCCAAGCACTCTCCTGGGCCTCCTTGCCAACACTGCCTCGCTCATGGGAAGGAGCCCTTCCTCAGGACAAAGCATGGGTGCTCTGGAGAGTCCCATAGGAGTGCCGCTGGCTGATTTCCTGCAGATACTGCTTAAAGTTAAGCTCTATTGGCTGTAGCAGAAATGAGTAGTGATATCCCACAGCTGACTGACAGGGTGCGCAGAAGCAACTGCAGGGCAAGGTGGGGATGGAGGAAGCAGCGGACAGCCCTAAGGGCAGTGGATGGGGGGCACAATCCACTGGTCCGATCTGCCACCTGAGCCACGTGGCTCATTGGAGGGGCAGCCCTACACTACACACAACACACAACTAACATGAAATTCACTACCACAAAATATAGTGTTGGCTAGTGACTTCGATGGCTTTAAAAGGGGATGACACAAATTCCTGAAGCAAAGATCTTTCAATAACTGTCATGATGGCTATATAGAGCCTCCATGTTCAGAGAGGTATGCCACTGAATACCCCCTTCTGGGAAACAAGAAGGAAGAGAGTTATTGCTTTGGAGCCCTGCTGGTGTGCTTCCTGGAAGCATCTGGCTAACCACTATGGGAAGCAGGTTGTTGGACTAGACGGACCTTTGGTCTAATCCAATAGGGCTCTTCTTATGATACTATATTCTTCTGACAGGGTGAATAATTTGTCTAGCAACTCACAACAAGCTAAGTGCAAATGTCTGGGAGTTCCCTGAGGGCTATGCTTTCTCCTGTTACATATGTAAAATTAGTAACACATTTAAAGTAATAAAATCACAAATTAAATTGAGTTCATTTTATCCACTGCTTTCTATTGCATCCTTTTTAGTGATGATAAGATGAAAGCCAGGAATATTTGTGCAGCAGTCTGGTTTGGACAGTGAATAATTAAATTTACTTTCAGTGCAGAATAGGTGATCTTTCAAGGTCCTTTTTGCAATTCTTGTTTTTTCCACCTCTTCAGTCTGCATTGTCACACTGCTCCTTTAGATGTCCTGCTGCTCTGTGTTATTAGTCATCACAGAAGCATCAGCACATCTTTATGTCCATTATGCTCCCTGTGGTATAGGCCAGGTTGGCCCTGGAAACTACCTACATAACAGTCATTTTTCTCCTCTGTTGCATGCCAAACTTCTCTTTTCATAGTACATGCAGGCAAACAGGAAAGATAAAAGAACTGTAGGCATTTGAAGTGCTATCCAGAACTTTTAAATATTGTGAGGTGTGCAAGGGTTCAGCAACAATGCATCAATATTGAAAAGAAGATGGATTACAGCAGGAGTTAGATTCTGAGGGCCCAATCCAAAGCCTACTGAATCAATGGCAAGCCTACAGCAGACTTCAACAGGTTTTAGCTCTGAACTGAAATAATTATCTGAGTGCAGTGTTTAATGAAAACACAGGCTTCTCCATTTCCAGTCAAAGACATTATTCAACACCCTGGGGGGAGGGTGGTACTAAGAAAGGCCAACCTGGATCAGATCAATGCCCAACGAGTATAGCTTCTTCTTTTCTAACAATGGCTAGCCACATGCCTCTAGAACTGGGCTCTCCAACCTTGGGTCCCCAGAGGTTGCTGGACTACAGCTCCCAGAATCCCTTGCCATTAGCCATGCTGGCTGGGTATGCTGGGAGCTGTAGGCCAGCAACATCTGGGGACCCAAGGTTGGAGAGCCCTGCTCTAGAAGAAGCTCTCAGAGTATGAAGGTAATCTCGGTCATTTGTCCCCAGCAGACGAGGCATATTGGTCCTGCTATCAGGTTTTATTTATGTCCCATATTTCCTCCAAGAAGTGCAGAGCACAACCACCCTGAGAACTAGGCCAGCTGAGAGACCAAACTAGACGTGGGCTTGTCACTGAACCCAAACAAGTCATGCAGCTAGTTCTGCCCTCCTCCTCTGTATCGTGGTTAAACCAATTTCCCTCAGGTCATGAAGCCACAAAGTTTTGCATTTCCTTAGCCCTGCTCTGCAGCAAATTGGCTGCTGATAGTAGCGGGAGGGAAGCAGGGAACATTGCTGTGTATCGGCACAAGGCATATTCTACTGTTATAGAAGAGGAGGGAGAAATTAGATATGTGGCTGCCATTTATGGTAGCAACTGCATGTTCACTGTCATGTCTAGTTTGGCCCTGAGAGAGAGAGAGAGTTATTTCAGCCTTCTGTTTAACAACTCGACTGTGGCCATAGGCAGTGACAAGGAAGGTGACACTTTCATACGAGGTGAGTGTAGGGTGCTAGCATGGTAACATAGGCTACTAGCATCTTAGCAGGCTAGTAAAAAATGTTGGAAGGCAGAAATGTTTGTTAAGGCTTATTTACAAGGCTGAATTATTTGCCCAAGCTGCATGGCTTGTTTCGATTTCAAATCTGGATTTCTCACTTACAAATCCACACTGCAGCATCTGTTATCATTTTTCTCCTATAAACATGTGAATTAAGAGCTTTTTCCTTGCTTTTCCATGATATGACTAAGGAAGATCAAGATATTAAAGCAAGTACATACAAAAAATATCTATGTTCTGGTACAAGGCACCGCCCTGATTAATCTAAACTCTTGGGTTAATACTGAACTCTTCAGTTTACAATCCCTTCTGCCACCGTTTCCATTTGAAACTATTGTATTAAAATCTAGATTGACGTCGTAAGACACGGTTGTCAAAGTTGCTGAATCTGTACATGAACCAGCATGTAATTATCCTCCTGTTCTTTGTATTACAAAACTTAGATTCATAGTAGTTATTCAGGACCTTTGTTGTTACTTTTTTCTTCTCCTCTTAGTCAGGATTGATGTTCAAATCATTAAGATCTCCTTATCTGTCTCTCAACATCTAACCTTGGGATGATACATGCAGCTTTCAAAAGCTTTGAGATTATAAAATCTGAGGATAAGAGACTCCTAGAAGTAAAGCAAAGCCTTGGGCAAGTTCAGTGCATACGGAGCACAGAGTTTAGAATTACTGGAAGACAAAAGTATCATTTTCCCTAATTTACTTTTTAGGTTCACCTTCACTTTTGAAAAAGGATAGTTTCAGAATGCCTTTGAGTGTCCTATATTAATCGTATTGCTTTCTTGTTTTATATCTTTATTTACCCATTTGTAGGCTACCCTTTAGGACAGAATCCTCTTAAGGCAGCCCACTTGTTCACAAAGGTTACTCATTGTACGCAATTTACCTTATTTGTGGTATCACTGACGCAACATGTATGCAACTCTCTACCGAATGTTATTACTGTCACTCAGAAGTGCATCTTTTAAAATTCACAGTCAGCTTATTTTTAAATAAATCTAAAATAATTGCCTACTGTTATATTACGAGTAACATCAGTGCATCGTTTTCCTGAACCATGTGTTGAGCCATATAATTCAGGGTGCTAGTGATAACCAAAAAAGCCCTAAGCCAGGTGTCAATATAATCCAAACCTTCAACTAGGAACACTTACTTAAGTAAACCATCTATGTACTAAATCAGGACTGCAAGGGCATAAAGAGGTGCTTTGGGTGACTGCTCTTCAACTTTCTATTTCACCGGAGACTCATCAAAGTATGAGCGTGTCCCTTTTCTGGAAACAGTGCAATACTTTAAAAAAAAAAAACTGAAACAGACTTTTGGTGGGCAGGGATAGGGAAATAGGATAGGGTAATTCACATATGGTTACTTGTCCAGAGCTTTTGGGATGGGATGGGTGATAAAACCAAATAAATACATTTAGCTGCTGATCCACTATGGGAGGGGTGGGGAACACTGGCCCTCCAGATATTGTTAGACTGCAACTCCCATCATCCCTCGCCATTGGCTATGCTGGTGTAGCTGTGGTAGGGCACTAAACCATTTTTGGAACATTATGTTATAAACAAAGCCAAACTAAAGCTGAACAAACCAGGGAGAAAATCAAGCACAGCTGCAACAATAATCTTAGGATAAAAATCTACACCAAATATAGCATGATATTACAAACAACTACTGTATCTACTCTTACATGAGGTCTAAACTTCATGCCACTACTCAACTAGATCATCTATAATTCCTAGAGTAGAAAGTTACAACAATTCAATTACCCATACTTTCAATACAGATTCCTTTTCGTGTGCAGGAACGTTAGAATTTAGCATGTATTTGTGGGATTCATTGGGAAGTTATACATACATGCCACAAACATTGTGTTGATTTCTATACATGACATTTAGAATGAGACAGCATAAAAAATGGAAGTTATGCTGAAGTCTCTTTCTACATTTCATGTATGGAAATCAACACCAGTTTTGTGGCATGTATCTAAAACTTCCCAGTGAAGTCCACAAATACATGTATGTTTATACTAATGATTCATAGGGGTGTTCCCAGATGGACAGCTCCTAGTGCTATCAATCAAAAGGCATTGTGCAGCTATTCCGTCTTTTTTTTCTTAATGGTTTTTCTGCAGTAAGATGGAAAAAGTGGTGGGAAAATACAAGCAGTTACAAGTTTTTTTCATATATCATAGAGTTGGAAGGAGCCTACAAGGCTATCGAGTCCAACCCCCTGCTCAATGCAGGAAACTAGAGGAGGGGTCTCCCATCCAAGTAATAACCAGGCCTGACCTGCTTAGCTTTCCACACTCAGACAAGCTGAGCCAGTGTGAGCTACAGGCCTGTAGTTGAAGATGTCATCTGGACCCCACCCCACCCCTAAAATTTTGTGAATAAGGCAGGGCGATGGTGCAATAAAAGCCTCATCTGGAAGCATTCTACGAAGAAGCTGATGATCAGTTAAGGAGTAAAGTCAAATGACTGGTTTGAAAGCTGATTCTGGTTTCTAAACTTCAATTACTAGAGAATATTTTGGTGTATAAATTATGTATCTCAGACTCTTGAATGATTGATGCAGATAATAATTCTCATCACAGTTGATCTACTATGTCTGGCCATCATGGGTATTCATTAGGAATCTGGAGGCGTTTAAAAGTTGTTTACTTATTTACAAAACTTTAATATGAAAAGGCTATTTCAAGTTTAGGCAGGATTTGGTGAGAACCTGGAATAAATTGTCTGGATATGCTAATTTTAATGGGAATTAATAAGTAAGCAATATGATTGAATTCAGATTTTGATCTCTTTATTTTATTTTTATTATTTTCTTTAATTTTTCATCATATATGGTTTTCATACCATTAGTTGAAAAACCTGAGGTTAAATCATTCATCTTTTCTTTTAAATAGCTACAATGAATATCCCAATTTAAAACATTTTTAACATTAAAAAGACACAGGCTGGGTACTGCTGCTGAGAATCTCTATTCATTTTAATGAGGCTTGTATGAGACCTCAATACAAGTCCCATCAAATTAAACTGAGATGGTCATAGAACCAGTGTTTGGTGGATTATACTTAGAGACTAGAAACTTATCTCAGTCCTCCTGTGATCAGTAGCCCCTTGCAGACAGGTTACAAAAAGGTTACCAATGCATGATGTAGTGAGAGATTATCCACATAAATCCCTGCTGACTACCAACTATTTCAAGTGCACCCATTCAAGAGCAAGCTGCAGAACCTTTAGGTACAATACTGGCTGACCTTTGGGGGGTGAAAATAATATGATAAATGTTGGAACTTGAATAAGATGCTAGGAGAGGATATATTGTTGAATATTATCCTTCCTATCTCACGTTAGTGAGATCAGCAGAGTAGAGTCCCTTTCCAGCTTAAAAGAAGCCTAGATTTGGCTAGTGTTAGCCAGTTAGCATTTGGTGATACAGGATGCTTTAAGGCAGACTGGATTTCCCTGGTTTTGCCCCCTTTTCTCTCCTGCAAAACAATAATCAGAGACACAGTCTTGTAAAAGTCAAAAATAACATTTACTCACTCATATCTTGCAGTTTCATTCAGGCAGACTTAAAAGCATTTCTTACAGTTGATAAAGGTTCATTTGGTATCACTTGGGGTCTGAACTTATGGAGTTCAGACCAGCAACTCTTGTTACATGGTGTTGTTGGTATTACAGCAAACAAGCAACTCACTATTGTCCAAGCAGGAAGAGAAGAGCATTGAGCTACGCCCAATTCCTGCTAGGCATACAGGAAAACATACCTCACTGAGTCTCTTCTAGGAAATTCACCTGAGAAGAGACCAGTGGCCTTAACCCCTTCATGCACCTAACTGGTGAAACATGAGTCATTGGTTTTGACTGCACTTTAAATATCCCACAATAAAGAATCAGTTATTAACTGGCTAAGTACAAAGCACAGTACATTAGCAGTAGATTTCATAGATTTCATAGATCATAGAGTTGGAAGGAGCCTACAAGGCTATCGAGTCCAACCCCCTGCTCAATGCAGGAAACTAGAGGAGGGGTCTCCCATCCAAGTAATAACCAGGCCTGACCCTGCTTAGCTTTCCACGCTCAGACAAGCTGAGCCAGCGTGAGCCAAAACAGAACATCATAAAAATAGGAATTATGATTAATAGACCAATCTGTATGAAAACACAAAGATAGCACTGATATCCTTCAGCATCTTATGACCCTTTTGTACCCACTCAAAACCACTGAGCGGCTCTGCACAGGTCATGCCCAACTGTAATATCATGACTGAGAAGCTACCTGGCAAGGTCACACTGGCTCCATTTGGACATTCGTCTACACAGCAGCCTTCCCCAACTTAGTACCTCTCAGATGTGTTGAACTACAACTCCCATCACCTCCAGTCAGCATCAATAATGTTCACGGGTGATGGGGGTTGTAGTCCAAAACATCTAGAGGGAACCAAGTTGAAGAAGGCTGATCTATGGCTTCATGAACCGTATAACAGGTGTAGACAACTTGCAGTCCTCCACATATTTTGGACTACAACTCCCATCAACCCTAGTCAGCACAGCCAATGGTGAGGGATTATGGGAGTTGTAGGCCAAAACATCTGGAGGGCCACAAGTTGCCCAATCCTGCCGTAGACAGATGGACGGACATGGCTGCTATTTGCAACTTGATTGCTAAAGCTATCAGTCAGTCAAATCAAACCTCTCCCCTTCCAACCCTAAGACATTTCCAGCTACTGCTAGCACTATATATGATGACCTGGGCCTGCTTCACACATGTATGTGCATCACTTGATTTACCCCCCACCCCCAATACTTTATGACTGACAGCTGAATGTGCAAACCAATCCCATGAAAAAGGATTGCATTTACTGCAGTTGTTAAGTGATGAATATGGATGTATGAACCAGACTTTTCCAACCAAGTGGACCAGTTCTTCGTTTATGGCTGGGTGGAAACTAAAACTTTCATCAGCATAGACAGTATCCTAACTCTGTGTAGCTGAACACCTTATTAAAATTTATCTGCACTCTCCTTTAGATAAAATTGGAAAATACAGTAGTGAAGGCTAACAATCACAGAAGTGAAGGAAAAATGAAAGGAAAAGGTATATAAATCTGTACAATATTCTATGGCATTAAATTCTATCTCTACAACATATGTACATGTTTTAGTGAAGGGTTATCTTGTGTTTCCACTGAACTAAAAAAAACAAAACACCTTACAGGATCAATTTCCCATTTGTATCTCTATCTGTACTCTAGTGACATCCTATGGTAAAAATGATAAACCAACTATATATTTGCTAAATGTTCTCCTTCAAAACTGAACATGCAAAAAAATCAACCTACCTACCATAACAAAAGACACACAAATGCAACCACAGTTAGAACCTGTTAATGTTTTAACCACAGACCAGCCACACCTTTAGAATGATTAACTCCAGGAATTACTTGCCTTCACATGCCATTTTTACTTAGCCAAGTAAGCATTACCAAACAGCCTTTGTTTTCTTCGTATAAGTGCTGCCCTCTTATTGCTTTTTAAAAAAATAAATGGCTTTAAAATGTAAGATACATTTACAATCTTAAATTCTTTGTGTTGAAAGTAGTTTTTTCCTCAGTCTTTCCTCTCTCTCATATCTGCTTTTTCCTCTTCAGCTCAAGACAACCACCTGTTCTCTCTCTGCATTGTATATCTGGTGTCCAGAGTTTCCAAATTCTCTCACTTTCCTTACTGCCCTGGGAGTGTGGATTGGCTCACTTACCTGAGCCATTTACATTGTTTTACTGAATCATTTCTCAAGGCACCTGCCAAATAGATGCCAAATTGTATCTATTACCTTTTTAACTGTGTAATTCTTGATCAAACCCATTGACTTTAACAGCTACGTGAGGCAAAAATTCAGCAGGTGAAGCTTCCAATTTCTCATGTTTAATTTCTGCCTGTCAGTCATCCTGTTGCTAAGGTAAATCTTCCTATCTGCAAAAGCCCTATAAAGACTGATCAAGAAGGCTTCCCATAGTAACAAATCCAGAATACATTATTTTGGATAAATCAGCTGGGATAACTAGGTACCAATTGAGCAGAATGGGATAATTAAGCTCCAATTGAGCAGAATTAATATTTGTTTGTTTTCCTTCTTTCTGTATTGCTGTGTATAATTCTGTCTACTGACCACTTAGCTTGTTACAATTTTGTCTGTTGTTGATTTCTTCTAACCATTGTAAGGCTGTTATCAAGAATCCCTGTATTTTGTGGAAGACAAAAATAAAGATTAAATACATGCACACATGCACACACTGATGAACAGCTTCCAATTACTGTTTTCTGTTCAGAAAAAGACATACATTTTTGCAGCATCTAAAGATTACAACTAAATCCAGTAACAAATAGAATCTGAAAATGTCGGCAATCCTAAATATACTTACTTGGGTATACAGATATGTTATCAAAATCAATGTAACATACTTCAGAGTAAAACACTGAAATATATGTATGTGAAATATAAAGAGGTTTCTGTTTAGTACATTCCTAATGTGCAAGAGCTCCCTACTGTCATATTTTTCCTTGTACCACCTTTGATAATATACTGTGTCTGCAAAGTGTACCCCTGTGAAATAAGTAGATCTGTATTATTTGTTTTACAGACGGAGGAAAGACCCAAAGATGTTGTCTTAAACAAGGCTACCCAGGATTTTTATACATGATAGTTTCTTCAGTCTGTAACACTAACTAAGAACAGATTCAAACTATGTTTATCAATTGATTTTGATTCTAATGAAGAATATGGAATACCCTGGCAATGGAATAGAGAATCATCACTAATATTCCATTTTACAGACAGAAAACTGATGCTAGGAAACAGTAACTTCCTCCAAGCCACCTAGTATGTCTGCGGCTGAGCTGAGATCTAATCACATGTTTCCCATATCCTCTTTCCATTGAGTGAATGGAGTAACTCAGCTGGAGGAGATATGTGTGAATGTTGACCTTGCCTATTACAGCAGAGATCAAATTTATTCCTACTGGCTTGAAACCAGGCTTTGCCTCCCATGAACAAATGGAAGGTCCTTCTGTTCATAGAAGGCTTTTGATCCAGTGAAGGAATCTGACAGGCGAAAAAAGGCAGTTCCTTTTCAACAATTCCTCTCTGCCCTGCAGCACCCTATGCTCCTCCCCCCCCCCCAAACCTGCTCTGGAGAGTTAGGGGGCGGCTTGCAACAGTGTGGACATTGGCGCTGGGGATTACAGGGTGTGCTCCCACTGGCAGAAACAAAGTCTGGATCCAACCCATAAAAAAAAATGCAACAACAACAACAACAAAAACCCTATTCCACAATTTAAAACTTCTGTTTCGGCACCAAATACCTCACTGTACCCAATAAACCATTATGTGAGAATTTTCAACAATGACATTAGGAACATTTTATTGAAAAGAATTATTTGCTGCAAAGCCAATTTGCAGCATTTCTTCCAGCATCTGAGCTTCACGTTTCAGTCTCTCTTGCACTGATGTCAACATATATATTCTAAGAAGAGGAGGTACACAGTCACTGTTATCTGTCACAAGATGAGAGATTGTCAGTAACTATCCTGCTCAGTTGATCCAATCCCATCACATCAGTGAACACATTTCCATTTCAAAAACTGCTGCTGGTGCTGAAGTCACTTCAAAAGAGGCACAGGCACAGCAGTGAGGTATGAAACAGTATGAAAATGCCAACTTGACATGAATATTTTTTCTGTGTGTTTTTAAATTGATTTTCCAGATATATTTCGTTAAAATTGTATTTTAGGTTTAAAAAATGACTACCGGTATGTTTAGATCACTGAGCTAAATTGCCTTTTGTCTTGAGGAAAGGAGATATGGGCCTTTAATTATCTTCCAGCAGCTTCTGCAGTAAGTCCTACTTGTTTTAGGTCAACAGCCACGGAATGATGGTTTTGTAGAACACAGCACAATAAAGTGAAAGAAATTCCAATGGCCCCTTACGTGGGAACAGGGATACCATATGCCCTGTGTCTGCCTCTTCTTTATCTCGCCTTTACACGCGCAAAGATATTTTCTATTAGCAATCAGAAGGTTTTGCTCAGTGGTCAAGGATGAAGTACCAACCAGAGGTTTTTGCTAACCTGTGTCAACATTAATATGGCAGGTGGTTTACAAGATCCAGTACCTGCAAGAAAATGGTCTGAATCAACAGCCATGCTGTAATCCACGAGTTAATGAAATACCAGCATGGTATCACTTTTGTTCACATTTAATTTTGAGAACAAACAACTGAGACGAGCACATTTGGTTCAAAAGAAATGCAACTGAGAAAGATTCTCTCAGCCACTGAGCTATTGCTGCTCCTCTTAAGTAAAAAAAGAATAGTCACATGTAACAGAGTCACAAGTGTGTGCCTATATTAGACACCACAATCTTGTGCATGTAAATGGTACATGAATTATATTCTGGAGAATAGCTCAGAAATCTTTCCATGGCATAAATATTTCCCTTTCACAACCACATTCTTCAGTTGCTATCTGAATCAGCCAACATTTCTGTTTTAAAAAATTAGTTCCTGAAGCAGCAAAGGGGTAAGAACCAGGAACCCAGCAGTCCCTAGCACTGGTAACTAGCATTTCTGGGAGGGAAAAATAAAAGAAATGGGTAAGAACCACAGCTCATCTACATATGTTAACTCTTACATCAAACTTTGGCTTGAATACTTACATTCTAAAATGAAATGAACTTATGTCAGACTGGAAGTCTTTACATAAAAGCCATTTCTCCTAATTTCCAATGCACAAGATTGGGGTTAACTTAAGTGGTGAAAGAAAGGAACTTTGAGCATGCTCAAAGGTACTTCGTTAGCGCTTTGTGTATGTCTGATAGCTGAGGTTCTGGCCAAGCATGGACTCAAATTAAGCCCACCTTTGTCAACATAGCTACAAACAAATACAATTCTATAAGAAATCTACACCTTAATAAACCAGTAGAAATCCAATATTATGGTAAACTTCTCATAAAAACAGTAGCTAATGAGTTGGATCCAATGTCATGGAAGCAGACTTCTGCTTGTGCAAAGGATTTCCGCTGGTGCAACAAGACTTTCCTGTCCATCTGCAGCCCTGCACACATGCCCCAAATCTGCTCTGGAGGGTTCCCCAACTCTCTATAGCAGATTTGGAGGTGTGCAGCAGGCTGCAGGGGGGAGGCAAAACCTGTTCTGCCAGCAGATCACCAGTACTGCATCCAACCCATGGGGCTGGTTTGCACAATAGGGCTGGGTCATTGTGGGTTAGTTATTGAACCCACAATGAGCTGCTGTGTGTGCGACCGCCATTTTGAGTGTGCAACCCATTGTGCCATGTTGTACGAACCTGACCAATGTGGGTTATTCAAGGGTTAAATAACCCTCAATTGTTTAACCCTTGAATAACCCACACCAGCTAGGTTTGCACAATATGGTCCAACCCATGATTGCCTCAATCAAGGACTGCATATTCAAATCAGCGGCCAGACACACCCAACTCGTTGTGGGTTATTTAACCCACAATGACCCACCGAGTTGTGCAAACCATGTCTGAGTAAGGCACTTCAGCTTTTTACCTATAATTCCTTCCTATGCTATAGTAAAACAACAGCTGTTTTACCCTTGCTAATGACTACTACAGGCAGTCCCCGGGTTAAGAACGTTCTTACGAATGGACCGCTGAGCCTTTGGCAAGCGCCAGCTGAGGTGCTTGCCAGACTTCCTGGTTCCCTGGCTCTACGTTGTTTATGTAGAGTAGAGTATATGTAAAAACAGCCACAATTTGCATAAATGCCTTTTAAAAGTATACTATACTATACTATACTATACTATACATAAATGGTGTATCTTACGCTGTTTTCTATGTAAATGATGTAGAGCTGGGTAGCCGTATGTACCTGTTCCGACTTACGTACAAATTTGACTTAAAGACAGACTTACGAACGGATCTCGTTCATAACCTGGGGACTGCCTGTATGGGATAAAAAGAACACTAAAGCTGTAAACTTATGAACACATCCGTGGAAGTAAGCTCCACTGAAAACAATGGGCAGAATACAAGGTTAAAAACTGAATTTGTTACCATAATACATTACCTTCCAGAACAATTCTATATGCATTGACAGTCTTCATCGCTCTCTGTAAATACTATGACTTGATTTAGTAAACAGTTAGCCTGAAGCCATATTCCCATCATGCATATTCCAAATTACTTGCTGAAGATGAATAAAAGCATACGTGAAAGGTAGAGTGGCTATACTTCTCCACTAGTTACCATGAGAAAATGCTAAGTTAATTAAAATGGAGTAAAAGATAGAGATTTAATCAGGACTGGGAGAGTACCGTACATGCCTGCTCAGTCAGTTTCACTTTATGCCACTAACTCTAGGCCACACACTGACCTGGTTTGCATGATCAAATTACAACAGTCCATGGATTATTGGAGGGCTATTTCCCCCTCCAACAATCCAGGCCACCTGGGTTTGAATGGCATGACAAACCACAGCCAAGCTGTGATTATGGAAATTCTGCCAGACACAATCCACGATTTAAATTTTGTTGTGACTGAGAAAGCAATGACTTACATGAGACTGATTTAAAGCTGTTCACACAAACCTGTGAATGTGAGTGGCTATGTGAATCTTTTATTAAAAATCACACAGCAGGTTATTTAACACACAATAAATAAGCCACGGTGGCTTATTTTGATTGTGCAAACTGGCCCACTGTGATTTTTAATTAAAAAATTCATACAGCTCCCCACATTCACAGGTTTGTGTGAACAGCTTTAAATCAGTCTCATATAAGTCGATGCTTTCTCATTCACAACAAATTCCAGTGAAGGCATAATGATTTCTACATGTAATATTGCTTCCAGGCACTTCCCCCCCTTATTTCCAATTTGATCAAAAATTATGAACAGTATGCAACACTGCCCATGTGCTAGCAGTACCCACCACCATATCTTTTTTATCTGTTCCACTTGCAACACTGCACAACTCGAACCCTTGTTTCCACTTTTTCCACCTCTAAGCAGAATTTTCTACAAGGCCTAACTTTCTGGAGGCTTTAGCTGGTCCAGCTTTTGCTACACGATTTTCATTTTACTGCCTCTTCTAACACCATGTAATATTTACTGCCGTGCACATTATAAAATATCACAGGAAACTGAAGGGTAGAATAAATAAAACTTTATCTAACACTTTGCGCCAGTAACAGAGCCAGTGGCGCCACTAGGGCCAGACCACTGGACGCAGGTCCAGGGGTGCCACAATCCAGACAGCCCCCAAAGAACAGCAGCAACCTCTGTCAGCAACCACCACCAAATTTTCCTGCTGTGGTGCAAAGCTCCAGACAGTCATGGCCACCATAAAATGTGCGTAGCAAAAAGAAAAGACGGAAACTTACAGTGTAATTTTTTATATATAAAGGAGCAAACAACGGATGGGGAAAAGATGATAGAAGCAAGGGCAACAAAAGGAGCATATGCATAAACTCCTTTGTAGGTATGGAAAGCAGACGTTACTTTGAAAGGAAGAAACTATGGAAGAACAAAGAACAAAATACTATTTGAAATTCAGTGACTCGCCTTAGAAATTCATACACTGACCTTGTTGCTGAACAGCAAAAATACATACAGGTTATATTTTTTGCAATTTAATTAGACTCCTTGTGGACAGATGCACAAAATATATTTTAATAACACTTGGCATGGAAAATCTTTGTGCTACTGTAGCACCAAGAAGAAAATGAAACTGAGACCAATGGCTTCACTAATGTATATAAATGACTGCCTCACGGCTGCACAGATGCTCCGCGGTACATCTGCAATGACTTTGTGGTCATTCTGAATAGTTCCCTTTCACAATCTGTTACAGTACGCTTGTTTTTAGTTCCCTGGCTTATGAAATAATCTTCATAACCAAATGACTTGCTGATAATTGCTTTGCTATCAGCCTGCTCTAAATAAAATGGATGATACTGCTTTCCCTCAAGAATTAGCCACGCATAGACCAGTCAGAGAACTGACAGCAGCATTTATGAAGATTATATACAAAGCAGATTAATGTATTTCTGAACTCTAATATAGATTCTGGCCCCTAGCACCAGCAAATATACTTCTCCCTCCAGTATGGCTCAACCCCACTGTCTCCAAGCACTAAGTCATGGATCAATCAAATGGTATCCAAATCAATTGTTAGCCAGACACTCTTTTTATACCAGTCAGAAATGGTGAGAAAAGCTGTGAAATGTCAAAAAACAGCAGCCTTAGAATTAAAGATTCTTCCACCTTGTGTCTTCAAGCAACCGTAAATCGGAATAATTCATTAAATACAAGAAAAGATTTCCAAAATGTTTTAACTCATTTATATTTAGATCAGGCAATACAAGTGGACTGAGAAGCTTGACAATGGTTGCACTTACTACTACTCAGATATTGTTGTTGTTGTTGTTATTATTATTATTATTATTATTATTATTATTATTATTATTATTATTTTCATGCCATCCTTGAGCTACCTACTAACATTTAACAACATTAAACTAATTGCATTTGAGCACAAGGAGAAGAGGGAGCGTGTGAGCCTGAGTCATCTTCTTGATCTTCCTGAGGCAGCTGTCTCCCCAACCTAGTGCCCACCAGATGTGTTAGACAGCAATTCCCATCATGGGAATGATGGGGATTGTAGTCCAATATATCAGGAGGGCACCAGGTTCAGGAGGGCTGTCCTAAATGATCAGAAACATTACATGTGAACTGAGCCATTCTGTCTTCTACTACCAAAAGTGTTCATGTTAAGGGAAATATCAGATAAGAACTTGGAGCACAGTCCTAACATACATTCCTAGACTTTCAACCCAAAGCAGCTTTTATAGCAAGTTATTTAGTCATTTTTACCTCATTCATAAATCATACACAACTAAGAAAAGATTTCACAAAAGAACAAATCACTCAACTTTTGCATCCAGATAGTATGAGAAAACCAGTTTTGTAATTCTCAAACCTTTGAGAATTTGAAATTCTCAAATTCTCAGGTAATTCTCAAACCTGAGCTGCTCTCAGAAGAAAAGTTTTATAAAATAGGCTAGCAAGTGGTTTTCAGAACAATTCTGTTCAATTTTTAATAGCTATGTGCGGAATAGCATTTAGAGTAAGCAATACACATACACAGTAACAGTATAACAACTTCCAGAGGGGTACACAAGACTCTTTTGGAGGATCCATGCTAGAGCCATTTACTGCTGCTAAAACGTTGCTCTTCCATAATCAGCTGAAAGCACAATTATAACTATATAATGCAACACTATATACCATCCCCGCAGCAGAGGCAAAACTGAAGCCGCAAGAGCCTATGATTTTTTTCCTCAGGAGTAATTCCCACTCAGTGTAATAGGAACTTCTCCCTGGAAAGTGTGCTAAGGGCTCTCTCTCTCTCTCTCTTTTCTTCAGTGAGCCCTGTAGCTGCACTGCTGCAACTAAAATGGGGAGCGGAGTCTCCTTCTCCTTCACTGGAAGGAAAGGTAGGCTGGGCCAGTTCCCATGTAGATGCTCTGGTTACAGCTGGTACACTGTAAGAAGCTGTCAAGGACCTGCGGAAGGAGAGTTCCTGGGCACAACAAAGGGCTTCTCCCTGCTCAAGCAATTCCAGATAGAAGGCACACCCAGAATTGCCCAAGGGGGTCTCCAGCTACCAGCAAAGCAGCCACTGTTTTTCAAGATGGGAGTGGAAGAAGGAAGAAAGCACCTTAAATATCGACACACACACACACACACACACACACACTGAGCTAGGATCGCTGCCCAATTTCCTCAGCAGCAAGGAAAGAGGAAGCAGTTAGGCAGAAGCAAGAGCTTCAAAAAAAAAAAAGACAGAAAAGTCTTTCCCTCAGAATACTTGCACATGTATATGTACATAGGACATACGTAGGGCAGAAAGTTGAGCTGCGGGGGGTTTAATTCTATCTTCACACATGAATAAGCCTCCAATTAAAGGAGGAGGTATTTGCAGTGGCAGCCCAAAATGAGGGTCTGAAAATGGGGCACACAGTGTGCATGGGGCTTCCCTTTCCACATATTTTTAAAATCCTTAGACTGGAGGAGTGGGGTCCCAATGGTAGCCAAGAATGTAAAAGATGAGGCAACAAGTTTTCTTGTGTATATTTTAGATTCAAATTCAATTAACATTAGTATTTCTGAAACTATCTTTGCCTGCACCTGGCACAGTCAAGTAATGATTTGGTATATTTTCAGGCAAGCACTGAACAAAGAATATATATATTACCTGTGCATTGTGATGGCATGCTTTACTCAAGGGTTGGGAGGGCCTTAGAACTGTAATCTCTATATTATATTCCGTTAATGCTATGAAAATTGACGTTACCATTTATCTCAAATGTATTTAGTCAACAAGATAAGCAATAGTAAAATGAACAGATTCCAAAATAAACAAATGGTTCTAACATATATTTTCAAGAGGCATATAGTAATGAAATGCATACTGACCATTCATCTCTGAGGGCTAAACTACACATGATGTTAATCACGTGGTTTGCCTTTGAGTGCACACTTTTTCTTTCAGAAATAGCCAATGCAAGGGCTTGGGGGAGAGAAGTGATCTCAGTCATGGTTTAGAGCAGGGGTCCTCAAACTTTTTAAATAGGGGGCCAGTTCATTGTCCCTCAGACTGTTGGGGGGCCGGACTAGAATTTGAAAAAAATATGAACGAATGGATCAAGTAAAAAAAAAAGGACCCGGGTCCTTTTTTTTTACTTGATTAAATGGAAACTTATTATAAATTAATAATAAATTAATAATAAATTAATTTGCTGTCTAAAATTGAAATACATTAAATTTTAAAAAGGCATAGAAAAGCTTGATTTGCATACTGCACAAATCTTATTTATTTGTAGTGCAAAAAACCGCAGGAAAAAACAATACAATATTTAAAATGAAGAACAATTTTAATCAACATAAGCTTATTATTATTTCAATGGGAAGTATGGGCCTGCTTTTGGCTAATGAGATGGTCAATGTCCAGTTCCATATTTGTCACTGCTAGTCGTAACAAGTGATGCAGGGCGGGCAGCAGCGCCGTGGCCAGCGTCTCCTCCGGTGGAGGAGGCATGGCTGAGCCGGCGGTGGCGGGGTGCGAGCCGCCCGGAGCCCGGCAGGGCGGGCAGCAGCGCCGCGGCCAGCGTCTCCTCCAGTGGAGGAGGCGCAGCTGAGTCGGCGGTGGCGGGGTGTGAGCCGCCCGGAGCATGGCAGGGCGGGCGGCAGCGCCACGGCCAGCGTCTCCTCCGGTGGAGGAGCCTCTCCTCCTCTGAAAACTCTGCAAAAACTGGCTACTGACTGCGTACCTCTCTAGACTGGCTGCCGCCGCCGCCACCACCACCACAACTTGGGGCCTGTCCTCCTCGAGGCGCTCACGTGGGCTCATGCTGATGTCATGCCCCCTCCCCATTCTCCTCCCTCTTCCCCAGCGGGAGCGTCAGGCTGAGGCGCTACTCCTGTAGCGAAGCAGCAGCAACTTTTGCCCGAGGCAATTCCGTTCTTGCGTGGTAAGAGTGCCTCTAGACTAAATCGGCCGCTGGGCCGGATGAAAGGACACGTTGGGCCGGATGTGTCCCGCGGGCCGTAGTCTGAAGACCCCCGGTTTAGAGGGTATGGGAGCTTTAACCCTTTGCCCCCACTGTAGTCCCAGCCAGATCGGTCCCTTCATGCCTGCAATTTGCATGGGATCTGTTGTCTCCTGATGTAACCTACTCTGACAAGTTTTGGTTAATAGGTGGCATATAAATGTCGTTTTTTAAAAAATGATTTTTTTAATAAATGGGAAAACGGCTTCCTTTTGCTCCCATGGGAGCTTTCCCCCCTCATGCTAGGTCAGAATCCAGATTGGGAGCCTGAGCTGGCCATTTCTGGAAGAAAAATGGTGCATTCAATGGCAAACCACGTGATTTGTCCATTTTATGATCCAAAGAGAGGCATAGAAATTCCACAGTTGTTCTTTTGAAGAACTTAACATCAACTTGACAATTAGAAATGTTTTACAGTGCATGTCTATACATCTTTACTCAGAAGTAAGTCCCATGGGATTCAATGGGGTTTACTCCTAGGTAAATGGGTATAGAATTGCATGTTAGCCAGATTTAACAAACACAATAGGCATGGAAACCACTGTAAAATGAATCATGCAATGAGCAATAAATAAGTGAAAGGTATTAGCTTCTGTTCTGCTCTGTTGAACTAAGTTATATATTTGACAACCAGCCTGTATGACCTCTTTCGAAACTTAATTGTCTTTGTCCCTGCAAATTCTATTATAAGAAATCCTTGCATCAATGCCCCCAATCACAAACATATATTCTGATTGTATGGGTAATCTTTATTCTGGGGTTCAAATAGACCTACATTTTAAAAATGAATTTGCAGTGCATTTTGCAAATGTTATGATATACCAGATTTCCACAAGATTACAATTAAATTATTGGTAAGGTGAATTAAGACCATATTTTATGAAGTACAAATAAGGTGTATTTGTATTTAAAATACAGGAATGGATGCCCTTTGAAAAGTCAGTTATACTTTCCTATTTGCATTTACCAAGGACATGTTTTATTTATTATAACTAATTTTTCCTTTAGAAAACTCCAAAACAAATGCATTCTTATTTGGCAATGCAAATTCTAGGTACAGAGGGTCTAAGCAGGATCAGGACCATAGTGGAGGGGGGGAAGGGTTAAACCCCCCATCCCCTACATTAGGGTCCTGGTCTGGATCACACAGACCCTGGATCACACAGGGTCTAAGCAGGATCAGGACCATAGTGGAGGGGGGGAAGGGTTAAACCCCCCATCCCCTACATTAGGGTCCTGGTCTGGATCACACAGACCCCCATGCTGGCAATTTGTAAACATTGCATTTTTACACAACTTCTTGTAAAAGGCAAGGAAGGCTTCTTTACCTGCTAGAAGAGAGTGGTGGACCAAGTAGTTTGGCCCATGGCCTTTAGCTGCCTACAACTAAGTACTCTAACCCCTGCTGTTTTAACTGGAGAAGAATTTATTTCAATGTTTTGTTCATTTCTGTTTATCTTGCTGGATAAAATAACTTGAAGAACTTGGAAGTACTGTATCACTGATGAGATTAATATAAGTTTTTATATTTTAAAATCTTATCAACATATTTTTGGTACTGTCGACCTTTCCAATCAGGCTAGTGTGTGTGTGTGTGTGTGTGTGTGTGTGTGTGTACACACGCACGCGCGCACACACACGTAAAATGTTAAATAGAGTCTTTTAACTGAAATACTCTTTTAACTGAAAATGCTATTGAATTGGCAAACATTAAAAGAGAACTCTATCAGATGTTCAGTGCTCTGGAAAGCATACTCATAAGACGCCTGTCAGTAGAAAAGAAATCAGCTGGCAAAGTCTTTTTCTGTTAAATAAAATTTTCTTCCTACAAACATACACATCACTTGATCAGATTACTGTTGTCTGTAGCTTGTGCACATTTTCATTTAACCAAACATTCTGGTCTTGAAAAGCAGTGATCAGATCCAGATGTGTGAAAATGTATTCCACAGAAATTAATAAAATGGTATATAGAAATCAAGTCCAAAATATTACAGAGTACCATCCGACTATCATGGTGTTGTTAGTGAAGCTGGTGCGGTATACGCATTATATGATCGAATTGAATAGCCCCGCATCAATACTCAGGTAGCCACATTCTGCACCAGCTGAAATTTCTGACCCATCTTCAAAGCCCCCCCCCCCATGTACAGCCCATTACAGTAGCCCAGCCTGGACGTCACTAGTCCATGGACAAGTCAACTAAGGTGAGGTCTGTCCTTTTCAAATAGGGCTTCAGGTAGCATACCAGCCTAAGCTGATAAAACCCACTTGGGCAGTTAGGCAGAGTCCAGGACTCCCCCCAGATTACACACTTGGTCTTTCAGGGGGAGTGCAATCCCTCCTAAGACCAGTTGCAAACCTCCATTCAGCATAGTTCGTTTCCCAACTCATAGTACCTCTGTCTTGCCTAGATTAAGTTTCAGCTTCTTTTCCCTCATCCACCCCCAAACAGCCTCTAGACACTGATGCATGAGTTTGACAGCCTCCCTGGGATGTGTAGATGGAAACAAGTTGTAGAGCTGAGTATCATCCGCATACTGATGACACTTCAGCCCAAACCTCCTGATGACTTACCCCAGCAGTTTCATGCAGATGTTAAAAAGCATGGGGGACAGGATGGAACCTTGCTTCACCCCACAGGCTAGCAGCCATGGAGTGGAATAAAAGTCCCCCAGCACCACCTTCTGAGACCGCTCCTCCAGAAGGGGCCAGAACCACTTTAAAACTGTGTCTCCAAGGCCCAACCCAGATAAACGATCCAGAAGAATACCATGGTGGTATTGAAAGTCGCTGAGAGGTCCAGAAGAACCAACAGGCTTGTACTCCCCCATCCATTCCCTGGCATAAATCATCAACCAGGGTGACCAAGGCTGTTTCCATTCCATAACCAAGTCTGAAACCTAATTGGAATGGATCTAAATAATCAGTATCATCCAACACTGCTTGTAGTTGTGAGGCCACCACATACTCCAGGATCTTGCCAAGAATGACAAATTTGATACCAGGTGATAGTTACCAGAAACGATAGGACCTAGATTTGATTTCTTCAACAAGGGCCTCACCACTGCTTCTTTCAAAGCTGCAGGGACCCCACCGTCCCTCAAGGAGGCATTAATCACCTTGGAGGTCCAGGTACCCAGTCCAGCTCTGTCAGATTTTACAAGCCAGGATGGACAAGGAACTAAAGAGCAAGTAGTAGACCTCAGTCCTCCAAGCAGATTGTCCACATCCTCAGGTTGCACAAGCTGAAAGGTATCCATAACATGACTCGATGGTGCACTAGCACCATCCATCTCAGACTGTCAAAACAATGACATCCAAGTGGAGGTGCCTTTGAAGACAGTTCAGAAGCTTCAGCTGGTGCAGAATGTGGCCGCCTGATCGTTGGTGGGGGCAAGGTGATTCGATCATATAATGCCTATACTGCCAGCTGCACTGGTTACTGGTATGTTTCCGAGTCCAATTTAAAGTGCTGGTTTTGACCATATGAGCAACTTTATCTGCAAAATGTCTAGTAAACTGCTCACAGTGGGTCTTTGAGGGTTTGAGTCGTTGTGTTCTAAGGCCTACACCTAAGAGACCATTAACCACCCAAAAGAGTTCCGTTGGATGACACTGAGCAGATGCAATGGTGGCAAAGAAGTCTGGTGGCAGATTTCTTATGCCACAGAATAAGATTGCAAATGGATTCTTACCCTTGCTTGATCATGTTCATCATGAGTTTTCCACCATTTGCACTCTAATCGTCGACACAGTCATTTCATCAGCTCCTTGAAATACCAAGGAGCTGACACAGTTCTATGATAAGGTCAAGGATGCTTGGGAGCAATTATATCAATAGCCCAGGTCATCTCATTCCAAGCGGAGACCAGGACCTTGGCAGGACCGCCTGCAGAAAAATCCCCAAGAGAAATCATCCGGATTCATCAATCTTCGGGGGCGAACCGGAGATTTAAGGATAAGGTTTTGAAGGTAAAAAATCAACACCTGGTCATTAGTCCAGGAACAAATTAGTAGCTGGAGCTTTACAAGAGTGTTTAGAAGGTAAACTTTTAACTTTCCTTTTAGTGGAGAAAGACTGCAACTGTCCTTCTTGGTGGGTTCGGCCACGCAGGAGTTAACCCGGACTAGGATAGCCCTCTATCAGCGGTACGCAGCTCTCTGGCAGAAGCTGCGACCAATTATAACGCAGGCAAAGCGAGGAGACCGAGTTTTGAATGGACGCTACTACACTGTTATGGGTAAACAGAGTTTAATGGAGCGTAACAGAACATACACAAAGCGCCACGCTAAGCACACACCTACAATTGAGCTGGTAGCGAGCCGCAAAAGCAATACAGACAGTCGTACCTGGAAATGCCTTGTTCCTAGAAAGCCGCTTAACTCCGAAAGGGCTGTTCTATGTTAGCGTTGTTCACTGGGAGCTCCCCAGGGTTGGAGGTGGAGGTCCTCCTGAGCCATGGACCTTCGTGCAGCTTGCTGCCTCACGACCAACAACCCTTTTCCCGCCACTGACCCTGGGCTTTATACCCTCAGTTGGGGCCCCTCCTTCTTGTCGTGCCCCCTCCTGGCACGACTGGTTTTTCTTGTTTGCCCGGCAGCTAGGAGTCTTTGGCTGTTCCTTTCTTCTATCCAACACCTGGGAATGAATATTCCACAGCTCCTTCGGCTGCCAGACCAGGGACTTGCCAGGGGGCATGTTAATGACTCCTATTGTGATTCTTGGGTGTCTGATGCTATCTTGCGGTATGTGTGCATATACGTGTGTGGGGGGGGCTATGGCTTTCTCTTCACACTTTTCATCATTAAAAAAGAACACACACCACACAAATCCTGAAAGTACTCCACTACTAATGGGATTTTTCTGAGCAATTTCCATTCCTTCCAATGCCAGTATAAATAACATCACAAGTGTAGCTAAAACAAATCCAATAGACTACAAATTATTTACATCTAGCATACTTATAAGAGAAGGGTTCAAAGTCCTATATGTGACGGAATTGTCAGTCAGACAATCAGGCAAAACAGCCTTTTCTTTACAACAAACTGAATACAAATTCATTCCCCCCACCACATAATGGTTATGTCATATTTTATGCAAATACCTACCCAAAAGACTGAGATCAAATGTAATCAGTGTACAGGGTTAAGTTGTCAAAGCTCGTCAAATTGCAAATTGATTTCCAATGCCAGTTTTCAACTTTACATTATATTGGCCTAGTAATACAAACTATCACCATATTTTCTGTGGCACCATAATCTTTCAAACACCAGAATACAACTACCTGAAAATATACACACAGTAATAATATATGTACGTATGTGTGTTTTGTTAGCTGCCTTGAATTATGTGGAAAGGTGAGGTATAAATAGTTTAAAGAAATAACTCAGTTAGGGTGCAATCCTATCCATTGTGCCCTCAATGCTTGTAAGCTTCCGAACTCGGAGGCTTACGAGCATCCAGTGCAGAGCGGGAGGAGTGGCAGAGGCGATCTCTACCTCCCTGCTCTTCCTGCTCTGCAATTCAGCTAGACGGCCAATTTCGGCCATCTAGCTTGACGCTTCAGAGGGGGAGGGAACGAGGCTGGAGCGCCATCAGGATACCTTGTATCCTGGTGGCCCCAGTCTCCTCCCCTCCCTGTCCCACGGAATGCCCCCTTTACCCCCTCTACGAGATCAATTTTCCAACATTGGAGAAGCAGCCGGTGAGGTCCTTTCCACGCCGGCTGCAAGGGGGGAACGGGGATCAGAGTGCAGATCTGCAGCTCCAAGGTTGGAGCTCTGTGTCTGACCTTGGATCTGAGAATATGAAGTATCCTGTGGCCCCCTAGACTCTGTCTAGGGGGCCTTAGGATCACTCTCTTAGTGAAATATAAATTGTATGTTTATACTGTCATAAAGGATAGCAGTTATAAAATTCAATACAATCGGTACAGTTCCCAACTATCCCATTTCAGTCAGGACTGCCACATTTTTGGAATGCTGATTTTAATGTATAGAACACTATGCTGTTCTGACTTACATATAAATTCGACTTAAAGACATTCTTAAGAACGCAACTCGTTCATAACCTGGGGACAGCCTGTATATGCCTATGGCAGCTAGATCTTAGCACAGGCATCATAACTCAATTGCTGAGCAGTGGTGTACAGATAGCTCCATATTTCTGAAACCCATGAAGTTATGGTGATTCCAAACACTATAATTTTCACATCAATTGTGGTAATATGGTTTCAGACAAAGAAACAGGGCAAATGTATTCTTTTAAATGTATTTGCTGATATTTCCCTCTGAACATTCCTCCCCAAAGCTTATTACATGTAAATTAGATGCTTTTAATATTGGATGGCTCTCACTGCTTCCCCCAAGCTCACTGTTGGTTGCCGCAACAAAAAGCTGAAGGAGAAGACAGGAGGAGTTAGTGTAAGGGAAGTACGTTAGGGCACAATCCTATTGCTGTTTGGAAGCTCCTGAACTTGGAGGTGTCTGAGTTTCGTATGCCCTGCGGGGCTGAAGCTGGCAAGGTGGGAGGAGCGGCAGAGGAGATCTTCACTTCCCCAGAGGGAAGGAGGCTAGAGGAGCTCAGGATAAATTGTATCCTGGCCTCTCCAGTCTCCCCCCCTCCCCGCCCACCATAACGCCCCTTTCCGCCCTCTCCAAGGTCGAGTTTCCGACCTCAGAGAGATAGCCAGCACAGTTCTCTCTTGCTGGTTTCAAGGGGTTGGGGGAGGGGGGGTCAGATCTCCGACTTCCCTTTCCAAGGCCACTTAATCAGCTTTATACATATCAATGTACAGTAATACCTTGGATTGCAAGCATAATTCGTTCCGGAACCGTGCTTGTAATCCAAAACATTCTTATATCAAAGCGAGTCTCTGGTGGGCATGAGCGGGGCCGATTTCGGCCCGCTACGCCTGCTCGAGGCGAGCGGTTACATCCCTACACTTGTATTGCAAGACGTCGCTTGTTTATCAAGTCAAAACTTATTAAAAAATTTGCTTGTCTTGCAAAATGCTCTAAGACCAAGTTACTTGCAATCCAAGGTATTACTGTATTGATAAAATATCAAGATCAATTAAAAAAAAAAAAGTCTTCTTCCATTGTGTAAGTTTTTTAAAATGCATCTTTTTTGGCTGCTGAAATAAAGGGGATAGGGAGAAAACCAGGAGTAGATTTTTTTTTCATGTGGACACATGACTGGGGAAGGGTCAGACCTTACTTATACTGAAAATCTCAAACTAGGCATGTGCTTGGAAGCAACATACACCTGAATTCTAACTGTGTGGTCAGGCAAGAGACTGCTGTTATTCAGTGATAAGAAAAAGGCACTCTGTACATGTTCAGAAGTAATTTTCCCCTATGTTCCAGGATTTAGCCCCCGTATTGAAAACAGACTTCTGGGCTGAGCTTTGGTTATCCCTTGGCACTAATCATTCAGGGATAGGAAAAAGAATAAGCAATAGCTTGCCTATAACAAGAATGGGAGGAAAATTATGGTGTGGGGGAAACTCCTGTTTTTGAAAATTGTTGGGGTGGGGGAAACAAGGAGTGGATTTGTGTATCAAGGGGAATGGAATATATGTATTCTTAGATCGCAGATTGCAGACGATGGAGGTGGGGTCAGTGCTTAATACTTTATAGGGTGAAAAGTCATAAAATATAAATCTGTGCGGAAAATATACCAGTACTGTGTAAGCCCTCCTTAACTCCCTGACCACACACCACAAAATAGCATGTTAGGAAAAGACAAAACTGAATTCTTCTATGCAACATGTTAGTTCTCAATTTGTAGAGTTAGGAATATCTATCTGTTGAGAAGTGTTCAGACAGTCAGCCCCACGCTTGCCAACTGTAGTGGTACAATTTACAAATAATGTTACCACCTGACTCTGCTGAACCCAAGTTTTTAGGTGAAACATAGCAGGAGAACATAAGAGCCATGCTAGATCAGAGCAAGGGTCCATCTAGTCCAGCATTCTGTTCACACAGTGATCAACCAGCTGCCTGTGGGAACCCACAAATAGGACATGAGTGCAATAGCAACCTTCCTGTCGTGTTCCCCAGCAACTGATATACAATGGCATACTGCCTCTGATACTGGAGATAAAATATAACCATTATGACTAATAGCCATTGACAGCCTTATCCTCTATGAATTTGTCTAACCCCTTTTAAAGACATTCAAGTTGGTGGCCCTAGCTACATATTCCATAACACCTGCTGTGATTTTCCCTCTCTACAACTGTTAACACCACCAGAAGCCTATGCTGTGTGCTACGCCAATTTGCTGTTGTCTTCATTTTCTTCCTATATGCTGATATATGGTTTCTGACTGAACATCATGAGCTCACTTAACTAAAGATAGACTCTTTGACTATACTGATGCCAGACTTTTGCTCTGGCTACCTTACCTGATGACAGTCATAGCCTGTCAGAAATCTCAGCTCCTAGTCTGGTGTGGTTCCAATCAGGACAGGTTTCCAGATCAGGTACCAGCAAGACAGTGCGGGGAAATAAATAAATAATAAAGTTCTTGCCCCTCACACACTGAGGGCAGAAAAATGACATTTACTACATTACTGAGGGTGCAATCCTATGCACGTAAGCAATGAAAAATTCCTACAACTCCCAGCATTCCTCAATCAGTAGGAGTTGTAGAACTTTTTTCTGTCTAAACATGCATAGGATTGTGCCTTGAAGATATTAAATCAGGCTAGATACTGTCTTAGAAATAAATATTCTAAGCCAGCATGGCGTAGTGGTGAGAGTGTTGGACTGGGACTCGAGAGATCCGAGTTCTATTCCCTGCTCGGCCATGAAACTCACTGGGTAACTTTGGGCCAGTCACTGGCTCTCAGCCTAACCTACCTCACAGGGTTGTTGTGAGGATAAAATGGAGAGGAGGAGGAGGATTATGTAAGCCACCTTAGGCTCCTTGCAGGAAAAAAGGTGGGGTATAAATATAATAAATAAATAAATAAATTCTGAGAAACTGTATCATGCAGTAATTACAATTTATGGCTACAATAAGTTGATACCAGTTTATTGAAGTCTGAATGCAGCATTTAATAGCATTTATAGTAAAAGGTGTGCAGGGACATACTCAGCACAGGTCACTCTATATTTGGAAAAGAAAACATCTTTTTTACGTTTGCAACAGAAAACATATCAACATTTAAAATGCTTCAACAATCCCGATTTAAAACTTGGTACCAAATTGCTGCTCACTTGTGACTGGAAAATGCAACCCTTGCTACTACAATTAAGAATTAATGTCTATAACTCTCTAATGAAAACACACAACCAGTTATTTTTATAATTAAAAACTAAATGCGCGCATGCATGACTGAATATTAAATAAACCCTCTATCAGCACCCACATTTACATGAGTAATAAAGTGTATGTACAGGCAGCTATAATTTATAATTTGGTAGGAGGGCTAAAAAGTAGAACCGAAAAAATTAATTAGCCTGGAGGAGAGTTGTTCCACATGGGCAACCCTTGAAGCCCTTACTCAGACAAAATGACTTACTGAATAAGGGCACTGGATAAGAACCTATATATGTATATTGACATGCAGCAGAGTTAGCCAACTTTGTGTAGAATCACAGAGCATAGAAGTTCTTTTGTGTGGCCTAGCATTGCAATACAGTCCCCAAATTCAGCTTCTTACTATTCCACATAGCAATAACTGGCAATCATTCACTTATATAAGAGAAAATTAAAGGAAGTCTCCTTTCAACTCCCTTCCAGTTTGCAGTCTCTCTACTTTGTCCAAACTCTACTCTATCTGAGACCTTAAGAACCCAGCCATTGCTTATTTACATAGTACTGCTCTGGGTTCTGTATCCGGGACATGCTAGAGCATGACAGAATGTTTGGAAGTGAATTGTGTAAGGAGCACACTACATATTGGCAGGAAAGCTCTCTTACTCCAGTGACCCTATAATTAATCTGCAATTACAGAGTTGTTCAGCCCCTCTCTGAAGGTTCACAAGTGTTTTATAACCAATAAAAAATTCAGCATTAGCTGAAACATCACTCTGGATATTTAGCCAGGAAAAATACATTTTTAGATAAATATGCAAAACCTGCTTATATGATGAGAATTTTTTCAAAACCGATTATGGCCGCAATCCTATCATATACCAGGGAGTAAGTCCTATTGAACTAAATGGAGTATACTTCTGAGTTGACCTGTATAAGATTGCCTGAACAAGTAGCCTGGTATTTACTAGTGGGAAAGGAATCGGGTAGGCCATCCAGTCTCCTCCCAAAGAGCAGGTACCTCAGCAGTGCCTGTTCAACTAGTCTTTCCACCTCTAAAGTAAGGAGCTCTGCAACCTCCCCTAAATAGCTGTTAATTGCTGAACAGCTCTTAACAATAGGAAGGGGTTACTAATGTTTAATTTAAATATTTAATTTAAACCTTCCTGTTATTCAGTGCTTCTCAAATAGTGGGGCGGGCCCCCCGGGGGGGTGCGAGGCTCCGTAAAGGGGGGCTCGTTTGACCTCAGTTAAAAGTTTTTTTTAATATTGTGTTCCTTTAAATCCTGTGCTCCTTTAAATCTTTTCTGCTAGTTAATAAAGCTATTCTTTGTTGTAAATTGATCCACATTTCTTTCTTTTTTTATTCTCTTATACGTTAATAAGGATACAGTGTTATGCAGAGGTGTACTTATAACAATTTTATAGACAAATGATACTATTTACAGTCGCGCGGGGGGCGCGAAATGTTTTCTTCTTCCTAGGGGGGGCATGACAGAAAATAATTGAGAAGCACTGCTGTTATTTAAAGCCATAATTTTATGTCATGTCCTAAGGGACAGGATATAGTGAATAATTGCTTTGCCTCTTATTTCTGAAATCCTTTTAGAATATTTGAAAACTGTCAATATTGGACCCAGTGTTGGACTGGGACTCAGGAGATCCGGGTTCTAGTCCCCGCTTGGCCACGAAACTCACTGGGTGACTTTGGGCCAGTCACTGACTCTCAGCCTAACCTACCTCACAGGGTTGTTGTGAGGATAAAGTGGAGAGAAGGAGGATTATGTAAGCCGCCTTGGGTTCCTTGAAGGAAAAAAGACGGGGTATAAATATAATAAATAAATAAATAAATAAATAAATATATCAATATTTTCTCAGACCCCAAGTTGGTCTTTTAAAAGCCAAAATCAAAACCTGGATATATTATCTCTTACAATATTGCCTTGTTAGTACATTAAACACCATTTAAAAATATTGCTCAAAAGAAATTACCAGTGAATGTATTAGTGTGTCCATAGCAAGGAGAGTTCCATGCAATTCTTAACACATCAGTAGTCTTATGTGTGTTTCATTAAAATTTTAATTTAAGAAGCACTGGCTTATCAAGACATAAAACAGGGGATTATCCACAGCAAATACTTAGGGTAATTCAATCAAAGTGACTGCCAAGGAAATAAAGGCTTTCATGGGAGCTCACAAACCATCTATATGCAATATACAAACTGTTTGAATGGACAGCTATTAGCCAAAAAGAAGCTATATCATCAAACATTTGACAATCTGCCATGTACCATGCCTTCACTGTGAGCTAATTTTGTCCTTCAGCAGTAAGTCAGACTAGCTCTAACCTTCTTCTACATGATCTGTGTTGTTCCCTTCCCCCATGCTTACCTGGCAATTCCCTTGGTCTATTAGTAGGTGGATTACTGAAGGATCAGGTGAAACTCAATCTTGTCCCGTTGTGGACCATAATAATTAGCTATAACAAATAATAGGACTGACTGTCTTTGTCACAAATATAGCCCTGGACTAACATGCTAGTTCTGGTTATTTGGTCATCCTCACAGTTTGTCACCACCACCTGTTGCAGCTGGGAGGCATTAATTTGCAAAGAAACAGCTACCCTGCTTACAAGGCCAATATTTCACAAAACACAGAGAAAAGCATATCATTGCACATAGACTTATGGCTGATAAAATACTTCCTTTTCAGACATTTTACTTAGACAACTTCTATAACAATATTTTGTTTAATTAACCTTATTTATTTATTTATTATATTTATACCCCGCCTTTTTTCCTGCAAGGAACCCAAGGCGGCTTACATAAACCTCCTCCTCTCCATTTTATTCTCACAATAACCCTGTGAGGTAGGTTAGGCTGAGAGTCCGTGACTGGCCCAAAGTCACCCAGTGCGTTTCATGGCTGAGCGGGGACTAGAACCCGGATCTCCCGAGTCCCAGTCCAACACTCTCACCACTACACCACACTGGCTCCTTAATTTAACTTCTGTCACACTATAAACATTTCAGATCAAAATCATTTATCATTTCAGGTTCAAGCTATATGCTTAGACAAGGAAAAAAACCCAGTTAAGGCTGCAATCCTAAACTAGGAAATAATTAGAAGACTAATCATTTAGGGTATATATTGCACAAAAATTCTAAAAGGAATATTAGATAATTGATAGCTGGGCAAATTATAGGATGTAATGCAGATTACGTGCTCCTGGTGGTTCCTCGTGGACCTTTGGCCCGCTTGGAGTCCACCAGGAGAAGAGCCTTCAGTGTGGCGGTTCCATTTCTGTGGAACTCCCTGCCTTTGGAAGTCAGGCAGGTTCCGACATCGTGCTGCTTTCGGCACCTGCTAAATACCTCCTTGTTCCAGGAAGCTTTCTCTGCTGTCCAACCACCATTTTAATGTTACCTTGTTTTCAGTGTATTTTGTTTCTTTTTTCTGTTTTTCTTTTTATTGTTCACCACTCCAGAATCTACTTAGATGTGGAGCGGTATACAAATACTGTAGATGATGATGATGATGATGATGATGATGATGATGATGATGATGGAAAATATGTGTGATGGGTTGAACACATGGATACCAGAACTAGCCTTTGCAACCACTCACCAGATGTGATATCATCCCTCGAGCCTGTGCAGGACATGAAATAACTCCATACAGGACTAGAGCATTAGCAACCAGCCCAACAAAGCCGCAATAAAACCAGAAACAACATCCATGGATGTAGCTGGCCCCATGAAATAAATTCTATTAAGAGAGACAATGTTGAAAGCTCTGCCTAATACTCCAGGCAGAGCTGTAAGAAGTAGGGGAAGATTCTCCTAATAAAAGGAGGCATACAAATATTGAGATAAATAATAAAAATTCCCTAAAGCAGAAGATCTTCACTGAGCCAACAGAGAATCTTAGGTGCAAACTACAAGTGACACTGCAGTCACCTGTAATGAAACCCCAATGGCCCTTCTCCCTTCCAAAACACCCTTGGGAGGGTGTGGTTTGCACCTAAGGGTCACAAGGGACTTCCCCCGAAACCTACACCCATTCACCTACATATCTCTCTATAGGGTTCCTATATATCTCTCTATAGTGGGGCGGGCCCACATGGGCACAGTACCAGATCTGTTTTTGCGAAGTAAACACTTTCTGGTTTTCCCAGAAAAGGGGCTATCAGGGTTTTGTTATGCACAGCTGCAGCATAACCATGAAGTAAGAACCTTACCAAGTCCTGTGAAGTGAATACCAGTTTCAGAGCATTTTGCACAGAGGCAACTTGGACCATGGAGCCACTCTAGGATGAGGCTTTAACAAGTGCAAAAGGAATCTATTTATGCAAGTAGAACAATTAACAGCAACCCCCATTTTCAATTGAGGGAGCAGCCCCATAAGAAGGCTATTGTCAGAAGAGTTTGATTACTGGAACATTTGCCCTTACAGTAGAGAGACATGGGGCAGTATCCAATGCTACTGTTGTGCTTCTGCTCATTCCGTTGCTCCAATGGGACACACAGCTAGTGCAATGGGAGTTAGTGCTACCTAAAGCAACCCCAGAAACACTCATTTCCGGATCAGAACTGGTCAGTAGAGCTACCTTCTGCGAACTCCACTGACCAGCTGCATTCTGGAAATGAGCATTTCCACTCATTTCCAGTTACTTTAAGAACCACTAGCTCCCTGTTGCGCTAGCAGTGGGTCCCACTGGGGCACAGGCAGCATTGGATACTGCTCATGCAGTGCAATCCTAAACACAAGTAGTCACTGACTTCACGAAAATTTCCTAGTAAGTGTGTGTAGGTTGGTAACCACAGAGTAACACCCACCTCTGCTTATAGCAGGAAATAAGAGCAAAATACCACATGGGCACTCACCATTATACAATAGCATCCTATTGTTGTCCTCTTTAAAATGTTTAAAGTTTTAAATCTTTAAAATGTTGTCCTCTTTAAAATCAAGTCCCTGTTGGCTTTCAGTCAAGAACTGGTTTCCAATAATTTATTTATTATTATTTAATTATTACATTTCTATACTACCCAATAGCTGAAGTTCTCTGGGCGGTTCACAAAGCAGGGCTAAAACCATAAGATATGAAAATATAAAACAAAGCATAAAAACAGCTACAAAATAAAACCAAAGCAAATCCAACAGCAGCACTAAGATCTGAAAAGGACACCATCATGTTTTAAAATGGAAGGGCTAACAAGCCTGCGAGAATAAAAAGGTCTTCACCTGGCTCCCAAAAGACCACAACATAGGCGCTCGGCGAGCCTCTCTGGGGAGGGTATTGCATAACCGGTGCAGTGCCACTGACCCTCTCCTTTGTAGCCACCCACACCTCATTTGACGGGGGCCTCTGAAGTTTATCTTGGTGTTCAAGCATGTATATATGGAAGGAGACGATCCTTCAGGTAACCTTGCCCCAAGCCATTTCTGGTTTTAAAAGTGAATACCAGCACTTTGAATTGGGTCTGGAAATGGACTGGAAGCCAGGGCAGATCTCAAAACGCTGATGCAATATGAATATGATCATATTTTCCCATCCTTGTTAACCATCTTGCTATCCAATTTTGGGCCAGCTGAAGTTTCCAGACCATTTTCAAAGGCAGCCCCACATACAGTATAGTACATCACAGTAATGTGAACGAGAGGTTACCAGTGTTTGAAGCTATCTCTGTCCAGATAGGTCATAGTTAGTATCAGCTTAAGCTGATAAAAGTTGCTCTGTGCCACTGAGACCACCCGAGTGACAATGTCATTTAGGCAACTGCAAACTATTATCTTTATCCTTTTTAGGGGGAGTGCAACTCCCTCCAGAATAGGTTGAACAGCACTGAGTCGGGCAGATGAACCACTACTAACGGTACCTCTATCTTGTTTGGATTGAGTCTGTTTATTGGCCTTCATGCAATCCACTATCACACCCAGGCACTGATTCAGAACAGCCACTGCCTCACCTGGATTTGATGAAAAGGAGAGATAGAGCACAGTATCATCCACATAGTGGTGACACCAAAGTCCACATCTCCGGATAACCACACCCAGTGGTTTCATGGAGATGTTGAAATGACAGAGCAAAAATCCCTCAGTACCACCTTCTGGAATCAGCCATCCAAGAAGGAGCAGTAGCACCATAAGGCAATATCTCCAACACCCAAGCCAGATAGCATATCCAGGATACCATGGATGATGGTATCAAAGCTGCTGAGAGGTCCAAGAGAATCAACAGGGTTGCATACCCCTTGTCCCTCTCTCAGCAAAGGTCTTCCCACAGAATCACCAAGGCAGTCTTCACTCCAAAACCAGGCCTGAAGCCTGAATGAAATGGTTCTAGATAATCGATTTCATTCAAGAGTGTCTTGACTTGGCCAGTAATCACCTGCTTGAGCACATTGCCAAAATCCCTTTCTTGGACAACCAGTCTATAGTTGTTAACAACTTCCAGGTTCAGGTTAGATTTCTTCAGGAGTGATCTGATTACTGCTACTCCTTTAAAAAGGCCAGCAGCAGTCCCCTCTCTCAAAGAGGAATTTACAAACTCATAAGACCTGTTCACACAGTGGCCATACAGGTGCCTGTGGGAGTCCACAAATAGGACATGACTGCAATAGCACACTCCTGCTTGTGTTCCCCAGCAACTGGTATACAGAGGCATACTGCCTCCAATACTGGAGGTAACATATAGCCACCATGACTAGTAGCCACTATCCTCGATTAATGTGTCTAACCCCTTTTTTTAAAGCCAAACAAGTTGGTGGCCATCACTACATCTTGTAGTAACAAATTCCATCGTTTAACTATGCACTCTGTGAAGAAGTACTGCCTTTTATCTCTCCTGAATCCCCTACCAATCAGCTTCACGGACTCTGGGTTCTAATATGAAAGAGGGAGAAAAATGTATCTCTGTCCACTTTTTCCACATCATGCATACATTTATACACCGCTATCACGCCTCCCCTTAGTCACTTTTTTCTAAGCTAAACAGTCCAGATGTTGTAACTTTCCCACATAAGAGAGTTAATCCAGCCCCTTGATCATTTTGGTTGCCTTTTCTGCACCTTTCCAACACTACAATATCTTTTTTTACTTGAGGTTACCAGAACTATACAAAATATTCCAAGTATGGTCACATCATAGATTTATATAACGCAGGATGATATTGTCAGTTTTATTTTTGATTCCTTTCCTAATTATGCCCAACACGGAATTTCCTTTTTCACTGGGTCGACATTTTCATTGACCTGTCCACCACAACCTCAAGATGTCTTTCTTGGTCAGTCACCACTAGCTCAGATCCCATCAGCATATTCTTGAAATTAGGATCCCCCCCCCCCGCATGCATTACTTTATACTTCCTTACATTGAACCACATTTGCTACTTTAATGCCTATTTGCCCAGTTTAAACAGATCCTTGTGGAGCTCTTCACAGTCCCTTTTTGTTTTAACCACCCTAAAAAAATTATTGCCATCAGCAAACTTGGTCACCACACAGCTCACTCCTAAACCCAGACAGGCATCCCCTCCCTATTAGTTGTAATAAGTCATGAAGGGCAAGAGTAAACCTTACAGGTTGTCAGCTAGACTTGGCCAAGCACCCAATCCTCATCTTCAGGCCTCAACAACTAAAAGCCATTCAATAAAACTAGTTGGCATTCTGGACATCTCTGCTGGAGGGACTGCATTATATGTGGAGTCCAAGTCATGACAGAAACAAGCAACTTTATCTTCAAGTGTCTTGCAAACTCATCAGTGCAAACTCATCTCTCTCCCTGGCCCAGATTGCAACAGGCTGCAAACCACATGGAAAAGCTCTGCTAAACAACATTGAAAAGATGTAATGGTGGTGGAAAAGAACTCCCTCTTTGCCACCACCAGTTTTTAATTTTATTTTGTGGAGAAAGCCAACCTAAAACCCCTGTCTGACACACACACACTCACCAAGGAGGGGGGAAGGAGACCCAGGGGGGGGGAGACAGCCAGTCTCCACAGAGACCAAAGGGGACAAACAACATCTGCATAGAATCACCCCAGGGGGGAAGGCAGGAAGCATTCCCAGGTTCGTCAATGCTCTCGTATATCAGCCCCATCTACATAAGACTTGAATGCCTTGCCAGAGCAGACACTTCGGCACCCATAAGAAAGGACCATTCAACACCACAAGATGGGACCATTAAGCAAGTGGCTTCAAAGGGACCCCACCCCACAGGGGGAAGGTGGCAACCCACCTGATTGGCCACCCACCTGAGGAGGGTGGCAACCCACCTGATTGGCCGCCCACCTGAGGAGGGTGGCAACCCACCTGATTGGCCGCCCACCTGAGGAGGGTGGCAACCCACCTGATTGGCCGCCCACCTGAGGAGGGTGGCAACCCACCTGATTGGCCGCCCACCTGATTGTTTTCATGTTTTGTTTTAATTTTGCTTTTGATTTGTATTTTATTATTGTTAGCCTCCTTGAAAGCCATTTTAGTGGGAAAGTGGGATATAAATAAAATAAATAATGAATAAATCACTGACACAGAATAGACTCGATAATGAGCTGTAACCTGTGTTTGGCCACTCAGTACCAGCATTCCTCCACCTGCCTTCTAGGTGTCTTGCCTCTTGCTTCATTGCCCTCTGCTCAGTTGTATACCAAGGAGCTGCCCAGGCTATGCTCAGAGGGAGGGTGCCTCGGCATCATTGTGTCAACTGCCCAAGTCACCTTTGTATTCCACAAAGTGACCAGGACTTTGACAGGAGCGCCAGCAATACCAGCAGGAAAATCCAGCAGAGCCCTCCAGAATCACTAGCTTCTGGGGGGCAGACCTTTTTAATAGATCCTCTACCCTTGCAGAAGGGAAAGGCTGCCTAGAGTCTAAATCTCAATAGGAAGTGATCTGACCATGACAAGGGGATAGATGAAAATTCCCCCACTTTCAGATCACCATCCTTCTGTCCAGTCAAGAAAACCAAATCAAGCATGTGTCCAGCAACATGTGCTGAGCCAATGACAGGTTGGGACAGCCCTATAGTTGTCATGGGCCCCATGAAATCCTAACCCACCCCAGATCTGGTATTCTCAGAATGGAAGTGGAGATATCTTTATAATTCCTTCTCTTAAAGGAGTGCTGAAAGATTGGCCTATGTAACTAACTTTGCTAGAAGATTTCATAGTCTATATGAATTGAAGTATAGTTGTGCCAGAACTGATTAAAAATATAGTAGAGATTGGTGAGTAAGAGAAACCACTACTTGCTTACTTTAATGGAAAAAATATTCTATCATGCTATGTGTGGGGGAAATTATACTTTAATATAACAGACTGTATTGATCTGAGGTTCACAACATATAAAAGAACCAATCTTGAAAGCTAGAGATAGCCTTGTTCTATGATATAGAATGGAGCTATTACAGCATGCTTTGGGCTATCTATCAGTCTGAGATGCAACATGCTCTGGCTTTGTATGTGCATTTATAACTACAGAGGAAAAATGACTAAATCCATTGTTATTAGTTGTGGAATCCAAACTACAACAAGCTGTCATACTTAGGCCTATAAGCAAATCTGCATTCAGACGTCTTCCCAATCACAAACTGTAATATGCACGAATTTTCAGAAAACAGTTGTGAAGAATATTTATACACCAGGTAGATTATAAATCAGTACAAAGCATAAAGATATTCTATCTGAGATGTAAAGAGGCTCTGAGTAATGTAGGGATTGGAAGACAAGACAAAACTGGATATGTGATACAAACAAGAACAACATTAATTGACAGCAGGAGAAGCATGGAACAGAATGATGTGTGTGTGAGAGCGAGAGAGAGATAAATTATAAATAGGGACTTACGTTTTGAAGAGGCTTCAGTTTGGATCAAAATTGCTAAACTCTCATTATTGAAGCAGGAAATGTTTAGGCCATGGAAAAGCTATAGAGCTATTAAGAATATGTGTGTGTGTGTGTGTATTTCAAAATTACTATGAAGAAACTCCTAAAAATGGAAGTTAACGGGAATTGCTAATATACTGATGACAGAGGCTAACAGAAGATTTGGTAATGTTACAGTGTTAACATTACAGAAATTCTGTTCCTGTTATTTACAAACAACATAACAAAGGTGTGCCCTTAAATCTCCAACAAATTAACAAAATAAAGCTTTAATTTATCTACCAGTCACTCTCTGCAGCCCTACTTAGAATGTGTTTGTTATATAACTTTATTGCATTTGATTCCTTGATTTCTCTTGTCTGAGTGTGGAACGCTAAGCAGGGTCAGGCCTGGTTATTACTTGGATGGGAGACCCCTCCTCTAGTTTCCTGCATTGAGCAGGGGGTTGGACTTGATGGTCTGTAGGCCCCTTCCAACTCTATCTATGAATCTATTGATTTTCTGGGTACATGTATTGAATGTACCCAGAAAATCTACAGCCAATATAATTTGTACCTGAAAGCAACCTTTTCTTCCCAATACTATACGCGTTGTCTCCTACTTTCGAAAATCCCCTGAAATGATCTGAAGAAGTGGAAGACAAGTCACAGTGGAATTACTGGGGACAAGCAGTGCAGACCTAGAAACTCTGGGTTGTTTGTGGGTTAAACAACCCAGAGTTAATCCAACAACAAACCATGGGTTAATTCTGGGTTGTTTGATCCATAATCTACCCAGGGTTTCCGGGTTCACATGTCACAAAACAACCCCATTCCTGGGTTGTTAGTGAAAAGCAGAAATGGCTTGCACACAATTTGTATGCTCCACTTGTTTAACTCCAGCTATTCCTGAGTTAAACAACCCAGGAATTGTTGCCATGGGTTAAACAACTGAAGAATTGCTGCCATGATATGCAAATCAGGTCAACGTGGAAATCCTGTCAGGGGACCCTCCAGAGCAGATTGAGGAGACACAAGGGTGAGGGCTGAAGGGGGTAAGAGGTCAAAGGGAACTCTGCTCACACAACCTTGGTATTAACCCCTTATGGGAGTTTTGTTCCTCATGTAAACTTCTGTAAAAGTGGAGCGCATCTCTTCTATGAAAGATTTTTGAGGCCCAATGATATAGAACATGTTGTTCTGTGATCTAGAACAATTTTTTTCTAGATCACAAAAGCTAATAGCAGTATGGTTATAGTAATGTAACCTAAGGTAAAGTTCCCAGTGAACTTATATAAAATACGGTAACCCCCTTTTTACCTTGTCAAGACTGTACAAGGGAACCAATTTGCAACTGCATTTTACATTAGCTATTCTCCATATTTTAATACCCAATTCTCCCTCATAGCACTTATTTTCATTATGAATTTGAGAAAATAATAATTCATCCTTAAAGGGGGGTGGGGGGAAATGAACCTGAATATGGGCTAATTTGCTATATTGTTGTGGCTTCCTCTTGGTTTTTCCCCCTTTATATGCTGAGGATTTTCCTATGGCACATATTAATATTTATAGGCAGAGGCACTGAATTTTTATTTTATACAAGAAAATAGCAAGCTCAGTTGATGTTTTCAGGCTGCAAGGCTCATCATTATTCTGAAAACATTCACAACACTGTTACATTGTCTTACATATCACCGGTAAGTCTTTTTAAATTTTTTATATTCCAAGTCCATCACCATTCAACAGATAAAAGTGGCTCTATAAACGTGGCTGATAAACTGAGACAAGATCTGTACTCTCAAGATAGGGTTGCAGTTAGTGAACCAGTCTAAGCTGGTAACAAGCACTGCAGGCCACAATCTCTACCTGAGCTTCCCAGTTAGCACTGAGTCCAGTCTAGGAGAACTTTTTCCTTTCGCGAACTAGAGTAGTTGAAAAAGTGGCCCAGAAAATAATCTCACCTCAGCAATTAACTCTTGAAAGAGGCTATGGGTAAGCCACTATTTTCACAGTTTCAGCTTGCCCCACCCACCCCATCTGTAGTATGGGGGTAATAATTCTGTACTGTACAATAAATAAATAAATAATAATTCTGAAAGAGCTGTTGTGAGGATTTCTGAGAAAGTATGTTATACGCTTTGAACACTTGAAATTTGCTGTTTAAATGTTAAGTCTGAACCACAGTCAGTGACCACATTTTACAAGCATACCATTTTAAACAGGAGTTGGGGTGGAACACCGAAAGGTTCTCCCCCAAATCAGAGGGATAAGAGAATGCCACCAGTTGTCAGCTTCTATTTTATCTGTTTTTGGAGTGGATGAGAATGAACAATCTAAGGCTTAATACAGATACGACAGGGGTACTGTGGGCAGGAAAAGCAACTACTCTGGATGGAAGCATACAACTGGTTTTAGATGAGGCTGCCTGCATGCCTCCTGAAGGAGTTCTCCTAGACTGGACTCAGTGCTAACTGGGGAAGCTCAGGTAGAGATTGTGGCCTGCAGTGCTTGTTACCAGCTTAGACTGGTTCACTAACTGCAACCCTATCTTGAGAGTACAGATCTTGTCTCAGTTTATCAGTGCATTGGTGACATCTAGGCTGGATTACTGTAAAGCCTTTCATGTGGGGCTGCCTTTAATGAGTTTAGAAACTCAGCTGGTGTAGAGTGCAGCCACCCAAGTACTAGTGGGGGCCAGGTGGTCAGATCATGCGATACCTATACTGCAGTTGTACTGGTTGCCAGTTTATTTCCAATCTCAATTTAAAGTGCTGGCTCTAACCTTTGCAGCCATAAACAGTTTGGGTACGAGTTACTTGAAGGATTGCCTTCACAATATCAGCCTGTTTGCACCTTGAGATCAGCAACCGAGATCCTTCTCATGTGCTTGCCAGTAAGAACTAGATTGGTGGCCATGAAGGAGGGGGCTTTCGCGGCACATCTGTGGAAGGGCAGATCAGGAACTATCACAACAGGCTTTTAGAAAAGCCTAACTCGTTTCCTTTCACTTTTTTTGTAAGATGGGATTTATTAGGCTGCTGTGGTTTTAGCTGTACTTATTGGTTTTTACTATTTTTCTGGGTTGGAAGTTTTTGTTATTATTGCTGTCTCTTAGTAATGTTTTAAGTTGTTATTTGTATTTTATGTTAGAAGCTGCCTTGAGAAGGTTTGTAACCCTTAAAAGGCAGATTATTATATATCTTATAAATAAATACAAATGTAATCAGTCAGCCTTTTTTTTGACATTTGCATTTGTTTATAAAAATCAAACTTTTAAAGTCAGTTCTACTAACTGGTCGGTTACATATGTGAAGTGGCCCCTTCCAATATAGTGGTAGATTGCTTTATGTCCAATAACTAGCCTCTCCCTTACAACCTAATCCTACTACCTTGGTCAGTATTTCTCTAACCATAGCATTCAGTGTGACTATTTGCACTGCTAAAAATTACAGGATTAGGTCTCATTTTATATTTAACACTATGCTAGTATAATAACAAAATACCTTTTTCAGTGTTCATGTACTGCCATCTACTGGAGATTGACTGAAAGAAATGAAGTATGCCATTGCAAAAGCTTCTTTCTGTTAAACAATAATGCTATTCCAAGTCTAGTTTGTTACAAAATTATGATGAATGGACGTACAGCCAGTTCTTGCTTAACTTTTCATACTGGGATTTCCAGTCAAAACCCTGGAAAGCTACAGCCAGCAATAATAGGTAGTTCTGGGCTGGATTATCCATTGGTCTGACTCAGTCATAAATTCTAAATGGTCCATTGTCTGGTACAATTGTGGAAAAAGTCAATAAATTTGAGCCTGAGCAAGGCTCAGTGGGGAGCATGAAAGCAGCAATGGGAATAAAGATGATATGGAGAATGGGGGGGGGGGATCAGCAGTCAAATAATTTGAATAGCTGAAATGCTGAGCAGGGAGATTGACTAGAGTAAAATGACTTTCAGATGATGAGCAATTCATGGTTGCGCAACTGACTACAAAGCTGACAAGAGATACCAGTCAAATGTCATTCTGCTCTGGACACTGTTACCAGGGCAGAGTAAGGCAGGTGCTTCAGGCAGCAGATGCTGCGTGGGACTGCGAGGGTGGCAGCAGGCCTCCAACCTTTCCTCCTGAGACACCCCCCCCCAAGCCATTTCCCTCTCTTGGGAGGACAGAGCTGTGTGCGCTACATGTCTGTCCTACACCCCTAAAGTAACCTTCCACCCTTGGGTGTGGTGGAAAATGCTACCCCATTACCGCTATTGAAATAAGAGTTTAACTGCCAATCCAGTCAGGTTCAGTACATGGACATACAGGCCTGTGGCTAGCGCTGGCTCAGCTTGTCTGAGCGTGGAAAGCTAAGCAGGGTCAGGTCTGGTTATTACTTGGATGGGAGACCCCTCCTCTAGTTTCCTGCATTGAGCAGGGGGTTGGACTCAATAGCCTTGTAGGCTCCTTCCAACTCTATGATCTATGAAATCTATGAAATCTATGAATGGAGAGGGGTACCATCTTGTCTGTTTCCTCAGGCAGCAAAATATCTTGGGCCAGCCCTATTACTACACATCAGGAATAGCCGTTCTCTTCCTATACTGTACTTCATATCACCATTATTTTCCCTCATACTGGTACCTCGTCAGAGCACAGGTGGACTAACACCCTGCCTCTCAAAAAGTATGTTTCCCTCTTTGCTCCGCACCATATATTAATGGTACTGCCAGACAACTTCAGCTGGAATTGTAGCTGCTGAACATACATATGGCACTCATCCCGCAACTTACATGTGAGTGAGTTTTCCCCTCAGAATCTACAGTACCCCAATAGGTGTGTGTGTGTATGCTACAACTATTGTAATTACTTCCAGTCATTTTCTTATGCACCTTGTACAAGCTGATTCAGTAACTGAAAACTTCGTTCCAAAAAAGGGAGCAAATATCAGGAATTAAGGCTGTGTCATACATGAACATTTTCTGTATATGCAAATCACTTCCAAAAACATAGGGGCATAGGAAGCTGCCTTATTCAAAGCGACCTCGATAGGCTGGAGCGCTGGGCCGAAAACAACAGAATGAAATTTAATAGGGATAAATGCCAAGTGCTGCACCTAGGGAAAGGAAACCAAATGCAGAGTTACAGAATGGGGGACACTTGGCTCAACAATACGAGTGAGAAGGATCTTGGAATTGTGGTGGATCACAAACTGAATATAAGCCAGCAATGTGATGTGGCTGCAAAGAAGGCAAATGCTATTTTGGGCTGCATTAATAGAAGTATAGCTTCCAAATCGTGGGAAGTGATAATTCCCCTTTACTCAGCACTGGTTAGGCCCCATCTTGAGTACTGCGTCCAGTTCTGGGCACCACACTTTAAGAAGGATGTAGACAAACTGGAGAGGGTTCAGAGGCAGGCAACAAGGATGATAAAGGGACTGGAAACAAGGCCCTATGAGGAGAGACTGAAAGAACTGGGCATGTTTAGCCTTCAGAAGAGGAGACTGAGGGGAGATATGATCGCACTCTTCCAGTACTTGAAGGGATGTCACACAGAGGAAGGCCAGGATCTCTTCTCGATCATCCCCGTTTGCAGGACACGGAATAACGGGCTCAAGTTACGGGAACCTAGATTCCACCTAAACATCAGGAAAAATTTCCTGACTGTCAGAGCAATAAAACAATGGAATCAACTACCTAGGGAGGTGGTGGGCTCTCCCACTCTAGAGGCATTCAAGGTGCAGCTGGACAGCCATCTGTCAGGGATGCTTTGACCTGGATTCCTGCATTGAGCAGGGGGTTGGACTCGATGGCCTTGTAGGCCCCTTCCAACTCTACTTTTCTATGATTCTAGATCATGGGTCCATCTGAGCCAGTATTCTTGACAGTGGGCTCTCCAAGATTTCAAGAAGGATTTTATCCAGCCCAACCTGGAGATGGCAGAGATCAAAACTAGGACCTTCTGCATGCAAACCATGTGCTCCGCCACTGAGCCACCCACGCCCCTTCCCAACTTATTCACACATGCATGTGCACAACTGATAATTGCTTGTATGTGTGGATAGGCCACCAGTACTCTGACACCACCTAATAGAACTTTCCTATCACCTCACATTATTCTGTTTCTATTCAATAGAAGTTGGTTCAGCTTTCGATACTTTGTGGCTAGTTGTTTGAATAATCGAATGATGGAGTAAGCCCCTTATTTGCATCATCACATGAGAGGAACTGGCAGTATCTCTGTTACCACAGATGATGGTGGTCAAAATAAGAAAACCTCTGCAAAGAAAGATGGCTGTACATTGCCTTAGTGCTTGTGGAAAGCTTCCAGCATCAGAAAGGCAGCAGTCTCTCATGCCATCTCTCTTTAAATGTCGCTCGTTACCTAGAACAACGCCACCCCCACCCCAAGCCAGGCTTCTGTGCCTTTACGACAGGCAGAAACAAAACAGATAAAGACTTTTTCCCACACGAGAGCACACTGCTGCATAAAACCGCAACTGTTGAATGCAGTGCCTTGCGCCGCAGGATATCTTGCGGCGCAGCTGTGAAAAGCACGGAGCAGCTTCCAAAAAAGAGGCGAGCCCTGCTGCCCTTTCTCTGCTTGCAACCGGGGACCGGGGGCAGCGGCAAGTGAGGGGCCAAGCCGGCGGCGCTAGCAAGAGAGTGGAAGGGAGGCTCCACTCAGCCAATACCTGCGCAGGCAGCGCTCGCACACGCCTCCCAGGCGCTTCTTGGTGACGGTGTAGGCGAAAGGCTCCGCGCGGTAGAGTAACTCGCCCGGCTTCACCGGCTTCGACAGGCGCAGGCCGTTGCCTTTGCCCGCGCTTGCAAACTTCTCCATCGCCGCTTTCCCAGAACGGAGAGAACAGAAAGAGAGAGCGAGGCCGCCGGCACCCTTCCCGCCTCTAACCTCACGTGATGCCGTTCTTGGTGCCGCCGGAACCATCTTTACCGCGGGCAAAAGGGAGCCATTTCACGAATTTATACCCCCACACACGCTCAAAGCAGTAAGGACGCGGGGAAATCGGGCTTTATTTATTTTTATTTATTTATTTAAACAGCATTTGACCTTTTGTCTTGTAAGCCTGTAGTAGCCGGCTGCACTTCCTGTTCCAGAATCAACAGACATTTAAGCCAAGAAGGCGAGTCTCGCAAGGCTACAGTCCCGATGGTGCTTCCTGGGAAGAAAATCCCATCGAATCAGTGGAGACTGGTTCTGAGTCAACACATTCGGGATTGGGTTGCAAGCCAAAACATTTCCTCCTCCCACCTTTTAAATTGCATTTAACTCTGTCCACTATCTACCACCCTATTACCCACTATGTTTATCACAGTCACTTTTGAACACCTCATTATCATTCTGGCTACTGATCATGATTTGTCCTTATAGAGAACCTCTTGGTGAAGATCAATAAGCACTTTGGAAATATTAATGAGTTAATCTATTTGGAGGATGCTGTAGCAAGAAACAGGAGGAAAAGCGATTGCAGAATTAAACCATCCCATCTAAAGGCTGATGAAAAATGGTTTGAGCTGCTATGCTTCTGTTCAGCTTAGGACACCTAATTCTATACTAATATATACATAACCATACCCTGCTTTCCGCTTGTGTCTTGCTATAGTTACCTTGTAAATTGAGTGCAGGGGCTTTATAAGTAATACAATGTGGATGGCAAAAGTGGACTTTTTCGTCATTTCAAAACAGCTCTTTTCTAAGTCTAACATGGAGTTATGGGTCCGTGGAACTTGAGGAAAACAGCTATATTTTGAAAAATGACACTTATTTTTCAGAAATGCAATTTTGGCATTTTATTGTGGACACAGGCTTGAGGAAGCACATGAGAATGGTGTCAAAATGCTATTAATGGAAAGTCAGTATGGTGTAGTGGCTAGACTGCAATATTAGACTAAGTGCAATGAGTAACCTTAGACTGATCACCGTCTCAGTCTAACCCAATTTATTGAGGTGTTATGAGAACAGGAAGAGGAGGGCTTCTGGTCAAGATGGCACCCTGAGAGAGAACATGAGCAACAGAGCCTTTACTGATCCTATTAAATTCCCAACTGGTACAGTTTCTGTTTTCCTTTTTATTTGCTTTGAACTTCTGTTGAGCTGTGCTGCCTTGTTTAGCCACAGTAGAGGTTGTCTTAATCTTTACTGTGAAGCAAACAGTTCCAAGGGCCTCTGGCCGCCCTGATGCCCCATAAGAATAGCAGGCAAAGAAATGCACAGAGATACCAGGAGCCCAGTGCACCCTAATGTTACAAATCCTGTGAGCTCACCTGACAACATTCTCTATGTTGCAATCTTGGCAGGTGTGGCCACCATCAAATCTGCTGTTTTAACTCTACAAAGCTCTGTAGATCAAATTCAGCTGTGTCTGGGCACAGTGGAAATACATGTTTCCAAAAATGGAGGAAATGCATGTTTCCAAAATAACACTAATCAGAGCTGGTAAAGATATTAACAAGCAGACAATGAAGTGCTCCACTCAAAGGGAGCAGATCTGGAGGGGAGGTCATGCAGAAACTATTTGCAAATGTTGGACATTACAGAGAGGGAGGAACAAAAATCCCACTATCTTCATTACAAACATACTACTTGAACTACCGGTAGTACTCTCCCTGCCAGCAGATTATGCTCTTGACATGGAGGGAGCGCATCACCCCACTGCCCCCCACTCCCAAGTGTTTGTGACACTATTAAGGTTCCCTGTAAACAGTAGATTTCTTCAAACGAGCCAGAGTAAAGGGAGGACTGAGATTGAGCCCTAAAAATTCAAACCAAGCTTTTTCCTGACTATGCCAAGGACGTAATGGTCTGGATTCCAAGAGAGTCTTTTCCTGACACAAGAATGATGTCTTGGGACCATAATGCCTGCCTGAAGATCCTTAAAGAGATGGCAGTAGCAGATTATTTCTAGCTACCGTTAGATCCTCTGCCAGCTCACCCTGATGGTGGAGTGAGAGTAGGGGATATGCATAATTTACTGGTTATTTTCCTCAAAGTATTCTATGGGATCATGACCTAGATGTTAACTTTGTTTGGGGGGGGTGTATGTGCGTGTTGGTGGTGGTGGTAGTTACAGCAAGGGTGGGGAATGTGTGGCCTTCCAGATGTTGGTGGACTGTCCCTGGTTGGAATGAAGTCAATAGAACCAACATTAATATCCCTATTCCATACTTTAAAAAATTCTATTCCATTCTATTTTACCAGTTTTAATATTTGCACTATTAACAATGCACATGCAACACCTGTTAAGCTTGTTTTGCAGAGTGTAACTTCTTTATAACCTTTCAATTTGCTTAAATATTTCTGCACATAATCATTGTTTAGGCTCCACTGCTAGCAGACCATACGAAGTCAATATGGCTCTGTCTGGGTTGCCTACTTCATTGACTTCAGAGCTGCCATTGAGGTACTTTCCCTGTTCCACTCCTATATTTCCCTCTAGTTTTAAATTGCAATGGTGTTAAATATTGTCATATGGAATGTTAGGGGTTTAGGTACCCCCAACACGAGAAAAAAGATTCTCACTAAACTGAAGGCTACAAGACAGTCAGCTATTTACTTCAGCTTTGCAAAGAAGGGGAGGAGCGAAGTTTATGCCAGTGGATCTTTTAAAAAAGGGAGTGGCTATACTTATTAAGCCCAGTTTACCATCTAATTCAGAGACTTTTTCTTATTCTGGTGGTCCAGATTCTGAGTGCAACATGGGCTATAGTCAACATATAAGGTCCCAATATTATACTGGTCATTGACTGTAATAAACATAATTGAATTGAATTAAGGTCCTAATATAGATTCCCCAATAGTTTTTCATGATTGTTTTCAACATTTAAACTCTTACCTATGATCACTTAATACTGGGTGGAGACTTCAATGATATGGACCCAATATTAGACAAGAACACCCCCTCCAATGTGCCACGTAAGCTCAAACCTACTGTCGGGGAAATGTTGAGGGCATACATAGCACAGCAGGGATCAGTAAACATGTGGTGAGTCCTTCACCCTGAAGACGACAACTATACATTTTTCTCATCTGTCCATCAAAATTGTGTTAGACTAGATTTTTTTCCTTGATTTCTTCCACCCTAACTTGGTATGTTGCTGCATGTAATACAGACAGATCTATTTGGCAAGGATGCCCACTTTCCCCTGAGATTTTATTTCTGCTTAGAACTGCTAGCCTGTACCATTTGGCAGAACAGTATCGAAGGGCTAATTTACGGTGGGACTGCATATAAAATATTATATGCAGATTATAGTTATTTATTCCTAAGCCCAAAACATCTATCCCACAGTTGATAATGTTAATACCATTGGGCTTCTTTGTGGTTACACCATTACTGTAATTGGGATAAGTCTGAATTAATGCCCCAGGTAAGAACACCCACTTAAGCTATGGAATTCACTTCCACAAGACGTAGCTATGGCCACCAACTTGGATGGCTTTAAATGTGGATTAGTCACATACATATAGGGTAAGTCTATCAATGGCTATAATTACCTCCAGTATCAGAGGCAGTATACCTTTGAATACCAGCTAAGGAACACAAGCAGGAGGGTGCTATTGTGCCCATGCCCTACTTGTGGACTTCTGATAGGCATCTAGTTGGCCACTGTAGGAGCAAAATGCTGGAGTAAATGGGCTTTAGTGCGATCCAGCATGGATCAGTGTGTTCCTATACTACTGAGCCCCTGGGATGAACGGTAAGATAAAAAATAAATTTAGGATGTTTTCATATTTTTCCTGTAAATAAGAACAATGTCAAACTGCTATATTGTTATATTATTTGGATTACTGTGGCCTACAATTTGTATGTATCCTGAAAAGTCCAAAGCCTAAAGTTTACATTAGGGCACAATCCTATTGTGAAGCTCATAAGCCCTCCGAACTCAGAGGCTTATGGTCATCCTAGGCAGAACGGTGGAAGTGATATTTGCCTTCCCTGTCCTACAGCCCTACATTTTTCACTACATGGGCTTTTTTGCCTGTATAGCTGGAGCGTTTGCCTGTATAGCTGGAGCCAAACAACAGCTAGGTGGCACCACAACATAATTTCTCAGATTCTTTAAATATTTTCCACACTTCAGATTTAAATATTAATATTCAGGTGTAAGCTTGACATATACTATAGCAATCTTTTTAAAAAATAATTGTAGTGTACAAAAGCAGGTACTCTTAAAAGAAATTCTTTAAGGTGTTTTCTTTTTAATGAACCACCACAGCCTAACTCAGCTCTGAACTTAAATATAATTCTTTTAAGTTATTCTACAGGTAAAATTATACTTGGGTAAAGTTAGAAGCGTTTCAGATTAGTTCAGATTAGGCAGGCCTGTGGCTTACGCTGGCTCAGCTTGTCTGAGCGTGGAAAGCTAAGCAGGGTCAAGCCTGGTTGTTACTTGGATGGGAGACCCCTCCTGTAGTTCCCTGCATTGAGCAGGGGGTTGGACTTGATAGCCTTATAGGCTCCTTCCAACTTTATGATCTATGAAATCTAGGTTCTTATTTTTATGCAGTTTCAGTCTGTGTATTTTAATTAATAAGGACCTCTGGCTGATCAGTGTAATGTTTTAGATTTCCATCTGACCTTCAGTGATAACCAAGCATACTGTGGCTCTGTACAGTATTCTTTTGTGACTTACTGGCATTACATTGTATAGTATATAAATGAGATCATATTGCTAAGTGTAGTGTTTGCTACAGGTAATTGATTCTACTTTGTCATACAATACGACTCCTTACCTCAAAGGAAAACTGTCTCTCATTAAATAATGAAACAGACAGACATCAAAGTTTTAAAAACAGTTTAGTTGTGATGTAAAATTAAAAATTAATTTTTCCAAGGGTGTTGGAGAAGGAACTTGGGTGGGTTTTTTTTATAATAGGCAGTTCTGTCTTTTATCACCCAATCTTCCTCTCAAAAAACAAAGAAAACCAAAACAAAGTGGTTATGGTAATATTGATGTGGGTGATCTTAAGTCAGGATATAACTCAGTAATGTCCAGCAAAACTTCCAGTGTAGTTTCAGTATGTCCCCAGCACAATTAGGACAACAAATTTTATCTCCACACAATTTTTCCACCCACCTGTCCACTTCCCTGTATTTAAAACTAGAATCCTCACGTTCTCAACAATCCCCACAATTTTTTAAAACGGGGTTCTACTATACATACCACATCACTGCTAAGTTTCTCACTTCCACAAGAGAAGTACAGATTCTGTAAAATTAGCATTTCCATTTGTTTCAGGAACTGCTAGTTCCTGTTGTGCTAGTGGTCTGTTTTGCTGGCACCACAGAAGTAATTGAGATGCAGTGGCAGCACAGAATATTGTCCCTAGTATGTTAGATCAGTATTTCAGAAAGAAAATGATATGCTGGAGCACCAATATCTGAGGCAGAAGGCATCAAATTACATTCTACAGGATTAGTGTTATAAAGTTTATATACCGCTTTTTGACACCAAAGCAGTGAATGGATTAAAATACAATCAGATTGTGATTTGGAGTGATAGATCGTTCTCCACGTGAGAGATGTCTAGTTACCCTTCACCAGTTTCCAGAATGGGGCAGGTCGGCGGAGCTCCTTTCTGTGAGTTCCACTGACTTGCCCCATTCCGGAAATGAGTGTTAGTATGGAACCAACCCACTGTAAACAAAGTAGATTTTTCCAAACATTTCTAAAAACATTGATTCCAGGTTTTTTTTTACCATCACAATTATTATGACAGGAGTCATTTCAATTTCTTCCATTCGGATCACTTCTCACATCCACCAAACACCTGTCTCTGACTTTATATACATTACTTCCTCAACCGCACAAACAGCATTTCTAGAGAGGTAGAATTTTCTTCCCTATGGAAGTCAAAGTTGCTCAATAAAATCTGGATTTATTATGGTTTGGATCCTAAGAAATGCACATTTCTTAGGATCCAAGGATAGGGTGGTAAAAGGTGACTTCCTATCCTTTTTCCTCTGGCAACCCCCCAAAAAATATTCTGGGTGTTGGGGACCATTGTGCTGTGAAGTGGGCTGTGGTGCAGGGGGCTGATCCCCCTCCCTCCTTGCACCACAATCCACTCTACACAGCAAGGGCCCCCAACCTTCAGAAGATGCTGGGTTTGCTGGAGGGTGGAGGTGAAAGAAAAGTCAAGTAATCCCAAACCCATTCCATGCACATTTCTCTGGATCCAATTCTATAGAAATTTCTATACTGCCCTTCAACAGAAATCCCCAGGGCCTGGACAGAAAGATATAGATGCACAAGAAATTAGATACAATATTAGTATTTTGACTAGATAGAAATAGCTTTATTGCACTTTTTATATAATATTTACATTTTATACATTAGGAAGAGGTTTGTGATGAGACAAAACTCTTATATTTACATTGCAGTTAAATTCCTGATCAGAAAACAGGATAATTGAAGTATATTCACTTTATATTATATATAAAGTTATGCAATACATGTGTGTGCATAGACATTTTACCATTTTGGGGGAAGTTCCAGTGTAACTCAAGTATCTGAAAACAAACCTTCAAACCAGAAATGCACATTTCCTTGCTGCTTTTGCCTCCTGTGGCTTTTGTTCATTGTTGCTTTGGCAATGTTTTGATTTAAGAGTACCTATTTGTCTGAAAAATGGTTCTTGCACACAGTGACCCTAGGCATTTTTAGCTTTGTTGCAGTTACTTTTGAAGCAAACTGCAAAAGCATGCCATATTTGACCTGTTTTCAAAATGTAGCTCAGGTACAATGCAATGGCTAAAACCAGGAATTCACTCACTACAGTGTTTAGGGAAAAACAAGATTTTGCCTTTCCATCTTAGAAGATACAGCAACTTCAAAATTATCCATGCAGGAACCATCATGTTGTCCTTGCTTGCTTCTATAGGACCTTGGATTTTCAAGAGGTATCAATCATTTGGATAGAAATTACCTTCATCAATGAAGAGATTTCAGGTCACTTTATCCTTTGCGTCATATTCCAAGTCACAAAATGACTCTCTTCAATGTAAACAGGCTTCACTTTAAACATTTATGCCCCTGTTATCTTCTAAGGAATCATCTTCATAAAGCCAGCTTTGGTCAAATTCGCTAGATTGCTCCATAACCTCAAAAAGAGCTTTGTACTGTTCTGGGTACAAACTACCCGTTGTAATGTTTTCTGGTATCTCTAACTGTCTCAACAGTTCCTTCCCGCTCTCAGAACTCCATAAACTGAAACGCGAAACATTGAAGAATCAGTTAAAAGATTCAAAACCTTATTTAAACAACTTCTGTATAGGATTCTATCACAAGGAAACAATCAGAACAATGAGGGAAAAGCCCAAATGTCTATACATGTTTCTGAAGTTTGTCACTGCAGCACAATGTAGGTTTCACATATGACATTCAAACCCAAACTTTATCATGAATAAGTGGTTTCATTCCATTACAGGTCATAATTAACAGCATGTCGTAGTGACACCCACCCACTGGAACACTTTCCCACGTATGGTCTAAGAAATGGAAACTAGCGAGTCTTAGACACCTATTGAAGACACACCTGTTTATTCAGGCTTTCCCCAAGTTATTGTTTATTGTTTTTGTAACTTTTAAATGTATTTATTGTTTTTACATTTTTTAATATTGTATTTTATATATTTTTATGTAAACCTCTTAAAGATCTTATGATATAAAGTGGTATATACGTAGTTTAAATAATAAATACATAAACAATATTGAGACAAGTTTCCCCAGGAATGTACAAAAACCACACCAGTGATAACTCAGCAGCATGGAATCTTGACAGATGGGAGAAAAACTGACAACCAGGTGATAGGGGTAGTGGGATGGAGTGGTTAGGGGAAACTTCCCAAAAATCAGGTGGGAGGGGGAACAGAATTCAGTGGCTGGAGGATGAATGAAGAGACAGAGATAGTGTAGATAGAACCATCTGGACAGGTCACTTCCTGGTTCATTGGTCAATGACAACTGAGTATGCTCAGTGGACAGAAAATGCTGACTGTTGAGGGCAGTGGGAGAAAACCGGGGTGGGGTGGGGTGGATACAATGGAAGGTGAATAGAATGGAGGGTCCAGAACCCTAAACAAAAGTATTCCATGTTAAAACAATTTTGCTGCAAGATCCCACTTATTAGCCTCTAATCTTGGTTAGATTGTGACATAATTCTTACTGCTAGAGTAAGTATACGATACAGCTTCATTCATCGTCATCATGAAACTCTGGAAGTCCATCACTGTTTCAATGTACAACTTAATGCACCACAGCATATTTCCAGTATACTTTTGAGGATACAACTGAACACTATAAGGCTATCTAAAACATAACCAGCCAATATCTAAACTTCAGGGGAAGTGTCTTGTTTATCAAGCAGCAATCTCCCATGCCTGATACTAAAGGAAGTTTGAAAGGCAGCTTTTGATAAGGCATGGTGACCTGCTGTTCATAGTAAACATTCCCACTGGGCAGGCCGAAGTGCTTAAGCATGCCAAAAGTAGATTATTGGATCTGGCCATTGGTCAGGATCCAAAAAAAAAAATAACTTTCCTTGTTATTTGGGGTTTGGCCTTGTGCTTTTCAAACAGCAGCTTCCCATAGCACATAACCAGGTTTTTGAAACAGATGCAGCTTTTAAAAGCAGTACAGTAATACCTTGGATTGCAAGCATAATTCGTTCCGGAACCGTGCTTGTAATCCAAAACACTTGTATATCAAAGCTAAATTCCCCATAAGAAATTTGTACACATATTTTTAATTTAAGCTGCAATAAAGAATGATAGTGTAAAGTTTTCATTCTTGAGTGATAGTGTAAAGTTTTCATTCTTCTTGACCGTACTACAGTACTTGTATTGCAAGACGTCGCTTGTTTATCAAGTCAAAATTTATTTTAAAATTTTGCTTGTCTTGCAAAACACTCTCAGACCAAGTTACTTGCAATCCAAGGTATTACTGTATCTGTATCTGATATGGCACTGGGGCAGCAAGGAGCCTGCTGTTAAAAATAAAAGGTTGCACTGGCTCAGTAACTCTTTGGATCCCAGCCACTGTATTCAGGTGCCCAGCCACATACCTGACAGGTATAACTTTGTTGTACAAGTGTTATAAAGCAAAGTATATTCTGCATACTGTTACAGAGGAGGTTCAGATGCTAACACTCTGTATACATGTATTTTGTGCCCTTGGATTTATTAGACATTGTTTTGGAATCCATTTTGTTTCTGAAGGGATGGCTGGTGCAGCTGCCAGGAATGATAATTAGGCTCTGGAATGCTGCAGTGAAGCCACCTTGACTATGTGATTGCAGCACCTTGCTTAAATTAAAGGGAGGGTCTCCCTGTGACTGAGGAACTCCTATGAATTTATGGCCAGATCCTGCCGCCACCCAGCAACAATAAAATTATTCAGATTTAAACAACTGCCATATTCTACTAAATACTTTTCTGCATTGGTTGTCAAGTGACGAAAATGACTTTTACTTACTTTAGTTTATCTATTAGTTTAGTCTTGCATTTAGCAAGACATTGTTTTACCATCACAATAAATATGCTTGAATTAGTGGTAGTCAAGCTCTCTGTAAATAAATCCTTCCGGGGCGTCAGTTGTACTAAGCATAAGTGGTCATTCTGCAGCAACTGCATGCAAAACAAAATAATTAAAAACATTTTAATTCAAGAAATTAATTCATGTGCATTTTAGTGAATATTCTTCTGGAGAGGAAAGTCGAATCTGAAACCTTTTTATAACAGTTTTTTAAAATTACTACACTCTAACCTGAAAACATTAGAAATTTGAACAAATCCTCTAAATGTATGTGTTGCTATGAAGCCATGGTATCTGTTGGAATGTTAACATTCCAAACATTCTATGACAGCGAATGTGACAATTATTGCATAATGGGCAGCGCAATCCAATGTGGCTGTCCATAACCCACCGTGAGGATTATGGGCATCCTATCAAGGGCAGAAGCGCAGAGGTGAAAGTCGCCTCTGTGCTCCTCCCACCTTTGCCCTAGAGCACGAGGACAGTCTGAGGCGCCGCCAGGATACTACGCATTGTGGTGGAGCCTCACTCCTTCCCTCCCTGCCCCCTGGAATGCCCACAAATCTCCGGCTCCGAGGTCTGACCTCAAAGCTGCAGCTGTGCGGTTCTTTCTACACCAGCTGCGAGGGTGGACGCTCTGAGATCTGAGTCCCAGCTCCAGCCTTGGAGCGCATTTCCAAGGTTGGAGCTGAGACTCCAACCTCCCCTCTGGCCATCTAGACTCTGTCTAGCGGCCATAGGATTGCACCCTAAAGCAACAAAGGAAGTTTTGCCATCTAGATTTTTCAAAGTGTGCCACTGGCACCTACCCTACCTATATTTGGCTTATGTAAAAAGTGCTTTGGGAACTGAAAGTTGATTGCTATACTAAGTGTACAGCCAAATGAGTCTTTCCGTCTCTCACTAAAATAATGGCCTCGAGATCTAAATTTATGTTTTGGCTCTTGGCATTCAGCTGCTTAAACCAAAGGGATACCACACATATCTGTCCCTAGATCACAAGTTTTTGGAAAGAAGGAGCTTAATGCACCTTCAATAGTCCACTTTATGTTCTGCATCAAGGTAAATGACTAGTTTTCCAACATTGCCAGTGTAGCATGTTCCATGAATTGGAGAAAATTCCTTTTCAATTGTATTAGTATACATTATATGTTTTTTTTTTTTTTTAATATTTTATTAAATTTTAAAACAATACAAAGAAAATAACATACACACATAACTAATATTGTGCTCCCATCACCATGGGACCAAACAATCCAATAACTCTATAATTGTTCATTATTCCAAAAATACAATATATCTTGACAGGGTAAACTCCCTTTCCCCCTTTTAAACACATATTCCAAAAATAAACCCCAAATATCCTTAAAATTATTTTTCTTTAATTGACCCCTTTTGCATTTAATATTACAAGTCAACATATCATTCAAAGCCATATCCCATACTTCCTTATACCATTCAGTAATAGTGAAAACTTGCTGGATTTTCCATTTCCTTGCTATCATTAGTCTACCTGCCGTTAACAAATTTATGATTAATTCTTTAACATTTTGTGAACCGATCACCTTTTCCGTTATTGTTAGCAAAGCTAGTTTAGGGCATACCTCTAAATCAACTCCAACAATTTCTGATATTTCCTCAAAAATCATTTTCCAAAAATCCATTACATTTTTACAACTCCACCACATATGAGCATATGTACCCAATTCCTGACATCCTCGCCAACACATTGGAGAACACTTATTATCTATTCTATTTAATCTCACTGGGGTCAAATACCATCTCCAAATTAGCTTATAAAAATTCTCTTTAATTCTTATAGACATATTTTTCAATATTCGCCTATCCCAAATCTTATTCCACTCATCCTTTGATATTTCCTCTTCAAACTCTGTATCCCAAACTATTTTAAGATTTTCTGCTTGCTCTTCTGATTTCTGCAACATTTTATATAACATCTTTGTAAGACCCCTAGCTGATGCATTTCCTTCTACGAGTTCTCTAGACATAACCACCTGCTCAAATGCAGTGAAATCCCTTTCATGCTCATGTCTCCTCTTCCATTTCTTACCCCATTGTACTAATTGAATTAAATTTAACCAAGAAATTCTTCCTGCCCCAACCCTATCAATTATTTGCTGTCTTGTCTCCATTTTTTCCAGCCAATCCATTAAAGTTATCACCTTTTTCTCTCTAAAAATTCGTTCTAAATGTCTAACATTCTCGGGAAAATCTTCCATAACCACCACTGGAGTAAGCGGGGATATACCTGGTAAAAATATTTCCTTATTTCTACCCCAAATTTCTAACATATTTTTTAAAAAGGGATTTTCTAATCTTTTTGTCATAATATGTCCTTGTTTTGTAAATAAGAATTTATCCACCCTATTACCCAATTCAAATGCTTCTATTTCCCACCACATAAAATCTTTTCTAACAATAATATCCATGATATATCTAAGTTGATTAGCTATATAATACCATTTTAAATTAGGGAGACCAAGTCCCCCTATTTTTTGAGCTTTATACCATCTATTCTTAGTAATCCTTGATTTTTTCCCCCCATTACAATAGCTATTTAACATTACTTGCCACTCTTTAATTTCTTTCTCTGATATCTTATATGGTATCATTCTAAATAAAAAATTAAACTTCGGTAAAATCTTCATTTTAATCAAAGCTATCCTACCAAACCACGATAATCCCAATTTTTTATAATCCTCTATTTGATTTTTAACTTCATCTTTTAGTTTTTTAAAATTACATTCCCCTATTTTATCCAAATCTTTTAATATATCAATACCTAAATATTTAATTATATTTTTTATCTTTATATCCACTCCCCTTTGTTTAAATCCCCTTTCCTCCAGTTTACTATAATTAAATGTCATTATCTCCGATTTATCCCAATTAACTTTTAACCCTGTTACTTCTCTAAATTCATCTAAATGTTTCTCTATCCAATCCCAATTTTCTATAGGCCGTTCTAATGTTAACAAGATATCATCTGCAAAAAGGTTTATCTTACATTTGGTCTCTATTCCTATCCCCAATAATTTCTTCTCCTGTCTTATCGAATTCGCTAACAATTCCATAACTAACACAAATAATACTGGGGAAAGGGGACAACCCTGTCTAGTTCCCCGGCCTAGGCTAATAGTTTCTGTTATTCCATCGTTTACAATTACCGACGTGACATTATGAGTATATAATTGGTTAGTAATACCTATAATTTTTTCACCAAACCCCATAGTTTTTATTAACATCTTTAATGCAGGCCATTCCACACAATCAAAGGCTTTAAAAATATCCAATGCAAGAACCCCCGCTTTCAAATTATTTTTCTTTATTAAATAAATTATATTCAGAACCCTTCTTGTTAAATCTGCCATTTGTCTTCCTTGAATAAACCCACATTGATCTATCCCTATATACTTATTTAGAAAACTATTCATTCTTCTAGCTAAAATTGCTGTCAATAGTTTAGCATCTTGATTAATTAATGATATTGGTCTATAAGAACCTGGTTCTGCTAAATCCTTCCTTGGTTTCGGGATTAAAATGGTCAAGGACTGTTTCCATGACGGGGGGATCTCTCCCCCCTGTAAAATATCATTAAACAACCGTTTTAACTTCGGAATTAACATTTTTTTAAAGACTTTATAATATTCCGCCCCCAGACCATCCAGTCCTGGCGTTTTCCCCTGTTTTAATTTATTTATAGCACTTTCTATTTCAATTTCTGTGAATGGTTGCTCCATTTTCTCTCTATCTTCATCCTGGATTTTTATTTTTAAATTTTTCTCGATATATCTTCTACTCTCAGCTTCCGACCATTTTCCTGCCTTATATAACTCCGTGTAATATTCATGAAAAATTTTCAATTTATCCTTTACTAGATTATATTCTTTACCCCTCTTATCTTTAATCATCCCCACTAAGCTTTTTTCTTCTTTTTTTGTGCTAATCTAGCCAACATTTTAGAGTTTTTATTACTATTCTCAAAATACTCCCTTTTTGTGTAAATCAAATTCCTTTGTACCCTGTCCAGTTCTTTATTCTCCAATTCTTTCCTTTTACCCTGTAATTCTGCAAAAATCTTTTTATCCCTCTTCTCTAAATACTTCTTTTCCAAATCCCTAATCTCCCCCTCTAGCTTTTGATAAAAAACTTCTTGTTGTTTCCTCAAATTTATTGCCTCTCTCAATCCTATTCCTCTCATTACACTCTTCATTGTATCCCATATTATCGCTTCAGTACATTCTTCTGTTTGATTAAATTCCCAAATTTCCCTCAATTCCTTCTCTATTTTCTCTGTTAAATGTTTATAACGAAAAATATTACAATTCAATCTCCATCTTTTCGCTTCTCTATAATCCTTATGTATCTTCAAATCCATGTTAACCAAAGCATGATCTGTAACTTTTATCACTCCTATCTCTGTGCCCAGGACCCTTGAAAACAGTGTCCTGGACACAAAAATAAAATCTATCCTAGAATAATTCTTATTTGCTGATGAGTAAAATGTATATCTTTCCTCATTCCCCTTGACCCCTCTCCAAACATCTAGCAACCCTTCCTTACTAATTAACTTATTCAAGATCGTTAGATTATTTCTCTGATCTTCTCTCGTCGGATTGGATTTGTCTTTTCTTCTATCCAATACCATGTTAAAGTCCCCAGCCATAATAACCCTTTGATTTTGAAAATTACCCATTTCTTTAAACACATGTTGATAAAATTCTCCTTGATTTTGATTGGGAGCATAAACATTAACAATAACATATTCTTCCCCTCCCAAGGTCCCATACATTATAATATATCTACCTGTATCATCCTTTTTCACCTTTAGAACATTAAAACCACAATTCTTTGAAATTATAATTGCTACTCCTCGCGATTTAGATGATCCACATGCTATCTCATATATTCTAGACCACCTCAATTTCAATTCATTGACTCCTTTCCTTGCCTGGTGCGTTTCTTGCAAGAATATAATATCTGCCTTATCCTTTTTAAGAAGTGCTTCTATTCGCCTTCTCTTAGTAACTGAACCTAGCCCCTTAACATTTAAAGTTGAAATTCTTAACTTATAATCCATCTATTAACAACATTTTTTCTTTTTTGGTCCCCAAAAGTGAAAATAATACACAATAACATACCCCTTAACCCACCCCCACATTCATCTAAACTATCCCCCCTGCTTAGCCAGGGCAACTTGCCCCACCCTAAACCTACCCACCTATCCCAGGGGGGGGGAAAGGACCCATCACCAGCCCGAACAGCAGCCCCTCATTCCCTCCCGGATAACTTCTTTATAAAACATTTTCTATTTCTTTTTTCTTCTCGTGTTGAAACGACCTCTTATACAATTCCTCCACTGGCTCCTTCTTCTTCCAGTTGACCCATCGATTCTGGACCCTCCGCATCATCATGAAGCCCCAACTCTCCCAGCAGGCCCATGCCTTGATCACATGATGAGATCTTGTATCTCTTACTGTTCCACACAAAAGTAAGAAAAACTGGGTAACCCCAATTGTATTGTAATCCCTTTCTGATCAAGACTGCTGTACACGGTTTAACACTTCGCCTCCACTTTATTGTTTGCTGACAAAGATCATTGTAGATTTGCAAAGTAGCCCCCTTGAAAGCTACTTGACCTTTCTTTCTAATCTCTTTCATGAAGACATCCTTCTTGTATAAATTTGCAAATTTCAGTACAACATCTCTGGATGTCATACCACGCCTTAATGCTCCCACTCTATGCACAATCTCAATGTCCATATCATCCCAAAAAATTGTTTCTCCAGAGACAGCTTCATTCATCCATTCCAAAATACTGCCTCTTAACTTATATCCAGTCTCCCCCATCTCCATGGGGAAGCCTCTGATCCGAATGTTGGAACGACGTTGCCTGTCTTGCATGTTAATCATCTGTATTTCCATCTCATTAAATTTCATTTCATACTTTTCAAAACTTTTTTCATCCTTCACCTGGAGTTTTTCCACCTTATCCACTCTAACTTGCAGCTCTTTAACTTGAACCCCTAAATGATCTATGGACTTTCGCATGTGCTTCATATCCTCTTGATGCAGATTTTGAAATTTCTCAATTGCTTCTATTTGTTTCTGCTGGCCTGCTTCCATAGAGCTTTGAAACTGTAATAGAATTTTCTCCCAATCTGGTGCTGCCCCTTTAAGCTTGGCTGGAGATATTGACTTTGGCTTGGCACCAGCAGGGAATTTGCCAGCTGAATCCGCCATTTTTCCGCCCTTCCCCCTCGCTGTCTCGAAACTTTCACTACCTCGTGGCTTCTTATCAGGACCCAGTTGCACAGTTTGATAAGAACATTCAATATCTTTAGTGTCAAGGATCCTAATTAGCCTTTTCAAACTGTTATCCGAGGGATGCGCCCGATCGCGTTTCCAAAGAGGGGGTAGGGACTTTTTCACCCGTCTGGAGCTCATAAACAATCCAGAGCGAAGCACATCAAAAGAAAGCTATTCTTTTTATTTCTTTATTAGCTCTACATCTGCATACCTTCCAGAAAGCAAACAGCAAAGGAATTTAAACTCACGCTTTGTCTCTCCTGTGTATTTGCAGATGTTTTCAAATCATTCCGGGAGCTCGGCAGAAAAGCTACTGCTCCATAGCCAGCGCAGGCTCCTCCCCCTATATGTTTGTTTTAAAGATGCAAGTATTGAACCCAAGCATTCTCACAGCATTTGCTTTAGCATTCAGGGATGTAAGCTTACCACACTCTTTGGTATAGAGAGCCCACCGTTTCTTGAATTAGTTAAAAAAGAAGACCAAGGTTCCTAGAAGGAAGGTAACAACAATGGAACTTAGGTAGGATTTTTGAAGCTGCACTAACAATCAACATATCACAGTATGAAAGTATGGGACTCTGATTTGGAAGAAAGGCTAAAATAAGAGTTGAAGTGAAGTATGCAGCCAACATACTCAGTATTTATTGGTTCAAAAAAGATTTTGGCAAAGCGTTTATACACATGTACAAGGAAGCAGCTCATTTTTCCTTCTGTAAGTTCCCCTACTTTCAGCAGGGACTTTTCAGGGCAGTAAAAAGCCCTTGCAACAAGGTTTGTGCTGATCAGATTACACAGCAACATCACATGCAGCCCTTTGGATCCTAGTCTATGAATGTAGGTAACTTGTACTCTGTGGTAAGTGCTAGGGAAAAGAGAAAATAATTGCTTGAGAAATTATGGCAAAGAGTGGGATCTAAAGCACCGCAGGTGAGCTCCCTCTTATACAAGACCTATTAAGCTACTCCCCTTCCTGTGTCATGTTCCATGCCCCCTGAGCAACATCCCAGCAAGGTCACAGGGCTGTCCTGACCAGCATCCCTTGCTGCAGGCATGGGGAAACTACATCCCACAGGCCATATCCAGCCCACAAGCCTCTTTGCCAGGCTCCGCCACCTCTCCCCAGGCCCCCAGGAGCTGATTGGAAATAATTCCTTTTCCCCTGCTCATCATTGAGAGAGGGAGCCTCTCTAAGTGTTGGGCAGGAAAAATCCCCTCCCTCAGCTGTTTGCATGGATCAAGCTGAGGAGGTTGGGCTGAGAAGCCTGTGTGTGTGTGAGAGAGAGAGACAGAGACATGACGAGATTGTGTGTGTGTGTGTGTGTGTGAGAGAGAGAGAGAAAGACGGGGGGGGAGAGAGAATGTGTAGGGGTGCACACCAGTAATGGCTCCATCCACTTTGGACAGTGGCCCTGCCCACTGCTGGCACATGGCCCCCAATGTTCTCAGGCTGAAAATGGTTCCCCACCCCTTCCATGAAAGCAAACTCACCCATGAGCAGGAGGAAGCACTTCCTGCTTGCACATGGTGGGAAGAGGTGTAAATCCCAGTCAAGTCTTAATCTTGCACTTGGGACGATAGAAGGGTTACCTTACTTTGTGCATCTCAATCTTTTGAGCAGCATGTCTAAAAAATTTTGGTATCAAATTACCATTAAGTGCCATAAGATCAATAAGTTTGTATTACAAATCATTACTACCAGCAGTCATTCCAGCAAAGGAAGATGAGCCGGGAGGTAGGGCCATTCCACCAGCTCTGCTGAAAGACTTAAATTCCTCCCCGCCCCACCGGTGCTTCCTCCCCATCCCTTTTTCCTTGTGTGATGTCTTTTTAGATTGTGAGCCTGCTAGCAGGGATTATCTTGCTTTACTCATTATAAGTAAGCCGCTCTGGGACCTTTTTGGCTGAGGAGCGGGATAAAAATACTTTAAATAAATGAATAATAATATATTATGGCCCAGTTTCCACATAACGACAACCTGTCAGTTGTTTAACCCTCCCACCTGCTTGCTGCTTTTGCTTTGCATCAGATTTAGAAAATAACCCAGGAATGCCTCATTCCTGGGTTGTTTGGCGTGACATGCAAACCCAGAACTCTGGGCTGTTGAGAAACAAACCAGAGTTTTAACCCATGGGTTGTTGTGTTTTCTAAACCAGATGCAAGGTGGAACCAATGCGGGGGGGGGGGGCAGTAAGCTCGCTCCCGGGCAGTCCCAACCAACAATAGGTTAATTAATTAACCCATGATTGGGTTTGCACATAATGACCAATCTACATGTACTGAACACTCACCTTATGCAGAAGCTGGATATCACAGGCTGTTTGCCAAACTACACTTAGTGCTTGATAAATTCTTGTTTCTCCAGGCTTTGCAACAAGAGTCTGGCAAAGACAAAAGCAGCAGTTATATTTTATACAACATTTCTGATTTTATTATGAAGGCTCTCTGAATAGAAACCTGAAAGCTTGATTAAGGCAGGAAGTTCCAAGTAGCATCTAAAAGTTGTATCAAGGCAGAAATCTCACTTCATCTGTAGACTGCCAGAGGTCATATTAGAAGTACTTGCTTGACACAACAGAAGTGTTCCAATTATAATCGTGTGGTAAGATACGAAACTGTAAATGCCAACGCAATTTTAATATTTCTTTAGTACTGTTCCCTTTCTTCCAGAAGAGCTGCTATAATTGTAAGGTACAGGAAGTTGTATCCACCAGTGGAATGGATACCACTAGCATAACTGATTCTCCCTTCCCACTGCAGCCCCCCACAAGTTATTGAACTTGTATTCTTTGCTGAGGGCCTCTATTTTCAGTAAATAATCATTAGAACCTTTTGATATATGATGATAGATTATTTACTAGATTTTGTAGTTGTAAATCAGTATATATAGAGATCTTTTTGGTAGCTGTGTGTTACCAGAAAAAAATGGATGTCCTGGATTGTTGGGTTTAAGGCAACAAGTAAAATCTACCTGGAGCTGGATTTGGGTTAATCAGAAGATCAGCAAATGCAATGCTGAGTAGTTTCTGGTTCTTGAAATTTTCTGTGGATTTTGTATAAGAGGCTTATAAGGCTTTACATTGCTTAGGGTGCAATCCTACACACATTTGGACAGAAAAAAGTCCTACAACTCCCAGCATGCCCCAGCCAGACATGCTGGCTGGGGCATGCTGGGAGTTTCAGGACATTTTCTGTCTAAACATGCATAGGATTGCACCCTTAGTTGTCTAAGGCCTTCAGAGATATAGTTAGCATAGTATAGCACAACAGCCTAAGTGATGTAATGCCTGTATTTCAAAAACCACAGAAAATGTCTAGAACAAGAAATTACTCATCAGTGCATTCAATACAAGGGCTTCATTCACTCCAGAATACTAAGATACTCCTGAATATTTGCACAATACATTTCCTTATTATAACCTCTCTGAGCAACAACACACAAACAAACTAGGGCTAAGGGTTTTCCACTAGACCCAGTATCTATCTTTAGAAATTGACGAGTAATATTTACTCCAATGAAAGAACAAGCAAATTATTTAAAACTGCAACCTATATTTTTTCTATTTGAGTAACACATCCAAAATAAGGCTACGGGTTCCATCCTGGGTCACACAAGTGGATGTACACTTGCACAATGGGATTTCCCCTTCATCCCCTCCCCACTACTCCCCTTTAAACTGCTCTGGAAGGTTCACCAGACCTCCAGAGCACATTTTAGGGATGCACAGGGAGTTACATGGGGTAGGGAGAATCCATTCAATCAATGGTGTCTATTCACTTGGTGGATATACACGGTTAGATTTTACCTAATGTTTCAACAAAATAAAGAATCTGCATCTGCTATCTATCCCTTGACTGTGTAATGCCTAATTGCTAGTTCTTACTACCAAAGCGATTTAGGTTAGATTAGTTTATAGTTAACTTCTGTATCACATTTCATCCAAAAAAGCCCTCAAAGCAGCTTACAAAATAGTTATCAATAAAATGATATCTTTACAGCACACAAAGTGTTTTTAGATTACAAATCTAAACTAAATAAATTATTAATACATAAACATGCATTAAAAATAGCATTTACAAATTATACTTAATTTAAAAAAACCATAGCAATTGACCTATTAGCAACATTTCATGTACCTTGTACTCCTTTTCACTGACAAACAGGTTCAGTTCTATTCTTCCATATTTATATATAGAATTTCGTTCATATAAGGCATAGATAAGCTTCCAAAGCAGGTTCCTTTCCCTTTTTTGTGGGACAATTCCAATCACTTTTACAGGAATATCTGTTTTGAAAATTCAGCAAGATGTATGAAAATTTAGACTACCTCAGCAACCCTAATAATGAATTATTAGATAAAATGATAATAACAAAATGATTTAAGTAGACAGCAATACCAAAATTGTTACTAAAATATCCCCTACTTCATTAATACACCTTGAATCTTGGTTATTTATGCCTCCTCTCATGTGAACCCTCCTCTTAAGAGCAGCCTTCCCAACCTAGTGCTCGCCAGAAGTCTGGCCATGCTGGCTGGGGCTGATAGGAGCTGAAGTCCAAAACATCTGAAGGAGACAAGGCTGAAGACTGCCTTACAGCCTCTAGAGATGCTGACCTGGTTCGTACAACACACTGGCCTCAGTGAGGGTTGTTTAACCCCCAATAAGCTGTGGTGTGGGCAACATTTTGAATATGCAACCCACAATCGGGGTTGCAGTGTCATGCAAATCCAGACAAGTGGGTTATTTGACGGTTAAACAACCCTCAGTTTGTAGTAGGATTATGTGAGGGTTGTTTTACCTTTAAATAACCCATGGACAAGCTTTATTCTTGCTCCATTGACAAAAGATTACTCTATCTTGTTAGATGCCTTTATCAACATACTACGCTCCGAGTAAGGTGTGGTCTGGAGGGCAACTTGACAAAACCTATTCTTGCCATTAATACAGAGTTGTGTATTAGCCACCACATTATTTACTCTTTCCCTAAGTTATTTGATTGGGAACTGTTTAGCAGAATTCACCAGAATTCCATGTAGCAAAACAGGCACGGACTGAAGCTCCATTATTGCTCTGTGTGGATGATGCTGTTCTCATGTCACTGTCCAAAATAGGTCTTAAACATCTATTACATGTTTTCATTAGTTATTGTAGAGATAATGTACTAACAATTAACGTTAGTAAAGCTAAGATCATGGTCTTTTCTAGACGCAGTTCAGTAAACAGGTGGATAATTGATGGGTACCATGTAGAGCAAGTTAAGAAGTTTAGATGTTTATGCATTATGTTCTCTTCCTCACTCCCTTGGGCCATTCACAGATGGTCTGTAGTGCTTGCGGCACAGAATACCACCAAGGCAGTACTTCCTTTTTCTTCCCCCCCCCTTTTTTTAATACTAAGGGGGCACAATTTATTCCTGTTGCCTTGCAGGTATTCAAGGGTAAAATCTTGCCCCAATTGCTGTATGATGTCCCAATATGGATTCAGGGATTTAATCCATCTGTTGAGAATGCGCCTGCAGATTTCCTGTGCTTGTTTTTTGGAATGCCTAGCTGTCTGTCAATTGCAGGTTTACAGCTAGGGCAGTGCTCTCTAACCTTGGGTCCCCAGATGTTGCTGGCCTACAGCTCCCAGCATACCCAGCCAGCATGGCTAATGGCAAGGGATTCTGGGAGCTGTAGTCCAGCAACCTCTGGGGACCCAAGGTTGGAGAGCCCTGAGCTAGAGGCTGGCCTTACATCTATAGAAAGCAGGGTATGGAACCTTGCTTTCCGATACTGGCTAAAGGTTGTTTATGCTAATCCATCTCTGGGATGTCTTTATTTTCTTCAGAGATGTTTTTATTAGTTCATGTTTTAAAGGTTTTACTACTAAACCACATCTACTAGACCTTTCTATGGACTTTCTTTGTACAGATGAATTTGGACTCTGTAAAATTTATTTTAGAACAATGGATAAGGGATACTGATCTTCAGTGTTCTTCATCAAATGCTTGTAGAACTTGTTCTCCAATATTTCTTGGTTTAACTTTTAAGTTTCCTAAATGTGCTAGATACCTTGATAATTTGACTGCCCCCAAGTATCACCATGTTTTTTCCAGGGCAAGATTTAATTGTCTCCCCTCTACAATTCTGGAAAGGCGGTATCAAGGTGTCCTATATGAAGATCAGCTTTGTCCTTGCCATGCTGAAGTAGTCGAATCCTTGAAACATTTAGTCTCCACAATGAAGAATGTAATAGATTACTTAGCCCTTTTCTGAACAAATGCCCTGGAAGGTCACTGAAACGGTATTTGGAATATTTTCTCACTGACATAAATCAGTCAACAAGAGTTAGTGGCTAAGTTCCTTTTTTTCTGTAATAAGGTCCTGCAAGATGATTGATTCACCTCCACTGCAATTTTTTATGTTTTTTAGATTGTATTTTTAATCATGTGTATGTTTTAACAATTTTTTTTTGTCCTGTTTGTACTATTTCCATGAGTCTGTGACCGCACAATAAATATTTATTGATTAAATAACCCATGGTGGCTGGGTTCGCACAACACAGCAACCCCCTGGTCAGCATCTTCAAAATGTCACCCAGCACACACCATGGCTCACCAGGGGTTAAACAACCCCCGATGAGCCCAGCATGTCGGCTCAGCTTGTCCGAGCGTGGAAAGCTAAGCAAGGTCAGGCCTGGTTATTACTTGGATGGGAGACCCCTACTCTAGTTTCCTGCATTGAGCAGGGGGTTGGACTCAATGGCCTTGTAGGTGCCTTCCAACTCTATGATCTATGAATCTATGTGAACTGGGTTGCTCTATCAGAGGCTAGGTTGCCAATCCACATGGGGCAGTTTTCATCATGGTGACACCAATTATTTTTTATATTTATAGACTACCTTTCAATCATAACGGCTACCAAGGCAGTTATAGAACTCTTGTTTGGGAGGTAGTGTTTTTAGGAAAGCCACTAAGAATTTCCTCTTCCAAAAAAAAGAAAAAGAAAACCCTTTTGGAAAAATGTGAAGGCATTTTAACTGGTGTGATTTTACAATGAGTTTAATTGTTGCTGCTTTTATACCACTACTAGTCTAATTTATGAACTTTTATCTGAACATAATCCGCTTCAAATCCACCAAATGGAGTAAGGCTGAATATAAACAATTAAATATTGGCTCTCTGATTATCCACAATTTACATGCAGAAGTTATAATTTACCTGCCGTCCAAGGAGCAGCCAAGATGCCCAAGTTCTCAAAAAGTTTCTCAGAATACATCAAAGGTGGCTTCATTAATCCAGACCCCATAGGGTCCAGTCTGAAGAAGTCACAATGCACCACTTCTAGTTGGCCATCTAATTTCTTCTTTAGAGACTAAATACAAACAATTAGGTTATATCATATGAACATCTGAAGTTGCCTTTTGCTGAGTCAGTCTATTGGTTCTTATAGCCTCGTACTGTCTACTCAGACTGGTAGCATCTCTCCAAAGTCTCAGGGGTCATTTCCCCAGCCCTACTACCCAAGATCCTTCAACTGGAGGTGCTGGCATTTATCCAGGGACCTTATCTCCCTGTATAACTACAAATTTCAGCCACCTATGATCAATTAAGGTTTGCGGGGACATAGGATAGGGGATGGAAGGTGCCGTGACCTCAGAAATCTTTTCCGAAGTTGCAGTGCTACGGAGAGCCCCCCCCCCCCCCCAGCTGGTATGGTTCTTTCTGCGCCAGCAGGGAACCGAAGGCTGTCTTCCATGTTCGGTTCCCCTGTGTGTGTGTGGGGGGGGCGGTTTCCTGGGAGCAGGGAGGGGAGAGTGAGGCTCTGCTGGATTCCGAGGAATCCAGGTGGTGCCTCAGCCTCTCCTCCTTGCAAGGAGAGGAAAAACATCTAGACAGCTGAAATCAGTCATCTAGATGTTTTTGAGGGTGAGGGGAGTGCAGCGGATAACCTATCCACTGCACTTCTCCCACCCTGCACAGGATGCCCACAATCTTCCAGGTTTGGAGGGTTGTGGGCATCCTCATAGGATTGCGCTGCCCATAAAACAAACATACCCACCTCTAAGTTAGGAAGAAAGGAGTTATTACTCTCTAGAGCTGTCACATGGACCCCAGCATTGAGCAGTGTTCGGGTCAAGACTCCAGGACCTAAAAAGAAAGAGCCAGAGTGTAATGCTTTACCCTTAAATTAGCTTATGAACACTAAAATTAAACACTGTTTTAGTTTGAGAGAGATGATAACCAAGAACCTTTACACTATCAAAAGAAAGATGTAAATATGCTAAACTGCTCATGTACTATACTGAGAATCATCACCCACTGAGAGGAAGGGAGGAGGACCAGAAACTGCTTGAATTATTGCCATCCAGCTTCCAATGGTGGCCCCTCCCTTCCCAATCTGCCTCCAAAGGTGCTTCTGAAGAACTATCTTGCTCTGAGGGGAGAAGCAGCAGAACAGCACTCTCTATGAACTTAAAACATTGTGTACACAGCATGGCCACTGTATCGCACCCACTATTTTAGTGTTACATTTAGCAGCAGCCAGACCTTGGGGATGTGGAAGGCTTTCAGAAGGGGAAAAGGGAAGACAACAAAAGAAAAGAACAATGGAGTCTCAGCCCATGAAGGGGGGAAGTTTAAGTACTGTCTGATACCGTAGCTTAATGGTCAAAATGCAAAGCCAAGAACCAGAAATCCCCGTTTCAACCGCAGCTCTGACAATAATTGAGATACAGTCATGCCTTGGATTGAGAGCATAATTCGTTCCGGAAACATGCTTGTAATCCAAAACACTCTTATATCAAAACGAAATCCCCCCAAAAAAATTTGTACAGAGATTTTTAATTTAAGCCATACTACAGTACTTGTATTGCAAGGCGTCGCTTGTATATCAAGTAAAAAAAATTAAATATTTAAAAATTTGCTTGTCTTGCAAAATGCTCTCAAACCAAGTTACTTGCAATCCAAGGTATTACTGTAACTCGTGTGTACTCCCAAATGCATACTACCTTTGGCTGAAGGAACTGCACTGGCTGCCTGTTCACTACTGGGCCAGGTTTAAGCTTGTGGTACTAGTGTACAAAGCCCTAAACAACTTGGGACCAGGATACCGGAGAGAGCACCTTCTCCCTTATCAACCTTCCCAGTCACTGCGGTCATCAGAGGACAGCCTCCTGGTGGTTCTACATGGACCTATGGCCCAACTGGAGCCCACCAGAAGAGCCTTCAGTGTGGTGACTCCACTTCTATGGAACTCCCTGTCTCTGGAAATCAGGCAGGCTCCAGCACTCTGTTCTTTTTGGCATCTGCTGAAAATGTCTTTGTTTGGGGAAGCCTTCCTTGCCGACCAGCCATCGTTTTAATGCTATCCTGTTTTTAATGCACTGTTTTTATTCATTTATGTTTTATCTTTTTAGTGTTCTCCACTCTACAGTCTGTCTAGATATGGAGTAGTATACAAATGCTGTAAATAAAAGTACTGTATAAATACTATAGTTATCATCTTCAAAAGCACCCTGAACAGAGTACCATGTTCCTTCCAGGCTCTTTCCCTTAAAAGAGCATGATACTTAAGACGCTTAGCAATGAGCTCACGGGACAGCAGTAGTGATGGGTGCCGAAGCCGAGCTAACAGGTCCCGGAGGTCGGACGTGCTGGGGCCCCTCCAGCCCTCACCTGGCTCGCATTCCAGCACAACAGCTTTCTGCAGCTTGCGTGGCTCGCTAACCAGCCGGGAGGCCACAGTACGCGCTAGCTCTGGGCAGGCGATGAACCTTCGCAGCGGGGGCTGAGGCGGCATATTCTTCTTGACTACCCAGGCCGTTTCGGCCACCTCTGGAATCAGCAGGGGGAAGCGGGGTTTGACCGGGCCGTGACGCCTTTCACGCTGATCCGCCAGGCCGCGCATCGAAAGCCGCAACCCGGACGATAAGCTTAGAGCCGCCAGCGTGAACTGCCGCCCTGACAGGCCAGCGGGGACCAACGCCGCCATCGCCGCCGCCCTACCACGCACCGGTTCCCACCGCCCACACGTGAGTGACCTTGTAGATACCCACAAACAGCAGGCGCACCCGGACAGCTTTAGACAGGGAACCTATTCCGTTTCCAGTTAGCTCCGGCTACGCTGCGCTAGGGGACACTCTAGCCACCGCCACCGCCACCGCCGCCGCCTCCATGGTAGCGTCCTCTCTAGGCACTCTGCGCTCTGTGGTGCTCACCTTTTGCTGCCGCCGCTGTTTTCTGGAGTCCGCAGCCGGGTCACAGGTAGCTTCGTGTCGTGTGCGTTCTTCTTGCCTGCCCGTTTCGAGTTGGCTATGCCCGCGCGAGAGGCTCGCCGGAACCTTCACGAGGCGGTCGTGCCCTGAGGTAAAAGAAGGCAAGCAAGTAAGGCTTCCATAACACGTCTCCGCAGCCGCGGGCTGGCGGACAGAATCTTTCCTCTGCGAGGTTGTTTGTTTTGTGGCTTGTTGCCTCTAAAGCCCTCGCGGAGTAGAACTAAGCCCGGCTTCAGGGGCAGAGAAACGGTGTGGGGGGGGGAGTCTTGGTGGGCGAGTAAGCGGGGGGGGGGAGTGTGGCAAGGGGGATACCTCACGCGTGCTAGGACTCGGGAGGCTGCTGGTAAGGCTGGAATGACGAGGGAGCAGGGCAAGATATTCGTAGGAAGAGAATATCAGGGTTTGACCCGGCGGACTGAGGGCGCCTGTATTCCTCCTCCGTCCCACTCCTTATCTATATGAATAGCCACAGTGGGTCAAACCATTCACTGTACATACCGCCTCAGTACTTGTCAAGCCCCTATCTGTTTTGATTAAATGTGTGGTGGTGGTGATGGTTGTGTCTATTTGCTTGCTTGCAGGCCAGCTGTAGGAGCGCGGGGCTTGTCACTTCTGAGCAACACCTAGCACACTTATATATTTATTGTGCTTGTGTCTCATTCTTCCTCCATTTCTATCTGTGGGGCTATCACCATTTCTACCTCTCAAGATAGGTAGAGTTGCTCAAAGTGACCCGGTCAGTTTTTTGGCTGAGCATTGGTTTTGAAACCAGGATTTTTATGGTCAAGACTACTAACCACTATAAGTTGGCTCTCACATTTGATCCAGGGCATCTCCAGGTAGGGCAGGAAAAATTCCTGCCTGAAACTCTGGAAGAGCCGCTGCCAGTCAGTGTTGACAATACTGAGCAGCATGGACCCATGGTCTGACTCAGTCGGTATATGGCAGCTTCCTATGTCCCTATCTACAGCCCTTTGGTCTATCCAGCCCGATATCCTGCCTCTGACTTTGAGGGATTTCATGTTACATACTATGCAGAAAGCACAGGCATCTTTTCTTTTCTTTTTTTTTTAACTGAAAATGCCTGTGGAAAAATACAAGAGCAAATGTGTTGTTGTCTAAATGCAATGTGCACATTTTTCATTATATGAAGATGCTTTCTGTGTAAATAATATTGGGGGGGAATAGCATGTGGAATAATACTCACTCTAGTCCTTGCTTTTTCTTTAATTCAGCCTTTTGTTTAAGCACTCACCTGGTAGCCATGAGGAATTGTGTGCAGGTGGGTGGAGTGGCAGAGGAGAGACAGAGCCCAGCACAGAAATCAAGCTGACTGCTGGAGGAGGAACGGAGCTCTTAGATGATGGCGAACCTTTTTGAGCCCGAGTGCCCAAACTGCAACACAAAACCAACCTATTTATTTCAAAGTGCCAACACTGCAATTAAACCTGAATACCGAGGTTTTAGTTTTAGAAAAACAACTCATACAGTTGTCCGAACTAATTAACATCTTTTGTCTTTAAAGAAAAACACAATAACAGAGCTTTCAATAATGCAAACAGTTTTTAGTTGGAAAAAAAATCAACTCAAAAAATTATTATAGTACTACATTGTACACATAGCCTGAAGGGAATTTAGACAAACTTTTTAAATAATTAGGCACATGTATTTTTGGATAAGGGATTCTCAACTTGTAATATGATTATATGCCAGACTGAAATTGTATGGGGCAAGCTTTACCCCGGGTCCTTTCCCTGCTTCTACAGGTGTTGGATTAGTAAAAGTAAAAGTCAACCTGTACTAGGATGAGCAAGATAAACAAGAAAACTAAACGTGCTTAACACATTTTAAACACTTTATGTCTTGGACTGCAAACACTGCATTAGGTAAAAGTTTGCACTGGGCATGCTTTTGCACAATTACTGTGATTTGCTATTGCATGCATGCTGATAATTGGTCAAACCTTGGCTCATACTCTGTTAGTTTGAGAGCAACACATGCAGCACTCAGGTCAACTGTTAGGGCTTTACATCCAAGCCATGCTCTGTCTGTGCATCATTCTTCAAAATCTTTTAAATGTGATAACAATGTAGAAAAGAATTCTGTAACAGGAATTCTAGAATAAAATCATTCTGTTCCACACTGAGAAAGAACAAGATCATTCGTGTTTTGCAGAAGGGGACAGTCTTTTTGCGATCTGGTGACCAATGGCTCGAGTGCCCACAGAGAGGTCCCTGCATGCCAGCTGTGGCACCCGTGCCATAGGTTCGCCATCACTGTCTTAGACCCTCCTTTGCCAGACCCCAGAAGGCTAGTAAATTTTGTGAGGTTATTTGCAAGGCTGCCTTGGGGTGCAATCCTATGCATGTTTAGGCAGAAAAAGTCCCACAGTTCCCAACATGCCCCAGTCAGCATGGTTGGCTGGAGGGATGCTGGAGGTTGTATGACTTCTTTCTGTCTAAACATGCATAGGATTGCACCCTTAATTACTTTGAAAATCCATTCAGAAACAGTGTTGGGGTTTGGTTTTGGTAGTTCCATACTTTACCAGGTCAATTTGGGTGAGAGATTTAACTAAAACTGGAAAGGTCAGTGAGGAGTGATGACTAAGTGGTCAAAACACTTGAGTACTTTTGGAGCACTGTCTTCCTCTTCATGGTTGCCTGCAAACTACCCTTATCACTAACCTAATGGGCCAAAGACTTGGCAGAGATCTTTTTTCCTTTTTTTAAAGAAGAGGGCTTTAAAATTTGGTCAAGAAAGGGTTTCAGGGCTGGAAATGATCTACAAGATCTGTATACATGGTTTGGAAACTTCAACTGGTACAAAATATGGCAGCCAGGTTGGCCTCCGGGACATCCCGTGGAGACCACATAACACCAGTTTTAAGATCTTTACACTGGCTGCCGATTTGTTTTCAGGCAAAATATAAAGTGCTGGTTCTTACCTTTAAAGCCCTTCATGGTCTAGGTCCAAGGTACCTTAGGGAGCGCCTCCTCCCCTATGTTCCACCACACCACTTATGGTCATAGATTTCATAGATCATAGAGTTGGAAGGAGCCTACAAGGCTATCGAGTCCAACCCCCTGCTCAATGCAGGAAACTAGAGGAGGGGTTTCCCATCCAAGTAATAACCAGGCCTGACCTTGCTTAGCTTTCCACACTCAGGCAAGCTGAGCCAGCGTGGTCCTCTGAGGGCAATCTGTTGCAGCTGTCTAATGTGAGACTGGCAGCCATATGTCATACGTCTGAGGACCTTTTCTCTTGCTGCTCCTCAGTTGTGGAATGATTTGCCAATTGAAATGAGTCTGTTAACTTCTTTGAATGCTTTTAAGCAGGCACTGAAGACCTTACTATTTCTGCAAGCCTTCCTTTCATAGTGTTTTATCACACTTGTGGAATATTATTATTTTTTTTGGAATTTTCATCCTGTTTTATGTTTAATGGCATTTGTCATGTTTTTATTGTATATTTGTTTGGTGTAAATTGGTTATATTATAATCTTGTATGCCGCCTAGGGTATTTGTATATAGGCAGGATATAAATTGAATAAATAAATAAATAAGATGAAAAGTAAAAAATAAGCAGGGCACTATGCATCTGTGGTATGTATTTTGTCAATATGACGAAGGCAGAGCAACAGGTGAGATCTGGAGTTTAAGGGTGAAATGTGTATCTAATCCACCTTTGGTGTTCAGGGTTGAGAATTTTCTGTAAGAGCTATCTGGGAATCCAAAGTTGAAGGCTTTATATGAACAAGAGGTTTCATAGTGGTTGACTTTTTGTTTCCTTTTTATTTGTTTTTTGTCTTTGAATGTAAAGCTGTTCTTTTATGTAACCTATTGTGCATATCATGACTTGTGTGTAATTTTAAATGAGGTCACATTGCAGCAGGATATTGGTAATTATTAAAGCAGTACCAACCAGTTACTCATCTTCATAAGTATAGTAGTCATATTTGCTTTTGTATTGTTTAGAAGGTCTGGTAAGGTTCACAGAAAAGAAAAACACCCTAAATGTTAATTATTTGCTGTGTGGTTCATATTAGGAGCCCACTAAATGCTGGCTGAAAAATCTTTGCTTTCCTGCCTCTGCCTTTTCCCCAGATATTTTATTTTATTCCTGTATCCATAGAGCTCTCCCCCGCCTCCAAATCCAAAAGAATTATCTTTTTCCCTCTGCCTGCTTGGAGTAGTCTTGGAGCAGTAGTGGATATAGGCTGGGATTCAAAAGATACTGTCAGCTAATTTTCCATGCCCAAGGTGGCTTTGGGTTTGTGTTTCTTGATCAGCAGCACCCTTCACCCCTGTGCCACATGCCAAACTACTTTTGAAACAGAGGAAACTTTCCAGAGCGGTTTGTGATGTGGCATGGTATTATTCTGCTCAGATTCAAAGCTCTTAAGAAAAAAAAATCTCACTAGGGAGCTCTTTGGATCCCAGCTGTACTTCTCAAACAGAAATAGATTTGCATGCTGGTCATATTTGGAACATGCATTACTTATTCAACTGTACTGATAAACAATCTGAATTTTATGTTCCAGGGAAACTGGATTTAGATTAACTCTGTCCTATCTTCTAAACCTGGTACTGTTCTGTTACATATAGAAATACAAACAAGAACATTTAAGACCACCAAAGACTTACGGTTCTTTGTGGAAAGGCATCGTTGGATAACGTAGATTATCGATGAACTTCCTTTACTCTTCTCATATGATTAAATCGAACTATCATCTATAGATATGAACATAAATCCCATCAACTGTTTTCTTGTTATTGTTGCATTATATATTATATTATATTATATTATATATATATATATATATATATATATAAACATAAACTCTGACCTGTCTAGCAAGAGATCCATCCTATCCCTCTAAAAATGAATACATTTCAACCTGGGCAATTCTACATATCCTGTGTTACGCACATTGTAATCATGATCTTGCCAACACTTTTAAAATAAAGCCCACAGGACTATTACTGTTAATCAGTGTATTACCAAGTTTAGGGTTTGGGCTTTGTGTCAGTGATCATGCTGCTCAAGCTTCTTTTTTCTCTCTGTACAGCTCTTTTTAAATTCTTTGTGAATGGGTGGCTTGTTCAGAAACCATCTCTTTGATACCTGAAGAAGGTCAAAAGGCTTTCCTTACTGATGACTTTAATTTATCAAGATGAAGATCTATCTTCCTCCTTAATAAGGTATCGAAACTAATCAGTATTGTATTCTGCTAGTTCTGAGTTCCAGCTGGTTAGATTTCTAGCCTATCCTTTCTAGGCTAGTGTATTGGCATTTATTACAGTATGTATTTTAATTTAAATTCTCCCTTTTATTTTTTACCTTTTTTTTATTTTTGAGGGCAGATTGATCATATGCCAGTTCACTGTATTAATTCTTTGGAGCCTTAAAAGTCATCTCCTTTCCCCTGCAATATGTTTGAGAAGCATTTCAAATTTTAAGAAAATGGTAAGTGCTGTTTGTGGCGTAACCCCACAATTCAGTTCCCTGGTGTATGTCTGCTTTAGTATATTTAGTGAGTATAGAATGTTGAACTGAGTGGGTGTGGTTTGTGATGTCTTAGAAAGGGTGGGTGGAGGAGTGTATAAGGAGTGTTTGAGTGATGTCAGAGTTAGTCGAGAGGAGTTTAGTGTGTTATGGGAGAGTGTTTGGAGTGTGGGGGGAGTTGGGAGTTGGGTTAGTTGGATTATTTGTGTCTTGTCAGGAGTTTTGAGAGAAATCAGTGCTTGTCTGAGGAGTGAAAGTATTTAGAATTATAGGGACTTAGGTTAATTACAAAGTGTTTGGTGTAGGCAGGTTTAAAGTTATTTTCTGGAGCTAAGATTTTGAGAATTAAAATAAACTTATTTTTATTTTGTTTGCTACCCAAATCCTTTATACGAAGGATAAAGCTAACCCTTTATACGCAACTCTCAGACACTCAGCGAAGTTAACCCTTTATACACAACTCTCGGACACTCAGGAGGAAGCCGCAACCACTTTTACCGCTAAGACAGTGAATGAAGCAATTTTATGAATGGACACTACTACACTGTTTATAGGTAAACAGAATTTAATTGAGTGTATCAAAACATACACAGAAGCGATAACAAGGCGCACATGCTTCCAATTACAACAGCTAGAGAGTGAGCAGCAGCAGTACACACAAGGTTCACCTGGAATGACCTTAGTTCCTCTAAAGCCGCAATTTGCCGGCACTCAGCAGTTTCAGCTTTATTCACCGGGAGCTGCCCGGGGTTGAGTCTCTGAGTCTGGACCGAAGCCTTAGACGTCCGCGCAGCTTCGTGCCCACCGACCAACAACCTTTTTCACCACAGCCCCCTTCTTTTTACCCTCTCTTTTGCTCGCCCCTCCCTTCTTGTCCCTCCTCCCCTTTTGGTCTCTGGAAAACCTGTTCTCCTTTGACTTCCTTTGGGTACTTAGGAATACTTGGCAGCTTTTCAGACTACCAGGCATTTGGGCGCTCTTTTTGTGATTTGGGGGTGCTTCACAGCTCATTTGGCTGCCAGGGGAGGGGAACGTTGCCGTGGGGTATGTAGATGGGCCCCATTGAAGTAATGTAAATGAAGGTTGATGGCGGATGCTCCTGACTGTTTGGAGCCAGCTGTTTCTGCCTTAGGAGGGGGGGTGTACCTGACCTGGCTTTCTCTCCACACTAATAATTGTATGAAAATTATTATCTTTTCCTGATTTAAGGTAACTTTGGGAAAGGGACAGTAGTTTATACTTACTCTTGGTAACAGCTGAAATTGAAGAGAGTAATTCAGAACATTATTTCATTTAGAGACTAAGCATTACCTTCTGTAAATAAGGCTTATTCAATAAATACAATATTATGTCTGTAAAGATACAAAATAGTAATAATGGTAATGCATACAATCTGTAAGGATTCCAAGCTGTGGGAGCTCTTGAACCAGGGACATGCTGGGAACTGGCTGGAGCTTTAGGGCCCAATCTTATGGGTTGCACTGCTATTAGAAGGAAGCCTTCAAACTCAGAGGCTTCAAAATATCCAGTGCCTTGCCAAGCTCTGTTGGCAGGATGGGAGAAGAGACAGAGGCAATTTTCACCTCTCCATCCTCTTTTGTTTCTTCTTCCTATAGATGAGCCTCTGAGCCTGTCTAAAGGAGAAGCACTGGCAGGCTGGAGAGGCCATAGGATTTTATGTATCCTGGCCTTGCCTTTCCCTGCCCATTGGAACATTCCCTTTCAGACCTCAATGAGGTCCTCTGAGACTGCTTTTGCAATCTTAGAAAGCAGGTTCTTGCCACAGTAGCTGCAAGGGGACGGGGGAGGGATCAGATTTTGGAGTCCCTCCCCCAAAGTTATAGCAATGTCTATGGCTTCAGGAGTGGGGATCTGAAAAATAATATGGTCCCTGAGATATACTCCAGGGACCATAGGATTGCTCTCTTAGTCTCTTCTGTTTCAGACCTGGGTTCACCTTGAGCCCAAACATGCATTTAATATACCAACATATATTTGCATGGTGGTAGTGCTGCTGTTGTGAACTACCATGGATCAGGTCATGAACCACCGTGGGTCAGGTCATGCCCCACCATTTAGAAGACCAACCATTTCAGGATTTATTCAATGAGAAGTGGTATATAAATATTGCTTATAGTAATACCACCAGTGCTCTAAAACCATGGACCTCCTGGGCCCCAAGCAGCTTTACCAGCTCCTGGCTTCTCCACTGCTTCCCCACGTGATTAGTCACTCATTTCCCTGCTCTTCTATATGTTTTCCCTTCTTACCATTTGACTTTGCCCATGCAACAAGGCACCCCCATGTGTAAACATCATTGACTCTATTTCTTGTCTTCTTCTCGCCTTGCTCCCAGTTCCACTTCGATGTCTCCCTGCTCCTGTGCTTGTGCAACCTTCTCCCCTCTATCCAAGCTGCATTCCCAAAACAGACCTCTCAGCTTGGCTTCGCAACTAGAAATCCATCAATTAAGCAGCTTGGTGTGCCTTCCTTGCTTGGGAAGATCCACCCAAGACAGTAGCACCTGCCTTGTTGCCTGAACCTGCAGGGGAGACACTCTCCCTTGTCCCCAGTATGACAGAGCCAAAGACATAAAACATACATGATTGAAGAATACTTTTTTAGGATTATTCTTTTCAAAATATTGGTATGCTTTGCACTCTTATTAATGGTGCTTTGATACCTAGTGGAAAGACTTTAAAACTGTGACTAATCAAAACATTTGATAATTAAACATTTTAATTAACTTCTCACAGGAAAAGAAATAATGCAGAGATAACTGTTCCAGTGTAAGCATTCCCAATTCTGTTTACTTAAACGCTGTTAAATATTATATGACAAGTATTGTTTTTTCTCTTTATACTTCCTAGTATATTACTTTAAAACAAATTGAGGAACTGAGTTCACTTGCTGTGTATCAGCTTAAGCTAAAAACAGCAGTCCAGCACTCAGTTGTGTGCTGAAAACCCATGTCTTTAATGCAGTGTTTCTCAACCTTGGGTCCCCAGATGTTTTTGGCCTACAACTCCCAGCATGCCCCAGCCAGCATAGCTGGCTGGGGCATGCTGGGAGTTGTAGGCCAAAAACATCTGGGGACCCAAGGTTGAGAAACACTGCTTTAATGGGACTCAGTGCACATAATTGGGTGCAGGATTGCAGCCAGAATCTTCAGACTCTGCTCGCTAAACTGAATGCATTCAAAGCCATGTATAACCATACAAGGAAATACATTTTTTTTTGTCTTAAATGCCCAGCATTACTACTGAAATTGCCATCTTTTAAAATATTTATTTTTAAAACTGCTAGACCGCCCTTTATTCAAATGGATTTCAAGGTGGTTTATATAAAGTAACTGTGGAGAAAAAGAGCCTCTGAGGGTTCCTACACACACTACACACGCCTGCACACACACACACGCTTCCTCATGTGTAAACCAAGAAAAACCGGTTGGGGGCTGGGAGGAGGCGAAGTGTGCATAGTTCCTCTGGATGGTGCCTGAGAGTCCTGAAAAGCCGGAGACCCGGCTTTCAAATGCAAATGCCATGAGTCATGAGTCCCCGTCCCCTGCCTAGCCAGGTGAAGTGCATCCTGATTGGCTAGAGGCAGCAGAGCTACAGAAAGGGGAGGGGGGAAGAGCTATATTCTAAAGTGTGCGTCTTTTGTCTTGGTCCTTTGTCGTCGCGTGGTTGCTGACTGTGGAGCAATGGCGGCAAGCCACGCAGAGGTCCAAGCCTTCGGGCGGCCTCAGGATCCGACCCCAGGTAGCTCGGTGAAATTAGCTGAATGAGGGCTTTGGTAAAGGCAAGCCTTGTGGAGGGCTACCCATCTCGGACCTTCGGGTAGGTGTGTAGTCTCCCCGGGCGGCAAGGCTGTGCTGGACCCAACCCTGAAGAGAACTGGCCCCCAGGTAACAAGCTGTGTGCCTGGGAGATATAAGGAATCAGTAAGTTTTGTTATTTTGTAGCTCTACTGTCTGTGTACCAAAGTGTCTCTCTATTTCGTGTGCTTCTCTCATTTCCCTAATTTTGTTGTAATATGCTACCAGAATAAACCTTCTTTGGTTTTTTACCCCACATGGTGTTTGTGGATGCTCTGTGGTTTCAGCAACTAAATCCAGGTTATAGACAATGGGCAAGTCCCTGAACAGAGATTCAAGTAGGATTGCAGACAGCTGAGGCTGGCAGTCTGGTACCTTGAGATCTCTGGGGGTCTTGGGTCCTTTGGGGTAGGAAAGGGCGGGTTGTGGCGGGTCAGCCAGCCCCCCCTTCCTCCACAGTAACATTAAAACACATGTACATTCTGTGAGCCAAAGTCATCTGGGATATAATTTGTTATGCTAATAGTAATGGGATCTGTCCAAGATGATGACAAAATTGTACACTCTGAACAGATAGTGAATTAAATGGACTTGTGTTTCTTGGACATAGCAGATAGAAACCTATTTTTAAATTAGGGGAGTCTCAACAGCACTTTGTGACAGGTTGGGGGCCTTCCCCAACCTGTGGCCCTCCAGATATGTTGGACTATAACTTCCATAATACCCAGCCATCATGGCCATTGGCAATTGTAGTCCATCACATCTGGAGAGCACCGAGTTGGGGAAGGCTGTGATATGGGCTGTGCCATTCAAAGGTGGAGTCAAACATTCCACTGGTGGAGTCAAACATTCCACTGGAACCCAAAGGAACACTGTATACTTAGAGCTGTTAAATAACATTAAGATTAAGCAGAGTATCATGTCAAAAGTACAATGTTTTTGATCCAACAGGATCCCACTGATGGAAGGGGGGAAAGCAGTTTTCACCAATTCATACTTCCCTCTGTCTTCTCCCCACCATCAACTGTCAAGAGAATCCCATGAACAGAACTCTACGATGAAATGCTTCCACAGGCAGAAGGAAGCTCAAGATCCTGGCTATAGTGTTTTGGAATCTTTGGGCAATAGGGAGCATTCCAACCTGCTGACATCCAAGACTGTGGCCCAGTTCAGATGTAATGATCCTAGTCAAATAAACCATGGTTTATTGGCCTAGGAATGAATCTTTTCTCCTCATGTTCCATCCCAGCTCCTCCCTTTCTCAAATGCCTGGCTTCAGCAAATGTGTTTTAAACTTTGGTTCCAGAAACTACAGTAGCTTCATTGAGAGGAGGAGAGAAAGGGAGGAGCTCATTCCCCGTCTATTATTGCACTGGGTTTATTGCACTGGGATCATTACAAGCCAAAAATTGCTGATATAGAAATTTAAACTACTCTTTAGTGTGAGTGAGGAATTTGAAATAGAAAATGTTGTCTTGTGCTACTTTTTAATTTAGTGGTCAGTACAAAGAACATCATCTTGATGTTCAGGATATGCATTTCTACATTTATATTTAAACCTAAATTATACTAAATTGTATTTGTTTTCATTGAGAAACTATATAATTTGTGACTTGAAGAATCAGAACTATTTTTGCAGATTTAAGAGTATAACAGTGCAATCCTATCTTTCAGCCAGCTGCCTGGCGGGGTTAGAATGAAGCAGTGGTACCTCTCCATCCGTGGTGAGGGCATATTCACCCTGGCAGCCCTTGGTATGCCTGTGGAAACTCCACAGGTGTAGATCTGCCAGCGAAGTTCCTGCCAATGGAAGGCCCCAAATTGGGGCATTCTAGGGGTTGGGCAGCTTTGGATTGGCTGAATCCATATCCTCTCCATTCCCCTAAGAGGCTATTGCCATCCTGGAGATGGTGAAGTTAATTCCCCCTGCCCTCATTAGTTTCAGTGGGGGGAATTTAAAGAAAAGAATAACTGCCAGGCTGGAAAACATGGTAAAGCTTCCCCCCAACACTCTCTGGGCTTTGGAAGTGGTGGAGGATCCACCCCTTTGTTCCGCCTGCCCAAATTAGGATTGCTCTGTTAGGCTGCAATCCTAAACACACTTAGTAGGGAATAAGCCCCCATTGAGCACAGTGGGACTTACCTCTGAGTAGACATGCATAAGATTGCTCTGTAATTATGTGTTTGGTTAGGATCTGTACATGTGTTCAGAGAAACATACGAACATGCTTTAACAATAAAATAAATAAATACTTAGCCATAAGGAAAGTATTTTCTGTTCCAAGAAAGGATTTGTTTACTAAAATGTAACAGTGCAATCCTATGCATGACGACTACTCAGAAGTAGGCATGTAAGTAGGATTGCAACCTAAGTCACAATTTTCAAGATGATTAAACTGAAAGCTAAACAAAACTGGAAAATTAGCAATGGTTCCAACTGTGTGTCTGCAGAATTTTACATTGTTTTTTTAACATGGTAACTTAGATAAAATGACACTTGGACAATAAAGGTGTACATTTTAAATGCTAAAAGGGAACACAAAGTAGTATCTTTGATGGTGATAATTTTGAGATGCAAACTATTGAGTTATCAAATTGAATCATCAAACAAAGTAAGTACATAACTCTTAGGTATACTTGGAGCAAGTTTACATCCCAGTACAAATATTGTTAGTCATGCAAATAGTTAGTCATGATGATGGTGATGATAGCGTTAGAAACATACAACAAGGGACTATGTTTAAAATCCTGACAAACACAAAGCATAGAAACTTAAAAGTCAAGAATTTGTATATATAAAAAATAACCATAAAATATAGTAAAATAGATTAAATTTTATAATGTAATATAAAAATTTCCAGAAATGTTTTTTTAAAAATTATATATATAAAACATGTATAAGACAACAACAATTACGTAGACCTGTAAAATACAACGTCTTAAGGGCTGAAGATGATACAAATGTCCTTTCAGACTTGAGGACCTCTCTCTCTAGATGAAGTAATATTAGTGCCAAAGTTTTTTTTGTTTGGTGCTTCCAGAGAATGTCCTCACAGCATGTAAGCTTTCTTAACTTGTGTGTAGAAGCCAAACGCGTTTCGGCCCAAAGGCCTTCTTCAGTGGCTTAGGAAAAATACAAAACTTACAATGAATCAAACTCCAGTCTGCTAGTTTTTCATAAGAAATTTTTTCATAAGAAATTGGTAGTAATATAGAACATAATTAAATGATATCATGCTCACCACTAGATGTATAGCCACACTATCAGGCAACCTCTAAATGAAGATGACTACCAGGTGTGTGTAAGAGCATCACACCAGATAAATTACTCCATCTGCCAAACTCTGGAGCATTGCCTCAGGAGCTTGGTAGATGAAACCAACCTTGGTAAGTCAATATACTCCTTCTGAAAGGGTTCTCTTATATTTTTATTTTTTCTATCTTTTTAAATTTATAAAAAAATTCTTATCAATGTATGTACTAATAAAACAAATGTATATTTTATATAGAATTGGAGTGATACAGAGCATTAGCTTGTATATTGACCTTAGTGAAAACTACAGGGGTGAGCATGATATCATTTAATTATGTTCTATATTACTACCAATTTCTTATGAAAAACTAGCAGACTGGAGTTTGATTCATTGTAAGTTTTGTATTTTTCCTAAGCCACTGAAGAAGGCCTTTGGGCCGAAACGCGTTTGGCTTCTACACACAAGTTAAGAAAGCTTACATGCTGTGAGGACATTCTCTGGAAGCACCAAACAAAAAAAACTTTGGCACTAATATTACTTCATCTAGAGAGAGAGGTGATGATAGCGTTGCCATCTCTTACCCCAGACAACAGGACGTTGCCCTTTACATTTATAATTGAAGCAGAAAAAAGCCAGCATTTGCTCCTCCCACCCATTCCTGCACAGCTTTGTCTAGTCCTTCCCTCATCTGCTATGTGGCAAACCTGGATACCTGCTTATCATCAAACATGAGGAAGGTGGTGCCTGTTCAAAGCAAGAATGGACATTTCCATTCCCATTTCAACTAGAGATTTATAAGCCAGAGTCCAGTGTCTGGGGTAAGAAGTGACAACCCTAGTGATAATAGTCTAATATAAGAACTTCAAATACAGTACACAAATAATATATGATTTTTGATAGCTAGGTAATAATTGGCTATAAAGTCTGTTTTCACCTCTGGAATTGAAATGGTTTTAATCGGGTCTTCTGTCACATGTGTTTAAATCTTTTTCCTGACGTCTTGCATAAGTTTCCACAAAGGACAAGTCCATGAAGACATGCTGCCAACCTTGGTTAAGAGATTAGGAACAGGCCATGGGATCACTCACTATCTTCCACCTCCTCTTGCTTCACAAATTGATTCCTTTCTCCCTTCCTTTGACATGGTGTAATATTATGGGCAAAATCTAGTGGGGTGCTTACGCCCCCGCCGATTCTGTTGCACCCTGCAGATTCTGTTGCACAAGCAGTGGGACTTGCCAATTCCGTTGCACAAGCGGGACCCACACTTCGCAGATTTGGCACTTCGCAGAGGAAGCACTGAAATGAGCGGAAAGGCTCATTTGTTGATTGGAACAGGACAGTGGAGCTCCCTTGTGAGAGCTCCACCAACCTGCCATGTTCCAGAAACAAGTGTTTTCACTCATTTCAGGTTGGCCCGGAAGTGCTAAATCTTCATTCCGCAAGTGGTGAGCGCCGCTTGCGGAGAGGAATTGGCGGGGCACAAGAGGATCGGTAGGGACATAAGCACCCCATTACCGAGATTCTTCTCTATATTTGCATCACCGCCTATTAACCAGGGCTTGAAGATCACACTGCTTTCATAGACAAACAACTTACACATAGCGCAATTAGAATTAAATGTAGAAAACAGCAGGAAATCCATGTTGAAGGGTGCTCAGGGTTTACATGTTCTGATTCAAGGGGGAGAGGGAATGGGAAATTAGGAAATAAGGAGCTTTACTAAAGAGTTTACAGAAGAGTATTTGTACTTTCAACACATTCTTTTGTGGGGAGAGCACATCCAGCTGGCATAAACAATCAAGAGGTTAGATTAAAGGGGCTGTCTGATAGTGAGCATACTCAGTAATGAGATTGTACATGACACAATAATCTCATGATGAGAGAAACTACTAATGAGGCCACCCTGTGGGGCAGCTGCAATGAGTGGCAATTATCTTTGTTGGAAAGTACGACTGGAAAGATAATTTGTATCCAAACATTAAACATTCTTCTACCTCAACCTCTTGCCCACCCTCACGCCCTGGCGGGGGGGACTGTAGAGAAATTGTTCTTGCATTTTCCTTCATGCTGATTACTGGTTATTACCAACTATTCTAGATTTTTTGAAGTTGGTAATAGTTTTTTTTTTTTTAAATGAAAGTACTGCAACTGTTGCATGCTTTATTTGTTTTGTGCATATTTGTAAGGCAATTTAGTATAAATGACACTTTATTGATAGACATAATTTACTTGAACTTTCAAAAGGCTTTTTATCAAACTTCCTCACCAAAGACTCCTGAGCAAAATTAGCAGTGATGGGATAAGAACATAGAATCATAGAATTCTAATCTTACAGAGTTGATGTGTTGTATCCTATGGTATCTCTTTTCCACCTCTGTTCTTATCCCATCACTGCTAATTTTGCTCAGGAGTCTTGGGTGAGGAAGTTTGATTTTTAAAAAAACCTTTTGAAAGTTCAAGTAAATTATGTGTACTGGATCATCCCTATCCACATGCTTGCTGACACTCTCAAAAAATTATAAAATGTTAGTGAGAAGGGACTGTACCTTTGCAAAAGCTATGTTAATTTTCTTTCAGCAGTTATGCTTGATGATTTTATCTTTAATGACACTTTCCACCAATTTTCCCAGAAAAGATGTTAAGCTAACCTGCCTGTAATTTCCTCAATTCCATCTGGACCCCTTTCTTAAAATTATACTTTTCCAGTAAATATTATGGAAGAACTGTTCGGTATATTTAAACTAAAAAATTAATACGTTGTCAGGACCTAATGCAACACCATGAAGTAATGCACAAACATTCAAATTTATTAGAGCTTTTCTTCAGACTAGGTTTTAAGCAAAAACTGGAGGCAGGGACCAGGGAGGATAGTGTGTGTGTGCACGCGCGCATGCACGCATGATGACAAAGCCCAGTCTGCAGTCTGTTACAGCCTTAAGATGGAATGGAGCTGCTCTGTAGACTTCTGCTAAGACTAGCTGTTGCCCGCGGCTTCGCTCGCGTGGATTTTAGAATTTGGTACAATTGTTTTTAAAAGAAACATGATGGAATCCCAGCTCCCCCGGGATTACACAATGAAATCCCAGCTCCCCCAGGACTGCACAATGAAATCCCAGCTCCCCCCCCCCCGGGACTACACAACAGGACTACCCAACAATGAAATCCCAGCTCCCCCCCCCGGGACTACCCAACAATGAAATCCCAGCTCCCCCCCCCCCGCCCGTGTAGGCCCTGGCTGTATATGAACATTCTGTTTTGACATAGGAGAGATTTGCATATCCGCTCCTGATTGGGCCCCTGTGGCAGCAGTTCATACGAACATTCTAAATGTCGTTGGAGTGATTTGCATAACCGCTCCTGAATGGCCCCTGCGAACATTCCGAGTGACGCCATTGGCTATCATCTATTTTGGGCTGTACAGGCGCGGTGAGGGTTTTTCGGAGATTTGAACCTGCCAGTCTTTGTCCTTGGGTGATGGAGAGTATGCGTGCCAGGTTTGGGGCGGATCCGTCCAACCGTGTAGGAACCTATGCGGCGCACGCAAACGCTCGTACACACAGACGCACGAACACACAGGATTTGGGACACACACACCCACAACAGTCATTCTCTGACTGAAAGTGTAACGTTTAGGCTGAGTGCTGGCAGCAGAAAACTTTTGATCTTAAAGAAAAATCAGGTTAATCCTGAGAGTCTACAGGTGATGAAGAGTGACCGTGCCAAGTTTGGGGTAGATCCGTCAAAATGTGATGGAGCCTATGCGACGACGCCCCACACACAACAGTCACTCAGTCATTTAAAAAGTTTCCCTCCCTTTTCACCCCCTCAGAGAACATTCTAAATGGCCGAGGGGAGATTTGCATACCCAGCCCTATTGGCCCCTGCAGGAATTCATACGAACATTCTAAGTGTCGTATGGGCTATTTGCATAACTGCTCCTATTGGCTCCTGCAGCAGTTATGAGGTGAGGCCGACTTGCATAACTGCTTCCCTGTTATTTTGCCCATAGGAGATATGAGAGTGGGGCGATTTTGCCCCCTTTTTTCTCCCCCTTAGGGACGGAATTTCCATAAATCCTTCCTTCGTTTTTATGACGTAGACACCCACTATGTTCCTTCAAAAGTTCACGTTCCTAGATTAAACGGTTTGAGCTGGGTGTTGATGAGTCAGTCAATCAGTCAGTCCACTTTCTTTTATATATATATACGGTAGATGAGATATAGTTCTGATCATTTGGTTATGGCTATACCTCCAAAAGGAAGTCCACAGTCCTCATAAGAAGCGTTGGGTAAGCAAGGGTTCAGGAGAGAAAGAAGCAGCCTGCCCACCTCCCCAGTAGGGCAAAAGGCAAAAGGTCATGACCAGAAGGTTTGAATGGAAGAGTGAGTGAAGCCTAGAGGCATGCATAGGCAAATGGGTGACAGGCTTGCATTGATTAAGACCTGAATATTGCATATCACCTAAAGCACAGGAGGATTTCTCCTGAAAAGAAATGGCTCGCGCCCCCCCACTGGGCGAATACCACCAGTAGCGTTCTCCAAAAACAGTCCCATCAGCAGGTAGACCCAAACCTTTGCTTTCCTAATTACACCAATTAGGAGTTATCAAAACATAAAGAGTAAGGTCATTCAGAGTTTGAAGACATCTGTGGGGCAAAGACCGCCCCCACTGCTCTCATTTCTCCAAAAAGGCGGGAAGGAGACTATAAGAACCAAGAGGTTTTAGCAAGGGTGTTTGTCCGGAGAGAGCTGAGGCAGTCACCTTGGAACGTGGACTGCTCAAACCCCTCCCGCCTCCGCCGGGACTACAGCTGGATCCTCACCACAGCAGACAGGTAGTAGCCGGGACTTTGCTTTTCTATCCTTCTAGACCAGTGATGGCGAACCTATGGCACGGGTGCCACAGCTGGCACACAGGGCCCTCTTTGTGGGCACTCGAGCCATTGGTCACCAGATCGCGAAAAGACTGTCCCCATCTGCAAAACACTAATGATCTTGTTCTTTCTCACAGTGTAGAACAGAATGATTTTATTCTAGAATTCCTGTTACAGTACAGAATTCTTTTCTACATTGTTATCACATTTAAAAGATTTTGAAGAATGATGCACAGAGCATGGCTTGGATGTAAAGCCCTAACAGTTGACCTGAGTGCTGCATGTGTTGCTCTCAAACTAACAGAGTATGAGCCAAGGTTTGACCAATTATCAGCATGCATGCAATAGCAAATCACAGTAATTGTGCAAAAGCATGCCCAGTGCAAACTTTTACCTAATGCAGTGTTTGCAGTCCAAGACATAAAGTGTTTAAAATGTGTTAAGCACGTTTAGTTTTCTTGTTTATCTTGCTCATCCTAGTACAGGTTGACTTTTACTTTTACTAATCCGACACCTGTAGAAGCAGGGAAAGGACCCGGGGTAAAGCTTGCCCCATACAATTTCAGTCTGGCATATAATCATATTACAAGTTGAGAATCCCTTATCCAAAAATACATGTGCCTAATTATTTAAAAAGTTTGTCTAAATTCCCTTCAGGCTATGTGTACAATGTAGTACTATAATAATTTTTTGAGTTGATTTTTTTTCCAACTAAAAACTGTTTGTATTATTGAAAGCTCTGTTATTGTGTTTTTCTTTAAAGACAAAAGATGTTAATTAGTTCGGACAACTGTATGAGTTGTTTTTCTAAAACTAAAACCTCGGTATTCAGGTTTAATTGCAGTGTTGGCACTTTGAAATAAATAAGTTGGTTTTGTGTTGCAGTTTGGGCAATCGGGCTCAAAAAGGTTCGCCATCACTGTTCTAGACGGAAACCTCTCTCTCTCACCCCCCCCCCTTTTTTCCTATTCAGGCTTGTCAGGGCAAAACGGACTCTTTCTCCTCTCCAGAATACAGGGTGTGTTTGAACCATAGCATAAAGATATTTTGCTGCCTGACATCACTAGGTTTGCTATACCAACAAGTAAGACGCTGTACCTTCTCTGTATTTCTTCAGTAAAACCACCCTTTTTTCCTAGAGTGTGTGTGTGTGTGTAGGTGTGTTTAAGTGTAAAAGGAGCAAAGCGCATATTCCCCCCTAACAGTGCAGGTTTTACCCCAGCCAAAGATCCTAAACCTTTCGTAAGAGTGTGGGGTTAGAGGGAATCTAGCGCCCAGAATTATCTGTCGTAACACTTAGACTTAATTAGGTTAGACCATTCTTAGTGCAAAAATGTCTCACACTGTACCCAGGCATATTGGACCTATGGGCAGTATCGAATTGGATATGAGCGCTAACTTAAATTACATTGCGCTAGCGTAAGGGACCTCTTATTGGAACAAATGGGTCCTTTACAAGGCAGAGAATAGAAGTAAAGGGCTTTTATGTTAGCAAATCTGAAGGCTGTTTTAGGTGTTCTACTTATGAAGAGTGAATAGACTCCAAATTGGGTAGTGTTACCCAATCTTGGAAGACATGTTTCCCCGACAGGGAATGTCCCATGATTAGGTAGTAAAACAGGACTGGGCAACTTGTGGCCCTGCAGATGTTTTGCCTTCTACTCCCATCAGCCCTCACCGTTGGCTATGCTGGCTAGGGCTGATGGAAGTTGTAGACCAAAACATCTGCAGGGCCACAAGTTGCTCACCCCTGTAATAGAAAGTCACCTTTCTCCAGTTCTAAGATCCCGAATGGCTAAAATTCTACATTCTCTGATGTAAAAAAAGAATTGCAAGTAGCCATGTTGGTCCATTAGATGATAATATGATATTGTTGCAACAGCTGCGTTTATGTATAGGTTTCTTGGGAATTTTATATGCTAATTCAGCCTTGCTGATAAGCACAAAAAAATTGCTAGACAACACCCTAATAGATATATGTGTGACAAGAGTGGCTTGAACAGTTCTCTTAGCAAGCTGCTACTTGTCCAGCAGGAAAAGTTACCGGTAGTCTCCCTTAGCTAATTGGAAGGCTATGTTGGAATCCTACACATATATTAGAGGAGATAATATAAATTGAAGGAGGGAGATGAGTTAAATTCAGTATGGCTGAGGTACAAGAACTAAAAGATAAATATTAAATACAAGAAACTTCATTGTAGAAGTCAAAAGAAGGGTTTATGTGTGAAATTCTGGAATAATTTCACTGAATTAAATACACAGGTAGGTAAAATTATGAAGGGTATTGTATTATTATTATTTTAGTGTATATTCTGCCTCTTCAATGGCATGCATAAAGCTGGCAAACAAAAAATACTGCACAAATCAATTATAAGAAAATAGAAAACAGTTAATACGTTTTAAAATCATAATAACTTGATCGTTGTGATAACAAACTTGTTGATGACAAAGTTGATAACTGCTTTTGGCTTGCTACCTCCTCCTTCAGTTGTGAGTATGCCTTGTGCGGATGATAATGGGCTAGGTTTAACCTCTCCCTTGGCCACTGATACTTGGTAATGTCTTTTCTTATGGTCTCTGCTATGGCATGTAATCTGATTTATTTAGGATGCAATCCTATGCCTGTTTAGACAGAAAAAAGTCCTACAACTAAAAGGTCTAAACAGGCATAGGATTGCACCCTTAGAGTCCCCCAAACAGTTCAAAACATTAATAAAATACAATCATTCCACTTTAATATTTAAACCCATGAAAGAAATGGATCCGTGCAGAAAGCTATTAAGAGAGGGGAGAAAAGAGAACAGGTTGAAAAACAGAATTTTAAAATACTGGACTCAAAACAAATGAACAAAACAACTACCCTACATGAAGAATACTTAGTTCTTTGGAACATGGGGAAGGGGAGCAGCAGAAGCAGCAATTGTGTGCTAATCTAGATGTAGACATATGAAAGTGTCTTCATCTGCCTCCTTTGCTCTTGATTCTCGCAGAACAGTTGGTCCCCATTGGAATATTATGTTCCTCCATGAATGGATGGTGGCATTAGCGGTGGGATAAAGCATGCTTTGTGTGTGATGTGGGAAGGCATGCTTTCAATCCCCCACTACATGTAGAGGAGCAATCAGACAACCTATCATCTGATCCAGGCAATAACTCATCCTTTTATTTAGGAAACTGTTCTTCAAATAAAAGAATATTCTTGGATCGAAAGATGTTCTTTCTTTTAAAATGTTCTGTCTATATGATTAATATCAAAGCCCAATCAAATGTGTTAACTACTTTGCAGTTACGGAGAAATCTTGATTTCACTGAAAGTTTAATCTGTTCATACAATTTCCCTTTTTGCAGTAGATCCTAATGTGCCTATTCCAAATACTAATACCTCCCTGCATGCTGGCATAATGTTATGTTTTATAATACTATACTGGCAACAGACAGTTTGCCACATTCTGCTTTTGTTTTCTAAAGCAACCAGTGTTGGATTGAGTCAATAAATAAATAAGCCCTTTTTTTGTGTCTGAAAATCTTTTCAATATGAAATCAGTCTCTTATTTGTGATGGAGAGATGTGTTCCATCATTTTAACTACAGATGTTCACTTGTTTAAGCACAGTCCTACTTGATTTCCTGTTTGCTAGGCAATCATTTAAGTACTTCTGTTTCATTTTCCTCTGTTGTGAAAAAGGGTGTGAAAGCCATATTGTAGATGTTTAAGGTTTTTGAAGTACATCTCAGATGAGTAATTTATTTAATTGCTAAATGATAGGCCTGGTAGGACAATTTTCCTAATTATGATGGAGCCCATTTCTTTGGCTAGACGTCTTGTTATTAAACAGCATATTTTCAATTAGTGTGTGGGTATGGCTAATCTAGATCATTTGTAGCTTTAACAAATATGCAGCTGCATATTTCTGAACATTGAGAAGAGATTTTATTTGAAGTAGCTACTCCATTTTTAAGAGAGTAGTTTTCTCATGCTTTCAAGGTATGGTGATTATATTTCACAACTGTGAAATGTTATCTATCCAGAATTAAATTGTCAAAACAATAGAAAATTCAGTTACTCTAAGCTTATATAGTCTAAATAATATAGCTTTGTGGTCAAAACATGACTTGGATTTTTATTATTATACAATCTTGTCTTTTTTAGAGCTGAGAATCATTTGGGCAAACTGGAAATAGAGTTCACTCTAGGAACGCTCTAATGGATGACAGGGAATCTCCTACAAATGACCTGCAGTTAAATTTACAAGACTTGGTTCGTACCAACAGATACTTAGAAAGGATCAAAACTTGCTTGGCTTCTTCTCCAGATGAAAATGAAAATCAGCTTAATGGCAGCAAGCATGATGCCCTGAAAAGTGGTGACGGCACAATGGGAAGAGTTGAGCAGGATAGCATAAATAATAATGAGGACAGTGGAGACTACACATCATGCTGCCAAGAAGATGAAAGTGATAAGCCATCTACAAGCTTCACTGCAGATGCAATGCTAATTCTAGAAAAATGCGCCTCTGAAAAAAAGAGTTCAAGGATAACAAAAAGTTCCAGTGGGAAAGGTACAATGCTTTCCTAAATGCATCCATATTTTGTTTCTTTGAAGGCAGTACTGCTTTGCTCAGATTACCTGAATTGGTCTCTTTCACATCAGATCTGTTTTAGGTGCATCTACTTGTAGTCTTACTAGACTCAGAAAGTTCTCCAACCCTCCTACCTTCGCATCCAACCCTGCAATCCAGGCTTGAATGCAGCACACACTATGAAAACATTAACAAGAACATTGTTCTTATCATTCCCTTCCTTTGCCATCACCCATTATTCTCCCATTGCATGGAATTTGTATGGTGTACTGCTATAATGGTTGCTCCCAGGTCGTTTAGGGATATTAAGGTCATTTGGGGACCATGAATATGGAGCAGTCAGGATTTGAGCATCTGGTGACTTTGTATAGACCCTGTGTTCAGGGGGAAGAGTAGGAAACTAATAATAGGATCGAAAGAATAGACATTGCAGGATTCATGATTTCTGTCCTACTGAAGTCTCTTGTTCCCTCTTTTTTCTTTAAAGTCAGTAAGTGCTGAGAAGAGCAGTGTACCCACACTATGCATGGTTTAGAAATAGCAGAACTGGGTAGATAGGAGACAGATATGAACCAGACTCCTCTATGTGAAGAAAAGAGGTATGACTGAGGAGTAACTATTACCGTATATACTCGAGTATAAGCCGACCCGAATATAAGCCGAGGCACCTAATTTCACCCCAAAAAACTGGGAAAACTTATTGACTCGAGTATAAGCCTAGGGTGGGAAATGCAGCAGCTACTGCATTTTTTTAAATTTAAAAAATAAAAAAAAATTAAAAAATAAAGATAGATACCAATAAAATTCCCCTCCCCTTCCTTCTCCTGCCTTTCACCGCCTTCCCGCCAAGAAGCCTCGCTTGCCTGAGGGGAAATCACCCGAGCCTGCCGCCCCGCTCGCGGCCTCCGTGCCTCTCTCTCTCTCCCCCCTCGGTCGGGCTGCAGCGAGCCGGCCTGGGCTCTGCCCCGCCCGGATCCCTCCGCCGCTGCTCTCGCCTTGCCTTTCCCGGCTCTTCGCCTGGAGGTGGCCAGCAGCCGGCCCGGCGCTTGTCTCCTCCTCCTTCCCCGCCTTCCCTCGCTCCTGACGGCGGCGACTGCTTGAGGGACATGGCCGGCTCTGAGGCAAGCGGGCGGCCGAGCTCGTCGCTGCTGCTGCTGCTGGTTCTTCCTTCAGGGCCCCCGCTGCCGTCGCCAGCCCCCGCGCCGCTGCCTCAGCCGCCGCCGGCGAGGCTTTCAGCGGCAGGAGCAGGTACGGTTATAGGGGCTGGCAGGGGGGTCTGGGGGTGGCAGCGGGGGTCCTGGGGGGGCTTTGGCGGCGGCGGGGCTTCAGCGGTGGGGAGGCTTTTTTGGCGGCGGCGGGGCTTTTGGCGGCGGGAGCAGGGGGTGGCAGGGGGGTCTTGGGGTGGCGGCGGGGGTCCTGGCGGGGCTTCGGTGGCGGCGGGGCTTCGGTGGCGGCAGGGCTTTGGCGGCAGGGAGGCTTCTTCGGCGGCGGCGGGGCTTTCGGCGGCGGGAGCAGGTACGGTGGCGGGGGGGTCTGGGGGTGGTGGTGGGGTCCTGGGGGGGCTTCGGCGGCAGCTGGGCTTCGGCAGCGGCGGGGCTTTGGCGGCGGGGAGGCTTTTTCGGCGGCGGCGGGACTTTCGGCGGCGGCGGGACTTCGGCGGCGGGAGCAGGTGGGTGGCGGGGGGGCCTGGGGAGGGTCCTGGGGGGGCTTCGGCGGCGGCTGGGCTTCGGTGGCGGCGGGGCTTTCAGCGGCGGGAGCAGGTACAGTGACGGGGGTGGCGGGGGGGTCTGGGGGTGGCGGCGGGGGTCCTGGGGGTGGCGGGGGGGTTCTGGGGGGGCTTCGGCGGCAGCTGGGCTTCGGCAGTGGTGGGGCTTCGGCGGCAGGGAGGCTTTTTCGGCGGCAGCAGGGCTTTCGGCGGCGGCGGGGCTTTTGGCGGCAGGAGCAGGTACGGGGGCGGGGGGGTCCTGGGGGTGCGGGGGGGTCCTGGGGGGGCTTCGGCAGAGGCGGGGCTTCGGCGGCGGGGAAGCTTTTTCGGCGGCGGCGGGGAAGCTTTTTCGGCGGCGGCGGGGCTTCGGCGGCGGCGGAGCATGTACGGTGACGGGGTGGCGGGGGGGTCTGGGGGTGGCGGGGGGGCTCCTGGGGGGGCTTCGGCAGAGGCGGGGCTTCGGCGGCAGGGAGGCTTTTTCGGCGGCGGCGGGGCTTCGGCGGCGGCGGGGCTTCGGCGGCGGGAGCAGGTACGGTGACGGGGGTGGTGGGGGTCTGGGGGTGGTGGGGGGGTCCGGGGGGGCGGGGGGTCCTGGGGGGGCGGTGGCGGCGGCGGGGAGCCTTTTTCGGCGGCAGCGGGGCTTTCGGCGGCGGCGGGGCTTTCGGCGGCGGGAGCAGGTACGGTGACGGGGGGTGGCGGGGGAGGTCTGGGGGTGGCAGCGGGGGGTTCGGCGGCGGCGAGGCTTCAGCGGCGGCGGCGCTGACTCTAGTATAAGCCGAGGGGGGCATTTTTAAGCACAAAAAATGTGCTGAAAAACTCAGTTTATACTCGAGTATATACGGGTAGATTCTGATAAGCTGGTCATCAGTGAAAAAGGCAGGCTCTGAACACTAGGACTTTAACAAAGATGGATTTATTATTATTTATTTATTTATTTATATCCCCACCTTTTCCCCAATACTGGGACTCAAGGCGGTATCTTAGGGTGGTAAGATACCTTTCCACAGGTATAAATGTTTTTAAATAGATTTGTATACATTTTTAAACCAAACTTCTGTGTTTGCCCTCAATTTCATCATGTGATGGCACCAGTCTGAAAACAAAATACATAAGAATTTCTCACCTTGTGATGAGATTGCTCTGAAAAAAATAAATGTGTAAACTCAACCTCAGCTACTCCACCTCCATCTGGCTGTCCCAATGAGGATCATTGGCATTGCTGCCTGAGTAGTTAAGAGTGGGGCCTTCTGATAACTGCTATTCAGAGGAAACTGCAGCAAGTGATTTTCATGCTAAACAAAGCCGAGTAGATTTTTTAAACTGGTATATGTTGTAAAAAACAAATAAATGTGGTTTTAATCTAGTGGTGGGGCCGAGCTGGAGTCGGCTGAGGCTCGCTCCGGGCCCGCCCCCCCCGCGAGCGGTGGTGGCCCGATCCCACTCTTCAGAGCGGTGCGGAGCATTGTCCACGCTGCTTGCGCCGCCAGCAGAGAAAACCTCCCCCCCGCCACCTACCTGGTCCTGCGCGCCGCGGCCTCAGCCGCTGCTGGAACCACTGTTCCGGCGCGCTGGACCCCCGCCTGCGCTCTGTTTTGGCGGGAGGAACCAGGGCAACAGAGCTTAAACAGCCCTGTTGCCCTGGTTTCCCCAGCGAAAAACAGAGTGCGGGGGGTCCAGCGCGACGGAGCAGGGTCCTGTCGCGTCACTTCCTCCGCGCCGGAAGTGACTCGATGGGACTTATCGGAGAGGGAGGAAGGCTCTCCGCTCGGCGGAGAGTCCAGGTAAAGCCCGCGCGCGTGGCTGAGCAGCCCATCGGACGCGAGCAGGAACTGCCTTAAGAACATCTTGGCTTGGGCTTGTGCTGTTGGTAAAAAAAGAAACGCAGTTTGATGGCAAGACAGGCTTCATGTTATCCAGATTATGCAGTACATATGATCTCTGTGTTTGGTTTTTTTTTAAAAGGTGTTAGTAAGTTGTTTCAGAGGTTTTATTTAAATGACCTGGTTTACATATTACGTTCACCCATGGTTTGTTGCCCTATCCATCTGGCAGATACAGGGATGTATTCTAGCTCCCACTTTGTTTAATTTTTATATTAATTCAATAGTCAAACCCTGACTTCCACCCCCCTAAGTTGAACACTCGTCCTCTGTCAGTACTTCTATATGCTGACAATGCTGTGTTGTTATCCCTAACTAGTATTGGATTAAGATGACTAATGAGGGCATTGCAATTATATTGCACCGAGGAGATGTTAACAATCAATTACTCAAAGACCAAAGTGGTGGTCTTTAGTGGGAGGAAAATTAAGCAGAAATGGACAATTAATGGTAATCTCATTGAACAGGTTACTAGCTACAAATACCTGGGAATAATGTTCCATACATCTGGATCCTGGCTCACCCATATTTATTTATTTATTTATTTCATTTATATACCGCCCCACAGCCGAAGCTCTCTGGGCGGTTCACAATACTTTATGCATAAAAACAATAAAAACATACAAAATAGTTTAAGAATTAAAAAACCAAATTTAAAAACACAGTTTAAAATAACAGTACAAAAACCAATAAAACTGAGCCTACAGGTGACAATCCCCCCCGTGCTATTCCAAGTCCTAACTAAATGCCTTGGCATAGAGGGAGGTCTTAACCTGGCGCCGAAAAGATAGTAAGGTTGGCGCCAGGCGGGTCTCAGTGGGGAGCTGATTCCATAATTGGGGGGCTACCACCGAGAAGGCCCTCCTCCTCGTTGCCACCAACCGAGCCTCCCTTGGAGGTGGCAATCGGAGGAGGGCCCCAGATGTTGAGCGTAGTGTCCGGGTAGATTGCGGTTGGGAGAGATGTTCCGTCAGGTATTGTGGTCCTAAGCCGTGTAGGGCTTTATAGGTTAAAACCAGCACCTTGAATTTGGCTCGGAAGCATATTGGCAGCCAGTGCAAATGGGCCAGACCTTCTGGTCCCAGCAATAAGCCTGGCTGCCGCATTTTGCACAAGCTGCAGCTTCCGAACAGTCTTCAAAGGCAGCCCCACGTAGAGTGCATTGCAGTAGTCTAGTTTAGAGATCACCAGAGCGTAGATTACTGAGACCAGGCTATCCCTGTCCAGATAGGGGCATAGCTGGGCCACCAACCGAAGCTGGTAGAAGGCACTCCTTGCCACTGAGGCCACTTGAACCTCAAGTGACAAAGATGGCTCCAGGAGCATCCCCAAGCTATGAACCTTCTCCTTCAAGGGGAGTGCAACCCCATCCAGAACAGGTTGAACACCCTCCATCCGGTCAAAGGAACCACCCACTAACAGCATCTCAGTCTTGTCTGGATTGAGCCTCAGTTTGTTAGCCCTCATCCAGTCCATTGTCGCAGCCAGGCACTGGTTCAGCACATCCACAGCCTCACCTGCTGAAGATGAAAAGGAGAAATAGAGCTGCGTGTCATCAGCGTACTGATGGCAACGCACTCCAAAACTCCGGATGACCCCACTCAGCGGTTTCATGTAGATATTAAATAGCATGGGGGATAAGACCGACCCCTGAGGAACCCCATACTGGAGAGTCCATGAGGCCGAGCAATATTCCCCAAGCACCACCCTCTGGAGCCGGCCATCCAAGTAGGAGCGGAACCACTGCAATGCAGTGCCCCCCACCCCCAACTCAGACAGCCGCTCCAGAAGGATACCATGGTCGATGGTATCGAAAGCCGCCGAGAGATCCAGGAGTATCAACAGGGTCACACTCCCCCTGTCTCTCTCCCGACATAGGTCATCATACAGCAGGGATGTTGAAGAGTCCTTGGTCTCGAGTCACGAGTCGAGTCACGAGTCTTTGGACTCGAGTCCGAGTCCTTGGTCCAAAATGGTGACTCACAAGTCACGAGTCACTCCCAAAGCTGACTCCACGAGTCCCTATTAAAATCAATGGGGTCTTTCCCCAACAAAATAAGGCTACTTCAGATTTCAAAACTCTGCAACTGATTTAGGCAAGAACAGACCAGGCAGAAAAACCCAAAATAACCAGGCAGGCAGAGGAGGCAGGGAACCCCAAAGCAGGCAGGCAGAGGCCTTTGTCTTGGACAATTCAACTGTTGAACTGGTCAAGAAGAGACCAGGCAGGCAGAGGACGCTGGGAACCCCAGACAGGCAGGCAGAGGCAGCCAAACCCAAAATGTCTGAAAGGTTGCATTTTAGAAAAATGATTTAAAAAAATAAACTTGCTGTACTTCCTAAAACTTATCCTATGTTGCATTTGAGGAACATGATTTTTTCTAAATGTTTGGCCCCCATTCTGGAACGGTGAGATCTCATCACAATTCCACCCTCACTGAACACCCGCTCCACTGGTGATGAACTTGCTGGAACCAGAAACACACTCAGAGCAGCCACACAGAGTAATCTTAGCTCCTTCTTCTGCCTCTCCCAAGTACGCAACACATCAATTAAAATAAATCTTGACACACTGTTGGGGCTGCGCTCCTGGTAGCTGTCCATAGTGGCCGAGCAGCGGCACACCTCGCTTCCATGCGCTCTTCGCTGGCAACCACGCTCCTCTCCACTCCTTCTGGCACAGCCCAGGGATGTTGAAGAGTCCTTGGTCTCGAGTCCCGAGTCGAGTCTGGAGTCCCATTAAAAATATTGGGACTCGAGTCAGAGGGGGGACTCAGTCAGACTCACGAGTCAAGTCCTCGAGTCCGAGTCCCCATCCCTGTCATACAGGGCGACCAAAGCTGTTTCCGTGCCAAAACCAGGCCTGAACCCCGACTGAAATGGATCCAGATAATCAGTCTCATCCAAGAGCAGCCTGGAGCTGGTTGGCCACCACCCGCTCAAGGACCTTGCCCAGGAAAGGAACATTCGCCACCGGCCTAAAGTTGTTAAGATCTTCCGGGTCCACAGAGGGTTTCTTCAGGAGTGGTCTCACCACCGCCTGTTTCAGGTGGCATGGGACCACTCCCTCTCGCAAGGAGGCATTGATCACCTCCCTGGCCCAGCCGGCCGTTCCCTCCCTGCTAGTTTTTATAAGCCAAGAGGGGCAAGGATCCAGAACAGACGTGGTTGCACGAACCCGTCCAAGCACCTTGTCAACATCCTCGAGCTGTACCAACTCAAACTCATCCAAAATAATTAGACCAGGCTGTGCTCTGGGTACCTCTACTGATTCTACTGCTATAACATTGGAGTCTAAGTCCCTGCGGATGCAAGAGATTTTTTCCTGGAAGTGCCTAGCGAATATATTACAGCGGGCATCAGATGGGTCGATGATGTCCCTGGGGCCAGCGTATAACAGGCCCCGGACGACCCTAAAGAGCTCCACTGGGCGGCAGAGAGATGTTTGGATAGAAGCAGTGAGGTGTTGTCTCTTTGCCATCTTCACTGCCTCTAGGTATACCTGGCTATAGGCACATACCAGGGCTCGATTGCATCCACTAGGAGTTTTCCTCCACCTGTACTCAAGCCGTCTCCTGTTTTGCTTCATCACTCTCAGCTCCGGGGTATACCACGGAGCCGTACGAGCTCTACTACAGAGAGGGTGCTCAGGAGCGATCGTGTCAACCGCCCGGGTCATCTCTCTATTCCAGAGATCAACCAGGGATTCGACAGGACCGCCAGCCATATCAGCCGGAAACCCCCCAAGGGCCCTCTGGAAACCATCCGGATCCATCAGCCTCCGGGGGCGGACCATCTTAATAGGTCCCCCACCCTTGCAGAGGGGGAAAGCTGCCGTTATCCTAAATCTCAACAGGTAGTGATCTGACCATGACAAGGGGACCGATTCAAAGTCCCCCACCTTCAGATCACCATCTCCATGTCCGGCTGAAAAAACCAGGTCTAGAGTGTGCCCTGCTATATGTGTTGGGCCGATGACATGTTGGGACAGATCCATGGTTGTCATGGAGTCCATGAATTCCTGAGCCACACCAGACAAGGTGCCCTCAGCATGGATGTTAACATCCCCCAGGACCAGCAGCCTGGGGGACCTCAGCATCGCCAGCGAGACCACCTCCGTCAGCTCAGCCAGGGAGTCTGTTGAGCAGCGGGGTGGGCGGTACACCAACAGAATCCCTAATCTGTCCCGCTGGCCCAGCACAAGGTGCAAACACTCCAGACCAGTAGTCAGACGGACAGAGAGCCTGGAGAGAGAGATAGAATTCCGATAGACCACGGCAACCCCCTCTCCCCGGCCCTCAGGTCTACCCTGATGCTGCACCAAGTACCCCGGTGGGCAAAGCTGGGAGAGACTAACTCCTCCCTGTTCTCCCACCCAGGTCTCGGTAATGCATGCCAGATCGGCCGGCTCATTCACTATTAAGTCGTGGATGAGAGAGGTTTTATTTTGTACCGATCTGGCATTTAGGAGCAGCATCCAGAGACCCGAGGGCAGGCTGATAGGGCAACCAACAAACCTGCAGGTGCGAGGAGGGCCGGAACGCGGCACAGCCATTAAGTGTCTGGGCCGCGTTCCCCTTACCTGGCTAGTCCTCCTCCCAACGCCATATCTCCCTCTACCCGTCACTACACTAATTGGGGACCCCACAGAATCCCCCACTTGACCACATGACTCCCCTCCAAGGCACATGCTCAGGCCCTAGACAGGGAAAAACAATCTCCCCCACCAAGGGCACCGAGCAACAATAGCAGTGTTAGGGGGGAGGCCCTTGCCCTTGTGGCACCCCCGAAGTGGCTCCCCCCAAAGGGGCAACCCCCTTTGGTGTCGTCCCCTTCGGGGCCGTTGCCGTCGGGGCGTCGCCGCCCCGCTCCGGGCCGGCAGATAAAGGCCTGCGGAGCGTCCAGCAAGCCCAGGTGGCAGGCATCCTAATCAGGCAGGCCGGCAGGCCTGGGGGAGTCGCCCTCCTCCTGCTGGCAGTGGAGCTTCTCCCAGGAGAGGGGCCCAATCCAGCCAGCAGCAGCAGCAGCAGCAGCCCATATAAAGTATGCTGCGGCAAATGCACTGAGGAGTGCCGCAGCACTGATAAGATTTTTCTTTACTAAAGGTGGGCAGTATATCCCCTCTGCGATCCAGGTGTTTGTGGCCGAAATTATTGCCCAAATGTTATATGGGTCCCAATTGTGTAATCTCTGTCCCTTAGAAATTATTCAGAGCAAATTTCTAAGAGTTATATTTTCTGTACCTCACTGTGTTCCTAGTGCAGCTCTACAGGTAGAGGCTGCTTTAGTTCCCATTGCTGCCCGCACCAATCTGTATATGATAAATTACTGGTTAAAACTTATATTCTTACCAGTCAGGCTGGCTCCATTGATATTGTTGGATCCTTTCCAATTGAAATGGAAAAAGCATTTGTGTAACAAACTATCACGTTTGGGATTTTCTCCCAACGCTTTAATAGCGCTGGGTTACTCTAATGCTAAGATAGCTGTTAAGCAGAGAATCTGGGACATTGTATTGCAGGAACAAATAAGCTTACTGCGTAAATTTGGCCCTTTAGGAAATAAGATCTTTGAGCCGGCTGATTTGACTTTTCCGAAGTATAGGAAAGCTTTTATGTTAGCCAGATTTGATGTCTTGCCCTCTATGCTTTTGGAGGGGAGATATCAAGGAATACCATTTCATGATCGTCTCTGTCCCTGTAAGAACGGGGAAGTTGAAACTGCGGGTCACACACTTTTTTACTGCCCCTGCTACCGGGATCTTCGTAATGATCTTATTTTACCTATTTTATATAATTGCCCGGGCAGAACTGAAAATTTTTACATTTCCTTGCTACTCTCTGATAAGGTTCTGCAGATTACTAACAAAGTGGCTAAATTTTGTGCAAATGCTATAACTTGCTGCACCTTTTTAGCCACTGACTCTGGCCATGTTTGACCGATATAATCTTGATGTAAAATTATGAACTCTATACACTTCAGATGTATGCTGGCTTACAGTAGCTATGTTTGTATCATGGATTGTTGTCCTGTTATAATGTTTTTGCCGGTTCTGGTCAATGACCGTTGTGGAGAAAGCCTGCACACCCACAGTGACATGAACCCCAACATAGTTTCCCCTTAGCGATCACATGTAGTTTCCCCTGGCAACCCCGGTCTGCATAATCCCCCACCAGGGGGGAACAGGAGAGGCAGGTCTGGCCAGACAGATACACAATAGGAAACATCTACCCGAATCCACAAGAGGACACATGGACCATCCAGAGGTGAAGGTCAGTCTCAAAGAGCTGCAAAGTATCCCCTGAAGGAACCCAGACGTCACCTTTCCCAGGCAGGAATAAACCCACCTGATCGGCAAGGGGCGGGAGAGGGGGAGGGATGGGGTAGAAAACCCCTCTACCCACCCAAGAAGGGTTGTTGGGAACACGGGCGGGTTGACACCTTCCAAAGCCAGCACCGGCTGGGTCAAGCAGTTCTCTTCCCCGAGCATGGGCAGGCTCGGAGTCAGGCTAGAAACTGGAAGGCGTAGAGTCTTTCATCTAGGTAACTCATTGTTGCAATACGCTAGCCTGGGAACCAAGTCATTCAGCTTTTTGAGGTCACGACCTAGTTTTGTGTATGTTGTAGTATTCCTAGAAGTCTATTAGTTCCGCTCCATTAACCTACCATAAATAAAGCGTCTTATTCTTTGATGCGAATGGACTCCTGTGCTTTTTAGGTAGCGGCTGAGAGTTAATCACTTAAACTTGCTTTGACGGGCTATATCTCAGTGCCGGTTAACCCGTTAAGTGCTGAACTCACGCAGAAGACCCAGTTGCTGGTCTTCCACAACCGTAATAAATATTCATTCATTCATCTGGCAGATGATGGAGTAAACCGCGGTTTGTTTTCTCAGTCCCTCAACTGTTTGTTTCCCTCCATCTAACCCAAATGTGTTTGCGGTGCTGTAGTACTGGCATGTAGAGCAGCTTGGGGTTTTTTTTACCACTCTTGCCTGCCAACTCTGTAACCTGGTGAAACAACCCATGAATAACCAATGATTCTGGGTTCAGACATAATGACAATTCATGGTTTAAACAACCTAGAGTTCACAACCCAACAGCAAACCATGGGTTCTCTTGCTTGGTTCATCGTGGTTAACAAACCATGGCTTGTTAGCATGGCTGTGTTCACACATCCTGACAACCCTAAATCTTAACATCCCATACCATTGGTTAGTGTTAAGTGCAAACCCAGCCAATGGCCCAGTCCACACAATCAGTGAGCGCATGCACTGGTTTCTAGATGGGGTTATTATATGCATTTAAGGACAGAACTTAACACGTGGGCTATACAGACAGAAATAGGGGTATGATCATTCTTCACTCTTGTCTTGTGTACACTAAGTAGAAAGAGCTAATAAATTAAATCAAACAGGGTTTGAAAGGTTGAGAACTAAGATGTTTTTCCTGCAATCTAAGCTCAACTACTACAGGCAAAATGGAAAAATTAAACATGAGGGGTTTGCTTGACTATTTTAAGGAAATAAAAGCATGTGTCTGACATGGCAGAAACAAAAAGTTATCCTAATCTGAGGTTATGTTGTACAAGCTATTTTCATGCAAAACAAAAGCAAACATAGGTCACGTTCGGGTGGTACGAATAAGTTATACAGTGTGGGTTGTTTATGGACCCATTTTGCCTTCCCTCCCCACGGCGTTGTGTCCCCTTTTGCGGTCGCCGCAGTTTTGTTCTATTTTACTCTTTTTTTCTGGGGTGGGGAGATCGCTTTTCATGATCTCCAAAGTGCCAACCACTGACAGCCCCTTCAAAGTGCCCAAAGGGCACATTGGAGCAGCTGTCACTGTTTCACCACTTTTAAAAAATAAAAATTAAAATTAATTGCGCCTTGCCTGTCAAAGTACAGGGGGCACCATCCATGGACACTGACAAAGCAAGGCTACAGGTAGGTTCATTGGGTGCTTTGCTTCCCATTTGACAACTGTCAAATGGGAACCTGTCAATTGAGAAGCGAAGCTACGAGGAGATTTATTCTTTGCTGGTGGTGGTTTGTTGATCACCCCTTTCCCAGCGAGATCGTGAGTTGGACCTGACCGTTCTCAGTGTCCTCGCACTTTGCCACCCTTAAGACTGTAGGTGCTTGGGCAAGTGGAGAAGTGCAAGCCACCCCATTTACGGGAGCACCCCATTTACAGCTGTCAAAACTCAGGCTTCCTTTTAAAATGGGGTTTTTGACAGGGCCAATCAGGGTTTTTTTGACAGGGACATATGCAGCCATGAAATCTGTATATGTCCCTGTCAAAAACAAACCTGATTAGCGCTGTAAAACCCCCCAAAAAACTTCCACCCTCACCCCCAAATTATTTATGAACAAATTTGCACAAATCTCGGGCGCAGAAAAAAAAAGTGGCAAACCAGTAAGAGCTGCTCCAGTGTGCTGCTTGGGCACTATGAAGGGGCTTTCAGTGGCTGTCACTTTGGAAATCGTGAAAAGCGATCGGCGGGGGGGAGGGTAAAATGGAAAAAAAGACACAGCAACTGCGAAAGGGCCCCCAATTGGTGTTGGGGAGACCAAGCTAGTGATGGTCACTCCAAAGTGCTGTTTAGTCACTAGGCGGAGTGGCCATCACTGGCTGTGGCCCAGGCAAGAATGGCAAGTTTTTGCCGCTCTTGCCAAGTGGCTTGCTCACCACTTCACTGTACCCATGATTGGGTCGGTTGCCTGGATTCGGATGACTCTGTACCATCGTGGGTACAACAACGCCACGATGTATAACAACCCCTAAAACAAGCCATGTGTTGGCAGGGTGGCTTGTTGACCATAAACAAACCACCCTGCAGGAAGTGGTCCAGGTTTGCACGACATGACAAACCACCATGGCTAGTTACCCATGATGGATTGCCATGTTATGCAAACCCAGTCATAGAGTAAGGAATATGGTTGCTCTTCATAGGGATTGCCACTTTGTTTATAAAACTGCGTACACCTGAATCATTTATTTTCTATTTGTCCAGGGATCTAAAATACCCTATTCTCTAATGCTTGCCAGATGTTTTGGACCACTACTCCCATAATTCAAGGTGCAGGCATTCAAGGTGCAGCTGGATGGCCATCTGTCAGGGATGCTTTGACTTGGATTCCTGCATTGAGCAGGGGGTTGGACTCGATGGCCTTATAGGCCCCTTCGTCCAACTCTACTTTTCTATTATTCTAATCCCTGACCATTGGCCATCTGGCTGGGACCTATGGGTGTTGTAGTCCAAAATATCTGAAGGATACAAGCTGCCTACCCCGATAACAGTAGATTGTCTCAATTTTCTGTGTTCTCTCATCCTCTTTATATCCACATGAACATGAATTGATGGGGGCAGAGTCCACATGTCCTGAATTTTTTGTTGATTTTACAGTTGGATGCTGAGGAAGGCCATTGGCACAGAGCAGAGCAAGTGAAGTGCACCTCCTTCATGAATTTAGGTGGTGTTTAAATGTTCACTAGTGCTTTCTTGAAAGTGGAGAACTATTTGTTGAAAAAGAATTTTACAGCTCAAGAAATATTTGTGGTTAAGTTCAACCTAAGATACCAGGTACAGCCAGTCCCCAGGTTACAAACAAGATCCGTTTGTAAGTCTGTCTTTAAGTCAAATGTTTATGTAAGTCAGAACAGTTCTTCTTCGTGGTCTCTGTGCATCACACATATGGGCTCTGCGCGTGCGCGGAGGCCGCTTCCGGAAGGTTCTATAGCTGAGGTAAATTTTGGGCGGGAACCCCTCCCCCCTGCGTCTCCCTTGTGTGGGTTCGCGCCCTCTCCCTCAGTTCCTCTTTGACCGCCATCGCGTGTGGCTGTTCTTTCGAGAGGTTCTGGAATTCTAGTCTTAGAATTCAGCTAGGTTATCGCTCTTTTCAAGAAAATCTTCGTCAACTTTCCCCCCGTTCGTCGTGGGATCATCAACAAAGATATGGCGCCGAAGGCTCCCTTTCGCAAATGCGTAAGGTGCGGGACGAAGCTTCCTCCGGCCGACGGACACTCGCTGTGCCTCGCCTGCCTCGGCGAAGGCCACAATGTGGACGCTTGCCATCATTGCCAAGCGTTCACCAAACAAGCGAGGAAGCACAGGGCGGACAAACTGACGGCCATTCTGTATAAAAAGGCCCTCCAACCGCCCGCGGAAAAGCCTACCCCTTCGGCTAGGCCTAGTACGCCTCCGTCGCACACGGTCTCCTCAGCGGACGCTCAGGAGGCCTACATGGTGGCGATGATATCGAAGAGCAAAGCTAAGAAAGCTCGTAGAGAAAAGGAGGAGAAAAGGAAGAGCAAGGAGCGGAAAGATAAGGCAAGGAGATTGGCAAAGAAATTGTCTTTGTCTCTCTCGGGATCGAGATCGACGGTAGCTCCGGATCCGACAGACGTCGTGACCGCTGAACGCCCGGCTGGGCTGCAATCTCCTCCCGCAAGGGTTCCCTCGGGCTCGAGGGACCCTCCTCCTTGCTCATCGCCAAGAGTCCCCTCGGGATCGAGGGGGACTGGACTGAAATCGCCTCCTCCAAGGGTTTCCTCGGGCTCGAGGGAACCACCTCAACGCTCTTCACCAAAAGCCCCCTCGGGATCGAGGGAGGCTGCCCGCGCCTCTGTATCTGAAGGCGAGATACCGGACTCACCTTCGGAACCGAGACCTGCGGCCACTGCATCGGACCCGACTACGGCTCTCCCAGCTCTGGCCTCACCAGTTCGTGTGATACGGGCTCGTACTCCACGGACTCGATCTAGCTCTCTCGAGATCGAGGAGGTGCTGATCACCCGGGACCGGGCATCCTCGAGGTCATCCGATTCCCGTAGAACCCGGGACCCCCGAAGATACAGGGAAAGGTCCCAGGATTCGAGGGACTCAAGAGATTCGAGATACTCTAGAGCGTCCCACTATAGTTACCACCGGAGGCACTCCCCTGTGTCTGATTACAGATACCAGACCAGGGTGTACCGTTCCAGAGAGAGGTCCCCAATTAGGAGACGCTCTCTGAGAAGGAATGAAAGACGTCCTCTTCCCAGACAAGAGGGGATGCGCGCCGACCCCGGGACGTCTCCTTCAGCCCGCGCTCTGGCCCTCCCTTCTCAAGTGGAGGAGAGAGAAGTGGAGGAGAGAGATGATCGACTAGCTACGGCCTCGATGGTATCGATGTCCCGCTCTCGCAGGTCTTCGACTCCGCGGTCTCCCATAACAGACTCGGACTCGATTGTCTCGTTGTCCCCATCGTCCACATCTCCGGACCTGGTCGTCTCCACTCAAGCTGCTGTGTCCCCCTCAGAAGATATGGGCACCTTCCAGGACCAGGTCCTAAGGATGGCTCAAGCCCTCGGGCTTGAGACTGCGGCCGAAGAGAAAAAACAAGTAGATCCTCTCTTCGACGCGGTCTCCAAATCCTCTTCAGGCCCGACTCTGCTCCCTATCACCCCGACGATGCTGGAGACGGTGCAGGGGTCGTGGAGCTCACCATCCACAGCTCCTCCTGCGGCAAAGCGTCTGGACGCGCTGTACAAGATTAGGCCGGACACAGCTAAGTTTCTCTTCTTTCATCCCACACCGAACTCGATGATAGTCGAATCAGCGCAGTCGAGATCGGGGAAACAGCATTCCACTCCGTCCGACCCCGAAGGAAAAAGGTTAGACAACTTCGGACGAAGAGTCTACACCTCGAGCGCCCTGGGGATCCGGGTTGCCGGGTACCAAGCCACGATGGCTCGATACCAGCTCTTCCTTTGGGAAAAGATGGGTGGACTGATTGACTACCTCCCAGACGAGAAGAGAGACTTAGCCAGAGTCTTCCAGGCCGAAGCAACGAACACCTCCAGACAACAGATCCATACTGCCAGACGCCAGGGGGACTGCCATGGGAGATCCCTTGTGAGTGCAGTCGCGCTCCGCCGCCATGCCTGGCTAAGGTCTTCCACTTTGACCACAGAAGCTAAGGCCAAAATTGAAAATCTGCCCTTCGATGGAGTCGGCCTATTTAACGATAAGACAGACGACTCTCTCGACGCGGTCCAGAAAGCACGAGTAAATGCGAGGAAGATTGGCCTGCTCCCTCAAGCATCTTCCAAAACATTCAGACGCCGCAGGTGGGCTCCGTATCCACACCCAGTGGCTCCGGGCCAACAGGGTCAGCAGCTCCAGCAGTGGCAGGACAGTCGTTCTCGTCCACAGCAGCCCCGGGCACCGAGCCGTCAGTTCCAGCATCAACGGTACCGGGGCTCCCGTAAAGGAGGCGACTTTCAAAGACGTCGGGTTTGACGCGACCCAAGGCACGACCCATTTCTCTACTCCGATCCTCCCGGCTCGACCTCAGTTCGGAACTCGACTATCCCTCTTCCTACCATCATGGAAGAAAATTACCACCGATCGTTGGGTTCTGGACATTATCCGGCATGGGTACAGGATCAAGTTCGATTCTCTCCCGCCCTTCCTTGGCATCCGCACCACGCAGCCATCCCAAACACTGCGGGAGGAGGTCGCTTCTTTGCTACTCAAAGGGGCTATCGAGATGGTTCCCCTCCACCTGGCACAGGACGGCCTTTACTCCAGGTATTTCACGGTGTCAAAGAAAGATGGAGGGCTCCGCCCGATCCTGGATCTACGATCAGTGAACTTCTACATTCTACCCAAGAAGTTCAGGATGGTCACTCTCCAATCGATCTTGCCTCTCCTTCGCAAAGACGACTGGTTTGCTTCCATCGATCTCCAGGATGCCTACTTTCACATAGGGATCCATCGAGACAGCCAGAAATACCTGAGGTTCAAGATCGGATCCGAAGCCTACCAATTCAAGGTACTTCCGTTCGGACTTTCAACGGCACTGAGAGTGTTTACCAAGTGTATGACAGTGGTCTGCGCTGCCCTAAGGATACAGGGGGTGACGCTCTATCCCTACATAGACGACTGGCTCATCGTTGCTCCATCTGCCCGGGAGCTTCGGAGCGCCCTTCTTCTGACTACAGACACTTTGTCCACTCTCGGTCTCTGCCTCAACGACAAGAAGTCCACTCTATTCCCGACTCAACGGATTCAATTCATCGGAGCTTTATTAGATGCCACGGTCGGTCGTGCCTTTCTGCCAGAAGACAGAACTCTAAAAATTCTTACCCTCGCCTCAAAACTGCAAAAGGCGATGTCATGCACAGCCTACTCGATCCAACGACTTCTCGGTCTCATGGCCTCGTCCATCCCGGTTGTTCCTCTCGCTCGACTTCGTATGCGCCAGCTCCAAAACTGGTTCATAAGGTCGTTCGATTCCGAGAGGAATGCACACCGAACGAAACTGACTATTCCGTCCAGCATAAAGCAGTCTCTCCAATGGTGGATGACCCGCTCCAACTTGACGAAAGGGCTACCCTTCCAACCCGTCCCTCCCTCGCTTACGCTCACGACGGACGCTTCTCTCCTGGGCTGGGGAGCTCACTGCGGGAGCCACACAGTGCAAGGACAGTGGGGCCCACGAGACCGAGAGAGACACATCAATGTTCTAGAACTCAAAGCTGTTTGGAACTCGATGAAATCCCTCGAACCCATGCTCGCTGCGAGACACCTGCAAGTAGTCACGGACAATACTACGGTTGTGGCCTACTTGAACAAGGAGGGCGGCACCCGTTCGTTACGACTGACAAACCTAACTCTCCGTATGTTCGACTGGATGATCCCTCGTCGTATTTCGGTGAGGGCCATCCACATTGCAGGGAAAGACAACATACTGGCGGACGCGCTGAGCAGATTGTCACTAGACTCCCACGAGTGGCAACTCGACACTCGAATTCGGCAGTCACTGTTCCACCTATGGGGGACCCCAACAGTGGATCTCTTCGCCACTTCAACCAATACAGCCTGTCACAATTTCTGCAGCAGAGCAGGACACGACATTGCGTCGATCGGGGACGCATTCCAGATAACTTGGTCCGGGACTCTGTTCTACATATTCCCTCCAATTCGATTACTAGCCAAAGTAATTTCGAAAATCCAATCCGAGGGCACGAACTGCATCCTAGTGACTCCATGGTGGCCGAGGCAAGCATGGTTCGCACCACTTCTACGACTCTCCAAGGGACAGTATCGTTATCTACCGAACACACCAACGATACTCTCTCAAGCTCAAGGCACGCTGTTACACCCGAATCCGTCCGTCTTGAAACTCACGGCATGGCTAATCTGATACCGAGCACACTCCCTTCGGAGATCAAGCTCGTACTGCAGGAAGCGTGGAAACCATCCACCAGGGCTTCGTATGCCAGAAAATGGAAAGCCTTCTGTGATTACCTCGGTCGGATTGAAGTGCCTTACTCGAGCGCTCCTATTCAGCAAGTACTGCAATTCATGCTTCATTTGCATCACAAGGGGCTTAAGACGGCCTCGTTAAGGGTCTATTTAGCTGCCCTGTCAGCGTACCATAATGGTCAGGATGGGTCCACCCTGTTCTCGAACCCGCTAGTCAAGCGTTTCATGAGGGGATTAAAGAACATGAACCCTTCGTTGAAACCAGTCACTCCGGTCTGGGACCTCCAGTTGGTGCTGCAGGTACTCATGACTAAACCTTTTGAACCAATGGCGACAACGGATCTCCGCTTAGTGACTTTTAAGACCGTATTTCTTGTCGCAATCACCTCTGCTCGGAGGGCATCTGAACTGGCGGCTCTAAGGGTCGATCCTCCATACCTCAGCTTCCACAAGGAGAAGGCTGTGTTGCGCCCAGATCTGGCCTTCATTCCTAAGGTCGTATCCTCCTTCCACTTAAATCAGGACATTATTTTACCGGCTTTCTTCCAAAGCCCGTCGACTCCATTGGAACAGCAACTCCACATGCTGGACGTGCGAAGGGCTCTGTTGTTCTACAAGTCCCGCACTGAATCCATAAGGAGATCTCCCCGTCTCTTTATTTGTTACGGTGGACGCTCCAAAGGACTACTGGTCTCGACCCAGCGTCTATCTGCGTGGATTGTCGATTGCATCGGGTTGGCCTACGAACTCAAACAGCAGCGATTGCCGAGCTCGGTGCGGGCTCATTCTACCAGAGCCGTATCGGCCTCGACGGCTTCCGCGAGAGGGGTGTCGTTAACGGATGTCTGCAAGGCAGCTACGTGGTCTACGCCTTCGACGTTCATTTCACACTACCAAGTCGATGTTCGATCCCGGAGGGACAACGCCTTTGGCAGAGCTGTTCTCTCCTCGATCCTTCAGTGACGGCGACACCGACCCTCCGCCGGTAAGTCAGCTTGCTACTCTGCCCATATGTGTGATGCACAGAGACCACGAAAAAGAAGGACAGGTTGCTTACCTGTAACTGTGGTTCTTCGAGTGGTCATCTGTGCAGTCACACAACCCACCCATCCATCCCCGCTACGGTGTCACTGTCGAGTTCGATGGTGTACTGAATCGGGCGCTTGGGCTCACTACTATCGGTACCGTATAACACCATCGAATTGGAATTTCGGTACTTCTTCTGGGGAAGTGGAGAAACCTTCCTGTGTTCTCCCTTAGTACTGGGATCGCGATGGCGGTCTCAGGGGAACTGAGGGAGAGGGCGGGAACCCACGCAAGGGAGACGCAGGGGGGAGGGGTTCCCGCCCAAAATTTACCTCAGCTATAGAACCTTCCCGAAGCGGCCTCCGCGCACGCGCAGAGCCCATATGTGTGACTGCACAGATGACCACTCGAAGAACCACAGTTACAGGTAAGCAACCTGTCCAAGCCACACAATGTTTGCAAAGTGTTGCAAAGTATAGTGCGTGTGTTCGTAAGTACAAACCATCGTATTTAACTCAGATTTTTACATATATGGCGGTCTGTTTTTAAGTATGAGTTGTCCGTAAGTCGGGACGTTCATAACCCAGGGGCTGCCTGTATTTTAGGAATATCAGTATTTATAGCAGTGGTCTGTAGTATGATTGCCCCCACCTCCCAGTTGATGTAATGAATGCTTCAGGATCCTAAGACTTCATTATGAAAATTACTGTGAACTTTGTAGGTGCTTAGTTCTCTGTGAAGCCAATAATATCTAGACCTGCAGTTAGTAGTACATACTTAGCAAAGCATGTCTGCTTCCAAATGAAGTCCTGATATACAAAGGAGTCTGGGGAGATCTTTCCTGAGAAAAGATAAACCTGATGGGATTTCTTGGATATATTTGTGACCACATTGTGTCAGCAACTATAACTGAACTGTAAGAACACTTATCTATGCATAAGTAATTCAGCATTTATTTATTTATTATATTTATACCCCGCCTTTTTTCCTGCAAGGAACCCAAGGCGGCTTACATAATCCTCCTCTTCTCCATTTTATCCTCACAACAACCCTGTGAGGTAAGTTAGGCTGAGAGTCAGTGACTGGCCCAAAGTCACCCAGTGAGTTTCATGGCCGAGCGGGACTAGAACCCAGATCTCCCGAGTCCCAATCCAACACTCTTCATACTTTCGTGCTGAAGTTCTCTCACTTTAAAAGAAGCTCATATAGTCTGAAGAAAATAAACATGATTTTTGCATTCCTGTGTGGTTGTGTTGCCCTAGATTTGTTCTGATTAGAAATAATAAACTAAATAAATGTCATTTAAGTATACTTGTGCCAGTTTTAATAGGAAAAATAAGATCCTTATTCTTTACCATTTGACCTGTCAGTCCCCTTGTTTTGTGTTTGTTTTCCACATAATGCATAGCATAGTAGCTGTGACAAGCTAATAAATGTGAGGTCACATTATACACGTAAAGGTAGAGCAGGTTTTTTGTAGGTATGTACACATGTTAAGGCAGTGCTGTGTTTGAAATGTGTAAATTAATAAGCCGGGGTTGAACCGAGCTGCACTTTTCTGTATTGTCCTGTCCTAATGGAAGAACAATACAGACTTGTACAAACCTGTCTTAAGAACCTAACTGGATCAGTTCAATGCAAGGAATTCATGTTAACTCTTCCTTTTCAAAATTTTAGATACATTTCAGTACATTTTTTTTTTACCATAAAGCAAGGGAAGGATTAAAGTGGATAATACCCTCTCTGCCTGTTCAGTTATTTTATAACAAAATTATTCCCTTTTTGCCTGTTCAGTTATTTTATAACAAAATTAAAGCATGTGAAGCAGGCAGGGCCGGTGCGACCATTAGGCCAACTAGGCAGCTGCCTAGGGTGCTGGGCTAAAGGGGGCGCCAGGAGCATAGGGCTGGAGGGAGGGAGGGCTCAAGTGGGAAGGGGGGGCGCTAAATATCTGATCTTGCCTAGGGCACCAAACTGCCTTGCACCGGTCCTGGAAGCAGGTATGAGCCGGGTCAGTGCTTGGATGGGTGACTGTCCCCATCTGTTCTCCTGTACTGAGCAGGGGGTTGGACTCAATGGCCTTATACGCCCCTTCCAACTCTACATTCTATGATTCTACAAGTCCCAGGCATGTTTCTAGATATCCAGCACAGTGTATTTGCATCAGTAGTTTTTCAACTCACTTTGAATCCTCATCACCTTTGTTTCCCATCTGATTTCAGAAAGAGAGTTATTTCAGAACAAGAGTCCCTAAAAGGCATTTCTAATGTCCTCTAAATGGTATAAATGCAGGGTAGCACATACTTGTGTGTTATATGAATTTGACTTACCATGTAGTCTGAGACTTGCCTACGGTACTTGCTTTTGTTATCTGTGGCTCACGCTGGCTCAGCTTGTCTGAGCGTGGAAAGCTAAGCAGGGTCAGGCCTGGTTATTACTTGGATGGGAGACCGCTCCTCTAGTTTCCTGCATTGAGCAGCAGGTTGGACTCGATAGCCTTGTAGGCTCCTTCCAACTCTATGATCTATGAATCTAGAGCCATCCCCTTGCATGCACCTTTAGTTCCTGGTTTCTGCTTGTGGCTTATTTTGAGTCTGGATTGTACTGGTCCCATCACTCTCTGCCAGGCCACGCTATCTTTTTATCCCATCGCTAATATAACATTTCATAATTTATTGAAATAAACTCTGGCTCTTGTTGTTCTTGGCCCCAGAGTTGTATTGATCAAGAAACAGTATTAAACCATGCCTGTTTTGTTCACCTAGAGCAGGGCTCTCCAACCTTGGGTCCCCAGATGTTGCTGGACTACAGCTCCCAGAATCCCTTGCCATTAGCCATGCTAGAGCCTATAAGTCCAAAAAAGTTTTAGTGCTTAAAGTTTAGTTCAGCTGAGTATGTGAAAGGATCTAGTAATGCTGATATAGGTATATCTGTGATTTCAATGAAATATACAGAGAACCCATTTAGGGACTCACACACACACACACACACACACACACTCAAAACTACACACTTTGCCGTTTAATGTACAGGCTGCAGACTGAAACGTTAATAAAGCCAAAGGCATACAGAATCGGTGATCTCTCAGATCATTCATGAGTTTCAGTTTTCCTTTCACTCCTGAGGAACAAGGACTGCATGAAAACTACAAATGAAGTGGCTCATAGATATGTTTAAAAGTAAAACTATATAACAAATGTTTTATTGGCTACTGCACCTAGCTATTTTAATATGGATTGTATCCAGATGTGGAAAACACAGGTTACTATTGCAGTGGGGCTTTCCTGCCTTTCCCCTCCCACTGCAGCCCCTGAAAAGCTTTTCCTGAGAGACCCTGATCCTCCAGAGTGGCTTTTCAGTGGAGGGGAGGTGCGGGAAAATCCCAGTGTGTGAACAGACCTCTGCTTGTGCAAGTTTGAATACAACCCAGTGTATTTAAATATTTTTGAGATGCTTCATTTTTTAAAAGAAAAAAACAATTGCTTTCTTTGGACATTTCCACAGCCAAGCAAGAGAAAACTGAGATTACAGCAACACCTTGTGCACAAGATGAAGATGGAAACAAGACAAATGTTAATTGTCCACAAAAAGATCGAAACCAGACTTTGCAAGCCCTTTTCTCTCTTCTTCGAGAAGAATTTGAGCAGATGGATTCACGAGTGCTGCCCCTGTGTCTCCATCAGGTAGTGAGAATACCTGCTTTGCTTTCTCTGTAATATTTTTGATGCTATTGTTGCTTTACAGCTTGAATTCCACAGTATATAGGAGATGGATCTGTGCATGCACTTCACATATGTTCCTATTAGAATCCGATTCCATAGCTCAATGGTAAAGCAGCTGTGTTGCACACTGAAGGTCCCAGGTTCAATCCCTGTCATCTCTATTTACCAGATCAGATGGCAGGTAGTGGCTCTCCCTAAGACTCTGGAGAACCACTGCCACTCAGAGTAGACAATACTGGGCTAGATGGACCTATGGTCTGACCTGCTATGAAGCAGATGCTTAGTATGTTTATATGATTTATTCTTATAGAACAGTGTTCTCCAACCTTGGGTTCCCAGATGTTTTTGGCCTATAACTCCCAGCATGCCCCAGCCAGCGTATTGCCATTAGCAGTTGTGCTTTTCCTCTTTAGACTAATTTAGACATATGCCATGAGAGACTTTATTAATGGATTAAAATGTCAATAGTCAGATACTAGCATTTCTTTTTAAATTGTCATTTTTTCTAGATATAATGAATTTCCATTGGATAAAATAGATAACTGATTTATTTCAATTTTATTCAACTAAGACATTCATTACAAAGTAAACTTCAATTATTTGGCCTGAGAGAACACAGAAGAAGTATATACTTCTGGAAAGCAGAATGAAATGTTAAACTTAATCCCAGAATGTTACATAGAGAGAACTGGGGTCATCTGTTTGAGAAGAAATGTTGGCAGTGAAGACTATGAAATTGCAAATGAGGTCAAATAGCTTAATGGTGTTAATTAGAATATTCAGTATTCACAAATTCAGGCAGAGGAGCCATGATATCTGATGTAGCAATAAACCACATATTCTTGTGGCACCTTAAAACAGGCAGATATATTGTGGTATAAATTTTTGTGAGCCATAGCCCATGAAGAAATATGCATTAGCCCATGAAAGCTTGTGCCACAATATATTTCTTAGTATTTAAGATGCCACAAAAGTCCTAGTTGAGCATTTTCAAGTATTTGCTTTCATTGGTGTGGGCAGAAAAAATGGCAACTCTCAAGATTGTAGAGGAAGTTGTGACTATTGGTTGCTTTGATAAAATATAAGTACAAAGGAACTTACAGTGCAGTCCTGTAGGTGTTTACTCAAAAGCAACTCCCACTGTATTTCATAAGGTTTCCTCCCAGGTAAGTTTGAAATCCTAGGCAATCTTACTACTGTGTGTGTGTGTGTGTGTGTGTGTTTCCAAAACATAATTGCCATCTCTAATTTCACATCCTAAATTGTATCTTGCCATGTTCCAGATTAGTGTACCACATTCATGTACATTTTACATAAATTATGGGGTAGTTTTGTTTTTGTGGTACAGAAGGGTGATATGAAGTGTGCTAATGATACTATAGTACTATAATAAATATTTGAAAACATTAACTACTTCTTTGCTTTCCTTTACAGATGGCTGAAACCTATTTTCAGGATGGAGAATGTATCCTTTTAAAAATCAAGATAGAGTTGTGTGTCCTCAAAAAGAAAGTACGGTATATAGCTGAAGATTTTCAACTACTGGTCAGGGTAAAGCCAACGTGAAGAGGTTATAATTATCCTTAAGTATTATTATTCTGATTTCTTAATTCTGGGGCAGGGCATATAAGTATTAAATCCTCTCAAATGTCTAGAGATACTGCTGTAAGAACTCTAAAGGCACACTGTAAAAATTCCACATATGTTGATCTGTGAATGTGTGTTGTTCATGGGCTTGCACATTAATGTGCATGTGCTTGCTCTTAACTGTATCATGCATAATATATTTGGTCTTCCTCTCATCCTTTGCCAACCTAATGTAGCAGAATTTTGCACTGCATTCATACTAGCTTGTTTCTCTAGATCATACCATTTTTTTTAGATTAAAGTGCTAGTGGAACATTCACAGGACATGTATTTCATCATTTTTATTGATATAAACCAGGATCCAAGTATGGGGAAAAAAGAGTTCAAGATAGAGCTTTGGCCCTTTCTCACACCCTTTTTTTGTTTTGTTAAATTACAGCACCTCACAATGGTTGGCAAACTGTTCCTAAATTTGGGAAACCTTTAAGAGAAGCCACTGCTACCAGTGGTCAGGCAAAGAAGTTGGAGAAGTTCCAATGCACATGTGGAAGCATTTTTGGATGCACTTAAGTCTTTGTATTCTGGCCTATAGACTTCTAACTTGTCTGATCTCAAAAGGAAACTAAAAAAAAGTATTTATATAAAATATTTAAAATACATAGTAGGTATAACATCCCTAATACTAGATGCATTTCTCCTCTTCCCTTGGCTGGGTTCTGCATTTGAGTAATCTGCTAGAGATAGTTGCTGTATTGTGTGATTTTTCACATTCAAGCTGCAAATATACGCAACCTAACCTGAAAAATTGCTTAAATGTTACATTAAAAAGGGCATTGCATAATAACAGTCTTATACAGGTATTTCTTTGGTGCAAAAAATGAACAATGTGGAGCTTTAAATTACTGAATACTGTATTAATATTACCTTTCACTTCTATGCTGTGTCAAATTGCTAACAAAGAAGATGAATGGTTTACACTTGCTGCGGGGGGAATAATTTCCAATGCAGTTCTTGCATTGGTGCTGGTACCCTTTGATTTGGATTCAGAAAAAATCAAGCAGAACTCTGTTCATGCAATCTGGCCTACAGCCCTTTACTTCCACCAAAAGTCACTCCTATGATGGAACCTTGAGAAGAGTGTGGGATGGGACATGTGGGCAGGGGCTGCAACAGGATGGGGAAGTTGGAGGAATTTGGCAGGGCTGCCTTGTGCTTTTCCTCTCATGTAAGACATCAAGGCATAGTTGAATGAGTTGAGTTATAAGACTGGTTCATACTTGCTGACAGCCTCCACTCAAATGTCCCAGATATACACAGGACTACCAGAGGCTCATGGCAGCACTCATATGAACGTGCTATTTGTATAAACCAGCTCCTCCCCATGGAGGCTGCATACAGAACCACTGCAATTTAAGCAGTTGCAGCAGAGGGCCACCAGCAAGTATGAACAAACTATTTTTATTTTTTAATTTATTTATTATATTTATACCCCGCCTTTTTTCCTGAAAGGAACCCAAGGCGGCTTACATAGTCCTCCTCCTCCTCTTCATTTTTTCCTCACAACAACCCTGTGAGGTAGGTTAGGCTGAGAGGTAGTGACTGGCCCAAAGTCACCCAGTGAGTTTCATGGCTGAGCGGGGACTAGAACCCGGATCTCCTGACTCAGTCCAACACTTTCACCACACTGGCTCACTAACTAGGGGTTAGGGGTCCCACAGGGCTCTGTCCTGGGTTTGGTATTGTTCAGCATCTTTATCAGTGACTTAGATGAAGGGGTAGAGGGGATCCTTATCAAATGTGCAGATGATACCAGGGAGAGATAGCCAACATCTCAGAAGACAGGAATAAAATTCAAAATGATCTTGATAGAATAGGAAACTGGATTGAAACTAACAAAATTTAATTCAGCAAAGACAAAGTTCTGCATTTAGGTGACAACAGTAACAGCAAAAAGGGACTAGGTACAGTCATGCCTTGGATTGAGAGCATAATTCATTCCGGAAACGTGCTTGTAATCCAAAACACTTATATCAAAACGAAATTCCCCTAAAAAAATTTGTACAGAGATTTTTAATTTAAGCCGTACTACAGTACTTGTATTGCAAGACGTCACTTGTATATCAAGTCAAATTTTTTAAAATAAATATTTAAAAATTTGCTTGTCTTGCAAAACGCTCTCAAACCAAGTTACTTGCAATCCAAGGTATTACTGTATGTTTAGCCTGCAGAAGAGAAGACTGAGAGGGGATATGATAGCACTGTTCAAATATACTTCAATGGCTGTGTATGGGGGATTTTCTCTCCCGCATTGCTACCACCTATGGGGAAACTGCTTCTTCACTAGGCAATCCCACTTAGATTTCTTATTTTATAGCTAATGCTTATATTTCAGGGCTTAAGGAACCCTCTGCCACTATAACTTAGAGTTCCATAAGCTGACCCTTTTCTGCTGCTACCAATTCTCTTAGAATACTTTAAAATCTCTTTATAGCTTGGTATAAGAGGCTTAGGCATGAGATAGGCACCACCACTAGAGACAAGATGAACTATTAAGCAAGTAATATATTAAAGGGATATTTTGTACATAAGGGAATACTAATGTTTACTGTGGGGGTTTCAAAAGACTGCTTACTGACAATTCTTAAGGATGCCCTCACATCAGCAAACAAAACACATGTTAAATAAACAGCAATCTCTTTTATTACAGCAGGACACAAACACAGGCACCTCACAAGAGTCCACAGATCAGTGTCCTCAATGAGCCCAAGTTTAAAGAAACTCAGATAATTCAAACAGGAGCCAGAAACAGGATCTTAAAGTCCAGCTATATAATCCAAGGCAGGGTCCCAAGGCACAGGAATCAAGGCATGCAATAGTTCAGAGTTCAAGAGTAGTCCAAACAAAGAAGTGTCCAATACCAGCAACATTGTACCCACAAACCTTCTTCGCCTCTGTGCCCACTTTTATGTAGGAGTGGGGCGACTAGAGCTCCTCGCTTGTCAGTCTCACCTTACTGGAAATCTTGGCCTGGATTCTAGTACTCCATCTAATTGTTTGCTTTGCCTCATGCCTTTTAGCCACTGGCGCTGGCTGGGAGAAAGTCCTAGGCCTTCCCCTCCCTTGGTCGATTCTGCTTCCTCACTGCTTATCAAATTCCTCATGCTGCAGTCGCTCAGGCACCTTTCCCAAGGCCAACTGTGGCTGCAGCTCAGTACAAGCAGCTGCCTCCCCCTGACTGCAATCTTCTGTGAAAACAGACAGAGACAAATTCCCAGCACCCTGACACTATACCCTGACCAGGCCCCAGATCAGATCCCTCCATCTCTAAATCAGATTCCTCCTCTGAGACCATGGTGTCGGGGCAAGGCATGACAAAGGACTTGAGAGGCACTGTTGCTACTACAAGCCTCTTAATGACTTTTACCTCAGGCCAAGTTCCCTAAACCTCCACCTCAGCCAGATACTCTTCCCTACCAGGTCTTCGAAACAGGCTTCCTCTGACTCACAAAGTTCCTCCTGTTGTATTTCTGGCTGCTTGGACCATTTACTGTATCTGGGTTTTAATGCCTGTTTGTGTAACCTGGCAAGATCTTAGGGCAGCCTCATGGCATAATACAGCCACTTGTAACCTACTCCTCATCTTCACCAGTCATGTATGGTTATCCCACAGAGAAGGAATCGCTGAATATTCACGCCTTAGCTATTCACTTTCTCCTCAGCTTCCTCCTAGTCCTTCTATATCACCACCCACCTGAACTAGCAGACTGTCTCCCTCTCTGAGTGCCAACAGATTCTCTCAGTTTCTGTCAACTCCTTAACTGTCAAATGTCATTTTCCAACTGCTCTTTTTCACCTAGCTTGAATCCCCAGATAATCAAAATTGAATTTACCTGATCCAGGCCCCATCTAAAAATATTACCAGCAATCGGCTCTCTCTCTCCCTTCAGAACATCACTAAGCAGCTACTACTAAAATAGGCTTTCATCACAGTAACAATACTAGGCCTTAGGCCTACACAGATATGTTTTAGCCTCTCAGAGGCCACACAACATTTACAGAACAACAGTTATATACATGGCATTTCTTTGCACTGTCACACAGAAGTGGGCCAAAACTTGTTCTCTGCTGTATCAGAGGGCAGGATTTAATGGGCTTAAGTTACAGGAGGGTAGATTTTGCTTGAATGTAGGAGAAATGCCTTGATGTTAAGAGCAGTTACAATGGATCCATTTTCCTAGGGGGTGGGCGGGCTCTCAGTCACTGGAAGTATTCAAGCACAGGCTGGATACAGGGCCGGCATCGAAGGTAGGCATGGTTGGATACCTGGACACAGCCCTGCAGGAGCCCACTAATGAGAGTGTTCTGAACTTGCTGCTGCTGCTGTTCATCATTGCAACCTGCTTGTTCACCTGCCTCTCGCTCTGGCTCAGGTAATGGTGGTGGTGAGGAGGAGCATTAGATGCCGCTGCCTAGTTATTCACTGGCTCTCTTCCTGCTAAGCAAGCAAGTGGTAGTAATGATGAGAAAGAGGATGAGGAGCTATAGCAGCTGGTGAGAATGGCAGTGAGAAGGTAGATTCACTGAGGGAGGGGCCCATTGAGGGTGTCTTGTTCAAGGCCCTCAAAATCCTGGAGCCAACACTGTCCAGATAGCAATTTCCTGCAACAAGCACAGGATTGGACTAGATGGCCTACAAGATTCCTTTTAACTCTGATTCTCTAGAACTAAGATGTGATCACAAGATATGAATAATCTTAGATTATCCAGTAACTCCCCTGAAGGCAGTGATTCCAGGATGTGGGATTATGTTTTTTGTCTATTAATATATACATTAAATTTTAGTTTGTTACATGCCAAAGCCACGTGGTATGTTGCAGAATGCACACAATGTTTGTAGCTGCTTTGATTTTCCCTTGTGCTTTCTTTACCAAGAGATTAATTATAGTGGTAGCATTTGCTGGTTCCCCACTCCAACGGTATTCTAGATGTATAACCAAACTTTTAGAAGCCTTTAGCCTTAAAGGACAAACTCAATTGAAGCTGTATGTTTTTTAGTTTGGTCTTTTGAAGAAATACATTTTGGCAGGTGGTACTGGATTGTATTAAATCTAGCATCTTTAAATGTGAAAGTCAAATTGCTGATGGAAGCTCTCGTTCCTGGGAGCTTAGCTTGTTGCCCAAAAAAGGAAATGTGTTTAGATGCATAGTGAATTAGGAGTGCTGACTGCAAGGGGAAAAATTGGGAGTGAATTAAGAGTTGATACTTATGCCCATGAAACCCTTGCAGGTCAAGTTTCCCTTATATCATAAGGCTGACCACTGCTTTTGAAAACAGTTGTGAATAATATCTATACTCGACTGTTAGTCTGTCTGTATTTTTCTTTACTTTTCCATTCAGATGAGAAAGCCATGAAGTTTATTCAGCTTGAACGGTTATATCACAAACAGCTGCTTGCAAATCTTTCTTCTATTCAGCAGCAGTGGGGTAAAGGAGTCATATAGTGGGAAATTATCTGTTAGATAACACTTGAGAAATCTGTTCTGGTTTTATTATAATAGAATAAATTCTGTGTTGGAAAGAAAGAAAGGTTGTTACATATTTCCATACTGCTGAACATTGTGAGGAATATACCTTGTTATTGGGGTGGACATGTGTGTTTCTAACAGTGACATGATTTTTCTGGAAAATTTTGAACTGGAAAATTTTCCAATGCAAATTAAGTTAATTTACATGGGGTCATTTGCACAGGAAAATTTCCAGTTTGTATCAGAAAATTTTCCAAGGTAAATTTGGGTCATTTGCATAGCATCAGAAAATGTTCTGATACCCTAGGGTAAGTGTGTGGGTAATGTGTGACCCTCCAGATGTTTTGGCCTACAATTCCCATCAGCCCTCACCGTTGGCTATTCTGGCTAGAGCTGATGAAAGCTTTGGCCAAAACACCTGGAAGGCCACAAGTTGCTCACCCCTGCCCCTATATAGATCTAATTTAGCATGTTTACTTTACTAGTATTTAGTAAACAAAGCTAAAAAAGTGCCCCATATTAATTTTTTGTCTTGATACACATGCACCACGAGTATTTGACCTGAAATATGTGCGGGGAAAATTAAAGTGCATTTAATGTACCGGTAACTTAAATGTTATATTATGTTGACATTTTTATTGGAATATAAAGACAGTAGCTTGTACTTCTATTATATTTAAATTTAAGGGGGTGTGTGGAAATAAAGGTACCATACTGAAAACTATTGACACACTAATTTTAGCAACCTAAAGACATGTGCATGATATGCTGACAACCACTCATCTATTTCAGCAGAGTTCAACCCACTTCCACTAAGGTTGTTGGGGCACCTTCAGTTTCACTGTCAGTACTTATTAGTTCCATTTCACTCTGAGACTTATATGTATTTGAATGACATATATGTATTCTCTCACATACTTTAATATTAATCACCTGAAAAACATTAATTACAACTTTGAAACTGCCAAGCTTGCCTAATATTGTATTTGCTATTGGCATACATTCATTTTTTACTAATGAACTGATGAAATGGAAATTTTTCCACTGAAAAAACAAAACACTGGGGAATTTTCTGCCCCACATCACTAGTCTAATCTAATTTTCATGAAAAGGGACATCATTATTTTCAGTTCAGTTTCAGGTTTTTAATGGGCTAGTGTAGTTATTCTGTGCTGTAGTATTTGTTTTTATTTCTTTTTTTTTTAATCTAGTGTATGAGGAGTACATTTTTTAAAAGTTGCTTTTGAAGACATTAACATATTTTAAATATTTGAATATATAAAACTTCTGTGTACAGAAAAAAAATGGAAAGCAACAGCATCCAGTGAGGTCCCAGATCTAAAGAATTCTCCTAAAGGTCTGAATAATGAAGAGTTAGGCAAACTTGTTGAACTTTGCACATCACATCAAGAGTAAGTAATAAAATTATTATTCTAGCCACAAGTGTGTGTGTGTGTGTGTGTGTGTGTGTGTTCTGTTGCATTCAAGGTTGTGTGTGCCCAGTGAACTCTCGATTGGGACGGGGAGGTTGAACAGCAACCCTTCCGTGCTACAGTATATAGTGCTTTTGAAATGGCCCAAAGTTTAAAAAGCAGCTTGCCATTTAGCACAGAGAGCTGCTGCTCAAAGGAAGAAAGAAAAAAGTAAAAAGTGCACTGAGCATGTGTTCTGAACTGTGATAGTCTGAGTTAGCTTCCTTTTGCTTGTGATACTTGTGCAAACTAAAATGCTGTACTACTTGATATAGAAATTTTAAATTCCAAAAATACTGAAATATGAAATTCCTGAAATCTTTGTAGGCTCAGTGCAGATGTGATGTTAGGAATCCTCCAAAATCATGGTTTTGGAGGATCAGGAATATACTATGGGCCCCCACACTGAGCTGGTTTGCATGACACAATTGCCCACCATGGGTTAATTTACCCACGGGGGGGCTGTCCTGTTGTGCCAGGAGCCCATGGGTGCCGTTTTTTCATAGCACCCACAGGTGCCTGACTTGCCATAGGTTATCATGTCATGCAAATCCAAGCGTCAGGGATTGAGGGTTAGACAACCCTCAAATAACCCTAAAACAAGTCATGCGAACCAGGTCACTCCCTCTTTTGCTGTACCATAGTTTTAACCATAGTTTTGCTGTGACATCTAAGTTGAACAAATTATGGTTAGCATTAACCATGGTTTCCAAATCATAGCTGAAAATAAAACTGTGATTATTGCTATCTATAAAAGAGGGAATCGGCATGTGAGAGGGGGGAGATGGAACTCATGGTTTGGAGGATCACAAACAAGATGTCTAAACTGGGCCACAGTGTGCTGTATCTGCTTCAACCACAGTTGGTAAATCACTAATGTGCAATCTAGGAGGACCACCAAAATGTGTATACCCCTTAAGGGAGAATGTGCTCCTATCGTCAAGAGCACATAATGCAGGGCGCATGCTGAAACTAAGTGGGTATGGGCCTGGTCAGTGCTTGGATGGGTGACTGCCTGGGCTGCCTACATCTGTTCTACTTTCAGGTTAGATGGGTTGTCCATCATCGATATCACTGTCTTGATTGGATTGACCTTCCATTTATTTGCCCTCATCCAGTCAGTCACCAAATTCAGGCATTTGTTAAAGGAACTGTCTTACCTGGATCTGCTGAAAAAGAAAAATAGAGCTGTAGGTTGTCAGCATATTGATGATACCTCACCCCAAGTCTCCAGATGACTGCATGCAGCAGTTTCATGCAAATGTTAAGTAACACAGGAGACAAAGTTGACCCTTTCTGAGTCCCACAGAAAAAGGGAAGAACACAGTCCCCCAGCATCACCATCTGGCATCTATCTGTGTGGTAAGAGCAGAACAACTGCAATACAGTGTCATCTGTCCTCAGCTGACACAGTAAATCCAGAAGGATACCATAGTTGATGGTGACAAAGCCATTGAGAGAAGCAGGAAAATTAGCAGGGTCACACTCCATATGTTCTTCTCCCACCACAAGTCATCAACCAGCTCAACCAAGGCATTTTCAGTCTCATAATCAACCTGAAACTTTTTTTTGATAAGGATCAAAATAATCTATGTCGTCCAATATTGCCTTTAGTTGGGCCACCACTGTGTACATTCTTCCCCCAAAACGGCAAATTGGAAACTAGTTGATAGCCTGCAATATTGGATGGATCCAAAGATCCCCCCCAATCGCAGCAGTGGCTTCCTTTATTATAGAGCAGGAGAGGCTTCTTTCACTGCCATAAGCAGGCTGACCAGATTGTCATGGCTGGCTTCAACCAGACATGAAGAACAGGGACTGAGCATGCAAGAATTCTCCAAACACCTAGCCAACTCCCTGAGGTAACAATAGCTGAAACCTGAGCAAATTCTGTATTCAGTGTGGTGTCAAGGTTGGAATGAATGTGAGCAATTAATTTAATTTAATTTAATTTATGTGAGCAAAGTGCTCCACAAACCAGTCACAATCAGTCACCACCATAAGAAGGTTCTACCTTTAAAGGAGGTCTAAAAATAATTGAAAGTAAATTAAATATAAAACAAAACAATTAGCTGTTCCTCCAACTCACTTAGGGTTCCCTTTATACCCCCAAAACTTAACACCAAAAACTACAACATATGCTTTCAAATGTTACAAGGTGTTACTTGTAAGCCACTTTGGAAAGATTTGAATTTGGTGGGAAAGATTTGAAAGGTGGGATATAAATAACTGAGAAGCCTGTCCCAGCTGGACTGTCCCACTCACCCACTGGGCCATCTACCACTCTCTGCCCTGTGGGAAGGATCTAGGCAGAGAGGGATACAAACAGATGAAGACCACCAATAAACCTGCTCTAGCTAGATTGTCCCCTCCCCTCACAGAGCCATTACCACCAATTGCTCTGTGGGTAGAATCCCAAAAGAGAGGAGGAAGCAGGCACACAAAGGCCATCTCAGATCCTGCTCCAGCTTGGACAATCCTACTCCCCTCAGGGCTATCTGCCACTATTTGCCCTGTGGGAAGGAACCCGGAAGAGAAAGGGAGGCAAGCAACTATCACCTTGGAGACTGTTCCAGCTGGATTGCCCCCCATCCCAACAGAGCCATCTTTTACCATCTGCCCTGTGGGAAGAATCTTGATTACCTGTTTTTGTTTTTTAAATGGTTTGTTGTGATTTTATTAATACCGTAATTGTTGATGTTCCTCAAAGCCGCCTTAGAGTGATTTGTATCCTGAAAGGTGGGATATAAATGATTGTAATAATAAATAAATGGATTCTAATTTACCTTCGGTCAAATTAAGTTTTCCACAATATTTGCTCTAATTGTCCCTTCTGCTTCATTGCTCTCTGGCCACACTGCTGACAACACCTCAGTGGGGCAAAAAGTAAGGCCTCCCTCTTCCCGGACCAACCCAGGAGTGGAGCAGATAACATTTGGGACAGGGGGCAGATAGGGCTGCTACTGCCACACAATGCCTTCCATGACCAGCTGGCCTAATGGCAGTTAGAATGCTTACAACTGCCAGTCAAAGGTATTTCTAGCTATTCCTGCCTATGTGGGTGGTCTTGGTGATACACACTAGGTCACTGTCACATCCAAGATCAAAGCATGAATTCTAGTTACTTGGTTATAGACTGATTTGGAATGTAACAGCTGCAGACTTAGTAGGTTGACATACTCTGGATACACTGAGCTAGATGAAAAGTCTAGAAGAGGACACTGGCATTGTCTGGGCAGTCTCCTCCTTACATGTCCCATTCAATGTCATACCTCCCCTTTTCCATTATAGGGCAAATTAAGGCATCCCTACTCTCTCCTGGTCCCACAGTCAGACTCTCTTGACTAACAAGAATTACTTTACCTTATGTTATGGTAACATTGAATATCATGACCCTGTAGGATCACAGCAGTACCTAGAGCAGGGGTGGGGAATCTTTTTTCTGACAAGGGCCGCATTCCCTCAGGGGTAATCTGTTGTGGGCCACATACCAGTAGTGGGTTGGGCCAGAGCCAAAAGTGGGTGAGGCCACTTTCTCTCCCTCTCTGCCATTCCCTTTGTGTGTGCACTCTTTCTGCCGCCCCTTCTGCTCATTTTCTCTGTGACTCCCTGCCCAGAGGGCTGCCAAGAGAGGAACAGATTGCTTTTGCCAGAGGTCTAAACTGATTGGTTGCAGAGGCTCTTGAAATTAGGCCAAGGGCCTTATGCAGCCATAGGGCCACAAGTTGCCAATCCATGACCTAGTTTCTTGTAGCTATGGTTTTAGTCCTTCTACTTCATGTCTAATAGTATAAAGCTTCTCACACACGAGTGGTCTGAAGAGCTGCCTAGCAATGTACACCTTGGAGTAGTAATTGATGCATTTAATACATTTCCTTTATCAGCAAGGGAAATTTAAAGAATTTTAACTTTCTCCTTGAACATTTCTTAGACATGTCCTCAGTGCAAAGTTAAGTAAAGATGCTTGAATATTAAGAAATGCTTGATTATTAAGTTGTAACCACTAATGCACTGTAACAGGTTTGTTGTGTTTATATGGTGTGAAATAGGAGTTATGCTGGTTTATATTTTGTTTTATTTTATTTATTCATTCATTCATTCATTTATTACATTTCTATACCACCCCAAAGCCAAAGCTTTCTGGGCGGTTCACAACAATTAAAAATACAACATGTTCTCTGTTCTTCATTTTTTAATGACTGTTAGGATCTGTTCCAACCTGTTCTTTATGACTATTGGGATCAGTTGGTATTTTAAAACATTTCCGTGGGGCGAGAGTGGCACACTCTTCTGGGTTGTGGACCTTTTGCTGTAATAATTCCCATTGTGGATGCAGGTGTGTGGTTGACATTTGAAATGAGTATGTAGGAAGTCCTTTATGATTTGGAGCAGGGGTAGGCAACCATTTTGGGTCATGGGCACATTTGGCAATTTGAGAAACTGTCCTGGGCACCACCACAAAATGGCTGTCATGGAAGGCATGGCAAATTACAAGTAACATGCCCCAAAAGCTGAGTACAAAGCAGAGATGTTTAGTGAGCCTCAACACACTAAACAACTCCTTTGAACACACAGTTTTCAACACCACAAAAAACTATTTCACAGTTGCCGGTAAGAAAATGTATTAATGTTTAAAAAAAAAAAGTTTTTTAAAAAAGTGAGAGAGGCAGGACACCTTGGCGGGTGCGAAGAAAGTTGTCTGGAGGCCCACTGGTGCCCGCAGGTACCATGTTGCCTACCCCTGATCTGGAGGGTTTGGTTATAGGTCTCTTTGGTTTATTTTTTATTTATTTATTTATTTAATTATTTATTTATTATATTTATACCCTGCCTTTTTTCCTGCAAGGAACCCAAGGCGGCTTACATTATCCTCATCCTCCTCTCCATTTTATCCTCACAACAACCCTGTGAGGTAGGTTAGGCTGAGAGTCAGTGACTGGCCCAAAGTCACCCAGTGAGTTTCATGGCTGAGCGGGGACTAGAACCCAGATCTCCCGAGTCCCAGTCCAACACCCTAACCACTACACCACACTGGCTCTTATCTTTATACTTTAGTTTTGCTGGTACTGAGAATATCATGGATACCAATGAATTCCCAACAGTATATTTATTTATTTATTATATTTATGAATCACCCATCTGGCCAGACATCCGGCCACTCTGAGCGATGTACAGTCCAATAAAACACAAGAGGGGGGAAACACACACACACACAGTATAAAACACAATTAAAAATAGTACAAAACTTAAAAATCCTAACCCACCCCATATTCCCACCTGAAAAGCCACGTTTTTAATGCCCGGCGGAAGCTAATCAAGGAAGGGCATGGCGGAGGTCACTGGGGAGAGAGTTCCATAAATTGGGGGCTGCCACAGAAAAGGCTCTCCTCCTAGTCCCCACCAGCCTGGTTTCTCTGGCTGATGGGACAGGGAGAAGGCCATCCGTGGCAGATCTTGTTGAGCGGCCTACTTGATGTTGCTGGAGGTGCTCTTTGAGATATACTGGACCGGAGCCATATAGGGTTTTAAAGGTCAACACCAACACCTTGAATTCGGCTCGGCAAACAACTGGTAGCCAGTGCAACTCTTTGAGCACTGGAGTGATGTGATCACGCCGGCAGCAGCCTTTAACCAGGTGAGCTGCTGCATTCTATACCAGCTGCAATTTCCGAACCGTCTTAGAACACATGCCTTACATTTTTATTTATTTTATTTATTTATTATTTTTTTATTTATTTATTACATTTATCAATCGCCCATCTGGCCGGTCACCCGGCCACCCTGGGCGATGTACAATTAAAATACAATAAAACACAATAAAATATAATAATTAAAACAATATAAAAAATTCTCATTAAAAACCTAACCCACCCCATATTCCCGCCTGAACAGCCATGTTTTTAATGCACGGCGGAAGCTCATCACGGAGGGGGCATGGCGAAGGTCACTAGGGAGGGAGTTCCATAATGTGGGGGCCGCCACAGAGAAGGCCCTCTTCCTAGTCCCCACCAGCCTGGCTGCTCTGGCTGATGGGATAAGGAGAAGGCCGTCCGTGGCAGACCTTGTTGAGCGGCCTACTTGATGTTGCTGGAGGCGCTCCTTGAGATAAGCTGGGCCGGAGCCGTGTAGGGTTTTAAAGGTCAAAACCAACACCTTGAATTCGGCTCGGCAAGCAACTGGTAGCCAGTGCAACTCTTTAAGCACTGGCGTGATGTGATCACGCCGGCGGCTGCCCTTAATCAGGCGAGCCGCCGCGTTCTGTACCAGCTGAAGCTTCCGGACCGTCTTCAAGGGTAACCCCACGTAGAGCGCATTACAGTAGTCTAGGCGAGAGGAGACCAAGGCATGAACCACTGATGGGAGCAGGTGATTAGGAAGGTAGGGGCGCAGCTGCCGTATCAGATGGAGTTGATACAGCGCCGCCCGGCTCACAGCTGCCACCTGAGCCTCCATGGACAGCTGGGAGTCTAGAATGACCCCCAAGCTGCGGACCTGGTCCTTCAGGGGTAGATGTACCCCATTCAGCACCAGGTCAACATCCCCTAACCCTCCCTTGTCCCCCACCAGAAGTACCTCGGTCTTGTCGGGGTTCAGTTTCAGCATATTCCTTCCCATCCAGCCAGCCACTGACTCCAGGCACTTGGACAGGGTTTCAACGGCCAACCTCGGTGAGGACTTAAAACAGAGGTAGAGCTGCGTGTCATCCGCATACTGATGACACTGCACCCCAAACCTCCTGATGATAGCTCCCAGCGGCTTGAGGTAGATGTTGAATAACATCGGGGAGAGGATGGAACCCTGCGGCACTCCACAAGTGAGCAGCCGAGGGTCCGAAGCCTCCTCCCCGAGAACTACCCTCTGATACCTTCCAGAGAGGAAGGACCGGAACCACTGCAATACAGTGCCTCCTAAGCCCAACCCCTCCAGACGGTCCAGGAGGATACCGTGGTCAACGGTATCAAAAGCCGCTGAGAGATCGAGGAGGACTAGAAAGGAGCATTCGCCCCTATCCAAAGCCCTCCTCATATCATCCACCAAGGCGACCAAGGCCGTCTCCGTCCCATGTCCAGACCTGAAGCCCGACTGGCACGGATCCAAATAATCGGCTTCATCCAAGTGTGCCTTCAACTGAGCACCCACCACCCGCTCGATCACCTTGCCCAGAAATGGTAAATTGGAGACTGGGCGAAAGTTGTTTAAATCCTGGGGATCCAAGGAGGGCTTCTTTAGAAGCGGTCTTATTACTGCCTCCTTGAGGGCTGATGGCATCACTCCCTCCTCGAGGGAGGCATTCACCACCGCCTTGATCCCCTCACCCAGTCTCTCCCTGCAGCTCATGATGAGCCAGGATGGGCAAGGGTCAAGCAAGCAGGTGGTCGGCCTCACAGATGAAAGCACCTTGTCCACTTCATCAGAAGGAAGAAGCCGAAACCGATCCCACAAAACCGGTCTGCCATTGGCCTCCTCCCGCTCACTCCCTGTGTCCACGACGTACGATATCCCACTCCTAATCCGATCGATTTTATCTGCGAAGTGCTTCGCTAAAGCCTCACAGGAGGCTTTTGATTGTTCCAGTGGGTCCGGAGCGACTGGACCGACCGGACTCCGGACCACTTGGAACAGCCTCCTGGGGCAGCACTCTGCAGACGCAATGGAGGCAGCATAGAAATTCTTTTTTGCTGCCTTCACCGCCACCCGGTAGGCTGAAGATGCAGCTCTAACCCGTGTTCGATCGTCTTCGGAGCGGGAATTTCGCCATCGGCGCTCTAGCCTTCTCACCTCTTGTTTCAGAGCTCGCAGCGACGGAGTGAACCATGGCGCCGCGCGAGCTCTGTTTAGGCGAAGAGGGCGCTTCGGGGCAACTCGGTCTAATGCCCTGGTGATTGCAGCATTCCAGTCATCCACCAGGGTCTCGACCGAGCTACCGTTTGTGTGCTCCAATTCCCCAAGCGCGTTCAGGAATCCATCCGGATCCATAAGACGCCTGGGGCGGACCATTCTAATAGGTCCCTCACCCCTGCAGAGGGGTTGTGGCACCGAGAAATCCAACCCCACCAGATAGTGATCTGACCATGACAAGGGGGTGGTGGATATACCCCCGATCTCCAGATCATTTCCCCCCTCTCCGGAAACAAAAACCAAGTCCAGTGCATGACCGGCTACATGGGTAGGTCCAGTTAATACAGGGTGCAGCTCCCAGGAAGCCATGGTCTCCATAAAGTCCCGAGGTGCCCCAGTGAGGGAAGCCCCCGAATGCACGTTGAAGTCCCCCAGCACCACTAGCCTGGGGGACAACACACGCACATCGGAGACCACCTCCAGCACCTCGGCCAGGGAGTCTGTCGTGCAGCGGGGTGGACGGTACACGAGCAGAATCCCCAGGCTGCCCTTTGGACCCAACCTCCAGTACATGCACTCAATAAACTTGGTCTCCCGGAGAGGGAGTCTGGTGAGGACCAAGGACTCCCGGTAGATAACAGCCACTCCCCCTCCCCGTCCCCCAACCCTTGGCTGCTGGGCATACGAGAAACCGGCCGGACACAAGGCCGCCAGAGTTGGAGCAGCGGCCTCGTCCAGCCAGGTTTCCGTAACACATGCCAGGTCCGCACCCTCATCCAGGATCAAGTCATGGATGAGAGATGTTTTTTGGGTAACGGACCTGGCATTGCACAACAGCAAACGCAGGGTGGGGGGAGGAGCAACACATCCCCCAGTTATCCCTTGGCTCTGGGCAGGCCCGGAACAAGGGATAGATATTAAGCATCGATCCCTTGTTCCCCTTACTCGGCGTGGCCTGCCCCTAGCGCTCTGCCAGCGCCTGCCGCTCAACGTTGGTACCGTTTGCCCCCCAGAACTCCCCCCACTATCTCCCTGGAGAGACACATGCCCCCTCGCTTCCGCCAGTCAGGCGGGAGACCCACCCCTAAAATCAACCCCTAAAAAACCCCAGCCCTTCAAAAAGGAAGGGCCTCTTTAAAACTCCCAGCCCCACCTATATCCCCAACAGCAGGGGGACAGGCCCTCGCCCTCGTGCCACCCCCGAAGTGGCTCCCCCAAAGGGGCGGCCCCCTTTGGTGTCACCCCTTCGGTGGCGACCCCGCCGGCGGCGGACCCGCCCCCGCAGGGGCCTGGTCTTTATAGTCCCCTTCCAAGCAGCTGCAGGTGGGGCAAGGCGGCTCCCGGCTGAGCCCGGGCCTGCAGGGGGCAGGCGGCAGTCCCACAGGTGCGGTGGGGTGGGCTGGCCTCGCACAGGCGGCGGCAGCAGCAGCAGAGCTGGACCCACCTGCCTGGCTTGCTCTTCTCCCCGGCAGTGGTGGTGAGGAGATGCCCGGGTCAGCTGGGGCCTGGTCTTTATAGTCCCCTTCCAAGCAGCTGCAGGTGGGGCAAGGCGGCTCCCGGCTGAGCCCGGGCCAGCAGGGGGCAGGCGGCAGTCCCACAGGTGCGGTGGGGTGGGCTGGCCTCGCACAGGCGGCGGCAGCAGCAGCAGAGCTGGACCCACCTGCCTGGCTTGCTCTTCTCCCCGGCAGTGGTGGTGAGGAGATGCCCGGGTCAGCTGGGGCCTGGTCTTTATAGTCCCCTTCCAAGCAGCTGCAGGTGGGGCAAGGCGGCTCCCGGCTGAGCCCGGGCCTGCAGGGGGCAGGCGGCAGTCCCACAGGTGCGGTGGGGTGGGCTGGCCTCGCACAGGCGGCGGCAGCAGCATTTTGGACATGCAGAAGAACAAGGGTTCAGTCCCTGGTAGATCTACATAAAAGATCACAGGTAGCAGGCCTAGGAAATACATCTGTCTAGAGACTTTGGAGAGCGAAATACATCTGTCTAGAGACTTTGGAGAGCGACTAGTCAGTTTGAGTAAATAGTACTGGGCAAGATAATCCAATGGTCTGATTTGGTATAAGGAAGCTTCATGTATTCTACAAGGGAGTAAGGTGGGAATGCTGATACTGGTGACACCAATACCAGTATTGTGAGTAATGCACAAGGAGAGACCATGCCAAATAGGAAAGGAGATTGAGTGAAGACTCAGATCTAATTAGGGAGAGGTTGGTACAAAGCTTTCCCCCCACCCCCCATATCTCTGTTCTACAGGTCCCCTGTCATATCCCCTATTTACCATACTCACCCTTAGATTGCGTCAGTTGCCCTTTTCCTTTCCCCCAGGTATTATTTCGTTACTACCTCTACTATGTCCCTGTACCCTTTCCCTCCTTATCTACCATTGTTTTAGCCCTCCATTATTCCTGTTACTTATCTTTCTCTACTCATTCTTTTCTCCATGTACTTTACTGCTCGTACTTTACTGCTGTTGCTATATCCTTCACCATGCCAGTCATTTACTAACTGAACCTTTCACCATTGCATCCCCCATTTTTACTTTCCACCCTTTTCCTACCATCATGAACACTGTCACACATCACTTAAACTCTGGTCTATATTCAGTGAGAGGTGTGTTTTTAATTTAATTAGATTTATTTTGAAAGTGTTGAGGTTTGATTGTATTGCCACTTAAGTGTTTTGGACGTATATTTATGTTGCTACTTAATTGGAACAGAAACTCTATATTTTATTTTTGTTTTATTCTGTTTTAAATTTTTAAAGGTTTTAAACTTGTTTTATCATGTTGTATTTCATTGTTTTAATTTTTGTGAACTGCCTAGAGAGCTTTGGCTTTTGGGTAATATAGAAATGTAATAAATAATAATTTTATTAAACATATGTCCTGGCAGCCCAAGAAAACCTCCTTGCCTCCAATATGAAGATTGTTTTAAGGGAGATTTACATACTCACACCATTTTTTAAACTTCTGTTCCTGATAGCTGCTGCAAATTCTCTCTCCGCTGCCCACCTCCCACCTCCCCTATCCGAGGCTCTTTTGAAACACTCATACTGCCCAAAGTTCTACCCTGTGTGTTGCTTGTTTTGTGTTGTGCTGCTGTGTTGGCTGCTCTAATGAGGTAGACTTTTCAATGTACGTTCTGTGCATTAGTGTAGATAAGTATGACTTGGAAAGTCCTCAGTATAAATCTCACCTTGACCACAAACTTATTAATTGTTGTGAACCAGCCAGAGAACTTCAGCTATTGGGCAGTATAGAAATGTAATAAATAAATAATAGTTTGCCTTAAGCAAACCACTCTCAGCCGCTGATCCCTATCTGCAATATGAAGTTAATAATACTGTCCTATATTACACCATTATTGTAAAGTTTAATGAGATGTGAAATGTACTATATAAATTGTTTCTGAGAAATAAAAATATCTAGTTTTGAGGCTTCTCTAATATTCAGTGTACTCAGTTTCAACTTTCTGGGTATTGAGTCATTGATTTAGTCTAGGGAAACAAAGGTTCAAGTCCCTGCTTAGCCATGAAGGTCACGAAGTTACTGGCCCAATTAAGTTAACCTACACATAATGCTGACTCATCTAGAAACATTTTGAGAATAATATTGTGTGGAGGGAGAAATACACTGATCTGAGCTCCTTGGAGGAAGAGCAGAATAAAAATAAATGAATAAATAATGAAGGAAACAAGTGAGCCAGTGAAGGCCAAGCATCCTTATATAATATACTGTCATTCAACTAATTATGATAAGATCCAAGCACATGACTGTGTTTAACATTCTTCTGCTTACCAGTCAGGTCTACCACAGCTACCAGTTCTGGCTATCACTTAGGTCTACTAACTGAAGTTGCGTTTATCAGGTTTCAAGTACCAAATACTGCATGCCCCAAGGCTTGCTATCTGGGCATTTCCCCCACCTTTTTTAACTAACAGAATGTCTTCACACTACTTTTGAAACTGCTTGGCATATTGGGGGAGTCTTAAACCCAGTGTGGAATAGTGACCAGATTGTTGGACTTAGACCAAGGAGACCAAGCCTCAAATCCCCTTTCAGTCATGAACTCACTGGGTGTTTCTGGGCCTTATCTCTCAGCCTAATCTATTTCACAGGATTGTTTGTGAAGATACCACTCTCAGCACCTTGAAGGAAGGGCAGGATAAAAATATATGAAATAGTGAAATAATGTGTGTATGTATGTGTACATAGATTGCAGCACTGGAATGCATTCAACATAACCTTTTTATTTTCAGTGTTTCCCCACTGACATCAACAAGTGTGTCCTTTAAATTTATAGTAATTCCATATACAGTCATGCCTTGGATTGAGAGCATAATTCGTTCCGGAAACGTGCTTGTAATCCAAAACACTCTTATATCAAAACGAAATCCCCCCCAAAAAAATTTGTACATAGATTTTTAATTTAAGCCATACTACAGTACTTGTATTGCAAGACGTCGCTTGTATATCAAGTAAAAAATAAATAAATAAATATTTAAAAATTTGCTTGTCTTGCAAAACGCTCTCAAACCAAGTTACTTGCAATCCAAGGTATTACTGTATTTGTTATTTGTTTTTACTTGGTCAGAATCACAGTTGTAATATAAAATACAAGTAGGACCTGCAAGAAAAAGTATTGCAGGGTTGGGTGTTCCTGTCAGGATGCCAGCCAGCCATGCCCTTTCCCAGGATACACCATTCTTTTCTATTCTCCCTTACATAACATGGTTTTCTGTCTCCCCTCATCATCCCCAAACAGTCAGTATTCTCTGCCCACAGAGCATGCTCAGCCCTCATTGAAATGTTTTGGGACCCGCCGCCACCACTTACAGATTTTTTTAAAGGTTTTTTTTTTAATTCTACAAGCCTTAAGGCTCCCCCAAGCTTGCCGATACCTACCTCTTGTAGTTGGGTGGTGCCTTTTACATAAGGATCCACACTTGGAGAATGATTTTGCTATTAGTATATAGGAGGACCTTTAAATGCTGAGCCTTGCTGGCAGTTGTTGTGGTTTTATGTCTCTCTTCCTTTTTAAGGCGAATTGGTATTTCTGTGGAAGATGAGAGAACAGACTAGTGAGCAAAATGGAGAATGTGAATATACTGCAGAAGTGCTGAAAAATATCAGAAAAGCCTACTTCTTCACACATTCATATCCACTCCTAAGACCCCTGTCTTGCAAGGAAACCCCAAACAGGAAGTAGAGCTGTTTTCTCAAAACTCTTTCCGTGATCTGAAAGCTGCTGTTAATTCTTCTGAGTATAGTTGATTTCAACTCGGGAGCATTTCTTGAAAGTTGACACCTTTTGTATAAACAGCCATGCTATAAGAACACTTATGAGCTCTTCTATTGATTTTGCCGCTTTTACAGCCTTCTGGGCCATTAGTGATAATTGGTATTTGTAATTATGTTAGCATATGGTCTGGCTCTGTGCTTTAAAACTATGCTGGCACAGATAGTGTTTCAGTGTTGGAAACTTCTGTGCTAATATTAGAGCATGGAAAGAACTAATCTGATTTGTCGTCTAGTTTTGATGACGTTTCTTGTGAAGAATATTTTGGTGAAAGCAGCTGTTTATTTTTTATTTTCCTTTTTGGTTGCAGGCCACTTATCTCCAGAAGTAAGGTAAGCTGCAAAGTTTTTCTTGGCATGGTTTTACAATTAATGTTTGGGTGTATTCAAATGTACTAGATGTAGTGAACAGGGCTTACTTCCCATAATGTGTGTAGCATGAAATTTAAAAACAAAAACAAAAAAACCACACTATTTATTTATTTATTTATTTACTTACTACATTTCTACCCTGCCTTTTTTCTGCAAGGAAAATTATAGGACTGCTATTCTATTTTTCAGCTAATAAGTAAAGAAAAATCCTTGAGACATGAGAGTTTCATACGTTTAATAGTATCTGAAGATTTAAAGGGAAGAGGAGCTGCTGGATATGATTCAGGTATCTCTCCTGTAACTTTTCCGAGTTTACATTTAAAAACAATATGCCACTGTTTGGGAAGCTTTCCTGTGGAAGAGCAATAGCTAGACACTTTCCTAACATGAATAAAATACAATTTTACAATTGGGTACAATTAGAACCTTCAGTAAAGGGGAATGACCAGTTCCTCCGATTTTCAGGTTATAGTGAGACCTGGACCTTTTCTGGTCACCCCAGGGCAAGGCTCCACTGATCTTGGAATTGACTAAATGACAGCCGTTGTTGAATGCCTTACCATCACCTTGTCTTTATCAACACAACTGGAGCTTGTGTTACGATAGCTCTTGCTTAGAGATAGTTAGATAGTTCTTGCTCTCTTGCTGGTTTTTCTTCTGATACTATTTTCAGCAAAGTCAGAATACAGAGACGCAAGCCACACCCTGTACTATCCTGCGATACTGAGGTCATCCAAACAATGTAACAGTGTCAGCAAAGCAATATAGTAAGTTCAGCAGAACCCTATCTAGACCTATTGAGTGAATTCACAAAAGTCAGGCAACATGTCCTGTAACTATGATCCTGTAGTTATGATCCTCAAGCAACATTTTAGGCCACTTCTGTCCCCTAAGGAACACCTTGTTTCACTTCCTCGTGGACTATTTTCTTCAGGTCTCTCTTCTGTCCTTCCTTTGCTTCCTGCTAATGTCGTCGGCTGTGAGTTATATATATTTGTCCCATCACATCAGCAGATGTTCATCCCTATGCAAGCCTTGATCTACAGTCAAAGACTTTTTGCTACACTGTGTGCACGAAGAGCTCTTGCCAGACAGTGCACTTCCTTACAGCCAGGCCCTTGTCAACCAGACACCACACACACACACACACACACTTTCTGTGGAGGCCTAAGCCTTCTCTGGAAACTGCTAAGTGGAGCTCAGAGGAGAAAGCAGTGAAAAGTCTCTTTGCTTCAATGCAGAATAGACTGCTTTCTGCTGTAGAGGCACGACACACATTACTGATGAGTAGAGTTTCAGGTTTCTACAGTGTATCTTGTGGCTGGAAAAGTGATTTCTAAAGTGCATTTTTATTTTTCTGCTTTGAAAATATCGAAAGATCTTTCTATACTTTGTTCACAAGAACATAATTATTGCTATCTTAACAGCTGTGTCCTCATGTGATCTTACAGGAAGTTAGTCAAATTTTTGTGCACACTTTTCTATGTATCTTGAGTTTCCCTAACTTACAACAAAGTTTCTCTAAATATGATGTGGAAATTCCCTTGAGCTTTTTCCAGTTACACTCTATTGTTGATTATTTTCTTCTATAATAGCTATCTTACTGCTTAGGTAGCACTTTTCATGATATCATAGCTTGGCTTTTAAAATAACTATGTGAGGTACGGTAGGGTGAGAGACAGCTACGCAAGACCACCCAGTTTGCAGCTTGGCTGAAAGGAGATTTAAAACTTGAATTTCAAACACAATCTTCAGTCCACAGCACCACACTAGCCCTATGCCTATTGGCTGAAATATTTTATGAGAATGTAAGGGATACATAGGGAGTAATGTATGTGCATTTAAAATTGAGCCAGTTTTTCAGAGGACAAATGTATAGCCTTTGTGGAAGTTCACTTAGGATACTTCAAATTAAGAATTAAAATCTCACAGTCAGTCATTATATAAAGCTACAGTGTGTTATAAGGATAAGGATTGGTAATTTTCCAAAACAAAAACAAATCATATTTGGCTTCCGCCTCTTTTTCTGACAAACATTACGTATCTATATTCTTTATCATTAATTTCAAGTAGCGGAAGAATGTGTGTAATTTTAGCATTCTCTAGGTTCTTTTAAAATAAATTTCAAAATTGAAAAAGACAGCTTATACATAGACATATGTGTACATGTCTGTGTTGTCCCAAGCTAGTTAAAGAAATGTTGTCTGATGTATTCTCTGCCTCAGGGAAAGCCTATCTTTATTTAAATGAACCCAATATAAAGAATATTCTTTATATATTAAAGCTTATACTCGATAAATATAAGAATGGCTATTATGCTGGAAATGAGTCAGTGTCCCTTTGTTATTTAAATGTTATGATCTTTCCAAACATTGATGTATAAGATGCAGTTTCTCATTATTTTTAATCTTATTTTTGGTGAAAGTTAAAGGGAACATTTGGCACACACTAATAACTATCGTAAACTCTTTTTACTCTATAGAATACATGTTTATGTGTATGCATATTTGTAGATGACACAAATACCTGGTTTGGACAATTAAACAACCCACACTGTGTTAACCATGGGTTGTTTGTAAGTGGTTGGAAGCACTGAGCTGGCTTCTGTCCACTCGCCTGCTTCCACTTTGCTAAACAACCCAGGAATGCCCCATTCCTGGGTTGCTCATCATGATGTCCAAACCTGGAATTCTGGGTTGCTGAGGGGGAAACAATGCAGAGTTTTAACCCAACAACAAACCATGGGTTCCTAAGTTCCTTAGCAAAGCGGAAGTGGGCAAGCAGTCAGAAGCCAACATGCTCCCATGCACTCACAAACAACCCATGGGGGGCTGCATCTGGCAGTGGGTGGAGCCAGAGCCAAACATGGGTAGAGCCACTTCCTTTTTTTCTCTTGTTCTGCCACCCAATTTTCTCTTTCCGCACCCCAGTCAGTGCCATTCCGGCTACTCCACCTCTGCCCAAGCAGGGCTGTTGAAAAGGCTCTACTCTCCCTGCTTAAGTGGGGAGAGGACCATCCCTGCCTCAGCGGGGACACCTTTTGAAAGTGCAGATCCATGTTCTCTAAGTTCTTCATTCTCCCTAGTTAGGCAGGAAGGGGGCAACCACCATCCCAACACACACACACACACACACACACACGTGCACATGCACACACACAAGCAGGAATGCTTTTTGAAAGCAAGGATCGGGCCAATCTGCACTTTCAAAGCATGCTACTCTCCCTGCATGGGTGGGGAAAGGGCTGGGATTCTATGGGCCTCATGAAATTCAGCTACAGGCTGCATTCAGCCCATGGGCTACGAGTTCCCCAGCACTGGTTTAAAGTAATTCGTATTCTTGCTGTATAGAATACTTAAGAGGGAAATTAAACCATGTTACCAAAGCTAAAGAAAAACTTACAAAGATGTAACTAATCATGCCTTTGTTCAGTATAGTATTTAGATATGCCTTACGTTCTCTAAACATCAGTAGAAAACAAAAATAGCTACTTCACTTTAGTTGCTAAATATGTTTGGTATTTTATACATAAATATTAGTGGAACACAGCCATTGTTGCCAATTCACTCAAAGCATTAATGGGTAATGTTATCAGAACACTGATTTTTCCCCCCTCTCTCCCTACAATGCTGATGTATTGAATCAATTTTAAAGGCTTGGAACTCTTTTCTTGTTGCATTTAGATACACAAGATTGGCCTGGCATTGCACCAGAGAAGGAGAATCATCGCAAAGGGAGAAAGAGGAGTGAGAGCTTCCAACCAGAAAGCTATTGTACACTTAAGGAGAGGGCAAGTCTTCGGCTAACTGTGGGGAAGGACCATATGGAGGAGGAGCACTGCAGTGCTGAATCAACACTGGAGCTACCCACCCAGTCCACAGGGACACTACGCACGCCTCGCTCTGGCTGTTTGTCTTCTAGGGATGCTAGTGAAGATGACAGTCTGCAGCTAAGAGAAGAACAGTTCTCCGAGGATGTAGCAAAAATAGAAGCAGCTGCTGAGGAGCCTGCAGCACAGTGCCCTACTGAGCCAATGGTAGACACGTTGGTTTTGACAGATGCTGATTATGTACCTCCTGATCTAATTTCCACAGATGAAGATGTTCAGTCTGGAAGAAACTCACTCAGGTCGAAACACTGTTCTGGCTCTATTGTGATTTCCAGTAGCCAGCTGGGAAGCAGCATATTAAACCAGCAGCAGCAACAGCCTGATTATGAAAATGCTAGAAAATCTGTGCAAGGCAAAACATCAGATACCAGTGGGAATGTGCACTCTGAAAGTAATATGCCTGAACAGGCCAGTGTTGCATATGAAAGGATACAGGAGGAAACAGCAGATCTGAAAGAGGAACGTGAAAGGGAAGAACCAGAAGACTTCTTCGACCAATTTTTAAATGGTAGTATAAAAGACAGAGAAGAGTCTCTCAAATACCTAGAAGGCCAAGGGGACGCTGAAATTCTTCCACATATGCCACCCGAACAAGCACTTTATAGTTCATTAGAAGGTTATTCACTGGATGAAAGCTTTTCTTCACTTGATGAACTTGCAAAACGGATAGAGATTGCAGAGGTAAACACTGGCAAAAATATCTTTGAACATTCTTTGCATTGTTTGTGGCTAATTTATTTGTCTTCTCTATTTTCTTTAGCATGAAAAATAGTAGGTTATTTTTTTCATGACAATTCTGAGTTTTTGCACATGTTGGAAGATCCACTTTGGAAAATATTCTCATTTTTTACCGAAAAGAAGTCATGTTTAGCAGGATGTGTCTTTATTTTTTATCAGTATGTTCATAAATTTAATAAGAAAAACTTGTTTTTTCTGACAAATGATTGTCAAGAAAAGAGAGAAACATATGTATAGTATATTTTAATAGGCCATGCCTTTGCAAGAGTAATCAAATGAGGACTTTGGGCGGGATGAAAAAGCCTCCTGATGCACAATCTGTAGGTGTACTTTCCAATTCCTGACCACAAAACATTCTGCTGTTTGAACTAAAATAAGAACCTTTCACTTATTATAAAATCATGGCCAGCTGATAAAAAAATTAAGTGAATGTATTCTTCCATGAAAATATACTTGGTTCTGCCATTGCTTTTCTAAACTGAGTGGGGAGAGAGCAGACTGAGTGACTTATCAAAGGGATTTTAAGCCATTCTGACTGAACAGGTGCAATTGATATATAAAAGGCCTGTGGACAGGACGCTTTAGGGACACTTTTTATTGCTGTTCCAAAGCACATGGTGCCAGCATCAGATGGAACACACCATACTTTTATAGCTGGCTAACCTCTTTGAGGGTCACATCATGCTTCTGGCCATGTTAATTGAGTCTTCTAGCATGTTGTCCACAGAAGGCTATCCATTACTGTTTATACACTGATCTGTAAAAGCTGGAAGAGCCTTTTATCCTTTCTCTCTTTCTTCAAAGTCCTTCTGAAGGCAAGATAGAGTTTTATCCAAATAAGGCTTTTGTTTTTCTAATAATGAATAAATAACCCTGTCTCAGTAGCTGTTGATTGAATTTTTACTCCAGTATCAGTGGCACAATTACTAACTAGAGCAGCACTTTAGAGATATTTGAACAGTGTTCGTTTTTAAAGTTTATTAGGAATATTTTAAACATGCTTTTTTTAAAGAAACTTCAGTTCTCCAAATGTCTTGCTGTGTGTGAGGATTAACATATAGACCCATTTATTATTTCCCCTCATATTTTTACAATTTCCTTAGGGAATATGTTATTGTATGCTGCAGAAATCCACTTAAAAATTGCATGAACTCCTGTTTTTCTTAATGCTTAGAGGAAGTCCAAGTATGATCCAAGCCATTCCCTACCCTGAGACATTAATTCAGCAAAATACAATGTACTGTTGCTACATTAAGTACGATATGCGCTTGGAGTGGGGGAGGTAGCAAATTTGTGATAAAGGAGAGATTTAGTATTTTTTAAATGGGGCAAAGTGTGAATGGAGATGGTTTTAAAAGGCCTTTAAAATCATAGCACATGAAATGGATAGTTATCAAGGCATATGCAGTTTCTTGCATATACTGTAGCTTAAGGCACTTTGAGATCTTCTGTGGGAGCCCCATTGAATACTGAAATGAATTAAAATTTTACAAAAACAGACACTCTTGACTTTATCATAGCAAAAGTACAAAGATTTTGATGTGGGGTGATTAAGAGACTATGTTAGGTTCCCACTATATTAATTTCCCTATCCAGATATGCCCCAAATTTGGGGGGAGTGGGATGGTCAGGCAACATTTGAAACATTTTGAAACTGTTTCTTAAAGCGCAAATTGTGGTTTCAAGAGTCTTGGTAATCCATAAAAAGATCTTTAAACTCCTTTAAAATTAAAGCAAAGACGTTCATGGTTCTGGTACATACTGCAATTCCTTTAACAAAAAGAAAGGAAGCCCTTTTAGTCCTCTTAAGACAACCAGGCTGCTTGTTTGGTTTTCATGCCTACTTAGTATGAGTGGGCTCTGCTATTTCCTTTTTTCCATTCCCATATAACATCATATCTGTGTAAGTGGACTGTGCAAATTTTCTGATTGTCATTCCTTCCAACTCAAGGCAGTTTTTTAAAATGTTCTAGTTCAAATCTTGCCTGTTAAAATTCAGTATTCATAAATGTAACTAAACCATTCCATAAAAATCATTTATTCTAAAAACATTTTTGGCAACTTTCTGCCATTTGAATGCTGTTCACTCCTTCCCCTTTATCTTACGTTTACTGTAATAGGACAAGAGCTGATAATACAATGTTCTTATGGGAAACCTTAAGTAATTCCTCCCTCTGGTTTACTGTTTTCTGGGCTCCAAGTTCTTCACAGGCAGATACTAGTCTCTGAAATGGCACAGATTGTACCTTGCATCATTCAGTAGCAATCTCTCGGGCCAAATATGGAGTAATACTGGCTGTCTCTAGAGGGAGCATGTTCCCCAGGCTATGTCAGCTGGATGCATGAGCTTCAGAAAGATATAAATCAGGGGAAAGCAAAGGGGGTGGGATGGAATTTGTGTTTGTGTTAGAGCAGATTGTATTAAGCAAGATTGTATAATGTTCTGGACTGCTTGCCATTGCTGCACATAGTAGGGGAAGGAAGAACTCCAGCAATTTTACACTTTATATTCCTTTATAATATGTATAATAGTTTTAATATTTTATTCTGATTTGATTTGCAAGAATTAGGGCCAGCATCAGGATTGTTGGACATTTGCTAAGGCCCACACCACAGCAGGGAGGCCCACCACTAAACTGCAAAGCTTCCTGGCTCAGCTTTTCCTCCTCATCTTCCTTGCTGTTCTTGCCTGTCACCTGTTCTTTCCAAGCATGTGAGCAGTGACAAAAGCAAGGAGAAGCAGCAGCAGTTGCTACATGTGCTGCCCTTTCTTCCAGGCAATGGTGTGGATTGGGCCCAGAGGGAAAGGGTGGGGCCAACAGTGGCAAGGAGGTGGGCCCGTTCAGGGAGGGGAGCCAACTTGAACACATCTCACCTAAGGGCCCCCAAAAGCTGGAGCCAACACTGATAGGAGTAATCCGTTTGAAGCCACATATACCTATTCAGTTGCTCAGTATTCCTTGTTTTTAGAACTTGGCCTTTGTGTAAGGAAAGGCAGTTTCTTGATTGTAGTATTAAAGATGATGTTAGTAAAGATTCTATTGACATTTTGACAGGTAGTTTGACCTTTCATCTAGACCTCATGCTTGATCGGTCTGTGGGTTCCGCATGAAGCACTGGCTGCAGTGTGCTTTGTCAGAATAACAGTAATATGATTCGGCATAATATCAGTTAATCAATGGAAAATGGATTAGTATCTACATAGAACTTTCGGAAAGCAAATCTTTGCGTGAAGTAAACAGTGACAGTGGAAAAACCAAAAGCACAGTTATCTATTAAAACAAATAGTCTGCAAAATAGATACGCACACTCTCTCTGTGCAACCCAAGCTTATGACATAAGCTTCACGGTGTCCAGTGGGGCTCACCCCCAATGCATAAGATTACAGACTTCATCATTTATATAGGTTATGGGTTTCTGTTGCATCAGTGCTTATGCACTTCACATTGCATATCCAAATTGTGTGTGTGTGTTTAAAAATAGAGGGTAGTAGTGAACTACTGAAAGTTGAAACTATATCTTCAGATAAATTGATACCAAAGGTAGATTTCCATTTGGAGCAGGCTGCTCGGAATGTCATGCACATTGTAAAACAGCTAATTACTGGAGGTCACATACTGGAGGCCACAATCTTCTAATCAGGTTTTATATTGCTATTTAATTTAGTCCAGAAAACATTGATCAGCATTTTTCCCCCTAGCTTGACCACAAAACATAATAGCAGTAGCAACTACTACATCTATACAGTGGCAATCTTGAATAATTCATAAACTGTTGTTAATGGGTTTGCTAATATAGCAGAAACAACTTGACCCTCTTCAGAGAGAAGGTACTAATGTCTCCATTTTGAGTACTTGTGCTTTTAGCAATTCAACTTATTATTGATTGTATGTTTTCAGCTATTTTACTTATAGAACTAAAACTCCTAATAGTACTAGAAGTATGAATCACAGGCATTATAAAAATGTGCCTTGTAACTGTATATTTTTGGTTTCAATGTTGCATCTGATCTTATGCTCTGGTGCATTCCCAGCACCAGAGCAAGTGGACACTTAATTTTCTTTTCATTTGTGCTGGGATCCAGCTTCCAAGCTCTGCACCAGTGCTGCAGCAGCCTGTATGGAGCAGAGATTGGATCTAGACTTCGCCTCCACCAATGGAAAGAAAGTGAGGCAACTTCTGCCATTTCCTCCTTCTCCCTGCAGCCATTTACACCCTCTGAAAATTCACTCCAGGGGGGATGGAGAACCCTCCAGAGCAGTTCTGCAGGGGAAGGAAGGAATTTGCAAAAGTTGTCTCCACCTTCCTTTTGTCAGTGGGATCTCTCAATTGGATCACAAGCCTTCTGTGGATGGAAAAAGACCTTTTGTTTACAGAAGATAAAGTCTAGAACCAAGCCTATGGATTTATACACACAACCAGCTGAAAGTGACCCCCTATACTCTTCTCAGGACTGTTCACCTATAAAGGATTGGCAGAGGGTATGATAGCTTGCTGTAGGTGGGATATCTTGCTGTGCATAAGAGGGTAATTGCATTGCTGCTGTCTTTGCTCTGCCCCTTTTCATTGCTGGATGATGTGCCGTCAAAGGGGCAGAGGTCTCTCACAGGAGCTAAAAACAATCTCAAAATAAAGTATTGAGAAGCTCCTGGATATGCCAGGTAGTGACCTGGTTCGCACAACACGACAACCCACCATGGGTGATCAGCCATGGTGAGTCGTCGTGTTGTGTGAACCCAGCGCAGTTTCTGCAGGGCAGCTTATATTTATTTATTTACTTATTACATTTATATCTTGCCTTTTTTCCTCTTGGAAGGAACCATAGGTGGCTTACATAGTCCACCTCTCCATTTTTTCCTCACAACAACCCTGTGAGGTAGGTTAGGCTGAGAGTCAGTGACTGGCCCAAAGTCACCCAGTGAGCTTCATGGCTGAGTGTGGACTAGAACTTGGACCTCTTGAGTCCCAGTCCAACACTAACCACTACACCACACTGGCTCTCAATGAACGAGCCACCCTGACAATCCATGACTTGTTTTAGGGTTGTTGATACCCATGGGGGTTTGCTGTGTTGTCCAAACCTGGAAGAGCGATTTTATCATGAGTTTCTGGGAACGGCTAGAGAGCCACCTGACCAGAGTGGCAAAAATCCCCACACTGCTCACTTTTTGTGATCTTGCCAGTGACTGCCCTTCCACCAGTGCCAAGCTAGCACTTTGGAAGAACTATCACTTGTTCCCCAGCTTTTTTTTTAATTGTTCAGTGCCTCAAAAAGGCTCAATTGGGGGTCTTAATTTATTATTATTATTATTATTATTATTATTATTATTATTATTATTATTTTGTCGGTCTTTCACAAGTGCATGCTTACAGCTATCCAGTATGGGTATTGACAAGACAAGGTTGCCTATCGGCTAATTTGTGCACAGTTGTGAAGGACCAGGGAAGAAATAGCAGTAAGAGAAAGGAGGGACCTGGTAGTGCAAGTCAGAAGCACTGAAAATGGGGGTAGGGGGGAAGCCAAAGGGTAAGTGCACTAAAAGCGGTGGGACAATATCTCCCCCTTGGAGATGTGATCCTCTCAGTTTTAAGTGTTGAACTGACAGTTCTCACTGTCCTCCACCTTTTCACCACTTCCCCAACTCTCCAGCTACTTCAGAAAGAGGAGATATTAACTCACTCCCCCCTTTTCATAGCACTTACTGCTGCAGTTACTGCGGTTCCCTGACAGTTTAAAAAAAAAACAAAAACACAGAAATATACACAAATTTAATGGCTGAGAAGTATATGGAGGGGAAATTTGCGCACCTGCATTAATTGCTTCGTTACTGCAGGTGCACAAATTTCCCCTCCATTTACTTCCCAGCCCTTAAATTGGCGCAAATTTCCCCTCCGTTTACTTCCCAGCCATAAAATTTGTGTATATTTCTGCGTGTTTTTTAGAACTGTCAGGGAACTGCAGTAACCGCAGCAGTAAGTGGTTCGAAAAGGAGCCAGAAAAAGTGGGAGGAGTTAATATCTCCCCTTTCTGGAGTAGTTGGAGACTTGGGGAAGTGTTGACAAGGTGGAGGACACTGGAAACTATCAGTCCAACATTTGAAACCGAACATTTAAAAAAAAAATTAAAACATTGCTAAGGAGGAGATACTGCCCACCCCCATTTTTTGTGCACCTTCTTTTGACTCTTCCCCCCCCCTTTACTTTTCAATTGAAACTTGGCAATTGATCCTGGCAACTATATGCAAATTAGCCGATAGGCAGTCTCCCCTTGTCAGTCTGTTACCTACTCCACTTCTCTGCTCCCTTTGACAGCTGAAACAGACAAGGAAATTGACCAGGCAAGGCTACACATATTGGACAGCCATAAGAGCGCACTTGCAAGAGATCAACAAAATGATTTTTAAAAATTACTAACACAGTTGCAAAATTTTCAGGGGCTAAAAAATGTGCTTTTTTGAGGCTCTGAAAGAAATAGCAGAGCATGAAAAGAGGCAGCGAATGGAGGGGGGAGACAAGATGGGGTCTGCCACGAAGGACACTGGGATACGTGCCAGTGCCGGCTGGAGGACTGAGTGGGAGAACATCCCAAGGTAAGCCCAATTGTCTGTTGGGCATATCATGGGTTGTTCAGTGAACAACCAACCCACCGTAGTTTATTCACAGGGTGACTTAGCGTGACATGTGAACACGCCCAGTAAGTCCAGCTCATCAAGTCTCTCTGCAAAATCTGAAGATTTCCTGCTAGGGCTGAAATTGAGAAGGCTCTTCTTCACACTTTAACTTGAGACTAGTAAGTTCCAGCTCTTCTGTGAGTCATCTGTTTCCAGAATGAACTCTGGTGTTATGGTCATAATATGGTGGGGATAGATGTGGTTGTGTCATTTACCATAAGTGGTGTCATTACCACTTTCTAGTAGGAGCTTGTGCTACTCATGCAGTCACACTTCAAACAAAACTTCAAGTCAGTGCCCATGCTAGTTCGGGGGGGGGGGGGAGATCACATTTCCTCAGTAACACTACATTGTGGTTTGAGGGCTATTAAAAAGTGCAGTATTCCTTAAACAGAAGCACATAATTTGGGGGAGATATCTGGAATCTGCAGTGACCAGGTTCACATGATCGCCGCAGCTCATCATAGCTCATTGAAGCCATGATGAGCCTCAGCATGCACAGGCACCATCCTAAAAATTCAAGCTGAAAAAAATTCAAGTGGCTGTTGGGTCATCTGAACCAGACAACACAACAAGCCACAGTCGCAATTTGAATATTCAAAATGGCCACCCCCATGCTTAAATAAGCCATGGTGGCTGTTTGATCATGTGAACAGGCATATTGATCTGATTTGCACTACACATCAGCCCACCATGGGTTAGTTTACCTGCAGAGGCTGTTGTGTTGTGCTGGGTGTCCATGGGCAGCCAGCTTGCTGTGAGTTGTTGTGTTATGAAAAGGTGGCAGGGGTTGTTTGAGGGTTGTCTAACCCTCTAACCCACATCTACTTGCTAAGCTTCTACAGGTCAGAGGTACTGGTACAGATTCCTTGAAGAACCCTTCTTGCCAGTGCCCTAAACCTGCAGAATTAAAAATGAGACAAAACAACTGCTATTTCATTGTCCATCCTCTCAAGTATGCCTTGCTGTAAAGAGAACATTGAATTCTAAACATGCCATGACAGGTGGGTTTTTTTTAATTATTACATTTATTATTACATAAATGTAATTTGGGGTGTGTGTGGGTGTGTGTGTTGTTTTTAATAAATGCATGATCCAAGCAGACTTGGAGGACTGAGTGGCTAAGCCTCAAACAGCCCATGGTGAGCTGGGCGCCTGCAGGTGCCATGCCAAAATGACGCCTGGCACAACACAACCTCCATGGGTAAATTAACCCACAGTGGACTGTCATATCATGCAGACCACTCATGTTATTCATGTTGTTTGCTCATGCGTTATTTGCAGCTCATGTTATCGTGCACTAAAAGCACAACAAATCCCAGAAAAACCTAATATTTTGTAAGGACGTGCATTGTCTGGGTAACTCCTATGTGCAGTGTACAAGGAGAAACCCATTAATTACGTATATAAAAAAATCAAAGAAGTTTTTAGCTGTGGAAAGAAATCATATTTGTATATATAGACTGTTTATGTTATGTTGTATTAAGTTAATAACATTATAATAGTGTCTTCAGTTTTTATGGTGCTTGGGAAACACATTCCTTAGGTATCTTGCAAAACAATCTATGTTAATTATATTCTCCAACAATAAAGTCTAAAAGCAAATGCTATAGTATAGCAGTATACATAACATATAACATTACATAATATATAAGACAATGAAAATATAAAGCCAAATATAGTCTCTTAATACTGTGTCATTAAAATAATCTGTTTTATAATTCTTGTTAGACTATTCCTGCGGAGGGGCTTGTGTCCATATTAAAGAAGAGAGATGACAGTGAAGGAAAAACACTTGCTCAAATCCAGCAGAGACAGTCTAAAAGAAGAGTGAGATTCCAAGAAATGGAGGACACATTCGATCAAGGTATTCTGCTTCTTATTTTTCATCATCCCCCCCCCCCAAAGCACACATATGGGATATGAAAATGGCAACTATGATTTTGTTTTATATTTGCTTAGATTTCTAAGGATTGGTGGGAGCAATAATAGACTGCTCTAAAATTTACCCTATACTAAATGCTAAAAGGTTTTCACACAACCATTGGCTTAATCAGTTTAAAGCTGTACAGACTTATGTAGTAAGTTGTGATGCTGAGATTTCATAGATCATAGAGTTGGAAGGAGCCTACAAGGCTATCAAGTCCAACCCCCTGAGATCTCCCCACTTCAGCTGATGATAAGGAAGTGACAAGTGGGACATGCAACAAAATGTTGCTGTGTATCCTCCCTCCTACAAGAAGTGCACCTGCTCAATGTTCCAGTCAGACATCCCATTCTTTCACCACCACCATTCAATTTTTCTTTTCCAACTGCCAATGTATATTCTGTGGCTACTGAGCATATTGAAGTCTTGTTGAGCTGTGTTTTGGGGGGAAGGAGTTGCCTCTTAGGGGTTTTTTAAAAGTATGATCAGCATGTCTACTCAGAAGTAAGCAGGACTAAATCACTCAGCAGCTTCTTCACCTTTGCCCCACAGGGAAAAGCTCTCCTCTCCTCTCAGCTGCTGACAGAGGGGAGGGGCAACGGGAAGAAGCTGCCAGGGTGGATGGGGAACCCTTGCGGCCCTGAGGTTCCCCATCTGTTATAGATGCTGCTATCTCCTTTAAACTATCTTTAGAAAACCAGTCAGAGTGAAAAATGTTCACATATTTAGATTAAAAAAGCAGACACATTTTTCTAAGCATTTGACTTCCAGCTTGGCGTTTCATAATATAATTGTCTGAAATAAAGAAATTATCCATGATGGCTACTTCCACAATGACTAACAGTAGCAGTTCTTCTTCATGGTCTCTGTGCAGTTCTCACATATGTTCTGTACTAGAGCTCTAGCCAGGAAATTAATGTTTACACCCCCTCCCTATGAGAAGATTTCTTCTTCTTTTTTTCTTTTTGCTATTGTGCATGCTTTTCTTGGTAGCTGTCACTTCAACTAGGCAATCTAGTGAGTTGTAAGTCCTATGATTTGATCTCCAGTGTATCAAGATAAGATTATCTTACTGCTTGACATATCCTTCCTTCCCAAGATAGTCCCTGCTTTTCACCCAGCACAGACTGGAACTCTGCTGGTATTCTTTCTCTCACTTCAGGATGAGCTAGAAAGATCATTGCACATGTTTGATGCATGTTGGGTGTTTCCATTTTATCTGCGTAGCATTACTTCATTTAATCCCCTCTTATGCTACTTGTTCACTATTCTGCATGCCCAGTTAGGAAAGGAAGAATGTAGAGGAAGATTCCTCTCCTCTGTTTAAAATATTTTCTTCACTTTCTCCCCTTGGAGACTGCACTCATATGCTCCAGCACTCAAGCAACATCTCTAGAATGCCAGGTGTTAATGCTACTTGGAAGCAGACTTTATTCATAATGCCAGTCTAGTTGGATTGTGCAGTCAGATTTGTTTTGACTTGGTTCTGCAGTCACTGCTACTGCCAATAAGAAGCCATTCTGCTAGGCTGGTAGCAACATCTGCAGCTTTCCTTGTAGGAATCCCCATTCTAGATGTTTGGAAAGTACTTCATCAAATAAATACCATCCTCATTTGTAAAGCACTATGCCTTGGACACTGAGACACAAGCTGAGGTAGGGGTTCTCCAGAGTGGAACTGCATATATTATATATATATAATGCCATATTCTCCTGGGGCCTTTTAAGACAGACCCACCACGAAGCAGATAAGGTTCACAGAATCATAGAGTTGGAGGGAGCCTCTTTGGCCATTGAGTCCAACCCTCTGCTCAATCAAGGAAATTCAGAGCTAGAACATCCCCAACAGATGGCTGTCTTGCCTCTGCTTAAAGAGTTCCATCAAGGGAGAGCCCGCCGTCCTTAGGTAATTGGTTCCATTGTCAAAGTGTTCTTATTGACTAGACTTTTCTTCCAATGTTCAACAGAAATCTTCCCTTCTATAACTTAAGCACTTAAACCCATTAGATCGAGTCCTGCACTCTGGGACAGTAGAAAACAAGTCTTTGCCCTCTTCTATGAGACAGCTATTCAGGTAGTTCAAGAGTACTATCATATCCCGCTCAGTCTTTTCCAGGCTAAACGTACCCTGTTCATTCAACCTTTCTTGATAGGACTTTTCCCCCCTTGAGTGTAGGAGGCCAGCTAGATTGGGGAAGGCCCCTCCTCTGGGGCTGGGAAGGCAGTTTCTATTTTGGTTTCCCTGGCCTCCCCTAGGCTCACTAGTTTGACTTCCTGCCTTGTGGAACCTCCAGCAGACATCATCCGCTCCCTGATCTGGTGGACCTACCCAGACAAACTCTCAGGGGGCATCCTCATCCAGACTCCAGCATGCATCTCACTAACCACGGATGCCTGCATAACGGGGTGGGGTACTGTCAGCAGGGACCAGCGCATGCAAGGCCTCTGGTCCAAGGAAGAGACCCAACACAGCATCAACCTCCTGGAACTGAGGGCTATCCGCCTAGCCCTATACCACTTCGCTCCACATCTGGAGGCCCAGAGTGGCCTGATCAGGACAGCATTGTGGCCAAAGTGTACATCAACAAGCAGGGCAGGACAAGATCCAGGACCCTGTAGAAAGCAGCCATGAAGCTATTCAGGCAGACACAGTCACACATCCGCTCTAACAGGGCAGAACACCTAGAAGGCATTTTAAATGTCCAAGCTGACTAGCTCAGCAGGACATATCTGGACCCAGAGGAATGGTCACTCCACCCAGAGTCTTTCAGGATGCTGACGGCACAACTGGGCCTACCCTGCCTCGACCTCTTTGCTTTGCTCCAGAACACCAAGCTCTCCAGATTTATCACCTGCTACCAAGCAAAAGGCGCTGAGTTTACAGACACCCTAACCAGCCAGTGGCCCTGAGACCTTCTATATGCCTTCCCGCCGCCGCCCCTCATCCCAAGCGTAATCCAAAGGGTAAAGGATCAGCTGGCAGTGGTGATCCTGGTAGCCCCAAGCCAGTCAAGAAGACCGTGGTATGCCAACCTAGTGAATCGACAACTTGCAAAGCACAAAATCTCAGAACCTCGTATTCCCTATGGAGGGAAACTTCCGCCCACCCACCCACCGCTGCCTCTGATCACTACCCCTTTTCTGAGCAATCTTAATGTTGGCAACCCTTTTTTCCCAGGCCTTCAAATTTGCGCAAACGGGATCTGTATTTTTAAATTATTTTTTGGTCTTTCAAATTTGCGCTAATAGGATCAGGTTGGGGTTTTGTTTTTTGGTTCTTCAAATTGACGCAAATGGGATTGAGTTTTTGTGTTTGTTTGTTTTTTGGTCCTTCAAATTTGTGCAAATGGAATCAGTATCCCTCCCCCCCCCAATTCAGTCCTGCGCAAGTGCACACAGTCACAGGACCACAGTTTACATTCTTAAGTTGTATCAGTATGACAGCAGCTAGTACAATACCCAAGCACATCAATATGCCCTTTGCATGTCTAGAAATGCCACTTGTCAAATTTCCTTTCTCATAACACGTTGAAATGCCAGCTGTCAAATTCCTCCTCCACTTTGGTGCTTCCCTTAACAGTGAACTCCGGAAGGAGCAGCTGAACAAGACGGGAGCTTTTGCTGGGGGTGTAAATATTGCAGGAGTATGTGGAACTTATTTCTGCTTTGCCAGTTTAACAATCAATGAAGCATATGAATAAAATAGGAAAATATGCCTTGCTGCAGTCCTGTGAATATGTGCACTTGCACAGGACCAAAGTGTGTGTTGGGGAGGGGGGGGAATCATGAACCCATTTGCGCAATTTTTAAGGACCAAAAAATAATTTTTAAAAAGAGCTGCCAACACGATGGAGACATTGCCAAGTGTCAATGCGGTATCAATGAACGGGCGAACACTGACAGCAGAGGAGGAGGGTGGACGATGGCAGCACTAGCGAGATTGCAAGGAGTGGCCAGCAGGGTTATTTGCCACTCTTGCCAGGTGGCTCTCCTGCCATTTTAAACAACCCACACTGAAGTGACTCTGCCAGGTCTGGACATCATGACAAGTTACCTTGAAAACAAGCCACCCTAAATAACCTTACTACAAGCCCCAGTTTTGGACATCATGCTAAGCCACCTGTTAGAAACTGCTCTCACAAAGCGTGGGGTGGGCAGCTAACCTGCTCCCCAACTGCTACCTGTAGACTCACAGGAGTGGCCATTTCCTGACAGCCAGAGGCAGCGGGATCAATCCTGTTTTCAGGAGGAGTCACGCGGACACCAAAATAAAGACTAAACAGTTTATTGAGATTAGAGCAATAAAGACAAGCAGTGGGAAAGGATGTTATAGAGGGACTTGTATGCCCAAGTAAAGACAGCTCACACACTCCTATAAGAAACAGATTTAGTTACCTAATGCTAGCAAGATGCTGTGGAAGCAGTACAACTCATGTTGGGATCTTTGCCAAGGTGTCAAGACAGGAACCCAGAGTCCTGTTACATGGCCTTTTTCTTCCCAACCCTCCCTCCTCCCATTGGAGGCCCTTCTCATTGTTCTACTATTAGTTTGAGACCCTTGTGGGATCCCAGTCCTAGAGGGTCATCTAATTGGAGAGAGATATGGGGGTGTTAGGTGAAGGATGGGCAGGATCTGCTCGGAATAACACAGTCTTTACCTTTGTAGCTGGCCTTCAGCTTGGGACACCCTTGTCTCTTCTTGGCTAGGCCCATTCTCTCTTGCTGTTTCAGCAGTTCCATAGTTATTTAGCTAGTTATTCCCACACTCAAAGGGTTTAACTTGAAACAGGCTAGAACAAAAGTGAATCTTACAGACCCTAAAATGGCCACACTTTGGCCTGCTTCTGTCCAGAGAGACCATGACCTATTTGGCTTCTAACACACCCTGCAATCACCCATGGTGACAACCCACCGTGGCTTAGTGTAATGTGCAAACCAGGTCAGTGCCTTTTGCTTGTAGTAGTATGGGCCATCATAAGAAGAAATAAAATTACAAGAAGAAATTGTAAGAAATTGTCAGAGGCAGTATGCATATGTACACCAGTTGCTGGGGAACATGGGTGGGAGGGTGCTGTTGCACTCATGTCCGGCTTGTGGGTTTCCCGTGGGCAGCTGGTTGGCCACTATGTGAACAGAATGCTGGGCTAGATGTACCCTTGGTCTGATCCAGCTCGGCTCTTTTTATGTTCTTAAATTAAAAGCAGAAATGAATAAATTATAATTTATCCAATGGATAACTAAAAATTTATGGTGCATGTTTTCCTCTATGAAGGCAAAAGAAGCAACCTTTTCAACAATAATTCTTGTTGCTATTTGGTTCTATAAATCCCAATCTTAGTCCAAATTTATTTAGCTTTGTCCTGTTTTGACAGAGAGTTTGATGGTGTTTCTGATGGTTTTTGCACTTATTTGGCCCTTTCAGATTCAAATAATTAATAAAGTATTTCAGTTACCTGTGATTTCATCAGCTGTGTGTCACATATCTTATATTTACAGAGGAAGTTGGAGGTGGCTCCTGTGTTCTGCTGATCTTACTGTGTATAGCAACTGTATTCCTTAGTGTTGGAGGAACTGCACTGTACTGCACATTTGGCGATGCAGAATCCTTGGTATGTACTGACTTTGCAGCAAATGTGGACTTTTATTATACCCGAATACTGCAGGGTATAGAGGAACTTAAGCACTGGATATCCTTCTCATAGAGGAAATGAATATGAACACTTTGCTGACAGCTCACTGACAATTACTGAAGAAGAAGAAAATACTTCAAGCTTCTTATAACATGGTGCCTTCAGAAGAGGTACAGTGAATGACATAAGAAGCACCTATGTTGTATGTAGGAGCTTCTTTGCAGTAATAAGGAGTATATAAATAGGATTCATGTTAAATTATCATGAGGCAGCATGAGAGACTGATAAACCAATTTTCCTAATGTTCACCTTTTGAGATGCTTCGAACAGCCATCTATCCACCAACCTTAGGAAATGAAGAAAAAAAAAAGGTGATCACCTTCCATACAGTTTCCACTTCCCACATAATCATATGCAATATATTTAAACATATTACAAGACTTGATTTATTTTTCCAGCTGATCATGCAAAGATATTGCAACTGCAACTATCATGCATTAAGTCCATACTTTATGGAAACGTACCTTATTTGTCTTTAATTAATGCCTATCTTGTTTTTTAATTGTCCTAGTGAGTTGTGTAACTTAATTGGGGTGGTTCCACAGAAATCACAGCCCTCAATCTAAATGTTGGTGAATTTGTCCTTGCATTTCAGAATATAGCAGCTATAATAAGTGATGCATCCATTGCTTCATAATGCAGCCTTAGCAAACTATGCGGAGTTTTAAAATGGTAAATTCCTAAAAAGTTGTGTTTTATAAAGACAGATTCACACACAGAGCAAAAAAGGTATTTTAATAAATTTTACTGCCAGTAATAATAGGTACTATCCACATCCCTTAAAAAGGAACCACTTTACCCATTTTATTCTTTATGTACATCTATGATGTTTTAAATATTAATCTAAAAATGTAACATGTATATGCAACAAACCTATTTGCAAACACTGACATCATACAGGTATACTTGGCAAGGAGCCACGATTGGCTACAGACCTCTACCCAGTGTGCACTTGGTGGCAAACCTCGGTTTCTTCTGTGTAATGAGCGAAATGGGCCTTAGATGACAAAACTCTCCTTGACTTTAATAAAGCTACTGATTTCTACATAACCAACTTACGAAGAAAAAGCTGAACCTAGAAAGATCATATATCTGAATAAGTATATACATCTATCCATTGAATACCTGAGATATATGCTTCAAAATGATTAAGTGAAAAGAAGTGGGATCTAACTTTGCTCCTCAGACCCAATAGTAACAGGAACTACCCCAGATATGCAGTTGTATCAGTAACTCCTCCTAGCTATGGGGCTACAGTTCTGTCTCCTTCACAATCTCACAGTAGATTGTTTTGTTTTCCTCTTTGGTCTCCTCGTAGCTTTGTTAGTTCCTCTTGTCACCCACAATCACAATTTCTTTAAAACCGCTTAAATGTTGGAATGATAAAACAACTAAACAAAGGCAACAATAAATATTCATAACGAACAGAAATTGCAGCAGTTGAAAACTACACTGAATGGCATTGCATGCAATCAGGCTTGTTTCCTAATTTTTAGGGCCGTGGATTTTAAACTTCCTGCCTTCAGAGAACATTTTTCATAGCAAATTCTGCTGAGGAACACCTGCACATGATGGAAGATTGTAGGCATGTTCTAACTCACACACTCAGTTGATGCAGGGCACTGGGTCTGCAAAACCATTCCTGAAATATGCTTGTCAGTCCTTTCCTCAGTGTCAAAAGTAACCTGCCATGTGGTGCACAGGGCTTGGGTTCAAAAAATGCAAACCCAAAACCCCACTGGGCACCCCAAACTTGTTCCACATTTCATTGGATCCTGGACAATGTGTTTAATTTCCTTTAGGAAGGTTTAGGTTAAATATTGTGAATAGGGCTTATGTGAATGTGGAATTGCTTTCTATGATGTTTTTGAGGAAAGTTTTGCAAAGCAATTTATGAATAATGGCAAGGTGGTCTGTTCAAAGAGAAGTTGAAGTCTGACCAATGGCTGGATGGGGCCACCTGGTAATCTGATGTACACTATCTTGAGTTCCATGATGGAAGAAAAGTGAGATATAAATGTAATAAAATTAAGTACTGGGCATTCCCAAGACCTTAGCTGTACCGAATAGCTCTCTGGATCTTGGCCATTACAATTTGCACTATTCTTGGTGGAAATTATTGTTCTCCCTCTTCTTTCTGATATCCTTTTAAATGTTTGAAAATAATTGTCATGCAGTGCCCCACATCTTCCTTTTTTCAGCACTGAATATATTCAGTTTCTTCAGCCCATCCTCTTGAATCTTGATCCTCAATATATGCCCTTTCAAAAACGGTCACCCAAAACATAATGGAGTATTCCCAAATGTAGTCTTCTTCATAGTAGTGACTAAAACATTATCATAATGAACAGTGCTGTTATGCCCCATTGCTTGTATGAAAAGCTCCTGTCTAGACTGCTTTCTGCACCAATGCTTTACACTGATCCTCCTTTCTAAAAAAAAAATGCTGCTGTCCAGCCAGTTAGCCCCTGCATTTCTCATGTTTTCTGAAGATGATTGTATGGGGAAAGTTTGGTAAAGTCTCAATATTCCACTGCATTCATCTGCCCACTCCTGACATGCTCCTGCTTCCTAAAATGATTTTAGAGAAGACTATCACTTGCATTGATATATATGTCTGCAACAGTGGTGTAATGGTAAATTTCGAACTGTAGGTGCTCATCATGACAATCTCCACAGCCATGCCCCCAAGGAGAGTCCAAAAAATTCAGGCAGCTGTGTTGATCCATATCAACAAACAAGTTCTAGTAATTTTCAACCCTGACAGGAACAGGTCTTTTGTAAAGCTAATTTATCTTAGTTGCCCATTCAAGAGCAAGTAACCCCCAACATATTTTGCATTACAACAGGGATAGCTGGGCAACAATATATTGCTGCTTGGAAATCCATTTCCCCTCAGCTACTGCAGCTAGTCAAGATTGCAGCTAAACAGAGAGCAGATAGGTCTGAGGGGAGGTGGCAGATGATATAGTGCTCTGACACTGTGAGCCCTGGCTCTACTACAACACTGGTCTGCAATGCTGGCATAGCATTTTAATTATAGTGTTATTCTGGATTGGGTGTTGGAATACTTCAGCCTAAGGTTAGGATCTAAATAGCTCATTGGCTGTACACAAATACTCCCCACATACACACTACAGCTGTCTTGTTTCTTGATCATTTTCTGGCCACAACTTCACATACTACACTGGAGCCTGTTCTTGAAGTTCCCCACAGTGTGGGAAGTACGTAGTTTTGGTAAAGAGGAAGTAGCTTTTGAAATCAGCGAATCAGAAGCTTTCCCTTGTGTGGCTATTTGGATCCTGGCCCTAGGATGTACTGGCAGAGCAAGTCTTACAATGCGCGATTAGAGCTTCGGCTATGGGGCGGTATATAAATGAAATAAATGAATGAAATAATGAAATTAACTGACAATTTTACATGTTTTGTCTCAATTTTCTTTAGAAAAAAAGCAACACCCTTCTGTTATGTCTAAACAGTTTTCTATGTGCACTCCAAAGGCCTTTTGTGTTATACTATAGCAATGCTTGAACTCTTCTAAGGGAGTCATGAATTTTAAAATGTTACTGGCTGGTTCAGTATGTCACTTTTATCTGTCCTTATTGAATTAGCTTGATCTGTAAAGGGATTTTCTTTTCTTTTATAATTTTATGATGGAGTGTTGATGAGCATGTATTCGGTAGCTATAATGTATTAATACTCTGTAGTTAGTATATCTTTGAGGATTTTGTAATTTTCAGTTTGGTGTTCTATTGAATATTAAGTTAATGTTTAAAGCAACAATGGATTTCACCGCTGTGTTAAATGTTTGTGCACCTCATCACCAAAAATGTTGAAAATTATAACTTTAAAATGTTTATTTTAAAACTATGCCATGTGCAGATATCAAGAAACCTTGTACTTAGGTTCATTTTGGGAGAAGTAATTTTATTGCACATTTAAAAGAGAAATGCAACACAATAATAAAAAATCTCACTTTGCACTAGGGTTGTCAGATGCCCCCTTTAAAAAAAAAAAAAAGTCATTTTATTTCCAGTCATGGCAGTTCCATAGAATTTAATGGATCTCCCTTATTTCAGAACATCCCTGCTCCACCAGACTCCAAAGAACAAGCATAGTAGCAGTGTCTGTCTATATTTTTTAATTTTTCATATGGCAATCCTAACCCAATTCACTTTAAATAGGGACACCCTGTGGCCTCAGAATCCATATAACAGCTCCCATAGCTCTCTTGGCTGAGGTACATGTCAAGCAGAAGGGAAGATGTGTCTAGAGCTGGTTCAGTTTTAGAGCAGTCTTACAGTGGATCTCATTTATTAGCACTACACAGACGCAGTCTAGAATTTTTGGACATGTTTGCATATACTACTTCATCTCTCTGCTCACCATGTGATCCTGAACTGTAACTCGATATCTGGGCCAGAATCCAATGGGGCACTTACACCCCACCGATTCTCTAGCACCTCACAAATTGCCATCTGCAAACGGTGTCCACCTCTTGCAGAATGAAGATTTAGTGCTCCCAGGAGCAACTGGAAATGAGCGAAAATGCTGGATTCTGGAATGGGGCAGGTCAGTGGAGCTCACATAAGGGAGCTCTGCCGACCTGTCTCAATCGAGAAACGAGTGTTTCTGCTCATTACACGGCTTCCTCTGGGAAGAGCTAAATCTCTGTTGCACAAGTGGTGGGTCCCGCTTGCGCAGTGGAATTGACGGGACCCACTGCTAGCACAACAGAATCTGTGGGGCGCAAGAGAATCAGCAGGGGCATAAGCGCCCCGTTGGATTCTTCCCCCGGTCCGTTCATATAACGAATTAAAACATTGGTACTAATTCTTGTTTGGTGTGATAGTTCACATGCTTTGTGGTGATTTTTCAAATGGTTGGCTCTATAACAACATTAGTTCTACCTGACCTTTAAAATAATGTTTTAGTTTGTCTCCATGGTATCTTGGGCCCTGATTCTGCAAACATTTTATGCAATTCCAACTGACTTAAAAGGGAATGCTCCTGTGTAAACCTGTGCAGGGTCTGGACCTAAATATTGATCCAAGCTAAATGAAAAACGTAAATATAAGTATTATGTTTCTGTTTGAAAATGCTGTATAAATTATAATTACAAGCAACGCTTCAAATCACTGTAAAACTGAGAGGAAACTAGAAGTTAGGAAACATGGTTTTTTCTCTTTCATCATAATTCATTTGTGCAAATGTCCTCTTGCTATAACCCATTTCACATAGTTGTTTCCTCCTGGTTGTGTATGGCTGGATATTGCAGGTAAGATTAAATGGGAGAGAACAGAAAGCTAGGACAATACAATTATTGTTCCGAATTATATTGTTGACATGTGGTATGGTGAAACTCTTTTATGAATTTATATATACATATAAATAATTGGCTGGCTTTTGAACTGTATTCGAGAAAAATTTGATTCTGCTTAAATGTCACATTCCTTCTGATCACTACCATCCAGATCACTAATGTTTTCAGATGTATTTACATGTGTGCTTTGGTGCCTAGGTGGATGTGCAATCAATTGCTGCCAACAATGGGGGCTTGGTATTTAAGCTTTTTCAGTGAAGTACAAGTGAAAATTCTAATGCCAAAATAGGTATAAAGTTGGATTCTGTGAGTGTAGCTAGCTCACGTACTACTAAATGTCTACTTAAAGGGCTGTTATAAGAATAAGAAAATAATGTAATTCTAATTCTGCTATAGTGTAAGATCAAGACAATTCAAAGTCATGAATATTTGTGATAAATCTAACCATAGCTGCTGATGACAAGGGGAGGAAATTACTATTTGAAACCATCAATGAAGCTTGTGATTTTTAAACATAAAAAACAAAAATAAAGTGTCCCTGAGAAAATGCATTAAGTCTTTTGAGTGCTGTGATTAATAATAGATCTAGATAATATGCTCTGGGAAGCAGCTATTTGCCAATATTTTCAAAAAGCATTTGAATGGATCTTTATTCTTTTACATCGACTTTTAAGGCATCACAAGTGGGATCTGTAACAAAACGTTAGTGTATCAGCCCTCCTAACAGGAGTGCTCCTTGTTGAGGGTTCCACCCAGCCATTCCCTTGAGCAGGGCATTCCACTGTCTTCCCTACCATCCCATGTTCTATTTTTCTTTTCCAGTTGTTGTCACTACATTCTGTGGCTACTGAGAATGCTTATTGGGCTGGGTTTGTTTTTATTTTGTTTGTTTTTTAGGTTTTGCCCCTTTAGTTTTTATTTTTTGTAAGATTGTTTGTACTTCTAAAAACCTTGGAGTTCCTTTGAGCATGCTGCTACACCCCCTCTTTTTTCTCAGTGGCCCCATTTTGACTCCAGTCCTGTTGGCACTTATCCCCTGAATTCACTATTAGAAGGAGTGATGTCCTTGATTCCAGTCCTGTATGCTCTGCTGGGTACTCTCCAAGTGGTGTCTCTGTCAGTTTCTGGTGGGGAGGGGGAACCTTGAACTGAATTCTGTAGAGTGCCCTGACAAGTTATCTTTGTTTCCTCTTCATAGGTAACTCCTTACCTTCCAGGATATTTTTCACAAGTATTATCTTCTCTTCTAAGGAAACAAACCAAATTTGCACACACAACAAAAATAGGGGACAAAGCTACATATTCAACTTGCCCATGTACATTTATTAATTCATGTTTCTTTCTATAAAGGAGACATTTCACGAGATAATGCTGTTGAGCAGACTGTGTGATCTCTCTATTATTCCTAGCCAGACACTACATCTGCTTAAGCCAAGGAATGGTTAAGTCCAACAAAGTTTCCCAGTGGCCTCGTTTAAGGAAATTGTGCTTTTGCTCTTATTAAGTTATTTATCTATTCCAGGAGAAAATTTCATGTTCTGCGTGTCCAAATATGCTGCAGTTTGTGACAACTATTTTTATTGTATATTTAAAAAGTACAAATACAAAATAAATTACAGCAAATAGTACTACTTCAGTTTTTAAAAGCCAACAAGTGCTAGCATCTGGAATTTAAAAGGTTCAGCTTTTATAGTGTGGGTGCAGTAAAGTTGAAAGTACAAAGAGCAAGTGTGTTCCAAGGGAAAATTAGTGCTATAGTATTATGGAAAGAATTAATTTGTTCCATCATTCTCGTAAGCTCTCCGTTCCTGGATTCCCCCCCCCCCCCCAGACATGCACTTTGAGAAGCTTGCAATCAATAATCTCAAAAATAAGCATCATTACTGCCTGGAAATGTGAAATATAAAACCACACAGATGTTTTCTCAACCTGTTAAATGTTTTTGCTAAAGCCCTAACTTTATTTTTATGGAAAACTCTCTAAACTCAGTATGGTTATCAAGAAGTAGAAATTATATTTTATTATAAGTATGGTATATCATATCTTTGTGTACTATTTGATACATAGGATAGTTTGGATTCCCAGATCCAAGGTTGGAGATAGTGCTCCAACCTCACAGCTGAGAATCGGAGCTCCAGCCCCCTCCCCCGCGCAGCCAGTGTGGAAAGAACTGTGCTGGCTGCTCTCCAAGGTCGGAAAAGTAACCTTGGAGAGGGGTAAAGGGTGTTTCGGGGGGTGGGGAGAGGAGGAGACTGGGGAGGCCAGGATACAAGCTATCCTGATGCCTCTCCATCCTCCTTTCCTCTCCCTCAAGACGCTCCAGCTAGATGGACACACACACAAAAACCCAGTCTAGCGGGAAATTTAGGGCGGGAGAATGGGGAGGCAAAGATCGCCTCCGTTGCTCCTCCCACTCTCCATTGGATGACCATAAGCCTCCGAGTTTGAGGAGCTTATGACCATCACTATAGTATTGCACCCTTAAACACTTAATCATGAGCAGTCTATTTCAGGAGACTGACCCTGTGTAATCTTTTTTTTTTTTGTCTTTCTAAATTTAGGAACATTGGAAGCTATCTTATACTGAGTCAGATCATTGGCCCATGTAGCTCAGTAGTATCAACGCCAGCCTTACCCAACCTGGTGCCTTCCAGATGCATTTGGCTTCAAATTCCATTATCCCCAGCCATCATAGCCAGCCATGCTGGCTGGGAATGATGGGTGTTGTAGCCAACACATCTGGAGGGCATCAGCTTGGGGAAGGCTAGTCTACAGTGTCTGGCAGTAGCTCTCCAAGGTTTCAGATAGGAGTCTTTTCAAGCCCTGCCTGGATTAAACGTGGAACTTCATTGCATGCAAAGCTTATGCTCTTCCACTGAGCTACAGTAGTTTCCCTGATACTGTCCAGTGCCCTTGGCGCAACATATTTTACCTACTCCCTGTTCCCACATAGATACATGCTCTTATGTACCGGTATATATAAAGGGGTGGGGGGAATTGGGCACCATGTTGCGAGTTCTTCCACAGGCAGTATTACTTTTCTAGTTCATCCTCAATAATAGATGATGGGACATTTGGAATTACATACAATTAAATAATTATATACATATAAGAAACAACTGACAAAGATTGTTCCATGGTAAGTGACAACCCTGTATCCAGGTTTTATAAAATACAAAACACAATGGTGACTCTTAAAACAGTGGAATAGGGACCCACTTATGGATCACAGTGATCCATATGTATGTATCTTATGTGTGGTCAACATACAGCCAACCCGCTGCATGTTCAGTTAGAAATAAGTACCATTGAGTGTTACCCCCAAGTAACTGTGTATAGGAATGCAGCCACAGGATATGGCTGCATATCTAAGTAATGAAGCTAAATGAACCTACAACAACAGGTGCCCCATGACTTTTTCTCTTAGGTTACATCATCACGACACTTGTTTGTATTCAGCTTGAATACAAAGGGTATAATGGGAAGAGGGGCTTATCTTGGGATCTTCTTAAATTCTTCTTCGTGGTCTCTGTGCTTCACACACATATGGGTTCTCTGCGCCTGCGCTGAGATCGATCGGAAACTTCTTTAGCTGAGCTGAGCTGGGCGGGAGCCCCTCCCCCTCGCGCGTGCTCCTTAGCGTGGCTCCCGCCCATCTCCTCAGTTCCTCTTCGACCGCCTTTGCGACCAGTCGATAGGTTCTTCTTCTCTTCACTCGATTTTCAGAGCTGAGTTTGTTAGTCTTTCTATTACTATTAAAAACTTTTTTCTCCTCATAATCTTTCTATTTCTTGATTCTCTTTCGGACTATACTTTCATTTTAAAAAAAAAACAAAGGGTATAACGGGAAGAGGGGCTTATCTTGGGATCTTCTTAAATTCTATCATTTAAAATGTTACTATATTTGTAACTTGACATTTCAAGTTTTTAATGCATACATTAAAAGGTGCTGCTGAAGAAGCATCTTACCCTGAGGGTAAGAAATAGGGTATAGATACCCTATATCTATATTTGCCTTGTGTTTTTGTGCTCTGCAGCATGTGCACACACATTTTTCCAATTATTGGCAAAGGGGATTTGTGTGCAGAACTGCCCCCAACGTTGAAGCCCATGAGGAAACTGCTAGTCTGTGCGAAAACCTACTTCATTGAGATGTCTCTCAGTCATTGCAAATGTAACATGATAGCTTGTTTGATTTTTGACCCAACTGTTGCTACTTTATGAACTATGGTGAGAAGTACCACATAAATACAATACCTATCATGCGGGGACAGGACACATGATGTCACATTTCATCATGCCAAGCTTGAGGGGTTCTCTGTGCTGGCTATTTTCTCCCATTCCTTTTGCAAAGTTTCTTTGTTGGTTTCTTTATGTTTTTGTTTTGCTTACTACTGTTTTAATTAGTTTTGGTTGCTTTCCTTGGTTAAAGAACACATGTTTTAATTGTTTTAGTATAGGATTGCTGTTAGCTACCTTGTAGAGCCTTTTTTTTGTCCTAAAAGGTGGGATATAAATACTGTAATAAATAAATAAAATACCAGCAAGGATTTATTTATTTCATATCCCGCCTTTCACCCAAAAATGGTACTCAAGGCGATTAACAGTAATAAAAACCAGGTTAAAAACAAAATCTTAATTAAAATGTAACAAAAAACCAAATCTGTTTAAACACAATTAAAATACAACAATAAAAGAAATAGAGAGCACCCAAACAATTAACCCCCCTTTCAGAAATAGACTAACTTGCATGCCAAAGGCCTGCCTGAATAAAAATGTATTTGCCTGTCAGCATAAGACAACAGAGAGGGAGCCAACCTAGCCTCCTTCAGCAGGGGTTGCAGCGCCTGGGAAAGTCCACTGAGAAGCCCTTCTCTCATGTCCCCCCTAAACATGCTTCCGATAGTGGCAGGACTGAAAGAAGGGCCTCTCCCAATTTATGAAATCTTAAAACCCAAGCGGGCTTAGAAGGCAGTCTTTCAAGTAGCCTGGTCCCAAGCCATACAGGGCTTTATAGGTCATAACCAGCTCTTTGAATTCTGCCCAGAAACAAATGGGTAGCCCGTGAAGCTGTTGCAACAAGGGAGTTGTGTGCTCCCTGTAACCAATCCAGTCAACAGTCTGGCCACAGCATTCTGGACCAGCTGAAGTTTCTGAATAGTTTTCGAAGGAAGCTCCATGTAAGGTGGCCAGATCAGACGTCTCTAGGAATGGATGCAGTTGTGAGCCTGAATTCTGCCCAGAAACAGACTGATAACCAGTAAAACAAGGGAGTAATGTGACTCCCTTTTCGTAACAAAGGAGTCAGTGCTCCCTGTAACCAGTTGGTGCACTAGCATCAGCTGTGCAAACACACTCCTGGCCACCACTGAAACCTGGACATCCAGGTTCAGGGCTGAATCCTGGAGTACATCCAAACTGTGAACCCGAGTCTTCAGGGGGAGTGTATAACCCTATTAATCACATATTGAATCTCTATTCCCAGATCTGTCTTCCAACTGACCAGGAGCACCTCTGTCTTGTCCAGATTAAGCTTCAATTTGTTCATCCTCATCCAGTCCCTTACCAACACCAGGCACTGATTTAGAACTAGAACAGCTTCATTGAATTTAGATGGAAAGGAGAGAGAGAGCTGGGTGGCATCAGCATACTGGTGGCATCGAACCCCAAACATCTCCAAGTAGTCTTATGTATGTGCTAAATAGCATGGGAGACAAGATGGAACCCTAAGGAACAACACAGGCCAATGGCCACAGGGTCAAACAGGAATCCCCCAGACCACCTGAAATCGCCTCTTCAAGAAAGACTGGAGCCACCATAGAAGAATGCCTCCAAGTCCCATCCCAGACAGACTTCACATGCAGGACTTTATTTATTTATTACATTTATATCCTGCCTTTTTTCCTCCAAGGAAACCCAAGACGACTTACATAATCTTCCTCCTCTCCATTTTATCCTCGCAACAACCTGCTGAAGTAGGTTAGGCTGAAAGTCAGTGACTAGCCCAAAGTCACCTAGTGAGCTTCATGCCCAAGTGGGGACTCCCAAGTCCCAGCTCAACCCACTAACCAATACACCACACTGGCTCTCTATAACCTTTCTTGAATGTTTGGATTTACTTTCAGTTAACAATAGACTTAAACAGTGATGGGCAGTAGTTAAACTACTAGCTAATCACTTTTCACATAGCTTACTGGTAATTACAACTGCTTTATTTTTTAAAAAATACTTTAAACTATGTTGCTTAAAAGATTGTGACTAAGCATTAGTAGAAACTTCCTGACCATATGAGAAGTTCAACAATGGAACAGACTGCCAGAAGGCATCTTCATTGTACACATTTAGATGCCACCTTCCTCTTTAAGCAGGGATTTAATTTTTAGACTGTTAAGCTGATTATTAATTTTACTGCTGGCTCCTAAATATTTTAGATATTTTAAAAAGTTTTTAATGTTTAATATTATTTTGATACTTTTGCTGTTGTATTTTGTTGTTGTTTGTTTTCATGATTGCAAGCAGCCCTGAAAGCATCTGCAAGCTGGTATACAAATAAACGTATACAAATCTAATAAATAAACGTGTTGGACTCTTCTTCATTAGAGGCTTGAAGCAGAGACTGGATGGCCACTTATCAGGGACGGTATAGCAGTGGATTTCTTGCATTGGTAGGGGGTTGGACTAGATGATCCTTGAGGTCCCTTCCATGATATTTTTTGTTGATTGTTAACTACTATAGTTGAAATACTAGTGATAATTCTTTTCATCCATTAATGGAGAAATTACTATTTAAATTTACAGTAATACCTTGAATTGCAAGTAACTTGGTTTGAGAGCATTTTGCAAGACAAGCAAATTTTTAAATCTTTAATATTTTTTTTTACTTGATATACAAGCGACGTCTTGCAATACAAGTACTGTAGTACGGCTTAAATTAAAAATCTCTGTACAAATTCTTTTGGGGGGATTTCGTTTTGATATAAGTGTTTTGGATTACAAGCACGTTTCCGGAACGAATTATGCTCTCAATCCAAGGCATGACTGTACTTAAAATAAAATTATTTATTATCCTGCTGGAAACTGTACAACTAACAATAGAAATGCCAAACCAGTCACTAAGGGTGCAATCTTATGCATGTTTAGACAGAAAAAGGTCCTACAGCTGCCAGCAGATTATGCTGGTACTTGTAGGGCTTTTTTTTCTGTCTAAACATGTCATAGGCTTGCACCTTGAGATGAATATAGGCATGCCTGCAATGACCAGCAGAGGGTGTGGTCATTCCATTTCTATAGTATAGCTTGCAGCATGTTCAGTGTATAGCATTCCTGAGGGCTGGCTGTGTTGGAAAATTCTAGCAGTTTAGCCTGGACCAGGGAGACTGCAACTCATGGGAAGGCCTGCGTGGAGTTTGCTGTTTACAGGCCTGGTTTGACAACTTACAGGATTCAAGCATCCATCTTTTTTCTTTCTTTAATCCTCCCTTTACATTCCTCTTCATTCCCCAGTTCTTTATCAAAGCCTTTCCTGAACTACTCTAGGACTTTTGTAATAGACTTCACAAAAGACTTTTGGACACTGTGAACCTGGCATTAGAAATAATGCTTGGTTCTCCCTTAGTGTTTTTTGAGGGAGAGTATGTCATGCCCTGAGGGGAGGAGGGAGTGTGAGAGGAGTGTGGAATGTTGAGATGTCTGCTGATTGGCTGAGTGAGAAGCCTGTGAAGCCTGTGTTATAAAAACTGGTGCTGTTCAAAGAGAGGAGGGGAATGAGAGGGGGACAGTGGCTTTTTGTGAGAGGGTTGAGAAGTCTGGCATGGGAAGTCGAAGTCTTGTCTGGGAGAATTTGAGAGTGCAGTCTGAGAGAGAGAGAGGAGAGAGAGGGTTTTCAACATTTAGAATCTCTTAACATTATCTATTTCCCTACCCTTAATTGTAATTAAATAAACTTGTTTCCTTTTAAAACTTAAAAGGAGTGGTCTGAATAAGTTACCCTGAAGGGGTTGGTGGCAGAGCAGATTAAGAGAGTGTTGATTTTTGAAGTGCTTGCAGAGGTGGTGGGCTGGGCAAGGAGGAGGCAGAGGGGAGGCCTGACACCCCTCCTAAATTACTTCTTGATGATCCACTGCCCCTCTTCACCCTCCCTGCCCTTCCATGGGACCAGAACTGTGCCACTTCTCTGTGTAAGTGCCAGGTACACTATTGGTGATAAATGTTTGGTGGTAGTAGTAGTAATAATAGTAGCCGGAAAAGATATTGCTCGGTGAGATGAAACAATTCATGCAGACTGGATTGTTAGGTCACGCTTGGTGCCAAACGATGTACGGCTGCATCAAGCTTGCCTTGTTCAATGTCTAGCCTGTCTAAAGTCCCTGAAACTGTACTCTGACTGGAGAGCTGACGAAAAGCATAGTTGGTCATTCAGCCCGGGGAACAAGGGCCACTGGGAGGTTGCACCCCCTGCCTCCCAGGAAGAGCATCATGGCAAGGGGAAGACCAGCCTGGCCCATCCATCAGCCAGAGAAGGAAGAGCTGCATGGTGCTTGCTTGTTATTCATTTATTTATTTGATTTATACCCCACCTTTCTACTAAAAAATGGCACTCAAGGTGGCTTGCAAAAACAATTTAAACTAGATTAAAATAATAAAACACAGTAAAATACAATAAAAACAAAACAATTACAGAATAAAAACAGCACCCAACCCACAGTCCAACTTACAAGCCAAAGGCCTTCTTGAGTAAAGTGGTCTTTGCCTGCTGTAGAAGGGATAGCAGAGAGGGAGCGAACCAAGCCTCTCTTGGGAGGGAGTAACATAGCCTGGGAGCAGACACTCAAAAGGCGCTCTCTTGCAGCACCCAGTCTTAAGACTTTCTGCAGAGGCCATTCTTTCTGATGGTGATGGTCTTGAAAGACCTCTCCAGAAGATTTTAAGGACCTGGCAGGCAGGCTCATATAGGAGAAGGCAGTCTTTCAGGTAGCCTGGTCCCAAGCTGAGGCTTTTTAGATCATAACCAGCTCTTTGAATTCTGCCCGGAAACAGACCGGTAGCCAGTAAAGCTGCTGTAACAAGGGAGTTGTGTTCTCCCTGTAACCGACCCTGTCGACAGTCTGGCCGCAGCATTCTGGACCAGCTGAAGTTTCTGAACAGCTTTTGAAAGCCACACCTAGAGCGCATTACAGTAGTCCAAATGGGATGTAACCAAGGCATGTGTGACCATGGCCAGATCAGACATCTCTAGAAATGGATGCAATTGGCGCACTAACTCCCAAGAGCATACCCAAACTGTGAGCCTGGATCTCCAGCGGGAGTGTAACCCCATCCAGCACAGGTTGAATTCCTATTCCCTGATCTGCATTTCGACTGACCAGGAGTACCTCTGATTTGTCTGGATTAAGCTTCAATTTGTTTGCCCTCATCCCCAGTCCCTTATCAACATCAGGCACCGATTTAGAACCAGAACGGCTGCCTTGTATTTAGATGGAAAGGAGAGATAGAGTTGGGTGTCATTAGCACACTCATGGCATCGAACCCCAAAACTCTGGACAATCTCTCCCAGCAGTTTCATATATATGTTAAATATCATGGGGAATTAGATGGAACCCTGAGGGACACCACAGATCCACAGTCATGGCATCGAACAGGTATCCTCCAGCATCACCTGATATTGCCCTTCCAAGAAGGTCTAGAGCCATTGTATAATAGTGCCTCCCAGCCCCATCTCAGACAGACGCTTCAGAAAGATACCATGGTTGATGGTATTGAAAACCACCAATAGGTCCAGCAGAACTACCAGGGACACACTCCCCCTGTCCAGTTCTTGGCGTAGATTGTCCACCAAGGTGATCAAAGCAATCTCTGTCCCATGATGAGGCCTGAAGCCAGATTGAAATGGATATAGATAATCCATCTCATCCAAAAGTCCCTGAAACTAAGAAGCCACCACACACTCCAGCACCATGCCTAAGAATGGAATATTAAAGACTGGATAGAAAATATCTTACACAGTGGGGTTCAGGGAGGGCTTTGTTATTTTTAAACAAAGGTCTTACCATTGCTTCCTTTGCGTAAGACAGAATCACTCCTTGCTGTAAAGAGGCATTCACCACTCATCCAGTTCTCCTGTCTGCTTTTATAAGCCAGGAAGAGCAAGGGTCCAGCACACAAGTGGTAGGCCACACTTCTCCAAGGATCCTGTCCATATCTTTGGGCTGTACAATTTGAAAAGTATCCATTGTAATTGGACAAAAAGTTACATCTACTGGACCTGTATCAGCTATGGCATCCAAATCGGCATGGATATAATCAATCCTATTTGCGAAGTGTTGAGCAAATTGGTCACAGCAGCATATCGAGTGGTCCATCTCTTCTTGCAGGCCAGAGCATAACAGGCCTCTGCTCACCCGCAAAAGCTCTGCTGGGCAATTCTGAGAAGACGCAGTGGTGGCAGAGAAGTACAATTTCTTCGCTGCCCTCATTGCCATGGAGTAGGCTTTCAAATGAGCTCTAGCCCATGTTTGATCAGACTCATTCTTGAGTTTTCCACCGTCACTCTAGTCGATGTCCCATTCATTTCATTGTCCACAGCACTCTGGAAAACCAGGGCCCCCGTTTGGCTCAACTCTGTGGGAGAGGATGCTCAGGAGCAATCATGGTGGCTCACGCTGGCTCCGCTTGTCTGAGTGTGGAAAGCTAAGCAGGGTCAGGCCTGGTTATTACTTGGATGGGAGACCCCTCCTCTAGTTTCCAGCATTGAGCAGGGGGTTGGACTCGATGGCCTTGTAGGCCCCTTCCAACTCTATGATCTACTATGTCAACCAGCCGGGCCATTTCTCCATTCCAGAGATCAACCAGGGCCACAACAGAATTGCCTGTGGAAGTGACAGGAAAATCCTCCAGGGCTGTCAGAAAGCCATCTGGATCTATTAGTCTCTTGGGGTGGACTGTCTTAATCACTCTCCCGGCCCTGCAGAGGCTCTGAGTTCCAGCAAGTCTAAATACCACCAGGTAGTGGTATGTCCATTACTATGGAACTATAGAAAGTTCCTTCACCCCATCATCACCATCATCTCACCCTACACAGAAAACCAGATCTAGAGTGTGCCCTGTTGAATGCCCTGCTTTCCACCTCCCTGCTAGAAAGAACATTCCGCTCCAACTCCTAGTTGTCCTGGGACTGCAAAAATGAAAGAAAGCACACTCTGGACTCATCTGTTAACTAGGGAACCAAGGGCTGCTGAGTGGTGGTGGTGGTGGTGGTGGTGAGTTTTGTAGTATAACCTTGAGAATCATTTGATCAAAAGGTGGAGTATAAATCTTTACAATAAATACATTCTAGTAAACAGTTTTGTCTGACCTATTTCACAAAAAAGGTATTTTCCCCCCAACGAGAAGAGGAAGTCGTTATAAAAAATAAAAATAGGTTAAACAACAACTAGGCCTGAGAGTACAAGAAAAATGATACGGAACTCTGATTTGTAAGACATTCTTGTATTTATACCTAGAGACAATGCTGTTGGTGTTGTCAGCACTAATTACCTGTCAGTGGCTGTTGAGAGGGTCTGTACAGCTTGTGTGTCACACATGCCTGCTACAGGGACATGAGATATACCACACACATCCGTTGTTCGACATAATTAAGGGTTTGCACCCCTTATAACTGGCTGCAATCAAAACTCTGGCATATGGATCTCCATGTGCCAAAAGAGGACTTAACCACTGCCAACAAAGGAAGAGTTATATCTCGTAACTGCAGTGAAAATAGACTTGTACTGGCCATAGTCCTCCCTGATTAGTTATAATCCTATATCTACTTACCTCATTTAACTGGAACTTCTGAGTAGAAAGAGGATTATCCAGATGTGTTTCATTTTTGTGAGAGTAGTATCATCTTCCTTAGCAATAATTATTCTTGAATGTTTACTTTTTATATATGTGCACATGCATGAACAAGTTCATGCATCAATTAGGTGTACGGAAAAAGAGCTAAAGCACCATCTATTTCATACAGTGAGACAAATTACCATAGATAGCTTAAGGGTGCAATTCTATGCATGTTCAGACAAAAAAAACCCTCCTACAACTCCTAGCATTCCCCAGCTAACCATGCAGGCTAGTGGTTACTGGGAGTTAGAGGATGTTTTTCTGTCTAAACATGCATAGGATTACGCCATGAAACAGATTTCTTTTATATTTCTTTTATTTATTATTTTTGTACTATTTCTATATTGCTAAATATTAAGAAAGATACTTAAGTGGTTTCCATATAAATCCTAAAATCACAATTAAAATCACATTTAAAATACAATTTTAAAAACAATATAATTGCAATCAATCATAATCATATCATCATAATAATACATAATAATACACAGCAGTACAGGAGCAGTAAAATGGGACAGCATAGTTAGTTTAATTATGAGCCAGGGAAAGCCTGGGTGAACAGGTGCATTTTCAGGAGGCATTTAAAAAATGCAAAAATTGGGGTGTATAAAAGGGAAGGCAGTCTGCTAGGTCCTAGGTCCTAGTCTTAACTTGTTTAGGGCTTTGTATGACAATACAATAACCTTGAACATGGCTTGGTAGCTAATAGGCAGTCAGTGCAGTTCTTTTAGCACAGGTCTTACGTGAACATAGCTGAGTGTCCCAGCGAGCACCCTACCTGCTGCATTCTGCATTAGCTGCAGCTTCTGAACCAGAACCAAGGGCAGCCCCACATAGAGCACACTGCAGTAGTCTAATCATGAGGTTACCAGTGCATGGATCACCATGGCTAGATTATCCTTATCCAGGAATGAGCACAGTTGGTGTACCAACCAAAGCTGGTAGTGGGCACTCCGGCCCACCGAGGTCACCTGGGCCTCCAGTGACAAGGATGGATCCAGGATTACCCCCAACCTACATGTCTGCTCCTGCAGAGGGAGTACAACCCCATCTAGAACAGGCAAACAGCCCAATTCCCAGAGCTGGGAACTGCCAACCCATAGAGTCTCTGTCTTATTGGGATTCAGCTTCAGTTTATTAGCCCTCATCCAAGCCATAACTGCATCCAGGCACCGATTCAGAACGTGCATGGCCTCTCCCGATTCAGAACTCACAGAGAAATAAAGCTGGGTGACACCTTGCCCCAAATCTCCTGATGACTGCTCCCAACAGCTTCATAGATATTAAATAACATTAGGGACAAGATGGTACCCTGTGGCACCCCACAATTCAGCTGCCATGGGTCTGAGGTGCAGGCACCCAATGTTATTCTCTGGAACTGACCCTGCAAGTATGAGTTGAACCACCGTAAAATGGTGCCTCCAACTCCCAACTCACAGGTCCAAGAGGATAGCCACTGAGAGATCCAGAAGAAGTAACAGGGTCGCACTTCCCCTGTTCCTCTCCAGATAATTAGTTTCATTCAAGGGTGCCTGCAGCTGAGACGCCACCACTCTCTCAAGCACCTTACTCAGGAATAGCGTTGGCTCCAAGGCCGGGTTGCACCCCCGACCTGATCTTCCGCAGGGGCGCCGACCCGACTCGATCTTCTGAGCGGCGCGGAGAGGTTCTGCCCCGTTCGTCACTTCAGAGACTGGAAATGACGCGACGGGACCCTGCGCAGGCGCAGAACACGCCACAGGGGTCCAGCGCGCCTGCGCAGGGTTCCGTCGCATCATTTCCAGTCCCGGAAGTGACGGGACGGATCGGACCACGCGGGCAGCTCGCCACGGAGAGGGCGAGCTGCCCCGAAGAACAAGGTAAGGCCTAGCCGGGCATGAGCGGGGCCAATTTCGGCCTCGTTTCTGCCCGGCGAGGGTCGATCATACAAGTATACTCAGGAATTTGTGACCGGATGATAGTTCACATAGATCTCTGGATCCAGGGAGGGTTTTTTCAGGAGTGGTCGCACCACTGCCTCCTTCAAAGCAGTAGGGACCACCCCATCATGCAGTGATGTGTTCACCTCTCCCCTGGTCCATCCAGTCAGTCCCTTGCGGCTAGCTCGAATAAGCCATGAAGGGCAAGGGTGAAGAGAGCATGTGGTGGGTCGTACAGACACCAGCGTCTTGTCCACATCCTCAGGCTCCAAAAACTGAAACCAATCCCACAAAACAGGATAAGACGATGCACTGCTCACCTCAACAGGTACTGCACCAATAGTGGTGTTCAAGTCAGCATGAAGGTGAGTGATTTTATCCTTGAAGTATCTTGCAAACTCATCACAGCGAGCCTTTGAGGGTTCCAGTATTGGGTTCACTGGGTTAGATGAGAGTAACCTCTGAACCACTCGGAAAAGCTCAGCTGGACAGTTACTCGAGGATGCAATGGAGGCGGCAAAGTAAGCCTTCTTTGCCACCTTCACTGCCACGCAGTAGCAGTAAGCATGATTATACGCTCTTACATGTGCTCAGTCACCTTCAAGATAAGTCTTATGCCACTTACACTCCAGTGGCCACCTATACAAGCCACCTAGTAATCTGGAAAGTGGTCCTTATTCTTTTATGTGTTCTTTCTAAAATATCAATTCCCATCCCATGTCCTCCTTCCATGGAAATTAATAACTAACAGCGCAATCCCATGCATGTTTATTCAGAAGTAAGTCCCACTGTGTTCAGTGGTGTTTATTTCCTAGTAAGTGTGTTTAGGATGCAGGCTGCATTTATCCTGAGACAATCATAGACAAGACACACAGGTGCAGTTTTTGATAATATAAATTAAAATTTATTTTTTAAACTGGGTATCACCAAAGATGCAATATGCTGTGTTAGTGTTAAATATTAAATAGATTAAGTACCTCTATTGTCAGAAGCATCTCTTGCATATTTTATTGTATGTAGGATTGGGTCAATATATGGTCAATTGATCTGATTATGCGGGAATGATATGGCATTTTTGCTTAAAGAACAGAGTATAAAAGAGGAAGAGGGGAAGAAAAGCCTTTTTAACAGCGCACTCCTACGCATGTCTAGAGGGAAGTAAGTCCTATGGAGTTCGACAGGATTAATCCCAGATGTCTATATGACTGCAACCTATATTGCCTAAAGATAAAGACCATAGAAGGAACATACCATCCCAAAGTAAGACTTGGCAGTAGATAAAATGTTAACATACTGATAGCATTGTAATGTAAATTCCTACAACAACCCACTCATTTCCCACATAATCATGACTGTAATTTCATGCTGACACCATTGTTCTTACATATGGGGAGATGCAACTTGTAACATTATGATTGAAATTACTGCAATTAGTCTTTACAACATTTTGAAACTTGTCCTATATTCCTCCTAACATGAAAACAGTTTGCCTAGACTTTCACAAGCATTAATAGATCAGATGCATTTACCCTGAATAATATTTGTTTACATTGATATTTACAAATTGCTTTAGCTCAAGATTTTAAAGCACTTTAAAATATGATTGATCTTCTAATTTCAGAACATGTGAAAGTGGGCACAAACAAATGTAGCATAGTACTCTACCCTTGACATCTTCTGCAGTACAAAGGTTGCTATGCTTATCATATTGGGCAGATTACCAATATCCGGTTCTCCTCTCCATGAGAATATGGCCACTGTGCCACCACTTTCTACGATTAGCTGTAAGGAGTTTTTAAAAGAAGGTTTAAATGATTCATGTATTCTGAGCCTCTCAGTTTTAAATTTTAATTTTGGGGTGCTATGAGTTTAGTTTTGTTGTTGTATTTTATGTTGCTTTTGATAGTATGGTTAAAAAAATTTTTTAAACTGTTTTAACAATTTTATTCTGTATTTTATTTTATTCTGCAATCTCCCCTTGATCACTCACCTGTGCTTTCTCGCTGGCTGGTGTGGTTGTAAAGAACTCCATGCACCTGCTTCCTCCGGGTAGCATGCTAGGCTCTATCCCTGCTGCAACATATATGAACATGTGAAGCTGCTATATGCAAAGTCAGACTATTTGTCCATCTAGTCCAGGACTGTCTACTCTGACTGGAAGTGTAGGGTCTCATACACAGGGAGGGCTGGCCCAAAACATTTTGCTGCCTGAGGTGGAGCAGTAACCCATCCCCCCTCAAATCAAAGTGTATAGTATCCAAGACCAGCCAAGTTATTTTGGCACCTGAGGCAGAAAATCCTGCAAGCACCTCTCTCTCTCCCATTGCTCCCTGGAAGTAAAAATACAACAGTAATACATCAACTCATTAACCAGTTGTTTCTAATCAAAAACAGAGGAGATGCTCAAGTGCCTGGTCCTGGGGTGTGAAAACAGTTAAGCTATATATTGCAGAGGCATAGCCATGTTCGTCTGTTGCAACAGAAATAAGTCTTGTGGCACCTTAAAGACTAATAAGTGTATTCTGGACACTATCCATGAAAGCTTATGCCAGGATAAATGTGTTAGCCTTCTAAGGTGCCACAAGACTCTGTGTTGTCTAAGCTATATTACAGTAATTAGAAGAAGGATGGGGATACACAGACCCAAAGGGTGCAGATCCCAACTCCATAATGGTGTGGTGATCTCTTGGTGTGAGGTCATCTTCCTCACTCCCAGGCATATCTGTTCAGCATCTGCATTTCCCATATACTTTGCAGTGAAGTAGTGGTAATAGGCTTATGAGTAGTGGGATGTCTCCAAATAATTTTGAATCTTTTGAGGGATACTTTTTTAACAGAGTATGAAGCCAACCGAAATACTCCTTCACAGGAACATAGGAAGCTGCTTTATACTGAGCCAGACCATTGGTCCATCTGGCTCAGTCATCGTCATCAGGCGATCACTCGTGACTGAGTAAGATTGTCTTCCAGGATAAAAATTTACAAAAAGAAATTTTTAAAAGGAGGAAATTCTAAAGAAAGTTGTGTAGACTCTAGCGATGGGTCCGTAAGTGACTGTGGAGGCCAATTCTAGATCCACACAGCTTCCCACAGTGAGGACACAGGTTACCAGATGGAAGGTGGTCCTGTAAAGGATTCGTTTGACGTGCTTTTCGCTTAGCATGTTTCTCCCTTTCACCTTGCACTCGGGCTTCTTCAAAGTCCATGGAACCTTTGTGAAAGGCCAACCTCCAGTTAGATCGTTCATGGGCCAGAGCTTCCCAGTTTTCGATGTTTATATTGCATTTTTTTAGATTAGCCTTAAGAACATCTTTAAACCTCTTATACTGACCACCGATATTCCGCTTTCCATCCTTGAGTTGGGAATAAAGTAACTGCTTTGGGAGACGGCAGTCAGACATTCCAACAACATGACCAGTCCACTGAAGTTGGCGTTGAAGGATCATTTTTTCAAGTGGAAGTGACGTTTATAGATAGTCCATGTTTCGCAGGCATACAATAAAGTTGGTAATACAATGGCTTCATAAACCAGTGTTTTGGTCTTCTTACAAATATCCCGATCCTCGAACACTCTATGTTTCATTCAAGAAAACGTGGCACTTGCGGAGCTCAAACGATGCTGGATTTCACTGTCAATGTTAGCTGTAACAGAAAGATAGCTGCCAAGATAGAGAAAATGATTGACATTTTCCAGTATTGCCCCGCCAAGCTGGATAGATGGCATCACCAAAGGGTTAACTTGCACTTGCTGATGAAGCACTTTGGTTTTTTTGATGTTAAGTGAGAGACCAAGTTTTTCGTATGCTTCTGCAAAAGCATTTAGGATAGTTTGGAGATCATCCTCTGAGTGTGCGGAGACCACATTATCATCAGCATACTGAAGTTCCACAACGGAGGTTGTAATTACCTTACTTTTTGTTTTCAGCCTGCTGAGATTAAAAAGCTTTCCATCTGTTCGGTATATAATTCCCACACCAGTGGGAAGTTTCCCCTCGTCAAGATGTAAAATCATGGCGATGAAAATAGCAAATAATGTTGGGGCGATAACACATCCCTGTTTAACACCTGATCCCACTTTAAATGGAGCACCATGAGAGCCGTTGTTGTCCAAAACTGTTGCCGTCATGTTGTCATGGAGAAGTCGCAAGATATTCACAAATTTATTGGGGCATCCAATTTTCATAAGGATAGTACAGAGAGCTGTTCGGTCTACAGTATCAAAGGCCTTAGCCAGATCAATAAATGCCATATAAAGGGGTTGATTTTGGTCCACTAGCTTTGTTATTCTTCATTTGATTAATGGCTTTTATAACTTCATCCAAAGTGGGGAGTATTGCAAGTTCTGGCTCAGTATTGTCACACTGACTAGGATTTCAGGCAGGATTCTTTCCTAGCCCTACCTGGGGATGCCGTGGATCAAACCTGGGGCCTTCTGCATGCAAAGCATGTGCTCTACCACTGAGCTAGTCCCTCTCCTTCAGTTATATTGCAATGTTATGACCAGGGATAGGCAACCTGGTGCCCTGCAGATGTCTTGGAATACTCCTCCCGTAAGTCCGTCAGCATGGCCAATGATTATGGGAGTTGTAGTCCAAAACATCTGCAGGGCACCAGGTTGCCTATCCCTCGTTGACCAACATTGCAGACCACAAGCTGTTTGCAAAGGGGTATGGAATGCGCACAGTAGCAAGCCCGTAAGGAGAGTCAAGGTCTGGATATAAACTGCAATTGGCGGACCGTACTATTAGGCAGAGTAAGGTGGTTGCCTCAGAAAGTTGTTAGTTGTGTTGTAGTTTACTTCAAGGGAGAGACCCTGCCTGTGTGTTCTCTGCCTCACCGCCGAAATAACTTGGCCAGCTTCGGTACTTGAGGGTGCGGCCGCCATTTGCTGTTCCGCCTCAGGCAGCGCGCCAGAGGAGAAAGAAACGAGGGGAGGCGGAGGCGGAGGCGGTTTCTCAGGGAACAGCCTACGGTGGGTGGGGTGATCGTGCAAGTTGTTACTCACGTGACGGCGAACAATCGCCCCCCCCCCCCGCTGGAGTGGGTCCGTAGTCCGCGCTCCGCCGGCCCCGCCTCCTTTCCCCGCTCTGTTCCATTCTGCTCCATTGCCGTTGAGAGTCGTGCGCCGTTGAGCAGCAGCTGCCGTGTTCCTCCACAGCAGCTGAGTGAGGGGCCTCTTCCTGTTCCCATGGCGACTGGGCGGCCTTTCGAGCTGGTGGTGTTTGGGGCCTCAGGCTTCACGGGGCAGTTTGTGGCCGAGGAGGTTGCGCGGGTGGCTGCCGAGGATGAGCTGCGCGGTTCGCTCCGCTGGGCCGTGGCCGGCAGGAACCGAGAGAAGCTGCAGGCTGTGGTCGAAAAAGCGGCCGCGAAACTGGGTAAGAAAGAGAGGGAGAGCGAGGATGTCTAACGTGGGGCTGTTCTTCGCCCCCTTTCAACTCCCCCCCCCAGCCCCGTTTCACCGTCTGAGGCAGACCGCAGAAGGTCTGTTCTCCCCGCCCCCCGCTGTGCCCCCACCGCAACGGCTTCCCCCGCAAATGAGGGGCACCTTGGAAAGGTGGTGGTGGCGGCATTTGCGGGCGGGGGGAGTGGGAGGTGAATTAACAGCAGGCGACACCCTATGCACATTTTCTCGGAAGTCTCGCTGTGTTGAGTGCGGCTTACTCCCAGGTATAAGTATACACTGGAATTTTATTTCTTTAACTTCTTTACTATTATATTTATATCTTGCCTTCTTTCCTGTTGCAAGGAGCCCAAGGTGGCTTACATGGTCCTGCTCCTCACAGCAGCACAGTGAGGCAGGTTAGTCTGAGAATCAGTGACTGGTCTAAAGTCACCCAGTGAGCTTCATGGCCAAGTGGGGGCTAGAACCCTGCTCTTCCCAGCCCTAGTCCAACACTAGATGAACAGCTTCTTTGTCCGTCCCCCGCCTTTTGTGCTTTCACAATAGGGACTTAAGATCCCTCGAGGATTCTGCAGGAGGCCTTTTGGGACTATCCTGCATCGGGCCACAAATGCATCAGTGCTGATGACATGTCTTGGACATTGACCTTATTATAAGTTCTTTCCAAGGTGGTGGAGCAGAGAGAGATAAAGGATGTCATAGACTGCTGAGAGAAGACACAATTGTTCAAGGCCAAACTGAAATAAAGCCTGGTGGCTGTGGTTAAGAATATAAGAGCCTGGCTGGATCAAATCCACCTAGTCCAGCATCTTGTTTCCCACAGTGGCCTATTAGACACCTCCACAAAACCTACAAGCACTGAAGCTGGAGGGTCTATTTAGCTATCATGGCCAATTGCTGCTGAAAGACCTATTATGCATGAATGTGTCTAATTTCCCTTTGATGCCATCTAAACCAGTGGCCATTGCCACATCTTGGACCTAGGCAGCTGAGAATGTAGGGGGAAATATCTTCCATCCTTCTTCACCTGATTTCAAGCTAGTGGTGGGAATTACCATTTGCAGCCCATGATTTTCTACACAGGTATCCTATTTGGGAGCAGAGAAATGGATCTGCACTGACATTGGTGCAGAATGGGGATTCAACTGCTCTTCATTCTGGGAAGGCAGAGAACCTACTGTTGCAATTTTAGAATACAGCACTTTTAAGCTCAAGGGACTTTACAGTCTCATTTGTGTTCATTTTCCCAGCAGCTTTAGGAGGGAAGTCACCAGTATTTGCATAGAGAATTGAGACTGAGAAATAGTGATTTGGATGGGTATTGAACCCAGGTCTGCCAACCCCAGCTGCATAACGCTGGTTGTGGGTGCATGTTTTGGCCCCAAAGGGCTCAGTGCTTCTTTTGCCAGTTCATAGTCATTTCTGGTTTGACAACAATGAACATGTTTTTACATGACTGTATGGAACTGGTAGTGTTCAAGTTGTTATGTGCAACCCAGTCCTGTGAATGTTCACTTGGAAGCAAGTACCACTAATTGCATGCCTAAGATTGCAGCCTCAGCTGCATGCATGAGCCTTCCTTTTCTTTAAAATTTCAATATTTTTTTGTGTTTTTTGCAGTTGTATAAACAGTGCATGTTACTTCAATTAGCTAAACATAAGAGCAGCCATGCTGGATCAGACCAAGGGTCCATCTAGTCCAGCATTCTGTTCACACAGTGGCCAACCAGCTGCCCACGGGATCCTACAAGCAGGACATGTGTGCAACAACACCTTCCCGCCCGTGTTCCCCAGCAACTGGAGTACATAGGCATACTGCCTCTGATACTGGAGCTAGTTCTTGCTGTTGCAAACTTTCTGCTTCTCCAAGTACTACGTAATTCTGTTATTTTGTCCTAACTTGCATATGCCAAGCTGTTCTGGTAAGAGCTCCTACGCTTAGGGCGCAATCTTATGCATGTTTAGATAGAAAAACTCCTACAACTCCCAGCATTCCCCAGCCAGCATAGGATTGTGTCCTTAGTGTAGCTGAATCCAACATTGCTGCAGTTCACACAGTTTTTCTTGTGAATATCCCAGTAGGTTTAAAAAGCCTTAACAGTTTTGCTAATACCGTACATTTCAGATGAGACTTGTAGTGTTCTTTTGCTTCACAGCTCCAGGATTCGAACTGATGACTTAAAACATGTTCTGATATTGTATGCGTAAATGCCCCTTTGCAAAATTTGTGGTGCTAAGACTACCGGGTTTGTTTGTTTAAAAAAGCACTTAAGGACAAAATTACTATTTAATCTGATTTCCAAAACCAGATTTGTGCTGGCATGATCAATATTTGCTACTCACGTGCATGGTTGTCTTGCTGCATTGCATTTCTCTTAAATAGTATTCCATAATTTCTTGAGATTTTTCTTGTCTTCTTGTAGCAAGAGGTGTCTACATGTTCCCATATGCACATTTGCGCTGAAAAAGTATATTTGGGGATGGGGGTGGAATTGATAAAGAAGCAAAATAACCTGTTTAACAAAAGTAGTTGGAAAATTAAATAACTTAGAACTGGCCTTGATTTGTTTCTATTCATCTTATAATAAATAACCAAATAATGGTAAATAAGAAAAAGGAAAGAGGAGATTGGAGAGGAATAATTAAATAGTGTTAGGCTTCCTTTATAACACTTCAGTTTTCAATTTTCAGGGAAGACAGAACTGAAGTCAGAAGTTGGCATAATACTGTGTGATGTCAGTGATCCATCCTCTCTTGCTAATATGGCTAAACAAACTGCTATTGTTCTGAACTGCGTAGGTCCTGTAAGTGTTTTCTTCTACTTTAAAAAATTAATGGATAAATAAAATGTTATTATGCTGCAACAGTAAAATGAAGTTTCCATAGTATAGTGCAAGATGAAACATTTTTATCTTTTGATTTAACAAACTTAAACTGTTTATACCACTCTTTTATAATGGTGTTTAAAATTTTAAAGGAATTGGGGGGCTGTTGGTGTCAGAGACATGGATGCAAATTGATAATAGTTTTTGACTTTTGAAATACCGTAGTTTGACCTACTGTATTTTGTGAAACTGGATTATATCTTCTCCCTAGCAAATATCCAGCTGCTTATGTACTGCATTAAATAGGTATGAGTATAGATAGGCATGCTGATTTGTAGAGGCAATTTCACAATTCCACTTGGAAATTATCAAAAATGCCGAAGTCCTTTGAGGCCATTATAAAATGTGCTATAGTGATAATAGCGGTTTGAACTTACCTCTCTTAACGGTGTGTGTGTGTGAACATCAGGCAACCAGAATTCTACATAATAAAAACAAAAACTGTCCTTCATTCTTTTGATTTCCTTCTGTTCATGCTTGCAGTTATGGGCAGAGCAATCCTGTGGCCCCTTAGACAGCATTTAAGGGGCCATAGGATTCTTCAGATTTCCAGATCTGAGGTTGGAAAAGAGCTCCGACGTCAGAACTGGGTATCCACACTCTGATCCCCACCACCATCACAAGGAAGGAACTGCACCAGCTGCTTCTTTGAGGTCATAAGAGTGACTTTGGAGAAGGGGTAAAGGGGGCATTCCAAGGAGCGGAGAGGGGAGGCAACTGGGTCCCCCAGAATAGGATGTATCTTGAAGGCTCTCCAGCCTCCTTCCCTCCATGTCCAAAGCACCGCAGTGTGATGGCCCAAATTGGCCATCTAGCTGACTTGCAGGGCGGGAGGAGTGCAGAGGCGAAGATTGCCTCCTGGCTCCTCCTGCCTGCATAGGATGCTCACTGGGTGACTTTGGGCCAGTCACGGACTCTCAGCCTAACCTACCTCACAGGGTTGTTGTGAGGATAAAATGGAGAGGAGGAGGATTCTGTAAGCTGCCTTGGGTTCCTTGCAGGAAATAAGGCGGGATCATCATCATCAGGCGATCACTCATGACCGAGTAAGATTGTCTTCCAGGATAAAAATTTACAAAAAGGAGATTTTAAAAGGAGGAAAATTCTAAAGAAAATTGTGTAGACTCTAGCGATGAGTCCGTAAGTGACTGTAGAGGCCAATTCTAGATCCACACAGCTTCCCACAGTGAGGACACGTTCACTATCTATGTTATCCAGCAGTGTCTGTATATTCCATGTTCCAAAATTCAAACGTCTTTTTCGACCGCTAAAATGGTGACCCCACTGGACGCGGTAATCCAGTCAGGGGAGAAAGAGGTAGACTATGTTTAGGGAACCTTTTCTAGCACCCTCCCCATACGGGGTGAGCAGAGTGGATCCTAAATAGGGCTGCTCAGTCATGGATACAGCTGCTGAGCTGCTCGACTACCTCGTTCCTTGAACAGGGTGACTGAGTCTGCATCCACCACCCATGTGCTGGTCCATGACTAGGGGCTTCCGGATTCACAGTCCTGCCCCCGTCGCCATTCACCAGTCGCCATGGGACTTTTTGTTTGTTTGTTTGGGTTGGGTTGGGTTGGGTTGGAAGACACCTGTGCGTGAAACTGGTTTCTGTGGGGAGATCGGTGCACAATGAATCACCACACAAACTTGACAGAGGACGGCAATGATCCAATGGCACGGTTACCCTGACGATTGGAAAACCATTCTCTGCTGCAGCCTTCATCCGCCTTCACAGCCGTTGTAATTTAGGTTTAGATTATCTTCCGCCTGTTCTGCCGTTGAGGACTTTATGTTTTGGATCGTTCTTTGTCTGGTTCCTCTCCCCGGACCTTACCGCCATGGGTGACCCTACTGGGAGTATATAGCTCCCGACGGCATTGCTCACAGGGTTCATCAGATAAATTCCTATATATGGATTTGGAATATTCTGCTAGTTCTGCCTATTGTAGCCAAGTGTACTGTGGCTATAGGAAAGGAGATGGAGAGGATGGACTTTATTGCTTGATGCTTTCTGTTTCAAAGTTCTGTCAGTTCATTAAACCTAGAGAAAATGGCAGTAAATGATGCTTACACGCTATGCACATACATAAAAATTGTGGGAAAAGACTAAGGAAAAAAAGCTCTTTGTGTTCCTCTTCATGAACTCAGGTGTAGCTTCCAACATTAAAATAGAAGACATATCATCAGACAGTGGCAACAGATTTTAATTAAAAAAAATTAAATAACTACGTATAACAGATAAAATGGGTAGCCGTTTTTATAAGAAAAATCTTTCCTGCTTGTAAAGTACATTACATTGCTTTTATTCAGTTCATTTTCATGCCTGAGGACCAACTGATAAATGTCAGATCAATTATTGGGGCATGGTAGCCTGTCTGCCCCCGTCCCAACACTATCACAGGCAGCGTAGGACTTGCAGATCCATGTGCCATAGTGGATAGAAAGGAAGAGATGGTCAGAATGTGTAGCTCCATGATGGAAAAGACTAGACTTGTCCAGCTTCTTATATACAACCCTTAACATTACTAGGGACCTATGAAGTAGAGAATCTTGTAGCTATTTATAAATGAAATAGTCTAATCCTGAAAAGTTCATTATTAGGGCTGAAGTATTTAGCTGATTTAATTAATCAGATTAATCAGGTACAAATATCTTGGTCAACTGAAAGGTTACCCTTGATTTAACTGGGCAACACATTTTAAAAATATGTTTAATATAAGTACTTCTAAAAATGGTAATGTTGCATGTGCCACCTTAGAGAAATTCCCTTCCTGTGAGAGAAATAGATGGGTGGGGAAAATGCATCTTAAGATGGTGACATAAGGGCATAATCTAAAAATAAAACATAAATTTATTCAAAACTGTTCTGTTCAGATGCAGAGTCCATTTTTATTTATTTTTTTATTACATGTCTATACCGATCAATAGCCGAAGCTCTCTGGGTGGTTTACAACAATTATTCATTAATTTATTCACAACAATTAATTCCATTCATTAATTGAAACTCAGTTAATCAACGGGCAGCACAATCCAATGTTGCTGCCCATAACCCTCCAAACTCGGAGGATCACAAGCTGAGGCGCCACCAGGATACATTGTATGCTGGCGGAGCCTTACTCCTCCCCTTCCCGCCACCAGGAATGCCCACAAACCTCCAGCTCTGAGGTCGGTCTTCTGACTTCAGAGCCGCAGCTGGCACTCTGAGGTCGGTCTTCTGACTTCAGAGCCGCAGCTGGCACGGTTCTTTGCGCTGGTTATGAGGGTAGTGAGAGGGTGCTCCAAAGTCGGAGTCATAGCTCTGATCTCGGAGCTGGGACTCCCAACTTCTCCTTTGGCCATCTAGACTTTAGCAGTCATAAGCTTACGCCCTAAGTCTAAGATTTCTTTATCTGGCGATAGCCCCGTTAACAACTATAAGCAAAACTAGATAGCTTGCTCCATTTATTAAAGTAGTCTAAGTGTAATGTAATTTGCCAAACAAGTAATCCATTTTATTCATTCTTACAGTACAGGTTTTTTGGAGAGCCTGTGGTGAAAGCTTGTGTTGAGAATGGTGCAAGTTGTGTCGACATTAGTGGAGAACCTCAGGTATGTGGAACTGAGAAAACAAGCCAGACCCTTTGGAAGTAATGTTTGTATTAGGTCACAAAATACATGTTTCTAAATATTTGTACTTGCACATCTGACCATAACACAGGAATGATATTGACTCATTTCAAATATCAAACTTTGTTGTGCTGTCCTAAAATAATAATTCTTACACCCATCCTAGGCATGTGCAGCAGCATCCATTTCCCTGAATATGCCTGTGATGGTGTGTGTCCCTCCCTCAGAAATGCTTCCTGTCAACACCCCATCTTTAAAAATCAACGAAAGTGAGGAGGGGTGGCAGGAAAGGATCTTCAGTTTTTGAATTAGGACTTGAGAAGCCCTAGGCCCTGGTGCACAATAGTGATATCATTGCTGTGGTGCCAAGGCCTTGGAACTCAGTCCAGATTATTTTGGCAAACATCTGTGCAATCTGCCAAAATAAAATAGGGAGGCTCACCTGGCACCTACTTCAGTGCCAGGCAAAAACATTTATTTTCCCAAGTTTTTTCAATCTAATTTTACTAGTTTCATCTCATCCAGTGGGATAAAAAACTTTAAACAAAATCAGCTTTCTCTGGATTACTTTTAGGGTAGATTTGAATAGAGGTGTGTGTGTGTGTGTGTGTGTGTGTGTGTAAATAAATAAATGACCAAATAGAGAGAGATTTAATACTGCTTTGTTAAGCATTTTGACTTACAGGTTACATAAAAATTGAGAGTGGGGTGGTGATAGAAGTGGCAGGATGGGGCATTAACTTATACTCAGGACTGAGAGATCGCCCCATGTGTGTAGTATAACTCTGTAAATGTGTGTTAGACATTCATAATTGAATATAACTATGCGTATAGCACTACATTATTAAGTCCTTTGAGATATAGAACAAACATCTACTGTATAACATTGGAAGGTAGAACTTTAGCCAGTGAATGTGGTGTCAGTGACACAGCTTTGGAGGTTATCATCTTAGCTTGAACATTAAGATAGACAATGTTGTTGATTTTCTGTTTCAGTTTCTGGAAGGAATGTATCTGAATTACAATGACAAAGCTGCAGAAAAGGGAGTATATATTATTGGAAGCTGTGGTTTTGACTCTATTCCAGCAGATATGGGAGTACTATATACCAGAAACAATTTGAAAGGTGACTCTTATGTCTGATCACTATTTTGCTAACTGGTGTGGAAAGTGTAATATTTTTCCTTGTTGCATGTTTAAAGATGTTTGAGTAGTCAGGAGCAACAATATACCCTGTATTCAGTTTCTTTCTTCTTAATAAGGACAGATATTATTGCTCTAAAATATTTATTTATTTAAAGCATTTTGCCTTGCTCTTCAGCCAAAAGGAATACCAGAGCAGCTTATATATCATCAATCAAAATAAATCAATCCCTGCCCACAGCTTTACAGTCTAAAAAAAAAAAAAAAAATCACAAAAGGAAAAACAGATGAGGGAAGAGAAAGAAAAACAAACAGGCACCAATTCTTAAAATTAAACAGTAGTTCTTACTATGACCAGCTGGAATAGAAACCATTCGGGAGAGAGAGGAGGAGTCTGATGGAGCAGCTCTGCTTCCTATCTTTCCCTCTGCTGTAGCCTGATGGAATGACTGCTGCCAGATGACAGTTGACTGAGTGAGGGCCTGAAGGAGCTGGTCTTCCAGCAGAGCCAATGGAATGGCCCTACTTCTCATATCTCCTTCTGCAGCAAACATAATTTTGTTATGGTCCACAGAATTATACTGCTTTAAGCTATAAATGCCTTCTATTCCAGTCACCTTAAATGGTTTCCTTAAAGGACATGAACCAATCCTTCCGCTGCATGGCCGGAAGATGCAAACTCAGACCTTATGTTCATTGATGGAATAGAGCAAGGAAAGCTGAATGAGGATGTGAGAGGTGCACACAGACCTCCTATTCCCTGTTATATCCTTTTTTTTTTGGTAAAATTTTTTATTTGAATTTTAAAATCCATTTCCCTGTCATATCCTGATGAGCTGCTTGTACACATCAGACAAGAAGCAGGGTGAAATAGGGTCTGCCCTCCTCTAGTTTCCTGCATTGAACAGGGGGTTGGACTCGATAGCCTTGTAGGCTCCTTCCAACTCTATGATCTATGAAATCTATGCCCTATGAAGATCTCTCCAAATATGGGCATTGTGTCTTTGTGGATAAAGAACACAAAGACCTGGTTCGCACAGCACAACAGCAATTCCTGGGTTGTTTAACCCAGGAATTGCCAGGGACAAGCACCAGATGCAAGCCATTTCCAAATTTATTCAAAAACCTAGGAAGGCCCATTCCTGGGTGGTTTCATGATGTCCAAACCCAGAAATTCTTGATTACTTCGGGGTTAAACAACCAAGGTTTAACCCAACAACAAACCATAGGTGATTGTTGGGTTAACTCTTGGTCATTTTGTGTTTGCAATCACAATGTGACAGTTCTGTACTGAGGAAATCTTCGATCAAATGGTGAACAAGCTGTTCCCCTTCCTTTCTTTGTAAAGGATTGTCCATGTGTCTCATATGAATTAAATATTCTGGTTGTCATCGTTCATCTGACAGCATGAGTACCTGAGTATAAACTACTATTTAGTTTGTTATGATTACAAATAATGACTTAATTCTTTCCCTTAAAGGTATCTTAACTGCAGTTGAAAGTTTTCTGACTGTAAAATCTGGCCCAGAGGTTGGTTGACTTCTTGTTTTGCTAAGCTTGCAGTATGCACCTATCATATAGACATATAAAATGAAATAATTAAACTTTGAGAGGGTAATAAAAATATTTTCAACTAATAGCTGGCTGTTGTACTGGTAGTAGCAGCTTGCAAAACTGTCAGACAGCAGAACATCACCACCTAATACTTGTTCTGGCACAGTTGTTGCAGTACGAGAGTAACAACATCAGTTTGTGATAGCCCAACCTGATCATGTAGTTTCTGTTATGGTAGGTTTGGGTGGTGAGTGAGATTATTTGCTGCTGATGTTGGGTAAATACAGCTTAAAATTTGTTACAAATATGAGACATTTTGGGGGGAAATAATATCTAAATGGAATAGCTAATATTTTGTAATACTATTGGAGGAGGAACAGTGCAGTATTAAGCTCATCCCAATCTAGCAAGACAGATCCTTGAGCAGAAAGGTTCCTTCCTGCCTATATAAAAGGCTGTGGGGTGAAAAACTTGCATCCCGATTCCAGAGATGTGCATGTTCTGTTCTCATCAATGCTGTCAACCCTCAACACTCTTGTCACCTTAAAAAAGTAGTACCATATTAATCTAGACATTACTTTCACATACTCTTAACTCTTTACTGCAGAAAGTGATTGCTGCTGTAAGAGCAGACTCACTGATTTTTGGGGGGTGGGGGACAGGGGGAGGTGAAGTGATTAGATGGTGAAGCACAGGAGCAGCTGCACTCCGATTTAATCTCTGAATCATAATGTGTGCAATTGTAGTAAGTTAGGTTTTTTCTGTTGTGGGTAATGGTACACGTGGGTTGAAGCAATTAAAAAGTAGAGTGCTACTTGAATTAACATTGCATTTTAACAGGGTGCCTGTATTCATGATGGGACCTGGAAATCAGCCATATATGGCTTTGCAGATCAAGACAATCTGAAGAAAGTTAGAAGGCAAATAGGACACAAAGCCCTTCCAGTGATTGGAGCAAAACTTAGGAGAAGGTATAAGATATTTTTGTATATGTTAGTGCCTTTTTAATTTTGAATTAAAAATTTACATAGCTCAAAATGAGTTTTAAGTCTGAATGGAAGATAAGGGAAATTGTACAAACCTTAACTTTATAAATAAAGTGATTTTTCAAGGCTTTTCCTAACAGAGAACATGGTAAAGATGAGTTTAAAAGGAGAAGTTATAGATAGAGCTTCAGCTTAAAGACACTTTGCTAAGCTTTATTTTAATTACCTTGTGTTCTGTTTTTGCAGAGGTGCCGTGTTTTACAGTAATGAACTCAAACAATATTCCATTCCATTCATGGGATCAGATGCCTCTGTAGTAAAACGAACTCAGCGCTATTTGCATACGCATCTAGAGGAAACACCTGTAAGTTTACTTAAGCATTCATAACATTAGTTTTGTCCCATTGTAACAAAGGAACTCGTGCTCTCACATTTCTTGCAAGGTAGAAAAGCTCTGAGAAGTGTTTTTCTCTTTAATAATCAACAGCTGCCACCCCATGTTAATTCTGTTAGATCTGTATGTGTAATCCAGATCTGGGGTATTCTTAAAGGGAGGGGAGAGAGACCTCTAAATAACCAGGTACCTTCAGGCATGAAGGCTGATTAGTAAAACAGTGTTCAAGCAAAGCTCATTGCTCAACTCCAGACTTGTAATTTAAGTTATTTATTAAAGGACTCAAGTAGGAGAAATCAGCAATTGCATAAAAACAAAATAGCACTTTCCGACTAACGTTACATCGATACAATTTCTAAGTGAGTTCAGCACTTACATAAAGAAAAACATCCTTTACATGCATAGTTACACAGAACTTCTCTGTAGGCTGAGACAAGCAAGCAGCAATCTTCAGGGCCAAAGGAGGCAAAAACGACCCCATTTTATGTGTATTCTGGGAGGGACATTGATGGTGGGCGGGAGACAAATAACCAGTCAAAAGGCAGTAAATGCCTATGTAGGGTGTCTGTGGACATGAGTTCATTAATACTGGCCATTCACGGGAAGTAGGGAAAGAGATGTGAATTGGGAAGGTTCTCCTTTTAGGTTCCTGTCAGATGGGATTAAGTTAAGGGGAAAACATACCCTTGTGTATTCATGCAAAAGCTTTGGTTCTATGTGCTTTCCTTGCTTGCTGTAAGGGAAGGAAGGACTCTATGGTAGACAATATATCCTTAAGGGGCAGAGGGTTAGGGCTGTGGTTTGTCACATGTGTCTTCAGTGAAATAACGGAATCTGAATATATGTGTCACTTAGGCTATAGTCATATACATGCTTACCTGGGAGTAAGTCCCGCTGAACTCACATGCATAGGATTGCAGTGCACGAGTCTTTCAAGGCATGTGCTACTTTATGCACTTGTAGAAAGGTTTTTTTTCTTTGTTTTTTTCCTTACTATTGAATGTTCCCCACTACACTCATGTGGGAATGTTCATGTGGCTTTTTTAGATGAGCAAAACCGAGAGGAGCAAATGGCAGCAAGGCTATTGTTGCTCCTCCAGCAATGATGTCATGGCACACTTTTTTTTCCTTCAGGCTTGACATTGTCCATCTCTAGCATTGCAGCACACTCCTTACCTGTTTTTTAAAGCAGCAAATTATCCTTTTCAGTACCTGGGGATAGGATATAGTGGTGCTAGTGTTGGGTCTGTGCTATTGCAAGTGTAGCACTAAAAAAAAATGCATTTTCTGTAATGCCTAGAGATGTTCTTACAAATGATTAAGACCAGGATTAAGGCTAATCATATTTGGCCATTCTTGGATTTACTCTTTGTCACCCATACAGGACTTGATTCTCTGTGCATTATTGCTCTTGAGATTTGTATTTCAGAATAGATAATGTGTGAGTGAACTCTTGAAAATGAACTGACGGTAATTGTTCATCAATATGATTTTTTTCTTCTGCTCAGGTGCAATATGCTGCTTACACCACTGTGGGTGGTATTGGATCTGTCATTAAGCTAATGTTTGCTGGCTTTTTATTTTTAATGCTTGTGAAGTTCAACTTTGGAAGAAAGCTCCTGATAAAAGTAGGTTTGTTTTTAAATATTTTTGAAATTTGATAGTCTTGTCTTATTATTCTGAAACTTACTGTGGATTTTCTTACCTTAGTACCCTGAATTTTTTTCTGGAGGATATTTTACAAAGGAAGGGCCAACAGAGAAACAGGTAATTAGTTTTTGTTCAGTACTAAGTTAGCCTGAATACCAGTATATCTGATGCAATATAAATAATGGTTTCATATTAATATGGAGTGTTCATGAGAGCAAAAGACCAATATTATAACTAGAAGAGGAATATTCATATACACGAGGACATCCGAGTACTGCCACTTCCAATAGACAGATGCAAGGGCAGAATTCTGATTGTTGTCCATCTATTAATATGTAGAAAACAATAATTTCAAAAATATGATCAACTAACTTACTAATGGCAACAATAGCAAATTCTTTGATTTGGTGTGTGGAGACAGTATTTTAAGTACTAGAAAATTGCAGAGAAGGTCTCTCGGCCTTTTAAAATGAATGGGTAAAGTAAAACAGTGATTGGTCTTCTAATTGGGAGTACTGTTATTAGGACACTTGATCCGCACGTTCAGAGGATGATCTCCAAACTGTCCTAAATGCTTTTGCAGAAGCATACGAAAAACTTGGTCTCTCACTTAACATCAAAAAAACCAAAGTGCTTCATGAGCAAGTGCCAGCTAATCCTTTGGTGATGCCATCTATCCAGCTTGCCGGGACAATACTGGAAAATGTCGATCATTTTCCCTATCTTGGCAGCTATCTTTCTGTTACAGCTAACATTGACAGTGAAATCCAGCATCGTTTGAGCTCCGCAAGTGCCGCGTTTTCTCGAATGAACATAGAGTGTTCGAGGATCGGGATATTTGTAAGAAGACCAAAACACTGGTTTATGAAGCCATTGTATTGCCAACTTTATTGTATGCCTGCGAAACATGGACTATCTATAAACGTCATTTCCACCTCCTTGAAAGATTTCATCAACGTTGCCTCCGGAAAATCCTGCAAATTACTTGGGAAGATAGGCGAACAAATGTCAGTGTACTGGAAGGAGCAAAGACTACTAGCGTTGAAAAAATGATCCTTCAACGCCAACTTCAGTGGGCCTGTCATGTTGTTCGAATGTCTGACTGCTGTCTCCCAAAGCAGTTACCGGTACTTTATTCCCAACTCAAGGATGGAAAGCGGAATATCGGTGGTCAATATAAATGGTTTAAAGATGTTCATAAGGCTAATCTAAAAAAATGCAATATAAACATCGAAAACTGGGAAGCTCTGGCCCATGAACGATCTAACTGGAGGTTGGCCTTTCACAAAGGTTCCATGGACTTTGAAGAAGCCCGAGTGCAAGGTGAAAGGGAGAAACGTGCTAAGCGAAAAGCACATCAAATGAATCCTTTACAGGACCATCTTCCATCTGGTAACCTGTGTCCTCACTGTGGGAAGCTGTGTGGATCTAGAATTGGCCTCCAGTCACTTACAGACCCATCGCTAGAGTCTACACAATTTTCTTTAGAATTTCCTCCTTTTAACATTTCCTTTTTGTAATTTTTTTATCCTGGAAGACAATCTTACTCGGTCATGAGTGATCGCCTGATGATGATGATTGAGAAGGATAAATCCAGCAGACATGCTTAACCTATGAGCAGTGCACTTCCTTTTAATAGTGATCTGCTCTATTGGATGTGCTCATCTTTGCTGCATGGAGGCAATAGGCTACATCCAGCAGATGGATAATACAGGCAGAACATTATACTTTGTGCAGCATGGATCCCCTTGAGACAGTAAAAACACTTATATACTGCCCTTCATTCTATCAGGATTTCCATATGTGAAAAACAGCATAATCCATTCCTATACATGTTTACTCAGAAGTAAGTTCTAATGTGTTTAATGGACCTTACTCCTAGGAAAATATGCATAGGATTGAAACTGAGGGCACAATCTTACTCTGATGCCAGTAAGCCCCTCGACTCAGGGGTTTACAGGCATCCTATGCTGAGCAGGAGGTGCAGCAGGGGCGAGCTTTGCCTCCCTGTCCTTCCGCCCTGCATTTTCTGCTAGACAGGCTTTTTCACCCATCTAGCTGGAGCATCTTGGAGGGGGAGGGAAGGAGGCTAAAGCGGCTGCAAGATACCTTGTATCCTGGCCTCTCTAGTATCCTCTCCATCCCCCAAAATGCCCCCTTTTACCCCTCGCCTTATTCCTGGCCTTGGAGAGCATCCAGTGCAGTTCTTTCTGTGCCAGCTGCAAGGGGGCAGGGGAGGTTCAGAGCTCTGTCTCTGACCTTGGATGTGAAATCCAAACTATCGTATGGCCCCTCAGATGCTGTCTAGGGGTCATAAGATTGTTACCTGAGATACTCAGTCAGAAATAGTAGTAGTAACTGAGTTCGTTCCACAAAAGGGCTATTTTACATACATGTCTTTCTCTCAAAATGAGGTGGTAAGATTACTGGTTGTAATTATCACCCTCAGAAACACACATGAATTGGATTGTAATTCAGTAGTAGTAGTAGTAAAGGGTGCTTGATATAAACTATGCTATTGCCTGGATGTCTAATGCTGCTTATTTCCTATCTTTTGAACTGCAGATGGAAGGGTCATCCTTTGAAATGACATTTTTTGGAGAGGGATACAGCACAGGCCAAGATCCACAGCAGGGCAAGCCAAATGTTAAAATCTGCACCCAAGTGAGGGGACCAGGTAGAGCAACAATATTGTAGCGAACAACTATATATAACATTCCACTGTAATACAGTATATTTACTACATAACTGATTCTTGTAAAGCCAGACCCTAACATGACAGCCTCTATTTGTAAAGAGTTGGAGGTTTCTTAAACATCAGGCTGTGGGAAGAAAGCCTGGCAAATATACCTTTGCATATGTAAACAGGACAACAGGAATTAGACATCTGTATATCACTTCGTGCAAAGAGGTACAGCATTTCACAGAAGCTTTTTCCCTCAAGGAAAAATGAAAATCATCACTACACTCAGCTACACCATGATTTCAATTCTTGTTTTTGACTACAACCTTAATACCTGAGCAAAATAACTGAGGGAAGGTAGGAGTGTGCTCATTTTGTTTCCTGTCCATCAAACCATAGGTTGCAGGATTGCCTGAACTGAGCTTATAATTACCAAAATTTTGCTAAGACGGTGGTATCCCCTACATCTCATGCTAAAGCAAGTGAAAGGAATGTTTTTCAGCCCAAGGGTCAAATTGGTTCCAGGCAAGCACATTGGGGGTTGCATGTCGGCAGTGGGCTGCGCCATATCCAAAAGTGGGTGGGGCCATCTATTGCTGGCAAGTGGTCCAGTGACGTATTGCCCAGACTCGTCAAACACATTGCCACTCCTCCGCTGCAATCAGGCTTTTTAAAAGCCTCCATTGTTACCTCCATTTAAAAGCCTCCATTTATGCTTTTAAAAAGCCTAAATGTAGTGTGAGTGGGGAAGCAGGGAAAATGTCTTATCTCCAATCAGAGATAAGACAGAAGAGGTGGTAGACCAGATGGGAACCTCCTGTTATACACCAGAACCTGACTTCATATTTTTTTCTAGTCTTATTACAAAGAACATATTACTGTGCAAATTAACTGGCTTAGGGTGCAATCCTATGCATGTTTAGGCAGAAAAAAATCCTACAACACCCAGCATGCCCAACCAGCCATGCAAGCTGGGGGATGCTGGGAGTTGTGGGACATTTTTCTGTCAAAACATGCATAGGATTGTGCCCTTAGATATAAATATGTTTGAGCTGAACTGAGCAGAGTTTTCCTTTCTGCTCTCGAGAAGTTGCTCCTGAAGGACAGGAGACTCTCCAGGCTAGTCCAAAATGTAAGGTGGGGCCTCAGTTACATAAAGGGGCCTGTGATAGTCAAAGCGCAGGTAGATATGTACTTGTTCTGCCTGGCTGCATCTTAGGGATGCAGCCCCTTCCATCAGCTCAGCCAGGACCAGTTGCCATTTTGCTTCACCCTCTCCTGTAGTGTCCATACTACCTGGGGCATTCTTTAACATTATTATGTAACAGTATGAAAGTTGCTACCGGAATATGTTACTTTTCTTCCCTCATTCTTTTTTTCTTTTTGTATCATTTTGCAGACCAAGCAGTTACTGTAAATTGAACTCCCTTCGGTGCTTCAGCAGAAAGATGAGAAATAAAAGTAAACAGGCTTGTACAGCCTAGAGAGAGAGAGAAAAACCCTATAGACTAGTAGGATGTTGGTGGAGGGAAAGGTACTGGCCTAAGGAGAGGCAAATATTAGATACTAACCCAGTTCGCATGTGTTGGCTGCAAATCGTGGGTTAATTAACCGGGGTGTGTGCTGTGCATGAACTGCTGCCACTTTGCATAGTCAGCCTCTGAATGGAGGTTGCTTCGTGACATGCAAACCTGGACTCTGGGTTATTCATGGGTTAAACAACCCAAAGTTAACCTACAATTAGTTCTTAGATTAGCTTTGGGTTGTTTAGCCCATGAATAACCCATAGTGGCTGGGTTCACACGTCACAAAGCAACCTATGATCAGCTTGATTAGAGTTTGATTGTGCAAAGTGGAAGCGGCTTGTGCACAGTATGCAATCCAACAAATTGTTAACCCATGATTTGCTACCGTGACATGTGAGCAGGGCCAATAATAGCTAAAAGTTGGATGTGACTTAACCAGTTTGAGTGGGCTATAGAAATGGAAAAGACACATGCACAGGGTTCAAGCAGAAGCTGTAGGTTCTTGCAGTAAGGTCACAGTGCAACCAGGGACAAGAAGTGTTGGACTTTGGGGGAAAGTATTTACAGAAATGCTTCATATAGTTTCTGGTTTCATCTACCATTCAAGGTTATTCACAAGTAATGAGTATAACTGGGGTGGGGGGTTGTTTGTTTTTGTATCTTTGTAGAGGCTGGCTATGTTGCTACACCCATAGCAATGGTTCAGGCAGCTGTGGCACTTCTAAAGGACAAGAGTTCTCTTCCTAAAAAGTGAGTCCTAGTGTGTGTGTGTGTGTGTGTGTGTGTGTGTGTGTGTGTGTGTGAAATGTGGCTGTCTTATTTTAGCTCCTTCACATACAAATCAGGGCTACACTCTCACAGCATGAAAACAAGCCCCAAAGCGGTTGTACAACTAACTCTTTTGCCGGTCACAGCGCTTTCAAATAGCTAGGGTAGAATATACCTGATAATTTTCTGAGAGACTTAATGGTGGTAAAATCCTGCAGGATGTGAAGATTGTGTTTGTAGAGCTCTGTGCTATACTTACTCTTCCCTCCAACTTCATAAGCCAGCATCAGGCACACTTTCACAGCCACTGTTTATTCAGTGCTGGCATGGATCTGGATGCCTATACTAGAATAAAATTAGAAACAATAAACTCTTGGTAATTTGACCTTAATCTATTCTTTCTGACATTTAGCTGTGTTACATTACTTGTTCATTCATTTGGGAGAGAATATAAACTTTCAGATCTTACTAGATCCTTCAAATTTATACCAGAGCTCTTATGTCAAGTTCAGTATTTTAGGTTGCAATCTTAATCACTTAGAAGTAAATCCCATTGAACTCAGTGCAGCTTACTTCTGAGTAGACATAGGATTATAGTGACCCGGTTCATAGTTTCTGGGTTCACACGTCATGAAATAATTTCTGATCGGAGGTTGAATATTTAAAATGGTGGTGGCACACAACCCAAGCAAATCATGGGTTAGTTACATAATGAAACTTTTCTACACACAGTTCTTTTTTAAAAATTTTATTTATATTAAAAGAAAAACAAACAAACATTACAGAAACATACAACAATAAACTAAACTAAACTAAAATGGACTTCCGGTTTCCTCTGCAGCAAGTATAAGTAACAATAATTATTCTTACACTATAATTACAAAGAAATTTCTCTTTTTTCTATTGTCCAAAATTTTTCTTCTTGTTTATCAGACCCACAGGTAAACAGATAATTTCTACAAAAAATCTACTAGAGGTTTCCACTCAACCAGAGAAAAGATGTTAACTTTTCTCTAAAGTAATGACGAAAGCAACCAGTCTTCCATGATATACAATGTACCATCTTGTTGTTCACATTTTCTACAAGCACCCAAAATACATTTTTACATTTTAGCCAACTTCTCCAGTAACAAAAATACATCATCCGATCCACCTTCTCTTTAAAATTAAAATTAAAACATACTATAGATTCAGACCTTCTGGCCAAATATTTATTTATTTTAAAGCATTTTATCTACTTTAATTTCTGGGATTTATAATTAAGAGAAAACCCTTAGAATATAAGACATACAGTATAACCTTATTTTATTCTGCTGGCTCCAACGGCTACATGAACCATCCTTCTATTAAAATCCTAGACTTAGTCATTTACCCATACTTCCCTTTCAAATTCAAACTTAATTTATTTCAATATCTTAAAACCTTTTGTATACTTTAATTTTTTCTAACATTTATAAGTAATAAAAACTACTGCCATTACTGACCTTCTTTTAACATTTTCTTTTACTTTATAGTTACCAAGAAAGAACTCTTTTTTCTTTTTAAACCTTTTTCCCCTTTATTCAAACATAAGATCATAACATAAATTTAACCGTGTCTGTAAAGTCCAACATTCATCCACCATTCTTCTTGTTGGAATCATCCACTTCTTTATCAAAAACAATCTTTTTCTGTTTCAGCTTTAGAGTGAAGAAGACAGCATCTCTGTTCTTGGAAATCCCACTAAGCTTATCCTTCTAAGACAACCCTGTCCATACCATCCAGTTCTCTTCCAGTAAAAAAATATTGCTGGATAGCTTGATCTGTATCCCTGTCTCCCCGCTCCATTCAAGGGGATATTGGTGGAGGACTTGGTCTGCTGTTTTCCTTCCCATGAAATGAGCCAATATAACCCTTGGATCATCAAGATCAGAGATATCTCTAAATCTCAAGTGGTAGTCTTTATCTCTCAATCCCAACAAGGTCAAAGTGACTTTCCCCCTTTCAGATATTTGTTTGGTATAGGTAATCAAATTTCTTGCAGAGTATCAAACCTGTTTCCAAAATCTTCCGTTTCCATCTGTTTCTCCAGTGATTTAACCTCTTGTGTAATATTCACTGTTGTTTCTGCCAGCCTCTTATCCAGTCCTTTTTCAAAGACATCCATCTTATTTTCAAATTCTTTCACCATTTGTAAAAGTAGATTATAAAACAGAGAAGGTGTGACGTTCTTCTTAAACTGCACCATTATTCAATACAATCAATACAATCCAGGAGTCACAGTCTACATCTCTGTAACAACGGCAATCACAGACTAAACTTCACTTTATCTGTTGTTGTGGAAAGTCCCAGACAATGGCAGACAAATAACAAGCAGAGACGAAAATCCCACAACGAGCGAATCCCTTTGCGTGACAGCATTCTCTCATGAGCACATTAGTCAAATCAAAAATTAAAACAAACAACTTGGAAAACCTCTCTTACAATGTATAGCTTTTAAAATTTAACAAGGTTTTTAGCCCAGAGTCTTATGTCCTTAAATCCATCCAATATCTCTTTCTGTTTTCTTTCTTTTTTCCCCTCTCTCTCTCTCTTCTAACTGTTTCAAGAAAAAAAAAGAAAAGCTTGCTGTAACAGGTTTCAGCTGTAGATAAAACCTCTCTTGTTTAATTGTAGGCACTAAATCTTTGGAGAAATGGAGGTAGACAGACTTTAATGTCCTTTCAGGTCTCCAACCACGGCATTTGAGCAAGCTGTAAATCCTTCACTCCGGATCTCTTCCTGCGAGCTAACTGTTGAAACGGCAGATATACTCACCAAAAAAGCGACACTTGGAGTATGAAAGGGTCATCTCTAGATCTCCCCTTTAGGTCCAGGAAGATATACGCCGGCTAGGATAACTCCTAGCCAATTTTTCAAGCTGGGTTGTATCTTCAGCTATTTCTGAAGGTGTCAGTCCTCCATTCCCCCCACCGGAAGTCCTCTACACACAGTTCTTGAATTCACTTAAATTGTGAACTTATTGCTGACAGTTCATAGTCTCATAAATTGTCTGCCTTTAGTTTATATTGGGGAGGGGACTTTTTACTAAAAGAAAACGGGATGGATATGTCCATATGCATACTGGTTGTTGGCTTGCTTTGGCAGCTGCATGTCACTAACAAAAATATGTGGCTGTTTTACAGAGGTGGTGTCTATTCTCCTGGGGCTGCATTCTCTAATACAAAACTTATTGACAGACTCAACAAGCATGGAATTGAGTTCTCTGTTATTAGCAAGCCTGAAGCCTGAAAAAATATTCCGAAGAGACAGCAGGACCAGCAAACCTTTGTATGGTACTTGCACACAAAAAAAGATCAATTAAGAAGGGTTGCTAAGTTTAATAAAACACTTACAATTGTTTTTATGTGTAATGTGAGCAGCTGTTCCATATTGTTGCTTGAAATGAGAGTAAGGAAGTATTGCATTTTCACAACTGGAAATGTGTATAAGGGAGTATTGTAACACAGCAGTGGTTAATCTAATGAAAAGGTTAGTGCTAGAGCCATAATTCTTCTTAGAAACAAAGGCTTGAAACTAAGAAAGTTGTCTAACATAACTTGATAGAAATCAAATTCTAGCTATGGTAATTAGTAATCTATTCAGGGTTGTGTTTGTTTGTTTTTAAGTAGTAACTATGAAAAGTATCACTTATTTTTTGTTCAGAATTGTGAAGGTTGTTGCTGATTTTATTATAAAACTGTGCCTTAACTGATCAAATATTGGAGATACACACTTGATCTTAGCCAAAAGGCCGAGAAGAGATAGGAGAGCACTGTTTGTGAAGACAACTAATGTCCTGAAGGGGCAAAAGTGTTTCATTAATTTTGATTTAGTTGTCTGAGGACTCTTTCACAGACAGGCCTCTACCCAACTATACTTAGCCATGATTAAGGCTGTTGTCTGTACTTACTTAGGAATAAGCTCCATGGTCCCCTGAGCTTTAATGCCCAATCACACGTATGTTTAGTCAAGTAAGTCCTATTAACACCAATAGAACAAAGTAGGTGGAGTATTTCCTACATTGAAGTGAGCTTGGTCTAGAAGCACTTACACAGTTTGAATAGGAGCTTCATAAACATACACGAGCAGTTGACATTTCTTTCTTATGGAGATAACTTCAAGATGGGGAAATATGGTACTAATGTGTAAGGAAGAACTATTTCTAGTTGCTGTTACTTCCTTTTGTTCTTTTTCAGTGTAATAAAAGAGGGTTGCAAATCTGCTTGATTTCTGCATAACTTATAGCTAACTGTTAAACGTTTTGCTATCATAATTTGCATGGTCTAGTATGCTCAGAATAAATGATGCTAATGTATTTCAATCCACTACCTTAGGCAATATAAAGGAAGATAGAATATAACTGGAATACTAGCTGTAATTCATTTTTTAAAGCCTAAATTATAGATATGATACTAAGAGCCTTATATGTAAAGCCCAAGGCCCTTCTCTGTATGCATAAGCAAGTTACCAGTATTCCCTTCCAACTGCTCAGGGATCCCACCATCACGTTCATGAGCATGGGGTGGTATCAGCAAACATAGAGGAGCTGTTGCGTGAAGGGGGAGATACTTTGGATCCACCTGAGTTCACTGTTAGTTTGGAAGCAAAACAGTCACATTAAAAAATGAAAAAAAGGCAGCCATGTTGGTCATAAGAAACATTACAAATTCCTTATAGTCATCATCATCAGGCGATCACTCATGACCGAGTAAGATTGTCTTCCAGGATAAAAATTTACAAAAAGGAAATTTTAAAAGGAGGAAATTCTAAAGAAAAATTGTGTAGACTCTAGCGATGGGTCCGTAAGTGACTGTGGAGGCCAATTCTAGATCCACACAGCTTCCCACAGTGAGGACACAGGTTACCAGATGGAAGATGGTCCTGTAAAGGATTCGTTTGACGTGCTTTTCGCTTAGCACGTTTCTCCCTTTCACCTTGCACTCGGGCTTCTTCAAAGTCCATGGAACCTTTGTGAAAGGCCAACCTCCAGTTAGATCGTTCATGGGCCAGAGCTTCCCAGTTTTCGATGTTTATATTGCATTTTTTTAGATTAGCCTTAAGAACATCTTTAAACCTCTTATATTGACCACCGATATTCCGCTTTCCATCCTTGAGTTGGGAATAAAGTAACTGCTTTGGGAGACGGCAGTCAGGCATTCGAACAACATGACCAGTCCACTGAAGTTGGCGTTGAAGGATCATTTTTTCAACGCTAGTAGTCTTTGCTTCTTCCAGTACACTGACATTTGTTCGCCTATCTTCCCAAGTAATTCGCAGGATTTTCCGGAGGCGATGTTGATGAAATCTTTCAAGGAGGTGGAAGTGACGTTTATAGATAGTCCATGTTTCGCAGGCATACAATAAAGTTGGCAATACAAATTATCCTTATAGTATATTATCCTTGTAGTCTAATACTTTTATTAAGCCAATCAACTCCTAAACCTGAGCCCTCTAGCACAATATGGCACTAAACACTACAGCAGCTTCTTTTCCCCCCACAGATATGTGCTATTGGCTAAAGACAATAGCTGGCGCATGCATGCACAAGGTTGCTCATCTCTTGCAGCTGTGTCCAAGGTGGAGCTTGTAAATCTATGTATCATGCCCTAATTTATAGGGATACATAATGAATTATACTTAAGCACTACTATAATTATACTAAAGCACCATCATTTTATTCGATATACTACAACGACTTCATGGCTTGCTGTAGCCTAGCCTCTTGTTTCTTTTTAACTATTAAGGCAACATCATATTTCAGTTTACTTATATTTGACTCAAGTTGTTCTCCAAAATCCTTTAACATGTGTGATTGCCTCTCAGCAAAAAGTCGAAGTAGTTGAACATTATCTTCATCCTGGAACCAAAATAAATAGTATTCTTTTGTGCAATGGAAGCTGCTTGTAAAAATTAAGAATACTATGATTCATATGCTCTTCAAGGAAATGGTAGCCCTGATATGAAAATATGAGGAATAGAATAGCTGACACCAGTACATGGGCAACTTGTTCGGCAAGAAGGATCACATCTGACCAACACAGACTAAGGGTGCAATCCAATCAGTTGCACCCTCAATGCTCATAAGCCCCCAAACAGGTTTACGAGCATCCAATGCAGAGTGGGAGGAACAGCAGAGGCGATCGCCTCCCTGCACCTCCTGCTCTATATTTTAGATAGACCTTGTTTTTTGCTATCTAGCTGAGGCACTTTGGTGGGGGAGGGAAGGAGGCTGGAGCGCCGTCCAGATACATCGTATTCTGGTAGCCCCGAGTCTCCTCACCACCCCCTGTATCCCCTCTGAGGTAGAGTTCCCAACCTTGGAGAGGCAGCTGGCACGGTTCTTTCCGTGCTGTCTTTTTTTGGGGGGGTGGGGGGAGATCAGAATGCAAATTGCCAGCTCTGAAGTTGGAGCTCCATCTCCAACCTCAAATCTGGGAATCTGAATTATCCCATGGCCCCCCAGACAACTAAGGGCCATATGATAGCTCTCTAAATAACTTACATTTTAACATGGTAGACACCAATCTACAATTGGTATACATATCCTGAAACAACACTTATGAGAAAAGTCTTCATTTCTTGGCTCCTAGGTTTGAGCATTATGAGAGCAGTAGCATTTAGTGATAAAATGAAAGAGGTTAGGAAAGTTGCAATTCTAAGGATTTCAAGGTTCATTGCAGATAGTTCACAGTAAAATAGCACAATCCTTTTTTTAACTAAGGTTAGAATCAACCTTTTCAAATTTACTTTATATATATACATACCGGGGCTCTGCAGTGCTTTAGTTTTAAGAACTGTCCTCTGATCACATTCATATTTTGGTAGAAGGCTTTGAGTGCTTTTGCAAATTCAGCATCACAGCTTATCCGAGAATTGCATACTGGGCGACTATCTTTTGATGCTGATGGAGTTATTTTAGTAGCTTGGGTTTTCATAGGCGATTTTAAGGTCTTGACTAGAACAAGAAGATTTAAGAATCAGTATCGACAGACAAGTTTTTGACATACAGTTTGAATTTCTGCTGTTATAAGTACACAAGTAGGACTTACAGCAAAATGTTGCAGCGTAGAGTGCTGTTTGGCCAGCCTGCCATGCCATCTTCTAGGATACTCCCACCACAACCACCTGGCTTTCTGTTTTTCCCCCCATCAACAGACACTCAGTATTGTACAGCCACTAAACATGTTAAGTCCTCAAGTTGTGTGACTGGGTTTTTTTCCCCCCTCTAATGTTTTTGTACTTGTACAGACCTTGGGGCTCCCCAGATGGCCACTCTTACCCACAACAACAGGTGGTTCCCACCTGCCCCCGACTATCAATCCTTTGGTGGTTTCCTGGCTTTTGCACTCTTATTTTATTTATTTATTCATTGCATTTATACCCTGCTCTTCAGCCAGAAAAGGCTCCCAGAGTGGCTTACAAAGATTAATAATAAGACAGTCCCTGCCCTCAGGCTTACAATCTAAAAGACATGACACAAAAGGGATTGGGAGGGAGGAGGAAGAATGCAAAACTCAGGCACCAGTTCTTAGTTTAAAAGGTTCTTATAGGGTTTTCTCTCTTTTTTTCCCTAGCAGCGAAGGGCAAAACAAGCTCCCCATTCTAAACGGTGGAAATGCCTCTCCTGTGGCTTAGTTATTGGCAGTAAGAGCTTTAACCTAAAATATGCTGGTATCTTTTGTAGTTTTGGTCGCACCCCTTTTGCCTTTGGCCCTGCTCATCACTGGAATGTTACTGCTAAGAGCTTCTCCAAAATTGAATTTGGCCCTTGAGCTGAAAGTTAGGGAATGGGTGGCACGAAGGCAGTCTCTTAAGGCTTGGATTCCAGTATTCTTGCTGTCACTGGCAACTCACCCTGCTGAACTCTGTACCAAGTGTATGAACTCCCCATACTCAATAATGTTGAATTACATATATAATAATGCAAAGTTTTCTGAAACCTTTCAGTGGACCAACACAACAAAATCAAGTATGAACATCCCACCTTCTGAAACTTGTCAAATGAAATCCCATAGTATGCATTAAAGTGAATCTGAGTGGTCTATGGTCTTAAGAGGGTCAAAGTACAACATAATTAAAGCAGAAGTAAAAAGTTGTGTTTTAATTTATAAAGGTGTAAGCAGGGATGTTGAAGAGTCCTTGGTCTCGAGTCACGAGTCGAGTCACGAGTCTTTGGACTCGAGTCCGAGTCCAAGTCCTTGCTCCAAAATGGTGACTCACGAGTCCCAAGTCACTCCCAAAGCTGACTCCACGAGTCCCTATTAAAATCAATGGGGTTTTTCCCCAACAAAATAAGGCTACTTCAGATGTGTGGCTTAAATAAATTCTAGGCACAAGTGTGCCTTTTTATCTCAAAACTCTGCCACTGATTTTGACAATAACAGACCAGGCAGACAAACCCAAAATAACCAGGCAGGCAGAGGAGGCGGGGAACCCCAAAGCAGGCAGGCAGAGGCATTTGTCTTGGACAATTCAAACTGTGGAACTAGTTAAGAAGAGACCAGGCAGGCAGAGGAGGCAGGGAACCCCAAACAGGCAGGCAGAGGCAGCCAAACCCAAAATGTCTGAAAGGTTGCATTAGGAAAATGATTTTAAAAAAATAAACTTGGATTGTTACTGCAACTGGGTCCAGGCAGCACCTGCAGGTGGCATCAAGCAGGGATGTTGACGAGTCCTTGGTCTCAAGTCCCGAGTCGAGTCTCAAGTCCCATTAAAAATATTGGGACTCGAGTCCGAGTCGAGTCAGAGGAGGGACTCAGTCCGACTCACGAGTCGAGTCCTCGAGTCCGAGTCCCCATCCCTGGGTGTAAGGTACTTGCCTTGATGGATTTCTGCCTCAAATGCTTTCAATTTATCTTTCAGTAGTACATTTTCTTCCCTTAGAGCTCTGTTAATATCTCTGAGTAGTTCAGTTTCTTGCTCTAGCTTTTGTAGCTTCTGGTAAAGTTCAGCAATCTGGCTTTCTGTGTTCTAAAAAAAACAACAACCAGAAATTATTACACATACACACACTCACACTAGTTCATGTGGAAATGGTGCTGGACCATATCCACAAAATAATTTTGTGACTAGCACATAATACTGCTGCATATTCTCCCAACTGTCCCTATTTACAAAGATAGTGCTATTGTCTTGAACCTGGCTCTGGTAAATCATGATTCCTATTTTGTCCTTAAGTTTGGTTTTGGAGTCTCCCTTTGACGTTTGTTGATGGGTATGGTGCTAGGGAAGACTCCACACATCTTGAAATCATTTCTTTGAAAAAACAGTTCCCAGTAGCAAGTGATTGCTATATAGATTACTCTAGCTTTACATGCTACACAAATGGGAACTTAGTAGTGGCACAGTAATATGCTGCCTTGAGTCCCAGCGTTAGGGAAAAGGTGGGATATTAATATTATTATTAATAATAATAATAACAACAGCAACAACAACTCTAAATCAAGGCACTAAATCTAGTGAAGTACATCCAATACTAATAAGTAGATCTAAATTAGCACTAATTGGCATTTCCCTCTTGATGCAAAATAGCAGCTGGGAGATGGGCTCATCTGAATGAGGATATGGAGGGGCACAGGGCTAAAAAACCCCCACTGCAGGCCAAGTCTGGATAGCCCATTACACAATTGCTAATTGCATGAATAATGTTACAGTATGTCTATTTTGACCATTATAAAAGGTAGAAGAGTATTATGTGTTTGCAGAGCTCTTTTGCATCATAAGAACATAAGAGCCATTCTGAATCGGACCAAAGGCCTATCTATTTATTTATTTATTACATTTATACCCTGCCTTTTTTCCTGCAAGGAACTCTAGTCCTCCATTCTGTGGAGGAAAGCCCACAAGTAGGACATGAGTGCAATAGCACCCTCCTGCTCTTGTTCCCCAGCAACTGACATACTGTCTCTGATACTGGAGGTAATATATAGCCATCATGATTGATAGCTGTATCCTCCCTGAATTTGTCTAGCCCCTTTAGAAAGCCATCCAGGTTGGTGACTGTGATGAAAGGGTTAACATCTAGTGTTGCCAGGCAGAGTGGTCACGCCCGGCAACCTATCGGGGCTCGCCTGTAGAAAGTTCTGATGGGAGGGAGAGATCTGTATATATGTGCCTGTGTGTGTGAGAGGAGTTAAGTTAGTTTGAGAGATGAGAGAAGTGAGTTAGAGAGAAGTGAGTTGGAGGGAAGTGAGTTAGGGGGATTCTAGTCAGTCAGTCAGATAAGAGTCATAAAGTTAATTTAACATAAACTATTGCCTTTATGGAAAAGAGGTTGTTCCTGTTTGAATAAATGTTTTACTTTAGAAAATAAAGAACGATTTGTTGGGTTACTGAAGAGACTGTCTGGTAACTGTTTCCATCCTGAAGCACACACACCTAATCACTTGGTATAGCTGCTAAGAGAAAGATATCTACACAGCGTAAACACCACAATAACCAGCAATGGTATTTTAACAGTTTATCTCCCACAGACAGATTTTCCGCTTGGGTTTGTCTGGGAGTGAGTGAAGACTTGTGACAGAGTTGGAACAGGGATAGGATAGTTTAAAATAGGGTGAACTAATACCCTGGAGCTACCATATCTCAGCCACTGGGTTAGTGAAGAAAGTCAACTAGCAGCCAGGTGGTAGTGAGAGAAATAAAATTAAATAACCGGCCACGTTATCGCCACAGTGACCATCACTGCATCTTGTGGTAGCAAACTCCAGAGTTTATGTGCTGTGTGGAAAAGTACTTGTATCTGTCCTGAATCTAAGGGTGGGGGTTCTAAAACTCCCTAGTTTCTACTAGTAGCCCGCAGGAATAACTATAAAGTGTATGTAAAAAGAAGAGTGCCTTTTTCCACAGAGCAAGTACAGCCTTACCTCCACAAATATACACAGCAGCTTGAAAGGCACAGGCTTATACTACAGATGGCAAGGCTTCCCCCCCCCCCCACATCCCCTGTTGTGCTTCACCCCATTGCTTCTTCATAGGCAGAAATTACCTCTGTCCAGGAAGACCTTCCTGTACCTTTAAGAAAAAGAAATGCTGTGTGCTGTGTGTGAGTCTTGGCAGGGAGGATCTTGCATGCTGAGTTCCACAAAAACAAAACTAAGACTGATTGAGGAGGAGGCTGGCAGCCAATGCCACTCCCTGGACTGGTTGTAAGTAAAGAGCAGGCAGGAGTTGGGGTTGCTAGGGGCAGCCTGAGCCTGGTGGGGCAGTGTCCCATTTGCCCTAATGGACCAGTCCCTACTGACGGAAAGTGATCAAAGCTTACAATATCCAGGATGTAGTTCAGCAGCCCAACCACTCAGCTCTGTATTGAGTAGCAGTCAGAGTATAAAAAAGATACCTGTCATATGAGGTGTTTGGAACTGGGTCATAGGCTGGCTTTGACCTTTGGTCCCATGTATGCACGAATGCCAGTAATACACTCACCTGACCAGTATGACTCAGAACTTCAGCTTTAGGGTTATCAAGGATAATAGAACCCTCGCTTGTGACTGCCATGCCTTGTTGAGATGAGTCCAGTCCAGCACATCCTTCTGTATTATTGGGAAGATGGTGCACAGTTACGGACCACATTATCACTTTCACATCCCTGTTCTAATTGACAATATTTAGGAGACAATGGGAATTTTATACCAATACTGCGATAAGGATGCCACTAATCATTCTTTTAGATTTGGTTATGATGAATATGACATCTGTTGGGCTGATATTTCCACGCTCTTGTCAAAGGTTCATAAAAACATATTCCTAAAAAGAGTGATATTAGGCACCCTGAGATGCCCTTCTTCCACCTAAGCTGCAGATAATATGTCACTTTCCCTCCCTAGAGCATTGCCCCCCTCACCTTATACTTTATTCTGTCAGCCCCCCACTCCTGGCTATTAAGTGCCATTATGATATTGCACATGCACAGTATCCTAGGGAGACAAGGAAGTTGGGTGTAAGTGCCAGCATCCCCTGGAAGCAGCAGCTGATCTGAGGTTGAGTTGGGGTGTGATTGTTTAGCAATGTGGCCATCTAAAACTTTCAATTATAGCGGGTGGGGAACCTCTTTCAGCCCAGGTACCAAATTCAATTTTGGAAAAGATCTCGGGGACAACATTCCCGTGAGGTTATCACCAGCTGCCATTTCAGCAGGTGGTATGGAAGGAGATGAGAGGGAGAGCAGGGCCATTCCACCGGCCCTGCTAAAGACCTCCCTGGTGAAGGCTCCTCTTCCCTCAACTGTCACCAGCAGCAGCCATTCCAACAGGCTGTATGGAGATGAGAAGGGGAAGCAGGACCATTCCACCAGACCTGCTGAAAGACATTCTTCCCTTTTTTCCTTTCCACCCCATTCCTTTTTCCTTGTGTATTATGGTTTTTTAGGTTGTAAGATTAGCAGGGACTGTCTTGTTTAATTGATTATATATAAACTGCTCTGGGAACCTTTTTTGGCTGAGGAGCAGCATAAAAACACTTCAAATAAATAACCTACCTCACAGGCTTGTTGTGAGGGTAAAATGGAGAGGAGGATTATGTAAGCCGCCTTGGGTTCCTTGCAGGAAAAAAAGGTGGGGTATGTATAAATAAATAAATAAATCCAGTGGTGGGTGGGGCTGATAACCGAAGAGGTGGGACCAGCATATTGTACCTTAAAGCTCTTAATTCTGGCAACTCAGCCTCAGGAGCGACGGAGCGACATTTCAACCTTTTAGAATGGGGGGGGGGGGAGAGAAATGAACAAAAGCTGGGAAACCAGCAAACGATTAGTGGCTGGGGGAAAGGGGTCATGACTGTTTGGGGAACCCCACAGGGCTGCTTTTGGCCCCTGGACCTGAGGTACCTCCCCTAAATTATAAAATAGGTCCAAGCTTTGTAGCTGTGATGGCCTCACACTGAACAAGCAGAGTAGACCAACAAAAGTTCAAACTGCTGGGTATTCTGTTTAAATATTTCAAAGCGTAAGGAAGGGCTAGAGAGTTTTATTCTCAAACACAAGGGTAATTACTCAAATTTCTCCATTAAAATCTAACTTGTTTAGCTATATTATATAAATTATTATTAAAGACTACCCAGTTATGCAAGTTGATAAAATAAGCTTAGAGGGTCCAGTCATACAGAATCAAGATAGGGTGTTAAAAGTCCATGACCTTTCAGGACCACAAAGCTGGCAGAAATGATATACCTACATATCAAATTGGTAAAGGAATACACTTTATTGAACCAGCTTCAATAAATATTTATTAATTTGATACATTATCAAATTGGTAAAGGCATAGACTTTATTGAACTAGCTTCAGTTGGTAAGATATGTCTTGTTTCTTCTGTTTATGGCAAGCATGGCAACATCTTCCTGCATCATTCTCAAGCTGGCACAAGAAGTGGCACTAGAGATGACATTCAAAAGGTGAAGGAGAATATGGGAATGTGGGTATTCCAACTGTACCCTGGTTGGAATTAGATGGGTCCTGGGGTTTAGCTGCAAGTTCTGATCAGTGTGGATCCATCTTGTATCAGAAAATCACAATAGTGTAAAATAATATATCTACATTCAGTACATCTTATTTATAATTGTTGAGAGGTACTACTAGTAGAGCATGAAAAAAGTGTCTCAGGTTGCATCCTTGGCATGTCCACTTAAAAGGATATCCGCATGGCTGGGAAAGACCTCAGCTTGAAGAATCACTGAAAGTTGGCAACACTGGGCTAGAAGGACCAATAATCTAACTCGGTATAAGGCGACTTCAGGTGTTTCTGTTATCTTTCCCAAACAACAGTATTGTTTTGTCATATTAGCAATCTATGCTTTTAGACAGAAAACTTTTCAAAATACATGCACTGCTTTATCTTGATAAAGCTAACAATACCTTGAAGCCCCCACAAGTCAATAATTAAGGCATTTTTCTGCAGATAGTTCAGAAAATCATGGGATGTCTTCATGGCTGAAAATTTAACCGGTTCTTCTATCTTCGGATTCACATTTTTCCAAGCAGGTTTTGTGTATAGTGGGTGTGGGAGATCATACACTTTGTATCTAAAAATGGAAAAAGAAACAACCCAATTAAAACTAAGTTCAGTCTCCAAGGAGATCAACTACTTGAAAGGACAGAATATGCCAACCATGAGAAGGCTAGAGCGCCGATGGCGAAATTCCCGCTCCGAAGACGATCGAACATGGGTTAGAGCTGCATCTTCAGCCTACCGGGTGGCGGTGAAGGCAGCAAAAAAGAATTTCTATGCTGCCTCCATTGCGTCTGCAGAGTGCTGCCCCAGGAGGCTGTTCCAAGTGGTCCGGAGTCTGGTCGGTCCAGTCGCTCCGGACCCACTGGAACAGTCAAAAGCCTCCTGTGAGGCTTTAGCGAAGCACTTCGCAGATAAAATCGATCGGATTAGGAGTGGGATATCGTACGTCGTGGACACAGGGAGTGAGTGAGAGGAGGCCAATGGCAGACCGGTTTTGTGGGATCGGTTTCGGCTTCTTCCTTCTGATGAAGTGGACAAGGTGCTTTCATCTGTGAGGCCGACCACCTGCTTGTTTGACCCTTGCCCATCCTGGCTCATCATGAGCTGCAGGGAGAGACTGGGTGAGGGGATCAAGGCGGTGGTGAATGCCTCCCTCGAGGAGGGAGTGATGCCATCAGCCCTCAAGGAGGCAGTAATAAGACCGCTTCTGAAGAAGCCCTCCTTGGATCCCCAGGATTTAAACAACTTTCGCCCAGTCTCCAATTTACCATTTCTGGGCAAGGTGATCGAGCGGGTGGTGGGTGCTCAGTTGAAGGCACACTTGGATGAAGCCGATTATTTGGATCCGTGCCAGTCGGGCTTCAGGTCTGGACATGGGACGGAGACGGCCTTGGTCGCCTTGGTGGATGATATGAGGAGGGCTTTGGATAGGGGCGAATGCTCCTTTCTAGTCCTCCTCGATCTCTCAGCGGCTTTTGATACCGTTGACCACGGTATCCTCCTGGACCGTCTGGAGGGGTTGGGCTTGGGAGGCACTGTATTGCAGTGGTTCCGGTCCTTCCTCTCTGGAAGGTATCAGAGGGTAGTTCTCGGGGAGGAGGCTTCGGACCCTCGGCTGCTCACTTGTGGAGTGCCGCAGGGTTCCATCCTCTCCCCGATGTTATTCAACATCTACCTCAAGCCGCTGGGAGCTATCATCAGGAGGTTTGGGGTGCAGTGTCATCAGTATGCGGATGACACGCAGCTCTACCTCTGTTTCAAGTCCTCACCGAGGTTGGCCGTTGAGACCCTGTCCAAGTGCCTGGAGTCAGTGGCTGGCTGGATGGGAAGGAACATGCTGAAACTGAACCCGGACAAGACCGAGGTACTTCTGGTGGGGGACAAGGGAAGGTTAGGGGATGTTGACCTGGTGCTGAATGGGGTACATCTACCCCTGAAGGACCAGGTCCGCAGCTTGGGGGTCATTCTAGACTCCCAGCTGTCCATGGAGGCTCAGGTGGCAGCTGTGAGCCGGGCGGCGCTGTATCAACTCCATCTGATACGGCAGCTGCGCCCCTACCTTCCTAATCATCTGCTCCCATCAGTGGTTCATGCCTTGGTCTCCTCTCGCCTAGACTACTGTAATGCGCTCTACGTGGGGTTACCCTTGAAGATGGTCCGGAAGCTTCAGCTGGTACAGAACGCGGCGGCTCGCCTGATTAAGGGCAGCCGCCGGCGTGATCACATCACGCCAGTGCTTAATGAGTTGCACTGGCTACCAGTTGCTTGCCGAGCCGAATTCAAGGTGTTGGTTTTGACCTTTAAAACCCTACACGGCTCCGGCCCAGCTTATCTCAAGGAGCGCCTCCAGCAACATCAAGTAGGCCGCTCAACAAGGTCTGCCACGGACGGCCTTCTCCTTATCCCATCAGCCAGAGCAGCCAGGCTGGTGGGGACTAGGAAGAGGGCCTTCTCTGTGGCGGCCCCCACATTATGGAACTCCCCCCCTAGTGACCTTCGCCATGCCCCCTCCGTGATGAGCTTCCGCCGTGCATTAAAAACATGGCTGTTCAGGCGGGAATATGGGGTGGGTTAGGTTTTTAATGAGAATTTTTTTTTTTAATATTGTTTTAATTATTATGTTTTATTGTGTTTTATTGTATTTTAATTGTACATCGCCCAGGGTGGCCGGGTGACCGGCCAGATGGGCGATTGATAAATATAATAAATAAATAAATAAATAAATGCATATATAGCAACATTTCAAGGATAGATATTACTTCCTACTGAATAAATGATCTTGTGTGCATATACTGCAAGCACACTCAGTTTCCAGAAAATTGTTTCTTCTTTTCATTTTTTGGTTCTCGTTTTTCTAGTGATGTCACAATTTCTAAATAATACATATTTTTCTCAGACTTGCAACACAGTTCTAATCCTGTTTAGCAGTCCCACACTTTCAGTGGCCTTAATTTACAGATTGTATGCTTAGAATTACAGCCACTGGACACAGTTCACTGGGAAATTCCCCTGAACAAGCTCAATTAAAATGATTGGAAGCTCCGCATGAGTAGTGCTGCCCTCTTGCCCAGTTCCTATTCATTTTCAATAGAGTTTTTATAAGTTTCTTTTGTAGAGCTTTTCGTAAGATTTAGAAGTTGTGTGCAAATGCAGGATTTCATGAAGTGAGAAAAAACACAGGCTGTTCTTGCAGCAGCCCGTGGAGTCACAGTGGAGAAAAACACCATCTTCTATTTATGAAGCACAAGCAGTTTGTTTTCTAATTGGCCAGAACAGGGAAGAGACCAGCATAGGTTCAACTCATAGACAATAATGGATTCAAATATATATCTGCTGCCTTCTAAACAGCTATGTAGAAGCTCCCTGTAAGGACCCCTATCTCCCATGATTGATCAAGAGGCTTTTCCCCATTAGTTGAAGAAATTCAGATACCCAACTTCAGGGGTGGGCAGACTTCAGGCTTGTGGGATCTACATTGTGTGTGTTTTTACTAGAACCTCAAGATCCACCAACCTGACCATGGTGCAAAAGGCACACATTTAACATTAAAGAATTCTGAGAATTTGTTTTAAGACTCAGAACTGAATGGAGTTCACAGACCTTCCAAACAAAAATCAATTCCTTGTTATGCCAAGCTTCCTTCATTTCAGCGGTATAATTTAGTGTGGAAGGGGGAGATTTTGTTGCTGCTATTGTTAAACAATTGGGAGTCTGAATCCTTGCTAATCTACTGCAAATCACCCAGATACCTACATTAGATCCAGATAAACCTTCTGCCCACTCCTGCCTAACATTATCTGAAAAATATTACTGTCTTGGGTAAAGGTTGTGTGCAAAAGAAAACTGAAAATGATCCATAGGAAGTTTTCAAATGGTACCCAATCTGAATCCCTCTCTGTGCTACTTCTTTAATCCATTTGACTCCAAGGCATTGTAAAATGTTAATTTGGAAATCAATCCTTTTGCCCAGCAAGTCCAAAGGGTCAATAACCATATCATCCTCTCCCAAGGCTCTGTTGGGGAAAAAAGAGTAAGAATAGTGATTAATGTGCAAGATGGTAATGGCATTGGCCTTGTTTGGATGTAACATTGTTAAACTCAGGGCAATATCTAACAGGTGCTGTGTCCCCGCTGATTCTGTTTCACAAGCAAGAGACATCACTCACGCAATGGATATGTAGCATTTCCGGGAGGAACCGGAAACGAGCAGAAATACATAAGGGAGCTCTGCTGGCCTGGCCCGTTCCAAAAACAAGTGTTTCCACTCATTTCAGCGCTTTCTATAAGAAGCATCAAATCTCCATTGTGCGACTGGTGGGTCCCACTTGCACAATGGAATTGCCAGGAGGGGCCACTTGTGCAACAGCCCTATTGGATGCTGCCCTATATCAGCCGTGGTGCAAGATGTCCCAATGCCTGAGGCATGAGAACATGCTCTGCTACCCCCACCCGATGCCAAATGCGAAACTGGGTGGGCAGCATCTCCAGAGAGCCACCCCAGATCTGAATGCCACAGTCTGAGGGGTCCTTCTCCAAAATGAGGCATTGTGAGGTGGCCCTGGAGACTGCCTGTACAGTTGCTGGGGAACATGAGCCGGAGGATGTTATTGTACTCATGCCATACTTGTGGGTTTCCCAAGGCAATCCCCAATATCTTTTTCTTGGTCAGTCACCGCTAGCTCAGATCCCATCAGTGTATATGTGAAATTGGCATTCTTTTTGCCCCAATGTGCATCACTTTACACTTGTTTACATTGAACTGCATTTGCCATTTTGATGCCCATTCTCCCAGTTTGGAGAGATCCTTTTGGAGCTCCTCACAATCCTTTTTTGTTTTAATCACCCTAAATAATTTGGTGTCATCAGCAAACTTGGCCACTTCACTGCTCACTCCTGATTCCAGATCATTTATGAATAAGTTGAAATGCATTGGTCCCAATACAGATCCCTGTGGGACCCCACTGTTTACATACCTCCATTGAGAGAATTTATCATTTATTCCTACCCTCTGCTTTCTGTTCTTTAATCAGTTACTGATCCATAAGAGGACCTCCCCTCTTATTCCATGACTGCTAAGTTTGCTCAGGAGTCTTTGGTGAGGGACTTTGTCAAAAGCCTTTTGGAAGTCCAAGTAATCAATGGGCATGCTCACATGTCAAGTCAACCCAACCTGGCAATGGGTTGGCTGTTCTGCGAACAACCCATGGTGCACCCACCAGACGATCGGGCTCACCATGGGTTGTTTGCCCCTCCCTCTCCCTCCTTCCCCCCGGGACACCACAGCAAGACCAACTTGTCTCCCCACCGCCCGCCACAATCATGACTAATTTTTGGCTCACCACAGCTTTTTCTCTATTTACCCTTTTTATTTCCTGAGATCATGAAGGCCAGCTTGACAGCTGGCTTTCGTGATTCCCGTTTTGACAGCAACTGACAGCCCTTTCAAAGTGCCCAAGCGGCACCTTGTAGGGGCTGGCAATCGCTGGCAGACCTTTTTTTTTTAAACTGTGCACATAATGTTTGCAAATAGGTTTGGGGTTTTTATTATTACTTTAAAAAATACAGCCATATGTCCCAGTCAAAATCGAGCCATTGCCCTGTCAAAAACACCTTTTAAAGGGGACCCAGAGTTTTGACAGCTATCAAAAGTTTTGCGCTAGCTTCCAAAACTCCTTTTCCCCAGAAAAAGGGGGTGGGATGCACTTTTGCACTTTCCTAAGCACCTAGGCCATTAGGTCAAACCTGGTCTAAATTTCCACCTAAGCCAATCTTCAGATACTCCTTACTGAGCTTAGGATTTTTATCCATAATCTTCAGAAGCTTCAGTAAGAAATATTATTGTCAAATTTTTATTCAGAGAACATACCCAGGACCAGCGTTAAGGGTAGGCATGGTTGAGCACCTGCCAAGGGCCCACAGCCCAGCACGGGCCCACTGACAAGAGCTCTCTGGACTTGCTCCTCCTCTTCACCACTGCAACACGGTTGTTCACCTGCCTCTCACTCTGGGCCAGACAACAATGGTGGTAAGGGGAGCAGTAGATGCCATTGCCTACTTCGCTCACTGGCTCTCTCCCTGTCAAGCAAGTGGTAGCAATGATGAGAAAGAGGATGAGGAAAAACAGCAGTTGGTGACAATGGCGGTAAAATAGTAGACTCACTGAGGGAGGTGGCCCCTTTGAGGGAGTCTTACCCAAGGGCTCCAAAAGTCTTTAGCCAGCACTGAACATGCCTATATTTTTTAACAACAGCGATACATTGAGAGAGATGCAGCCACCCTGTCTCCTCTATGCACCAACCTCCTGCCTCCTGTACAGCAAATGAGAGAGGGAAGTGAGCAGTGGGACAGGCTGAGCAGTGGGGGAGAGGCACAGCGGCTGCATCTTTCTCTCAGTGCCTTCTATAGGTATAGACATAAATCTTCAAGTTAAATCCTGATAGCCTTTCCTGAGCCCAATTTTTGTTCTACAGTCGAAACAACAGAGATACTCACCTCCCATTTGGAGAGCATGGGGTTATATTGATTAGTATGATGGCTTCTTCCATTCCTTCGGAATTCAGGAGTTCAGTTTGTTCTTCAAGTTTCATGCAGTAAGCAAGCGACTGGAGCCAAACATGAGCAGAGCCTAAATGAATTACTTCCACGGGATCCCAGAATGGATCACTCTCTTTGTCAACTTGCACATCTTCTCCGTCTAAAAAACGTTGATAAAGTTCTTCCATTAAAAATTTTCTGTTGATGAACTTAGGTTTTGACCAAACCCATACCTAGAGGAATGATGTGATTTCAATTACGGTACTTTCATCGTAAGTTTTAATATTTTGAAAACTAAATGTAATTCCCAAAAAGCTTTGTTAGGTGCTGCATATACTTTGGACAAAGAATAGCAGGGTGGGGGTGGGGGGAGATGTACACTTGGTAGACCAATTTTGGGGCCTTGGCAGCAGAACTGACCTTGCCAAAACTGGGACCACTCATGATGAGACAGCAGCAGGGAGGACTTTGGATGGGTGGGAAAAGCCCAGCTGGTGCAAAAATGGAGCAGCCTGTGAAGCTTGCACCATAATCTTCCATCAGCACACCCGTCTGTTAATACAAGCCAGTGCGACTTGTGGCCAAGACTTTTTACCTGGATAGTAACTTTGTGTGCCACTTTAACTATGATCTCCTTTTGCAGGTCATATCCTCTGGAGTCAGAGGATGCAAGATTTTTCACTTTCAGTTCCAGGTTTAGGTCCTGTTAAAGAAAAGCTTCTCAGGATGGTTTTTCTGTAGCAGAGTAGCATAATTCATTTCATTCATTACTATATTTATGAAATTTATTAGACACCTTTCTTTTAAAAAAGACTCAAGGCATCTTATAGCAAAGGTTAAAACATACAAAGATTTAAAACAATTTAAACCAACTAAAAACAATAACAAATAACCAAAACCAAGTAAAATAATTAGATCAAGAAGTCCCATCATATGCCTGGGAGTAGAGCAGGGGTGGACAACTTGTGGCCCTCTAGATATTTTGGCCTACAACTCCCATCAGCCCTAGCCAGTATAGCCAATGGTGAGGGATGATGGGCCAAAACATCTGGAGGGCCACAAGTTGCCCACCCCTGGGGTATAGGAAAGTCTTAACCTAGCACTGATATATGACAGTGTTGGTACTAGGCAGACCTCACTGGTGATCCAGTTTAGAAAGCTATAATATCTGAGCTTCTCAGAAATAGAATGGGGATATATGCAAGGTGCTGTAGTGCGGACTGATTTTGCCTAGTATAAGAGGTAGATGGCAGAAACAGTAAAATTTTAGTCACTGCCAACAATGGGAAACAGTTAATAGCTTTTGTTTGGAAGTATCCGTTTAAGTAATTGTTTATATTAAATCATAGCGTAATCAGAAATCTTAGTAACATGCTGAGATATACAAAGTAGTTCTTATAGCTGCCTTTCCTCTGTATGATGATTCAGTTTCCCTTTCTAAGAGAGACTAAATATGAAATGTTGATGTGTCTGACATTAAGGGCGTTTTTCTCAGATTTCCTCTCTCACCCATTCAAACAGAGAAGGTATGTACCGGTGACATAGGACAACCCAGGAACATTATCACATCTTGAACTGTGCAGGCATAGCCCATACTGGGCATGCTGTTGACCAAGTCTGCTGTGCAGATAGATATAGGAAATCATAGGAGGCATGCAGACTCAATCTGTCAGAGGCACCAAGAAGTTCATCCAATCCCTTGAATACATCCTTCTGTACACATGCTCTTAAATGCATCCCATTTCTATTGCAAGGGGCATCCATGTTAGGTTTCCTTTATTTCTCCATGCAGCAACAATCATTTGAAAGTTTCATTGTCAGCACTATAGGAAGATCTCCCCCCACCCCCCGAATAAAACAAACATGTTTCTCATAGATTCAGGAGCTGGTTTGGATTCATAGGATTAAAAACCAAGCTGTTCCTCATTAATGAGTCAGTCACCATCTTACATGGACTATCAGGTCTGCTCAATGTACAGACTGGCTCTAATCCTACAGTAAACAAAGGGATTACACATATTCAAACTTACCTTCCTCAGCTCCACACTCATCTGATTTGCTTCAGCAACCAATGGCATTAACTTAATATAATCATGGAACACTGCAAGGACACTGGGATCTGGCTTGCCGTCCTTCCTGTTTGCAGCACCTTTAAGAAAAGTGCCTTATTGTTAAGTCTAAACAAGCAGAATTCTCATGTGTATTATGGGGGGAAATTAATATGTTGCTGAATCCTACTGTGGCTATCTTTGCCGTTTCTGTATATTCATGTGACACTTGTCTAACAGCCCGAGAAACATCTAAAGTGTTGGGATAATCAGATGTTTGGTAATCAGGACCACCATTTACTTTGGTAACACAGGCATGCAGCTATGTGTGGATGAATAACGACATGGCAAGTTTCATGAAAAGGGAACAAAGCCATTCTTGCCTGCCTTCACTGTGATTAGAAGCAGTCCATTAAGGAAGGGTAACATATGGATACAAAGTATGAAGCAGGAGCATATTTATGGTTGCCTAACAAGCCTGCTCTCACAAGATTACTGCAGTCCCAGCTGAGGCGTCTGATGCTTCAGCTAGCCAAAGATGATGGGATCAGTTTCAGTTTTTGTGGCCTGAGGACATGGACAAGGTGTTTGCACTTACATGTCCAACCACATGCTCACTTGATCCTTGCCCTTCTTGGCTGATTAAAGATAGCCGAGGAGGCCTGACAGGGTGGGTCCTCAATAGGATAAATGCATCCTTGTGGGAGGGGGCAATACTTGCCGCCTTGAAAGAGGAGATGGTGCAACTGCTCGTTAAGAAGCCCACCTTGGACCTTATGGTACTTAACAACTTGTGTGTGTGTGTGTGTGTGTGTGTGTGTCCTATTTGTACTTTTGTATGGTTTCTTTTTATTCTGTATGCCACCATGAGAGGGTTCTACCCTTAAAGGCAGCATCAAAATAATTGTAAAAATAAATAAGATTAAGCTTATTTAGGAAAGACTATGAGAGAAAGGGGGGGAGAAAGAGATGAATAGGAAAGGGCAGACAGTTATTGCCACCGTTCATATATTCACTGGGGCCAGCCGTGGTTAAATTAACTTACCATTCTCCCCATGACCACATAAGCCTTGTGCTTGTCAGTCAGATGATTCCCCTCCCCCCCTTTTTTAAAGGGGGAAAAATAACACAAATTAGGCCTCCATTTACACGGTGAGGGAAGGCTGCTTCTCCACTGTGTGAAGGCACTGACACTTGTAAACGTATGAGAGAACCAGTAGACAGAATGTTGGACGTAGACCCAGGTTCAAATCCCCACAACCATGAAGCCCTTTGGCCCACTCACCATCCTTCAGCCCAATCTACCTATGTAAGGTTGCTGTGAGGATAAAATGGCGAGGCGGGGTGGTGGGGAGGGAACCATACATACCACTATGAACACCTTGGAGGAAGGATGGGAGGAAAATATCAGTACACTGATGACACACAGCTCTGTCTTCCTGTGACAACTGAAGCAGGAGAGGCTGTGCAAGTCCTGGATCAATGCCTGAACTCAGTGATGGGCTGGATGAGGGCCAATAAACTGAGGCTGAATCCTGGCAAGACAGAAGCCCTGTGGGTGAGTGGTTCCCGAGTCCGGGAGATAGGCTCATTGCCTGTTCTAGATGGGGTTGCACTTCCTTTGAAAGATCAGGTTCGTAGTCTGGGGGTACTCCTAGATCCATCATTGTTGCTGGAGTGCCAAGTGACTGCGGCAGCTCAGAGTGCCTTTTACCATCTTCGATTGGTTCACCAGCTACGGCCTCTCCCGGACAGGGATAGCTTGGCCAGTGATACAGGTGCTAGTAACCTCAAGACTGGATTACTGCAATGCGCTCTATGTGGGGCTGTCCTTAAGGCTGCTCTGGAAGCTGGAGCTAGTGCAGAATGCAGCAGCTTGGCTGTTGTTGGGAACTGCCCCTCTTCAGCATGCAACTCCTTTGCTGAAGGAACTGCACTGGCTACCTATTTGCTACAGGGTCAGGTTTAAGGTTCTGGTACTTGTGTACAAAGCCTGAAACAACTTAGGACCAGGTTACCTGAGAGAGCGCCTTCTCCCACACCAACCTACCCTGTCACTGAGGTCATCAGATGGCATGCTCCTGGTGGTTCCTTATGGACCATTGGCCCGACTGGAGGTCAAGCAGGCTCCGACATTGCGCTGCTTTCGGTGCCTGCTGAAGAGTGAAGACCTCCTTGTTCTAGGAAGCCTTCTCTGCTGTCCAACCACCATTTTAATGTTACCTTGTTTTCAATGTATTGTTTTTGTTTGTTTATCTGTTTTTATCTTTTTATTGTTCACTGCTCCAGAATCTACTTAGCTGTGGAGTGGTATACAAATACTGTAAATGAGGAGGAGGAGGAGGAGGAGGAGGAGGAGGAGGAGGAGGAGGAGGAGCCAAATGCCCACAATTACTTCTGCTCACATTCATCCTATGTTACTCTTGCCTCTCCCATCCTCTATCCCAGTGTTCTCCAACTTTGGGTCCCAGATGTTTTTGGCCTACAACTCCCAGCATGCCCCAGCCACCATAGCTGGCTGGGGCATGCTGGGAGTTGTAGGCCAAAGACATCTGGGGACCCAAGGCTGGAGAACACTGCTCTATTCTCTCTCTGTTGTTTCTCCCCATATCCAAACTTTAAATTACAAGGGTTTTTTTTGTTGTGGCGGGGAAGGCACCAGCCCTTCTTTTGTTTTGCTTATGTTATTATCTGGAGAAGATGGGGGTGGGGCTGCAGGGGGAGAGAGCATCCATTCTGCTGGATATGAGCCAAAGAGGTCAGGCAGTAGATAAATTGGTGAAAAATGCGAAGAACAAGGATGAATAGAAAGGAAGAGCTACTATGCAGATATTTTAAAAGTAAGGAGCAGAAGCTTTAATTTAAAGAAGAGTACAACACGTAGTAAGGCAATCTTTCCCCTCACTACACTGTGTAATTAGTGAGGGGAAAGATTGCCATAATAATGGGATGGAATATAGGGAGATGAGACTGGGAAGAGGAACTCAGAATTTCAGTAGATAAGGATGCAGCAGGAGGGGTTTAGCCAGTTATAGTAGGCAAGGTGACCAATGCATGGATAATGGTTTAGCAGTAGGTACAGACTGGAAAGAACAGCACTTGGAGATGGAGAAAAAAAGGACAAATAGCAGAATCTGCACAAAATTCTGCACACACGGAATCCAATAAGACCATAGTCCTGACCATGCAGCATTGGCACCCTACGTTCCCTATTTTGCATTATGCATAGAAATATGGAAGTGTCATGCAACTAATTTGAATTAATGGCAAAACATTGTCCCACCCACAGTATATTACCTTAAGCAATTTTTGCTTAAGGTAATATACCTTAACAAAAATTAAGCAATTTTTGTTTGCTTAATTAATTTTTTTTATCATTCAGATGTATACACCACCACTTCAAACAAGTTTTCCAAAGCAATGTATGATAAAATATAAACATATACAATAACTAATACATAAAAAATAAGCTAAGAACAGCATCTCTATAAAAACAGAATAATAGTAGTAGCAGAACAACAACAACAACATAGTGCTTACCTAGTTTATCGACACTGAAGCCTTCTGCAGCTGCTAGCTCTGATTGAACAAAATCATAATCATATCTGCTCTGGTCCTCATTGGTGCGATCTGTAGGCAGACCAATGTAGAGGTATGCATTGTTCGACCCCAAGATAATACGGTCCTGAGGGATTGAGTACACAGTGCTTGCTGAAAGTATTTCTATCGCACAATGGATTGTTAAGTATTATATTTCATTATATTCTCAGAGTCTGAAAGCTGAGGTCAGAAACTTGATCTTTCCAACAAGAATTTGTGTAGTGGCTAAGAGATTGAGCTTTAAACTGAAAAGTCCCATGTTCAGATCCCCTCAGCTACCAATCATGCAGCTTTAAGGAACTTTCTCTCAGCTCTACCCCCTCCATCGGCAATATGGACATAATAGTGAGTCACCTAACTTAAAGGGCTATTGTATGCTCTAAAACACAAGGGGTTAAAGGTCATGCTAGTGAAAACCTGCTCATGCGACAGGAGTTTCGCCCTCTCTCCTCCCTGCTGCAGCTTTCTGCACTGCCCTAAAGCCTGCTTTGGAGGGTTCCCAGCCCTCCGGAGAAGATTCTGAGGGTGCACAGGCGGAGGGGGAATCGCCCTTCTCAGTTCTGCTGATGGAACTGCTTCTGTCAGTGGAATGACAGCATTTGAACCAAGGTAAATGTTCAGTATATCCTAAATGAAATTGTGGTATCTAAACTAGAACAGGTTTGGGCTGCAAATATTTTAAAAAAAACCTGTTCAAGACAAATACACTGTTCAAAGCTAACATCCAGAATGAATAATGAGCTTGAAGTCTAAAATAAATATGTATTTTCAAGGGATGCTTATTCAAATGCAACCCAAATTCATGGAATCTGACATGTCAAGCTGAATACAGTCCACCCACACTATGTATTACTGGTCCACCAGAGGTTTGATAAGCCTCCTGATTTTGTTGCCTGGATGTGAATTCAAAAACAGGAAGGATGTGAAGCTCCTGGCTGGTCATAATACATGATGGTCACAAGCATCCTAGTCTGCTCTAGTTTGAGATATTTCTGTAAAAGGCACAATATTTCTAGATTAATTTCTCTGAGCTTTCTCAGTTCCTCTCATGAGATTCCAAGTTGGCAATCCCAAACCATGATTTGCTTTTAATATTCCAGAAGGCAAAGTACAGGGCCAACCCAAGACGTTTTGCTGCCTGAGGCAAAGATAGCACCCACTCCCATCCAACGTACAAAAGCTGGCTGGACTGGGATGATGGGACAGCATTCTCCACTGCACCTGAAGTCTGCAAGCTTACTTAGCGCAGGCCTCGCCTCCATATTCTTGCCTCGCCTCCCAGCATCTGCTGCTTGAGGCGACTGCTTTACTCTGCCTAATGGTAAGGCCAGCCCTGCAGAAGTGGTAGTGAAGATGCACTGTTGGGTTTGGGTGTGAGAAAACTATTCAAATCCCCGCTCACCAAGAAAGCACACTGGCTGCAGATCACAACAATTTCAAAGTCGTAACATTTCACTAGTTAATGCCATAAAGATATAAAGCACACAGCACATTGGAGCACGGGGAAATTGTCAACAAATAAGGAACTCAAAACTGTTAACAAATAAGGAACTCAAAACTGTTAACAAATAAGGAACTCACCAGATGCTGCAGTTTAGTTTTTACAACAATGGGCACACCATTAACAATGACTTTACACTTATCCCGAGGAGTTATAGTGACTTTGCCATCAGCGTTTGTGAATGTTGCATGCTTATCCAAAATGCTGAGAGAGAGAGAGAGAGGGAGAGAGAGGGAGAGAGAGAGAAAAGTGATTCAAAGTCATGATGAAGATTTTCCCTAGCCCCACCACGGGTGAAAATATCATAGTTATAATTCTAGCAAATATAGGTAAGGAGTAGTAATGCTATAGAATGCATTGGTAAGGCATCATTTGGAATACGGTTCAAGGAGGAAAAAACAATGGGGAGGACCCAAAGTTCAGTGGTAGAGCCCCTGCTTTCGCAGACAGTAGGCTTCAGGTTCAGTCCCTACAAGCATTTCCATTTAAAAGCTCTTAGTGCAGGGGAAGAAGGCCCTGGAGAACTCCTACCACACAGAGTGAACACTGCTGGACTAAATGGATCAATCACCTGGAATAACTACGAAGAAAAGCTGTTATGATGAGCTGTTAGGAGAGCCAGTTTGATAAAATGGTTAGTATTGGTCTAGGACCAGGGAAATCCAGGTCCAAATCCCCACTTAGTCATGAAGCTCACTGGGTGAGCCTGGGCCAGTCACTCTCTGTCAGCCTCACCTACTTCACAAGGCTGCTGTGTGGATAAAACGGGGAGAGGAGAATCATGCATGCTCCTTGGAAGAAAGGCAGGATAGAAATGTAATAATAAAATAAATAAATCTCTTGGGGTTTAAGGTTGGATTCAAGCTCCATTCGCATGCCCATTTCATCACCATGTAAACAGGAGCTGATGAATCCCACTAATAGAAAAGAGCAGATGGTCTAAGACAAATTAAGTGAGATCAATACATACTACACCCACACAGAAATTTGACTGGAATACCTTGCAGTATAGAAAGTGCCCTAGTGACAGGGACTAATAGTAATTTTAGTGAGTGCTGTCTTGAAGTATGCTTCCTACATTTCCTTTCTATGTCCCTCTTAATTACACGGAAATGATAAAAATCCAAATTATCAAGGCAGAGCAGCAACTGGTGCCTCCCCTCCAATCCATCCATTCCTCCATCCATCCTGGTGAATAATACCCAAAGCAATCCTGGTTATTTTGGCACACAAGACAGAAAATCACACAAGCACCTTTCCCATCCCTGGCAGTAAGAATATTACTACAACAAATTAAATAATTTACAATTTGGTACCCTTTTCATGTCTCAAAATCTGCTGCCTAAGGCTGCTGCCTCACTCTGCCTAATGATAGGGCCGGCCCCTCAATAGCCCATGCAATTTCCCTGCGAATGAAGGACAGAACAGCAGTCTGCTCGTATACATACCCTAAACCTCTGAGGACTATTGCATTGGAGGATGACTGACCAACATCAGAAGAGCCTGAAAGAAAAAGTTGATGTTGTAAATTTGACTTGAAAGACTGCAGTGAACGTTCCCACCATGCACTTTTGTATGCCTTCCAGAACCAGCTGTGCTGACCCCACATTCCCCTCAGTCTGTCATACCAGTGAGAGAACAGCAAAGGTGCTGTGTAGCTTGCACGAATCAGATGGGTTGAATCAGCTCATTTGAGGTCTGGGTGGTGGTGGTGGCGGGAAGCTTATGAAGGCTTACCCTTAGTTTTCAGGACAGGAACTTTCAGCACCAAACTACCAAGCAGCTTTATATACTTGGTGGACTTTGAAAAGCAGTTTAGTGTAGAGAGTGTCAGCAAAAACTAATTGTATAGGAACACTATTGGACAACCCCCACGCTCCCCATAAGTCACTGCATTTGTGAATCACACCAATTTTATTTGGGTACTTAAGCATAGAAACATGTTTCCCCATGAAATGCTAATGGCAAGGACAATTTGCTTATTTGCGTGGTTAATGGTGGGCTGATTTTTGGAATATAATTTTAATTTGCTACTTTACAAGATATGCTATTTGACTAGAAGATTTAAGATATTTTTCAGTTTATGTTTTAAAACTGTTAGGAAGTGATCCTAGACATTGAGGGGCCATAGGAGTTTTTGGATTCCCAGCTCCAAAGCTGGAGACTGCGCTCTGACCTCAGACCTGGGCATCAGAGATCTGCCCCCCTCCCCTTGCTGCCAGTGGAGAAAAAAACCCACTGGTTGCTCTCCAAGGTCGGGAAAGTAATCTCAGAGAGTCCTGAGGCAGGCGTTTTCGGGGGTGGGGGGGAGCTGACTGGAGTAGCCAGGATGCGAGGTATCCTGGGGCTTCTTCAGCCTCCCTCCCTCTCTGATATGCTGTCACTAGACAGCCGAAAACAGCCATCTAGCGAAAACGCAGAGCGGGAGGAACAGGGAGGCGAAGGTTGCAGGGAGGAGGGGATCAGATTTATTAGGCACTGAGGAACATTTTGGGACGAGCAGGGCCTGTACCAGAGAGAACCATAATAGAACCAGACTGCTGGCACAAAATATAAAAAGGGTGGCAGAGCAGCTTTTAAACTGAACCTTGGGGGAAAGCCGACAGGAGCCAGTAAGTATCTGGTTCAGGTGAAATCATCCCTAGGGGATGGAGATGAAAAAGTTTCTGATTGCCCAAATGTAGAAGGGGAGGAAATAGGCCATGAGCATATGGTGAAACATGATAACCAGTCAAAGAGGCCTAAGCACCATAGCAGAAGATGCAGACGCCAGAGACATCTGGGGCAGGACTCCATGTATAGGTGTTTCTGTGCTAGTGCTAGAAGCCTCTGAGCAAAAATGGGAAAGTTGGAATGCCTGGTTTTAAAGGAGAACCTAGAGATAGTGGGGATTATGGAAACCTAGTGGAATGGAGAGAACCAGTGGGATACAGTCATCTCTCGATATAAAGTTTATAGGAAGGTCTGGGAAGGGCATACTGGAGGAGGTGTTGCTCTTTACATCAAAGAGGGCATAGGGTCCAGCAGACTTGAAACCTAATAGGGGCAGACTCTTCCACAGAAGCACTGTGGGTGACAATACTTGGCTCCAAAACTAATTTAGTACTAGGAACATGCTATCATCCCCCAGACCAGAACGCACAGGGTGATCTTGAGATGGAAATGAAATCGGGGAGGCCTCCAAACAAGGAAGTGTTGTAATAATGGGTGACTTCAATTACCACCACATTGACTGGATAAATGCATGTTCCAGTCATGACAAAGAGGTTAAATTTCTCGATGTCCTAAATTACTGTGCCCTAGAACAGTTGGTCATGGAACCGACCAGAGGGGAGGCAACCCTGGATTTAATCCTAAGTGGTGTTGCCCAGGACCTAGTACGAGATGTAAATGTTGTTGAACCAACTGGAAATAGTGACCACAATGCCATCAGATTTAATATATATTTAAATGGAAGATTGCCAAAGAAGTCTAACACAGTCACATTTGACTTCAAAAGAGGAAACTTCTCCAAAATGAGGGAACTGGTAAAAAAGGAAGTTGAAAGGGGGGTCAAGAGGGTTGTAGATTGACTGCTTTATAATCTGCTCCAGAATTTTCCCAGGGATTGATGTCAGACTGACTGGTCTGTAGTTCCCAGGTTCATCTTTTTTGAAGATAGGAACAACATTAGCCCTTCTCCAGTCATCTGGCACTTAACCATGATTTCTCAAAAATAATAGACAGTGGTTTTGAGAGTTCTGCTGCAAGTGGGAGAAGATTGGTAGGAGATTCAGGACAGATAAAAGGAAGTACTATTTCACACAGCACATAGTTAAACTACGGAATTCACTTTCACAAGATGTAGTGATAGTCACCAATTTAAACAGCTTTAAAAGGGGATTGGACAAATTCATGGAGGAGAAGGCTACCAATGGCTACTAGTCCTGATGACTATATGCTTCCTCCAGTATCAGAGGCAGTATGCCTAAGTACTCCAGTTGTTGGGGAATATGGGTGGGAAGTTGCTGTTGCACTCATGTCCTGCTTGTGGGATCCTGTGGGCAACTGGTTGGCCACTGTGTGAACAGAATGCTGGACTAGATGGAACCTTGGTCTGATCCAGCATGGCTCTTCTTATGCTCTTATGCTCCCTAAGGGTGTAATCCTATGCATGTTTAGACAGAAATAAGTCCTACAACTCCCAGCATTGCCCAGTATGTCAGACTTCCCCAACTTGGTGCCAGGGTTGTGCTGGCTGGGGATGATGGGAGTTGTAGTCCAACCCATCTGAAGGGTGCCTGGTTGGGGAAGCCTGGCTTACACTGATGGTGCTTAATAATATAAATGAAATGCCCACTTAAGCAACAAAAAAGCAGCATACATAATAATACCGTCTTGAATGAAGTATTTCAGAACCCTGGAAAGCTGAGGGTCTTCATTAATATTCACAAGATAAGGAAATGTTTCCATCATCCATCTCTCCTGTGGAAGAATTCATTAAACCTTATTTTCAGCACACTCCTCATCAAGTGACAGCCAACAACGTATGCAACACACAGCTTCTAAATAATATACACCCAGCTTCTTCCTGGAGAACTCTGAAAGAGAGGATTATTTATCATGCACCTGTTGTTATGAACAATGCTAGCTATTAATGGACTTCCTCAACTCTTTCCTCTGATAAAGAATCTAGGTACTGTAATAATATTTTTTTTAAAAAATCACTTTTAAATATGAGAACAGGCAAGAATCTGTATTGGTCTTAGCATTTATGTTAGGAAGGCTATCTGAAACCGTATAATGCAAGAGCCTTTCAGCATGTGCTTTGCATGCAGAACATCCCATGTTCAATTCCCAGCATCTCCAGGGAGGGCTGGAAAAGCTCTTGCCTGAAGCCCTAGAGATCCGCTGCAGGTCAGTGTCAGCAATATTGGGCTAGATGGACCAATGGTCCTACTCAATATCAGGTATTTTCTTATGTTCCTAGTAATTGCATGGACTGCTTGTTCCTATATTTAGGCTCCTGATAAGTTATTATACTGTACCATGAGCAAAGAGATGTTTTTACGGCTATTAGTGATATAAGGACCTTTTCTGCACAGTGGTTCCCCCCCCTCCCCTATATATGTGTATGTGTTTTTCATTTGTTGCACTCAGTTCTCACATCATCCTTCAACAGCACAGTTCTATAACACACACAGATACCAGTTGCTGGGCAACACTTTATACCTTACAAAGGGCAGGACATTTGTTGCTATGGAAGTTGCTATGACAAACACAGTTGAATCTTATCAGAAGCAGCCATTGCTTACTTCAATCCAGTAAGCTTTTGCAGGTGGAGAGGTCCGACATATGCACAGAGCCTTTCCTACCAGCAAGAGCTCTCTCAATCATTTCAGTGGGGGAGGAGGTTCTAAGCAAGCATTGCTTTCAGTGTGCGCAGGGCTGCCCTCTCCTTTGAAATGAATGGGTAAGCCCAGGGCTTTTTTTCTGGTGGAACTCACCGGAACTGAGTTCCAGCACCTTTTCTTCTATTAATTGCATTACAATTTAATCGCCATCTACTCCCGAGGAAATGTAATCCAAGAGTTCCGGTACCTTTTTCTCCAGAAAAAAAACACTGGGTAAGCCTGTTTGCACAGAACTTCCAAGTGCCTGTGATGCTGCTCTGGAAAAGGCATATGGTCATACTGACTAACTTTTTTAAAAAAGTTTTAAAACATAAGTATTGCCTTGCTGGGCCAGACCAACAGGCTATTTAGTCCAGCACTTTGCTCCACCAGTGACCAGTTAGAAGCTACTGGGGAGCTTTCAAGCTAAGGATTGATGGAGATGGATATCCAGCATTGAGAAGTTGCGACCTGAGTTACTGCCACATATTGCTGCTCCCATTCTTTTCGGGCTTCTTCCAGCCGATATTCCCAGGTTGCTTGAATGGCTTGAATCCGCAGTTCATTTTCAGCCAACAGACAACGAAGCTCTTCTGGAAAGAAGGAGCAAATCTAACTACGATGCAATGTGAAAACAACAAAATAAAACTAATTTATCAACAGTCTTCCCCGCTAAATATATACTGTGGGACCTCCATCAAGCCATTGTGAAATAGCAGCCTCAGAAATGTGTGAATCTTATATGTTCAGTGACTGATGTAGAGATGTGAAGGCCCAGAAAAATCCTGGAAAAATTCAGGGGGAAAAAATGTTTTTTCCTGGGGGGGGTGGGGGGGTTCTGAAAACTTCAGGGGGAAAAAACTCATTTGGGGGGGGATGGGGGGGAAGCATCCCCCCCCCAATTTTTCTGTTTTGTTCACATCTCTAGATTGAAGCAAAAATTCTTAAGTACTGATTAAATATTTCTAGACAGAAATGTTAGCCATATGTTCATGTGTGCCTATTGTACAATAGAAAAATTGATTCAAAATTGGGAAGGATTCAGCATCTGTTTTACTGACCTAGTTAGATTTTTTTACAAATTAGACATCCTTTATGTAAATTTGATTCACATTATCTGTGTGACAAGATACACACTGCATACAGATGCTGCCTAGTTGTAAGGTCAAAAAAATATTTAATATTTCAAGGTCTGTGCTGTTTGCAGAACAGGGAGCCCTGACCAAACTATGTTTTTAGACCAAAGCAAAGGAGCAATGAGCATATGGGGTTCCATGTTCGCAGCCTGTAGATTATAGATCCTACAACTTCTAGGGCTCATGCATTGGGTTGGTCTCTTCTGTGGTTACAGTTCTTCAAGTGACCCCATTAACCAGGATTATTAATTAGCATGGAATCCTAGTTAAATGAAGGATTTGGTTAGCTTTAATTGTTGTTGACATTGGTTGGTTACCTGTAACTGTGATTCTTTGAGGGGTCATTTGCGCATTCACATATACAGTTTTCCTACCAGAGCCTCATTTGAGAACATTCTAGAGCTAAAAAGCTTTAGGAGGGAAGCCCACCTCATCTGCGCATACTCAAGGGGTGTGGCACCCACCTTCCCTCTCAGTTCCCAGTGACTGTTGCAGCAGCCCTAAGAAAGGTAAGGACAGCTGGACAGAGACAGGCACCTGCCAAGGGGAGAGGAGGTGGGTTGTGTGAATGCAGAGATGACCACTCGAAGAACCACAGTTACAGGTAAGCAACCTGTCCTCCTTCATGGTCTCTGCATCACACATAGGGGTGATTAACAGGCTCTCTTACCAGAAATGGGGGAGGTGGTTAAGAGTGGAGAGAGGATAGGACTGCTTATCTGAAAACATCTTCTGCCCTGGCATGGGTGTCTAAATGGCAGTGCCAAAGAAAAGTGGATGGCTGAGACCATGTTGCTGCCCTGCAGAGCTTGAGGAGTAGGACCCGTTGGCCGAAGGCGGTGGATGAAGCGACCCCAGCTGCATGTGCTCAAAGGGCAGGGCTCTCGCCCTCCCACTCAGTTCTCAAAGGGAACATGGCTTGGAGGGCTCTAGAATGTTCCTGAACGAGGCTCTGAGCAGGTGTAGAACCCATAGGTGTGATACACAGAGACCACGAAGGAATATACCTTAAGTGTGGTTAAAATATTATCCTGCTGCATATGCACGAGCCTTAGGGGGTAGGCAATCTGGTGCTCTTGGATGTGAATTTTCTGTTCCTGGAGTATATTATTTTACATACTGATCTCTGTTCTTATTCCTGCTCTTCTTGCCTCAATACAGTGGCGTAGCGTGGGTTGTCAGCACCCGGGGCAAGGCAAGTAATTTGCGCCCCCTAACCCGTGGATTTTAGCACTCGAGTCTAAACTGTATCATGTCTCTCCCTTTTGGCATCCTTGTAGCAGCAAAATCCAGACGTTAATTATACATTAAAGGTGCAATCCTATGTAAGTTTAGACAGAAAAAAGGCCTACAACTCCCACCATGCCTCAGCCAGCTATGCTGGGAAATGTAGGCCTTTTTTTCCTGTCTAAACTTGCAGAGGATCGCACCCTAAGAGATGTTTACCAGTCCTCCTCTCTTCTCCATGCAAAGCAACTTGGACCGCACTAAAGTGCATTGGGGAGCATGCTGTTGCAAAATCATCTGATAATTAAGTATCATGCCTTATCGTATCAAAATGATGACCCAGAATAACTTGTGCTACACAATGATTAAAACAAACAACAAATCAAAATGCAACTAAAACACAGCAGAAAAGATGGGGGTGAGTGGGTTTGAACGACTGAAACTAAATCAGAAGCAATAAAAACCAGTAAAGGCATTTTTTTTAAAAAAAGAAAGAAAACTAACCAAAGGCAGAAACAGAACCCAGAAGCAATCCCCCTCTCCCTGCAAAAAGGGCAGAACCAACACCAACACCAACACCAACTCAGCCCAACGTGTCTTTTGAAACAGGCAGGATTTTGCATGCTGCCTGAAAGCATCTCATGTCTGGAGTTTGGCGGGGATTATGATTAACAAATACGTAGCTTTCTTTAACTCCCCCCCCCCTCTCCCCAGTTCAAATATAATAATTTCAGACTGGCCGTTCAGCCTTGGAAATCCTGGTGTGGTTTTTTGTTGGTGGCGGTGTGGGTTTTGTTTCTTGTGCACCTCTGGGACGTGTCATTGGAACAAACGCAAACCCAAAGTGACCTTGGCTGGTTTTGACCTGTGTTACTACAGATTAGGGTTAGGAATTGGGGTGGGTGGCGGTTTCGTAGGGTGGTGGCGGGCACGGAAGTCTCAGCTTCGAGGTCATTCCTACAGTACATTTGTGGCTTCGGCAAAGCCTGGCTGCTCTCTCCGTGAGAGATTGGAAGGAGCGCATTCAGCGACAGGTGGCGGCGCGGGGATGCCTTGCCCCACAGTTTCACTTTTCTTTTAAATTACTTTTCCCCTCCGCTGTTTCAAGTTCCTGGAATTCCCCCGCTGTTTCGTGCAGGGGGTGGGGCGGTGGGAGAGAAGGGCTTATCAGGCCGATGCAGCTCAACAGCCTCGCAACGTCTGCGCGCCCCTCCCTTTCCCAACCTCGTTCGAACGAAACTGCCAACGCAGCTCGCAAATACCTTCCGGGCCAGATGCCCCCTGCCCCTCCACAGTGGGCGGTGACCCGGTGCGAGCGCGCCCCCCCAGATGTTGCGCCCGGTGCGGCCGGCCCCCCCTGCACCCCCCACGCTACGCCTCTGCCTCAATATACCCCTGATAACCCCTTAAAAATAATGGCTCGGATTCCAAGAGCCGCTTGTGGAATTCTGCTGAGGAATCCAGGTTTCCCCTCTCCTCCCCACTGAAGCCCCCTGCACCACCTCCTTGAAAGGTTGCTCCTGAGGGTCAGGGGACCCTTTGGAGTGGATAGTATGCCGTGTGCAGGGCTGCAGTTGGAGCGTGTGTGTGTTACAAATCAGGAACACCTTGTGCAAGCAAACGTGCTTTTCCATCTGTGTCAGGCCCTGACTGCAGCCTTGCTCAACCTGGTGACCACCAGTTGCTTTAGATGACAACTCCCGCCATCCTGACCACTGGCCATGCTGGCTGGGGCTGATGGGAGTTGAAGTCCAAAGCATCTGGAGGGGACTAGGCTGGGGAAGGCTGTCCTACTGGCAGTGCCAGCTGCAGGTTTTTGAGTGTTGGGGCCCAGCTCCAGTGCTGCAGTGGCCCTTACAGTTTGTAGCCAGAATCTGCTCAGACTGGTCCAGAAGGGTTTGGGCCTATTCAGCCTGTGGAATGTCAGAATCAGTGTGAACTTATCTCTGTCAGTGGTCTCTGGGGAAAGCAGGCAGGAGCAGGGCCGGCGCTACCGCTAGGCCAACTAGGCTGTTGCCTAGGGCGCGTAGCAGAAGAGGGCGCAGAAACGCTGCGCTCCTCTTCGCTGCCGGCGCGCTCCTGCCCCACCCGCCCGCCTCGCCGACAAAGCCAGGTCAGTGCAGGGGATTGCGCCCGGAGTAGTGGTGGGGCCGAGCCTGGGCGCCTCCACCCCGCCCCGCGCCGCCTCCCCCCCGCCCCCCCGCCACACCTACCTTCTCCGCACCACTTCCGGAGCCCCGCCCGCGCTCTGTTTTGGCGGGAGGAACCAGGGCAACAGGGCTTAAACAGCCCTGTTGCCCTGGTTTCCCCCGGCCAAAAACAGAGTGCGGGGGTCCCGTCGCGTCACTTCCTTTTCAGAGGAGGCGGGGGAAGGTAGGTGGGGGGGCGGTGGCGGCGGTGTGCGGGGGTCTGGTGGCGGCGGCGGCATGCAGGGGGGTGTCCGGTGGCAGCGTGCATGCGGGGTCCGGTGGCGGCAGCGGCGGCGTGCGGGGAGGGTCCGGTGGCGGCGGCAGCGTGCGGGTCCGGTGGCGGCGGCGGCAGGTTTGCAGAGCAGGGCTGCTTTGCTCCGGAGCCCCCCCCACGACACGAGAGGGGGGCGCTAAATATAATTTAGCCTAGGGCGCCAAACTGCCCTGCACCGGTCCTGGGCAGGAGGCAACTTGCTCTGGTCCAGCTGCTAGCTTCTGCCTTGGCTGGGAAGGAAGCTGGCAGCCTCTCTGTGAGAACCTAAGAGAAGAGGGAGTGGTTTTCAGAGGCCTCACACAGGCTGAAGCGTCTCCCCTGAAGGGCAGAAGGGAGACACCCTGTTTGGGCAGTGGACCTCAGTGTTGGGCTACAATCCCTTGCCAGTTAGTGGTTTAGGAGGAGGGCTTTCATAGCCACACCTTCCCTTTCAAGATGGTGTCTGGGCCAGAGCAAGAGGCAGGGGAACAAGCAAGTTGTAGCGGTGGAAAGGAGGAACAACTCCAGGGAGGGGGGTTGTCAGTGGGCCCCTGCTGGGGTGTGGGCCCTTGGCAGGTGCCTACTCTTGATGCTGGCCCTGCCTATTGGATCCAAACTATACTACCTACCAGGCATTATCTCTCAGGAAATGGGAACACTAGAAAAGACTGTAGAATGACAGTATGTGGTCTCCTAATCCACTTGTGATGTGATGTTCTTATTTGTAATACATACTTGTTTCATCTGCTACTGTTTTACCAGAGTTTCCAAGGCCTGACAATCTGGACAACAGATGACAATTTTCTGTCTTCAGCTCATTTATCAATTTCGCAGTTGGACCTGTATTTATCACGGCTTTGTTCTTTATCTTCTTTGTTCTTTCAGATGAAAAACAAATAGGAAAAACACACAGTTATTGTACTATCTTGCAGACACAAAGAGAAGAATCCAGTTAAACATACAAAACCATTCTTCAGAGGCAATTTGGACTGTGCAAAACAATAATTATGCCAACATGATGATTTGTTGTGTGCTGTAAGGCCCTTGTTTCCTCTTGCAGGATAATAAGCAGCTGAGCTCAGCTTTCTTGCTCCAGCCAGGGAGTAAAATCACAAGCTCAGACTTTGTTTAGTTGGACTTCCAAAAAGCTTTTGACAAAGTCCCTCACCAAAGACTCCTAAGCAAACTTGGCAGTCATGGGATAAGAGGAGAGGTCCTGACAGTAACTGGTTAAAGAACAGAAAGCAGAGAGTAGGGATAAAAGGTAAATTCTCCCATTGGATGGATGCAAACAGTGGGGTCCCACAGGGATCTATATTGGGACTGGAGCTTTTTAACTGGTTCAGAAATTATCAGGAGTTAGGGGTGAGTGGTGAGGTGGCCAAGTTTGCTGACAACACCAAATCATTTAGGGTGGTTAAAAGGGGGGTATTGTGAAGAGCTCCAAAAGGATCTCTCCAAATTTGGGGAATGGGCATTAAAATGGCAAATAGTTTATTTATTTTTTATTTATAAAAATGTAATAATAACGTTTATTTATTTTAGAATTTTCTACATACCGCTTCCCATTTTAAATATCCCAGAGTAGTTTACAACAAATTATATAACAATACATCATTATAAAAGCACAACAACATTTAGACAAGTTAATGGTTGGGAAAAGACAGGATAAGCAAGTAAGTTCAATGTAAGCAAGTGTTAAGTGATGCACACTGGCACAAAAAATCCTAACTTTACGTATACACTGATAGGATCTGAGCTGGCAGTGACTGATCAGGAAAGGGATTTTGGGGTTGTGGTGACTAGCTCAATGAAAATGTTGACCCAGTGTGCGGCTGCTGTGGAAAAGGCAAGTTCCTAGTGCAGGGCTCTCCAACCTTGGGTCCCCAGATGTTGCTGGACTACAGCTCCCAGAATCCCTTGCCATTAGCCATGCTGGCTGGGTATTCTGGGAGCTGTAGGCCAGCAACATCTGGGGACCCAAAGTTGGAGAGCCCTGTGGGGACATAATTAGAAAAGGTATTGAAAATAAAACTGCCAATATCATAATGCCCTTCAATAATTGATAGCGCAAACACACTTAGAATACTGTGTCCAGTTCTTATCACTGCACCTCAAAAATAATATTGTAGAGATGGAAAAAGTGCAGAAAGGGCAAACAAAATTATCAAGGGGCTGGAGCAACTCCCCTATGAGGAAAGGTTACATTGAAAGGAAGGGAAGACATGATAGAGATGTATAAAATCATGCATGGTGTAGAGGAAGTAGATAGGGAGACATTTTTCTCCCTTTCTCATAATACTAGAACCCGTGGTTATCCCATGAAGCTTAATATTGGGAGATTCAGAACAGATAAAAGGAAGTATTTCTTCACACAGTGCAGTTAAACTATGGAATTTGCTACCACAAGATGTAGTGATGGTCACCAATTTGGAGAGCTTTGAAAGGGGATTAGACACATTTATGAAGGATGGGGCTACCAATGGCTACTAGGCCTGATGGCTATATGCCATCTATTGTATCAAGGGCAGAATTCCTCTATATGCCAGTTGCTGGGATCATGAGTGGGAGGGTGCTGTGGCGCTCATGTCATGTCTGTGGGCTTCTCATGGGCATCTGGTTGGCCACTGTGGGAACAGAATGCTGGACTAGATAGGCCATTTGGTCTGATCCAGTACGTTCCTTAAACTGATTTTTCTCTTCAATATCCCCCTTTCCCTGGGTTGCAGTAAGACAGGGGTGGGGAACTTCAGCCCTCCAGATGTTGGACTACAATTCTCATCATCCCTGATCATTGGCCGTATGGGCTACTGCTGATGGGAGTCAGAGTCCAGCATCATCTGGAGGATCACAGGTTTCCCACCCCTGCAGTAAGGGATTGCTAGGAGACATAATTCAAAAACAGTCATGCCTTAGAGTTTTACAATGCAGACTGAACATGACTTCTATACTTGGTGAACTTGAAAACCAGCAGTACTGTTTGGACAGGACTTTGGGATAAAGGTCCAGGGCCCCGCTCAGTAGAATGAGCAAGAAGGTCCCCAAACACAGCAGGGCTGGCTTATGTTGAAGTAAGTGAAGTAATACACATTACCATTTAAACAGTTCCACCCCATAAAACCTCTTATGAAAACACAGCTCTGTCACCAGCATTTTCTAAGCTCCTCACCTACCGTACTTCTCCTACTGACCTTCTTACCTTCCTGTCATCCAACCTGTTCTGTAAGTCTTGACTTGTTAGCATTGTGACACAGAGACCTTAGAAAAAAGTCTATGGTGGCTGGGGAATGCAGGGCGTTGTACAGCTTTTTTCTGTCTATAAGTGCATAGGATTGTACCGTAACTTGCTTTGCCTCTGACAAACCCTAATTAAATGCCTTTTATGTTGTTAGAGTGGCTTGAAAAAAGGTATAATCTGGTTTAATTAAGTACATAAACACCACATTATGAGCCTTAATTCAGAACTTAGTCTGTGTATTTACAACTAAGATAAAATGGGAGATCCTGGTTCTAGTCCCCACTTGGCCATTAAGCTCGCTGGGTAACTGTGAGTCAGTCACTGGCTCTCAGCCTAACCTACCTCTCAGGGTTGTTGTGAGGATCAAAATGGAGAGGACGACGACTATGTAAGCCACCTTGGGAAAGTGGTGGGATTTAAATGTAATAAATAAATAAACAACAGCAGCAGACTAGGTGCTGTACAGAACAGTGTGTGCACACAAATAAGTTACAGTTTATCATCAGTGAATGTCTTGCCCCATTATGGGCTCTAATCCAATCACTTTCTGTACAAGATGTGAAAACAACTATACCTCTCAGCATATCGCAAAGTTGACAGAGTCTCCTCATAACACATGTCTGCTGGACTAATCGCTGCAATCTGCAGATATGTAAATATATATATATATTAAAAGCGGTTTGGTTTTCAGTTATTGAGAATGTAACTAATAGAATAGGAGCTGGCAACGGCAGCCCTCCTGGCCAAAGACACACACACTCCCAGAGGACTGTAGCCCAGTTTGTATTAACAAAAAAGGCATAGATTGCTGGGTCGGTCCACAGGGGCAGAGGAAACCAAAACCTTCAGGAGGGCAATACTATTATTAGGCCCAAACCAAAGAGCTGGCAAACGTTCTAAACCAAAAAGACTTTGTGGCTTTAATATCATGCCAGCATTCTCTCTCTCCACCCACCCTCACCCCAGTATAGCCTGATGATGGGTTCTGAAAAACTCAAAAGCTTACTCATATTTCCCCACATATAGGCTGGTCCTCATAATGGTACTGCCCTACTGTAGATTTTGGAGTTTGTATTAATGCTTCCAAAAAGCAGCTACGTTCCCAGGCCTTGACTGCGTGCATATAGGAGAAACAGATAGCGTGAGCCGGCTAACAGGGCAAGACACACCTGTCTCTTTACCTCAGAGATATGCTTAGCGCAGAGCAAAAGGAACCCGGCGCTGAAGTTCTGCACAGACCTCTCTCAGTGATTAAACTGTGAACAATCAATAAAAATGTACGTCATGCAGTTCAGCCACCTGTCTGCAGAAAGGTCCTAAAACACTCCCACAAGAAGCCAGGGGAGGGTAAATATTTCTTATTCTATCCTAGGTGGTGGAACCAGAATCAGCTTCTTAGGCGGCTAAGGGCGCAATCCTATGCAAGTTTAGGCAGAAAAAAGGCCGACAACTCCCAGGATTGCGCCTTAATAGCTCAGATTTTTTCCAGCCTTGATTATATTATGATTGTTTTACTGCACCAAAGAAGCAGAGAACCCACATTAATGTACATCATGCTAAACGCAGCTACAGAACACGAAAACTTGTGCTTGTTCAACCTCCCCCTCAGCCCAGCCTTGTAGGGCAAAAGTTGCCAGGCGCTTCAGGAGTTCTTCTGGGCGCTCTGCATTTTCATACTCACGCACCTCTCCCCCACCTGCCCTCAAGGTTATTTTTATGCATGTGGAAACATTAAAAGTCTTCAATCAGCGAATTCAAATAAATGAGAAAATAGCATTAATATGATTGCTGCCTTACAGAAGCACTTATGGAAAATGCACATGCGTTATGATTTGTCTGTTTTTCTATTTACAGGTTGTGTGTGAAATTTATTCTTTCAATTCTGAAGTATATTTTGGTATGCTTTTATCAGAGGTTTCAGGTGAGTTACTTTGGGTTATTTCTCCTCAGGGAAGAACAGAAGAATTTTGTAATAAAAATAGAGTGTATGTTTCCCCCACATCTCCACCATCCAGAAAACGGGACAATTTTACCATAATAGTCCTGCTGTTTCCTCCCAAAGCAGACTGCAAGAGTTTTGTAAGAACTGAATCTCTATAAGGGACATGCAACACCTTCTTTCCTATGGCAGCTTCGGCCAGAGCACTGGAAGAAAAATAAATGACAAGGGGAAAAGCAGTGAATAGGAGATATACTTTGGTACAATTACAAGACAATCCTATGCATGTTTCATCAGAATTAAGTTGTATTGAGCTCAATGGTGCTTGCTCCCAGGCAAATGTGTACAGTCATGCCTTAGATTGAGAGCATAATTCGTTCCGGAAACGTGCTTGTAATCCCAAACATTCTTATATCAAAACGAAATTCCCCCAAAAAAATTTGTACAGTGATTTTTAATTTAAGCCGTACTACAGTACTTGTATTGCAAGACGTCGCTTGTATATCAAGTAAAAATAATAATAATAAATATTTAAAAATTTGCTTGTCTTGCAAAACGCTCTCAAACCAAGTTACTTGCAATCCAAGGTATTACTGTATAAGACTGCAGCCATCGTCATATCTCACTACAGTAATACCTTGGATTGCAAGTAACTTGGTTTGAGAGTGTTTTGCAAAAATTTAACTTGATAAATGAGCAAGGTCTTGCAAGACAAGTAGTGTAGGGATGTAACCGCTCGCCTCGAGCGGGCATAGCAGGCCGAAATCGGCCGCCCCGCTCACGTCCGCCAGAGACTCGCTTTGATATAAGAGTGTTTTGGATTACAAGCACGTTTCCGGAATGAACTATGCTCTCAATCCAAGGTATTACTGTACTACAATTCACAATTCAGATTAAGATCTATTCAGTGGAATGTGTCAAAGGTAAATGGGCCACAAATTTCTAATGGGACTTAATTTGAGAAGCAGCCATTTAAGAATCACTAGATGGGGTGGGTGTGGGTGATATTCAGGAAATCCTACAAAAATTGGCAGTATTTTAATAGTTTGATTGACTAGCCTGAATAATATCTATTGTCAAAAAAATTACTCAAAGAAGTTAGCAGAACATGCATGAGTCACCTATGACAGCCTGTTCCTGAATGTTAGAAATGAGATTCTCTTATTTCTGAAACAAGGTCCAGGATAACATTGACCTGCTGCTCAGGGAGTCTTCAAGGTTTGAATTTCTAAGGCTGAAGATTTAACAGATTGTTATTTACTATTATTTACGTAGCACCATCAAATATATGGCACTTTAAAGAGCAACAAGCAAAAAGACAGGACCCTGCCCCAAGGAGGCTACAATCTAACATTTAATCTAGATAGAGGATCTAAAAATAATAATAATGGAGCAGTTGCCATTTTTGTAATGCAATGCCCAAGACATGGATGGCTCACTCGACTAAGTCTCTTTTGTACCTGATAACATTTCCTAAGGTTGTTAAACTCAGATTTACATGAGTCCCTTCCCTCAGCCTGTCTCCTTCTGATCCTGAGGACTTTTGTCTTTCACTTCCTGCCAAGTCCACCAGATTTATAATGGATTGTTTAGTAATGTCTTCTTTCAGAAAAATCTGCAAGAAATAGCATTGGGAAAGGAAGACAAGGAGCGCAATCCAACAGGAATCCCACCTGTGCAAGCTCTGCTTGCCAAGTTCTCATTCTCTTAACTGGCATTTGTGAAGGAGACATTCCTAGGGGATTGTACTCAACATATCCAACATCCATCCATCACAGGTTGGTATGAGGATGAACAATCAAATATAAGTGATGAAAATGTGTGCACACACAAATGCACAAAGCAAAATTGAGTCTTGGTGCCCAAAATGAAAATAAGTTGCAACCCACATATCAAAACATACAAAATAAAACCCCAAAGTTTCAAACTTAAAACCAAAAAAGACAATATTGTAAAGTCACTATCATTGTTTGGGGGTCCTAGGATTCCCTTCCCCCAAGTCAGGTTTGTGTTTTCATTTATGGACTGTTGTAGGGGTTTGCTTTGGTCCACGATTTTGGCAAAAGTGAAGTCTAGTCCACAATATGAGATAGTTCAACCATCTTCACTGGAGTACATATGCAGCCTTTGTGCTTAGTGATGTTTTGCTTCAACAGACTACTGCACTGCACTGCAGAAGGGCATAAGCCTCGCCCTTCGCTTTAACCAGGCTATCAGCTCTCAGGTTTTGTTCAGATGTGCCAGAAACTCCTGTGTGACTCATGCCACAGGCTGATTGCTTATGTCCTAATAAAATAGTTCCCTGTCTCTGATGGTCTATTAATATACCCATAGAAGTAGCACCCACCACACAAGAATCCAGTGAATTAAAATCTAATTCTCTACATGCATTTGCTAAGTTTAGCAAACGGGCCACTACTTGAGAATTTGGTACTATACCTGTTTGAACTGGATGGTGATGACCATATGAGACCGACTGCTGGTGGCATTCATACTGGTAGAAGCAGTGGTTCTTATTTTGGATACCTTGTTCCATCAGCCTCTCAATTTGTGCGTAACTGTCGCAAGGCACCAGTTTCAAACCATCCACGTAGAAGCCTTGCTGCTGATCTTCCCTTACCTTGAGTCCACCCCGCTTCTTGATTTTAGATAGCAAATCTAATACCTTGGATTGCAGACAAAATTTCTTAGAGTAATTTTACATGGAAAAATAAAGGGTGACATTTCGGTGGAGAGGGGAATTCTTGGCAAAGTTCAAGGTTTACTCCTGTATGCATTTAAGATTACCATAAACTGCAAAAGAGCAGTGTATTTTAACAGCATTATTTGTTATAGTGCGTAATTATTACAGCAATGTCATAGAGGTCAAATATTCACCTTTATGTGCAAAGGTTTTGCACCTCTGCCATATAGCTACTACACAGGCTCATTTTAACTGTTATAGCAATTGTGAAGAACTGACAACTTGGCTGGACATATAGTACTCCTGAAGAATTATATATGGTCTAAAACACATGGGTATAAGAAAATAAGAAGAGCCATGCTGGATCAGACCAAAGGCCTATCTGGTCCAGCATTCTGTTCACACAGTGGCCAACCAGATGCCTGTGGGAGGTTCACAGGTAGGGCATGAGTGCAACAGCACCCTTCTGACCATGTTCCCCAGCAACTGGTGTACATAGGCATAATGCCTCTGATAGAGGAGGTAGTATATAGCCATCAGGACCAGTAGCCACTGATAGCCTTATCCTCCATGAAGTTGTCTTATCCTCTTTTAAAGCCATCCAAATTGGTGGCCATCACTACATCTGCATGTGCGCATGCAATTTCTCTTTATTGTTCAGATAGCATCCTTGCTTCCCAAACTGGAGAGAGAAATTTAGAATTTCTTAAAATAAAATGTCCAATAGTAGCCATCAACCTTGCATGAACCTTTCTATATTGAACATTCTTCAGTTACACACGGCGGAGAAATGGACCGTATAGCTCTCAAGTACATTCTTCCCTAAGCAGGTGACCTCTGGATGTGCTGAACTACAAATTTGATCACCAGCCGGCAGGCCAATGGTTGTGTTGGTTGGACATGATGTGAGTTGCAGTCCAACACATTTGGAGGGCACCGGGTTGGGGAAGGATGCTCTAGAGCAGTGTTCCCCAACCTTGGGTCCCCAGATGTTTTTGGCCTGCAACTCCCAGCATGCCCCAGCCAGCGTAGGGCATGCTGGGAGTTGTAGGCCAAAAACATCTGGGGACCCAAGGTTGGAGAACACTGCTCTAGAGTTTTATTTTCCTTTCAGAATGTATGTGATGTAGAAGGATAACACAAGGAGACAAGCAGCTTGCAGTATGTCTGATGTACTTCAAGGGATGGGGCTTGTAAATTAAAGAACAAGTTGTGCAGTTTAAAGAACAGAGGCCCTGAGGTAGTAGCAGTATTTGAAGAATGAGGATCCGGCATGTTGGCTTGGAGTAGGCGCCTCAGCCAAAGAGCTATTAGATGAGTATTGACTTTTGGCCCATGCAACTTGGAAGGCAGGCCTGACAGGATTCTCACAGGCTTACAGTTTTTTTATAGTATTGAATGAACCTAACTATTTAATATGGGCTTTTCCTGAGACCTGCTGCACCAATGAGTTAAATGCTGAGTATGAAACATCTAACTGGAGGTTGGCCTTTCACAAAGGTTCTATGGACTTTGAAGAAGCCCGAGGGCAAGGTGAAAGGGAGAAACGTGCTAAGCGAAAAGCACATCAACCGAATCCTTTACAGGACCATCTTCCATCTGGTAACCTGTGTCCTCACTGTGGGAAGCTGTGTGGATCTAGAATTGGCCTCCACAGTCACTTACAGACCCATCGCTAGAGTCTACACAATTTTTTAGAATTTCCTCTTTTTATAATTTTCTTTTTGTAATTTTATCCTGGAAACAATCTTACTCGGTCACGAGTGATCACCTACTATGAAACATCGCTGCAGTGCCACACGACCAGGGTGTAAGCGCACTGATTTCATTTTTAAACTGTTATGAAAGTCTTTCTGCAAAATGTTCAGGTTCTCAGCTCTGTGTCAGTGCTACTTCTCTATGGAATAGAAATAAACATCCTTGTGTGGCTTCCAGGGGAAAGGGTTGAAAAAGAAAGAAGAGTTAAATAGGCACTCTTACTGTAATTACCTGCTCATTATAAATTTCCAGCATACTAAATGTAACCTAAAAATTGAAAGGGAACATACCAAAAGACAAGTTAACATTTTTAGTATTAACAGTTGAAGTCAATTTAGCAAAATTCAGCAATGAGTTCCATATGTAAATCTGATTGTATTTTGTCTCCTGAGTTACAGAATGTTTTCACCTCCCCAGGAACACCCAGTTTGTACTTTTTCTGGCTGCATTTTATCTAGCTAGGATTTTAAGGTTGTATGCCAAGATGGCCATAGTCCTCTGTTTGATGGACTGTGCCAGAGGACTGTCCTCTATTTTGGGAGTCTCCTCTGTTTGAAGGGCTGTCCAGTCCAAGTCTGGCATTTTTATTCACACAACTTCCAAGATAAATCCCTTGTTTCTTAGCCCCTCAAACTGTTCCTATTAGGTTTGCTTGTGTGCTATATTATGCTCATCATCCAAGGCCCTTTGGTTTGATATTGTTATTATATTGTATTGTTATGGTTTTAATCTTTGTAAACTTCTCAGAGAGCTTTGGCTATTGGGCAGTATAGAAAAGTAAGAAATGAAATAAAATGCATGCCTCAGCACTCTGGCACATTATGTTTTTTATTTCCACACATGATTGTGACACACACACACAACCAATATGTCAATATATATATTAAATACACCATCAATGCTGGATTTTACAAGCTTTTATGTAACTTGAACATACCTGATATTGCTTGTTCATCTCTTGGTTTTGAATTGTTTTAAAGAGCTCTTCGCATACCACTGGAATTATGCCTCTGTTTGCACCACATCCAATCATGGAATAGCTCTTCCCTGAGCCAGTCTGTCCATAAGCCAAGAGGGTTGCGTTGTAACCTTGCCAAGCACTGTCTAGAACCCCCTGTCCAAGGTCTCGAAAAACTTCCCTCTAGTGATATTTAAATTCAAACATATATAAGCAAACACACAAATAGAAGCTGTGTCTAGTGCACATCCATATAGGAACTTACAGCCTGTTTTGGTAGTGTTTTAGTGTGCGAGAAAAAATAGTCCTGGATACATTAATGTCAATGTGTGTGCATAAAGTGAGCCATTGCAGACGGGGGTGGGGGTGGGGTGTTCTTCTGGCAGAAGCCCCTCACATCTCATGGAGTGCTGTTTGAGCAACTTTTGGTGGGGGCTGCCACTGAAAGGAGTCCTCTATGCACATGTGGACTTTGCACTTTGAAACCTATTACTCCGAGAGCAAGTAAGGATGAGCTGAGGCTAGATAGTTGCGGTGCACCAAGTGTCTCAGAGATTTCCCCCCACAAAAGTTCCACACTGAAGTGTGGTCTAGAACACAGTTGCGGTACAGATCAGGAGTGGGCAGACTTCTGGTTTGTGGGATACACTTTGTTTTTTACTAGAATCCCAAGGTCTGCTAAGGAGTTAGGTACAAATTAGTGGCTTGGGGTGGAGTCAGTGACAAAAGTTCTACTTGGGGAGTAGAGCTAATTACCAACTGCACCCCCATGAACCATATACTGGAATAACCTGCATAATCTACTAATTTACATCTGAGTTACTACTTATGAGGAATTCTAAAAACTTAGTTGTGGTGGGTGGGGAAGAGGCTTGGTTGTCATTGCTTATCTACTGAGAATCAACCAGTAGATTCAGATCTACCTTCTGTTATATGTAATGACAGTTCTGAATATGCAGCTTAATTAATTTCAGGCATTAAAGTCTAGGGAAAGAAAGTTAAGAAGGCTTTTATTGGGAATTTTATTTTTATTCTTATTTAACTGTGTCTCTGTTTTGCAATGCTATGAAGAATGAATAGGTATGCTTTTGTGCTGTGATAGAAAACATTTGAAAGCACTTCCTTCAATGCATTTTACCTGTCCTGAGTATTTGCTGTTTGGCCCAGCTGAAATGAGCTTGCCATCCTGGTCCTTTAAAAATCCAGTGTGTGACCAATATGCCAGGTCAAAGGTAAATGTTTTCACATGACTTGGATTCCTGGGATCATGTATACTTGTAGTGCTGGAATTCATAGAAATCACACACCTACTGCCTGCATTCTTCTCTCTCTGTTGAAATTAGAGTCAGATTTAAAACAATGGGAATGTAAGTACGGTAGGTAACCAAGTTTTCTAGTTTGGGCCACATCATGTAATCGTAGGTCTCTGAGAGGAAGCTGATTTTAGGACAGGTCTTCACAGAGCAAACATACTTTGCCTTTCATGTGCTAAACTTCAAGAATATTTTGGGAAAAGAGGAAATTTTAGCTATTGGCAAAGTATAAAAGCTGAAGAAAAAGTGTAACCAGCGCAATTCTCTCACTAGGACACTTCAAAAATACAGTAAGCTACTAGAATTCTTTGAAAGAGTACTGCTTTCTGTGAAAACAATATATTAACACACAATGAGAGAGTGCTGTAGCACCTTAAGAGATGGGCAGCACAATCCAATGTGGCTACCCGTAACTTGCTAAACTGAGGATTATGGGCATCCAATGGAGGGTGGAAGGAGCATGGAGGTGAAGGTCTTTTGCCCCGGCTTGCAGGGAGGCTGAGGCACTGCCAGGATACATTGTATGCTGGCGGAGCCTTACTCCTTCCCTCCCCGCCCCCCGGAATGCCCACATGCCCACAGAGGTCGATCTACTGATCTCAGTGCTGCAGCCAGCACAGTTATTTCCATGCCGGCTGCGAGGATGGATGGAGGGCACTCCAAAGTCAGAGTCCCAGCTACCACCTCAGAGTGTGTTTCCAAGGTCAGAGCTGGGACTCTGACTTCTCCTAGGGCTGTCTAGAATGTCTAACCAGGCCTAGTCTAGTGGCCACAGAATTGTGCCCTATGGGTGCAATCCTACACATGTTTAGACACACAACCCCCCCCCCCCCGAGAGCTTCAGTTATTGGGCAGTATAGACATGAAATAAATAAAATAATAATAGAATTCTACAACTCCCAGAATTCCCCAGCTAGTATGGTTGGCTGGGAAATTCTGGATATTGCAGGAGTCTTTTACTTTCTAAACATGCATAGGATTGCACCCTAACACATATTGTGGCAGAAGCTTGCATAAGCTGGAGCACAGCCAGCTGCTTAAAAATATTGACAACTGTCTATCAATTAATTCTCTGGGTATCCTGCAAAAATAGGAAGGGCATGTGCATAAAATGCACAATACAACTAACTTCAGTGGAAAAGAATGGGCAAATGCAAGACATTTTTAATTCAGGAAACAGTGTCTACAAAAATTTTGTAAGGGCAATACAAAAATACAATAGAACAAGTTGTGCAAAGCTGACATTTCAGTGGTTGCATTTGTCACACAATTCCATACTCTGTATTGAACAAAAAAATGCTTAGGATTTGAGGCAGAAGTACCAATTTTTGAGAAATTGAGTATTTTTCACATTTGTGTTCAATGATATGTGATACATCTAGTGGTCATTTGGAAAAGTATTCATTAAAACTAAAACTTAGTTGAGATTTGAGGTATTGCTGCCAATTTAGGCAAATCCAAATACTTAATGAAGTTGATCCCATGCCCCATGCCCACCAACTTGCTGAAAATCTGTTTGAGAGCATGCTTTTGATTGGAGATAGGACATTTGTCCCCTTTCTCCTCAAATATAAGCATCTTGGGGGTTTCCACAACTACTACGAATAGATGAAAAGGCATACATTATTTCAAGCAGTTTGATGTAAACTTTAGATTCCCAGCTCTCAGAGCCTCTTCATACCAGTTTTTCAGAAATTATCACCTACACGAAAAGCCTTTTCCTTTTGTTGGCTTCCAGCAGCATCAATCCAACTCAAGGCAGTTGTGCCAAATGCCAGTGTTGATACAATCTGGCATGTGCTATAAAGCCGTATATAAACCATCTCACAACAGGGTAGGAAACTAGCACATAAAGCTTCTCCCTCCCCCTGTCAAAATGGCTTTCATTTAGTGAAGAGACCCACACATGAATGAAATATACCTGTCTAGAAACAGTACAGGAATATGCAACCTTGCGCCAACCCACCTCCCCCATGTACCAGCTTAGAGTTTCTCATTTGTGCAGGTGGTGTGAGCTGAACTCACACACCACCACTTCTGGCATAAATGGGTCATGAGGATTTCAACAGGGTTTTAAAGCAGCTTCAAGCCTTGAAGAGTGAAACCTGGGTTACTGTTACACCATTGTTAATATCCACGTCAACACATGCTTAAAGGTGGGATGAAGTCTATAATGCCATGGGCTGATCCAGAATGTTAAGCGATTGTGTTACATCTACAACAGAGCAGTTTGGGTTTACTGGGGCTGAAATGGAATCAAAGCTAGCTCTGGGAAGTTATTTCACAGCAACACCGAAGTGGAGGAGAGTATCAGCAGATTTCATTTGTATCTGTTCTGCATTCAAATCTTTCAAAACACCAGTGAAAAACCAGGATTGAAAACTTACATTTCATGAATCTACTTGCAAGTTTATCTGAACAGAAGGTTTCCAAATTACTTGCTTTTTAAATTTGTTATATTAATTATGGATTTCTGTATTTGTGCATAAGTCGCTTTGAGACTGTGGGAAGCACTGCATAAATTTTTACTACTGTTACTACTGCTGCTTACTTCAATATAACCTCTTTGAAGCTGTTACCTAATACCTTAGACTCTAAGAGTTTACCTGAGTGTGATATCCATCAGTTCAATAGAACAGACATTTCAAGGAGCAGAGTAGATCCTGACTTGGCTTAAAATGCAACTGTTTTAAGGAAACAGGCTAGGAGTGTTAATATTTTTAGCTTAGTATCAAACAACTGGAGAAAGACAAAACATTAACATACTACCTAAGCTAGTAACACTCTAAAACCAATTTAATAGTTATTTGCAGTAGCAGCACAAGTCCTGGTGAGAGATATAGTGAGGAGGATCTCTTGGTGATTGCCTTAAACCAGGGGAGGGCAACTTGTAGCCCTCCAGATGTTTTAGCCTACAATTTCCATCAGCCCTAGCCAGCATGGCCAATGGTGGGGGATGATAGGAAGTATAGACCAAAACATCTGCAAGGCCACATGTTACTCACCCCTGCCTTGAACAAAGGGCATCAACATAGGTGACAGAAAGGTAAGTCACATTTTGGCACAGAAAACTATTCTCCATGGGTGGGTTCACACGACCAGAGAAGGGAAATAAGCCACCAAAGCTTATTTTCGTGCCCCATGCGTGCTGGTAGTGCTGCCAGATTACCGTAATTGCCCTAAGTTTACAAACTACCTCACAACCTGTGAACTAGCCATGGGTTCAGGGATGGTTTGTAAACCTACCCACCCCTGCCAGGCTTGGACGACATGACAAATTTCGCCTGAGGGTGATTATGGTAATTCAGCAGCACGCAACCAGCAAGCGTGGGGTAGGAAAAAAAGCTAGGGTGGCTTATTTTCCTTCCCTGATTGTCTCTCTTTTGAAGCAAAAGTTGTTTTCTCCCCTTCCAATTCAGTTCTGCCACAACATTGGGGGTTGAAAGCTTAAAAGACATACAGAACAGTTAAAAGGTTAAACCAAGTAAAACTGGCTAATATTTTTCTTTCTATCTGGCCAAAAGAGGAAGGCTAAAAAATCAATATAAAATATTCCTTGGTAGGTACTTTTGTGGCTGCCACCCTGAGGCAAGATCTGTAAGTTAACAGGGAGGAATAAAGGAAATCAGGAGACAAAGAGCTCACTAGAAAGGGGTTTCCAAAGAGTCATGCATGAAGTTCTGCTTGTGATGCGCAGGGCCTGTATTATTATCCTAATGGTCATTCCTTTTTTTCAATTATGAAAATACAGTCTCTTTCCAGACACAGGCTTTTCCCGAAGTAGCAGAATTTAAGCGTAACTTGTAACATTTGGCAGCATCAGAGATGTTTCCACATCCCATCCTTATTGCCTCAAACTCATCCATGATTTTCTTTACCTCAGACAGGAAGCAGAGACCAGTTTTTACAGAGAGTCCAGCTTTGTGCCTCCCTTTCCCCTAGTAGGGCTCCTGTGCCTTCAAAAGGTGCATGGCAGATTTCTAACAGGTGGAGCTTTCCCCATCACTGTGAAAAAAAGCTGCAGCTGTTATACTTTCTGCCTGCCATACACACTTATTAAAGGTATAGAAGCCCTGCTAGAATGAGGGGGGCAACCTTATGTTGAGCCTAGGAACATCAAGGGCCATGAGCTGTAGCCAAAACAAGTAGTGTTCTCCACCCCCACCTGTGTCTGTACCTTAATAATAGCCACACATGAAGAATTAAGCAGGGAGATAAAGTGAACACAAGTTCAGGATCCTAAAGGCAAGGGAACCTTGGAAATGGAAAGACCCTTGGTCAATAAACTGACTGGGCACTGGATTTCCAAGGCCAAACCTTAAAAAGCTCCTATAGGTGCATCTTCTCCAATCACTGTAACAATAGGATAAGAAAAACATCGTAAGGCAAAACCCTTGCATTTAATGCTATCCTTAAAAGTACATTGGATCTTTTGGTCTCAAGGCTCTGGCATAACATCTTTGGGCAACTGCCAGGGGCCCAGGGTCCTGGTGGGGCTAACTAGCACCAACTCTTGTTCTGGGCTTGCTGTAGTTGGGAAGCTACCACCTGCCCACAAATTTAAATGCCTTGGCAGGGCATTGTGTAATTACAATGGCTGGCTTGCAGCTGCTTACTGCAAATGGTGGTGCTGCCAACCACAGGTTATTTTTGAAGATTAAGGGATGCTTGCACCTGCTTGGAAACCTTCATGACCCAATATGCATGTGAGGTGAAAAATTTCACAACATATTTGAACAAAGTGTCACATCTAACAGATGAAGCAAGGCAAAGAAAGGCAAGCAATGATTCAAGCCAGGCCTGGTTTGCTCCAGGTAAGGCTTACTCTTGGGAAGAAACACCAAGCTTCACTTTGCCTCCCTTCACTCCCTCTGTGGTCTGCAAGCACAGCTTTGGTTTGTGAGCACATGTACCTCCATTACTAGACCGGGCTTGACTTTCTCCTCACTTTGCCAAAGCCTCGCCTCACCTCACCCCCTTCCTCCTTTCTGGAAGCAGCCCACCTCTTAGTTCCAACAGAGTACACAAAATGAGTTACTAACCTGACTGAAAGGCCTTACACGTACTGCCACTTTCACACTGTCAGAACTCGGCATGTTTTTGTTGCTTTAATTCTTCCAGGAAATTCAGAAACAAAAATGCAGAGTGCATCCATCAATTTATCTTCAGGACCTTGCTTTGAAACATAATAATGGTAGAGTGGAGCCTAATACAGCTGTATCTTTCTAGACTATTCAATTATTAATATGTTTACTCATCACCTGTATAAATTACCTGATAAATTATTTCTAAGAGGAACTCCAGTTGGTCACATAGATTCATAGATCATAGAGTTGGAAGGGGCCTACAAGGCCATCGAGTCCAACCCCCTGCTCAGTACAGGAAACTAGAGGAGGGGGTCTTCCATCCAAGTAATAGCCAGGCCTGACCCTGCTTAGCTTTCCACACTCAGACAAGCTGAGCCAGCTGAGCCACAGGCCAGTTAGCCAGTTGCATGTATGCACCTGAATACTGAACATCTTTTGTGAAATTCCATCTGAATTCATTTGTTTACCTACATTTTGCTTTTCTCTCAATTTGGACTATGACTCTGATTCAACCTGCCTTTACTTTTTCTGTATTGCAGTGATGGGTCAAACACTACAGAAGAACGTATATTTCCAGACAACTTTTATTTTACCAAAAGTGGGGTAGTATTTCTCTAGTAACCACAAAATCTATAAAACATGCATCATTTCAAAATATCAAATATGAGTCAAATTGAAGTAGGTGAACTCCCTGAAAATGTTGAGTCCCATGGTGAATAGTTGTGAGCATATAAATATCTCAAGTGTTAGAGACTCCTGCTGATGCAGCAAATTGAAAAAAAACAATGAAACAATTAAGGTGAGATTTTGTTTTATAAACTGAAGAGCAGCTTTCCCAAGTTAAGACAAATACAAAAAATATTGCACAGCTTCAATACAATTGTTTACATTCCAACTTCAATAAAGTACATGTTCATCAATCAGGAAGGTAAGGATTCATTTGCGATGGGTAACTATTACTAATTCCCAAAAGGTCAAAACATTTTCTATAAATCCTAAAACTGCCAAATTTTAATTTTTTAAAAACATTGCAAGATCAAACTGTTTTTAAAAAGACAAAAACATTAGCCTCCCCTTCTGAGATGCACCAGCAGTGGCAAGCCATCATTAAAACCCCCTCTGAGTTGTCTGCACCACGCACTCCCATTATTCTCTCTCAAAAATCTAGTGGACAATAATCATTGTTAAGTATACATTTTTATTTAACATTCCTAAAATAAGATGTATTTACATATAATATAAATGTATGAAGTGTCTTATAAAATAGAAAAACTGCACTGACTAAAGAAATCACACTCCACATGGAGTTACTTATTGAAGACCTGTAGTTTTCTGAAATTTTACAATAATTTATATAAATTATCTTCCAAATTAGACGATTTCCCCCCTTAATATTCCACACAATTCTGATGACTTTACAAACATTGGTGTATATTACACATTTTTAAAAACAGTTATAGCATCTTCTTCCGAACAACTGGCTTTGGATAGCTAGACAATCTCTTCTCTTTCCTACGAACAGTCTTTTGAACAGCCTTTTCTGCTTTGTCCACAGATTCTCTCTGTTTGCCTTTTGCTCCATCTACTGGGGTGCCAAAAGGAGAAATGAACTTAATTTCCATTGGTGGTGGTGACCAACTACCATCTTTCTCTAGGACTCTGCAAGGAAGAGGGAAGAATGGTTATACTGACAAGTAGTTTCTTCTTTAAGTGAATTAGATGACTGCTTGAGACACATTGGTAAACACAAGACCAAGTTAATGCTGTTCTTTTGCTCACAATTCCTCATACCATACATAATACCAAATGTCAAATGTATCAATACATATCAACTGCTTTTGAAGCAACCTCTCCCCCTGCCCCAAACCAAGATGGAATCATTGCATACTTGCTTGTTTTTGTTGCTTTTGACCTTGTAGCTCTGCTTCTTTTTACTTTCTGCTTTTCTAATGCCTCTATAGAGACGGCATCCTTTTCCTTTTTAATTGGCAATTCCTAAGGACAAGTGAAAAGTGTTAAACATGCAAAAAGTGAAGGTGTATCCCTGTCTCCATTACCCATTTAAAAAATTTACTTGATTTCTAAAATGTATACCTCACATATGAACCCACAGGGCTCTTGTAGTTGCTTACAGTTAATACAATGCTACACAATTGTTAGTTAAAACATTTGTTTCCAGCCTTTCCAACCAATTGTTGAAAGTGGTTCACATTAAAACAAAAAAACTATAAAACCACAAAACAGTAAACAGCAGAGGAACAGGGGCTTAGGACCAGGGGGAATCGTGCCAGGCCAATTTATCCCCATCTTTTCTGTCCCTCCTGTCACTAATCAACTGGGGACCCTCCACAGAGATGAGCTGGATAATAGCCATTATTCCATGAATACATAATAAATTATTCAGTCTTCCAAAAGAAAAACCTGGTTGATAAAGTCAAATTTGTATATGAATTCCTATGGATACTAAAACATTTATCAAGATAAATCCTTTGCTCTGCCATGTAATTTGTCATATTGGCTACTGCCCCTTTAGGAATGAAGAATGCAAACATTATATAAACTGTCTGTGCCTGTCCAATTAATACAGTTTCAGTTAAGTCCCTGATAACTGAGATTTGACAAAGTATTTCAGAAAAGATAGTGGGCCTGCAAGCTCCGATTAATGTAAACCAGCCTTCCCCAACCTGGCACACTTCAGTGTGTTGGATTACAACTCTATACTGACTGAGCTATGCTGACTGGGGATGATGGGAGTTGTTGTGTAATGCATCTGGAGGGCACCAGGTTGAGGAAGATTCATGTAAAATAGGGGTGGGGGGCTGCATACGGTCCATGCTGCCGCTCAAAATTGTGAGAAAAATCCCCCTCCCCAAAAGCTAGGAGGACTACAGTGAAGATAGTTTTCCTGCTTGTGGTTGTTAACTGGAGTGATGCTTGCTGCTTCAACCTTGAATCTAAAAACCTTATTCAGATCAGACTGGTCTGAGAAGAGTATTTCACAGTATCCACTCTTAAGTCTATTCATATGCCCTGAGTGATAATGTTTTTGAAATTGGGTGCTTTGGATCCACGTTGAAACAGACATTTGAAGTCTCTTTAATCTGCCACTGAAGAAGACTATCCAGTTGGAACATGTTTGCCATATAAGAATGTTAAATTCTACAGATTGCTTTTGTAATTTGATACCGTAAAGCTTTTAAGAAGAGAAATGATTTACCTGTCCTTACAACTCTTGTGTATATATATATTTAGCAGTTGGTTCAAAAATTGACTTTTTCCTGCACCCTTTGTTGTATAAATTTAGCTATGTTTTACAATTGCTTATAAATGTTTTATAGATTGGGTATGTTCTCATGTCACACTAAGCCACCCTGCTGCTGTTCCCTGACAGCTCTAAAAAAACTGCAAAAATATATGCAAATGTAATGGCTGGGAAATAAATGGAGGGGAAATTTGTGCCAATTTAAGGTCAGGGAAGTAAATGGAGGGGAAATTTGCACACCTGCAGTAACTGCTCCAAAAAGGAGGTGCAAAAAGGGGAGGGGAGTTAATATCTCCCTTTTCTTGAGTAGCTGGAGACTCGAAGTGTTGAAAAGGTGGAGGGCACTGAGAACTGTCCGTTCAACACTTAAAACCAAGAGGATTACATTGCTAAGGTGAAGATATTGTCCCCTCTCCTTTTGGTGCTTCCCCCCACTTTATTGGTGCTTTTCAATTGACAACTTGACAATTGCCCCCTGGCAACTGTGCAACGCATTAGCCAATATGTAATCTCACCTTGTCAATTTCCTTGTCTGTTACCTACTCTGCTGCTCCCTTTGACAGCTGACATAAAGAAATTGACCAAGAAAGACTACTCATATCAGACAGCTTTAAGAGTGCACTTGCGAAAGACCAACAATAACAATAAAAAATTAATGATAGCTAGGAAATGGAAAGTTCAACATGTCTTTTCAATTACCAAGTGGTATAAAGAGGTATGGGATATCGTGCTAAATGATAAATTAACTTGTAATATTAAGTGCCAAAAAAGACAATTGGAGAAAAACACTTTTGTGAACATTTGTGGTAAATTTCTGGATTATGTGTTGGTGAAGGGAAAGGGGAACGAACCTTGTCAAGATCTTGGTCCCAAGAGGTGGGGGGGTGCACAATGTTTATGTTGTATTTCTGTTTTATTTGTTATTAGTTGTATGATTGGAAAAACTCAATAAAACTTATATTAAAAAAAATTATGAACACAGTTGGGCAATTTTCTGGGCTGGAAAAAAAAGGGTGGTGAACCAGTGTCAGTTGCTCCAAAGTGCCAGTTGGGCATTGGTGACTATCACTGGAGGCAACATGGGCAAGATCATGAAGAGCAGCAGGGGGTTTGCTGTTCTTGCAGAGTGGCTCGCTAGCCAATCCCCGGAACCCACAATGAAATTGCTCTTCAGTGTTCGGACAACACGACAACCCATTGTGGAGCGAACAACCCCTAGAACAAGCCATGGGTTGTCAGGGTGGCTTGTTCCTGAAAAATAAGCCACTCTGCAGGAAGCGTTCTGGGTTCAGACGACACAACTCACCATAGCTAGTTACCCATGATGGGTTGTCATGTCATGCGAGCCAGGTCACTGTATTACTGCTTTTAACTTGCACCTTTTGCTGTGCAATTTTAAGCCATGTTTTATAATGCTTTATAACCCTCATTATTATATTGTTACTTTTGTGTAAAATTTGCAGCTTGCCCTGATCTCTCATTTTCTGTTGGTTTTATTGATCAAGAAACTATTGTCTTTGTTTAACCTTAGAGCTGCATATGGCCCATTGCCCCTCAAAATTGGGAGAAAAATCCCCCTCCCTGAAAAAAAGGTGTCCATAGCAGCTACGGAGTGCCCAAAGGGTCAAGATTAGATTATTTGCAATTTGACTCTTTTAGCACTATGGACTTTCTGCCACTCCTGATTTAAGGCACTGAGAGACTGGCAGCTGGGTCATTCCATGTAAAATCAACCAAAAAATTTGAAAATTTTATCTCACCATCTGCGATTTTTTTTTAAAAAACTGGCATACTGGTAGACCAGCATGAGAAATGAACATACACCAAATTATAGGTCATTATACCTCACGGTTCAAAAGTACAGTGTGCTCAAAAAGTGCCCCAAACACGATTTTTCAGCATTTGTGACTACACAAAAAGTATCATAACTTCCTTCAAAATTGACCTAGAAAGTAAATCATGCTGTCATATGAAAGTTCTCAAACTACCCTTTTATTTGATACTGTAACACGAAGCATGCATGTGAAAGAAAATATTCAAGGTCATAGTTTCTTTAATTTGACCTTGAATTAAAAAAACCCAAATGTTTTTTTTTGCTGATTTTTTTCCTCAGATAACCCATATTTACCTTGAGTATATGTACTGAATTTCCAGAATGGGGTTCCGAACAGTTCAGAAGATGTGAATGTTCTTATACATGCACAGTACCTCCCTACAAAAACTCCACCCCCTTATACACACTAACAACAGAACTTTTTGCAAGGAAATGAAACTTAAGCTCAGCCCCCCCTCCCTCCAGGAGCTTCCTGGGCCTTCAGGCTGAAACCAAACCAGGCTTGGGTAGGCCTCAAACCTTCACAGAGATATATCTCTTTGGATGTCTATATAAATCAAGCTTTAATCACAGATTCCTATAAGAAAGAAAAAAGCAGGCCTGAACCCGTGACAAGCGCCTGACCGCACTTCTGCTGCACTGTGTTCATGACTTTTCAACTTGTTGAACACAATGAGTGAGTCACTTTTTAGTCATTGGTGGTGCTGTACTCAATTTCTTCTCAAGAATCATTCTGGGAAAACCTGCAAAAGGATTATTTCACAGAGTATGGTTAACAAGATGCACTGGCTAACAGTTGTTTGCTGAGCCAAATTCAAGGTGTTGGCGTTGACCTTTACAACCCTGTATGGCTCTGGTCCAGTATATCTCAAAGAGCACCTCCAGCAACATCAAGTAGGTCGCTCAACAAGATCCGCCATGGATGGCCTTCTCCCTGTCCCATCAGCCAGAGAAACCAGGCTGGTGGGGACTAGGAGCAGGGCCTTTTCTGTGGCAGCCCCCAATTTATGGAACTCTCTCCCCAGTGACCACCGCCATGCCCCTTCCTTGATTAGCTTCTGCCGGGCATTAAAAACGTGGCTTTTCAGGCGAGAATATGGGGTGGGTTAGGATTTTTAAGTTTTGTACTGTTTTTAATTGCGTTTTACACTGTTTTTCCCCCTTGTATTTTATTGGACTGTACATCGCTCAGAGTGGCCAGATGACTGGCCAGATGGGCGATTCAAAATAATAAATAAATAAATAGGACTTGTTAACAAAACATTAACAAGTAATATTTGAACTGCATAAAATCTGATCAGCATATATAAAAGTAAAATAGAAAATCTCATCTATGCACAATAATGGTTTTTCAAGCCGACATCAAAGTAAATCAAAATAACTATGCTAGTAAGAGTCCCATTTTGAAATCGAGAACATGTTTCCAGGGATGTTAAACATTATTTGAAACAAAAGGAGTTTTTTGTCATTATTCAAGGTCAAACTTCTGTATATTTATTTAAAAAAATAAAATGAACATGTTTTCCCCAAGCATACTGGTGAGTACCTTTTTTAAAGTACATATTTTAAACCTCATTCTTCTGAAAACAATAGGCCCTGCAAACTTATTTTTTAATAAGCAGAACAAGTTCACCAAATCTTAAGCAATTTGCTTTCAGTTGGAAATATTCTTTGATTGATTTCATACCAGAATGACCACCCAGAAGAAGTACAGTAATACCTTGGATTGCAAGTAACTTGGTTTGAGAGCATTTTGCAAGACAAGCAAATTGGTAAATATTTATTTATTTATTTTTGACTTGATATACAAACGACGTCTTGCAATACAAGTACTGTAGTATGGCTTAAATTAAAAATCTCTGAACAAATTTTTTTGGGGGGATTTCAGTTTTGATATAAGAGTGTTTTGGATTACAAGCACGTTTCCGGAACGAATTATGCTCTCAATCCAAGGCATGACTGTATCATTATTCTACACAAAATGTCAAAAGTATGCTATTGCGAAGAAGAATACCTAATTTAGAACTGCACAATTATGACAGGGTAGCTTGTACTTGTGCACAATGTTTTATTCAAAACCTAAGTGATGATGCATATTTTCTTAAGATACGTACAGTGAGATAGCAATTCATATGAACTATGATGCATACACATAGAGCGCCCCAAAAGATGTAACTCGTTTTCTGTTAAGAACCCCTTTTTGAAAATTGGTACATGTATTAAGCACTGTCAGATGAAATACTAAAACAAAAATCATGGAGAAATTTTTTTTAGTTTTTGCAGAATTCAAGGTCAAATTTTACTATTTGACCTTGAATATATATTTATTCCAAAAAACCACTTATGTTACTTATCAAATGAAAGAGCATTTCAAAGCCTTTCCAACAACACCAAAATGAACTTTCTAGGCTCTCTAGAACTGGAATTATTGTAATTTTAATGCTGTCTGACACAAAAATTAACGTTCTTCTTCATATTTTTGATTGCCATATCTCCAAAGGTTTTTGTCCCAGAACTCTAATTTTTGGAGCAGCTTATTTTCTCAGCAGACCCAACAAGTTCACCAAGTTTTTTCAAAATCGGTGACGGTCAGGTAAATTCATTGGTTGATTTTACATGGAATGACCCAGCTTTTGTCTTTCTAATAATGGGGGGTGGGGGTGGATCATGGAGTGATGATATCCATTGGAGTGAGAGAGCTAGGTGGGCAGCCCTCCCACCAAAATATTTCATTGCTTAGCTCTAGGTTCCAATTGTTTCTCTGTGTATGGACAGAATCCAGAGGTGGAACTGCACAAAGACCACAACAAAGAATTAGCAGAGAAGTGATAGTGTGCTCCCCATTCTGGTGGGCTTCTGGAAAAAAAGGAGTAAGGATGAAATGGGTTCCCACCAAATAAATCACAAGGCTGAAGCTAAATACATTGTTATGTATTGCTGTGTGGCAATACATTGCCCTGTGAGAGTTATTGTGGTCCCTGACACCACAGATCAATGTGTGAATGGCAAGAAGGGAATGGCACTACTATCCCCAACAGCAGAAAAAAAATCAAGTGCCAGCTTCTTCCCTTTGGCTGCATGTGCCTCATATGCTCTAGCTATGAAATTAGGAAGAGGTTGTTAACCAAAGGGACTGATTTATATTTCACAGAATCATAAACTAGTAGAGTTGGAAGGGGCCTATAAGGCCATCGAGTCCAACCCCTGCTCAATGCAGGAACCAAGTCAAAGCATCCTTGACAGATGGCTGTCCATCTGCACCTTGAATGCCTCCAGATTGGGAGAGCCCACCACCTCCCTAGGTAGTTGGTTCCACTGGCATATTGCTCTGACAGTCAGGAAGTTTTTCCTGATGTTTAGGTGGAATCTGACTTCCTGTAACTTCAGCCCATTATTCCGTGTCCTGCAAACTGGGATGATTGAGAAGAGATCCTGGCCCTCCTCTCTGTGACATCCCTTCAAGTACTGGAAGAGTGCGATCATATCTCCCCTCAGTCTTCTCTTCTGAAGGCTAAACATGCCCAGTTCTTTCAGTCTCTCCTAAATGGAACAGTCGAAAGCCTCCTGTGAGGCTTTAGCAAAGCACTTCGCAGATAAAATCGATCGGATTTAGGAGTGGGATTTCGTGCGTCACACAGGGAGTGAACGGGAGGACATGGGACGGAGACGGCCTTGGTCGCCTTGGTGGATGATATGAGGAGGGCTTTGGATAGGGGCGAATGCTCCTTTCTAGTCCTCCTCGATCTCTCAGCGGCTTTTGATACCGTTGACCACGGTATCCTCCTGGACCGCCTGGAGGGGTTGGGCATGGCAGGCACTGTATTGCAGTGGTTCCGGTCCTTCCTCTCTGGAAGGTACCAGAGGGTAGTTCTCGGGAAGGAGGCTTCGGACCCTCGGCTGCTCACTTGTGGGGCGCCGCAGGGTTCCATCCTCTCCCCGATGTTATTCAACATCTACCTCAAGCCGCTGGGAGCTATCATCAGGAGGTTTGGGGTGCGGTGTCATCAGTATGCGGATGACACGCAGCTCTACCTCTGTTTCAAGTCCTCAGCAAGGTTGGCCATTGAGACCCTATCCAAGTGCCTGGAGTCAGTGGGTGGCTGGATGGGAAGGAACATGCTGAAGCTGAACCCCGACAAGACCGAGGTACTTCTGGTGGGGGACAAGGGGAGGTTAGGGGATGTTGACCTGGTGCTGAATGGGGTACATCTATCCCTGAAGGACCAGGTCCGCAGCTTGGGGGTCATTCTAGACTCCCAGCTGTCCATGGAGGCTCAGGTAGCTGTGAGCTGGGCGGCGCTGTATCAACTCCATCTGATACGGCAGCTGCGCCCCTACCTTCCTAATCACCTGCTCCCATCAGTGGTTCATGCCTTGGTCTCCTCTCGCCTAGACTACTGTAATGCGCTCTACGTGGGGTTACCTTTGAAGACGGTTCGGAAGCTACAGCTGGTACAGAACGCGGCGGCTCGCCTGGTTAAAGGCAGCCGCCGCCGGGATCACATCACGCCAGTGCTCAAGGAGTTGCACTGGCTACCAGTTGCTTGCCGAGCTGAATTCAAGGTGTTGGTTTTGACCTTTAAAACCCTATACGGCTCCGGTCCAGTTTATCTCAAGGAGCGTCTCCAGCAACACCAAGTAGGCCGCTCAACAAGATCTGCCACAGACGGCCTTCTCCTTGTCCCTTCAGCCAGAGCACTAGACTGGTGGGGACGAGGAAGAGGGCCTTTTCTGTGGCGGCCCCCGGACTGTGGAACTCTCTCCCGAGTGACTTCCGCCATGCCCCCTCTCTGCTGAGCTTCCGCCGCTCATTAAAAACCTGGCTGTTCAGGCGGGAATATGGGGTGGGTTAAGATTTTTAAAAATTTTAATACTGTTTTAAATGTATTTTATCTTGTTAAATGTATTTTATTTTGTACATCGCCCAGGGTGGCCGGTTGCCGGCCAGATGGGCGATTGATAAATGTAAAAAAAAATTAAAAAAAATAGGGCCTTGTTTCAGTCCCTTTATCATCCTTGTTGCCCTCCTCTGAACCTTCTCTAGTTTGTCTACATCCTTCTTAAAGTGTGGTGCCCAGAACTGGACGCAGTACTCAAGATGAGGTCTAACCAGTGCTGAGTAGAGGGGAACTAGTACTTCCCATGATTTGGAAGCTATACTTCTATTAATGCAGCCCAAAATAGCATTTGCCTTCTTTGCAGCCACATCACATTGCTGTCTCATATTCAGTTTGTGATCTACAACAATTCCAAGATCCTTCTCACTTGTAGTTCTGTTGAGCCAAGTATCCCCCATCCTGTAACTCTGCATTTTGGTTTCTTTTTCCTAGGCGCAGCACTTGGCATTTATCCTTATTAAATTTCATTGTTGCTTTCAGCCCAGTGCTCTAGCCTATCGAGATCACTTTGAATTTTGTTTGTCTTCCACAGTATTAGCTGCTCCACCCAATTTGGGTCATCTGCAAATTTGATAAGCATTCCCTGACGTCCTCATCCAAGTCATTAATAAAACTGTTGAAGAGCACTGGGCCCTGGGCCAAGCCTGGCGGTACCCCACTTGTTACCTCTCCCCAGTTTGAGAAGGTACCATTGATAAGCACTCTTTGAGTCCGATTCTGTAGCCAATTGTGGATCCACCTGATAGTTGTTCCATCTAGCCCACTTTTAGCTAGCTTGCTAATCAGGATATCATGAAGCACTCTGTCGAAAGCTTTGCTGAAGTCAATTTTATTTATTATATTTATACCCCGCCTTTTTTCCTTCAAGGAACCCAAGGCGGCTTACATTATCCTCATCCTCCTCTCCATTTTATCCTCACATCAACCCTGTGAGGTAGGTTAGGCTGAGAGTCAGTGACTGGCCCAAAGTCACCCAGTGAGTTTCATGGCCGAGCGGGGACTAGAACCCAGATCTCCCGAGTTCCAGTCTAACACCCTAACCACTACGCCACACTGGCTCTAGATTATGTCCACAGCATTCCCATAGTCCACAAGGGAGGTTATCTGATCAAAAAATGAGATCAGATTGGTCTGGCAGGATTTGTTCTTGACAAATCCATGCTGGCTTCTAGTAATCGCTGCATTGTTTTCAAGGTGCTTGAAGACTGACTTCTTTATAATCTGCTCCAGAATTTCCCCAGGGATTGATGTCAGACTGACTAGTCTGTAGTTCCCAGGTACCTCCTTCTTGCCCTTTTTGAAGATAGGAACAACATTATCCCTCCTCCAGTCATCTGGCACTTCACCTGTCTTCCATGATTGACAGTGGTTCTGAGAGTTCTTCTGGCAGTTCCTTTATTGCTCTAGGATGCAGTTCGTCGGGCACTGGAGATTTGAATTTGTTCAAAGTAATCAGGTGTTCCCTGACCATTTGCCTATCAATCTCAAGCTGCAATCCTGCCCCTCCAGCCTGTACTTCAGGTTTGCCAGGGGGGACATAGACCCTCTTTCGGCAGAAGACTGAGCCAAAGTAGGAATTGAACACTTCTTCCTTTTCTTTGTCATCTATGTAATCATTTTGCCGTCCTCATTGTACAGTTGAAACACCATTTCTTCCCTCTGTCTTTTACTGTCTTTTACTATGAACGTATATGAAGAAAGCTTTTTTGTTGCTTTTAGCATCCCTCGCTAGCCTCAGCTCATTCTCAGCTTCAGGGCCGGATTAAGAGCATTATGGGCCTGGTGCTGAGGATTTTGGTGGGCCTTTTTATGGAAATAAATAAAATGAAGACGCAATTTTATATTAAAACAAATGAAATATTTTAATTACCATTAAAGTGCCAAAACAGAAACATATTGAAAGTATTTCTTTTTTTGTAAACAATAAGCTTGTTAACTCAATAAAACCTGATGGAAGTGGGCAGTGTCCGTGAAAGCTTATGTCAGAATGAATGTGTTGGTCTTTAGGGTACCACAAGACTCTCTTGTTGTTCTTGCTGCAATAGACTAACACAGCCCACCCCTTCAGGAATTATGCAGACTGTTAGGCAACAATGTACACGAACCGAGCTCTTACTCAGCTGCCCCCCCCCCCCCAACGTGCTGTATGGAGAGAATGCTATTGACCTGCCTTACAGGGTTGATGTAAGGATTACAACAGGGGTCCTCAAACTTTTTAAACAGGGGGCCAGTTCATTGTCTCTCAGACTGTTGGGGGACCGGACTATAGTTTAAAAAAAAAAAAGAACGAATGGATCAAGTAAAAAAAAAAGGACCTGGGTCATTTTTTTTCACTTGATAGGGGTGAATTTTTTTTTCTTAAATGGAAAGTTATTATAAATTAATTATAATGTTAACAAGTGATTAAATGGATGGAATGTTATTTTGATGGCAAAAGTGGGTAGAAATTAATGATTGATTGATTTATTTATTCCATTTATACCCCGCTCTTCAGCCAGAAAAGGCTCTCAGAGCGGTTTACACAGATTACCGGTAATAATAAGACATTCCCTACCCTCAGGCTCACAATCTAAAAGACGTGACACAAAAGGAAAAGGGATTGGGGGGGAGGAGGAAGAATGCCAAACATTATATTGGTGCCTGAGTTTGGCATTCTTCCTCCTCCCTCCCAATCCCTTTTCCTTTTGTGTCATGTCTTTTAGATTGTGAGCCTGAGGGCAGGGAATGTCTTATTATTAATCTGTGTAAGCTGCTCTGAGAGCCTTTTCTGGCTGAAGAGCGGGGTATAAATGCAATAAATAAATAAATAAATAAATAATAAATGATTAAATGGAGGATGGAATTTTATTTCGATGGCAAAAGTGGGTTTAAAAAATAAGAATGTACTACCCTTTTTGCTGTCTAAAATTGAAATACTTTATAAAAGGCTACCTACAAATTATAAGCGTGTTTTGGTTTTGTCTGGCTGCTCTGTGTGTGTGAGTGCTTTGTGTGGGGTAAACTGAAATACATTATTAAAAGAGTCCCTGACTCTCAGCCTAACCTACCTCACAGGGTTGTTGTGAGGATAAAATGGAGGAGGAGGAGGAGGACTATGTAAGTCGCCTTGGGTTCCTTGCAGGAAAAAAGGTGGGGTATAAATATAACAAATAAAATAAATAAATAAAATAAATGTGAAAAGCGCCTGTATGGGAAACAGGTGGGCAGGCAGGAAAGAGGGCACTCTGAGGGAAACTGAGGCAGATGCCGGGAAGGAGGGAGAGTACTTTGAAGGAAGCTGAGGCAGAAATGGAAGGAGAAAGGGAATAGAAGGGGGGGACACCCACTTTGTGCCTGCCTGCCTTTCTTTTTTGCTTGTTTCCCTCGAACTTTGAAGGAAACTGTATGCAAACTTTGAGGGAAACTGAGACAGGAGAGAGAGAACGGAAGTGTCTGCGTGTGAGGGGGGGGCATTTTGTGCCAGCCTTGCTTTCCTTTTTGCCTCGGTTTCCCTCATGGAAACTGGACAAACATTGAGGGAAACTGAGGCAAAAAGAGAGGGAGACGTAAATGGATAAACTTGGAGGGCGGCGGCGAGAAAGGCTCCGGGGCGAGGCGGCTCTGGGGAGCATGCTCAGGTCCCCGCCCCCCCCGCGTCCAAGTGGAGGAAGAGGAGGAGGAGGAGGGCGTGGCGCGCGCACCTCGCTCGAGGCGCTCCAGCTCGTGAAAAAGGCTTTGAGAAGAAAGGAGGGAGGAGACAGCCGGAGTCGTAACCCTTGTAAATTGCATCTAGGGATGCAACAATTAATTGAAAGCAGATGAGATTCCTCTCCAATTTGCGGTCACAATTAAGCATTTGCTTTATGGTTTTGCTGGATCTGGACCAAACGAAAGGCAGACTTGGACAGGGAGAGAACGCGATCCCGTCTTATTTAAAGGTGCGGGAACACAATAATAACCTCCAATTATTTGAAAGAAAGAAAAAAGTTTATCCTACCCTTCTTCCAAGGAGCTCAGGACGGTATACAGTACACCAGGGGTAGGCAAGCGTTTTGCAGCAGCCCAGTTAGCTCAGACAGAGCCTCAGCGTGAGCGTGGGAAATGGCAACCGCTCGGCGTGCTCGCCTCGCTCTGGCAACGCCCCGCAGGCAGGACAGGTGAGCGACTGGACGACGTCACCTCGCTCTGAGCGAGGAGACCCTCATTCCCCCCCCCCCCGGCGCCGCGCGTCCCTATTGGTGGGCCTATTTTGGGGAGGGGCCTGGAGCTGCCGCTCCAATAGCCCCTATCTTAATCCGGCCCTGCTCAGCTTTAGCCTTCCTGACACTATTCCTGCAGTTCTGTGCTACCTGCCTGTACTCTTCCCTTGTAGCCTGGCCTTCCTTCCACTTCCTATGTGTGTCCTTTTTTTGTTTTCAAGTCATCTGAGCTTTTTGTGAAGCCACAAAACATGCCCAGTTCTTTCAGTCTCTCCTCATAGGGCCATTGACTTCTTCTGTTGCCCTCTGCCTTTTTTCCTTGTGGGAATTGCTTGCAATTGTGCCTTTAGAATTTCCTTTTTTAAAACTCCCACCCATCCTGGGCTGCTTTACTCATTAGAGTCACTTGCCATGGGACCTTACTTATCATTGTTCTGAGTTTATTAAAATTGGCTTTCCTAAAATCCAGGGTATATGTTTGGCTACACTCAGCTTTTACTTCCTTTATTTATTTATTTATTTATTATATTTATGAATTGCCCATCTGGCCAGACATCCGGCCACTCTGAGCGATGTACAATGCAATAAAATACAGGGGGAGGGGGGGAACACACACACACACACACACACACACACACAGTATAAAACACAATTAAAAATCCTAACCCACCCCATATTCTCGCCTGAAAAGCCACGTTTTTAACGCCCGGCGGAAGCTAATCAAGGAAGGGGCATGGCGGAGGTCACTGGGGAGAGAGTTCCATAAATTGGGGGCTGCCACAGAAAAGGCCCTCCTCCTAGTCCCCACCAGCCTGGTTTCTCTGGCTGATGGGACAGGGAGAAGGCCATCCATGGCGGATCTTGTTGAGCAGCCTACTTGATGTTGCTGGAGATGCTTCTTGAGATATACTGGACCGGAGCCGTACAGGGTTTTAAAGGTCAACACCAACACCTTGAATTCAGCTCGGCAAACAACTGGTAGCCAGTGCAATTCTTTGAGCACCGGAGTGATGTGATCACGTCGGCGGCAGCCTTTAACCAGGCGAGCTGCTGCATTCTGTACCAGCTGCAACTTCTGAACCGTCTTCCAGGGTAACCCCACGTAGAATGCATTACAGTAGTCCAGGCGAGAGGAGACCAAGGCATGAACCACTGATAGGAGCAGATGATTAGGAAGGTAGGGGCGCGACTGCCGTATCAGATGGAGCTGATACAGCGCCGCCCAGCTCACAGCTGACACCTGAGCCTCCATGGACAGCTGGGAGTCTAGAATGACTCCCAAGCTGCTGGTCCTGGTCCTTCAGGGGTAGATGTACCCCATTCAGCACTAGGTCAATATCCCCTAACCTTCCCTTGTCTCCCACCAGAAGTACCTTGGTCTTGTCGGGGTTCAGTTTCAGCATGTTCCTTCCCATCCAGCCACCCACTGCCTCCAAGAACTTGGACAGGGTCTCAACGGCCAACCTTGGTGAGGACTTGAAGGAGAGGTAGAGCTGCGTGTCATCCGCATATTGATGACAGCGCACCCCAAACCTCCTGATGATAGCTCCCAGCGGCTTCAGGTAGATGTTAAATAACATCGGGGAGAGGATGGAACCCTACGGCACCCCACAAGTGAGCGGCCGAGGGTCCAAAGCCTCCTCCCCAAGAACTACCCTCTGGTACCTTCCAGAGAGGAAGGACCGGAATCACTGCAATACAGTGCCTCCCATGCCCAACCCCTCCAGGCGGTCCAGGAGGATACCGTGGTCAACGGTATCAAAAGCCACTGAGAGATCGAGGAGGACTAGAAAAGAGCATTCGCCCCTATCCAAAGCCCTCCTCATATCATCCACCAAGGCGACCAAGGCCGTCTCCGTCCCATGTCCTCCCGCTCACTCCCTGTGTGACGCACGAAATCCCACTCCTAAATCCGATCAATTGTATCTGCAAAGTGCTTTGCTAAAGCCTCACAGGAGGCTTTAGACTGTTCCAATGGATCCGGAGCAACTGGACCGACCAGGCTCCGGACCACTTGAAACAGCCTCCTGGGGCAGCACTCCGCAGACGTGATGGAGGCAGTATAGAAATTCTTCTTTGCTGCCTTCACCGCCACCTGGTAGGCTGAAGATGCAGCTCTGACCTGTGTCCGATCGTCTTCAGAGTGGGATTTACGCCATCGGCGCTCTAGGCTTCTCACCTCCCCCTTCAGAGCTCGCAGCGATGGAGTAAACCAAGGTGCCGTGCGAGCTCTGTTCAGCTGAAGAGGGCGCTTCGGGGCAACTCGGTCTAATGCCCTGGTGATTGCAGCATTCCAGTCATCCACCAGGGTCTTGACTGAGCTACCGTTTGCGTACTCCAGTTTCCCAAGCGCGTTCAGGAATCCATCCGGGTCCATAAGACGCCTGGGGCGGACCATCCTAATGGGTCCCTCACCGCTGCAGAGGGGTTGTGGCACCAAGAAATCCAGCCCTACCAGATAAGTGATCTGACCATGACAAGGGGGTGGTGTATATACCCCCGATTTCCAGATCATTTCCTCCCTCTCCGGAAACGAAAACCAAGTCTAGCGCATGACCGGCTACATGGGTAGGTCCAGTTGATACAGGGTGCAGCTCCCAGGAAGCCATGGTCTCCATGAAGTCCCGAGGTGCCCCCATGATGGTAGCCTCCGAGTGTATGTTGAAGTCCCCCAGCACCAATAGCTTGGGGGACAGCACACGCACATCGGAGACCATCTGTAGCACCTCGGCCAGGGAGTCTCACGTGCAGTGGGGTGGACGGTACACGAGCAGAATCCCCAGACTGCCCTTTGGACCCAACCTCCAGTACATGCACTCGATAAACTTGGTCTCCCGGAGAGGCAGTCTGGTAAGGACCAAGGACTCCTGGTAGATAACAGCCCCTCCCCCTCCCCGTCATCGGTTGCTGGGCATACGTAAACCCAGGCGGACACAAGGCCCCAAGAGTTGGAGCAGCAGCCCTGTCCAGCCAGGTCTCCGTAATACACTGCCAGGTCCGCACCCTCATCCAGGATTAAGTCATGGATTAAAGATGTTTTTTGGGTAACAGACCTGGCATTACACAGCAGCAAGCGCAAGGCAGAGGAAGGAGACACACATCCCCCAGTTATCCCTTGGCTCTGGGCAGGCCTGGAACAAGGGATAGATATTAAGCATCGATCCCTTGTTCCCCTTACTTTAGAATCAAGTACTCAGGTATAACATGGTCACTTTCCCCCAGAGTTCCCGAAACTGCTACTTTATCCATTAACATAACCCACCTTCTCCCCAGTGGCTCAGAGTGCCATTTAAAAGCGATAAGAAAGAGTCTTCTGACATTTTAAAGACTTCAACTGTATTGCGGCATAGGTTTTAATAGGATGCATGCAGTCCACAAAAGCTTATTCCACAATAAACATGTATGTTTTCAGCTGCCACAAGACTCTGTCGTTTTGCTGCAGACTAACACAGTTACCCCTCTGAAAAATAGTGCTAATATTTAAAAATATAACTCCATATACACTAAAGACCAGCCAAATCAAGACGTTTAACGGCTACTAAAAGATAACCTAAAGCATCACAATTTCTGGAGGAAATCGAAAAAAACAAGTGCAGGATACATAAGTCTCAGATGGAAGCATGGGATGATGGAGTAGGAGTATTAGAATTAACTTTTATTGATCCCTAAGCAGCTGCTGCTGAATAGGCACACTTCAAGTATAAATGTGTGGAAAAACCTCCACCTAGCAAGTCACATCCTGCAGAAAGGTTGTTTCACTGGAAACTTGCTGGTTTGCTCTTTTCAGATCTTTAAAGGAACAGAGAGTATGGAAGGGAGGACCTCAATTTTTGCTTACCAAATCTTCCACAAGCCTTGAAATACTGGAGACTTGTTTTTTCCTGGACCTCAAAACAGGGGGCGAGAAGACAAACTGAGAAGCCAAACCTGCATCTAAACCTTTGAGCTGCACAGGCGTCACTGCTTGTTCACCTAAGATTAAGAAGCATACATTTATTTTTCAACTTGAAATTAAACATGCCACACATGCAACTTAGGCTGCAATCTTGCACCTAGAACAAGTGGAGAAGAGGATGTGAAGCGGCTTTCCATATGACCCCAATTTAAGTGTCCCTCTCATAGCAAAGCCTTGCCAGGCGTTTGAGACATGGCAGGCTATTCACTTTACACAAAGACTGTTTTGAGGATACTATCCTATAGTATCCAACAGTCCACTCTTGCACAAGTCCCTAAATAAAACTCTGTTCCTTCTTTTGTTGAGAATAGCCACACCCTGGAGGAGAAGCAGGCTGTTGGCTGCTCAAGTGAATGGACAGCTACACTGCAGTGCTGTCAGTAGTGCAGTGGTCTACCAGGCAAACAGGTGATTGCAGGTGCAGGGACAAAGTTAAACTGAGATTTTGTGGAAAGCCTCTGTATTTTGTATTCTCTGCTTGTGCAGAGTTTATTTATTTACAACAACATCTTGCCTTTTTTCCTGCAAGGAGCCCAGGGCGGCTTACATAATCCTCCTGCCTCTCTCCATTTCATCCTCACAACAAGCCTGTGAGGCAGGTTAGGCTGAGAGCCAGTGACTGGCCCAAAGTCACCCAGTGAGCTTCATGGCTGAGTGGGGACTAGAACCCGGATCTCCCAAGTTCCAGTCCAACAATCTAACCACTACCCCACACTGGCCTGTGGTTGGTGTTTATAGTCTCTCAATATTTCCCACCCCTCCACACACACTCATTCCTATCAAATTTAAGCCCCACTGACTGGAAAAGCTGTCTTTCCCAAGGAGGAAAAAGGGGCAATTCTGATTCTACAGTATGTTGCTTGTTTTCCAACTGTTTTTTTTTTTACATGTAGTCTCAGAACCATTTCATGTTACGGGAAGATAGGGCTCCCTACATTTCCACAGTGTGTCAACTACACTGAGGTTAGCAGTGCCTCTGAGCTCCTCTTTCCCACTGCAGTTTCTCTGGGGACAAAAGAGGGCATAGCCCTCTCTTCATGGTGGGTAGGAAGGTCAACAGGGTCTGAGACGAAGCACCAAAGGGGTACCTTGTCTTGTAGTCCAGTCTTTCCCTTCTCTTGCCAGTCATGTTGGGTTCCCAAAGCCAACATGCTGTTGCCGGGCTGCCAGCACACCAAAGGGTTTGTTGTCTGAGCCTATTTCTCCACTCCTCACAGTCAATTTGGAGGTATGGAGTTTCTACCTCCCTTTGATTCAGAAGCAACCATAGCTGACAGGAGTGAATTGGGTGGCTCCCTTTATGGCAACCCAATTTTTCTACCTCCCCATGAGCTGAGTTCACATTAACTGCCTTCAGCTGCACAAGGAAATATTCCACAGCTGCACAAGGAAAAGTTGCATGAGCAATCCTAGCTTGGGACTCTTTATAGAAGTTTGTGGGTTACACTCTGATCCCCCATTTTTCTACTAGGGTATGGGACTCTACCATCTTTAAATATAATCAACAGGCCCAAACATCCTCATGAGTGTTAGAAGCCAATTTAGTGATGTGTCAGTGAGCAATTACAAAGCATAGAATTTTCTCCCCTAGTGAGGCTTGGTTGGTACCAGCCTGGTTTTAGCTTTCCCTAATTTATACCACATATCACATTCTGTACATGGCTTGCTGGCAAAACTGGATTTGGAAATTGTACAACCTATGTTAAGCTGTAAGCCCTACATATATGGCATGCAACCAATACCATGCAGCAGTCTTGCTGGAGTAAAAATCCTCAGTATTTCTTCTGCTATGATTTTGCTCAATTTTGCAAGCATGAGTTTGACTGGTCTGTAAACAATTTATTTGTCTAAGAAAAATTCAAATACCTTTAGTTTTTTCTGTGAGCTTTGTAAGAGGAGGAGAAAAATAAAAGGCTTCATTGACATCCAAGTAGAGGCTCTGTTTCATACCCTTTTTGCTGCATCTGGTCCTTTTAACATGACTATCATGGTGTGCCAAAGTTCTCCCTGTTTCACCAAGCCTCAGTTTGGTCACATCTGTGGATTGCAATCCAACTACATTGTTGGTTGATTGTGCCAAGTGTTCCTCCTCCTCTGTACCTTCCTCAGAGAGAGATGGTAGCTGGCTCTTCTTTCTAATTGCTGTCATCTTAGACTGCCTCCTTTCAGAACTCTTTGCCAAAGCCACTGCGTCACTTGGCTGGACAGAGTGTTCTTCTGGATTAGATTTTTCTGTATCTGTTTTCTCTACACTTGCAGATGTAACTCTTGTAGATCTCTTCTTTGTGGTGTCCACTGCAGACTCTTCAAGAGAAGGTAAACATCCCGTGCTTGTAGACATGTTTAACGCTCCACTCCTAGTACTTCTTCTAGTAGTGACAGAAGATTTAGTATCTGTCCGAGGAGGAGGAGGAGACGACGACAGAGAGAAATCCAACAGTGAATTTGCTGAAATATCCAAAGGATTCTTTCTTGGTCTGCCTCTTTTACGCCGTACAGGCAGCTGTTCAGTAAGCTCAGTCTCTCTATCAGAAACAGTTTCCAATATACTTGTGCTTTGTGCTCTCTCCTGTCCAGTTGGTACAGATAGCTGTGGTTCATTTAGCTGCATGTCATGTTCAGAAATCGTTTCTGGTAGACTGGACTTTCTAGATCTACCCCTTCTAACTGGTGTAGGTAATGGTAAGTTCCCAGGCTCAGTTTCTGCTTGATCTATTACTTTCAGTATGCCATGCTTTCTGGGCCTTCCTCTTCTTGGTTTCACACTCAGCTGCTGTTCATGGGGTTCCACCTCCTGATCTGAAATTACGTTTTCTGCAAGATGGAAAGCGATGGTTTTTAGTTTCCTTGCACTTTTAGGATTGACAGTCATTTGTATTGTATGGTCAATGATGAACTGACTACCTTCTTGATCCCCCACTAAATTTCTTGTAATTCTAGCAGTCCTCCTGCGAGCAGAACGTTGCTGCTCATTTGGATGCTCATGAGGTTCTGATGGTTTTCTAACCCCTCTCCTTTCAGTAATGGTTGCCTGAAACTCCTGTGCAATGGGATGAACATCTGCCGAAATTTCTAAGTCACACTCCTTTGTTTTGTTGGCATCTCTGACTGAAACAATAGCCTGGGGTGTTTGCTGTTCTTGAGGTCCTTCAGGATTGAGGGGAAGGCTCTCAGAAATGCCTGAAGTCTCTCTTGCTCGTCTAGCACTTCTCCTTGGAATGGGAGGTACCAACAGGTCTGGTTTATCATTCTTTGTCAATGGTTGATCATCAGATACTGGGACATTTAGACTATGCATTGCCTGCTTTGTTGTGCTGGTACTGGACATCACCAAATTTTCTACTTGACTTAATTTTATATCTTTATTGGTTTCAAGAACATTTTGTAGAGGAGCCTGGGGGGAACTCAATGCCTTCTCGCTTATGCCTTCATGAAGAGATTGTTCCATTACTTCAGCTGAAAATTCTTTACTTCTTGTGTCTTTGATTACATCTAACAAATTTTCAGCAATAGCCATCTCAATAGGTTCCGGTACATAAGGCAATACTTCAGCAGTATTCTGCGATATCTGTTCACTAGTTATTGTGGACACTGAATTTGTAGGAAATTCTTGGTTGTTACTTCCAGCACTATTCATGCACTCATCCTCTGATTTTGGGCTAGCAGATTTAAGAGGAAAAGTATGCAATACAGTAGAGTCTCCTATCTCAGCTTCTTCACCCCCTTCTAATATTAAGGTAAAGTTGTTTGAAGAAAGAAGATCTCCATCTCCTTCAATAAAGGAAGATTCATCAGCATCTCTGTCAAGTAATTCACATGTGACCTGCTGCTCTGTATTGTCACAACTGTACTGATAATTGAGACTGCTTGAGGGACACAGTTCATTGTATGGGAACACCTTCACTATAGCTTCTGAAACTTGTACTTCATGTTTTTCATCTCCAATAAGCTAAAAATAGAAAGCATACAAGATTAATTCTAGTATAGTATATTCCAAGAAATTTAACAGTGCAGGGTTGCCACTAAAATTTCATTTTCCATTTCCCTGACTTTCCCTGACCAACGTTTGTCAATTTCTCTGACCACCATCCAAAAATAACCCCAAGCTCAAAGAATTCATAGGCTACATTACATTAAATAAAAGTTTAATTAAATGGTTTAAAACTACACAAGTACTGAAAGGTAATTTTTTTGGTCAAGATAGGAGCTTCAATATAAGTCTCTTTAAACACTGAGACTAGCTCGCACGACACAACAACCCACCGTGGCTTATAAGCCACGGTGGGTTGTTGTGTAGTGCGAACCCAGGACAGGTTTGTCAGGCTGGCTTATTTTTGGGTACTAAGTCATCCTGAGAAGCCATGGCTTGTAGTAGGGCCTGCTTGACCCACGATGGGTTGTCGTCTCATCTGAACCTGGACAACATGACCCATTGTGGGTCAAACCCGACTACAAGTGAATCGCTTGGCAAGAGCGGCAAAAACCCCTTGCCACTCCTGCCAAGTGGCTAGCGGGTGACTGCCATTGCCAGCCACCCTAAAAGTGCCTAAGCAGCACTTTGGGGAGGCTGGCAATGGCTTCCCCCACAAGCTATTTCGGGCCTGCCACAGCTTGACTTTTTTGGGGGAGATCATGAAAGCCGGCTGTCAAGCCAGCCTTCACGATCCCCATGGAGGCATCCACAAGGTGCCTCTCCAAGGACCCGCCATGGTACCTTGGAGGAGCTGCTGGTGGTTGCCCCTTGCTTAAAAAATTTTTTTTGTACTAATAATGTGTGCAAATAATTGAGCTCATTTTTAATTTTTTTTTTTACCCTGACCTGCCCAATTGTGCAAATTGGGCAGGGCGGTTAACGTGAGGGGGTCCCTGGGCTGGGGGCTGGGTACTGGCCAGGGAGGGTCCTGTTGGCCAAATCCAGCAGGCACCCAGCCTGTACAGTGCCTACCCCAGGTTCCAGGTAAGTATTTCCCCCCTTTGCAAGGAGCTGACAAGTTTGACAGGTCCAGACCTGAAAGTTCCTTGAAAAGCCCCGGGAGATCAGTTTGCAGAAAGGGGCTCTTTCCCCACTTGGCGATTCCCACTGACAGGAGGGAGGGCTCGGTCTGACATCGATCAAAGTAACGTCAAACTTGTATACCCCTGGCACTGAGAATCCCTCCAAGTTTTGCTGCTCCCAAGGTGCCATCGGGGTCAATGGCAAAACAGAGAGGACACTTGGGACTTGGAAAGGGAGGGCAATTGAGGAGGCCCCCCAAAGCACCCTTTTCTTCATGATCCTTGCGTTTTTTTGTGGGGTCTCATGTGCCCCTGGGTTATCCACACTTGGAAAAGTGAGGGCAGCCCATGGGCACCCCCCCAAAATCGCAAAGATTCTGCTGCTAAGGGTCCTTCCTACACCACCCCCTTTTTCCAGCACTTGCAAAGTGGGTTTTGCAAAGTGCTACAATTTTCATTTTTGGCAGGGGCACTTGCTGGGTGACAAACTGTGGCAGGACTGGACTTTATAGCTGGCTAGAAGAAATAATGGCTGGCTACTAGCAGCCAGCCACAATTTACTGACCCCTGTCAAAATATTCACAATTTCAAATCAACTGAAGCTGATTCCAGTTTGTTTGAATGCACAAATTACCCAGCTACCAAAAACCAGTCAGCTTCTCCATAATAAAATAATGCTATCACATGCAGGTTCATTTTATTCTGTTTCACTGTAACAACCATTAGCCAATAAACATTTTCAAAATCAAATAATCATATTATGAAATGTGTATCATTACATTACACTTGTATTCTGCTGCTTCTCTACTCCAACTGCCTCAAGTGCAGACTGTCCTCTTGCAGCAGCATCTCAAAAATCCATTACGCGAGTATAACTTAATCACAATTTCCCTGACTTTCTCTGACCAATTTCCATTTCCCTGACTTTCCAGAAAGTGGCAACCCTGCAGTGATATACAGCAACTATACTTCATTTTTTTTAGAGGAATAACCAAACTGTTTAGCAGCTACATTCCACTGTCCGAATTAGCTATTTGTACATTGCTACACATGGAGCAACTATGGGACCACATGGAAGATGCAAGATCTGGCTCCCAAACATCCATGGATACAGATGCTGCTTCCCAGTTGCAATGACTAGGAATGTGTTTTTCAGTTGTTGCATGTACGCAGATTAATCAGAAGTGGCAGCTGCACCCACTAGCGCTGTGGGACAGAAATTACTTCCTCCTAGAACTGCTTTGTTAGGGCTGCTCCACACCAATTCTACAGGCAGTATCTAATCCTGCCCATCTGCGTGCGGGGCCCACCACCGCTTCTGTTCCACACGTGGCCAGCCCTGCCAATTTTGTTGTGCGAACAGCCCCCACCGCTTCCAGGTGCAAGCCCCAAAATGAGTGGAAATGCTAGTTTCTGCAAGGGGGCGCCCGACGGAGTTCCCTTATGCAAGCTCTGCTGACCTTCCCCCTTTCAGAAATTAGCATTTCCTCTAGTTTCAGGTTGCACCCCCCCCCCAATGCTAAAGTGGTGGGGGCTGCTTGCGCAACAGAATTCATGAGGCACAAAAGAATCGGCGGGGGCATAAGCACCTCAGATACTGTCCTAAGATTCACAAATAAATATAACTATAAAATCAAACTTTTTATGCTGCGAGTTGTAGGCCTTTTTTTCTGTGTAAATATGCAGAGGATTGAATCCTAAAACATTTATAGTGGTAGATCAATCATTCCAAACACCACCACAGATTTCAAAGGAAATGCTGAAGTGCTAAATGAAGGACTTCACTTACATTTATGTCTTCAATATTAGGTGGTGCCTTTTCTTGCAGGACTACTATATCTTCTTCTCTGACAGCTTCTTCTGATCTATCTTCGTTTAATGCTTCTTTTTCTTCAAGTTCATTTTTGGAATGAACACTGGCAACATCTTCACTATCAGGAATACTGATGACAGCTGAAAAAAGAGTTTTCCTCCCATTATTTATCCAACTTTATTGTTTCTGCATCAACACTGTTTACTAGTGACTGATACCCTGATGAGATTCCGTAACCATATTTAAGTAACATACTAAGCCTCTGTTCACCTTTGCTTTATATAATCAAAAGAACTGAGATAGTTCTGACAGACTGGGCTGTTTTGCACGTCACGATAAGCCACCCCAAGAACAAGTCACCATGTGTTGGTTATTCGATCACTAACCCACGATGATGCCAACAGACGATCAGCCTCTCTGAGGCTCGTCGTGGCTTATTTCCAACTTACTCCTCCCTGCATGCATCCCAGGAACCTTTGCGGCATAACTCCTCTATACTCCTGCTATGATGAGATTCCCCCCTCCTCTTTTTTGCCTTGTGAAGCACCTGCATTAACAAACATATGCCATGGAGGGGGAGGGGCTTAGCTTAATTTTTAGGATGAAGTGGCTGGGGTTTTATCTATTTTCTTTCTTTTAATACTTAAAAAAAAAAGCTTCCTTGGCTGCTCCTCACAGCCTGTTCTTCTTCCTAGCACAGCTATGCATGTATGTGTGATTGACTTACCTCTGGGTAAGTGCACACTCCCCCAATTTGGGACCGGGGGGGGGGGAATTTCAGCATGAAAACAGGAGTGGGGAAGCTTAAATTCCCCCTCCCGAACTGCCATGTTCCCGAATTGGGGCAGCATGTGCTTACCCAGAGAGGTAAGTCAATCACACATACATGCATAGCTATGCTAACTCGGCCCACAAGGGGATAAAGCCGGTTGCTGTCAAATTAAGTGCTGGGCTGAAGGAGGAGGGGCGGAGGGCACTGCGAGGAGTGGTTGGGTTCTTTGCTGCTCTTGCCAAGTGCCTCGGTAGCTGTTTCAAACAAGCCATGCAAAAGTCACTCTGCTGGATTCGTATGTCACAACAAGCCACCCCGAACAACCCAACAACAAGCCATGAGTTCTCTGGGTGGCTTGTTCATGAAAAATAAGCCACCCTGCAGAAACTGCACCGGGTTCGTACATCACAACAAACCACCATGGGTGATAATGTTGTGTCATGCGAACCAGGTCACTGTACCTTTCAGATGTTGATATTAAGCTATCTATGTACAAGAGCAGAGCAGGATGTTTATAGGGAGAATATTTATCCAACTGCAATTGGTGCACATTTAAGTTACAGTAAACTAACAATTTTGGCCTGTCTTGAAGTACAATGAAACAAAATGATACCATTATAGCTTTTGCAGTGTTTGAGATGTTCCACCATGATATTCCTATTTTTAAAAAGGAAACGTTAACCTTTGTTTAAGTATATACTGTGCAACGACTTAGTTGATACTTGATTACAGGCATACCTCGCTTTACTGCACTTCGCTTTATTGCACTTCACAGATATTGTGGTTTTTACAAATTGAAGTCAGCAGCCATCAACATCGAGGCAAGACCCTCCACCAGCCAAAAAATTATGACTCGTTGAAGGCTCAGATGATAGTTAGCAATTTTTTTTAGCAATAAAGTATTTTTTAATTAAGGTATGCACATTGTTTTTTTTAGACATAATGCTATTGCACACTAAGTAGACTACAGTATAGTGTAAACATAACTTCTATACTGGGAAACCAAAATATTCGTTTGACTCGCTTTATTGCGGCAGTCTGGAACCGAACCCGCACATTGTTGTCAACATTATAGGCACCTATAGACCTGGTTCGGATGTAATGCTGGCAATTCCTGGGTGGTTTAACCCAGGAATTGCGGGGACAAGCTGATCATGTGAGCTGCATGCTAGTTGTTTCTGCTTTTAATCAACAACCCATGAAAACCCCGTTCCTGGGTTGTTCTGTGACGTCCAAATTCAGAAACCCAGGGTTGTTTATGGGTTAAAAAACCCAGTTAACCTAACAATTGCCCATGGTTTGTTATTTCTGGGTTCAGACGTCATGAAACAACCTAGAAACGGTAGCATTGATTAATAGTGGAAAAGACGAGTGTACAGTTTGCGCACTCCACTCAGGAATTGCTAGTGTTCCCGTCAAACTGGGTCACTGGCCCTGCCTACAGTGGCCTGTTGTGCATGCACAACAGGCGACACATATGCAGTGGGGCTTTTGTGTAACTTTACTCTATTTCAGGGGTCTTCAAACTACGGCCCGCGGGCCACATCCGGCCCGCCGGGTCTTTTCATCCGGCCCGGCGGCCGATCTAGAGTTGTGAGGGAAGAGGGGTGGCTGAGCCGGCGGGGGGGGGGCATGGGCCGCCGGCGGGGGGGGCATGGGCCGCCTGCCGGGCCACCTGCCTGCCTGCCGCCCTGCATCTCCTGCGGGGGGGGGGAAGGGGAGGAGGGGCAGCTTAGCCAGTAGCGGGGCGCGGACAGGCTTTACTTTATCCGCCTCGCCGCCCGCTGGTCCCGTCGCGTCACTTCCAGCACGGTGGAAGTGACGTGACAGGACCCTGCTCCGGCGCGTCTATCCTGGCCCCCACCCGCGTTGTTTTTCAAAACTGAGCGCGGGCGGAGTCCAGGATGGACGCGCCGGAGCAGCGCCGGCGGCGGCGGACTCGGGCGGTAGCGGAGGCCAGGTAGGACGGTGGCAGGGATGAAGGCAGGAAGCGGCGGGTTACGGTGGGTGGGCGGGAAGCAGCGGGTTACGGTGGGTGGGTGGGCGGGAAGCGGCGGGGGGGCTTTACTTCATCTGCCTCACCGCCCGCTGGTCCCGTCGCGTCACTTCCGGCACGGCGGAAGTGACGCGACGGGACCCTGCTCCGGAGCGTCCATCCTGGACCCCGCCCACGCTGTTTTTCAAAACTGAGCGCGGGCGGAGTCCAGGATGGACGCTACGGAGCAGCGGTGGCAGTGGCGGCCTCGAGCGGAGGCTGTGGCAGAGGCACCGGCAGCAGTAGCAGTGCGCAGGGGACCAGGTAGGATGGTGGCGGCGGGGGGGGGGGTTATGGCGGCAGGGGGGGGTTATGGCGGCAGGGGGCGGGTTACGGGGACAGTGGCTCCTGCAGTGGCGGCGGCAGCGGGGCGGTCCTGCAGCAGCAGCGGGGGACGGCGCGGGGGGTCCTGCGGCGGCGGCAGCGGGGATGGGGCGGCGGGGGGGTCCTGCACCGGCGGCAGCGGGGGGGCAGCATGAAGGAGGCGGCACAGGGGAGGCCCAGTGAGTCCGGCCCCCCAACAGGCTGAGGGACAATGAACTGGCCCCCCGTATAAAACGTTTGAGGACCCCTGCTCTATTTCTTTCAAAGCATTATGAGCTACCGGTTCAAGTTCAGGATCCAGACTTCTAGGAGAAGCACAGATAAGAGAGGTCTGTTTCCACATTCTGTTCTGGACATTTATTATGAAGATTACAGAAGGTGGCCTTGATCTGTGGATGGATTTTCTAGGAAGAAATCTTCAGCAGCAAAATATTTTTGCTTAATAGATGACTACAGCTCCAAGACTCAACTCTTTTCTAGAAAGAAGATTCTGTACCAATGTAAAATTTGCATGTATAAAAACACATTCTTCTAAAATCTGCTCCCCTAATTCTCAAGCTTACAAGGGAGCTGCATCAGCTGACCAAAGTTCACTTGACCAGTTAACTTATCACTCCTAACTAAGTTATAGTTTAGCACTAATCCTAAATAATTAGATCTCTGAAAAAATGACAGTTTAAAAACATCTAGATATGCAATAATTGCCAAATTTCAAGTATGTACAGAATAAGTTTAAAGGCATACTACTTCCTCCACTGTAACATTTATACAAGAGCATTGCAAAATGTGAGATAGCATGAGTAGAGACATTAAGCGTAGAGGCAATGCTTCTTTTGGGTATATGCTTTTGGGTATAGTAACCATTTCATATAATTAAAATAGTGGGAGTACCAAATCATTCAGAAACTACCGTATCAACATATAAAACATACCAGGCTTACAAGATTTTAAATGTATGCATCAAAGGCACACAGTGGCTTAGTTCTCGCGTAATCACAACCAAGAGTATGGGCTGTCATTGAATCGTGGGTTCTTGTTATGTGAGAACCCTGCACTATGGGTTCCTAACTGCAAACAACTTAGGAAGAGAATCCATGGTTTGTTGTTGGGTTGTAAACTCTGGGTTCTTTGTGATTTTCAGCCCATAGTGCAGGGTTTGTACATAACAACCAACCACGATTCAACGATAACCCATACTCAACCCACAGTCTTGGTTGTTGTTATGTGCAAACCAGGATCAGAAAGTACAGTCACACACTTTTAGTGTTTCAAATATCTTCCACTTGCTAATAGCAGCTGGGGAAAAAACACTCTTCTGCTTATTCGATTTGCATAATTCAAATATACATACATGCAGTATCCGCTCCTACTGGCTCCAAGGCTTGGGTACTTGTTTCAGGAAGGTGACCGTTGTCTTCCATCAATGGTAGCACACTGGGTTCTAGGACGTTAGTTTCACTTTGTACACAAAGACAGATATATTCATGTGTGGATTTTGAATAAAATGAGTTTAAAATAGCTTCTTTATGAAGGCCATTAAGACAATTCTTTGCCAACACAAGGAAAAGATGTCTTGCTTTTTCCTACTAAAGGGGAGTGGGGGACATGAAAAGGCATGGGAGTAGTTTAGAGGTAGAAAAACAAGATTTGGTATCACAACTTGTCAATCTTTCTAAAGCTTATCTGGGGCACAGGAAAGCAGCTTACAACTATCAACATGCTGTTTGGAAGAGTATATGATCATAGAAACAAGAACCGAAACAGGACAACTGCTAAAACCAAGGCTGCAAAATGGGGCTCCATCCCTCCTTCCACCAGTATGCATCATGATTGCAGCAGCCAAGAAACTGAACACAAAGATAAAATTTTAAGGGGTTAAAGCAGGGATGGGCAATGTGTACCCCCACAAATATTGTAAAAATAAACACGTTTTAAAACCCGCCCAACAAAATGGCACCTGGAGTGGCCATTTTGAACCCATTTGACCCTTTTAGTTTTCTGTAGCTACCACAGAGTCCCAAAATACAGTAATACCTTGAATTGCAAGCATAATTCGTTCCGGAACTGTGCTTGTAATCCAAAACACTCTTATATCAAAGCGAGTCTCTGGCGGGCGTGAGTGGGGCCGATTTCGGCCCGCTACACCCACTCGAGGTGAGCGGTTACATCCCTACGACTTGTATTGCAAGACGTCGCTTGTTTATCAAGTCAAAATTTATAAAAAAAAATTGCTTGTCTTGCAAAATGCTCTCAGACCAAGTTACTTGCAATCCAAGGTATTACTGTAGTCAGATTATCTTGAAAACAAGCACATTTTGACCCTTTGGGCACTCCATAGTCACTCCAGACACTTTTAAAATGTTTTTTTTTAAAAATTCGGTGTCGTGGACAGCCTACAGGGGAGGTCCAGGGGACAAAAATGCACCCTGGACCTCTTGAAGTTGCCCACCCCTGGTTTAAAGTAAACTGCTAGATCTATTATTTTCTGTGTATACTTAGCATATTCACCTTTCGTTAGATGGCATGAAGGAGACTACAGTGTCCTGGATAGCATTTAAATGATCCATCACAAGTACTGCATCCTCAGGAAGTGAGCCATATTCCTTGTCCTCTTTTTCAGGGAACCCTATGGACAGCAGAAGTTATACCATCAGTCTCTGTTTATCCTCACTGATTTTTTTTAAAGCAATGCATACAACTTCTAAACTTCTAAAAGGTACTAAACCCCCCACTCAAGCAGTACCCTTGGATTTTATTCACTTGAACTTAAAAATGCCTATTTTATTATACTAAGATTTGAATGGAAGTTAAAAGTTTTGGCTTGGCTTAGTTGCCGACCACTATTTTTTTGTTTCCACTGCCCTTCAAAATTCTCTGGCATGAACAGAGAAATGAAGGCAGTGTCTTTTCTCATTTTGTGTTAGATTGGAGGAGGCAGGAACAGCCCAAATCTGTCTCACTGTTCCTGCCTTCTCCAAAGCCCAGTGTGAAGTCAGATACTGCTCTACTCCTCTTCAGAGTTCTCAGTCTACATCAGAGATCTGAATGGGGAGGGGTTGGTGTCTTGTAGCGAACAAAGAGAAAGATCTCTCTCTCCCCCTCAGACTTTGAGGCAGTGTGCAAAAAACTGAGACGAGGAGAACTTTGCGTTAGTCATCCAAGAGATTTGTGGGCCCCTGGTGATACTATATTAAGATTCTGCACTTTTTCCTAGAAACATAGGAGATCCATTGACAGAGGTTGTTAGAATGGCTACTATCATAGATGTTTTAAAAAACAAGATTAGAATTTATCAATGGATGTTTTAACAAGCAGGACCTGCAACAAAAGCACTGAAGTATATCTCTACCTCCTAAAAAAATGCACCTGTTCATAGCGCCAAACAGCCTGGAACAGGAGTCTTGTAGTACTGTTCAGGCCTCTCATCATGGGGGAGAGACAGGATGCCTTTCCCTACTTATGAAACTCCCCGTTCCTGTGCTATACAGCACTAGAGGGCTGTCAGCCCCAAATCCAAGTATTTTATAGCTATGTAGCAGGTGGCATGCAATTTGGCAGATCAGAAAGGCATCCCCCAAACCATAATTCCCCACCCCCTCCAAGACCCCTAATGTAAACTGTGAGGGCTTGAGCCTCTTTCTTCTATCCTCCATTATCCTTTTTGACACATCAACCTATGTCTCAGCAGGCAGACTCAGCTTGCCTGACCTTTGGCTTTCTTTCTTTCTTTCTTTCTTTTTTAAACTTTAGACCCATCCCATCCCCAGGTTCAATTACCATCAGTAATCTGTAAGCTTGCAGGTTCCTGACCAGTGGTTTGCAGGGGAGGGGGCATTTGGAAAAACATTTTTAATTCACAAACTTTAGTACTCCTGCGTACCTAAGATGTTCCTAGAATAGGTAAAAGACACTATTTTTGGGTCACCCTGTTCTGCTTCCAAACAGGTATTCACTCAGCACTTTAAGTTCACAATTAGAAGGAATTATAGCTAAAAAAAAGGAAGGAAGGATAGCTAAAAACAAAACCTCTATGTTTAGAGACAGTACTTCTCTGATTACTGGGGCGGGAATGTGTGTGTGGGGGTGTTGCCTGGTATCATGCCCTATTTGGGAGTTTCTCTGCTCTGATCCACCAGGCAGGCCCATGCTTAACTCCTTCCCATTATATCTGTAGACAACTAGATCACAACACATACCAGCTGACTGTTCTACATCTGCAGACGTTTGCTGTTCCACTTGCAAAGGATCACTTCCCACTATCTCATTGCCTTCTCTTTCAATCGACCCTGGTATGTCTACAATGTCTTCAGAGAAAAAATGAGCTGGTTGAGAATCTATGAAGGTATCATCTCCTAAGTCAACTGGTGATTTTGCACCATGATACACTGAAGTAGCTTTGGCTGACTTAACAAAAGTGTTACTGGTTTCTTTGGAGGGCTCAGTTTTATCCAAATGATCGTCCAGTATGCATTCTGGTAACAGGTCCATTTCTTCATGGTTTTCCTGAGGACTGGATGTTGAAAAGGAGGGCGTCTTTCTATTCTTAGCCCACATATCTTCCATTTGAGCTTCAAGATTACAATTATATTCAGATGAAATCGCACTGTGTTTTGTTTTATGATCTGTCATCTTGAAAGGAAAAAAAAGGCCCAAATAATATTAAGCAATACAATTTTCTAATTAAACAGAAAATTCTGACCATGCAATGCTCTGACCAACAAAAAATACACTGAACTCCCACAAAGCCAACCTATTTATGTCTTCGGAGAGTGTGATGTGGGTGTTTTTTAATTAAACTGTTAACTGAAAGTACTTCCATGGTAAACCAACAGCAAAAAAGGTAACCACCAGACATAACTTCCCCACTCTGAGAAACTTGCATGCCTTAACTAACACTTTACTTGATTCTTTTTCAGGCCCACTCCACCCATGGTGCCTTCCGCAAGAAGTTGTGCATGAAGGAGCAGGCTCAAATCTGCACCTTGTAGAACAGCAACTAAACCAATCACCAGTCTGAGTGGAAAAAGTGGACCACATCTTTTCCCCACTTCCCATAGAAATAGGCTAGCTGTCTCCAGGCCTCTGTTAAAGCTTGTCACTCTACTTCTCAGCCCCTAGATTTGTGCCTTTCCTGCAACTCTGACTTGCTCCTTCGCTCTCCTCTGCAATTGGCTATTTTGCCAGGGGTCAGTGCCCGGAAGGCTTGCCTGGCACCTATTCTGATGCCATTTCAGCAAAAGTTCAGAAACAGCAGAGTGCAAGAGGGGCTCTGGATCTGTAAATTAACATTACAGTAGGAAATTTGCAGCATCAAGCTTCAGGAAGAAAGACAATTATATTGAAGGATTTTGCCTTTCACACTACTGCAGGAAAGTGCTGATTATAGTTCCCTCAAACTGAACACTTGAGATAATTTCACAATAGGTACTGACCCAGTTCACATGATCAAACAACCCATGGTTAACAACCCATGGGTTGATGGTGAACACATGGGAGCGAGTGAGCGTGCTGGTTCCTGCCTGCTCCTGCTTTCAGAAACAACCCAGGGATGTCCCGTTCCTGGGTTGTGTTCATGATGTCCAAACCCAGTACTCTGGGTTGTTTAGGAAAGCAGAAGTGATGAGCACGTGGCAGCCAGTGCACTTTCTCCCTGCCACATGGGCACAGCTAACTCTGGCTTAGACAACCCAAATCTGGTCACTGTGTGAATACGTTCTATGCATTTATGTAGAGTCTATGTATACTGGGGAGTTGGAATCAGAATCATGCCCGGGCTTCCTGGGCTTGCCTACCATCTGCGTATTAGACATCATGTTCAGTTGGGGCCTAAGCATATAGAACCCAGTGAATTTGGCCAAATTTGAGTTAAACTCTTCTTCTCCCCACCTCCAATTTAGAAAAGTATCACTAATAACTACACAGATCAGGCCTATATGTGTTGGGCTCTATGCATACCGCCCAGCCCCCAATTAGAATATGCGTAGGTGACAAGCAGACCTGGAGTCAATCCCAATCCCTGTGCTTATACTTCAGGCAGTTAAGAGTCACAACTAAACAGGGCTCAAACTGTTCTTTTCCAGCATCACTTTCTTCCAACCTACCTCAGTGGTCCATTGTGAAGCTTTGTTTTCTTCCATAAATGATATTTTTGTTTCTTTTGCACGTAGAGGGGGTGTAATAGACCTTGCTGGAGATGCAGTTGGAGTAGCTAAAGGAGTAGTGCGAAGACTGGATCTCAAAATAGACTGAGGAGTAAAACCAGGGAAGCCGGAGGAAGATGTAGATGTCAAAGCTTTAGCTCTCTAAGGAGAGAAGAAAACATCTTAAAATGGGTGAACAAAAAATCCAAGCAGAAGCCCATCATTACTTGGCGCTTCAACCTGTGAACCAAACAGGTTCCAGAAACCTTCACAATTCTATATACCTTGACAACAGGGGGTGTTTCCAGTAATTTTAATTCTGGTGCTCTTGTAAAGTTCTTATGCAGTAATGTTCTTATAGAGCATCGAGGGTTGGAATGCAATGGACTAGAAAGCACACAGGAAGCAGAAACTCTTGGTGACAACTGCAGACTACTTCCAAGGGGTGGTGAATCGAGAGGAATAGGCTGGACCACCAAGTCAAGCAATCTGCAAATATTTTAAGTTTTTAAAAAAATTAAGTTGCTTTGTATTAACAAACAAAATGTGCTTGAGGTACTTCCAGTTTTACGATTTATGTGTTTAACAATACATTACCACAGTTCACTTGTCAGTTTATTTGAGTAATAAAAAGCTTTCCCAAGCATGGGCCAGACATATTGCTAATATACTTCAACATTAAAAGGTTTAATTCACACACAAGATTTAATTCAAGGCAAGGCTATGTTATGCCCCACACCGCAATCATTTGGTATGAACGCACTAAGCAACTCTCAACCCATATTACTGTAAACAATTAATGTTACTGATTTCAGTGGGTCAGGAAAACACCCAAAGGATTCAAATAGCTAATGAACTTCCAAGTGTACTTCAGACCATTAAAGAATTTTACCTGGAACGTTTTCTTAAAGATTTAGTAACTGGTGTTCCAACAAATGGATCTGGTAACTCTGTATCACTACAAAGATCCACTCTGGATGGCTGTTCTTCAGATCTAGATTTTGAAAACAGATGAGAGACTAAGTTCATACAAGTCACTAAAATCATATGTGCATTTAAGTATTATTTCCCCAGAGTGGAATGAGTTAGACAGAAGCCAGATAATTATGTAACATGTGCTGCCTCTCTCAAATCTTAAATAAAGTTTTTGCCTTTTCACCTGTATCTTCGGCTTAATCCCCTCCTGAGAGATGCAAAAGTTTAACATTTCATACAAGAAGTTATAAAGTGAAGCACACAGTTTAGTACATTGCTGAACTACAGGATTTAGTTCTAAGCCAAAGTTCTCACTATTTAAATGCACACCTTTGGAAAAGTAGCAATACCAATCTATTCATTACGGCTAGTAGAAGGAAGGTGAAGAATGAGGACAGTTGCTTTCTTATTTTAACACTGGGCAACACAAGTTGCAATAATTCTCTGAGGCAACAAAGTTAGTACTTACGTATCATTTTGAAATGACTTATTTTTCTGTTCAGTTCCCACCCACACCTCTCCAATTTTGGACAGTACATTATTGATGAAAGTTGCTTTTGTAACTACATTTCCTGTAGCAACTTGCTTTGCAATGGTGGATAATGGCTTTGGTCTCAAAACTAAGAAAAAAGGAAAATCAACATTATAAACACTTTAAAACAGATTTTTAAAGGTTTCACCATTCCCATTGAAATGAAAGACTTACCTTCTCGCCTTAGTGAAGATGAGAGGTGGTAAGGCTTGGCTCGCTCCACAGCTAACTTCCTTTGTACTCTGGGCAGAACTTTCCCATACTGGTCTAGTATAGAATTTCTGGCTACTGATCTCTCTCTGCAACGGGGATCATTCTATTTCAGAGAGCAGGGAAGAGGAGCTGTAAATGAGCATTTTATAGAAACAATTGCAATATGTCATTCCAATTACGGTAGGCTTTTTTTCTTTTTTTTTTTTACATAGGCACCAAGAGTAAAATCAAACCCTTAAAACCAAAGGAGTGGCAGCTACACAAACTGTATAGATCTGCATATTAATGAGTTCTTGATGTCAAGGTGACGGAAAGAGTTGTCTGACTGATTTTAATGCATCAACAGCACAGTGTATAAACTGAGCTAGTGGATACGTTTGTATCACTCTTTTTACTATTTTTAGTAAATACTCTTTTTACTATTCTTTTTTACTATTAGATAGTACTAAAAACTGTCCCTATGCTCAAATTTATTTTCTATTTGTGGCCTGGTTATTTTAAGAAGTATCCACAATGAACCTGACAAGACGATTGGGGTCATAGTGAGTACTTCACTCTCTCTCTCCCCTCCTTCCCCCTCCCCGTTGCACAAACAGGGCTTGTTTCCTGAAGGGGGCAAAGTTCCTGGGGGCAAAGTTCCTGGGGGCAAAGTTCCAGCCTCGGCTGGAACAATGTGCAGAGGGGTGCCAGCGCCCCCTTGCAACATGAACCCTGCTGAACACTGCCCTAGCTGAGGTTGGAAATCCCTCCCCCACCCTTGCTTTCAATGACTGGTTCTCAGAAGGTAAGCCAGCCACTGAAAGCAAAAGCACGAGGGATCTTTTGCCAAGAAGGGGCTGTTTTTTGCAAACAGCACCCCTTCCTGGCAAGATCCTTCTCTTTTCTGTTTTCCTCCTTTGTTTTCCACGCGGGAGCAACTTTTCCCTTTGGTCCTGAGCCTCTGTGGGCTCGGGGAAGGATCAAACTGCTCCAGCCCACCTTTTTAAAGGGAAATGGAGTTTAAAGGGAAACAGAGCTGTATTGTCAAACGCCGTTTCCCTTTAAAAAGGGGGTGGGGTGCACTCTTACGCTTTCCCGACCGTCAGGACAAAGGGCAAAAGTTGCTCTCCCATGGAGAACAAAGGGGGAGAACACCAGAAGAGAAAGATCTTGCCAGGAAGGGTTGCTGTTTGTGAAAAACAGCCCCTTCTTGGCAAAAGATCCCTCACAACTTTGCTTTCAATGAACGGCCCACCTTCCACGAGCCAGCCATTGAAAGCAAGCGGGGAGAAGGGATTTCCAACCACGTTTGGGGCAATGTGCAGAGCGGTACCCGCTACCTTGCAGCAGGCTCCCCTCTACATATTGCCCCAGTGGAGGCTGGAACTTGCTCCCATTGTGCTTTCAGCGACGTTCTGTTTGCGCAACAGGGACAATTTTTTTTTTTAAAAAAAATTGCACCCATTTGTGGGAGCAATAAATAAATAAATAAATAAAATAAAATACTGGGTGGCCATGGGAAGCCCCTCCAAGGTGCTGCTGTGGCACTTCGAAGGGGTAGCTCATTGCTGCCCATTAAGGGGATCACAAAAAATGGCTCTCTGGCCAGCTTTCGTGATCCCCTCCCCCCCCCAAAAGTTTAAAGGGAAAAGTCGCAATCGCCAGACGAAGTTGGCTGGTGATTGCGGCAGCGAGAGGGGGCAGTCCCTGCCACCTGCCCCAAAATGCAAGTTGGAATTTTGCCGCTCTTGCCAAGCAGCTCGCTAGCTGCAGGGTCTCACCTATTGTGAAAATTGCACCCATTTGTGGGAGCAATAAATAAATAAATAAATAAAATAAAATGCTGGGTGGCCATGGGAAGCCCCTCCAAGGTGCTGCTGTGGCACTTCGAAGGGGTAGCTCATTGCTGCCCATTAAGGGGATCACAAAAAATGGCTCCCTGGCCAGCTTTCGTGATCCCCTCCCCCCCCAAAAGTTTAAAGGGAAAAGTCGCAATCGCCAGACGAAGTTGGCTGGTGATTGCGGCAGGGAGAGGGGGCAGTCCCTGCCACCTGCCCCAAAATGCAAGTTGGAATTTTGCCGCTCTTGCCAAGCAGCTCGCTAGCTGCAGGGTCTCACCTATTGTGAGTTATATCATCCCTGTTTGAACGACATGACAAGCCACCACAGGTGACAACAACCCTAGAACAGCCCATGGGCACCACAGGGTGGCTTGTTTGAAGGAAGGTTCCTGTATGCACGACACAAAAACCCACGTACAATAACAAACAAGGTTGGGTTGCTGTGTCATTCCCATCTTATCTTGAGGATTCAGGGAAGACAACTGTAAGAATTATATAGTGATTGGGGTCCAATTGCAAATATAAGATGGATTACAACTGATTTGTGACAAAATGATTTCACTTTGAAAATAAAGTTTAAGGTATGAGCTATTGGCAGCCAGAACATATATTATGAAGAGAAGGCATGTTAGAGAATTTGGCAAGGTATTTATTTATTTATTTATTCATTCATTCATTCTATTTATACCCCGCCTTTTTTCCTGAAAGGAACCAAAGGCAGCTTACATAATCCTCCTCCTCTCCATTTTATCCTCACAACAACCCTGTGAGGTAGGTTAGGCTGAGAGTCAGTGACCGGCCCAAAGTCACCCAGTGAGTTTCGTGGCCGAGCAGGGACTAGAACCCGGATCTCCCGAGTCCCCAGTCCAACTCTTTAACCACTACGCCACACTGGCTCTCAAATAATAATAATAATAATAATAACAACAACAACAACAACAACAACAACGACCAATTACAGAAAAGTCCTTTTATTACTTTTGCTTTCTTCTCAGGATATTGGACATTATCATCTGATTTTTCCTTTTTGATTTACCATATAGTTTGAGGGGTAGGGGTAGCTCAATGTACCAAAAGAGAAATTCTGGAGCAAAGGTGGGGGGGGGGGGCTTCACTTCCAAGATTTTTATTATTTGGTAGAGCAAAAATGGGGAATGTATGGTTCTCCAGATGTTGCTGGACTGCAACTCCCATCATTCCTCACTATTGGCTCTGCTGGCTAGGGCTGATGGGTGTTGCAGCCCACCAACATCTGGAGGGCTACGTGTTCTCCTCCCCTGCTGTAGAGGAACATATTGGCATCTGATTGCAATTGCTTTTATAAGATATCTGAATTTCTGAAACCTCAAAAAAAGCTGTTAAATATACATTTATGGTCATGAAATTAGCTAAGGAATTGCACTTCTTAGGAGTCATACTTCGGGGGTTTTTGGGAAGCCAGACCCCACCGATGGCAATTAGCCAAAATGGTTTGTAGACATTTGCATGGGTATGACTGAACACCAGTTTTAAGGGGCTCATGAAGAGCAAGCAACATTTTCAAGCTGTCTTGCTCTTAGAACATATGCCACTGGTCAGTATCCAATAATCTGCTATGACATACATTATGAATACGTTAGGCAAACAAAAATAGTATATACTGTACATATACCTGACTGCTTAAGCTTACATATATGTTTATCATTAGTTTAGGGCTATGATATGCTACACGAGGCGTTTTGTACCACATGCGTATCTCAAATCAGAATCTGAAAGTTAAAAGTTTAGCTCCGAGTGCAATCCCCTTTCCCCCCAAACTGGCTTGTGACTTTCACTTAAATAATAATTCAAGTGTCAACTCTAGATTATTGTATATTTTCTAATACACTTTCAGATATATTTTTTAGTACTTAGCTTGAAATAGCATACTTCTTTGTACAGCATATCAAAGCAACTTTTCCAAAGTAAAAGCAGTTTATTTTTCCCCATGCCCACCACAATGTTAAGGTTTACCATGAGATTATTCTTCAACGACTGATTCAACTGAAGTGCTGGAATATAGTTGGCACGCTGAAGGTGGTGAACTAAGAGGAACTCATGATTGTTAACACCAGCACTTGTGTGCAAGAACTTCTCTAGACACTCCTAGAAAAATAAATTTAGAATATTACTTTCCTTCTTCTAGAGCAATTAGGGAGCAATTAGGGTCTAATTATGCAAACACACAAATGTAGTGTCACATTAATGATGCTTTCAATCACCTTTTTTGGAGTAGGATTGTACTTTTGAGATTTTATTCCTAACCAAGCTTACCTGTTCAGTTTCTGTGAATGGTAGTTTCAGCAAATCTTCCATCAGTCCCAGCTCCTGACAGATTTCATATACATGTTTAAGCATCTCTTCTACATTTAACCGGGTAGAATGCTGCCGCAACACACTCCAAGCTTCCACCATACAACTGAAATTGATTTTTGAATGAAAATTAAAGTTGTGCCAGATCTTTCTGCTACAGAAAAACTGCATTTAAAAAACTGCTACTAAAGATGTTCCAAGTGTTTCGCTACCAAAATGTATACCAAAAGATGAACCGTGGTACTGTGAAAATAAGATCCAATGCCTTGTTTTTAATTTGGGATTATTTTAATTCATGAACATGGCACACTAATAGCACACTAATATCAAAGGGCATCAATTTTTCACCTGTTAAAAAGCAAGACAGTAATATGAAGTGCAACTTCACTGCTGCTCATCATTGATGGCTTCATCGTTTGTATGTATTGGAGGGCTCGCCTGTGTTCTCCTTGACACATCAATGCCTGAATTATCCTCATGTGTTGCCAAGGCAATTTGATTGTAGCTGGATGAAACAGATAGGCCAGAGAATTCTGCAAGAGTTCAAGATGACAATTAGAATACAAATTATAATGATACTAGAGACAGCCTCTATTAGATGCACATATTTATCAACTGTAGCCAGGCCCCAGAGATCCATGTGCACAGCATCCAGAATTCCATGAGTACAGCTAACCTTCCTTTCCAGTGCTAGCCTCTTGTACAGAATAGAACACCACTGTGGAGAGCCTGTCCAACCTTTAGGACTACCTGATGGGAGTGGCGGCGGCTGAAAAGCCCCCTGCGATTGTAGTCCTTCAGATCCTGGCCTAAATGTATATACTGACTTAAAAGATAACCAAAATGTAAAGCTAAGAGAATCCATGTGTTTATAAGAGCTTTGTTAAAATGAGAATGCTGTACTGAACCAGGTCTTAAAAAGCAGGCAGCTGGGAAAACTCAAGCATCACAATGAGCAAACAACCAAATAGAAGGCATATTCCTTTTTTTTTTTTTTACTATTTAAGTTTTCTGCACTGAAACTGAAAAAAAATATGGAATTTGATTTATACATTAATCCACAGATATACAAATCCACAGATATACATACCTGATGGCAAATGAACAAATCTAGCTACAAAAGTATCCTACGTAGTTTAAGTGGGCTGGATCTGCCCTACAGTGCTGAAAGTAGAAAATTACTATTGTGTCTTAAGTAGGTCAATTTGTCAAGTAGGTCAATACAGCCGGCACTTTGGTGACCAGAAATCCTTTGACAACTCAAAAGTGGGTGTTCTTATTTATGACATTTCTATACTGCTCAATAGCCAAAGCTCTCTGAGCACTTCACAAAACAAGACTTAAAACCATAAAATACAACATAAAAAATATTAAAACTTTAAAAAGTTTAAAACTGAACACAAAAACCCAAATAAAAACCAGCAGCAGTGCAAAGATCTTAAAACACATTAACACCATTTTCCTCATCATGCTATATTGTGCTATGTGCCTCATTGCATAATCCTGCTGTGTTCAGCTAGTGAAAGGAGCTGTTGCCAGTGTAAAAGACATTAACGAGCACCTCTGCACAAGCGATATCCTAGACTGACAGGTACTATCACCTTAACACTATGATAATAGTGCAGAAGTCATTGCACCACACACATGCTAACCAACGTACTGGAAAGTAGAATAGAAGTGTTTTAATTCCATTACAGTCAACTGGATTCTCTTAAAATTTGGTGTTACTGGACTGCAGACTGGACTGTTAAAAATGAATGCTTCCAGCTATATATTAATTGACTAGTGCTAATGCTACATATTTTCCTTTTATCTTCACTTTATAGCTGTTTCTACTAAAATTGAAGGGTTACTTTATACACTTACCTCATAGTCACTGTGATCCAAACACCAAAAACCTTGAATTAAGTTAACCAGACCTAAAGGAACTGCAAAGGCAGTTGGGAAAGAGTCCACTGAAGTATCATTCCTGTTTGGACAGGAATGCATGATATCCAATAGCAAATAAATTGTCTAATTAAAAGTATTAAGGGCAATCATATGTTAATTAACTGTGAAGTGCTAGAAAAGAGAACATCCCCATTTATAAAACTAGCTTCCCTGTAGTTTTCAGGTTTTAGACTATCATTCCTTATTAAATATTAAATCATGTTTAACCTCAGTGTTTAACAGAATGGCACAAAGATGCCAATTCTTGCTAAATTTGAATTACAGAATGCGGTTTCCTAGGCCTGAAAGATGCCCATGAATTTTGATAGCTTCTCCATAGTCTCCAGTAATTTCACTAATGTCCTGTGCTAGTTCAAAGATATTCTTCAGCTTGTACAGCTTCTTTCAGTTAAAAGTATGAGAACTGCTACAGAACCTATTACAGTAATACCTTGGATTGCAAGCATAATTCGTTCCGGAACCGTGCTTGTAATCCAAAACACTCTTATATCAAAGCGAGTCTCTGGCGGGTGTGAGCAGGGCCGATTTCGCCCCTCTACGCCCACTCGAGGCAAGCGGTTACATCCCTACTAACATTGTGCTATGACCTGAAGAACTGGACAGTCAATCCAATCAGCTGTGCATGTATTGCACACCATAACCAAGGTTCTCAAATAATTAAATTAAATTATTCTTTAAAAGCTTACAATTTTCCTTTCCCTTCTCCCCTTCCCACTGCCCCACCTTAAAAAATACATTAATTGAATTGATTATTTGTTCAGCTTCATAATTTTACACTTCTCCATAAGAATAAATGGTAATGTTATAAACTATTTGCTCAAGAATTCATGTAGTTCTATACAGTAATACCTTGGATTGCAAGTAACTTGGTCTGAGAGCGTTTTACAAGAGAAGCAAATTTTTTTACATTTTTTTGACTTGATAAACAAGCAAGGCCTTGCAAGACAGGTTGCCATTATTTCCATAGATGGCAGATATTATCATTTTTTTGCACTTCCTTGCTCTTGGACATTTCAGTTCTCTTAATATTGTGACCAGTTCTCTAACATTGTGCTTTAAGTTGTACACATTCAAGAGTTTTATTAATTTGCCAAAATAATCTCAGTATTTTTGGAATAACTGTGATGTCATGTTATAAATCTTTGAAAGGATACAGTTGCATGCTTGTAGATTTCTTCAATATTTTCTAATAAGTAGAGATCAAGCAGCGCCTATAATGCAGAACACACAGAGTCAGGTATTTCATTTGTTAAAATTTAGCAAACCTTTACCAGTCATACTTACATGTAATGTAAGAGGAGGATATTTCCCTGTTCCTCCATCATCTCTCTGCCACAACTTCACAACTGAATCTCCTAACTGGGAAATCATTCCATCAATCATCAAACAATCAGGGTTCCATTTGCCTCTACAACACCAACAAAAAGTAATACTGTAAAAACAACATAATTCCAAGGCGCTAGAAGCAAATTTAAAATTTATATGAGATAAAAATTGTGCGATGTAGGTTTCTCTCTCTCTCTCTCTTTCCACTACATATACATATGTAAAGTTTAAACATTGAACCAGTGAGTCTACAGGATCCCTGCAGAAGTTTATTCTGCAAAACCCTTAAAACCACTTTAAGCTTCCTTGGATTTAAGAAGTATCTGGATATTATTTACCAAGTATGTAGTATTTTATTAAATGCTACAACAGATCCTTGCCAGAATGGCTTATAATTTAATAGACAATACAAGAGAGGGCAACAAATTGAACCAGGCAACGCACAGCGTTACAGCACTTGTACAAATATTTACATAAAGATGGACAGGTTGCTTACCTGTAACTGTAGTTCTTCGAGTGGTCATCTGTGCATTCACACACATATGGGTTCTCTGAGCCTGCGCTGAGATCATTCGGGAAAATTCTATAGCTGAGGCAAATCGGGCGGGAGCCCCTCCCCCATCGCGCATGCTCCTTAGCGCGGCTCCCGCACGTCTCCTCAGTTCCCTGAGACCGCCTATTGCGACCCTCGGGACCGAGGATGATATTTACAATTTCGATGTCATAGCCTCGATCTCAACGTGCACCTCGAGACCGAGTGAAGAAAATTAACTCCCAACCCATTTCCACTTGGATATCCATCGAACTCGATGTAGACACCGAGAGGGGAAGGAGGGCGGGTTGTGTGAACGCACAGATGACCACTCAAAGAACTACAGTTACAGGTAAACAACCTGTCCTTCTTCGTGGTCTCTGTGCATCACACACATATGGGTAGAGTAGCAAGCTGACTTACCGGAGGTGGGTCAGTGTCAGTGGTTAAAAAGAGATTGAGGAAAGGACCGCCCTTCCAAATGCATTCTGCACCCGGGCTTGAACGTCGAGGCGGTAGTGCCGGATAAACATGGAGGGAGTAGACCAAGTCGCCGCCCTGCAAAAATCCGGCAATGAGATCCCTCTTCTGAATGCCGTTGATGTTGAGAGAGCTCTAGTAGAATGAGCTCCCACGGATCCCGGCAAATTGCGGTCAGCAAGTTGATATGCAAGCTTAATTGTCTCCACTATAAGATAGTCTCTGTTTGGATACTGGATAGTCTAATTTCGGAGGACCATAGCATATGAAGAGCTGCTGGGTCCTCCTTATCGACTCCGTGCGCGCTTCGTAGAAGGCGAGAGCAAGACTAAGGAAAGGTCCCAACCCGGCACCAGATTTCGAATTGGAGGCCGTAGATTTCTGAGGCCTTTCAAGAATTGTTTTACTATTGGATGTACAAATAAAGATGTCCCAGACGAAGTCTTTTGATATGCTGTTATTGCAGCCAGATATACTTTAACAGAAGAGTATTGAAGGCCACGGGTCATTAACGAGTGGAGAAAGTAGAGGATGATCGAGAATGTAACTGGATCCTTGTTTACGGCCGACACAAAAGTGGTGAAAGCCGCCCATTTCCTGGCATAAGAAAGTCTCTTGGAGGGTTTTCATGCTGCCAACAGAACCTCCTTCACAGCAGATGAGAGGTCTGTATCCCTCGTTATCTGATCCTCCAAGCCATTAGGTTTAATGAATGTAGATTGGGATGTATCACCTTGCCTCGATGTTGAGTCAGTAGATTGTCTTGAAGTGGTAATTGAAGATAATCTCCCTGAGAAAGGCTGAGGAGGTGAGAGAACCAAGGCTGACGATGCCACCACAGGGATATCAGAATGCAGTTCATCCCGTGTAGAATTACTTTGGTGAGGACTCGAGTTAGAAGTGGAATTGGAGGGAACAGGTAGAAGAAATCGCGGCTCCAATCCAGCAGGAATGCATCGGTAATCGAATTTGGGCCCGAAGCCGCCCTGCTGCAGAATAGGGGACAGACTGTATTTTTGCTGGTGGCGAACAAGTCTATCTTCGGCCGACCCCAACGCTGGAACAGCGAATTGAGTACTTTGCGGTCGAGCTTCCATTCGTGTGACTGCATTGACACCCTGCTCAATGTGTCCACCAGCACATTGGATTTCCCTGCAATATGGATTGCTACGAAAGACATCCTTCAAAGAAGAGCCCATTCGTAAATCTGTAGAGTTAGACGCGTGAGGCGCGTCGACTTCGTGCCCCCTTGTTTATGTAGGCGACTACTGTGGTATTGTCGGTCACTACTTGGATGTGGCAGCCTGATAGGTGATGTACTAAGGCTTGCAATGCTTTCCAAACGGCCATCAGCTCCAGCCAGTTGATATGTCAGGAGTTCTCGGTTGACGTCCATATGCCTTGTACGACGTGGTCGTCGGAGTGGGGCCCCCATCCCAACAGCGATGCATCTGTCGTCAGCATGCGGGTCGGTACCGGAGGATGAAAAGGCAGCATGCGTTGGCCAAGTTCGTCTCCTGTTGTCACCACCTCAAAGACTCTCTTACGGCTCGAGGGATCCTTGGACAGAAGGCTTGTCTCTCTCTGGTTTGAAGTTGCGGATAAACCAGGTTTGCAGCGGTCGCATGTGAAGCCTCGCATATCGTATGACCGCGATCGTCGAGGCCATGTGTCCTAGAAGGCGTTGAACCATGTGAGCTGAGCAGACTGACAGGCTGAAGACCTTCTTTGCAAGGGTAAGTATATTCTTCACTCTGTCGTCTGGTAGGTACGCCCGACCATCGAACGCGCTTAGCCTTGCGCCTATATATTGTATTTCCTTCACAGGATGAAGAACTGACTTTTCCACGTTCAGACAAAGTCCCAACTCGTCTACAAGGTGAAGGGTCTCTCCCAGTGCATGTTGAAGCTCGAGTTTCGACGACGCCACCAGCAACCAGTCGTCTAGATACGGGAAGACAGTGATGCCTCTTGCTCGGAGACTTGCACACACCACCGCCATGCACTTCATAAATACCCTCGGCGCGGTGGAGAGACCGAATGGAAGAACGACGAATTGGTAAGTGTCTTCTCCCACTCGAAACCGAAGGTATTTTCGACTGTCCTTGTGGATAGCGATGTGGAAATACGCGTCCTTGAGGTCAATGGAGGCGAACCAATCGGTCCTGCGAAGTAGGGGCAGGATCGATTGGAGTGTGACCATGCGGAATCTCTTTGGTGGAATGAAGAGATTTACAGCCCGAACGTCCAGGATCGGTCTGAGTCCTCCTCCATTTTCCTTCACGGTGAAATACCTGGAGTAAAGACCGTCTTCCAGGCTTTCCGTGGGAACCGGATGTATCGCCCCTTTCTGGAGGAGGGTTGACACTTCCTCCAAGAGTACTCGGGTTGGACGGGTGGTCTTGACGCCGAGAAAGGGGGGGGGAGGACTCGAAACTCGATCCTGTAGCCGTGCTCGACGATGCTTAACACCCACCGATTCGTCGTGATGTTCCTCCAGGATCGAAGGTGTTGGCAAAGTCGGGAGCCAAAGAGAGTTGCCTGAGGTGGTGGAGACACGCTAATTGGGCACGTGGAGTCGAGAGTTGGCTGAAGTGGCGGAGGCACGTTGGTCGGATGGGCAGGGGAGTCAAAGACGACATCGGCTGAAGTTGCCTCCTCTCCTGGAGCCCCTGTTGGTTATACGAACGCTGCAGTACCTGCGGCTGCAGGGCACAAGGTCGATGGTTCCCACCCCGATAATGTCCAGATGGCTGGAACTGCGTCGATGGGTATGGAAACCGGGACCAACGTTTAGGCTTATAGGGCTGAGACTGATGTGTGTGAGCTAGCCCCATTTTCTTCACAGTCGCCAGAGCCTTTTGGGCCGAATCCAGGGAGTCATCCGTCGTGGTGTTGAAGAGACTTTTCCAGTCGAAAGGAAGGTCCTCTATCTTCACTCTATCATCGGGAGTCAGGTTGGTAGAGCAAAGCCAGGCGTGCCTCCTCAGTGCCACGGAGCTGATCATCGACCTGGTGCGGCTGTAGGCCTGGTGGCAGGCTGTGTTCATCTGGAGTGCAGCTATGCTAGTTGCCTCCTTCTGGTACATCTTCACCTGTTCCTTTTTGTCGCCTGGCAGATACTCACAGAGGTCTCCCAGCTTCTCTGTGATGAACATCTGATATCAAGCCATCATCGCCTCATAGTTCAATATCTTTAGTCCGAGGGAAGACGAAGAGTAGATCCTACGGCCGAAGGAATCTAAGGTCTTGCCCTCCTTATCTGCCGGCGTGGTGTGCTGTTTCCCCCCTCGAGACTGTGCCGACTTAACTATCAGTGAGTTTGGTGTCGGGTGCGAAAACAAAAACTTGGCACCCTCCTCTTGTACCTTGTTTCCAATCTTCTGGCCGGCGGCTTCATGGAAGCTGGGGCCTTCCATGTTTCTTCCACCGTCTCCAGCAGGGTTGGCAAGAACGGAATTAAGGTTTGATTGGACTGCGTGGTCTTCAGGATGGCATAGATTGGATCCTGGACTTTTTGCTTAACAGTCTCAACTCCTCAACTCCCAGAGCAGTCACCATCCGGTTGACATGCTCCGCAAAACTCCCCAGATCCTCAAAGGGGGAGATTGCGGTCTTCGACTCCACCTGGGCGTCCGGAGAAATGGAGTGTGAGGAGGAGACCACCGAGTCCGAGTCGGACACGTACACCGATCCCGATGAGGGAGCATTCGCTGTAGCCGCAGCAGGGATAGGCACTAGCGCTTGGGCAGACACTGCCGATGTCGAGGTTCGTGGCTGCGCTGACTCGGCTATCGCATCACGGGAAACAGCCGTATCCCGGATTGGCGGAGATGTTGGGGACCAGTGGTCCTGACGTCGAGCCCTAGTAGGGGAGCGCTGTTGGTGCCGAGAATAATGTTCCTCTCGCCGATGCCTCGGCAAGTCTCTTGACCGTGAACGGTAGCTCCTTGACGTAGAGCTTGAATAGTAAGAATGTGTCAGAGATCTGTCATCTCAGTAATGAGAGTAATAAGATCGAGATGTTGATGCCCTGGAGAATGAATCACGGCTCCGATATCGAGGAGACCGAGATCGGTGCCGACGGTCCATCCATCCTTCACGGTGGTACGTCTGCACAGAGGATAGTCGGGGTGGAGGTCCCCTCGAACCTGAACTTGGTTGGTCCATCGGTGCCTGTTGACGCTCCGGCTGGGCTGGTGAAGCCACAAGCTCCCCTTCTGACAGAGAAGTGGCTCAGTCGATGGCGGCACCTTGATCAGGGTCTTCGAACCTGTCTCTCGGCCTCGAGAAGACGATGTCGAGCTGGAGGAGACTGGAGGGCAATCGGTCCCGTAGCTCGATCCCGAGCACCAGTCAGAGCTGTTACTAACAGAGCTGTTCGCTCTGAGACGACTACGGTCGTCGACGTCGATGGACCTTCGGTTTCTTCGTTCTTTGCTGACTTTTTCTGTTTCTTAAGGCGCTCCGCCTTGTCTTTGCGGGCCTTTTTAGCCAGCTTCTTTGCCGCTGAAGTCTCTTGCGACTTCGACAGTCTTTCGGCCTCTTGAGACCCGCCAGGTCTCTCCTCTGGCGCAGGGCCTTTAGCTGATAGAGATTGCTCCCATAGGAGGACTCTCTGTGAGAACTTGGCTGGGGTTCCAAAGCTTACCCAGCAAGGGACTCCCAGTCCCACAGACGGAAACAGGAAATAACAGTAGATAATAAAGATTAAGGAGTTTATTTGTAAGACCCAATTACATGGGATTAAGGCAATCAATGCAGGCTTCTCTTTCGCAGAAGAGATGACTCTGTCTCACTACATCATTGCAGATACAAGTCCAAGACCCAAGCAGGTCTCGAGTTCCAAGATGTGTGAATGAAGATGAAGTTGAAGTGAAGTGACTGTGATGTGACAACATGTTGACTTACCCCAACTTTTATAGGAAGAGCCTGAACCTATAAATAGGATATTACTCACCAATTATATAACCTGTTGTTCATAACATGTTGTCTCCAAACTGGCTCTGACTCATAGAGCCCCTTGTGACTATCAGGAGACGTTGTGTACTCCATGTGAGGTGACAATCTCGTTCTGCCCACCATGCAAAACCTAACACTCTCAGCTTCGTTTGGCGGGTTTTCCGGGCCTGCTCGGTGAAGGCCTGACAAAGCATGATGTGTGGTTGCCCCAAACAGAGCAAGCACAAGGTGTGCTTATCTGCGGGTGGGATTTTTGTTCCACACCCTGGCACTTTTGAAAGGGTGCCTTAAGAGGCATGGTTAGAAACAGGATTGAAAATGGGAAACGAAGAAGGAAAGACGGGGGAGAGCCGAGGATATAGTAAGGATTTTTTTGAAGGTTTTTTTTGTTGTTTTTTTTTAAAGAAGAATTAGAATATAGTTTAATAGATTTAAAGGAAAACAAAGTTTTCTGACAGGAAAGTTGTCGTAGGAGAAGAAAAAACCCAGCTGAAAGGTGAAAAACGCTCTGAACAAAGGAGATTCCAGAACAACTCGTCGCAATGGCGGCTGAAGAGGAACTGAGGAGACGGGCGGGAGCCGCGCTAAGGAGCACATGCGATGGGGGAGGGGCTCCCGCCCGATTTGCCTCAGCTATAGAATTTTCCCAAACCATCTCAGCGCAGGCGCAGAGAACCCATATGTGTGTGAATGCACAGAGACCACGAAGAAGAATTTACAGATATTAGATATCTCTAGGCAAATATCAGCCATTTTTGTATTGCAAGCCAGTCCCTTGTCTTGCTGATATACCTTGCTGCCTCACACACTGACAGTCAGCAAAAACCCTTTGTTATGACATGATCAGAACATTTCTTCAGAAAGCTTTTACCTTGATAAGCGTTCCAGTTTCTGACGACAGCTGGCGTAAAAGCGATGTATATGTTGGTAATTATAGAAAGGTTTTGACAATTCCATATCTTCATCTATCCACAAGAAATGAAAACTCATTTTTAAAAACCAGTTGGATGAAAACAATTCCAACTGAACAGAGAATACAAAAGTAAAAATTGCACTTTGAGAACGAGTAGCTCAACCATGTTGAAGCAAAGAAATTGGTTGTGTTCACACAACAGGACAACCCACCCTATGAATAAGCGACGCAGTGTGGGTTGTTCATGGAACTACCCACAGTGCGCCCAACAGTTTATCAGGCTCACTGTGGGTAGTCTCCCAACTCCTTCCCCCTCAGTCCACCCGTGGGTATCCCAGGGGACTCCATGGCAGGACCTGTCTTGTTTCATCTCCCCGCTTTTGCGGCTGCTCCCCCCCCCCCGAGATAGCTTTTCGCAATCTCCGCATTGACATCCACTGACAGCCCCTTCCAAATGCCCAAGCAGCACATTGGAGTGGCTGTCACTGGTTTGCCACCTTTTTTTTGCGCCTGAGTTTTGCGCAAATATTTTTGTTTTTGTCCAATTTTCGGAAGTGTGCAACTGCTAGTGTCCCAAATCTGCAGCCTTGACTCGTCAATGCCCTGGATGGTGTCTCCTGTAAATGTACATTGTCAATCCATAAACATTGACAACTCTAGGCTACATATATACTGATTTGTTGGTTTGTGCAAATTTCTTGTGTTTAAAACGTAATTAGAAAGGGGGGAGGGGAAAAGGGAAAACAGCTGCAGGAAGTGAATAAGGACTCACAATCGCAGTGGTGAGAGGAGATAAGGCAGTACCCTGGGATACCAACTACCGGTAAGTACCCTGGGATACCAGCTGGAGGACAGAGGAGGGAAGGAGGGGGTGGACAACCCATGGTGAGCCAGATTGTCTGTCAGAAGCACCATGGGTTGTTCTGCAAACAAACAACCCACCATTGGTTACTCTCTAGCGAGACATGTGAACGGACCCACTGTATTATTCATGGCATCTCAAAATTTAAAATACAGATTACACTATATTGGTAAAATTTTAACGAATGGGACAAGAGTTAAAGACATGCTTTTTATGTTTGAGGTTATTTTGGTTCTATTTGATTTATAAAAAATACTTATATTCTGCCTTTCATACATCAAAGGGGTTCCTAAGCAGTTTACCATCCTAAACATACATTTTAATACAATAACAACTGAGAGCAATAACATTTTCAAATACAATCACTTAAAAAACAGGAAAAAAAGAGGACTGACAGCTTAGAAGAATAAAAATGTCTTCATGCTGCCCAAAAACCACCAAAGACGGGGCCACCAGACAAACTTAGGAGAGAGCTCCAGAAGTAGAGAGCTGTCACAGAAAAAGCCCTGGTGTTGCAAACAGTTATTGGGCTTGTTCACATGTAAACCATGGGTTAACGCTCAATCTGCTAAGGCACATGCCTGGTGTACACCACCACCATTTCGAATATGCAATATCTGATCGGAGGTTGTTCCATAACATCCAAACCCAGACACTATGGGTCAATGTCTTTTAGATTGTGAGCCTGAGGGCAGGGACTGTCTTATTATTAATCTTTGTAAGCCACTCTGAGAGCCTTTTCTGGCTGAAGAGTGGGGTATAAATGCAATAAATAAATAAATAAATAAATAAATAAATAAATCATGGGTTAAATAACCAAAAGTTAACCTAACTACTAACTGTAGGTTAACTTTGGGTTGTTTAGCCCATGATTAAACCATAGTGTCCAGGTATGGACATCACGGAGCAACCTCCGACTGGGCTGATCGTAGGTTGCATATTTAAAGGGACAGCAGCATGCGCCACAGCAAATCATGGATTAACCCACAATTTGCCACCATTATGTGCAAACTGGGTCACTGTGAATGGATATGGGTTTTTTTTGGGTTATGTTCCTTCTATTGGTGTTGTTTGTAGTCCCCACCACCTTTTTGTTTTGCTGTAATTGCAAATAAAATCATTATTTAAAAAGGGGGGGGGGGAGGCCATGTCTTGTGTCAACGCCAAGAGTGCCTTCCTCGATGGTGGACACAGAGCAGGGCTTCCGATAGAGTTGGAAGGAGCCTACAAGGCTATCGAGTCCAACCCCCTGCTCAATGCAGGATGACCACAACTAACAGGCAGGTTCAAGTGGGTACAGGTGACCCCTCTGATATCCTCATCCCAAGCTGTTTAGGGTTTTATAGGCAATAGTCAGCACATTGAATAGGGCCAGAAAACAATCAAGAGGATAGTAAAGATGGAACAGGTTCATCTTTACTATGACCTGAAACAGTGACAGTCTGCAAGCATTCTGGCTGCCACATTTTGTACTAACTCCAGCTTCTGGACACTCTTCAAAGGAAGCCCCATGTAAAATTTGTTAATCCAATCTGGATAGAACTAAGGCAGCCTTCCCCAACTTGGCACCATCCAGATGTGTTGGACTACAACTCCCATCACACCCAGCCAGCATGCCCAATAGCCTTGCTAGCTGGGTATGATGGGGGTTGTAGTCCAACACATCTGGAGGGCACCAGGTTGGGGAAGGGTGAATTAAGGCGTGTGTAACTAGTTTGCTTCTGCAATTGTGAAAAAAATAAAAAAGATGAACTCCCTTTCTACAAAGGAAGGGAATCTTAGGTAGGTGACTAACTGTACTTAAGATTGTTCCAGAAGCTGCTCCACCACACACTTTCTCAAGAGATAAAAGATTGTATCTGCAAAATGACACCAAGTCCTCCAAAAGGCAGTACCCTATAGGGTTGTATCCAATGCTAATCTAACTAAGCCCCATTAATTTCAATTAGCATGCTTTAAGTAGGATTAACACTGGATACAACCAATATACTCAGGTGCATTTGTTTTAGATGTTCTTCCAAATTCCAACCCAGGAGATAGCACACATCAACAATTAAGTCACAGAATCTACTGTCACTTACTATTCTGAAAGTAGTATATATGTAGAATTTGAACTCACTTCTTAAAACAGAAAAAAAAGTTGATGTGTTTGAGGACTTCAACACTGTTTCCTAAAAGCTTACCTAAACCTTCTGGAAGAAGGCTGGATCGAGAGAACCAGATGACCACTTGCACATACTGTGAAAGGAGACTAGTTACAATCTGCTTGTTTGTTAGATCTGTGATGCCTGAAAAGGGATCAACAGGAGTTTTTTAAGCACAGTGCATCCTTGAAAAGCAATATATGACAGTTTGCAGCAACCTTTCAATAGTAACTGCTAACCCTGACAAGATGTTCTCCCTCATTTACTATGTTGGTAACAGTTTATTTGGAACTGCACTCTCTCCCTCATCTTAGCGGGCAGAGGGTAATCCTTCAGATTGATGCTGAAGGAACACCACCTTCAGCCCAAATATGGCTGTAAAAGATACCAAATCAGCTGCATAGGCAGAGGAACCACCCAGGGACATACACCCTTCTTCAAAACCAAGAACGAGGGCTAGATATGCTGATAAGCTTTCATTTAATCTTCTTGGGTATTAATGCGCAGTGTTTGGGGATCAGATGAGTTTTGTGTATTAAAAGAAAAATGTACCCCTTCCCCCACCAAGTTTGTGAAACTAGAAAAGCTGTATATAAGCATTCATGAATTGACTTTACAGAAGGAAGAATTATAAGGTTCCTATTTATTAGAAAGTTACACAAAACGTGCACCTTAGATTTGATCGCACACACCTTTTTCTGTCAGTTCTTGTGCTTCCATTACAAAACAGTTCAAAACTGTGCTAAGGTTGCTAAGAAGCAACTTGCAGTGCTGCAGAGACTGTAGAGTTTGTGTATCAATAAAGTTAGATGATCCATCAAATAGTGGGACACCTTATAAGATAAAACACAAAAATTATGACAATATTAGTTTGGAGTGAAAGTTGAAGGTGCTCTCTTAACATTGCTAAATGAACCAGTAACTCAGCCCAGTTATTGAATATGTTCAACATACGATGGTTTGACTTATATAGTTCCAAAATACACTATACTACTTACATAGACGAACAAAGTCTTCTTTTGTGTTAACCACTTTATTCCATGTCCATTCAAGAACAAAACGCAAGTTTGGGGCAGAATCTGGTTGCTCTTAGAAAAACCAAAATCAGAAGTTATGAGCATAAATTCTAGATTCTAGTAGATAATTTTATCAAATAGCAAGTATTTATTTACCTTCAGCGGTCCACTGTTTGATGCAGCTAGTAAGGAGACCCAAAGAACTAGTTTGGATAGCAGCTGATAATACAGCTTCAAATTGCTCTTCCTTAAAAAAAAGTAGTAATAAAATGCATTGATTATCAGTATAAATGCATTTCATGGCACCAATGCCAACCATTTTAATACAGAGCTTTCAAGCCACCTCTAGTCACTTGCAATGTGCAACACTGGTCCCAGATAGGGGGGATGTGCGCACTATCACCAAATGATGCATCCAGCCAATTCAAATGTGACCTTGATGCACATATGGCAACCTGCTTTTGCAAGGGGATATCTTGGTTAGATCAGGGCCTATAACTGAATTAAACTAGATTTGGGTGTTAAAAAATGAAGACAATCACACAATGGAAACATTTTCACCCACATATCTATCATGGACTCACCTGACTCAGGCTCGAAGGCTGTACATCAATAAATCTTGGAGAAAGCAAACCAGCTACAAGACATCTATCATAACTGTCAGGAATAGCTTCATTTAAAGAACAGCCAGACTTTTTTAAGAAATGCAAGGTCTGCAATTAACCACAAACAATTATTTATAAGGACAGCAATTAAACTGCCAATAGAAAGCTGCAAAGTCATAGATTATTAAAAAGTTTTTAAAACCCTTGCCAAAATAAAGTCAGAGGGAAAGTTATGGTTGTCACTTTTCCTGCATCTTTCTGTAACCATGCAGGGCAGCTTTACAGAAGTCATTACTTTCATGTGAAGAGGCAAGTCAGTAAAAAACATTGGTGGGCTTATTTGCAAACTTTGGTGGGCTTATTTGCAAGACTGTGTTACTGTTCTCAAGTGAGTGCCACTGAAAATCTCTTTGCTATGGCAGCACTCAACTGAGATTCATCAATGTTTAAACGTTCCTTACTCAGTGTCTTGCTGAACTGTGTTGAGCCTATGCCTGCCAGCACCATTACCTCATGGGTACGCTGGCACTGGAAAGTGTATGCCCCAAACAACTGGAGCTACACACAGAGACTGGAATCCAAAGAACCCAATGCGTAAGTGGAAAGCACTTCTGCACACACATAGAAGTGGGGTGCCAATTTCCCCTTCCAACTACAACTCACAGCAAATTCCAAACTGGAGGGTCTCCTCCCATGAACAGTTTTTCAGGGTGGGGGAAAGCCCATCCCCAAGTCCAAGTACTACGCAGGATCTTTAGATCCTGATCAGGTAAAATGTATTCAAAGTCTGCATGAAGCGTTTTCAGGGGGGAAACTGTTTGGTGCCACTTACTTGAGGGAATAACCTCTAAAATAATACTAACTCCCACACTTCCCTGCAACCATGGTATACTGCCCCCACCCCCGCCACACCCACAGAAGTTAGTCAGTTTACAAGCAAGACTCCAAATGATATCAAGGGCTGCAGATTCATTTAGAGGCTATTTACTTTGCAGCCAGGTGTCTGAAGTACTCAATTATCGTGTTATGATACCCTTTCATCATCAAGCCCACTCCCCGATCATATAAGGTAGAGTGGTTATATTTAGATTATTCCTATTTAATTCTGCAAGTTGCTTCCCAAACAAAATCAGACTGGTCACGATTGGTAGTAGTAGTTCAGGACAGAATATTCAAAGACAGAATTAAGGAAAGAAACACCTTTCACAAGCCCCTTTTCTCACTTTCTCTACAACAGTCTTCTAGTTAGTAGTACATATCTTCAGTATCTTTCAGGCACATTTTTTTGGTAGTAATTTAGTCTAAGCCATGAACAAGTAATATTTAACTCAATATGATTTAGAGCTTGCCTTTCTGAAAACAAATACTTAAACTTCAGAGAGATGTAAAATTAAAGAGGTATTTTATTATTAGCTTCATTGAAAAGAGAGAGAATCACCAAAGAAATGGCAAAGGGCAAAAAACATACTGAAAGATACCATTAGAAAGTGATCTTAATCAATGAAAAATGGAAGGGAGATTATATAGTTTAGGTGTATTGAGTCTTGGTACTTTTCTGTCCCAAAATTGTCATAGTAAATTATTGAACCCTTTTGTAAGTGGTTACTTATGTAGACTCTTAAAGTGTTTCAAAGTAGACTAATTAATCTGTTTACACACTTAGCTATACAGTGTGTCTGTTTTGAAAATAAGCCCACAAAAGTTACTTGCCTGCTTTTTATCCATAAGAAGGGCTGGTGGAGGAGGAACAGAGCCAGCTCTTCTTATGAATAAAAAGCAGGCTAGTAAAAAATCTTCAGGCTAGGAAGCGGGGACTGGCAGCAGAGGGGCAGGGCAGGGCACTCCATTTCTCCTCTGCCAGTCCGCTCACTTATTTTGATGTAATTCAGGCAGCAACCAGGCAAGGAGTTAAATAAAGGGCTGGTATAAGTGACTGACCTTGTATAACAGTTTGTTGAGGCGTACAAAGCCAGAACTGTGATACATTAGGCCTACTTTGTAAGCATAGTATATATACAGCAGGGTGGCCAACTTGCGGCCTTCCAGATGTTTCGGCCTACCACTTCCATCAGACCTAGAAAGCACAGTCAATGGCGAGGGATGATGGGAGTTGTCAGCCCAAACATCTGGAGTCATGTTGTACACCCCTGCTATACAGGATGAGAGGGTAAGAGATAATAATATTGCAAGGATATTGTATGTAATTTATGTTAATCTTATATTTCACATGGTTGCATTTATAGGCTCATTTCTAGTCAAGGTCCCATTATAGTGACGAATTAGATTATAAAGAGGTGCCCATGCTTGAGAGAGTGTATCTGATATTCATCAGTAAAGACACTACTATTCCCTACCGCCACCTTCTGGCTTGCCCACACCCAGTTTTCCCTGCCCAGCTTCCTGCTACCCTCCCTAATCCCACCCACATTGGTTCACGCCCCCCCCCCCAGCTTTCATGGTCTCCTCCCTCCAGCATCCCACTACCCATACTAAACCCCTGGTTATTCCAGTCTTCCCCACCCTTGGCTTCCTGGTACTTTCCCTAACCCACACACCCCACTGCTCACCTACCACACAAAACAGATCCCTTTTCCTTTCCTTATTTTTTCTTTTGTTAGATGGCTGAGTGCATTGCCGAGTGAAGCTCTGGCCTGCAGCTGCCAATCATCTTAATTTCCTAAAGAATGCATCTGGCTCCAAGTGGGGCCCAGAGGCACTGTGGGGAAATGAAGATGGCTGTGGCTGGGGGCCAGAGCTTCACTTTGAAGCAATTCCAACCGCTAGTATAGAAAAATTTAATTTTAATTATTAATTTTAGGGAACGATCTTATGGCCCCTAGATTATTGTCTGGGGGCCATTGGAAAGTTTGGATTCCGAGCTACGAGACTGCACTCTGACCTTGGAGCTGAAAATTGGAGCTCTGATTCCCCTCTCCCTCTCCGCCAGCACAGAAAGAACTGCACTAGCTGCTCTCTGAGGTCAGGAAAGTGACCTTGGAAAGGGGGTAAAGAGGGCAGTATGGGAAAGAGACTGGAGCAGCAGCCAGGATATGAGGTATCCTCAGGCCACTCCAGCCTCCTTCCCTCCCCCTCTGAAATGCTGTTGCTAGATGGCCAAAAACATCAATCTAGCAAAAATGCAGAGCAGGAGGCATGAGGAGGCGAAGATTGCCCCCGCCACTCCTCCCATTCTTCACTGGATGCCCGTAAGCCTCTGAGTTTGGAGGCTTACGGGCATCCCCATAGGACTGTGCCCTTAATCAGGACAGCTGGGTCCCTCATTGCCAATCCCAAGAGTTGGAGTATACTGAATTGATGTATGTACACTATAGCAGTAGATTTTTCTATTCTTCTTGGCATGGATGCTTTGGGTTACCTTTCTCAGGCATCTTAAAAATAAAACTGCCAGGGCAGAAATGACTTGTAGAACATTTATGAGTTGCAAAAGTAGGTAAGAATGCAAATATACATAGCACTATAATGAGAGAACAGAGAATTAAAACTTACATCCTTCTGAAACCCTGTGCAAGTCACATGAACAACTCCAGAGTTCAGCAAACAAATGGCATCTGTGAAGCAGAGTATTTCATTAGTATTGACATTTTGCATTCCTTGAAAGGCCATCACAACAGCAATGGCCACAACTGCTAGAAATTATATAGGACACACATATCATCTCCAATTCTTCTACTCAATGTTTCTATAGAAGCAATTGATATTATACATACCAAAGTTGTAGGTGCTTGGGTTAAAAAATTGTTCAGGTGGAGGATATGAAGGAGGCACACCACGATTAAAGCTTCGTTCATGTACCAAGACATCCAAGATGTGATATGGAGATGTAATGCTCACTACAGCATCCAGGGACCATAATGCAAAATAGGGACAATTATGTAGAAATTCCCCTGGCCTTGAGAAAGCAGACAAAAAACAAAAGATGTCAAGCTCACAATATACTACATATCCTTTTTGAAAAATCTATGGAAAAAATTGCTTCTTACCTTAATGAATCTGGCATTTGAGCATGATACCAGCGATTTATGTCAAATATACCTAAATAGGTAGAAGGTCTGCCTTGACCATAAGTGTTCACTTGCCAGCTGAATACAGATACACTCGTGTCAGGTGATATCACTGGTGGTGGGGGGAGAAAGAAAGAGATGAAACTATAGTAAAACATGTTGGCAACTATGTTAAACAGTTCAATTTCACAGAATATGCCTCACTACTAATTTTAAGGCTAAAATAGTCAATGCAATATGATAAAATACTTGGTTATGAATCTCTCATGCTCTCCCAGTCTTGCTAGCTACTTGCAGCCCAATCCTAGCTTTGTTTACTAGAAATTAAGTACACATGTGACCTGGTAAAATCTTCTAGCTTCCTTTGAAAAAGCTTAAAAAATGATTTTGGAGGTTGAATATAACAAAATAACATTGGGGGAATTTGCTAGTTATCAGTAGCCGTGAGTCACCTAGAAGTTTACTAGAGAAAGTGCTGCCCAAGGAGCAAAAATACAGTTCCACTTCTGGATCAGGAGCCAAAATTGACAAGATGGATCCAAAGATGAAAGACTTCAAGTTTTAGAGGAGTTTGTATGCTATTTCTCTAAACTCAGGTCCACAGTTTCTCCTACGTTTTTCCACTGAAAGCTCCTGGAGGAATGGTCCCCGCACCCCTGATATCCTCTCTTCATCCAAGACCAATTTTCTCTTACTTCTGATAAATGTTTAAAACGGTTCAAAAGCAGCAACCCATAAGAATCCCTGTGGGAGAACATAGCCTAACGATACAGGCCTGTGGCTCACGCTGGCTCAGCTTGTCTGAGTGTGGAAAGCTAAGCAGGGTCAGGCCTGGTTATTACTTGGATGGGAAACCCCTCCTCTAGTTTCCTGCATTGAGCAGGTGGTTGGACTCGATAGCCTTGTAGGCTCCTTCCAACTGTATGATCTATGAAATAATCTATGAAATAAACTAACTTTTATTAGTTAGTTTATTAAGAGGCCCTTCTTTTTGAAGAGCTTGGGGTTTTCAGGGGTTGATTTTAGGGGTGGGTCTCCCGCCTGATCGGCGGAAGCGAGGGGGCATGTGCCTCTCCCAGGGAGATGATGGAGGGAGTTCTGGGGGGCAAAATATACCACTGTTGAGCGGCAGCCGCTGACAGAACGCTAGGGACAGGCCATGCCGACTAAGGGGGACAAGGGATCGATGCTTAATACCTATATCTTGTCCCGGGCCTGCCCAGAGCCAAGGGATAACTGGGGGATGTGTGGCCTCCTCCCCCCGCCTTGCGTTTGCTGTTGTGCAATGCCAGGTCCGTTACCCAAAAAACATCTTCCATCCATGACTTGATCCTGGATGAGGGTGCGGACCTGGCATGTATTACAGAAACCTGGCTGGACGAGGCCGCTGCTCCAACTCTGGCGGCCTTGTGTCTGGCTGGTTTCTCGCATGCCCTAGCAGCCAAGGGTTGGGGGACAGGGACGGGGAGGAGGAGTGGCTGTTATCTATCGGGAGTCCTTGGTCCTTACCAGACTCCCTCTCCGGGAGACCAAGTTTATTGAGTGCATGTACTGGAGGTTGGGTCCCAAGGGCAGTCTGGGGATTCTGCTCGTGTACCGTCCCCCCCGCTGCACGACAGACTCCCTGGCCGAGGTGCTGGAGGTGGTCTCTGATGTGAGTGTGTTGTCCCCCAGGCTATTGGTGCTGGGGGACTTCAACGTGCATTCGGGGGCTGCCCACACGGGGGCACCTCGGGACTTCATGGAGACCATGGCCTCCTGGGAGCTGCACCCTATATTAACTGGACCCACCCATGTAGCCGGTCATGCACTGGACTTGGTTTTTGTTTCTGGAGAGGGGGGAAATGATCTGGAAATCAGGGGTATATCCACCACCCCCTTGTCATGGTCAGATCACTATCTGGTGGGGATGGATTTCTCGATGCCACAACCCCTCTGCAGGGGTGAAGGACCTATTAGGATGGTCCGCCCCAGGCGTCTTATGGATCCAGATGGATTCCTGAACGCGCTTGGGGAATTGGAGCACACAAACGGTAGCTCGGTCGAGACCCTGGTGGACGACTGGAATGCTGCAATCACCAGGGCATTAGACCGAGTTGCCCCGAAGCGCCCTCTTCGCCTAAACAGAGCTCACGCGGCGCCATGGTTCACACCTTCGCTGCGAGCTCTGAAATAAGAGGTGAGAAGGCTAGAGCGCCGATGGCGTAATTCCCGCTCCGAAGACGATCGAACACGGGTTAGAGCTGCATCTTCAGCCTACCGGGTGGCGGTGAAGGCAGCAAAAAAGAATTTCTATGCTACCTCCATTGCGTCTCCGGAGTGCTGCCCCAGGAGGCTGTTCCAAGTGGTCCGGAGTCTGTTCGGTCCAGTCACTCCGGACCCACTGGAACAGTCTAAAGCCTCCTGTGAGGCTTTAGCCTTCACAGATAAAATCGATCAGATTAGGAGTGGGATATCGTGCGTCGTGGACACAGGGAGTGAGCGGGAGGAGGCCAATGGCAGACCGGTTTTGTGGGATCGGTTTCGGCTTCTTCCTTCTGATGAAGTGGACAAGGTGCTTTCTTCTGTTAAGCTGACCACCTGCTTGCTTGATCCTTGCCCGTCCTGGCTTGTTATGAGCTGCAGGGAAAAACTGGGTGGGGAGATCAGGGCGGTAGTGAATGCCTCCCTCGAGGAGGGAGTGATGCCATCAGCCCTTAAGGAGGCAGTAATAAGACCGCTTCTAAAGAAGCCCTCCTTGGATCCCCAGGATTTAAACAACTTTCGCCCAGTCTCCAATTTACCATTTCTGGGCAAGGTGATCGAGCAGGTGGTGGGTGCTCAGTTGAAGGCACACTTGGATGAAGCCGATTATTTAGATCTGTGCCAGTCGGCCTTCAGGTCTGGACATGGGACGGAGACGGCCTTGGTGGATGATATGAGGAGGGCTTTGGATAGGGGCGAATGCTCCTTTATAGTCCTCCTCGATCTCTCAGCGGCTTTTGATACCGTTGACCACGGTATCCTCCTGGACCGCCTGGAGGGGTTGGGCATGGGAGGCACTGTATTGCAGTGATTCCGGTCCTTCCTCTCTGGAAGGTAACAGAGGGTAGTTCTCGGGGAAGAGGCTTTGGACCCTCGGCCGCTCACTTGTGGGGTGCCGTAGGGTTCCATCCTCTCCCCGATGTTATTTAACATCTACCTGAAGCCGCTGGGAGCTATCATCAGGAGGTTTGGGGTGCGCTGTCATCAATATGCGGATGACACGCAGCTCTACCTCTCCTTCAAGTCCTCACCAAGGTTGCCCGTTGAGACCCTGTCCAAGTTCTTGGAGGCAGTGGGTGGCTGAATGGGAAGGAACATGCTGAAACTGAACCCCGACAAGACCAAGGTACTTCTGGTGGGAGACAAGGGAAGGTTAGGGGATGTTGACCTAGTGCTGAATGGGGTACATCTCCCCCTGAAGGACCAGGTCCGCAGCTTGGGGGTCATTCTAGACTCCCAGCTGTCCATGGAGGCTCAGGTGGCAGCTGTGAGCCGGGCGGCGCTATATCAACTCCATCTGATACGGCAGCTGCGCCCCTACCTTCCTAATCACCTGGTCCCATCAGTGGTTCATGCCTTGGTCTCTCTCGCCTAGACTACTGTAATGTGCTCTACGTGGGGTTACCCTTGAGGACGGTTCGGAAGCTACAGCTGGTACAGAACGCAGCGGCTCGCCTGGTTAAAGGCAGCCGCCGGCAGGATCACATCACTGCCAGTGCTGAAGGATTTGCACTGGCTACCAGTTGCTTGCCGAGCCGAATTCAAGGTGTTGGTTTTGACCTTTAAAACCCTATACGGCTCTGGTCCAGTTATCTCAAGGAGCGTCTCCAGCAACACCAATTGGGCCGCTCATCAAGATCTGCCACAGACGGCCTTCTCCTTGTCCCTTCAGCCAGAGCAGCTAGACTGGTGGGGACTAGGAAGAGGGCCTTTTCTGTGGCGGCCCCCGTACTGTGGAACTCTCTCCCGAGTAACCTCCGCCATGAGGGGGCTCTGCTGAGCTTCCGTCGCTCATTAAAAACCTGGTTATTCAGGCGGGAATATGGGCTAGGTTAAGATTTTAAAATTTTTATATTGTTTTAAATGTATTTTATTGTTTTTATTCTATGTACATCGCCCAGGGTGGCCGGTTGCCGGCCAGATGGGCGATAAATAAATATAAATAATAATAATTATTATTATTATGTTTGAAAGGCATTATGGAGAATGTTGGATGTGAGCTGGGAGAACATGACATGTGGAAGACACACAGCTTTTTTAATATGGTATCTTAAAATGTTTATGTTTTTTGTGGGGGTAATTTCATAACAACTAGAAAGCTGAAAGTTACACACCCAGATTTTAAGACACCCCAATTAAAAATTGCCTGAAGGACAATTACTGCACTTTAAAAACTCCCTCTTCAGCGGCACATTGGAGCAGCTGTCACTGGTTTGTCACTTAAAAAAAAAAATTGCACTGCAGATTTACACAAATTTGTTCATAATTTTTTGGGGGGGTCAGTAGTTTGGAGTTGCGCAAGTACACAACTCTGACTATCCCAAATGCACAGCCGTGCCTCATCAATGCCTTGGATGGTGCCTCCTGTCAAAGTACAGGAGGCACCATCCATGGACAATGACAAAGCAATAGGTTAATTTGTTGCTTTTCTTCCCATCTGACAGCTGTCAAACGAAAAGCTGTCAAGTGAGAAGCGCAGCCACGAGGGATCTTTGCTGGTGAAAAGGGGTGGTGTGTAGATCACCCCCTTCCCAGCAAGATCCTCTAGTTTTCTGGGGTGGATCTGGCTGTTCTCAGTCTGCCCCACCCCCCCTTCCTAAGACTCTGGGTGCTTGGGAAGGTAGAAAAGTGCAAGAACACAGTTTTGTCAGCTGTCAAAACTCAGGTTTCCTTTTAAAATGGGTTTTTTGCCAGGGCTAATCAAGTTGTGGGGGTTTTTTTGACATGGACATATGCAGCCATGAAATCTGCATATGTCCCTGTGCATCTGTCAAGCTAAGCTAAAAAATAGTACCCCATGTTAATTACCCTCCCCCCAATACACCACTAGTATTTGACCTGAAAAATTTGAAGGAAAAAAAATAAAGCACCTTTAATGTGAGTAAATGTTATTCTGGGCAGGATCCAACACTGTTATTCTGCAAACTCAAACAGCAATAGTGGAGTTCCACCATAACTTTTGGTTGCACAGACAGTGTACAACAGGTTACACAAGAGTAATGCACAGCCCATTTGCTTGTGCAAATATAACTTTATTTGGATTCTCCTTTTGCGCATAGTTCACAACCTAGTTTCTACTAGCACAACATAGTTTGCGCTAACGGAATGACAGACACTGCCCTCTATGTAGAGATTTTTATTAAAATACTTGTGAAAATGTAAAGACAATAGCATGTACATCCTTACATTGTTTAAATTTAAGAAATAAAACAAAGGTACTGCAAACTGTTGACACAAATTACTTTTAGCAACCCAAACAATTGTGCATGAAATGCTGACAGCCACTCATCTATTGCAACAGAGTTCAACTCTTTCCATGAAGGTTGTTGGGGGCACCTTCAGTTTCACTATTTCACTCTGAAACATATATATCAATGACATATATGTATGCAACAGATAATCACCTGAAAAATATTAATTACAACTTTGAAACTACTAAACTTGCCTAATTTTGTATTTGCAATTGGCATACTTTCATTTTAACTAATGAATTTAATGGAAAATTTTCTGCCGCACAACACTGCTCTGAGTATCACTGCTTGGAGATTAACCAGGGATGGATATTGTTACTGTAAGCTTCTGTAAGGGTTGTTTTGTATGATCTGCCATCGCCTCTGCTGGAGAGGGCCAAGCCAGGCAAGTAGCCCAGCTTTGCTGCTTGCTGCTTGGGAGGGACCGCCCGCACCACCGGTGGGACTGCTGGCTGCCGCTGCAGGACTGGGCCCAGCCAGGAGCCACCCCGCCTCACCTGAAACTGTGGGGCCATAAAGATCCGGCCCCAGGCAGCTGGGCTTCATCTGCCATCGCCTCTGCTGGAGAGGGCCAAGCCAGGCAAGTAGCCCAGCTTTGCTGCTTGCTGCCTGCTGCCTGGGAGGGACCACCCGCACCACCGGTGGGACTGCTGGCTGCCGCTGCCAGGAGCCACCCCGCCTCACCTGAAACTGTGGGGCCATAAAGATCCAGCCTTAGCGGGGGCGGGTCCGCCGCCGCCGGGGTCGCCACCGAAGGGGCGACACCAAAAGGGGTCGCCCCTTTGGGGGAGCCACTTTGGGGGTGGCACGAGGGCGAGGGCCTGCCCCCGTGCTGATGGGGATATAGGTGGGGCTGGGGTTTTTAAGAGGCCCTGCTTTTTGAAGGGCTTGGGGGTTTTAGGGGATGATTTTAGGGGTGGGTCTCCCGCCTGATCGACGGAAGAGAGGGGGCATGTGCCTCTCCCAGGGAGATGATGGAGGGAGTTCTGGGGGGCAAAATATACCACTGTTGAGCGGCAGGGGCTGGCAGAACGCTAGGGGCAGGCCACGCCAACTACGGGGGACAAGGGATCGATGCTTAATACCAATCCCTTGTCCCGGGCCTGCCCAGAGCCAAGGGATAACTGGGGGATGTGTGGCTCCTCCCCATACCTTGCGTTTGCTGTTGTGCAATGCCAGGTCCGTTACCCAGAAAACATCGCTCATCCATGACTTGATCCTGGATGAGGGTGCGGACCTTGCATGTATTACGGAAACCTGGCTGGACGAGGCCGCTGCTCCAACTCTGGCAGCCTTGTGTCCGGCTGGTTTCTCGTATGCCCAGCAGCCAAGGGTTGGGGGACGGGGAGGGGGAGTGGCTGTTATCTATCGGGAGTCCTTGGTCCTTACCAGACTCCCTCTCCGGGAGACCAAGTTTATTGAGTGCAGGTACTGGAGGTTGGATCCCAAGGGCGGTCTGGGGATTCTGCTCATGTACCGTCCCCCCCGCTGCACGACAGACTCCCTGGCCGAGGTGCTGGAGGTGGTCTCTGATGTGCGTGTGTTGAACCCCAGGCTATTGGTGCTGGGGGACTTCAATGTGCATTCAGGGGCTGTCCTCACGGGGGCACCTCGGGACTTCATGGAGACCATGGCTTCCTGGGAGCTGCACCCTGTATTAACTGGACCTACCCATGTAGCCGGTCATGCACTGGCCTTGGTTTTTGTTTCTGGAGAGGGGGGAAATGATCTGGAAATCGGGGGTATATCCGCCACCCCCTTGTCATGGTCAGATCACTATCTGGTGGGGATGGATTTCTCGATGCCACAACCCCTCTGCAGGGGTGAGGGACCTATTAGGATGGTCCGCCCCAGGCGTCTTATGGATCCGGATGGATTCCTGAACGCGCTTGGGGAATTGGAGCACACAAACGGTAGCTCGGTCGAGACCCTGGTGGACGACTGGAATGCTGCAATCACCAGGGCATTAGACCGAGTTGCCCCGAAGCGCCCTCTTCGCCTAAACAGAGCGCGCGCGGCGCCATGGTTCACTCCGTCGCTGCGAGCTCTGAAATAAGAGGTGAGAAGGCTAGAGCGCCGATGGCGTAATTCCCGCTCCGAAGACAATCGAACACTGGTTAGAGCTGCATCTTCAGCTTACCGGGTGGCGGTGAAGGCAGCAAAAAAGAATTTCTATGCTGCCTCCATTGCGTCTGCAGAGTGCTGCCCCAGGAGGCTGTTCCAAGTGGTCCGGAGTCTGGTCGGTCCAGTCACTCCGGACCCATTGGAACAGTCTAAAGCCTCCTGTGAGGCTTTAGCGAAGCACTTCGCAGATAAAATCGATCGGATTAGGAGTGGGATATCGTGCGTCGTGGACACAGGGAGTGAGCGGGAGGAGGCCAATGGCAGACCGGTTTTGTGGGATCGGTTTCGGCTTCTTCCTTCTGATGAAGTGGACAAGGTGCTTTCTTCTGTTAAGCTGACCACCTGCTTGCTTGATCCTTGCCCGTCCTGGCTCATAATGAGCTGCAGGGAGAGACTGGGTGAGGGGATCAAGGCGGTGGTGAATGCCTCCCTCGAGGAGGCAGTGATGCCATCAGCCCTCAAGGAGGCAGTAATAAGACCGCTTCTAAAGAAGCCCTCCTTGGATCCCCAGGATTTAAACAACTTTCGCCCAGTCTCCAATTTACCATTTCTGGGCAAGGTGATCGAGCGGGTGGTGGGTGCTCAGTTGAAGGCACACTTGGATGAAGCCGATTATTTAGATCCGTGCCAGTCGGGCTTCAGGTCTGGACATGGGACGGAGGCGGCCTTGGTCGCCTTGGTGGATGATATGAGGAGGGCTTTGGATAGGGGCGAATGCTCCTTTCTAGTCCTCCTCGATCTCTCGGCGGCTTTTGATACCGTTGACCACGGTATCCTCCTGGACCGCCTGGAGGGGTTGGGCTTGGGAGGCACTGTATTGCAGTGGTTCCGGTCCTTCCTCTCTGGAAGGTACCAGAGGGTAGTTCTCGGGGAGGAGGCTTCGGACCCTCGGCTGCTCACTTGTGGAGTGCCGCAGGGTTCCATCCTCTCCCCGATGTTATTCAACATCTACCTCAAGCCGCTGGGAGCTATCATCAGGAGGTTTGGGGTGCGGTGTCATCAGTATGCGGATGACACGCAGCTCTACCTCTGTTTCAAGTCCTCACTGAGGTTGGCCGTTGAGACCCTGTCCAAGTGCCTGGAGGCAGTGGCTGGCTGGATGGGAAGGAACATGCTGAAGCTGAACCCCGACAAGACCGAGGTACTGCTGGTGGGGGACAAGGGGAGGTTAGGGGATGTTGACCTGGTGCTGAATGGGGTACATCTACCCCTGAAGGACCAGGTCCGCAGCTTGGGGGTCATTCTAGACTCCCAGCTGTCCATGGAGGCTCAGGTGGCAGCTGTGAGCCGTGCAGTGCTGTATCAACTCCATCTGATACGGCAGCTGCGCCCCTACCTTCCTAATCACCTGCTCCCATCAGTGGTTCATGCCTTGGTCTCCTCTCGCCTAGACTACTGTAATGCGCTCTACGTGGGGTTACCCTTGAAGACGTTTCGGAAGCTGCAGCTGGTACAGAACGCAGCGGCTCACCTGGTTAAAGGCAGCCGCCGGCGGGATCACATCACGCCAGTGCTGAAGGATTTGCACTGGCTACCAGTTGCTTGCCGAGCCGAATTCAAGGTGTTGGTTTTGACCTTTAAAACCCTATACGGCTCTGGTCCAGTTTATCTCAAGGAGCGTCTCCAGCAACACCAAGTGGGCCGCTCAACAAGATCTGCCACGGATGGCCTTCTCCTTGTCCCTTCAGCCAGAGCAGCTAGACTGGTGGGGACGAGGAAGAGGGCCTTTTCTGTGGCGGCCCCCGTACTGTGGAATTCTCTCCCGAGTGACCTCCGCCATGCCCCCTCTCTGATGAGCTTCCGTCGCTCATTAAAAACCTGGTTGTTCAGGCGGGAATATGGGGTGGGTTAAGATTTTAAAATTTTTATATTGTTTTAATGTATTTTATTGCATTTATGTATTTTATTCTGTGTTCATCGCCCAGGGTGGCCGGTTGCCGGCCAGATGGGCGATAAATAAATATTAATAATAAATAAATAATAAATATAGAAGAGAGGAGCTTGAGGAGTTAGACTTCATGTCTCCATTATTAACACTTTAATGTCTAAAAGGGAATCACAAGTCTGCGGACGTGCAGTAAATATGTATCTAGCTGTTGTGACTAACTGTAGCTCTCCTGATGTAGAATTACTGTGTACCAGCCTTCCCCAATCTGGTGCCCTCCGGGTGTTTTGGACTACAACTCTCAGCATTCCTGACCACTGGCCATGCTGATGGGAGCTGAAGTCCAAACCATCTGGAGGAGACCAGGTTGGGGAAGGCTGGTGTATACTTATCCATAGACAGGTGCTTACCCTGCAAATCTTACAATATTAACTTCTAGTTTGTGTGAAGCAGCTCTGAAGAAAACTTACTTTCCACTGTCAATAGACAAAAAGGCAGAAATAGATAGATCACTGGTCTTGGTCTAATCTGCATAGATGTACTTATGGTTATCAAAATGCCATTAATCTGAGATGAATATTCTTAGAAAAGATAGATTTAACAGTTCACTAGCCAACATGTTCAGTAAATGCAACATTCTTGAGGATGTCCTAATCTGTCACTACCAGAAGCAGATGTTCACTTAATTGTTCTGTCTTCTCTATATTGTCTCCCTAATGATTCCAGTCTAAGATGACATCTAGCACTGCTTTCTACATTTCAAATGAAAATTCAAAACAATACATGTAGATGTTCAAAACTGAAATGCACACCAACCACTAACTTGATACAGAGATGAAAATATTAAAAGTTAAACAAACTGTTTGCAGAAATACATTGTTTGAACACAGAGACTTCAGTGAAATACTAGGGGTTTTTACACAGTGGACTCTCATTCCTAGTAATAATGGTAAGTTTTAAAATGTGTTCTGTACCAACCTTCATTAATACCATCTTCTCTGTCAACATGGCTTCGAAATTTTTCTATAGTTTGACAACCAATTAATTTGGTATTGCTAGTCTGCCCTCTCAAAGAGAAAACTCCTCCAGTGAGGTCTAAACTGTACCTTTCTTCACAGTATTCCAAGCCCTAGTAAAAAAACGCAAAACCACGGTAATTACATTAGAACAGTGTGCAGTATACAGATCAACAAGATTTTAAGAAATTTTAATAAAAAAGGAATGCTTAAACTTAGTATACAAAGTATGTCTGAAAACACTTCCCAATTATGACACAGAACAATGAGGTTCAACATGCCTTAAATAAAGGGTTTACGGTATAATATGCAAAAAAGGCCAAGGAAACCTTTCTGCCTAAGTTATGCCCAGTGCTTTTTTTCTGGAGAAAAGGGTACCGGAACTCTTGGATTACATTTCCTCGGGAGTAGATGGCGATTAAATTGTAATGCAATTAATAGAAGAAAAGGTGCTGGAACACAGTTCCGGTGAGTTCCACCAGAAAAAAAGCCCTGGTTATGCCACATATCGACAGCTTCCACATTTTTGTGACAATTGGCTTTCACAATCCCCATTTTTACAACCACTGACAGCCCCTTCAAAGTGCCCAAGTGGCACATTGGAGGGGCTGTCAGTAGTTGGGAAACAATTAATAAAAAAAAATTTTTTTGCACCCACAGTGAACCTTGGAGGGGCTGTCAGTGGCTGTCTGAACATTTTTGTGTGTGCAAAAATTTTTGCACAAAAAAGCAGTTTAATTTTTTTTAAAAAAAATAATTAACTGCACTTGTGCAACTGTGAACCTTCGCAGTTGCATGAGTACGGGGATTTGAAGCCTTGGCTGGGGCAATGTCTGGGGGTGGGTGGGGTGCCTGCTGCCAACAGGTACCAGCCTTGGACATTGCCCAGAAGAGGATCCAAACTGTCCCCCGCCCCAGTTTCTCTTGACAGCTGTCAAAACGTAAGTTGTCAAGTTCAGCCAATATTTCCTTTTCCTTACTTAATAACTCCTCTAATGGTGGGAAGTCATAAAAAAAAACAACCTGTGAGGCTGTCATCATTACTTTGGTAGGTTTTTGGTGATTCTGATTGTCTTCTGTCATTTATGCCATTTAAACCTAAGTTAATATCCTGTGTTATCTCATTTGTGCTTATCACAATAGGTGATGAATCCTTAATTATTTGTTTAGTCACATCAGGTACCTTTTCCTTTAAGTGGCCTACTTGATTGTCCCCTCTTGCACCAATTATTTTCTTTCTCTGTTTAATACTATCTATGTTCACCTTTTTCCCACCAGAAGTGGTGATATAAGACTACATTGAGTTATTTGTTGCATTTTTATTTGGTTTTACTCTCCTCTTACTCTTCCCCAGATGAATACTCTGACTCCTAGTAGTGACCATAACTAGTAATTAACACTACTAGTTGATACTGCCACACAATAACACCAATGTCGCCAAAAACTTAGTTAATTCCCTTAATTATCATTAACACTGATATCCATAAAACTAATACATAAAATATTTATGACAATAAAAAAGATTATAGCAATAAAATCAGATAAACATCAGTTAAGACCATTGCAGGATGAGACAGACTGATTCAAGCAACAAGTCTCAGTTCACTTCGTTCTCCCACCACTCTTTCTTAAACTGAACCTTGAAGTCCACACCTCACCCCCAATTATTGGCACAAGGATTAGCCCACCTGCAGGGAGAGTGAAGGAAAGGGAAATTCCTGTTGTGTGAGTGGAAGTGTGCTTGCATAATGTAGCTTAATGCCATGTCAAAAAGTGTATTGTGTTCTTCTAACACATTAGTACTTTACCTCATACATGATTTGTCCTGATGCTAAACGCCTTCTGTCACTGAAGGCCAACTGCAGTAGATGTAAACTCACAATATCCCCTTCACTAGAATGAAATAAGATTTTAATGTAGAACTTAAGCACCTTTGTTATTTGTCAGATAATACTATTTCATGAGTTACTATAAGAAACAGATTTTTAAACATAGCTTTAAGCAGAGTATTACTTAACTGTATAGCAGTTATACTATTTCACAGCAACTTTTTTCAACACAAAACCTGCCAACTCTAGCCAATGACCTATTCTGGCTGAAGGGACTCCAATGGATGCACAGAAATCTAATCTAGAACATCTTTATTACTTTCAATGGTTGATCTGCATGGGGTTCTCTTAATCACATGGATTCACTCCACTGAAATTACTAGAGACCCTTACACAGAGATCTGCTTGCACATTTAAGTTCCCACAGAACTCAAGAATAAAGCATATTACAATTCCCTACTGCCTTTACCACTGAAACACTCAAATCTAAAATGAAGTGTTTCAAACGACATTCTAAAATGAAGGATGTATTGTTCAATTTGTAACCAATCCACCTTTTTCTAGATGAAGTAGACCAGGGGTTCTCAACCAGGGGGGAATTCCCCCCCGGGGGGAATTTTAGGGTTTCAGGGGTGGGGGTGGGAATTGGGACCACAGACACAAACTGTTGGAATACTGATCTTTCTACAAATTACAGTTCTGCAGATAATCTACAGGTCATCACACCTATTGTAATCTACAGGTCATCACACCTTATTGTATGGACAGATTAAGAGACAATCTTGGAAAGGGGGGAATGACATTCTGACATATGGTGAAAGGGGTGCAGGGGGCAAAAAAGGTTGAGAACCACTGAAGTAGACAGTGTCTCAGTAAGTTTGATCAAGCTTACACTACTAAACATAAAACTTTTTGCAAGATTCACAGAGGCAGTTGAATAATAATCCAATTTCTAAAACCACACTGCCAGCAATTAGCTGAATTAGACAACCCCTTATTAAAGAGATGTTGCAGTGTCCAAAAGACAAGAAACAAAAGTTTTCTGAATAAGATGCAGCCTAAGATCCATAGATGGGACAGATAGTGATCTACTGATTTTGGCATTTTGTGGTGGTGCCCACAGCAGTTTCTCAAATTCCTAAATGTGCCAATGGGTCCAAAAAGGTTGGGGACCCCTGCAATAGCCCTGTTAAGGCAGTAGAAGGATAAGCAGACTCATGCAGACAATACAAGACTTAGCCTTAATACAATTTATAATATTGACAACAGCCACTTATATTTTCTAAATTTGTCAATCTGTCTTCACTCACCTTTCTTGTGTTGACTGAATAGCCCACAAGTAACAACAATTGCGAGGATCATTTTCAGGTTCTTGAAAAGTAACAGCATAGACTGGAATCCTACCTCCTTCTAACTGGGAGTGATATCTAAATACAGCAGGGAGGAGAGAAAAGATAGATGGGTAACTCTGCAAGACTGTTTCTCCATTTCAGAAGAGAAGGTATATTAACATCATATTCGTTCTAGTGGTAGCAACTTCCACTGTGTCAGCAACAGAGGCATAAGAACATAAGAAGAGCCATGTTGGATCAGACCAAGGGTCCATCTAGTCCAGCATTCTGTTCACAGTGGCCAACCAGCTGCCCACAGGATCCCACAAGCAGGACATGAGTGCAACAGCACCTTCCCACTTATGTTCCTCAGCAACTGGAGTACATAGGCATACTGCCTCTGATACTGGCGGAGGCATATAGCCAATCAGGACTAGTAGCCATTGATAGCCTTCTCCTCCATGAATTTGTCCAGTCCCCTTTAAAGCTGTCCAAATTGGTGGCCATCACTACATCGTGTGGAAGTGAATTCCATAGTTTAACTATGTGCTGTGTGAAGAAGGACTTCCTTTTATCTGTCCTGAATCTCCCACCAATCAGCTTCATGGGATGACTCCAGATTCCAGTATTATGAGAGGGAGAGAAAAATGCCTCCCTGTCCACTTTCTCCACACCATGCATAATTTTGTACACTCCCCTTACTCGCCTTTTTTCTAAGTTAAACAATCCCAGCTGCTGTAACCTTTCCTCATAGGGGAGTTGCTCCAGCCCCTTGATCACTTTAGTTGCCCTTTTCTGCACTTTTTCCAACTCTACAATGTCCTTTTTTAGGTGTGGTGACCAGACCTGTATACAGTATTCTAAGTGCGGTTGCGCTATAGATTTGTATAAGGGCAGTACGATCTTGGCAGTTTTATTTTCAATTCCTATCCGAATTATGCCTAACATGGAGTCTGCCTTTTTCACAGCAGCTGCACACTGGGTCGACATTTTCATCGAGCTGTCCACCACAACCCCAAGATCTCTTTCTTGGTCAGTCACTACTAGCTCAGATCCCACCAGATTATACTTGAAGTTGGGATTTTTCGAGCCAATGTGCATTACTTTACTCTTGCTTACACTGAACCGCATTTGCCATTTTGATGCCCATTCTCCTAGTTTGGAGCAATCCTTTTGGAGCTCCTCACAATCCCTTTTTGTTTTCACCACCCAAAATAATTTGGTGTCATCAGCAAGCTTGGCCATTTCACTGCTCAATCCTGATTCCTGATCATTTATGAGTAAGTTGAAAAGCGTTGGTCCCAATACAGATCCCTGTGGGACCCCACTGTTTACATCCCTCCATTGGGAGAATTTACCATTTATTCCTACCCTCTGCTTCCTGTTCTTTAACCAGTTACTGATCCATAAGAGGACCTCCCCTCTTATTCCATAACTGCTAAGTTTGCTCAGGAGTCTTTGGTGAGGGACTTCGTCAAAAGCCTTTTGAAAGTCCAAGTAAACAATGTCTACCAGATCACCCGTCCACATGTTTATTGACACTCTCAAAGAACCCTAAAAGTTTAGTGAGACAGGACTTACCTTTGCAGAAGCCATGTTGATTCTTTCTCAGCAGGGCTTGTCCTTCTATATGCTTACTGATTTTATCTTTAACAACGCTTTCAACCAATTTTCCTAGAACAGATGTTCAGCTAACTGGCCTGTAATTTCCCAGATCCCCCTGGATATTTTTTTAAAAATTGGTGCTACATTGGCCATTCTCCAGTCCTCTGGAACAGATGCTGATCTTAGGGACATGTTACATATTTTTGTTGGAAGATCAGCAATTTCATATTTGGGTTCTTTAACAACTCTACGATGGATACCATCTGGGCCTGGTCAATTATTGACTTTCAATTTGTCAATAAGGTTGAGAACTAGACTACTGTAATGCGCTCTACGTGGGGTTACCCTTGAAGACGGTCCGGAAGCTTCAGCTGGTACAGAACGCGGCGGCTCGCCTGATTAAGGGCAGCCGCCAGGCGTGATCACATCACGCCAGTGCTTAATGAGTTGCACTGGCTACCAGTTGCTTGCCGAGCCGAATTCAAGGTGTTGGTTTTGAGCTTTAAAACCCTACACGGCTCCGGCCCAGCTTATCTCAAGGAGCGCCTCCAGCAACATCAAGTAGGCCGCTCAACAAGGTCTGCCACGGACGGCCTTCTCCTTATCCCATCAGCCAGAGCAGCCAGGCTGGTGGGGACTAGGAAGAGGGCCTTCTCTGTGGCGGCCCCCACATTATGGAACTCCCTCCCTAGTGACCTTCGCCATGCCCCCTCCGTGATGAGCTTCCGCCGTGCATTAAAAACATGGCTGTTCAGGCGGGAATATGGGGTGGGTTAGGTTTTTAATGAGAATTTTTTATATTGTTTTAATTATTATATTTTATTGTGTTGTTTTGTTGTATTTTAATTGTATATCGCCCAGGGTGGCCGGGTGGACCGGCCAGATGGGCGATTGATAAATATAATAAATAAATAAATAAATAAATAAATAAACTTCATCTTTTGTCACCACTATTTGCCTCGTTTCCTCAGACTCCTCTCCTGAAAACATCAGTTCAGGCACAGGCATCTGCCCTGTATCTTCTGCAGTGAAGACAGATGAAAAGAATTCATTCAGCTTCTCTGAGATCTCCTTATCCTCCCTTAACTCCATTATCATCCAGTGGTCCAACTGCCTATTTTTTGCTTCTGATATATTTAAAGAATTCTTTATTGTCGGCCTTGATGTTGTCAGCAATATGCTTCTCAAAATGCTTTTTTGCATCTTTTATTGTCTGTTTGCATCTCCTTCCTGCAAACTTGTGATCCCTTTTGTTTTCCTTATTTGGGCAAGACTTCCATTTTCTGAAGGAAGCCTTCTTATCTCTATTAGCTTACTTGACACTGCTCGTTAACCATGCTGGCGACCTCTTGGACTTGGTATTACCTTTCCTAAGCTGTGGTGTACATTCTATCTGAGCTTCTGTTATTGTGGTTTTGAGTAATGGCCAAACATTTTGGAGTGATTTAACCCTCCTGACCAGCCCTTTCAACTTCCTTTTTACCAGTTCCCTCATTTTGAATAAGTTTCCTCTTTTGAAGTGAAATGTGACTGTGTTAGACTTCTTTGGCAATCTTCCATTTAAACATATATGAAATCTGATAGCATTGAGGTCACTATTTCCAATTGGTTCAACAACATTTACATCTTGTACTACGCATAAAAAAGCCCTATTGGAAGAAGGCGATTACCAAGGCAGATCCCTCTCTGAATCCAACTACAACCCATGTTTTTAGAAAGGTCATTCCATATTGGCTGGTTTTACCTGTCCTGTGTCTCATTTGAGGTAACCTATTCAAGTTATACAATCAATACTCTCCTGCATTATAAGAGGGCAACAAACTATATTTGTATCACTAGACAGAACACATCAGGTTGGATCCAAGAGCCCCTTCCACATGTGGAAGGGCGTGCAATCCAGTAGAGGCTCCCACTGAAGGAAGGGGAGAGGAAGTGATTTCTGCCAATTCCCCCTTCTGATCCCTGTGCCACCTCCCACACATTTCTAGACGATCCTCCCAACTCTCAGGAGTAGGGTTTCAGGGGGCTGCGGAGAGGAGGAATCAGTAAAAATTTCTTCCTTGCCTCTTTCTTTAGGAGGGCCCTGTGAATGGTGTTCTTCTGCTCACAGGAAATCTGGATTGAAGCCATCATCACCTTTACACTTGTCTATTCCCACTTAATTATTGTACAGTCCTATGACCACAACAAGTAAACAGGACAAAATGGCTGGAGTTAAATTACTTTGGCCTTAAGTTGACTTTTTAAAAATGCTATACTATTATTCACATATTTAACATACATGAGTCATTTCTACAGTTTATAGAAGCCATTTAATGTAAGCCAGTTAAGAAAAGGCTGACCTCACACACATTTTATACATTTCAAGAATTTCTATAACCAGCATACAAATGCCTCTTTTCAGTTTATTTCATTGCAAGAAATACCTCACTTTTCATATAAATATACTTACTCTTTCTTCAAGCTTTTCATGTTCCACAGTGAGAGATATCCATCAGAAAACCCAACAACCAACTGGTTGCTTCTGTGTATGTATGCGAGAGTTGTTACAGCAGTTCCTGATGGGTTCAATAACTGGAAACAGAGATGCCGACCTTTCCTTGTTATAGCTTCCCTTATTTGTGGGATTTCAGGAGGGATTCCAGTGATAACTTCTAGATCTGTGCATATAGCAAAATGCAACAAAAATCATGTTGCCATTCTTTAGCTTATTTTAAAAGTTTTAGATCAGAAAGTAAAGTGAACATATGATGGTAGTTCAGAGGAGGACTTGTTTCATTTTTCCTTTTGTTTTCATTTAAAACTTTGATTTATTTTGCTTTCCATTCACTTGAATTGCATTCATTCATCAGTTCATTAATTTCTCCATACATTTCAATAGAAGATCCAGCTAGTCTTCTGCTGCCTAACTTTTGTGTTTTGCATCCAGATCTCTTACATTCTATTAACCCCTCCCCGGAACAAGGCATCACACCTGCCCAATTTTAGATTCGACTGGACAGGGGATCCCCATTTTATACTAAATTAAAAGTGCCAGGGGTTTTTGCTGATGAAATCTGTTCTCCCCGGTTCAGGTGATACAACAACCCATTGTGGAACAAATAAACCCTAGAACACTGGGTGACTTTGGCCCAGTCACTGACTCTCAGCCTAGTCTACCTCACAGGGTTGTTGTGAGGATAAAATGGAGAGGAGGAGGAGGATTATGTAAGCTGCCTTGGGTTCCTTGCAGGAAAAAAGGCAGGGTATAAATATAATCAATCAATATTCTCTAGACACAGCCTGATATCTAGACTAAATGAAGCTTTTCAATCTGTCAATTGCATTATTCTGCTCCCTCTCTTGCAACTTTCCTGGGATTTGTACAGACTATTCTAAATAGGGCTTTTCTGTATGTCAATTTCATTGCTCTTCCCCTCACCCCCGTGAACTGTACATAAAGTTTAATCCTGTTTATTCAATGCAATACAATGCATCCAATGTAAAGCAGTTTAAAACTAACTAATAAATCAACAGATGCATTTTTGTTCCAAATTCAATTCATTTTAAAATCAAATGCATAGCCCTAGCTCAGAGGCAGTTAAAAGTCCTTAATGTGGAAAGTTGTAGAAAAGCTGTCCACATAATCAACACCTTGTCTCCCATTCTAATGCTTGTGTATCCACATTACAAACTGAAAGTTTACAATATAACCACCACCAAAGAAACTTCGTACTGTAGATACATTCTAGAGAAAAGACGGAGAGAGAACAAGAGTACCCTGGATTGTGGCTCATAATTTTGGCATAGTTTTCAGCACAGTAACACAGGGGTCCATAGATTCTGTTGCCCCACCCATGGGGTGGGAGGCAGAATCAGTAGCAGCCACAAAACCGGCTTTTTAGTAATACAGCCAAGATTTGTCAACCCTGCTAAAACAAGAGTGACATCCAACATTCCATGAGCGAACTTCCACACAAACAATGGTACTTCACCTTCTTCCCCTCCCGCTGCACCCCTTCACAAACCCCATTCTCTGGAGGGTGTCCCAACCCCCTGGAGAAGAATTGGGGGGGCATGCACAGGTCTACAGGGGGAATGGAATCTGTTTCCCCACTGGTGTCCATTCTGCTGGTAGACAGATGTATTTAGATATAACCCAGAGATTCCCAGATGCTTTCCGTGCCAACACAGGTTAGACGCACACTACATGTGCTTCAAGACAGCACTAGTCTACAGTACAATTCTACTGTAGACAAAAGATGAAAGTCCAAGTCATTCCACCCTAAACCATCCGTCCCACTGGACTGATATTGCGAACCAATTGCTCTGTCTCATCATTCACAGAAACTAGTGACGTTGGATCAGATATGCATTTTACAGTTTGGCAGACTAAAGCTAGCCATCCTATTGTGGACCAAGGGAGATTGAACTCTACAGTTTTAGCAACACAAGTCAGATGTCCTGACCAATTTACCTCTGCAAGTTATGCTTGCTAAAATATGTCAAAAGGCACACACATGATGAAGGAAACTTGACACCTGTTTTTCAACTAGCAAGCAGTGTTACAGAGAAAAGTGAATAGAATTTACCAGATGCCTCTATTTCATTCTGGCTACATGACAAGTCATCCAGACAAAGATCTATCAGGAGGACATGTCCAACATCTGTAACCACAGCAGCCACACCAAACAGCCACCTAAGACTCTGGTGCAAGTGTTGCGTTGTCAAGCTGGCTCCTCCATGGTTAATTATGGGTTCTATGGCAGAGACCTAGGGAAAAAAATAGTGTTACTTAAGCTGTTTGACAAACTGTAAGTTGAGCATACAAATATTCCATTAAGTTTTTGTATTTTTAGCCCAGCTTTATCATTCAGCATTGCATTCTCTGAAGTCTTCAGATCTGGCCATTGATCTTAGCATGGCTCTCTCTGTATCTATCACTCATGTCATTAACTTTGTTATAATTCACAATAAGGTGATTTGCCTGGCAAGTGCGTATAACTGAATTGCTCTGTCCCCCAAGAGAAGCATATGATGCAAAGTCAGAGTCATAAATACGGGGGGGGGGGGGGGGGAGTGAAATATTTTCTTTAGTTTCTCAATGAAAACGTGTTATTGGCCAGTTAATCATTCTATTAGTACCTGTAAAAAATGCCCATAGTTAAAGGCTACATTTTTTAAAAGCCTTTAACTATGGGCATTTTTACAGGTACTCATACCAAGAAAAAAATTAATGTTTGTTTGAAGGTGAGATCTCCATGACCTTGCACAAAAGGTCTCATCCTAACTTATTTTTTTTTGTAAAAGTTTATTTTAAAAGGCCTTGAACAAAAGATAGGCTATTTGAGAATTAGTTTGAATCAGGACACAACATTATACAGCCAGAATGGGAGGCTCTCACCAAAATAATATTGACCTATGACAAGCTTATCCAGCAAAAAATTACATTTCATACTCTGGTGTCCTCCCCTGCACCCCTTTTTTGATGCAATCATTTTACAAAGCTACAAATGCTGCAGAAGTGGCAAACTACAAGCCACTAGTCCATGCGTTTTGTAATTGCTCTGTCACTGAATCTTTCTGGAAATACACCACTGATAGAAACTCCAAGACGAGACTTAACTAATGCTATCATCCTATTTTGGAATACGTTCTTGCAATCTGGGCACTTCCAAAAATGACTATATTCTGAATTGCTAGAATCATAATAGCAAAGCATATTATATTAAGTTCTGAAAGTGACACACTCTATCCTTAAGTTAAGAATTGGAGACCTATATCTGTACAAAGAGAGATCTAGGATAGGAGAGATAATCTAGAGTAGTCAGTGCAATTTGACCACCATTTCTAGAGTTTGTTCTGTAAACATTTGTTTTTCATTTAGTTCCCATCCATACACAAACTTTTGCCCTTGCCGCTCACTTTTCATTTGCTGTTTTTATTTCTCCATTAAATGAAGCTATTCACCTTTTAAAATCAATTGAATTCGCTTGTGGGGAGGAGGGATTTGCCAAATCAGGAGAGTGCAAATTTGATCTTTTTGTAATTATTCTATTGAGGTTATTGATTGACAGAACAAGTGTTAACCAAAAAAAGGTCACAGAACACAAAAACAGATCTCCTGGTGCACTTATCCGTTACTGCATTTGAAGTGTTTTAACTGGCCTGCTATGATTTCTGCTATTTCTATGATGTTTGCTAATTTTTTCATTTTAATACAGTTTATATTATGATTTTGTTGCAATTTTATCTTGACTGTAAGCTGCTTTGAACGTAGCTCTATAGAAAAGCAGGGTAAATTCTAATAAACATTAGTAGCTTCTCCCTTCAGAGGCCCTACTGTATCTCACCACTGGGATACTCTGAAGCACTGTTTCAGCAGATCCAAAGCATAGAATACCAAAAGCAACAACATGCATGAGAAAGTGTGACTAATGTAGCTCTGGGTAATTTTCCCTACATCAAGATGTTCACATAATGATCCTCCCTTTTGAATTAAGGTGCGTAACATGTGACAGCAACATGCAATATAAATGGATTCTCTCAGGATATTGAGCAAACCAGTGAATATAAAATAATGTAGCCAACTGTGAGTCATGGGTTCAAGCCACAGCATAATGTTAGCACAAATGTTTAGGATCAAGCAAAAACAGAGGAGTTGTTAACAACATAATAATAGACTTGTTTTAACACTCAGGCGTAGAGACTGCAGCCAAGAGGTTTACTTTCATTCCACAAGGGATAACTGTTTCAGTGGATTAATCAAGTAATTTACCACAGGTTCTACTATCATTTGTCAAACCCTGCCCCCCCCCCCAATATTTGGGTGTGTCTGGAGATGAATTTCATCCCACACTTACTGGATGCCAATATGTTGGGGGGCTTGTAATTTCTCTGGTTGCTCTATATTAATACCTTTGCAATTCTTCGTTTATTCTGATTTCCTTTCATCATCAGGCGATCACTCGTGACCGAGTAAGATTGTCTTCCGGGATAAAAGGAGGAAATTCTAAAGAAGATTGTGTAGACTCTAGCGATGGGTCCGTAAGTGACTGTGGAGGCCAATTCTAGATCCACACAGCTTCCCACAGTGAGGACACAGGTTACCAGATAGAAGATGGTCCTGTAAAGGATTCATTTGACGTGCTTTTCGCTTAGCACGTTTCTCCCTTTCACCTTGCACTCGGGCTTCTTCAAAGTCCATGGAACCTTTGTGAAAGGCCAACCTCCATTTAGATCGTTCATGGGCCAGAGCTTCCCAGTTTTCGATGTTTATATTGCATTTTTTTAGATTAGCCTTATGAACATCTTTAAACCTCTTATATTGACCACCGATATTCCGCTTTCCATCCTTGAGTTGGGAGTAAAGTAACTGCTTTGGGAGACGGCAGTCAGGCATTCGAACAACATGACCGGTCCACTGAAGTTGGCGTTGAAGGATCATTTTTTCAATGCTAGTAGTCTTTGCTTCTTCCAGTACACTGACATTTGTTCGCCTATCTTCCCAAGTAATTTGCAGGATTTTCCGGAGGCAACGTTGATGAAACCTTTCAAGGAGGTGGAAGTGACGTTTATAGATAGTCCATGTTTCGCAGGCATACAATAAAGTTGGTAATACAATGGCTTCATAAACCAGTGTTTTGGTCTTCTTACAAATATCCCGATCCTCGAACACTCTATGTTTCATTCGAGAAAATGCAGGCACTTGCGGAGCTCAGACGATGCTGGATTTCACTGTCGATGTTAGCTGTAACAGAAAGATAGCTGCCAAGATAGAGAAAATGATCGACATTTTCCAGTATTGTCCCGCCAAGCTGGATAGATGGCATCACCAAAGGATTGGCTTGCACTTGCTGATGAAGCACTTTGGTTTTTTTGATGTTAAGTGAGAGACCAAGTTTTTCGTATGCTTCTGCAAAAGCATTTAGGATAGTTTGGAGATCATCCTCTGAATGTGCGGAGACCACATTATCATCAGCATACTGAAGTTCCACAACGGAGGTTGTAATTACCTTACTTTTTGCTTTCAGCCTGCTGAGATTAAAAAGCTTTCCATCTGTTCGATATATAATTCCCACACCGGTGGGAAGTTTCCCCTTGACAAGATGTAAAACCATGGCGATGAAAATGGCAAATAATGTTGGGGCGATAACACATCCCGGTTTAACACCTGATCCCACTTTAAATGGAGCACCATGAGAGCCGTTGTTGTCCAAGACCGTAGTCGTCATGTTGTCATGGAGAAGTCGCAAGATATTCACAAATTTATTGGGGCATCCAATTTTCATAAGGATAGTCCAGAGAGCTGTACGGTCTACAGTATCTAAGGTCTTAGCCAAATCGATAAATGCCATATAAAGGGGTTGATTTTGCTCCCGGCATTTTTCTTGGAGCTGACGTGCAGTAAAAATCATGTCTACTGTCCCTCTAGAGGGGCGGAAACCATATTGAGTTTCAGGGAGGATCTCTTCTGAAATAGATAAGAGGACGGTTTGCGAGAATCCTAGCAAATATTTTACCTGCGGTTGCTAAGAGAGAAATGCCCCGATAGTTTCCACAGTCTGTTCTATCACCCTTCTTAAAGAGGGTGATAATTATGGCATCCCTGAAGTCTTCTGGGATCTCTTCTCTTATCCAGATTTTTTCGATGAGTTTATGAAGATGTTGTACAAGTTCGGGGCCCCCTTCTTTAAAGATTTCAGCAGGAATCCCATCTGGTCCACTAGCTTTGTTGTTCTTCATTTGATTAATGGCTTTTTTTACTTCATCCAAAGTGGGGAGTATTGCAAGTTCCTCTTTAATTTTTTTTAGCGGGATTTGCGAAAAAATCTCATTATCCACCTTAGATTTACGATTTAAAAGGTCATAATAATGCTCTTTCCAACGCAGTGCAATAGACTCTTTGTCTTTTAAGAGTTTGGTGCCATCTTTTGATTGTAAAGGGTTTGTACCATAGGTTTTTGGTCCATAAATGGCCCTTGTGGCCTTAAAAAAGCCCCGTGCATCATGAGATTCTGCAAGTTGTTGAATTTCTTCAGCTTTCTTTTTCCACCAAGCGTTCTTAAGTTCTCTTGTTCTTCTTTGGACCTCAGCCTTTGCGCTAGCGTAGGTTTTTTTCTTGGCAGCGCAGTTAATATCATTTTGCCATATTTGGAAGGCTTTCCTTTTTTGGTCAATTATATATTTAATCTCATTATCATTTTCATCAAACCAATCCTGATGTTTCTTAGTTTCATATCCAATAGTTTGTTCACAATCTGCAGTAATGGAGGTTTTCAGCTTAGACCAATGGTCCTCAATGTTGTCAGGAGGTTCCGTAGGTAGATGTTCCTTAAGAAGTGATTGAAGACGAGTTTGCTTAATAGGATCTTGAAGGACTTGGATGTTAATTTTACGCCTTGGTTTCCTTCCTTGAAGCCTACATTGGGGAGCAATGTTGATAACCATTGTGGACCGGATTAGTCGGTGGTCTGTCCAGCAGTCGTCGGCACTCACCATGGCCCTAGTAAGAAGTACATCGCGGCGATCTCTAACACGGACAATTACATAATCCAGAAGATGCCAGTGCTTTGACCGTGGGTGCTGCCATGATGTTTTAAACTTATTCTTTTGTCGAAAGAGCGTGTTTGTGATAGTGAGATTAACATATACTTGAATAATGAGCTAAAAGCAAGAGCTTGCATCCACAAAATTATTTCAAAGGAAGTATGATCGGGCACTGAAAATTTAAAATCACAACCAAGCTTTATATAATATCAAAACAAAAACACAGAATACTTTAGCAGACAGGTTTGCAACCATGGCTCTCACAGCTGGTTATAAAAATGGGAAAGCACAATGTGCTTGCAGAGATTTTTCTACTGCCAGCAATAGGAACCCCCAGGCTCCAAGCTTTGACCATCAGCATTGTGTGCACAAATGACCTAAATATATTTGTCCTAAAAATCCAAGAGCCAAGAATGCCAAATATTTTAATAACAAGGTTTAACACAAATTTGCTCTGCAGATGATTGCACATGAACCAGATAATACAGCTTAGCGTTCAAACTTTTGGGTTTGTTTTTTTAAACCAAAAGACATCGCTTCAGAGAATTCCAATCTACTTTAATCTCTGCTTCCAACTCTTACCTAAGCTAAGCAGACAGAGAAAGGCAAAGAAAAGAAGGAATGCCACAGGTAAAAATATTTTCATTAGAGCAGACTGGGATTACTTGTATAAACAAACTTGATGTAAATTTCATTTAGAACACCAAGCCATACAAATAAAGCAATATCACACTACAGATATATTGCTTGCATCTAATGTAGTGTGAGATGGCCTAAGAGATTGTCCATAGATACACCTACTGTTGCCACTGAAAAGCTCCTCCTGAGCGTCGGGGGACCCTTAACAATAGCATGGGAGCTGCTAGAGGGAATCTTCCAATTGGGTAATTCCCTCTCTTCCAACAGCTCCCACAGCAAATCACATGTTGTTGTCCCCTGACCTTCAGGACAGGCTTTTCAAGGGCCACAGGGGGCTGTAGTAGGGAAGCAGTGGCATAGATTTCCCAAGCATGAAGCTTTGTTGTGCTTGTGCTAGGTTAGATCCTGACAATATTCTTGATATGCAGAACAAAAAGGGAGGTAGGATAAAAATAGATAAGAAAGCAACTTCTTCTCTCTGCAAACTGAAGGGGAACGTAAATTCAGGTCAGGCCAAAGTGGGAAAGGTTGCTTTACACATTACAGGAGACAAGCACGTGCTTTTAAAAGATGAATACACACAGCCGATAATTCCAGCCAAGTCAAAGATCCCGGGAATGTCTACACATAATTTTATGATAGTGCCTGCTTTTATCTCCCTGTTTCTACTAACCATCTGCCTCATTTTACTTAGTTTGCCCCACAACTATCTTTTCGTATTCACCTAAAGCGGGAGCTCCGTCGCACCCGGTCTCCCCGAGATCAAGCCTCAAGGGGAGGGGGGTAGGGCTGGGACACACCCACTTGGGTGAGCTCCGACACCCAGGGAGTAACTCCCCCCCCCCCGCCCAGGCCCTCCCGGGATGGACGGGCCGGCCCCACCATGCAAGAGGGGAGGTGGCCCCGGGTCAGGCTGTCTGCCCTTCCACGCAGGGTGGTGGCGTGAGGCTCTGGGACCCAGTCCTACCATCCTGGTGCTTCAAGATCTTTCCCATGAAGTTTTCTTTCTTCTCGCGCTTAGAGAAGCGCGAAATGTCTGCTTCCCTTTGCAAGGTAGGAAACGAAACTGGGGTTTCCTGAGGAGGCCCCACCTCCTCTGGGAAGCTCAATCAAAGTCTGCCTTCCCAGCCCCGGAGACAGGACTTACCCCAAGCTTGCTGGCCTCCGACACTCGTAGGAGAATGTCTAATCATACTGTCACCCAAAAAAAACTTTGTACTAAATCCTGGAACAGAACAAGATCTAACAGAAGAGAATTTGGGTTGACACAAACAAGAATCAAAGCAAAAACAGTATCTGACATATATAACAAAGCAAAAACCTTGATTTTTAAATTTAAAAGCCATGTATGTACCCTTCCAGGAAGAACTACTGCTTTAACCACTCTTGATATTCCAAGGTCATACAGGCACAGAACACTCCCTTCTGTTTCTTCCAAGCCAATTAATAGCCCAGTTCTTTTCTGCCAGGAAAACTCTTTCACTGCAAGGATAGTGGGAGGCTGTTCATTCACACCACTAAAACGATATGCAGACAGCCGTTCTCCGGTGGCTGAGTTTACTACCTCAAGCTGAGGCCCACATGCAAGATAAGCCAGCCCACTTCGTCCTAGAAGAAAAGAGAAAGGTATGTAAATATAAAAAATGTTGAAGGTTTGGTGTGAAGCTGGGTTCTGTAAAGACATAATATTGGAAGGGGGTTAGGTGGAAAACAGCAAGAGAGAGAAAAACTCCCCTGTCACACAAGGGGCAGTATTAACGGAGACCACCCACAAGCAGCCAGCGATGCAATTATGCAATTTGCTTTTCCCCATTAAAAAAATATTCTTTGCCCTAGTGATAATATTTGGTAATGTGTTTAGGAGGTATTAGAACACTTGTAATAGGTAAGAAATGAAGTCTCAGACATTTACCTCCAGTGAATTTCCCATGAAGTACACAGTCTATCGTTATCTCATCTTCCCCAAGTGCTTGTAGAGTCACTTCTGGAAATTGCAGCAGACTGCTGGTTACGTGAGCTGTTAGGTCTCGCATGATTCTCTGTAGACACACAATAGGAAGTTTATTCAGCAAGCAGTCAGTACCAGTAAGTTATTACAACTACTACAATAACCATGGGTTAAGGCTATTTTACTGTGTACTATAGAAACTCAAATTCTGCAGTTAAAGTAAATTTGCTTATTTTGCAAAGATCCACATTTGTAGAGTATCTCAAATTTCTAGCAAAGTCTGGAGGAAGTGAAGGATATTACGTAACTTTCAAGAAAGAAAATTGTAGGAACACGGGATACTAGCTATGGAGGTACACAGGACACCAAAGCATAGCTCAGCTCCATTCCTCTGTAGCTATGGGTTAAAAGCTTTGTTCTAATTACAACTAATTTTCCAGTAAAATAAAAGTCAACAGTTTCAGGATGCCATAGCAAATGCCAAAAATGTGAATATGCATGACACACACGAGCTCACCCATGTAGCACATCAACCTAAACAACCAATACTGACTGGGTCAGAGAAGGGGAAAGGTGGGGAAACGCCAATAAGAATGTATTTTCTTATTTTTATGAGTTACCTTTGTTGTAACAGTATCTTACTTTCTCAAAGTTATTACATAAAAGGCAGGCAACACCACAATTGTGTGTGTGTGTGTGGGGGGGGGGAACCGAAGGAGAAGACACAGTAGTATAGTAGTTCTACACATACTACAGAATATTCTCCATGCAAGGAAGGTAGTGGGCCTGGTTATGGCTGCCTGCTACCACTCGTAAGTACTGGTAGGAACTTCAGATGGCATGTGCCATGTTAAAGAGGTACTCATGTGGGAAAGAGGGAATCTCTCTTAAGAAGATGCCTGCTGCAGTTTGGTGCATCAAAAAGCAAAATATGCGCTACTTTAGAATTATTTCTTCATATGCACATTTTGGGTAATATCCAATGGTGCCCCAGCACTACTACACTCCCATGTGTATACATACACACAATCTCTAGCAGGAGATTGTTTTTACTTCCAGTAAAGGGCTGACTATGGAAGAATAACATTCCATTTGGTACATATGATGTTTGGCTATTCTTCTATAGTCAGCTGTTTACTGGAAGTAAAAACAATCTACTGCTTATCCTGAAGATTGCGTGTATGTGTACCAGTGATGTGGGGTGGAAAAATTCCCAGTGCTTAATTTTCCCATGGAAAATTTTCCATCTCTTAAGTTCATTAGTAAAAATGAATGTATGCCAGTTGCAAATACAGTATTAGGCAAGGTTAGGGAGTTTCAAAATTGTAATTAATGTGTTTCAGGAGATTATCCTTTGCAAGTATGTCAGAAAATCCATATATGTCATTGAAATACACACACACATATCAGAGTGAAGCGAAGAAATAGTGACAGCAAAACTGAAGGTGCCCCCCACCCAAACCTTAGTGGACGTGAGTTGAACTTTGTTGAAATAGATGAGTGGTTGTCAGCATATCATACACATTTCTTTGGGTTGCTAAAATTAGTGTGTGGGTCATTCCTTGTCAAGTGGTCTAGGGCTCCCCGCCCAACCATCACGGATTTTGATGAAATTTTGTGTGTAGAGTCCCACATGTCTCAAACGAACTTTGGTAAAGTTTTAGGTTCGCCGGTGGAATACCTGTGGAGATATAGTCAGTTTGTTTGACCACATACCGCAACCATGTACAGTATGACTGTGAGATTTTGGCAACTTCGAGACATAATCTCTCTCTTAGCTGTTTTTTCAAAACAAATGAAACTTAGCTACCTTATACAACTTCTTGCGCTCTATTTAGTGGAACTAATAATAATTTTTGCTGAGCGCGTCCAGAGTGGGTAAATTGCAGCAAAGTCAGCTGAAAAAACCTAGTGCTCCAAAAAAATTCAAAGCTTAACGTTGTATAGCTCCCGGAACAATTAAGTAATAAATGTGAAATTTAGCGCATAATATCTCAATATAACTTTGTTTTTGAATTTATAATTTCAACTTCCTAGCTCTTTCCATTAGTTTACAAATTACGGTAAGTTTAAAGTTGATGATTTTTGTAAAAAGGCCAAAAATAGGATATTTTCAATCCGCTTTTACAAAAAAGTACCCTCTAGAAATGCTTTCAGACCAATCTCATTAGAAAGAGCATGTTTCAAACCCCCCAGAAAAGTGGGTTTGATTTTCCAAATGGTGGAAAAGATGACCACAGGTTCCAACACAGAGACAAGGCCAGTAGGGGGGAAGATTTATGAAATTTTACACACTAAGTGATTTTAATGGTTATACAAGATGATGGGCCAAAGTTATAGTTAAAAAATTAGAGGCTTCTCCAGGAGCCTTTCAGAAAGTAGGTGAAGTAGGGAAGTAGGTGGTATGTGGCGGCAGGATGCAACAAAGACAGAACTAAACTTGGCAGAACTGCAGACTCCTTCAAGGATGCTGTGCAGATTACGCACAGCTGGCTCACAAAGGAAAGAATGAATAAAAAGGTTGCTGACAAGTGAAGCGGAGAATCACACTGGAGGTGGGGGAGGAGAATGCCAAGGGAGGACGGAGGCTACAGCAGCACAGTCTGTTGCTAGGCAGAGTTCAGGAAGGAAGATTGCTCGTGAGGAGCGGCATGTTTCTTGGCCGCTCTCGCCAAGCGACTTGGTAGCCCTTTTCAACAACCCATGATGAAATTGCCCTGCCGGGTTCAGATGACACAACAAGCCTCCATGGGTATGGAGTACCCTAAAACAAGCCATGGGTTCTCAGGATGGCTTATTCAGAAAAAATAAGCCACCCTGCCAAAATCGCACCAGGTTCGGACAACACAACAGCCCACCATGGCTGATCACCCAAGGTGGGTTGTCATTTCATCCAAACCAGGTTGTTGTGCCTTGCCAGGCACGCAACACCTTCCTTGTTTTTGCAGCCCCAACTATGCAGCAAAAACAGGTAGTTTAATTTCTTAATGCAACTTGTTCTATACCCACCTCTCTAAATGTTATGTTATTTTATGAGAACTCTACAGCTTTTTGTTCTTTTTATCATTTGTTTAATTTTGAATGTTTAAGACATTGTTATGGGCTCCTTCTTCAAAGACCCAACAGGAATATGTTTTATGATTATTTTTTTCAAATGCTAACAAAAGCTTAAACAGTTGGTTTATCAAGCTCCTGCTGGGTTTAATTTGGTATGGTAGGTCACAAGTTATGTGATGAGCAAGTTGAGCAAAGCATGGGAACATGGTTCAGGCACACAAAATCTGCAACATCTTTATCAGGAAAACAAACACTTGCAGGGTCAGAATAGATCTGGTTATGAGGATAGTTCCTCAGCACCCCAAGCATGATGACCAGTCAGAAGCTGAGCAAGAACACAAACTTCATCAACCAATACAGGGGAGTATTTCCTTTGTGTGCATTGAAGAGATTTATTTGGATACAATGAGTATTTTTTTTTTAAAATGACTGCAATCTCAGTATTCCTTTTCAACCTAGTTTAAGATTGCAGCCTCATTAGCTCTACAGTCTTCCAGAGTATTATGTAAACATGCCAAGTTATGCAAGTGTTTACACACAGGTGCAAAACAGGGTCCGATGTGCTCTGGTGCAAGGCAAACAGACTGTGAATAGTTCCATTGAGCTCACCGTGACTGCTGACACTGTAGAACGTCCTCAACTGGCATATGCCTTTACCAGATTAAGCCATGGGGTCTATGTCCTCAATTCTGCACCACTGAAGATAAGGAGGCCCTTGTTAGCTACTTCAGTGACTGCCAAAAAACAGCCTAGCAAAGCCAGCTTAGCCCAACCATCACCCCTTCCCTGCAAAATCAAGATTAAGTTCCTCAAAACCTCCTTTTATAGTCAACATTTAGATTGTCTGTAGAGGCAATATGCCATTTATTATTATTTATTCAATTTATATCCCGCCTATACACAAATACCTTAGGCGGCATACAAGATCAGCTAAGTAAAAATGGAGACATTAGCTATATCTTTCATTGGGTTGTATCGAACCCTGACTGTCTGCCTGCAAAACACTTTTCCCCTCCCCCTGCAGCCCCCACATGCCTTCCAAATCAGCTCCGGAGGGTTGGGGAACGTTCCAGAGCAGATCTGAAAGGTGGGTAGGGGACTGCAGCGGGAAGCCCACTTGTGTGATGCTGGATTTAAGCCACTGTGTCATAAATCAATGTATCTATGAATCAAATGGTTAGCAGTGTAATCACAAAGGTAAATTGAACAAAATCACTACAGTATGATTTTTGAAAAATGCAAGCTACTATCTATTTCATAGAATCATAGAAAAGTAGAGTTGGAAGGGGCCTACAAGGCCATCGAGTCCAACCCCCTGCTCAATGCAGGAATCCAGGTCAAAGCATCCCTGACAGATGGCTGTCCAGCTGCACCTTGAATGCCTCCAGATTGGGAGAGCCCACCACCTCCCTAGGTAGTTCATTCCATTGTCTTATTGCTCTGACAGTCAGGAAATTTTTCCTGATGTTTAGGTGGAATCTAGGTTCCTGTAACTTGAGCCCATTATTCCGTGTCCTGCAATCTGGGGTGATCGAGAAGAGATCCTGGCCCTCCTCTGTGTGACATCCCTTCAAGTACTGGAAGAGTGCGATCATATCTCCCCTCAGTCTCCTCTTCTGAAGGCTAAACATGCCCAGTTCTTTCAGTCTCTCCTCATAGGGCCTTGTTTCCAGTCCCTTTATCATCCTTGTTGCCCTCCTCTGAACCCTCTCCAGTTTGTCTACATCCTTCTTAAATTGTGGTGCCCAGAACTGGACGCAGTACTCAAAATGAGGCCTAACCAGTGCTGAGTAAAGTGGAATTATCACTTCACGCGATTTGGAAGCTATACTTCTATTAATGCAGCCCAAAATTGCATTTGCCTTCTTTGCAGCCACATCGCATTGCTGGCTCATATTCAGTTTGTGATCTACCACAATTCCAAGATCCTTCTCACTTGTAGTATTGTTGAGCCAAGTGTCCCCCATTCTGTAACTCTGCATTTGGTTTCCTCTCCCTAGGTGCAGCACTTGGCATTTATCCCTATTAAATTTCATTCTGTTGTTTTCGGCCCAGCGCTCCAGCCTATCGAGGTCACTTTGAATTTTGTTTCTGTCTTCCAGAGTATTAGCTGTTCCACCCAACTTTGTGTCATCTGCAAATTTGATAAGCATTCCCTGTACCTCCTCATCCAAGTCATTAATAAAAATGTTGAAGAGCACCGGGCCCAGGACCGAGCCCTGTGGTACCCCGCTCGTTACCTCTCCCCAGTTTGAGAAGGAACCATTGATAAGCACTCTTTGAGTCCGATTCTGTAGCCAATTGTGGATCCACCTGATAGTTGTTCCATCTAGCCCACTCTTAGCTAGCTTACTAATCAGGATATCATGAGGCACTTTGTCGAAAGTATGAGCTCCTGCCAACGCTTCAAAATCAATTTCCCCCTTACAAGTCAATCTAGGATAGCCTTCCCCAAACTGGCGCCCTCCAGATGTTGGACTACAATTCCCAACATTCCTGACCATTGGCCATGCTGGTTGGGACTGATAGGAGTTAAAGTCCAAAGCATCTGGAGGGCACCAGGTTGGGGAAGGCTGATCTAGAAGTACACAACTGTTCAATATTTAAAAATAGAGCAAGAGTCCTATCAACATCTACCACAAAACCTAAATTTGTGGCTTTCTTAGACTTCTGTCTTCAGGATACCGCTTTCTGAAAGGATAAGAAGTTTTATTCTTTTAGCAGTTCGTTACATATTTCAAAGTCATTCAGGGCTGCAGTGGGCAGTAAAATTTGATCAATATCCAGAAAATCATAACACCAGTGACGACAGGGTTGGCTGCCTTTCCACACATACAAATCGTTTCCTGTACAATGCAGCTCAGCTGACAGCCATACAACATGGAGACAAGGTATCTACCGTAAGCAGATAGAATCCACCCTCTGCTTTCCCCACAACATGTTTTACATCCACTGCAATTCCTACTGCAATGTGGTAGAACCAAATGGAGACCCTCTTACCCAGTTATAGGCTTGGAAATCACACCCCAGTTTTGCAAAATCCCTCCATCACTGCCCTGCCCCCCCATGCAATAAACACGACCACTAACTAAACATGAAGATTTCCAACACTAAAAACATAACACTGATATAACACTTTTTGGGAGAGTAAGGGCACCATCCTATGCACATTTATACAGAGAAAAAAAAAAAAGCTCAACTCAAGAATGGCTGCTGATTTAAAGCATTCAATTTTCAATTTTTCTGATTTAAAAGAGCAGAACAGAGTCATTAAAGACACTGGCATGAACATCTGAGATTCTTTTCTACTAGATTATTATACCTCACTAAATGAGTCATAAGCAGATATCAAGCACTTGTACAAGAGAAAAAATGCAGAATGAGGAAAAAATGCAGACAGGGAAGATGTTAATGTTGGGAGGTCATGGAATTCAGTCCATATTTAACTGACTCACTATTTCACCCAGTCCGTGACTTCTGTTGGAAAATCAAAGATCTATTTGATATTAAGAATTTATAGCCTGCCTTTCAATATAAATGTTTCCAGGACAACCTACAGTATTTTTCCATGTATAAGACTATACTTTTTCATAAAATTGTTAGGCTAAAAATTGAGGGTCGTCTTATACACGGAAGTAAGCCGAGGAGAGAACCACATGGTTGCAAAACTGCCCAGTGGGGGACGTCTTATACATGGGGGCGTCTTATAGACGGAAAAATACGGTAGTTAAAATCTTCAACTACATATAAACTATGGGCAGTATGCAATGGTGTCATTCGGCAAACTGAAATAGTGCTAGCGGAGCTCCGCCAAATCTTGTCATTGCCCAACTGCTTGTGCAGGCGCAATGCACAGCCACTTGCGCAAAGGGTAATTTTAGGTGGATTCTCCTCTTGCGCACAGTTCAGAATCTAGTTTCCACTAGCACAACATCATTTGTACTAACGGAATGACACAGTTGGATAAGAACCGAATAAGAGCCATGCTGAATCAGACCAACAATCCACCTAGTCCAGCAGTTCTGTTCACACAATGGCGAACCAGCTGCCCACGGGAAACCCACAAGCAGGACATGAGTTCAACTAGCACCCTCCCACCCATGAACCCCAGCAACTGGTATACATAGGAATACTCTCTCTAATATTCGAGGTAGCATATAGCCATCAGGACTAGTAGTCGTTGATAACTTTATCCTCCATTAATTTGTCCAATCCCCTTTTAAAGCTATCCAAATTGGTGGCCATCACTATACCTTGTGGAGGTGAATTTCATAGTTTATGTGCTGTTTGAAGAAGTACCGTACTAACTTTTATCTGTCCTGAATCTCCCACCAATCAACTTCATGGGATGACGTTGGGTTCTAGTATTGAGAGGGGAAAAACTGTCTCCCTATCCACTTTCTCCACACCATGCATAATTTTGTACACCTCAGTCATGGCTCCCCTTATTCTACTATTTCCTAAGCTAAACAATCCTAGATGTTGTAACCTTTTCACAAAGGGGAGTTGCTCCAGCCCCTTGATCATTTTAAGGTGCAGTCCTATGTGTGTTCAGACAGAAAAAAAGGCCTACAACTCCCAGCATGCCCCAGCCAGCATAGCTGTAGGCTTTTTTTTTCTGTCTAAGCATGCATAGGATTGTACCCTTAGTTGCCCTTTTCTGCACTTTTTCCAATGCTACAACGTCCTTTTTTAGGTGCAGTGATCAGAACTGTCATACCATAGATTTGTATAAGGGCAATATGACACTGGCAGTTTTATTTTCAATTCCTTTTCTAATTATGCCTAACATGGAATTTGCCTTTTCACAGCAGCTGCACACTGGGTCGACATTTTCATCAAGCTGTCCACCACAACCCCAAGATCTCTTTCTTGGTCAGTCACTACTAGCTCAGATCCCACCAGATTATACTTGAAGTTGGGATTTTTCGAGCCAATGTGCATTACTTTACTCTTGCTTACACTGAACCGCATTTGCCATTTTGATGACCATTCTCCCAGTTTGGAGAGATTGTTTTGGAGCTCCTCGCAATCATTTTTTGTTTTAACCATCCTAAATAATTTGGTGTCATCAGCAAACTTGACCACTTCACTGCTCACTCCTAATTCAAGACCATTTATTAATAAATAATAAATATAAATTAATAAATTAATTAATAAGTTGAAAAGTGTTGGTCCCTGTGGGACCCCACTGTTTACATCCCTCCATTGGGAGAATTTACCATTTATTCCTACCCTCTACTTCCTGTTCTTTAACTAGTTACTGATCCATAAGAGGACCTCTCCTCTTATACCATGACTGCCAAGTTTGCTCAGGAGTCTTTGGTGAGGGACCCTGTCAAAAGCCTTTTGAAAGTCCAAGTAAACAATGTCTACTGGATCCACATGTTTATTGACACTCTCAAAGAACCCTAAAAGTTTAGTGAAGCAGGACTTACCTTTGCAGAAGCCATGTTGATTCTTTCTCAGCAGGGCTTGTCCTTCTATATGCTTACTAATTTTATCTTTAATAATACTTTCAACCAATTTACCCAGAACAGATGTTCAGCTAAGCAGCCTGTAATTTCTCAGATCCCCCTCCCACCCCGGATCCCTTTTTTTTTTTTTAATGGTGTCACATTGACCATTCTCCAGTCCTCTGTTAGAGGCTGATCTTAGGGTCATGTTACGGTACTTATTTTTGTAAGAAGATCAGCAATTTCATATTTGGGTTCTTTAACAACTCTACTGATGGATACCATCTGGGCCTGGTGATTTATTAACTTTCAGTAATACATCAAGAACAGCAGGTGGGAGCTGCATAAACAATACAAAAAATTAAGAAGTCTAATATAAAAAAGGGTATCTACCTAGCATCAAAGACTAAGTACCTAAGTCACAATTTTGTCAATTGCCTACACAGGTTGTGTCTTAGTTTATTTAGTTTGTGTTAGAAGGCAGTACTGTTTCTACTGTACCAACAGGTCTAGAAATAAATACCCTGGTCTCCTTACAAGATTCCTGACTACTTTTACCCATAAAATCTATTTATATGCCAGGTGTCCCTGGGGCTGGGGGTGATAGGAGTTGTAGTCCAACGCATCTGGATGGCACCAGGCTGGGGAAGGCTGTTATATACTATTGTCTGATTCATGACCCAAATGTTTTGAGTCTCTGTACATACTGAAATAGTGACAACCAATTTCACATTACACCCAAGGATAGTAAACAAAGAAATTAAGACTCAACATGCTTATTATTTGAGGGATTATTTTACATGCCAACTACTGTACAGCTCTGCCAAAATATGCAGGCCTTTAAAACATGCAGAGAGAACAGCACTAGAAATTTGTATGAATTCATGGCAATATTGAATATTGTAGTCAAACATTCACAAAAGAACCTTTAGCTTCTGAAGACAGGTAAAAAATATATTTGCATATTCATGCAGCCCACCAAATTTAGGACACCAGCCACCTATATTCATCCCTTGATGCAGCCTGGTTGCAAGCCATTGGTTGCCAATATGGGATTCACTGACATCAATTTGATTACCACTCAAATCTTGACTATATTTTATCAAATTCTGTGATCTATTTTTGCATGCTGGGTGGGAATCAAGATGCTCCAAATATATAGGTACTATGGTCTGTCTGAATATTAACTAACCTAGCAACATGCAAGTCAGCACACACTGAATCACAGAGCATCTTATCCCATGTTTTCACACATTTTTGTAGCTATATTTCGTTGTTGTTTTTTAAACCCCCCAAAGGCACAGGAATTTTTCATATTCTTTTTTGACAACTATCCTAAAACATAGAAAACCTCAGCAACAACCATATACAAGCTTAGCTGGGAGTAAGTCCCACTGAACTCAAGATTTACTTCCAAATAAACATGCCTAAGATTGCAGTTACTCCCATTTATAAATTTATAATGCTGCTCAGCATTTACGGTAACTCTTTTCCCCAAGTGCTTGAAGCACTCCACATCCATTATCTCAATAATCCTTACAAAAGGCCAGTGGGCGATATCCAACGCTGCTGCTGCGCTAGCAAAAATAACCACTAGTACAACAGGAAGCTAGAGTTGGTTAGCACAACCAGAAATGAGCCACAACTACCACTTCTGGCATGGGACAAATCAGCAGAGCTTGCAGAAGGGAGCTCCGCTGACCTGTCCTATTCCAGAAGTGGTAGTTTCAGCTAGTTTCCTGGGTTGCACTAGCAAGCTCTAATTTCCCATTGTGCTAGCAGTCATACCCGCTAGTGCAATGTGTTTAGAGTTAGTGGACTGCCAGCACTGGATATTGCCCTGAATGGTAAAAGCCAATATTATTATATCCTTTATTACAGTATGAGGCTCAGACAGAGGCTAGGTTTGGACATATGTATCTCAGCTTATTAAGCAGAGATATGCACATATCCAACACCCACATGCTCCATCCTCATGCTGCCCCTTCCTTCCTCCCTTCTCAGGGCAGAGTGACTCAATACTTCCTTGGTTAATTAACCAGTTTTCCAGGTTGGGCTTAATGGGAAAACCATGATTACCTGGATTGGTACAAGCCAAGATCTTAAACCAAGGTTTGAGGTATGTCAGGAAGTGCTGATTCACAGCATGCTGAGAAAAGAGGAAGAAACAGGCACAAGGATGGAGCACATGGGCACAGGACATATACATATATTTGCTTATCAAGTTGAAATATGTACAGCTGAGCTAGGCCAGAGAATAACTTTCCCAAGTTTGTCCTCAGTTCACAGGTAACATTTGAAGCAGAGACTTCCTGGCTCACAGATATGCAACTGAAATATTGGCGTAGTATAGAACAAGCAGCAGCCTTCAAACTACAATGAGAGAGATCACATTTCCAAATGCTCCCCCCAAAAAGAACCCATACAAGTAGAAACAAACACAGAAGTACATTAGGGAGAGATGTTCCAGCCCTTTCCCTATTGCGCTAGTCTCTACATCAGTGTTCTCCAACCTTGGGTCCCCAGATGTTTTTGGCCTACAACTCCCAGCATGCCAGTTGTAGGCCAAAAACATCTGGGGACCCAAGGTTGGAGAACACTGCTCTACATAAAGTTTTGCAGAGAGCATTCAAATATGTCATCTCTCACCTGCAGTCTGAGGTGATAAGATCCCTCTACTGAGGATTCCATCATATTCTGCAGCATGTATAGCATTATTGTATGAACTTTAGTGTGTATCAAGCTGAAGTGATTTCAGTAGTACTTGCTCCCAAGAACAGAGGATTGGGCAATGGCACGCACACTTCCTTGGAAGCAAGTCCCACTGAACAATGCAAGCCTTCTCAGCAACAACGGATAGAACAAGCTGCCCAATCAGCAACCCCACAGAGTCTTGAACCCAAGTCTAAGCCTGACACATTATCTATGTTGCCTCTGGAAAATGGCTGTTTCCCCATCGCTTTAGTTGTTGCCATGAACGATCACATGTTCGTCGTGTTGCTCGAGCGGGTCGGGGGGGAAAGCGCAATCACGAGCGACTCCCTTACAAACGTAAACCCAAGAGGCCGCTCGCCTCAGCAGGTAAGAGAGAACAGGAGTAGGGCTTCGTGCTGCGGAGTCCCCCCCACCCAACAACCTCTAGGTTTTTTACTTGCCTCGTCGCCAGCAGCACGTTTTCCCTCCGCCCGCAACTGCCGCCTTGCCCAACCCTCGCAAGGCCGCCCTCCCCGCGCTGCAGCTTGGAGACGGCAGGGAGGGAAAACGGCAAGAGGGGGCTTCACCACCCCGCATGTAGCTTCCTTGGGTGGGTGGGTGTGCGTGCGTGTGGAAACAGCGGGCCTGGCGGCGCACACAGGAGGACTGACCCGGAGGCGGAGGGCGGCTCAGGCACCCGGCACAACCATGTGTGGCACCAGCGGACGCTTACATAATGAGCCCGGCGTTGGCCTTCCTCAGGCCTCCTCTTTCCCCCACCCAGGCCCCAAACCGGGCCTAGTCGGGAGGCTGCACAAACCTACGCCCGCCTCCCAAACCATCAGTCGGCCGACCGGTCAGCCCGTCTCTTTTTCTTGCCTGGTACCTGCTGCTAGGGGCGGGTGTCACCGCCTCGGTCGCCGTCGCTCAGTATTCGGTCAGAACGGCGACATCTCTCCCACACTTCCGCCGCCGCGGTTGTGCGAAGAAGGCAGGCGGACTCGCTGGGCTAGGCCGGGCCTGCTGAAGCCGCCTCCTCCGCTGTTGCTGCTACCGCGCTCGTTCGGTATCTGTCTGCGCAGCAACCTCCTCTTCCTCCCCCCACCCACGATCACTCACCGGCAGGCAGGAAGAAGGAGGGGATGAAGGGGTGGGTGGGAAGAGTGAGATCTCGCGAGAACAAATCACAGCCGTCGCGGGAATTTTCAAATTCTTACGCCTTTCCTTCTTGAGTTGCGGTTTGTCAAGGAGGAGCGGAGAGTACCCGGACGCAGTTTCCGTAAAACTACGAATCCCAGCATGCATCGCGTTGAGTTTGCTCGCCGAGGCGATAGTTCGGGACGCTTTGAAGGCTGGCACTTAGGACTTGTTTCTTTTGTTTAGAAGACGGGAATGGGTTTATATAATAATTCCAATTGTGTACAAGAGGACTTACCTCCAAGTAAATGTTCATTGGGTTGCAGCCTTATGGTGCTTGCATGTGTTTATCTGTAAACTGCTCCGAAGTCCCTGGTGAAGCCGGTGCGCCCTGTCCATGGAAGTGAATGGCCGCATCAGGAACTGTGTTTGCCATGCTCATACTCCGGATAGGCCAGTGGTGTACCTAGGACTGGACCTTGTGGCTGAAATCTGCAGTCTTACAGCCCAGAGTCCCCCATAGGAGCACCCAGAGACATGATGGTGGCAGTGGCAAACAGATTGGCATGGTCATGGTCTAGCCTCCTTATTTAAAAAAATACTTTATAGTCAGGGAAGTATGTGATTACAGTATTGAATTATTTTTTACCTTAAATATATTACAGTATTCCTTTTTACAACAAAGTGGCATTTGTTTCTACAAAAGAGAACACTGATTTACATAAAATTTGCATGTGCTAATTTATATGTATAGATACAAGTTTAGAAATTCTTACTATAATCTAAATAGAAATACAACAAATCTCACCACAGTGGGGAAGGCTGTGCCCAGGTGTCCTGTGTGCCTGTTCAATCTGCTGCCCAGGTGCTGCTGATGGGCAAATTGAAGGCCCCTGCTCTCCCTTCTTATGGTTCTTATTCTGTAAACTGGATTCGGACTGGGCAGCCCCTCAAATAGAAAATGTCTTTAAATAGAGGACTGTCCTCTGACAGCCTTTAAAATATGGACTGTTCTCTGCAAAGCAGGACATGACTGGTGAGATCTAAGCTACACATCACATTAAACACACAGTTTGTTCTTGCATGACTGTTTTTTCCTTTTAAAATAACTCGTAGGGGTGGGGTAGGGTGAACCCTTTCCTCTGCTGCTGTAACCCTAGTGAAAATGCCCCCCCCCCCCGTATTTGGTATGGGTGGGAAGCTGCCATTGGTCAACTTAGTGTTATCAGTTCATTGACTAAATCTTTTCAATTGGCTAAAAAACAAAGTGGACCCATAAAAAACATTTTATTTGAGTCTAATACCACAAATGTATGCATATTTATTTAGAAATAAGCCTCACTGAATTCAGTGAGATTGAGACCTGATTCGCACGTGATGGTGGCAATTCCTGTGTTGTTTAACCCAGGAATTGCATGGAAAAGCAGAGCACGCAAGATGTGCATTCATTGTTTCCACTTTTACTTTACAACCCGCTTTTTAATTAAACAACCCAGAGTTAACTAAACAATTGCCCATGGTTTGTGGTTGGGTTAAGTCTGGCTTTCTTAGGTCATAAACAGCCCAGGGTTTCCGGGTTCACATGTCACAAAATGTCACTAGGTTGTTAAATAAAAGCAGAAACTAGAGTGCATCGTTCTGCTTGTCCCTGCAATTCCTGGGTTAAACAACGTATGAATTGCCGCTGTGACGTGTGAACCGGGTCTTACTCTCAGGTCAGTGTGCAGAAACACATTTGCTGGGAAGTAGGTAATCTGCACAGCAGTCTCTACACATTTATATAGCTAAGGTAAAAGAAAATTTACCTTAGCTATATAAATTCTAAAGAAAATTTTTCTAAAGAAAATTCTTTAGAAATGAAGAACTACAGGATAGATACCACCTAATGTATTCAGCCACACACGTATAATGATACAGAGTTATATTGATGAGTCAATATTGTTATGTGAGAAAAACATTTGTCCTTGTTTGGTCACGAAAGCATTCCACCATCCTCTATACTTCCACTGTGATGATACCAAGGCTAGTATGAATTGTGTGTGTGGCCTTGCCTGCCCCCCAAATGTTACAATACACTTTCTTGTTACAACATGGGCTTCCTGACAACATTCATAACCTTTAAGCTTTTCAGTGAAACAAAGAACACTTATTAGACAGTGCACAGTGGAAAGAAAAGCTTCCTTTGCATTCTCAGTATAAAGTAAGTTTGACAGCTATGAATACATTATCCCGGGAGCCTTTTGTTCCAGTGTTTTCAACTACACTCTTCCAGGGGAGCTAATAAACTGTATGTTATGTAACCTATTAGAAAGTAAGTATATACCATTATTTACATTATTTACTCAGACAAATATGTCAATTTGAATTTAATGCAAGTCTTAACATAAAACGATGTCTGTGCCCTCTTAAATGTTAACAGATTTTTTAACCATAAACAAGGAGTATTTGATGTTTTGTGACAAGATTCCTCCACAGACTTCACACTATATTGTACAAATTTCTTGCACAGACATCACAGCTGGACATTGGAGACTTATTGGTGTTCGCTGGCTGGGGAATGCTGGGTTGTATGACTTTTCTGTCTAAACATGCATAGGATTGCACCCGTAGTCTCTCAAAACTGCAGCCTGACCTTTGTTTCCTTCACAGACACTTAGTTTACACCATCCTTTGCTAAGGGGTAGGGGTGGGGGGAAGGCATGCCCTTTTGCCAAAAAGTGTCTCACCATCCAGATTCTCTATTTCCTAGTCATTGTGGGTCATTTACCTGTTATTTCCCCCAGAAAGGAGATATTTGCCTACCTTGCCAGGGCCGTATGCATATAACACTTCTTCTGGGTCCTTTAACCCTCTGCTGTCCACCACAATCGCATATTACAACAGTATAATGGGTTGTATCCAGTGGAGGCACCCAATTTTTGCAAATACCTTTTGCCTACTCCAGCTATCTGTGCCATATCCTGTACTGTTCCAGAGGGGCTCCCAGTCCTCAAGAGTAGCATTTCAGAGAGCATGGAGGGCTGAAGCAGGTAGGTGGGAACACTAACAGTGAACACCATCCCACTGTGTGCAAGTGAAAGAGTATTCGGCTGGTGCAAAGCCACCTTTGGATACATCCCACTGTTGCTACTTCAGCCCCCACTGTTGCTGCTTCAGCCCTCCCTGTTCTTATATACTGAACAATTTACTTCAGAATGTTACTTTTTAAGCTCAGGTTAATCTTGTACGAGGGCATGTTTACCTCGGAAAGGGGGTTTACTTGAAGATGTGAAGTATGCTCATAGCACTCATGCTCACTATCGACTTTGGCTCTGTCCACCATTAGGATGTGGCCCTGACTGACTTTTCCCATAGGTCTTTCATAAAGAAAAGGTTCGGCACCACTGGTATAGAGTAAAAAAATTAAAGTGAGTGTGTGTATTTTGTAAAACCTAAAAATATTACACCATGTTCAGTTTATATTAGAATATACCAGCCTTAATATGAAGATTGTGAAGGAAAAAGCCTCAGCGTTTCCTGCAATAAAGGACCGGTTGGCAGTCCTTCTTCACAAAGATAAAACTCAGCAGCTCTGAGTTTATGCATTCCCAGGATTGTTAATTGCACCATCACTGTGATACTTCTCCATGTTACTTCTCCTTACTGGCAGCTATTCAACCTAATGATCAATAATATATGTCCTCTGCAATGTGTAATCAATGCATGTATGTTTTGTTTAAAAGCGCTGCTCATCTGTTTATTAAATGTTTAACTGCTGATAAATGGTTACTGACATCAAAACCAAAGTAATTACAGGCTTAATGAGCCAGAAACAGCATAATGGGAATTCTACTGTTCTCCAGTAGAGGAGGAATAATTTAATAGAAATTGAAAGGGCATTGCAAAACCTGGGAAAAACAGACACCTAATTGGTAGCAGAACTGGCTGCTTAGGGAAAGTGAGTGGAGCTACTGAAAGGAGAGCTCAATGCATCTTTTCCAAGAGGTATTTTACTTCTTCACGGTGTGCATAATGTGTAGAATTCATTGCCACAAGATATGGTCGTAGAAAAGAAGGAGTAAGCAAATTTACGGAAGAGAGTTGAGATCTATCAATGAATATTCATTGTAATTAATTCATAAATTAAATTTATATTCTGCCTTTTCTCCAAGGAGCTCCAGGTGGCATATATGTAGCTAGAGAAAAGTGTAAGCTCTTTCCCCAGAAATTTCTTCCCACGCATCATGTCCTGCTTCTTGGCTTCCCATAAGCTCCATTCAGGCATTCTGAAAAGTACTTCCTTCAACAAGTGAGTGGGGATGGGGCTGCAGCCAGTAGCTCCTCCTCTGACTTTGCATGCACCATCTAACCCTTCCCCCAGACATCTGTGGCTTACATGGAAGCTTTCTTGTGTACAGCTGAACTCACAAAAGTTCCCTTTCCTGCTATTACAGAGGAGCTTCAGACATGCTGGCTCTTTGTTCACATATATGATTTGCTATGGATTTATTGGGCATCATGGATGCACAATCCATGGCTCATATGCTGCCCTTGGAGGCCACCTGTGTGGTCCACCATGGGTCTCCTAGCCCCCTCAATTCCCCAGTGCAGCAACTCTGCAGACATTCATGGTCTATGTGCAGATGCCTGTGGGAGGAGCTCTGCGATGTATGGGACTCAGCACTACTCGGCATGGCTCATCCCCACTTACGTGTTGAAGCAAGTACTTTTCAGAATGCTGTTGGTACCTGGTTGGCCACTGTGGGAAACAGGATGTTGGACTAGATAGGGCCTTTGGTCTGATCCAGCAGTGCTCTTCTTGTGTTCTCAAATACTAAATGCTGTAATTTTATTCCTGTGCTGTACATTTTTTCTTGCCATTTAATATTAGAGGCCATATAGTGTAGCAGATAGGGTGTTAATGGATTTGGACTTTGAAGATACTGGAGTCTAAATGCTATTTTGCCATGTGGCCCAGCCTCTCTAACGGCACAATGCTATGCATGTTTAGACAGAAAAAGTCCTACAGCTCCCAGCATTCCCCAGCCAGCTGGGAGCTGTAGGCCTTCTTTCTGTCTAAACATGCATAGCATTGTGCCCTAAGGACAAAATCCAATGCCCTTCGCGCTTGATGCATGTAAGCCTCTCAACCTGGAGGCTTACGTGCATCCAATGCATGGCGCAAGGTATGGTGGCAGCGACCTTCACTCCCGCCACGCCACGTAAATCCATAGCAAATCATATATGTGAACAAAGATTTCATCTTTTTTTCAAACTTTTAAATTTTATTTCTATATGAAACAAACACATAATATCAAACATATAACAATTAACAAAACAAAATAGACCTCCGATTTTCTTCTACAGCAAATATAGGTAACAATATTTTTTCTTACTTGATAATCAGAATGAGAAATCTCTTTCTTCCTGTTGTCCCAAATTCACTTATTATTCCATAAACCCACAAACAAACCATTATTTTCCAGTCTCTGCAAAAAGTCAATTAGAGGTTTCCACTCAATAATAAACGTGGATGTTGTCCTTTCTCTGATTAATTATGTGAGTTTGGCCATCTCTGCCAGCTCCAGCATCTTGACCAACCATTCTTCTGTCATAGGCACTGCTGGACCTTTCCATTTCTGTGCATATAGTAGTCTCGCTGCCGTTGTCATGTATAAAAATAAAGTTCTATATCTTCCTTCTAGTTGACTGTCCATTATTCCCAATAGAAAAGCCTCTGGTTTCAATTGAAAAGTAATCTTTAAAATCTTTTGCATTAATAAATGAATTTCAACCCAATTTTTTTTAGCTTTCTTACATGTCCACCACATATGATAAAAGGTTCCTTCCTGTTGTTCACATTTCCAACATATATCTGATGCACCGCTATACATTCTAGCCAATTTCTCCGGAGACAAACGTACCCTACATTTCATCTTGATGGCATTTCATCTATAGAAGGAGGGAAGGAGGCTGGAGCATCATTTGGATACGTAAGCTGTCAGCCAAAGCCTCCTCCCCTCCCCACCCCCTCAGCACATCCCTTTTCCTCCTCTTAGAGGCCGATTTGCAACCTCAGGGAGGCAGTTGTTGGTTCACTTCTTTCTGTGCTGGCTGTGAGGGGGGCAGGGCGGGGGCTCAGCATTTGGAGTCCCAGCTCCGAGCTCGCAGGACCTTGGAGCTGGGACTCCGAATAATCCTATGGCCCCCAGGCAAGGAATGCACCCTAAGTGATTTTGTCTACCTGAAAAAATTGTTCTGAGGACAGATTGACGCACTTTGCATGATGAAACAACCCATGGTTTCTTAACTGTGGGTTGTTTGGGAGCGCACAGGAGCAAGTGAGTGTATTGGCTCCCACCTGCTTCCAGTGCGCTAAACAACCCAGGGACACCCTGTCCCTGGGTTGTTCTCTGTGACATGCAAACTCAGAACTCTGGGTTGTTGAGGAGGGAGAAACAACCCTGAGTTATAATCCATGGTTTTTTCTTGGGTTATAACCCTGGCTTGTTTCTCCCTCAACTACCCAGAGTTCCAGGTTTGAACATCACAGAAGCGGCTGAATGGGTTGTTTAATCGTGTGAACTGGATGAATGTGAGTAACTCCATATGCACTGCCTTGAGCTCTGTGGAAGAATGGGATACAAATGTAATCTGAAATATGATCAGTATATCAGATTTTGAGTTGAAATTTATTATAAAGGAAGACTTTTTTTTATTTCAGCAGGATTTTATTATATGCGGCAGATAATATTTTTATGTTTTGGTTTTAATCACTGACACTTACACTGTCTCCCTGGGTTGATTGTTTTATTTTTATTATTTTTTAATGATATTGTAATTTTAAAATGTTTTAAAGTCATCCTTAGTGGTACTTTCACACAAGAAGGGAGGGATGTAAGTGTTTTGGTAAAATAAAATATATGTTGGTTGACATTTTATTAATATTTTTCATTTGTATAGTGCTTCACATGCATAGGCTTGGATCCAGTCTTGCTCCTACTGGCATGGATGGGGTGAGGCAACATTTGCTGATTCTCTCCGCAGCCCCTTGTGCCCTCTGCACATCTGATCCTCTGGAACAGTGGGGGAGGCTGGGCAGGAGGGAGATCAGTGAAAATAGTCACCTTCTTCCACCAACAGGAACCTCCACTGGATCAAAAGCCTTCCCATGAACAGAAGGATCCCTTCTGTTTGTGGAAGGCTAAGTTAGAATCCAATCCATTATCATGGACTTCTTTCTTACAACTAAGGTAGGTATTTCCAGTGTCAGAGGCAATATGCCTATGTACACCAATTGCCGGGGAACTTGGGTGGGAGGGTGCTGTTGCACTCATGTCCTGCTTATGGAATCCCATGGGTAACTGACCACTGTGTAAACAGAATGCTGGACTAGATGGACCCTTGCTCTGAGCCAGCATGGCTCTTCTTATGTTCTTATTATTCCCACATTGTAGATGGAAGGCTGAGGCTTAAAGACAGTGGTTTACCTAAGGACACTTGGTGAGTTCATGGCAGAGATGAGATTCGGACAACATACTTTCTGATTTCTGTCTTACTCTCTTAGCCACCATACTACACAAGTTGAGTCCTGCTATATTACAGCCTGAACCAGTGTGGTTAAGAGTAGTGGTTAGACTTCCGGGTGGAGTTTAATGTCGAACTTGCGCTTCCTTGGAATCGGGGGAGCCTGGCGCGGCGTGAAACCCAGTCAAGAGGTTATCCTGGCTGGTTAATCTCCTCGGAATAAGAGGATGATCCAAGAGTGATTCCCAGCATATCTCTAAATGCTCTCTCTGTGAATTATTTTGCAGTGGCTTGGGCGGATACAGTTTCTCTTGGGGAGGGGTAGAGAGTGGGAGTATCCATCATCGATCACCGTCACGTTTGGAGTTCTTTTTTCAAGAACCTGAAGATCGACAACTCCATTTCTTAAAGATTTATTGCCAATTAGCAACAAAGAGAAATTTTATCCACAATGAGGACTAATTACCCTTTTTCTGGAATATTAAAAAGAAAATATGCTTTAAAAACTTCATAATGGATCAACAAATGTGCTTTGAAACGAGAAAGAAAGAGGTATTGTAACTCCTTTTAATTTGGATTCTGGAAAAGTTTAAAGCAGGAGTAGCAGTCTGTTAAATTTATACTGCGTCACAGACAAGATGGCTACTCATGATTTGTGGCTGAAGTTAGCCGAAGGCCTGATGGCCATGTTTGAAATATTAAAAAAAAATTGCTGGGGAGGTTGGTGAAATCAGAAGTGCGGAATGTACAAATAAATCAAAAATTCCAGGATAATACAGAGGGTGACCAATCATCTGTGAAGTCTGAACAGAACAGGGAGGACAAAGGGAAGATTGATATGCTGCGAGAGATAACAATTGAATTTTCAAAGAGAGAAAGCAAAAAGGAGGGGATTGCCACTGAATTGGACAGTGAAGACGTTTTCGAGAAGCCATTTATGGAGAACTGGAAAGGTGATTGTTGCCGGGCTATTTGGAGGAAGCTAGCTATGGGGGCTCACAAGGGGGAAAAAAGTCTTTTGTGGAACATGAGCCTGAAAAAGATGTATATTGTGAACACTGTGTTTGATCGGGGAAAATGGTTTGCTGATTATTGGATGGGATAAATGGTTTGACCCATGTTATGATAAAGATGGTTTGCTGATTATTGGTTTGACTCATATTATGATAATTGCTGACTATTGGTGGAAGGGGGAGGTTCTTATGAAAGAAGTAAGAGGGTTTAGTTTCCCAAATGGATTGGTGGGAGAAATCCAAATGGGAGAAATTTAAAGGGATCGCTGATAGTGATCCAAAGAGAACATTCATAGATCTGAACCTAAAGGGGTTGGTGAGAGGAACCCCTTTGAGAGAAAAGAGAACTTCTCCAGTCTGAGGTGTTTGGGTTTTTTTTGGTATTTTTCATTAATGTGGTGGCTTTGATCCTGAAGGGGGCATACTTGGGAAGGATGGGATTAGAAAAAAGATTAGTTGCTGAGTAAAATAAAGATAAGGTTTAATATTGAATTAGAATCTGAATAGTAATTGGTTATTGGTAAAAATGTATTGAGTCTGGATGAAACTTAGCATTGAGAATGACTAATGGAAAGGAACCAACTAAATGTGAACTAAAATTTGGGATGTGATGTAATGTGGAAATGTGAAACTATTTTTTTAAAAATAAAATAAAAGCTAGGCCATTTGTTTTTATAAATAGAGAGAAAGAAGATAGATATTTTCATTAAATATAAGTAGAAATATTAAATATTGTTCAAGTAGAAGGATTATTATCTATGTTTAGGAGTAAAGTGCTGTAAGGTTGCGAGGCTTTGTGAATTTGTGAGGTTAATAAATAAGGGGGGATTTTTTTTGCTTAAGAGAAAAAAGAAAGCAATTTCTTTATAATTATAATATAGAATATTTGATGTTACTTATACAGTACTTGGTTGTGGAAAAATTGGAAGTCCTTTTTAGTTTAATGTTGTTTTGTCTTTGTAGTGTATGTTTGTTTGGTTTTTGTTATGTTTTTTTGTATTTTGTTTTTATGGATTTTAAAATTCAAATAAATTTTTTTACCAAAAAAAAAAGAGAGAGAGTAGTGGTTAGAGTATTGGACTAGGACCTAGGAGACCAGGTTTCAAATCCCCACTCAGCCATGAAGCTCACCAGGAGACATTGTGTCAGCCATTCTTTCTTATTCTAACTGACCTCACAGGGTTGGTGTGTGGATAAAATGGGGGTGGTGGTGTAGGGAGAACCATGTGTACCACCCTGAGCTCCTTGGTAGAAGGCTGGGATAGAAATGTTAATACAAACAGGTAAAATAAACATACAAAGAACCTCTAGCAAATCTTGAAAAGTGCATTTTAGATTCTGTACCTCTTCCACTGATGGAGCAAGGAGTGGAAAGAGGCATCTAGAAGGTCTTTGTACCTCATAAAACAGAGCAGACATGCCATGGAATGATTCTGCATCAATATAACTCCAAACTTCGTGCAGATCACAAATCACTCTGAACTTGTTTTGATTTTACACCTCAGTTGCCCATTGGAATAGCAACAATGCATGACTGACCCCATAAGTTAATGACTGTGCAGAAATGAAAGTCTAGGGTGGTATTTTTGACTGCCGTTTCCTAACTGTTTCAATCTCCCTCCATCTCTTCTCATTCTGCCATATTTTTGAGTGAAGTCAGCTTAGCTGGGCCTGAAAGTTGAGCTAATTTGTTTGTTGAGTGTATATACTTGTCTTGTGAGGTGTGATTTCATTGATGCAGGATTACTCGCATGACTGATGCCTCTCCTATATTCAAAATATTTTACTAATGCACCCAATGCCATTTATTCTACAAATTAAAATACAACTATAATTGCCTATTCAGATATATGAAATTCCTTCATATGGAGCAGTGAAGTGATATTCCTTCATATGGAGTATCTGAGCTGGGGCATCTAGACAATACAAATACGGTTGCCTGGTGGCCATTCCTGTAAGATTCTTGCAGCATTAATTGCCACCAAGCAGTGGGATCTTTATTTGTGGACACATCCTCGATCACATGTTGCTTCCTCCATGGGGCTGTATTCACCAGTCTGCTTTGTGTGGAGGCATTTCAATGTCTAAAGCAACCTAAAACATGGTCAGAAGATATCTTTGGCAACTTCTTAAGTCAATGTTTTTCTTCAAAAGCAATAGTCCTACTGAGTGTTTATGCAGCATTAGGGTATGGTCTGAAGGTTCGTGATAAAGTAATATTTCTGAAGCTAAGCAGGTCTGGCCCTGGTCAGTGCCTCAATGGAACCCTATGTACAGTATGCTTCCTTAAGTTTCCTTTCTATATGGAAGAAAGGTCATATAGACACAAGGAATGAAGATATAAATGGTAAGGCTGATGTAAATTGCACAATAATTACTTGGTCTGACAATGAGACATTAAACTTAGACATAGAATAATAGTAGAGTTGGAAGGGGCCTATAAGGCCATCGAGTCCAATCCCATGCTCAATGCAGGGATCCAATTTAAAACACCCATGACAGATGGCTGTCCAGCTGCATCTTGAATGCCTCCAGTGTGGGAGAGCCCACGACCTCCCTAGGTAACTGGTTTCATTGTCGTATTGCTCTAACAGTCAGGAGGTTTTTCCTGATGTTTAGCTAGAATCTGGATTCCTGTAACTTGAGCCCATGATTCCATGTTCTGCAATCTGGGATGACTGAGAAGAGATCCTGGCGCTCCTCTGTGTGACAACCTTTCAAGTACTTGAAGAGTACAATCATATCTCCCCTCAATCTTCTCTTCTGAAGGCTAAACATGCCCAGTTCCTTCAGTCTCTCCTCATAGGGCTTCCTTTCCAGTCCCCTGATCATCTTTGTTGCCCTCCTCTGAACCTTTTCCAGTTTGTCTGCATCCTTCTTAAAGTTTGGTGCCCAGAACTGGACACAGTACTCAAGATAAGGCCTAACCAGTGCTGAGTAGAGGGGAACTACCGGTAATACTTCATGCGATTTGGAAGTTATACTTCTATTAATGCAGCCCAAAATAGCATAGCTGAGCTATGGGCTGAGCTATATCCTTACTTCATAGGATATAGCTCAGTGGTAGAGCACATGTTTTGCATGCAAAAGGGTCCCATGTTCAATCTATGGCAACTCCAGGTACAGCTGGGAAAGACCCCAGTTTGAAACCCTGCAGAGCTGCTGAGAGCAGATAGTACTGAGCTAGATGGGCCAATGGTCTGACTTGGCATATGGGAGCACTGTTGTGGAGATCAGAAACAGATCCATCTCTCTACTTAGGAGAGATCAACACAGATGGAAGAAAGGGGGCTGTGTAAAATACAACGTATATCTGGCCCACTAAATATCATAGCACGTCCAACACCAATGCTGCACTTTGAAGAAGAGGAACTATGAAGGCTACCACTGGCTCACACACTCCTGCCAGCATGCTTTCATCCCTCCATCTCCAAAGGTACCCACTTCACTCCAAGCAACGTCATGTTTTGTCAATAATAATAATAATAATAATAATAATAATAATAATAATAATACTGTAATAATGCTATTGGCTAACATATACTTGCCAACTTTTTTGTCACATATCTCTGGGCCGGTTCGCACGACCCAGGCTGCGGGCGGGGTAGGCACCACGGGGCGATCTGTGGGGTCCGGCGGGGCGCCGCAGACGACCTGCGCCCCACGCGCGTGGGCAAACCCCGGTGGAGCCGGCAGTACCCGCACTACAGTGCAGGCCTCCCGGCACTAGGGGGCGGGGCCCTGGGATGCCCAGAGGGGCTGTTTGCCCCTACAGGCTGGAGCGGCGGCAGCTCCGGCCGCTCTGGGCTGCCGCCTGTGTGCAGCCCCCGCAGGACGGCCGCCTACTGTTCGCATGGCAGGGTGGCCACGCGCGGTAGGGGCTTATCCCTCTACCGGCCATGGTCACTTTGGGTGCGTCCCGCGCATGGCTGTCCCATGGGGGCACCCCAGGTCGGCGTTCACACAACACGGGAACCGCGGGGGACTTTTGCTTCCCCGCGGTTCCCGTGTCATGCGAACACGCCCTTAGACTGCAAGCCTACAGGCATGACCTGCTTTATTTTATCCAATGCCAAGTGATTTTAGATGCTTTATTGTATTATGATTATGGCTGCTCATATGATTTGGTTTGTCCTAAACAAAAGTGTATGTTTTAAATACGCAGTTTTAAATGCACACTGTTCCAAACAGCCAGAGGGTATCTTGAGCAGATTATGAATAAACTCACAGACGCTATGATGTGATGGCGCGTGAGTGACAGCAGAGCCCCGCGTATGCTGGATGGGAGATTTATAATCCTGTCTGTGCATAGAGGCCCATTATTCCACACACAGATCTTCCAGATCTCACCCCCCTCTGCGCAGCGTGCAGCGTGTCGGTTTGAAACTGCCAGCCAGCTTGCCTGTAATCCGACTCCAGCTTCTAGCTTCCCCGGTTTTCAGACTAATCCAAGTGGCAAGGAAACACTCTGTAACACCACAGGTCTATTTCTACCTGTTTATTTACTTAGCAAGTAATATTCTACAGAGTATACATTTCCTAGTTACAGTCCATGTGCAGAGTACAATGCATAGCAAGCATTATTTCCAGTGGAGTAGGTTGAGCTTCACTCCACTTTAGCAAAGACGTTACATTGTTGCAAAGTCCAGCAAGCAATAGCCAGAAGAGAGAAGGAATAGAGAAAGCAGTCCTGCTCTTCTCTAAAATGGCTTCAGACAGAAAAAACAAGTTAGCACGTCATCAGAACATACAAACCATGTGACTAGCTCATAATGTTCCCAGGGCCTAGCTTTCCCATGAGAAAGAACACGGGAAAGTAGAAAGACATAACACACTTGTTTACAGCCATTCTGTTCCTTTCCATGTGTAAACACTGTGCTACAGCTGGTCAATGTGATACATATCACAACATCCCCCCACAAGCTGTAGTACATCTTGTTTATACTTACTCAATGAGGCCTAGCACCGTCATTAGTTTCTTGTGTCTTACTACAGGCAATGGTTTTGTGAAAAGATCTGCCACCATTTTCCCTGTTGCACAGTATTTGAGTGTTACCCACCCTTTTTGCACACAGTCCTTTACATGAGAGTAACGAACATCAATGTGTTTGGTTCTTGGCCTACATTTTTCATTTTGTGCCATGCTTATGCAAGCTTGGTTGTCCTCAAAAATTGTAACAGCCTTGTTTACTGGTATTTGCAAATCAGTAAACAATTGCTTGAACCATTCAATCTCATTGCATGCTTGAGATAAACTGATGAATTCAGATTCTGCGCTAGATACAGCCACACAAGATTGTTTACGTGTGTACCAGTCAATTAGACTGTTGTCATACATTATCACAATCCCACTTGTGGACTTTCTATCTGCTGCAGACCCCCAATCGGCATCAGTGTACACACAAAAACCTCCCTCTGTGTGTGATGACAATTTCAGTTTGCAATTCATGGATCCTTTTAAATACCTTAACACACGTTTCACAGCTAGCCAATCATACATAGAAGGATTTTGGGTTTTCCTGCTAAGTATGTTTACAGCATTGCTGATGTCTGGCCTACTCACATTTGCCAAATATAGCAGGCTTCCAATAACACTTTGATATTTTCCAATATCCTCAAATTCAGTGTTATCTGTGTGTTTCTGATATTCAAGAGTCATTGGAGTGGTAACTGGGTTACAATTCTCCAATCCATGAATTTCCAGCAATTTCTGAATTTTCCCACTTTGTTCAATCATGAAAGTGTTAGGTTTTGCATAGGCAGAACGAGATTACCACCTGACATCAGGATTATCACCTGACATGGAGGATGTCTCTTGAGATGAAGTACACAAGGTCTCCGGTCACCAGACATAGTCTCAAGGTGATATGACTCAGCAGTCATGTGACAGGTTAGCAGTCAACATGTTGATGAATAGGTTATACAACTGGGGTGAGTAATATCCTATTTATAGGTACAGGGTCTGGGGTATAAAGCTGACACACTTGTTGACAGCTTCACTCCTCTCGTCTTGCTTGCTTGCTCGTCTCACTCCTCTCGTCTCACTCGACTTGTCTCTTGTTCTGGACTTCACTTCATCCAGCCTTAGCACTGGGGGATTGGATTTGTATCTACAATGATGTAGTGAGTAAGAGATGCATTGATTGCCTTAATCCCATGTAATTGGGTCTTACAAATAAACTCTTTAATCTTTATTAACTGCTGTTATCTCCTCCTTCCGTCTGCGTGACTGGGACTGAGGGTCACTGGCTAGGGAAGCTTTTGAACCTGGGTCAGTCCAGCTCTCACAGAAAGAACCTTCTTCATCCTGGGATAATTGCATTCCAAGATAGTGTTGTACTAAACCTAGATCTTTCAGTTCAAAGTGTGCTTGCAATTCTTTTGCAATTTTGTCTTTCTGACTTACTGATTCTGTTACCAGTAATATATCATCAACAAAGACTAACAAATACACCCAATGTCCCAGTTCTGTGTGATTTGTGTACAGACAGTGATCAGCCTTGCTTTGTTTGAATCCCAAACTAATCAAAACCCTGTCCAGTTTTTGGTTCCAGCATCGAGCTGCTTGTTTTAACCCATATATGGACTTGTGCAGATGACATACAAGACTGGGATTTTCTACAAAACCTCTTGGTTGCACCATGTAGATTTCCTCTTGTAATTCACCATATAGGAAAGCAGTTTTTACATCAAAATGAAATGCCATCATTTTTCTTTGTGCTGCCAATTTCAACAACAATCTGACAGTTGCATACCTTGTTGTTGGTGCAAACACGGAATCAAAATCTATCCCATGTTTTTGTGCAAACCCTCTTGCAACAAGTCTTGCTCTGTACCTTTCCACCTGCCCCTGGTGATTTGTTTTCACCTTGTACACCCATTTACAGGTGATGGCCTTGCGCCCTACAGGCAATGATACCAGACTCCATGTTTTGTTAACATGCATTGCATTGATTTCATCCTGCATGGCCTCAAACCAATCATTCTTCACTTTTGGTTCCATGCTCTGAATTTCCTCAAAACTTTGAGGTTCTAAAGCTATTTTGAGAGCTTTATGTACAACAGTTTTCCCACTTTGGAATTCATCCTGATATCTAACAGGTGTTTTACGTTCTCGGGTTGAACGCCTTAGAGATTGTTCACCTCCCTCCTGTTCCCCAGATATCTGCCCAGTGGCTTGTTCTGTTTCAGAAACTTCCTGCTGTGTTTCAGTCATTGCATGCATTGGCAATTCCACCAGCTGTTTCTGTTCATGTGTTTGCTCATGAAAAATCACATCCCTGCTCAGAATTACCTTGTTGTGTTGTGGTGACCACAACCTGTATCCTTTTGTTTGTGCATCATATCCCAGCAGAAAACATTCAAAGCTTCTGGGAGACAGCTTTGTTCTGTTTTGAGCCTGTATATCAACAAAACATTTGCATCCAATAATTCGCACGTGTGCTATCTTTGGCTTCCTCCCATGAAACATTTCATATGGAGTTTTCACATTTGTGGTGTTGGGTAATCTGTTCAGCAGATAATTGGCATTTAACAGTGCATCCCCCCAGAAACGGTTTCCCACCTGTGAGTCAGCTAATTGAGCCCTCATCATTTCCTGGAGTGTTCTGTTACATCTTTCAGCAACGCCATTTTGAAATGGGAATTTGGGGCCGTAATTTTGTGCCCAATGCCCTCACTTTCCAAGAATTTCTTAAATTTTGTACTCATGTACTCTCCCCCACCATCTGTGAGCAATTCATCTATTGGGTATTGTATCTGTTACCAGCCCATTTCACAAGTGATTCAAATCTCTCTTGAACCTGAGATTTGTGCTGCAGAAGATAAACAAATCCAAATCTAGAAAGGTCATAAATCACAGTCATGTAGTACCTATTTCCCCCATAGCTTTCCTCAAATGGCCCAGCAACATCAGAGTGTACCAGCTCAAATATTCTTGTGCTCACTCTATCACTGTGTTTCTGAATGTTAGTTCTGTGTGACTTTGCCTTACTACATACTTCACATTCCACATAATTTGCACAAGGTTTCATTTTCATACCCTCACACAGACCCGGCATCTTCTCGATGCTTCATGTCCAAAACGTTTGTGGAAAATATGTAAACAATTATCATGGGGTTTACAATTTGCATACTTTGCACTCTCATCATGTGTTACAAATGGATTTATAACATACAGAGAATTCTGCAAATCACCTTTTGCACAAACTGTCCCTTCACGTGAAATCACACATTTGCTGTCTGAAAAACACATTTCAAAACCATTTTGAGCTAATTGAGAAATACTTATCAAGTTTGTGTCCAGTTCCTGAACAAGCAGTGCCCTCTGTTGACCCAAAGTAGCAAAGTCAATTGTTCCTGTTGCTGAAACTTGTATCCGTTTCCCGTCAGCTAATTCCACATGCTGACTTGTACATCCATCTTCTTCCAGAGATTGAAATATGTCCCTGGAGTTAGCCATGTGATGAGAGGCTCCAGAATCAAGAACCCAAACATTATTATTAGAAACTCCCACCTTAGCAATCAAACTTTTGCCCGTTTTAATTGCCTCCTCAGGTGCATTTGTAGTTTCCTGTTTGTTTCGTTTCTTTTTCTGTTTGACCTTACAGTCTTTTTTCAGATGATTTGTAGATCCACAAGAAAAACATTTTTTCACTTTTAAAGCTGTAGCTTGGGTAACTCCCAGCTTGTTGCTACTCCCAGCTTGGCTGTGCCCCGCGTCAGCCGAGCTGTCTGCTGATTTACATCCAGCATTGTTCTTCTTCCCTTGCCGTTTCTCCCACTCAGAGAGAAGTTTGCCTGACACATATTCCATTGTCAGGTTCTGATCTGGTTGCCCTTCCATCAATGTAACAATTGTATCGTATGATGAGTCCAGACTAGATAACAGAATGGAAACTTGATGTAAGGGATCAATTGTCATCCCTTGTGCTCTCAATCTGTTAAACAAGTCCCGGACAGTACTCAAATGCTCTGGCATAGACCCACCTGGTTGCAGGCTCAATTTGTACAGCTTACGTGCAAGCAGAATTCTACTCCCCGCCGTTTGCATCTGATACATGTCTCTCAAGGTATCCCAGATCTGTTTTGCAGTGTTTTGAAACTGGATAAATGGCACTTGTGAACTTTCAACAGATAAACAAAGAATTGCCTTTGCTTTTTCGTCCCGTTCTTTCCATTCATTGTATGCTTGGTCTCCCACTGCAACTGCATCCTGTGTTACAACATTCCAGAGTCCCGCATGGGTTAAATAATGCTGCATTTGGAAATTCCACAACACATAGTTCGAGCCAGACAGTTTTTCCACTATCTGTGGGTTCAGAGATGGTGCCGCCGCCATTTCTGTGACCGGGGGATTTTCTGCCGCCTCCCCTCCAGAAACTTCGGCTTCGCTTTGAGCTTTCGGCCTTGAACAGAGCCTGCAAGCTTTCAGCGAACACCTCCCACTCTTCCCCCTCCTTACCGGACGAAGGCCCAGGAGATTTTTCTTCTTCTTTGATGTCTTCCTTCTCTGCCATTAATCATCGCAATCCCGGATTCGAAGTTGTTGACATAGCTGTTGGAAAACAGGTCCTGCTGCTGGTGCTGGCATTGACTTTCAGCCTGGTACCGAACTGGTTCCGTTCGGTTCTGGTCCAAGTCTCTGGTTCTGGTCCCAATTCCTGGGCCCATAACCCTGATGGCGCGTGAGTGACAGCAGAGCCCCGCGTATGCTGGATGGGAGATTTATAATCCTGTCTGTGCATAGAGGCCCATTATTCCACACACAGATCTTCCAGATCTCACCCCCCTCTGCGCAGCGTGCAGCGTGTCGGTTTGAAACTGCCAGCCAGCTTGCCTGTAATCCGACTCCAGCTTCTAGCTTCCCCGGTTTTCAGACTAATCCAAGTGGCAAGGAAACACTCTGTAACAACGCAGGTCTATTTCTACCTGTTTATTTACTTAGCAAGTAATATTCTACAGAGTATACATTTCCTAGTTACAGTCCATGTGCAGAGTACAATGCATAGCAAGCATTATTTCCAGTGGAGTAGGTTGAGCTTCACTCCACTTTAGCAAAGATGTTACACTGTTGCAAAGTCCAGCAAGCAATAGCCAGAAGAGAGAGGGAATAGAGAAAGCAGTCCTGCTCTTCTCTAAAATGGCTTCAGACAGAAAAAAACAAGTTAGCACGTCATCAGAACATACAAACCATGTGACTAGCTCATAATGTTCTCATAGCTTTCCCATGAGAAAGAACACGGGAAAGTAGAAAGACATAACACACTTGTTTACAGCCATTCTGTTCCTTTCCATGTGTAAACACTGTGCTACAGCTGGTCAATGTGATACATATCACAACATGATGGTGCTCTATTAGAACAGGCTGTCTGCACCAGCCTTTTCACGCAACTAAATTCAAAGTCTGCAACAAGTTCAGTCACTGATTCATTATTTATTTGATTTCATATTCAGTTCATGAACATTTTACAAGGTCCAGGTCCAATTTTACAAGGTCCAGGTCCAACAAGTGACAGGTCCAATTAAGTTATTTCTGTGGTTTTGGAACACTATAGCCAACAATTAGTTCCAACAACAATCCAACTGACAAAAAAATATATATGAAAAAGTATTCCCGTCATCAATTAGTCTTGGAACCAAGCACCGCTTTTTTCATGGAATGGGCTCTTGGTCTTTATGGGGAGGAACACAAGAGCAGAATAGAGGGGTTGAAACTAAAAAGCTTTTTTTCCCCAACTGATGACTCCTAAATAGGATGTGTCCTGAAGTGCCAAATATAGAGATGGCAGTAATGAAAGTTCAGTCATTCCTCCAAAGCAAAAAGCAGCACTGCTAACTGGCAACTTTGAAATGTGGGCAGGAAGAAACCAATTGCTGAATGTGGGCAGGAAGAAACCAATTGCTGATGGGCAGCTATTCTTGATGTTTGGAAGGGCCAAATTACAGGTGGCTTATGTTTCTTCCTTCCAATGTTGCTGTCCTTATTTTTCTAATGAATATCTGCAGTGTGATACTCAGGAGTAGGCAACTGGGGAGGAGGGCTACTTCGCTCTTTCCCTTCCTGCGATTTATCTGTTGAAAATCCCTCCCTCTGTTATGATCCTGAGCAGCAGCCAGGACTCTGGGAGAACAGAGCCAGAGCCAGTTGAATCAGGGGAACTAGCAGCGCAAGTCCCAGGACTGTGGAACTCAGGCCCTGACACTGAGTCTGGGCCAGGGTTCCACATCTTTGAGTCTGAGGCTGTTAGGCGGGAACTCCTCGAGCCAGGGACCCTTGAAATAGCGCTCTTAGCACTGGCCCCCTTTACAGCAGAGGCCCCCCACTCCCCAGTGCCTCCTTGGCACGACATGGGAACAGACTGAGAGGTGGCAGAGTGGTAGGCTCCAGGGTAGAGGACTACCCCTGCAAGCCTCTTCAGGTACGGGGTGAAACTTGTGAGGAGAATATAAGACCTCAGTTGATCATGTTAGGAGTAAGTTTCCAACTTGAAGCTATCTGAGGTCCTGTGAGTCCAGCCCAAATTGTGAGGCTGGGTCTGCTCCCCTCTCTGGTGCATCCTAGTGCCCCATGGTCTCCTGTTTGTGGTCAGGATAGGATAGCTCAAAAGCTGCTGTCTCATCCACAGGAGAAAAGATGCAAGGATACCGGCAAAGCAATTTGTGGCGAGGCAATTTTGAGCAGAAAAATGGTATAGGGGGAAAAGATTACGGTAAGTATGTCCCCACACTGCTGGTGCTCTGCTCAAGACTGCAGCCTCCCATGCCTGCTTTTTCTGTTTAAACAAAATTTGGAAGAAAAGTCACATAACTGTCTGCTACTTATAGTCTGGCCCGAAGACATTACCCTTTGTAATGTGCGGATAATTACTTCTATCCAGCAAAAAACCTAATGCATGGCAATATTATACATGTCAGATTCTTTCTTTTTGAAAATCACATTAGCATTTTACACTTAATATTAATAGAACTAATCTTTAAAGTTAGACAATAAAAGGACAGACAACACACAGCACCCTGCCCCCCGAATATGTCCAGATAATTGCTCTCTAGAATATAAAAGGAATCAAGGCTTTTCTTGATCTTGGATAGCTGGTGAACTTCCTAAGATAGTACCTGAAAGAAAAGGGATACAGCATGAAAATACAAATAGACAAAATGACATTATAGAATAGACCTGCATACATTGTTTTAAGAAAGTAGCATTTCATTTCTCACATCACCTCTGTTATGCTGCTTTTGAAAGATAACAAAAAATGGTTCATTAAATAAAAGGAGTGGAAGCTTCCAATGGGGTTTCAGATTTAAGCAACTGGTGGTGAATATCAACACTACAGTGATTGGGCTCACACAACATGACAACCCATCATGGGTTGCTACCCATGATGGGCTGTCATGTCATGCAAACCCAGACTGATTTCCCCAGGGTGGCTTGTTCGTAGGCAACAAGCCACCCCAACAACCCATGGGCTGTTGTAGGGGTTGCTGTACGCATGATGGGTTGTCATGTCATCTGAACCCAGGCGACTGATGCCATCATGGGTACGGAGAATCGGCTACTGAGCCCCTTGGCAAGAGTGGCAAAAAAACCCTTGCCACTCTTGTCAAACGCTCCTGGGTGACTGCCAGTGCCAGCTGCCCCCAAAGTGCCCACGTGGCACTTGGGGGCAGCTGGCACTGGCTTCCCCACTCCCTGCGGTGACCATGTGCTGTTCTGTGCTCAACATAGCTTCCCCCCCTTCCCTTTTTTCCCAGAGATCATGAAAGTTGGCTTGACAGCCAGCTTTCGTGATCCCTGTTTTGACAGCCACCGCTAGCCCCTTTAAAGTGCCTGAGTGGCACCTTGGAGGGGCTGTCTGTGGCTGTCACAACCTTTTTTTTTTAAAGGTGCGCAAAAAAGCAAAAAATTGGTTGCAACTGTGAAGTTATGCGAGTGCAGGAATTTGAAGCCTCAGCTGGGGCAATGTCCAGGGGGTGCCTGCTGCCAAGGTGCAATGGTTTGGGTTTTTTTGACTGAGACATATACAGCCATATGTCCTAGTAAAAAACCACCCGTTGTTCTGTCAAAAAACCCTTTTTAAAGGGACCCAGCATTTTGACAGCTAGCTGTCAAAAACTCCTTTTCCCTAGAAAAAAAGGGGGGGGTGCACTTTTGCATATTCCCAAGCACCTAGAGGCTCAGGGGGAAAGCGCAAAATGTGCCCCAGCATGTGGAATAACTGGGGTTGGGGAGAGAGATGAGGATCTTGCCATGAAGGGGGAGTAAATCCCAGAATACCCTTTTCATGTGCAAAGATCCCTCGTGCCTTTGGTTTGTCTTGACAGGTCATCTTTTGACAACTGTCAAGAGAAACCAAAAGGGAAAAAAAACAATTTTGAACCTATTCTGGACAACGTCTAGGTTTGTGACCTGCTGCACCTTGACAGCATGCACCCACCTGGACATTGCTCCAGCTGAAGCTTCAAATCCCCACACTTGCACAACTGTGAAGGTTCGCAGTTGTGCAAGTGTGGCTAATATTTTTTTTAAAAAAATAAAAGTGCTTTTTTGCGCCAAATGTTTTGCACAAAAAAAATAAAAATGAAAAAAGGTTCTGACAGCCATGGCGAGCTCCTCCAAGGGATCATTAAAGCTGGCTGTCAAGCTGGCTTTTGTGATCTCGGGGGGGGGGGGAGGTAAAGGGAAAAAGCTGCAGCGAGCTGAAAACAGCTTGTGATTGTGGCAGGAGGCAGGGAGAGAACTTGGTCCCCTGAGATACCTGCGGGAGAACCGGGGGGGAGGGGGAGGGAGAGGGCCAACAACCCACAATGAACCCAATCATCTTATTGCCACAGTGGGTTAGCGTGACGTGCGAACCCGCCCATTGACTCAGTTCAGATATAACAATAAACTACAGGTAAGGATGTTTAACTATACTTTAGTCTGAACTGCTGGTTGGCAGAATCAGACATCAAGATTTGAACTGAAGTAGGTTTGCAAACTATAGTTTGTGCCAATCATGGTTTTGCATTATGTCCAAATGTATTAACTGTGCTTACGAGCAATCCTCCTCCAGAAGCTACTACACCGCAGAGATAGGAGTGAGTTTATAACTTAGAAAGGTGAGTGCTAAGAAGTCAGAAAACAAGGTATCTGTGCACAAGGGACAAAGATGTGGCTGGGAGTATGTGCTCAATTCTTTTCCTGCAACAAACATGCATTTGTTAACCCACAGGGTTGCATATGTGGGTGTGATCTGAAGCACAGAAACAATAGATGGGAAAAGTATTAAACCACACATACCCTGACTGCTTTTCTAAAAATTTCTCTCCAGAAACATCTTTTCATTAAAAAAAAAAAAAAAAGAAAGAAGGCATGTTATATATGTTTCCATGTAGCAAACATATAGCATATAGTTGGTCAGTGTAATGCATTGCTTTCAAGATGATGTGAAGCAATATGAAAATTCTGTCTTTGAGGTTCCTTACATGATGGCTCGTTCATTCTGATATGTTCATCTCTTGGTGCTACAGTCAAATAATGAATAGTGAACCAACCCTAAGCAATATTGTTTTCCTAGAACAGTGGTAGGTGCTATATACATAGTAAAAAATAACAACAGGTTGAATACCTGTGATGGTGGTAAGCACGTGGCCCAATGCAGCAGAGTGTAAAAAGTGCAAAGGAAAAGGCTGGGAGGGACCAGGTTGCTAAAGCATAGCCAAACCATTCCAGTATCTCACCAAAGAAATTTGCTCCAGATACATATGCAAATAGGCCTCCTACACAAAAGAGAACATGTATAAGTACATTTGAACAATGAAAGCTGATTCTCGTTTCCTACATCCCCATCTTGTTGCCAGTTTGACATGCTGATTCTCCTCCCCTGAACATGAAGCCAAATCAAGGCAAAGGTTGCAATCCTGCACACGCCTAGGCTGCACCAGCCTTTCATTTTTATTACATAGTATACTGTATGCAAAACTGTATACCGATTTTCAACCGTAATAGTCCCCAAAGCAGTTCACAATAATAAAATCAGATTTATAGACTGATTGTATTGCCCTCAAGGTGAGAGAACCAGAATACCAGGTGCTGTCCATGGTAGGTAGCAAGTAATAGTATAATTGTTTTCTCCTTGTTTGTTTATTTATTTATTTAGATATGCATATACCGCTTTCCATTTTTAAAATCCTGAAGCTTTCTACAGAAAGTTATTAAACAATAAAACACAACAATATTTCAAATTACAAGACTCTGTAAGGCAAGGCTTAAACAGGGCACAATCCTATCATGTTTAGACAGAAAAAAGTCCTATAACTCCTAGCATGGTCCAGCCAGCCATGCTGGTTGGGGAATGCTGGCCATTGTAGGACTTTTTAACTTTTATTTTATTTAACTTTATTTCAAACATTATATAAAACAAATAAAAAAACATACATATAACTACTAAGGTGCACCCATCACCCCCAGACCAAGAAATAATTTCTATCATAATAATCCATTATTATTCAATATTCCAAAAATACATCATATCTTGACATGGCTTACTCCCCTTTCCCTTTACTAAAACATAGTCTAGGAATAGTCTCCAAATATCCTTGAAATTATTTTTCTTTAATTGTCCCTTTTTACATTTGATGCTACATGTTAATTTCATTGTAGGACTTTCTTCTGTCTAAACAAGCATAGAATTTTGCAATTAATCAGTTAATGGTTGGGGAAAGCCAGGGTAAATAGATATGTTATTAACAAACGTCAAAAACACATGATCGTTGTTTACTAACATATTGCACAGGAGAGGCCATACAAGGGGATGGATGCCACAACAGAGAAGGCCTGTTGCCATGTTGCCACCAGATGGAGCGCTGAAGGATGCAGCACAGACAATAAGGCTTTCCCTGGAGATCATAGTAGTCTAACAGGTCTACAGGGGAAGATGATTGTTTAAGTAATGTGCTCCTAAGTTCTTTAGGGCTTTATATGAATAACAACAACAACAACAACAACAACAACAACAACAGTAGTAGTAGTATCTTGAATACCTTATTCTGCTCCCCTCAAAGATGGTGGCAGAGGTGGACTGAGGAGCAGAGGTTTTTCAGAAGCCTCTCCCCAACAGGTATTCCTGCTGTCACTACTGCAGCAGTCACTGCTCTGGGCAGACAGGCATTCTAAGGACTGTTGCTTCTCTCTCAACAGTCCTTAGAGCAGGGGTGGGGAATGTGAGGCCCTCCAGATGTTGGTTGAATGAAATTCCCAGCAGACCTAGCCAGCACAGCAGTTCAACATCTGCAGGGTCAATCCGCCCCCAATCCAGATCAGGACCATAGCGCTTTGGGAGAGGAGGATATACACTTCCCCCTTCCCTTGTTCCCCCTCCCCCAAATTCCTCAGCAGCACCCCCTGGAAAGGAGGGTTAAAGAAGAAGGAAAAAACCCTCTATTGCTTCCAGTGGAGACTTTCCCATATAAAGAGGGGTCCGAAGTCCTCCCTCGTCCCAAAATTTACCATCCCCTGTGTCCATTACTCCAGCCACATTTCTCTGTTCTTGACTCACTGTTGGTACTAGAGCTGGGAACGGAGAAAAGTGCTTGGTGCAACGGAGTGAGGAAAGGTAAGGTGCAGAAGCGGGGAAAGTTCAGCACCCCTCTCCTACACACTCCTATTTCAAAGCAAGATCCTGGCACCAGCCGCTTTATTATGTAAAAAAGAAACATGCACCTGTCCACTTTCCACCATGTCTAGTTTGGCCCTAACTTTGTGTGGGATTGCCACCTCTGTAAAATTATCATGTGAGAGATGTTTACTATCAGAAAATTAGAGAGACCAAAACCAAGCGCACATAGGTGACAGAGAATAAAATATTCCAGCTGGAGGTGATCAGAGATGGACAGACTTCAGGCTCGCAAGATCTAGTTCATTTTTTGCCAGAATGCTGAGGTCCACCAACCAGAAGCAAGTGCAAAAGCAGGCAGACATACACCAAGGACTAAGGAACAGGGTGTACATGCTCAGCCCAAGCAATTGTGATCAGCACCAGCCATAATCCATTATTCTGTTTATTAACTACTTCCCATGAAGGGAAGGACCCTAATTGCATAGGTTCATGTCTTCTTCACCCTACCTCGTGCTTCTCAAACTGCAGGGACAGGCTTCTACAGGAGCGAGTGGGGCATCCTATATTGCTGGGAAACTGGAGAAAGACAGACATACCTTGTGGAATTTTGTAAGTGAGCTCTCCAGGTTTTCTGAGCTGGCGTAGAAGGATATCACTGTGAACATTTATTCCCATGCCAAACAAAAACAAAACGATGCCTAAAGGCAGAAATGAAGTGTTTATGGGTTGGATGTCCTGAATATTTAATTTCAAACCTATGTTTGAGCAGTTATTGTTTAACAAGCATAATAAGCACATTCTGGACTCATCCATTAGCCAGGGGACTGCCTACACCCCTGCCTCCCAGGAAGAACATCATGGCAAGGGGGAGACCATCCTGGTCCCAGACATCAGCCAGAGAAGGTGCAGCTGCTGGGAGCTTGCTTCACCCTTCCCAGCCAAAAAAATCACCTATTAGAATTGTGGCCAACCTGGACATATCCACAGGCTAGAGGCTGCTCCAATGCTTGTTTTCCTCTTCCCTCTCCTTTCCTTTTATATCACGTCTATTTGACTGTGAGTCTGTGTGCAGGGACTGTCTCTCATCTTTCAATAGCAATACAGCACTCAGAAAATTGTAAGTGCTTTATAAGATGCTGATAATAATTAATAATAATTGTACCCCACATAGGTAAACAAGGGAAGGGTGAATCCATGCTTCAACTAATGTCTGCTGTATATGTCTCTGCACCATCACCACCCCTCTCTCTCAATATCTATCTATCCATACATACATACATATGGTACATACATACACACACACACACACACACACACACATGATTTATAAGGTTTAGGTGGGGAAAACCCCAAGGTAGCAAACAAAATTTAAAAACCACAAATAAAACAAAGATTTAAAAAATGATAGAAAATAAAATCAGAAGTAACAATTAAAACCTGGTCACACCATCTACTCAGTGGCACCAGATAAAGTCAAAGGGGCATGGGAGGTACGCAGGGGTGGTGGAAGAGCTTGCGCTGGTGCTGGCCCCCTAGTTACTGCTGCTTAGATGAACCATGCAGTCAGAAAGCAGATGGTGTTTACATCGATGGGATGGGATGGCACAAAGCAACATGGGCCATGTGAGAACTATGCATTGCTCCCTCTAATTGGCTGTGCTACTTTCAGGTGTGCCTGTGTGTGGACAAGGAACTGTGCAATTTGGGTTTTTTGCAGAATGCCATTTTGTCTCTGGGCTACATAAAACCCAAAGAGGTTATATGCCAGCGTATTAGGGACATCGAGCTACAAGATCACATAAGAGCAGCTACCCCATACCCAGAATTTAGAGATAGGGGAATGGTTTTTTTTACCCGCATCCTATTTATCCTTTCTAACCATTCCAAAATACAGAAAAGCATTCATGTTGGCTAAGTTTAATGTGTTACCCTCTGTACTCTTGGAGGGTAGATATAATAGCACCCCATACGCTGAGCGCTTATGCCCCTATGAAGCTGGCATGGTAGAGACTGTGGGTCATGTATTGCTGTACCGCTCTTTTTATTGTGAATTTTGGCACATTTTTATTACCCCTATTTTGCAACGATTACCTGGGAGATCTGACCCGTTTTTAATAGATTATCTATTGGCCGGTCAGAATTTTCAGGTAACTTCCAAGGTGGCTAGATTTTGCACAGCTGCAATCGCTTGTTGATGAGACATGATGTTGACTGTTTGAAAACATTCTAATTTGTTCCAATTTTGATTTTTATGAGTGGGACACATGCCAGATTTAATCGATTATTTTAACTAATTATTATTATTATTATTATTCTCTATATTATTGTATTCACTGTGTATTCTGTCTTGTTGGTCTTGTGAATATTATTGTTCTATTTTACTTGCTGGTCTTATGACCGTAATAAATTGAATTGTGTGGGGGACTCCCATCAGCCTTTTCTAGTGGGAGATCACATCCAGGGTTTGACCTGGAAAGGCATTCGGACATGCAACCTTCTGTCTGCATTCTGAAGTGGTACACTCCCAGGAGTGCTGTACCATGTTTTTTTTTCTGATCATAAGAATAGAGCATTTGAGAAGCATCCCATACGATCTAAATACAGAAAGGGCAGCAAATTGTTAGTTATTTCGATTGTTGTTATTGGGACTGGGAGAGGCACTTCTAGGATTTGCAGCCTCAGGTGCCAGAATAACTTGGCTGGTACTATGCACCTTGACTTGTGGAGAGGGGGCATTTGCTGCTCCACTTCAGGCAACAAAATGTCTTGGGCCAGCTCTGCTCATGTGGGAGAACAAATTAATCTGTCCCAAGTTTCTTCTGGCCAAAACTGATCAAACATGCATATACTTTTTTAGTCTGAAGCCCCAACTGAATTTGCAGAGGAAAAAATGTGCTGTGGCTCCAAGAGAGTAAGGCGCAATCCTATGGGTTGCGCCCTCAATGACTGGAGGCTTACAATCATCCAATGTGGGGCAGAGAGAGTAGCAGAGGCAATCTTTGCTTCTCCATCCTCCTGCCCTGCATTTTTTGCTAGATGGTTTTGTTTTTTTTTTGCCCCTCTAGCTGGGGTGCTTCGGAGGGGGAGGGGAGGAGGCTGGAGAGGCCTCAGGATAACTCGTATCCTGGCTTCTCCAGTCTCCTCCTTTCCCTGCCCACTGAAACGACCCCTTTCTCCTTCGCTCCGAGGTAGCGTTCCCAACCTTGGAGGCTAGCCAGCGTGGTTCTTTCCACACCAGCTGTGAGGGGGCCCATGGGGAAAGGGGCCAGAACTGCGATTCCCTGCTCCGAAGTTGGAGTGCTGTCTCCGACCTCGGAGCTGGTAACCTGAACTATCCTACGGCCCCTGATCCTGCCATGGGGCCATATGAGTGCTCCCTAAATAACTTATTGTAGTATGAGCTTTTGTAGGCAACAGTATACTTCACATCATTTGGAATGTAAATCTCTCATACATATACAGGCCTGTGGCTCACGCTGGCTCAGCTTGTCTGAGTGTGGAAAGCTAAGCAGGGTCAGGCCTGGCTATTACTTGGATGGGAGACCCCTCCTCTAGTTTCCTGCATTGAGCAGGGGGTTGGACTCGATAGCCTTGTAGTAGGCCCCTTCCAACTCTATTAATCTATGAAATCTATAATGAAATATTATGAAATATAACACATGAATGATACTGTGGAAGACAAGTACAGTTAACAAGGTGTGAACCACCAATAAATATGAACACAGTACAAAATCTGAAAATTAATTCAAGCATTAATAACAATTGTGTTTGGTTTCACTTCTGTAGACTAAAATGGAAAATCTTCTGGAATGTAGCTTATCAATATTAAATCTAACTGTGACTCATTCAGAAAGCACCAGGCCTTCATTTGAGCTAGGCTTCAGTCCTGGAATTTGTTCTGTACTGAAGTAAAACAAAACAAAACAAAACAAGGCGTGTGGGGGCAGAAGACAAGGGAAGGGTAAGAAATGCATTGGATTCGCATTTTCATGCAAACTTACTAAATTCACAGTTGCTGAACCTGCACATGCACCAGAATGGTAATATGGCAATATTCACACATTTCCAAATTTTGCAATCAGTTTGCAAAAGAAAAATGCACACAAAGATGTGTATAACTGGGGAAACTGCACAGAAAATGCATGTATTTGGAGAAGTGTCTACAAAAATGTGTACATACAATTTTCGTGAAGGCTTTTCAGAATTTTTTTTTTTTGCAAACTGATGTAGAAATGGGACAGAACAAACCTAATGTTGGAAAAACGAGAAACTGAGCAGAATCAAACTTGACAGATTCATTCATCTCTAGAGGAGACATACAGAAGGAAAGTAATAGATAAAGCAGCTAGTAGGAACTGACTCCAATGTCAATTGTGCAAGTTTGAAATGTGCAAATAGCTCCCTTACATGGCTGGTCTTTATGAGTACATAATCTATCCACCACACATTTTATCTTCCACATGGGTAGCTGTGTTAGTCTGTTGCAGAGGAAAACACAGTCTTCTGGCATCTTAAAGACTCAGAGATTTTGCGAAGTGTTCTTTTGCTATTCAAACTATTGTGTTTCTACACTGATGTTTAGACAAGTATTGTGCCCCCCCCCCCCATGCTTTGACACTCAGTGAATTTTGGCAGTGCTCAAGTCATCTGGATGGCAAGATGCTTGACATCTCACAGCTATACTTACCTGATGTAAATCTTATGTCGTTGCACCAGTCATCTGGGTATTCAGCACAGTAAATCATGTAGTAACCTTGAAGGAAGCCATTATAGATACAGAATAGCATACCGAGAAACAGTGTCTTCAGGGGGAAAGGCCTACCTCTTGTGAGGAATGAGTAAATGAATGTCCTGAGGTAGACAAAAACAAAACAAAAAAACACATACACACAACATCAAGCAGCTGGAAATAGATGCCAGAGTACCATTTTCAACAGGTTTGAGGTTCCCAGTAGTCCCAGCATACTGCAAGGTATCCTTCATTTTACCTCCGGTGTGTTCTCAATCATTAGGACCTTGAGAATAATCACTTTGCAACTGCTCCCCGCTATATTAACACAAGCCACTACTCAGTAGACTCTGGTGGATAATGTATGGAGCTATGCACACCTCTTATCAGCACACATCATAGGAATGCTGCTAACCACATTTGCTGACCAAGTAAGAGATGCTTCACACAAACATCTTATTGGCAGTCTCATATGCTAGCACAGTGAGAAGGACTCTGGTCCACATGATATGGAATTTTCTGATAGCAGTCCCACTATCTTTCTGATCTGAGATATATGTTCATCTTTCCTTAGTAATGGAAACATACCTATGATTTACAGGTGTAGGTGTACAATGTACAGGTGTAGGCGTCCGCATGATGTGGCACCTAACAGACAGCTGCCATTGCAGGATCCAAGCCCTTCTGGTAGCCAAAAGGCTTGAATTAAAGCACTGGCAGGACTGACTACTCCCATTGGATGGAAGATTTCATGGCACTATCTACTTTTGCACATGTAGCCTACTGGAGACAGCAGTTAATGGATACCTACCTGGACATATTGGACAGCCTAGCTCTAGACAGATACTTATGCCTGACATTGCAGAGAACTTCTGTGTAACCAAAAGCTGATGTACAGAAACCATGGACTTGTTCACTGACTTTTGGCTCTTGACCCAGACTCTGTCCGCCCCATACCCCACCCACATCCCACTGCTGTTTGTCTTATTTTATGAAATTTGAAAGAAAAAAAAACCTTCAAAAATTAATGAAAAAGAGATGCTTTACACAAGAAAAACATCCTAAACACAGATCACCATATGCGGTAAGTACACTTGTGTCTATTTTGCTATGTGTATTTGCCTGACCTGCTTCCCAGTTTGTTTGTGTTTCTTAGAGCAGGGGTGGGCAGAAAGGAGATCTCCTTGTGTTTTGGACTTCAACTCCCAGCATTCCTGACCATTGGCCATCCTGGCAGGGGCTTCTGGGAGTTGAAGTTCAAAACATCTGGAAATCTACCTTCTGCCCATCCCTGTCTTAGAGAGCTAGAGCTTAATCCAACACATTGCCTGCTTAAAATCAGTGTAGTGGCTATTGCTTTTCTAGCATAAATGATCACAAAAACCATTTTGCCTCTAAAGAGGGGCAATCAAAAATTGGTCAGCATCATGCTAAGGCACAGCAAAATGGATCTTTTAAGTGTGGCTCCATTAACTGTTTCAAATATTTTATCTTACAGAAGGGGTGGCACCAGAACTTATTAGGATTTCAAAAGCTGCTAAATTAACAATCTATGCTGCAGAAGAGGAAACAGCAGATTCAACAAGGGGAACAACTTGGCAGCCTATCAAAGGAGAAATAAATCAGTTCCCAGACCAAAGGGAGCAAGGTCCCTGACAGAACAACAGTGACTAGGTAGGCTGCCAAGAAGAGAACAAATTGGTTTGTAGAAGAAAATGCCTGGAAGGTTGTTTGGGCAGGAATAAGCAGGCTTCAATCACCACAGCTCCATACAACCTCACCAGAGCCTTACATTGATTTGGTTTGCACGACACAACAACCCGTTGTGGGTGACAAGCCATGTTGGATTGTCATGTCATGCAAACCTGGACTGTTTCCTGCAGGGTGGCTTGTTTGTGGGCAACAGGCCACGCTGACAACCCATGGCTTGTGCTGGTTGTTTCACCCACGATGGGTTGACGTGTCGTCCGAAGCTTGGCTCTCCATGGTTTTTTGACAGGAACATATGCAGGCATGAAAGCATGGGGCACACAATGCACTACCCAACCCATTGTTCTGTCTCTACTTCTCCCTCAATATTCTGTTTTTTCTCAAACCACTTTTATGACAGGTTTATTTTGGGGCGCTTGTTGTTTCCGTGCACTACAAAAACATGTGTTCTATCCTAGCTGTATTTTAATTCTTACGAGTGGGAGTGGCTTTAAAGATGTAAAACCTAATTTGCAACTTTCCCCCCTTTCTCACCTTCCATTGCAGGATCTATACTTTTCTTCTTCCTCCTTTCATTCCCTGCTCTTTCCTCACACTGATTTTCATGGAATTTGCAGGTAGGAAATCCATGATTTTTTGCAGCTATTTCTCACTATGCACCTACACAGCTGTGCAGCCGTGAACAGACACACAATTTATTTTTGAATCATTCCTGCACAGCAGCAAAGATACACATGCAGTTAGTGGACTAAAAAAAGAAAGGGGGAAAAAAGCAAACTGAAACAGCAGCATGCCCTCCTGCAATTGCAGCTCTATACTGTGGCTTGTGATAGTCCTCACGTGAGAAACACAAAAGATAAAATGCATGTGACTGGTCAAGTCCTCCTATTTCTCCTGCAATTTCAACACTCAATCGTGTTATAAACATAGCTGATGCTGTGCTGAGTCCATGACCATGTGCCCCCAGAGCAGCAATTGTGTTTTGAAAACATACCGGCACAGCGATGCCTCACAAATAAAACAGGGTCTAGTAGTGTGGATTCTCCTCTGAAGAGGAGGCACAAGGACTGGATCCTAAGGCAGGTGGAACATTGTCCGTGGATCAACCAAGCTGGAGTCAGGGTACACCAGCCTGGATCACCATGACAAGTACTTATTTGTTTTGGAGCATACATTGGCTACTGCAAACCAAAACCTGAAGTCTGTCCAACTGGGAAGCCAACATGCTTTCTAGTAACATCTATCATCAAACTGTTCTTCAAATGGTCAAGCTGCTTTATACACAGGAAATGCAAAGCAGTTGGATAGTAACATAGATGAGATCCCATTTTGACTAAACCAGCTTTAAACATGGATTTGGGTTTTCAGGAAATCAGAAACATCGTCAATCTATTATCTGTGATAGCATTTCTACATATTTGTCTGAATTTTCCACATTCACTACTTAAAGATTTAATCATCTCCATAATCAGTGTAATGCACCCAACCAGTACTTGCACAACACTGAAAACTGATCAATATCCAACTGAAGCTACTTGGTACTTCAGACTGGGCAGCCAACTCTGGAAAACTCATCAAATTTGGCTTTCTATGGAAATGAACAACGCTGACAATTTTCATACTAAGCAGTATAATTTTGTTTCTTATCCTATAAATAAATCTCATGTCTCCTCCTTTTTATTAGTCCAGCCAACTGTTATATCTTTCAATATTATCTCTATGCTTGATGGCCCTTAATACCTGATTTATTTGCCTATACATACTAGTGCAACCTCTTAAATAGAAGACCTTTCTACCTGACAACGAATGGTGGCTGATCAGGGCGCAGCCCAGTCGGGATGTCCGAAGTCCTCCAAACTCAGAGGATTGCGGGCATCTCCTGGAGGGTGGGAGGAGCGCAGAGGTGAAGGTTGCTTCTGCACTCCTCCTGCCCGGTAAAGCACTTGGACGTCCAATATCGGCTGTTTAAGTGCGGCACTTTAGGGTGGGAGGGGAAAAAATATTATTTGGAAAAAAATATATCTGTGGCTGACAGTGGCTGAGGCACAGAAGGAAGAACAGAGTAGCATGGATCACGCCAATTCGCGTGGTGGGCCTGGGAGTGTTGTGTCAATGAGTCCAAAGCAGTGTTCTCCAACCTTGGGTTCCCAGATGTTTTTGGCTACGCTGGCTGGGGCATGCTGGGAGTTGTAGGCCAAAAACATCTGGGGACCCAAGGTTGGAGAACACTGGTCTAAAGTCTGGCTTCCTCTAGGAAACGATGGTTGTGTGTGTCCATTGAGGACACTAGCCAAGGGCATCATCCCTTTGGTTGCTCCTACTTCACCTGGCAAAAGTGGAGTGGATGTGTGCATATGGAATAATATCTTGAAGCTTAGGCAAAAGATCTATAAATGCTCCCAGGCTGCTGCTGCTGCAAGCTGCTTCTTCTGGGAAACCTTACTGTGATGGACTGACTACATACCCGTGAGTTGTACCTGCTCTCTCTCTCTCTCTCTCTCTCTTCACCTTTTGCTCCATTCCCACCGCCACTGCTACATGGCTCAGATACTCATCCTACCAGTGAGGCCAGGGAGCACAGTTTCCAAAATTGCAGTGGAGCTGTCCAGAAGTGTTGCATCAGCACCTGCTAGGCACCAAACATGCACCCTTTCCTGGATTATCACAAGGTCTTGATATGGAGCATGTGCTCTTCCTATTCCCAAGTAGGGCTCAGGGAAGGAGGCCTCATGCCACCAGACAGGCACTGTGTCTTCTGGTTTTAGCCTCTGCTCAGAGCCATTCCTGGGGTACTGGGGGGTCATTTTGGAGGGTACAGAGCTGAGGGAGAATCAGTCAGGATACATTGGGTTTCCCCAAATACGAAGTGCCCCCAAGTGGGGCACCTTCTTGAGTGGTGATATTGGAGGCAGGGGTTGTCAGTCTCTGCTGACTTTCCTTCATCTGCATAGGTGCTAAGGCTGGCAATGGGGTCCTCCTCTGAGGAAGTCTCCTCCAATTCCTGTCTGGTCCCAATAAGAAAGTAGTGTGTCGTGACACCTTTTTCCTGCTCCCTGGGTCCTTTGTCCATCCTCACCCTAATCTTATGCTCAGTTTTACACCCAGCTCATCAGCTGTTCCTTCACCTGATGGAGCTCCTCAGCCTCTCATAACTGGGTGTTCTTCAGCCAGGCTTCTAGGTCAGCTACGACCTTCTGTAGCTGCTGCTCAAATAGCCCACAGACTCTTATTTTATGATTGTAAGTTCACCGTTCTGCATGCTTTTAAGGTGCTCGATAAGGTTTAGCTGCAAAGTCTCCATTGGTTGCTGGGATTGCTGCAAAGCCACCATCCCCCCCCCCCCGCCCCTTGCAGGACTAGTTATTGAAATGCTTTCATGTCTGCCAGAAGTGTTGTTGCTACTTCCTCCATTCTGGCTCAGTTTTACTCCAGGGAAATAGTCACACACACACACACACACACACACCAGTTCCAAAGCCAGTGCTACACACTCTTCACTTCACCAAGCAATGAGAAGTGTGAAGCTAGCAAATGAGAGAGCGCTGTAGCCATATAATGTCTTGGTGATATTATATTTCATTTACAAATATACAGATATATGAGCAGAACATTTGGAAGCAAATGAGCACTCCTACAGCAGGCAGCTTATCTACCAACCCCTAGATCAGATTCCCAGAGAGAGCCTTTGAACTCCAAGGTGCATCTCCTTCAGCTCTCCATTTCAGATCCCCCTCACATTCAGACTGCAGATAATCTCTGCCTCCCTCAGACTAGCTCTGATTGGTATTATCTTCTGTAGGCTAGGGCCATTATATAACATAAAGGTTATTTGGTCAAATCCCTGACCCACATCAGGTGACATTTCAGGGCATAGTGACAGGGCCTTTCACAGTAATCGACGACCCAAATTCACAACACCAATGTGTCCTGAAAGAAGCTGATTAGATAATCTAATAAAAATACTGCAGATAGTTCATGCTGTAAAGCTGTAAATGTAGGTTTTATTGTGCATATTAAGAAGCGAATGGAGCAAGTACACGCTGTTTTCATCCATTTATTTAATTGATGTTGAGAGCCAAATTTCAGGCAATTATGAGAGAACTTGAGGAACAGAGGAAGCATCATGTGCTTCCAAAGATAACAGTAAAAACATGAATGTACCATTTTTTTTCTCCATCGAAGTACACTCAGGAGGGAATATACAAGATTCAAAATATAACTGCCAATTCAGTCCTGAAGTACGCACAGAATATTTACGAGATGATAGCAATAAACATACCACTTTCACTAGCTAATGAAAAAGAATCTACTTGGGGGATTATAGTTACCGTATTTTTCCGTCTATAAGATGCCCCCATGTATAAGACGCCCCCCACTGGGCAGTTTCACAACCGTGTGGTTCTCTCCTTGGCTTACTTCCGTGTATAAGACGACCCTCAATTTTTAGTCTAACAATTTTAGGAAAAAGTATAGTCTTATACATGGAAAAATACTGTAAGTTCTTCTTTAACCACCACACTTTAAACAGGGGTCCCCAACCTTTTTGGACCCGTGGGCACATTTGGGAATTTGAGAAACTGCTGCAGGCACCGCCATAAAGTGCTAATCAGTGGATCGCCACTTTGACGTCTATGTCATGTCTATGGATCTTAGGCTGTCTTGTTTTGTGTCTATTGGACATTGCAATGTCTGTTTAATAAAGGATTGTTTAATTCAGCTAATTGCTGCTGATGCAATACAGCTAAAGCTTCTTTTAAACATCTGCTTTGGCAATATCCTTCAAAATTTGGGGGGATTTACCATTGGTGGCATGGTGGTTCTATCTGTCTATCTAATGATCTATCTAACTCACTGTATATTAGGTTTGCTTGGACAATCCAAAGAGTGATTTCATTCCTCCAATCCATCCTCTATTTCGCCCCGTTCCATGACTCATCCACATTGCCTGAGAATAGAGTCAAACTTGCCCACAGTGTCCCAGTACACTGAAACACCTTTCTCCACATGCACAAACAGGCATGGAGCAGTAGCTCCATCTCGTTCTTTGCACAGAGAAAGGGGCAGTCTCCTGACATCATCCAGTCCCCATGGGGTGAGGCAGAAGGCAATTTGCCCCCTGCAGTCAAAACAGTTCCCCACCCCTGCTGTACTGGAACACTGGGCAAGTGTGTCTGTATTCTCTCAGTCAATGGGGATGATGGTCATGGAAAAGGGGATGAGACTGACGAAGTGGAGAGGGGAAATCACTCTTTGGATTGTCCAAGAGCCAATTGACTAATAATGCAATGCAATTCCTATGAAACAAGGTTGCATAATATGGCTTTTTACCTGGTTCCCAAGGGGATACAGATTGTGAGGGAAGAGCTTGACCACAAATCACAACAATGTGGTGTGAAAAGCCCAGGAACAACTGAAGCAGATTACAAAATAAAGACCAGTACAAACATACCCTTACGGAGTTGTGAGGAATGAAGGTGTCCAACCTCTAGAAGTCAGACTGTCCCTAGTCACACTCTGAAGCTTCCATGTGCTTTAAGAAAAAAAGGAAGTTGAGGATTGCAAAATTCCAAAAAGGACACCAGAGACCACACTGCAGGCCCTTTTTTCACAGAGGCATCGCTGCAAATGTGCATTTCGACCTGCTTCTCACTGGGTACGCATCATTGAATATTGTGCAGTATCCTTTGTGTTTAAAATGGATTTCTGAGCCACACACCAAGCTGCAGTGCCAGTGCAGAAGCTGTGGGAGAAATGGCCGGGGCTTTCAAGACCATGTTAGCAGAGTTGTGGCACTTAATAACATGATTTTGTGTCACGTTACACTGTATTGCTTTCATTGCATTAGAAGTGGGAGGTGGCTGTAAGATGAGCCCTGATGCCGCTTTTAAAAAAAGTTTAATGCAGGTGCACCAGTGCAGGTCCACATTACTTTATCAGAGAGGAGGGTGGTTTTTTGTTTCATTTTTTTGCTCAAGATCCAGCCTAATTAAAAGTACTGGAGAATTCAAAAGCTTGCTCACTAATTTGTGACATTTAGGTTGGTCTTAATAAAGATATGGTCTAATTGTGGATTTTAGATTTAGAACACAACACTTATTCTGTTTTCACAGGTGAGGCTTAAATCAGCCTGTAACGCAACTTGGCTACAATGTACATTTCATTTCAAAACAGCATTCTTCCTTCCATCTTCGTCTTCTTCTTTTACCATCATCAACATTCAAACATGGCTCAAATAGTGCAATTGAGGCTCAAATATGCTTTTAATGTCATGTGTGAAAGCTGCTTTTTGGGACAAATATTTAATTCTCCTGCATGCATTAAAATAGTTAAAACTAAAGTAACATAAAGGCTTATGACGCCATCTAGTGTATTCCATTCCTAGTAATTTTTCCACTGTATAAAGGAAACAGAAGGCTCAGATACTGGGATATGCTTCAAGAATACAGGTCCTGTGGCTCACGCTGGCTCAGCTTGTCTGAGTGTGGAACGCTAAGCAGGGTCAGGCCTGGTTATTACTTGGATGGGAGACCCCTCCTCTAGTTTCCTGCATTGAGCAGCGGGTTGGACTCGATAGCCTTGTAGGCTCCTTCCAACTCTATGATCTATGAATATGTAAACTGTTCTGTTAACATGGAACTCTATACAAGATTAAAAATTTTCTTTTTCAGCCATATGTAGTATATTTATTAAAACAAATATTTTAGCTAATTCAGGTAGAGTGGCTTAATATTTTAACAACTTGCAATGCATTAATCAAGAAACAGGGAGCTCTAATCTGGATGGGGATGGTGGGAGTAGTAGTCCAACACATCTAGTGTACACCAAATTGGGGGAGGCTCCTATATTGCAATTGCCCTCTCCCACTGTTGTTCCCCAGAAACTTGGTATTCAGAGGCATACTATCTCTGATCCTGGACGTAGCATATAGCCATCATGACTAGTAGTTCCATGATGTTGTGATTTGGTAGTGTAGTCATAGGTCAGTTGCTCCAGGAGAGAAGATTCTTCAGGGGAAAGTGTTGGAAGCTGGATGTTACCATGAAAAGGACTGAGAGTTGCTTCTCGCAAGAAGTTTTGTACTAATGTTACTGTATAATAACTGTCAGGATCTTCTCAGCTGCCACAGCTCCATCTGGTGGTCCAATGGAGAAGGCAGGCAAATCCACCTGCAACTACTCGGTGTTAGTATCGGACTGGCAGGTGTTCGTAGGGTCAGAGCTGGTCAGTCATGCAGACCAGCTGGGAGCCACAGGAAGCCCTATAAGAGGCTTTCTGCTCCTGCTCACCTTTGCCCTAGCAACGTGGGTCATTGTGGTGTCTGCAGCCAGTTCCTGACTCTCTGCCACAAATGCTGGCCTGATCCTCACCTTGCCTGTGCTCAACTTTTGCCTGCTTCTGGACTTAGCATCTGCTTCTGGTCCTGCCATGCTTTGTATGTATGACCCTTGCTCATTCCTGGACTATGCATCTGCTTCTGGCCCTGCCATGCCTCATATATATCTGACATTTGCTCATTCCTGGACTGTATTTCTGCCTGCCTGCCTGCATTTGACCATCATTTGCCCTGGACTCCACCCTTGCCTCTGACCCTTCTTCCCCCTCCATCACCCCTGGCCCTGGGTTCCAGCTGAGGACACCTGCTGCTCATGTTGCAGACCTGACAATAACTGAGGTCAAATTGTATTTGGTGCATTCTTGTGAATAGCATAAGCTTGTCTAAATCAAGGCTTCTTCCTTCCAAAGTCATGGAAAGAGCTGCTCAAGTCTTTTCAGAGAACATATATTTGTCACAGAGAGAACACATATCATTGCCATCTTGCACACAAAACAAAATTGCCATCTTCAATCACACTGAAGTCAATAGGATTTTAGTTTTACTGAAACTAGGATTGCAGCTATGATCATTTATTGCTGATGTGTTGTGAACTTGGGAAATAGGTAGAAAACGGCTGTATTCACATGAGACACTAAACCACAGTTTCATGTTACATGTATGAACCTCGGGCTTATGTGCTCTCCCCTACCCTTTCCTCCTCTGGCACAACTGTGAGGAGATTTGAAGAATTTGCTTCCATTTTAAACTAACCATAATTTTTCATTATGTTTGAACCTGGACATCCTGTGGTTAGTGTTAAAAATAATGTATTGAAACAAGCCAAATTCAAATGATGGTTAATGATCCTGGCTTGTTTTCAATAAATCATACTTAAGCCTAACAAGAATTCCCAATTCAGACCTAAGAACAAGCACATAAGGCTAACCTAGGGTCTAAAATTACATGGGAACTAGGCTAATGTTTTGAAAGAGGGAGTCCTATGAAAAAGGTGGCTATGGGGTTGGGGTAGGAATTATTACCTAAATTAGTCTGTTCTCATGCATAATCATTTAAAACAGGGAATGGCTTAATAAGCACCCATAAAGACTGGCTGCCACAAATGCTGTTACTACTTGGTTGCACAAAACCCTAAACATCTTCCTTCCGGATTGTGGTTTCATTGTGGGAACACCGCAGCTCTGGGTTGGATCCAGAGTGCCCTTCCGCAAGTGGAAGGCCTATTCAGCATGCGGAAGGGCTTGCTCTGACTGAACTCAAGATCCCATGAGAATAAAAAACTGAAATCCAGATGTGTGCTTCTGTTTGTGCAAGGTGACACACGTCTGAAGATGCATGGTAGTGCAAGGCATCGCACAAGGTGCTGAGTAATTTCTTACACATCTCAAGTGGTGTGTTAGCACAAGGCATTGCACAATCTCTTGCCAAGGTCGACGCAGGCTCCAGATTTTTGAGGGCCTTTGGGCCAGGCACCCTCAATGGGCCCCCTCCCTCAGTGAGTCTACCTTCTCACCACCATTGTCACCAGCTGCTATTGCTCCTTCTCCTCTTTCTCATCATTGCTACCACTTACTTGCTTGATAGGCAGGAAGCCAGTGATCAAGCAGGCAATGACATCTACTCCTTCTCACCACCACCGAAGTCTGGGCCAGAATGAGAGACAGGCAAACAAGCAGCTTGCAATGGTGAAGAGGAGGAGCAAGCCAAGGGAGCTCTTGTTAGTGGGGTGTTGGTGTGTAGGCCCTGTTGGTGTGTGGGCCCTTGGCAGGTGCCCAGCCATGCCTACCCTTGAGACCAGCCCTGCACAAGGTCTTGCATGTCACACAGTGTCTTCCACTAGTTACTGCACAAGGATTTATGGAACAGTGCCACTGCCACAATTTGTAGCATAACGGCTAAGAGGCTGAGCTATGAGTCTCCAGTTTGAATTTAGCCTCTGCCATGAACTTACTCGATGGCCTTAGGCAGGCCACTCTTTCAGCCTCCTCCCCCCCCCCCCAATATGGGGGGAACCGCTGACTTACCCGACAGGTTTGTTGTATGGATTACAATTAGATAATGTATATGAAGCACTCTGAACACTTGAAAGCACAAATGATAAGGATTATTATTAGTATGACGATGATGACATTAATGTATCTCTGGATCTAACCCCCTATACTGTACTTGTACCTGGAAAATGCATACCCATCACTGTTGTGAGTGCCGTAAAAACATATTTGCACAATTGACGAGAGCACCTATTGAGTATTGTCTGTGATGTCACTACTGATGATTTATTTATTTCTTACATCTACATCCTGCCTTTCCTCTAAGGAGTTCAAGGCTGTGTCCATGGGCCTCCCCACATTTTAGCCTTATTCCAATCCTGTGAAGGAGGTTAGGCTGAGAGACAGAGACTGACCCAAAGTTACCTAGTGAGCTTCAAGGCTAAGTGGAGTTTCATACCCTGGTCTTCTGGGTCCCCAGCCAACATTCTGGCCCTGGGGTCTCTAACGTGCCCACAAACACCTCACTTAGCAGGCTGCCTGCCTCTCCCAATTTTTATTTTTAATGTTTTTTAATTAACTGGGAGGCAAAGAGATGTCATTCAAACCAACAGGACAGTATATCCCAACAAAACAACCAAATACAATGAAGGAATTGGGATAAACGAACCAGTGAAAGTAGTTTCCCCCCCTCAAATAGGTCTACCTGTACACTTGCAGGCTTACAAACAAGAACAAGAATGTGAATATGCAGTGCTATAATTCCTACATTACAAACAGGAACCAATACCAAACATGTTTTGATCAAACAGGTCTTCTTTAGTGGTCTAGTGTTTAAAGTACAAAGGCTATATGCACACATACTTTGTGTGTGTGTGTGTGTGTGTGTGTATATATATATATATATATATATATATATATATATAAATAATCCAAGGTGTGTTCAGGACCATAATAGTGTCCTGCCTACATCAGAGCTACACATTTTTAGTGGAGCCTTGCTTAGTCTTACAATATTGAGGTGTGCAGCTGCTCAGGCATGCACTTGCAGCATTTTTGATCAGGTATGGTCCACCACTTGGTATCTGATCTGGGGAGGCTTTTTATATGTATATACGCTTTATTATACATCTTACAAGTTGGTTTCTAAATTATATCTTTTAATGAATAGAACATGTTTTTTAATTACAAGTGGAGACACCATAGTTTTATATAATAGATAACTGTGCGTGAGAGGCTTCAATTGTGTGTGTGTGTGTGTGTGTGTGTGTATATAAAGTATGTGTGCATATAAGCTTTTGTATTTTAAACACTAGACCACTGAAGACCTGTTTGGTCAAAACATGTTTGATTTTGTTTCCTGTTTGTAATGTAGGAATTATAGCACAGCATATTCACATTCTTGTTCATTGTTCTTGTTTCTAAGCCTGCAAGTATACAGATCTTGGGGGGGGGGGGGTCTACTTTCACTGGTTTCATAGATTTCATAGATCATAGAGTTGGAAGGAGCCTACAAGGCTATCAAGTCCAACCCCCTGCTCAATGCAGGAAACTAGAGGAGGGGTCTCCCATCCAAGTAATAACCAGGCCTGACCCTGCTTAGCTTTCCACACTCAGACAAGCTGGTTTATCCCAATTCCTTCATTGCATTAGGCAAAGAGATGTGCCAGCCTCCAGTGCCATCTTTATTTCCATGAATGCCTCTGGGCCCCACATGTGAAACTGGTGTTTTCTTGCACTTTGTGGGGGCAAATACGTGATTTGGCATTTGGGGCTCAGACCCCACCTCTGCCTTGTACTAATTTTTAGAACAAATTACTTGTTTCTGAGTCTCACCAGTCTCACTTCTGGGAAATGGGTGTTGGAGCAGAAAACTGTGGTTCAAAGGAGTGGTTTTGTGTTCTGGAGCTCAGACCCCACCTCTGCCTTGTATCTAAGTTCTTGGGCACATTACTTTTCTTTTAGCCTCACCAATTTGCCTTCTGGGAAATGGGTATCTGTTGAGTTGTTACATGAACTTCTGCGTGTCTTTAACCAATAACTTCCACAACTTAGCAAGGTGAATAACTGTTTATTAACTGCCTGTACAATGCAACTCCCCCAAGCTCTGTTCTGTTCTGCTCTGCCTTGACTCCTCTCCTCTTCCTGGCCTTTCCCTTTTATCTCTGAACCAGGAACTACTAGAAGATTGTGACTGGCCCTGCCCACCACAGTAGTGAATGGGCAAGCCCTCTCCATGGCAGCCATTTTGTGAGTGTGCCCATGACACACACTCAAAATTCCAAATGTGCTCACTGGACCAAAGGTTGGGGATCCCTGCAGTCTAACCACTACATCATACTGGCTCTCATGATGACACAATAACCATGACATTTTGTGAACTTTAATTTGGTGTCGATTTTTAAAAAATGCCTCATTATCTGTGTTTTAATTCCCCCGCTGTATGAGTGCTGCAACACTGGTGTGCTCATCCAAGTTCTAAAAGAAGCAGTCCTACGTCCTCCCCGCCATTGCCTCCACAGCCGTTGTTCCACCACTTCACCAGCCTTTCCTTTCCTTTTTTTTTTAAATCCTTCCTGGCTGTGTGCACTCTTGCTGTCCAAAGCCAGCACTGGGCTGCTCTTCCAGTACAGTTTTTTTTTAAAAACAATTTGCAAGTTGCAGCAAAGTGCAGCATGAGACCACCTCACTGCAAGGTTACAACACTTCCATTGTGAAAGGATGGGATATCACACTACGTGCACAGGATCAGGTTCCCCATGATTATTGTGCCAAGAATAAAATCCAGGGTTATCATTGGTTTAAACTAACTTAAAAGCTCCCACGAGTACATACGTTTATGAAATACCTATAATACTATGCAGACAAACCCTTTGTCTAGATTTTAAACTCACACAAATTTTGATTGTCATGGCCTCTTCCAAAGAATCCTGGTCACTGTAGAATGCTGGGAATTTTCTTATAGAGATCCCCGCCCTTCTCATACAGAACTAATGTTCCCAGCATTCCCTGGGAAGGGATGACTGTTGTACCAGTTTATGTCTCTGGGTGGCTGGGAACATCACCTTGAGAGGGTTCCACCCTTAAAGGTAGTCTAGAAATAATTTTAGATAGATAAAAATTGTGGCTATGTCCAGAGAAGCGTCATTTTTGGGAAAAGCCACAGAAATGCTCTTTCAACTATTTCCCAGGGTTTCAGTTATACTACAACCAGGGCCGGTGCTACCATTAGGCCAACTAGGCAGCTGCCTAGGGCGCAGGGCTAAAGAGGGCGCCAGAAACACCTTGAAAAAAAATACAGCGCTCTCAAGTGGGAAGGGGGGGCGCTAAATATCTGATCTTGCCTAGGGCACCAAACTGCCTTGCACCGGCCCTGACTACAACACTTCTCTTTGACTAGCAAACTGAGAGATGTTGTTGGCCTCTGCTGTAGTGGTGCTTCAAATGCAACACATCTATGTTTCAACAAAACATATCTTCCTATTCTTCTAGAAAATAGCCAATTGATATTTTATGAAGGCAGATCGGTTTGTTCTTGTTGCTATAATGTGAGTCATATATCTTCCAAAATAAAGAAAGACATGCCAGAATGACTTAACCAGACTACAGACTTCAAAAAGTTAGTTGCTTTAATGGAGCAGAAAGTTCCAAGATTTATTATGTGGCCTTAACTGTGGGGAGAACAAAAAGAGCTGTTTTTCATGTTAAAAAATGGAACACAAATGTCACGGCTACATACAAATGGAGTTTTAATCCCCCATGTAACAAAAAGCATAATGTTTTGTGATGATAGGCCTGTCCAATACAATTAAATAAACAAGAGGGAAACAAAGAACTTGGTGAACATTTAGAGTTGCCACCCCCTGTTGTAAAAAAAAAGAAAAGTAGATCTAGAACTGGAAAACCAAATTGATTTTTTAAAGAAACCATGCATTTAAACAAAAATGAAGCAATTGGTTCCTGTTAATTAATTCAATATAACACTTCAGTCAGATTTCTGTGCTCTCTGTGCAAATAGAAATCTTGAGCGGGGGGGGGGGGAATGAGAAACTCTTGATTTTATTTTAGGTTTTGATAAAATACTACCATCACGAGATGTGCAAGGAAAATCTTGGTATAAAAAGTTGTTGCCCTACTAGTCCTATGGAACAAAAGACCTTACCTATTTATGAATCTTATTTAGTATCTCTTATTGAAATCTTGATTACAGGAAAGTTCCAAGATTTATTATGTGGGCTTAACTGTGGGAAGAACAATTGTCCTAGCCAACGTATTTCACTTCTTACAAGCATTCAGAATGCCAGCAGATGTTTTCCCTCTGAAAAGGAGATCTGAAATTGTATTTCAAATCAGGGTATCATAGGAGACTCTGTAGTTCAGCCTTCCCCAACTTGGTGCCTTCCAGATGTGTTGGACTACAGACCCCCGAGTTGTAGTCCAACACATCTGGAAGGCACCCGGTCAGGGAAGATTGCTGTAGTAGTCAGTGCAAATATTAAAGACGCACCCACAAAGTGTAAGTGAATTTAGTCATGGTTCTCACATACAGTCAATGCTATAAATCATCTTGAACATTACCAATTGAAGGGCTATATAAAAATATTTAAATGAATATAGATGACTAAAATTCCTAGGGCCTGAGGCTGCACTCTTGTGCATACTCACTGGGGAACAAGTCCCATTGAACTCAATCTTATTCTTGTATAAAAATGGAAAGGACTAGCTCGTTAGTGTTTTGATTGCTGGATGCCACTTGCATACCATCTTTAGCCCATGATTGTGCTCTCTCCCTCCCCTGCACTGTAAGTAAGGGTTATTGCAAGACAGTCTGCACTTTTGGAGACTTGCACCAGCCTAGCACAGAGGCGCCATCCTGGGATTATATGAGCTCCCACGCACAGGAAGTTTGCTGCTACAGGGTATATACCAGCTACAGCAGGGCCATACCAGAAAAGAAGCAGGCAAATATCAACTTGTTGCCAACCTTCTAATCTACCGTGTACTTGACTCATCATGCTTCTGATACAACTGTGTCTCTCTGTGTCTCTTCCCAATGGATAGCTTTCTCACCAAGCGCAGACTCATAATTACAGCAGTGACAGAAATCCCACAAGAAGGGGTTATCATAGAATAGAATCATAGTAGAGTTGGAAGGGGTCTATGAGCCCATCCAGTCCAATCCCCTGCACAGCGCAGGAATCCAAGTCAAAGCATCCCTGACAGATGGCTGTCCAGCTGCACCTTGAATGCCTCCAGAGTGGGAGAACCCACCCCACTCTGTATCTCGAAGCACAGTAAATGAAAATCTATGAATGGAGTATTGTAACACTTTGTTGCACCTGCCTGGTAGTAATTAGGTTGGGATCATAGAATAGAATCATAGTAGAGTTGGAAGGGGCCTACAAGGCCATCGAGTCCAACCCCCTGCTCAGTGCAGGAATCCAGGTCAAAGCATCCCTGACAGATGGCTGTCCAGCTGCACCTTGAATGCCTCCAGAGTGGGAGAGCCCACCACCTCCCTAGGTAGTTGGTTCCATTGTCTTATTGCTCTGACAGTCAGGAAATTTTTCCTGATGTTTAGGTGGAATCTAGGTTCCTGTAACTTGAGCCCATTATTCTATGTCCTGCAAACTGGGGTGATCGAGAAGAGATCCTGGCCCTCCTCTGTGTGACAACCCTTCAAGTACTGGAAGAGTGCGATCATATCTCCCCTCAGTCTCCTCTTCTGAAGGCTAAACATGCCCAGTTCTTTCAGTCTCTCCTCATAGGGCCTTGTTTCCAGTCCCTTTATCATCCTTGTTGCCCTCCTCTGAACCCTCTCCAGTTTGTCTATGTCCTTCTTAAATTGTGGTGCCCAGAACTAGACGCAGTACTCAAGATGAGGCCTAACCAGTGCAGAGTAAAGGGGAATTATCACTTCCCGCGATTTGGAAGCTATACTTCTATAAATGCAGCCCCAAATAGCATTTGCCTTCTTTGCAGCCACATCGCATTGCTGGCTCATATTCAGTTTGTGATCTACCACAATTCCAAGATCCTTCTCACTTGTAGCATTGCTGAGCCAAGTGTCCCCCATTCTGTAACTCTGCATTTGGTTTCCTTTCCCTAGGTGCAGCACTTGGCATTTATCCCTATTAAATTTCATTATGTTGTTTTCAGCCCAGCGCTCCAGCCTATCGAGATCGCTTTGAATTTTGTTTCTGTCTTCCAGAGTATTAGCTATTCCACCCAACTTTGTGTCATCTGCAAATTTGATAAGCATTCCCTGCACCTTCTCATCTAAGTCATTAATAAAAATGTTGAAGAGCACTGGGCCCAGGACCAAGCCCTGTGGTACCCCGCTCATTACCTCTCCCCAGTTTGAGAAGGAACCATTGATAAGCACTCTTTGAGTCCGATTCTGTAGCCAATTGTGGATCCACCTGATAGTTGTTCCATCTAGCCCACTTTTAGCTAGCTTGCTAACCAGGATATCATGAGGCACTTTGTCGAAAGCTTTGCTGAAGTCCAGATATATTATGTCCACAGCATTCCCACAGTCCACAAGGGAGGTTACCCGATCAAAAAATGAGATCAGATTAGTCTGGCAGGATTTGTTCTTGACAAATCCATGCTGGCTTCTAGTAATCACTGCATTGTTTTCAAGGTGTTTGCAGACTGACTTTTTTTATAATGTACGAACACCTACAACAGTGACACACCAGTGTGGCGTAGTGTTGGACTGGGACTCAGGAGATCCAGCTTCATGCCCAAAGCTCACTAGGTGATTTTGGGCCAGTCACTGGCTCTCAACCTAACCTACCTCACAGGGTTGTTGTGAAGATAAAATGGAAAGGAGGATTATGTAAGCCGCCTTGGGTTCCTTGCTAGAAAAAAGTCAGGATATAATAAATAAATGATAAAATAATGCCATAAAGCAGCCTTCTCCAACCTGGTGCCTTCCAGATGTGTTGAACTACAATTCCCAGCATCCTCTAGCCAACACTGCTGGCTGGGGGATGTTGGGAGTTGTAGTCCAACACATCTGGAGGGCACCAGGTTGGGGAAGGCTGCCATAAAATATAATGTTGCCTTGTTATTTATCACAGACAGACGTGCTGGAGTAAATGTTCATGAAAAAATCTACTGGCAATCTCAATATGTTCACATCATTAATCTGGTAGTGCTTATATATCTACAGTGTTAATTGCTATTTCAATTTTAAAAAAGATTTATTAACAGCAGCTCCAGACGGACCTAAAAAAATATCGGATGGGGAAGGCAGTCAGACTCATGCAATTTGTCTTTATGGTGCTTCTGGTTTATGCAGCAACTAAAACATTTTCCATAGAGATTTTCAGCCATAATTTATGGTAGGCAGGTTAATACTTCTTACATGTACAGCTAGGGAGAGCACTGCTTTGAAAGCCATCATACAGAAAGGTCACTCCAAACCACAATAAACGACCAGCAATCATGCCTCCAGTTTACATATTTTAAAATATTTTTTTTAAATAAACAAATTATAAAATATGGAACATTATGGCATAAATCATCAGCTTCAGTAGAAAGGTTATTCAGCAACATCCCCCCACAACCAGATGCACTTTTGGGATCCAACAGAGCATCTTCTAATAAGGGTCCCCACTCTGGAGTCATGCCCACCCTCTGACCCCCATCTCCTTTCCTTTTTTGGAGTTATTTCTTGGGCAGGGGGAAAGCCAGTTGTGTTTCCTGACTTGGACTGCAGCTTTGCTCTTCTCCTTTCCTCTCTCTGGCTGAACTGCTCGACTTGGGCAGATCTATGGCCCCCATGCCATAGATATGATATCCTGATTAGTAAGCTAGCTAAGAGTGGGCTAGACGGAACAACTATCAGGTGGATCCACAATTGGCTACAGAATCGGACTCAAAGAGTGCTTATCAATGGTTCCTTCTCAAACTGGGGAGAGGTAACGAGCGGGGTACCACAGGGCTCGGTCCTGGGCCCGGTGCTCTTCAACATTTTTATTAATGACTTGGATCAGGAGGTACAGGGAATGCTTATCAAATTTGCAGATGACACAAAGTTGGGTGGAACAGCTAATACTCTGGAAGACAGAAACAAAATTCAAAGTGACCTCGACAGGCTGGAGTGCTGGGCCGAAAACAACAGAATGAAATTTAATAGGGATAAATGCCAAGTGCTGCACCTAGGGAGAGGAAACCAAATGCAGAGTTACAGAATGGGGGACACTTGGCTCAACAATACTACAAGTGAGAAGGATCTTGGAATTGTGGTAGATCACAAACTGAATATGAGCCAGCAATGCGATGTGGCTGCAAAGAAGGCAAATGCAATTTTGGGCTGTATTAATAGAAGTATAGCTTCCAAATCGCGGGAAGTGATAATTCCCCTTTACTCTGCACTGGTTAGGCCTCATCTTGAGTACTGCGTCCAGTTCTGGGCACCTCACTTTAAGAAGGACATAGACAAACTGGAGAGGGTTCAGAGGAGGGCAACAAGGATGATAAAGGGACTGGAAACAAGGCCCTATGAGGAGAGACTGAAAGAACTGGGCATGTTTAGCCTTCAGAAGAGGAGACTGAGGGGAGATATGATCGCACTCTTCCAGTATTTGAAGGGATGTCACACAGAGGAGGGCAAAGATCTCTTCTCGTTCATCCCAGTTTGCAGGACACGGAATAATGGGCTCAAGTTACAGGAACCTAGATTCCACCTAAACATCAGGAAAAATTTCCTGACTGTCAGAGCAATAAGACAATGGAATCAACTACCTAGGGAGGTGGTGGGCTCTCCCACTCTGGAGGCATTCAAGGTGCAGCTGGACAGACATCTGTCAGAGATGCTTTGACCTAGATTCCTGCATTGAGCAGGGGGTTGGACTCGATGGCCTTGTAGGCCCCTTCCAACTCTACTTTTCTATGATTCTATGCAAACATGACCCCTGAGACTCAAGTGATGCCTGCTTCAACCACATACTGTAGTCTGTTTATTTATTTAAATAGATGTATACTCCACCTTGCATGGCAAAAACCCTCCAAAGGTGGCTTACACAACAATGAGAAAACAGTAAAATATACAGGGTTGTCTCCAATGTTAGCCCTACTTAGAGTAGACCTATTGAAATGAATGGGACTTAAGTAAGATTAACATTGGATACAACCCAGGATATTAAAACTGCAGTCAAAACCAATAAAAACTAGCCCCATACAAACAGAAGTAGTGAACAGACCATCTTGCATTAAACAAAAAAACCAGTAAAATGTTGCACAAAACAAAAAAGTTTTCAAGATCTACATGAATATCCACAGCACACATACAGCAGAGATAGTACAGGAGAATAATGTCCTTCTGTCTGCCTTCCTTCAAATCACGCTAAAATGTAGATGAGATTCTTAAGTTGCCAAATCCTGCGCTGGGCCAAAGCCATTTCCAGCCCTGACTGCAACGACCAGCAGCTGTAGAGTGGAATGCAGGTCCCATGCCGGACTGATGCACACTGGGGTATATTCAAAATCACATGGATCTGTAGCCAAACTCTAATGCAGATGGGACCTTAAATACAACCAATACCATTGCATGTAACTCTGATGACTGTCCAGTTCTTGTTAGCAATATCCTTTTCCTACTAAAGGTTACACTTTACAGAATTATAAGAAAGTCTAGCTCATCTGTTTCTAAAAACTATTGAGCAGGATTTGTTCACCACTCAGCTGTTGCCTGCACTCATATATCTGAAGATATACCACCCCCTCTTTCTTCTTGTGTTCAGATTGTTCCCAGTACACACAGCTGTAAGCCCACTCACAAGATTCCTGCGGTCCACCTATGGGGATAACTGCAGACATTTCTTTCCTTCTCCCCTAGCATTTGTCTTTTCAGTGTGTTCACCAAACATTTTTCATAAACCTTATACAATCAACATTTTTCATAAACCTTATAATCCATTCATTCTATCTGGTATCTCATTTTAGTTAGGAAAGAAATACAGTATGTGGATAATAGGCATCACCGGAGTGAGTGATGAAACACACTTTTCTAACACAAAAATCCAGAATCTAATGTTTACATTGTGTGTGCGTGCACACATGTATTCAAGAGTGCAGAGCTTTTGCAAAGATACATAATTGTAACTTTTAGAAAACAGAATCTGCTCTCTATTACTGCAACATATGTTAAGCTTTTTCATTTGTCTAAAACCAAATGAATTTGTATCAAATGAATTCAAGCTCAGACAATCTTGTAATTACTCTTAAGTATTTTGCCTGGCCCCTATGCTAGAGACAACTTCATTGCTGCATACAGAATAAAAAATCCAGGCATTTATGTGGTGTCCACAGTATTTTATGGATATAAAATTTAATTAATTCATTGTTTTATAGCCATTTATTCCACAGTCCACCACCATATTTATCCTCTCCCCATCCCTTATCATACCAATCTTCCTAAGAGAAGAGGCTTGCAGTAGGCTAGCACTATCACTACAATATCAGAACACTAAAAATTCCAAAAGGAATGAAAGAATCCAATAATTTTCAACAACAATTTTTATTAAAATCTTGAAACAAAGCAAAGCAGTTATAGAGCAAAGGGCTTATTAGACTGGGTTTCAGGGGGATGGTAGAGAAAGCATAGCATCCACCAGAGAATAAGCATACACACTAAATTTGCAGTTGCTTGTACATTTGTCTTACACAGTATGTTGCACCGGTAATGCCAAAGCACACCACCCTGGGCACTGTTTGTGGATAAGGCTTTGGGGCATTCAGCCTCTCTCTCACACACACATGGGGGGGGGGCACAGTTGGTTTAGGATGGACTTCTGAACAGACTCATTCAATTGAATAGGGACTGCATTTATTTCAGTGGGGCTTGTGCACCGCTGCCCCTTTGCCATATATGAAAACAGGGTTTTGCTTCAACTGTATTGCACTAACACTCTTCCATCCCAGCAGCAGGGAGCAGTGCCTCCCACATAAGGGAAGAAAATGCAGCTAAGCTCTCTGCTGGCAAAGCTCTGCTCCAGCCATTGGCACTGCTGGCCAAACACTCATGAGCACTTCTGCCTTGCAGGATCGCAGCCTGGCTGCATGGATTAGAACACAGAGCCCCTGTTGCGCACACACTGCAACATCCAAGGGGGAAGGGGTGAGTATGATCACAGTCATTGCAGTCTATGTCTATCCTTTTCCCCTGCCACAGGGGTGAGGCTGAGGCATGAGTGCTGCTGGCTGAGTTACTTCAGGAGGCACGGCCCACTCTTCCCTCTGCTCTCTCACAAACACCAACTGTACACTCAGCTCCGGAGACTGTGTCTTGCAGCTGCCAGTCACTGCTTGTTGCTTGCACTCCCTGTGCCTCCCTTTGCTCTCCCACTGTGCAAATGGTACAGACAGTCGATAGGACGAGGAACTGACCCATCCCGTGCAGACCTTGAGGGAAGCCCACCACATCTCCACCAGCATGGATCAGTACCCAGCCAGCTGTTCCCTGCAGGGTTGCCAACGTGTATTCTAGGCGAAATCGTTTTTTTAAACACACACACACCTGGCCCAACACCTCTGTTCTTAGCATCACTGTAGGGGTACCACATGGCAACTGTAAAAGTAATGTCAAAAATTAATTCTGGAAAGTTTCCAATTTAGCAGCATCTGACCAATCCTATGCGGATGCACAAAAAACCTTTCCCGCAAAGATTCTTAAATGTAGATGGGACTATGAAACTAAACAGATTTGCTGGGCCATGGCCTCAGGTCTACACAAAAGGTCCTCCCCCAAGGGTCCCCATGCCTTTCCCGGTCACCTTGAAAGCAGCAGCAGCTTCTTCAAAAAGGCCTCCATTCAAGAAGGTGCGCCAGTAGAGCAGGTGGGAGGGCTTAGCCCTGGATGCCTGGGGGGGGGGGGCATCCAGTGCTGAGCCCTGGTTGGCTAGCACTCTCTTCCCTGAGTAAAGATGCACTGGACTGGGCTAGATGTTTGTCACAGAAATAACATTTCAGTGTCCCTTAGTTTTATGTTCATAGATTTTTAGCCATTCCCAACACACTGACCCGTTTTTATTAGATATGTCTTTTATACAACTTTATTCACTTCACTCCATTTGAAGAGTTTGCCAGTACCATATCCTGTGTTAATCTTAGGAAGCCAAACACAAATGTCACATCTTTATATAGTTCCAAAAGCCAATTAAAAAAAGAAGAAGGAATATTTGTCTTATTCTAGTCTACACTTCATAACAAGAATAATACCATCTTCAATTCCTTTTTAATGAAATCCCACTTAACATGACATTTAGAGAGTGCCTTCAACACACACATGGAAGATTTTACTTTTGTTTGTTCTTTCATAGCCAATTTTACCTGAAATGTAATGATAATTCTATGGATGCATTCCAATTGGGCGTGTTCTAATGATCCAGTCTTGAAAGCAAGTTCTATTGGTCACAGCCTAAAGCTGCAATCCTATACACATAGATCCTTGGAAGTAAGTTCCATCGAACTCAAGTGGGATTTTCTACACACGCATATGCATACACACACACACAGCTAATAGAAACTGGGTGTGTGTGTGTGTGTTTACATTTTAGATCTGAAAAATGCCACAAGAGTTAAAAAGTAAAAACTTTCCCTCAGTACTACTGTGCTGATCAAACATGGAGCCCACAGTGGCTGTTTTAAAGTAAAAACTAAAAATGTTGGGAGATCCAGTTATGGAACTGCTGTATAACATGTAGTTCGGTCCTACGTTTAAAGCTACTGCCTATATCAGTGTTCTCCAACCATGGGTCCCCAGATGTTTTTGGCCTACAACTCCCATATGCTGGGAGTTGTAGGCCAAAAACATCTGGGGACCCATGGTTGGAGAACACTGGCCTATATGGAAACTCTGCCTAGGAGAGTCCTCACCAGAAATTGTTTGTTAAGTATTTATGTTTATATTCCTTAGTATGCTGTATTTCAAAAACTTGGGAGATGTAGAATAGGAGGGTAGCAGACAAGTGATTGTGAAAGTTAAAAGAAAAGGCTGTGGGAGGGGAATTATTTATATAATTGTGTCAATGACTAGTCTTCAATAAAATGTTAAAAAGAACAACAAAGCATCACATGCTGGCGGTCTCATTGTGCAGAGAAAAGTGGGCTGATCCTGAAATTTTAAAAGAATAAACTATAGCAGAGGTGGGGGGAGAGTTAAAGGAAGCGAAATCTCTCTAAGCATGGTAGAGGTTTTTGTGTCTTTTTAAAACAGCTCTTTATAAAACAGAGACATAAAGGATCAGAAATCCTAAATATTTTACTTACCTTAAAAATTTGCAGGCAGATCCTACTTACTAACATTTCTATGGGACTTCGGCTACAATCTATACACACTTTCCTGAGAATAGGTCCCACTCAACTCAGTGGGGCTTACTTAAGTCCCATTGAACTCAGTGGGGCAATAAATTATTAGGAGTTATTATTATTATAATTATTAGATTATAATTATCTAATATAATAATTAGAATTATTATAATTAGGAGTGCACCGAAAGACCCACCCGAACACAGTGCGAATTGCTTCCAAGCAAACATGCCTAGCTCGGATCGGGCTGCAAAAGCTGTCCCGCAGGCTCCCGCCAAAGTTGCAGTCTCTCCTCTAACCCACCCTTCACCAGGCTGGGCGAGGAGCCTCCTCCAGAGGAAAGCGGCTCTCGAGAACTGCAGCCTTGGGCATCGGGAGAACCAATCAGAAGAACTCGGAGAGCACCAGAGCGGTCCAAAGGCGCCTCGGCGGCAGCGGCGGCTCCCCGCCACGCTCAGTCCGCTTCCCTCGCGATTTACCTGTGGAAGTAGTGGCCGCAGAACATGCCGCCCAGCAGCCTGCAGCCGAGGGGCGCCAAGCGGGGCGGGCTGCGCAGCGCCAGCAGGAGCGCGGGCACCAGGAAAGCGGGCAGCTCCTGCAGGAACCAGGCGCAGCGGGCGGGAAGGTGGGCGCGGCGCTGAGGCGACTTCTCGGCTGTGCCGGTCCTTCCCCGCTCCTCCTCCTGCTGCTGCTGCTGCTGCTGCTCGTGCTTCCCGTAGCGGATGGGCCGGTGGCTGTTTCGCCACAGGTGCAGGAGCCCCACGGCCACCAGCAGGGCGCTGAGGGCCGCCACCAGGCTCGGCGAGCATTGCATGCTCCTCCCGAGGGGGCGCTCGGCGGCGTCGGAGGCGGCGGCGGGGCGGCCCCGCCATTAATAGATCCGGCCGCCGCCTCCCTCCCTCCCGAGGAAGAGGTGGTTGGCTTGGAATGCAGCGTGCAGCTTGGGCGAGAACAAAAGGCGGGGCTCGCCCGCCCTGCTGTGGCCATAATAACCTGCCTCCAGACCGCCCCCTCCTCCTCCCGCCTCGCTGCCCTCACAGACAGTCGCCCCTAGGACACCCCGCCTAATCTCCCGGCCCGGCCGTCTTGAGCTCAGTTGGAGGAGGGCTAGAGACTGTCCCCGCCTAAGAGAGGGACTTCTCCACAGCCGCAGGCATGGCTTCCTTTCGTTTACAGCCTGGTCCTGTAGAAGCCCGGCGTGGGCAGACTTCTGGCTGATCGACTTGGTTCGTAGTAGAACCCCGAGGCTCGCCAACTGGAGTCCGGCGCCAAAGAAAAACAGCCAAGAGTCTTGCGGCACCTTAAAGACTAATGTGGCATAAAGCAGCCTTCCCCAAGCCCGTGCCCTTCAGATGTTTTTGACTTCAACTCCCATCAGCCCCGGCCAGCATGGTCAGGAATGCTGGCAGCTGCAATCCAAAGCAAATGGAGGAGCACCAGGTTGGAGAAGGCTGGCACAAGAGCGTTTGTGGACTACACAGTCTGCTTCATGTGGCATACCTGGGGCCTCTGTGAGGAATTTTATCAGGGGGTACTAAGTTTCTTTTGGGCCCCTTCCCTTCTCCATTGGTGATTCTGTTTTTATCCGCTACGGGTTTATGCCATGAGTGATGGAACGTGACTTTAACAGAGTGTGTGTGCGGGTTAGGAGATTTATAATCCTTGTCTGTGTGCCTGCACTCACCTGTACAATCCACACACAGAGCTTCCAGATATCTGTTTCCCTCCTCCCGCAGCAGCGTGCAGCGTGTAGCGTGTGTGCCAGTGAACCAGCCTGGCTGCTCCGTTGCAGATTAATCCATGGAATCAGGAAACACTCTGTAAACGCCACAGGTCTATTTCTACCTGTTTATTCACTTAGCAAGTAAAGTTCTACAGAGTATACATTTCCTAGTTACAGTCCATGTGCAGAGTATAAATGCATAGCAAGCATTACATTCAGTGGAGTTGAGTTGTGCTCACTCCACTGCAGCAAAGACGTTACATTGTGGCAGTAACAAGTCCAGCATGCATCACCAAGAAGGTGAAGAAGAAGAAGAAAGAAACAGTTCAGCTTCTCTCTAAAATGGCTTCAGACAGACAACAAGTTAACACGTCATCAGAACATACAAACCATGTGACTAGCTCATATTGTTCTCACACTCAAGTAACCCCTGCGAAAACACGAGATTCTAGAGAGACATAATAAACCTGTTTACCCGCCATTCTGTTCCTTCCATGTGTAAACAGTGTGCCACAGCTGGTAATGTGATACATATCACAACATCCCCCTTACTAGCTGAGTACATATTGTTTACATTTGCTCAATGAGGCCTAGTGCCTTCATTAGCTTCCTGTGTCTTACTACAGGCAATGGTTTTGTGAAAAGATCTGCCACCATGTCCCCTGTTGCACAGTATTTGAGTGTTACCCATCCTTTCTGCACACAGTCCTTTACATGAGAGTAATGAACATCAATGTGCTTGGTTCTTGGCTTACATTTTTCATTTTGTGCCATGCTTATGCAAGCTTGGTTATCTTCAAAAATTGTAACAGCCTTGGCTACTGGTAATTGCAGATCAGTAAACAATGGTTTGAACCATTCAATCTCATTGCATGCTTGAGATAAACTGATGAATTCAGATTCTGCGCTAGATACAGCCACACAAGATTGTTTACGTGTATACCAGTCAATTAAACTTTTGTCATACCTTATCACAGTCCCACTTGTAGACTTTCTATCTGTAGCAGACCCCCAATCAGCATCAGTGTACACACAAAAATCTCCCTCTGTGTGTGATGACAATTTCAGTTTGCAATTCATGGAACCTTTTAAATACCTTAACACACGTTTTACAGCTAGCCAATCATACATAGAAGGATTTTGCGTTTTCCTGCTAAGTATGTTTACAGCATTGCTGATGTCTGGCCTACTCACATTTGCCAAATAAAGCAGGCTTCCAATAACACTCTGATATTTTCCAATATCTTCAAATTCAGTGTTATCTGTGTGTTTCTGATATTCAAGAGTCATTGGAGTGGTAACTGGGTTACAATTCTCGAATCCATGAATTTCCAGCAATTTCTGAATTTTTCCACTTTGTTCAACCAAGAAAGAACCTTCCTCATCCTGGGATAATTGCATTCCAAGATAATATTTCACCAAACCTAGATCTTTCAGTTCAAAGTGTTCTTGCAATTCTTTTGCAATTTTGTCTTTTTGACTTACTGATTTTGTTATCAGCAATATATCATCAACAAAGACCAACAAATACACCCAATGTCCCAGTTCTGTGTGACATGTGTACAGACAGTGATCAGCCTTGCTTTGTTTGAATCCCAAACTAATCAAAACTCTGTCTAGTTTTTGGTTCCAGCATCTAGCTGCTTGCTTCAGCCCATATATGGATTTGTGCAAACGACATACAAGACTGGGATTTTCTACAAAGCCTTTTGGTTGCACCATGTAGATTTCCTCTTGTAATTCACCATATAGGAAAGCAGTTTTTACATCAAAATGAAATGCCATCATTTTTCTTTGTGCTGCCAATTTCAACAACAATCTGACAGTTGCATACCTTGTTGTTGGTGCAAACACGGAATCAAAATCTACCCCATGTTTTTGTGCAAATCCTCTTGCCACGAGTCTTGCCCTGTACCTTTCTACCTGCCCCTGGTGATTTGTTTTCACCTTGTACACCCATTTACAGGTGATGGGCTTTCGCCCTACAGGTAAAGATACCAGACTCCATGTTTTGTTAACATGCATTGCATTGATTTCATCCTGCATGGCTTCAAACCAATCATTTCTCACTGCTGGTTCCATGCTTTGGATTTCCTCAAAACTTTGAGGTTCTAAAGCTATTTTGAGAGCTTTATGTACAACAGTTTTGCCACTTTGGAATTCATCCTGATATCTAACAGGTGTTTTGCGTTCTCGGGTTGAACACCTTGGAGATTGTTCACCTCCCTCCTGTTCCCCAGATATCTGCCCAGTGGCCTGTTCTGTTTCAGAAACTTCCTGCTGTGTGTTTGCCATTGAATGCATTTGCAATTCCACTAGCTGTTTCTTTTCATGTGTTTGTTCATGAAAGATCACATCTCTGCTCAGAATTACCTTGTTGTGTTGTGGTGACCACAATCTGTAACCTTTTGTTTGTCCATCATACCCCAGCAGAAAACATTCAAAGCTTTTAGCCTGTATTTGAACAAAACATTTACACCCAAAAATTCGTATGTGTGCTATCTTTGGCCTCCTCTCATGAAACATTTCATATGGAGTTTTCTCAGTTATGGAGTTAGGTAACCTGTTCAGCAGATAGTTTGCATTTGACAGTGCATCCCCCCAGAAATGGTTTTTTAATTGTGAGTCAGCTAATTGAGCCCTCATCATTTCCTGTAGCGTTCTGTTCCTTCTCTCAGCTACGCAATTTTGAAAAGGTGAGTTTGGGGCCGTGATTTTGTGCTCAGTGCCCTCACTTTCCAAGAATTTCTTGAATTTTGTACTCATGTACTCTCCCCCACCATCTGTGAGCAATTCACCTATTGGGTATTGTTTGAATCTGTTCCCAGCCCATTTCACAAATGATTCAAATCTCTCCTGAACCTGAGACTTGTGCTGCAGAAGATAAACAAATCCAAATCTTGAATAATCATCCACAAGAGTCATGTAGTACCTATTTCCCCCATAGCTTTCCTCAAATGGCCCAGCAACATCAGAGTGTACCAGCTCAAATATTCTTGTGCTCACTCTATCACTGTGTTTCTGAATGTTAGTTCTGTGCGACTTTGCCTTACTGCATACTTCACATTCCACATAATTCGAACAAGGTTTCATTTTCATGCCCTCACACAGACCCTGCATCTTTTCGATGCTCCTGTAATTGGCATGTGCAAAACGCTTATGGAAAATATGCACACAATTATCATGGGGTTTACAATTTGCATACTTTACACTCTCATCATGTGTTACAAATGGATTTATAACATACAGAGAATTCTGCAAATCACCTTTTGCACAGACTGTCCCTTCACGTGAAATCACACATGTGCTGTCTGAAAAACACATTTCATAACCATTTTGAGCTAATTGGGAAATACTTATCAGATTTGTATCCAGTTCCGGAACAAACAATGCCCTTTGTTGACCCAAAGTAGTAAATTCAATTGTTCCTGCTGCTGAAACATGTATACGTTTCCCGTCAGCTAATTCCACATGCTGATTTGTACATCCATCTTCTTCCAGAGATTAGAACAAGTTCCTGGAGTTGGTCATGTGATGTGACGCTCCAGAGTCTAAAATCCAAATGTTGTTTGCAACCCCCACCCTTGCAATCAAACTTTTGCCCGTTTTAACTGCCTCCTCAGGTGTACTGGTTGTCTCCTGTTTGGTTTTTTTCTTTCTCTGTTTGACCTTTGTACAGTCCTTTTTCAGATGCGATGTAGATCCGCAACTAAAACATTTTCTCACTTTTAAAGTGGCGGCCTGGGTTACTCCCAGCTTGTTATTGTTTGCTTGGCTGTTTGCCCCATCAGCCTGGTTTTCTGCAAACTTTCGACCAGAGTTATTCCTCTTTCCCTGCCGTTTCTCCCACTCAGAAAGAAGTTTGCCTGACACATATTCCATGGTCAGATTCTGATCTGGCTGGCCCTCCATCAAAGTGACAATTGTGTCATAAGATGAGTCCAGACTTGATAACAGAATAGAGATCTGATTCAATGGATCAATAGTCATCCCTTGAGCTCTCAGTCTGTTAAACAAGCCTCTCATGGTGCTCAAATGCTCTGGCATAGAGCCACCTGGTTGCAAGCTTAATTTATACAGCTTCCGTGCAAGCAAAATTCTGCTCCCAGCTGTTTGCATCTGGTACATGTGCTGTAACACTTCCCAGATCTCCCTTGCAGTGTTTTGTTCTTGGATAAAAGGCACCTGTGAGCTTTCAACAGATAAACACAAAATTGCCTTGGCTTTATCGTCACGCTCCTTCCATTCGTTGTATGCCTGGTCCCCCACTGCAGTTGGATCTTGTGTTACTACAGTCCAGAGTCCCGCATGGGTTAAATAACGCTGCATTTGAAAATTCCACAGTACATAGTTCGCCCATTTAGCCATTCCACAATTTGTGGATTCAGAGATTGTGCAGCTGGATACAAATCTGATTTCCCTCCTCCCCTCCAGAAATGTCAGCTTCACTTTCTGCCTCTGAGCTTTCGGCCTTGAAAAGAGCCTTCAAACTGTCTATGTCTGCCAAAAAACTCTCTCCTCTTTCGTCCCCCTTACCGGCCAAAGTTCCAGGAGAGATTTCTTCCTCCTCTTTGATTTCTTTGATGTCTTCCTCCTCTGCCATTAATCACTGCAATCTCCGGTGTCGAAGCTGTTGCAACCCGCTCTGGTTCCGACCCGGTTCTGGAGCTGCTGGTTCTGCTGGTTCCGTCTGGTTCTGGATCTGGGCCCATAACCTTGATGGAACTTGACTTTAACAGAGTGTCTGTGCGGGTTAGGAGATTTATAATCCTTGTCTGTGTGCCTGCACTCGCCTGTACAATCCACACACAGAGCTTCCAGATATCTGTTTCCCTCCTCCCGCAGCAGCGTGCAGCGTGTAGCGTGTGTGCCAGTGAACCAGCCTGGCTGCTCCATTGCAGATTAATCCATGGAATCAGGAAACACTCTGTAAACGCCACAGGTCTATTTCTACCTGTTTATTCACTTAGCAAGTAAAGTTCTACAGAGTATACATTTCCTAGTTACAGTCCATGTGCAGAGTATAAATGCATAGCAAGCATTACATTCAATGGAGTTGAGTTGTGCTCACTCCACTGCAGCAAAGACATTACATTGTGGCAGTAACAAGTCCAGCATGCATCACCAAGAAGGTGAAGAAGAAGAAGAAAGAAACAGTTCAGCTTCTCTCTAAAATGGCTTCAGACAGACAACAAGTTAACATGTCATCAGAACATACAAACCATGTGACTAGCTCATATTGTTCTCACACTCAAGTAACCCCTGCGAAAACACGAGATTCTAGAGAGACATAATAAATCTGTTTACCCGCCATTCTGTTCCTTCCATGTGTAAACAGTGTGCCACAGCTGGTAATGTGATACATATCACAACAATGAGCGGTAGCCTGTAAGGTCAAAAAGGGTATGGAAGATGAGAGGGGTGGAGTGGAGTGCTCTGTTAATTTTCTGCATTTAAGGCCTTATGCTCTTATACTCCCTCCACGATGAATAAAAATAAATATAAATAAAATAAAGGATCAGAGATAAGAAAGCACATTTTATTTGAACATCTTTGTTTATGCTACAATACAGATAAGGAGAAAGAATTCACATTGAAATATCCTTTTATACTGCAATGCAGATCAGATCATCAGAAGACATAAGTATTAGTTTAAAAAAGGTAGATAAATTTACTATTTACTTTAACAAAAGATCTTTTCTGGCCTTTTTTTGTGAAAAATTTCAAATAACAGCATGAAAATTAATTGTTCTGGCAATGTTTCATTCAATGCTCAGCTTGGCCAAATCCACAAGATGTTCCTGAGACATTGTAGACCTTAAATAATTCTTAATTAGCTTAAGTTTGCTTAATGACCTCTCTCCAGAAGCTACTGTTGCTGGAATTGTTAATAGCATTCTTAAGCTAACACAAACATTTGGAAACAGGTCACCAAGTGTACTCTGTTAACAAGTTCAACAGATCTAATGGCTTTAACTGTGCATTTTCAAAATTTGCTTTATTTACTGAGGGTAAAGATAAAGCTTTTCTCTCGACATCACTTTCGGACATGGTGAGATATTTCGACAAGAAATCAATTTTTTCTGCCAACTGCTTAACAGCATTGAAGCAGACAGTTAATCCTGCTATAACATTGTCTACCAAAATGTAAAACACACACTTTCTGAAGTAGGCCTCTTCTGGAGTATCATCTGTGTCATTCATTTCTTCCAAGTTAGCATCAGGTGTGTTGTCACCATGCGGCCTTGCCCTCTTGCGCCTAACTCCATCACATCTACCGGAGAGTTTTATTTCTATATTTAGGTTTGATGCAACCAATTTGGTTTCATTCCACATGCATTTCCAGTTGTTTCGAAGTTCTGTCAGCTCTGTGAGGAGAGTTTCTATGTTTGCTACTTCAACATCCAGTGTGGCATCTCTAGCTTGGATGACCTTGTTGCAAATATCTATGCCAGCTATTATTTTGTACCACATGGCTGACATTAACACACAGGCAAAAGATGTCACAGATAATAAAACTCCATGGACTTCATTTCTTGTTTTGGCTGTTAAATTTAGTTCTAGGAGGTCTTCCAGTGCTAATTTAATGCCAGGCAAGTGAGCTGCAGAAGGCTTTACACATTCAACATGATCTGACCATCTTGTTTCAGATATGCCATGAAGAGAACAATCAATGCGGTTTTGTAGTAATTCCCACCGCTTAGGACTGGAACTGAACAGGTGGTACACAGTTTGAATTGTTCTGAAAAAGGTTATTGCTTCAGGTATGCATTCAGCAGCATCATTTCCACATAAGTTGAGTATGTGACAACTGCGAGGTGAAAAAATTGCTGTTGAGCATTGTTCTTGTATTTTTGCTTGTGTGCCGTTGTATTTTCCAGCCATATTTGCCCCATTATCATAGGCTTGAGCTCTAAAATCATGGAGAGGATAGCATGTTCTTTCAATGTATCAGTTATCAACTGAGCAATTTCTTCCCCTTTTTTGTTGCTGCAATCTGCAAATGTGAGAAATCTTTCTTGAATCTCATACTGCATTTCTTTCAAAAGTACGTATCTCAAAAGAAATGTTTGTTCAATATGGGAAAAATCTGGTGTGGAATCTACTATTACTGCAAAGTTCTTTGCAGATTGCCTCTTAAGCAAAATGTGTTGTTTTACAAGATTCGAGCATTCTGCAATAAATTCATTTTGTGAGTCGGGACAGATAATGAACTTGCTCACTTCTTTTCTGTGACTCCTCTACACTTAGCACATGTTCGTTCCTGAAGGATGGGGTCCCACTTGGAGAGCAGTTCAATGAGTCCTAAAAAGCTTCCATTGTTTGAATCACCAATTTGATGGGATGAACCAGTAAATGCTAGACCACATTCTCCCAAGAAGAGTACAACATATTTCAATTTTGCTTATTACCATTGTGAAGGACCGCCACCAGTCCTTTGCGTGAGTTCGGGAGTTAACGAGTTAACCGGTACTGAGAAAAACCCCTTTAAGTGGTCCCTGACTAAGCAGAAGGCAACCGCTACCAATAGGCACTGAGATGGCAGGCGAGAGGAATTTGTTTATAACAAGTTTAATGGAGCGTATCAAAACATACAGATAACTTCACCGTAAACAAGAGCAGTCTATAAAACTTAATGAAGCGTGCAACTCCAATCCACATTCAGCTAGAAAGAGGCTTTGCAGACAGACATAGACAGTATTGACCTTAAAAGACCTAAGTTCCTAGAAAGAATCTCACAGCAAGTTGCTCAGGCTTACAGCGGGTTACCGAGCGCCCTGCTCGGGGTGGAATTTCTTTGTCCTGACCGGAGTCATGGACGGGTCAGTGCAGTCCTGCACCTTACTTCCAATGACCTACTGGGGCTCTGAGCAAGAAATTGCTCAGTTGATAACTGATACATTGAAAGAACATGCTATCCTCTCCATGATTTTAGAGCTCAAGCCTATGATAATGGGGCAAATATGGCCGGAAAATACAACGGCACACAAGCAAAAATACAAGAACAATGCTCAACAGCAATTTTTTACCCCCTCTCCTTGCTCCCCCCTCCCTGTTGACAGGTGGAACCGGCTTTTCCTGCCAGGATCTTGGTGCCCCTCGGTGTCTGAGGGTGTTTTGCAGCTCTTTGAGACTGCCAGGGAAACCACTGGGGAGTATGTAGATGTGTCACAAATGCAAATGTAGGCTGATGCAAATGACTGCTCGGAACTGAACTGCCTCCCCTCTGCCTTAGGCAGAGGTCATGTAGGTGGTGGTGTGGGTGTGGGTGTCTGGCCCAGCTTTCTCCATAACCATTATAAAAAACAATCATGTAACTTGTAGTGGCATACCAGGTAATATTTTATTAGCATGAGCCCAAGGAAAGTCAAAGGGTCGGTGCGGTCCTGCACTCTGCCAAATTTGCATGGGCTGGTGCTGGAGTGGGTGGCGGAGCTGCCCCACGGCCTTTCGCTGATGAATAAACTCGAGACTGTGGAGAAGGTGTGGAGGGAGGCTGCATGTTGGTGAAACTACAGAAACTAAAGCGGTGTTTGCTGGCTGGAAAGAGGCGGCTGCCCGCGAAGCGGGAACTTGTGCTGCTGCTGCTGGGTGGCCGAGGGGCGAGCGGGGACCGCTCCTCCTTTGGGTGCGCCTGCCTGCCCGCTGGCTGGCTTCCCATTGACTCAGGCTCAACGTTTGCACATTGGTGGGAGATCTCAGCACAAGGGAAGGGACCCGCTGGGGAAGGTCTCCCTGGAACTTCCAAGCCATGGCAGTAGAATGGGCGGGGTTCGCTGCTCAAGGGCCCTGCTGGCTCGGGGAATCATGGGAGTTGCAGTCCAAGGCATCCGGAGGGCGCCACTGGTTGGGGAAGATGCACACAGAAACCCACGTCTCCAGGGGGGAGAATTCTTTCTTTAAAGTTTCTCCAAAAATTGACCTGGCCCTCCTGAGGCCCTCCGAAACATTTTTTGAGATCCCAGGAAATTTCAGGCTCCCCTCCTCTGGCTCCCGGGCCCCCTTCTTGGCCCTGGGCCCAGGTACAATTTACCCCCTGCACCCCCTTCTCCTGGGGCCTGGCATGCCGTGATATCCTGAGTTACAGGTATACTGTGAGTGGTTCCAGACAAACGGCCTTAGCGCTCTCAGCCAGAAGGCATTGTGTAGCTATTCTGCCTTTTTTTTTCCTTAACGGATTTTCCACAATAAGAAAAAAGATGGAAGAAGCGGTGGGAAAACACAGGAGGGTTACGAGTGGAAGATGATGTCTAGAAAACCCCCTCCTTTGTAAAATTCCATGAATGAGGTAGGGTGATGGTACAATAAAAGCTTCGTCTAGAAGTACTGTGTAACTCAGGAGAACATCTCATGCGTATGATGAAGTGGATTGCAGTCCACAAAAGCTTATGCCATAATACATGTTAGTCTTTAAGCCACAAGACACTTTTTGTTTTTGCTGCAACAGACTAAAACAGCTGCTCCTCTGGAAATTGGTGCAAAAGACATAACTTAGAACTAAAGAATTCTGAGCCCAGGAATTTGTTTTGAGTACCATAACTAAACAGAGCTCACAGTCCTTCCACACAAAAATCCACTCCTGGTTACCACAAGCTTCCTTAACTTCAGCAGTACAATTCAGGAAGATCATGATGAGGGAAGGATTATTTTGTTGTTGCTATTGTTAGACAATTGGGAGTCAGAAATACTTGCCAATCTAGGGCAATTCCCACCCCCACTGCTCCAAGATATACCAGTGGATCCAGATCTACCTTCTGTCCGCCCCTGCTCTAGGCAACCCTGTAGCCTTTGTCTTCAAGGAGTGACAAGGCTCTTAGTTGCTGTGTTCTCTGTAGTAGACTAACGTATCCCTCTGGACTGGTGGATCACTGGGGGAAGCTGGTGTATGCTATCTCATCCAGCTCCTTTCATATGTCTATAGATGGCATGCTGCTGCCGTGTGTGTGTGTGTGTGTGTGTGTGTGTGTAAGAAAGCAAAATGGCTAAGGGCTTCTCTCCACCCTTCACCTTGAGACCAGTCAGTTTCCATTCCACTTTGCACCCTGAGCACTACTAGTGTCCCTTTGTGTGTAGAGGGAGTTGTGCCATTCTCATTATCGGTGATGTCACATGGTCGCTATCCAATCATGGAGCCACAATTCACAAAGCACTTAAAATCACAATAGCCCCAAAAGCAGGGTAAAGAATGGCACTTTCTAAGCAATAATATATTGCTGTTGTGGAGAGGGGGAAGCTGGGGTGAGAGTACTGGCAGAGCACTCAGGTATATTGCTGTTTGAACAAACAGAAGCACTTCCTGGATGGAAGATACTTGAAGAATGTGCAAGTAATGCATGGCCTTGTACCCGGATGGTTTGGAAAGGTATCCTCAAGTCCTCAAAACATTCATCTCTGACTAGTCAGATTATGTGCTTGGAATTTTTCTCCCTCTCTCATAATACTAGAATTTCATCCTATGAAGCTGATTGGTGGGAGCTTCAGGACAGATAAAAGGAGGTACTTCTTCACACAGCACATAGTTTAACTATGGAATTCACTTCCACAAGATGTAGTGATGGCCACCAACTTGGATGGCTTTAAAAGGGGTTTGGACAAATTCAGGGAGGAGAAGGCTATCAATGGCTACTAGTCCTGATTGGCTATATGCTTCCTCCAGTATCAGAGGCAGAATGCTATGTACACCAGGTGCTGGGGAACTTGGGCAGGAGGGTGCTGTTGCACTCGTGTCCTGCTTGTGGGTTTCCCATGGGCAGCTGGTCGGGCACTGTGTGAACAGAATGCTGGACTAGATAGATCCTTCATTCAGCATGGCTCTTCGTATGTTCTTATGAATATTTGTTTACAGCACAATCCTATGCATCTCTCAGAAGTAAGTTCCTCCACTGAGTTAAATGGGACTTACTCCTAGGTAGAATTGCAGCCTTAAAGTGTAGAATGAAGCCTTAGAATGATTACCATGTTTACTTTCATAACCAGTTTTTAGAGCTGAAATGATTTTTTAGGGGGAAACCAGAACAAAACTCAATCTGTGAAAGGTTGACTTTGAAATTTGACCTCAGATTTCACAACTGAAATGTCAGAATCAAGATGGGACATCATAGCTCAGAATTTGAGGTTTTCTTTTTCTTTTTCAGGTAGTGGAGGGAGATATCAAGTGTCAAATCCCAAAATGTGTTTGCAAAATTTGCAGAGGTAGTCTTTTTGAGGACAATGTGCTGGTCCAGATCCATTTCAGGATTACCAATTTCCTTGTGTAAATTTGAAAACTAGCTACCTCTGATTTCTGCTTAATGACGTATTCTCTACACAACCCAAAGGTTTGCATAGCTCTTCACCAAGACAAGGAAATTGGTGCAATAAAAGATATTGCCATATTTTATGCATTTAGTCTAGTCAAAACACTGATCCAGTCTTCCACATTGCGTGGCTATAAAGGCCCATAATCCAGCCACATAATGGCAGCATTTGAATGAAATAGTAAGCCAAGATCCTGGCAAATCGTAGTTTACCATGGACAAGCTGCCTGCACGTGTACACAGCCCATTTGCTTCTGCTTGCCTCCTCTCACTGAGTGCAAGGGGGGAACCTGTGGTCCTCCAGATGTTGTTGGGCTCCAACTCCCCACCCCAGCCAGCATGGCCAATGGTCAGGAACGATGGAAGCTGTAGTCCAAAAACTTCTGGAGGGCCACAGATTCCCCATCCCTGCACCTGTGTAAGCAGCTAAACAAACCAGAAACAGTTTGCTTAGTGTGTCGTCTGAATCCAGGATCCTGGCTTGTAGCTGCCAAACAAGTCAATCAGCCAAGAATAAACCTTGGTTTACAATCCTGGTTTTTAAAGGGCACAACAAGCCAGGATCCTGGGTTCGGATCACACCCCAAGCAAACTATCTCTGCTTGGTTTAGCCTCTTGCACTAGTGGGAGAAGCCAGGTGGGAGTGAACAGGCTGCATGCAACAGCATGCAGCTTGCTCACAGAAAGCCAGGATTCACCAGAATCCTAGCTTACCGTACTATGCAAATGCGGGCAATGTTGTGTTCAGCTGATATCAGATACAGTCCACCACATTCTCATTTTTCAGTATGCCCCAAATTAAATTAATACCTAGCTAGGCTAACTGTGCAGATTGTCAGAAGAGAAGCTGTGAGTTACAGCAGTAGCAAAGAGTATGATTTAGAAAGCATTAACAGCACTAAAGTAGTTTCACCAAGTCCTGTAAGAGTCACATAGCAAGGAATTAAGTGGGGACAGTTAATAATACTGTCCGACTCTGCACTAAATGCTATTGAAAAATACTTGAAAGACAAGTCTGTTTCTTCTCCAACAGAGCCTTATTTCCCATTGAACTGTATGGTTTTTTTTTAATTGGCCTGATAGTTTTTGTCTGCTTCATCTCCATTACCAGATTGGCATGCATTTCATAATGGAACACAGCATATTGTCTAGTCGCCCTGCATTCTAGAAGTCTTGAATGGAGTAGCAGCCTTTGCAAGCTTCCAGTTTCTTTGCTTCAGGGCTCAGGCAATGTAACAAGCCATGCAGGGATTATACATGTATAATATAATCTTAAATACAGACAGAGTTCTGTCTGGTAGTTTGAGAAAAAGATATAATTCTCCCTTGGGCAAAAAAGAGACATGTTCTGTACACTTACTTTAACCAGGGACAATAATTAAAAACAAGATAACATTGTTTAGTGCATTAAAGATCAGATTTCTAAAGGGAAAAGGTCATGAAGAGAAAGTTTTGTACACAGATACTTTTTAGTGAGATTATTGTGTTTGGAATAAAAATCTGTAGATTCTGCAATATATATATATATATATATATATATATAAACAGATTCAGTGAGCAAATTAAGTATGCAAATACATATACATCTGTAAGGGTGCAATCCAACATGCTGGCTGGGGAATGCTTGGAGTCGTAGGACTTTATTCTGTCTAAACCTGCATAGGATTGTACCCTAAATTAGTCAATCTGCATTCTTTCACTTCTCATGCTGGAACCTCATTTCCCATTTTTCCTTACATTCATCCAGTTCCAAAAGTGTGGCGTAGTGGTTAGGGTGTTGGACTGGGACTCGGGAGATCCGGGTTCTAGTCCCCTCTTGGCCATGAAACTCACTGGGTGACTTTGGGCCAGTCACTGACTCTCAGCCCAACCTACCTCACAGGGTTGTTGTGAGGATAAAAAGGAGAGGAGGAAGATTATGTAAGCCGCTTTGGGTTCCTTGCAGGAAAAAAGGCAGAGTATAAATATAATAAATAAATAAATAAATAAAAGTGAATTTTGAAGAATGCGGAATAACAGGGTAGGGGGTGTATTTCTTAATGGATGGGGGCCAAAGGCAGAAATGGATAGTGACGGAGATGGCAGACAGGGCTGCCGGGGGGGGGGGGATCAGCTCCTATGCATTCCATTGGCCCCTGCTCTGTCCCCGCCAGATTGCTCACCAGAGCCCCATACATGCATGGGTCCTTGTAGGGTGTGGCTCCAGGGCCCCCAGCATCTGCCCCAGGCCCCATAAACCTGCTGGGTGGCCCTGATTGCAAAGATCTTAACAAGTGATTGTTGGATGCCCCCACCCACCCCCACATAAAAATATTTACTAGCCCCTCAGTATCTAACCAGTATGGCCTGCCTGCATATTGAAATGTTTTCAAGCATTTCAGCTTGACATTTGAAGTTCTAGCAGAATTTGAAATCTAGAATTTTAAGTTCTAGCAGATGTTTTAAGGATTTTGTACCTAGGGTATAATTCCACATTCAGAACTGCCCCACATTGATATAAGCCATGTAAGTCTGTTGTCAGTGTGTTTCCTGCCCACCCCCCATATCAAATATGGGTCAGGATCCAAAGAGCTATGGTACTTTGGGTCAGCCCTGCGGGAATTTTGACTTTGGGCAGTATCCAATGGTGATGCATAAGGGAGTTCTGCCAACCTGCCTCGTTCCAGAAACAAGTGTTTCCATTCATTTTGGGGCTTGTCCCCAGAATCTCCAAATCTCCATTGCACAAGTGGTAGGTGCTGCTGTGCATCGGAATCAGTGGGGCTGTCGATTCGTGGAATGGAAGCGGGGGGGGGCGCTCGTGGATGGACAGCATTGGATACTGCCCAGTGTTTCCCCTTTGAACATAAGACGCACGTGCCATATCAATTTGCTTTTAGAAATCCATTCAGCTTCAAAAGGGATTTGACATGTGGTGGGATGAGCTGCTGTTGAAGAAATGCAAGCCCAAAGCCTTTCTGGGCATGCAGAACTAGTCATGAGGTCCTTTGGATCCTTGCCATGGAATATACATTACAGGGGTCACCAATCTTTTTGGGTTGGCAGGTACATTTGGAATTTTGAGAGAGTGTTGTGTGTGGGTGCTCTCTCAATTTTTAAAATTTATTTATGTATTTAAAATATTTCTTGGCCGCCTTTCAGGGCAGAAGCTGCCATGGAGGGGGCTTGACCATTCCCAAAATAGCTGTCATGGTGGGGGTGCCCGGTCACAAAACACCCATTTTCCAGAAGGCAAATTGGGGAGACTAAAAGAAAAGTAACTTGCCCAAGAATCTAAGGACATGGCAGAGATGGGGTGTGAGTTCCAAACCACAAAACCACTTTTGAACCTGCAAGTTTCTGCTCCAGCAGCCATTTTACAAAAGGCAGCCTGATGAGGCTCGGAGTGCTGGGCTGAAAACAACAGAATGAAATTTAATAGGGATAAATGCCAAGTGCTGCACCTAGGGAGAGGAAACCAAATGCAGAGTTACAGAATGGGGGACACTTGGCTCAACAATACTGCAAGTGAGAAGGATCTTGGAATTGTGGTAGATCACAAACTGAATATGAGCCAGCAATGCGATGTGGCTGCAAAGAAGGCAAATGCAATTTTGGGCTGAATTAATAGAAGTATAGCTTCCAAATCATGGGAAGTGATAATTCCCCTTTACTCGGCACTGGTTAGGCCTCATCTTGAGTACTGCGTCCAGTTCTGGGCACCACACTTTAAGAAGGACATAAACTGGAGAGGGTTCAGAGGAGGGCAACAAGGATGATAAAGGGACTGGAAACAAGGCCCTATGAGGAGAGACTGAAAGAACTGGGCATGTTTAGCCTTCAGAAGAGGAGACTGAGGGGAGATATGATCGCACTCTTCCAGTATTTGAAGGGATGTCACACAGAGGAGGGCCAGGATCTCTTCTCGATCATCCCAGTTTGCAGGACACGGAATAATGGGCTCAAGTTACAGGAACCTAGATTCCACCTAAACATCAGGAAAATTTTCCTGACTGTCAGAGCAATAAGACAATGGAATCAACTACCTAGGGAGGTGGTGGGCTCTCCCACTCTGGAGGCATTCAAGGTGCAGCTGGACAGCCATCTGTCAGGGATGCTTTGACCTGGATTCCTGCATTGAGCAGGGGGTTGGACTCGATGGCCTTGTAGGACCCTTCCAACTCTACTTTTCTATGATTCTATGATTCTAAGTAACTTTGCCAGGAAACTTAATACAAGGTAGAGGTGGGATCTGAGCTCCAAACAACATCTTTGCCCCCACAAAGTGCAACAAAATACCCATTTCACAGATGGCAAACAACTGGCAATGCTCAGTTAAACACAAACTCACACATGGGCAAAACACATACCCACACCACATATGCACACACAGGCAAAACACACAGCGCAGACAAAACCCACCCTCACTCCCCACCCGCTCTACCCCCCCCCCCCATATACCCCATGCCCACCTCCTCTAGCCCTCCCATCCTTCAGCTTAATCTTTTCTGTCTTCTTCTGGGCAGTGAGGCACAGTGGACTGCAGCCACCCATCATTTTTATTTTCAAAGACTGCCTCTGTGGCTCACATGAGGGGACAGGGAGTCCGGCAGGTGTCAAGAGCAGTGGCTGCAGGCACATTGATGCCATGGGCACCATGCCCTATGATGTGGCTTAAAGGAAAAACACAAGCTCAAGGTCTCGCAATATTTTGGAACGCCCCACGTTTAAAAGGTATGTTGACACTGATTTCAAGAGAACACTCTGCTGCACTTGCTTGCCTGTGGTTCTTGGAAGGAAAGTCATAGAAGTTTCACTGAAAACACACACACATACACACACCCCTAGTAACAGTTATACTGAAAAGCAAAACCTATGCCAGGTTTGGATACAATCTGAAAGAGAAAGCTAACTTTCAATTTCTTTTTCATCAGATTTGAAGCAGGGAGGGCGAGGAAGCCGGTGAATCTTTGTAGCCTAGCAGCAGGTGCTTTAGTGGTCCGTTTGCAAGTAAGCCTCCCTGATTCATTAGAAATGACATTTTACTCTGTAAATTCTTTAGGCTGCAGTCCTATGCCTACTTCCCTAAGAGCAAGCCCCACTGCACCCAGTGGGACTTGCTTCTGAGTGGAGGTGCATGATTGCATTTTTAGTTGATCAACTGTCAGTCAATTAACACAAGTATTCAGTGGGTGGAGTGACCCTCCTCTGAATTGCAACCTAACCTATGGGGTGGTTCACACCAGCAGACCAACAATAATCTTTGGAAAAGGGGGAATGAGAAAAACCAGGCAGGGAGGAGTAAGACTAACAAAAAGAGAGAAAAGGGAGACGAGAAGTAGAAGGAGAGTTAGAGTGTTAATAACAATAATAAGGTAAGATAAAATTAAAATTGGGTTGGATCCCTCTATCTGGAATCATTCTTGCTTCCATCTTCAAATAACAGGGAAGGGGGGACCAGCTCTCTCCATTATGCTTCCTCTTCTTCTGCTTATACCTACAAGGGAAAAAAATGAGTTCAGAAGCAATAGAAAAGTGACCCTGCTCTCTATGCATCTAAAGTAAATGGAAGAGCTCTGGCTCAGATCTACACACTGGCATTACCACCTCACCAACTCTCATTACTTACAGCAGCCAAACATTTACTGAAATCTTACAGGGTCAGTTTCACCAAGCACTGCTGCTGCACAGCCTCCACTGATTTCAACTGGACTTTCAAGATGTCTTGTCCCTGAAACGGCTTGTCAGTACAACAAAAAAAGTCCTCACACTTTTCCTACAGCAAAGGTCTCCATGATCAAAGAATGATCTGGAATAAGAACACAAACCACCTGTGCAACATTGACTTGGTTTGCATGACACGGCAATCCATTGTAGGTGACAAGCCACAGTGGGTTGCCATGTCATGCGAACCTGGACTGTTTTCCACAGGGTGGCTTGTTTGAGGGCAACAAGCCACCCTGACAACCCCTTGGCTTGTAGTTGAGGCTGTTATACCCATGATGGGTTGTTTGTCCCATCCCGGGTGACCAGCCCCATCATGGGTACTAGGAAGCAGCTAGCAAGCTGCTTGGCAAGAGCGGCAAAAATCACTTGCCACTCTTGCCAATGTCACCTGGGCCACTGCCAGTGCCAGCCGCCCCACAAGTGCCCAAGTTGCACTTTGGGACAACTGGCACTGTGTGGGTGTCGCCTGCTGCAATCACAAACCCTTTTTGCTAGCTGCGGCTTTTTTGCCCCTTCAACTGCTTCCCCCCCCCCCCCCGGAGATGACGAAGTCTGGCTTGATAGCCAGTTTTTACAATTTCTGTTCTGACAGCCACTGATAGCAACTTCAAAGTGCCCAAGCAGCACATTAGAGGGGCTGTCAGTGGTTGGCAAACTATTTTTTAATATTTTTTGTGCACATAATGTGCGCAAATGTTTTCATTTATATCATCATCATCATCATCATCATCATCATCATCATCATCATCATCATCATTTTAGCCACACTTGTGCAACTGCACAGGTGCACAGTTCCCCAAGTGCGGAAATCGGGAACCTCAGCTGGGCAGTGTCCAGGGGGGTACCTGCTGTCAAAATGCAGCAGATATCAACCCTGGACATTGACCCAAAGAGGCTCCAAACAAGCTTTTTCTACACATTGCTTTCTCTTGACCAGTGTCAAAAGGTGAGCTGTCAAAAGAAAGCAAAGGCATGGGGGATCTTTTCTTGCAGAAAGAGGGTGGTGAGATTTATATCCCCTTCACAGTGAGGTCCTCATCTTTTCTTTTTTGCACTGACTGTCCTCAGGGTAATGAGCCTTTTGCATTTCCCCCTGAGACTCCAGCTGCTTGGGAATGTGTAAAAGTGCATCGTACCCCCTTTTCTGGGGAAAGGAGTTTTGACAGGCTAGCTGTCAAAACTCTGGGTCCCCTTTAAAAGGGTTTTTTGACAGGGCAATGGGTGTTTCTTGACAGGGATATATACAACCATATATGACAGCAAGTAAGTACCCCCCTGAACATGGCCCAGCTGATGCTCCCAAATTTTCCACACTCCCGGAACTGCGCACCTGCATAGTTGCTCAAGTGCAGCTAAAATAATGATAATGATAACAATAAACAAAAACATTTGCACATATTCTGTGCGCAATTTTATTTATTTTTAAATAGTTTGCCAACCACTGACAGCCCATCAAATGTGCAGCTTGGGCATTCTGAAGGGGCTGTCAGTGGCTGTCAAAATGGAGATCATGAAAACTGGCTGTCAAGCTGGACTTTGTGATCTCTGGGGGGAAAAAAGTTAAAGGGGCAAAAAAGCTGCATTGAACAAAAAGGGATCGCGATTGTGGCGGGGGAGAGCAGGCAAGTTGGTCCTGCAGCTGCAGAGTCTCCTGGGATACCTGTGGGCTAACCAAAGGGGAAGGATGGGGGTGAACAATGCACAGTGAGCCTGATTGTCTGTTGGGCACACCATGGGTTGTTCACACAACAACCAACCCCCTGTGGCTTATTGCCAGGGTGGGTTAGCATGATGTGCAAATGTGCCCAGTGTGTGACAAACCCCTATATTCTTATGAAGCTCAGTAGTGTCCCCTAGAGCAGTGATGGTGAACCTATGGCACGGGTGCCACAGCTGGCACGCAGGGACCTCTCTGTGGGCACTTGAGCCATTGGTCACCAGATCGCGAAAAGACCGTCCCCTTCTGCAAAACACTAATGATTTTGTTCTTTCTCACAGTGTGGAACAGAATGATTTTATTCTAGAATTCCTGTTACAGAATTCTTTTCTACATTGTTATCACATTTAAAAGATTTTGAAGAATGATGCACAGAGCATGGCTTGGATGTAAAGCCCTAACAGTTGACCTGAGTGCTGCATGTGTTGCTCTCAAACTAACGGAGTATGAACCAAGGTTTGACAAATTAACAGCATGCATGCAATAGCAAAAATCACATTACCGTAATTGTGCAAAAGCATGCCCAATGCAAACTTTTACCTAATGCAGTGTTTGCAGTCCAAGACATAAAGTGTTTAAAATGTGTTAAGCATGTTTAGTTTTCTTGTTTATCTTGCTCATCCTAGTACAGGTTGACTTTTACTTTTACTAATCCGACACCTGTAGTAGCAGGGAAAGGACCCGGAGTAAAGCTTGCCCCATACAATTTCAGTCTGGCATATAATCATATTACAAGTTGAGAATCCCTTATCCAAAAATACATGTGCCTAATTATTTAAAAAGTTTGTATAAATTCCCTTCAGGCTATGTGTTCAATGTAGTACTATAATAATTTTTTGAGTTGATTTTTTTTTCAACAAAAAACTGTTTGTATCATTGAAAGCTCTGTTATTGTGTTTTTCTTTTAAGACAAAATATGTTAATTAGTTCAGACAACTGTATGAGTTGTTTTTCTAAAACTAAAACCTCAGTATTCAGGTTTAATTGCAGTGCTGGCACTTTGAAATAAATAAGTTGGCTTTGTGTTGCAGTTTGGGCACTCGGGCTCAAAAAGGTTCGCCATCACTGCCCTAGAGCATCTGGTAGGTTGGCACCATGCTGGGATGCTGAATGTGCTTATCTTACCACTTTGTTCTCCAAGACACATCTAAAAATTATGAGCTTGGCAACAGCTGACCTTCCCTCACATTAAGGACACAGGGGCTCTACTCTGTTCCCAGATACACCCAAGAAGCTCTCTGGTGGACCTCCAACTATCACGTCTCTGTTGGGTGCTTTTTGGCTTTGTGGAGCCTGTCCCCAGGGCTTTGGCACATAACCCCACAACAAGCAAGTACACAGATCTGCAAGCATTCCACCAACAAATGTTCTTCCCACATTCAAAGTGAGGCGTTACTATTTCTCTTGGGAATTTGCCCAAATCTTGGCAAGTGTAATTGTGGTTTCAGCCTCTGGGATAGTAGACAGATTGTTCAATCTGCATTAGAACATTGGTTTCACCAGCAGACTATCTTCAAAGGGAAAGTGTTGCACATTTGGACCAACATGACAGTACGTTCCATGTTTATTAAACTGCTCCTGGAGCCTGACCAGTCATAGTGTTGGATCCTGCTTCTTTTTCACCTGGGAGATAATTCCCTGAGCAGAGTTGCATCCAGAATACTCCCACTGGTGGAACATGGGGAATCAAACTCCTCTGATTCCTCCCTCTTTCTGCAGCTCCCCATTGCCACCATCCCCACTGTTCCAAAGGGTACCCCAACCCTCCAGAGCATATTTGGGGGAAGGCGCAGAGGAGACTGCAGTGGGAGGGGGGAATCAACGAAGATTACCTCCGTACTTTCTGCTAGCATGATTCTCCCCAGGATGGAAATAGCTTTAGCTGCTTGATTATGTGAAAATATTAATTCACAAAAATATGAAAGAATGTGTGTTATACTTAATAAAAACGACTGGCTTAACCTTTGTAAGTAAATGGAAGAATTCTGTAAGACTCACAAAAATGGATATAAATCAAAACAGTAGAATGCTGAGAATCAGCTGTAACATGTCAACTTTAAACACACACACACACACACACACACCTTGTATTAAACACATTTTTTCCATACATTTTATTTTTTTTAAAGCATAGAACAGAAGCAGCATAAATACAACCATGTCCTACCTGAAGAGCCTATTCCAAATAGGAAAGGTAGTTCTGGATCTTTTATCCACTCTAAAAAAAGTCAAAGGGGTAAATTCTGTAATGATAATATAGCTACCTCTTTTTATTATTATTATTATTATTATTATTATTATTATTATTATTATTATTCCCGCAGCAAGCTGTTAAAATGTTTCCCAGTTTTTAAAGAGCCTAAAAACATTTCATTTCTTCTCTTAATATGGGTTTTCATGTAGTAATATTATTGCAGCATTTGATTTACTGTGCAATCCTATGAAACTGGTTAGCTCTGAAGATTTCAGATTTATTGGATCTCCCTGTTCAAGGGCAGAGAGAGAGAGAGAGAGAGAGAGAGAGAGAGATCCACCCTCAGTGGAGGAGAACTAAACTCAGACCCCCTCTCCTAGCCTCCATGGAAACATTTGCACCCCTTTCCTCTGATGCCACACTGGAAAAGAAGGCATGTGCGGGAGGTCTGGCAGAGGCTGTGAATCCAAAGGATCCACATCTCTCCTGGCCCCTGGCCTTGTCCCAAACTGGCCAGTAATCTACACCAGCCATTCATTCATTTTCATTTATTATATTTATATCCTGCCTTTTTGCCTGCAAAGAACCCAAGGTGGCTTACATAATCCTCCTCCTCCTCTCCATTTTATCCTCACAACAACCCTGTGAGGTAGGTTAGGCTGAGAGTCAGTGACTGGCCCAAAGTCACCCAGTGAGTTTCATGGCTGAGCGGGGACTAGAACCCAGATCTCCCGAGTCCCAGTCCAACACTCTCACCACAGCCACAGAAATGGTTTAGATTATTTCCCTCCCATTGGTTTCAATGTGAGGAAACTGATTAGAAGACAGACAAACCCTGGCCAAGGAGGGGGAAAAGAAGCAACCCCCCCCCAATGCTCCCTCAATTCCACCCTGCTGGCATGAGTTTGCCAGGGCTTTGAATATCTCAGTGAGCTCTCCACAGGGATTAGGATTGCCCTGCCCATAATCTTCCAGATTGCATTCTTTTGTTATGGGAGATTTTGTTGCAATCCTATGCATGTTTAGAGAGAAAGAAAGTCCAACAATTCCCAGCATGCCCCAGTCAGCATGGCTGGCTGGACAGATGCTGGGAGTTGTAGTACTTTTTTCTGTCTAAAATGCTTAGGATTGCACCCTTAATGTCTTATCGTTAAGTGAGAAAAGTTTCATTTTATGCATTATTTTGTTAATACTGTATCAAAAATAGTTCAATGTAAGAAGAAACCCTCACTGAAAGGGGAAAAAATAAAAGGAAAAGGGATCTTATTTGGCGAGTACAAAATTAATTTATTAGGAATCAGCCATGGTAGAAGAGTCTTTGATTATTTCTAATTATTGCCTGGCCTCTTCAATAGTTGGAGGCTTGGAGCTATTACCCATTTATACTCTATTAATACCTTAAACGTAAGGGGAATTCCCCAGCGATACAGTATTTTTCTTTCACGCAAACATAATGTCAAAAATTAATTTTCTCCGTCTTTTTTAGTATTTCCGGATGTCGATCCGCTCCACTCAGCTATTGTGACCACTGGCCATGAGCTGTGTTTTGGATACCTGGTGAGAAAATGTCCAAATTGGTAAGAATTACATCTGGCCTTGCCAATTTGCTTTACTAGCCTCATTTTTATAGTCACATAACAAAAATGCTGAATAAGGTGGTTGTGTAGGCAGACTGATGACACCACACATCACAGCATGAAAGTTATGGCAGTCAGTCAGCTTTCTAACTGTATCCCAAGGAGGTCTCTGTGGTACTATCATGTGACAGGATAGGTCAGAAGAAGATGGGGAAAGCAACTATCTGGCCTGGGGCAGATGGAAATACTGGCAAGTGATTGGTCATGGAATGGGTGATGGAGAAGGCAGCAACGCGAAGAAGGGAGAATCAGCTGCTGTGGCCATTACAGGTGTGGTGGTAGTGGCAGCAACAGTGTCTTGGGGGGCTTATCCTGATTAAGATTTTAACCATCTATGCTGTGCAGACATCTTGCTCCATGGGGACAGTTTCAAACTCATTGGTATTGCTGGGAGTCTCCATTGACTTCAACGGGCTTTGCATTTAGGGTGGCCAAGTGTCCTACTTTACAGAGAACAGTCCTCTATTTTGGAGAGCTGGTGGAGGACAGTCCTCTGTTTGACAGGTGTCCTCTGTTTGATGGGCTGTCCAGTCCAAGTCTGGGTTAAGGTCAAAGAACCATAAGGAGAGAGAGCAAGAGCCTTGGAATTGCCCATCAACAGTTAGCATCTGGACAGCAGACTGAGCAGGCACACAGGTCACCTCATCAGGCTTCTCCACTATGGTGAGATGTCTTGTATTTCTACTTAAATAATAGTTATTATTTCTAAATTTGCACTTATACATATATATTTGCATATGAGTGTTGGCCTGGGACTTGGGAGATCCAGGTTCTAGTCCCCAGTTGGCCATGAAGCTCACTGGGTGACTTTGGGCAAGCCAGTGACTCTCAACCTAACCTGCCTCTCAGGGTTGTTGTGAAGATAAAATGGAGAGGAGGTGGACCATGTAAGCTTCCTCGATTTCCATGCAAGAGAAAAAAGGTGGGATATAAATGTAAAAATAAAATGAATAAATAAACAAATACGTAAATGTTATGCAAAGTGGTGTTCTCCTTTGTCCTCTTTTTTGGTGACGCGTTTCCTCTTTTTTGGAGATGCATAAGTGGCCACGCTATTTGCGTTATATTCCGGTTACATAACTGGCTATTCCCCTCCTTGTCTGTATGTCACATGCCTTGTGCCTATCTGAGAAATAAGTGTGCTCTTTGGGCATTTACACTGGGATGCAACATTAAATGAAGACAAGGCTTTCAGAAAGTTGTCCTCTCCCTGATAAAGGGCTTTGGGATACACACGTACAGGCTTGGGTTGTTTTCTACCATCGAGACCTCTGGGAGCTACAACTAGGATGGGAAAGGTTTGAAATGTTCTGTTTTATGAATGACTTGGCCCAGCTTCTCATCTAAACAGCTGGATTCTAGCATAGCAGGTTTTCTTTAGGCAGATATTCAAGCCAAAATTATCACTGTAAAACAGTTAGCCAGAACATCCTTGTGTCTTCCCCCCACCTTGTTTTCGGAGGGGAAACTCACAATAATCATTTCAGTTTATCTCACAAATAAGTGGGGCATTTTGAGGCTCACTTTCTGATTATTTTTCCAGGCATTTTTTAAATCTCCAAGTACAGACATAGATTTTACACCAAGCCATAAACAGTGCATCTCTGCACTTTATCATGCATTTGAAAATTCTTCTTTATCCAAACTTGAAATCATCAGTCTCCCACTCAGATTATTTTCCTTTACAGTTTTATCAGGGATACCAAATAGTTTTGCTTTACAAACTGTATACAAATCCTCATGTAATCAAATTTGCTCCAGCTAGCAAGAAGGCATGTAGGCGGGGTGGGTGGGGGGGAATGGATAGTAGGACTGAAAACACGTTATAAGGCAACTTCTTTCAGCCCAAGGGCCAAATTCAATTTCGGAGAAACTCTTGGGGGCCACATTTCCATGGTGGGAAGGGCTGAAGGCAAAGGACTGGTTTGGGACCTCAAGGAGGCCAGATTTGGCCCTGAGCTTGAGGTTCCCCACACCTGCTGTAAGGCATCCTTTTCAGTATAGGAAGAGATAGGCACTTCAGTACAGAGCAGCCTTCCCCGACTTGACGCCTTCCAGATGTGTTGGACTACATTTCCCATCAACCCCAGCCAGCATGGGCATTCTGGTCGGGTGTGTGTGTGTGTGTGGTGGGAATTGTAGTCCAACACATCTGGACAGGTGCATCTCAAGCAATTTGGGTGCCCTAGATGAGGTACAATTTTGCTGCCCCATCCCTCACACTTCCACTATAAGTTCCTGAACAGTGTGAAACAGGTTCATGGGGAAATTTCTGGTATATTAATATCTTCTATTTTTAATTTCTTTCTTTAAAATGGAAACATTTATCTGCATTATTGCACTGTAAGGTGCTTTAAACATTTGTTTGAAACATAGTATATGCATCCTTTAAACCAGTGGACTTCAACCTGCCCAGACCTGAGACCCATCTCTGATTTCCAACCTGCAGCATGGCTGCCGCTCACAGTAGGGAAAATATTGTGATTGAAAATGGCACACAGCTGCAGCGCTCTCTTTTGCTGCATGCCAAGCCTTGCCTGGCCACTATTGCTGCTGCTTGCCTGGGGGTCATTTAACGCCCTGGGCCTCTTGGCGCCATGGCAACCACCCACTTTGCTGCCCCCTAGAAATGGCTCTGCATCTGGAGGGCCGTGGGCTGGGGAAGGCTGGCGTAGAACAGGACCAGATTTCACTTGCAGAAGCAATGCTGCTTAATAGATACTGCATGTTCAGGGGGTGGGAAAGTATCATGAAGTATGTATGGTGCTTGCGGAGGATTACCAGAATACCGCAGATACCTTCCCTGCCTGAAGACATAGCCCTATCTTCAACCTCTGAGAATGACTCACCCACAGCTTCTCCTGCCCCATGGCCATGGAGGAGCATGAGGCTACAGAAATAACCACGGGCCTTTGGAGAGCTACAGCTAGTATCCAGCAGAGCCTCTGATGTTTCTGGGCCTGCCAGGCCAGCCTCAGTCGCCTGCAATCCCTTGCTGGGACAACAGCTCTCCCTGTGTGGAAACACTCTGATCAGCCCCCCCCCCCGCACCCCTCAGTACGCTGTCCAGGGTCCTGACAGTTCCTTACTTTGCTGTGACCCTGCTCTCCTAGACCTGACTGTGTGCCTTACTGAATGTGACCCCCTGCTTTACTGGCCTCAACATCCCTCCCTTCCTGACTCTGACTATCTGTGAGCACATGTGCTAAAGCCAGGACACTTTGCTCTCAGGGCAACGCGCAAGAGGCTCTGGTAACTTCAGCAACAGGCTTCATTATTCCTTCCAAAACTAAGAAACAAGCTTTCCCCAAGAATTACATTGCACACTGAGAATGGGAGCACACTGCCACTGTTCCAAGGCCTGTGCTAAGCGAGCGGCTCTGCATAGGCTTTGAAAAAGGAAGAGAAATTATTGCGTTCAGTCTCATTTGAACCTATACACGCACATCTGCATACATCACATCCCCCACTTCTCCAGGTTGACACTAGCCCCCTTCATGCATTACTCATGCAAAGGAACAAAGCTGATAGAAAGGAGCCGGGGGAGGGGGCACATATCCCTGATCCTATATTACCCCCTGTTCTTCCTTCAGCAACATGCTTATTCTGGTCTACTGTGGGAGTTTTTCATCAAAAAATACTTATTCCAAAGGTTGCGCAATGTGCTTCTCTTTGAATCCAGAGTCTTCGGTACAAAATATAAATGGTTTAGATGAGACCGGAAAATTAACCTTTCTTCATTTAAATGCTTTGTGGCCTGGAGGAGATCCTTAGGCAAGTGCAAGCATCATCAGTGCCCATGTACTCAGCATTCCAGCAAATCATTTTCCAAGAGCAATTGAAGGCTGGTTTATTTGCCAGATGCTCTTTAGGGGGATCAGCTGCAGGTTTCCCATTTCATACATTATCCTTTCTTCTTTTTAACATTTGTTTTACTATTGGTATATAAGGTTGCATTTTATTGCATTATGTAAGCACATTTTTATTATAGTATACAGGCCATAAATTGCATTTTATGGTATTGCGTAATGTCCCAACTGTTGGAGTGGCCAATGTGTAAATTAAATTATTTTCTGCATCAATCATTCTAGTTCTAAAATTTGGATTTTTTTCTATTCCAGCACTGCATTTTAGATGCACACAGCTGTTCACTGCAGACAAGGGCAAGGCTCTTACAGTGCAATCCTTTGCATATATACTTAGAAGTAATATACATTCAGTGGAGTTTACTCCTGGGTAAATGTGCATACCCAGGCCCCCCAAAGTTCAGCTAATCTTCTCAGAGTGGCTGGTATTTGGATAGATTCTGCTGCAGTGGCCTGTAATATTCCAATTTCATTGTCTAGAGCTTGGGGACAAACAACACATCACATCCAAATGCATGCAACAAAGTCCTGAAATTTTTGTTTTAATTCTAAGTAGCCCTGGGAGGCTTTGACTTTCAGAGGAGTAGCATGAGAGCTCACTGTTTCCACCAGCCAGCCACCTCTGACCTTCAGCCTAATCTCTATAACAGGGGTGGGCAATACATAGCTTGTGGGCTGCATGTGACCATCCAGGTCTTTTTTGTGGGCCCCCACTGTCTGCTGCCATGGGATAAGATCATCCCCCCCCCTGCTGAAATTCGGCAGCAAACCACCACTTTTTGCTTTTAAAGGGGGCTATTTTTCCAGCTGCTGCTGTGCCACTGAATTTTGGCAGCAAATTTGGCACTGCAGGGCAGGGGCAATGTGGCCCCCCAATCCCTGGAAGTTGCCCACCCCTGTTCTATGGAGTGTTCCTAGGACTACCACCCCCCCACTTAATATATTAGTTACAGTAGTCTGGTGGTTATATATTAGAATTATATATACCGTAATCGTCTCTACATAGTTATATATATAACTCTAGTATAAAACTACAAGAATTTGGCCTCAACATTTTGGGAGTCATATGTACTGTAATTCTAATAACCCACCAGTATGCTCAAATTTAAGTCTAGAGCCACATGTGGTGCCAAAGGAGGGCCTATTTCTTCAATAAATTATCTTTACAAACCCTTTAACCTCTGATCTGTGATCATCTGTTCATTGGATGAATCAGCATTTGGGATGAGGTTAAAAAAGAGTTACTAGCTACTGGGAAGATCAGGGACTCTTGACTTAACTCCTTCACCCGCATTTCATCCCAGGACATGTATTTCTTTATTTGATGGAAGATGCATCAGCCCACCTTATATCCCATGGTCAAGTCAGCTAAATATTCAAATAACAAAACAATAAAAGCTGCACACCTTTAAAAAAATAAAAGACAAAAATTCACAGTGTAAAACTAGAAAAAAACAGGACACATGATTGGGAAAATAATAGAAGACTTGTTGGGTGATGTTTGCCATGTACGGGTGAGAAGAGCTGAATACAACAAAGCTTTCCCACAAAATATTGTTTTTAGAATGCAGTGGAAATGCAATGCTCTACATGCTTCTGTCAGTCTTGTAATCTGGGATGCACCCTGGATAGCACCTCAGGCTCCAGGGTAGATTGTCGTGGCTTGGCATGCTGGCTGGGGCTGATGGGAGTTGTAGTCCAAAACATTGCGCTCCCCCTGCCAGCAGCGGCAGTTCACACTCCTCTCCCCCTGCCCTGCAAAGGTGGCTCATATTCCCCTCTGGTGGCTGCAGTAGCAGCAGTGGCGGCATATCCTCCACTTCAGTGGGTGGGAGGTCTTGCGCCAGCCCTGAGTGGAGAACTTCTGGAAACCTGGAAAAGGAGTCTAGAACTATCAGATAGGGGTGGTCCTCCCATTGCTCAAAGATGTCATCTGCTACTTTCAGCCACGGAAGATCTGAATCTCATGGGGGATCATTGGTATGATTGTCTGGATGGAGTACCTGGCATGGCTGACAGTTGTTGACCCATTGTTCTGTCTCTGCATTCACGATAGGCTAACCTCTGAGGAGCTGTGTGCCACACTGCCTCACTAAGGCCTGCACTAAGAGCGAGATGGAGAGAGGCCCCATCCAGGCCTCCAGAAAAGAGATAGAAATGGAAATTTGCAAGCTCTCTAAAGCAATATACACACACATATATATGACATGTACAATGACCAGTAGCAGACTGAAAACAATTTGCATGAGCGATCGGGGGTGTAGACTTTTCAGTTTCCCTGGATTAAGGTGTGGGGCTGACCCACCTGGGTCCAGAGGTAACCTGGGCCCCAGGACAAAACAGTCTTGAGGCCCTCCTCCTGCAACCCTTCTCAATGCTGCCAGTAGATAATGTAGTGTATTTAAATACATGGAATATCGGCATAGTAAATGTAATATATAGTTTAGGATGTAATATTTAATGATAAAACTCATTAATAACCAGGAATGCCAATTCACTAGATAGGCAAACCTACTTTAATGGAGGCAAAAGGACTATTTTCCAATCTCAGGAAATTTGGAATTATCATAGTATCTATAAACCTTATCTATGATGATTAAAATAAAGAGGCTAAATGGTCAAACATTCACATAATTCAAACAAAAGCCCTTCATTAAAATACTTAATGAATTATCTAATACAGGTAACCTACATGAATGACTTCCTTCTTGCCTCCATTCTGGCAAACATATAAATTAAATTATCGAAAGAGCATTGCCCAGCCAGCTTACTTTCTACTGAAGACATAATATGGTGGTTAAAACTTTCTTGCCCTTTGTTAAACCATAGGCAATCCTTTACCATTTTCAATGTACTAAAGATGCTCTTGCCTGATGCAAGCAGCATGGGGATGCAACCAAAGATTCTTATTTATTTTTATTTATCAAATTTATATCCTGCTCTTCTTTCCTCCCCAAAGAGCTCAAAGCAATGTTGGAGCACAGTCATCCTCCTTCCCACTCAGGCTGGTTGCTTGCCCCAATGTATAGTCCTCAGCCAAGGAATGACTGCAACATTCCACCCAGCCTGCAGGGAATTCTGGGAATAGGCATCTTACTTGGCTTTGTAAAGCTACTGCCAAGAGGGCCAAAGGTGAATGATTGGATAGGTGCTATTGTATATGTGAGAACAGGAGCATGCACCAGACTTCTTTCAAAAGCTCAACTATTTCTTATTACAACCCAGGGCAGAAAAATTTGGATTGGAGGAAAAGGAACAAGTACAACTTAATTAAGAATTTTCTCTGGTTCCATCCAGGCCCAGGATTGTTCTGGCCCCTGAAGAAAAGATTATACAGACCCAACCACTCATTCAGGTGTCTGCTGCAGAAGCGGAACTGTTTCTTCCAGTTCACTAACATGGCTTGCTCATGCTGGCTTAGTTCTTAGAGATACAGCATACAACAAGCACAACCTTGATTGACCACTAACCTCAGTAATATAAATCAATACGTTGGGGACCCTCAGCTTCCCTCTCTGAACCCCTGACAAAACTTGGGGAAAGGTGAGTGTGTGCTTTAAAAAACATTCGGACAAGCTGTCCATGTAGAAGCAGACATTAAAAGAATCAATCAACAGGGAAACTCCCAAACTTTTTAAAAGCAGGAACCAAAGCCTGCAATCTTCTGCTGAGAGTAAATCAAAGTGTCCACCCTGGCACAAACCCACTTTCCAAAACAATGTTTATCTGGCCCTTGGTGAGACTAACAGATTTTAATCAAGCTAGAAGTTTTGCCCATACTTTTGCTTGTAAAGAAAAAGGAAACATATGCTCAAGTAAGATGAGAAGGAGATAAACCACTGTAAAGCTCTTACTTTGGTTTGTCGAAAGAATCAAAGAACCATTACTTTGGACCTGCAGCAAGACAGGGATTGCATAAGAGATGCATATACAGTGGGGAATTAGCTCTAGTGACATACTGGGGGACCCAGGAAGGTTTATGTGCAAAGGAGTAACTTGGGAGTATGGAGACTTAGTGGGAGGGGTACGACTGAGCTAGGCAGTGTTGGAAAGTAAAGGTTGAAGAAACAATGAAAAATTAAGAATTTAACACAGATATTACCATGTCTAGGAATGCACAGCAGAGAAAAGACCGTTCTTCAGGGACATGATTGCTTCGATAAGGATGCCTTCTACTTTGTCAGGCTTTGACTAGAATTTAGGTTTGGAAAGGGGAACTTTTAATGATCTCTCCTGCCCTCATTATACCAAGGGTTTAAAATAACAAACATGGAAAAGGAAGAGGATCCAGAGAGAAGGACAGGAATGATAAGCAAAGCTAACTGGGATTCTGGTCTAGTGTGGCTGGGTCTTTTTCTGGTGGTCACTGGGTTGAGACAACACAATAACCCACACTCAAGGGTTGAGTATGGGTTGAGTGTGAGTTGTTGAACTGTGGATTGTGGTTGAATCATGGGTTATTGTGTTATCTGAACCTAGCTGTACTAACAAGCCATGGCTTGTTAACCACGAACAACCCACAAAGAAAACCCATGGTTTGTGGGTTGTGAACTGTGGGTTATTCGCCATGGTTTGTTATTGTGGCTAGGATCAAACAACGCGATTTCATTTAATTTCATTTATTTCATTTCTATATCGCCCCACAGCCGAAGCTCTCTGGGCGGTTCACAACAATTCATACATTTAAAAAAACCAACAATAAAAACATACAATATAGTTAAAAAGATTAAAAACCAAATTTAAAAGCACAGTTTAAAATGACAATACAAAAAGTTAATAAAACTAAGCCTACAGGTGACAATTCCCCCTGCCCCCCATGTGCTATTTTGAGCTCTTAACTATTGAATGCCTTGGCATAGAGGGAAGTCTTAACCTGGTGCTGAAAAGATAGTAAGGTTGGCACTAGGCGGGCCTCAGTGGGGAGCTTATTCCATAATTGGGGGGCTACCACTAAGAAGGTCCTCCTCCTCGTTGCCACTAACTGAGCCTCTCTTGGAGGTGGCAGTCAGAGGAGGGCCCCAGATGTTGAGCGTAGTGTCCGGGTGGATTGCGGTTGGGAGAGACGTTCTGTCAGGTATTGTGGTCCTAAGCCGTGTAGGGCTTTATAGGTTAGAACCAGCACCTTGAATTTGGCTCAGAAGCATATTGGCAGCCAGTGCAAACGGGCCAGAACTGGTGTAATGTGCTTGTACCTTCTGGTCCCCACAATAAACCTGGCTGCTGCATTTTGCACAAGCTGCAGCTTCAAACAGTCTTCAAAGGCAGCCCCACGTAAAGTGCATTGCAGTAGTCTAGTTTAGAGATCACCAGAGCGTAGATTACTGAGACCAGGCTATCCCTGTCTAGATAGGGGGGTAGCTGGGCCACCAGCCGAAGCTGGTAGAAGGCACTCCTTGCCACTGAGGCCACTTGAGCCTCAAGTGACAAAGATGGCTCCAGGAGCACCCCCAAGCTATGAACCTTCTCCTTCAAGGGGAGTGCAACCCCATCCAGAACAGGTTGAACACCCTCCATCCGGTTAAAGGTACCACCCACTACAACATCTCAGTCTTGTCTGGATTGAGCCTCAGTTTGTCAGCCCTCATCCAGTCCATTGTCACAGCCAGGCACCGGTTCAGCACACCCACAGCCTCACCTGCTGAAGATGAAAAGGAGAAATAGAGCTGCGTGTCATCAGCGTACTGATGGCAATGCACTCCAAAACTCCGGATGACCCCACTCAGTGGTTTCATGTAGATATTAAATAGCACGGGGGATAAGACTGACCCCTGAGGAACCCCATACTGGAGAGTCCATGAGGCCGAGCAATATTCCCCAAGCACCCACCTTCTGGAGCTGGCCATCCAAGTAGGAGCAGAACCACTGCAATCCAGTGCCCCCCATCCCCAACTCAGACAGCCGCCCCAGAAGGATACCATGGTTGATGGTATTGAAAGCCGCCGAGAGATCCAGGAGTATCAACAGGGTCGCACTCCCCCTGTCTCTCTCCCGACATAGGTCATCATACAGGGCAACCAAAGCTGTTTCCGTGCCAAAACGAGGCCTGAACCCTGACTGAAATGGATCCAGATAATCAGTCTCATCCAAGAGTGCCTGGAGCTGGTTGGCCACCACCCGCCAAAGGACCTTGCCCAGGAAAGGAACATTCGCCACCGGCCTAAAGTTGTTAAGATCTTCCGGGTCCAGAGAGGGTTTCTTCAGGAGTGGTCTCACCACTGCCTGTTTCAGGTGGCATGGAACCACTCCCTCTAGCAAGGAGGCATTGATCACCTCTCTAGCCCAGCCAGCCGTTCCCTCCCTGCTAGTTTTTATAAGCCAAGAGGGGCAAGGATCCGGAACAGATGTGGTTGCATGAACTCATCCAAGCACCTTGTCCAAGCATAACCCATGTTTCACCAACAACCCATGGTTCAACAACAACCCACACTCAACCCATACTTAACCCCTTGAGTGTGGGTTATCATGTTGTCTTGGCAGAGACTGAGCCTGGGCAGAGCTTGACTGTGGAGATTCAAATGTGCAGAGCTTGAAGAGGTTTCTTTGTGGATTATTCTTATAAGGGTTAAGTTTAAGTTTGCTTACTTAAACAATAGAACAATAGCTAAGAAGCAGCTTGGCTCTCCAGCCTGGTTGGTTACTCAGAAAATAAGATATGTAGATAAGGGTGTTCCTATATTTGATGGATTTAGTGGCTGAAGCTTGGCAACTGGAGGTAGGGACAACCCATGGGATGTTGTAGGATTCTGGGTGGCTTGTTATCCATGGCAACAAGCCACCCTGGCCAGGTTCAGATGACACAACAAGCCAATTATGCAAATTCCCCTGGCACACAACAACTGGCATGCGCAGGGTGGTTAACAAGCCACCGTGGCTTATTAACCACCCTGCTATTGTGTGAACCAGGTCAAAGAGTGGCAGGCTTGCCCTCAGGGGCTGTAAGCGGCCAATCAGGAAAGGTATTCCTTGGACTTGGTAGGCAGCATCTGTGATTTGGCAGAAAGGAAGGCAGCTGCATTTTTCTGGAGGCACTCCCTTTGCCACAGAGAAAATCCTACGTGCATTGATGAGTCATGCTGACTCCTTACTTAACTCCTGATGAGCCCCAGTGCCTGTGAGTGCTGCTTTGCATATCCAACCCCCACTCAGGGGTTGTTGTATCATGTGAACCCGGCGATTGTGGGTTATGTGAAGGTTAAACATGGTCTATTCTAGGGTTATGCTACAGTTGTTTAACCCACATCGCCGGGTTCACATGACATGACAATCCTCAAGCGGGGGTTGGATATGCAAAATGGGGCTGCACGCGCCTCACATACACTGCAACCTCACTGTGGGCTGTTGTGTTATGTGAACCAGTCTGTCCTTTGCTGCTGAAATTGAGAGAAGATAGAAGAGTTCACTAGGCCTATCACATGAGCCTACCAGTAATGCCTGCCACTGATGGCCTGTGCCCCCCGCCAGAAAATACAGAGGGGCTTGAGCACTGAAGTTTATGCCCCTGTGGTCAATTACTCAATCCAGACATTTATTTTTATTTTTCAATTTATTTTTTATAACAAAACAAAACCTAAATTAAAAAAGAAAAAGAATATATATATATATATATATATATATATATATATATATCCACTTAACTGCATAAATTTAAATACATAAGCTTAAACAAAGGCAGACCAAATATCCATATAGAAGTCCATCCAAGAGTGGCATCTGTATGTCATCCGCTCAAATATTGAAAACATTGTTAAGTCTTTGATCTATTGCATTATAGGAGGTGAGCTTTTATCTTTCCAGTGTTGTAATATCAGTTTTTTAGCTGTCAAAAGGAATAGAAAATCCATTTGCATTGACCATGCTTTAACTTCCAAGAAACAGGTACATAATTTAAAAGAACATGTATGGTACATCAGAAAATATTAAAGAGTATTCCAATACAAAGTTTATTCATATTATAACTTCCTCCCCAAAAGAAGCAACTACCGGACATTGCCAAACATATGATTAAAAGAAGCATTAGCAGTATTACACTGCTAAGCAGCAGTTAGCTGACGTAGCTGACTCCAGCAGTTAGCCGACTTAGACAAACCTCCAGCAGTTAGCCGACTTAGACAAACACTTATTAAAGAGACGTTATGACATCCAATAAACGCGAAACAAACATTTTTGTTGAATAAGACATAACCTAAGGGCCACTGAAACTTCAGATATAGACTGCTAAAGCAGAATCCATTGCTTAGACTGAATAGGACATTCCAATTCCTTATTCCATTCCTGTATTAGACCCTGTGTATTGTATTTATTCACCGATAATGAATATTTATAAACATGGATCGTAGGTTGATATGACTGATCAGCCTCAATAACTGTTTCCAGTAGTGGAGGAGACTGCGAAGCTGTAAAAGCTGCAGGGCCTGAACCTAGATTCTAACAAATGTTGCAAATTGCAAGTATTGCCATTCAGCCACAGCAGGCAAATTGTATTTGGCAGGCTAATCAGAAAATGGCAGAAGCTCATCATCATCCCCCACTAACTGATCCAAAGGAAAAACCAACTTGTCTGTCCAAGTCCGCCATAAAAACATTTTCTTATTTATTTATTTTATTTATTTTATTATATTTATACCCCGCCTTTTTTTCCTGCAAGGAACCCAAGGCGGCTTACATAATCCTCCTCCTCTCCATTTTATCCAATTTTGAAGTCTGGATTTTACTCAATCCAGGCATGACACTTCTCAAAGTTTCTCATTTTCACATGTGCATTCTGTGGAACTGTTTTCAGAAACTAAAATTATGACAGCTCACTAACCAGTCTAATTCCACTCGCATCATGTGTTTGTATGAATGTGTGTGCACAATATCTTGCTTTAGATGGTCTAGTTCAGTGATGGCAAACCTATGGCACGGGTGCCACAGCTGGCACGCAGGGACCTCTCTGTGGGCACTCGAGCCATTGGTCACCAGATCGCGAAAAGACCGTCCCCTTCTGCAAAACACGAATGATCTTGTTCTTTCTCACAGTGTGGAACAGAATGATTTTATTCTAGAATTCCTGTTACAGAATTCTTTTCTACATTGTTATCACATTTAAAAGATTTTGAAGAATGATTAGTTCGGACAACTGTATGAGTTGTTTTTCTAAAACTAAAACCTCGGTATTCAGGTTTAATTGCAGTGTTGGCACTTTGAAATAAATAAGTTGGTTTTGTGTTGCAGTTTGGGCACTCGGGCTCAAAAAGGTTCGCCATCACTGGTCTAGTTTCTCCAAATGTTCAGTGCTTGTGGAACACTTGTTTCTCATTTATTTGTTAATCTATCATTTCTTAGAAATTATACGTTTGTGCCACACATGATCCTTCTGTTGTGTGATGGAATCCCACACCACTTGCCTTGCTCATGCAGTGTCCCACAAGCTTTGAATTTTTATGTTCAGAAGCCAAAATAGCAATCTTCTTTGTAAAGAATGGAAACCAATCTCCACTTGATTTTTTCAGAAGCTTTAGTGAGTGGCCAGCCACTGTGAAAGCTAAAGCTAGTCACATATAAAAACATGTTAAGGTTCTGATGTTGCCAGCTTATGAATGCCACATGTTTTGGTATTTTCCTGTAACTCACTGAAATGCCACCATTATACAAGAAGCTCAAATGAGGTAGTAGAATCCTGAGGTAGTATAGAGGCCTATACCCGCATGCAGGTGGGGGATGATGCCACTGTTGAACGCTTTTCCATATTAAGAAAAAATCCTGTAAGGAAAAAAATTCCATATCTGGGAGGGAGGTTCTATCCCAGCCCACATTTTGCTTTGCTAATTTTCTAATGCAGATATTTATTATTATGCAAGGGAAATGCAAAAATGTGGTTCCCCTCCTGCGGTCTGAAGTGGTATTGTTCTTTCTGTCATCACAGTCCAAATCCTGATCAAGGACCTGCATAACTGCTATTTATTTTTCTTTTTAAAAGCAACAAAAAGAAGACATCATCATCATCATCATCATCATCATCATCATTTGAATTTCTTAGGGCATAATCCAATGGGGCTGCCTGTAACCCACCGAACCCAGAGGATTATGGGCATCCTGTGAAGAGCGGGAGGAGTGTGGAGGCGAAGGTCACCTCTGCACTCCTCCCACTCTGCAAAGCTGCTAGACGGCTGATTTTGGCCATCTAACTGCAGCACTTCAGGGGGGGGGGGAAGGAGGCTGAGGCGCCGCCAAGGTATCTCATAACTTGGTGGCTCCAGTCTTCTCCCCTCCCCACCGCTGGAATGCCCCCTGAACCCCTTCTCCGAGGTCGCTCTTACGATCTCAGAGAAGCAGCCAGCACAGTTCTTTCCATGCCAGCTGCGGGGTGGGGAGGATACAAGTGTGGATCCCCAGATGAGGTCGGACCTCTTTTCCAACCTCAGAACCGGGAAGCCGAAAAATCCTATGGCCCTCTAGGCACAGTCTAGGGGCCATAGGATCACTTTGCCCATTGCCTTTATCCTAAAAAAAAAAAAAAAAAAGACACAAGATGACTTAACAAAATTATTAAAACATACAAAATATAAAATAGTTAAAACAATTTCCATTAAAAATACCAAAACTGAAAGAGGGTAAGACCCCTGGACTGGATGGTTTAGGGGCTGAATACTACAAGGTCTTTAAGAAAATGTTGGTTCCAAGACTAAAGAGGTTATTTAATGATATTTTTTTGGAGGGGGGAGAGATCCCCTCTTCATGGAAGCAATCTAAGATTATTTTAATACCGAAGCCAGAGAAGGACTTAACGGAGCCAGGTTCCTATAGACCCATTTCCTTAATAAATCAAGATGCAAAATTGATGATAGCAATATTAGCGAGAAGGATGAACAAGTTTATTACTAAATATGTCGGGATAGACCAATGTGGTTTTATGCAAGGAAGACAAATGGCAGATTTAACAAGAAGAGTTTTAAATATAATATATTTAATAAAGAAAAATAAATTGAGAGCAGGGGTAATAGCGTTAGATATTTTTAAAGCCTTTGATTGCGTGGAATGGCCAGCATTAAAAAGTTTAATTAAAATCATGGGGTTTGGAGAAAGATTTAGAGGAGTAGCTAATCAATTGTATTCAAAAAATGTTTCATCAGTTGTAGTAAATGATGGTTTAACAGAGCAAATTTACCTAGGTCGAGGAACTAGACAAGGATGTCCCCTTTCGCCTATTTTGTTTGCATTGGTAATGGAGATTTTAGCAAATGTATTTAGAGAAGATAGAAATATAGGGGGGATAGGGATTAGGGAGAAGATAAAAATAAATCTTTTTGCAGATGATACTCTTTTGACAATCGAAAACCCTATGGAAAATATGGATAGAGTGGAGAATCATTTAAAGGAGTTCGGGGAAGTAACGGGGCTACAGATTAATTGGGATAAATCTAAATTTTTGTTGTTTAACTATAGTAAAAGAGAAGAGATTGAAATGTGTAAAAAAAAAAGTAATTATAAGATTAATAATGTAATTAAATCTTTAGGAATTGTAATTCCAAAAGATATAGATAAATTGGGAGATCAGAATTATAGGAAATTAAAGAATGAGGTAAAGAATAAAATAGAGGAGTATAAAAAAATTGGACTTTCCTGGTTTGGTAAAATTGCTTTGATTAAAATGAAGATTTTGCCAAAGATAAATTTTTTATTTCGGATGATACCAAGTGCGATATCAGATAAGGAACTTAAAGATTGGCAATCAATTATTAATACATATTGTAATGGAGGGAAAAAATCTAGGATTACTAAAACAAGATGGTATAAAGCACAAAAAGTAGGGGGTTTGGGACTGCCGAATTTAAAATGGTATTATATAGCGAATCAATTAAGACATATAGTGGATATTATAGCACGCCCTAAAGAAATAATGTGGTTGGAGTTAGAAACATGTGAACTACGTAGTACTTTGGGGAATATATTTTTTTCAAAAAAATAATAATAAATTGATAAAAAATATAGACAACCCTTTTCTAAGAAATTTGTTAATGATTTGGGGTACTATGAAGAGCATATTTATACCAGGGATATCTCAGTTAACTCCGGTGGTAGCTCTTAAGGATTTCCCTGAAAACTTAAGATTAGAGCTGGAGAGTAAACTAAGAGAAGAAAGGGTTATTAGATTGACCGATTGGGTGGAAAAGATGGGGACTAGAGATCAAATAATGGAAATTGTTGGGAGAAGAAGATTATCGTGGTTAAATTTACTACAGTTAGAACAGTGGTCGAAGAAATGGAAAAGGAAAACTGAGTACGAGAGAGATTTAACTAATTTTGAAAAGATGGTCATGTCTAGAGACGGCCTACCAGGTAATGCATCAACAAGAGGTATAACAAGGGATTTATATAGATTGATCCAAAAAGCAAAAGAACAAGAGGATCAGCTTAAGACTGTATGGGATAATGAATTTGAAGAAGTGACCTCGAAGGTGGGGTGGAACAATATATGGGATAGACGGATTGTGAAAATGATGTCAATTAGGATAGAGGAAAATTTTTATAAACTAATTTGGAGATGGTATTTAACTCCAGTAAGATTAAATAGAATAGATAATAATTGTTCTGCATTATGTTGGAGAGGATATCAGGAAAAAGGGACATATGCTCATATGTGGTGGAGTTGTAAAAATGTATTGGTGTTTTGGCGAGAGGTTTTTACAGAAATATCGAAAATTATTGGTACTAATTTAGAGGTCTGTCCAAAATTAGCATTGTTATCAATAACTGAGAAGCTTATTTGTGATCAAAATATGAAGGAGTTAATTGTAAACTTGTTAACTGCGGCCAGGCTAATGATAGCGAGAAATTGGAAAGTGCAACATGTTTTCCTAATAACAGACTGGTATAAGGAAGTTTGGGACATAGCCCTAAATGATAAACTAACTAGTAGTATCAAATGCAAAAAAGGATTGCTAAAGAAGAATAATTTTATGGAGATATGGAATCAATTACTAGACTATGTATTAATAAAGGGGAAGGGTAACATGCCTTGTCAGGATATGTTATATTTTTGGAATTTAGACTTTATTTGATCAAGAGGATAGAAGTATATTAATTGGTCCCTTGAAGGGTGGGGGGGAGCACTTTATGATTTATTGTATGTTGATTATGTTATATTTGTGTGATAATTTTGTATTTTGCTAAATATATTTTCTGTGTTATAATTTGCTTTGAAAAATAAATAAAATATTTTAAAAAAAATAAAAAATACCAAAACTTGATGTGCAATGTGAACTGTGGTTATGCATTTCTTGTACCATCTAGTTTGGCCCTCAGCATATCAGGCAGATTTAAAAGGCTTAAAATGCCAGCCAGAAAAATGGTGGCAAGCCTAGGGGAAGAAAGAGCCAGGGGAGAATACAAACAACTTTCCCAACATTCTCATACTCTTTCCTACAGGCTGCTTTTGTCTTCTTGCTCTTTTCCCTTCATTCTCTTTTCCTTTTCCCTTTCCTTTCTTCCCTGCTCCATTTCTATCAGGGCACTCTAGGAACAAGCTCCCAAAGAACAAACTGGGAACTTTGGGAAGGAACGCTAGCTATGAGGATATGACACTAGTCCCTTATTTTTATTTATTTTATTTACTGTATTTTTAAACCACCTAATAACCAGCTTCAAGCCATGTGCTGCTGTGCCTCCTGGACCTTGATCCTGTAGAAAAGTATTGCTGGTATGTACTTGCTGCTTGGCGCCTAATATGAAAAATCCCAATTAATGTGCAGGTAGAATTTGGGCAGATCTAACAACTTAGGTCTAGACCAAAAGATAATAGAAGGTGGTGATGATCATAGAAAGTACTTTGGAGTGTGTTATAGATAAAACTGGTAGAGTCGCTCCAGTCTATTCACTGCAGTTCTTTCCTGTTCTTGTCGTAGGTGAGGCCACATGGGTCATGACAAAGCACTCAAGGGATGGACCCAGTCATATGGGACCAAAAGATAGTCACAGGAAGAAGGTTGGAGGTGCAGTCAGACATGTGTTGCAGGACCTCAGGGTCTTCCAAGGCTAACAGTTTGATCTAATGTTGGTCAGTCCAACGGAGCTCTTCTGTATGTGCCCAGGCCATAAAGACCCAGTCAGGCCCTGCCCTCCCAGGGTGAGGAGTGTCCCTCCTCCAAAGCCCTCATTTGTGCTTAGAGCCTGGCACCGTATACACCTGCAGTGCTTGGTGATCTCTTCGAAAGCCTTCTGGTGTGTCTGGTGAATGGCACCGGGTGACCATAACCTCTGTTGCAGTTGGTGAGGCATGTCTTGAGGCGAGGGAGATCTGGCTGCCTACTCAGGTGGACTAGGACACTGTTTTTCCCTCAGACAGTTCCTCTCTGGATTGAATTGCTGGTTTGGTCAAGCTACATGGATCCTCCATGGCCACATCATCTTAGTTGGTATCAGAGAATGTATTAAGGCAGGGACAGGGAACATGTGGCCCTCCAGATGTTGTTGGACTCTCACCCTCCCTCACCATTGGCTATGCTGGCTAGGGCTGATGGGAGTTGTGGTCCAACAACATCTGGAGGGCCACATGTTCTCCACCCTTGTAATAAGGCAGCCTTCCCCAACCTGGTGCCCTCCAGATGTGTTGGATTACAACTCATCTGAAAGGCACCAGGTTGGGGAAGGCTGTATTAAGGTTTAAGCAGGATGTCTGTATTAAGCAGGATGTCTCCAGCTTCTCAGACCCTTTGTCTGGCTCACTGGGTGGTGCCATAAAATGTTCTTGGCAGAGTCATGAAATCCCACAGACTTGGTTCAATTAAATATAGCAAAAGGGGAGTAACTCACCCTACTAAGCCTTCCAAAGGCTCTTTCTGCATCTTGAATCCATGACATTTAATTCTTTTCTCTCCCATAATGAAAATATTAGTGGGTTTAGTCACTGGACTAATTTAGTCCAGTAATTTAGTGTTTCAATAATTTATAAATTGTGTGTTTTGTCCTTCAGAAGTTCTGGATGGACCACAACAAGATGTTCATCTTTCTGCAGGGAACATTTAAAAGCGGCCACATTAACTTTATATATGGAGGCAGAGGTGGGTTTTTGCAATTCAATAATGTGTTATATTGGTTGGGTTATACTGTGGAGAAAGCCTGAGCACACACAGTGATATGAACCCTGACACAGTTCCCCCTGTTACACTGACACCCCCCCTTTGCATAATCCCCCCCCAGGAGACACAGTTCTAGCCAGACTGGTTATACTGGCCACATCTGCACACCCTCAATAGGGCACATTTACATCGATCCACATCAAAAGGCATAAACATTCCAAAGGTGGGGGGCAGTCTCAAAGAGCTGCAGATTACCCCTAAAGTATCCAGGAGGTGCCAAGAAAGATGAGGTGCCACCTCCCCATAGGGCAGAACCAGCCCACCTGGTCCTCAAGGGCGGGGAGGGGCGGGAGAGGGTAGAAAAGGACAAGCACAGCAAAAAAAAGGTTGTTGGGAACACGGTGCAGGCTGGCACAGCTCAGGTCGCTAGCTACGGCTCCGACCAAGCAACTTCCCACCCTTGGCAGGACGCCCGGCGATCTGCAAAGCTAACCGCTACGCTAGAAATCCAGAGTCAGAGTCTCTGGTGCCAGGTAACATTCTGTTTTTGAGCAACGCTACCTAGAAAGCAAATTGAATACTTCCCTTTCTCTACTGATAATGACTATTCTGTTTATGCTGTGAAATTCCTGTAGTCTATTGGTTCTGCTCCATTAAACTCTTTGAAATTGACCAGATTGTGGCTTCCCTGTGTTTGGGAGGGGATTCCTTGTCAATATCACTTGCGGCTGGAACTGAAGGTTCTGACAGCCCGGTACAGGGCACAACTTCGGTGCCGGTTAACCCTTAAGGTGCTGAACCCACGCAATGGACCCCTGGTTCGGTCCTCCACATATACAATAGAAATGGATTCTGTGGAGAGAAAGCCAGATCAGACACACACACACACACTGCCACCTACGTGACCTCTGCCTAGGGCAGAGACAGCTCAGTTCCGAGCAGTCATTTGCATCAGCCTACATTTGCATTCATCTCTGTGGGACACATCTACATACCCCCCAGTAGCTTCCCCTGGCAGTCTCAAAGAGCTGCAAAACACCCTCAGACACCGAGGGGCGCCAGGATGCCCCGGCAGTCTCAAAGAGCTGCCAAGTACCCTCAAGCACCAGGATCCTGGCAGGAAAAGCCAGTTCGACCTGTCAACAGGAAGGAAGGAAGGAGGGGAGGTAAAAGAGGGGCACCAAGCCCCGGTAAGGTGGTTGGAAGTTGGGTGCAGGACTGCACGAACCGTCCGTGACTTCGGTCAGGACAAAGAAACTCAACCCTGGGTAAAGCGCCTGGTAACTGCTGTAAGCCTGAACGACTTGCAGTGAACCACTTTCTAGGAACTTAGGTCTTTTAAGGTCAGTATTCTCTATGCCTATCTGCAGAGCTCCTTTCTAGTTAGATTGGACTGGATTTGCATGCTCCATTAAGTTTTAGAGATTCCCCTTTGCTTAGGTGGAGTTCTTATCTGTATGTTTTGTTACGCTCCATTAAACTTGTTATAAACAAATCCCTGTGCCTAGTCAATTCCAACTCTAGTTCAGTGTCTTTCGGAAGCGGATGCCTTTTTTTTAGCCGGAGACCGCTTCAAGGGAGTTTTCTCAGTACTGGTTAACCCGTTAACTCCCGAACTCACGCAAAGGACCGGCGGCGGTCCTTCAGATTCATTTTCTCTTCTCAGTGTTGGTCTTTATACTTGTTGGACCTGTGAATGGCTGCAGCAAAAACAAATAAACACTTTTGACAGGTGGGTGTGAAGTACTCTGATGAAGATTTTGTTACCAAAGCAGCTGTGGAGGACATCTGTTCATGAGGAAATCATTAATATAATCCTTCTTATTGTGCAGCTTATTAGTGGATCTCAAAAAGAATTGTGTTCTTATATGGTGATGGAAATGGCATATTTTGGCTAGATTTCTAAAACTTGGTCAACTAACCTGACTGGTTCTATATGTCTATGTCCTAACAAAGACAAAAACAAACCCATAAGATACAGCCTGTTCGATTGTATATGAGTGTGTTCAGTTTGCAGTGGAAGATTCCTGTCTCATACAGGTATTACATGTATATTCCCTATTACATAGACAGGATAAGATCTCTTCCTGCATATGCATGAGGCTTCAAAATCCTATTTGCCTACTGTTCTGCAATTGGAAAGTTATCATTGGCCGAAAGCCTTGTGTCTTGATTGGACAAGTTTTCCAAAAGAGATTGGTGAAGTTTAAAAAGGAGATTTTCTTTGTATGTAAACTGCAGTCGGTGACCTGACCAGGGATGGTGTAAAGGCCAGAACAGAACCCTATTATGTAAAAATGGCCCAGAACTCCAACTTCCAAATTAATGAAGCGTGCTTCCAGATGGAGGGTTCTAGTAAGAGAAAAGACAGAAAACGTGATGGGAAAACATGGGAGGTCTGTAAGTGGAAGATTTCATCATCTTGACCACCCGTAAAATCGCCTGAATGAGGCAGGGCAATGGCATGATAAAAGCCTCATGTGGAGCAGCCCAGATTTCATAAATCACATTGGACAAGATGGGAATGATATAGTAAGTCACCAAACTTCCACAGAATCTATGTTCCAGTACCTGTTCCAGACAATTAACAATATTCTGGGGAAATGGCCTGGAATTGTATTGCAATGTAGAATCTGAGGGCATTTTATGGCTTAATAGGCGTTTCCATCTCTTCCAATGTGACTCGTGAATGTTGTTGGTTTAGATAGCTGGGAAGTTGTCATTCTGGACCATTTTCCTGGAACATAATTTATTACCTGAAAGAGATTGTGGATTTTTTGTGGCAGGTACTGAATCTTTCCCATCTAATCCTATGTGACTGGTGAATTTGGATGGTTTGGCTTCCTCAGAAGTTGACATTCCAAGTCATTATTATTATTTTTTTGGAATGTTGTTTCTGGCCTAAAGCAGATTGCATAATGTGGGTTCAGTGGAAGCTCTGTCACTTCTTTCATCAACCCCATCTAGTCCTTTATTACTGGTGAATTGGGTTGGTTTGGCTAGCATGGAAGTGGACATTCTGGTCTGTTTTTCTGGCATACCATTTATTGCCTGGAACAGGTACTGGAATGTGGATTCTGTGGACATTTTGTGGCTTAGGGCACAATCAAATCGGGATGCCTGTAACCCTCCAAACTTGAAAGATTATGGGCATCCTATGGAGCGTGGAGGCGAAGGTCATCTCTGTGCTCCTCCCACCTGGAACTCAGCTAGACAGCTAAGTTTGGCCATCTAGCTTAAGGCACTTGGGAGTGGGAGGGAAGGAGGTTGAGGCACCACCAGGATACCTCGTATCTTGGCGGTGCCTGACTCCTCCCCTCCCTGTTCCCCAGAACGCCCCCTAAACCATCTCCAAGGTCACGCTTGTGGCCTCGGAGATGCAGCTGGTGCAGTTCTTTCCGTGCCAGCTGTGAGGGGCGGGCACTCCAAGTATGGAGACCCAGCTACAAGGTCGAAGTAATTTTCCAACCTCGTAACTGGGTCTCTGAAAAATCCTATGGCTGTCTAGACCAGGGCTCTCCAACCAGGGTCCCAGATGTTGCTGGCCTACAGCACCCAGCATACCCAGCCAGCATGGCTAATGGTAAGGGATTCTGGGAGCTATAGTCCAGCAACATCTGGGGACCCAAGGTTGGAGAGCCCTGGTCTAGACACTGTCTAGTAGCCATAGGATTGTGCTGCCCCTGTTTCATTCCAGTTAGAATAATTAATTTGGTAACTTTGATTGCCTCAGAAGCTGGCATTCCAGGTTGTTTTTCTGGGATACCATTTATTGCTCAGAATGGATAGCAGAACATAGTTTCTGTGGAAGTTGTGTGGCTTATTGCATCAATTCCATCATGTCATGTGTGACTGGTGAATTTGGTTTGATTGGCTAGCTCAGACATTGGTGTTCTGGGCCATTTTGACAAAATACGGTTTATTGCTCAGAACATGTACTAGAACATGTATTTTGTGGAAATTTTGTGGCTTACTGCATCACTCCAATATGACTTGTGAATTTGGTTGATATGTATAGCTGGAAAGTGGGTGTTACAGGCTGTTTTTGCAGATTACCATTAATAGCCTAGGCTGGGTACTGGAATGTGGATTTCTGGAAGTCACCTGTGTCAGAGCCTCATTTCCATCTAGTCTTTTGTGGTGTGTCAATTTGCCTGTGTTTGATGTCTTAGAACCAATCATTTTGATCTACTTATGTTTTGTTAAAAATGTGTTTTGGCTGGAAATGCATGAGTAACATTTTAATAATGCATTGATTTCACTTCTAAAATGTTGTTCTCATGTGTAAACCTACTCCGTGTGTGTGTGTGTGTGTGTGTGTGTGTGTGTGTGAGAGAGAGAGAGAGAGAGAGAGCGAGCGGGGGGGGGGGGAGATCTATAAAATGTCCATCCCTGCCTGTTTTATTTTATTCAGATTGGGGTGTGGATGTGAAGAGGTTAATAAAAGTATAATATTGGAAGGGCTTCAGTTCTAAAATATTGTTCTCAAGTGTCTCTAACATATCCCCTCATTTTTGGCAGTTTTATTTATAAAGGGGCAGTTCCAGCCTGTTCTGTTCCAACTTCTACACTGTCCCAGCTGGCCATGGAACATACTTCCCGTTTCTTTGTGTGGGGGTGACATGTGGCTGTTTCCATTTTGAAATTGCTTGAACAAAGGATTTGGTGGCAGCCATGTACATGTCTGGGATCCTGCCCAGGCAAAATATAATTCCAGGCAATGTTGAAAGGCTTTTTGCCTAAGAAAACATGTATTTTGTTTCATGTCACGTTTTTGTTGCCGCTGTTATTTTCAGCATTTCCTTTTCTTTTAAATGCCATGTAAATTCTGATTTCTTCAAATGAATTCAATTTTACTTTTAATTACAGTATTAATATAAGATGTATTAATAATTATTAAATTAATGCAGGAAAGGACTCAACAGGGAAGACAGAAATCCAACTGTTTTATGGAAGATTGGTGGCCAGGCCCAGGATTCACATATTTGGAAACTGAGCCTGTGGACTGGGATAAGTCAATTGATACAAGTATATGTTTGTACAGATTGCCTTCCAATACAGCCACTGCCCACCTGTGTCACAGCGGGGTCCATGTTACCAGGTTTGCTCCCAAAATAGTATTGGGGATCCTTTTATAAGAGGATGTCAAAGTTTTGTTTTTGTTTTTTAAAAAAGCTTTGATCCTTTGGGGGGTGTCTATTAAATGGATCAGGTTGCAGGGCAAAAAGGTTTAAAAAATTTAAAAATTAGAGAGCATTGTTGTGGTTGTTTAAAAAAAATATTTGGCCTAATAAACTGAAGCTCTATCCTGATTAGACAGAGGCTCTATGAGTAGGTAGTTCATCTGTTCAAGGGAGATAGTGTTCAACCTGTTTTGGATTCGGTTGCGCTCCAGTTCTGCAGTTTGGGAGCACTCTTAGATCCACCTTTGTCACTAGAGGTCTGCATGAACTCAGTGGCACAGAGTGCCTTCCACGAACTTAGACTGTGGCGTCTTCTGGATGCAGATAGTTGAACCATCCATGCTATGATAACCTCCCAGTTAGACTACTGTGATGCATAGTATGTGGGGCTGCCTTTGAATACTTCCTGGAAACTACAGTTAGTCCAGAACACAGCTCTTGGGATATTAACAGTGATTTGTTGTTGAGAACATATCTTGCCAGTGTTAAAAGGGCCCCACTAATTTCCAGTCTATTTCTGAGCACAATGAAAAGTGGTTGATGCTTATCTTTAAAGCCCTGCATGGCTTAGGACCCAGGTACTTGAAGGAATGTTTGCTCCCACACCAAGCTATCTGTGTACTAAGCTAATCGTCCCTCTTCTGGTTTCCCTGCCCCCCCCCTTCTGAAGTAAAGCAGGTAAGAAATGGGGAGACAGGATTTTCAACTGCAACACCCTGTTTGTGGAAGTCTCTCTCAGGGAGACTTGTCTGGTGCCAACTCAGTCATTTTTTTGGCACCAGGTGAAGACTCTCTTATTCTTCCAGGTCTTTTAAACTGTCTTTTAATGCTAATTGCTATTTTCTCATTGTTTATGATTGCTTATATTTTTATGATGTTATGATTTCATTTTTGTAAACCACCCTGGAAGCATAGTTGAAGGGTAGTATAGATATCTGGTATGTAAGTATAAAGTGTGAGGATTCCAAAACTGAACCATATTTATTTTAGTTATATCCCACCTTTTCACCAAAAACAGTACTCTAGGCAGCTATTTTTCTTCCCCAAACTCAGTCAGATAGAGTGTCTAGAACTTTCCATTGATAATTATCACTATAAACAGAACTGTGTTCCATTCAGGAGTGGGCAACTTGTGGCCCTCCAGATGTTTTGCCCTACAATTCCCTTCATTCCTCACCATTGGCTATGCTGGCTAGGGCTGCTGGAAGTTTTAGGCCAAAACATTTTAGTTTTAGGCAAGGCAGTTTGGTGCCCTAGGCAAGATCAGATATTTAGTGTCCCCCCCTTCCCACTTGAGAGCGCTGTATTTTTCCCCCAAGGCATTTCTGGCGCCCCCTTTAGCCCTGCGCCCTAGGCAGTTGCCTAGTTGGCCTAATGGTAGCACCAGCCCTGCTGGATGGCCACAAGTTACCCGCTCCTGATGGAGATTTTCACAAATTCTGTTTCGTAAAGGCACCTGCAGGGACAAATGCTGTCCCTTTAAGTGGAGACTATTCCTGTAGCCTTGGATCACCTGAGAGTTGCATCATCCCTGCTTGGCCCATCCAAGCCTTATTTGGGAAGGTCTCAGACAGTGTCAGGCCACTACCTCTCATCATCATCATCATCATAAGCAGCAGCAGCAGCTGCTGCCACACATCTCATTCTTTTGGTGCTGCTGTGTACTCTACCCTCTCGTCTTCTCTTTTCATCCCCCAGCAGTCCCCAGGGCTCTCTGGCCATGACTCTATATCCAATACAATTCTACAGCTGCTCCCCTGCCGGTTTCCTCCTTCACTTTCTCCTCAGGTTGCTTCAGTGCCCCTCAGCTGCCACATGAGTATGGCTCCCTCGAGCACCACTTCATCACATCTTCATGATGTACCAAATAGTCTTGTGTGAGTCTACTCCTTGAGGAGATGTAAAGCTGATCAGTAAAGATGTTGATTGATTTTTGAGGGCAATTAAATATCTTGCTTTTAAGTCAAGACTTAGTTGTTGAGTTGATTACATTTGCATAGTAAAAACTTGAACAAATGAGCTTCTGAGGGGCGTCTGGGCTACAGTTTCTCATAAACATGAAGTAATTTAATGTGGGTAACAAAAGGTGCTGCTTCGTGTTCACAGAAAAGTAAGCCCCTCTGCGTTGTTCTCATCAAAGTTCTAACCCAGCACTGTTCTTATCCTCTGAGGAGCATGAGTTTCATTGATTTCTGACACTATTGAAGAAGACGTGGGCTTGTTCTCCCTAGCAGCTGTGCTTCTCCTTGGCAGCTCCAAAACCTGCGCACAGCTTGTTCACACCAAGCCAGGACTACTAAGAAGAGCAGTGTTCACACTTTTTCATAGAATGCAGATTTGGCTAGGATAACTAGTTTTGTATTCCTTCGCTGAAGCAACATCAGTTTTGGACAGTATCATGATTCAGTAGCCTGTTCCACAAAATGAAATATTATCTTTTTTTTATCTGCAAAAAGCCTTAACCTATTAATTAATCAATCTGTGCTGTTTATTTATTTATTTACATTTATTTACCGCCCATCTGGCCAGCAACCGGCCACCCTGGGCGATGTACACAAGATAAAATACAGGATAAAATACATTTAAAACAGTATAAAATTTTAAAATCTTAGCCCACCCCATATTCCCGCCTGAATATAAATTGTATAATATATATATATATATATATATATATATTAGTATAAATTGTACTATTGTCTGTCCTGCTGAGCATTCTTGATTGTCCACAAGATTTGTAAATGCCTTTGTTTTACTCCCCTCGCCGGATCATCACCTTGAAGTGGTGAGTGGGCTTGCGTGTTCCGATGAATCCTGTGAGCAATGCCGTCGGGAGCTATGTACTCCCAGTAGGGTCACCCATGGCGGTAAGGTCCGGGGAGAGGAACCAGACAAAGAACGATCCAAAACATAAAGTCCTCAACGGCAGAACAGGCGGAAGATAATTAAACCTAAATTACAACGGCTGTGAAGGCGGATGAAGGCTGCAGCAGAGAATGGTTTTCCAATCGTCAGGGTAACCGTGCCATTGGATCTCTGCCGTACTCTGTCAAGTTTGTGTGGTGATTCGTTGTGCACCGATCTCCCCACATAAAACAGTTTCACGCACAGGCGTCTTCCAACCCATCCAACCCAACCCAACCAACCAACCAAAAAAAAAAAAGTCCCATGGCGACTGGCGAATGGCAACGGGGGCAGGACTGTGAATCTGGAAGCCCCTAGTCATGGACCAGCACATGGGTGGTGGATGCAGACTCAGTCGCCCTGTTCAAGGAACGAGGTAGTCGAGCAGCTCGGCAGCTGTATCCATGACTGAGCAGCCCTATTTAGGATCCACTCTGCTCACCCCATATGGGGAGGGGGCTAGAAAAGGTGCCCTAAACATAGTCTACCTCTTTCTCCCCTGACTGGATTACCGCGTCCAGTGGGGTCACCATTTTAGCGGTCGAAAAAGACATTTGAATTTTGGAACATGGAATATACGGACATTGCTGGATAACATAGATAGTGAACGCCCTGAGCGTAGGACTGCTATTATTGCAAGGGAGCTGAGACGGTTTAAAATTGACATAGCAGCACTTCAAGAAACCCGAAGGGCAGGAGAGGGACAGCTGAAAGAAGAAAAAGGAGGTTATATCTTCTTCTGGAAAGGACTACCTGAGCAGGACCGACGAATACATGGTGTAGGCTTTGCCATCAAAAATGAACTAGTGAACTCTTTGTCAGAAGTTCCTACTGGCATTAACGAACGCCTGATAACTCTTCGATTAAAGCTCGCCAATAACCAACAGGTAAATATTTTGAGCGCTTATGCACCAACATTAGATGCTGATGATATCAAGGAAAGTTTTTACAGCCAGTTGGACACTCTCCTGTCAGAGATACCTAAGGAGGATAAAATTATCCTCCTGGGCGATTTTAACGCAAGAGTCGGGCGTGACTTTGATTTATGGCCAGAAACTATTGGAAAAGACGGAGTTGGTAATAGCAACCCGAACGGACTCTTACTTTTGTCTATATGTGCAGAGCATAATCTCACTATCACAAACACGCTCTTTCGACAAAAGAATAAGTTTAAAACATCATGGCAGCACCCACGGTCAAAGCACTGGCATCTTCTGGATTATGTAATTGTCCGTGTTAGAGATCGCCGCGATGTACTTCTTACTAGGGCCATGGTGAGTGCCGACGACTGCTGGACAGACCACCGACTAATCCGGTCCACAATGGTTATCAACATTGCTCCCCAACGTAGGCTTCAAGGAAGGAAACCAAGGCGTAAAATGAACATCCAAGTCCTTCAAGATCCTATTAAGCAAACTCGTCTTCAATCACTTCTTAAGGAACATCTACCTACGGAACCTCCTGACAACATTGAGGACCATTGGTCTAAGCTGAAAACCTCCATTACTGCAGCTTGTGAACAAACTATTGGATATGAAACTAAGAAACATCAGGATTGGTTTGATGAAAATGACAATGAGATTAAATATATAATTGACCAAAAAAGGAAAGCCTTCCAAATATGGCAAAATGATATTAACTGCGCTGCCAAGAAAAAAACCTACGCAAGCGCAAAGGCTGAGGTCCAAAGAAGAACAAGAGAACTTAAGAACGCTTGGTGGAAAAAGAAAGCTGAAGAAATTCAACAACTTGCAGAATCTCATGATGCACGGGGCTTTTTTAAGGCCACAAGGGCCATTTATGGACCAAAAACCTATGGTACAAACCCCTTACAATCAAAAGATGGCACCAAACTCTTAAAAGACAAAGAGTCTATTGCACTGCGTTGGAAAGAGCATTATTATGACCTTTTAAATCGTAAATCTAAGGTGGATAATGAGATTTTTTCGCAAATCCCGCAAAAACAAATTAAAGAGGAACTTGCAATACTCCCCACTTTGGATGAAGTAAAAAAAGCCATTAGTCAAATGAAGAACAACAAAGCTAGTGGACCAGATGGGATTCCTGCTGAAATCTTTAAAGAAGGGGGGCCCGAACTTGTACAACATCTTCATAAACTCATCGAAAAAATCTGGATAAGAGAAGAGATCCCAGAAGACTTCAGGGATGCCATAATTATCACCCTCTTTAAGAAGGGTGATAAAACAGACTGTGGAAACTATCGGGGCATTTTTCTCTTAGCAACCGCAGGTAAAATATTTGCTAGGATTCTCGCAAACCGTCTTCTATCTATTTCAGAAGAGATCCTCCCTGAAACTCAATATGGTTTCCGCCCCTCTAGAGGGACAGTAGACATGATTTTTACTGCACGTCAGCTCCAAGAAAAATGCCGGGAGCAAAATCAACCCCTTTATATGGCATTTATCGATTTGGCTAAGGCCTTTGATACTGTAGACCGTACAGCTCTCTGGACTACCCTTATGAAAATTGGATGCCCCAATAAATTTGTGAATATCTTGCGACTTCTCCATGACAACATGACGGCAACGGTTTTGGACAACAACGGCTCTCATGGTGCTCCATTTAAAGTGGGATCAGGTGTTAAACAGGGATGTGTTATCGCCCCAACATTATTTGCCATTTTCATCGCCATGGTTTTACATCTTGTCAAGGGGAAACTTCCCACCGGTGTGGGAATTATATATCGAACAGATGGAAAGCTTTTTAATCTCAGCAGGCTGAAAGCAAAAAGTAAGGTAATTACAACCTCCGTTGTGGAACTTCAGTATGCTGATGATAATGTGGTCTCCGCACACTCAGAGGAAGATCTCCAAACTATCCTAAATGCTTTTGCAGAAGCATACGAAAAACTTGGTCTCTCACTTAACATCAAAAAAACCAAAGTGCTTCATCAGCAAGTGCAAGCCAATCCTTTGGTGATGCCATCTATCCAGCTTGGCAGGACAATACTGGAAAATGTCGATCATTTTCTCTATCTTGGCAGCTATCTTTCTGTTACAGCTAACATCGACAGTGAAATCCAGCATCGTCTGAGCTCCGCAAGTGCCGCATTTTCTCGAATGAAACATAGAGTGTTCGAGGATCGGGATATTTGTAAGAAGACCAAAACACTGGTTTATGAAGCCATTGTATTACCAACTTTATTGTATGCCTGCGAAACATGGACTATCTATAAACGTCACTTCCACCTCCTTGAAAGGTTTCATCAACGTTGCCTCCGGAAAATCCTGCAAATTACTTGGGAAGATAGGCGAACAAATGTCAGTGTACTGGAAGAAGCAAAGACTACTAGCATTGAAAAAATGATCCTTCAACGCCAACTTCAGTGGACCGGTCATGTTGTTCGAATGCCTGACTGCCGTCTCCCAAAGCAGTTACTTTACTCCCAACTCAAGGATGGAAAGCGGAATATCGGTGGTCAATATAAGAGGTTTAAAGATGTTCATAAGGCTAATCTAAAAAAATGCAATATAAACATCGAAAACTGGGAAGCTCTGGCCCATGAACGATCTAAATGGAGGCTGGCCTTTCACAAAGGTTCCATGGACTTTGAAGAAGCCCGAGTGCAAGGTGAAAGGGAGAAACGTGCTAAGCGAAAAGCACGTCAAACGAATCCTTTACAGGACCATCTTCTATCTGGTAACCTGTGTCCTCACTGTGGGAAGCTGTGTGGATCTAGAATTGGCCTCCACAGTCACTTACGGACCCATCGCTAGAGTCTACACAATCTTCTTTAGAATTTCCTTCTTTTATCCCGGAAGACAATCTTACTCGGTCACGAGTGATCGCCTGATGATGATGATGACATTTATATCCCGCCTTTTTTCCTGCAAGGAACTCAAGGCAGCTGACATAATCCTCCTTCTCTCCATTTTATCCTCACAACAACCCTGCGAGATAGGTTAGGCTGAGAGTCAGTGACTGGCCCAAACTCACCCATTGAGCTTCATGGACAAGTGGGGACTAGAACCCGGGTCTCCTGAGTCCCAGTCCAGCACTCTAACCACTAGGCCACACTGGCTCTATTTCTCTATTAAAGAAAGCTTAGTCAATTAATCAAAGGAGCTCTAATGAACAAATTGATCGATTAATTTGCATAAATTTACATATGGCTAGAATAACAAATTTGACAAAAAATATACTTTTTTTTAAATGTGCGGCATGCATATGTCACAGCAAGCTCACTATCTGAAGGGCTGGGGAAGGATGCTGCAATGTAAGAAAGAACTTGATGTTTTGGCCTACAACTCCCATGCTCTCATCCTTGGCTATACTGGCTGGGGCTGATGGGAGTTATAGAGCAAAGCAACGGAAGGGCCACAACTTGCCCTCCCTTGCTATAGAGCAAGCCTGCCAAACTTAGTTCCTGAACCATACAGGAAATGCCCATCATATATTGTGGCCGAGTACTGGTACCAGTCAGGCCACAAATATACAGACAGTAGTGGTAGTTATCTAGGATTTGACAGGCTACAGCCTAAGGTTGGTGTGCTGTGTACAGCATGGGGCAAGGGGTGTGTGTGCATAATCTTCAATTGCCACGATGCCTGGACTGTCACAAAAACCCTTAAGCCATCATGGCTTCTCACTTTGATATGGAGAGACCCTAATTCCCCTGCCTCCTGCAACTGCAAGCTACTTTAAACTGCTCTTAAAGGGGCCATGCCATGGGCAAAATTGCAGCTAAGCTTGCAGTTTTAACTTAGCTGCAATTTTGCCCATGGCATGTCCCCTTTAAGAGTAGCTCTTTTTAGGCCCGAACAGCCGCAGCTGTGAGAATGTGTGTGTGCGCGTGCGCATGCATGTGCATCCTCTACCTGCTGAAAAGGAGGTGGAGGCTGCACCCACTGGCCTGGACCGAGGGAGAGGTGAATGAGGGAATTTATCACATGAAGCTGCCAGGACCCTTGTACCCTTCCCAGGCCCACTGCTGATGCCTGCACTGCACTCCCCTTAAAATGTTTCTGGCCCAGTATGACAAACCGCACCAGGTGGCTGGATCAAGCCACTTCTGAATTTCCCAGAATTCCTCGCAATCTATATTGTTCTGTGGCATTGTGGGAAATTAAAAGAGTGGCTAGACACAGCAGCCCAAGGACTGCATGGAGCACCAATCTGACAACCAAATAAGACCTCCAGGGCCTATTGACAGCAGCACGGGCCGGCCAGGGGGCATTTTGCCCAGGGCCCCTCCAACCTGAAGCCAGTCCTGGAAGTAGGAAATATGTGGGACCTCTAGCAGGGAATTGCAGATGTTCATTTATCCACATGTACGTTTTAAATTTGAGAAACCAAGTCAGAATTTCCCTTCCAAATTCATTTCTGTCCTTGTTCTTTCAGAGGCTGATCTTTCGGACTTTCATAGATTCATAGAGTTGGAAGGAGCCTACAAAGCTATTGAGTCCAACCCCCTGCTCAATGCAGGAAACTAGAGGAGGGGTCTCCCATCCAAGTAATAACCAGGCCTGACCCTGCTTAGCTTTCCACACTCAGACAAGCTGAGCCAGCTTGAGCCACAGGCCTGTATAATTGCTATACAGAATCAGTGATTTCATTTTAGCCACTCTGGCTCAGATAAGTTTCTGCTCACAACATATTTGCTTCAATAGTTAGCACTACCCAACTTAGGCAGCATAATTAAGCAGCTTTTCCTGGAAGAAAGGGGGGCTCACAGATTTTGGGTAACTTTACTGTGTTCAGGTTTGTGGCATAAGACATTGAGTGGCCATGGTATTGTTAACAGGTCTGTTATTGCAAATGTTTAACAGGGTAAAGAAAAGGCCTTATTATTAAGCAGTAATTCCAGATTACATGAGTTGGCTGCATAAAACAGGCACCTGTACAGTGATTGTCATAGTTCCCCCCCACACACCTTTAGACTGGGACAGGTATGCTGTGGGGAAGCACACCAGGTCTTTAAAACAGCCTTCCCCAAACTGGTGCCCTCCAGATGTCCTGCATTGAGCAGGGGGTTGGACTCGATAGCCTTGTAGGCTCCTTCCAACTTTATGATCTATGATCTATGTCTTGGACTACAATTCCCAACATCCCTGCCCATTGGGCATACTGAATGGGGGATGGTGGGAATTGCAGAAAAAACAACTAGAAGGCACCAGGTTGCAGAAAGCTGCTTTAAAAGGTAATTTGAAAAGTGGCCTCAGTCGGTCATTGAAGGGAAAGATGATGCAACACAAATAAATCAAGACACAGGCTGCAGTTTGAATTACACGGGCAGGTGACTGTTGACTTATTACATCTGAGTGTGTGTTTTTCTGTAGTGCTAGTTGCATCAGGCAGGAACCAAAGTCCTACGTTGTCGTACACAAGCTTCCTACTCCCATGTGTTGGGTGAATGTGTGAGAGGGGAATGGTATTGAACTCACTGGCCACACACCCAGCGCTGATGTGCTTGCTGGTCGTGCCCCCTCCAGCCACATATTTGGAATCTACAGCTCAGATTTATAGCAACCCAAACTCATTTGAATCCATTGCAGATTTCTCCGACATCTTTAGCCACACCGCAGCAGGCGGCCCACTGACAAAAGCCCCTGGGACCTTCTCCTCCTCCTCCTCCTCTTTGACGTTGCAACCTGTTTGCATGGGTGGCTTGCTATGGGGGTGGGGAGGCAAAGGGGACAGAGCCCTGCCTAACTTGTCCCACTCAACCTGATTCTTGTTGCTTGTCTCCCATACCTTGTTTCCCTCCATGGGATGCAATGTTAAGTGGCCAGAAGCACTTGGAGGGTATGTGTGTGTATGTGTATGCATGAGAGAGAGAGAGAATTTGAAGGGCCAACTTTTACTTTTTATCCTTGAAACTCTCTCTCTCTCTTTCTCTCTCTCTTACTTGCTATCTCTATGTGTTTGTATTTTGTTTAAAATAGAACTTGGTGTTGAGAAGCTGTAAGCATTAAGAGAAAACACATGCTCTGGATATATTTATTTTGATTAACACAAATGATTACAAGACTCACATCCAAAAAGATCTCTGTGTCCTGCCAAATACAAACACCGTGGACAGTGTCACCCAGCAACTTCTGGTTGGTGTATACTTCTTTCTCTTTTGAAACACCTGTAAAAAGAACATCTGAGCTTTTCCAGACTTCTCCCTAAGGTCACTTTCACATGCATCCCCAGGTTTCAAGGAATGCTGCTGATAAAAATTGTTTATCCCCTTGTAGAGCTGGGGAGCCTGGGAGAATCATAATGAGAGAGGCATTTGTGACTGGGCCGAGGTCAATGAAGAGATTAATACTGTAATCCTATATGCATTTACTTAGGATTTACATCTGTGTAAAGATGCCTAGGACTGGCTGATCAAATAACTGGATTGAACATGTTCAGACTCAGAGCTCATGTGAATCGGCCCTGAGGAATTTGCTATGAACATAACACCGGGTCTATGTGTGAAATAATTCAAGAAAAATGATCACTACAAAGGCAATCTAAAGACTGATTTGTGGTTGTATGGTTCTGAGATAATTAGAAACTGACTGGGGGGAGGGGACGGATACATTCATACCTATGGTTTAGTTCAGTCGCATTTTCATCAGCCCATTTTATCTATCTGTTCAGGGTAATTGCCTTTGATTAATGCATTTTATGATTGAACTTTCAAACCTAACGCTAAGTGAGACTGTGTGAGTTTTCTTTTGTTTGGAGGGAATCATCTTGCTGTGAACTGCCCAGATAGCTTTGGCTATTGGGCGGTATAGAAATGAAATAATGAATCATCATCTTATCAATGAGCAAAAGATCTAGGCAGTTTCCTGGGTATTGTTCACCTTTAAAATGAATGAATAAAACACTTGTGGAAACTGTATGTAACATTAAGGACCGAGCTTCTCTGCCCCCTGCCTTCCACTCCACCCTAACCCTACCCCTGCTCTAGGAGATTTTCTTAGGAGCATTGCCTAGAAAATACTGAGAGCAAAAAGAAGGGTTAAAAAAGAAATCCAAACACACACGTGCCTATTGCAGTAGTTGAGATTATTTCATAGGTGCTGCTCTTGACAAAGAGCAAAAAGGATAGAGCTGTACATGTAATCTAAGCGATTTTTTTTTAAAGTGAAGCAGTACTACATTTTGAATGGCTAGAGCTGTGCTTGAGGAGGGGGGTGCTGAGTACGAGAGAAACAATTCTGAAAATGTCAACCTTGTGATAAAAGCCTAGAAAATATTGAGGAGAACCAATCTCCTTACATGCTCTAGGGTGTTTCCAGGTTTGGCTTTTATTGTGTAATAATCACACTACCTCATTCATGGAATTTTAGAGGTGTGTGTGTCCAGATGACATCTTCTTCAATGTGTAGCCTTCCTGTGTTTTCCTGCCACTTCTTCCATCTTTTTTTCTTACCAGGAGAAGAAAAGACACAATAGCTGCATGATGCCTTTTGATGGTTAGTGCTAGGAACCCTCCATCCAGAAGCACTCCGAAACTATGATTCCTCTATTATCCTAGCCTGGTTTCTATCTATCTATCTATCTATCTATCTATTTATTACATTTATACCCCACCTTTTTTCCTGCAAGGAACTCAAGGCGGCTTACATAATCCTCCTCCTCTCCATTTTATCCTCACAACAACCCTGTGAGGTAGGTTAGGCTGAGAGTCAGTGACTGGCCCAAAGTCACCCAGTGAGTTTCATGGCGGAGCGGGGACTAGAACCCGGATCTCCCGAGTCCCAGTCCAGCACTCTCACCGCTACGCCACACTGGCTCTCCGTTATTTTTTGAAACATTTTACATGTGTGGTGGGTGAACTCTTTTTTCATAAGCATTCCCCCCCCACACACACAAAAATCTGGAATACATAATAGGAGGAGTCTAGGCTGCAATACCATGCACACTTTCTCACTTCCTTCAGTATCACAGTGTACAAGACAAAAAACAAACAAACAAACAAATAAAAGGGATTGCCCCTAAACACACACAATGGGAAAGAATGGGCTGGATCCAGGTCAATGCATGAGTAATGGGGCTGGGGGAAACCCTGTCTTCCCCTTGGCAGCCCCCACAGTCCCCTAAAAGGCTAGTCTGTGGGTCAGAGGACCTGCAGAGTGCTATGGGCTGTGGCATGGGGGAGGGAGGGGGGGATGTGTATGTGGGATATCCCTGAAAGAGAAGAGGGATGAAAAGGGTTCATGGGAATGCAAGATGAAGCTGTTGGGAACTGGTGAGATGATTCTTACTTCAGTCTTGCCAGATTCATGTGAATTTCTCGATATTGTACCATCCTTTCCATTGCTCCCTGCTCTAAAAAAATCAATGCTCACACAAAGTAGTTTTTATTGCAAACACAAAAGCACAAGCACTCCCCTTTTATTGAAAAGGAACACATGATAGCAAAAATCTAAACCAGTTATTTATGTATTTATTTATTTACAACATTTATATATTGTTCCACATCTAAACAGATTCCAGAGCGGTGAACAATAAAATATAAAAAGATAAAAAGAATAAAACACCATATTTAAAAAAATGTTTTTATAAAACAGAAAACCAATAAAAACCGTGGCAGGTCAATCAAGGAAGCCTTCTTGAAATAAAGATGTTTTCAGGAGGCACTGAAAACAACACAGTATTGGTGCCTGCCTGATCTCCAGAGGGAGGGAGTTCCATAGATTGGGGACCACCACACTGAAGGCTCTTCTCCGGGTGGACTCCAATCAGGCCACAGGTCCATATAGAACCACCAGGGATGCCATCCGGTGACCAGGCAGGTTGTAAGGGAGAAGGCGCCCTCTTAAGTATCCTGGTCCCAAGTTGTTTAGGGCTTTATACACTAGTACCAAAACCTGAAACCTGACCCATTAGCAAATAGACAGCCAGTGCAGTTCCTTCAGCAAAAGAGTTGCATGCTGAAAGGGGGCAGTTCACTCCTGACCAAAGCTGACCTGCTGCATTCTGCACTAGCTCCAGCTTCTGGACCAGCCTCAAGGGCAGCCCCAAATAGGGTGCATTGCAGTAACCAATGCAGTGCACTCTATGTGGGGCTGCCCTTGAGGCTGGTGATCCCTTAGGTCAGGTCACAGCCTGAACCTAGTCACACTGCACTCCTGGAAGTGATTCATAGATCATAGAGTTGGAAGGGGCCTACAAGGCCATCGAGTCCAACCCCCTGCTCAATGCAGGAAACTAGAGGAGGGGTCTCCCATCCAAGTAATAACCAGGCCTGACCCTGCTTAGCTTTCCACGCTCAGACAAGCTGATAGGAAAAGCATTTCAAATGTCCTGATAAAAATCTGCCTCTCCTATTTGCATTTCAAGCCAAGTTCCCATTGGTGCCAATCTAGGCTTCCCTTGGAAATGCCAACAGCACAGATTGGAAGGCCCAAGCTGAATGTGAGCTAAGAGGCAAGGTCTGGCCAGCAACAGAAAGAGTGCCTTGCCATAAATAACTCTACATCATCAACTCTACATCAACTAGAAAAACGTTCCACATTTTATCCTTCCTCAAGGGAAAGGCAAGTTACAAATGTGATGTGATAAATAATCTCTTTTGGTGAATAGGTACTTTGAACTATATCATTAGCACACAAACAGATGGGTTAGACAGCAAGGGAGAACATAGGCTGCTGTAGTCTACACGAGATGCCAAGATCCATTAATCTATAATTTGGAGCAGGTGGAACTATGATAAACAAAGAACTAACCAACGGTGTTGTGCCTTCAACTTCTCATGCTAATTATGTAAAGGTACACATAATGACTAGCTTTTTTGTGGGGTTGACATTTTGAGGGAGTCAGAGCTCTTACTATACACTCCTTAAACTGATTGGTTTTTATCTTCAACAGAATATTACCAGGAGTCCCCACTGCAGCCCCTGTGGGCACCATGGTACCCATAGGCCTATCCAATGGTGCCCATGAAGGGATCCCCAATGTGATGCCTGTCGGCACCCAGGGAAAATTGGGTTTTTAAAAAAAAAAAATTAATCCCCCCCATTTTAAATATACGTACATGGATTTGTATGAAATGGATACAACTTTCTAGCAACTATAAATCAGCTTCAACAAAAGTGGACCAAATATCCAAATAAGTATCCATTTGAAATTGGCGTCTCTATGCCACCTGTTCATATGTCGAAAATGTTGTAAGATCCTCAATCCATTGCATTATAGGAGGTGAGTGTTTATCCCTCCTATTTTGTAATATCCGTCTCTTAGCTGTCTAAAGGGTGCAGAGAATCTATTTCCCCTTTCCATTCGTTCATTTCCATGAAGCAGGTAAATAGTTTAAAAGGGCATGTACATCAGTGAATATTAAAGACTGTTCCAGTACAAAAATTTACAGTGTAATAACCTCCTCCCCAAAAGAAGCAGCTACTGGACATTGCCAAAACATATGTTTAAAAGAAGCATTAGCTGCATTGCGCCAGCAGCAATAAACTGAATTAGACAATTGTTTCATTGTCCAATAGACACAAAACAAACGTTTTTGCTGAATAAGACAGCCTAAGATCCATAGACATGACAGGTAGACACCAAAGTGGCAATCCACTGATCAAGCATTTTGTGGTGGTGCTCACAGCAGTTTCTCAAATTCCCAAATGTACCCACGGGTCCAAAAAGGCTGGGGACCCCTATTATCATCCAATGTAACCTGATCAATGTAGATATAAGAAGAAACAAAATACATAAGTGCATTTCAAGGTAAACATGGTGGCTGATGCATCATAGCAAAGCTGGAATCTGAAAGGGGACAGTGTTCAAATAGAAGATAACCTTCAATCAGCCTTCCTCAACCTGGTGCCTTCCAGATGTTTTGGACTACTACTTCCAGCATCACTGACCCTTGGCCATACTCTCTGGGGATGATGGGGGATGTATGTAGTTCATCACATTTGGAGAGGCCCCTAAGTTATGGGGCCAAACTAGACATGACACTAAACACATTTCTTAAGCTGCATCTTTTTGGGGGGTGGGGCAGGGCAGGGCAGGGAGGATAATGAATAGCAAGTACTGGGGATGTGATTGGGATTGCAGAGTACAGGGAGAGGGGAATTAACCCTTTCCTCCTCCACTGATGTCCAAATGAAAATCCCCTCTCCCACACTCTGCTGGCTGCTCTTAGCCCCTGGGGGGGAAGCTCCTGTTGGATCTTTCCAAGAAGATTTTTTTTCCAGATAGGCAGTTGCCTGGTTCAGCTGCTACAGTTTACAAACATAATAAAGGAGTGCCAGGAGGAAAGATCCAGTTTTTATTCTTACTAGTTTGCTTGTACACAGCAGTCTACTTTGAGAACAATTTCAGATAGGCCGCAGGGGGAAACAATGCGCTGGGGCTCCCTTTTCTTTCCCTCCCTCAAACCCACCTCATATTTGTCCCTCAGCTTTATATGATGGACCTTCAGATCTCCCCATCCTTCATTCAGCCTTTCTTCAAAAGCAGCAGCACGTAGAAAGGCCTTCCTTCATGCCCTGCCTCATTGCTGAGACAGACACACAACACAAGCAGTCACTGCCCCATCTGGCACCTGACAGACCTGCACATGTTCAAGACCCTCTTGTTTGAAATTAAGCACAGGCATGGATGACCAACTAGAAGCCCATGGTCCAGATCTGATCCCATAGCAATTTTATGTGGCCCTTCCACATTTGAATCAAGGCTTGGAGAACATCTGCCCAGCGTCACATGCAACAAAATGTGTCCAACCTCTGTAAACATTTTAGAAAAAAGAAAGAAAAGGGGACTTGTTGGTTCCCTTCTTCCTGCTGCCTGGTTGGTCTCTCTCCCTCTTATGTGATGGTGATAATGACACGTGAGTAGTGAATGGTACTACCTCCTGTCAAAATCGGTAAGCTGCGCCCCCTCAGAATGATTTATGGCCCTTAAGCCCCACCCCCTGTCTAAGGCCCGTCCTCAGCCGGAAGTCCCACCTCAGGAAGAGCGGGTCATCGGAAGTCCCACCTCCGGAAGAGCTGGTCAGGTGACCGGGGTCACCTGATGGGGGTCATGTGACCCCTCTACGAACTCACCTGACCACCACGGACCAATAGGGAGCAGTTTTAGACCCCTGGCGCGGACAGGAACAAAGATGGCCACCAGGCCATCGCCGGCCCCTCGTCAGATTGGTCCCGTGGGGTCATGTGACCCCTCTACGAACTCACCTGACCGCCGCGGACCAATAGGGAGTGGTTTTAGACCCCTGGCACAGACAGGAACAAAGATGGCCCCGGTCATCACCAGTCCCTCTCCGGGTTGGTCCAGCGGGGCCATGTGACCCCTCTACGAACTCACCTGACCGCTGCGGTCCAATAGGGAGCAGTTTTAGACCCCTGACACCCCCCAGAAAGGAGGTGGCCTCGGCCACCACCGACCCCTCTCCGGGTTGGTCCATCGGGGTCATGTGACCCCTCTACGAACTCACCTGACCGACGCGGACCAATAGGAAATGGTTTTAGAGGCCTGACACGCGCAGGGGTCCCGTAGGAAAAACGACCTTTCCCACCAGGGCGGGACAGAACAGGGTCAGATCGAGGCGGCCTTCTCCCTTGCCCGGACAAGTTCCCCAGCACAGACGACATGGCAAAGAAAGAAGAGCTGTATTTGGGGCCTTATGGTTTTACGGATCCCCTGTACCCCTTGGGCTACCAATGCCGAGAACGGGCAGCCCCGAAAATTTCACAGGAGGAGAGTGCTCTTGAGAATCTAATGAAAAAGAGTTTTGCGGCAACAAAGAGCCCAGCTTTGGCTATATTTCACTTTGGACCGAACCCGCCCCCTGAACCTCTATCTCAGGCCGATTGGAGCATGGATTGCACCGAGCAGTGGTCTGATACGGAGTGCGGTTGTGGCTGCAATCCAAAAGCCGCGTTCCTAAAGGCAAAAATGGCAAACTTTCTGCCTCCGTGCAGCCTGCCGATGGCGCAGATGGCGGGGCATTCACAAAAATAGCCCAACTGGCCCTTGAGAAAATGGCTCAGGGTGACAACGGCATGGACTGGTCTGTTTACCTACCGTCGCTCGAGGGGGTGAATGAGACGGAGGACACAACAGCGAAAGGCGACACATCGGTAAGTGTTTGATTTTGAAACTTGTTCTTAGTGCGTATTGTATGATGGTTTGGGCGGTGACACAGCGTTTACTAAAAGCTTTTTGTTTTGTTTTCACATAGGACTATGACATGTGCAAGGATTTGGAGAGCCTGAGCTTCAGAGGTTCACCGGCGGTCAACATTACATGCATGTCGTGTATCTTGCCAGACCGGCGCATTGAAAAGTAATAATAACCATTGTTTTTTGTACCAATAAAAGCCGCTTTCTATAACCTTGTATATCCATTCTTGTGAATAACCTATGAAATGGCAGAACACTCAGAAATCTTAAAGAAGATTTATTATACACCTGGTGGTGTTGGGAGTTTTGGTGGAGTGACCCCCTTATTTCAGGAGGCCAAAAAACAGAGCAAAACGCTAGGCAGCGGGGAGGTTATCAGATGGCTGGCAGATCAAGATGCTTACACATTGCATAAATCAGCAAGGATCCATTTTAAAAGGAATAAGACTATCGTGTCTGAAGTGGATGTGCAATGGCAGGCTGATTTAGTCAACATGCAGCAATTTTCTAAATACAACGACGGCTACAGGTACATTTTAACAGTGATAGACATTCTTTCTAAATATGCCTGGGCGCGAGTTCTAAAAGGCAAAATGGGTAGAGAGGTGTCAGGTGCTTTTAAAGCAATTTTCACACAAAATGGAAGACAGCTGGTCAAAATGCAGACTGACCGAGGCAGCGAGTTCCTGAACAGGGATGTGCGTCGGCTATTCAAAAAAACACGGGGTACACCATTTTGTTACCAATAATGAAGTCAAGGCGGGTGTTGTGGAGCGATTCAACAGAACGTTAAAAACAAAAAATGTGGCGATATTTCACAGCTAACAACACCTTTACCTATATAGATGTGCTACAACAGTTCCTAAAAAGTTATAACCATAGTTTTCACAGGACCATCCAAGCCAGGCCTGTGGATGTTAATCAGTCAAATTCCCTGGCCGTTTGGAACGTGGTTTACGGTGTAAAAAGAAAACAGGAAGTGCCTCTGTTCAGAAAAGGGTATCATGTGCGGGTTTCTAAAAGCAAGGGCGTCTTTGCCAAGGGTTATGAACAGAATTTCACCACTGAGTTATTTATAGTGGACCAGGTCATCAGAAGAGCAGAGAGGCCTGTATATCAGTTAAAAGATTATGAGGGAGACGTCGTTGTGGGTACCTTCTATCCTGAAGAATTACAGAAGGTTAACGCCGGGGAGGATAGGGTGTACCGGATTGAAGAAATCCTAGCTACAAAAAGGTCGGGGTAGGCGAAAGACTCACCTAGTGAAATGGTTAGGCTGGCCTAGCAAGTTCAACAGCTGGGTGCTCGCTTCTGATGTCTGTGAACCTGTATAGATGGGTAGGGAAGAATGGACGATAGCGGTTTTTATGTTACACTGCCCAGCAATGCCTGCGCGGAGGTTTTCTTACAAAACACCAGTTCGGCCTTTACTATACAATTAGCGAGACCCCTAGATCTTCCAGGACTTTTTTTGCCTGCCATTCAAATAGTCTAATAACACGTTTTATTTTTATTATTTCAGGAAAAAGGGTTTGTAACCTTTGAAAACAAAAAGATGGGGAGCCCCTGCCACAGACTGCAGATGAAAATAAAAGCGCTGTGCACACATTATTTTTCCCTTAAATGGTTGTTGTTCCCCGCATAAAGATTGCAGCAACATCTCTGAATGAAAATAAATATCTTTGAAATACCACACCCCTGCCTTTTGTCATTATTTGTTTAAAATAGGTGATGGCTGAAAACAAACAACAACCCCACCCTCCCACAAAGGGGTCTGGGTAGATGTGTTGGTGGCTGTGCAAGTTTTTGATTTGTGTGGTTACTGAAAACATTGAGTCTTGTTGGTTGGGGGAGGGGGGAGCACATGGCATGCGTTTTGCCTGCCTTTAAGTTAAAAGACCACAAGCCTGTCATTACCCAATAAATACAAACTGACTGCTATAAAAAGGGGCTAGAATCTGCACCGCCTTAGCCATTTATAAACTACAACGCATGTCTAAAAAAAAAAAGAGGGGAAAAATAATAGCACGTGGCTTCTCAAACCTACACAGAAAACCAGACACATGTCCCCTGACAAATTGCAAGAAATTAAAAGAGCCTACCCTTTGTAACTTTTACAAACCCCACCACCCCACACAAATAAAAAAGAAATAGAATAAAAAGCCATGCCTGTACACATTCTATAGCCTTTTTACAATTCTAAGGATATACATTAGAAAAACATGATTTCTGCCTCATTATATTTTAAAGCCCCTAACTAGACAAAGAATAAATGAGCAGATGATACTCACGCCTAGTAAATTCTGTAGCTTCAGGCGAGATACAGGAAGCAGAGAAACACCCCGGGCCTGGTCTGGAGTTTTTATCCCCGCAGACTCCTGTTGCTTGAATTTTGGCGCTCTGATTGGCTACAATTAGTGGGGGTCTCCCACCCCCAAGACTCTGATTGGCTTTTGCTAACATTATGGCTATCTCTGATCTCTATCTGAGCACATGGTCCCTTCTCCATTTTGAATCTCCATAGACACGTGTCTGGCCATTTGGCTACTTCCTTTGACTATTTCGAAACAGCCATGCGTATCCAGATAACCATCTTGGCTCTGTCCTTTAAGGGAAACTACAGTGACATTTTATGCCTCGTGATGTCTGGCCTGATAATTTAAAACCAACAGGCCCTTCAAACCCCACCAAATGGCCTGTTTGGTTAATGTGAGATTAGTATTTTCTGTATAGTCGTGGTGTTCATGTGAAAACTCATAACGGGTTTATTCTGTATTTTCCAGCACAGCCTTGGCTAATTTGCCAAGGTTATGCGTGTTCAAGCCCACCCCACCCTTGTGAGGATAAAAGAGAGAAGACAACAAGACATGTATGGCACCATTTTATTCTGCTTTTACAGTTGTAAGAAAATCTTTATAGTTTCTGTTTTTAATCACTTTCACGACATGATTTAAAAATACACGGTCAGAGTTTTAGGCAATTATTTAATTGTTTAAGCGCCTTGTGTGACCTACCTACCTTGGTGACCGATATCAATACAGTGTCCACACAATTCTGGGTCAGAGCAAGATAATTAAAACTGTAAGCGATCAGAGTGACAATGTGCAAGATGCTTTTAAAACATATCTTCCCACATACAATTCTCAGCTTTCTAGAGATGATGCTATTGGTCCAAGTCAAACACTCGTGCGAAGACACGCCTGGCTCTTGAATTTGGCAACCCAGACAGGTCTCCTTCGCATATTGCATTAAACAACGTCGCAAGACGCCAAAAACGGTCGCCCTGACGATAGCAAAGCATAGCCCACGGCGATTTCCGGGGTGAAGAGCAATCTATTTCTCCAGCTTGCAGACCAAGGATACTTTTAAGGACAGCGCTGCTTGGCTGATCCATTGTCAGCTCGGCAGAATCCTAAGAAAGAATTTAAAAGAACGGTTTAGACCATGAGTTTATTTCTGTCTTTTAATACAAGATGCTACAGATAATCACACAAACCTCTGGCTGAATGTTTTCTGTCATACTCCACAGCATTGCTGCGGTCAGTCCACCATCTTCTGCTTCTTCGTTCTTTGATGCCTCTCCCTAGAAATAGAAAAAAACCTTCTATTGAAATACTTCGGGGGCCTGTTACCATTTACCTCTATTCGCCCCCCAACCCAAAAACTGCCCCCACCCCCTCATTCCTGCTTTTTTCTTTTACCTGTGCAAGTTCAACGAGGTTCTCGGCCGCTACCACTTCCAAGAGGCTGTGCCACATTCGGTGTTTAGTAGTCTCCTCTGTTTGCGGTTTTTTAGGTGACCGAAAAACTTCATCAGCACTATCTTCAGAACTGATATACCGCTTTTGGGGGGTAGGTTCTGCATCCATTGGAGGTGTAGCGGTAGACTCTGTTTGGCTGTTCTGGTTCACAGCTGCGGGTTTGTACTGCCAAAACATGTCGTCTGTGCTGGGGAACTTGTCCGGGCAAGGGAGAAGGCCGCCTCGAATCTGACCCTGTTCTGTCCCGCCCGGTGGGAAAGGTCGTTTTTCCTACGGGACCCCTGCACGTGTCAGGCCTCTAAAACCATTTCCTATTGGTCCGCGGCGGTCAGGTGAGTTCGTAGAGGGGTCGCATGACCCCGATGGACCAACCCGGAGAGGGGTTGGTGGTAGGCTGGGGCCACCTCCTTTCTGGGGGGCGTCAGGGGTCTAAAACCACTCCCTATTGGACCGCAGCGGTCAGGTGAGTTCGTAGAGGGGTCACATGGCCCCGCTGGACCAACCCGGAGAGGGACCAGTGATGACCGGGGGCCATATTTGTTCCTGTCTGTGCCAGGGGTCTAAAACTGCTCCCTATTGGTCCATGGTGGTCAGGTGAGTTCGTAGAGGGGTCACATGACCCCACTGGACCAATCCGACGAGGGGCCGGCGATGGCCAGCGGCCATCTTTGTTCCTGTCCGCGCCAGGGGTCTAAAACTGCTCCCTATTGGTCCGCGGCAGTCAGGTGAGTTCGTAGAGGGGTCACATGACCCCCATCAGGTGACCCCGGTCACCTGACCAGCTCTTCCGGAGGTGGGACTTCCGATGACCCGCTCTTCCAGAGGTGGGACTTCCGGCTGAGGCGGGCCTTAGACAGGGGGCAGGGCTTAAGGGCCATAAATCATTCTGAGGGGGCGGGGCTTACCGATTTTGACAGGAGGTAGTACCATTCACTACTCACTTGGCCTAGCCGCTGCTGCTGCTGCTTCTTCTTCTTCAGAAAACCTTGTTGAGATGAGGTCAGGGCTTGCTGCAGAGCAAAGCTGCAGTTGCACCTGTCAGCTGCATTGGTCCAGAGTGCCTTTGCTTTGCAGTGCATTCCAACCGCTCTGGTTTAAAAAAAAAAAAAAAAAAAAAAAGGAAAGGAAAGGAAAACAAGAAGCCATTGTGGGACCTGCCACTGTGGCACTCTTTTGAGGTCCTTTGGATTGTGAGGCCCCAGACCTCTGCCCGGAGGTCCAGGGTTAATGTGTCACTGCATTTAAGAAGCAGGCAAACGACTTCTCATAAACTACATAGCACATTGTACATCTCTATCAGGGGAGGGCAACATGGAGCCTGTGGGCTGCATGCACCCCCGCCCTCTTCTGCTGCCCCTGCCACCCATTGCCACATCACTGAAGGCCCCAAAAACCTGGCAGTTCCAGAGTCTCCAACTGCCCCGAAAATTCCGGGACTGTCACGAAAGCCCTTAAGCCGTCCCGGCTTCTCACTTTGTCATGCAGAGTCCCAAATTCAAACTTTTAAAACTTTCCTTAAAGGGGCCATGCCATGGGCAAAACTGCAGCTAAACTAAAACTGCAAACTTAGCTGCAATTTTGCCCATGGCATGGCCCCTTTAACTGTAGCTCTTTTTAGGCTGGAACAGCTCCACGGACAGACAGACGCTGGGAGGATGTGTGCGCTGCACGCGTGCACACACGCTCTATGTGCTGAAAAGGAGGCTGCACCAGGTGGCCTGGACAGAGGGAGGGAGAGGTGAATGAGGGAATTTATCACATGATCCCTATCTTTATAGTGCCAAAGATTTTATTTCCTAACAGACTGATTCTGTGCCTCTAACAGGTGAGTTTACAGTGTCAGAAGGAAATGCAAGAAACTTCTCCTTCTTTCTGAAGCTCCGTGTTTGGGGGTGTTGGGTGGGTAAGCTTCACCTGTTGAATTTGTGCCAATACTGACCATTTTAAAACAAAAAGAGATTGCCCTGAAAGCACTGACACCCCTCCCATGAAAAACACCAGATATCAACAATTAAGGGTTTAAGTAAGGTAAAAAAAAATTACAAAAGCCACTTATAAAATATTATAAAATAATATATAATATAATCATGTAATAATTATAATATATAAGATTTTGTGTGTTTCCTCTAATAATTTTTGTACTTGACAATGCTCTTTGATTGCCTGGCCATACCCTTGGCCATGCCCTCATGTTGCCTGGCTACACCCTCTTGATCATGTTGCTTAACCATACCTCTTACAAATTCACATGTGTGTCCCTATTTTCATCTGTGAAATGTTGGAGGGTATGCAGTTCATGGCTGAAATTCAGCAGCAAACCAGTACAGAGCCTTAGAAAGGCCAGATTTAGTTCATTTTCTAGCTAAATTTGGCCTTTCTCAGGCTCTGTAGCAGTTTGCTGCCAAATTTCAGTGGCAAACCACCCTTTTTTTTTGCTGCCGCACCACCAAATCCAGCAGTGGCAGCAGGAGTGTGGCCCACGTGGGATCTGGGGTTTGGAAATTGGCTCCCACACAGTTCAAAGTTGCCCATCCCCGATCTATATGAATCCTTTGAGTGGCAAAATACACTTTTGTCCCCCAGCCCATTATCTAGAGAACAGAGCAGCTTTGAAAAATACAGGTTGGCGATCCCTGATCAAATTTAAGCTTTTATGCACATAACCCCACCAGTTCTTTTCTATTGAATATTCCATTTTTAAATGAAACACACACACACACACACACACACACGAATTCAAGCTTTCTGGGATTTAAGATTACCCTCACACACACCCTCCCCCAACATTTCTCTATTTAATAGGCCACTTACAATAAGGTATGAACATAAAATAATGGGCACGCCCTCTCAAAAACCGGCCTCCTACTGGCTGGGTGATTTACTGTTATCATTCTGTTAAAATCTGCAGTGTGCTGTCGTTTGCTTTCCCTGGCTTAAACACATGCACATACCAAGTAGGTGAAGGGGCCCTTGGACTTGCTTTTGCTCTCTGTTTGACCCATCCGTCTCTCACCTTCTGACTCTTTCTGGGAATGTTTTCAGGATTCAGAATAAGATGGAGATAATGTGAGATTTGTCCCAGGCATCATTCACAGAGCAGAGCAGAGGATACTCAAGAGTCATGGAAAAGCTCAGAGATGTCAGGCAAATGGGACCTAGGAACCTTTACATAATTTGGCTCCTATCCCCAGCATGGACAAAACAAGCTCATAAAAAGGCAGAACTGCTGCCTTTTGTTACCAAGCATGGAGCCTTGCCTCCAGCTGTGTTTTCATTGTCTCTGCTACACATCTCCCACTGTCAGCACTATATGTCTTTGGCTTTGATTTGTAATTGCCCTGGTTCACCTCCCTTCTTTTATTCTCCAATGCTCTTACATGTATTTTACTTAAGAACCAGTGTGGATCTCAATTCTTACTTAATGGGGGGGGGGGGATTTTCCTTCTCAAATGTAGCATAAAAATAATTAAGAGACACATAGGCAAGCGAGGAAGTCTTATGTGACCCGTCAAGCAGAGGCCTCCTTGTTTACCCCTGGAAAGCCCAGTTCAACATTTGGGTGGGCTACCAACCTCAAGGCAGTTTGCAGCCATTTAAAATTTACTGAATTTATGGAACATCCTGTATTTTTGGCCAGAACAGGTTGCTGGCTTGACTGCTGTGCAAAAACAAGTATTCAGTATGAATGAGATGTTTCGGCAGCTCAATCCCTTGTAGTCTGAAGCAGCCTTGCCCAACCTACCACTCTCCAGATGTGTGAGAAGCTGGGAGTTGTAGTCCATCCAACACATCTGATGTGTTATAGTCTTACACATCAAGCTTAGTTTTAAACTAAAGCTATGATCCTATATCCAACTGAACATACTGTGGCACTTCCAAATAAGCATGCTTTATGAGCAGGCTGCAACTCATGTGGCCTAATGCATCAAGCACATTTCATGTGCAAATTAAATTAATGGGAGCTGTACAACACATCAGGGCAGCTGTGCAAGTCCTATTACTTTTTGTGGGTCTTCTGTAGAAGCCTTCTCTCAGAGCAGCCTGAAATCATGTGTTTAAGTCATTTCTGAAAAGTTAAAAAGGATGTAATTTAAATTTATGCTGAGGTTGTACTCAACGTTATCATTTCTCTAGACTGGAAGCTAAAAAAACCCCATAACATTATTAATGGCTTCCCCTAGTGCTGTTTATCTCATTAAAAAAAAAGAAGAAGAAGGCTTTTTGTCAACTTAAATCTGGTGGCCAAATTATAGAGGTCCACATTACACAAACGAGTTAAAGGGGAGTTTGCAAAACTGGCAAAATGAAAAATGTTTGTAATCAGGACAGTGTACATATCACAGATATTTTTTTCAGGGATGTTGAAGAGTCCTTGGTCTCGAGTCACGAGTCGAGTCACGAGTCTTTGGACCCGAGTCTCGAGTCCGAGTCCGAGTCCTTGGTCCAAAATGGTGACTCACGAGTCACGAGTCACGAGTCACTCCCAAAGCTGACTCCACGAGTCCCTATTAAAATCAATGGGGTTTTCCCCCAACAAAATAAGGCTACTTCAGATGTGTGGTTTAAATAAATTCTAGGCACAAGTGTGCCTTTTTATTTCAAAACTCTGCAACTGATTTTGGCAAGAACAGACCAGGCAGAAAAACCCAAAATAACCAGGCAGGCAGAGGAGGCAGGGAACCCCAAAGCAGGCAGGCAGAGGCCTTTGTCTTGGACAATTCAACTGTTGAACTGGTCAAGAAGAGACCAGGCAGGCAGAGGAGGCTGGGAACCCCAGATAGGCAGGCAGAGGCAGCCAAACCCAAAATGTCTGAAAGGTTGCATTTTAGAAAAATGATTTAAAAAAATAAACTTGCTGTACTTCCTAAAACTTATCCATGTTGCATTTGAGGAACATGATTTTTTCTAAATGTTTGGCCCCCATTCTGGAATGGTGAGATCTCATCACAATTCCACCTTCACTGAACACCCGCTCCACTGGTGATGATTGAACTTGCTGGAACCAGAAACACACTCAGAGCAGCCACAGAGAGTAATCTCAGGTCCTTCTTCTGCCTCTCCCAAGTACGCAACACATCAATCACAATAAATCTTGACACACTGTTGGGGCTGCACTCCTGGTAGCCGTCCATAGTGGCCGAGCAGCGGCACACCTCGCTTCCATGCGCTCTTCGCCGGCAATCACGCTCCTCTCCACTCCTTCTGGCACAGCCCAGGGATGTTGAAGAGTCCTTGGTCTCGAGTCCCGAGTCGAGTCTCGAGTCCCATTAAAAATATTGGGACTCGAGTCCGAGTCGAGTCAGAGGGGGAACTCAGTCCGACTCACGAGTCGAGTCCTCGAGTCCGAGTCCCCATCCCTGATTTTTTTAGATCATTTGGTGGGTGGAAATACCAGTAAAGCAAAAATTATTTTTGGAAAGTTAGGACATCTATGGAAAACATCAAAAAGAGGGCAAGCAGGGCTATATAGGTTTCTAAATATTTAATGTTCTTGTTAACCGCTTAAAGATATTTTTAAATATGGTAAGCAGTATATAGATCTCTTGAATGAATGAATGAATAAATAAATAAATAATGTTGTGGAATGTGACAGGGCTTTTTTAAAGGAAAATTTGGAACTGCGCAGTGGTATCTGATGGTAATTTGTGCACATAACACACATTGCTTCAACACACTTGTACATTTTCTTTGTGTGCGTGTGTGTGTGCTTTGTTGCTTACAGTCACATTCCATGACATTTACCGGTAGAAAGATGACCAACCTAAAACAAGAAGTTTTAGATCTTATAGTCTGGGCTGCAATTCCTGTGCATGAAATTTAAACAGAGAACTATTCATGTCTTGTTGAATGGAAGGTTATACGAGTACTTTTTAGGGTGTTGCCTCTCTCTTTTTTTAAATTCCAAAATCCCTTCTTTGTGAGGCCTGTAGGCCTTGCTAACACTTTAAAGGTGCAATCTTATGCATGTTTTGTTGGACTTTTTCCCCGTCTAAACATGCATAGGATTGCATCCTAAGTGACAGAGGATAGTAGGACAGCTCTAGATATGCTGGTGGCTTAAGACAAGTCACGCCCTATTTTCTCAAGGTGAATGTAAAATAAAATCAAGAGAAGAATTGATAAATGAAGGTTATACATGTCAATGGTTCTCCTATTTACAGATTGTAGAAAGGTTTAAAGTTGATAAAAGGCTGTATGGTTTTGAACAAAGTAAATCTGACTTTGAAAGGGAATTATGTGTAAATGATGAACATCTTATTGCAAAAAATGTATAAACTTTTGTTGAAATTTGAGACTGAGGAAGAACAAGTGAAGGAAAGTATGATAAAATGGGCCCAAAACTTTGGATATAACATACTAATGGTACAATGGGAAAATATGTGGTTAAAAGGTTTGAAATTTACATCTAGACTTAGAGAAAATTTTTATAAGATGATGTATTGTTGGTCTAATGGCATATCAGGTGTCTGTCAGAAATGTGAACAACAAGAAGGAACTTTTTATCATATGTGGTGGACATGTAAGAAAGCTACAAAAAATTGGGTACAAATTCATTTATTAATTCAAAAAAATTCTAAAGATTAATATTCAGTTGAAACCAGAGGCCTTCCTTTTGGGAATAATGGATAGTCAGTTGGAAAGAAGTCATGGAACTTTATTCTTGTACATTACAACAGCAGTGAGACTACTATATGCACAGAAATGGAATGGCCCAGCGTTGCCTACAATAGAAGAATGGTTGGTCAAGATGTTGGAGCTGGCAGAGATGGCCAAACTTACGCCCTTAATTAGAGAAAAGACAGCATCTACATTTACTGCTGAGTGGAAACCTCTAATTGACTTTTTGCAGGGATTAGAAAAAATGATTTGTTTATTTGCGGTTTTGTGAATTAAGAAGATAAATTTGGGACAATAGAAAAAATAGAACTTTTTTTTTTATTATCAAGTAACAGAAATTATTATTACTTATATTTGCTGTAGGAAAAATCGGAAGTGCATTTTAGTTTCGTTGATTGTTACATGTTTTGTGTTGTTTGTTGCTTTCTTTTATGGAAATAAAAAGCTTTAAAAAACAACAACACCCTTGGCCTCATCTTCCAGTCTGTAAAGTGGAATGGAATCACCTAACTTTCAAGGTTATTGGGAGGTAAATATTGTAAAACAGTTTGTTATATAAAATGCTATAGTACCAGATCATTAGAATAATTTATGTCTATTTGAAGAGAGGATTAGCTGGTGATGTAACCAGAAGGAAGGGCCTGTACTAGAGGATCTTATCTGGGTTCCTCCCACAGAGGCCATGGTTTGGAACGATTAATAAGGAAACTTACCAAGTTAGCCACAAAGAGCTATGTGTGTTTTACTTTTGCTAGTACTTTATATTAGATAGAGAACCAATTTATCACCAAACAACCTTTGTTTTAAGCAGCTGTGACTAGAAGAGTGCTATTTTATTTTTTATTTATACTATTTATAGACTGTCCTAAAACAAAAGTTCTCTGGGCAGCTTCCAAGATAAAAACAAGAACAAGTTACAATAATTACAATAAAAGTACAACAAAATGCAACAACTAAATCATAACTGTACGGAGAGACCACTTTACGAACAGAGAGCAGAGGAACACAACACTGCAGCTTTAAGGGTGCAATCCTATTGATTGTGCCCTCGATTATTGGAAGCCCCCGAACTCAGAGGCTTCTGATCATCCAATGCAGGGCGGGAGGAGTGGTGGAAGCAATCTTTGCCTCCCCGTCCTCCCACTGTGCATTTTTTGCTAGACGGGCTTTTTTGCCCATCTAGTGATGGAGCTTTGGAGAGGGAGGGAAGGAGGCTGGAGAGGCCTCAGGACAGCTGACCGGTCTCTCCAGTCTCCTCCTCTCCCCACCCACCAAAACACCCCCTTTCCCCCCTCTCTGAAGTTGATTTTCCGACCTCAGAGGGCAGCCGGGCTGGTTTTTTCTGTGCTGGCTGCGAGGGGGCAGGGGAGGGAGGCGGTCAGATCTCTGACTCCCCCTTCTGAGGTTGGAGTGCTGTCTCTGACCTTGGAGGGGGAATCCCCAGTATCCCGTGACCCCTCAGATAATGTCCTGGGGCCATAGGATTGCTCCTGAAGTAAGTTAAAAACATAAAACAGTGGAAGAAAAATTCACAGAGCTAACATAGTACTAAGCCAACACATAAGAGCAGCCCTGTTGAATTATACCAGAGTCCTATCTAATCCATCATCTGGTTTCCCACAGTGGCCCACCAGATGACTATTGGAAGCCCACAAGCAGGATATGAGTGCCATAATCTTCTCCCATTGATGGTATTCAGAGGCATACTGCGTCCAATGCTGGAGGTAATATACAACCATCATGACTAGTAGCCATTGATAGGCTTATCCTCCATAAATTTGGCTACCGTAATCCCTTTTTAAAACTGCCTAAGTTGGTGGCCATCAACACATGCTGTGGAAGCCAATTCCATAATTTAACTATGTGCTTATGTGAAAAAAATATGCCACAGTCCAGGTTACTTTAGAGAGCTGGAAGAAATCCTGTGATCCAGTCTAGTAATCATAGCCCTAAGGTAGGATCGATTTCAATGATCAGATCCATCAACCTGCCTTCAATTCATAGTAACGGCATGGATAAAATAGAAGTAAACAAAATACACCATGCCAGAGTTGCTTGAACAATTAAAGCAATGTTTAGTAAAATATTGCGAATAGCCCAATCAAATGAAATCATATCACATGCTATAGGTTGAGACATAACATTACCTGGGTTGCTATCCTATCCAATGAGGAAACAAATTCCTTCAACTCACAATATGTACAGATCAGTTTGAACCTGATCATGAAGCAAAACCCATCAATTAAGAAAATTTAAGTTTTCAAGGCCAGTCAAAGCAAGTACACCACATGCAGCATGTTTGTTGGCTGGCTCATTCATTTAAATGAACTTTCCCACCCACTTCGAACCTGAAAAATCCTGATATATTGCACAAATGAGTGCCACATTCAGAATTTGATTATCTAGTGACTGGATTCTAGCCAAAGCTTTTAGCTTTTTTTTCATTTGGATTTTTGATTCAGGGAATGATGGCCCATATAGATAAAATGATTCAGTAACTTGAAAATGTCTTCCTTGTGTTTGAAGGAAATACTGACAAATGAGAAGTAACACATCAAGATTATAGGTATTACAATTGTGATCAAGTCAAAAGATACATATTGTTGAATACAGAAAGTATGAACACCATTCTGCTTCTGCCAGGTCAGCCTGCCCAAGTGAATCTTTGGCAGTGTACTTATTTGTCACATCATCTGCTATGCTGCTGGTATTTGCAGGGGTTGGGCCACTCTACTTCACATCCCATGTCTTGCCACTGTATGTGATCCGTTGTTGTTCTAGTAGTAGTAGTAGTAGTAGTAGTAGTAGTAGAAGAAGAAGAAGAAGAAGAAGAAGAAGAAGAAGAAGAAGAAGAAGAAGAAGAAGAAGAAGAAGTAGAAGTAGTAGTAGTAGTAGTAGTAGTTTTTAAGGATGTTCTCTTGCTTTCCAGGAAAGACACAAACCAGGTATGAAGAACTGGAATTGTGGTTATTCGTTATTATATCCATCTAAGCCAGGGGTGGGCAACTTGTGGTCCTCCCAGGGCCGGCGCTACCGCTAGGCAGACCCAGGCGGCTGCCTAGGGCGCGTGGCGGAAGAGGGCGCGAACGCTGCGCTCCTTCCTCGCCGCCGCCGCGCTCCTGCCCCACCTGCCGCCTCCGCCGTGCCTCCCCACGCGCCCGCCCGCCGCCGCCGCACCTCCCCCCCGCTCGCGCACCCGCCCGCCACCTACCTACCTTCGCGTCGTTTCCGGAGCCCCGCCGGCGTTGTTTTGACGGGAGGAACCAGGGCAACAGGGCTTAAACAGCCCTGTTGCCCTGGTTTCCCCGGCAAAAAAAAAAGCGCGGGGGTCCCGTGGCGTCGGAGGAGGAGGAGGTGGCGGCGGCGGCGGCAGCAGCAGCAGCAGCAGCCAGCAGCCAGCAGCCAGCATGGGGGGGGGAAGGTAGGTGGTGGTGGTGGTGGCGGCGGCGGCGGCGGCGCAGGGGGGGGTTGCAGAGCAGGGCTGCTTTGCTCCGGAGCCCCCCCCACGGCATGAGAGGGGGGGGCGCTAAATATAATTTGGCCTAGGGTGCCAAACAGCCCTGCACCGTTCCTGGGTCCTCCAGGTGTTTTGGCATACAAATCCTATCATCCATCACCACTAGCTATGTTGGCTAGGGCTGATGGGAGTTGTAGGCCAAAATATCTGGAGGGCCACAAGTTGCCCACCCCTGATCTAAGCCCAGAAGGTGCTGACCAATACAGTACATTCTTAGAAGAGCTCCAGAAGACTACTTCAAAAGTACCCCATAGCAAATGGATCTCCTTAAACAGCCATGCAAGTCTTGTGTACACTTTGCTACACTTCTCTCACATACCATTGTACTTTGTCAAAGAGGTACAAGAGTTTACCACACATGGTTAAACTTATGTCTCATTGACCAGTTTTGCACGATCGGGGAATGGAAAAGAAGCTACGGTGGCTTCTTTTCCGACCCCGCATGGGTTGCCGTGTCATCCGAACCCAACTAGGTTGGCAGTGGGGGTGGCTTGTTCTAGGGTTCTGGGGTGGTTTGAAAACCACTCTCACCGGGTTCGGACAACACAGCAACTCATGCAAAGTATGGGTTATTATGAAAATGAGGACATGAGGTGTGGGGGAGAGAAGCCATTGTGGCTTCTTTTTCCAATGATCATGCGAACAGGACCAGTGCAAGACAGTTTGGCGCCCTAGGCAAGTTCAGGTATTTAGCGCTTGAGCCCTCCCTCCCTCCAGCCCTATAGAAAGCCTGCAGCCCACGCGGGGAGGAAGCGCTCAGCGCACTGGCAGGAGGAGTCCCAGCCCGGCTCCTGCCGCAGATCGAGACACGCGCGCCTCCGCAAGCGGCTGCCCTTCTTGGAGGGCAAGATCCAGGAGCTCACCGTGTCCACCGCCGTCTTCTTCCGAGCCTTGCTGTTGCCAGCCCGGCCTCCTCCTCCTCCTGCTCAACCCGCGGTAGTTCCGGGGCGGTGGCTCGGCTCTCCCCCCACCCCCCTCACCGCGAAGCGTGCAGAGGAGGAAAAGGAGCGTCCCCGCCCCTGGGGAGGACTAGGAAGTCCGGATCCATCCGCTGGTGTTCGGCGGCGTGCAGCCCAGGGAGCTGGAGAGGATCCACCTGCGGGAAGCGGCGGAGGATCCCGCCTGGCTGCTGGTGGGCTGGCCATGCCCCCTTTAGCCCACGCGCCCTAGGCAGCCGCCTAGTCCGCCTAATGGAAGCACCGGCCCTGCATGCGAACTGGGTATTGGCCTGGTTCGCACGATCATTGGAAAAAGAAGCCATGGTGGCTTCTTTTCCCTGCCCAGTGTGTGTGCTGGGCACACACCATGTGATTTACCTTCGGGGTGTGGCTTGCCATGTCATCCGAACATGATGAGGTGGGCAGTGGGGGCTGGCATTGAAACCACCCCAGAACCCTACAACAGGCCATGGATTCTGAGGTGCTTTCAAAGCCACCCCCACCACGCTCCTTACTGGGTTTGGACAACACAGCAAGCAGTGTGCTTCGTGCCATGAGGGTAATTAGGGGGATCATGTGGTACGCGCCCAGCATGCGTGGGGGCAGGGAAAAGAAGCCACGGTGGCTTCTTTTCCAGATAATGGTGCAAACCTGGCCATTGTCTCTCTTTTCCCACACTTAATCACAACTGGGGGCAGTCTACACCTGTTATTCCAGTACTGGATCACTTCTGTGACTTGCCGGGCACACAACACACTCACTTTTCAGTTCCGGTTGTGTTTGTCCTGTGTTCTCATTCTTCTTTTCTTCCATAATTTCCTGGACTACCTTTATTATGATTTTTCCTGTTATTGCGATTCACTATCGCAGCACATGGCCATGTGTGTTCTCACTGGGCACTGTCTTGCCTGTCTCAGTGTGGCTATGAAATTGTCCTAAGCGCTGTTAGCCATTTGTTTTTGAGGGGTGGGGATCATTTGGCTTTTGTCTCCCAAAGCTGTATCAGGGCTTCAGCAAAGCAGAGATTGCTTTCCCACCTCTCCCCCCCCCCCCAAGGCTTCTCTGTCTTGCAAGGTGAACTGGAGAGTAAGTGCTTCCCCCCTCCCCTCCCTTTTATTTGGAAAAATAAAAATTTGAATGCTCCTTTCAACCCCTTGCCCCAAAGAACAACTAGCTGTAAATGAAGCCAAAATGCATGTCTATGCAGAAATAAAACACATTATCTTCAATGGCCTTACTCAGAAGTAAATGATAAAGCGAATAGGACTTATTGGGGCTTCTTCGGTGAAACAGCAGCAACTCCAAGATTGCTTTCCCGCTGCCCTCCTTCCCCACTGCCTCTTCACTGCTTCTGCATGTCTACTCAGAAGTAAATCACATTATCTTCAGTGGCCTTACTCAAAAGTAAATCACATTGATTTCAATGGCGCTTATGCTTGGGAAACTTAGCATGGGAGGAAGACTGCTTTGGGAAATTGGTTTTGGGTGGAGGGGAGTGGGCGTGCTGATCCTACTGCCTTCACCCCATGGGAGGATGATGGTGGCGGCGGCGCGGCGGCGGCAGCGGCACAGCCTCCCCCTCATCTCTTCCCTTCTCCTTCTCCATGATTTTTTTGTGAGGGGGCAGGAGGAACTTTTTCTTTTTTAAAACAATCTTGCTCCTTAGCTCCTGCACCTAGATGATGAATTTAAAAACAAAAACACAAAAAACACCCTTTCTCTTAAAGGTCCATTTCACCTGCATGTGCAAGGCAACACCCAGTATTACTGCTATGGAGTTTAGTTGCGGGGCGGCAAAACAGAATGACTGCGGTACATTTAACGAAAGGGTGCGCTGAGAGTAATGACTGCGGAACTTGAATATAGCAGTACGGTAATACTGTAGAGCCAGTGTGGCGTAGTGGTGAGAGTGTTGGACTGGGACTCGGGCGATCTGGGTTCTAGTCCCCGCTCAGCCATGAAATTCACTGGGTGACTTTGGGCCAGTCGCTGACTCTCAGCCTAACCTACCTCACAGGGTTGTTGTGAGGATAAAATGGAGAGGAGGAGGAGGAGGATTATGTAAACCGCCTTGGGTTCCTTGCAGGAAAAAAGGCGGGGTATAAATATAATAAATAAAAAATAAATAAAATCTTTCTAAATAGTCAGATAGCTTAATGACTCCCTTAATTCCCTTGCTTCCATCCATCTCCTGTTGAGGAAGACACGCCCCAGAATATTTGTAGGTGTGGCCACTTGACACTTGAGGTCACTATGTTATCAAAAGCCCCTATTAGTTCTACTTAGACCAAGGTATAAGATTTTACTGCTTCCCAGCCATGGAATTAGTCGTACCAAGACAGAAGTGCCTCTCTAGGTTTTCTGGTGAAACAGGGAGCAGTTTGTTTCCCTATTCCCTGCTAGCTAGGTGATGCATGCTAGAACCACACGCTTTTATAGAACTACGTAGGGCAGGGGACTTTGTGCATGATGATGACCAAGTGTGACAGCCTCTGTAGGCTCATGAACCCATGTTGTGGTGAAAACCTCTCGTGGGAACAGCTATTGCACAGCACTCATATCTTACTTGTAGGTGTCCCACAGGCATCAGGTTGGCCACTATGTGAACATAATGCTGGACTAGATATGCCTTTGGTCTGATTCAGCATGGCTCTTCTTCTGTTCTGAAGAGCGAAAATCCAGGAGGAAAAGGATGGTAGTGTCTATATGCTCTCTTATGAAAGGGGCAAGGAGAGAGATGGAATAAGTTTGACAAAAATACTTACCGTAAGTTAAATGGTAAATAGTGAAGATTCCATCAGTTTGGGAAAAAGTCAGATCCAGGAATTGGACCTTTGGGAGAAGAACACCACATGCTAGAAAGTGGGGAAGCTTAAGAGTAAGTAGGACAGTGGTGGCCCTTCAGATGTTGGACTGCAACTCCCACTAGCCCTAGCCAGCATAGCCAATGGTGAAGGTGATGGGAGTTGTAGCCATCCAGATGTCATTGGACTGCACGTTGCCCACCCCTGGCCTAGGAGATAGGGGATAGAAGAGTTAATACGGATTCCAAGACCAAGGGTGACTGAAGGAATAGAAACAACTGACAGGAGACATAGAAGCAGAAATTCAAGGGAGGGATGGGTGACGTAGGCAGACTTGAAAGAACAAAGGCTCAGTAGGAAAAGGAAGTCTGAAGAAATCACATACAGAACTTGGAGATAGGAGGGTTACATGTTATTGGGTAGATGAGGAAGCAAGCATTAAATTTCACAGTGTGATTTGAAATAAGCATCCTGAAACTCTTTCAATAAAACACAACTTGATTTACTCATTAATACTTTAATCTGGATGAAGCCATGTGACATCTTGAACCCAGGTTGACATTTTAAAGCATGGCTGAAATAGAACATGCTTGAAAAACCTCAGAGTTTGGAATGCAAAGTGGTTGTCCTGCAGGCTATCATTCATATTGAAGCTGAGGAACGGTTAATACTACACTCCTGATCTATAGCTTAAGAGCAGCAAGACCAGACAAAACCAAATCAGACAGTACACACCCACAAAAGATAGTTTCACATTTGCACATTAGTTTCTCATCTCCTGACCTGAACTGTACTCTGGTTTAAGAAGATGCTTTTCAGTGCAGTGGCTTCATTAACATAAGAAACTGACAGAAAGGCATTAAACCCAATGGTGACATCTACTGTTTAAAGCTGCACATTATGCATTTTACTGAATGGACTGTTGATACCTATGGTACTATAAAAGGTGCATCATTTGCAAAGCACACTTAATTTTTAACTGTACTACATTAGACAAACCAGCCTTTGTTTTCAGCTGTCATTCTGCTCCACTTCAAAAGTGATCCCCTGAAACACACCGATGACAGGACATCTACTAAGAATACCTATGGGTGCTTAATTCTACCAGTTTGAATGACCTACTGTTGTCTTCTGCACCTGCCTTTTGGAGTGTTCTTCTGGATTTAACAATGGGCAGTATCCAATGATGTCATTCCACAAATTCAAATAGCACTAGGGGAGCTCTGCTAAATCTTTCCATTAGGCAAGCGGTTGTGCAATCATGCTTGTGCAAAGGTAACTTTAGTTGGATTCTCCCCTTGCGCATAGTGCAGAACCTAGTTTCCACTAGTGCAACATAATTTGTACTAGTGGAATGACACAGTTGGATACTGCCCAATATGAGGCACCTACAATCACTAGACATGGTACCATGTATGTTTAAAAAGGAGAAAGAACCCTGCCCAGAAGCTTATTGCCTCCTTCTTTCAAAGCAGCATTTTGATGCTACTTGAAAGGATGTGATCTTTACTCCCTTGTGCTCTGAATGTGAGCATATTTGAAGGCAAAAGAAGAGAATGATATGTCAACATCCTTAGGTTTACTTCCATAAATCTTAAGTACAGACTATTTCTGCTGCTTTAGAATTTCCTCTTGGCAAAAGCTCCCCCCCCCCTTTTAAAGAACACTACCTACAGGATAGCCAGGAACAAGCCAGAACAAACACTGTATGCCCAAGAAGTGAGCAAATCTGCAACCAAAGAGCTAGTTATAGGTTTAAAAAACCACTAGAGGCTACCGGTAAATTTATGAGACCTTTTCTAGGTCTCCTTAGGTTTACTTCCATAAATCTGAAGCATTACAGTTGAGTGGTTACAAGGATGTTGTGCTGGTTGTTTACCTCAAGCACAAAAGCAAATAAAATGTTTTAGAAATTGGTTCCACAATGCTTTAACCCGGGGGTGGGCGATGGGTGTTCCTCCAGATGTTTTAGCCTGGAACTCCCATCAGCCCTCACCTTTGGCTGTGCTGGCTAGGGCTGATGGGAGTTGTAGGTCAAAACGTCTGAAGGGCCACAAGTTTCCCACTCCTGCTTTAACCCAAGTGTTATCTAACATACCCAACTGCTATACTGCACTTTTCAGTAGTCATACTTACATTGCTCAACTTAAATCGAAGTGTAACTACTTAAAAATATGTTGCATATATACACTCCAAACTCTATACTCTGAAGGTATGCAAGACTGACATTGTACTTCCATGTCAAACTGGAGGACAAAACTCCCATTTATCCCTGGTATTATAGAGGAAATGTTCTATGTATTTTCCACCAAAATCTATTTCTACTGAGATAATGCTAATTAGTTTTTATCTAGACTGAAAAATTTGTGTTTGGGGATGGTAGATCAGGGGTGGGCAGATCTCTAAATGTTTTGGACTTCAACTCCCAGGAGCCCCTGGTCAGGAATGCTGCGAGTTGAAGTCCAAGACATCTGGAGATCTATATTCAGCCAACCTGTTGTAGATGGTGGACAACCCTCCAGGCAGGATGTAGTAGCATTATATCAATGCTACTACACGTGTACATGCACTTTGGAATATGGGGCAGGTGGGAGGAGGTAGAGCCTCAAAACCTTAAGGTCTGATAATGGATGAAACAATGGCTCAGCAGGATGAATTGGCACAAATAAATGCAGTTATATTTAATTTCTCCTAGGTTGATGCGATAAGGGCTTCAGGGAAGTAGGCAGTAACTAACAGGAGAAACAAGTATGTGGTTTAGTTAGGTAGAGAAGTCTTCCCCAGACTTCAAAGATAAGGCCTTAGGAGTCACACTAAGTCATGCATTCGCAGTATCATCTAATCCAGCTTTCTGCAACCTGGTGCCCTCCAGGTGTGTTGGACTACAACCCTCATTACCCCCAGCAGTGCAACACATCCAGAAGGATCAAGGTCGGGGAAGGCTGGTCTAACCCTATTCTGTGTTTACAATTCTGTAATCTGCACCTCCAACTCAAAATATACACTCAGTTCTGGTATTTCTAAAGGATTTTTAAATGTTCAAACAGCTTGAAGAACAATCTGTACTACCAGCACTAAATTCATAGAATAACAGAAGCGGCATGTCATTGATGGAGTAAGAAGAGCCTGTGTGATGTGTCCTAGGACAACTGAATTATTTTTAGCTCTTGCCTGGAGAGAGCCCAAGCTAGCTTGGGTATCATGAGCTTAAAAATAAAATAAAATACTGAAGGCGTTTCCCTTAACAATGAAACCTACGGTTAGCAGAGGGTCAAAGAAACTGGACTTACGTTTTCCTCTGTAGTTAATGTGTACCGTACTACACAATACTGTGTATTGTGAGCAATGCTGCAAGCAAGATGTGTCCCACTATTCTTGTCAGTATTAGAACTGTTCCAAGGATTGAAGAATCAGTTCAGGTACCACGGAAACAAGAGCAAAGTGGCAAAATGCTGGGTGGGACGCAAAGGATTACAGAAGTTGACAAAGAAATGCCCAGTGATTCCATATAATGCAGAAATAATCCAAATGATGGGTGTAGCATTAAAAGCTACCAAAGATCAGGTTTAAGTGAAATGCCCATCTGAGATCAGGTCATCAGTTCCAAAAGGAAGAGCTGCATTGGAAAAAACACACACATACCAAACCACTTGCGTGGATCTAGTGTAGTAGCCAATAGTCTCACCATTTGTCCATCAATTCCAATCTGAGAAATTGAAACACTACAATGTCTTTCACTTTGACCCTGAATGTACCTCTTTTGAATTAACACCTATTTCAATGGAATTGACTTACCGGTATGTATAACTGTGCTGACATTACAGCCTAATAATCAGCTAAAATCATAGCATTCTACATAGGTAGAACTATTTCTTCTGTTACAGAGACCACAAATAAGCTATTTGAAAAACATGCATCTAATGTTTTTTCCAGCACTTTAGACACCTTGCCAGTGATTGGACATGTCATTAACATAACCAGAACACTGGCCCTCCCTCTTTCACGGGAAGACAGAGCAATGGACTTCCCCCTGCCCACATCATCATTTGGAGATGGTTGTACTGCGATCCATTCTAGTGAACTGCCCTTGGACATAGTCTACAAGCTGCAGCTGGTGCAAAACAGGGTAGATGGCGTCTTAATAGGGATAGGCAATCAATCCACCCTGTGTCTAGGCAATTTATTCTTCATGAAGCTTAATGACAGGTGCGGATTTAAAATGGTAAATTTACATCAAGCTTGTCACTGATAGTTCTTCACATATTTCTTAAAACAATGGTGCAAGTCTGATCTCCAAAACATAGATTTCATAGATCATAGAGTTGGAAAGAGCCTACAAGGCTATCGAGTCCATCATCATCATCAGGCGATCACTCGTGACCGAGTAAGATTTTCTTCCGGGATAAAAGGAGGAAATTCTAAAGAAGATTGTGTAGACTCTAGCGATGGGTCTGTAAGTGACTGTGGAGGCCAATTCTAGATCCACACAGCTTCCCACAGTGAGGACACAGGTTATCAGATAGAAGATGGTCCTGTAAAGGATTCATTTGACGCGCTTTTCGCTTAGCACGTTTCTCCCTTTCACCTTGCACTCGGGCTTCTTCAAAGTCCATGGAACCTTTGTGAAAGGCCAACCTCCATTTAGATCGTTCATGGGCCAGAGCTTCCCAGTTTTCGATGTTTATATTGCATTTTTTTAGATTAGCCTTATGAACATCTTTAAACCTCTTATATTGACCACCGATATTCCGCTTTCCATCCTTGAGTTGGGAGTAAAGTAACTGCTTTGGGAGACGGCAGTCAGGCATTCGAACAACATGACCGGTCCACTGAAGTTGGCGTTGAAGGATCATTTTTTCAATGCTAGTAGTCTTTGCTTCTTCCAGTACACTGACATTTGTTCGCCTATCTTCCCAAGTAATTTGCAGGATTTTCCGGAGGCAACGTTGATGAAACCTTTCAAGGAGGTGGAAGTGACGTTTATAGATAGTCCATGTTTCGCAGGCATACAATAAAGTTGGTAATACAATGGCTTCATAAACCAGTGTTTTGGTCTTCTTACAAATATCCCGATCCTCGAACACTCTCTGTTTCATTCGAGAAAATGCGGCACTTGCGGAGCTCAGACGATGCTGGATTTCACTGTCGATGTTAGCTGTAACAGAAAGATAGCTGCCAAGATAGAGAAAATGATCGACATTTTCCAGTATTGTCCCGCCAAGCTGGATAGATGGCATCACCAAAGGATTGGCTTGCACTTGCTGATGAAGCACTTTGGTTTTTTTGATGTTAAGTGAGAGACCAAGTTTTTCGTATGCTTCTGCAAAAGCATTTAGGATAGTTTGGAGATCATCCTCTGAATGTGCGGAGACCACATTATCATCAGCATACTGAAGTTCCACAACGGAGGTTGTAATTACCTTACTTTTTGCTTTCAGCCTGCTGAGATTAAAAAGCTTTCCATCTGTTCGATATATAATTCCCACACCGGTGGGAAGTTTCCCCTTGACAAGATGTAAAACCATGGCGATGAAAATGGCAAATAATGTTGGGGCAATAACACATCCCTGTTTAACACCTGATCCCACTTTAAATGGAGCACCATGAGAGCCGTTGTTGTCCAAAACCGTTGCCGTCATGTTGTCATGGAGAAGTCGCAAGATATTCACAAATTTATTGGGGCATCCAATTTTCATAAGGATAGTCCAGAGAGCTGTACGGTCTACAGTATCAGCCTTAGCCAAATCGATAAATGCCATATAAAGGGGTTGATTTTGCTCCCGGCATTTTTCTTGGAGCTGACGTGCAGTAAAAATCATGTCTACTGTCCCTCTAGAGGGGCGGAAACCATATTGAGTTTCAGGGAGGATCTCTTCTGAAATAGATAGAAGACGGTTTGCGAGAATCCTAGCAAATATTTTACCTGCGGTTGCTAAGAGAGAAATGCCCCGATAGTTTCCACAGTCTGTTCTATCACCCTTCTTAAAGAGGGTGATAATTATGGCATCCCTGAAGTCTTCTGGGATCTCTTCTCTTATCCAGATTTTTTCGATGAGTTTATGAAGATGTTGCACAAGTTCGGGGGCCCCTTCTTTAAAGATTTCAGCAGGAATCCCATCTGGTCCACTAGCTTTGTTGTTCTTCATTTGATTAATGGCTTTTTTTACTTCATCCAAAGTGGGGAGTATTGCAAGTTCCTCTTTAATTTGTTTTTGCGGGATTTGCGAAAAAATCTCATTATCCACCTTAGATTTACGATTTAAAAGGTCATAATAATGCTCTTTCCAACGCAGTGCAATAGACTCTTTGTCTTTTAAGAGTTTGGTGCCATCTTTTGATTGTAAAGGGTTTGTACCATAGGTTTTTGGTCCATAAATGGCCCTTGTGGCCTTAAAAAAGCTCCGTGCATCATGAGATTCTGCAAGTTGTTGAATTTCTTCAGCTTTCTTTTTCCACCAAGCGTTCTTAAGTTCTCTTGTTCTTCTTTGGACCTCAGCCTTTGCGCTAGCGTAGGTTTTTTTCTTGGCAGCGCAGTTAATATCATTTTGCCATATTTGGAAGGCTTTCCTTTTTTGGTCAATTATATATTTAATCTCATTGTCATTTTCATCAAACCAATCCTGATGTTTCTTAGTTTCATATCCAATAGTTTGTTCACAAGCTGCAATAATGGAGGTTTTCAGCTTAGACCAATGGTCCTCAATGTTGTCAGGAGGTTCCGTAGGTAGATGTTCCTTAAGAAGTGACTGAAGACGAGTTTGCTTAATAGGATCTTGAAGGACTTGGATGTTCATTTTACGCCTTGGTTTCCTTCCTTGAAGCCTACGTTGGGGAGCAATGTTGATAACCATTGTGGACCGGATTAGTCGGTGGTCTGTCCAGCAGTCGTCGGCACTCACCATGGCCCTAGTAAGAAGTACATCGCGGCGATCTCTAACACGGACAATTACATAATCCAGAAGATGCCAGTGCTTTGACCGTGGGTGCTGCCATGATGTTTTAAACTTATTCTTTTGTCGAAAGAGCGTGTTTGTGATAGTGAGATTATGCTCTGCACATATAGACAAAAGTAAGAGTCCGTTCGGGTTGCTATTACCAACTCCGTCCTTTCCAATAGTTTCTGGCCATAAATCAAAGTCACGCCCAACTCTTGCGTTAAAATCGCCCAGGAGGATAATTTTATCCTCCTTAGGTATCTCTGACAGGAGAGTGTCCAACTGGCTGTAAAAACTTTCCTTGATGTCATCATCAGCGTCTAATGTTGGTGCATAAGCGCTCAAAATAGTTACCTGTTGGTTATTGGCGAGCTTTAATCGAAGAGTTATCAGGCGTTCGTTAATGCCAGTAGGAACTTCTGACAAAGAGTTCACTAGTTCATTTTTGATGGCAAAGCCTACACCATGTATTCGTCGGTCCTGCTCAGGTAGTCCTTTCCAGAAGAAGGTATAACCTCCTTTTTCTTCTTTCAGCTGTCCTGCTCAATGCAGGAAACTAGAGGAGGGGTCTCCCATCCAAGTAATAACCAGGCTTGACCCTGCTTAGCTTTCCACACTCAGACAAGCTGAGCTAGCATAAGACACAGGCCTGTATATGTTAATTTACATCCCAATACAGCATTTTACAACATCAAGAAGGGTATATTTCCAATGTCTCTCCTAAGTCCAGAAGCCAAGACAGTTTTTCTGTGGCAAAAGCATGGGGGAATTTAGGAACTGGAAGCTGTATCTGTATAAGTTTTTCTTTCCAGTTCACTCCAGTTCTTTTCCGCTCCGCCTCCAACCATCTGTTCCTATATTGTCTCTCTGCCCTAACTAACTATGCTTTGCTTGGCCCAGCTCCACCACAAGATAAGCAAAGAAAAACAATCTGATCCAGCCACATCTTTGCACATGTGACTTTAGTCAGAGAAACATAGGAAACAGTCTTCCACTGTCAGACCACTGGTCCATATAGCCCAGTGTCAACACTGACTAGCAGAGCCTCTCCAGGGTTTCAAGCAAGATTTTTTCCTAGCCCCACCTGGAGATGCCAGTTGAACCAGGGACGGTCTGAATGCAAAGTATGTGCTCTACCACTGAGCTACAGCAAAGCTCAGAACTTTCAAAAGCAAGAGCTGTTAAGATCTGACAGAGTCATTTGTATGAAAGGAAAAACTGAAATGGATGTCAATGCTTGATTGGTAGGCGCAATCCAATGCTTGCTTAAGACAGTAAAGTCCTACAACTCCCAACATTCCCCAGCCAGCAGTGCTGGATGGGGAACGCTGGGAGTTGTAGGACGTTTTCCTGTCTAAATGTGCATAGGATTGTGCCCTAACGAACTCAGTGTGTGCAACTGTGACAGAGCCATTGATTCATGTGTGAGACTGCAAGTGTAGGTTCAGCATGTTTGTGATTAGACTGAATGGTAACTGTTATTTTTTAAAATGAGAAATTTAGTATATTGATTTTTAAAATATAATTTTTTTAAAAAAATAATCATTAATTTTTATCCAGCTTGCTTTATAGGTCTTACATTTGAGAAGACCTATAAACTGCACTACACTTTTCCAGTTATATGGAAAGGGACATTTTTAGTTAGATCTCATGAAGGCAAGTCAACTCTATTTGGTTAAATGTTAGCTTATTTATTTATTTATTATATTTATACCCCACCTTTTTTCCTGCAAGGAACCCAAGGCGGCTTACATAATCCTCCACCTCCTCTCCATTTTATCCTCACAACAACCCTGTGAGGTAGGTTAGGCTGAGAGCCTGTGACTGGCCCAAAGTCACCCAGTGAGTTTCGTGGCTGAGCGGGGACTAGAACCCAGATATTATATTATTCCATTATATCGGCAATGAACAATATTTCAAAAGTGACATTCACACACGCACAAGTTTTTAAAGTCCACAGGAGAAAACAATAACTCAAGAACAAAATTTTCCAGGAGCAGACAATTCTTTGACTTGTGAGTAACCATAGCTATTCTGATAGCCTTGGAATTTTGGTTAAGATATCTGAGCTTATTCTCACAGTAAGGATAGTTTCTACTGGAGATACATTTTTGTATAGTAAAACATTATCAGTAAAATATTAAAACAATAAATAACATTATTTGGAGTGACAATGCAAGTCTGCTTCATGCAGTATTGCTTTCCCATTGATGGAGTGATCTATGAATATCTCAACACCAAAATAGAAAAAAAAATATTTTAATTAAATTTTCAGAATCCAATTCTTACTGCATGCTGAGGTAAAATGATCAGCAGAAGCTGCCTTGACAATGCTTAGCACTAACATTCAGATCCTAACCATTTGTATTAACCCATTTGCTCACAGAAGCAATCACGTTTTTTAAAATGCTGTTCTGACGGTTGCTGGCATAGTCCATCCTATGGATTTACAAGCTGGCACAGTAAGTTATTGACTTGATTTGCATGACACAACAGCCCACCGTGGGTTCACTTACCCACAGGGACTGTTGCATTGTGCCCGGGCACCTGCGAGCACCATTTTTGCATGGGATCCACAGGTGCCCCGCTTGCTATGTTGTGTGAATCCAGGTGGCAGAGGTTGTTTGAGGGTTAGACAACCCTCAAATAACCCATGGCTTGTCACCTGCATTTGCAGTATGCAACAAGCCACAGCAAGCCGGGTGCCATGGAAAAATGACAGCTCTCATGGGTTAAGTAAGCCATGGTGGGCTGTTGTGACATTTGAACAGACCTTTTGTATCAGCTCTTATGCTTAAGGCTGCAATCCTGCACAGCGAGCATGGAGAGGAGGGTGCAGAGACTCCAGTAACCCACCCCCCAAAAGCTGGCTTTACATGCAACACTACTTTTCAAAGGGCACCCCCATGCACATGGCTTAACTCCTGCTTCTGCTAGATGTAGCCTGTACAATAGGACCCTGGGAAGAAGTGAATGGTGGGATTCTTGAAATTAAAGCACACAAGAGCCCTCCTCGTGTGCTCTTCTTTGTGTGTTAAAAGAGCACATGACCAGAGGAGTGCTCCAGCCCCAGCCCCAGCCTTCTCCCGTCAGTATGATTTTCCAGGGCTCTTAATCACGCAGAGCGCCTCTTCAGATACAGGAGGCGCTCCCCTTCAGACCGTCACCCTCCATGCATACAGACCAACCGACACAATGATGGAGAGTGGCAGGGCTAGAGCGCTCCTCTCCTCATGCATTCTTTTAACACAAAAAGAATGACCCACAAAGAGGGTGAAGGACTTCAGGTGGACCAGAATAGCCTGTTCAAGTCACAGTGTGCTCAGTAGAGTGGTGCCACATGAGGAGGCTACACGTGAGGAAAGGTTATAGTGATACCAGGGCCTTACAGGAACTGCTCTGCACACTATTACTGGTGCATGCAAGACTCAAGCTTTAAGAAAGCAGGGTTGACTTTGTTTTAAAGAAACCACTCATGAGAACTTCTGAAGTAGTGAGTGGATAAGAAAACCTGCATGTAGAAAAGAATAAACCACCCAATGTAAATCACATCACAACATTTTGGTTTGTGCAGCCCTTTATTAGCAACTAAAATAGAAGATATTTGTTGTACAACACGGGTAGTAATTGACTATATTGGAGTTTTATTATATTCTAATACAGGATCTTTTATAAACGCATTTTTATTAAAAAGCTTCCACCCTTTTCCGTTTACGACTTGCAAAACTATTCTGAAAGCAGAGTACATGTGCACAGGTCTGCAGAGTGCAAATCTGGGGTGTGGTAAATGCTTTACATGTTGTATTTGCAAGGACCATCTGCCACCATATCGTTATAGCCATTGGTTTTTAGAAGTCACAACATTTTGACACCAGCCTTCCTTCCCTTGTCCTAAACAAGAAAGCATTTTAAAATGAGTTGTAACTAAGGAAGGACTACACCTACTAGAAAAAACAAGAGTTCTATTAGTTTGAGGTTTTCAGTGTACCCAAAGACCAGGAACTGCATCTTGGTAAGGGCAAGGCTGGGACCCCATTGAGTGTGCAGGTGTCATCCCTGAGTAGTCAGAGGTTCAGTGGACCATTAATGCTCCTGCTGCATAACTCACTGAGCTGTCCTGCCAGTTTCGACACTGACTTGACTGAGCATAATTCAAAAACGAGAAGCTCATGTTCATTCCGTTCTTCTGGAGCTCTGTGATTGCCTAGAGGAGGGAAAAGCCAAAAAGTTCATCTTTTTATAAAATGACTTCTAACAGCACTTTGACACCTGTTACATATCAATAATGAACACTAAAAAAATACAAAAATACATCTTCATTTGTAGAAAATTCTGCATTTTCTTCTCTATTAATCATAGGGAAAGCCTGCTCCCTAGTATGTGCTTTCTAGCTATTCAGGTGGTCGAGATCACTTTCCAGTGTTCCCCAAGGCAAAATTCAAGCAGCCACTAAATGGAAGATGGGAGTGAGCAAGTGCTTGCGTGGTAAAGAATTGTACAAGCAGAGGAGGATTCAAACTGAACTAAATGTTTGGGTTTTTTTTATTGCTACAGGCAGAAACTGCTGGGGGCCCAGCCTCCTCTGCTGTAATAGACACAGGCCTGGTTTGCACATAATGACAACCCAGAGTATGGGTAGAGAATTACCCAATTCACACGATCACTGCTGCCCACCACGGCCTAAGACGGGTTGTATTTTTTATTTTTTTATTTTTTTGTCAGTCTCTCACAAGTGCACACTTATGGCTGTCCAATATGTGTAGTCTTGCCTGATCAATTTCCTTGCATGTTTCAACTGTCAAAGAGAGCTGGGAAGTGGAATAGGTAACATACAAAGAAATTGACAAGACTATGCTGCATACTGTATTGGCTAATTTGCACACAGTTGTGAAGGACCAGGAGGAGAGATAATACTTAAAGGAAAGAAGGGCAAGTCAGAAGCACTGAAAATTGGGGGGTGGGGGAGTAAGTGCATCAAAATGGGGGTACGATGACAGTATCTCCCCCTTGGCAATGTGATCCTCTTGCTTTTAAGTGTTGAACTGACACTTCTCCGTGTCACCCACCATTTCACCACTTCCCCAAGTCTCCAGAAAGGGAAGATATTGCAGAAAGGGAGATACTAACTCGCCCAACTTTTTGTGGCGCCTTTTTGCAACACTTACTGCTGCAGTTACTGCGGTTCCCTGACAGTTCTAAAAAGCCCCAAACCCTGAGAAGGCAGCTGAATGGGACGGAATGAATGGGGCCTCATGGGGAGAGTGTAAGTACCACTGGTGCTGGTGCCCCATCCCATTTAGCCACCTCTAAGCGGGTTTTTTTTTAAAAACATCGGGAGTGTTTGCACAATTTTTGGGACTGCGAAATGTACACAAATTTAATGGCTAGGAAGTGGAGTGCACCTGTATCAACTGCTCCATTACTGAAGGTGCACAAATTTTGCCTCCATTTACTTCCCAGCCATTAAATCTGCATGCATTTCTGCATTATTTCTAGAACTGTCAGGGAAACGCAGTAACCGCAGCAGTAAGTGCTCTGAAGAGAACCCATGGTTTGTTGATGGGTTGTGAACTGTGGGTTGTTCATAGTTAACAAACCATGCTTTGTTAGTTAATTAACCCACGATTTGCTGCTGTGACATGAAAACGGACTCACACTCTACTCAACAGCAAAGAAGCAGGCACGTCTTGCACAACCTGCCACAATTAAAAGCCCTAAACCAGCGTTAGCTTGTTCTGGAAAAACTTCCTGACCGTTAGAGCAATACAACAATGGAACCAATTACCTAGGGAGGTGGTGGGCCACACTGGAGGCATTCAGGATGTGGCTGGACAGCCATCTGTCAGGGAAGCTTTGACTTGGATTCCTGAGAAGGGGTTTGGACTCGATGGCCTTATAGACCCCTTCCAACTCTACTATTCTATGATTCTAAGTAGGGAAGAAGGTAGTGGAGGGGTCCCCAACCTTTTTGGACCTATAGGCACATTTGGGAATTTGAGAAACCGCTGTGGGCACCACCAATTAAGTGCCTAATCAATGGATTGCCGCTTTCACATCTACCTGTTGCATCTATGGATCTTAGGCTGCATCTTATTCAGCAAAAACTTTCGTTTCCTGTCTTTTGGACACCACAACGTCACTTTAATAAGGGATTGTTTAATTCAGCTAATTGCTGGTGGTGCAATACTACTAATGTTTCTTTTAAACATACATCTTGACAATGTCCAATAGTTGCTTCTTTGGGGGGGGAGGTTATTACACAGATAATTTTGTAATATTTAATATTTTTATATTAATATTAATTTAATACTCACGGATGTACACGCTTTTAAATTACCTGCTTCACTGAAATTAACAAATGGTCAGCATAAATGGATTCTCTGTGCCCTTTTGACAGCTAAAAGATTGATATTACAACACTGGAAGGATAAACACTTCATATAATACAATGGATTGAAGACTTTACAACGCTTTCAATATTTGAACGGGTGACATATAGACGCCACCTTGAAATGGATACTTATTTGGATATTTGGTCCACTTTTGTTGTAGCCGATGTATAATTGCTAGAAAATTGTATGCATTTCATAGAAATCCATGTATTTATATTTTAAAAAGGGAATTTTTTAAAGAAAGAATGAAAATGTTTTTGTGGGCGCCCATGGGCAGCACATTGGGGGGGCCTTTGTGGGTGCCACTGGAGTTGCCCATGGGTGTTCTGGCGCCTGCAGGTGCTGCATTGGGTACTGCTGGGATAGTGGATAGAACTGTGTGTGTTATTTAATGTATGGGCAATGCCCAATGAAAACTGTGAGCAACAAAGGGGTTCATGAGCATTTCCAGTGGTTACAGGGCAGAGCTAAGTGTTCCACATAGCTCACTGACACTCGCCGTTGTTACCAGATGTAGAATACGGTAGATTATGTAAACTAAGGAAACAAATGTGTTTGGTATATTTACATAGGGAACTCAGTTTATCTCGGTACAGATTTTTTAAACCCAAATGTACACGCAATCCTGGTAATGCAAAAGACAACCTATCATATTTTGACAAGGGAAAAGGACAGAACCAGATGTCCTTCGCAAACATATGGTCCCAACTCCATGCAGGCAGTTCTTACAAGAGAAGACTGGTGACTAGGAGTACATAACACCTACTGCACTTGCTAATTAATCCTTGCAAATACCCACAGAGCCTTCTCCCCCCCCCCCCCCCGCAAGTGTGTTTACTTCTAATGTGGGAGCCTGGTTTATGGGGTGTGTGTGGATTTATTATTACTTATTTAAAATATTTCTAGGCCTTTCAGGGCAGGAGCCCTCTCAAGGTGGCCTTCAAAAATAAAATCACATATAGTAGGATTATAATTATTTTTTAAAGGTAGGCATATGCAGTGTTCAGCCACCCCGCACTGGAGATGACGTAGGGGCAGGTGAAGCACTTAGCGTGCTGCTCCCCCTCCCTACTGGGAGGGGGAGTGATGCACTAAGTAAGAGGAATCCCCTTGTTATCTCCAATCTGTAAATGGAGATTACAGAGGGATTCCTCTCCCTGCCTCCTCTGCTAGCCTCAAGTAGCCTCCAGGATGCAGGGTAGGGGTTGGGGCGAGCAGGGCCCATGGAAGCTGCCCAAGTCTCCGCTGGCCGGATGGGGAACCTCCACAGGCTGGGGGTTCCCCAGTGCTGTTCTATAGTTTGGGAATCACTGCATTCAAACTCCATTTAATAGTACTTACATTTAGTAAAACGCCAATGGGATGTCTTCCACATATTGTATTATGGTATTTCTTCAAGTAATTGCTAAAGGACACAGGGTCAAGTTGCTCTATAATGCTCATACCCTGTAGAGAACATCAAGATATGATTAATTCTAAAGCTATAACACTGAGGTCTGTACTTATCCACAAACATTTATTTCATGCCAAGCACGTTTTCCAAGAAGTATCTATTTTAAGAGCAAACATTCTTAGAACGTAGGAAGAAAAGTTTAAAATAAACCCAGTGTCATACAGCTTAGCATTATATTTGATAGTTAAAACTGCATCGCTGTGTATTATGAATACAGAACAATTAGTGAATAAGACTGACACCAGTTTAACAAATTGCTGGAAAACAGCAGTTCTGACTATTCAAGTATCTTCAAGATCAACATAAAGTAGTATGTCTTTTACACCCTCACCAGCACCATTAAGAGTTCTTTGCATTTTAGCTCCAAATGCAAAGGCTAGCATCCTGTGATAAAGTGACAATGCCTACTCCCAATATAACTGAAAGATCACTTTCTCCCATGGAACCCACTGTAATCTCCAAGAACAACAGAGAGCATATCTTCACAATACCATTTGTATTGGATACTTGCTGAAGTCCAGGAGCCCTGCTGAATCAGACCAAAGCATCATCCACTCAAGTAGGGCTGTATGGACGTTGTAAAATCTGTTCCGTCTATGTTTTGCAGATTGTCAGGAGCCTTTTGTTCCGTTGTCTGCTCACTGACAGAATTGGATTTTGGGCAGATGCATTCATATGCAGTTGCACGAATTCACACTCCTGAAAATGTGCAAATCCTGCCCAAAATGCATATTGTCACGCTTTAAGCTATGAGGGAAATGCACATTTTTGATAGGTGCATTTTAATTTTTCTACGACTTAATTTGTGTAAAGTTATGGAAAAGTGGTCAGCAAGTCCACAGAATCTGCGCAGCTCTGGAAAAGCAGGTCCGCTGTGGAATCCGTGGGTTGGATTCTTAGAAATCCGAACCCATTTCAGTCCATTGCGGATTTTCTGACATCCCTACCTAGTCTTGGTTCCTTCAGTGGCCAAATAGACATCTTTGAGAAGGATACCTACAATTTATCTAGAGTATTTTTATCCCACTCCTCAGCCAAACAGGCTTACAAATAATCAGTAAAAGAAGATAGTCCTTGCCTGCAGGTTTATAGTATAAAAAGACATGACACAGAAGGAGAAAGTAATAGGGAGGGAAGAGGGGGGAAATGTAGTCTTTCAGCGGGACTAGTGGAATGGCCCTGCTTTCCCTTTCCATTTCCCTCAATACAGATGTTGGAATGGCTGCTGGATATGACAGCTGAGGGAGGAGGAACCTTTATGGAGGTGGTCTTCAGCAGGGCTGATGGAATGGCCCCACTTTCCCCTCTGATCTCCTTCAACATAACCTGCTGGAATGGCTGCTGCTGGTGAAAGCTGAGGGGGGAGGAGGGCATGAAAGCAACAGTCCTCCCACATAGGATGTCTCCAGCATCTAGTATTCAGTCGTATAGAGCCTTTGTATGTTTGAAACCTTTTTAAAGCCTTTTAAGATAGTGGGCACATCCCATGGCTGTGAATTCCATAATGCAGCTGTGCTTTGTGTGAAATACTATTTTTTCCCCATTCAGAACCTACTGACAATCAAATTTAATTAGGCAGAGTACTAGAGTTGAGGAGACGAACAAGCAGCAGTTCTAAAAAGCTACCCCAGGTGATCCTGCACTTTGACATGCCCCCACAACGTCTGCCTAACGCAGTGCTTCTCAAATAGTGGGGCGGGCCCCCCAGGGGGGGCGCGAGGCTCCGTAAAGGGGGGCTCGTTTGACCTCAGTTAAAAGTTTTTTTTAATATTGTGTTCCTTTAAATCCTGTGCTCCTTTAAATCTTTTCTGCTACAGTTAATAAAGCTATTCTTTGTTGTAAATTGATCCACATTTCTTTCTTTTTTTATTCTCTTATACGTTAATAAGGATACAGTGTTATGCAGAGGTGTACTTATAACAATTTTATAGACAAATGATACTATTTACAGTCGCGCGGGGGGCGCGAAATGTTTTCTTCTTCCTAGGGGGGGCATGACAGAAAATAATTGAGAAGCACTGGCCTAACGGGCAGATATTTATAAATGTGAGTGTGTGTAAAACACAGCTCGCTTTCTACCTTCCTATATTTTAATTGCTTTATGTTACTCTTTAAGAAGACTTTATTCACCTTTCCCAATGCACTCAATTCTAACTACCGGTACTCCATTTCTACAGTTTGCAATACTTTATCTGGCCATGAAATTATCAAAACAGAAGTCACTAAATTATATATTTTTACATTTTGCCTTGAAAATAAGGATTCATAAATGTATGTACCTACAATATATTTAGCAGTCAGTGAAAAGGATTGGAACAATTCACTCCTTTTAAATGACTATTTTTGCATATTTAGCACTTGCTATTGAATCCCGTCTCTAAACAAGGCCCTCCACAAGCTCGCTCACCAGAATCCAGCAACATACTGGATCTATACCACAGTGAATCTGGAAGAGGCAGAAGCTTCTGTGTACTCTAAAGATCTGTGCAATATAACAGCTCCCTTTCCTCTATTGCATTCAACTTTGGAACATGCAGAAACAGTGTGCGAGACTTGTATTGCTTCGACCTGCTCCAAAGGTCAGTGTGACACGAGCACTCGCCCTTCCCAAAGTTCTCTGGCACACACGGAGGACTTGTGGAAGAGTCAGCTGAGAACAAATAATGGGTGCATTCGCATGTCATGTCATGCTAACCACCCTGGCAATAAGCCACAGTCGGTTGGTTGTTGGAGAAACAACCCACGGTGTGTTCGACAGACTATCAGGCTCATTGTGCGTTGCTGCTCCCCGCCCTCCCCCTCCTTCTCCCCGTGGGTATTCCAGGGGCACCACAGGAGGACCGAGTTGTCTTCCATCTGCGACATGAGTCATTTCGGGCTCGCTGTGACTTTTCCCCCCTTTAAACTTTTGTTTTTTTGATGGAGACTGTGAAAGCCGGCTATGAAGCCGGCTTTCGCAATCCCTGTTTTAACAGCTACAGGCAGTGCCTTCAAAGTCCCCCAGTGGCACCTTGGAGGGGCTACCCATGGTTGCCCAATTTTATTTTATTTTTAGGGCCCTCCTAATTTTTGCAAATATTTGCAATTTTTTAAAAATATATATATTTTTACCTGCACTTGTGCAACTGTGGACATTCCCCCACTGGCCATTGCCATGCAGAGGCTGCAGTAAGTTTATTTTCCCCTTTGGTTGTGCATGCAACAGCTGTTAAAAGGCAAACGATCAAATGTAACCAAAGGCGCAAGTGATCTTAGCTCGCAAAAGGGGGGTGCCGTTCACACCCTTCATGGCAAGATCGTGTGGTGGGGTTTTTTTTGGACTCGTGTGTCCTAAGGGTGCCCTCACTTTTGTACTTGTTCCCAAGATTCTACCACCTCAGGAATACAGGGTTTCCACTAAAATTTCATTTCCCAGTTCTCTGACTATCTCTGACCAACTTCTGTCAAATTCCCTGACCACCATTCAAAAATAAACCAAAGTGAAAAGAATTCATAGGTTACATTACATTAAATAACGGTTTTATTAAATTGTTTAAAACTATACAAATGGCCTTATGGGCCCCTTCCAACTCTACTATTCTATGATTCTACTGAAAGGCATTTTTTTGGGTCAAAACAGGAGCTTCAATATGAGCTACTTTAAACATTGAGACTGGGTTTACAGCACCAGACAACCCACCGTGGCTTATAAGCCACAGTGGGTTGTCGTGTCGTGCAAACCTGGGACAAGTTTGTCACAGTGGCTTATAAACCCCAAATAAGCCATCCCGACAAGACATAGCTTGTAGTAGGGTCTGCGTGACCCACGATGGGTTGTTGTGTTGTCCGAACCCAGATGATATGACCCATTGTGGATCAACCCCAGCTACAAGCAAGCCACTTGGCAGGAACAGCAAACACAGGAGCCCACAGGAATAAACGGTCACACAACATAAAGGTAATTATATAAGTATTGAAATTATACTCTACAAATTATGCTCGAACTTGTATATTAAATAATATAATACTAAACAAAAATATACAAGAATGTAAGCCAAACAATACAAATTTTACCACAAAATATAACCATGAACAAAATGTGACCATAAATTACAAATAACACAATTTCCCACAAAATATAACCATGAATAACTAAAAAACAGACAAGTTTTCATATAACATTAGACAGATTATTAATAAACATTGGCATATAGTACAAGACATAGCTGGTTGCTCTCCCCCCACCCCCCGAGGGATTCCGGAGAACTTCAAACCTGTCAGATAAACTCATCCATTCTGATGTGAGGAACAACATCACTTCTTTACAGAATAAGGGACACTATAGATGTGGACATTGCTCATGTTACCCTCAAGGTCTGCAGATCAAAGAATTTCATAATCCATATGACAACAAATTAATTACTTTAAGATCATTCACTACCTGTAATATGTCCTTTGTAGTTTATAGTATCCTGTGTCCTTGTCCAAAGTTGTATATTGGACAAACTACTTGATCCTTAAGAACACGTATAACGGAGCATAAGAGTAAAATTCGTAGATCAGTGCCAGAGGCCCCTTTAACATCTCACTTTGAGGAATTCCATAATCGGGCTACTGGTCTTAGATTCTTTGCTAACATGTTCACTCTGCTCCCTCTACAGGCTTATCCTCTCATATACGGCTATCTCAAAGAGAAACATTTTGGATCCATAAACTTTCTACCACGACACCAAATGGGTTGAATGACAAGTTACATCTCTCTGTTTTCTTGTAACATCTCTTTCTCTAATATCTAGTTGGAAAGGAGCATTAATGTTGTTCCTATTTATTAGGCTATTTACCTTTAAGAGTCATGAAGATTCCAAGTAGATACTCTCATAAATCAGGTGAGATAGTTTTCATTCTCACAGCAGCATTTTCTGGTAGGTGCTCTTATAAATTAGGAGAGAAAGCTTTTCTCTTCACAGCAGTATTCCATATACAGTGGGAGCAGGGATAACAACTTTATAGCCTGACCTGGAGTAAGAATGGTCTTGGATCAAGGTAAACCTTTATTATTCCATTTATCTCTACTTTATCTTCCTTCCCCCTTTTTAAAGCTCCTGTTGCTCATTTGAATTCTTTGTGATTTTGGGACAGGACATCAAAGATAAAAAGTTGAGGAAAAACTCTTGTTGAAGTAGCTCATTTTGAATCTCCTACTGATGGTGAGGTTTTTGTCTTACTTCATTTTATTACATAAAATTTAATACATAAAATTTAATTTGGATCATGTCAAGATTTGATGTATTTTTGGAATTTAGGATAAAAATGGATTAAAGGGATAATCAGTATTTCTTGGTCCCATGGTGATAGGAGCACTGTATTCTTTAAAAAAAAAGGGGGGGGATTAATTTGGATATTTAGAATATCTTAAAAACTTGTGTACTTTTCATATTTTTTGTATCACGGTCACAACACAAGATGTAAGTATAACATATATATACATTCAATTTTTATTATAGCCAACTCATTCTTGTTTCAACTGTGGATTAAGATCTTACTTACAAGACATGGGGTCCACTATATAGTGGTTTATATGAAGAAATGACTCCAGTATTGAAGAAAAAGATACAACCAGTATAATAAATTTAAATAAAATTCATTAGCTGATGGTTAATGAAACAAGATTTTGTAACCGGTACACTTGTCTGGTTTTTTGGTTATTCATGGTTATATTTTGTAAAAAACTGTGTATTGTTGTTTGGCTTACATTCTTGTATATTTTACTTTAGTATTTTATTTTATATAATTACCTTTATGTTGTGTGACCGTTTATTCCTGTGGGCTCCTGTGCCTTGAGCATTAGACTACTGTAATGCGCTCTACGTGGGGTTACCCTTGAAGACGGTCCGGAAGCTTCAGCTGGTACAGAACGCGGCGGCTCGCCTGATTAAGGGCAGCCGCCGGCATGATCACATCACGCCAGTGCTTAATGAGTTGCACTGGCTACCAGTTGCTTGCCGAGCCGAATTCAAGGTGTTGGTTTTGACCTTTAAAACCCTACACGGCTCCGGCCCAGCTTATCTCAAGGAGCGCCTCCAGCAACATCAAGTAGGCTGCTCAACAAGGTCTGCCACGGACGGCCTTCTCCTTATCCCATCAGCCAGAGCAGCCAGGCTGGTGGGGACTAGGAAGAGGGCCTTCTCTGTGGCGGCCCCCACATTATGGAACTCCCTCCCTAGTGACCTTCGCCATGCCCCCTCCGTGATGAGCTTCCGCCGTGCATTAAAAACATGGCTGTTCAGGCGGGAATATGGGGTGGGTTAGGTTTTTAATGAGAATTTTTATATTGTTTTAATTATTATATTTTATTGTGTTGTTTTGTTGTATTTTAATTGTACATCGCCCAGGGTGGCCGGGTGACCGGCCAGATGGGCGATTGATAAATATAATAAATAAATAAATAAATAAATAATCCTGCTTGCTTGTTTTGGAGCTCTCTCCCTTTTTTTCCAAGAACAGAAAACACACCCTTGCTGCTCTTGCCAAGCGGCTAGTGGGCAACCACCATTGCCAGCCACCCCAAAAGTGCCGGAGCAGCACTTTGGGGCAGCTGGCAAAGGCTTCCCCTCCCTGCTGCGAGCTGTTTCAGGCTTGCTGCAGCTTAACTTTTTTTTAACCTTTTGGGGGGGGGGGGGGAGGGAGATAGCAAAAGCCAGCGGTCAAGCTGACTTTTGCGATCCCCATTGGGGTATCCACGAGGTGCTCCTCCAAGGACCCCCTGCAGTACCTTGGAGGGGTTCCCTGTGGTTGCCCCCTCCTTTTAAAACAAAATGGTAATAATGTGCACAAATAATTGCCCTCATTATTATTTTTAACCCAACCTGCCCGACTTGCATAAATCAAGCAGGGCAGCTTAGCACAAGGGGGTCCCTGGGCAAGGTACTGGCCAGGTGGGTGCCTGCTGGCCAAAGGCAGCAGGCACTCACCCTGTATAGTGCCTAGCCCAGGCTGCAAGTAAGTATTTTTCCCCCTTTGCAAGGAGCTGACAGGTTTGACAGGTCTGGACCTGTCAGCTCCTTGCAAAACCCCGGGAGATCATGCTTTGCAGAAAGGGGCTCTTTCTCTACTTTTTAAAGCACAATCCCTTGGTTTCTTTGGGGGAGATAAGGTGTCCCTAGTGGCCTGCCAGTTTTGCAAGTGTCCCCCCTCCCCCACTGCTAACATGGGGCGAACCTTCAAAACTGGAGGGGATTCCCACTGACAGGAGGGAGGGCTTGGTATGAAATGTGTCAAAGTAATGTAATACTCACATACCCCTGGCACTGCGAATCCCAAGTTTTGCTGCTCCCCAAGGTGCCAGCAACTCAAGGTCAATGCCAAAACCAAGGGGACACTTGGGACTTGTGATCATCTTTCCCCTCCCCAGGATCCTGCTGGAAAGGGGGGGCAATTGAGGCATTAGCCCCCAAAACACCTTTTTCCACATGATCCTCTGGTTTGGGGGGGGACCTCATGTGCTCCTGGGTTATCCACACTTGGAAAAGCGAGGGCAGTCCATGGACACATGAGCACCCAACCCCCACCCACCCCAGATTCTGCTGCTAAGGGCCCTTCCTACACCCCCATCCCATTTCCCCCCAGTGCTTGTGAAGTGGATTTTGCAAAGTGCTACAATCTTCATTTTTGGCAACTATACTTGCTGGGAGACAAACTGTGGCAGGACTGGACTTTACAGCTAGCTAGAAGAATTAATGGCTGGCTACTAAGTCCAGCCAGCCACAATTTGGTGACCTCTGTCAAAATATTCACATCTTCAAATCAACTGAAACTGATTCCAGATTGTTTGAATGCACAAATTACTCAGTAGCAAGAAGCCAGCTTCTCCATAATAAAAGAATGCTATCACATGCAGGTTCATTTTATTCTGTTTACTATTAACAACCATCAGCCTATAAAGATTTTCAAAATCATATAATGATATTATGGAATATGTGTGCATCATTACATTACGCTTGTATTCTGCCGCTTCTCTACTCCAACTGCCTCAAGTGCAGACTGCCCTCTTGCAGCAGCATCTCAAAAAATCCATTACACGAGTATCTCTTAATCACAACTTCCCACACTTTTAACCAATTTCCCTGACTTTCCCTGATTTTCCAGAAAGTGGCAACCCAGGAATATGCAAAAATATGAGCCACCCTGCTTACTGGAGTAGTTACCTTTGACGACTGTCAAAGGTAAAGCTCCATTTTTAGAGTGGGCTTTAGAAAGTGTTAAAAAAGGTTTTTTGGTGGGAAACTACACAGGCATAGGTTGCATCATGTCATGTGAACCCAGTCGATGGCTGCTATGGAGCCATGCCAAGTCTCATCCACAGCTACTGCATCTTTGATGAGTGCCACAGCATGGGAGTCTATTACAACTGATCACTCTCCATTTTGGGTAAGAACCCAAAATAACCCTAATCCATAGCTGCTCTGAGTTGTTTTTAAAGCCCCTAAACTGATCATGAGGTACATCTGGGATCTCTGATGAGCTCTGCAGCAGCATTTTTGCTTTGAAAGTTGAGCTCGTGCTTCCTGCTAAGCAAGGTTTTTTTTGCTGTTTGAACTAGGAAAATAAAATAAGCCTGAGTTCGTACAAAACACATTTGATGAATTAAAGCTGTGTTGCCTTGAAAGGAGGCTTGTTTTCTGGGGAAAGTCAGTGACACAGTCAGAAGTGTGGCGGGGAGAGAAGAGGGCTCTGCGATAACTGCCACACACACATATAGCCTCTATGTTAGTATGCACAACATTTATCCTTAGCAGAGAGTTGTATAGCCTAGCACCACTAGATGGAAATGCTAAGTATTTTAACTCAAAAACATTCCTTGTTAAAAATACTGGTTTAACCCCAAATTTGCCAAAATCTGCATCTGCTCCAAAAATGGCTCCCAATGAAAGCCTTTCCTTGCCAATTTTTGCCTTACTGCATTTCTAGACAGCCAATGCCCAACCAGGACTTCACTGTGTGGAGGTGTTAAAAGTCCCCAAAACCACATTTTTGCCATTTTACCTCTCATCTTACTTATCCCCACACCCAGTAAGTTCTCCTTACATAGCCAATGAATAAGTGCTGATCACCTGAACACCCTGGCTGCTTGTCTGCCCCTTGTGTTGGTTGTCCAACAAGAACATTCAAAGGATTATTTAAGCAACAAGTAGCGCTATCGTTTTTTGAGCATGTCTTTGTTAGTTTGTCAAGATGGCATCAATTCCTGCTTATTACAAATACCACATTCTTTCAAAATTCTTGAAATAACTTAGTTAAGTTTTCACAATGGAGAACCTTGCAAGTATTTGTTTATAGCTAACAACTCTGGGAAATAGGAATGCAGTTAACATGTAGTTAACTTCTGTAGTTAACTTTTCCAGCTTCTGGAAAATATCCAGAAGCTGATTACAGTTAGAAGTTATGAAATTTTATAATTTTTACACTTACCATTTTATCTAGGTGTTCGATAGACCTATAAATCTCTCCTTGTGACTCATCATAGTAACTGTATCTGAACCGCTGACCTTAACCAAAATAAAATAAAATAAAATAATCTAACTATTTATCCAATTTTTGCTTATATATTTTACTCATACAAAATTATTTTACTCATATACACAAAACTTTTACTTTTAAAATACAGGATATGAAGAGGAGAGGGGTAACCTAAAGGGAAGGAAATTGGGATGGGAAGAGTAGGATGAGGGAAATGTTTACTGTTCATATTGTATTGAATTGTAATGAAAAAATGGGGGGGGGGGAATCCAATATACTTAACAAAAGACCAAATTAAAGACCAACTAAACATCTAATACAGGGTTAGGATAAAAAATAAAACAGAGTGGCAGCTCAGCAGGCAGGAAAAAAGCATGTTGTACTGAATCTTTAAGGTATCATCATTCATTACAATGTAGTGTAATAGAATCATTCCAAACAAGACAGCAACTGACCATATTGGAAAAAAGTCTTAAAACACAAATATATTCTCTATTAGCACTCTAGAAATACAGCATGGTCATACATTAAATACTTCTTAATTATTTGACAGTAAAAACTAGTACGTGCTAAATTTGGTACAGAGACTAATTTTTGGTTTACATTACTCTGTAAAAGTGCTATGTGCAAAATACCAGAAAAGTTATCTTTTTTTAATTGCTAGTACAGTAATTCCTTGGATTGCAAGTAACTTGGTCTGAGAGCGTTTTGCAAGACAAGCACATTTAAAAAATTTTTTGACTTGATAAACAAGCAAGGTCTTGCAAGACAAGTGTAGGGATGTAACTGCTCGCCTCGAGCAGGCCGAAATTGGCCCCGCTCACGCCTGCCAGAGACTCGCTTTGATATAAGAGTGTTTTGGATTACAAGCACGGTTCCGGAACGAATTATGCTTGCAATCCAAGGTATTACTGTACTACAAAAACCACTAGCACTTGTCAGAAATATAATGCTCTTCCTGCTTTGCCCTATAGTAGCACTGATAGAGATGCCTCTGGTAATAACCTGAGAAACTTTAAACTGACACAGAGGCCAGGGGGAATATACACCCTAGTTCACAGGTGCATGCCTTTTTGCTGGCCCTGCAATTCTAACCCAAGTAGAAGGTAACAAATATGAACAAGAATTCTCTGATATAGGTTTTCAACACAAGTTCTGAAAAGCTTTTATGAATCCTTGCCACCCTTAATCGTGGAAGGAGTGCTTATTTTTGTTCAGAAAGGAAAATACTTCACTACATGGAGAACACATTCAGGACAATACATTTAGCTCCTAAGACCTTGTGTGTGTTACACTTAAGATACGACAGTGGTTTGACGGTCATAATTTTGTTGTTACCACCACCTCATTATACAAGTGTGCAGAAGTCCAAGTTTCGCTTCAATTTGTTCAAGCAGGGTTGTCAAACCAAAACATATTTTTAATTAAAATGGCATTTTTGGGAGTATGTGCAAATATAGGGAATTGGGTTTCACAGCTATTAACATGATTTAACTTACCCCAATGACAAAAGTCAGAGGAAACCACAAAGAGATTACAAGGATCTGCTAAATATTTGCTGAAGAGTTTTCCAAATTCCTGTTCTTTTGTCTCACTCAGTGCTCCAACCAGGACAGGAACAATGGTAAACTCATCCTTATGGCTTAAGGGGAAAAAAAGAAGCTTACATTTGTAAAGATTCAGTGCGTAGTGCCCTGCTGAAACCTCCCCTCACCCGTCCTATTTGAGCTGCTCCCACATGCAAAATTTGTATCCTGCAGGCCTCCCTCCCATGTACAGAATATTGCGCACACACAATTGGCTGTGAAGGGCAGGATTGTGAATTCAGAACTTCTAAACAAAAAACAGTAGTATTTTTTAAAAGTACAAATTTGATTTATCACACGTTCCACCCAGCTTTTTTTAAAAAAAAGTTTGCACCTCACCAGCACACTCTAAATAGCATTTAAGTAAGAAAAAATGCATACTATAAGAAAGCACAATAGGAAATATTTATGACCAGTCTAAGCTCTTTTCTGTATGCCACATACCGGTATTCACACTAGCAATACTGTATATAGTCTTGTCTCCCTGTCAGAAGCCGATACCCTAACAATGACAACTTCTTTATTCCACATTAGGGGAATGAACTGTGCATGACCAGATAAGAGGTGAACAAGCTATTTCAACCACTGAAGCAGTGCAGCATTCCAAGACCTGCAGGTAGAAACACTGTGAAAATGTTTAAGATCAGGACTAGGATGCTTTGCAATGCAGACGGATTACTCTTTCTGCATCCTCCTTTGTACCAAACACGCTACTCTTGCTTAAGGTTATTGTTTTTCATTGTCTCATTAACATATAAACCAATATAATTTTACATATAATTTCAACAGGGCAAGATGCTAAATTTAGCAAGATGTGGGTTCCCTACAACTGGAATAAGCTATGCAACTGGGCAGTGCATGATCTTGACTTTTACCAAATGATTTTCAAGATCATGCAGGGAAGGAGAGAGGCCAATTTTTCAAGATCATGCAGGGAAGGAGGGAGGTGAATAGGGGCATTGGGCGAAGAAGAGATATGAAAGCAAAGTAGGGTGTAGAGCGCTATGCCCTACAACCAGAAACTCTACCCCTCCCCCCTCCCATTTCTTGTCTTTTAACATAATAACCTATCCACATGTCTAACAGTTTCAACCCACAGTCCTTTACTCTTTTTGATGAGCTTTTGTATATTCAGGTCCTAAGCATATTGAAGCTTCCAACATATTAAGTACTAGTGGGACAGAGGAGAAATAAATTCCACTATTCCAAACTATAGATATAGGTAGGAGATCCATGTATGTAATTCTACATATCATGCAGCTTTTTAGAAGTCAAGGTACCTTTCCATGGCTTTAGCAGTATAAGGCAAGTGCATTTCAATACTATGTTCATCTTCATCTGTTTGCAGAGACATGCGTTCAAACATTCCAGTCTTCCACAGTTCTGCATAAACTGAGAAATTTCAAATATATTAGAATGACTACAAAATTGGAAATTGATGCAACAACTGAATGGCAAGCTCTCTTTTCTGCTTCATAAGCTTCCTGGTTAGACTGCATTTAGGACAGAGTGAATATTCTCAACTGAGTGTTGCAACATAAAGTGCCAAGTTGCAGCATTTGTTTTAAGGCTTTATAAGAGAGAACACTAATAGTAGTAACCACTAGATAAAGGCCAACTCCAAAATAACCTATTAAAATGAATGGGCCTGTTGGGGGATATTTGTTTATGGGGAGAACTGATTGTTGACTCCTACAAATGCAACACTGATTTAATGAACTGATAGTGTGGGGTATTTTTAGTATGTATTCTATTGATTTTGTAGTTATCTGAAAACCTCTGTCAGTTCTGGATTCTCTCAAGCGACCTCCTACACAGCCATAGAAACAGGAAGCATTAGTTCAAAAAATCAGCTGGGACACCATATTGAATTCTGGGCTCCCAGATGAGAAATTGGATTGGGAACAGTGACTTAGATTTTCTGATTCAGCATAGTCAAATTGGTCTAGATAAGTAGGTTTCCAAAAATTAGCAACACATACCTCTTGCATTCCATTTCTACAGAAGTTAGCCTACAACAGGGGTGAGCAACCTGTGGTCCTCCAGATGTTTTGGCCTACAACTCCCATCATCCCTCACATTGGCTATGCTGGTTAGGGCTAATGTGAGTTGTAGGTCAAAACGCCCAGAGGGCCACAAGTTGCCCACCCCTGGCTCAGTCAATCAATGCTTAGCAATACTTCCTGAACCATATCAGGGTGGCCGGGTGACCGGCCAGATGGGCGATTAATAAATATAAGAAAGAAAGAAGAAAGAAAGAAACCATACATTAATACAGCCAAGATATTTATGTGAAAACATTTAGAGGTAAGTCAGTTAAAATGCAAGACCACAACAAGAGTAATAACTGATTAAGTAAAACTAATTCTTAAACTATTATGTACTGGAAGAGCTGTGTCTAAATAATTACCCTTTTGATCAATACGCAGATCATATAGGGGGGTTCTATATATATCCACACTGGAAAGTGCACATCGAGAGAGGGGCACATGATGGGAAGGTCCAAGGATGAAAATTCGCCGTCTGATGATGACGAATAGAAAAGACACAGTATTAGCAAGTGTCTACTCCACAGAAATATAACTCCATTATTTCTCTATTATTTATTTGTTTGTTTAATATATTTCTACACCGCCCAACAGCCAGAAGGCTCCCTGGGCAGTTTACAAGAAAAAACAAACAGAATAAAAACAATCATCTTAAAACCAAAAGTATCATTAATATAGAAATACAAACACAATATAATATAATACAATAAAACAAAAGCAGTCAAATGAATCAGTCCGGAGGTACAGTAGTGATAATAAAAATAGGAATAAAAATCTAACCGTTAAAATATTGGGAGAATAAAAAGGTTTTCACCTGGTGCCTAAAAGAATAGAGGGTGGGCGCCAGGCACACCTCTTTGATGAGCTGATTCCACAAATGGGGAGCAACAACTGAGAAGGCCCTTCTCCTAGTGGCCACCCTCCTAGCTTCCTTAGAGGGGACTCTCTGAGAAGGACCTCTGAAGAGGATCTCAGGGTTTGGGTAGGCACGTACGGGACGAGACGTTCCTTCAGATAGCCTGGCCCCAAACCGTTTAGGGCTTTTAATGTTAGCACTTTGAATCGGGCCCGGAATTCAATTGGTAACCAGTGTAATTCATAGAGGACTGGCGTAATATATTCTTGTTGGCCAGTCCCCGCTAGCAGCCTTGCTGCTCTATTTTGAACCAACTGAAGTCTCTGGACCATCTTCAAACACAGCCTCACGTAGAGTGCATTACAATAGTCCAAATGAGAGGTTACCAGAGTGTGGATCACCATTGCTAGGTTCTGCCTGTCCAGATAGGGTCGAAGGTGGTAGATCAGCCTAAGCTGAAAAAAGGTGCTCCTTGTCATCGAGTCCACTTGTGACTCCAGTGACAGTTCGGAGTCCAGGAGCACCCTCAAACTATGAACCCTGTCCTTTAGGGGGAGTGCAACCCCATCCAGGGCAGGTTGAGTATCTTCCCACTGGACAGACGACCCACCCACCAACAGCACCTCCGTCTTGTCTGGATTGAGCTTCAGTTTATTGGCCCTCATCCAGTCCATTACCAGGCCCAGGCACCGATTCAAAACAGCCACTGCCTCACCTGAATTTGATGAAAAAGAGAGGTAGAACTGAGTGTCATCCGCATATTGGTGACACTGCAGCCCAAACCTCCAGATGACTTCTTCCAGCGGTTTCATGTAGATGTTAAAAAGCATGAGGGATAAAATAGAGCCCTGCGGTACTCCATGGCATAATTTCCATGGCGCAGAGCAATAATCCCCCAGCACCACCTTCTGGAATCGGCTGGTCAAGTAGGAGCGGAACCACTGCAAAGCAGTGCCTCCAACTCCCAGACCCACCAGCCTATCCAGAAGGATACCATGGTTGATGGTATCGAAAGTCACTGAGAGATCCAGGAGAATCAACAGGGTCACACTCCCCGTCTCTCTCCTGGTAAAAGTCATCCCACAGGGCAACCAGGGCAGTTTCTGTTCCAAAACCAGGCCTGAAGCCCAATTGAAATGGATCTAGATAATCCATTTTCTCCAAGAGAACTTGGAGCTGCTTGGCCACCTCCTTGCCCAAGAAAGGGATATATTGCAACAGGTCTGTAGTTATTCAGATCCTCTGGGTCTACATTTGGCTTTTTAAAGAGTGGCTCAATCACAGCCTCCTTTAAGGAGGCTGGCACCACTCCCTCGTTCAAGGAGGCATTCACAGCCTCCTGGACCCAGGTGCAAATCCCAGCTACTATTGCTATGTCTGAGCAAAAGGTTTCATATGAAAGAATAACAAATGCTCACAATAGAATGACTGTAATATATCCCTCCTCTTACTTTCCCATTATTTTTGTAGTGTGGTTGCTCTATGCTGAATCACATGGAGAGCAGTGTGTATATGAAGTTGGTTGCACGTAGCCCAAGGTGATTAAGCACATTAGTGCAACCAGAAGAGTGGCGTTGATATGGTTAAAAATCACACACACAACCCTTGCATAGAAATGGCTTCACATACATATGCATATTTGTATGGTTTGGATCCTAAGCAATTTCACATCCTGTTGGCAACCACAATGCAGAAGGTAATGCAAGAATGGGGGCAGGGGTGGGGGAAGAGAAAGGGACATCAGTGTTACAATGTTTTGCTTTTGGCACTGGAGCCTCACAAAGCATTAACACATGCTCATGCTATCTACAAAGTCTGCTGCCTACGATTCACCATTCAATTTGGCCCCTTTACACTACTGTTTTGGGCAAAGCTGCAAGCTATCTCCATTGGGTTGGATCCAAATCTGGTCCCTGCAAATGGAAGGGCTCCTTCCACTGGCAGGGGAAATCAGGATCAAGTGGAGGCTCCCCACTGGAAGGCAGTGGGGTGGGGTTTTCTGCCAATTCCTCTTTCCTCCTGCAGCCTCCAGTGACACCTCCCACACTGTTCAGGAGGGTTCTCCAACCCTCCAAAGCAGCTTTTTAGGGGGCTGCAGCGGGTGGGGAGAAATTGGCAAAAATTGCCACCTCACCCCTCTACTGCAGCATCAGCAGAACTCCCCTTATTGCAACTCTAGATCCAACCCATTCTCTTTCACACTGTCAAAACAGATATTCGTCTTTGACAAATATCTGAACAGGCCTGTGGCTCATGCTGGCTCAGCTTGTCTGAGCATGGAAAGCTAAGCAAGGTCAGGCCTGGTTATTACTTGGATGGGAGACCCCTCCTCTAGTCTCCTGCATTGAGCAGCGGGTTGGACTCGATAGCCTTGTAGGCTCCTTCCAACTCTATGATCTATGAAATCCAGTTTGGCCTCTACCTAAAATAACCTCTTTTGTGTCAATGCCAGCACCTAAGCAAATCAAGTTGTGTCCTTCTTGATATAAGACTCTTCTAATGCTACTTACGTGATTGAAGGATCCACTTGTTTGTAAGCATGAGCTGCACAAGACCCACAGTAAGTATATCCTGCATGTCTACAAAAAATAGATACATTGCATAAAATTAACTTTTAAGACCTTTGTACAGAAACAGTCAAGAGTACTGGCAGTCAGTGTAGCGAAATAGCTTGTTGAAGTTATGAGTTGACCAACAGCAGATATCCAATGGATACTTGAAAAATGCAGTAGTAGCCTGCCCAATGGGTGTTTTAAAAATCAAGGAATAGCTCTGCTTATGTGACTCTCCACTAGCAGATGTCTATCCATTAGGGGGCCAGATCCGGCCTGCCAGGCCTCCCCAGCCAGCCCACCAAGACCCCTCCCCCTCCCCAAAGGCTCACCCCCTCAGGAAAGGTGAGGGAAGGCAGCTCCATTGGAAGCTGCTACTTCAAGGTGCCTGAAGTGCCTTGGTGTGGTGGTTGGTTCCCTTGCCCCTCCCAATGGGAAAGACATTACATCAAATAAGGAGGGGATAGCCGGCTGGGTCCAGGAGGTTGTAAACGCCTCCTTGAGAGAGGGAGTGGTGCCGGCCTCTTTGAAAGAGGCGGTGATTAGGCCACTCCTCAAAAAGCCTAATCTGGACCCAGATGATGTTAATAACTATAGGCCGGTAGCTAATATCCCATTCCTGGGCAAGGTGTTTGAGTGGGTGGTTGCTGGTCAACTCCAGGCACTCTTGGATGAAACGGACTATCTAGATCCATTTCAATCTGGATTCAGGCCTGGTTTTGGAACGGAAACTGCCTTGGTCGCCCTGTGGGATGACCTCTGCCGGGAGAGGGACAGGGGGAGTGCGACCCTGTTGATTCTCTTGGACCTCTCAGCGGCTTTCGATACCATCGACCATGGTATCCTTCTGGATAGGTTGTCTGGGTTGGGAGTTGGAGGCACTGTGCTCCAGTGGTTCCGATCCTACTTGGGCAGCCGATTCCAGAAGGTGGTGCTGGGGGATTACTGCTCTGTCCCTTGGCAGTTATGCCATGGGCTGCCACAGGGCTCTATTTTATCCCCTATGCTGTTTAACATTTACATGAAACCACTGGGAGAGGTTATCCGGAGGTGTGGGCTGAGGTGTCATCAATATGCGGATGACACCCAGCTCTATCTCTCCTTTTCATCTAATCCAGGTGAGGCAGTGGCTGTTCTGAATCAGTGCCTGGACACAATAATGGACTGGATGAGGGCTAATAAACTGAGACTCAATCCAGATAAGACGGAGGTACTGTTAGTGGGTGGTTCGTCTGCCCGGCTAAGTGATATTCAACCAGTTCTGGATGGGGTTGCACTCCCCCTGAAGGATCAGGTTCGTAGTTTGGGGGTGCTCTTGGATCCCCAACTGTCACTTGAGGCACAGGTCAACTCGGTGGCACGGAACACCTTTTATCAGCTTAGGCTGATATACCAACTACGTCCTTATCTGGACAGAGATAGCCTAGCTACAGTTATCCATGCTCTGGTAACCTCTCGTTTGGATTATTGCAATGCGTTATACGTGGGGCTGCCTTTGAAAACGGTCCGGAAACTTCAGCTGATCCAAAATAGGGCAGCGAGATTACGGGACTGGCCGACGAGAACATATTATGCCAGTGCTTTCTCATCTGCACTGGCTGCCAGTCTGTTTCCGGGCCCAATTCAAAGTGCTGATGCTAACATTTAAAGCCCTAAATGGCTTGGGGCCAGGGTATCTGAAGGATCGTCTCCTCCCATATGTACCTGCCCGGACACTAAGATCTTCCTCAGCGGTCCTTCTCCGAGAGCCCCTGCCAAAGGAAGTGAGGCAGGTGGCTACTAGGAGGGCCTTTTCTGCTGTGGCACCCCAGTTATGGAATGAGCTCCCCAAATAGGTTCGCCTGGCGCCTACTTTGTATTCTTTCCGGCGCCAGGTGAAGACCTTTCTGTTCTCCCAGGCATTTTAATCATTTTAATCTTGTAATTGTTTTAATTCCGTTATTGTAACTGCTGCTGCTAGCTCTGCTGTTTGTTTTTAATCTGTGCTTTTAAATTTATATTTATATTGTATTTTATGATTTTAACTGTTGTAAACCGCCCAGAGAGCTTCGGCTATTGGGCGGAATAAAAATGTATTAAATAAATAAATAAACCTGTTTAATCAGGAGCTGCCACCTCAAGGTGTCTAGAGTATCTTGAGAAAGGGGCTCCCAATGAAGATCTTGAAGAGGAGAGGTTTAACCCTTCCCCCTTCATGATCACCTCCCTGCTGCTCAGGAAACAGCTCAGCAGCAGCAAAGGGAGCTGCTCTGCTAGCCTGACTGGGTTCCATACTGACTGGCAAAGCAGGGACAGAGTGCTCTGCTTTGCCAGCCCTATACAGGCAATCGTACTGGTGAAATAGCTCCCTCTTCACCACCGCTCAGCTGTTTCTTGAGCAGTGGCCCGAGGGGGATGGGAGATTGCGGGGAGGACATTTAAACCTTTCCTCTCCATGATCTTCTCACCCCTGCTGCCCAAGAAACAGATGAGCAGCAGTGAAGAGGAATCTGTGTGTGAGCAAATATGTATATGTGTACAAATGAACAAATGAATGTGTATGTGCAAGCCTGAAACAACTTACGGTGCAATAATGGCTCTAGCAGGTCTTTTTGTAGTCTGTACTTGAGAAAGCCAACTTTCTAGTTGTGCACTCAGCTGAGGTCCTATAGGAAGAGACGTATTTTTAAACAATGGCAGCATCATAGACCCATCCTTACGACTTCATTCCATGTCATTTTAATTGTTGAATTCCTGCACACCATTTCTACAGGTAGCATAACTAAGATCTATTATTTTCCTGATGGTGCAGCAGCACAGTATAAAAACGGTAAAAACTTCAACAACTTAAGTAAACATAAGTCAGATTTCGGTATCGATGCAGAATGGCACTTCTTTGCCACATCGCATGGAAAAGGGCCTTGTGATGGTTTGGGTGGCACTGTGAAAAAGTTAGCAGCTCGAGCAAGTTTGCAGCATCCATATGAAAAACAAATCATGACCCCTCGTCAGCTCTTTGAATTGGGCAAAGGAGAACATCACACAGGTTGCATTTCAATACACCACAAGTAAAGATTATGAACTGGAAGCTTCTGAAATGTCGCTTCGAGAATTCAAGACAATTCCTGGGACACAGAAAATTCACGCTGTAATTCCATTAACAAAACACACTGTTGCTACTAAAATATATTCATTTCAATGCAAATCCAGAAAAGAGACAGTGACTATTAAAGAAGGAGAACTGGAATTGCAAGAAATGCGAGGATTTGTTACATGTGTTTATATCTCACAATGGTGGTTAGGTTGTGTTTTAAAAACAGATGATCAGAGAGCAGAAGTGTTAGTGAGCTTTCTTCATCCAGCTGGACCAGCAAAATCATTTATGTATCCAGATAAACAAGATGTCCTATGGATACCATCTTCAGATGTTTTGACAAAAGCTGATCCTTGTTGCCCAACAGGGCACTTCTATACACTAACAGACAAAGAGTGTCAAGCAGCAACTTCAAGACTAGAAACTACTGTTATGAAAAGCTCCTTAATTTAAGACTTGTTAACAAAATGTTGGCAAGTAATATTTGAACTGCATAAAATCTGATCAGTATATATAAAAGTAAAATGGAAAATCTCATCTATGCACAATAATGGTTTTTCAAGCCCACATCTAAGTAAATAGCAGTCTTGGAAAATAACTATGCTAGTAAGAATCCCATTTTGAAATCAAGTACGTTTCCAGGGATGTTAAACGTTATTTAAAACAAAAGGAGTTTTTTTGTCATTATTCAAGGTCAAACTTCTGTATATTTATTTGAAAAAAATAAAATGAACATGTTTTCCCCAAGCATACTGGTGAGTACCTTTTTTAAAGTACATATTTTAAACCTCATTCTTCTGAAAACAACTTATTTTTTAATAAGCAGAACAAGTTCACCAAATCTTAAGCAATTTGCTTTCAGTTGGAAATATTCTTCGATTGATTTCATACCAGAAGTATCATTATTCTACACAAAATGTCAGAAGTATGCTATTGTGAAGAAGAATACCTAATTCAGAGCTGCACAATTATGACAGGGTAGCTTGTACTTGTGCACAATGTTTTATTCAAAACCTAAGTGATAATGCATATTTTCTTAAGATTCGTACAGTGAGATAGCAATGCATATGAACTATTTCATAGATTTTTCATAGATCATAGAGTTGGAAGGAGCCTACAAGGCTATCGAGTCCAACCCCCTGCTCAATGCAGGAAACTAGAGGAGGGGTCTCCCATCCAAGTAATAACCAGACCTGACCCTGCTTAGCTTTCCACACTCAGACAATCTGAGCCAGCGTGAGCCACAGGCCTATGACGCATACACACAGAGCGCCCCCAAAGATGTAACTCGTTTTCTGTTAAGAACCCCATTTTGAAAATTGGTACATGTATTAAGCACTGTCAGATGAAATAATAAAACAAAAATCATGGAGAAAAAAAATTAGTTTTTGCAGAATTCAAGGTCAAATTTTACTATTTGAACTTGACTATATATTTATTCCAAAAAACCACTTATGTTACATTTCAAATGAAAGAGCATTTCAAAGGCTTTCCATCAACACCATGATTAACCTTCTAGGTTCTGTAGAACTGGAGTTACTGTAATTTTAATGTTGTCCGACACACAAAAATTAACATTTTCCTTCATATTTTTGAATGCCATATCTCCAAAAGTTTTTGTCCCAGAAGTCTAATTTTTGGAGCAGCTTATTTTCTCAGCAGACCAAACAAGTTCACCAAGTTTTTTCAAAATCGGTGACGGTCAGGTAAATTCATTGGTTGATTTTACATGGAATGACCCAGCAATGGCTCTAATGGATATTAATAACAGCTTAACAGACCCCTGCCCCCCGCTGCAATTTGTTACCTCATTCACAGGTAATAAATTTGGGGGGAATTTCAGTATTTGCTTCAATGTTTGGGGCTGCTTTTACAATTTTGGGGGTGCTGTTGCTATAGATGGCAATGGTAGAGCTCCCCTTGTTGGCTGCAGTAGCCACCATTTCCTCCCAAAATTCCCCAGGAGCTAGCACTAATCCACACGACTTCTGGGGTTGTAAAGGGTGGGCAACCATTAGTAGGCAGCTGCCAAAGGGGACTCCATTGCCACTTGTAGCAGGAGCACAAAAAAGCCACCATCACCACAGGTTGGGGTAATGTTTTGCCCATCAACCCAGTTGCCCCTGTCACCATTTTGTGCTGACAGTTCTCACCAGGAAGATTTTGGCTCAGCATCAAGAGAATGAATCTATTTATAACAGTGGAACACACAGTGAACTGGTTGACATGTGACAACAGCCCATGGTTTAAACAACCCATGGATTGCTGTGCATGAGCGGGAGTGGGGAGAACACTGAAAGAAATTCCTATGAAGTATTTTCTCTTTTAGAATAAGTGGAATGCTTTTTAAAAGATGGTGTAAATCCACTGCTGGCATAGGCAGAACCTGAAACACGGTGTTCTGGGGGCGGGGGCAGCCTTGGACCTGCTGGATCCTTCTATTCCATAGGTAACTTCCTCTCCACTGAAAACAATAGTGGGGGGGAATTGAAGGGGGGGGGAGAACCAACAAGAGAACTCTCTCGGGGAAAACACCCCTCCATCTTCTGGCAAGTCATCATTTCTAAGTAGTGAGTCATCTGTCACTTCACCACCACTACCACCACCCAGCCACAGCCAACTTAGGATAGCTCTGCTCAGTAAGTGGCTTTGGCTGTAATCCTAGAGGCATTTCCAAGTGAACAAGCCCCATCAAGCACAGTGTGGCATACTTCTGAGAAAGCTGCACAGGATCGTGTTATTAGTCTGCATTTGCCACAATGTTCCTATTGCACCTTTAAAACTAACATATTTACTGTGGCATTGAGTTTTTATAGGCAACTATGTACTTGTACTCCATCCGATGGACATAGGCTCCTTCCTACAAAAAGTTATGCCATAATGTGTTAGTGCTTAAGATGTGGTAGGACTAGAGACATAAAATGTCTAGAAATTTTGAACCTGTGTGTATGTGTGTGTGTATTTTTTTCTTTTCTGGGTTTGGGGGCAAGGGCCCACCTACTGCCAGCAGTAGATCTGCACTCGCAGAACTTTCCACAGGAGTAACCAGGGTGGATCTGCTCCTCTCCACCAGGAGTGAGGCACTTATGCACTATCCTAACTTCCTACAGCCAGCAGATCTGCTTTGAAAATGAATGGGCCAGCTTGCAAGGCAGCTCTAAAGGTTTAGCCTCTGTGTGATTAACCAGCTATGGCTACATCATAGCAGAACAGGAGAATTAAAAATGGTTTAGGATAATGATATTGAGGAACAGATTACCGATACACAATGGAATACAATCTGGGGAAAGAACCCACTTAAGTCTACTTCAGCAGCAATTAGAGAAACACATTTAAAATTAATATACAGTGATACCTTGGATTGCAAGTAACTTGGATTGAGAGCGTTTTGCAAGACAAGCAAATTTTTAAATATTTATTTATTTATTTTTTTACTTGATATACAAAGCGACGTCTTGCAATACAAGTACTGTAGCACGGCTTAAATTAAAAATCTCTGTAGAAATTTTTTTGGGGGGGATTTTGTTTTGATATAAGAGTGTTTTGGATTACAAGCACGTTTCCGGAACGAATTATGCTCTCAATCCAAGGCATGACTGTATAGGTGGCATCTGACACCTGTGAAACTAAATCATATTAACACAAATCTTTCCTCAAATTGCTGGAGAGGTTGTCGGGTCAAAGGTACTTTACTCCATATGTGGTGGGCTTGTGAACATGTGCTAAGTATTTTGGATTGCCATTTTCAATTACATTTCTCAAATAATGAAACAAGCAGTTCATGGCACCCCGTTATTAGTGTTTCTCTCTATTTTTAATGATACACAAAAACAGTTTACATAATGACCTAGTTTTGTGAATGGATGGTTTTTGAAAATCTGGGATGTGGCTCTTGCTGAAAAATTAACACAACATAACTGATTGATCAGAGGAATAATCAAGCAGGATTCATTCTTAGAAACATGGCTCCCATTCATTACATACATTAATGCAGGGTCTGCAGACTAACATCCACCAAGTGTACAATCCTATTTTTGGAAAGGTGTAATAACTAGCAAGGCTAATAACAGAAAAATGATTGAGCTTAAAAGGTGTACGTTCAGGGACAACTATCCTACAGTATGTATAAAACCTGTGATGAATAATGTAAAACAGGCTGTATGTGTTGATGTTGTTAAATCATTGTTACCTTGCATTTCTAAAGTAAAATACTTGTTTCTTAAAAAGAAAAAGAAAAAAAGAAGATGCATTTAAGTTGCACAGTACAAGAGTAGCAGCCTCTGGAGTACATTTTATCCACAATTTATTTGGACAGAAATTAAAAGCATTAAAAAAATGTCAACAGCTTTCAGCAACCCATGTGGGATTATGAGAGGATAAGACAATAGCACAATCTGTTGGGAAAATGGCTACATCTACGCCAAAAGAAAACACAAAGATACAAAACTTTTCTGACTTTATGTTAACTCTATAATCCACCCCACCGCAAATTATCATTCACGGTAGAACAGCCTCCCCCAACTTGGTGTCCTTTATATGTTTTGGACTACAACTCCCAGCATTCCTGACCAGTGACCATGCTGGCTAGGACTGCTGGGAGTTGAAGTTCAAGACATCTGAAGGGCACCAGGTTGGGGAAGCCTGCAAATCCAACATAAGCAAATCAAATTCAGGGGATAATGACCCTGAATTCAGTCATGTTACAATTGTTACACTGTTAGTCTTACTACTTTCAGAAAATAAAACTGAAGAGTGTTTTGACTTAACCCACCTTTAAGCTCAATTTCATATATTCTGAAAATAATGCATATATGGTCAAAAGATGTTGCAAAATAAAGTGCATAAAACTCTTAACTTAAGGCCCAAACACACATCACAGTGCCTTAAAGTGAAGTTTGAGAAATCTAACTGTGGTTAAAAGATCGGAAGCATGCCACAAGCTTGCATGCAGATTCCCCTCCCTCCCATAGTTTGCTTTAATCACAGTATAGCATTATGCTTGCTTCAACACTAACAATGGTTTAATGCTAACCAGATTGCCCCTCTTAACCAGAGTTCGAAACCAGGGTCTGAAATGAGTTTGCAAATCCTAGTTAACGCTAAGCAGATTAATGCCAGTTCAGAAATAACAGTAAATAATGGTTAAAACTTGAAAAGGGGATGAAGGAAATTTGTGCAGCAGAAGGGAATGGATCTGCGGCATACTCCTGATCCCTAACTATGACTAGGAAAGTTATGCCTGCACTGATTGGGCTTCAGAGTACAGTAAAAGTCCAACAGTAGTCTAGCCAAAGATCAATGAGATTATCTTGCGAGTATATTTCAGGTCACAATCCAAGCAATTTACTCCATGACTCATAAATGCTGAAACATCCACACAGAGTATACCGATACATGTTGTATACAGTAATACCTTGGATTGCAAGTAACGTTGAGAGCGTTTTGCAAGACAAGCAAATTTTTTAATATTTAATTTTTTTTAACTTGATATACAGGCGACGTCTTGCAATACAAGTACTGTAGTACAGCTTAAATTAAAAATCTCTGTACAAATTTTTTTGGGGGGATTTCGTTTTGATATAAGAGTGTTTTGGATTACAAGCATGTTTCCAGAACGAATTATGCTCTCAATCCAAGGCATGACTGTATTTCATTTATTTTAACATTTATATCCCACGCGATTAAATTAAATGTTTCCAAGAAGGATCACAGATATGCCTGGCAAATGCCTTTATGACAGTTATGACAGCACATTCCCAAGTCAAATTGCAGGAGGAACTGTTATGCAGGTTTGGATATAGCCTCTGGCCTGCCTGTTTATGATGAGTAAGACTCATTTCCACGCAACCAGACAGAGAAGCTGAAAATTGGAAGGAAGTTCCCTCAAGGCCCCCACTGTGCCACAAGTGACTAATACTGGTATGTGTGGACAGGCAAGCTAGTAAAAAGTAAATTGGCAGCTCGACTGCATAGCAGTGATCATCTCCAGACTAGACCATAATGTAGAACAGAATGCGACAAATGGAATTTCTGAGGTCTCATTATGATCCTCTAAACATATATATTTCATATTTCATGCATTTGACTGATCAGCTCCTCTTCTGCATACTGGTTCAACAGCATACTTAACACACTGCTTAATAGTGTACAGTATTATGTCTGCAAACTAGAGACCTCTGCAGAAAAGAGCACTTACCAAGTGGCAGTAAGACTTGGAACTGGTTCAGACATAACAATAAGCCATGGTTTGGTGTTGACTTATGGCTCTGGCTTGTTGGGGGAAAGACAAGCCAGAGTTCACAGTTCACATTCAACATTAAATAAACCATGGATGGAGGGACAAGCATGCTGCTTCATAAATGTAATGTGCGAATTGGGTCTATAAGTGAAGCAAGCACATGCACAAGTATGGACATTTGTGGGAAAACAAGCAACTTTAACTCAGACAAGGCAAGAGAAATACAATGGATGTCTAGGAATTCTGTTTAAAATCAAGTCATCTAAGAGATGCACAATTAGAAACCAGGAAAGATCTTTCCTCACAGGCTATCATCTCAGTACATCAACTTGAGTCTTGCAATCTTGGCACAAAACAGAACACCGTGAACAAATTCATATTTGCAATGTTATGGACAACTGAAAGGAGAAATTCAGCTCAAATTTTAGACATGCCAGAATATAAATCTGACCAACAATACTGTCATAGGAAGTATTCCAAGAACTGTTGACCAGCACATCATTAACAAAACTTCCAGATAGATTAATTATTAATAATCATCACCTAATAGTGCTGTTGGGAATGATCATGGTGCTTCTCTTGTATACACTTAAGCTTTACATTGAATTGTCACAACTTCTTGCATTTTCTGGCCTTTTGGTCCAACTGTTTATAATATTTTCACTATGACTTATACATGTATATTATACATGTCTGCCAACTGAGGATAACATTTCATGAATCTGATGAAGGCTTTAGTCTATGAAAGCATATGCCACAATAAACCTGATAGTCTTCAGGGTGCCACAAGACTCTTTAAAGAACAAAAATTTTGTTTGCACATCACTTTGTGGTTTGGCAGTTAATAAACATTTGTTACAGTGAAATGGGCTAGCATATACAAGTTCTCCTGTAAATGCTAAACTCATGTCAAATTTTTGTAGAGTAAGCAGGAGATCCCAGCAAACCTGTCTAGCCAGCCTGTTCAGTCTTCTTTGTCTTGCTGCCAGCTTCCAAGCATAGGGAATGTGTTTATTCTACAATGCATCCAGCAAGTTTGGCCACTGTATGAGTAGGATGAAACACCAAACCAGTTTTAAATCCATTACTGCACCTACTAAAAGTTGTGATTTGAGATACATCAAACTCCTCAGCACCCTAATTTTATCCTATCAATACTTTTATCCTCCTCCATCCAGTTGCACTCATTTTCCTTGGTTCCCACCAACAACGGATTCAGTGGCCAGTATGAGACAGATGAAGTAGATCTATATGCTTCATAGAGATGTGAACTTGGATAAAACTGAGAGGTATGACATCTGCTTTTCAATCATATTTGTTTATTAATATGCTTAGTTCAGGGATAGGCAACTTGATGTCCTCCTGGATGTTTTGGACTTTGTGGAGAAAGCCAACCTAAGCCCCCTGCCTGACACACACACACTCACCAAGGAGGGGGGAAGGAGACCCGGGGGGGGGGGGGAGACAGCCAGTCTCCACAGATGCCAAAGGGGACAAACAACATCTGCATAGAATCACTCCAGGGGGGAAGGCAGGAAGCATCACCAGGTTTGTCAATGCTCTCGCATATCAGCCCCATCTACGTAAGACTTGAATACCTCTCCAGAGCAGACACTTCGGCACCCCTAGGAAATGGCCACTCAACACCATAGGATGGGACCATTAAACAAGTGGCTTCAAAGGGACCCCATCCCACGGGGGGAGGGCGTCACCCCACCTGACCCAAAAGGCCGCCCCTCAGGGAGGGTGTCAACCCACCTGATCACGGAGGGAAGGGCTACCTGAAACACCAAGGTATAAAACACCCTGCGCAAGGGAACTGGTGGTTGTTCAGCAATCTTGCCCATGCCTGGGGTAAGGGAACGAAGGATCGGCAACCCCGGGTAGCAGCACCCGGCGCGCTCCAGCTAGCTGGAATCACTGGCCGCTTGGGTTGACCGGACCCCCGGGAAACCAAGCTGAAATCACTCACAAGCCGCTTGGGTAGACCGGGCCCCCGCCGGGAACCCAGTTAGCCGCTTGGGTAGACCGGGTCTCCGCCGGGAACCCAGCTAGCCGCGTGCGGTTGACCGGGCCTCTGCCGGGGCCCGAGCTGAACTAACTAGCTGAGAGCCCTGAACTCACGGTGTCCTTGAGACTTCTTGCTTGTTACTTTGTACCGTACTGATAAGCTGTATTGCTGGCGTGGGTCTGAGTTTGGAAAGGTAATTTTGTAAATAAACCTGTTTTCTAAAAGATACTTTTGTGGCTATAAGTTATCCCTTCGTTCTGGGCTAAGGGTGAGGCGCTGGGGACCTCGGAGAAGGCCCGCCCCAGGACTCACTACCCCCTTAGCATTGAACCCACGCAGAAGACCAGGTTGTCGGTCTTCCACTGACTTCAATTCCCATATGCCCCAGCTAGCATGGCAAATGGGGAGTTGTAGTCCAAAGACCTGGAGGGCAGCAGGTTGCCTACCCACTCTAGTCTATTCAGGGACCCACAAAACTTTGGTTTGGCTTAATAGCCAACCATTACTTGTAGTTGCCCACCCTTGCTACTGACCCTCTCCCCCCTCAAGACCTCTGAAGTGCATAGAGAACTTAGGGATGCAAAGAATCTTTTCCCTCTCGTTTTAGGTTTCTGTAATGGGGTCCCTCCCTCCTTACTGAACTTTCCAACTCCAGTCACCTATCTCCAACACTGTCCATGTACTGGGATGCTAGGGCCTGCTTCTGGTGGAGATGCTTTCCAACCCTATTCCACTGGGAAACAACCAAGAGATGCAGAGGCAGATGTAGCTGCATGGAGAAAGAGCGTGAGAAGGAGCTAGCGAAAGTAAAAAGAGGGCTTTTAAAAAACAAAACAAAAAAACTAATGATGCACCAAGAGAAACTGGAGAAGCAGCAGCAGTCCAGACCTCTTTCCTCCTGCTCCCAGTTAGGACTAGATGCTGGATCTGGACTATTCTTATTCCTTCCACCACATCTAAGGAACCTACTACCAGGAAAGGCCCAGACTGCAGGTCCATGGAGCTGGAGTTTGGTCTACTTGTGACTACAGTCTGGGAATGAGACACCCATTACAGTAGCACGATGCAGGAGACCAACTCTGCCCCCATTCTGAGTTGTATGCCGGAGATCTCCAAGAGGGTAAGGGTAGCTGAAATGGACTGAGAACTCAGGGGAGAGCCACTTGCTATTGATGAGATGATTTATGCAACCCTGTCCCTGTCTATAAGCTTTACACCCCGCCCACTCAATATTTTAAGCCTTTGAAAGTTAATACAGAACTAACTAGACTCATCACTGCCTTTAGAATCAGATCTAGTATGGGCTTCAGTTGCCACTTGATCTAAATTAAGATGGTGGTGGTTTCAGATCTTCATCCTTTTCCTGACCTCCAATATAAAGCAGGTGGACTAAATTAAAAAATACCATGTATCCAATGAAGTAATCATTTCAATTATACAATCATACTTAACTTAAGTAGACAAAGATTGAAGAGATAAAACAAAATTAAGACTCACACCAATAGATATTACAAAAAGCAAATCCAAGTCTATATTATATTGTATTTTATGGTTTTAATTGTTGTAAACCACCCAGAGGGCTTCAGCTATTGGGCAGTATAAAAATGTATTAAATAAATAAATAAATAAAATAAAGTCTAGATATTAACAACCAGGACAAAGTAATTTTATTACTACATTTAGATCTGTGTACGTGGTTCTTCTCCACACATTATCCTCACAATAACTCTGTGAGGTAGGTTAGGCTGAGAATTACTGACCCAAGATCACCCAGTGAGCGCCATAGCTGAATGGGGATTTGAACTTGGTCTCCCCAGTCCTAGTTTGGTAATCAAATCAGCAAACCACACTGACCTGCTTTGCATGTCATGACTATCCAGGGCTTAAGCAAATCCTGGGTAGCTGTGAATGAGCAACAGTGAGTTTGCCTGCCCCCAGCTGCTTTTGCTGAACTAAACAACCCATCTGGGGTTGTTCCTCCAACAACAACCTAAAATTCTGGGTTTGGATGTCACAGATAACAACCCAGGGACAGAGCATCGCTGGGTTGTTTAGCTCAGTCGGAGCCAGCCCACTTGCTCCAGCTTCACTCTCAACAACCCACGGCTTAACAAATGGGTTGTTGCAACATGCAAACTGGGTCACTGACTCTCTCCAGTTCTTTAAATCTCTAGGCCTCTGAGGCCAAGCATGCAAAACAGTTAAGAGTGGCTCCCATGTGACTACCTACCAGATTACTACCACAGTTACTAACAAGCAGGGTGTAGATGAGCATTCTTGACTTTAAACATGCAATTAGCAAGTAACAACTAGTCAGGAGAAGTATTTATATGCTTGTCAAACTTGCTGCACCTCATAAACCCACAAGGCAGATTAAGTACCGTAAGTGCTAATTTCATTTCTTTGCCCTTTCCTTGAGGGGTTTTTTTTTTGGGGGGGGGGAGCCAAATTAAATATCTGGTTGCTGCATGAGGTACACACAGGAAGGGATTCTATTCTGGATAATGTACACCTTTTATCCTGCAGAGGGCAGTTCTGCATGCAGCATTTCCTCAGTGGACTAGAAGAAACAAAGAGGGGGAGGGAATAAAGAGAAAGGCTGACAACTGCTCAGGTCCTATCTGCTCTCATTTTAGATGGTACCAGAGAGCAAGTAACATCTGGAAGCACCACTATTAGGGTCCCCCTCAATAATTTCTGTGTATGTATGAATTAAAAATGCAAATACAGATAAGCAAAGGGTTGGGTTTTTTTTCCCTATGGCACATACAGCCTTATATAAGTCCTTGGTTCTACTCAAGAGCATCACAAAGCATCACTTTCAAGGGTTACATACATTTTAATGATTACCAAAATCGGTCCCTTGGGCTGCGATAAAATGCTGGACTAGACAAGATGCCTACTAGCCAGAGTTACAACTGCTGCGTACCCATAATCCATTTCTTCCCCCTCCCCCGCATTACCCTAAATGACCCCTTTTCATTCACACACTTCAGATCATTGTCGGTTCCTTAACTCAGCACCAAATCACCAGGGGTTTTTCTCTTGGTTCTTTTTTCTAGGCACCTTCCCTGAAAGGCGCTGCCTGCTCCCTCAAAGTGGGGACATAAAGAGAAGACAAAACAGGAGATTTCCCCAGCCAATCTTATGGAACATCCTTTTTCCAGGCGCTGTCGATCCTCTGGCCAGCCTCCGCAGGCCGAGCAACTCATTGCTGGGGGATGGAAGAGAAGAGAGAGAAGGGGCAAAGGCCGAAAGCAAATGGAGGTTCTAGAAAAGGGCCTCAGCATACCAGGCGGAAAGTGCTGATTCAGTCAAAGGCCCACCAGCCCGGGCGAAAGGGAGGGAGTAGCCTCTGCACAACCCGCGCTGGCCTCCGTGATCATCGCTGCCACCCCAGAGGCAACGGGCGCCTCCCCAGCTCCCTTTCAAAGCATCGCCAGGCGGTTTTGCAAAATACCCTCTTCCCCACCCAACCCCACTCCTATCACGAGTTTCTTAAAGCCAATGAAACGTATACACACACCAATGAGTCTCGTGGCACCTTAAAGATTAACAGAGCAATCCTAGGGACGTCTACTCCCGAAGTAAGGCCTATTGAGTTCAATAGGATTTTCTCCCAAATAAACGTGTATACAGGTTGCAGCCCGATTCTGGCAAAAACGTCAATCGACTAGAGCCCCTTCATCAGATCGCTGCATCTGACTTAAAGAGACTCTGGGCCACAAAAGCTTATTCCACAATCAATCTGCGCATCTTGAAAGTGCCAAGATACCTTCCTTTTTCTTTTCTTTCCCTCCAACACCACTCTGGAATTTAACGTGGATTAGTTACCCGGAACACCCTTTACCCCTCTTCCCTCCTATAGCTCCTAAATCGGAGGCTTCTATTATTGGGAGGTCGAGTTTGACCCTTTTCAGCGCACAGCGAACCGCACTGTAACGATCCCGAGTACGGCACCGGGCAGTTCGTTACCCTGGATTAATGCAGAGTATTGACTCATTCCAAACGTTTAAAGACTGCTTTTCAGGTACGACTACCCTCTCAAAGCAGTTCGCAGCCATGGGGAAGGGCGAGCTTGCATGCTGCCATTCAGCCCGACTCCTCTGCCCTGCTCCGACTGAACCCCGAGCGCGTCGCTACTCCCCGACACCCCCCTCCCGGTCCCCGAAGACGACCGCCGTCCACAGGGGCTTGTGACCCAGCCCGTACCTGAGGCCGTGTACCAGCTGCCGGCGTGGCTGGCCTCCCGGCAGAGCACTCGGTTGGACATCTTGGTGCCTGAGCCGCCTATGGTGTTGGGGGAGGCGGGAGTGAGGGGAGGGGGCGCGGGAGGCGAATCCGGCCGCGGCGGCGTTAATCCCCCTCCTCCCCCGCCGGCAGAGCCAAAGCCCCCGCGAGGGGGGTGGCGGCGCTGCCGGAGGCACCGCGGGGCCGGCTACCAGGCAGGGGAAGCGGCACGCAGTGAGGGGCTGCAAGCTGCCGGGGGGGGGGGGAGCGCCGGTCTTGGGGGACGGGAGAGTGGGAGGCGGCGACGGAAAGCAGAGCCTGAGGGGGACAAAGGCCAAGGCAGCGACCGCCGCCCGGGCAGAACCAAAAGAGCAGGCGGCAGCCGCCGGGTTTGGCCTAACTCGGCTCCTGTGGCATAAGGACTACACCAGCGTGGCTTCTCATTGGGCAAAGGGAAGGAAAAGCCCTTCGGCGATTGGGTCATGATTTCTCCTAGTCTTTTGACGGGCACAATCACAGCTTCCTATTGGACAGCGCTCTGAAAAGCATCCTCGCCATTGGTAAGTGGCAGGCATAGGCGGAACTACTTAAGATTGGTCAGGTGGAGTTGCCGTGGCGATGGCTTCTGGCCTTGCTGATTGGCGGGGTTGTGTCTCTGAGGTGAAGGGAAGATTAGAGGAAGAGGTGGGCTTGTGAGAGGAGGGGGCGGGACAACATCCAGAGTTGGACAGAGAGGGCGGAGGCAGTTTGTGGACCGGCCACGTGAAGCCCTCTGGCTGCGAGTCCCAACAGTCAGGAAGGAGCCTGTGTGGGAGTTGCGGTGCCTTAGGATTTAAAGAGCTGAAACACTTTTGGTATTCAATCAGCGATAGTAGCGAATTTTTAAAACGGATGGGCTGAGTTGGAACTGACTTTGACCGGAAAAGACAGATCAGAATTTTGGCGTGTAATCTCCTTACGCTCTTTAGAGAATCCTTATATGGACAATGTGATTTCCACGCATGAGTGGGAGAGGTACTTCCGCTCTATTTTTTTTTATGATGAAGCAGTAAGACCTGCATCAACAATAAAGGATGGCTTGATTTTGCCAGAATGGTCTCCAGTTTCCTGTAGTGAGGTGGCATCCCTAATAAAGAGACTTAAAAAAGGGAAGGCACCAGGCACCAATGGGATCCCGCCCTGATCTTTTAATAGAGCAAGCCGACTGGTGGATACCTGCATTAGCCACTCTGTTTACATTCATTGATAGAACTGGAAAGTCCCCTGACGACTGGTCAATAGCTATAGTGGTCCCAGTGCACAAGAAAGCTTCTAGATCTGACCCTAAAAACTATCGTCCAATCAGTCTTTTGGATGTGGTCAGCAAACTATTTGCAAGATACCTCTTGGACAAACTTGAAGCTTGGGTGATCTCAGAACAGCTTTTGATCGAGGAACAGGCTGGGTTCTGTCATGGCAAATCAACAATTGACCATTGTTTTATTTTAAGCCATCTTTCGTCGAAATATACCCTCCCACCGTTTCACTCTTTTTGTGGCCTTTGTGGATTTTAGGGCAGCCTTTGACTCCATATCACGCCCACGTTTATGGCATAAGCTGGCCTCCTTGAATATAGATCGCAGGTTACTTATGCTTATCCAGGGGTTGTATAACAATTCTAGTTTATGCATTAGAACATCTGCCAAGGGCTGTCTCTCTGACCCAATTCCTGTTAATAAGGGTGTCCGTCAAGGATGCCTGTTGGCTCCTCTCTTATTTAACCTCTATGTTAATGATATAAAGTCTTCCCTGACAGGTACAGAGTTTTTCTCCCCCCCCCCCCACTCTTGAAGGCGAAATATATTAGCATCTTATTATATGCGGATGCTCTCCTCTCCTACACACAAGTGGGCTTGCGCAGGCTTCTGAGTGCTTTGGGTGAATATTGTAAAAAATAATTCCTTGAAGTTAACTACTCAAAGACCAAAATTATGGTTTTTGGAAATAGAAGGCGTAAATACCGCTGGCAGCTTAATAACCTGGACCTGGAGCAAGTCAGTTATTATAAATATCTGGGGGTGACACTTTATAACTCTGGCAACTGGTCTTTCCACTTGAAAGCCACTGCAACATCAGCTAACACAACAGCCAACGCTATTCTCCAGTTTGCGGCAGCCTCTGATGGTAGATTTGTGTCAACTTTACTTGAGCTCTATAAGAGCAAACTATTGCCCCAATTGCTGTACGGAGCTGCGATCTGGGTTCATTCAAATATGACAGTATTGGACTCAGTTCAACATAAATTCTTAACAAGAGCCTTGGGTGTCCCTAAATCTTCCCCCAGGGCAGTTGTTCGCACGGAGTCATAGAATCATAGAATCATAGAAAAGTAGAGTTGGAAGGGGCCTACAAGGCCATCGAGTCCAACCCCCTGCTCAATGCAGGAATCTAGGTCAAAGCATCCCTGACAGATGGCTGTCCAGCTGCACCTTGAATGCCTCCAGAGTGGGAGAGCCCACAACCTCCCTAGGTAGTTGATTCCATTGTCTTATTGCTCTGACAGTCAGGAAATTTTTCCTGATGTTTAGGTGGAATCTAGGTTCCTGTAACTTGAGCCCATTATTCCGTGTCCTGCAAACTGGGATGATCGAGAAGAGATCTTTGCCCTCCTCTGTGTGACATCCCTTCAAATACTGGAAGAGTGCGATCATATCTCCCCTCAGTCTCCTCTTCTGAAGGCTAAACATGCCCAGTTCTTTCAGTCTCTCCTCATAGGGCCTTGTTTCCAGTCCCTTTATCATCTTTGTTGCCCTCCTCTGAACCCTCTCCAGTTTGTCTACATCCTTCTGAAAGTGTGGTGCCCAGAACTGGACGCAGTACTCAAGATGAGGCCTAACCAGTGCCGAGTAAAGGGGAATTATCACTTCCCGCGATTTGGAAGCTATACTTCTATTAATACAGCCCAAAATTGCATTTGCCTTCTTTGCAGCCACATCGCATTGCTGGCTCATATTCAGTTTGTGATCTACCACAATTCCAAGATCCTTCTCACTTGTAGTATTGTTGAGCCAAGTGTCCCCCATTCTGTAACTCTGCATTTGGTTTCCTCTCCCTAGGTGCAGCACTTGGCATTTATCCCTATTAAATTTCATTCTGTTGTTTTCGGCCCAGCGCTCCAGCCTATCGAGGTCACTTTGAATTTTGTTTCTGTCTTCCAGAGTATTAGCTGTTCCACCCAACTTTGTGTCATCTGCAAATTTGATAAGCATTCCCCGTACCTCCTGATCCAAGTCATTAATAAAAATGTTGAAGAGCACCGGGCCCAGGACCGAGCCCTGTGGTACCCCGCTCGTTACCTCTCCCCAGTTTGAGAAGGAACCATTGATAAGCACTCTTTGAGTCCGATTTTGTAGCCAGTTGTGGATCCACCTGATAGTTGTTCCATCTAGCCCACTCTTAGCTAGCTTACTAATCAGGATATCATGAGGCACTTTGTCGAAAGCTTTGCTGAAGTCCAGATATATAATGTCCACAGCATTCCCACAGTCCACAAGGGAGGTTACCCGATCAAAAAATGAGATCAGATTAGTCTGACAGGATTTGTTCTTGACAAATCCATGCTGGCTTCTAGTAATCACTGCATTGTTTTCAAGGTGCTTGCAGACTGACTTCTTTATAATCTGCTCAAAAATCTTCCCGGGGATTGATGTCAGACTGACTGGCCTATAGTTCCCAGGTTCCTCCTTCTTGCCCTTTTTGAAGATGGGAACAACATTTGCCCTCCTCCAGTCGTCTGGCACTTCACCTGTCCTCCATGATTTCTCAAAGATAATAGACAGTGGTTCTGAGAGTTCTTCTGCCAGTTCCTTTATTACTCTAGGATGCAGCTCATCAGGCCCTGGAGATTTAAACTCGTTCAGAGTAATCAGGTGCTCCTTGACCATTTGCCTATTAATCTCAAGCTGCAATCCTGCCCCTTCAGTCTGCACTTCAGGTTTGCCAGGGGGGTCATAGACCCTCTTTTGGGAGAAGACCGAGCCGAAGTAGGAATTGAACACTTCTGCCTTTTCTTTGTCTTCTGTTATCAATTTGCCATCCTCATTGCGTAGTTGAACCACCAGTTCTTTCTTCTGTCTTTTACTGTGCATGTATCTGAAGAAAGCTTTTTTGTTGCTTTTAGCATTCCTCGCTAACCTTAGCTCATTCTCAGCTTTAGCCTTCCTGACACTATTCCTGCAGTTCTGTGCTACCTGCCTGTACTCTTCACTTGTAGCCTGTCCTTCCTTCCACTTCCTATACGTGTCCTTTTTTGTTTTCAGGTCGTCTTTGAGTTTATTGTGAAGCCACATTGGCTTCTTCTGTTGCCCTCTGCCTTTTTTCCTTTTGGGAATTGTTTGCAATTGTGCCTTTAAAATTTCCTTTTTTAAAAACTCCCACCCCTCCTGGGCTCCCTTTCTCGTGAGAGTCACTTGCCATGGGATCTTACTAATCATTGTTCTGAGTTTGTTAAAATTGGCTTTCCTAAAATCCAGGGTACGTGTTTGGCTACACTCAGCTTTTGCTTCCGTTAGAATCAAGAACTCAAGTATAACATGGTCACTTTCCCCCAGAGTTCCCGAAACTGCCACTTTATCCACTAACTCGTCTCTGTTGGTTAGAATCAGGTCAAGGATAGCCGATCCTCTAGTTCCTTCCTCCACTTTCTGTAGGAGGAAGTTATCAGCAGCACAGCTCAGGAATTTCTTGGAGGGGCCATGTTTGGCTGAAAAAGTCTCCCAACAGATATCAGGGAAATTGAAGTCTCCCATTACTACCACATTGTGCCTCCTTGAAACACTGGCAATTTGTTTTTCAAAAGTTCCATCCTCGTCTTCTCCTTGATTGGGTGGTCGGTAGTAGACTCCAACCGCCATGTTCGTTTTATTCTTTGCCCCCTTTATTTTAACCCAGATGCTCTCAATGGGGCTGCCAAGCTCCTCTTCCTGTATCTCTGTGCAGAGATACGTATTTTTAACATACAGTGCAACTCCACCTCCCTTTCTGTTGCTTCTGTTCCTTTTGAACAAGTTATACCCTTCAATTGCTGTATTCCAGTCATGGGAGTCATCCCACCAGGTTTCAGTTATCCCTATCAAGTCGTACTTGCCCTCATGTATCAAGAGTTCAAGTTCGTCTTGTTTATTGCCCATACTCTGGGCATTAGTATAGAGACATTGAAGACTATGTGCTTTATAGTCCGACTTTCCCCCTACATTTTGTGGTAGACTATCAATGGGCACCGCTGGAGCTGTTCTCTCCATTGTGGCATAGAGGCCTTCTTCCATTGGTACCCCCGAGTTTATGTCTCCCTCCCCTGTTGGATTCAGTTTAAAGCCCTCCTGATTAAGTTCCTCATGCTGTGGCCAAACACATTCTTCCCAGTCCTTGTGAGGTGCAACCCATCCTTTGCCAGCAGTCCATCTTCCAGGAAGTGTAGCCCGTGGTCCCAGAATCCAAATCCCTCACGTCGGCTCCACCTTCGTAGCCAGTCTGCATGTTGTTCAGTTAAAACCCTGGTACAGAAATCAGTTATTTGGTATTGGCTCAAGATAATTTTCCAGAAGGTCTCCCCTCTAGTTCTAAAGGTGTACGAAAGTTCTAAAGGTGTATGAAAATTGGATGCCCCAATAAATTTGTGAATATCTTGCGACTTCTCCATGACAACATGACGGCAACGGTTTTGGACAACAACGGCTCTCATGGTGCTCCATTTAAAGTAGGATCAGGTGTTAAACAGGGATGTGTTATCGCCCCAACATTATTTGCCATTTTCATCGCCATGGTTTTACATCTTGTCAAGGGGAAACTTCCCACCGGTGTGGGAATTATATATCGAACAGATGGAAAGCTTTTTAATCTCAGCAGGCTGAAAGCAAAAAGTAAGGTAATTACAACCTCCGTTGTGGAACTTCAGTATGCTGATGATAATGTGGTCTCCGCACATTCAGAGGATGATCTCCAAACTATCCTAAATGCTTTTGCAGAAGCATACGAAAAACTTGGTCTCTCACTTAACATCAAAAAAACCAAAGTGCTTCATCAGCAAGTGCAAGCCAATCCTTTGGTGATGCCATCTATCCAGCTTGGCGGGACAATACTGGAAAATGTCGATCATTTTCTCTATCTTGGCAGCTATCTTTCTGTTACAGCTAACATCGACAGTGAAATCCAGCATCGTCTGAGCTCCGCAAGTGCCGCATTTTCTCGAATGAAACATAGAGTGTTCGAGGATCGGGATATTTGTAAGAAGACCAAAATACTGGTTTATGAAGCCATTGTATTACCAACTTTATTGTATGCCTGCGAAACATGGACTATCTATAAACGTCACTTCCACCTCCTTGAAAGGTTTCATCAACGTTGCCTCCGGAAAATCCTGCAAATTACTTGGGAAGATAGGCGAACAAATGTCAGTGTACTGGAAGAAGCAAAGACTACTAGCATTGAAAAAATGATCCTTCAACGCCAACTTCAGTGGACCGGTCATGTTGTTCGAATGCCTGACTGCCGTCTCCCAAAGCAGTTACTTTACTCACAACTCAAGGATGGAAAGCGGAATATCGGTGGTCAATATAAGAGGTTTAAAGATGTTCATAAGGCTAATCTAAAAAAATGCAATATAAACATCGAAAACTGGGAAGCTCTGGCCCATGAACGATCTAAATGGAGGTTGGCCTTTCACAAAGGTTCCATGGACTTTGAAGAAGCCCGAGTGCAAGGTGAAAGGGAGAAACGTGCTAAGCGAAAAGCACGTCAAATGAATCCTTTACAGGACCATCTTCTATCTTGTAACCTGTGTCCTCACTGTGGGAAGCTGTGTGGATCTAGAATTGGCCTCCACAGTCACTTACGGACCCATCGCTAGAGTCTACACAATCTTCTTTAGAATTTCCTCCTTTTATCCCGGAAGACAATCTTACTCGGTCACGAGTGATCACCTGATGATGATAAGAGCAAACTATTGCCCCAATTGCTGTACGGAGCTGCGATCTGGGTTCATTCAAATATGACAGTATTGGACTCAGTTCAACATAAATTCTTAACAAGAGCCTTGGGTGTCCCTAAATCTTCCCCCAGGGCAGTCGTTCGCACGGAGTCTGCATGTTGTTCAGTTAAAACCCTGGTACAGAAATCAGTTATTTGGTATTGGCTCAAGATAATTTTCCAGAAGGTCTCCCCTCTAGTTCTAAAGGTGTACGAGGAAATGGGCCCAGAATCATGGGCAGAAAAAAAATTGTCACCTTGTTTCTAACTTGGGTTTCTCAGTGAATTATTTAGTTGCAAAAGGCTATTATGCTGCCCGTCTGGAAGTTGCTGGGCGTTTAGCAGATATTGACTGTCAGGAAAATGCTGCATTAGTGTCCAGTTGTCGTTCTGCTATATTGTATAAGACTTTCACAGCATATCCTGGAAAATTCATTGCCCACTTATCTGGCCTCCTCTTGTCCGTATAATCTTAAGACTCTACTAACTAAGTGCAGGCTGAATACCCTGCCTTTAATGGACGTCAAAGGACGACATGAAGGTATACCCGTTGCCAATTGGTTGCCGACAGATAGAAGACTTACGTCATTTTCTTCTGGAATGTCCTCTGTATTCAGAGTTGAGAACCCAATACTTAGATCCCCTTATCGCCTGTATTGGAAATGTTAATTCTCTCCGAAAATTGATGTTTTTGTTAACAGGATCTGACTATTATGTGTCCTTTTGAACGGCCAAGTATGTTAACTTGGCCTGGACAAGGAGAGAGAATCTGTTATCGTCTGTTGAGAAAAGTTAATGCTGGTTTTATATTATTGATTTAACTGTACTAATTATATTGTGTAAGAGTTCTGTTGATTTTTCTATGGTGTTTGCCAAAGCCTGTTTGGCTAAGCAAAATAAAGTTGGATTGGATTGTCAGCCTGATTTCCCCTTCTATATAAAAAAATAAAATAAAGGGGGGGAGTAATGTGTCTCTCTCCGTACAATGCGGTAAGAAAACCGTGTATTACACACCTGAGATACTTTAAAATTAAAAATCATTACCAGAATGTTGTTGTTATTATTGTCACTTCCCACCGCAAAAACTAGCCTTGAGATGACTTACAACTCACAAATACAGAAATCTATAGCAGAAAAATAACAAAATCAATATAAACCATACTCGGGATAATAATACAAATAAAAATACACTTATGTAAAATTTTATTACATAAAAATGTAATCTAAAAACAATACATGATAAAAAGTGTCCACCCACAATACACCAAATCTCACCCCTACCCCCCTGCCCCAACAGCCTAGGAACACCACAAAAGCAGCCCACAACAACTGGGGTGTAACTAATGTCTAAATGCCTGGGAAAATAAGTATCTCTTCCCTTTGCTTTACTAGATCAGACCAAAGGCTGATCTAGCCAGGACCTTCTGTCTCACAAAAGTAACTGGCCAGTTGAATCCAGGGAAGCTCACATGAGTTATGAGGAATATTGAAATTTGTCTAATAAATCTGTGGGCAGGGACTGTTTTGTCTTGTTTTTATTGATCTTATGTAAACTGCTCTTTGTTGACTGAAGAGTGGTATAAAAATTCTTTAAACAAAGCCCTTAAACGGTTAGAGCATCCTGGGGTGAGTGGCTATACCCTTGGCCACTGCCTCATGTTGCCTGGCCACACCCTCTTGATCACACCTTCATGTTGCATAACCATACCTCTTACAAGTTCACATATAGGCCTGTGGCTCACGCTGGCTCAGCTTGTCTGAGTGTGGAAAGCTAAGCAGGGTCAGGCCTGGTTATTACTTGGATGGGAGACCCCTCCTCTAGTTTCCTGCATTGAGCAGGGGGTTGGACTCGATAGCCTTGTAGGCTCCTTCCAACTCTATGAATCTATGTGTGTCCCATACCCTCCAATATTTCACAGATGAAAATAGGGACACACGTGCATTTGTAAGAGGTATGGTTAAGCAACATGAAGGTGTGATCAAGGGGGTGTGGCCTGGCAACATGAGGGCATGGCCAAGGGTATAGCCACCCACCCCAGGATGCTCTAACCATTTAAGGGCTCTGACCACTCTGAAGCCACCATCATCCAGACTCATGATGATTGCTGCTGTTGTCATTATTATTATTATTGTACCATCAATGTGCATGGTGCTTTATCAAGTATAAGAGAATAGTTCCCTGCCCCAAAGAGCTTACAATCTAAAATGTAATATAGAGGCAACAACAAATGGTAGGAAGGGGTAAACCAGGGAGGAATATGCAATTATTTCAGTCAAGCATAACTTTCTGCCTACTTTCCCCACATTGTGCAGGAAACTCCTTGTTTTAAAGATCTCCCACTCCCTCCCACTTTAAAAATGGATCCAATCCCTCCATGTTGGCTTTGTTCTCATTAGTGGTTTGCCAAAGAAATAATAATATTTAACAGTTAGATATATCTGAGTGTGCAAAGTGGTTCACAGGCCCACTCTGCAAGCTCCTATTTTCTCCACCCAGAAAAAAAAACATGTGGGCTCTAGTGTACTTTATTAAAAAACAAGAACAACAACACTGTGATTGAACAATAATGCCAAAATGGAATGATGATGCTTGTTGCTGCTGTTTGAGGTAGTTGGGATTTTTCTTTCTTTTTCTTGAGGAGGGTGTGTTTTCTGCTAAAAAATTAATTTTTTTAAAATTTCTAATGCATTCTTTAAAAAAACAATCCAAAACCCCTGCAGAATAATCCTAATCATTGCTGTAAGGAGCTTTCTCCATGGCACTTCAGCATGTGTTAGAAAAAGACTTTCACATGGGGTACACAGGTAGAGCCAAGTAAAATTTACCACTGCTCTGAAAACAGAGTAACAGTGCAATCCTATGCACGTGTACTCAGAAGTAAGTCCTATTACGTTCAATGGGACTTACAGGAAAGGGTGTATACATGGGGGGGGGGGTCAGTGCTTGCAGGGCAATCTCTTTTTGTTTTAAAATTGTCAGGATTGGCACACAATCAACAGGTGAAGTTTACCCACCCCACACCCCCAAACACGGAGCTTCAGAGTTAGAGGCAACAGCCGCCTCCTTTTTTCTTCTTTTCGGGCTCGCGTGCACACACATCCTAGCATCTGTTCCCTCCCTGCTTACTGTTTCTTAAAGGGGCCATCTGCAAAATTGCAGCTAAGCTAAAAGTTTAAAGCAGTTTGCTGGAGGCACCAGACAATTCGGGACTTTGAATAACAAAGGGAGAAGCTGTGATGGCTTAGGGGGATTCGTGAAGGTCCCAGGATAATCGGGCAGTTGGAGGGTATGGTGTCCCTATTTTCATCTGTGAAATGTTGGAGGGTATGTAATACATGCTGTACACACACTGAAGTGGCACAGTCCCAGCAGAAGGGTCTTATATTGGGATGCCATGTAACACCATAGTCCAGTAATGCCCTATTCCAGGGATGGGCAACCTTTTTGGGCCATGGGCACATTTGGCAATTTGAGAAACTGTCCTGTGCACCGCCACAAGATGGCTGCCATGGGAGGCACGGCAAAGGACAAGTAACCTGTCCAAAAGACTGAGTACAAGTCAGAGGCGGGGTCTGAACCTCAACACACTAAACAACTCCTTTGAACCCTCACTTTTCAGCACCAACACAAACCTATTTCACAGCAAACCCATCGGTAAGAAAATGTGTTAATCAAAAAAAAAAGTGGGAGGGGTAGGACACCTTGGCGAGTGCCCCCTGCCCTATTCCATTGTAGTGTTTGTACGCATACAGAATGGTGTTCGTAAGCTATGGGTTCCAGAAATTCTTTATTTTCCAACAGTCTACAGGCAGACCCTTTTCACAAAGAGATTAATACTGTACACCTTAGTCTAAAGTTTTCTGTGAACAGCCCTTGTGTTAGTACCTGCCACCATCAGATAAGCCATGAATGTAGGAGGAGGCCACCAGAGGGCCCTTTACTGATCCCAGAAACCTGGAGCCAGGCCTCTCTATCAAGTATGACATTGTGCTAATTTCATTTTTAGATATTATTGTATTCCATCACCAAGGTAAATTAATTATCAACTATTTGTGAAACCTAGAGGCAAACACCTATGGGTGCAATCCTATGCATCTTTCGACAGAAAAAAGTCCTAGAACTCCCAGCATGGCTGGGGCATGCTGGGAGTTGTGGGACTTTTTTCTGTCTAAATGTGCATAGGATTGTGCCCTAAAAGTTATTTCTCTTTAAATCATTTTTCTCAGATTTAGGAGCTATTATAGCTTGGAAGAGATTTCCATTGTCAAGTCCAGAATTATCACTTCCTTCAGACACAAGGGATATCTCTGTAGAATTATCACTACTGCATGTCAAAAAATTTCAATGTTTTTATTGTTTGTATTTTTATATTGTATTTTCTTGTAAAGTTGTTTTTTATTGTAAAATTTAATAATTGTTGCAAACTGCCCAGAGAGCTTCAGCTATTTGGTGGTATAGAGATGATGATGATGATGATGATGATGATGATGATGATGATGATGATATTGGGCCAACATTGTAGAGAGAACTGAGATTTTACAGGCAAAGGAAATATGGAGCCACTAATGCATTGTGTTTAGCATGGATGTTCATCTTAATTAATCCTGTGGCACTGCACTGGCAGATCCTTGATCATGTAGAAGGATGTTCAAGATCACCTATTTTTCAGGTCCATTGAACCCCCCCCCCTTTTTCATTTATTCTGATTTTAAGAGGGATTTGAGGATCACAATATCCACAGCACAGCCACTATTCTTTATCTCTGAATGTGTTTGCATATCCCCTGGATGGGAAATAAATAATACAACTTGTGGCATTCTACCAATTACAGTTGTTCCCATGTGGTATATGTGATTATGTACCCTTAAAATTGGCTGCATGTATGTAAGTAAAGCAAATAAATAACTGAAAGTGAGAATTATTGAACACAAAAACAAAATCAGAAATGCAACTGAGGAAACACTGCATGCCCAGCCTTCCCATACTAAACATCATTGTTCTGTTTTGGGTGCTGATGGCCTGCAAGGGTTAGGCAAAGCCCACTGTAGACAAGTTGGAGCTGCATAGACAGGAAGAAGATGGGAGGCAGCAGAACACCTGTACGGAAACCAGTGAAGGACAGCTGGAGAGAACAGGTATCAAGACAAATGATTAGTTGGACACAGTCTACACTGCAGTACTCCTAGGAGAGAGCTGGTTCCAACAAATGACTGAACTGAACCTAGCCCTTATATCAAGGTTGAGGAATGTGGTTTGTTTGTTTGTTTGTTTATTTATTTATTATATTTATACCCCACCTTTTTTCCTGCAAGGAACCCAAGGCGGCTTACATAATCCTCCTCTTCTCCATTTTATCCTCACAACAACCCTGTGAGGTAGGTTAGGCTGAGAGTCAGTGACTGGCCCAAAGTCACCCAGTGAGTTTCATGGCCGAGTGGGGACTTGAACCTGGATCTCCCGAGTCCCAGTCCAACTTTCATGGCCGAGTGGGGACTTGAACCTGGATCTCCCGAGTCCCAGTCCAACACTCTCACCACTACGCCACACTCCAGATGTTGCTGGACTGCAACTCCCATCAGCCCTAGCCAGCATAGCCAGTGTTGAAGGATCATGGGAGTTGCATAGCTTTTCTACACGAGGCTGTTAATCGCTGCATCTACTTTCAGTTTCATCGCAGAATTGAGATCCGACTTGTACACAAAGAACTTTTCCTTTCCTGCTTTTCTGCTACATAATTTCTAGGTGGAGCTGTGCTATAGTGGAATAGCACAAATATACTAACAGAAACAGCACTTTCAGAAATAATACCCCATTTCCCAAATCCTAAAAAAAAAATATGGGAAAGTGCTCCTCTGAAAAAAACAGAAGCAAAACTGGAGATGTCATCTAAAGAACCTGTAAACAACCCAGAGTAAAAAATCACAAGTGGACAATAAATGCCTCATGTAGAAAAACTCGCAGTCCAACAACATCTGGAGGGCCACATTTTCCCCATCCCTGCCTTATATACTGGTGCAGACCAGGATGTCTGGACCAAGCTCCATACCTCTTCCTTGACGAGGAGTGACTCTTTAAAGAAGACTGTGCTCTGGCCTGAATCCTAGTGCTCCTTAGACCTCTGGCATCTGAGGGAAGGAGGACTAGGTGAACATGACAGTTGGTGGGTGGGTTCCTCAGTGTAGCTGCCTACTCTGGTGGTCTTGGACTCCTGGTCCTTGAGTCTGTGAGTGATCATGTTTCTTCCTCCCTGTTCTGCTTGTCTTGGGCTGGGCTGTAGGTTTACCAGGCTTGTGTGGCTCCTCTAGTACTGCAACGTTTGAGGCTCAAGCTAAATGTTACATTGAATTCCATGGTGTTTTTTCTCCCCTCCCTCTATTGTGTCTGTTTTGTTTTGAAACCGAAATCAGCCTCTCCAGTCTGTGAGTCAGGGCAGATGGAGGGCGATATAGTAGTGTGTTCCTTGTCTCCCCCCCCCTCTGTTGTAGTACTGGATTTAATTGAGCACATGAGCTCCTGAAAATGGTTTACTTGGGCTGCAATCCTATACCCACTTATTCCGGAGTAAGTCCCATTGAACATAATAGGACCTACTTCTGAGTAGACACAGATTGTACTGCAAAGCATGTTTTGGGAAGTCCTTTGACAAAGATTTATCAATTTCATGACGGTATATTAAAAGGCCTAGATTTGCACACTTTAAACTGAAATGCCCATATAATATTGCTCTTTGGGCTGACTCTTGTGGCACCTATGTTCATATGAGCTTTTGGGTTTCCTACCACATTCTCTGGTTAGCAGTATCTGCAGATCTTTCCACAGGAAGCTGCTTTCTACCACACCAGATTATTTGTCCATCTAGTCTGGTATTTTCTATGCTGACTGTTGTGGCTCTCCAGGTCAGGATATCAGGCAGAGATCTTTCCCAAACCGTATTGAAAGAACGCCAATATTATCCAGGTATCTATCAATCTGCCATGTGAGAGCCAGAGCAGTCATGGCTTGAACATTCCAAGGCACAGGATTGCAAGTCTGTTTCTTTGCTTTTTCATTTGTTTGTTTAAAGCATTTTTATTACACAGCCAAGAAGGCTCCCTGAGTGGCTTGCATACAAAAGTTAAAAAAAATAAAACTGGTTTTATGATTAAAGAAACCACTGATATCCCATTTAAAAGTAAAAGGAAGAAAACTGGCAAAAAGGATTAAAAGGTAGAAAAATACAAGATTGCTAACTTGCTGTTTTGCTCAGGCAAGGTCCACCCTTTTCAAGTTTCTTCTGTTTTAAGCCATTTCAGAATAGAATCTGCCATTCTGGGGTTCTGGGCAGCTCTAGGTCCCAGGTGCTACAGGTAGGCAATGGAGGCTGGTGGCTCCAATCTCAGTGGAGCAGGGTATCCACTCCGGGTTGTAGTCTGAACTTTTAAGGAGCTATCCATGGTGCTCAACCTAAATGGGGGTTGGTTCAGCACCATGGATAGCTCCTTCAAAGTTCAGACTGAAACCCAGTGTGGATACCCTGCCCCACTGACATTGGAGTCACCAGCCTCCGCTGCAGGTAAACATCAGAAAAAGTACTGACTGCTCTCCTCCAAAGGTCCCTTTGGATAGGCTGTTTGAATCTCCTGTCCTGCATCCCTTCCCTCATTTTGAAAACTTAATACAATCAGGACTGGGACTGGCAGAAAAGGCTCTTTAGCTAAATGAAGGAAAGGACGGAACATAAGAAGCTGCCTTATGTCGGGTCAGAGTATTTGTCCAGCGTGCTCAGTATTGTCTACTATTCTGTCTGGCAACAGCTCTCCAGGGTCTCAAAGAGAGGTCTTTCTTATCATCCGCTACCTGATCCTTTTAACTGGACATGCCAGGGGTTGAACCTGGAACTTTCTACATGCAAAGCCTCTGCTTGAGCACTGAGCGATGGTTTCTTATCACTCTAGTACTCTCACAAATAAATAGAGATGATTTAATCTAGTTTGTAAATAAAATAAAATCTTTGGAATTTTAGACATTGCAATCACATTTGAGAAAAGTGTGGGATGAATGCCACATAAAACATTTGTTGTTATGAATCAGGTTTACCAATTCACAGATTGTTATTGTGGAAGCCCATGAATAAGGCTTTCACCAAATGGGCATTAGACTGGCATCCTGTTGGCTAGAGCAGTAATTTCTTTACAATCTGACACTGAATCCATTTCGGGCAGAGCAATGAAAGTACATTCATTAACTGATTTACTTTTTATTTTATCAATGTGCTTTTGTATTCAGCTTAAATATATCTGTAATTGCATATGAGAGTGTTGGACTGGGACTCGGGAGATCCAGGTTCTAGTCCCCGCTCGGCCATGAAACTCACTGGGTGACTTTGGGCCAGTCACTGACTCTCAGCCTAACCTACCTCACAGGGTTGTTGTGAGGATAAAATGGAGAGGAGGATGAGGATTACCATGTAAGCCTTGGGTTCCTTGCAGGAAAAAAATTAATTGTGTGCAATAGCTTTGTTATCAGCTTTATAAGCATATTTGCACACTGTATCTTTAAAAGGTATCCCTTTCCCTACCTCAGTTTACTCTTAGTGCATTATCCTATGCAGGTTTAGATCTGCATGCTGGTTGGGGGATGCTGGGAACTGTAAGGCTTTTTTTCTGTCTAAACATGCATAGGATTGTGCTCTTAGTGCCTGTGCTGCCTTTCCCCTCCACTGTTCTTCTCCAGTCTAGATACAGATAGCAAAGGGGTCAGGGAACATGTACTGTGGGGAATGTTGCTTCCTTTCATATCATCCATTACAAGAGGGAAACCTACCTCCCTGTCTGTCAAGCGAGCAACAGAAGGGAGACAGCTCTACAAAAGGGACATGGTGTACAGCCTGGAGTTACCAACGGGATTACTGCTAAATTGTTTTCAGGCCAAGCTGCAAGTGCAGCATCAGATTTACAGCAACAACAGGAGGAGGCACACCCAGAACCGAACTGAAAAAAAGGACAACACACACCAGCCAAATATCTGTGTTCTGGACTTTGTGAACTAGGGTGGCCACTTACATATTGCCAAAAAAGAACCGGATCACCAAAAAAAGATGACAAAAGAGGATACAGATCTGCATAAAATTTATGTGTGCAAATTTATTTGTATAGCATTTCTGTTGGTGCTGAAAACTGTGGGTTCAAAGGAGTTGTTTAGTGTGTAAGTGTTGGTGCTCAGACCCCCTTTGGGCAGGTTTCTTGCCCTTTGCCTACACCTCCCACAGCAGTCATTTTGTGGCGGTTCCCAGAGCAGTTTCTTAAATTGCCAAAGCTGCCCACTGCCCCTGAACTAGGGGGAAGGATGCTGTCATTTCATTATTTGAACCACTCGTGTTATTCCAGGAGGAAGGGTGTGGTGAAAATGAGATTTGTGTAGTCAGAGTTTTATTAGCTTACAGAGGGCCAGTTCAAAATGGCCATAATTGCAAAAAAAAATCAAAGAAGGGTGAAGCGTGTGTGTGTGTGTGTGTGTGTGAGTGTGTGTGTGAGTGTGTGTGTGAGTGAGAACAGAGATAACATGTTAAAACTATGGAAACCTCTTCAACCATGTTCTCTTTTGTAGTTGTTCCTTCAGGTTCCAGTGGACTGCCTCTTTTCCCAGGACTCAAAAGATCACCCCTGTCTCTTGACTGTGGATACTAGGCTATAGCATAGCCACTTGAAACAGCTCACCACAACAAAATCACAGCCGACCCAACAAGAACAGGCTGCTTGTGGTTTCTTTGAGGTGTCAATATTTAGGGCACCCATGAAGCAGTTATATGAAATCCAAGAATGGCAGTCCAGCAGATTCTGCATTGTTTGTTTATGTTTGCTTGTTTAGACAATTACTATCTCACCTTTTGATAGAATGATCCTCAAGGTGGCTTACAATAGATGAATAATACACCCCTAACAACCCCTCCCCACACATTTGCAAACCACAAACCCACATAATCCATCCACCTGTAGGCCCCTCACCAATGGATGGGCCCAGACTGTGCTTCTCCCTTCAGCTCTGCAGTCCAGGGCAACATTGTAAGGCATTATGCTTCTGCAGTGGCTTGAAATGGGGAAATGTACTGGGCTGGTCCCAAATCAAATTGGCTGTAGTCACAAATTTATAAAAGGGAGGGTTGGTTGAAGCACAAGCTCATCTTGCATCAGGGCCAGAAGTGCAGAAGGGAATGGTAGCAAAGTCAGAGCATTCACTTCTGAAGGCAGCATGAACTGTGTGAGCTCAGGAGTCGCGGTGTGACGGAGGACTCACATTTAACATTTAAACGTTAATGTCCTGCAAGCATGGGAGCACATGTTTAATTTGAAGAGTTCAGTCATCCAGTGGCAGGAGGACTGAAGTGTAAAACATATGCAATTTTTACTGCTACATGATTAGTTTTGCTCTGAGGAGATGAAACAGGATCATGGTGGGCTGTACAAAGGCAGCAGCCACTTAATCCGCTGCAGCTCTTCACCCACCTAATTTGTCATCTGCTATATTATTGGACTGCTGCCATGGAGACACCAACAGCCCTCAAAGGCCCCTTCTTCCAAAATAGCAAAATCGACTGAAAGGGGGGCGGGGGGGGGAATAGGAACGTCATTGGATTGGAGAGAGGGAGTGAAAAAGAGTCAGAACCACTGAAGACAGCAAAGAGAGGAAAAGCAGAGCAACAAAGGCAGAGAGCCAAAGAGGATGGAGTCTGTGCCTCGCATATTCCATCAATCAAATCATGGTATGTACAAGTGCAAACATTCACCGTGGCTCAACAATACACTTGTTCCGGGGTTTGTTTGTTTTTTGTTCTTTGGTCTAACATTGATGTAGCAACTCCAGAAGAAAAGTCACCAGAATCAAATATTTATTTATTTATTAGTAACACTTACATACCACTTAATAAAATCTCTTAGCTGATCATTCATAGGAAGTAGTAAATCTGGCTGAATCCGAGGGCATCAATTATTTATTTCCCCCAATATTATTTCCCCCAATATTTGCAGTAACTATGAAATTATGCATTCAAGTCTCATTATGGTATGATGCAGGATTAGATATCCCTTTAAAATAAAAACAGAAACCGCTCTAAGTTTGCTTAAACTCAATATAACTAAAACATCTGGCTAACGTTAGTCAGGAAATACTGGAAACACTTGTTTAGACACAGAGAAACCTTTGTGGTTTACCCTAAGGCTCAGTGTAGAATAAGCAACAAGCAAGCAACAAGCATCATAAAAGATGAGTGCTCAGATTAAGGTAGCAATACTATGCACAGGTGTTTGCGAATAAGTTCCACAGTGGAACTCACTTCGGAGTAAGTATGCATAAGATCAGGCTGGATTACATGCAAATGTATTAATTAATTTGAGTTCACTGGCACCCAATACCTGGGCTGTGGGAACTGGATGTGTAGAATCAAGGGAAAGATCCAACATTGTCCGTGCACTAGTGCTATTGATATTGTGCTAGTGGAAACCAACACTTGTGTAACATCACATCAATAGCACTAGTGACTAGTGCATGCGTGATGTGCACTGTTGGATTGTTCTCCAAGGAACTTGGGTAGCAATGCCTTCAATACCACTCTCTCTGGTGTTCATATAGGATTATTTTAGGGTTTAATCCTATGGGTTGTGCCTTTGATGATCATAGGCCCCCGAATTCATATGATCGTAAGCCCCCGATCTTTGCCTCCCTGTCCTCCCAGCCTGCATTTTTTGCTAGACGGGCCATCTAGCAAAGGAGTTTCAGAGGGGAAGGGAAGGAGGCTGGAGAGGACTCATGATATCTCATATCCAGGCCTCTCCTGTCTCCTCCCCTCTCCGTCCACCAAAACGCCCCCTTTCCCCCCTCTCCAGGGTCGAGTTCTTGGCCTCAGAAGCCAGCCAGTGCAGTTCTTTCCATGCAAGCTGCGAGGGGGGGGGTGGATCACCAATTCCCCCCTTTGACCTCAGATTGGGAAATCCAAACTATCCCATGCCCCACAGACACTGTCTAGGGGGCATAGGATTGCTCCTTTAGAGTATGGAGAAAGATTAGTTTCAGTAGCAACAACCTACCCATATTGTTTTCCTGGTTGCTTTGAGACATAATTATCTGCCTCTGGTGCTGGTAGACATGGACCCAAATCCCCAAACAACCTATGACATAATAAATACCTCATGGCTGGTAGTATCAGCCACTGAACTGGTTACCCTTCCAACAAAACCAAATAGTTAATGCTTTTGAGATTCAAGTTTACTCAATGGATGGAACGAGGTTTACCATTCAACAGCTTCAAAGGTTGTTGAGCACTACTGTAAAATGCTCTGCTCAGTTCCAAAACCAGTCAGGAACTGAGGAGGCTGTTGGACACTCAGCTAGATCCACTAAAGAAGGCAAAGTGAAAAGGTTCTGAGATACTCCGTGAGAAAAGTTGCCCGTAGTAGATACAGGTCCAACCCAAGATAATTTGCTGCCTGAGGCAGACCAGCAAGTGGCACCACACCCCTCAACACCCACCCACATAGTACACTCCTGACCAGATCAATTTCCAACCAAAAACTAATTGTTACACAGCTGCAAAACTCTTCAAAACAAGATTAAAAGATAGTCATGTTAATCATTGCTCCTGCACTTGTCTGGATTGCTAAACCACACCCTTCAACATTTCATAGACTGAGATGGGAACATGCTTGTAATGATGGAAATTGTAATACAGGCAGTCCCTGAGTTAAGAATGTCCGACTTACAGACAACCCATACTTAAGAACAGACTTCTGGGTTCCCCAGTGCCACGTCATTTACGTAGAGTACATAGCATAGTATACTACGCAATTTGCATAATTTGCGCAATTTGCGTAAATGCCGATTTTAACGTATAGAACGCTGTGCTGTTCTGACTTACATACAAATTCAACTTAAAGACATTCTTAAGAATGGAACTCGTTCGTAACCTGGGGACTGCCTGTACTGCCTGCTTAAATCAACAAGGTAATGTAACTGCTAGTTACAGTGGGAGGAAAGGGTTAATTGAACAATCCCCAGGGTGCATGTTTTCTAACCCCTGCTCCCTACTTCCTGCCTCTTTGTGCCCCCCCCCCTCTACCTCTCCAACATGAGGGACACAATAAAACAATAGAGGGATTAGGTTAAGCAATGTCAATGGGTAACTAGGGGTACCAACTTCGACTCTATCAAATTGTTACAAAGTCCTGCAACTCCCAGCATTCCCCAGCCAACACTGCAGGCTGGGGGGAATGCTGGGCGCTGTAGGGCTTTTTTCTGTCTAAACATGCATAGGATTACACCCTAGATCTAGCAATGCTGCCTCTGAAGTGGGCATCATGTAATAATATAGAGATCTAGGAGACAGGGCAGAACCCATTTCCTTCTTAAACTTGCACAGGCACACCACACTCAACTCACCTGGATTACCTGGTAGCAGATCACAAAGTACAGGAGCAGCTTAACCCTTTCTCAGTGGGGCATGGAAGTTATTTGGGTGGGTGGTGGGTGGGCGGGAAGAGACTGGGCTCCTACTGCCATATAGCAGGCTGAAGTGATCTGCTTGAGCTGGCACCATGTGGATGGGGAAGAATCGATGAAAGCAGAAATTGGTGCCTGAATCACACAGAAAGACTTTAAAAACTATTGGCTCTAGTGGGGTGGGCCACCATTTGGGCTTCGCTTAACACTACACAACCCTATCAGGCATTCTGGGCTCAGAGGATGTGCCCGCATTTTTAGGCATATATCTTTGTAATATACCTTGGAGATTGAGACAGCGTGTAAGTTGGCATGCCTACTAAGGACAAAATGCTGTATTTCAAGTACAAACACCAGCACAATCCCCACCCTTGTTTTCAAGGTCCAGGAACAAGAAAGACATCTCAAACACTGTGCTTTATTAGTTCTATCAGGTGTTGCAGAAATTCCTTATATATCCTAGCACTTGTAACCATGCTAGAACAATAGATATGCAACTGCATTTTGGTTGTATCATATTGTATATAGCAGAAAAAGAAGCCCCTTTCAGAATGGCTGAACATTCTCATTTCCATGACAGTCAGGAATTGAGTTTGTTTTCTTCTTCTAAGCGGCTCTTAAAAGACCTACCTAACAAGCCCAGTTACAAGTAGAACTTTTGATTTATTGTTTCTTCCATCTGTCCTTCCTGGATAACAGGCAACACATCAATATCCTACACAATGCTGACATGAATGACAGCTGAATGATAGGCATGCTGTGGGTGTAGGGCAGCTGAACTAAAGACTGGCAGAGAAGTTAAAAGATAAATGTTAAAAGTGCCTGGCCCCTGAAATTGTTCGGAAACTTTGCTGCAGAGTGCTGTTTGGGACCAAGTCAAAAACATATTCATATTCTGTAGTATCTTGGCTCAAATGGAAGGCTTTTTTCAAGCCTAATTGCTGTGCAGGAATGGAGACAGAAGTGGAGAATTCGGGGTCAGGAGAGAAGGTCAAGGGCTGAATAGGGAGGTCCCTGCCGGCCAAGGTTCCCCACTCCTGCCATAGATGTACCATCATACAAATCCAGTGTTTCATTGGTTAAATGGGAAGCTCTGGGCTAAAAGCTAATAGGAGCCGTGCCCTTGGACTAGTTGCTTCATTCCTTGAAAAAGAGATTATGAGACTCAAGCCTGTCCAGAAAAAACACACACATGGAAGCCCTTCCCCCAAATGCCTGGGATATGGGGAGTCTCTGTACTTACAGCTCTGACTAGCTGTAGCCACTTACAGATAATCAAAGAAGAGGAAATGCATCATCAAGAAGGACAAAAGATAACACAGATTTGCATAAAATGTGTATATGCTGATTTATATGCATAGATGCAAATTTAGAAATAATTAATCTAAATAGAAATGCAATACATCTCACCATAGTGGGCAAGACTGTGACCAGGTGACCTGTGTGCCTTGCTCAGTCTGCTGTCCAAGTGCAAACTGTGGATGGGCAACTTCAAGACCCTTGCTCTCCCTTCTTAGGGTTCTTTATCTTTAAACTAGACTTGGACCAGGCAGTCCTTTAAACAGAGGACCGCTCTCTGACAGCTGTTCAATAGACTGTCTTCTGTAAAGTAGGACACAGGACACATGGTCACCCTAGTCATGAGGGAAAGGAACACTGTGCCTGACCAACAAACTTTCATGTACAGTAATACATACCTTGGATTGTAAGTAACTTGGTTTGAGAGCGTTTTGCATGACAAGCAAATTTTTAAATATTTATTTAATTTTTTTTACTTGATATACAAGCGACATCTTGCAATACAAGTACTGTAGAACAGCTTAAATTAAAAATCTCTATACACATTTTTTGGGGGGGATTTCGTTTTGATATGAGTGTTTTGGATTACAAGCATGTTTCCGGAACGAATTATGCTCTCAATCCAAGGCATGACTGTATTTCATGCTTTAAATGTTACTGTTGCTTTAAATGTTTCTTGCTTTAAATGTTACTGTAACTAACCTGAAGTATGGATAACTGAAGTAGTTGCATATTCTTCCCTTTTTTAACCTTGCCTCCATTCCCCGCTTCCACTGCAGTTTCCCTTGTGTCTATTTTTAGATTGCAAGGCCCTTAGGGCAAGCCTCCTCTTTGGAAATATGGTGCCAAAAATGTGTTCATGTATATTGTGAGTGCAGTGGGCATCTGGCATTTAAAACAAATGCCAAGGCTTCTTAGATTTGGAAGCCAAGCCCCTGAGCCCTGAATCCCAGATGCATACAAACCTTAGATGACAGAACAGGAAGGGAAAAGCACTCTGTGTAGGGAGGAAAATGTACCACTGGGGAAAGCTATTTACATGTTTTCCCATCAATGAAGGTGGTGGATAAATGATTAATACCCAACTCTTCCTGCATGTTCAGTACTGGAAACTAACTAACCTGGCCAGGGACAAAAGAAGTGCGGGGAGGGGTTAAGGCAGTCCATATTAAATTAAAAAATTACATTGGAAAGGGATCCCAGCTGTTCTGGAATGGTGTCTTTTCAATATAAGGTGGTAGAAGAACTAGAAGCTCGCTGGCTCAGCCTCTTCACTCACAACCTCCGCTCTGTCCTCACTCTCACTCTCTCCACACATTCTCAGCTCTGCTTCTCCCTCCATAGGGACAGCAAGCAAGATGGTACCCTCAGTTGCTGGGGTCCTAGACAATGGGGCTGCATCCTCTCCCCCACTTTTTTTTTTAGCAATTAGCTTTGACTACAACAGCAGGGGTCCCCCCCCCCATTATCTCTTGAAGGAGTACTCATCTACCTTGTCTTAGGAGGGTGGAGGGGAACTCTAGTTTCTTCCCCCCCCTTCCAGGGTCCCTCAACCTGATCAATGTCAACCATGCTTTAGTGACTCCAGTACAGACTACTGCAATGCACTCTACATGGGGCTGCCCTTGAAGATAGTTCAAAAACCTCAGCTAGTTTTAGCCTTCCCCAGGTGCTGGGCCTTTTCTATAGAAGCCCTGATGCTGTAGAACTCACTTCCCTAGGTAGTTTGTGGAGAAAAGAGCCTCTGGGGTTCCTACACACACACTCACACACATGTGCACACCTCCTCATATGTGAACCGGGACGGCTAGAGGCTGGGGGGGGCGGGGTGTGCATAGTTCCTCTGGATAGTTCCTCAAGGTCTACCAGGCTTTTGAGATGCAAAATGCAAATGTCATGAGTCATGAATCATCCCTCCCCTGCCTGGCCAGGTGAAGTGCATCCTGATTGGCTAGAGGCAGCAGAACTACAGAAAGGAGGAGGGGAGGGGGAAAAGATATATTGCCAAGGTGCGGCTTTTTTCTTTTGTCGTCACGTCGTTGCTGCGCAGAGGTCCAAGCCTTCGGGATTGCCTCAGGATCCGGCCCCAGGTAGCTCTTGGTGAAATTAGCTGAATGAAGGCTGTGGCAAAGGCAAGCCCAAGAGGAGGGATACCCATCTCGGACCTTAGGGTAGGTGTGGTAGTCTCCTCGGGTGGCAGGGCTGTGCTGAAACCAACCCTGAAGAGAACCGGCCCCCAGGTAACTAGTGTGTGCCTGGGAGATATAAAGAATCAGGTTTTGTTATTTTGCAGCTCTACTGTCTGTGTACCAAAGCGTCTCTCTATTTTGGCTACTTCCCTCATTTCCCTATTTTTGTTGTAATATGCTACCTGAATGAACCTTCTTGGTTTTTACCCCACATGGCGTTTGTGGATTGCTCTGTTGGTTCAGCTCTAAATCCAGGTTATAGTCAAGGCAAGTCCCTGGCAGAGATTCAAGTAAGATTGCAAAGAGCTGAGGCTGGCAGTCTGGCACCTTGAGATCTCTGAGGGTCTTTGTAAGTAGGAAAGGGTGGGTTGTGGCGGGTCAGCCAGCCCCCCTTCCTTCACATAGTTAATTCAGCTTCCTGCTTGCTGGCCTTTTGAAGGCAAGTAAAAACATTTCGATTTTTCAGTTGGCCTTTGGCAATTGACTGTTTTTTGCCTGACCTTATATTGATTTTTGCTGTTCGTTTTCCTCTCATTTTAAATGTTTTAATTGTGTAATTTTAGGAGTTCATGTTATTGCTTTTAACTCTGGAAACTGAGATATTTTGTATGAACTGCAGTATAAAATATTTGAGAATATGGAAAGCTCAGGTCCCAAACCCTGGTAATAAGTTGTGAAACAGTTTTGAACAATAAGACTTAAAATAAGGATAGATGTTGCCCTGTATTCCAGTACATCCTCATAGACTAGGCATACTTGAAAACCTGACCTAGGAGTACCTGGCCTAGAAGTTTGTTCTTCTTTAGGGTGGCCACTTACACATCACCAAAAATGAGAACAAAAGGCATAATTTGCATTAAAATTGCATATACTAATTGTGGAGAGAAAGCCTGATCACCCATCACTCCCTGAATGCTGACATACCTTTGTTCCTTCCTACTTCCTCATTTCTCCTTGCTCTGCATAAGCCCCACCCTGCATAATCCTCACCCTGGGCAAGGGAGGCACAATCATAACAGGGCACATCTACATTTTACACAAAAGGGCACATTTACAATTCACCCCAAAGAGGTGAAAAACATCTTGCAGTCTCAAAGAGCTGCAAGATGACCCTCAGGAACACCCACCCTGTACCACCCCTCCGCGGGGCGGGATCCGCCTGACGAATCACCTGGGATGGGGAGGAGTCTGGGCAAACATCTGACCATCAAGGTTGTTGGAAGCTGGTGCACGCACTGCACAGATCAAGTTCCTGACTTTGGTCAGCTCGCAGCCATCCAGCCCCGGGTGCGGTGCCGGTGATTGCCAGCAGGAGAGAACGAGACTAGTGAGTTAGGTTCTCTGGTGTTCTGTTACTGTGTTTAACAAGCCCGTCATCTAGCCTATCCTGGGAAGCGTGTGTGCATTGCAGGCGCTACCCAATTGGTTTCTTATGACTCTTTCTGCTTATACTGTGAAATTCCTGTAGTCTATTAGTTCTGCTCCATTAAAAGTGTTGTAAACAAACGTGATTTGCTGGTTAGTCTATTTCCAGTGTCAATTCAGGTCGCGGCCTTCTTTAGCTTTGGCTAGAGCTGCAAGGGAAGGGCTTCCTCCGTGCCGGTTAGCCCTTTCCATTCCGAACTCACGCAAAGGACTTGCGGAGGCCCTCCACACTAATTATATGTACCTATAAATGCACATTTAGAAATAATTACTATCATTTAAATAGAAATACAATACATATAATCATACTGGGGAAGACTGACCAGATGACCTATGTGCCTGCTGAGGCTGATTTCAGGGTGTTCATTATTGACCGGAAACTTCAAAGCCCTATCTTTCCCTTCTTATGGTTCTTTATCTTTAAAACAGAATTGGAGCAGAGTCTTTCAAACAGAGGACTCTTCCAAAATAAACCAGGACACATAGCCACCCTACTCTTCTTTAGTAGAAGGTAATAACAAACTGATGCATTAATGGCAGGTATCATAGGTGCCAGATGGGTCATGATAGAACTCCAGAAAATACAGGCCTGTGGCTATACAGGCCTGTGGCTTATGCTAGCTCAGCATGGAAAGCTAAGAAGGGTCAAGCCTGGTTATTACTTGGATGGGAGACCCCTCCTCTAGTTTCCTGCATTGAGCAGGGGGTTGGACTCGATAGCCTTGTAGGCTCCTTCCAACTCTATGATCTATGAAATCTATGAAAATGCAGTCATATTACCATCCACCCTGAATTCTCATATTCAGAAACTATTTTCAGAAGGAATGCCTTTAAAGCTTGCAAGTGGATCTTGTGAATGTTGTTAATATGCCACCAAAAACAGAAATGAGAATATTTTAAACTCCCAACCTATTAGGACAATACTGTTATTAGACCAATCAAAATGTCACAAAATAGCGTGCAAGCTTTTGAGTTCTCCAGAACTCTTCATCAGTCTAGATCAGGGGTGCATAACCTCTTTTAGCCCAAGAGCCAAACTCTGTTTTGGAGAAGCTCTCAGGGGCTGCATTCTAGCGGTGGAAGTGGCAAAAGGCCCAACCACCAGCATATTTGAGCTTAAAGATCTTACTGCCAGTAACTAAGGAGAAGCTTTTCAACTCTTTAGAATAGACTTTTTAGAACTGCACAAAAGCCAGGAAACTACCAACCGACCGGTGGTTGGGGAAAGGGCGTGGCTTTCTGGGGAACCCTGGAGGGCTGGATTCAGCACCTGGAGCTGAGGTTCTGCACTCCTGGCTAGATGGGGAGTAAAGAAAGGTGCTGGAATAAAGAAACATGCAATGGTTTATTTCCCTGCCCCCCACCCCATTTTTGAAAATATAAAAACCAGCTGTTAGCTGGGTCCAGTTACCTGGTAGGTGGAAAAGATGAGAGAAAAAGTGGACAGTTTTTATATTAACAAAGCTGGAGATTAATTTTAGGTGGTGAATATATTCTACAAGTCAGTAGAAGCCCATTCTTATTCCAGACATTGGTTTTGCATTCGGTAAGAGATCAGGGAACACAAAAAGCCTTTAACCTTATTTCGGCATCATATATTTAATAAGGGGTTTTTTCTCATGGGTTCCCCCTCCTGGTTGTTCTTTTGCCTGCAGTATCCAGTGGCTTAACTAGAAAAACGGGCAAAACACGGTGGCAACATCTCAGAATGAAGTATAAAAAATAGTTATCAACAGAAAATACTTCAGGTGCTCAAGAAACATGAGAAAGGAACATGTTGGTTTTTAAGGCAAAATGTTAACACTGAAGAGTTCAGTGTATACTACTGTCATGTAATATTGAAAAGTATGACACAGCACAGGCATGAAAACTAAATAGCTAGTACTCCGATTCCAATAAGCTGAGATTTAAACCCAGTCTGCTAGATCCATTCACTAGACTAGACCACAGTGATTCTAGTTATTCTTTATACTTGGTAAGTCATGTATTAATTAAAAAAAATACCGTTTAATGAGGCTTCCACTAGCAGAGTGGTTTGAGAATAGGTACTCAGTCTTTGGTTTGTTTGTTTTTTGCTTTACCAATATAAAAAAAAACTTTGCAAAAAATTATAGTGCCTCTAACAACTATGCATATTTCTGCATAATGTTCTTATGCTTTAAATATGCCTTCCAAGGAACAAAGTTTAGCACTTCAGCCCAATTCGGTGCATATTATTCTGAAATAAATCCCACTGAGTCCAATATTTACTCCCAAGTAGATGTTTATGTGAATTTATCCTAACTGCCACATTGAACTTACTTTGTACATATGAAGCAGCCTTATACCACGTCGAAGCATCACCCAGTGTTGTCCCCTTTGACTGGTAGCAGGTCTCAAGCAAAGCTCTTTCTTAACCTGGCTATGTGATCCTTTTAAAGCAGAGATATCAGAGACTGAACCAAGGAGGTATCTGCATGCAAAATACGGGTTTTCATCACTGAGCTATGGCCCTCTTCCCCAGGAGTCATCAGAGCTTGAGAAGGTTGCAGTGTGATCAAACCACATTAGCCAACAATGCTTGTACTTCGCCCATTAACTCAAGTGTTTTGATTTAAAACATCTTTAATCTCAATGTGGTCAACAAGATGAAATCGGTAAACTCAAATAAATCATTTTAACAGGGTCTGTGGCTAATTGCTATAGCCACACAGTAGCAACATTTCTAAAAGGCCAGTATATTATTATTTTTATCATCAATATACATTATCAGGACTGTATACCATGAAATCTGACAACTGGAGTAAACTACCTGCAACAATCTGAAATGCAAGACCGCAGACTTTGAGACAATGCATTCTAGTATGTAAGACTATGCAGTGAGCTATTTTCACTAAAACAAGCTGTAATCTGCAAGGCAGTGTGTTTCTTTTTGGGACTAGGTAAGAGCCCTGACCCATTTAGGAAGAACATACTGGATATCATAATAGGAGAACAATATTCTTGACTCTTTACTAGCTTAAGTTTTACTAGCTTAAGACTTGTGACTGTTTCCCTGCAACACAGGATTAATATACTCTGCTAAATATCTTATTACAGAGCAAACCTAAGCATGTTTACTTAGAAGTAAGCTTCACTGAGTTCAATGGAGCCTTCTCTCAAGTAACTGTGTATAGGTTTGTGGCCTTTGAACGAAATGAAACTTCAGCAACTGTGAAGTTTCAAGTCTTTATATTGAAGGCCTTTTTGCTTAAATGCTAGTGTACAACAAAGTAACAAATAAAATGTAAGGTATTATATTAAATAATTCAAGAGAAGGCTCAAGAAATGGTGTGTAAACGAGATTTTTGGTTCTGTAGGATTTGTACATCAGACAATGATTCATGTTTATTTAGCATATATGCTGAGCAATCAAACGGTCCTCTTCAGATGGAATTAATTTCGGTCCTCGAATTGTGCTTTATTTTTTAACAGATATGCTGCTAGGTATTCAATAGGATTTGGTGGTCTGAAAAGAAAGAGAGAAAAGTAATTTCTTATATAGACATTAGCTGAAAAGTTATTTTAACGGCTATGTTCCTAATTCTGATAATTTAACTGAAGTACTGGAATCCAGAGTGCACAGTAGATTTTAAAAGATGAAGAAAGTACTTTACGTAAACAGCACTTGGCATATATAGAACAGATATACAGCAATCAGCACATATATAGAACAGATATAACAGATATAACAGCATTTGGCATATATAGAACAGCTAAGTGAAATTGCTGGCTTATAAACCTGTGCCAGAATTTCAATTTCATATATCATTAGTGTTTTCTCTCTCATTTCATCTATTACAGAACAGGGGGAACCCTTTCTGTCAATGGGTACATTCCCTTCCATCAAGGACCACATGGCAGCAGGTCATGAATTGGCAGTGAGCAGAGCCATCTCCTGTTCTCTTTCTGAAATTCTGACATCTGTCATCACTGTCCACCTCCTGGAATTCTCTCCACATCCTTATCTCTGACTGTTTAGGGGTTTCCTCCCCACACCCTCCATTCTCTCCCACTTAATATATTTCTGTCTGTTTGACTCTGCAGGACCTCCTCCAGCAGCTCCTTTGGTTTCTTTGCTATTTGTGGAGGGAAGGGCTTCTCTACTTCACCAGCCATCAATCATGGAAATGCAGCGGGCTCTTGAAGGGGCAGAATGATCACTCCATCCCTCCTCTGACAGCTCACTCTGCTTCCATGTTAGCTACAGGGGAAAGGAAGTCTCCTCCTTCATCCGTTTCTCCTCCACCATTCTGCTGTGTTTCTGTGCTGGACATGCAGAGGAGGAGGGGGTGAGACCAAGGGGAGAGATTGCCGATTGGATGAAAAGGTGTTCTGGGCCAGATCCAGCAGTTCCCCATCACCGTATTACAGGCTAAATTTTAAAACTGCAAATGACAGATTTTTACATCTGTTCATTTGATCTGCTTTCTTATTTTAACTTGGGGAAATAATACATTCCTGAGGATACAGTAATTCCTTTAAGGCACAATCCTATGCATGTTTAGACAGAAAAAAGGCCTACAACTCCCAGCATGCCCCAGCCAACTTTTCTGTCTAAACATGCATAGCATGTGCAGTCAAATTTGTCTAGTAAACAGCATAAACATGTATTTGTACACCTATAGCGGTATCCCCCGTCTCTTGTCCTGTAGGAAAGAAGGAGCAAGAGAGACAGGAGCAGGCAAAAGGAACAACAGGGCCTGCTCCAGTTGGACTGCCCTGCTCCCAGGAGATGAGAGGGGAAACAGGGCCATTCTATCATCCCTGCTGACAGTCTATCCCTCCCATCCTTTTTTCCATGTGTGTCTTCTCTTTCTAGATTGTAAGCTTGCAGGCAAGGACTCATTTGTGTGAATGATTGTAAGCTGCTGCAGGGGCCTTTTTGGCTGAGGAAAGGAATAAAAATATTATAAGGGTGCAAGCCTATCACGTTTAGACAGAAAAAAAGTGCTACAACTCCCAGCATCCCCCCAGCTAGCCACGTTTAGACTTTTTTCTGTCTAAACATGCATAGGATTGCACCCTAAATCAATAAATCAATATCTGACTCTTACTGGGCATGAAAAATGAGGGGAAAGTGTTTCAATTTATTCACACAGGCATACTTTGTCTATATCAACCATCTCCTGCTTTGGGAGGTAATATGGGAAAGGAGAGGAAACTGCTCTGGACTTCTCTAGACATATGCATAAAGAGAGAAAAGGTTAGTACTGAGGTGAGAACGCTTGACTGCAAGAGCTCCCATATTAGCTCACCTCTCCTTTGCAAGCACTGCAAGTCCCTGTAGTAAAATAGGCACAACTGTCTGATCCAGATAGGCACGTGTAGGCAACGACTGAAGATCCACCTTCTGCTTTGATGTTTTTTCTGCATTTGCTTTCTCGTTTTCCACTATCCGCTTAAAAATGTAAACATATACTATATGAAAATAACTACCTGGTGTTTTAGTTGAAAATATGCAGTCTTGCATTTCTGAGTTACGTTATCCAAAAAGCGACTAAAGATCCATGCATTTTATTTTAGTCCACTTGAACGAAATAACTATGTTTTCTCCAAAAAGTCACGCAGAACCCCAAGTATCAAAGTTTATTCATTTTCTTGAGAAGTTTTATCACTGACTGTAGCTCCAAAGAGAGCCATTGTGTGGCCTGATTTTACAGACTTATAGTAAACATTTGGGTGTTTTAGTTACCTGAGAACAAATTCAAAGTTGCACCCACAAAGTATGCACAGACATGCAACAGCACTCCATACAGTAACACCAATCTTAATATATAAATTTCATACACAAGGAACCACTGGCACAACACTTTGTAAGACCAAGTCCCAATAAGCCACTCTTTTATTTCAAGTCTTTTAGGGTGCAATCCTATGCATGTTTAGACAAAATAAATAAATAAAAATTAAAAATCCCACAACTCCCAGCATAATTGTGGGCACTTTTTCCTGTCTAAGCATGCATAGGAATGCACCCTTAGAAAATCCAATGCAGACTTCTCTTTCTCAGTAACACTATTTCAATAATTTCCCCCACAATACCAAAGACTGGGTGACCACACTGGGCAAGCTACCATAACTCATGACCTGCTCAATGTGCCTCTCACTAACTTCACTCAGTTAGTTCCACCAGTGAAAAATCTAGGCGGGTTATACTCTATGGGAGAGTGCCAATATAGGGCTAATTTCAACTAAGAATACCTGTAATTAAGGAGAATCTTAGTTACCTCTACATTCTCAGTTAGACCATATTCTGCATGAGGATTTTCCGGAACCTGTAAAATAAAAGCTAATGAGTAATATCTTTTTAAGAACCAGATGCATTAAAGAGGGTAATGTTGAGGGGGGTTTGGCATTACCTGTGGCTGGCCCTCCATAATCTGTTCTGTGTCCATGATTTGTAGAAGTTACCAAGTCTTGTGGAGGGTGGAGAAACACACGCACACACAAGATCGCTGATTACACTGTAATAAATGTTAAAGTCAATATTACAATATAGCTGGTGGTGGAGTTGTTGTTATGAATACTTCAAGTGCCTTCTCGTATGGGTCCAGGTTTTCTTGTCAGAGATTTTTGCCACCTATACTTTTCCACAAACCGCCCCTCCCACCCTGAACATTCCTTAAGAACAAGATCAATTGGCTTAACTGCTACAAATTACCTTCACTGCTATCAGATTTACCTGGGGGAAGAGAGCCAGAAAAACTGCTGCTTCTAGTGGTGATGGAAAAATCAGGATCAACTACACCCATTGTTGCAAAGATGACAAACGCACGTTTACTCAAAAGCAAGCCCCACTGATCTCAATGGGCCTTAATCCCAGGCAAGCGTAGATGGGACTGCAGCCTTGTCTATTAACAAACGCTTGATTCATACTACACTGCGACCAAAGAAGCAACCCAAACCGCCCGCGTGAAAACAGCCGGTTTGCCTGCCGTGCTTTAAAGAAGCCTCGCCAGCAACCGACCCTACTAGTTTAACGGCGGCGGCAGCCGCATTTAGGCACGAGCAGCATAACTGAGACGGGAAGGCGCGAGAGGACAAGAGCCCAGGCAGGCAAACCGAGGCGCTGAACAGGCGGACCCGGGACGTTCCGCGGCCTAAGCCTCCAAAGTGAGAGACCGGCACTCTGCCGCTAGGGTCGACTCACGCCTCGCTCTCTCACCTCCGCTTAGCTTAGGAGCCCGTAGTTCGAAGGCAAAACCAGCAAGAACGGACCCGTCGCGGAGCAACCAGCGAAACAAGCCTCGAGACGAATCGTAAACGGAGATGTTGACTGTCGTGCAGCGTTGTACCGTAAATGAGAGAGAAATGTCGCACTTCACCGGCCGTAGCGATTCAGTCGCTAGTACGGCTGCGTAATAATGAGAGCCTTTCGCTTCCCCAAGGGGCGGGGCAAGCGGCGGACGGACTTGCGTTCCAGAAAAGGCACCCTTTCATCTCGCCTTTTTTCTCTTATGGTTTTAGGACCCTAATATGTAAAGGGACTGGCCGCGTAGTCATCGTTAGCAGGGGAATCCCTGGACAGAGCAGAGAAGGCCTGCTTTGCATAGCGGATTCCCAAGCAGGCTTGGGCGCTAGAGCAATTCCAGTGGGAAGTGCACCAGTGGGCTTTGGTTCACTTCCTTCAACAGGTTTCTTTAATTTAGGAGTTGATCCTTGTACAGTACTTGATTTGATGATCAAACTGATTGTAAAAACTAGCTTTGCACAGATCCTGATTTCTTAAAGATCTATGCAGATGCACCTTTTTCCTTTGCAAAGTAAACTGTTTGATCTAGGACTGAATGAATAAGTAAAGCATCATATTTAGACAAGTTTTGGCTTTCTGTTGTCTGTTTTAATTTAGGCAAAATTGTATTTATTTATTTAGGGCACTATTCTATGCATGTAGGACTTTTTCCTGTCTAAACAACTCCCAACATTCCCCAACTAGCAGGGCTGGCTGGGGAATGCTGGGAGTTGTAGGACATTTTTTTTTTTTACTGTCTAAACATGCATAGGATTGCACCCTTAATTATTTTGTGGATTTATACCAGAGGTGGGGAACTTGTGCCCCTCCAGATGTTGTTGGACTTCAACTCCCATCATACCAGCCAGCATGGCCAATAGGATTATGGGAAATGTGGCCCAACATCTGGGGGCCACAGGTTCCCCACCCGATTATACTTGCCTTTGTCAAATGATTCTAAAGGAAGCTTACAATCAGTTGTAATATAGCCCCCCAATGCAGCAGTCTTAGTCCTCTGGCCGATGGATGGGGCCAGGCAGTGCTTCCCCTCACTTCTGCAGTTAGAGGGTTACTGGCAGTTGGAGGCAAGTGTTCTTTCTGGCAGGGAGTGGGGAAGCATAACTCCCTGCAGCTGTTCCTCTAACCAATGGCTTGGGCCAAGCTGGTCTTCCCCTTGTTGGGCTGTTCTTGGGAGGCAGAGGGTGCAGCCTCCCAGTGGCCCTTATTCCCCTGAATGATGGCACACAGTCCAGTTTGCTTCCCTTCATCACAGCAGTCCCAGGGCAGCCCTGATTTGAAGGAAAGAAATGATCCTTTATCATATACAGACGCCTAAATCAAGTGCAACACTTCACATCCATGACTATATATGCACAACCGGAGGAGCTTTAATGTATCCTTCCCCAACCTGGTGCCCTCCAGAGATGTGCTGGACTACAACTTCCAGCATCCCCCAGCCAGCATGGGTGGGGCTGATGTAGGAGATGCATATTTGTATTAGGAGAGATGACTCATGACAGAATGACCCTATGGATAGCAGCAAGCATGGCATGGCTGACAATGTGACAATCATTCTCCTAAACCAGTGATAGGCAGACTGTGGTCCACAAGAAAGGATGATATGCACCCATTAATTTAGGCTACTCTGTTGGATGTATCTATGCTGCTTGGCAGGACCGGTGCAAGGCAGTTTTGTGCCCTAGGCAAGATCAGATATTTAGCGCCCCCCCCCTTCCCACTTGAGAGCGCTGTATTTTTTTTCAAGGCGTTTCTGGTGCCCCCTTTAGCCCTGCGCCCTAGGCAGCTGCCTAGTTGGCCTAATGGTAGCACCGGCCCTGCTGCTTGGTGTGGGAAGGTACAACAGTCCCATCTCTCGGACAGCATATGGACTGTGACATAACTCCAATGGAGGGAATAAGGAGCCATTTCCATTTCCTGATGCAACCTCCCCTATATTACAGGAGAATCTGAGAAGCATGACATTGCCCCAGAAAACACAATTTCATCCCTTAGCATTTACCAACTGGACAGTTGCAGGGAGACATGGTGCTGGGATGCAATATAAACTGCACAACCCTAAACATGTCTATTCAAAAGCAAGTCTCATTGCATTAATTGAGGCCAGGGCCAGCCCTACCATTAGACAGAGTAAGGTGACCGCCTCAGGCAGTAGGTGCTGGGTGACAGCTCACTTGTTCCCCTCTCTTGAAGGACAGTTCTGTGTAGGCAACACAGCCTGTCCTGGGCCCTCTAAATGAGTCTGTGCTGCCCTCAGGTATGGTGGAGGACATTATCCCATCACAAGTGTTGAAGTAAGAGTGAACTACCAGTCCAACTGGCTTCTGTATAAGGAATTGGGGCGGGGGGCATCTTGTCCTTCACCTCAGGCAGCGAAATGTCTCGGGCTGGCCCTGATTGGGGCTTATGCTCAGGAAAATGGGTATAGAATTGCAGCCTAACTAGGTTACCCTACAGTTGCAAGAAGGGGGATGCTCATTGTTTTGGGAGTTGATCAATAATATATATGTGTGTGTGTGTATCAATCTGAGTGTAAGAGTGAAGTTTGCCTCCAGTTTTAATCAAGAAAAAATGGTGTTCTGCTTAGTAAATGTTGGGGAAACATAGTCCTAGTGTTCTGTGAGTACTTGTTCCTTGGGACAGTAATACCTTGGATTGCAAGTAACTTGGTTTGAGAGCATTTTGCAAGGCAAGCAAATTTTTAAATATTTATTTACCGTAATTTTTTTTTACTTGATATACAAGCAACACCTTGCAATACAAATACTGTAGTACGGCTTAAATTAAAAAATCTCTGTACAAATTTTTTTGGGGGGATTTCGTTTTGATATAAGAGTGTTTTGGATTACAAGCATGTTTCCGGAACGAATTATGCTCTCAGTCCAAGGCTTGACTGTATAGTTTGCCCCATAGGATGGACCATCTTTTCATTTTAACATTAGATCTGATTGCCTTTCCTTGGCAGCATGATTTTCATAGATACACATTATACTGGGGTGGGGTGGGGTGGGGTGGGGTGGGTGGGAACTCCAGGTGAACCTTTTTTACTGCTTCTCTTCAGCATGCTTCTCTTTGTGGCATGAAAATAAACAGGGCATCCTAGGAAGCAGCTTTCCTACATATAGCCTGATCCTACGCAGTAAGGCACCCATGTCTACTGAAATCAATAGGTTCAATCATGCCTAATTATGCATAGGATAGCATTCTAAGACTGCAATCCTGTACACATACCTGAGAGTAAGTCCCATTGAACACAGTGGGGCTTACTTCTGAGTAAACACACACGATTGCGCTGATAGGTTGTTTTGTATCTTGTATGCCATCTTCACATTCTTTGAAACTATATTGGGAAGAGTTGGTAGCATTGTTTGCTGTGATGATCATAAGTAAAAATAACATTAGATCATCGTGAGACAGGTTAGTTTTACCCTACTGATGAAATAAAAATAACATTGGAGTACTGAATAGGGCTTCCAGATAGTATCCTATTTTAAAGAATGGATCCTTTCTTCGAAAACATAACAGTGTTATACGGCATCAAAAGTGTTTCTTAATGTAATTCTTCATACTTCTTTAGAGCATAACTGACACCCATTATTTCAAACATCTTTGGTTTTGTTTTTAATTTGTTTCTGAAATGTTGATATGGTACCAACTTTCTACTAGTGCTTATCAATTTTCAGGGACGTGTTAATGTTTTGCTTCAAATTGTCATTCTAGCAACAATTCATAGTGGATAGGAGGATGTTTGTCTAAAAATATATTTTACAAAAAAGCTTCTCCTCAAAGCATTTCCACTGTAGTGTATTTATAGTTTCTATGATGTTTGTCTCCTGGAAGCAGCATATATATAGCAGTCTCATATATATTTAATGAATAGAGTTATTAATGGGTAGGTAGATCCTGGCTTACAGAAACATGCTTTGTGTGTTAGACCTATATCAAATTCCAGAGAGATAGCCATGTTAAGTCTATAGTAGCAAAAACAACAAAGAGTTGTGTGGCAGCTTGACGACTGACAGGCATGAGCTTTCATGGAGTACAGCTATCAGATGTATGCCATGAATTCTCAGTTGGCAGATATATATATTACACATGGGTATAAAGAAGAAAAAGGCCATGAAATGCAGGAGATACAGTCCGTAACCTTTCTATGCAAAACTCTAATGTATGTCTTTCGCTACGGTAATAATGGTAAATAATGCAGTCTTGCTTACCTGTTGGGTTCTACCACCTTGAGCACCATTTTCTTGGTGAAAGGCGGGGTTCAAATAAATAAAACTTCCTAGATGTGCTATGTTAATTTAATACCTGTAGAAGGAGAAAAATCCCTGGTCTCAATTAAGCCCTAAATCCTTGTTCCCAGAATATGGGTTTCCTGTTAAGCGAAGGAAGAAAAATCAAGCCTGATGGTCAGTACAGTCTTAAACATGTTTACTCAGAAGTAAGTCACACTGCGTTCGATTTACAAAATTGCGATTTATAATTCTGATATACAATTCGTGGCATGCATCAGGCAGCTCAACCGATTATAGGAAGCTGCAGAAGACTGCTGAGCAGGCATCTTTCTAGGCCTGACGTTCTGACAAGTGACGGGAAAGAGAAGAAAGAAACGCTGACTCCCATTACGCAATGCTTCCCTAATGACTACATTGCCCAGAATGCATCGCTTCCATACAACGGTGGGAGCATTAGCGAGTGGGAAAAAAGCCTGCCTAGCGCTGGCTTTATACGGCCAATCAACACCTCCGTTAATTATGTGAAGGGAAGCAATACGTGATGAGATTGGTAGTTTTCGGGTTGCCTCGCCCTCTTTTCCTACCGCCTGTTGTGTCGACCACGCCCCCTATTGTCGCTGTAGTCGTTCGCGCAGGCGCAAATTAACAATAGCGCTCCAGCCGGCGAAAGCCCATTACAGTACGGTGCTCCTTATTCAGGAAGGGTCGCTGCGCAGGATTCCTCGTGCGCGCGTGCGTGTGTGACTGCGGAGCTGAGCGAAAGGGGCGTAGCCTCTGCTATGGCAGGCCCGCGCGGCTGGTGGTTGTTGTCAGTCCCTGGCAGCGGGTTATGGCGACGGCAGTGGTGAATGAATTCTCCGGGCGGGAGAGGGAAGAAAAAGGGCTCAGCCGCCTCCAGCTCCCCGACCCGGGCCGCCGGGGCCTCCCATTCGCCCTCGTCTGCGGCCGGCCCGGCTCCCTCCGTCCAGCACCACCAGCAGGCGGCGGTGGCTTCTCCTCACAAGCGGAACCTCTACTACTTCTCGTACCCGCTCTTCGCCGTCTTCGCGCTGCTTCGCTTCCTGGCCTTCCAGCTCGGGCTGCTCTTTGCCTGGCTCTGCGAGCGCCTCTCCCGCGGCGGGGCGCTCATGGCAGCCGCCAAAGGCACCAGCAGGGCCGGGGCCGCCGGGGATGCTCCCGAGAAGGTGCGAGCCTGTCACAAGCGCGCCTTCGAGTGCATTTCCACGGCGCTGCGCATCGATGAAGACGAGCCGGGTAAGTCTGTGGTAGGTGGACGGCTCCGGTAGAGAAGCGAAGCAGCTGCTTGTGCTGCCCGCGGGGGACGGCGGGAAAGATAGGGGGAAGCAGAAGGGGCTGCGATGTTAGCAATCCGGACTCGGGGGTTTAGGTGAAGAAACCTCGGGGTGCTCTCTAGTGTTAGTCCTACTTAGCGAGGAACCATTGAAATGAATGGGGCTTAAGTTAGGCTAACATTGGTTGCAATCCGCACGCTTGTCAGCTCATCGTTAGGCTCGGTATTCCCTAATTCGCATTAACCACCTTTTAAGCTGGTTCTGACAGTGACGGCTCAAAACCGGGGCCGAAGGCCTATCGCTTAATGCGGATGTGCTACTTCTTCGCTTAAGCCGCTCATCTGTATTCGCGATGCAAGTGGCTGAAGAGCGGGTTTTCGTTTCCTCCTTTCAGTCTATGCGCCGTTCCAATTTGTGTTGGGGTTGTGCGTGCAGACAGTGTTTTAATGCATCTCTCAGCTCGATATGAGTAAATAACGGTTTCTAATTATACAGTACTAGAATGGGGGAAATTTAGGAGACAAGGCTGCTGCTGGTGTATTCACAGTGTAAGCGGAACTCAAGTAAGTGTTCATGTGAAGGGTGTTGACATGAAGGATTTGTGGGTGGAGTCCATTTGAGCGAGGCTTTGCTGTGGGTCTGAAAGACTTTGTGCTATCCGGTTAGTGTCTTTGTTCTCCAGGTTCAGCTTGTACTTCTGGGGCTTCATCGTACAATCCCCCTGGTTTCTTTCGTTATCTTGTCTATGCTGCATGCCATATTCAAGTTTCTAACGTGTTAGATTATTTCCGTGGCTGGCAATGCGGAGGAGGAAAAATAATACCTGTAGAATATGGAGGCAAGCTATCCAGAATGGCTTTTTTGTTTGTTTCTGTTGGACTGGTTACAGTCACGTAAGCAAGAGTTACTAGACTTATGAGACCATGTGAACCAAGTTCAAAATTACAAGCTGTGACTTGTGTTGCCAACTTACAAAGGAGTAATTTCATGTCTGCTGATAGTGATGCTCTGTGCCAGAGATAAGTAGTTGATACATGCTTTTAAAAATGACTTGGTACAGTAATACCTTGGATTGCAAGTAACGTGGTCTGAGAGCGTTTTGCAAGACAAGCAAATTTTTAAAATAAATTTTAACTTGATAAACAAGCGACGTCTTGCAATACAAGTAGGGATGTAACCGCTCGCCTCAAGTGGGCGTAGCGGGCTGAAATCGACCCCGCTCACGCCCGCCAGACTCGCTTTGATATAAGTGTTTTGGATTACAAGCATGGTTCCGGAACGAATTATGCTTGCAATCCAAGGTATTACTGTATCTAAAATCTAGACTCCTTTAAATGTCTTCAGCCAAAAACAACTCTACAATGTAAATGTGTTACAGGGAGGATAAAAACTAATGATTATTTTTAAAAAAAATCAGATTTTTAAAATTAGATTTATACCGAGTCAAATCATTGGCTGATTCTAGCCCTACATTGTCTTGTACTCTGACTGGCAGTGGTTCTCTAAGCAAAGGTCTTTCTCAGCCTTGCTACCTAAGAGTCTTTCAACTGGAGATGCCAGGAATTGAACCTGGGGCCTTTTACATGCAAAACTCGTACTCTACCGCCAAACAATAATTCAGTGTTGCTTATTTCTGAATACACATTTTAGCATTAGACTACCAACGTATGAACAAAAACAAACAGCAAGTCTGATATTGCTATTTTTAGGAGTCGTTGGGGAATTTGAACCTTGCAGACAGTTGGATAAACTTATGAAAGATGTCTTGTTTCTGCTGTAGTGTCATAGTTTTGAGCCATCATCACAAATGAATTTCCTGTTTACTCTGGGGCATCAGGTTTGTCCCAGTTAGGCATAAATGTATGTTAATGTTTTATCCTGCCCTTCCTCCAATGATCTCAGGACAGCCTCAGCTCTCTCCCCTGCCCATTTTATCTTCATAGCAGCCCTGTGAGGTAGGTTAGGCTGAGGGAGTGTGGTTGGCCCAATGTCATCTCGTAAGCTTCATGGCTGAGTGGGGTTTGAACCTGGGTCTCTCCAACTCTAATATGACACTCTAACACCGTGTTCCCCACCCTAGTGCCCTCCAGATATTTTGGACTATAGCTCCCAGGATTCCTGACTATTGGCCATGCTGGTTGGACCTGGTGGCAGTTGAAGGCCAAGACATTTGGAGGGCACCAAATTGGGGAAGGCTGCTCTAACATGTTGACATAGGATAGAGTTATATTTCTCTTATGAAGAATCTTTTAATGTTGCTTGCTCGGTTCAGCATTTGATTGATTGCTTGGAAGGCGTTCTCAGGACTTGCTAATTACCCTGCTTGATTGTGTTTTTCTCCCTTTAGCTTGCTTGAGCCATTTGGAGATATTTGCTACTTTTCTATGGTACACCTGATCTGAATTCATGTCCCATGGTGATCTAGCCTTCTGTTCCTGTGTGGGACTGGAATGGGCAGCCTTTGGTCCCTTCCAACTTGGGTTCTGTTATTTCTGGGTGCTAATCTATCAGTGCTTTATCTGAACTACCGGTAACTAAAAAGAAGCCAGTGTGGATTCATTGGCTCCTCGTCACGTCTTAAGTTCCAGTTTTTCTTTTTCTATGTAAATATTTTTATAGTATGTGAAGGCAGCCAGAGTAGTGCTATGTCAGAGTGTGATTTCTGAATCTGAAAGTCATCAGTTGTAATGTCACATTAGTAATAAACTTGTTAGATGGTTTTAGTTAACACACTATCTCTGTCTCAGCTCTCCTTCTGCATGTGGGTATACTACGGACTTCTCTTGCAGGTAGCTGTGCAAAGTGCTGAGTATGAAGCACATGCAGCACTCAAAAGCACTATGTAAAAGTGCGATATGTATTTCTTGATGTGTAGCTGGCTTCTGTGCAAATATTTTGTCAATATGCTGTTTTTTGAATAAAATTTAATACTGGGAAACTTTTTATGGTTATTTTACTAAAACTGAGGGGATAGCAAGGTACCTGAGTGCCATAAGACCTTTTTGTTGTAAAGGTAGCTGGGAGTGCTCTTTGACTAGATCTTTCAAATTTTGTATACTGCAGCACAGTTACAGACTCTGTACAGTGTTTGTAGTTTTGATTACTTGTTTTTTTCATAATGAAAAGAATGCAACCAACTTTTTTCTCAGCAGGACAAAAGGAACAAGCTGTTGAATGGTACAGAAAGGGGATTGAAGAACTAGAGAAAGGAATAGCTGTACTAGTTACTGGTCAAGGTAAGCTGCTGTGTGTGCTGTATGTGCGTGAGAGCGAAAATAAGCATAATTTGAACATCTGAGTAAAAACAACAGCACCCAGTTTGGAAGAGGGGGGGGGGAATGAAACAATTCAGCAAAAATATCTAGTATAACACTTTTTTGTAGAATTAAAAAAAATCCATCTAGACATACTACCAGGTTCTTGGACCAAGTAAATTTTCCTTGAGGTTACTTGCTGTCCACTTTGTGTGTTTTTGACAACAGGATTACTAACTGATGGGAAGCAGGGAATACTGGCTTGCTGTTATGCCTATACCAGTAGCAGGATGTGCAGAAATTAGCATGTGAACCTTTCCACAGCATGGAAATAAACTTTATCCCCTTCCAGTGCCTTACACAGTAAGCTATTCTTAAAGGCACAGCTACAGTAACAGGTTGAAAAGTTGACAAGCCTAGCAGTAATTTGTTTACTTTCTGGTTAATATTGGCTGTAACTTAAATTATACTGGATTAATTCTGATTCAGGCCAGTAAAAGACTGAACATCTAACTGGTACACCGGGTCCTAAACTGATCCTACTTCTGTTCCTATTGAATGATGCTGATTTGCAAAGTGGGGTGAAACAAATTTCTGGCTCTGATTATCTAGGTATCAATCTTAAATGGTGTTAAACCCAGTTTGGACATCATAAACCATGGTTTAGAATCTAAATGTTTTATCTAAATTTTAGATAGATTATCACGACTGCAGCCTTAGCTTTTAGCTATTTGGAACACTGAGGGGCTGCTGCACTTTGTACTGCCTAATACATTGCAGACCTAACTACCGCAAATGGAGACTAAAGCATGGGAGAAGTACTCTGCAGTGTCCAGGTGTCCTTTTCCACTACCTCTTCATCATGTTGTTTGCCCCTTAGCTCTTCAAAAGAGCAGAGTGCAGAAGACTAGGAAAATGTAGAATGAATAAAAATCGTCCCAGATACTGGTTGATTCGTGGTTGAGGATAGTGAGTGTATTCTCCAGCAGTTGTTTTTAGTTGAATACTTATTTTGAATGGATAACGTGGATCCAGTGTCAGCTCTGGATTTTTGAGGGCCCTGGGCAACACATCCTCAGTGGGCTCCCTTCCTCAGTGAGTCTATCTTCTCACCACCATTGCCTCCAGTTGCTTTTGCTCCTCATCCTCTTTCTCGTTGCTTCCATTTCCTTGCTTGACAGGCAGAGAGCCAGTGAGCAAGTAGGCAGTGGCATCTACTGCTCCTCACCACCACCACCACCATTGTCTGGGCTAGACGAGAGGCAGGTGAACAAGCAAGTTGCAATGGTGAAGAGGAGGAGCAACTCCAGGGCTTTCTTGCCAGTGGGCCCCTGCTGGGGTGTGGGCCCTTGGCAGGTGCCCAACCATGCCCATCTTTGACCTGCATGGATCTGTATGTTTTGGTTTAGTTATGGTTGTGATTCCACTGAGTTTTTCTGATGTTGGTTCACATTGCTGTTTTTTGAGGGCAGAGTGGGAATAAAACTTCAGTCAAATTTTTCCTCAAGTTTGTTTAGACCCTTGGTATTAACATTTGTCTTTGCTCTTAAAAGTGAGATTAAAGCTTCAAATACATGTTTAGTTTTGATGCCAGAAGGCAAGAGGTTTATAATAAATTAGCAAAACCAATATATTAAAATTGTAATGTAGGTGGGAGGTGGCTAATGATTAACATTCATTAATATCTTACTATATATAAATATTTAATTAAAGACTCTTGAGGCCAAATATAAGCACTTTGAAGTATCATTGATTTCCACCAGGGAGAGTTAAGCACATTCTTTACTCTCTTAATTGAAATCAATAGGACTTTAAGTACTTCTCTCCGGTGGGATCTTATGATTGGTTTATAAATCTCTAACTTAGCCTTTACATCACTTTTCACAAAGAGCTCTAATGCTGTTACCAGTTCCATGTGAACATTTTGAAATGTTATGAGGGAGTAGAAAATACATATCTGGAACAAGCTAATTATGCATATAGCAAAGAAACTTAACTGGTCTGTACATGCTCTCTTATTACTGTGTTCATTTGCATCCCTCCGTCATGTGCAACCATCCCTAAAGAGAGAAGAGCGTGTACAGACTTGTAATGATAGGTAACCATGCAGAGCATCATGGAAGCTTCATGTTACGTCAGTCACTTCTAGATGCATTCATGTTTCAAGTCAGTTTTAATTTTGATATTTACTTCAAATTCTTTTGGTAGAGTATAGGATAGACATTTCTGTTGTAACTGTGCCTGAATATTTAACTTTCTCTTTAAGGAGATCATTATGAACGAGCTCGCCGTCTCCAGTCTAAAATGATGACAAATTTGGCAATGGCCAAGGATCGTTTGCAGCTGTTAGGTACTACTTAATATTGTTATTTTAGAAAACTGTAGAAATCATAGTTACACAATGCATATATTTAAGAATATTTTTGTATTAATGATGAAGAGAAAAATAATAATTTGAGAGCCTTCTGAATTTTTATTTTTTGAAAAACCCATCTCAGCCTGTGTATACACTGACACAGATACAAGAATATTGTCATGGTTTGTCTTTTTTGTAGTTTAAAAGGGATGTGGGAAAAACTAGAGCCTAGACTGCAAAAATCAAGTGTGCGTAGTGGTGAGAGTATTGGACTGGGACTTGGGAGGTCTGGGTTCTACTCCCCACTCAGCCATGAAGCTCACTGGGTGACTTTGGGTCAGTTGCTGACTCTCCGCCAAACCCACTTCACAGGGTTGTTGTGAGGGTAAAATGGAGAGGAGGATTATGTAAGCTGCCTTGGGTTCCTTGCAGGAAAAAAGGCAGGATAGAAATATAATAAATAAATAAAATCAGGAACTCAGTGTAGTTTCTGGGGCTGATTTTTTTTTTTTAAAGGGTGGTGAACCAGTGATGGTCGCTCCAAAGTGCCACTTGGATGTAAGTGCTGCTACTTAGCTTCTTACTCAGAAATGGACTGGCTAGAAAATAGAACAGCAATTTACCCTTTGAGCCTAGAAACTAGAAACAAGTCTGAATTCCAAATGTACTATATTAGGAGTGGAAATCATTATTTGCAATGTCATCATTTAAAGGGATCGATTACAGATTTTGAACTTTTCGGATTAGCAGTACAGTACAGTACTAGGCCTCTTGGATGATGGAAGCAATTGCCTTGTCAATCTGTTACTTACTCCACTTTGCTTCCCTTTGACAGCTGAAACAGACAAGGAAATTGTCTCTAGGCTGCTTGATCTTTCCCCTGCTCCCCAGCTAGAACAGACTGATTTGGGATGACTTCCCAAAATGCAATATATGATTTGATTTCCTAAAATGTAAATGCACATGTTACATAGGAATCCTACAAGCAGTAAGAAGCTAAGGCTACAATCCTAGCCAGACTTACCTACTGTGGAGTATGTTGCATTGAACTTAGTGGGGCTTACTTCCAAACAAACATGCATAGAATTTGGCTGTAAGACTCAAGACTTGTATATTCCACACATATTGAAAAGTGTTGCGTGTTTCCCACTTACAGTTGGGTGTACCAGTTTGCACTTTATTTTGGTGATTAGAATAAATTAATGCGGCTTTCCCTAAATGGCCTTGATTTCTAGTAAATCAGTGTTACCCATGAAATAGAAGTCTTTAAAATTATCATTTGTATGTTCTCCAGATTTCCTAGTTTGCTGTTCAAGGAAAAAGAGAGCCAAACTAGGCATGGCATACACTTTGACTGTATCTCCCCTCCACCACACACACCTTTGAGTGTTTGGAGTTCAAGCCCAATCTATTCCTTGTACTCCGTTTCTTGGGCAAGTTGCTTGTTTTTTGTGACTAGCCAGTTCCCCCCAGCAGCCATTTTGTGACTAGCCATGCCCCCCCATAGCACCCATTTTGTTGTGCCCATGACAGTTTCTCGTATTTCCAAATGTGCCCATGGGCCAAAAAGGTTGGAGACCCAGCTGTAACCAAAAGTAGCCTCACAGGGCTACAAATTTGAGTGGAGAAATGGCATTTGGAGCTTAATGCTTCCCCTCTGGCTATATATTTTTTTTACTTAGAATTATAACCTTCCCCTCCAGCTGTACTGACTTTGAGCAGGAAGAACAGTCAGAGAGGGAAGCATTAAGCAGCCTTCCACCCTCCACATACCTCCTCTCAAACCTGTAGCCTCCTCATACTTCTTTTTTTTAAAGAGATACATGCAGCTAACTGCAAATCTAGTTTAGACTTGAGTTTACTAAATGTTGCAAAAATGAGTGATGGATATAAATACCTGAAGTTAAGTAAAGCATTATTGTTGATATAGAGTTTCTTTTAACCATGTTTGATGGCCATTGATGATATGTAACTTCTTTTTTCGAAAGAGAGGACTTTGCAAGAATGAAAACTTATATAGCTGTAGTTTGTGCTGTGTTAACGCAAGTTGCCTTTTTATGTCTGAGGTGTTCAGTTTAAATGGCAATCCCTTTGAACTAGAGCTGTACTTCTTGTTCCTTCCTTCCTTCCTTCCTTCCTCTACTCCTCTTCACCTCCACCTTCACTCACATGTGGGGAGAGGGGAAACCCCTTTTCCCCCAAGGCATAGATTAAATTTAACTTCACTGTTTTTGTGGAAGGCTCCCAGTTACTCGTGGTCCTTTCTTCTTGAGATGGGGGCTTCAGGTAACTTAGGGTCCTAGTGAAGGGTGCAGTAGTAGCTAGGTCTTAAAATGCCTTTGTTTTGTTTTTGCTGCAGAAGACTTAACATGGCTACCTCTTGGAATAAATTTGTGTTCCTAGGCCAGAAAAATAGACCCTTGACAGCATGCTCTTATGTATCTCTACTCAGAGTGTCACTGAATTCAATAGGACTTACGGTACTCACAAGTTAAGCATGTTTTGGTAGCCTAAAGGTCAGGGCTATATACAAGCCTGAAAGCTATTAACTTTAATTATGCACTATATTTGGGGGGAAACTGCTTTAGGCTTTTTAGAATTTATACTATAGCTTTTATTAATAGGACTTTAGGAGAGTTATCAACTATTGTATATCATATGCTTCCAGTGTATAGATGAAGTGAACAAAGAGCATCATACTTAAACATGCCTTGTTTATAGACAGCAGACCCCATTTGCTTGAAATTTAGTGTGATAGAAAAAATCCTGATTTAACTTTGAGGAGTTTACTGGTATGGCTTCATAGTGATTGCTTAAACATTTGACAATTAACTGGCTGAAATGCTGGAGCCAATAATGAATATTTCTCCTTTGATATGCCAGAATGTGAAATGTGGTTTTGTTTTATCACCTGTTTCTGATGCTATTGCTGAAAATGCTTATTCATCATAAAAATCTTAATATTAAAGAGCTCGCTGAGATCACTTGTCTCATCTCTTTGGGGAGTGGGATGTAATTATTAGCTATTAGAGATTAGCGAGAGGGTCCCCCCCCCCCCCGATGAACAGACCATTTGAAATCTCTGTTTAGACTATTCTAGCAGGAGAATACTTTGTTCGGAATCACTCATGAATGAATATTGAGAATCAAGAGGATTCAAAACTCTTGAGAATGAAGACATAACAAGTTAATGAAAAAAATTCTGTCTGCCCTTCAATTCAAAATTTCTATGGCTGTTTACAGTCAGTCAGTCAGGCGATCACTCGTGACCGAGTAAGATTGTCTTCCAGGATAAAAAAAAAAGAAGAAAATTTACAAAAAGGAGATTTTAAAAGGAGGAAAATTCTAAAGAAAATTGTGTAGACTCTAGCGATGGGTCCGTAAGTGACTGTGGAGGCCAATTCTAGATCCACACAGCTTCCCACAGTGAGGACACAGGTTACCAGATGGAAGATGGTCTTGTAAAGGATTCATTTGATGTGCTTTTCGCTTAGCACGTTTCTCCCTTTCACCTTGCACTCGAGCTTCTTCAAAGTCCATAGAACCAGGGCTTTTTTTCTGGTGGAACTCACTGGAACTGAGTTCCAGCACCTTTTCTTCTATTAATTGCATTACAATTTAATCGCCATCTACTCGCGAGGAAATGTAATCCAAGAGTTCCGGTACCTTTTTCTCCAGAAAAAAAGCACTGCATAGAACCTTTGTGAAAGGCCAACCTCCAGTTAGATCGTTCATGGGCCAGAGCTTCCCAGTTTTTGATGTTTATATTGCATTTTTTTAGATTAGCCTTAAGAACATCTTTAAACCTCATATATTGACCACCGATATTCCGCTTTCTATCCTTGAGCTGGGAATAAAGTAACTGCTTTGGGAGACGGCAGTCAGGCATTCGAACAACATGACCGGTCCACTGAAGTTGGCGTTGAAGGATCATTTTTTCAATGCTAGTAGTCTTTGCTTCTTCCAGTACACTGACATTTGTTCGCCTATCTTCCCAAGTAATTCGCAGGATTTTCCAGAGGCAACATTGATGAAATCTTTCAAGGAGCTGGAGGTGACGTTTATAGATAGTCCCATGTTTCGCAGGCATACAATAAAGTTGGTAATACAATGGCTTCATAAACCAGTGTTTTGGTCTTCTTACAAATATCCCGATCTGTACCAGAAGCACAATAGAAACAGAAAATATAATAATAGCAGGGGGGAAATATATGAGAGATTAACACCCTGGGACATAAAAAGATATTTGCCTGGTGCCTAGAGGACATTAGGCACAATGCAAGCTTCTCTGTTGATAGTTTCACAAGCTAGGCACCACAGCAAAAAAGGTCCTTTCCCCCATAGATAACGAATGATGGCCTCTGATGAACATTTATTTATTAGATTTACAAAATCACACTCAGGGTGCAATCCTAGGCATGTTTAGACAGAAAAAAGTCCTACAATTCCCAGCATTCCCCAACCAGCTGGCTGGGGAACGCTGGGAGTTGTACAACTTCTTTCTGTCTAAACATGCCTAGGATTGCACCCTGCGTGTATATTTAGGTTGTTGTGGAAGAAGAAGATACTCAAGTATCCAGCTACGAAGCTCAAGTATCCAGGTACCTGCACTTTGAATTGTGCTCGTAAATGGACTGGAAGCCAGTGGAGCTCTCTTAAGCAATGGTGAGATGTTCCTGATATGTTTGCGGTTAATAGACAACAATGGTTCTAGCTAGCTTACAGCCTCTATGGACAGAGGAAGGGCTGTATCCTGTCGATGGAGGATGAGAGTAGCAAGAGAATGAAGGGCAAAGGAGGCTTGAGAAGCTTAAATTTCACATACTGTTTAGAAATAAATGGCTACATGTTTGGCTGTAAAACTCTTATACTGTACTTTAAGTAGTATGGCAGCATATGTGGATGTTTCATGCACATGTCTTTTTGAGGTGTGATGGAATGATCTACTACTGCTGAAGGTCATCTGAATACAATTGGGTAACAGCGCAAGTGTAAGAAAGGTGCCTATATTACATGGAAGGTCAAATATAGATATTTGGGATGGTATGATAGCTATCAGTTTCTTTAAACTATGATAATCTTTGTTGAAGATTTTAGGAAGAGCTTGAATAAGAATCTGTATTTTTAGCCCTTATGTTAGAAACCAAATTTGTTTTTCATTTGAGGCTTTCTTAGTTAAAGATATGTTGCACTAATCATTTATGTAGAAGCATATAAGTGGACATAATAGAATCAGAAAGGAGACATGACTTGTATGTGCTGAGATGGTGAAAATCAATAATTATGGAATACATGTTGTGATCCAAATTTGCATTGAAAAACTATTGCTTTTTGTCAATAGCTGTTTTTATATTCAAAGTGCCTCAAAGAGTGTGTGTTGGCCCCTCTTTCTAAAAGAAATGGTCATGACAATCCCCAAATAAGTTAAGTGTGGATGCAGAAGACTTTACTGTTGTGTAAAGTTCAGGAGGATAGTAAAAAAAATTTAAGTTAATTCAGAAAGGTGACAGCTAATGACTTGTGTAAACAATGAGTGGGGGGAAGCTGCAGAATTTCTTAGAATATTTCTCAGGATCATGATTATTATACTTGTGAAATGGCAGAAAGGTTTCATCACTCTGACTCATAATCTGCTAATCATACAGTAATGCTATATCCTCTTGGATATTAAAATGCAGTTAGGGTTGTGTCAAATGGTGTCATTCCACTGATAGAACTGCTTCTGTCAGTGGAACTGGGGGTTGGGGGGGGCATTTCCCCTTCCCTCCCCCAGCCACCTGCACACTCTCAAAATCTGCTTTGGAGGGCTGGGAGACCCTCTGGAGCAGATTTTCAGCTGATGCCAAGGGCTGCAGTAGGGAGGAGAGAGGGAGAAAGTCCCATTGCGTTAGTAGACATCTGCTAGCGTGATGTTAGATTTAACTCTTAATATTTAATTACATAGTGATATTTATTGCAGTTATTAAGACTCTGAGGTCAACCTGACCAGAAAGAGTTGTTGCTCAGTGTAATTGATAAAATTGTCAAGCAGCTTGTAATTAGCTGAAACATTTTGTGTCATGGCATTAGTTGTTTATGGATTACTAATTATACACACATTTGCCAACAAAGGTTAGTATAAGAACTTATACAAATTGGTTATAGACTGTCTCCCATACATACCACTCTTATCTATAGATAAAGACAAGTCTTCATATACACTGCACTGAAAAGTTCCACAGCACTCTTTCGTTGTTACTTTTTATTAACTCAGTTGACTGCAGATCACAATTTTTTCATAAAAATAGTGCTTCATTTATTAGATGTACTTCTAATTTCATAACATTGTGAACATTAGACTTATGTTTTGTAACTTTACTCCATATCAAATCAACTGATGGCAAAGTCATTTTGGTGTGATTAGTGTACGTAACTTTCATTGGTTCATTTTTTGTTTTTTATTTGTCCTTTTCCCCTCCTTCTGTTTGTTGCATAGAGAAGATGCAGGCAGTTAAGCAAATCCCCAAGCCGCAAATGGAAGTCTATAGTGACAGTACTAACCTGGTATGCCGCAATGGACATCTCCAGTCAGGTGGGTTTGGTTTTACCAGCACCTAATTAATTAGGGGGATGTCTATCAGTATTTAGTATATAACAAACAAAATATGCAGTGCTAAATTGCCTGCTCCTAACCTATTTTTAAAATGTTTTCTATTTAAAGAATTTGTATACATGCATTCTGTCCTCAAAATTGTCTTAACGTTGTTCTTGCTAAATTGCTTTCCTTGTACTTTAAAGTTCGCTGCATTTTAAAATGAAATAGTTGCAAAGGCAAGACATTAGTTCTAAAATTTCTAATGCTTTTTAAAGGCAGTTCACCTGTTTGGAAAAGCATGCGCCATCAGGAAAGATAAGCTGGTAGATTCCATAGACTGTTGTAAAGTAGAGGACATAAGGATTATTTGAATTCTATTCTCTGTTAAAAGCAGCCAAGTAATATTTTGTTTATACCTCCCACTAGAGGAAGTTGCTCACTGGCCTTGTTTGTCACAAAGTGTGCTTAGAATGACAGAAGAAGGTTGCACACAAGTGAAATGTAGGAAATTGTTGATTGAACTAGGAGTGCTGTGTTTGAGGAAATCTGCTTAAATACTATATATATGGGGAAATTATTGTCACCTAGCATTCTTAAACTATGATCTAAATATTAAGGAAAGCTTAAATCCCTGTGCAGTGTGAATGTACATTATCTGTTTGGTAATCTGGTTTAGTTAAAATAGTTAAGTACCTTCTCTGCCACAAATTCCTGTTAACTTTGTAATTTGTCACTTCAGTCATTTTCACTCTTTCTAAGACAGATGCTTCCAGATGAACTATGCAATTACTGTCAAATGTGCAAACTATGCTAAAACATAAGTATGGTTTCTTGTTAATATTTTTGCTTTAGGAATCTTGTGTATTAGATCTTTTTCCTGCCTTTCCTAATTATGCTTTATGAGTCTAAGATTTTTTTAAAAACTCATATGCTTGTTTGATGTGGGGCAGAAATACCCTCTTTTCACCCTTGTTATCGGTCTCAAAGTCTCATTTGAGAATGGTATGCTACCTTTAGCTGGTTTAATGTGATGCAGTGTATTAATTGCTTGAAAGCAAGTTAAACAGTGCCTTTACATATTTATGCAACAGGCATTTTCCTTTATTATGGTAATTGGTATTCCTTAAAGTATCTGTATATGACTGTGTACAGGCAATAATTTCTGTAGAGCAGAGGTGGGCAGGCTTCAGGCTACTTCATAAAAAGCAGAACAGTAAAAACAGAATGATCTACTTCTGTTTTGACTACAGCCCTGAGATCCACCAACTGAAACTTGGTGCATAATTTTAACACTTAAAACTAAAGAATTCTTAGTCCAGGAATGTGTTCCAAGTACTAGAACTGTATGGAACTGCAGTCCTTCCACAGAAAAAAAACACTTCTGGTTATCCCAAGCTCTTCATTTCAGCAGTATAATATAAGGTGGGCGAACGGGGGTGTCATTTTTGTTGCTGCTATTGTTAAAGAATTGAGAGTCAGAAATCCTTGCTGATCTACTGCAAATAACCCAGAGATTTACTATTAGATCCAGATCTACCTTCTGTTCACCCCTGCGATAGGGCAACAGTGTGCAACTTTTCCCATAGTGCTACAGTAGCACTAGCTCTGATCCTGTATTAAAGGGCGCTGCTGCGTGTGCGTGTGTGTGTACGTGTGGGAACTGTGGCCCTCCCAAAATTGTTGGGCTCGGTCTGCCATAATCCCTGTCAATTGGCCATGCTGGGTGGGGCTAGTGGGAGTTGGAGTCCAACAACATCTGGAGGGCAACAGGTTTCCCAGGCCTGCAGTATTAGGAGCTTGATGATTGCACAAATGCAATGGGAAGTGGGAACAGGGCAATCTCACTGCAGAAGAAAACACTGTTTCCTCTGTTCTCTTCAGTGCAACTGCTTTCCTTAGTTCTGTACAACTCAAAATATTTATTTATTACTATACTTTTATACGACTTAATATATTAAGATCCCTAAGTGGGATTAAGGACATTGACTAGGGTGCATGGCAGTCAGCTCTGTCTAGTAAACTGCACATCTGAGAGAAATTTCAAAATGAAATGTTCTTGAATAGCAATGCATTGGGGAGGGAGGGGCAGTCTTGCACAGAGGTTTCTTTTTAGAGGGATCCATGGCCTCTTGTCCAGTACAGTGTACAAGTGATTAACTTTCCACTTCTTTTAAAACCAAACCCACTTCTGAAAGATGGGTTACTTTATTTTAAAATGTTTGTTGCATAAATTAGGGGCAATGAAGTACAATGGGAGACAACTGGAATGCAAGTGGCATAAATCTCAACGTGAATCTGACCAAACACAGATAACAGCCCATTATCAAGCCGCCTTTGTGGTAGTGATGGCAGCCAAGAAGTTAATACTTTATGCCATTATTGCATCCTTGAGTACTCTTCTGCTGAGCTTTTCTAAGTGGCTCAGGGCCTACTTCAGTTTGGCCCACAGGGTGACATCAGGGAAACCTTGGAAGCCTGTTGTGACATTGCTATACATTTCAAGGATAAAGTTGCTCATATCCGCCTTGGGTTGGATTTCACTAGTTTTGTTGTTCTGCCTGTGGATGTATCTAGAGTACCATTTACTTCACTGTTATGGGAAGAGTTTTTCAGTTTTTGCACTGTTAGGATGTACACTAGATGCTTGGAGGGGGCCTACTACATGTCTGCTTGACCCTTGCTGCTCTTGGCTTATTTCTTCTTGTAGAAGGCTGGATCCAAGGGGTAATAATAAATGTCTCTTTAATAGAGGGAGACAGCTATGAGGCTGCTTCTGAAGAAAACCTTCCTGGACCCTGGATTATAATTACTAGCTGGCCCAAATAACCCCTCCTTGAGCAAAATGCGCCAGCGGGTTCTTGCTGTGCAACTGCAGCCACTCTTGGTTGAAACCAATTATCTGAATCAATTTTAATCTGATTTCTGGCCTGGTTTTGGCTCAAACTGCCTTGATTGCTCTGATTGATGATCTGTTCTTGGTGAAGAACAGAGGGAGTGCAACCCTAAATTCTTGATCCCTCAGCAACTTTTGTTACCTTCAGCCATGGTTTCCTCATTTTGGGTAGGCTGTCTGGGTTGGTAGTTGAGGGCATGGTATTATGGTGGTTCCACTCTTATCGGAGAGCTGATTGCAGAAGATAGTGCTGGGGTGCTACTGTTCAATCCCATGGCATTTATGCTATGCGGTCCTGCAGTGTTACTTCTTGTCACCCATTCTTTTTAACTTCTACATGATGCTGTTGAGTTAGTAGGTCATCCAAGGAGTTAGGTCTACTAATATGCAGATAACACTGAACAGTCTCTTCTTTACATTGGATTTAGGTGAGGCACTTGACGTACTAAACTGTTACTTGAAATTAATAATGGATTGTGTGAAGGCCAACAAACTGAAGCTCGGTCCTGACAAGGAAGTTTTGTTGAAAGGTGGTTTGTTTAGGAAGGGGTGGTCAACCTGTTCTTCATGGGGCTGTAATCCCGCTAAAAGATCAGGTCTACAGTTTGGAGGTACTCATTGATCCAAACTCTGGGTCCCCTTTAAAAGGTTTTTGACAGGGCAATGGCTCTATAGGTCCCAGTCCAAAGAACCCCATTGCCCTGTCAAAAACCCCTTTTAAAGGAACTCCGATTTTTGACAGCTAGTTGTCAAAACTCCTTTTACCCAGAAAAAGGGGATGGGATTCAATTTGCACTTTCCTAAGCACTTAAAGTCTTGGGGGGAAAGTGCAAAATGTGCACCACCCTGAGGATTATCAGAGCAAAAAAGTGGAGGATCCTGTTGCGAAGGGGGTGTAAATCACACCACCCCCTTTTCACAAGCAAAGGTCACTCATGCCTTTGGTGTCTCAAGAGAAACGAGGGGGGGAAAGCCTCTTTAGCCAGTTTCCAAGGTTGGTACCTGCTGTACTTTGGCAGCAGGTACCTCCCCAGGACATTGCATCTGCTGAGGCTTCAAATATCTCCATTTGCAACTGCAAACCGCCACAGTTGCACAAGTGTGGCTAAAAAACTTTAAAAAAAACAAACAGCAATCCAAACCTAGGTGTGCACACTTTTTTAAAAAAATGGTCTGACAGCCCCTCCAAGGTGCAGCTTGGGCACACTGTGGGTACAACAACCCCAACTACAACCCATGGCTTGTCAGCATGGCTTGTTACCCTCAAAACAAGCCACCATGTGGAATTGGTGCAGGTTCGCACGACACGATAACCCATTGTGGGTACAACAACCCCAACTACAACCCATGGGTTGATAGGGTGGCTTGTTGCCTTCAGACAAGCCACCCTGCAGGAATCGATGTGGGTTCGCATGACACGACAATCCATTGTGGGTAGCAACCCAAAATAGGTTGTTGTGTCGTGCGAACCAGTCAGTGTGTCCGTAGTTATCCATGTTCTAGCAGTCCAGAATAGCTACTGTTCTGCATTGTTTGTAGGACTGCATTTGGAAGACTGTCCAGAAGCTTTAGTTAGTTCAGAATACAGCTGCTAGGCTCCTAACGGGGACCAGTCTTCAGGAACACATCTTGCTAGTACTTAAAGAACTAGAGTGGCTTCTGGTTTGTCTCCAAGCATAGTTCAAAGCCCTAAAAAGGCGGGGTATAAATATAATAAATAAATAAATGGCTTGCAACCCAGGTACCTTAGGGGATTGTCTTCTCTGACATCAATTTGCCCAGCATTAATGCCAGTGTCTGAGGCCCTTCTCCGGATACCCTTACCACATGAGGTGAAGAATGGTGATTGGGGAGAACTGTTTTTGACGATGTCACCCAGCTTGTGGAATCTTTCCAGGGAATCCCATATAATGCCTATATTGCTATCTTTTAGACAGCAGGCAAAGACCTATTGGGTTTTCCAAGGCTTTAAAAATCATTGTGTTCTTTTTTAAAAAAAAATAAAAATCTTTGGTTTTTTAAATGTTTGCTCGTGTTTATTCTGTTAGTTTTGTTTTTATTTGGTCTTTTTAATGTTTTGTGAACCACCCTGAAAAACATTAAATTAAGAGTGGTACATGCCTTTTGAGTGAGGAGAGCAAGTCTGGCATTCCAAAAGGAAATCAGAAAGGTTTTTAGTGCTTGGCTTTCTCATTGGTAGCTTTTACGCTGGAATCTGAATCTGACTAAAACGTGACTAGGTAAAGAAAATGTTACTTTAACAATGTTACTTCATTTCAGTCAGGCCCAATAAAATCATTGAATTAGGTCAAGTGAGATGGCATAGACTGAATTGTTATAACTTCTGGATTTCAGGATTATTTTCAGTTAAACATGCAGCAGAGTAACACAATTCAGATAATGATAAAAATCAACACATGTGCCTTTTTAAATGTCTTTTTCTTAAAGTGTGTCTTTTTTTAAAGTGTGACATGCATTTTTAAAAGTGCGTTTTTTAAAAAGTACATTTTTTCAAATGTGAACACAAGTTTGGGAATTTGTGAACATCTTTACTGAACATGTGCTCCTATTTGCATTTATGGTTTCAAACAGGCAATTTGTGTGAACTGAAACAAAATTCTCATACATCCCTACGATGTTTCCTAGAAGTGTATGGTTAGGTGTAGGTTGTTGGGCTTGGCTGATATTTGGATGCTATAGAGATCATTGCACATATCCTGTCTCATGCTGGTATAGTGTAGTCTCTATACTGTAGTAACTAAGACTGATCTTTAAATTGGGAAGCCCCCAATCTCGCCTCTGCTATGAACTTATTAGGCAACCTTAGGCATGTATCTCTCTTATAAGGATTGTAGCATTTCCATAGAGTTTTGAATATTCTAAAGTACTAGGTAAATGTCAAGTAGTACAGCCTTCCTCAACCTGCTGCCCTCCAGATGTGTTGGACTATCAATGGCCATGTTGACTGGGGATGGTGGGAGTTCTAGTCCAACACATCTGGAGGACACCAGGTTGGGGAAGGCTGTAGTAGCTTAAAGGTGAAACAACTTATGCAATAAAAAATTCATGCATACCATGGGGATTAACTTATTTTCAGGATGCTAAACATCAGAAAATGTGTTAACAGTATTAGTTGTGTTAATGCACAGGCTGTATCGCCAGTTGTGTTTAACTTCCAGTTAGCAATAAAACAATTAACACAACTAATCAGAGTTGATGGTGGTCCAGGAGGGGTGTTAATTTCTTTCTACTTACAGCAGTATTTTACCAACAGTGCAGGTAGAAAAATTCTACATGAGTAGTAAGAAGAATATCAACATACATAGGTCATATTTGTGAATATGGGTTGACTTGATGAAATTCTGTAAAGCAGTACATTTGATTAAGATGCAGCTTGTTATTTTTAAGTAGATATATGAAGATGTGCAACTAACTGTTCCTTTTGAGTATGCCCTATATTGACGTATCTGTTTTTTCTTTTTGTAGAAAGTGGAGCTGTTCCAAAAAAGAAGGATCCACTGACTCACACTAGTAACTCACTTCCTCGTTCAAAATCTGTGGCAAAAGCTGGATCTGTAGGCCTCTCAGGGCACCAAAGGACTCCTAGTTATAGTGGAATATCCAATTTTTCTGTACCTAGACAGGGAACTCTTCCTGCAACTTCAACTCAGAAGGTAAGGTGCACAGTGTGCTGCATATTTGTCAGCTTGTCTTTAATAGAAAAGTTGCAATTCAAAATTGAGGAATTGTATTTTAGAAATGGCAATTGAGACCTTTATATTAAAGCTCAGAAGTCTTTAAGCTCATTTCCGTAGTTCAGTGGCAGATCACATGCTTTGATCTGGTTTGATCCCCAGCATCCCTAGGTAGGGCTGGAAAAGACCCCTTTCTGAAATCCTGGAGAGCCACTGCCAGTCAGTGTAGACAATACTGAGCTAAATGGACCAGTGGTTTGTCTCAGTACAAGGGAGATGTGTATGTTCGTAATTCCGAAGTGTCTTCTAGAGGAAAGTGCTACTTCTGTTGTTCTAGCTCTTGTTTTGATTGAGATCATGGGGTTGTATCCAGTGGTGGTCATTCTGATGGAAGGTATGCACTGACAGAATGGGGAGGGGCATAATTTTCAGCAGTTCCTTCCTCCCCCTTAGCCCTCCACTCTGCTCTGGAGAGTTGGGGAACATTCCAGAGCAGATTTGGGGAGAGGGGGGGAATTGCTGAAAATGTCACCCTTCCCTGTTCTGCTAGTGGAATGCTTCTGTCAGTGAAGTGGATTAGTTGTATTCTGCCCCGTGTGTTGGAAGTTGGTGCTAGGCTGGTCTGATCTTCTCAGTTACAAAACTGTTCCAAGGATATCAGGATGGGGTGGGGAGTGGCTGCAGTCACATGTTCTAGGTGCTTCCCTATAGGCATAGACAGGGAGGGGAAAAAGCCCAGGAGTAGAAACAGCAAACGGAGCCAAGGCAAAAGGGCTGAACCGGTAGATGAATAAAGGTATTTATTAAAGACTGTGTAAATTGCCAACGTGTTTCGAACCTAAGTTCTTCCTCAGGGCAATTCTCTTTTTCCAGGATCCATAGAAAGCACAGATATTCACCCAGGCCTTGGCTCCGTTTGCTGTTTCTGCTTCCCTATAGGCGCCTGGAACAACACTACATACAGTTTTCAATTGGCTGTTATCTTTCCTGGTGAAAAATCAGGAAAGAGATCTTGGAATTGTGGTGGATAATCAAAGAAAACAGCAACGTGGTTCACACATCACAGCGGCAAATCATGGGTTAATTTATTTGTGGGGATGTGTATGAGCCGTTTCTGTGTTCAGTAAACAAGCTACGAATGCATGACATCTGAACCCAGATACTCTGGGTTGTTTAGCAGTCAAACAACCCAGAATTAACCCACAATTTGTTCTTGGATTAACTCTGAGTTGTTTAATCCATAAATAACCCAGCGTGTCTGAGTTCGGACAACACGCTAACAACTTATGAATGGGGCATTTGTAGGTTGTTTACTAAAACTGGAAACAGCTTGCGCACGGCTCATACACTCCATATGTCCTCACAAATCATGGGTACTCACAAACCATTATTTGCCACCATGACATGTGAACAACCCAATATGTAGGTATGGTGGAAATGTACAAAGGTTTATTATTAGGAAAGGGAATTAAATTAAATTGGCTGGAAAATAAATGATTATGCCATCATGGTGCAAATGCATTTGGAATGCTGTGCACAGCCCTGGTCATTCTATCTCAAAGAATATCAGAGTGAAAAAGGATGCAGAAAAGAGCTCCCAAAATGATCAAGGGGTAACTTGGAGCACCTTCCGTACAAGAAAAGGCTTTTTACTTAAAAAAAAGATGTGTTGGGGAGGATGGAGAACATAAATAGAGACTTCTACAACAACGTTTGGTGTGGAGGAAATGGTTAGATTTTTCCTCCCCTCCTCATAATACTAGAACTCCAAGGATTAATTTATCCCATTATTTAGGTTGGTTTTAAGAGGGGATTAGACAAATTCCTGCAGGAGAGGTCTGTCAACAGCCATGATAGCTATAGAATCTCCAGATTCAGAGACAATATGCTACTGAATACCAACTGCTGGGAAGAACTGGTGGAAGAGGGTTTTTGCTTTGTGGGCTTCTTGAAGCATCTTGTGAGAAATAGGATGCTGGACTTCATGGGCCTGTTTGGTCTGCTCCAGCAGAGCTGCTCTTAAGACTTGTCGAAAACTTTCTGGATAAACTAAGCTTACTCCAAATATTTTCTTGTTTCACCCATCCCAGTAACTATAACTTTGTGAGTCTACTTACAGAGTACAGAGCACAGGCCTAAGCATTCGTTGTACTGGGAGGCCATTAGGTTGGAGGGAAACAGGGTTCCCTTCAGCCTTTGTACCTAATGGGTACAAATTCCCCAAACCCAATTCTCCCCACCCTTCCAGGATCCTTTAAGCTATAGGACTCTCATCCTTCAAGCTTAAAAGATTCTTAGGGAGTGGTTAATTGGAACTGGGAAGGAGGTGCTTCCTCCAATCCAAATTTACCCCCACTAAAGGACTGTTTAAGCACTGAATTGGACAGAGACCCCAAACAGTATAAAGTATCCTGAAAGAGGAGGAGGAACTGGGTTTGATGCATGCTGTGAAGCTTTCATTCTAAAGACCACTTTCTCTTCCCTCATTAATGCTATGCTGAAAGGAAAGTTGCTTCTCTTCAGGCTACTTGCTACCTTATGCACAGAGAGTTTAATTTTCAACCAATATTGAAATATTTGAAACAATTGTTTCTTCAGGCTACTCCAAAAAATAATAGAGCCAACAAGCCTTCTACTCCTACAACTGCTGTGCGGAAAAAGAAAGACACGAAGATTTTTAGAAATGTGGATAGTAATCTTGCTAATCTTATTCTCAATGAAATTGTAGACAGGTGAGTAACAGCAGTGGTTGGCTTTGATAAAGATTGGGTAATATTTTGCATTGCCACTTAGGAAAAGCTAAGCATGTTTCTTACAGAACAAGTAATGCAAACCATATTAATTTTCTATGCCAGTTTAAAGAAGGATTTAGCTTGGGAGGGCCAGATAAAACATGCAGACATATTGCTAGGAAATTGAGCACTTTAATGTAAATGCAGATGATTTCATAATTGTAATGGGTTCCTTAAAGATGAAGAATGTGAAACGAGCCAGCTGCACTCCAAAAGACTGAAATGTCTATTGTTGCACTAATTACTATTCTGTGTCTGTTAGTGGGCCATCTGTCAAATTTGATGATATTGCCGGGCAGGAGCTGGCTAAACAGGCGCTGCAAGAAATTGTTATCCTTCCTTCGCTTAGACCTGAAGTAAGCAATCTGTTTTCTGACAGTTTTTATGTTGCATCTTAGAGGCTTCTGTTATGTAGTAAACTGGGGCTATTCGTACGTAACAGCAGCAAATCTTGGGTTATTTGACACATGATTTGCCATGGCATGTGCCAGACATGTTCCACTGCCTTTTTGAATATTCAATTCCTGATGGGCTTGTTCAGGAGTTGCTACATGGGCACTATAATCGTATAAAGTAACAGCCTATTAATTGTAGGTTAACTGTGGGTTGTTTAACTCATGATTAACCTATAGTGTCCGGGTTCGGATGTCACACAGGAATCCCTGATTGGCCTGATCAGGGTTGAATATTCAAAATGGTCAAGGCATGCTCCTGGCATCGCACATTACGTCTGAACCAGGTTACTGTATTCTAATTACCTTTTCTTCACAATTTGGGACTTAGTCACATAACATATACAAGAGCGAATCAAGAATATTTCCAGAGAAACCTGTTATGTTCACATGTATTCCTTACAACTGGTAATTAAAAATCATGATTTTTCTCCATTATAGCCGTGTATGGTTGTTAGTAATTATGATTGTTAGTAATTGTAGGGGTATCAGGGTTGTTTTCCCCTCTAACAAACCATGCCACCCGGGTTTGGATGACACAACAAACCACACCCAGGTTGTGATTATGGAAATCATGGCTGTTACTTTACAACTGGTGTCAGGCAGAAAAGATGGAGCTGAGATGTCACTTCTTCCAATGGTTTGAATGCCCTACATTTTAATTCTTTGTACCTTTTAAAAAAGATCACATTGGCAGTTTTGCAGCATACACAAAACAATCTATATTTTGGGTTGGATCTATAGCCACCTGCACACACCCCAAATCTGCTCTCCCCCAATGCAAATTTAGGGGGAGAGAGGCTGCAGGGGGGAAGGGAAACTTGTTCCGCCAGTGGTTTCCCTTCTGGTGGAACAGCACCTTTGAATCCAACGCATATCTCTTGCATACTTGCTTGGTGTCATGAAATACTGTATAATTCAGCTATTCTTTTAGTTGTTTACAGGACTTAGGGCTCCTGCACGTGGACTGTTGTTGTTTGGCCCACCAGGAAATGGAAAGACGATGCTGGTGAGAATCCGCTTTGCTCTAGCACACATGTGGGCAGCCTTGGTCACTCTGACTGGATTCACACAACAAGACAACGTACTGTAGCTTGTAACCCACCATGGCCCGAAATGACTGCAAGCGAGGGGGAGCTGCGATCGCCACGCCCTTTTGGTTTGCCGCTGCAGCAGGCAGCGATCGCTGCTCCCATGTGCCTCTCCGTTGTGCTGTGCCCCATCATTGGGGCACAGCGTGGTGGCTACGAGCAGCAAGCCACAATCATTGCTGCCTACTTGTGAGTAGGTGGCACTGATGGCAGCAAGCCCTTTTAGCCTGCTGCCACAGCAGGCAGCGATCCCTGCTCACCCGTTACTCCACTCCCCGCTGCTGCTGCAGCTGGAGGACGGGGGGGGGGGAAGAGGGGGAGAGCAACCCACACTGTGTAGCTTATTTGCAGGGTGAGTTGTCGTGTCGTGCAAACTACTCGCCCAATATCTTATGAGGAAAATTCAACTTCTGACTACATTAGCAGGCATGTAAGACTTTTAACAGAATTAGATGCTGTATATTGATAGAATATCCAGATTTTCCTTAATTTCTTTTATTTATTTATCAATTTCTAATCCACCCAATGACTAATGTTCTCTGGGCAGATTACAAACCATTAAAAATTAAAATGCCATAGAACAGTTAAATATAAAATATAATACAAATATTTAAAAGAATAAAATATAATATGATACAAAACAGAAGCACAGAAATCAATAAAACAGCCATAATTTTACTATACTATTTCTTACACATTTCAGTAAGTGTAATATAAACCCTATACTATGCTGTAGCTCTAATTTGGCATTTTCTCTTTCTCAAGGCCAAAGCAGTGGCTGCAGAATCAAATTCAACCTTCTTTAACATAAGTGCTGCAAGTCTAACGTCAAAATATGTAAGTAACAATTTTATATGTTGGCTGTGCAGGAAATATCCTAGGAGCTTCTGATTTCAATGGGTTCTACTCAGGAAGCATAACTGGATAAATATTTGCACTGGGCTCTGCTACACTGGAAGTCACTGCCCGCTTTTGTTTCTATAGCTGCTGCTAGTGCTAGTTTTGCTTCTAGTTTTTTTGCCCTTCAGAGCTGTAGCCAAGAGGGCTCTGACGTTTTGTGAACAGAGATAGAACAACATTCTGGGCCCTGAAATAGAGATTATTTGAGCCAAAGTGAAAAATTTTGGATATGGATACACATACCTAGTTGGGAGTTGAATATGCAAAATGCCATCCAGCACATACCACAGCTCACCATTGCTTACACAACCCTCAATGGGCTGTCTTGATCATGCGAGCCAGGTCATTAAGTCATTGGCTTGGATCCTAAGATAGGTTCTTTTCACAGAAGGAAAGCTTCCTGTCCCCTTCGTTGCCTCACAATCCCGTATGCCCCTCAAAAAGCCTTTCTAGAATGTTTGCAACCTGTCCTGAACGATATGGAATGGGTTGGGGTGCTGAGGGCAATGTTTGGGCAATTCCCCCTTCAACATCTCCCCATGTCCCATCATACCTGGCAGAGCGCTAGGGGCAGGCCACGCCGAGTAAGGGGAACAAGGGATCGATGCTTAATATCTATCCCTTGTTCCGGGCCTGCCCAGAGCCAAGGGATAACTGGGGGATGTGTTGCTCCTCCCCCCACCCTGCGTTTGCTGTTGTGCAATGCCAGGTCCGTTACCCAAAAAACATCTCTCATCCATGACTTGATCATGGATGAGGGTGCGGACCTGGCATGTGTTACGGAAACCTGGCTGGACGAGGCCGCTGCTCCAACTCTGGCGGCCTTGTGTCCGGCCGGTTTCTCGTATGCCCAGCAGCCAAGGGTTGGGGGACGGGGAGGGGGAGTGGCTGTTATCTACCGGGAGTCCTTGGTCCTCACCAGACTCCCTCTCCGGGAGACCAAGTTTATTGAGTGCATGTACTGGAGGTTGGGTCCAAAGGGCAGCCTGGGGATTCTGCTCGTGTACCGTCCACCCCGCTGCACGACAGACTCCCTGGCCGAGGTGCTGGAGGTGGTCTCCGATGTGCGTGTGTTGTCCCCCAGGCTAGTGGTGCTGGGGGACTTCAACGTGCATTCGGGGGCTTCCCTCACTGGGGCACCTCGGGACTTTATGGAGACCATGGCTTCCTGGGAGCTGCACCCTGTATTAACTGGACCTACCCATGTAGCCGGTCATGCACTGGACTTGGTTTTTGTTTCCGGAGAGGGGGGAAATGATCTGGAGATCGGGGGTATATCCACCACCCCCTTGTCATGGTCAGATCACTATCTGGTGGGGTTGGATTTCTCGGTGCCACAACCCCTCTGCAGGGGTGAGGGACCTATTAGAATGGTCCGCCCCAGGCGTCTTATGGATCCGGATGGATTCCTGAACGCGCTTGGGGAATTGGAGCACACAAACGGTAGCTCGGTCGAGACCCTGGTGCAATCACCAGGGCATTAGACCGAGTTGCCCCGAAGCGCCCTCTTCGCCTAAACAGAGCTCGCGCGGCGCCATGGTTCACTCCGTCGCTGCGAGCTCTGAAACAAGAGGTGAGAAGGCTAGAGCGCCGATGGCGAAATTCCCGCTCCGAAGACGATCGAACACGGGTTAGAGCTGCATCTTCAGCCTACCGGGTGGCGGTGAAGGCAGCAAAAAAGAATTTCTATGCTGCCTCCATTGCGTCTGCAGAGTGCTGCCCCAGGAGGCTGTTCCAAGTGGTCCGGAGTCTGGTCGGTCCAGTCGCTCCGGACCCACTGGAACAGTCAAAAGCCTCCTGTGAGGCTTTAGCGAAGCACTTCGCAGATAAAATCGATCGGATTAGGAGTGGGATATCGTACGTCGTGGACACAGGGAGTGAGCGGGAGGAGGCCAATGGCAGACCGGTTTTGTGGGATCGGTTTCGGCTTCTTCCTTCTGATGAAGTGGACAAGGTGCTTTCATCTGTGAGGCCGACCACCTGCTTGCTTGACCCTTGCCCATCCTGGCTCATCATGAGCTGCAGGGAGAGACTGGGTGAGGGGATCAAGGCGGTGGTGAATGCCTCCCTCGAGGAGGGAGTGATGCCATCAGCCCTCAAGGAGGCAGTAATAAGACCGCTTCTAAAGAAGCCCTCCTTGGATCCCCAGGATTTAAACAACTTTCGCCCAGTCTCCAATTTACCATTTCTGGGCAAGGTGATCGAGCGGGTGGTGGGTGCTCAGTTGAAGGCACACTTGGATGAAGCCGATTATTTGGATCCGTGCCAGTCGGGCTTCAGGTCTGGACATGGGACGGAGACGGCCTTGGTCGCCTTGGTGGATGATATGAGGAGGGCTTTGGATAGGGGCGAATGCTCCTTTCTAGTCCTCCTCGATCTCTCGGCGGCTTTTGATACCGTTGACCACGGTATCCTCCTGGACCGTCTGGAGGGGTTGGGCTTAGGAGGCACTGTATTGCAGTGGTTCCGGTCCTTCCTCTCTGGAAGGTATCAGAGGGTAGTTCTCGGGGAGGAGGCTTCGGACCCTCGGCTGCTCACTTGTGGAGTGCCGCAGGGTTCCATCCTCTCCCCGATGTTATTCAACATCTACCTCAAGCCGCTGGGAGCTATCATCAGGAGGTTTGGGGTGCAGTGTCATCAGTATGCGGATGACACGCAGCTCTACCTCTGTTTTAAGTCCTCACCGAGGTTGGCCGTTGAAACCCTGTCCAAGTGCCTGGAGTCAGTGGCTGGCTGGATGGGAAGGAATATGCTGAAGCTGAACCCCGACAAGACCGAGGTACTTCTGGTGGGGGACAAGGGAAGGTTAGGGGATGTTGACCTGGTGCTGAATGGGGTACATCTACCCCTGAAGGACCAGGTCCGCAGCTTGGGGGTCATTCTAGACTCCCAGCTGTCCATGGAGGCTCAGGTGGCAGCTGTGAGCCGGGCGGCGCTGTATCAACTCCATCTGATACGGCAGCTGCGCCCCTACCTTCCTAATCACCTGCTCCCATCAGTGGTTCATGCCTTGGTCTCCTCTCGCCTAGACTACTGTAATGCGCTCTACGTGGGGTTACCCTTGAAGACGGTCCGGAAGCTTCAACTGGTACAGAACGCGGCGGCTCGCCTGATTAAGGGCAGCCGCCGGCGTGATCACATCACGCCAGTGCTTAAAGAGTTGCACTGGCTACCAGTTGCTTGCCGAGCCGAATTCAAGGTGTTGGTTTTGACCTTTAAAACCCTACACGGCTCCGGCCCAGCTTATCTCAAGGAGCGCCTCCAGCAACATCAAGTAGGCCGCTCAACAAGGTCTGCCACGGACGGCCTTCTCCTTATCCCATCAGCCAGAGCAGCCAGGCTGGTGGGGACTAGGAAGAGGGCCTTCTCTGTGGCGGCCCCCACATTATGGAACTCCCTCCCTAGTGACCTTCGCCATGCCCCCTCCGTGATGAGCTTCCGCCGTGCATTAAAAACATGGCTGTTCAGGCGGGAATATGGGGTGGGTTAGGTTTTTAATGAGAATTTTTTTTATATTGTTTTAATTATTATATTTTATTGTGTTTTATTGTATTTTAATTGTACATCGCCCAGGGTGGCCGGGTGACCGGCCAGATGGGCGATTGATAAATGTAATAAATAAATAAATAAATAAATAAATTATTCAGGAGAGCCCATTGGGGGTGACTGCAGAGGAAGGTAGAGATGGGAAGCTTTTCTTCCATGAACTTCTTTAAGTTACCTTAAGATCCAAGCCATTACATATAGTTTTTTGTGTAAGAAAGCAGAGAGCCTATATTGTGAGTCAAAATCATGGAGTGGAATTCAGTTTGGCCGTGTTCTAACACATGTTTGTGATATGTGAATGAAAAGGATGTGAATCAGCCCATGAATATAACCTGAAGTAGCTACTTCAACATTCTCTTTTTCAGGTTGGTGAAGGGGAGAAACTAGTGCGTGCTCTTTTTGCAGTAGCCAGAGAACTTCAGCCTTCTATAATTTTTATAGGTAAAACTTCAGTATTTGTCTAATAAAAAGGCAAGTAGAACAGCAGAAACTTAAAAAAAAAAGTATTGCTGTGATTGGGTCAAGCTGCATTGTAGGTTATTGTCCACTTTTTTTGGTTAGTTTAAAAAAAGTAGCATGTGGCTACAATTTTTAAAAAGTAGCATGTGGCATGTGCTGTACTTGTTTTATATTTTAAGATGGGTATTAAATACAAAATAAATAAATAAATGTACGGATAGCCTGGATCATGAAGTTAGTTACAGAAGGGAAAATGTCTTCAGGTATTTATGTTCACACCAACTGCTAGTAACTTATTTGACTTATTTATTACTCTTAAGTAAGAGAGCTTGGTTAAAATACAAATTACTTTAGTTATCTTTCTACTATAGCAAATTTACAATTCTGGTGCCTTTATTTTTTTAGATGAAGTGGATAGCCTATTATGTGAAAGAAGAGAAGGTGAACATGATGCTAGTAGACGTTTAAAAACAGAATTCTTAATAGAGTTTGATGGTGTAAGTATTCGTCTCGCTATGATATTAGTGATGGATGCCAATGGCAGCTATTCGTTGTGTTTTAAACTCTACAGATCATGCCTCCCTTTTATTATTGAATTCCCATCTGGATTAAGAATAGGAAACTGAGAGAAGGGACAGGTAATATTTTGCTAGGAAAAGCAAAACTGCACTGTTGCATTTACCTTCCTATTTTGCTGAACTGCAAATGTTCTCCAAAGTGGTTGCTATTGAACTGGCACATTATGAAGTCACAAAAACCAGTGAAGTTGTTCACATTTTTACAATATGGAACTAAACATAGTATTTCTTTTATATACATTTTTACAATTGCAAAGTCAGTGTGGAGCAAAATATTGTACCAGTTTATAATATTAAGCTTTTTTTAAAAGGATATATACCTCATTGCAGCATTATATCCCAATTTCTGTCTCAACATCTAAACTTTGCTTTATGGGGAAAAAAATAGGTACAGTCTTCAGGAGAAGACCGAATACTTGTAATGGGAGCAACTAACAGGCCGCAGGAGCTTGATGATGCTGTTCTCAGGTACTTTAAACCATAGATTATTAACTAGCCATGCATAATAAAGATTTGCATTCAATTTAGTTGCTCTTAAACACAGTAACTTGACAAGCCATATGTGGTGGATTTCAATATTTTATATTAGGGATAGGCAACCTGTTACCCTCCAGATGTTTTGTGCTACAACTTCCATAATGCCTGGCCATTCACCATGCTGGCTGGGGCAGAGGGGAGTTTTCGTAGTCCACAGCATCTGCAGGGCACCAGGTTCCCTAGCCCTGTTTTAGAGAATAATTTAGGCATGCTTGGGCAGGAGCATTATCTAAAAAAAACCCCACAAAAAACTGGATAAAATCTGCATTGGAAATCTGTACTATCAAATGGGAATTGTTGAAAATATTTCATAATCACTTAGAATGTTCTTATTAGGAATAAAATGGTGTATCTCTCCACTTTTGCCATTGAAGGCACGTTAGTTGTATTGAAAAGGTAAGAGACATGGAGTTGGATACGAAGGTGTCCTTCCATTCACAGAAATTCCTTTCCTCCCATGGACACTTCTGCTAATAGAAAGGTGAGGGGCAATTCTTGCCAAATCCCCTTCCCCCTATGCCACCTCCCACTGTTCTGGAGTGTCCCCCAATTGAACAGATTTGTGGGCATGAGGTGGAGGGTAATTGGCAAAATTTTCCCACTGCCTTCTGTTAGGTGCAGGGAGTTCCTTTTCCATGAGCAAAAGTCTGTTCATAGGATGTTAGGATGCAACCCATGGTGATAAGCAAAAGCCAGGTTTGTATACATTTTGACCCTCAAAACTTTTATAGAACCAATTTTTGCTCACTAGCTGTTAAATCTTGTTGGTTGGGGGTCATGCCACTGTGATTCATTGGGTTAGCTAACAAAGACTTGTGGGAAGGACGCTTTATTTTTAAAAAAGCATAACTCACATTGGCTTTATTGAATAGAACTTTGGATTTTCACAGACATCAGTTTTGGTCAGAAGCTTTTAAACTGTTTTGATTTTGTTGCACATTAGCTACATTTAATAGACAAAATGAATATTCAGTTATTCTTAAACGTATGTGTGTGCAAATTGAAGGAAAATCTAGCTATCTTTAGTACCCTTTGACTACAGCAACTTCTGTGTTATTACCCAGAAAATTGTGATGTTTTATTAGCTCTTAAATTTTGGCATGATCAATGAGAGGTAGCTTTTACCATACTTTGTTCTCCTAACTAAAGCTTCTGTATCAATATCTGTGTTTTTCAGGCGATTCACCAAGCGAGTATATGTATCTTTACCAAATGAAGAGGTATGTAGTTTGAGACTGCATATTCATGTAGGAAAATGCCTTTCTGCTAGTTTCCACTTTTCTCCAAAACAGCTCTTAGTTTCCCCTCTTGCTTCTCTGTTATTACAGTTTTTGCCAAAATTCCAAATGTGGTGTAACTGAGCACTTCAATCAGGATAAGCAAATCAGACAGACACCAATTTATTTTACTCAATATATTGTGATAGCAGAACGTGTGTGTATTGAGGTAGTAAAAAGATAAACAGTGAAGCAAATCTGGGTTTATTCGCTTAGGGCGTGATCCTTTGCATGTTTAGACAGAAAAAAGTCCTACAGGTCCCAGCGTTTCCCAGCCAGCATGGCTGGCTGGGGAATGCTGGGAGTTGTAGGACTTCTTTCTGTCTAAACATGCAAAGGATTGCGCCCTTATTCATTTAGTTCCCCTTTGGAGGAGGAGGAGGAGGAGGAGGAGGAGGATATCCTGAGTCAGGCAGTTTCTTCCATCAGAATCTGAGGCAGGGCTTGCTTCAACATCTGTGGGGAACCTCACCCATGTCTGCTCCTGCCTCTGAAATAACAATGTCCCATATTAACTAATGTGTGAAAATAAAACCCACTCAATATTTTTGATCCAAAGAGCTATGAAAATAGCCACCAGTGTTCTGCAAATATTTTCTCAATAGTTTGCACAGTGCTGTGATAGTTCTATAGCAGTACTCATACTTTTGCTCATGCAAGACCTTGTGCAGCCTCTTGCAGAAACAGAATGCTATCTTTGGGACAGTTTCACTTTTCTTATGAAGTGCTCTAGCATTTACACCATGTGCTGAAGCACTGCACAAGAGAGTGAAAATGACTGTGAGCAAAAGGGCACCTTTTGGATCCAGTCCAATATGTTGACTTTTCAAGATGAGAATACATAATTTTCAAACACAAACACTTTGTGCCTTTGTTTTAAGATTTTCTATAACTTAAAGTGTTATGTGAGATCTCCTCTTTGTACTCACCAACAGTGAATGTTGTGCTTTACAGACGCGACTGCTTTTACTAAAAAATCTCTTGAGCAAGCAAGGAAATCCTTTAACCCAAAAAGAGTTGGCACAACTAGCTAGGTGAGTAACTTTCTAGCTCCCTGCTAACTAGCTGGTTTGTGTCTGGTGGTATTTGCAGTTGATGCTTATTAGCAGGGATGCTGAGAATAATTGTTCATGAGTATGTGTCACAGAGGCTTCACTTTATGGCTTTTTATACAAACATAACACCACTGACATTTTGATACTAAGGCTAAATTTTATTTAGTAATGTTACTATTAAAACTTTCAGTATAGCACTTAATGTAAATTAATATTTTAAACAATTATAGGCTGCTTTTTCTACATGTTTAGTGGCTTACAATAAAAAAAACCTATTGAAAACAGAATAAAACATTGTAAGCTTGTTTAGTTTTCTATAAGGCAATTGTCAATGTGAAATTCCTGAAGTTAAGTGTGTTTGCTTTTCCTCTTTACAAAGAATGACAGATGGATACTCAGGGAGTGACTTAACAGCATTAGCGAAAGATGCAGCATTGGGCCCTATACGAGGTAAGCATGATTAGCTGTTGAGAAAAATGCAATTATGAAATGGTTAGAAAAACTTGTCCTGCTGTGCCCCTCCTCTTTACATGGGCCAGGATCCAAAGAGCTACTTGAGTTTGTCGAAGGGCTTGGACATGCCTAGTGGGATTCCCCCCCCCCCACTTTAAACAGCAAACTCTCCTCTAAACTTCAGAAGAGCATGGATGGAGGGTTCTGTTCTAGACACAAAAGCCCAAAGCTGCCCTGGGGCACACGAAACTAGTTGAACACTGTTTTAGATCCTGGTCGCCATCTGTTAACTCTTTAAGTTGAACCATTTTAATAGATCAGTGAGATCCTAAGTGTTCTATTCTGTGTTTGGTTAGATAAAGGTCTTGTTTTCAATGTTTTTTTAAAAAATAAGCGCAGATTGATACTGTTAGACGAGCATTCTTATTATGCCCTTTACTATGAACAGAGATTACATGATGTTGATGATACAGAATATGAAAAATATGGGATAATTTCTGGTTCTAGGCAGTGTTCATCGTTGCGATGTACGATGTTGCCCATAATTGACTGTTTCAACAGATACAAGGGCCATAATCTTAGCTATCCTTACAGCAGGGGTGGGTGGGCTGCATGCAACCCTTGGAAGCCATCAATGTGGCCTGCTTTGGGTGCCCAGTGCCATCACCCATTCCCAAATTCCTCCCCCATGTCACAACCACTAAGGATGAGAGTGCACATGGAGGATTCCCTGCCACCCTCTTCCCCAGCACTATTAGGGTCCTGGTAGCCCAATCACACTGGCAAAGGGTGTTCAGAGATGAATCTCCTTGCATGCCCTCTTTCCCAGTACAATAGGGCTGTTGGGAGCTTGATCATGCTGTGAGGAGAGTCATCCCTGCACACCTTTCCAAGCAGGATTGTTGGGAGATGGGTTAAACCTTCTCCAGACGATCTGGATGAGGTAGGTAGGAGTGTGTGCAGTCCCCAGCTACCCAGACAACACCCTTGGGGCTCAAAGGGTTGCCCATCCCGCCTCACAGTTTTGCAGCTTGATCCCATATATTAACTTGGAACTACTCAGAGCTGTGGTAACACATAGTAAATGCATTTGATATCTGCAACATGTCAAAATACTTTCAGTGACTACACATTTTTCAATTAGACTATGCTATGAAGCAGTAGATTTTATGACTTCTCAGCTCTAACTTTTCCAGCTCAGTCTTCTCCAACCTCGCACCCTCCACATGGGTTGGACTTCAACTCCCATCATCCCTAGCCAGCATGGCCATGCCATAGTAGGTAGGGCTGATGGGAGTTGTAGTACAGCTCATCTAGGGGGCACCAGGATGGAGAAGGCTGACCTAGCTCCCAAGATATTTTGAATACAGTTTTGTGAATTAGGCTAGTGTTCTTCCTGTTTGCTTGTATTCAGAAGTATTTCCACTAAGTTTTATGTGATTTTTTTTCCTGGTATGCCTTCCGGAGTGGGGGATTCTTTTCGTTTCTATATATCCCACTAAGAGTAGCTGCAGTTCTGAACCACTGAAAACATGGAAAAACACATTCCTAGAAAAACACATTCCTAGCCACTGCCTGGACATTTTGGCACAAAGCAGGAACCAGGAATACTTCTCACCAAGTTAGTGTCACAGAAAGAAAAACGGCAAATGAGAATATCTTGACAGCACAATTCTATCCATGTCTGTTCTGAAATAAGTCCCGTTGAGTCCAATGGGACTTCCTCCCAGATAACTGTATATAGGATTGCAGCCTGTTGTAGGTTCTGTCCAGTGTTCACCTGCCAGAGTCTGGTGTTCTTTGGGGTAAAGGAGAAGGGAACCTTGGACATTTAGTTTAAACTCACTATACAAAGTGGCCAGAATCCAAAGAGGTGCATGCAGTGTTCTCTTTATGCATGAGGGCCTTTTTACACCCTCCTTAAAAACCTTTCCTAGAGGTCGGGAGACCCTCTGGAACAACATTCAAGGTAGGACGAGGTGCTGCAGGCAGGAGGGAAAGTGGCTAACCAATTGTGTGCAGACACACTTTCTGTGAACCTTGGTGCCTCTTTAGATCTTGCCCAGTAGTATAAATACTCTGGGTGGTATCCAATTAACTTCTCCTGCCAACGGAACTGCTTACATTAGCGGAACGGGGAGCTGGTGATTCCTCCTCCCCCTGCAGTACTTTGCATACCCTCCATCTGCTCTAGAGGGTTGGGGGACCCTCTGGAGCAGATTTGGAGGGGTGCAGGGGAGAGGAGAGGAGGGGTAGTCCTGTTGCACGAGTACATATCTGCTTATGCAACATTGGATTTTCCCTCTATGTTTACACATGCCAGCACAAATCATTTATTCCCAAACATCTGGCACTGTTCTCTACAAAGTCAACGTTAGTACCCGTTACTGAAATGCTAAGAGAAACTTGATGAAATGCTGCTTTTAAACACCCAAATTCATTTCTCCCTATCTCGTTTAATATTCTCCTAAGTATATTAATTTTACTATCTAACTGTCTATTTATCTACAGTTACTATGTGCCCCTAGTAATTCTTACATTACCCTTAGTAATTCTTCAGATAGGCACTGAAAATATAATGGGTTGGATCCAGCATCACATGAGTTTGACTTTCAAGTGTAGATAGTGATGCTTCAGATATTGAGACTTCTGTTGGGATATATAGTTATTTTGAAACTCATTAATTGTGATTTTCTTAATTTACAGAACTAAAACCAGAGCAAGTAAAGAACATGTCTGCTAGTGAGGTATGCTATTCAAGATTTGCTTTGTCAGACACAACAAATTACACACTTCTGATTTTTGTTCTCTTCACAACTTTTAAAAAGCAGAATATAATCTCTTGTTTTCAGATCTAATGGAAGGGAGAGAGAAGAGCTGTGTTTTTTGTAGCTGTTGGCACAGGTTATGTAAACGTGCTCATTATAGTTTTGGAACGATTTCTAAGAGCACAATGAACAAGTCTAGCTTTTAATACTTGCTGTTGTAACAATGCATCTAATATGGTTTGTTATGCAAAACATAATGAGAATGGGTTAGGATGTTTAGCCACTTGATCAGTATGTTTAACACTGCAGTGGGGAGATTCAGGAGCCCAAATGTATATGTGTAAGAAATCAATTTCTTGCATAGGATTGGGTATTAATAGTCTTCACAAGATTTCAAATACAGGCGTGAGTGCAAGTTAAAAACACAGTCAGGATTGTATCAAAGAACCCTGTTCGTGCAAGTTTCCTCCACTGAATTCTGGACGATTCCCACCTACCATTGCAGACCCACAAGACACAGTCCACAATATTTATTTAGTTCCCCCCCCCCCCGAGACTTTTTAGGGGTACAGGAGGGAAGGGAAATATTGGTAGCATGAGTTGCCTTCCATTTGTGCTATGTTGGATACAATCCTCAATGTTTAAACCGGTCAAATGTTAGTAGAGAGGAAAATAATTGTCAACAGCCTGAGATTCTTGCTGGACTTTTGTTCACATATATTAGCACCATCTAGTGGAATAAAGGCAGTAATACACAAATAGAAATTTTATTTTGTTCTGTCTTGTGCTGCTTTCCCCCCATGATTGTGACTTTTGAAAGCTTAGGTTGTAACCAGTGTTAGTCCTACTTCGAGTAAACCCATTGAAATGAATGGGACTTAAATTGGTTTAACATTAGATACAACCCTTTGATAGCGAAATAAGAGCATTTTAAAGTCAGTTCAATTTCTTGGTCCAAAATTCATTTTGGAGCAGGCATAGTGTATAGATGGTTAATATAGAAAGCTTTTTTTGCTTCTAGATGAGGAACATCAGATTGTCAGACTTCACTGAGTCTTTGAAGAAAATAAAGCGCAGTCTCAGCCCTCAAACCCTGGAAGCTTATATTCGCTGGAACAAGGACTTCGGAGACACTACAGTTTGATATGCAGCTTTTTCAAAGGGAGGGGAGAACGTTGCCAGCAAGGACAGTTGATGCAAACTGCTGCTGGAATGCAGCCTGAGTTTACAAAACTTTCCAGATCTCTAAATATCTGCACTAAAAGATGGGACTGATATAAGAAAAAAATGAATAGAAATGTGTTGATGAAGATCTCATAAATTTTAACATCTGGATTTACGCCCAGGGCACTGTAAGAAAGAGCACAATAAGACATGGGGAAGAACTCTAACAATTGAATGATGGTAGGAAATGTAATTTGTATATTTTGTTGCTGACTGAAATATTCCAGTAGCATTATCTGTTGGGAAAACTGTTTGTTGTTTAATTTGCTCATTACATTTAATTTGCTTTGTTTCTCTTAACTACTAACTGTCAGGAGTGGTTCTCATTTTCTTTACCTATGTACCAATAAAGTGCCAAATATAAATACTCCCTATGCATCAGGAAGGATAGCATTGGGAATACCATTAGTTTGAAAAGTCCACAATGCAAAACAGGTGGCCTGCTGCTCTTTGTTCCAATGAAACTCTACAGTCAGTAGAACAGATCAGAAAGCAATCTTTCACAGACCAGCAGTGACCAGTACAACCAACTGAAACGCCAAATGGCTTAAAGTTACCAGTCTTTGTCATTTGTTTCCTGCAGTATTCCTCTAATGCATTTATAATGTTTCTATCGTAGGATAATTGTTCTTATATTGTAGACTTGCAGACCAAGAAATAAGAGTAAGTGGTATTAGCTGTCAAATGAACTGCAGTGTTTCTTTTTGGTGTTAATTTTGTATTTACACTGACTGAAAGCCAGAGAAGTTTCCACTCTGGTGATTTTCTAATCCATGTAGGTGATCATGACTGTGGTTACTTGTTTAATTGCATTTGACTTTTATATCTTCCATGTGCTTCAGTTTGTAGAGACGCAGCTGATTTTTAAAAAGTACAGTAAACACTTTCTGTAAGTTTTTATTATATGAATGACATGTAAATCTATTGCCTTTTAACATTAAAGGGACAGGCATATTTGTTCCTATATGGTTGGAATTTTGTTTACAAAATGGATAATTTGTTAATATATTAAATTACTGTGATGAAAAGGCCATCAAGTAAATATAAGAAGAAATACTTCCATTTTTGATCATTTAGCAACTGTGGGGAAGATAGAAAAGAAAAAAAAAAGTGGAATTCTGTTAAGAGAATAAATGTATGCACTTCACCTCATTTTTTTTTTAATTTATGCTTTCTAATTCCAAGGATTTAATTTGACATTATTGATGTGAAATAGGACAGCCATAATTCTTTTGGGAATATATTGATCTTTGCAGTTGAAGTATAAAACTACTTACTGATCTTGAAGGGATAAGTGTTTAGCACTTCTACAGAGCCCTTTTATCTATTGCTAGATATCAGTGGGGAGACCATGCCATAGGTGTAAAGCTGTGCTAGAGACACAAATAAAAATCTAAATAGTTCTAAAACCTAGAGTGATTGCTAAAAGCTAACAAGATTTGTCAAGGAATTGCAACCGTATTTAAAATTAATACTGATTCATGGCTCTTGATTAGAAAAAGCAGGTACCTTAATGCAGGAGTGGGTAACTTGTGGACCTCCAGATGTTTTGGCCTACAGCTCACATCAGCTGTCACCATTGGCTGTGCTGGCTAGGGATGATGGGAGTTGTGGCCTTACAAATGTTTTGGCCTACAAGTTGCCCACCACTGTCTTAGTGCTGAAGCATCAGGGTAAATGAACTATGGCCCACCTGTTCTGGAAGCTTGGAAAAAGTTGCTGCTCACACTGGATGCCTTTAATGTCCCCCTCTAGATTTTTAAAACCATTTTTGCTAATTCTCTTTGCATTGGAAGTTTAATGTATACTGGCATTGTTTCCACCTTGGGCTAAAATATATAATGCATATTAACTATGGACTATTGATCTTCTCTTATATGTAACTAGTCACAATTTAAAACCTCCTTTCCTTTTTCCTTCTATGAAATAAAGTCAAGGCCACTTTCCTGTGTTTGAAGGCAGAAATATTGTGCAGTATCTCCTCTATTCCATTAATTGTAAAGTAGTCCCCTTATGATGGCACAAGTTAACTGCCTACATGAAGAGAAAAATCCTAAGTTTTGAACAGGTACCATGAGCTATTCATCATCAGACAATCACTCGTGACCGAGTAAGATTGTCTTCCGGGATAAAAGGAGGAGATTCTAAAGAAGATTGTGTAGACTCTAGCGATGGGTCCGTAAGTGACTGTGGAGGCCAATTCTAGATCCACACAGCTTCCCACAGTGAGGACACAGGTTACCAGATAGAAGATGGTCCTGTAAAGGATTCATTTGACGTGCTTTTCGCTTAGCACGTTTCTCCCTTTCACCTTGCACTCGGGCTTCTTCAAAGTCCATGGAACCTTTGTGAAAGGCCAACCTCCATTTAGATCGTTCATGGGCCAGAGCTTCCCAGTTTTCGATGTTTATATTGCATTTTTTTAGATTAGCCTTATGAACATCTTTAAACCTCTTATATTGACCACCGATATTCCGCTTTCCATCCTTGAGTTGGGAGTAAAGTAACTGCTTTGGGAGACGGCAGTCAGGCATTCGAACAACATGACCGGTCCACTGAAGTTGGCGTTGAAGGATCATTTTTTCAATGCTTGTAGTCTTTGCTTCTTCCAGTACACTGACATTTGTTCGCCTATCTTCCCAAGTAATTTGCAGGATTTTCCGGAGGCAACGTTGATGAAACCTTTCAAGGAGGTGGAAGTGACGTTTATAGATAGTCCATGTTTCGCAGGCATACAATAAAGTTGGTAATACAATGGCTTCATAAATCAGTGTTTTGGTCTTCTTACAAATATCCGATCCTCGAACACTCTATGTTTCATTCGAGAAAATGCGGCACTTGCGGAGCTCAGACGATGCTGGATTTCACTGTCGATGTTAGCTGTAACAGAAAGATAGCTGCCAAGATAGAGAAAATGATCGACATTTTCCAGTATTGTCCCGCCAAGCTGGATAGATGGCATCACCAAAGGATTGGCTTGCACTTGCTGATGAAGCACTTTGGTTTTTTTGATGTTAAGTGAGAGACCAAGTTTTTCGTATGCTTCTGCAAAAGCATTTAGGATAGTTTGGAGATCATCCTCTGAATGTGCGGAGACCACATTATCATCAGCATACTGAAGTTCCACAACGGAGGTTGTAATTACCTTACTTTTTGCTTTCAGCCTGCTGAGATTAAAAAGCTTTCCATCTGTTCGATATATAATTCCCACACCGGTGGGAAGTTTCCCCTTGACAAGATGTAAAACCATGGCGATGAAAATGGCAAATAATGTTGGGGCGATAACACATCCCTGTTTAACACCTGATCCCACTTTAAATGGAGCACCATGAGAGCCGTTGTTGTCCAAAACCGTTGCCGTCATGTGTCATGGAGAAGTCGCAAGATATTCACAAATTTATTGGGGCATCCAATTTTCATAAGGATAGTCCAGAGAGCTGTACGGTCTACAGTATCAAAGGCCTTAGCCAAATCGATAAATGCCATATAAAGGGGTTGATTTTGCTCCCGGCATTTTTCTTGGAGCTGACGTGCAGTAAAAATCATGTCTACTGTCCCTCTAGAGGGGCGGAAACCATATTGAGTTTCAGGGAGGATCTCTTCTGAAATAGAAGACGGTTTGCGAGAATCCTAGCAAATATTTTACCTGCTGTTGCTAAGAGAGAAATGCCCCGATAGTTTCCACAGTCTGTTCTATCACCCTTCTTAAAGAGGGTGATAATTATGGCATCCCTGAAGTCTTCTGCGATCTCTTCTCTTATCCAGATTTTTTCGATGAGTTTATGAAGATGTTGTACAAGTTCGGGCCCCCCTTCTTTAAAGATTTCAGCAGGAATCCCATCTGGTCCACTAGCTTTGTTGTTCTTCATTTGATTAATGGCTTTTTTTACTTCATCCAAAGTGGGGAGTATTGCAAGTTCCTCTCTAATTTGTTTTTGCGGGATTTGCGAAAAAATCTCATTATCCACCTTAGACTTACGATTTAAAAGGTCATAATAATGCTCTTTCCAACGCAGTGCAATAGACTCTTTGTCTTTTAAGAGTTTGGTGCCATCTTTTGATTGTAAAGGGTTTGTACCATAGGTTTTTGGTCCATAAATGGCCCTTGTGGCCTTAAAAAAGCCCCGTGCATCATGAGATTCTGCAAGTTGTTGAACAGGTACCATGAGCTATTTTTTGAACAGGTAACATGAGTTTTGAACAGGTACCATGAGCTATTAATTAAACTAAGGATGCCTGTCTGTTCATACAGTTTTTACTGTGGGCCCAACACTGGCGTGGTACAGACAGATTATTTTGTGTAAAGTGGCTCTAATTATGGTATCCTATCTTAAACCTAAGTATTATAAGCTAATATGATTTTAACCCTTTAAAAAAGTTTTCTTGTCCAAACCTGCCAGATCATCCTAGCCTGAATTCCCAGATTAGGTTTACCTAGTCCTAGGTCATTGATCTTTTATATTTTGATTTACTTTCTTCATGTAGCTTAATCTTGTGGTGGTGGAGTTCTTCAATAAGGGAAAATAGTAGATATGCTGTTTAAAAACAGTAGGTTTTTTAAAATGTGGTAATCCTTGTTACTGATTAGTTATAAAGCAGGAGCAGAATCCAATGTTGCTCAAGTGGACTTTTTCCTCTCCCCCCCCCCCGCATCTTCCTAAAATCTGCTCCGAGGCCTATGGGGGGGGGGGTCCCTATCTGCTGACAGAAGCCATTCTATCAGTGGAATTAGTAAGTTGAATTCCAACCAATGGCTGAAATTTGCCTTAACCTTGCCTGCATGGGACTGAGCACTCTTAACTGGTTTGCAGCCACGGCCTGACTAATTCTAGATTGTAGAGTTTTATGTAGGAAAGGGTAAAGGACTTGTTGCTGCCTGAGAAATTGCCCTATGAAGGCAATATCCAGGAAATGTGGGGAATAATGTTCATGCTGTTTGAAGGTTGAACTAATAAGATCTAGGTATATTAAATATTGAATGAGAAGTGCTAAGCCAACTGGATGAAATGCTTTTGCAGCATGTGTTGGGAAGACTTCAGCCACTTACTTGAACAGAACACAATTCTGTATATTTTCCTTGTAGTTTACCTTTATGTCCTTATGTGCTCTGTAATAGCTTTGACTGTTCTCTGCATTTCAGGTTGTTTCACAGGAATTCAAAAGGATTTAGTTTAGATTTCATGTGTATTCTATATGAGAAAAGGAAGATTATCCCTCTAATCCTTGAGCTTTTTTGCAAGAACATCCAAAGTTTAGTTACACAAATTAACTCTAATACTTCCCAGATTCAAAGAGCGGTGGGTGGGACAGCTAATGGCTACATTATGCTGCCTGCTTTTATAGTCCTAATATTGCTCTGTTTTAAGGCAGATAGGGGCATCATTAATGCAGTTTCATTCAAACCATAGTTCAGCAATATGATTTGATCTTTTGTTTCGAGTTACCTTTGTAAAAGTAGTTGCTTAATAGATATATGGGCCTGTCAGACTTGTAACACACCATTCTAATAGTTCTTCACTTGGCCCCAGTCTTCTGACATTTCCCTAGAAGAAAGTATATTTGGTTCCTATTGGGTCTATAGACATGCAGGTATTAGTGGGAACCTGGTGGTAATTCTTCCTGCGGTCCAAGATAGAGATGGGATTTGTTCATTAGTCAAGCAGTGTACATGCTGCCATGTCTGTGTGTGATCATTTGGGAGATGGTTCATTAAAGTACTGGAGCCCTAGGCAGTTAAAGGGAAAGTACAATGACTATGAGACCCCTAAGAAATGCATTATGCTATTTATAGCAAAGAGCAGAGGGAAGCATTTATACTATAAATTACACTGACTTACTCCCTGAAGATACTGTTAGGCAGCTGTCACCTTTCCTGTCTTCAAGAGGTTTCTTCTAAAGTATTTTAAAGAAGAACCTGGAGATGTGAATAGCTGTTTTGAATTTAAAACCAAAGGTGCTGCCAAAACTAGAATTTTTTTTCATCTAGTTCAGATTTTCAGCTGTGGAGAGATCACTTCGTATTGTTCGCTTTGTGAAAACATTATCAGACATTCTTTCACAAACCTTGTTTTTCTTATTAGACGTTGCTGTTCAGTATCAAGATATGAAATTCTAATGGGAAAACAAAATGTATAAAAGCATGAAAAATGTTCACATAGGATTAGACTGACAAATTTTATTGTTCTTGATAAAATGTTACAATCTGTCTTCATGTCCAGTTTTATTCTGTTACTAGGTCCACACTCATGCCTTTCAAATCTGTTGCCTGTTAACTTTTGCTGTTAATATTTCACATGTGATATAAGATCATGGAAAGATTTTTTGTCAAATACTTCCATATGTTTCTCTGAAACGAGACTAAAATCTTAATTCTAATGTAAGTTCTAATTAAATAAAATGTGCTGAAACAAGCTTTTTAATTTTTATTACCTCAATTTTGTTAGATTCTAAATAAAAAAAATGAAAACAATAATTTGAGTGACTACTGAATACCTTATGTAAATATGGCAAGCAGGGCAGGCTCTTGTCAGATGAGATATGCGCCCAAATTTAAAATATTTTTTTAACTTATAATAGATATGAAATGCAACACCCATCTTAATGTTTTTGTCTAAATATTCTATCAACCAAGCCACACAATTTCTCAGACAATTTTTGCCATAATGATCTTTCCCTACCATAACTTTGTGGTTGAGAGCACTGTATTGATATCTAGCCCTACAACTGGAAGCAAGTTACAGTAATTGTAACATGAATATACGCACAGATGCTCTCGCTCTCTCTCTGACATATCTGTAAGTGATCTCTTTAAGAGCCCTCAGTATTCAGCCATATCAATATTCTGAAAAATCACCTGGCTGTCATTAAATTGCATGGCATTCAGTAGCACCTACATGCAGATGACAGCCAGCTCTCCCCACCCCAGCATGTCCCCTTCTATCCAATGCCTCAACTTGTCTATTTCTGCTTGGATATTTCATTGCCATCTCAAACTCACTCGGCATGGATTGATTCATTGCCAAGGGGGAAAAAAGCAGGTTTTAAATAAGTTTCCCAGTGGTGTTTTGTATTTTCTAAATGATGGTAGATTAACTGGGTTAATTTATAGCTAAATAGAGCATTTATACTGTTTGGTGTGGCTGCTTTTATACTGCATACTTCTACCTTCCCCTAACAATCCAAAACTGCTCATTTCAAACCATATGTATTTGCCTGTTACTAGAGTCTACAAATCCAGGGTATTCTAGAAGCGAAGGCTAGCAGTTACTGGGTAGAGCATTTTCTTTTCACAATATGAAATGTCCTTGTTTTTAGATAAGCCAATATTCATAACTGGGAACTGAACAAATGGCTGAGTTCCGGTAATTCAACCATAAGCAGTCATCATCATCATCAGGCGATCACTCGTGACCGAGTAAGATTGTCTTCCGGGATAAAAAGGAGGAAATTCTAAAGAAGATTGTGTAGACTCTAGCGATGGGTCCGTAAGTGACTGTGGAGGCCAATTCTAGATCCACACAGCTTCCCACAGTGAGGACACAGGTTACCAGATAGAAGATGGTCCTGTAAAGGATTCATTTGACGTGCTTTTCGCTTAGCACGTTTCTCCCTTTCACCTTGCACTCGGGCTTCTTCAAAGTCCATGGAACCTTTGTGAAAGGCCAACCTCCATTTAGATCGTTCATGGGCCAGAGCTTCCCAGTTTTCGATGTTTATATTGCATTTTTTTAGATTAGTCTTATGAACATCTTTAAACCTCTTATATTGACCACCGATATTCCGCTTTCCATTCTTGAGTTGGGAGTAAAGTAACTGCTTTGGGAGACGGCAGTCAGGCATTCGAACAACATGACCGGTCCACTGAAGTTGGCGTTGAAGGATCATTTTTTCAATGCTAGTAGTCTTTGCTTCTTCCAGTACACTGACATTTGTTCGTCTATCTTCCCAAGTAATTCGCAGGATTTTCCGGAGGCAACGTTGATGAAACCTTTCAAGGAGGTGGAAGTGACGTTTATAGATAGTCCATGTTTCGCAGGCATACAATAAAGTTGGTAATACAATGGCTTCATAAACCAGTGTTTTGGTCTTCTTACAAATATCCCGATCCTCGAACACTCTATGTTTCATTCGAGAAAATGCAGCACTTGCGGAGCTCAAACGATGCTGGATTTCACTGTCGATGTTAGCTGTAACAGAAAGATAGCTGCCAAGATAGAGAAAATGATCGACATTTTCCAGTATTGTCCCGCCAAGCTGGATAGATGGCATCACCAAGGGTTAGCTTGCACTTGCTGATGAAGCACTTTGGTCTTTTTGATGTTAAGTGAGAGACCAAGTTTTTCGTATGCTTCTGCAAAAGCATTTAGGATAGTTTGGAGATCATCCTCTGAATGTGCGGAGACCACATTATCATCAGCATACTGAAGTTCCACAACGGAGGTTGTAATTACCTTACTTTTTGCTTTCAGCCTGCTGAGATTAAAAAGCTTTCCATCTGTTCGATATATAATCCCCACACCAGTGGGAAGTTTCCCCTTGACAAGATGTAAAACCATGGCGATGAAAATGGCAAATAATGTTGGGGCGATAACACATCCCTGTTTAACACCTGATCCCACTTTAAATGGAGCACCATGAGAGCCGTTGTTGTCCAAAACCGTTGCCGTCATGTTGTCATGGAGAAGTCGCAAGATATTCACAAATTTATTGGGGCATCCAATTTTCATAAGGATAGTCCAGAGAGCTGTACGGTCTACAGTATCAAAGGCCTTAGCCAAATCGATAAATGCCATATAAAGGGGTTGATTTTGCTCCCGGCATTTTTCTTGGAGCTGACGTGCAGTAAAAATCATGTCTACTGTCCCTCTAGAGGGGCGGAAACCATATTGAGTTTCAGGGAGGATCTCTTCTGAAATAGATAGAAGACGGTTTGCGAGAATCCTAGCAAATATTTTACCTGCGGTTGCTAAGAGAGAAATGCCCCGATAGTTTCCACAGTCTGTTCTATCACCCTTCTTAAAGAGGGTGATAATTATGGCATCCCTGAAGTCTTCTGGGATCTCTTCTCTTATCCAGATTTTTCAATGAGTTTATGAAGATGTTGTACAAGTTCGGGGCCCCCTTCTTTAAAGATTTCAGCAGGAATCCCATCTGGTCCACTAGCTTTGTTGTTCTTCATTTGATTAATGGCTTTTTTTACTTCATCCAAAGTGGGGAGTATTGCAAGTTCCTCTTTAATTTGTTTTTGTGGGATTTGCGAAAAAATCTCATTATCCACCTTAGATTTACGATTTAAAAGGTCATAATAATGCTCTTTCCAACGCAGTGCAATAGACTCTTTGTCTTTTAAGAGTTTGGTGCCATCTTTTGATTGTAAAGGGTTTGTACCATAGGTTTTTGGTCCATAAATGGCCCTTGTGGCCTTAAAAAAGCCCCGTGCATCATGAGATTCTGCAAGTTGTTGAATTTCCTCAGCTTTCTTTTTCCACCAAGCGTTCTTAAGTTCTCTTGTTCTTCTTTGGACCTCAGCCTTTGCGCTAGCATAGGTTTTTTTCTTGGCAGCGCAGTTAATATCATTTTGCCATATTTGGAAGGCTTTCCTTTTTTGGTCAATTATATATTTAATCTCATTATCATTTTCATCAAACCAGTCCTGATGTTTCTTAGTTTCATATCCAATAGTTTGTTCACAAGCTGCAGTAATGGAGGTTTTCAGCTTAGACCAATGGTCCTCAATGTTGTCAGGAGGTTCCGTAGGTAGATGTTCCTTAAGAAGTGATTGAAGACGAGTTTGCTTAATAGGATCTTGAAGGACTTGGATGTTCATTTTACGCCTTGGTTTCCTTCCTTGAAGCCTACGTTGGGGAGCAATGTTGATAACCATTGTGGACCGGATTAGTCGGTGGTCTGTCCAGCAGTCGTCGGCACTCACCATGGCCCTAGTAAGAAGTACATCGCGGCGATCTCTAACACGGACAATTACATAATCCAGAAGATGCCAGTGCTTTGACCGTGGGTGCTGCCATGATGTTTTAAGCTTATTCTTTTGTCGAAAGAGCGTGTTTGTAATAGTGAGATTATGCTCTGCACATATAGACAAAAGTAAGAGTCCGTTCGGGTTGCTATTACCAACTCCGTCTTTTCCAATAGTTTCTGGCCATAAATCAGAGTCACGCCCGACTCTTGCGTTAAAATCGCCCAGGAGGATAATTTTATCCTCCTTAGGTATCTCTGACAGGAGAGTGTCCAACTGGCTATAAAAACTTTCCTTGATGTCATCATCAGCATCTAATGTTGGTGCATAAGCGCTCAAAATAGTTACCTGTTGGTTATTGGCGAGCTTTAATCGAAGAGTTATCAGGCGTTCGTTAATGCCAGTAGGAACTTCTGACAAAGAGTTCACTAGTTCATTTTTGATGGCAAAGCCTACTCCATGTATTCGTCGGTCCTGCTCAGGTAGTCCTTTCCAGAAGAAGGTATAACCTCCTTTTTCTTCTTTCAACTGTCCCTCTCCTGCCCTTCGAGTTTCTTGAAGTGCTGCTATGTCAATTTTAAACCGTCTCAGCTCCCTTGCAATAATAGCAGTCCTACGCTCAGGGCGTTCACTATCTATGTTATCCAGCAATGTCCGTATATTCCATGTTCCAAAATTCAAATGTCTTTTTCGACCGCTAAAATGGTGACCCCACTGGACGCGGTAATCCAGTCAGGGGAGAAAGAGGTAGACTATGTTTAGGGCACCTTTTCTAGCCCCCTCCCCATACGGGGTGAGCAGAGTGGATCCTAAATAGGGCTGCTCAGTCATGGATACAGCTGCCGAGCTGCTCGACTACCTCGTTCCTTGAACAGGGCGACTGAGTCTGCATCCACCGCCCATGTGCCGGTCCATGGCTAGGGGCTTCCAGATTCACAGTCCTGCCCCCGTCGCCGTTCGCCAGTCGCCATGGGACTTTTTTATGTTTGTTTGGTTGGGTTGGGTTGGGTTGGAAGACGCCTGTGCGTGAAACTGTTTTATGTGGGGAGATCGGTGCACAACGAATCACCACACAAACTTGACAGAGTACGGCAGAGATCCAATGGCACGGTTACCCTGACGATTGGAAAACCATTCTCTGCTGCAGCCTTCATCCGCCTTCACAGCCGTTGTAATTTAGGTTTAATTATCTTCCGCCTGTTCTGCCGTTGAGGACTTTGTTTTGGATCGTTCTTTGTCTGGTTCCTCTCCCCGGACCTTACCGCCATGGGTGACCCTACTGGGAGTACATAGCTCCCGACGGCATTGCTCACAGGATTCATCGGAACACGCAAGCCCACTCACCACTTCAAGGTGACGATCCGGCGAGGGGTAAGCAGTACTGGTATAAAGATCATCCAGGTGGACTATGCCTGATGGCAACTCCTAGGGTAGGGAGAGGTAACTCTTCTGGGCTGTGAGCACATCTGTCAATTTGATTAATTCTCTTGGGCAGCACCATAAAATGATGGTCAGGAGTACGGCTAGTCACAAAAGAGCAGGACTAAAAAACTGAGTATGAGCAGTGGTGGGGTCTGAGCCCTGACATACTAAATTCATTTGAATCCACAGTTTTATACCGAGAAGCCTATTTGATAGAAGGCCAACTCTTCTCTCCCTCTACTCCACTGCTGCCAGCCAATTCACTGCCCCCTATTTTTCTCTCACTCTGGCTCACCACCATACACACACTCAGGCACCCTGGCTTATAGACTCTCGCTACCCCCTTGGCAAAAACACACACCAACCAACCACAGGCCCCCCACCCGGCCACCCTCCATACTTTCAAACTACATGCAAGCAACTGCATGCATGCATAAATGCATACACACACACATCCTCCACTGCATGTACATGAAAAAAAATCTTTTTTAGGATCCCTCCAAAATCCCCCCATAGCAATTCTCTCTTCCTATGTCTTTCACATACACATGGAGCCCCTATTCAGACAGATAAGCATGTAACCCTCCCTGCTGCTGGCTTACTACTGCCCTTCCTAGCTCCCCTGCTACTTTAGCTCCGTACAGCTGGCCAGACAATTTGATAAGAGACTCTTTTTCTTCCCCCCCCCATCCTTTTCTTGGCTGGGTGTGCTGCAGAGGAAAGCATCAGCCTGCAGCTGCCCACATCTTCATTTCCTAAGAATGTCTCCGTACTCCATATGGCCTGGAGAGATTCATGGGAAATGAAGATGGCAGCGGCTACAGGCCTTCTCTTTGCTTTGAAGCAATCCCTCCTGACAGTAAGAAATGTGTTTTTTTTTTTTAATTTAAAGTGGGATGGATGGGCCTCAACACATGCCAAGAAAGGTCTCCGGGGTGCACTGGTACCCCCGGGCAGCACGTTGCTTAGCCCCATCCTAGAGGCAGGGCTTGATTCCAGTGCTTGTAATGACTTGCCAGTCCCTTGACCCAAGGATCAATCCCATAATATATGTCCTATTGTGCAACATTTAAAATACTTGAAGTCAAAGCTATTTTTCTCATGGTTTATATAAAAAGGTATCCTTTAATTCAATATGTGTGTTAGAGGCCTATTGATTCGGTTTTGAGTGAGAAGTATAGGGTTAACATGTTTGTACTGAGATTTAATTTTAGCCAGTCTAAAATTACAACAGTAAGAAAAACTAACTGATTATAAAACGTTTAAAACTGGATTTTTACTCACTCCGTAAAGGACCACACTTTTTGTCTTTCCTCTTATACATTCTCTGTATCTACTGATGTCACCATCCACCCTGTTGATCAGGAAGGAAGCCTTGGCTTTACCTCCAATTCTTCCCTATCCTTTGCTCTCCATATTCAGTCTGTTGCCAAGCAATAGCACCACTTGTACAAACTCTTTCAACTGACGCTAAGGAGGAGACTGTGGAAATCCTGGTGTCTGGATGCAGTAATGAATTGGATGTGAGTTAACAAGCCAAGACTCAATCCCAACAAGACAGAGGTCCTGTTGGTCTGATCCAGAACTGGATATACAACCTGTTCTGGATGGGGTTGCACTCCTTCTGCAGCAGATGCACAGCTTTGGAGTACTACTGGATCCAGCTCAGGTGGCTGCTGTGACTAGGAATACCTTTGCTTAGTTTTGGCTGGTGCGCCAGTTGTGTCCTTTCCTAGATTGATCAGGCACCTGTGGTAAGGAAGTTAAGCCACTTCCTTGGTTCGTTTTCCAGCTGACTTATGGCCCAATAAATCAACCAGAGCAGGTAAAAAGAATTCCTTTATTCAAATACAGCGCTGTATGGTTCCACTCCAAAGCAGAGTGAGACAAATCCACCATTAGAAATACAAGCATTCTTATACTCTTTCTACAAGCATCTTACTCTTGCGCATGCGTGTTAACAAATTCTATAAGGTGAGCTCATTGTTTCTTTCTACTGTAACATAATTACGTTTTTACAATATCTGGTCTTTCTTTCAAGCAGTAAATAACAATTAACTGACCTGTGTATACTGAGGAGTTTTTAGGGAGTGAAAGGCATCTTTGAAGTAACTTCTTATCTCAATACCAATTAACTGTTAGACACAGGTTTACTTCAACAGGTCACAAGAAATCAAGAGGCCCCTTAGAGGCCATTTGTATTAGCATCATAGTGTTACATTGTGTTACATTTCATTATGTGAGATAGAACTTTCTACATACAGAGTAGCATAGGATTACATACAAGTAAAAGCATAGGAAATATTTGTTGCAAGTTATGTGATTATATACCGTAGAAATCATATACTGAAATTATATTTTACCACACACCAATGGCACACAGTGTAGTCACTTCCCCTTTAGATTACTGCAATGCACTCTCTGTGGGGATGCCTTTGAAAAGTGTTTGGAAACTTCAGCTGGTGCAAAATGCTGCAGCCAGAGTCTTGTCTGATGCCTGTTTCACAGACCAAATTACACCAGTCTACAGCAGTTGCACTGGCTACCAATTGGTTTCCAGGCTAAAATAAAAATAAATGGCTACAGGGCCCGATATCTGAAAGAATGGCTATTTCTATATGAACCTGCCCATAGTTTGTGATCATTCTCTCAGGCCTTGCTTTATGTCCCACCACAAAGAGAGGCTAGGCTGATGGAAACTTGAGACTGGGCCTTCCCTGCCCTGTGGTAGCACCTTGATTGTGGAACTCTGTCCTGAGGAAGGTCAGAATAATTCTTTGTTTGCTTTTTACAATAAAAACTTTTGGGGGTGGCTCAGTTCAGTTGCTAGTGGGGTCCATAGCTGGCCCTAAACTTAGGTCCTTGTTGCTCTGCTTTCAAGTTTATTGAATTATATCCAATGTTAATCTTACTTGGAGTAAAGCCATTGAAATAAATGGAACTTAAGTTAGTCTAACTTAAAATCCCACTTATTGTAATGGGTCTAATTTAAGTAGGGCCAACATTGGATGCAACCCTTCATGTTAAAGTTTATTTTTAATTTATTTGGAATTGTACATTACCTTGAGGGGCTATTGGCCAAAAGCCAGTACAAAAATATTTTAATTAATAAGCATTGTGAAACTATCTGGCTCTTCAGTGGAAAGTCTGGTTCACACTTTAGTCATCATCCATCTCAACTACCTGAACTTCTTCTGGCCTTGTTGTCACAATTCAGCCCTCTCATCTCTAACCAGAGTGCTGCTGCCAAGATCTATCAGTTTAGCTCTCTCATTGAGGTCACTCACATGATACCCTACAAGTCCCTAAATTGGCTTCATTTTTGCACCACCACAAACTCCTCATCCTTACTTGCAGTTTTCTCTGTGTCGCTCTTTGATAGCATGATGTTTCCTTAGCTCCACCACTTTCAGATCTCTGAAGATCTCCTGGTCCCTTTAAAGCAGTGTTCATTTGCATGGCCCATGGGTGGCTCTTAATCAGCTGAAGTGCAGCCCCATCCCTGCTTCTCATTTTTTTGGCACAATCTGAATTCAGCACTACTTTCTTCCTCCCCTCCATTACTTGCCTTCCCTATACTAGATTGTAAGATCTGTGGGGCAGGGATCTCTTCTTTGCTGTAAAGAGAGGGGAAACACTAGAGCCTGGAAGCATTGGTGATGCTTTCTCCTAAGCATGTTTGTTTGAAAGTAGGTCCTACTGAAGGGCAAATTACATTAGATTCTAGCACACACAAGAGTACCCTAACCCCCTTCTTTAAAAACCAAAGCTGATTGGGGAGAATGCGGGAATTAGAACAGAGAAGCTACTCCAAATTGCCCCCCCATCCCTTCCATGTGGTTCAAATATGTTTGCATGCACACATTTGAAATGCTGCAGGAGAAAAGGCTGCTGGGGTATGTGATTTAGCAGACAGGGAAAGGGTTAAGCACCTCTTCCCCTCCCCACTTTAAATCTCCCTTTCCCCTCCCCACTTTAAATCTCCCTTTCCCCTCCCCACTTTAAATCTCCCTTTCCCCTCCCCACTTTAAATCTCCCTTTCCCCAGCAGCTTTGTTTAAAACAACCACCAATAGTGGTGGGTACTAGGACCCTGCATCCAACATGTGTTATAGGCTTGTAGGCTAATACTATGTGCTTTTATTCCAGAGTGTGGGAGTGCATAGCATTGCAGCCTCAGAAACTTAAGCCCTCTGACTGAAGTTTGACAGGATGAGCACTGTGCAGAGGGAGCCATAATCCAAGCACTAGATGGGAAAATGGGCCCACAGAGGCAGTGCTAAGGATTTTGGACAGATGTAAGCACCATCTGGTTAGCTTCCTAGTGCAGCAATCCTAAAATGTACCTTGTCACCCCAGATGATGTTTTTACACAGGGATGTGCCTTTCTTGCCAAGCCTATGGAGGAGAACACTGGTCTTAATGCCTGCTATTCATTATATCGGAATTCTCCAGTAATTGTGCTTTTGTCGGCAACTATAGGGAAAAACAAATATATGCACATTTGTGGTGCTCAACCTTAGTATATAAGCAATTTTTCAAAAACCCGTACAGTGGGGCCAGAACAAAATGCTTCTCTATCATCCTTATTTGTAGAGGCAGTTATAGTGAGAAGAAAAGGTCAATGTTAACCTATGGAACCCCTAGTAAGGGTTTATAGCAGCCTTCCCCAACCTGGTGCCCTGCAGCTGTGTTGGACTACAATTCCCAAGTTAGGGAAAGGCTAGTTTATAGTTACTCAGTCTCACCGTTTGGCACAACAGTATTTGTTTTATTAAGGGGAGGTGGCATGGAGAAGGATTGTCTTGTTCATTACTATCTGTAGTGGTAGCTGGTTGGAAGTTTAAACATTCCTGTGAGAAAAAACCTGGGAAGGTTTGACCCATTCCATTCCCTCGCTCAGAATCCATTCCTAAACGGGGCCATTCCACCAGCCCTGCTGATGACCTCCCCAATGACCTCCCTCCTCCTTCTCCCTCAACTGTCAACGCCACCACCAGCCATTCCAGCAGGCTAAGCTGAGGGAGGTGAGAGGAGGAAGCAGGGCCATTCCACCAGCTCTGCTGAAAGACATCTTTCCCCTCTTCCCTCCCTAATCCTTTTTCCTTGCGTGATGCGCCTTTCCGATTGTAAGCCTGTTGGCAGGGGCTGTCTTGTTTAATTGATTATTTGTGAGCCGCGCCGGGAGCCTCTTTGGCTGAGGGGCGGGATAAAAATACTCTAAATAAATAAATGAACAGCATTCGCAGCTCCCATTATTTTTATGGGCCGTCAGGTAGCTCGCTTGTTACCAACCGGCATTCCTGACATTCGTTTTAGTACACCCTATGCTGGAAGAGCGCACACTAATGACGAAGGGCGCGTAGCTCCTTCGACACTAAGGAAGGGACCAATTTAGGCCGGACTATATCGCTGCCGCAACGTCACCAGCCTCCGCAGGCTGGTCGATAGCCCGCCCGTTACCAATTCAAGGTAGCGCATGCGCATTTCATTCTCCGCGCCTGCCACAAAGCTGACAGGAGCGCCGCCTCTCGCGTAGGCCGGGCCGGGCGCAGGCTAGCGTCAGTTCCTGCTTTGTTCCGGGATCGACCAATTACACGTCAGCAAATTCGACTCCCGCCTCGTCTCCATGGTGACACGAGGAGTCCACCTTTTCCGGCCCCTTTGGGGAGCCGCTTGTTCCTCAACATGGTGAGTTGCCTTCTTTTTCACCCCAAAGGTCGGGACGCATAGGGCCTAGGACTCAGCGGGGGCTTGAGCCTGTGCGCACGCGCAGCTACAGGGTCTGATCTTGGTCGCCTCCGAATCCTCGATTGGCTTCAGAACCCCCAGTTCAGAAGGGGGGTTACCTCCCCTTCATGCGAGGGAGGGAGGGAGGGAGGGAAGGGCAGTTGTTAAGGTTGACAGTACTTTTTAAAGGTAGGCGTCTGTGCCTTGTAATAGCTGCAAGATGAATCTTTTCCGAAGAGACCATATGGTGTAGTGGTTAGGGGGCTGGACTTGGAGTGAGGAGTAGGGTTGCCAAATTCTGAGCCAATCCCTGTAGCTGTTCCTTCAACAGCACTTAGATGTGCAGCAATTAGCAGGTGGGTGTGTTTAGCTCCATGCAGGAAAAAGCTTCACTTGCTGACTTTTAATGTTTTGTTGTTAGCCACCCTGATAATTTGATTGAAGGGCAGCGTATAAAATCTGAATAGTAATAAATTTCTATACATCAAATCTCTGCTAAAGGGACATGAGGCTGGGCTTGGAGTGGGGGGTGGTTGGCAATCTTAGTGAGGACACCTGGGTTCAAACCCTTTATCAGGCATGAAGTTAATGGGTGCCCCTGAGCAAGTTATCATCTCTCAGCTTAATGAACTTCATACTATAGTGAGGATAAAACCACCTAAGGGCACAATCCTATGCATGTTTAGACAGAAAAATTCCTACAACTCCCAGCATTCCCTAGCTAGCCATGCTGGCTAGGTTATGCTGGGAATTGTTGGACTTTTCTCTGTCTTAACTTGCATAGAGTTGCGCCTTAAGAATCTGAGGTCAAATGGGATAGATGTGGCAATACAGTGAGAGGGAGAGCTTCACCTTTTTCATTTCTGCCTGTTATGCAGCTGATAAAAGCACAGGCATTTGTCCTTAAGAAGGTAGCAACCCTTGTAACTCCCTTGTGTTCATATATATATTAACCAATCCTGAAGAATTTATTTATTATATTTATACCCCACCTTTTTTCCTTCAAGGAACCCAAGATGGCTTACATAATCCTCCTCCTCCATTTTATCCTCACAACAACCCTGTGAGGTAGGTTAGGCTGAGAGTCAGTGACTGGCCCAAAGTCACCCAGCGAGTTTCATGCTGGGGTTCTGTACCCTTACTTTTTAGACTTGATCAGCGTTAACTGGGTGTATCTTATTCCCTGACTAAGTGTCACACATCTTTGCTTTGCTACAATGACTAATGCTGGTGGGATATTATCTTTATTTTAAAGGGTTGAATTCAGAAATCAAGTTCATGTTGTGGGAATGTTATTGAAAGAAGGGAAAGTTAATTAAAAATAGGAATTCAGCAAGATTAGTGTCATTACTTTTTTTGTTGCAGGGGACAATACACTTGTTTCGCAAATCACAGAAATCTCTACTTGGCAAGTTAACGCAGGAATTTAGATCAGTAGCAGCTGATCGAAGGGTGAGAGTTTTCTTTTACAATGAAGAAAAAAATCTAGTTCAGTTTCATGCCATTTCAGAGAAATACGTTTTAACTTGCTTATTTTAAAAATAGATTCCTCATATCTGTTTACTGGAATTCTTAATTTAAATGGAGGGGGGATGCAACTATTCTCCACACTATTCATTGAAGGGTACGGTATATGACATTCATGAATGATGTTGTGTGCTCTTTCTCCCATGCCAACTTATTGCTCTGGTTATGTTATTTATCTTCCATTTTATGCTGCAATCCTATGCATGTCTACTCATAAGTAAGTCCCATTTAGTCCAGTGGATTTGCTCTCAGTTGTGATTGTATAGGATTACAGTCCTTAAGTGTTGTTCACTTGCTGGCTTCTCTGTCTTGGACAGCTGGGTCACTCAATTAGTTTCTCCTATGTGTGGTCAGTGCCAACCCTTCTTTGGCCACATGCATGCCTGCTCTGGTTTCTGTGAACTAAGTAGTATCATAATATATAGCTATATGGGTGCACCCTACAATATTTAATTATTGCAGTGGCTGGCAAAAGTGGTGCTTTGATGGTAGAACTGGCTGCTATTTTTTTTCCTGTGCATTAGCTGTATCTTGCTAATGTTCCCAAGTGCAATCTCAGCATGAGAGCAGCTCATGTGCAGGAGAATCAGACTATGTGAACTTGTTCTGGATTTCTCCTCATGGACCATTACTTGATCTCTTTCAACTTGTCTCACATGGCACCAGTTGCTCTGCCATAGCACTCTTTCCTTATGTCATCTTCAGAACCCTTCTTAAAATACTGTTCTGCAAAGCCTTGCTTGAACCCTCATAATATACTCTTTATTTGTAAGTGAACTGGATAATAACTTATGTGTGCTGAACATAAACTAACACAATTTGTACTAATTAATGTTAGTGGGGAGGAGTCTAAATATATTTAATAGCGAAGGGAGGCATTGCAAAGATTTTTGCTTAGCTATGAACAAACCAGAGAGCTTTTAGGATTCAACTTTGACTACTCTATTACCTCCATTATTTAATTTAAGCCCCTGTACCCCCTTGATCTTATTATGAGGGCCAAGCCAGATCTGGCTTTAGTAAACATGCGCATGCACATTTGGATATAAAGCAGCATTAGGGAATTATGTTTTATACTAAACAGAGCACACAGTGGAGGGAAGCAAAACCCACTCTTCTCCACCTTACCTCTTGGTGCTCCACAGCTTTTCCCTGGTCCGGTTCCAACAACAGAAATGAGCCTGCAGGGAAAAAATAACTTAGGGAACGATCCTATGGCCCCGAGACATTGTCTGAGCGGGCAGTAGGATAGTTCGGATTCACAGCTCCGATTCCCAGCTCTGAGGTCAGAGTCAGCACTCCAGCCTTGGAGCTGGGAATCAGAGCAATGACACCATCTAGCGAAAATGCAGAGTGGGAGGAGCAGGGAGGCAAAGATTGCCTCCACTGCTCCTCCCACTCTGCCTTGGATGAGCATGAGCCTCTGAGTTTGGAGGCTTACCCTCATCTCCATAGGATGGTGCCCTTAAAATAGTGGAATGCATCAAGGTAATAAGGCGGGGGAGCGGGCGCATTTAATATAAAAAGCTAATCCCCACTCGCTCATGCTTTGTAGCCAAATGCACAATGGTGTATTTCATTTGATAGTTTATTTGTATCCCACACTTCCTTTGAAAAGGAAGCCCAAAGCAACTACTATTATCAGATAAAAGTAAATATAATATTAAACAAAGAATGAAGTATGAAAAATTATGGTACAATAAAAGTGCACACATCTAGTTTGGCCCTAATGCTTCAACAAGCTGAAGTTCTTCTAGTGCAGGGATGGGGAACCTTAGGCCCAGGGCTTATGGCCCTTCTGGGGTTCCTCAGATCACCACACCCCTTTCCCCCAACCACTGATCATTCGATGGTTTCCCAGCTTTTGTGCAGTTTTTTCCCCATTCTAAAAGGTTGAAATGCCTCTCCTAAGGCTTTGTTACTGGCAGTAAGAACTTTACACTGCATTTTTTTTGGTATTGCTGACCCCACCCCTTTTGCCTTCAGCCCCGCCCACCCTTGGAATCTAGTTGCAACAAGGAACAGGGCATGCTTTATTGTGGCACACTTCCTGTAAAATGCTCTGTTGCTGAAAGCTTACTCCGTCTTTTAAGGAAGACTGAAAAGACCTTTCTGTGTCTGAAAGTTTTTTGATCAGTTGGCTGAGATTTTTAGGATGTTTATCACAGTGTTTATGATGCCTGCCTTTATACATTTAATCTTGATTAATTTTAATTTGACTTGTGTGATTTTGTACTCTGTTTTGAACTGGTGTGAGTCTCTATGATTGCCCATTTTGCGGTCCAAAGGTAGACTAAACTCATAATGGCCAGCTGTGTGCTCTTCTCTCGCTCCCCCCACCTCTGGCTTATTTTCCTGCTTTGTTAACTGACATTAGGCCAGAATTCCCTGGTTTGGGTATAACAGGGAACTCTGGCTTAATGCAAGCCAGGATCTTTGTGCCGAAGCTGGAGTGTGATGGAAAGAGGGGAGGGGTGAGGGAGGAGCACTCGTCCATGGCTTCATAAACTACCAACCAAATGCATCCAGTGTCAATACATTTGTCCCAGAGGGGTTAAAGCTGATAGTGGCTTGAATAGCTCATTCAGAATAGTGTGTGTGTGTGTGTGTGTGCTGCAGGATTGTAGGTGTTTTAATAAAGTCAAGCTTGATCAACTTTTATTTTAATTTTTTGCTAAGAAATTACTTTAACTATTGTCATTTACAGTCTTGGAAGATCTTGCTGTTTGGCGCTATAAACATAGTATGTACTGGTTTCCTACTTATGTGGTGCAGTTCTACGAACAGTATAGGTATGTTTCTGTTCCTACGTTTAAGGATAGTAAATTGATTATAGTACGAATATAAAAAAGGAGCTATTTTTGGTGTATAACCGAATTTAGGTAGCTGGTATAATAATCAAATGAGTTGTACATCTGTGAGCATCATGTGGTATCTAGTGTCCTTCTCTCATATACTTTCTCCAAAAGAGATTCTATATTTTATTTTTTTTGAAAAAATTTTATTTGAATTTTAAAATCCATAAAAACATAATACAGAAAACAAAGCAAAACAAAAACCAAACAAGCATACATTACCAAGACCAAACAACATTGAACTAAAAAGTACTTCCAATTTTTCCACAACCAAGTATATCAAATCTTCTGTATAATCATTATAAAGAAGTTGCTTTCTTTTTTTTCTTAAGCAATATATATATATATATATATATATAAGTTCCCCCCTCTCTTATTTATCGACCTCACAAATTCACAAAGCCTTGAAATCTTACAGCACTTTACTCCTAAACATAGATATTAATCCTTCTATTTAAACAATATTTAATATTTCTACTCATATTTAATGAAAATATCTATCTTCCTTCCCTCTGTTTATAAAACACACAGCCTAGCTTTTATTTCATTTTAATAATAATAATAATAATAATAATAATAATAATTTCACATTTTCACATTACTCCATAACCTAGATTTTAATCCACATTTAGTTAGTTCCTTTCCATTAATCATTCTCAATACTAAGTTTCGTCCAGACTCAATACATTTTTACCAATAACCAATTATTATTCAGATTCTTATTCAATATTAAACCTTATTCTTATTTTATTCAACAACTAATCTTTTTTCTAATCCTAACTATGCCCCCTTCAAGATCCAAGCCACCACACTAATGAAAAATACAAAGAAAAGCCACCTCACTCTGGAGAAGTTCTCCTTTCTCTCAAAGGGGTTCCTCTCACCCACCCCTTAATGTTCAGATTTATACATGTTCTTTTTGGATCACTATCAGTGATCCCTTTAAATTTCTCCCACTTGAATTTCTCTCACCAATCCATTAGGGAAACTGAACCTTCTTACTTCTTTCATAAGAACTTCCCCCTTCCACCAGTAGTCAGCAATCAACATAACATAAGTCAAACCATTTTTTCCGTCCAATAATCAGCAAACAATTTTTTCATAACACGTGTCAAACCATTTATCCCATCCAAAAGTCAACAAACCATTTTCCCCTGATCAAACACAGTGTTCACAATATACATCTTTTTCAGGCTCATGTTCCACAAAAAAATTTTTCCCCATAGCTGGCTTCCTCCAGATAGCCCGGCAGCAGTCACCTTCCCAGTTCTTTGTGCATGACTTTTCAAAGACATCTTCACTGTCCGCTTCCACAGCAATCTCCTCCTTTTTGCTTCCTCTCTTTGAAAGTGTTTTTATCTCTCATGGCACATTAATCTTCCAGTTATTCTCCCTGTTCTGTTCCAACTTCCCAAACGATCGGTCCCCCTCAGTATTGTCCTGGAATTTATGACTTATTTCCAACCTTTCCAGCCATCTTTTTTTGAATACTTTAAGCATGCCCATTAATTCATTGGCTAGCAGCCATACATCATGAGTAGCCATCTTGTTTATGACGCAGTATATATTTAACAGTCTATTAATACTGCTTTATACTTTTCCAAAGTAAAAGGAGTTACAATACCTCTTTCTTTCTCATTTCAAAGCACATTTGTTGATCTTCTGATTATGAAGTTTTTGAAGTATATTTTCTTTTTAATATCCAGAGAAAAGGGTATTTAGTCCTGGTTGTGGATAAAATTTCTCTGTTACTAATTGGCAATAAATCTTTTTAAAAATGGAGTTGTCGATCTTCAGGTTCTTAAAAAAAGAACTCCAGACACAGCGGCGAGCGATGATGGATACTCCCATTCTCTACTCCCCCCCCGAGAGAATTTGCATCAGCCCCTGCAAAAAAACCCTCAGAGAGAGAGCATTTAGAGATATGCTGGGAATCACTCTTAGATCATCCTCTTGTTCCGAGGAGAATACCCAGCCAGGATAACCTCTTGGCTGGATTTCACGCCGTGTCGGTCTCCCCCGATTTCGAGGAAGCGTCAGATCGCCATTTTAAACTCCATCGGAAGCCCTCCAAAAGAGATTCTAGATTGTCTTGAGTATTATCTCTTTTTGCTTTCCTCAAGCAGGATTTAATAGGATACTAAGATTAGTTAGAATTAATCCTACAATATGTAAGTCCTTGTCTGGATTTGCAGTTCATTGCCAAGCCTTCCAGTTGAATGCTGCTTGATCACATTGGCACTGTTTGTGCTGAAAGTATCTGGGAATTTGTGGAGCTGGTTCCACAGTGCGCTATTACCGTGCCTTCAATATTTCCAGTTTGAAGAGGGGTAAATTTGCTAACATTGGAGAAGTGCATGGACAGACATTCCACAAAGTGGGTATTATGACTGTTACTTGTGAATGGAGCTGATCATGACCTTGTGAGCTTTATTGCAAGGATGGGAAACCTCTGGCCCGTGGAGGTCCCCCAGCCAGCCAGCCAGCCAGCCAGCCAGCCTCCCCATACCCCATCCCTTCCTTGAGCGCCCACCACTTGGAGGCAAGTGGGGAGAGGGATCCCTGCTGTTACTTTTGATCATTGATCGGAGATAGCAGTGGGAATTATCTTCAGTGCATTGCTTGCCCTCCCAATTGCTAACTTGTACACACGCCCCATGTCCTTCCTAATGCGGGAAGGTGCAGGACAGGCAAAGCCATCAGGCCAAGGCATGGGGTGGAGGAGCTCCAGACAGCACTTTGGCCAGGGTCTGAATGATGTCGGGGCGGGGTGCATCACAGGGCCACCCCCCTGATGTCATCTGCCTTGCAGAGGGCTGGGTGTGGGGAGGTCATCCGGCCCCCCCACCCTATTCTAGTCGTCCCCGTCCCCCCCGCTTTATTGCTTTGGTTGCCATTTTTATTCTTGGTTAAGTTTTGGATGAGCATGCCATTCTTGCATTATGTGGTCCTACAGAGAGTGCTACAATTATTTCGAAGAATTTTTAGAAGTTACATTTTTGGCTTAGGGTGAATGAATAATAAATATTATTTTAACATATATGCTACTCCCTTGTTCCTGTCACACACAAATGTCCTCTTTTCCTGACAACAGGACCCACCAAGGATGGCATAGCAGTGGAGGAGAGAAGGGTCAACCCTCCCCGCCCCCGCATACTGCAATCCTGACAAAACACACACATGCGCTAGGCAAGGCAATTAAGCTCTTTGCTTTAAAAAAAACTCCCATTGGTGTCCGTTGCCTAATTCAGGGCAAGGGGTGGATGTGGCTGAGATAGAGAGGCAGCAGGGGATGAAAGCGGGGAGAGAAGGGGAAACAGAGTGTAAAGGAGAGAGAGAGAGAAGGGGGGGCGTTGAGAGAGAGAGAGAGAGAGAGTGTGCGCGCGCATGTGGGTGGGTGGATCTGGGCAGGGCTGGTTCTGTCATGAGCCAAGGTGAGCTCTTTGTCTCAGGGTGTGGAGCAATCACACACCTGCCTGCTGCTGCCGCTAACCTTTCTCTGCTGCCCAGCCACCAGCCTGAGAGCACCGCCGTGCTGCTGTTACTTTGCCATGGCAAAGTGATGGTGGCAGCATTCCTAGGCAGTGGCATGCATCTTCTCAGAGCTTTCTCCAATGCCTTGCTCTCTGCAGAAGGATACCTACTTCTTTCCTTGGATAGCAAGTCATTGAGGTGAGATCTGAGAAGGCACTAGACTCAGCTGTAGGAACACTGTCATTGTCACTTTGTCACAGCAGGCAGAAATGTTTTTTAAAGCAGTTTTTCCTGACACAGCAAAGTAGTGAAGTTCCTACAGCTAAATCCAGTGCTTCTTAAATTTTGTCCCAATGTCTTAAGGTGTCTTGCATCCCACAGTTTGACAACTTAGCTTGTGATTATAAATGGATAACTTTAAAGCAAATGTACTTATTATTTAGGAAGTGGTATGAAGCCTAATCAAATTTTACCCTTGAAAGTAAGCCTTTTTGCAGGCAGAGAAACTTGAAGCTGCTAAGAGTAAAGTGTAAACCTTCTTCTTTCTACAGCTTTAACTGCCTATACCTACCTATCAATCTTTGATCTTTTCAGGTATGTTTACTTTTTAAATTCTTGATTGTGAGAAGTTTATATGATATCTTCTTACCCTATTTATCCAAAAACATAGGTTATGGTAGACATCTATTTTATATTCAATAATAAACGCTTGCCTATGTTAAGGTATGATATTTGGTAGGATAACAGTGCAATCCTATACATGACTACTCAGTAGTATATCTTACTGAGTTCAGTAGGGCCTCCTCCCAGATTAGTGGGTATTGGATTGCAGCTTAAATGGGTTCTCATTTTATATAAAACCTTTTCTTGTTGTTTTTCCAGGTCCCATGTACACAAAAACAATTCAAACGTTTTCATTAAGACAAAATGTACGGTTTTGTCATATTGTATGCAGTCAAGGTGCTTAATCCCACTGTTTGCAAATAAATAGAATCGTTCTAGCATTGTATTCTAGAGGTAGCATTACATTTGCACCTGAGAAGAACTCTGCAGCCTTTTCCCGTTTATTTGCCCCATAGCACTGGTGCTGTCAGCATTACTGGTGCCAAGAGGACAAGATGCCCTCCTTCCTTCAACAAAGCCCAGCCTATGTTAGCAGAGCCCCTGCAAGCTGGGTTGATGAATCATATTTGTATTGTGCCTTCAACCCCGCTGAGGTCCCTGTAACTGACTTCTCCTCTTCTCTCCGCCTCGTCATAATTGTTGCTTGTGTTTGTTTTTATTTTAGTTGTAAGCTCCCTTGTCTAACCTTTGGAAAGTAAGGGGTTGTATCCAATTTTAGTCCTGTTTAGAGTAGATCTATTGAAATGAATGGGACTTAATGGCTATCTTAAGCTTCATTCATTTTATTGGGTATACACTAAGTAGGACTAACATTGGATACAACCCAAGGTATGAAGCTTCCTAAACAAATGACAGCCATTTTGCAATCCTTAATGGAGACTTCAATCCTAAATACAGGATTTAGAAGTATGCCCAAGAAGTACACCCCATGTATAGAACTGCACTGCCAAAGTAACTTTATGTTAATGATATGCCTATCATTAGGCATAGGCATATCGCTACACCAGTTGCAAGGGAACATGGGCGGGAGGGTGCTGTTGCACCCATATCCTGCTTGTGGGATCCTGTTGGCAGCTGGTTGGTCACTGTGTGAACAGAATGCTGGACCTTATGATCCAGCATGGCTCTTCTTAGGTCCTTATATTGTTGGGCTGAAAGTGACTTCAGCACCATGAACTGCCTGTAAGATGGGTTCAAATTACTACTGACACTTCATCAAAATATTCCGGTGAAGGTTGAATTTTGAAACTCGGGAGTTCTTTAAACAGAATTTTTAACAGCCAGATTTTTCTTATTTTAATTTGCATTGCTTTTTGTTGTTTGTTTAGCTTAATAACATGCTTAATAAGTTATTGGGTAATGATGAAGAAGCCCAGCCCAGCCTATTCGTTTGGGTAAGTTTGGGTAACATGTTGATATTTCATGTTTCCTTAAAATGTTGGAAAGATTGCTTTGTTTCCCTAAAGAACAAGATAAAAATTAATGGATTTTAAAATAAAAATTGGATCAAAGTCTGTTTATGAACATGTGCAAAATTAGTACAGATCTCTTCAGCCAGACACAAAGACTGGAACTAGCATAGAAATATGTCATTGTGCATAAGGCTAGTTCTCTCCTCATTTCTGCATGAGAAATTAGATGATACTTGAGATGAGACCATTGTATATGTTCACTCCGTTACATGTGGGACCCTAGCACAGAGATGACCAACCTGTTGCCCATAAGTCAAATCAGGTCACATGCAGTTTAATCTGGTCCCTAGAGACCTTACACCAGGGGTAGGCAGCCTTTTTGGGCCGTGGGCACATTTGACAATTTCATAGATTTCATAGATCATAGAGTTGGAAGGGGCCTACAAGGCTATCGAGTCCAATCCCCTGCTCAATGCAGGAAACTAGAGGAGGGGTCTCCCATCCAAGTGATAACCAGGCCTGACCCTGCTTAGCTTTCCACACTCAGACAAGCTGAGCCAGCGTGAGCCACAAGCCTGTATTTGACAGAGTGTCCTAGACGCCACCACAAAATGGCTCTCATAAGAGGCATGGCAAAGGGCAAGAAACCTGCCCCAAATACTGAGCTTTTATCAATACCGGTAAATATTAACTAATTTACCCACAGTTTGTCTCATAGGGAAAAGAAATGTGTTTTTAAGGGTGCAATCCTATGCATGTTTAGACAGGAAAAAGTCCAACTCCCAGCATACCCCAGCCAGCATGCTGCCTAAACATGCATAGGATTGCACCTTAAGTTGCAAGAAATAGACATGCACACTTTTATGTTAAACCTCTCTTTTAGAGTTTGTGTGTAAAGTCCTGGCTGTGCCTGAGTGTATGTACTCCGTATCTATGTAGCCCTTATGGTGCCTGAGGGAGTTAGCCTGAGCAATAAAATAAACCGCTAGCCCCTGCACCTCTGTCTGGATCAGCGATGGTCAGGAGCTTTTTTATTTATATAAAAATATATATTCTCTGCCTTTCTATTACACATGTTTTACACAAATCAGTTTACATCAATGGAAATCTCAATATTATAACAACATCAGTGATATAAAAATCACAATATAACAATCACAAATGAAAAGTATAACAGCATTATCAGCAAACTCAACAAGGAAAGACACAGCAGATTAGAAACCCTGTTTTTCACTAAAACCAATGCCTGTCAAACTAAAAACCGCCAAAAGATAAGGATGGAGCTATTTGAACCTTGTGGGGCAAGGTGTTCCATAAGATTGATGAAGGATTTTATGAGACCCTAGGTGGCCCTTACAAATTTTAATTAGATGTTGTTAAAACTTCAGTTGTGAGGAAAAGGAAGGAAATGTTTTCAAGTTGTAAGAGACAGAAATATTCCAGACATTGCTGCTGTTTGGAGTTTGCAGGTAATGTCATGTCTATTCCTGAACTCATGTGCTCCATAGCTGTGAAACCCTTGAGATGGGAGAACCGTTCCTGCTCCATCTGACTAGCTTGCTTCCCTTACTTGAACAGGTGTGTCTGTGACTCACCTGATCTAGAGAGAAAACAGCAGCTGTATGGACAGACCTCCCTCAGCAACAGATGTGTAAATCCTAGCGGAATGTTCTGGACTTTAAGAATTAATTTGTGGGTTGTGGTCCTTGAAACACTACTCAAGCCAAATTAACAAAGTGGTACCACAAAGACTATATATTTATGTTCAAAGAGTAGTGGAGAATAACAACACTTTGCAGTGATGAAACAAGCAAAACACATTACTACATATAATTTATTATTATTATTATTATTATTATTATTATTATTATTATTATTATTATTATTATTATTATTATTTCTTATCCGCCTCTTCACTTGAATTGAGAGGCTGGGAACAACAATATAAAATACATAAACTGGTTAAAACATATTAAAACATTCTTTTAAAAATCCTGTAATGCAATTAGAATGATTAGAAGCATAATAGAAATAGTGGCTAGCATATTTCTTAGTAAAATTAAAATTCTGTTCCTCTTAACCAACAAAGCAGTCATCATTAAGATTTTATAGTTACCTATCTGGCACGCATGGCTGGTAGAGCTTAGGTAGTCATGTTTGGTAGGCTTCTTATTCTCCCAGGTCAACCATGTAAAAATCTTACTACTAAGAGCATTCTACCTAGCAATAGCTCTAGTTCTTCTATCTTAACATACATCTATGCACCTTGACTTTTTGGACTCAGTCAAAGCTCCTAATCATGACCTCAGGGGGTCCTCGCTGTAACACAGCCCGGCTTATAACTAACTTTAGAAGCCCCGTTGCGAAGGTCCATCTCCTCATGAGGTACCGTAATTCGTTTTTTACTTCCGACAATTAACCAATCCCACCTGTGGCAAGCTTCTTTGCCCCAGTTCCAAGAACACATTTTTGCACTTAAAGCTAGCTTATAGCATATATAGCTAATCACTCTATACTTAGTTAGCATACAGAGATTCTGATGAATAGCACTCCTATGAAATGCAATGAATTCTTATCAATACATGTTACATTCATACTTTGTGACACCCTTACTGCTAGATGGCATCAATTAGCATCAACTTTATGATAAAGTATGAGTCATGTATGACCATCTGTGAGGAGGCCAGTTTGTGTGGTACCAGGGCCACTTTCTGCAGATTTACAAAAATACAGATGTTGGCCATACCCAGTACAGATAATGAAGTACTTCGTGAGCACATTGAAATTGTCCATCCTTCCTGTATCATACACTACTAACCTTTATTCAGTTTTTTAATTGGATAAACAAGAGCAAATAGAATATTTAACCTATTAAAATCAGTTTTCTAAAATCAGTTTTCTAATCATGCTTACTTGGAAACAAGTCCCTCTGAATTTTGTGGGATTTACTTTTCCATTCATTTGATTTTAAAATGTTTAATTTCCCTAATTTCAGGTTTGAGAGATTCGAAGTCCTAGCAGTATTTGCTTCCACAGTTCTAGCACAGCTTGGGGCTCTCTTTATACTAAAAGAAAGGTAGGAATCCATTCTGCTTGCACTTAACAATTGATATATAACAAGGGTAATTTAACTGCCCTATTTCAGAACAATTTTTCAAGTTTTATAAGACATTTTTAAAAAGCAGTAGTTCCAAGTGGTGGTATGTTGTTTTATTTACAGCAGACCTGTTATAGTTGCTGACTTACACTACAACATATAAATATGATGTGTGACTAACAGCTTTCTTAATAGAAATATTAACATGTTGACTGTAAAACCAACTCTTGTGTTTTGTAGTGCTGAACGATTTCTGGAACAACCAGAGATTCACACGTAAGGACTTTTAATGTGCAAAAGTATTAAATATTATTGGAATAAAGTAACATAAATAATACAGTGCTAATTTTACATAGTACTATAGTTTGTAGCACAGAACTATAAAGTTTATGCTGACATGAAATTGAAGTAAATAGCAGAAATCCATTTGAATGTAATGACCCTGGATTGTATCCTTAGTTATAAATCGCTTCAAATAATATTAGTTGAAAAAAATGACTTTTAAAAAGCTTATCCTAGATTTGCTATTAGCGATTTAAAACTCATAGATATTTATTATATAGCAGAACCCTAATATATAATGTATAAACCTGTCTTTCATCCGTTTTTTGCTATTATGAAAGGGTGAGCTCTCAGTTAAAGAAATCAGTTCTCTGGTTGAATGTAGTTAAATGGAATCTGAATAAGATTGAAAAATATGATAAATGCAGGATTATTAAAGAAATGACAAATGTAACTAGTAATTGTACCTGGTAGCATACTGTATTGGTGAACAGTGTAAAAAAAATGAAGATTAATTCCATTACTCTTTTTAGGGGTCGATTGTTGGTTGGTACCTTTGTGGCACTCTCTTTCAACTTGTTTACGATGCTTTCTATTAGGAATAAACCTTTTTCTTATGTGTCTGAAGGTACGTAATTAATAGATGTGAAATACCTAACTAAAACTAGTGAATATTCATGAGTTCACAAATGTTACTTACTAGTCATCAAATGTATGGTTGCCACCAAACCCCTCCCCCAGATCCTCTGGTATACATAGAGGGCTGTGCGGGGTGTTCCCTCATTTGTTTTGGAGTATGGAGAAGGTAAGAAAGAGCAGACATATTTCCTGTTGTTTCTTACATCCTCCAAATTGCTCTGCAAATGGGAGTTCCACTGCTGGGGAAACTATGTGCTGCTGGGTGTCCTGCTTGCCAGAGGGCCTGGGTCACTTGATCCAGGCAAGTGGACTTGTAGATAGCGATGGATGAATCCGTTTATATCTGGTCTTTGCCAGTTTCACACATACTCAGTCATAGGTCTGTTTTGCCCAATTTCCGCGTGTCTGTGATATAAAAAGCAAACCATGCATGAAGATTTGCATTTCTTTTTTACTTGGCTGTCCCCAATATGCACATTTTTGTGCAGCTTTTGAGCTGAGAACTGTCTCACAAAATTCTGAAGGATAACTGTGTCCTGATCTCCATGTTAATCCAGGAAGTGTGAATTCAGTCAGCTTACTTAAAAATGACATTCTGCCCCATCCCTACAATGGATGCCTTTGAATAACTGTTTTTCGCTTCTAGTTGATGATTTATCCAAGAGACACAGTTATGACAACTCTATAAATCTTAGGTTGATGAGGCGTATTAATGCACATGCCTTTTTCAAAGTGTGTATTTGTAAAGTAGCTTAAGGGCATGATCTGCTGGCTGGGGGATGCTGGGAGTTGTAGGACTTATTTCTTTCTAAACATGCATAGGATTGTCCTTTAGTGTTCAATTTTAGATATAAAAGGGTGGCTCAGTCCTTTGGTCCAGCTATGATACCGCTAGCTGAGCTTTGACTTGAACCAGTGCAAGCTAGTCTTCATTTAATTTCATTTATTACATTTCTATACCACCCAATAGCCGAAGCTCTCTGGCTGGTTTACAAAGATTAAAACCTTAGAATTATCTTATAAAAACTGTATATGTACAAACATATAAAATGACACACGGACACACATATACTGTATCTAAAGAAAAATTAAAGCAATCAACAACAAGAAAAATGCAAGACCTGATTAAAATTCAAGACCTTGTATATTGTTCTTAACTCAGCTGGTATTCTAATCCTGCTTTAAAATGTTAAAAGTGCATGGTAGCTGTGCTGGCACATTGACTAAGTGGATTGACCTGAAGCAAGAGCATAACAGGGGTCCTGAACCTTTTTAGGCTAGTGGGCACATTTGTGATTTTGAGAGTGCCATGGACATTCTTACACAAAGGCTGCTATGCCTGGGGTAGGGGTCTTGCCCATTCGCCAAATGGCTGTCATAGTCTCAAAATACCTATTTCCCAAATACAAACTGGTAAGGCAAAAAGAAAAGAATTTTCCCCAAGAACCAAGATAGCCAGTGTGGCTAAGTGGTTAGAGTGGGACTCGGGAGATCTGGGTTCTAGTCCCTACTCGGCCATGAAGCTCACTGGGTGACTTTGGGCCAGTCACTGCCTCTTAGCCTAACCTACCTCACAGGGTTGTTGTGAGGATGAAATGGAGAGGAGGAGGAGGATCATGTAAGCCGCCTTGGGTTCCTTGCAGGGAAAAGGTGGGGTATAAATATAATAAATAAATTAATAAAAACCCAAGTACAAGGCCAAGGTGTGGTCTGGGCTGCAAATTGCAAAACCACTCTTCTGAATCCACAGTTCTCTGCTCCAGCATCCATTTCCCATAAGGTAAACTGATGAGGGTTAGACAAGTGCCTTGGCCAAGAAACTGAGTATAAGACAGAGGTTGGGTCTGAGCCCCAGATGCCAAATTACATATTTGCCCCCACAAAGCACAATGAAATACCTCTTTTGCAGAATTCAAACTAATGATGCTCAGGGAAAACACACGCAGGTAAAACACCCAACACCACACACCCCAGCCCCACAAAAACCAGGCAAAACACACACCGCACCAAAAACACAATCCAGGTGCGTATTCCCCCCCCCCTTGCAGGCACATTACACCAAAAAAACAGGCAAAACGTCCACACAACACAGGCAAAGCAGCCCCCTCACTCCCTGCCTTCTCCTTTACCCCCCAGGATGCTGCCCCCACTCCTAATCCTCCAGGATGCTGCTCACCGTGCTCCAGCCGACACTTTTCTTTTCTGGGTGGCTGGGAACACTTCAAAATAAAGTGCTGAGCTTCGGCCGGCTGCCATTTTTCTTTTCTAGTAAGTCTCTGGGTCCCACATGGGGCTCAAAGCCATTCCTGGGAATAAAGACAGTGCTTGAGGCCTGAGTGCCTCTTGGCAAAATACCAGCCTCCCAGTTAAACAATGTTTTAAAATTTAAAATATTAATTTAAAAAAATCACGAGGGACAGGGAGCCTGGTTGGTGCCAAGGGAGGTATCTTTGAGCACAATGGTGCCCATGGGCACCCACGTTCGGGACCCCAGGTATATATATATTCCATCGTATTCTTCTGCCTAAAGTCATACCACATGACTTGACATACGTAGATTTGAAGCAGTGTTAGGTTTACACCCATGATTTAATGAGTGTTCTCTTCAGGATAACCAGTACTACTTTTTTGTGCAGCTGCAAGTACAAGCTGGCTTCAGGAACATGTTGCAGATCTCAGTAGGAGGTAAGATAGAAAATGATATTGTAATTTTATATGCATTTTGTAGGGAGCAGCAATCTGGATCTCTTGTTGCAAGCTGGGGTGTGGGTTATGTAGAAGGAACAGTGGCTGTGACCGTGGACTTTGCTGGCAATGCACTTTGGCCAGATATGAGACCTGTCACCTACCACCTCCGACCTGTCACCTGTAAAATTAGTTGCTCAGCAGCAGATAAATTGTGGGCAGTATCCAATGCTGTTGTGCCCCAGTGGGACCTACCACTTGCACAATGTGAAGCTAGCAATCCCTTATGCAATTGGAAATGAGTGGAAACACTCGCTTCTGAAACAGGTCAGGTCAATGGAGTTTGCAGAAGAGAGCTCTGCTGACCTGTCCTATTCTGAAAATGATAGTTTCTGCTCATTTCCAGGGTCGCTTTAGAAAGTGCTACTTCCTGTTGCGCTAGTGGTTGGTCCTGCAAGTGCAACAATGAACAGAGATGCAGTGGCAGTAGTGGATATTGCCCATAGTATTTAGAACAGGAATGGCGAAGCTCAAGTCCATAGGGGTTCTCCATCCAGCCTGCAAGCTTCTTCGGCAGGTCCTGCCCCTTTTCCCTCCAGGCCTGGCAGGAAGCCCCCACTCTTATCTCACTGATCGGAAATAAGAGCTGGGATTCTTTCCTGTTGAAGAAAGACAGCCTTTCTTCAGCACAGTTCAAGGCAACCTCCTCTTATTTCCCATCAGTGCTGAACTCTAGCCCCTGAGATCCTTACCAAACTGGAATTTGGTCCTCAGGCCGAAAAAGGTTCCCTACCCCTGATTTAGAAGACAAGGTATATAACTTCTCTGTCTTTCTAAAATATTCAGTTGTCATGGTCTGCGTTTGCTTTAGCTTTGAGTAATGTTCTAGCAACCTGACATGCTCGCTAAGCCAGCTGTCCTAGACTTCCATCTGGTCTCTGGAGGGGCAGGTTCCTGGAAAATGTTTCATACAGCGAATAAATTAAAAATGTGCAAGGAAAAAGCCAAGCTCAAATGCACACAGAGTGTATTCCTTCCTATGCGAAATCCTCCTAGATCAGCCTTCCCCATCCTGGTGCTCTCCAGATGTAACTGGCCCAATCACACCTCACTGTATGAGGAAAGCTATCACTGTACATGTAAATGTGGTGTGTTGCTGTTTCTCTTGCTATTTACACTACTATTCCATTATTATTTATTGCTCTCTTTTAGTTTGTGTGGTATTATTCCTGGGTTGAGCAGCATCTTTCTTCCACGTATGAATCCTTTCATCTTGATTGACCTTGCAGGGGCTTTAGCTCTTTGCATTACATACATGCTAATTGAAATGAAGTAAGTACTTTTGGATTTAAGAATAATATTCATAGATACTGGATATTGAAAAACAGGTCTATCCTCTAATGTTACACTTGTTTCTTTCAGTAATTATTTTGCTGTTGATACTGCTTCTGCAGTAGCCATTGCCTTGATGACATTTGGTACCATGTATCCCATGAGTGTCTACAGCGGAAAGGTATTGCTTCAGGTGAGACAATGGGAGAAGCTACTTTCTAATAACATTTTAGAGTACAGCCAAGATTGGCTATACCTATTGAATTCGACAAAAGAAAACACAGGCTATAGATAGATAGATAGATAGAGATATATAAAGCTATATGTGATTCAAATATGTAGCATAGAATTTCAGTTACAGACAATAGTGTTGAATTTTGGTTTTAAATCTGTAACTTTTCTAAAATACATGCACACACACTTTGTGAAATGTTAAAAAATTACTGTTACAGAAAGGATCTCAAAAAAGCAAAACGTGTGAGAATATTGCGAAATACTTGCTGACAATTTACTACTTAAGAGTAGAGTTCTAGGAGCTGCTTTGCACATTATAAGGATATGAGGTTAACTTTCAAAAAGCTGAAATGTTGGCAACAGAGAATTATATAAACCAGGATGAGCAACATCCAGCCTATGGGCCGCATGTGGCCCTTGCCAGTCACTGGTGCAGCCCCTGGACATCCCCACCACTGCTGAAATTCACAGTAGCAAAAATGTTGCCAGTTTTCCCCTACAGAAGCCTAAAATAGCCAAATCTTGCTCGAAAGCAAGAGAGATTTAGACGGTTTAGCCTTCCTTAGTGGTTTTTTTCTTCTGGCGTCCCACAGAGTGTGTCTGGAGAGGCCGAAAGGGCCCCTGGACCCCCTCCCCCCCAAAGTTGCCCACCCCATCTAAAGAAAAGCTGCCTGCTCTTCAGGATTCTGAAAAGATAAAATACTGTTAGGCATGTATGTAATTATGTTTCAAGAAGAAAACATGATTTCTCTTTTGAACAGACTACAGTTAGGATATTGAGTGGAATATTTTTTCTTATATTGGTTGCAGTAGGAGAAGACTTGCAAGTAAGGTGAATTTGGCTGATTCTTTATTCCAGTGGCATGCTTTAAATTATAATTCCAGCAAGATTTTTAAAGAAAAGTTTAGAAAGTTATAATTTTCTTATGGGGCTTAAAAAATCAAATTGTAAAACACAATGAAATTAATCTTGGAAGAAGATGACTTTGGTTTATCTGGTCTTCAATTATATCATTAAGTTACTAATATTAAAACTCATTCATATTAATATATTTTATTTTTATTGATTGCATTTCTATACTACCCAATAGCCAAAATGAATATTACTGGAAAGAAGTGGATCTAGCAGGGAGGAGGAAACTGAAGCAATCCTAGTATTTCCTGGATTGTACTTAGTGGACCCATCATAAGCTTAGTATTGGCCTATCATTCCCTCAGATAGCACACTTAGATGGTGAGTACTGACATAATTGGAGCCAGAACCGAACCACAGAGAAACAAGGGGGCTGGAACCCAGTAGAGGAGCACTTCTGTTAGAAGGTGAGGATTCACACGTTGAGCCAAAATACCCTTAGTACATCCTTGGTATTTACTAGGTCACAGTAACACTCCTAAAGCTTCACAGCACACTTTTTCTTATGGCTGTATGTATGCAAATTGCTAAAAATCTCTGAACCAGTTCACAATGGGGCAGTGGTATCAAAGAATGTGGCACGTAGCATTGTTAGAAAAACTAACTGATCCGCTTCCAGCCACAAAAGAACAGGACTCATTTTCTGCACTTTGGTACATTTTTATTCACTATATCAACAAGGATGCTGTTCATAAACTGCCACCCACTCAGTGTGTCTTTTGGAAAAACTTACTTAGATAATATGTCTATCTTTTCACTCCCACTCACAGAATGTAAAACAGCCAGTTAGTTTTCTGATACCTTGAATGTTCATATTTCAGCAGTACTGTAACAGCCAAGTAACACAATTGTTTTTTTTACTTGTGGAATAATGAAACAGGGGAAGGGGGGGGAAAGGCTCTGCGACAGACAAAACTGTTTTTTCAAATAACTGTAATGCTGTTTTGTTTTTCCAGACAACACCACCTCATGTGATTGGACAGCTAGATAAACTTATAAGAGAGGTAAATTAGTATAAAATGTTACATTTGTACACAATGGCCAGGACTACCCCCACACCCCAGTGCGTGCACAGGAAATACTTCAGTGCATGCACGGGGAAGGAGGTAATATTTTCTTTGGGCACAAGCCCCTCTCTCCTCAGGGGATGCTGCTCCAAAGAGCCCCCTGGCATTGGTGGAGGATTTGGTGAGCACTTGGGACTGCCACTGGCAGCGGGGAGCCAAAAAGCTCTTGTACATGAGTGGAATCAAACCTATGTGCACTTTGGATCCCACATTTTTAAAAAATAGCACAAGGGCTAACGGAAGGTACATCTGTTGCTTTTCAGATGTACCTTCCACAATAGAATATAATCTATTTATGCTTTCCACACTGATCCTATTGACATTTTGTTGGAACATACACTTGTTTCAGTGGGGTAACAAACAAACTAAAAGGACAGTTGTCAATATTTCTCAAATTAAAATATATAGTATAACATTTAGATAAATCTTATGGCTTTTTAAGACTACACTATGCATGTTTACTTTGGAAGGCCCATTGATTTCAAGGGGGCTTAACGCCAAGGAAGCTTGTTTTTTCATAGCCGACTTAGGGCACAATCCTATGACCCTCCGTCCTCGCCTGGGGAGCCATAGGATTATTCAGAGTCCCAGCTCTGAGGTCCTGCGAGCCCCCTCCCAGCCAGTGCAGAAAGAACTGCACTGGCTGCCTCCCTGAGGTTGCAAATCGGCCTTGGAGAGGAGGAAAAGGGGTGTGCCGGGGGCGGGGAGGAGACATCCAAATGGTGCCCCAGCCTCCTTCCCTCCCCCTCTGAAGAGCTTCATCTAGATGGCCAAAAACGGCCGTCTAGATCATGCAGGGTGATCTAGACATGGGGTGGCAGAGATTGCCACTGCTGCACCTTGAACTGGATGCATGTGAGCCTCTGAGTTTGGAGGCTTGCGTGCATTGAGGGTGGGGGCGATAGGATTGAGCTCTTAGGACTGTATTACTAAGCCATCAGAAACTTTAGTATTTTAAAACTGATAACATGTATCTTTGTCTTAAACTAGGTTTCTACTTTGGATGGTGTTTTAGAAGTTCGAAATGAACACTTCTGGACATTAGGGTTTGGCTCTCTGGTATGTATTTTCCCCCATAATGACTTTTTTCTTTAGAAGTGTAGTATCAATCACTATTTTGAATAACATAGCTCAACAAATAAATCCAATTGTTTCTCATGCAGATAGAGGTTACATTATGCAGTATGTTCTTTCTCACTCACACACATGCGCGTGCGAACACACACAGCAACCAGTCTGTAAGCTTTGCCTGGAGGGGACTGATGAGTTTATTCTTCATTTGCTCTCTAGGCTGGATCGGTACATGTGAGAATTCGAAGAGATGCCAACGAACAAATGGTACTTGCACATGTGACCAATCGGTTGTATACATTAGTGTCTACTTTGACTGTTCAGATTTTCAAAGATGACTGGATCAGGCCTACCTTGGCCACTGGACCTATTACAAACAATATGCTGAATCTTTCAGATCATCACATCATTCCAATGCCACCTCTAAAGGCTGCAGAAAACTCTAACCCTGCTACATCTACTCCAGCTAAAACAAGCAGCCCACCTCCTGAATTCTCTTTTAATACACCGGGCAAAAATATGAACCCTGTCATTCTGCTGAATACTCAGACAAGGCCCTATGGACTAGGCTTCAACCGTGGGACTGTACCTTACAGCAGTGTCTTCACTCAAGGGGTTGGAGTACCGGGAATGGGAGCAGCCCAGGGATTCAGGACTGGCTTAATAAATGCCCCCCACAGATATGGAACTGGTACTCGAGGTCAGTCCAGACCCTAATAAAGTATTTCCCATATTTATTGTTTGAATTTATTTTTTCACCTATTTTATTGCTCAATTTTCTACAAGACCATTCAAATTTTCTACATAACTTGGATCAAATATTTCCAATAATCATGAAAATGTGTGTTCGTGGTTTCATTTAATCTTTGATGTGGTCATTGCTCTCTAACTGTAAAGCTGCAGCTTTACAAGCAGCGAGCTTATTCATATTTTTATTGCTTCTTTCATAAGTGATTACAGCATAATATGTGAATGGAGCTCCAGAAAATAACGGATTTGCAAAGGAGTGAGATTCTGTATCCTTTTCTTAACCTGATGATTATTAAAATAGTATTATCTATTAACAAAGTTTGGTGCCTCTGTAATCATGAGAATTTTTAAAGTCATATTTTCCTTAGTTGACAAAATGAGTAATATAAAAATGACCTCTTGAAGGGCCAACAGGTACTCCTCAAAGTCAGTCATTTTAAGGGATACACACACACACACACACACACACACACACACAGTTTTGTCAGTTAAGGGATATATTAGGGTTTTGTCAGTTCTATGGTTGTAACTATTTCAGATTACAGAATATTTTTGTTTCTGTCTTCTGTGTTTGACACAGATATGCTGGGCAATAAAGTACTGAACAGAGTGCTGCTTTTAAATTATTGTTAATCCAGTTGGAAGAGTTCAGGGGAGGGGCATTTCAAATGAAGAATGCATGCTTTTGATTAATCTACTAGCATCCTGATGTTTTTGGAAGCACTGACTTTAACATCAGTCTCCAACTGGTTTTTAATATTACCTCTGGTTGATGGCAAGCAAGAAGCTTAAATAGGGCTAGCTCAAATCTGACTGAATTAACAGGTCAGCCCGTCTGGTTTTCATCAACAGCAAGTAGCTGAACAAAGGGCATTTTTTAAATATGTCCGGCTAGTAAGTATTTGTGATGCATCTCTTCGGTGCTATGGTCCATTAGAAGATGTATATCACATTCTTGCATTATATGTGATGGCTACTTTCCCCTCAGTGACACCTTACCTACTAGGTAAGATAATTTAGGTTAGTGATGGCAGTCAGCAGCATCTTTATATTTCCACTGTGGGAAATCAGAGTCTGGCTGACTGCACTCAAACAGTCTGCATGGTTGGAGCCAGACTGCTGTGGTAGGAATGTGGAATCTCCCACCTCCAGATTTCTCTCCAAAACTGAAGGCAGCAATTTACACTCCCTCCTTCTGTTGGTGATTCAAAGGACCCTCCTGTAAGGGGTACAGGGCGGTGCATGGAAGTTTGATTTCTGGATTTCTCCCCTCCATCTTCCCACACACACACATTGCCACATAAAGGGAAGGGAGAGATCTACCCTTCCCTTTATGACCAGTAAGTCCTCTGGCAGCTGTTGGGTCTTACTTCCAATATGAGATGTGTCCATTCAATTGTAAATGGTTACATTGTGCTCTTGTGAAATAGTGGTACCAGAGCAGGTTCTCCTTGGTGCTGCAGTTATTTGGTCCCTTTACTTGACCAGGAAGAGGTCTGTGCTATGCCCCTCCCACCCAGCTCAAGCAGTCTCTGGATAGGTGCCATCACCTATAGAGATGGCATGAGTAATTGGGTGGATTAAATTGAAAATGCATTCCCCCTGACTGCTTGTATTCTACTTGATGAAGAGTTCTTGTATTCTGCTAGGCCAATTACCTTCCTCATTACCACTAATTACCTTCCTCATTAGTGTTTTCTAGCTAGCACAGCTGTTTTCATCTTTATAGTGACTAGTGTTTTTTTCTTCTGTTAAGAGAGGAACAGAATGTGATCTTAGTGATTTTACTTTGGAGAAGGTTGCTTCTTATTTTGCTATGTACATGTGGAATCCTATTAACTGTAGTGTGTTTATACCAACACCAGTAGTAAAGTCATTTCATTGGAATGTAGTGGGAACTGCACATCTAAGGGATTTCTCTTTGAATTTGGAACTGTTCAAATTCGGTTTGAACAGTTCCTCAACTGTTAGTAGGAGGGCTGTAACTCATATAAAAGGTCCTAGGTTCAGTCCCTGACATCTCAAGGCGGTGCTGGGGAAGTCCCCTATCTGAAACTCTGGAGAGCTTCTGCCAGTCAGTGTAGAGTCAGCTGCTGCTGTGGCAAATGCAGGAGCAGGGTGCTGCATGCGGCTGGTGGACCACGTGTCGCCCACCCCTGTGCTAAATCTATAGCAGGCTTATAAAATTGCAGTATTAGATGAAATTAGTGAGATAATATCACATGGATGTGAATTATGTATTTTTAAAGTATCTAGAAATACAGCTTGAAAACATGTCAATTCAAGCTTCAGGGCGAGTTAATATATTCAGTGGCATTCAGTTCAAGCTAGTGCCTCTCTCTGATTCACCTTCAAGTTTGAATTCCATTGCTGAATAATTGCCTAAAGCAGGAGTCATAGAATCATAGAAAAGTAGAGTTGGAAGGGGCCTACAAGGCCATCGAGTCCAACCCCCTGCTCAATGCAGGAATCCAGGTCAAAGCATCTCTGACAGATGTCTGTCCAGCTGCACCTTGAATGCCTCCAGAGTGGGAGAGCCCACAACCTCCCTAGGTAGTTGATTCCATTGTCTTATTGCTCTGACAGTCAGGAAATTTTTCCTGATGTTTAGGTGGAATCTAGGTTCCTGTAACTTGAGCCCATTATTCCGTGTCCTGCAAACTGGGATGATCGAGAAGAGATCCTGGCCCTCCTCTGTGTGACATCCCTTCAAATACTGGAAGAGTGCGATCATATCTCCCCTCAGTCTCCTCTTCAGAAGGCTAAACATGCCCAGTTCTTTCAGTCTCTCCTCATAGGGCCTTGTTTCCAGTCCCTTTATCATCCTTGTTGCCCTCCTCTGAACCATCTCCAGTTTGTCTATGTCCTTCTTAAAGTGTGGTGCCCAGAACTGGACGCAGTACTCAAGATGAGGCCTAACCAGTGCCGAGTAAAGGGGAATTATCACTTCCCGTGATTTGGAAGCTATACTTCTATTAATACAGCCCAAAATTGCATTTGCCTTCTTTGCAGCCACATCGCATTGCTGTACAGAACCCCTTTCGGCCAAAGGTCCAAATTCCATTTCGGAGAAGCTCTTGGGGGCCGCATTTCAGCAATGGGTGGGGCTGAAGGCAAACGTGGGTGGAGCAGGGCCAAAATACCTAAACATACCAGTCTATTGTAGCTTAAAGCTCCTACTGCCACTAACAGCCTTAGGAGAGGCATTTCAGCCTTTTAGAATGGGGGAAAATCTGCACAAAAGCTGGGAAACCACCAAATTATTGGTGATTGGGGGAAGGGGGTAGGGCCAGGGGAAGGGGTTGTGGCCCCAGGGCAAAGTGGATTTGCACCCCTGGCTGTTGGTTCTGCACCCCTGGCCTAAAGAGATAACAGCTGGGATGACCTCTCACCAGATAAATGATTGTAGGGTCACAGTGAGGGCAATCTAAGCGATATTATCTTTTAATGTCAGGGCAATGTAAGCGATATTATCATTTCATGTCAGGGCAATTTAAACAATGACATTATCATATGACAGGGTGGGGCCCATTTCCCCACCTTTTTCATAGTTGTAATCCAGGCACAGGGACACCTGTCTTTGTTTTTGTCACTAACTCCCAGAACTATACTACAAGCTGTGACAAAGGCACTGAAAATATATATGGGAACCTCAAACTGTGGAGCAGTTCATGAGTTTCATCTAAACAGAATATTAGAAGAAATGAGCCACAAGGGTGAGTTTCTCTGCAGCACCTATCTTTTAGTGACTCTAGTGAATTTGCATACCAAGTGTGCTTAAAGTTCTTACCCCTGGATTGTTAAGGAAATAGTACTCTCTTAGTAGTTTGGAACATGGCTATAGTCAAATTCTTACACACAATGATATTCAGTGGCCTGGCTTGCACATAATGACAATTCCTGGGTTGCTTAAGGCAGGAATTGTTGGGGCTGGGCAGCACTGAACAAACCGTTGCCTCCTGCACGGTTGTTGCTTCTGCTTTCAACAAACAACCCAGGAACACCTCATTCCTAAATTGTTATTGCCACATCTGAACCCGGAACTCTTGGGTTGTTTCTGGGTTAAACAACCCAGAATTAACCTAAAAATCGTCTATTGTTTGTTGCTGGGTTAACTAGGTTAACACTTGGTCCCAATTCCTGGGTTAAGCAACCCAGGAATTGTTATTACATGTAAAAAGTGCCTGTGTTTCATAATGAAACTCAGATGGTGGCAGTACTTTCCATTTATTTCTTCTTAATTGAAAAAATGGTGAAGTTTTTCCTTTTATACCAAACAGGGTTTGGTATAAATGGGCTTTTTTTAAAAAAAAAAATCCAGTTGTCACAATGGCATAATTTGCTTTAGATCAGGGGTGGGCAACTTGTGGCCCTCTAGATGTTTTTGGACTACAACTGACGTCAGCCTTTGCCAGCATAGCCAATGATGGGAGTTACAGTCCAAAAATACCTTTAAATTCTCTCTCTCTCTCTCTCTCTCTCTCTCTCTCTCTCTCTCTCTCTCTCTCTCGTGTGTGTGTGTGTGTGTTGGAAGAGATAAATTTAAATCTTTCTATAGTACTATTAAATCTGAAGGGATTAACTCTATTTTAGTTTTCATTTATGGCAAGAAGTAAAAGTAGGATTTTATTGCCATAGTATCCAAAACCCTTAGAAGCATCCAAAGAGGGACAATGGTAGTATTTAAAACAGAGCAGTAATTAGTTGGGTACCAGAAGTGAGTTATCACAGGTTCAAATATTCCAGCACAAACACTTGCAGAATTTTGTTCAGGTTGTCAACGGTGGGCTTGTCAAGATTTGCTTCGTTGTCCTCCATAGTATGCCACACTCGTGGGAAAGGAGATGGTATCAAGTGCAGGATTGGAACTCCTGGTGGGAAGAGAGAATAAAAAATGAAGAGATTATAAAACTTCTGGAGATTATTGTTTTTCCGGGCAGTGTTTTATGGGATATAAATTGATGGCCCTGTGGTGTTAAATTCTAGTTGCATGGCATTTCTTTTAAGGCACAATCCTATGCAAGTTTAGAGAGAGAAAAGGCCTACAACTCCCAGCTATGCTGGCTGGGGCATGTTGGGAGTTATAGGCCTTTTTTCTGTCTAAACTTGCATAGGATTGCACCCTTAGTGAATTTTCTATCAGGATTTATTCCCAAATCCACTGCTGTTGAATGAATCCACTGCTGCCCCTGGAGGCTGTTCCAAGTGGTCCGGAGCCTGGTCGGTCCAGTTGCTCCGGATCCGTTGGAACAGTCTAAAGCCTCCTGTGAAGCTTTAGCGAAGCACTTTGCAGATAAAATTGATCGGATTAGGAGTGGGATTCCGTGCATCGTGGACACAGTGGGTGAACGGGAGGAGGCCAGTGGCAGTCCGGTTTTGTGGAATCGGTTCCAGCTCCTTCCTTCTGGTGGAGTGGACAAGGTGCTTTCTTCTGTTAAGCTGACCACCTGCTTGCTTGATCCTTGCCCGTCCCGGCTTGTTATGAGCTGCAGGGAAAAACTGGGTGGGGAGATCAGGGCAGTAGTGAATGCCTCCCTCGAGGAGGGAGTGATGCCATCAGCCCTTAAGGAGGCAGTAATAAGACCGCTTCTAAAGAAGCCCTCCTTAGATCCCCAAGATTTGAACAACTTTCGCCCAGTCTCCAATTTGCCATTTCTGGGCAAGCTGATTGAGCGAGTGGTGGGGGCTCAGTTGAAGGCACACTTGGATGAAGCCGATTATTTAGATCCATGCTAGTCGGGCTTCAGGCCTGGACATGGGACAGAAACGGCCTTGGTCGCCTTGGTGGATGATATGAGGAGGGCTTTGGATAGGAGCGAATGCTCCTTTCTAGTCCTCGATCTCTCAGCGGCTTTTGATACCGTTGACCACGGTATCCTCCTGGACCGCCTGGAGGGGTTGGGCGTGGGAGGCACTGTATTGCAGTGGTTCCAGTCCTTCCTCTCTGGAAGGTACCAGAGGGTAGTTCTTGGAGAGGAGGCTTCGGACCCTCGGCCGCTCACTTGTGGGGTGCCGCAGGGTTCCATCCTCTCCCCGATGTTATTTAACATCTACCTGAAGCCGCTGGGAGCTATCATCAGGAGGTTTGGGGTGCGCTGTCATCAATATGCAGATGACACACAGCTCTACCTCTCCTTCAAGTCCTCACCGAGGTTGGCTGTTGAAACCCTGTCCAAGTGCCTGGAGGCAGTGCGTGCCTGGATGGGAAGGAACATGCTGAAACTGAACCCCGACAAGACCGAGGTACTTCTGGTGGGAGACAAGGGAAGGTTAGGGGATGTTGACCTGGTGCTGAATGGGGTACATCTATCCCTGAAGGACCAGGTCTGCAGCTTGGGAGACATTCTAGACTCCCAGCTGTCCATGGAGGCTCAGGTGTCAGCTGTGAGCCGGGTGGCGCTGTATCAGCTCCATCTGATACGGCAGTTGCGCCCCTACCTTCCTAATCATCTGCTCCCATCAGTGGTTCATGCCTTGGTCTCCTCTCGCCTGGACTACTGTAATGCGCTGGAAGATGGTTCGGAAGTTGCAGCTGGTACAGAATGCAGCAGCTCGCCTGGTTAAAGGCTGCCACCAGCGTGATCACATCACTCCGGTGCTCAAAGAATGGCACTGGCTGCCAGTTGTTTGCTGAGCCGAATTCAAGGTGTTGGCGTTGACCTTTAAAACCCTGTATGGCTCTGGTCCAGTCTATCTCAAGGAGCGCCTCCAGCAACATCAAGTAGGCCGCTCAACAAGATCCGCCACGGATGGCCTTCTCCCTGTCCCATCAGCCAGAGAAACCAGGCTGGTGGGGACTAGGAGGAGGGCCTTTTCTGTGGCAGCCCCCAATTTATGGAACTCTCTCCCCAGTGACCTCTGTCACGCCCCTTCCTTGATTAGCTTCTGCCAGGCATTAAAAACATGGCTTTTCAGGCGGGAATATGGGGTGGGTTAGGATTTTTAATTGTGTTTTATACTGTGTGTGTGTGTGTGTGTGTGTGTGTGTCCCTGTATTTTATTGCATTGTACATCGCTCAGAGTGGCCGGATGTCTGGCCAGATGGGCGATTCATAAATATAATAAATAAATAAAATAAATAAAATCACTAATGAAGGAGGAAAAAAGAATTTTAAGGGATGAGGCTTTGGGAATTATGGTTTTAGGGCAGTACTTCTGTGGGACCCACCTCTAAACGTAACCTTTTGGGACCCACTCATAAATTAACTGTACTTTTGAAGCCCTACTTTTCCCGCTCTACCTCAGAAAATGCAAGAATATCACATCATTAGTTAACACTGAACAAGTTTCTATTTTATTATTTTTAATGTAGATATAGGCAGTATGTATTCAAATAGAATTTAAGCATGACATGGACGGAAGAAGGAGTGAGCCTGTCTCTTAAAGGGATGACACAACAGTAATGTTATGCTGTTGGCCCAGTGAAAGAAAGAACAACCACCACCCCAATAATGAGAAAAGAGCCCCTCATTGTGCGACCCACCCAGGGACATGTCAGGCCCATGGTTTGAGAAGTGTCATTTTAGGCTATGCAAGTTAAACTAAGGGCCATCCTAGATGTGACGGGCCATCATTCATGTGCCTTCCGCCTTCACATATAAAGCGGGGGCAGGGGAGAGGGAGGTCTTAATAATAGGAGCATACAGGAGAGCCAGGCTGAAATAGCTCCCTTATCTCCTTTCAGACAATTGCTTCAAGAGCTTGTCTGTTTCAAAAGTTGATACCAGAAGTGAGCCCTGGGGGTGGAGAAGTGTTGGGAGCAAGGGACTGAGGGGAGGTGCAGGCCAGTGTCCTTGCCCCCACCAACTTCATGTGTGATTGGGGTGGACACAGTGGGCTTGTTCGCATGACACAGCAGCCCACAGTGGGTCGTTTAACCCACGATGATGTTGTTGTGCATGCAGGGTGCGTGCGGTGGCCATTTTGAATATGCAACCCCCACTTGGGAGTTGTCATGTCGTGCGAACCCAGCAAGCATGGGTTATATGGGGGTTAAACAACCCTCGCATAACCCATGGTCTGTTTTAGGGTTGCATGAGGGTTGTTTAACCCTCGGATAACCCATGCTCGCCGGGTTCACAGAACACAACTCCCGAGCAGGGGTTGGATACGCAACATGGTGCCTGTGGGCTCCACAACTTGTCATGAATTAAATAACACACAACGAGCCACAGCATGTTGTCCAAACAAACCCACTCAGCGTAACCCTGTGCAGTGTGGCCCTTTGCTGGAATGTCTAGCGTTCAACCATTTTTTACCATAAGGGACTATGGTAAGGGGGTTGGTTCTGAGAAAGGGGAGAGGTTCTGAGGAGAGAAAAGGAGACAGAAATTGTGAAGAAAGGTTCTGAGGGAACTGTAAAGGAGGGAGAGACAGAGATGAAGAGAGCTGAGGAGGCTGAGAAAAGAGCAGAAAAGGGAGAGCAGCAGCATTCTGACCTCCCACCCCGCACCCCCTGTTACCAGTAATTGCTTTCTCAAGTACAACCAGTTCCAGAAAGGCACTCAATCCTTTATACCCTGGTGTTTTGTTGTGGTTTTGCCCACTACACTTGTTAGGGGAAATGGAGCACTCTCACAGCTGAAAGACTGTCGATTTCACAAAAGGCATCCTGTTACTTTTCATTTTCTCACTGCTTCCTGATTCTACCACTCCCACCTGGACCAGCAAAGCAAGGGGCAGAAGACAGACTTATGAAGCTGGAACATTTATATAAAAGTGATAAGTTATGTTTTAAGTTTTCAAAATTGGGAGCCTGAAGTTAGGCAGCTGAGGTTTAATTCACATAGTCAATGGGCCTGTGGCAATAATTTTGTTCTGCAGCTCCAGCTTATGGTAGTGTCCTGCTTGTGGGACTTGTTTGCCAACTTTCATACCAACTCACACTGAAGCTGTTTGCGATAACATACAGAACTGGAAGCTTCTTCCTGGGGTTTTCAACTCACCTGACCTGCTTCCACAAGCTGGGGCTGCCGTGGGTTGAGCGAAAAGGTTGCCCTCTGCCTGGCAATTATGTGAACTGGTCCTAAATAGGTATATTGATTCACGTAGGATCCTGTGATGCTTGAAAAGAAAGCACCCTTCCTTCATTGTTTACATGTGGATTAATGTGTACTATGTTGGGGACAAATGCAATTTCCAAGCATGCATGTTGCTCACTTGCTGTAAGTAATGTGCACCCTTGTGTGCTAGCTAAAAACATTTCAGTAAAGGTTTTCATACCTCTTCTTAAAAATGGAACATGGTCGTCTTCAACTGGATGTCCTTGTAAGTCTCTCCGGAAATACTGCCTTTCAGAAAGGTGATTCTTTAGTAAGCCCAAATCATGAAGATTTTTTTCTGCAGTTGTTTTAAAAAAACAATGGTTAAGCAGAGAATGGCAATATAATGACTTTTTTTTTTTAAAGGCCTAAGCCTGATTTAAACAATTTGAAGCAGAAAATAGTCTTTCTCACAATTTCACACAATAAAGTGGTATTATGAATACAGTCCTGTTTGCTATGATTGTTATTTAAAACATCCCAGCAAATTACCTCAAATTGATCTTCTTGCAGAAAATATTTCTAAATGCTGAATCTGGTTAGCTGCTATGTTAGCAGTTCACTGTTTGGGTCACCTGCATAGTTCTTTATCTTAAAGAGCAGTGTATGCTTTGATTGAAAAAGAAAGAGGAAACGTTTATGTAACTAGTTACAATCTCATTCTTTAATAGTGTAATCAGAAAGGAGTTTTCTTTTTAAGGTTTTCCCCCCAAAGGAAAACAAAACATGGGCATCCCCAGAGTTGTAATGTAAAATTCTAAGAGCATTTTATGTCAAGGGGTACTCCAGAACATAAAACTAAACGAGTTCTAGAGTTTCTGCTATGTGAAACTGACAATGTTTTTTTTAAAAATAAAAATACGTTTTACATAATTTGTCCTTACCAAGTGCTTCAAGTCTCCCAAACCATCGAGCTGTGTTCAGAAAATAATTGGGAAATGTTGGATTCCGAGCACCAATTAAATCCAGTAACACAAAAAGATCCTGGTGAAGAAATAAGCCTTGTAAATGTCACTTTCAGAGTCCTGTAGCCTACACTGATTTTAGACAGTCACTGCAATGTATGTTAGCAATTCCAGACATTTTTTTGAATTTCTCACTTGTTGAACATCCACTGGTGAATAGTGACCATTGAGGCTGCAATCCTATACATAACTTGCCTGGAGGGAAGTCCCAGTGTACTCATTGAGGCTTACTTCTGATTAAGCCCAACGGTGTACAGGATTAGAATGACAACCGTCACCAAATTTCAGACATTTTGAAAACAGAAATATAGCATGGTTACTGAAAACATTAGTAAAAGTGGAAGGTTGGTCTAATTCCTTTCTCTTGGCTATTCTCACTGAGAATGTCTAATTCTGATGGCTAGAATTAATATTGGAGACTTTAGTGTTTCTTTTTGAAATCAGTTTGAAGAAAAAAGATTACAGTTAAAGACCTTGAGAAATACAATGGGCCAGATCTAGATATGATGGCAATTAGTTGCATCTAATAAGGAAAAAGAGGATATTGTCTCCAATTAAATTAATAATTGTAGCTGAAATGGTCCATGAAGTTAAAGAGTGACGTCCAGCATTGCGTGAGTGAACTTCCACTCATGCAACAGACTGTTCCCATCCTCTCCTCCCTGCAGCCTCCTGTCCTGTGCACCCCAAAATCTGCTCAAGGGTCCCCCAATATTTCAGAGCAGATGGGGTGTGGGGGGTGTAGGGGGAGGGCAAAGTCCCTCTACTGGAGGATGCCATTCTGCCAGTGGATGGACACAATTGGATTTCATAAGAACATAAGGAGCCTTGCTGGGTCAGACCAAGGGTCCATCTAGTCTAGCACTTCGCCCACACCGCGGCCAACCAGCTGCCCACAGGATCCCACAAGCAGGACATGAGTGCAACAGCACCTTCCCGCCCATGTTCCCCAGCAACTGGAGGAAGCATATAGCCAATCAGGACTAGTAGCCATCGATAGCCTTCTCCTCCATGAATTTGTCCAATTCCCTTTCAAAGCTGTCCAAACTGGTGGCCATCACTACATCTTGTGGAAGTAAATTCCGTAGTTTAACTATGTGCTGTGTGAAGAAGTACTTCTTTTTATCTGTCCTGAATCTCCCACCAATCAGCTTCATGGGATGACCCTGGGTTCTAGTATTGTGAGGTAGGGAGAAAAATGTCTCCATGTCCACTTTCTCCACACCATGCATAATTTTGTACACCTTTATCATGTCTCTCCTTACTTGCCTTTTTTCTAAGCTAAACAATCCCAGCTGCTAATTAGACTTAATGGTTAATTGTCCTTCCTCTTTAGTGTTATCAAGCTTTTCCCCAATTCTCCTCCAACATTGGCTTTATAATATACTGTAGTGTATTTTAGTTTCATCTGACTTGCTTGTATTAAGGTGGAGATCTCTGAGATTCTCTCTAAAAACAATAATATCACAGCCCCCTAACTACATGTAGCCTACATGTAGTCTAAGGACCAAATGGCTGCTTACTGCAAGACAAAAAAAGGGCATGATCCCTTGTATTAATTTCAGAGCGTGAGTTGAGTACATACTTAATTGTCATCCATTAAAATCAACAAGGCTTCAAAGTGCTTACCTTTGGCTGGATGGTGCTGATAGTTCCTATGCAAAACTAAAAAGTCTATACACCCTTCAGCTACACCCATCTAAATACTGTGACCCACTTTTGTGCCTTTGCCGATCTTGTTCCCTGAGCACTGCCCTTTTCTGGTATCACTTCAAAACAATTCAGGCAGTTGCAGCAATGAGAAATCAAACCAATAATTTCACAAGACATTTTTCAGATCTGTTGTCTAGATCGGTTATTTTACAGCACACCCCACACCCCCCGTCTCCTTAAAGTTTGCACTTACAATGCCCTGAATCTGAGTTGTATATGTGGCACCCGGTGGATGTGGAGTTGATGCCATTTTCTGGGCCAAGGACCGAGAACCATACAGTGAATCAGAAGGGGTCCATCGAACGAAGGCTTCTTCGCCGTCAAAGAAGATGAGCTGCAGCGAGAGATCTGGCCTGGCACCTGAGCTGATTGTCTGTGGAGTAAAAAAGGGAAACAAAATGGAATGTCCATCTCTATGCTGAGGGCCACAGTTAATGCAGAAACAGCTGGAGAGATAAAATACCTTCAGAGTATGAAGCTGTCTGTCTAGGGAACGTGCCAATTCTAGCATCATGGCACACGGCACAGCTGAGTCAGTGGCGCCAACAAACACTTTGCCGTCCAACCGTGGTGGAAAGTATTTTGAGTCATAATGGCAAGCAATCACCAAATGGCGCTTGGCAAGGGGATTGAGGGTGCTGATGATATTTGAAAAGGTGCGGTATCCATAAGGAGTGTGGCTCTGAAATGTGTCTTCTTCAACGACCCAGCCAGCCTGTAGTCCTTGCAAACGGTGCTTGATATGCTGAAATGTACACAGCCACAGGTTAAAGGAGATTATTTCAAAGCAAGGTCATGTAAATCAACTCTGCAGGAACTAGAGAAGGGCCCCGAACCTTTCTCCACTGATATTTTAACATTAGAATAATAGCCATTTATGGCTTTCCTATCAACAATTCATGTTCTTTTAGGGATTTATTTTAGGCAAGCACAGGCCTGGCCTGATGATGAAGTGGAAGGGGGATGCTCTGCTTCAGATTGGGTTGCCCTTTAAGAGGAATCAAATTTTGGTGTGAGAAGCTGCACACCAGTGGTGCAGTTACGTAGAAGATTCTGGATTTTAGATCCCGGATTTAATGGTCTTACACCCACTCCCTTTGGATGGTAATATGCATTACTTCACTTACTTCAAAATGTGGTAAGCCAGCCTTGCTATGCTTGGGGACCCTCCTGCTCATTCTGCTGAGTGGGGCCCTGGAATCATAGATTTCATAATAGAGTTGGAAGGAGCCTACAAGGCTATCGAGTCCAGCCCCCTGCTCAATGCAGGAAACTAGAGGAGGGGGTCTCCCATCCAAGTAATAACCAGGCCTGACCCTGCTTAGCTTTCCACGCTCAGACAAGCTGAGCCAGCGTAAGCCACAGGCCTGTATGAATCCTGCCCTGAGGGCACCACTGCTGTACATCCTTACATCTTTCCCCTATTAAGCTAGTAGCTTAATAGGGGAATGTCTCTTTCAAGATGGTGCTGCACACACATGCACGGTTACCTTAAAAGTTCTGTCCCTCCCCACCACCAGGGCGAAATTGGAGCAGGATCGAACCAGAGAGGAATCTGTGTGCATGGGCCAGTCCAGGGGCTTGCTAGGCACTTAAAATATTTGGACAATAGGATGTAAATCTGCATAAAATTTGCACATACTAATTTATATATATCCACATTTAGAAATAACTACTAGGATTTATTTAAATTTCACAGAAGGCAAAGTCAGACAATTTATTTCTCATCCAAATCATCTTAAATAAAACTAATTCTTCAATTAATTTGCATCCTGTTCCAGATCATCCCAAATCAGTAGTCCCTCTTCAATTACATCATTCATTTGCAATGCTGTGAAGAAAAGTACAAAGAAGAGAGTGGCTGGTAGGTTTTTTTCATCATCCTCTCTCTCTCTCTCTCTCTCTCTCTCACACACACACACACACCATGGCAACTCTTGCACGAAAATCATGCCAAGGGTGAATCAGGGAGCCACCCCCAATTTCCCAATTCCTTTCCAGATCCTGCTCCAAACTTTAATCAAGTCCCCTTCAGTTAATTACACCATCAATAAGCATTACCTCCAGAAATTAAATTCAAAGTAAAATAATGTCATGAGAGCCAGTGTAGAGCGTAGTGGTGAGAGTGCTGGACTGGGACTTGGGAGATCCGGGTTCTAGTCCCCGCTCAGCCATGAAACCCACTGGGTGACTTTGGGCCAGTCACTGACTCTTGACCTAACCTACCTGACAGGGTTGTTGTGAGGATAAAATGGAGAGGAGGAGGATTATGTAAGCCACCTTGGGTTCCTTGCAGGAAAAAAGGTGGGGTATAAATATAATAAATAAATAAAATGCACAATTCTGGTGTGTGTGTGTGTGTGTGTAAATGCTGGATGGGTGGGTCACAGAGTGAGGCAGAGGAGGTAGGGGGAAAAGGGGCAAGAAGGAAAAGAAGCAGGCTTGGAGGTGAAGATCAGAAGGATGGAGGACTTAGCAGGAGCCTGAAAAGAGAAAGGGGAAGAGCTAGCAAAGGCAGGTTGTGGGTGGAAGGATGGTTTTTCCTTTCTCTGCTCTGCATTTCTGAAGTTGTTTCTCCATGTTGTGGGGACTTGTGAATTTTCCTCCAAATCCCAACATATACACATAGACACAAGTGGAGAGGGCTAGGAAACCCCACATTATGTCCCACCTCTCTATGCAGCCAAAAGGTTACAGTCATCTCTGAACAATAGTGCATGTGCATGGATACATTTACAGTCTGCTTTCTCACACTTGCTTCATGTTTCTAATCGAAAAAGGCATGGAAGCAGTTAAAAGTGCGAGGGAGTGGAACTTCCTTCAGTCTTCAAATCCAGCTGGAAATTAAAGGCAACCAGGTTCTGGACCCCAGCTGCTGTCACTTAATGATATTTAATTGTCCCCCATTGAGGCTATACCTTTGGATGTTTCCTTAGCAATATGTCTCATCTGCTTTAGAAATGATCCCTCTGGCACATTTAATATTATTGGGTTCAAGGTCTAAAAGGCTCCTCAGTATCTTATGTAACATGTTGATACTTGTCAATAAGAAACATGCTGTTCAAATTAAAAGTGATGTGACTGACTAAAGACTAGTTGTTTATTCAGAAGGACACAAACCGCATCTTCCATGAAATCAAATCAATGAACAGGAAATCCAGGATTCAGTGGTTATGAGAATGAAATCATACAAGGCACAATTAAATATGAGAAGACCACTGGCCATGAAGAGAAGTAGAGGCCACCCTGGCCCTCTGTGCATTTACTAGGACAGAAGCCCCAATAAATTCAGATTAAGTCCAAGGTCCAGAGAAGGTGCCCGATCTCTGAAACTAAGCAGGTCAAGGCTCAAACAGCTTTTGAACGAGAGGTCAGCTTGTACACCTCTCAGATTACTGAAGGAACAAGTTGTAAATGTAACAAACATATAGCAAATCAGCATTCATATAAGGGGGCGGGGGATCAAGAACCCAGTGCAATGAGTCACCTATTTTGCAATGGGGACAGGTACATGCCCATAGATTATCAGTGTTGTCTAGCCAAGCTATCAGCGCCACAAGAGGCAATTTGGCAAACCCTTCAGTGTCCTAGAAACTGACAAGGAAGCATTTAATATTGTTTCTAGGAAGTTTGACTTTCAGTTTTTTTTGTTCATCTCCCATAGCAGTACAGATTTTTGCCTGAACATGCCCAATGATTGCAGTGCCAGAGATGTCACTATTATGCTCTTTGTTTTGGCTATCTGCCAGTAAGTCTCCTAGGAAACAACTAGGTGCAATAGATGCTCTTTGAAAGGGGAATATATATTTGCTTTATTAATTGAAGATCATCAAGTTTACTTGTCAAATTCCAGCTGTACTAAGATGGATCACCACTGCTTTAGAGCCTTTCCAGACTATCATGTTTTAGCATGATCAGTGCTCAACTGTTATATGCTTGTGGCTATATTTTATGACTGGGGGATACAATTCTTCTCCTGGCTTAACATATCAGTTGCTAGTGGCTATTATCTATGAAGTCATGAGTGATGATGACATCATTGCAACCTCCACTTCATAAACTTTAACGGTGTCATTAAAAAACAACTTGTATTTTTCTCTGATGTGTTTGTTACAGTATGTTAATTCAGTGTTCCTTCTCCCAACTGAACTGCCCTGTCATTTTAGGAAGCTTTTATTTCAACATTTATATTTGTCCTTGCTAGCTGTGTACAGCCTGCCATGCTAGCACAGTGCACAAGCATTCACAAAGCACCGGCTTCTTGAGAAGGGGGCGGGGGCATTCTGTTGCAGGGCTGTAGGGCTTTATCACCCCTGCAGCAAAACTATTCCTGTGCAATCCATTACAAGAGAAACGGGATATTAAGTTACTGGTGCTGGATCAGAGATAGTATGGCCGTCTGCCAGTGGAATAGAAACTCCTGGCAGAATGGATTTCCCCTCCCCCTTGCAGCTCCCCATGAGCCCCCCCAAATCTGGTCTGGTAGATTGGGGGACATTCTGCAGTGTGTGGGGTTAGCAGGGTGGAGGAGACTAAGGGGAAGTCCATTTGTGTGACATTCGATTTAACCCCCTTTTTAAATCAGTGAATTGGAGGGTCCTTACACTGCTGTGAATGCAGAGAGAGGTTCTGGTGGAAAGTGGAAATAGCATGTATCAGGGTGTTTAAACAGGCCATCCTGTGGAGTAGTTCACTGAGAACCAGTGTGGACCAGTGTAGCTCAAACTGGGAGACAAATGGTGAGAGGAGACTGGGAAAGAGACAGAACAGGAAGGTTAATTGCAGATATCAGCATGGACTGTATTTTGAACCTGTTCAGCCTTACCTGACGTACAGCGTAACTTCCAGGTGATCCTGGGTATCTCTCGATCAGTATTGGGTGCAGGTCATTTTGCCACATCCGATTGACATCTGTGTGCATAGCAACTTGCCAGATGCTAGTTGCATTTAAAATGGTTGGACGGTGGGAATACTGTGGAAAGGATCAAAGGCAAGAAAATGATAATGGCCTACCATAAGAAGTTTAGCTATAATGCTTTATGTCTGACAATAGTGATGGATATATTTATTCATGTAAAAATACCTGTTACCTTTTTGTTGTAGTTGTTAAAACCAACATCCGAAGTGACTAAGAATGGAAGAAAGAAATATACTCTGGAATGTCTTTATGAGGTAAGACAATCAGACCATGCAATCAATCAATCTTTATTATGCGGTCACAGACCCAACAAAATCAGACCATGCAAATATATAAACATAAACAAATTCAGGCTGGGACACTGCAGACCGTCAGTCCCAAATGTGATCCACCTTCATGCCCGCCATAGCCACATGGAAGCTGCTTCCCCATGGCATGACCCACATGGCTGCAATATGTGTGTCTCAGAGCCAGGTGTGGGAATGACTATGTGGGGCTCCCCCCACCGCCCATCACTACCGTGCTGGGAGGAATGGCAATCATTGGATGGGAAAGACCCACACAATCTGTCTCCGCCCCCAATTCTGGTATTCACGTATATTCCAGAGTCACATAGGATCGCACCACAGAGAGGTGGCTCCCATACATCTGAAGTTGTGTGTGAGGGGGTTTGTGAGTTTACAGTTCTGCGCAAAGACAACGAATTCAACACAGGGCACCTGCTGCACGTGAAGGGCTTAGCACAAGTTAGAGGTTGCCACAAAAAGTAAACATAAAAACATCTCCCCAGGGCTGCTGGTTCGTTCCTTTTGGTTATTTTCAAATGCCTGATATGCACAATATGGCAATCTTACAATTATTAGAAGTTATTCAATCTTATTGGTTAATCAACTTCTCCCACCTACCACTTGCATGCACATTCATTCCATGCTACTCTGTCGACAGAAACAACTAGTAGTCACGTGGACAGACTTCCAAAAACTGGGCCATATGTGGTAACTTCCTAATTCCTAAGATGCTGCTGAGTGTCAAGTGGGATTCCATCCTAGGGGATGCCCATGGTATGGAAAGGGGGCGCGGTACATCATAGCATATAAGGAAGTCAGGAAGGTGCTTTACATGTGTCTTTCCAAGAGTCAGTTTTCTAGGCTATGTGTTAGTACCCTTGCCATTTTGTGCTATACATTAGCCCTGTGCGCAAGGGCTAAAAGTGTGTGGGGCAGTAGAGATGCTCTCCAACATCCTCATGTATGTGGGCTCCTCTTCAGGTCTAAAGAGGAGCCTGTGCCCAGGGGGATGCAGAAAGGTCTAAAGAGGAGCCTGTGCCCAGGGGAATGCGCACCCCTGTTCCCCTACACCAGCGGTGCAGAACCTCAGGCCCAGGGGTTAAATTCAGCCTTCTGGGATTCCCTAGATGGCCACGGCCCTTTCCCCCCAACCATTGATCGGTGGTTTCCCAACTTTGGTGCAGTGCTTTCCTCATTCTAAAACAGTGTTCTCCAACCTTGGGTCCCCAGATGTTTTTGGCCTACAACTGGCGTAGCTGGCTGGGGCATGCTGGGAGTTGTAGGCCAAAAACATCTGTGGACCCAAGGTTGGAGAACACTGGTCTAAAAGTTTGAAATGCCTCCCCTAAGGCCTAGTTACTGCCAGTAAAAACTTTAAGCTAAAATATGCTGGTACTTCGGGTCCCACCCCTTTTGCTGCAGGCCCAGCCCGCTTTTGCCTTTGCCCACACCCACCACTGCACGCTTCTAGCCCTCCTGCATCCAGGCAAATACCTGGACTTGGCACGTGAGTCCCCTGTATTGAAGAGATGTACCTGTGGCTCAGCTTCAGATTTTTCTAGCGATTGAATAGCCTTGGACTTTCATGTGTGCCAGAGTTCAGTGCTCTAGCCCTTGAGAAAGTGTCCCAACAACTTCAGCACACCAATTCATACAAGAGTCCTGAGTCTTTCTCATATATGAGATACAGTCATGCCTTGGATTGAGAGCATAATTCGTTCCAGAAACGTGCTTGTAATCCAAAACACTCTTATATCAAAACGAAATCCCCCCAAAAAAATTTGTACAGAGATTTTTAATTTAAGCCGTACTACAGTACTTGTATTGCAAGACGTCACTTGTATATCAAGTAAAAAAAAATTAAATAAATATTTAAAAATTTGCTTGTCTTGCAAAGCGCTCTCAAACCAAGTTACTTGCAATCCAAGGTATTACTGTAAGTAGGTAGGTAGATATGTAAATAGCTTGGGAGAGAAGCCTTCAAGCTGGGCAGAAAGATGGCTCTAAAAACATACTGCTTCGAGTTTCATGTTATCTTGATCTTCCTTGTGAAGGACTGCCGCCGGGAGTTAAACGGTTAATCGGAAAGCCCAGAAACTCCCTTCCCCGCTCCCTGGGTTAAATCAGGTCAAACGCACTGGATTAAGCACTAAGTCAGAATGCAGTAGAGTGAAACTGACAATGTTTACAGAAGTTTAATGGGTGGTATCAGGTCAGGGAGATAGGGAGAGTTTACAGTAAATAAATCAGGCAAGGTGAGAAAATACAATCCACATTGAAGGAAATGAGGCTTGCAAAAGCACAGACAGAATCTATAAAGCAACAAAAAACATACACTTAGTCTAATCTAACATCGGAGAATCTACTTAGCCTTTCCCTAGCAATTCAGCCGGACTTACAGCAAGGTACCCAAGTGGCCCGCTTTGGGGTTGAGCTTTCTGGGCTGGCCTGAGCCGATGACCCATTCCATGCAGCCTCGCACCTAGTTCCCAACAACCTCAATGGAGTCTGGGTTGTTCTTTTACACCCTCTCAAGTCCCCTCCTTTCCTCCCACCCCCTCCCTTTGATGGCAGGATGAACCAGTTCTGCTCAGCAGGCATTGAGGAGATTCTTGGGGCCTCGTGGTGCTACTTGGGGGAAGACCATTGAGGCACAGATGCAGATGCGTCCCATTTCGCTTGGGCAAGGGCGATCTAGATGCAAATGCCTACCCAGAACTAAGCTCCTCTGCCTCAGGCAGAGATAATGCAGGTGATTGGGGTGTGTGTGAAGTATGTGTCTTGTCAGGCCTTTCTCTCCACATTCCTAGTTCCTTAACTTTTAGTGTGCTCAGTTAATAATAATAAATAATAATAATAATAATAATAATATATACTTATTAATTTTATTTCTATACCGCCCAATAGCCTAAGCTCTCTGGGCGGTGTACAGCAATTAAGTATTAGGCCTAAATTATAGCTCTCTTGAATTATGAATCATGGGGAACATACTTTTCTGTAAACTTTTCTTACTGGCAATAATTCAAAAAATGTATATTAGCCAGCAGGGCTTCCTGAACCAAATTGAAATTAATCTGCTTGCAGGTAACAACAACAATAACCCCCCAAAAAGTGAAACAAAAAAGCACACAGCATGAAAATCAATAAATGACACAGAAGACTGTAATCGCCTGGAGGAAACAGAAGAAGCATTTACTGATGCCAGGCACTGCCATTATACAATGAAATGGAGTATTACTATAATCATAATTTTGCTTAACATCCTCTTTGGAAGTACAGCACAGCGCATATAATTTAGAATGGAATTACTAGGGTTGGTCACTGATTAAAGCAGTAAAGTTGATGCATAAGAGTCAAATGAAGTTGCCTGAATCTCTTTCCTTATGGTGTGTGTGTGTGTGTGTGTGTGTTTTACCCAAAAAAAGAGCTGCTTTAGTGGAGAGCACAGGTTCAGAAAATGCCCAACTCTTCTCCTGATAGCCGTTTGTCTGCTTCAAATTGCCCCATCCATCCCACCTGCAGGTCTGGCAAAAATAGATAGGCAGAGCAGCAAAGGGTGTCCCTCACCCACCCAAGTCAAGGTGCATGGTTTCCAAAGCAAGCCAAATTGTTTTGAGAAGTAGGACAGAAAATTCCACAAGCACCCCTTCTCATCCCTATTACTAAACATACAATAACAACAAAGCAAGGAAATAACCATTTGCTGCTCTTACAGGACAGCCATCATCTGCTGCCTGAGGCAGCCACCTCCCTTTGCCTAAAGTAGGGCCGGCCCTGGCTCTGTATTGTTTCCCCAGCAGGTGAGAAAGGAGCCTGGGATGGGAAATACTGTAGCTAGCAGGGAAAATATTAAGCACCTCCTTCTCATTGGCTGTTCCTCTGCTTTCCACTAAAGCCAGTTAAGCATCTTTTTGTTTAAAACACACCCACCACCACCACAGTTTCACAAGCTGGAACAGTAATTGTTCTTGAAGGAAGCAATGCAGCATTTTATAAGTATCTAGAGTTCCAGGAAAAGATAGGAGGAAATGTAACAAACGTTTACGTTAGGAAGGATGAGTGGAGGACTGTGAAAACAGTCAGGTTTCCTTTTAATATTCTTTTTGGTTGGCTTTGCCCCAAGCCAGCTAACAGGATTGCCATGTGTCCTTGTTTAGGGTAGTCCCCTGTTTGAAGGCATCATGTATTTGAAGGGCTTTCCAGTCCAAGATCCGTTTAAAGATAGAGCCATAAGGACCGAGAACGGGCCTTGAAGTTGAGAATCCACAGCACTTGTACAGGAGATTGAGTATTATTATGATTATGAGTATTACTACTACTACTACTACTACTACATTTATATCCTGCGTTTTTTTCCTCTTGCAAGAAACCCAGAGTGGCTTACATGATCATCCTCTTGTCCATTTTATCCTCACAACAACCCTGTGTGGTAGGTTAGGCTGAGAGTCAGTGACTGGCCCTAGGTCACCCAGTGAGCTTCATGGCTGAGTGGGGACTAGAACCCGGATCTCCCAAGTCCCAGTCCAACACTAATCACTATGCCACACTAGATCTCACAAGGCATATTGGTTACAGTCTTCTCCACTCTACGGTGAGATACACTATATTTCTATTAAAATTATTGGGCTGGATCCGATTCCAGACCAAGTTAGTTGAACTTAGGTTCCATGGAAATTAATGGGACTCAGGTTCAACTAACGTCCAGTGCAATCCTGTACATATCTATTCAGAAGTAAGCTGGGGCTTACTCCCAGATGTGTGGATTGAATTGCAGCCTTAATCTGGATCCACAGTAATTATTTTTAAATTTGCATCTCTACGTATCAATTAAGATATACAAATCTGTGTCCTCTCTTTTGGTGATGCATTTCCTCTTGGCAAGGCACAAGTGCCCAGTGCCAGCCTACATCCATAAGTCTCCCTTCCGCATCCAGTCAAGAGTCTCCGTATCTGGTCCTCCTCACTTTCTTATCAGAGTGCTTTCTAATTTAGGTCAGGGGCTAATTACACATTGCACACTAATCCCTATAACAGAACGTGGATCCCTATTATTTTTTTCCAAAAGCAAAAACAGTTTTGGGAAGAGGGAATTTAGAGTAAAGAAAAGGGGTGAGGGGAGGGAAGAATGTTAGCTCACCTTTTCCTGCCTACTGTTTTGCCACTCAAAACAATTGCTTTCTGCCCTCCATACCCACACTTCCTCCCACAGGGATCAAATGTGTGTTTACAAAGGCAAACACACATTTGAAAGCCTGCGGAAGTGGTGGTGGTGGTTGATTTGGTGCAGAGAAAAATCAGGCAGCAAAAGGTTTAGTAAGTCCCCTGCCCCCAAGTTGCTTTTCCTTAAAAAAAAAAAAAAAAAAAGGCATCGGGGCTCTGTTATATGCATTAGCATGTTATACAGTAATACCTTGGATTGCAAGTAACTTGGTTTCAATGGTTTGAGAGCATTTTGCAAGACAAGCAAATTTTTAAATATTTATTTATTTATTTTTTACTTGATATACAAGCGACGTCTTGCAATACAAGTACTGTAGTACGGCTTAAATTAAAAATCTCTGTACAAATTTTTTTGGGGGGGATTTCGTTTTGATATAAGAGTGTTTTGGATTACAAGCACGTTTCCAGAACGAATTATGCTCTCAGTCCAAGGCATGGCTGTATGCAGTTAGTCCTTCAGCTTCTCACCTGGAAACTCTGCAGGTTTTCTCAAATGGCACTTAGAAACCTATTAAAGGCCTTTGGTGTGCTGCATGCAAATAAATGACTATACTGGACTTAGAACCCGCACGTGCTCATTTTGACACACTGAAATATCATGTTTATTTGCCTTAAGAGGAATTTTTGGTGTTCTGTGGAGGATACATTCTGCCTTCAAAGTGTCGTCCCCCCCACTGCAGATTTACAGAGGATACCATTTGGCATTAGTCTTGGATCGTGTCTGTGACCTCCAGTAAGTGCTTTAAAGTTGAGCACAACATGGTGCAGCATTTGTTGTACCGTACGTAAAATACGTACATTTTGGAACTGGGAAATTAAATGTTCTCTTAAAACAGGACATATCCAGAGCAGAACAAGCAAACAGGACAGCTGCTAATGTTGGCCCCAGTTATCACCTATTTCAAAATGAAGCTATTGCAAAAGCACAGTATTAGGAGCCCCTTGTGAAAAGAGGAAAATCCATTTAGGCTTGGGCTCTGATTCTCTAATGAGTAGCTTGCAAGCGCTACTTTGCTTGCAGCTGCTATCAACAGTTAATCATACCTGGGACAAAAGAAACTGCGAGGGGAGAAAATAATAAACTAAAGGCCTAGAGACACATCTGGCATAATAGAGCTGCACTCCTACACATTTCCCCATTGCCTTCACATGGATTTGGATTGCTCCCAGGAGGCCTGATAGCTCAGGTTCTACCCGCCCAATTTGCATTTTCTTTATAGCTGCATAAAGAGCACTCATCAGGCAATTATTAAATGGGTAGCAGGTAGCAGCAGTGTGCTGTAATGCAGAAGTGGGCAGACTTCGAGCTTGCAGGATCTACTTTTTTACTTGAACCCCAAGATCTATCAACTGGAGTCAGTTGCAAAATTGGGTTGGGTGGATGGAAGGGAAGCTCATATACTCAGAATTAAGGAACAGAGTGACTTTTTGTTTTCAGTACCAGAACTAAGTGCAGAGTGCTTTCACTCAAACACCCACTCCTGCTTTTCTTCATTTTAGCAGCCTAATTCAGGATGGCAGGGGAGCTTTGCTGTTATCGTTAAACATTTGGGAGTCTGTAGTGGAAAAGGCCCCCAGGACTACTGTGATTTCAAGGAGACAGTGGTGTATAACCATTGTTGTACTCGTATTTGGGTCTCTATTGTATAGCTTATTGCTTTCTGTGTCTCCAGCAGGCCTGATTTTGCTGTTTTTTGCTGCCTTTCACTATTTAGTGTTTAGTACCAGTGAGCTCTTGATGTTTAGAGTTTGCCGTGAAAAGATTGCCAATTAAAATCTGTTTTCAGACAGACTTAAACTGGGCAAGGATGCCAGCTAATAACTGGAAGAGCACTTGGTTATCTGTAAGCCAGACTTCAATGGCTTATAATTGGAAGAGCACTTGGTTATCTGTAGGCCGGACTTCAATGGCTTATAATTGGAAGAGCACTTGGTTATCTGTAGGCCGGACTTCAATGGCTTAGATAGCTGGTGTTCGCATCTGGATGGGCTTGGATGACCTGGGAATTGAGTGGCTCTGCGTAGCCTCTTGGCCAGCTTCGAAGTATTGTTTACCACCAGATGGCCTGGGAACCTGGTATGGGAGTGTCTAAGATGTATATGCCGACACCTATTAAGTTATGTGTAAAACATATTAATCTTGTTTAGTTTAATGAGAGCAGGTGTGATTATTGTAAACACAGAAAACCTATATAAGATTAAGGAATCTTCCTACAAGCAGAACCTCGATACAGACCTAGTTGCGTGTGCAGAAGGTGCTGTGCGCTGGCCACGGAGTCCATCCGTTGTTTCTTTGAGAGGATCCCAACAACAGAAGGGACACAAGCATTGTACTGTGCATCCATCTTGCTTCTGTAATCTCTTTCCTGCAGTTTGCTAATAAAGTTTTCTAACCTTCACCCACAAGTGTGCTAATTATTTCTGGATTCTAAAAAGAACCACTGCCTTTGGCAGAACAGAGTCAGAAACTCTTGCTGATCTACTGCAAAGCATCCAGAGATCTACCGGTACATCCCGATCTCCCTTTTGCCCATGTCTGTTGTAATGTACTGCATTAATATAATTTAACAGTACAGTACATAATGGGTAAAGCTATTATTTTTAGCTAAGTTTGTATGTAAGTTTAGCTAAGTTTGTAAACACACTATCTAATTATACACTACGTGCTACACTATGACTGGCTTTGCACAACATGCTTCGAAGCCACTGTGGCTTAGTGTGCTGTGTGAACCCAGTGTGCTTCCCGTGAGGTGGCTTCAAAGCCCATTTGGGTGGACTTTGAAGCCACCCCAGGAAGCCATGGCTTGTAGTAGGGTTTCGTAGCCACCCCCTTGCCCTGTCGTACGAACCCAGACAACACAGCAAGCCGAAACCACTACAAAGTTGCTTGGCAAGAGTGACAAAAAAGCGATGCCACTCTGGCCAAACGGCTCAAGCCGAGCACCGATGACAGACGCCCAAAGTGCGCAAGCAGCACTTTGGGCAGTTGTCATTGGCTTCCCTGCCACTGCGCGCTGCCCCCTCAAGCCCCGCTCGGTTGCTCGCAAAGTGTGCAACTCTGACTTTTAGTGCAGCTTTTCCACTATACTACTAACCACAAGCAAGAACTGCCAAGTTGCTTTTGGAAATTTTCTGGATTCTGAAAAATGGGTCGTAGCCCAGTGGTAGAACATGTGCTTTGCATGCAGAAGGTTCCAGGGTTCAGTCCTTGGCATTTCCAGGAAGGAATCCTGCCTGAAACCCTGGAGAGCAGCTGCCAGTCAGTGTCGGCAGTACTAGGCTAGATGTACCAATGGTCTGATTCAACGACTGGGTTTGCACAACATGATAAGCCATGGTGGCTTATAAGCTATGTTTGTTTCGGAGTGACTGGGTTCACACAACACGTGAAGCCACCGTGGCTTAGCGTTTTGTGTGAACCCGGTGCACTTCCAGTGGGGTGGCTTCAAAGCCACCCAGGGAAGCCATGGCTTGTAGTAGTGTTTGGTAGCCACCCCTGGGCTTGCCGTGTCGTCTGAATGCGGACGACGCAACAAGCCCAGCGGAAGCCAAAACCGCTACAGAGCAGGGATGGGGACTCGGACTCGAGGACTCGACTCGTGAGTCGGACTGAGTCCCCCCTCTGACTCGACTCGGACTCGAGTCCCAATATTTTTAATGGGACTCGGGACTCGACTCGGGACTCGAGACCAAGGACTCGTCAACATCCCTGGGCTGTTGACGAGTCTTCTGGCTGTGCCAGAAGGAGCGCGATCACCGGTGAAAAGCGCATGGAAGCGAGGCGCGCCGCTGCTCGGCCACTATGGACAGCTACCAGGAGCGCAGCCCCAACGATGTGTTGAGATTTATTTTGATTGATGTGTTGTTGTGGGGGGTTTGGGTTAGGGTCAGACATTTTGGGTTTGGCTGCCTCTGCCTGCCTGTTTGGGGTTCCCTGCCTCCTCTGCCTGCCTGGTTATTTTGGGTTTGTCTGCCTGGTCTGTTCTTGCCAAAATCAGTTGCAGAGTTTTGAAATAAAAAGGCACCCTTGTGCCTAGAATTTATTTAAGCCACACATCTGAAGTAGCCTTATTTTGTTGGGGGGAAACCCCATTGATTTTAATAGGGACTCGTGGAGTCAGTTTTGGGAGTGACTCAGGATTCGTGACTCGTGAGTCACCATTTTGGACCAAGGACTCGGACTCGGACTCGAGACTCGGGTCCAAAGACTCGTGACTCGACTCGTGACTCGAGACCAAGGACTCTTCAACATCCCTGCTACAGAGCTGCTTGGCAGGAGTGGCAAAAAAGGCTTGCTGCTCTGGCCAACTGGCTCTAGCTAAGTGCCGAGGACAGCTGCCCAAAGTACCCAAGTGCCACTTTGGGTGGGGGTCATTGGCTTCCCTGCCGCTGCGCGCTGCCCCCTCAAGCCCCGATTGTCTGTCGGGTGCATTAGGGGCAGGGTGGCTTCTAAGCCATATTGCACATAGGTTGCTACGCAGTGTGGCTTAGTGTGTTGTGTGAACCCTCCCCGTGGCTTGTCGTGTTGGCTGCACCCAGCAGCATGGTTTGTTAACCACACACAAAATACTCTAGCTGGGTCCAGAAGCCACAAGAAGCCACTCTGAAACAAACATGGCTTAGAAGCCATCATGGCGTATCGTGTTGTGTGAACCCAGTCATTGAAAGTCTCTGTGGGCAGAACAGCAGTATGTATATTTGAACTGAAAACTAATATTGATTGTCATTGTTACCTCCCCCCTTACTCCAAGGAACCCATGGCACTACACATTGCCCCCCACCCCCTCCCCATTATATGTTCACAGCAACCCTAGAGAGTGACTGCCCCAAGGTCACCCAGTGAACTTCATGGCTGGGTGGGGATTTAAAGCCAAATCACCCACTCTGATTCTGTAATCATGGCACTGGCTCTCATGATTCAAAATGCCATTTTGGCCATGCAGAGATTTAATGCTATGTAAATAAAACAGTGTAGAATATCTGCATAGATTGTCCAACCCACCCGTCTATGACAACATCCAACATCACAAAAGTGGACTTCTGCTCACACAACAAGCCCTCCTCTCCCTCTCTTACCCTGCACCCCCCAAATCTGTTCTGGAGAGTCCCCCATCCCTCTAGAGCAAATTTGAGGGCACGGGGGCTGGAGAGGGAGAGGGAATCCATTCTGCCAATAATGTCTACATCACTGGCTGACAGACACCATTGGATTTCACGTCCTTCCACATGTTGAGACCCTTGGGTGAGGGCCTTCTCCTTGCCCCACCACCATCCGAAGCATGTGGTATACAAGAGGACCTTTTCAGTAGTAGCCAGGTTTTGGAATTCACTGCTCTGAGAGTTTCATCAGGCTCCTTCCTTATTTCTTAGATGCCAGAGCAAGACGCCAGTGTGGCATGGTGGTGAGAGTGTTGGACTGGGAGTCGGGAGATCCGGGTTCTAGTCCCCGCTCGGCCATGAAACTCACTGGGTGACTTTGGGCCAGGCACTGACTCTCAGCCTAACCTACCACACAGGGTTGTTGTGAGGATAAAATGGAGAGGAGGATTATGTAAGCCGCCTTGGGTTCCTTGCAGGAAAAAAGGTGGGGTATAAATAAAATAAATAAATAAATAAATGGCATTAGATCTGGGTGATAGCTGAAATCACCTGGCTCTTTTATTTATTTTCTGCTGATAACTGCTGCTGATGTTTTATTGATTGTTCTATTGACTGCATGCAGTGTTTTATGTTGCTGGATAGTGGTGCCCTATTAATGTATTAGTATTACATTTATGTGTATTGTGAGCCACTTTAAAATGCCCCTTGCGAATAGAAAAGCAAGATGAACATATTTCAATAAATATGTTGTGTGGTTTGTGTGCTCATAGGCCATATAGTAGTTAAATCATAGAACATACATTCCTCCGAGAGGAAGTACATTTATGCTGTATGGCAAAACCACCATCTGACAATTTCTTACCTAACAGTGCAATTCTTATACACACCAACTTGCCAGTAAGCCTGATTCAACTAATTGGGACTTACTTCTGACTAAAACATATACAGGATTGGATTGTTACAATTACATCTGCATCGTAGAGTACCCTAGTTGTATTTTGTGCTATTTTTATTTAGTTATTAAATTTATATCCCGCCTTTCTTTTCCATCATGGAACTCAAGGATCCCCAGATGGTACATAGGGTTCCCAGGTGGTCTCCCATCCAGGCACTGACCAGGCCTGGATCTGCTGAGCTTCAGCAAGGTTGCTGTATCCTGCGCCTTCAGACCATACCCTGTTCTGACTAACTATCAGCCTGTATCTAGTGTGCATTTTCTTTCTGCGGGGTCAGAGTACTCTGCTTCGTGACAAAATAATTGGGCTGAGTGGGAGGCACTTATCTCTACATCTATCACCCTACTGGATGACCTATTTTTAAAATACGCAACCAGCCTACTAGATCACCTATTTTTCAGATATGCAAACCCCCTTCTGGGCAAACCATATGTAGAAACGCACATAATAATAGAACAACGTAAAACACATAATCGTAGAATAACACACAGACGCCTGTCCTCCCATGTATACCATATCATCACCATTACAATGCACATTCAGGCCAATGTTTGCTCATAAGGGAAGGAGAAAGGATCATGAGAGATTGTTAAATCCTTCATTCCCCAAACCTGACAGGCTCGTCACGATGACTTCTTCCCACGCCAGTTTCCTTCCTCGCTCCCATTCCCTTCCCATTCACAAATCCCCCCCCCCCTCCTGCTCAAGCAGGGAAAGACCACGGAACCCACCTTTTCCTGAGTCCACTCTGCTCTGCCTTCTCTGCCATTCACTCGCGGAGGGAAAGAGGCGATCGCCAGGGAGAGTGCCCAGGCCAGGCACAAAGATGCTGATGCTCTCTTGCTCCCTCTGCCTCCCCTAGCCATGCCTCTTCAGAAGCGGTTGCTCTCCTAGCTATGTGTCGGCAGCAGGCAGGCTGCCGATTCCCTTGCTGAGGAGGATCTCTGTGTAGATGAGATGAGATGATGAAGCAGCTTCGGGGGAACTAGGCTGGAGGAGGAGGAGGAAAAAAGGGGAAGTACTGGCGGAGCGGTTCAGCCTTCCCCCCGCGAGGGACTGACTGGAAGACCAGGCGTGCGATGGGGTTGCCGCGATTCAGTCAGCAGCCTCTACCTTTGCATCGGCTAAATAAGCTTATTTTGCTTCTTCACGAGCTGCCTGCCTGCCTGGCCTGCATAAAATGGAGAGAGATGTTTATTCACGCATCCACTCAGACCAGCTTCGCCTTTCGCCTCCTGTCATTTCCTCAGGGATGTGACTTTTGTCTGGCACCACATCAACAGCATCAGGAGGACAGCATATGACTAATTCCTCAGCCTTGGGCAGCAGCCACAGCAGGATGGGCTCTTCCGTCCTACATTTCCTTTGGTCTCTCCGCCCCCTCCCCACGAGATTCAATGTGGCAGGACTGCTATTACAGAGGCTGGTGTTTTTCACTAGCAAATGAGCAGCGAGGTGCGTTTTGTGATATATTTTTTAAAAAAAATATTATTCCTGTGGAGGAGGGAATCAAAGCATGTTCCTTTATTTCTTTTGATACCATTCCAGTGTGGTATCCAGTGTGGTATCAAAAGAATGGTATTTCTTTTGATACCATTCCAGTGTGGTATTCCCAACAGCTAGCATTAATTTACAGACCATTGGGCTGCTGGTGGTATGCCACTTACTTGAATTCCCTCAAGAAAGCTTGTGAGCATAACTTAGTGCTCTCTCTCTCTCTCTCTCTCTCACACACACACACCATATATGGTTTTGACCTCTGTGGAGGTGTGCATGCTGGTTCAGGTCCTCTTCTATATTCCCTTCCCTTGTTGCAGGAGCAATAGGGCTCCAATCCTTCCCCTGTTGGAGGAGCAGCTAGGAGTTGCTCAGATGCTAAGGCCAAGACATACAACACCCCAGGGGTTCCAACTCAGTGGCAAGGTTGGTTCAGCTCTCTATGGGGTGTGTGTGTGGGGGTAAGTCAGGCCCTTGTCACAGGGGCATCTGGAATTGGCTCCAACGCTTCCCTTGTCTGAGGAGCAGTAGGGATTGGCTCAGATCCTTCCCTTGGGGTGGAATGTCGGGGAATGTGGTCCCTAAGAGGCATTCCAGTCCCCTACCTTGATGTGGAACAATTTCAAGAGCCTGTAGCAAAATGCCATCAGCTATAAGATTTCTGAAGACTGTAATCATTAAGCTTGTACTGTGGGATTTGCTATAATAAAAGTGTGAAGGACTTGAGCCAGCCCTTGCCGCCCTTGCCCTGGGCCCAACAAGAACAAAACCTCTGCCCTTGGTCAAGGTACTGGATTTGGCACTCCAAATAGAGAAAACTGCACACACCATTCAGGATTAAAACAAACAAAATTTATTTAGGATTAAAAGGGAAAGGTAAAATAGGAGGTAGGAAGAAGGGAAGGGAGAAAACAACATACAAAGCTACTTTGATACACACAGCAGAGCTACCAAAACAGCAAAACTACTTTACCTATAAATACCCAGGCCGGTTTACTCCGCCAGGGGTCAATCTCCACAGGGCCCTGCCTTGACAGCAGCCCAACCAGCCCTTCGCATTACCAGGCCAAAAGAGAAGACACAGTCTCTGAATCAAGGTTCCTATATCCCCCCCACCCCAGACTATGGCCTGATCATCTCTGGCCAATCCAGGGCACTCTGGCCATGCCCAGTTACCTCATCACCCAAGATCTCACCTAATGGGTTTCAGCTGTAAATCCTTCTCGCCCTCTTGATGGGCCCGAGCTGTAAATTCTACTTGCACTCCTGGAGGGAAAGAGCCATGTGGCCCAGGGAATATGGTACAACTACTTCTACTAGGAAATTTATTTCTACAGTCAGCTTACTATTTACACTGGCCTTTCTAAAGAAAGAGCAGGCCTCCCAGCTCTTCTTCACAAAAAGGATCTCACTGATTTGGAGTCTCCCAGTGTCAGAGTGCCAGCCAGAATGCGTGGTTGTAGGACTGGGCCCCCGACAGCAAGCCTGTTTCCCTTCTTTCAGTGGAAACAGGAGTAGAGCGCACAATGTGCTAGAAATTGGGGTGAATGCATTTTAAGCTCTGTGTAAGCTCCTTCCCCAGTGCCCTTTTGTCATTGTCACCACCATGTACCATGACTAGCCCGAGCATGCAGCCTCTTGTTAGGACAAACCTCTTCCTTCTCCCTACTCTCTGATGCTGACCCCAAATCTTTCCTTTCCCAAGAATGTTAGGGACTCCAATTTACTTAATCCCCACTTCTTTGACCTCTCACACTGACAAGCCCATCCTAGATCAGTATGGACTGTCAGAGCATGTCCACAGCCGCTTTAAGCTCTGGAACCCTTGGAATCAACCTCCAAGAGAACCAAGCTAATTCCCCCAAATTGCAGTTCTCTTCACAGGCTCTGAAGATTCTAATTAAGTTGCTTCTATTTAAATCATAAATGCTCTATTAAGTTACTTACCCTGAAGTAATGAATGTACATTTTGAATTCTTGCTTATGTTTAATAACTTCCCCATTGTTTTGGCTTCTGTTTGAGCGGGATGGCCAATTTGTCTTGGGAGTGCTTCTGGATCTTCATCTTCTGGATTCTCAGGTAGAGATTAATATGGCAAGGGGTACATCTTATCAGCTTCATCTGATAGACCCATAGTGTCCCTTCCTCGAAAAAAGGGACCTTGCTGCAGCAGTTGTGCTTCTTCCGGGTCAGATCTACACTACATGGTATATCGTCAAGTTAGCATTACCGTACTGCTATATTCATGTTCCGCAGTCACTACTCACAGCACACTCTTTCGTTAAATGTACCACAGCCCCACCCCTGAACTCCATAGCTGTAATACTGGGTGTTGCCTTACACATGCAGGGGGAATGGCCCTTTAAGAGAAAGGGGTTGTGTGTTTTTTTTGGTTCATCTATGTGCAGGAGCAAAGGAGTGCATGAGTGAGATTGGTTTTTTTAAAAGAAAAAACAGTCCCTCCTGCCCCATGCCCCCTGACAAAAAGTCATGGAGAAGGGAAGATAGGGGGAGGCTGTGCCGCTGCCGCCATCGTCCTCCCATGGGGTGAAGGCAGTAGGATCAGCACGCCCACTCCCCTCCACCCAAAACCAATTTCCCAAAGCAGTCTTCCTCTCATGCTAAGTTTCCCAAGCATAAGCGCCATTGAAATCAATGTGATTTACTTTTGAGTAAGGCCACTGAAGATAATGTGATTTACTTTTGAGTGGACATGCAGAGAGAAGCCCTGGGGAAGGAGGGCAGCTTGTCTGAGCATGGAAAACTAAGCAGGGTCAGGCCTGGTTATTACTTGGATGGGAGACCTCTATGATCTATGAAAGCAATCTTGGAGTTGCTGCTGTTTCCCTGAAGTCCTGATATTCACTTTGTGATTTATTTCTGAGTAAGGCCATGGACGATGGTGTGATTTACTTCTGAGTAGACATGCATTTTGGCTCATTTACAGCTAGTTGTTCTTTGGGGCAGGGGTTGAAAGGAGCATTCAAAACTTTATTTTGTCAAAAGGGAGAGGAGGGGAGGGGGGAAGCATTTACTCTCCAGTTCACTTTGGAAGAGGGGGAAGCCATAGGGGGAGAGGCGGGAAAGCAATCTCTGCTTTGCTGAGGCCCCCATACAGCTTTGGGAGACAGACAAAAGCCAAATGTTCCCCGGGCTAACACCGCTTAGGACAATTTCATAGCCACACTCAGACAGGCAAGACAGCGCCCGGTGAGAACACACATGGCCACATACTGTGATAGTGAATCGCAATAACAGGAAAAAATGCAATCAAGGTAGTCCAAGAAATTACAGAAGAAAAGAAGAATGAGAACGCAAGACAAATGCAACCGGAATTGAAAAGTGATTATGTTCTGTGTCACTCAAGTCACAGAAGCCATCCAGTACTGGAATAACAGTTAGGTGTAGACTGCCCCCCCGCTCAACAGTAGAGGTAATGTGCTATATTTGGGTGCCAATGACATTTCTGAATGGTTTTCAGTTGGCCCAGAATGCAGCAGCCAGACTTAGTGATGAATATGTAACACAAATTATATAACACCAATACTGCAGGAGCTCCATTGATTACCAATTTGTTTCTGAGCTAGAATCTGAGGGAGCACCTACGCCCATACATATATCCTCTGAATACTGGAATCTACTAATTAATCTCTGCTGTGATTGCCACCTCCTTTGGAGGCTAGGTTGTCCAATGAATTATAGAGCATTCTCTGTAGCAACCCCATGGTGTGGAATTACTGCTCGAGATGCACGCACTGGACCCAAGAGCTAGGCCTACTGAGACAGGCTGCTAAGCCTTTTTCAACATTTCCCTTCAACTGGGTAGTATCCAGTGTTAGTCCTAGTTAGAGTAGGCCCATTGAAATGAATAAGACTTAAGTTAGCAATGACTAGCCATACTGCTATGGTCAAGGGCTGTTCCAAGGTAAGAAAGTTTAAAGAGTTTTAGTTGGCGTGATGCTCCCACGCTGCCAGAGATATTCTTTATGTTGGTATGTCGTTGGTTAAGAATTTATATTAGGTACCTTGTTTTGTTATATGTTTTAGGCACAGGAGGAAATGTTTGAGCTCCCCCGTTCAGGACACCCATATATAGACTGCATGTTGAGAAGCCATGAACCTAAGTAGTTCAATATTAACTGGTAAATATATATATTAATGATTTCAAGTTTTTTTTAATTGAGCAAGCTACAACATCTTAGATATGCATAAATATGTATATTTTTGTTTTACAGGTTTTATGTAAGACATCTTAAAGCATGAGATACCAGGGCTGTAATTTAAGTTTATTCCCCCCCCCCGATGAAGACCATCAAGGTGGAAACGTGTTTGGAATAGGGTATATTAAATTTGTATAGCCTGCTACAGAAACCAGTTATGATAATGTGCATGTAAGTGACACTGGAGGACTGTTTATTGTTTATTTTAAATTCTATTTTCAATATTATAACTATGTGCGTAATATTAAATTTTATTTTATATTGGATATGTGCATATATATGTAATTTCCTAAAACCTACATTTTTCTGTAGAAAAGTCTCTAAAGCCTAAGAGGTATGTCAGCGGGTCCCTTTCTTGCAATAGTTACCAAAGGCTTGTAGCCCGTTTCAGCCTCAACTGATCTCCCATGTATAAAAACATGCAATTTTTTAACATCCATGAACCAAAGTTAAAGCTTCTTTTTCTATTTGTGCATATAATATTTCTGTGTCTGTGAGAGCTCTGAGTGCATATGCTACTGGCCTCCAATGGTCACCGTATTTTTGCAAGAGCGTTGCCCCAATACCTTCTTTGGTTTAAATTTCTATATAAAACAAATACATAATATCAAACATGTAACAATTAACAAAACAAAATAGACCTCCGATTTTCTTCTACAGCAAATATAGGTAACAATAATTTTTCTTACTCGATAATCAGAATGAGAAATCTCTTTCTTCCCATTGTCCCAAATTCACTTATTATTCCATAAATCCACAAACAAATCATTATTTTCCAGTCTCTGCAAAAAGTCAATTAGAGGTTTCCACTCAATAATAAACATAGATGTTGTCCTTTCTCTGATTAATAATGTGAGTTTGGCCATCTCTGCCAGCTCCAGCATCTTGATCAACCATTCTTCTGCCCAATACCTTCTTTGGACACATCTGCAGACAATTTGGTCTTCCTATTGCTGTCAAAACACCTGAGCACTGGAGCTGTTTCAATTACTTTTTTAGCTTTGCAAAAGCCTTGTCCATGTTGGTATCCCGGTTCCACTGAGTATTTTTCTTTATGAGTGCTCTAAGGCTACTGGTATGCTCTGCCAGGTTTTCAATATATCTACCTACATGAGTTACCACATACCCTCCAACATTTCACAGATGAAAATAGGGACACATACTTTTTTAGCATCGTGTACTTTTTCAGATTAGTTGTTTACTAAATACAAGTAAAATAAACATGCTAAATTAGATCTCTCTAGGGTGGGTGGGGCAACGTGTGACTCTCCAGATATTTTTGCTTACAACTCCCATCAACTCTAGCCATCATAGCCAATGGTGAGGGATGATGGGAGTTGTAGGCCAAAATAGCTGGGGGGTCACAAGTTGCCACCCTTGCTATAGGGCATCAGAACAGTTTCCAATGCAAACTGAAATTGTTCCTATACAAATGACCATATGCAAATTAACCTAATTTGCATTGAATCCCCCCCCCCTTCCAGAAAATTCTCCAGTTCAAAATTTCCTGGAAAACCCACATCACTGCCTGTGATATGATAAAAGGTAGACTGGGAAATCTGATATTCTTAGTGCTGGGTATAAGACATTAAGATAAATCAGAACTGTAAGGGGGAAATCTTATTTAGATTGAACAGGAATTCAAAATGCAAAAGAAAATCTAAAAATGTTCCTATTTCCTTTGCTTTTTTTAGAATAGTGCCATAACACACATTCATTATAAAAATGCCTTACTCAATTATTGATCATGGTAATGTTACAGTGCCACCTGATGGCTACTGGGGAAATTTTTTAAACAAGTTTTTTATATAATTAAAATTCCAAAATCTATATTAAGGTACTAATATCTTTCTCAGGACAATTTCGAGGGGCAACCATGTTACCCTTCTTGCAGCAAAAACAACAGAGTCTTATGGCACCTTAAAGCCCAACACATTTATTCTGGCATAAGCTTTCATGGACACTCTCCACGTCATCAGATGCAACTGATGAAACGGACAGTGTCCACAAAAGCTTATGCCAGAATAAGGGTGCAATCCTATGGCCACTAGACAGATTCTAGACGGCCATAGGAAAATTCAGAGTCCCAGCTTGGAAACTTGCTCTGAGGTCGGAGTGGGGACTCCGAATTCGGAGTGCCCTCCCTCCGCTCTCACAACGGTCACTGAAAGACGTGCACTGGTTGCGGCTCCGGGGTCGGAAGACTGACCTCAGAGCCGGCCGGCATGTGGTGGGCATTCCAGGGGGAGGGGAGGGGAGCATATGATGTATCCTGGTGGTGCCTCATCCTGTTCTCCTCATGAGCAGCGGCAAAAGACCTAGATGGCTGAAATTGGCCACCTAACTCTTTTGCAGGGTGGGAGAAGCGTGAAGGCGACCTTCACCTCCATGCTCCTCCTACCCTTGACAGGATGCCCATAATCCTCCAACTTTGGAGGGTTATGGGCAGCCACATTGGGTTGCGCTGCCCATGTGTTCATTTTTAAGGTGTCTCATCGTTATCATTTAAAGATGTCTCATGTATCTTTATTAGGACAACTCAAACACCACAAAATATGTGCAAGCTTTCGAGATCTCCAGATCTTTTAATCAGACAAGATGTTACCAAAAAAAAGCAGGCTGTGGAGGGGAATCTGAGGGGCCCGGGGAAGCTGACTTGATGTTGAAGTTGATAGTTTCCAGTTACACTTGGGACTGCCCCTAGGACTACTAGGAACAAAAAACAAGCAAATAACGGTTGATCCTCTATTTTGGATATATAAAACCCAACTCTTGCGCAGAACTGTCTCCATCCTTAGCTGAAACACACAGATGCCTTGGCAGATGGAAAACAGAAGAAGAGAGAACTAGACAGTTTTTATTTTAAGAAGACAAGATAATTTTAGTCAGGGGTGGGCAACCTGCAATTCAGACCTCTGGAAAGAGCAATCTGTCACTTCCCTGGCAGCCTTGCTGCAGCTGCATGTGAAGGAAAAAAGTGGAGAGACAAGGAGATGGCAGAGAGAGAGAGAGAGAGAGAGAGGCAGAAAGTGAAAAGGGGTGACCCACTCACTTTTGGCTCTGGCTCTGCCTGCCACCACAGAAAGATTACCCATGAGGAAATGCAGCTCTTTGGCAGAAAAAAAGGTTGCCCAACCTGTTTTAGATGGTTTGCTAAGTAAAAATGTCAATGGAAGCCAAACTGGGTAATTTGACCAAGTAGTTGGAGGGGATGAAGCCTCAGCGACAAAAGTCCCAGCTTCAGGTGGTATAATTCTTCCTCCAGTGCAGGATCCCGCGGTTGAACGGCTAGATTTTGAATTCCCCACGTCACACAAAAAGCAAAGGTCTAATTAAGTTTATCCTCAGTTATAAAATGCATCTTAGTTCAGTCAGAGTAGAATATTCTGTTCTCCTCTGTAGCGGAGGCCAGGGCTACAGAAAGGCCATGGAGTGGCTCCATCACACCAGTCAGTTGCAGGTAACACTGTGAAAGATTCCAGCTCTCAAGTCAGCTGCCTGATGAAAGAACTGTGTGGCAGGAGCAGTCCTGCCTTTCCGGCCTGGACTATGTTACCTGCGGTGCTTCCCAAGATATTATCTGGGTGGCCTGGCCAGTGCTTCTAGAAATGAGTTCAGAACTGAACTCTTTGCGAGTTCGGAACTGTCACTGACATCAGCGAGGGAGGAAGGCAACTCTATTAAGCCCCCTCCTGGGAGGAGTCCAATTGCCATCAAGACAGCTGCCTGAGGAAAGAACTTTGTGGTAGGAGCAGTCCTGCCCAGGACAGTGTCTGATCTGTTCCCAAATTTGTTCTTGGTGTGTGTGTGTGTGTGTGTGTGTGTGTTGGGGTGGGTTGGAAGATAGGTGCTTCAAGGGAGGAGTTGATGAAGGAGTCTGTTCTTTTGTTCCTGGGTGGTAGATCTACATGTGAAAATGCACACCCCCCCCATGCTGAGATGGACAACAACTTTATTGCAACAGGTTTGTACACCACTTTTTACAATGTAAATTACTTTGAGAGCTTTTTTTCTCAAAAATGGTATAGAAAGAAAGGTCATATCTGCAGGTCTTTGGGGAAAAGTTCTAAATGTCATATTTATTTAGACAAAATGGAAATCTACTCTGTATGAAAAATTGCAAAATCTGGGCTTTTCACCAAATGCCCTAGTAGCTCTGGGTTATGAAAAAGCTAAAATAATAATCCAGCAGCATAATCAGGGATGTGGAATTACAATATCACCTGAGTCTGGCTTTAACTTTAGAGACAATGGGAGGGCATTTGTGCATGCAAATTATCTGGTTGATCTGAATATTCCCAAATTTAGGAAAGCTTTCACCTTGGCCAGGTTTAATGTTCTGCCTTCAGCCCGACTGGCTGGAAGGTTTGGAAGTACTCCTTACCAAGAATGCATATGTCCCTGTGGGATCAGAGCAGTGGAAACCGTAGGCCATGTTCTGGTGTACTGCTCTTTCTATTGGGATTTGCGCCATGCATTTATTACCCCTATTATACAACAAATCCCTGGTAGATCCAATGAATATTATTTAAAGTACCTTCTGTTGGATCAGGATCCTCAAGTTACCCTAAAAGTGGTTAGCTTTTGTGCAGCTGCCATAAGCCAGAGAAAATTGATGCTGAATGGTTTTATTGAATAATATTTTAGATATAGTTTGGAACTGTTGTTCAACACAATGATCTTATGTATTTTACCAACATTTTTATTGTTTTTGTGTTGTACTGGTCTGTGACTGAAATAAATTTCATTCATTCATATTTATTTATTTATACCCCGCCTTTTTTTCCTGAAAGCAACCCAAGGCGGCTTGCATAATCCTCATCCTCCTCTCCATTTTATCCTCACAACAACCCTGTGAGGTAGGTTAGGCTGAGAGTCAGTGCCTGGCCCAAAGTCACCCAGTGAATTTCATGGCCGAGTGGGGACTAGAACCCGGATCTCCCGAGTCCCAGTCCAACACTCTCACCACTACGCCACACTGGCTCATAGTTGCAGCATAGTCCTAGGCATGTCTACTCAGAAGTAAGTCTCACTGAATTCAATGAGACTTACTCCCATGTAAGTGTGTATAGGATTGCAGCCACAGGGTGAAATATCTAAAATTAAGGGGCATGATACAGCTAAAGTCTGGACGTCCCATTAGGCAGATCGGGGCAGCTGCCTCAGGCAGCTGATTTTGGGTGTCATGAAAGGGCAGCATACTTTTAGTTATTTAGGGCGCAATCCTATGCATGTTTATTCAGAAAAAAATCCTACAACTCCCAGCATTCCCCAGTCAGCATGGAATGCTGGGAGTTGTAGAACTTTTTTCTGTCTAAACATGCATGGGATTGTGCCCTTTATTTATTATTGTTGTAAAGGGAGAGGCGCTTTACAAAGTAGTACCAAAAAACGATTTGGCTGGCATTTTATTTATTTATTATATTTATACCCCGCCTTTTTTCCTGCAAGGAACCCAAGGCGGCTTACATAATCGTCCTCCTCCTCTCCATGTTATCCTCACAACAACCCTGTGAGGTAGGTTAGGCTGAGAGTCAGTGACTGGCCCAAAGTCACCCAGTGAGTTTCATGGCCGAGTGGGGACTAGAACCCGGATCTCCCAAGTCCCAGTCCAACACTCTAACCACTACACCACACTGCCTCTTGAGTACTATGGCTATGAACCTTGACTTGTTGGGGAAAGGTGGAGGTGTAATTTGCTCCTCTGCCTCAGGCAGCAAAAAAAATATGTCTTGGGCCAAACCTAATAAGGGCTTCTACATCCCACTGATGTCAAGCCCATGTGTTGACAGTTTCCCAATTAAAATCAATGGGGTCTAAAGTGTTTTACAGTTTTGATGCGTTGTACTATACGTCTATTTTTTCGCAAATATAGTTCTCATACCACAACATTGGGCTACATTTATTTATTTATTTACATGGTGGGAAGTTGTAAGTTATTAACTTCCCTCATTTTTCTATGAACTGATCCTACGCAGAGAGAACCTTTTAGTTTCAAGTAGACAAGAGTTCTACAGGAAACCTCAAACCACTCCGGTGTCTTATCAGGAAGTGATAATTTATTTTGCCACAAGCAAATATAATATAAAAGTGATTCTAGTTTTGGAAAACAAAATATTGTTCTAGACAGGATAGCAAAAGATGTATTGATGAAATGAAGACTTTTATTTACAATGTCTCCGATCCCAAGATAAGTTAACTTAAGGAAGCTCATGGAAGGAAAGTTTCCTGTCCCTCTTCCCCCACCCCCTTGCAGCCATCTGTGATCCCAGGAAAATCTTTCTGGAGAGGGACCGCTCCTGAACAATGTGGGATAGAGTGCCAGAAACCACTGGGGAGGGGCAGATCACCCCAAATCAGGCTTGGGTCTTAACATAAGTTCATGAAATTTAAGGAAGTTCACAGAAGGACTGTGCCACTCCTGATCCTTTGGATAAGATTTTAGGAGGTTGATGTAAGCAGGGCCGGCCCACTCATGAAGCAGGATGAGGTGCCCGCATCAGGTGGCAGAGCGGGAGAAGGAGCAAATTGTGCCATTCCCCCCCCGCCACCAGGAGGGACCCCCACCACTGCTGCCCCACTGCCTCCAGCAGGTGCTCCAGAGAGCCCTGCCAGCTGCTCTCCTGCCATGGCATTTGCCACAGTGAGAGAGTGACTAGTGAGACTGCCTGGTGCAGGTGTCCACCCTCTGCTTCCCTCAGCTAGAGCTGCGCAACCAGAAGAAGTGGCTGCGGGACTCTCACCTGAGTCTTCCGAGTGGGGCAAGCTCTCGCAAGACCTGGGCAGCCGCTTCTTCTGGCAGCACAGCTCTTCATAGAGCCAGTATGGTGGCGGCGGTGGCAGGAAAGGTGATTGGGGAAGGGGGGCACGAGGCAGCGGCAAGGGGCACAATGTGTTGGCAGTGGTGGTGGTGGGAGGGGTGCAATGTGGCAGCACGTGTTCTTTCCTGCTTCACGCGATGGGAGAGCTTGCACTGGGGCTGGTCACAAGTGACTACAGGGTGAAGGAGTGGACCTGAACATTTCATCCTGTGAACTTGCTTGAGTTAACGTAACTTAGGATCCCAGCCAATCGATTCCCCTACCTTAGGACAGATTTTTGTATGTTTGTTTATTTATTTGTTTTATTCATTTTCTATACCGCCCAATAGCCGATGCTCTCTACACTATTTTTACACTATTTATCCCCTCAGCCCACCCTGGATTCCCCATTTTACCTGCTCCCCAAAGGCTTTTTAATAAACTCAAGCAAATAATATATTTAATATTGTCACAACTATGGGCAAGAGTCAAGTAATGATCCTAGCTATTTTATTCTGTTATGGCTTGCTCATGCGTTTGTTTGTTTGTTTAAATGTATTAGGCTACAATCCTATACCCATTTACCTGCAAGTAAGTTTCATTGAATTTAATGGGACTTACTTTTGAGCAGACATGGATAGGATTGCACTGACAGTAGCTTTTCTGTAAAGGTATACTGAGAGCAGCACACAACAGGTGTGATTTGAATTACGCACTAAATAAAAACAATACAAGGAAAACAGTTCAAAATCAGTATACTTAGGAACTTGCACATGGGGAGAAGCGTCGTGGGACTGTAATGGGGAATAGTAATAGGGGTGCCTCCAGATCGAGGGCTCCTAGCGCTATCAATTCGAAGAAGGCATTGTGCGGCTAGTCCATCTTTTCTTCCTTAATGGATTTCCTGCAGTAAGAAGAAAGGGGGGGGGGGAAGTGAAAAAACATGGGAGGGTTATGTGAGAGCTGGACCGACCCGGGTTCAAAAGCTCACCTAGCCAGTGACCCTCAGTCCCAGTCACGCAGACGGAAGGAGGAGATCACAGCAGTTAATCAAGATTAAAGAGTTTATTTGTAAGACCCAATTACATGGGATTAAGGCAAGCAATGCATCTCTTACTCACTAACATGATTGCAGATTCAAATCCAAGACCCCAGTGGTAAGGCTGAGATGAAGTGAAGTGACTGACTTGAAGTAGAAGTCCAGAACAAGAGACAGAGTAGTCTGTGCAGGTCTGAGTTACCCCAACTTATATAGGAGGAGCCTGTACCTATAAATAGGATATTACTCACCAGTTATATAACCTATTCTTCACAACATGTTGACTGCAACTTGTCACATGATTACTGACTCATATCACCTTGAGACTATGTCTGGTGACAATAGACCCTGTGTACTTCACCTCAGGAGACATCCTCCATGTCAGGTGACAATCCTGATGTCAGGTGACAAACTCGTTCTGCCCACTATGCAAAACCTAACAGGTTATATGTTGTCACTTGAACCCCAGGTAAAATTTCATGAAAGAGGCAGGGTGATGGCAAGATAAAAGTCTCATCTGGAAGCACCCTATATTAAGTGCAATGTGGACCCCTACTTTAATTTTACTTCCAGCTGAATGAGGAAGAACAATGCCTCAGCAACACTAAAGGGCCCTAGTGTAGAAGCAACCTCAGGCCTATTTGCATATTTAGCAACCAACAAACACACTTCACACTAGAGAATGGAGCCAAGTCTGCCATGGTTCTTGAGTAGGGGGATAAAAGAACCCTCAGTTATGCCCTACCATTATTTATTTATTCATTCATTCATTTTCTATACCGCCCAATAGCCGAAGCTCTCTGGGCGGTGTAGAACAATCAATTAAAAACAAACAATAAAATACAGTTAAAAATATAAACAATAAAACATTATAAAAATTTTTAAATCAATTTTAAAAATATCCCTAAAACAAGTTAATAAAACATGACTGCTAAAAACAATTTACCACTCCACCATATACCATTTAATTATTAAAAGCCTCAATGTAGAGGGCAGTCTTAACCTGGCGCTGAAAAGATAATCGAGTTGGCGCCAGGTGGGCCTCGGGGAAGCTTGTTCCACAGTTGGGGGGCTACCACAGAAAAGGCCCTCCCCCTTGTTGCTGCTCTCTGAGCCTCACATGGAGGTGGCAGTCGGAGGAAGGTCCCAGATGTTGAGACAGTGTGAGGCACTACCATTAGGCAGTGTGAGGCAACCACTTCAGGCAGCAGATGTTGGAGGGGTAGCAGTGGCAACACCCCAGCCATTCCTCTCTGGAGGGCAGAGCTGTATGTGTCACACAGCCTGTCCTCTATCCTTTAAGTCAGGGCTTTCCAACCTTGGGTCCCCAGATGTTGCTGGCCTACAGCTCCCAGCATACCCAGCCAACATGGCTAATGCCAAGGGATTCTGGGAGCTGTAGTCCAGCAACATCTGGGGACCCAAGGTTGGAGAGCCCTGCTTTAAGCTAACCTGCTGCCCTCAGGTGTGACAGAGGACACTTCAGCCAGTACTGAAGTAAAATTCAATTGCCAGTCCAGTACATTTCCATCTTTTCTTTTGCCTGAAGTCCAAAAAGTTTTGGACTGGCCCTGCCCTCACCTTTGTCTCAAGTGGTTGAGGTTCATAACAGCGGGGAAAGGGTCCTGAAGAGGTGGGAGCCATGCTGCAGGCAAGACTAAGCCCCTAGGCTGTGAGGCTTCTATGCTTACTCTACCCTTCAGGTGTCCCTTTTTCATGCATCACCTGACAGTTACAGACTGTGTTGTGAAATACAGTATTGGGTTGGTTTATAAAGGAGATGTAGGGGATTGGTATCATTATTAATTTATTATTATTTATTATTTATTTATTATATTTATACCCGGCCTTTCTTCCTGCAAGGAACCCAAGGCGGCTTACATAATCCTCCTCCTCCATTTTATCCTCACAACAACCCTGTGAGGTAGGTTAGGCTGAGAGTCCATGACTGGCCCAAAGTCACCCAGTGAGTTTCATGGTCAAAAGTGCAGAGTGAAAGCAGCCATGTCTGGTAATTGTCATAATAAATGCATAAAGAGGAGATGTAGTGTTAGGAGTCTAAACTTTGTAAACTTCAAATGAGCTGATGCCACCATCTGCCCGATTTTGTGGGATCAATTTCAGTTGCTGTGGCCTGATGATGTGGACAAGGTGCTTGCAGCAATGTGACTGACCACATGCCCTCTTGATCCTCGATCCTCCTGGCTTATAAAAGCTAGCTGAGGTGGTTTGGCTGGGTGGGTCCAGGGAGTGGTAAACACATTTCTACGTGAAGGGGTGGTTCCTGCTGTCCTTAAGGAGGCAGTAGTGTGGCCACTCTTGAAAAAGCCCACTCTGAACCCAACGGTATTTGATAACTATTGCCCAGTTGCAAACACCCCTTTCATAGGGAAGGTTCTTGAGAGAGTCATGGTGACACAACTGCAGGCACTCTTGGAGGATACTGATTATCTAGACCCATTCCAGTCTGGGTCTTGACCTGGTTATGGGACTGAATCAGCCTTGGTCACCCTGAGGGATGACCTTTATCAGGTGAAGGATAGTGGGAGTGCAACCCTGTTAATTCTACTCGATCTCTCAGCGGCTTTCAATACCATTGATAATGGTATTCTCCTGGATCAACTCCGCGGGTTGGGCATTGGAGGGACTGTGTTACAATGGTTCCGGTCCTACCTGCGGGGTCGATTACAGAGAGTAAGATTGGGTGACTATTTCTTCGACCTTTGGCAACTGAGCTATGGGGTTCTGCAGGGTACCATCTTGTCCCCAATGTTGTTTAACATCTATATGAAGCCGCTGGGAGTGGTCATTGGGGGATTTGGAGCCAAGTGCCATCAGTACGCTGATGACACAGAGCTCTGTCTTCCTGTGACAACTGAATCAGGAGAGGATGTGCGAGTCCTGGATCAATGCCTGAACTAAGTGATGGGCTGGATGAGGACCAATAAACTGAGGCTGAATCTTGGCAAGATGGAGGCCCTGTGGGCGAGCAGTTTCCGAGTCCGGGAGATAGGCTCATTGCCTGTTCTGGATGGGGTTGCACTCCCTTTGAAAGATCAGGTTCGTAGTCTGGGGGTACTCCTAGATTTATTTATTTATTATATTTATTAATCGCCAATCTGGCCGGTCACCCGGCCACCCGGCCACCCGGGTGACCATCATTGTTGCTGGAGACCCAAGTGACTGTGGCGGCTTGGAGTGCCTTTTCCCATCTTTGGTTGGTTCATAGTTGGTTGGCCAACTATGGCCTCTCTTGGACAGGGAAAGCTTGGCCACAGTGATACAGGCGCTAGTAACCTCAAGACTGGATTACTGCAATGCACTCTATGTGGGGCTGCCCTTAAGGCTGCTCTGGAAGCTTGCGCTAGTGCAGAATGCAGCAGCTTAGCTGTTGTCAGGACAGGAGCTGCCCCTTTTCAGCATGCAACTCCTTTGCTGAAGGAACTGGGCTGGCTACCTATTTGCTATCGGGTCAGGTTTAAGGTTCTGGTACTTGTGTACAAAGCCTGAAACAACTTGGGACCAAGTTACCCGAGAGAGTGCCTCCTCCCATACCAACCTGCCCGGTCACTGAGGTCATCAGATGGCCTGCTCCTGGTGGTTCCTCATGGACCTTTGGCCTGATTGGAGTCCACCAGGAGAAGTGCCTTCAGTGTGGTGGCTCCATTTCTGTGGAACTCCCTGCTTCTGAAGGTCAGGCAGGCTCCAACATTGTGTTGCTTTCAGCACCTGCTGAAGACCTCCTTGTTTCAGGAAGTCTTCTCTGCTCTCCAACCACCACGGTAATGCTATTTTGTTTTCAATGTATTGATTTTGTTTCTTTTGTTTTTATCTTTTTATTGTTCACTGCTCCAGAATTAGGGGCAATCCCAAAAGGGTTGAAAAAACACTTGAGTGCAATTGGTATTGATAAGATCATGATAGAACAGTTACAAAGAGTAGCACTACTAGGTACTAGCTGCATAATCAGACGATACCTCACTGACTCTTAGGTACTGGGTTGTACCTGAGCAGTGGGGTTCCAAAAATCCGGTCCAAACATCTGGTAGATCATGGATATCTGAATAATAATAATAATAATAATAATAATAATAATAATAATAATAATAATAATAATAATAATAATAATAATAGAATCAGTTTTGTTTTGACTGTGATTCCAGGGTAGGTAGCAATCTCCCTGAATGGCTTCAGTCCAGTTTCTAAAATATTAATTTCTTAAATTAAAAAGGGGGATTGGGAAGAGATAAGAGAAACACACAGAGAAAACAAGTTCTATCAGAAAATCATGAACTGGTAAAGATCACAAACAGATCAAAAATAGAATACATTAGCAACCCACAGCAATTCACTCAAGTACACAGCATGCAAATGTTGCAAAAATGCGGTGTGTCCTTTCCCTAAAGAACTCAATTGCTCAGAGAAAGGGAAGCAGCACACACCAGCAGTGAGTTTTTCAAAGTTTTATTTCTGCGCAAAAAGGACCAGCTGGGGCGCGTGCCCAAATCAAAGCTGGACAAGGATCAGTGGGTCACGCAAGCATTCTTATACATTTTACAGCCATGGGTGGATCTTACTTTCAGCAAATCAGATACAATCATTAAACTGTGCCAACCAGTTAGATTCTGTGCCCCCTTTATGACGACAACCAATCAGACACATTTCTCTGAACATGGCAAGTTTTAATCTCTAGTTAGATAGAGGGCCACCTGGCCATTTTCTTGGCTAAAGACGTGGTTTCTCATGACCTCTTAGGTCACCTAAGATATTGGGCATGCTACTTTTGGTACATCTTATCACTCATATGGACCTTTCTCTCATTTGTGTTCTGGGATTTGGCACCCAGGAATAGGCTTTTGGGACTAGATAACAACTTAAGGCGAAAACATGGCGGCCAAACATACGATTCAGGACAAAGAATACAATACAATCAAGGCAGACCTTCAGACCTCTGTCTGGAACAACAACGTAGATAAACAAAGCAGGTGCAGTAGCAAATGGTATGCGGGCAGAATCTAGGTCAACTAACGGGGTGCAACACAGTTCATGGGGCTTCTGGATCTTTGTCTTAATGAATGACTATGGACAGCAAGGTGATCTTTCAAGGATCTTTGGCCTGTGTGTGGACTGTTCCCTAATGTCACTCTTGCTGGCCAGGGGATGCTGGGTCTTGCAGGACCTTTCTGTCTGTCTAAACCTGCAGGGATTGGGCTTTCTGTGCAGCTTTCTAACTCAGACTTCTGTCATGCTAAGTCACACTGGTCTTTTGGGGTTGACTTGAAGCTGGGACCCTATTGCTGTGAGGCAAGTGAATCTGGGAACCCTTGTGTGCAAGGCAGGTGCCTTGTTGCTGAGCTTCTGTGTGGCCTATGTGAATGGGCAATGCCTTTCTCACCTGGGGTCTTAGGTGTTCTGGGTCTGGCTGGGTCATTATTATTACTATCGATGATGATGATGATGATGATGATGGCTCATTCTGCCCCTCGCTTGCCTGGCAACAGCTCTTCTGTATCTTGTCTCTTGCTCACAACTAGCAGGCGAAGCATGAGAGGTCTATTGTTAAAGTATCTTCTTCAAGGTTGCTTTACACAGGCCAGACATTCCTAAGAAGTACTTATTCTGGATGTAAGGACAGGCTAACTGATAACACTTCTGCAGGCGGCCGGCCAGGAGTGTGTGTGTGTCGTGTGTGTCTGGCCTGTTTTTAAAATGAGGCTCGTGTTTTCTGATGCACGCTATGTACCTAGGTCTGTTTACATGTGAGAGGCAGCTCTCTGTACATGCCTTGGGCCTATTTTTCTCTAACACAAACAGAATGTGCAACAACTCAGAAATGCAAATGGAGTATAGAATAGCAAATCATATATGAACAGCATTTTTAGCCCAAGGTGCCCCCGCCCCAGAAACTAAGAGACAATCTACACCTAACGGTTATTGCAGCACCGGATTGCTTCTGTGACTTACAGGGCACACAACGTAATTTCCTGGACTCCCTTTATTATGATTTTTCCTGTTATTGCGATTCACTATCGCAGTACGTGGCTATGTGTGTTCTCACCGGGTGCTGTCTTGCCTCTCTGAGTGTGGCTATGAAATTGTCCTAAGTGGTGTTAGTACGGGGAACATTTGGCTTCCCCCTCTTCCAAAGTGAACTGGAGAGTAAATGCTTCCCCCCCTCCCCTCCTCTCCCTTTTGAAAAAATAAAGATTTGAATGCCCCTTTGAACCCCCTGCCCCAAAGAACAACTAGCTGTAAATGAGCCAAAATGCATGTCTACTCAGAAGTAAATCACATTATCTTCAATGGCCTTACTCAGAAGCAAATCACAAAGCGAATAGGACCTATTGGGCCTTCAGTGAAACAGCAGCAACTCCAAGATTGCTTTCCCACTGCCCTCCTTCCCTATGGCTTCTCTCTGCATGTCTACTCAGAAGTAAATCACATTATCTTCAGTGGCCTTACTCAGAAGTAAATCACATTGAATTCAATGGAGCTTATGCTTGGGAAATTTAGCATGGGAGGAAGACTGCTTTGTGAAGTTGGTTTTAGGTGGAGGGGGAATGGGCGTGCTGATCCTACTGGTTTCACCCCATGGGAGGATGGTGGCAGCAGCAGCACAGCCTCCTCCTCCCCTCTTCAACAAACCCCCTTTCTCTTAAAGGGCCATTCCCCCTGCATGTGCAAGGCAACACCCAGTATTACAGCTATGGAGTTTAGGTATGGGACAGCAAAACAGAATGACTGTGGTACATTTAAGAAAGAGTGCGCTGTGAGTAGTGACTTGCGGAACATGAATGTAGCAGTACGGTAATGCTAGCTTGATGATATACCATGTAGTGTACATCTGACCCGTCACACTAAATAATAGGCATAGACTGCCAGTTGCATGGAAATCCATCAATAGGTTCAAAGTAATGCAGATCCCCCTTTATATTGTCCAGCCCAGTACAATTTCCTCCAACTTGCATGAGCTCTCCAGAGTTTCAGGCAAAGTCCCAGTGTGACGTAGACGTTAGAATGTTGGACTGGGACTTGGGAGATCCGGGTTCTAGTCCCCACTCGGCCATGAAACTCACTGTGTGACTTTGGGCCAGTCACTGACTCTCAGCCTAACCTACCTCACAGGGTTGTTGTGAGGATAAAAGGGAGAGGAGGAGGAAGATTATGTAAGCTGCCTTGGGTTCCTTGCAGGAAAAAAGGCGGGGTATAAATATAATAAAATAAATAAATAAATAAATAAATAAATTCTCAGTTCTGTTCCCTGAGATCCTTCTTTACTGGAGATGCCAAGTGCTGAACCTGGGATCTCATGCATACAAAGCATTACTCTGCTGCAGTGCTGAGCAATGGATCCTCACATAACTTATCAGCAGGCCATCAAGAGGGTGGAAAATAAAAGATTCTATACTCTGGTGCTAAGGGAGTCCAGCATGACCCAGTTATGTTCTGCGAATCTGGCACCAGAAAGTCATAATTCATTTTTCTAAAAAAAATCAGCACCAGTTCCCTTCTGTAAATGGGAATAACTGTGACTTCATATGTGAAATTTATAACAGCACCAACAAATTAAAAATACTGTAGTAAAATGGTCCTTCAGAATTAAGTGCAACTGTGTCTCTCAAGTTTGTGTCAAGTGTACTATGGTTGATAAACATTGATTTTCTCAAGGTATAAGACTAACAGCCGACCCAAGGCTTTCCATTCTCTCAAGTAGCCTTCTCCAGCCTGGTCCCTCTCCAGATGTGTTGGACAACAACTCCCATCATCCCCAGCCAGCAGGCCACACTGGCTGGAGAAAATTGGTAGTCCAATACATCTGGAGGGCCCCAGGTTGGGGAAGGCTGCTCCAGAGTTTGGTTTAAATTATTTTTACTATTATATTGCACATTTGGAGGTTAATAAGCCCCTCCCCTCCAACCACGTCCTACCTTTCTTCACAGTAATGTCATAGCCAACTTGAAGCTGCTGAAAGGAAACCCTCTGAATTTGTCCTACATGCACACTATAATAGCTCCGTCAAACAGCCAAGGGCTTTTTCGGGTGCTGTGGTTTATCTGTGGGGAATGCACAGCTATTGCCAAACCAGAAAGACAACATCACTCCAGCAAGTACTTCTTTTATGGGGAAACTGCTACTAGCACTCAGACCCGTGACCCAAGTTGCTAGTAAGCTATTATTCTTGCCCCAGCTAGTGTATATATCGCTGGTGTTTTGCAGAGGCAATGCCAGATGCACCAGTGTCTCCGAAAACTATTGGATGATGCAGCTGACATCACTTGAGATCACAAGCCTTTACCCTGCCTATGCACTCCATTCTGAATGCTCTTTCTCTCTCTTACACACACACACACACACACACACACTTACCCTTAGAAGAAAGGACCTTTAACTGTAAAGGCCCTAACTCACAGAGTAGTTTTGGGCAAAATTTAAAATGGGAAAGTTTTCTTTACTCAAAGTAACAAAGTAGCCTTCTGTATGCAGTGTGATATTGCAGTGTTTAAAACAAACAAAACTCTGCCAGTTTCTCTGTGGGTACCAGATGGGTAACTGCTGGGAGCAGACAAAGAATCACCCACAGGGCTTGCTGAGATTGTAAAGAATGGCTGGCTTGCTCCCCCCTCCCCCCCTAACAACTGGGATAACTTCACAGTAGCTTGCAGAACTAGAACTGCAGGAAAAAGCAAAGGAGTTTAAGGAAAACAAATGGAGAGAGAAAATGCTTATCATTACTGCTGCAAGCCATGGTTGTCTTTCTGAAGTGCTCTCTCTGGTTTACGGTACGGTACGGTATTGTGAGAATATCATCAAATCATCATCTGGATTGATGGTACCATAACAGCACTGCAACAGAGATGTCAGAAAAGCATAGCCTTCCTGTGTTCACTTTTATGTCCAGAGAAGACACCTTGTAGGGGTTTTTTTTAAAGGGAAGGAATTAGGTACGAAAGAAATTTGGGTAAGCACCTGGAAGCCAGTGGGGCATTCAGGGCAGAACTCTGGGGCAAAAGGTCAGGGTCCCACTCAGCAAAATGAACAAGAGTGCCCCCAAACGCAGCAGGGCTGTCAGACCACATTTTCAAGTAAGTGCGCTAAGACACATCACCATCTGAAGAGCCACTCCCCTGAAAGACCATTATGTCCAGAGTCTAAAACAATGGTGCTCCAAGGCCTTAACTGCACGCCCCCCTATGAGAGCCCTGACACACACACCCCGCTGCTGCCAGAAAATTATCTTCCCTGGCAATTGAGACAGATAGCTGTTTCCTCAGTGGTAAAGCACTAGTGAGGAACGAGCAATCTCAAAGGTTCCCCACTTCCTCCCCCAAGTGATCTATGTCAGGACTGCTGTGTTATGTGTGCATGTGCATGCATGTATACATACATATACAGTACATAAAAATAATGTATGTATGTGTGTGTTCACATGCACAGCCCCCAACCCAGTTTTACAAGCAACCCTCATGGCTGAAAAGGTTGTGCACCCCCAGTCTAAAACTATCTAACTGCGCCACTGGTAGAATGTTGGCCCTTTAGCAGATAATGGTATAACTAGTGATGCATGTTTTCAGTAGGATACATATACATATATACATCCATATGTGCTGGCAGGAAAGAATCCAGCTGTTGTACTAGCTGGATTGGCAACCTCCTGTGAAAATGACACTAGCACTGGGATGATTGGAGTAAGCATGTTAACAGCACGATTATAGTATGTCTACTACTAAGAAGTAAGGCACATTGGCTTACTCCCAGGTAAGTGTGTATAGAATTGCAGTCTAATTTTCTTCTGCAGTGGTAAGGATGGCATACTTAAACAGAGGGGAGATGGACTGAACATTCTTTGGAATATATACACCACTTATTGCAACATCCTTTATTATTATCAAGTCCTTTAGGAAGGCAGTCATGTTTTAGCAGAAAAATAATTGACCAGAGATGTCTTGGGAGATTGACTTTCTAATGTTGCTGTAAGGATTTAAAAAACAAACACACCCACACCCACAAAAGTAAGGAAATGCTAGCTACACTAACAAATATTATGGGCTGAGTCCAGGATCTGGTTTCCACGTGAGGAAGGGCTCTGCTTGCAGACAGTCCCTCTGTCTGATTTTCGGGGTATCCCCCTCCCCTCCACATCACAGCTCACTCCCATTCAGCAGGGTCTTCTGACTCTCTGTGTAGCATTTTCAGGAGGGGCTGTCTGTGAAGCAGAGGGCAGGGAAGTCCACTTCCATCAATATTTATTTGATTTGTACCCTGCCATTTCCCCCCAAAATGGCACTCAAGGCCACACAGTTGATCCAGCATAAATATGGATCCAACCCTTTGTGTGGGATAACCATTGAGAGATCTCTAAGCTTTATGGAACTATTTGTCAGAAACCGAATACCTTAACCATAACTCTGTGCAACATTGCATTGCCATCAAGTATATTTAAGCTTCTTGACAAGTCACCCGATAGTGCTATTACAGAGTGGAACTGTTGTACAATCTCAGATATGGATGGAAAGGTTTGCTCTCAAATGTTAATATTACTACCAAAAAGTGGTCAGGCTTAGTATGAAGTGAATTTCAATGACAGGAAGCAATTCCAGGGATGCTGGAAAGCATGAGAAGCACTCACACCAGGCCAGCTGGAGAAGCAAAAAGCCCCCTCGCATTTGCGAGCGCAGGGGGAAAATGAAGAGTCGAGACAATTTGCTGGTGTATAACTGGGCCACATTTATAACTGGGCAAAAAGCCCCCTCGCATTTCTGGTCCCAAGGATCAAAATCCTTAGTCATGTTTTCAAAATCTTCTGACAATTTGGGGCCATCTTTATTTGCTTCCTGAGTCTTTAGGATACTGTATTTTCTTAATTGTCTCCAACAAGCTTCAAAAAATACACTTAAAAAAAAGAGAGAGAAAAGCAGAGAGACTTCCTTCCAAGTAGCTAGAATAATCCGTTTGGTCACACAGACAGAGGTGCTTTGTGGAAGCTCACTGACATTCCCCATCCCTAAAGGCTTGAACATGGCAATCATGAAGTTAAATATCAAGACATGTAATCCATGGGCAGTAGAAAAGGTAACTCCCCAGCTGCCTACACTATCAGTTAAGCAATCAGGTCCCCCTTTGACAAGACTGTGCAAGTTGTGACTCACCAGCTGAATGCAGCTTGCCTGCCATTTATGGTAACTTCCCTGTTTTTGTTGCCTGCCTGGCACTGGAGACATGGGTGTGTAGGCACAGGGAAGACCACCGTATATGGCTGGTGGTGGTTTCTCTTTCAGCTGGATGGGTTATGAGTTTTGCAGGACTTCATTTTGTGTTTCTGTAGACCCTGTGATTGAAGAGCTACACCAGCCTTTCTTAACCTTGTGCTCTCCAGATGTGCTGGCCCACAAGTACCACCTCCCCAGCTGGCTAGTGTATGATGGGAGTTGTAGTCCATACCTGGAAGGTGCCAGGTTGCAGAGGCTTATCTACCCCATTACCTTTTGGAGCATTCTCTATATTTCTCTCACAGGAGACACATTTTCCTCTCTGGTTTTCATAGAACAACTCTTTTTGGAGTGTATCCCATAAGTTCTTTCCTGCAACAAGGTGCCAATCAATAAATTTCTAAGAGGGTTGCATTGTTTGGCATGGCAATACCGGTAGTTAAAATTAGATATCAATTTGTTTAAACTAATTATTTTGATCATAGGTGTGATGACTGACATGCCTGTTAATTACTTATGTTTGTTAGTTCATTTTTCTCTCTCCTTCCTGCCCAGGCATAATCTTGTTTAATTTTTCTGATTAAAGGGGCATGGGAATGCCCCATAGTTAAGGTGAGTCACACACACACAAAGGTTCCACCTTTGTGAGCCTAAAAATGCTACTGGTTATAAAATGACATCTGTTGAGCTAATAACTTGAAACTTAGCATGCATAATCTACCTAATGAGGTCTCCATTAAAATTTTAGCTTGATCTGATATAAATTTCTGCAGAAAGAACAAGTGAAAATGTGCTGAAAATTGACATGTTTGTACTTTTTACTCCAAGCTGCAGCTCGGCATAACATATATTTCTTTCAAATTCTGGGAGAAACTACTGATGTACTTTATTCAGACCTGTCAAAGAGGTGTGCCTTTCATTTGTTTGGTGAAATTCTGAGCAGTGGTTAGAAGGTTATCAAGATTTTTCTGCCCCTGAAAGCCTATGGCAGCAACTGCTGGCAAAGTTATGTTGGGCATGCTCAGTTTCACTCTGAAGCTAGGATGCTGCCAGTCCTGGCAGCATTCTGACAGTGGGGGAGGGGTAGCATGGAATTGTCAATTGAGATAAGACAGAGTGAGGTAATTTTGTGGTTTACGCTGGCTCAGCTTGTCTGAGCATGGAAAGCTAAGCAGGGTCAGGCCTGATTGTTACTTGGATGGGAGACCTCCCCTCTAGTTTCCTGCATTGAGCAGGGCCAGGGGGTTGGACTCGATAGCCTTGTAGGCTCCTTCCAACTCTATGATCTATGAAATCTATGAAGGCTGAGGGAATCACTCTCATTGATTGATAGATCACTGATCAAGAGAATGAGGAAAAGTGGGGGAAACTATGCTGGAATCCTATGCAGGTTTACTGAGAGCTTTTCTACATGAGGCATTTATTGTGCACTTGTGATTCCTTACTCATGGTTGTTTACAGGTTCTTTAGATGATGTTGTGATCCTCCAGTTTCACTTCTGTTTTTTCAGAGCACTTTCCCATTGTGTTTTTTTTTTAGAATGGGGTATTATTTCTGAAAGCGCAGTTTCTACTTGTATATTTGTGCTATTCCTCTATAGCACAGCTCCACCTAGAGGTTATATAGTGCAAAAGCAAGAAAGAAAAAGCTCTTTGTGCAGAACTGGGATCTCAATTCTGTGACAAAACCGAAAGTAGATACAACAATTAACAGCCTTGTGTAGAAAAGCTCTCAGAAGTAAGCTATTCTGAGCATACAGGGAAATAGCAGGGATGTTGAAGAGTCCTTGGTCTCAAGTCACGAGTCGAGTCACGAGTCTTTGGATCCAAGTCTCGAGTCCAAGTCCAAGTCCTCGGTCCAAAATGGTGACTCATGAGTCCCGAGTCCCTCCCAAAGCTGACTCCACGAGTCTCTATTAAAATCAATGGGGTTTTTTCCCAACAAAATAAGGCTACTTCAGATGTGTGGCTGAAGAGGCTACTTCAGATTTGTGGCTGGGAACCCCCAAACAAGCAGGCAGCCAAGCCCCAAATGTCTGAAAGGTTGCATTTTAGGAAAATGATTTTAAAAAATAAACTTGCTGTACTTCCTCAAACTTATCCGTGTTGCATTTGAGGAACACAATTTTTTCTAAATGTTTGGCCCCCATTCTGGAACGGTGAGGTTTCATCACAATTCCACCCTCACTGAACACCCGCTCCACTGGTTATGAACTTGCTGGAACCAGAAACAAACTCAGAGCAGCCGCACAGAGTAATCTCAGGTCCTTCCTCTGCCTCTCCCAAGTACGCAACACATCAATCAAAATAAATCTCGACACACAGTTGGGGCTGCGCTCCTGGTAGCTGTCCATAGTGGTGGAGGAGCAGCGCGCCTCGCTTCCATGCGCTCTTCACCGGCAATCGCGCTCCTCTCCACTCCTTCTGGCACAGCCCAGGGATGTTGAAGAGTCCTTGGTCTCGAGTCCTGAGTTGAGTCTCGAGTCCCATTAAAAATATTGGGACTCGAGTCTGACTCAAGTCAGAGGGGGGACTCAGTCCGACTCATGAGTCGAGTCCTGGAGTCCGAGTCCCCATCCCTGGGAAATAGCTATTCATTTGTACACATCTACTCAGTTAATGACTTGTTTGTGTTTTGTTTTTTAGTTTGTATTTGTGTGTTTTTCAGAATACTATAATAATATGTTTCCTTTCTAAAAACAGGGACATTCAATGATTAAAAAACCTGCCAGTATAAGATGAGAATTAAGGCTATTGCACATTGCCTCAAGCTCCACAAAGCCAGGAAATTGGAAGCTAAGGCTGATGCCTTAACAGACATGCCCCATGATCAGTAATGATGTTGTGCAATGTCACAGATTGTGTTTGCATACAAGTAACAAACAAGCATGGGTCAACTCACAGGAGGATTCCTCTAGCAATACAGTAAAGCTCATAGATGCTCATAGGGCTCAGTTGAAGGCACACTTGAATGAAGCTGATTATTTAGATCCATGCCAGTTGGGCTTCAGGCCTGGACATGGGACAGAAATGGCCTTGGTCGCCTTGGTGGATGATATGAGGAGGGCTTTGGATAGGGGCGAATGCTCTTTCCTAGTCCTCCTCGATCTCTCAGTGACTCTTGATACCGTTGACCACGGTATCCTCCTGGACCACCTGGAGGGGTTGGGCATGGGAGGCACTGTATTGCAGTGGTTCTGGTCCTTCTTCTCTGGAAGGTACCAGAGGGTAGTTCTTGGGGAGGAGGCTTCGGACCCTCGGCCGCTCACTTGTGCCGCAGGGTTTCATCCTCTCCCCGATGTTATTTAACATCTACCTAAGACCGCTGGGAGCTATCATCAGGAGGTTTGGGATGCATTGTCATCAATATGTGGATGGCACGCAGCTCTACCTCTCCTTCAAGTCCTCACCAAGGTTGGCCATTGAGACCCTGTCAAAGTGCCTGGAGTCAGTAGGTGGCTGGATGGGAGGGAACAGGCTGAAACTGAACCCCGACAAGACCAAGGTACTTCTGGTGGGAGACAAGGGAAGGTTAGGGGATGTTGACCTGGTGCTGAATGGGGTATATCTACCCCTGAAGGACCAGGTCCGCAGCTTGGGAGTCATTCTAGACTCCCAGCTGTCCATGGAGGCTCAGGTGTCAGCTGTGAGCTGGGCGGCTCTGTATCAACTCCATCTGATACGGCAGCTGTGCCCCAACCTTCCTAATCATCTGCTCCCATTGGTGGTTCATGCCTTGGTCTCCTCTTGCCTAGACTACTGTAATGCGCTCTACGTGGGGTTACCCTGGAAGACGGTTTGGAAATTACAGCTGGTACAGAACGCGGCGGCTCGCCTGGTTAAGGGCAGCCGCCAGCGTGATCACATTACTCTAGTGCTGAAGGAGTTGCACTGGCTACCAGTTGCTTGCCGAGCCAAATTCAAGGTGTTGGTTTTGACCTTTAGAACCCGATACGGCTCCGGCCCAGTTTATTTCAAGGAGCACCTCCAGCAACATCAAGTAGGCCGCTCAACAAGATCTGCCATGGACAGCCTTCTCCTTGTCCCATCAGCCCGAGCGGCCAGACTGGTGGGGACTAGGAAGAGGGCCTTTTTTGTGGTGGCCCCCAAGTTATGGAACTCCCTCCGCAGTGACTTTCGTCATGCCCCCTCTTTGATGAGCTTCCATCATGCATTAAAAACTTGGTTTTTCAGGCAGGAATATGGGGTGGGTGGGGTAGGATTTTATTTTACATATATATATACTGTTTTAACTGTATTTTAATTCTGTTTTATTATTACATTTTATTGACTGTACATCGCCCAGGGTGGCCGGGTGACTGGCCAGATGGGCGATTCAAACATGTAATAAAATAAATATGTGGAGAAAAGAGGCTTTGAGGGTTCCTGCACACACACACACACACACACACACGCACACGCCTCCTCATGTGTAAACCAAGTATCCAGGTTACAGTGAGAAAGGCAAGTCCCTGAACAGAGATTCAAGTAGGATTGCAGACAGCTGAGGCTGGCAATCTGGTACCTTGAGATCTCTGGGCCTGGGGGTCTTGGGTCCTTTTGGGTAGGAAAGGGTGGGGGTGTGGCGGGTCAGCCAGCCCCCCCTTCCTCCACATGGTGGCAGAGGTGGGATTCGAAGCTGAACGACAGAGTGTGTGCACGTGGGCAAATGAGAGAGATTGGAGAGACTTTAGTACATGGTAGAGGGTTTGTTATTTTTTAGAAATTGAAGTCATAGAATCATAGAATCATAGAAAAGTAGAGTTGGAAGGGGCCTACAAGGCCATCGAGTCCAACCCCCTGCTCAATGCAGGAATCTAGGTCAAAGCATCTCTGACAGATGTCTGTCCAGCTGCACCTTGAATGCCTCCAGAGTGGGAGAGCCCACAACCTCCCTAGGTAGTTGATTCCATTGTCTTATTGCTCTGACAGTCAGGAAATTTTTCCTGATGTTTAGGTGGAATCTAGGTTCCTGTAACTTGAGCCCATTATTCCGTGTCCTGCAAACTGGGATGACCGAGAAGAGATCTTTGCCCTCCTCTGTGTGACATCCCTTCAAATACTGGAAGAGTGCGATCATATCTCCCCTCAGTCTCCTCTTCTGAAGGCTAAACATGCCCAGTTCTTTCAGTCTCTCCTCATAGGGCCTTGTTTCCAGTCCCTTTATCATCCTTGTTGCCCTCCTCTGAACCCTCTCCAGTTTGTCTATGTCCTTCTTAAAGTGAGGTGCCCAGAACTGGACGCAGTACTCAAGATGAGGCCTAACCAGTGCCGAGTAAAGGGGAATTATCACTTCCCGCGATTTGGAAGCTATACTTCTATTAATACAGCCCAAAATTGCATTTGCCTTCTTTGCAGCCACATCGCATTGCTGGCTCATATTCAGTTTGTGATCTACCACAATTCCAAGATCCTTCTCACTTGTAGTATTGTTGAGCCAAGTGTCCCCCATTCTGTAACTCTGCATTTGGTTTCCTCTCCCTAGGTGCAGCACTTGGCATTTATCCCTATTAAATTTCATTCTGTTGTTTTCGGCCCAGCGCTCCAGCCTATCGAGGTCACTTTGGATTTTGTTTCTGTCTTCCAGAGTATTAGCTGTTCCACCCAACTTTGTGTCATCTGCAAATTTGATAAGCATTCCCTGTACCTCCTCATCCAAGTCATTAATAAAAATGTTGAAGAGCACCGGGCCCAGGACCGAGCCCTGTGGTACCCCGCTCGTTACCTCTCCCCAGTTTGAGAAGGAACCATTGATAAGCACTCTTTGAGTCCGATTCTTTAGCCAATTGTGGATCCACCTGATAGTTGTTCCATCTAGCCCACTAGCTTACTAATCAGGATATCATGAGGCACTTTGTCGAAAGCTTTGCTGAAGTCCAGGTATATAATGTCCACAGCATTCCCACAGTCCACAAGGGAGGTTACCCGATCAAAAAATGAGATCAGATTAGTCTGACAGGATTTGTTCTTGACAAATCCATGCTGGCTTCTAGTAATCACTGCATTGTTTTCAAGGTGCTTGCAGACTGACTTCTTTATAATCTGCTCAAAAATCTTCCCGGGGATTGATAGACTGACTGGCCTATAGTTCCCAGGTTCCTCCTTCTTGCCCTTTTTGAAGATGGGAACAACATTTGCCCTCCTCCAGTCGTCTGGCACTTCACCTGTCCTCCATGATTTCTCAAAGATAATAGACAGTGGTTCTGAGAGTTCTTCTGCCAGTTCCTTTATTACTCTAGGATGCAGCTCATCAGGCCCTGGAGATTTAAACTCGTTCAGAGTAATCAGGTGCTCCTTGACCATTTGCCTATCAATCTCAAGCTGCAATTCTGCCCCTTCAGTCTGCACTTCAGGTTTGCCAGGGGGGTCATAGACCCGCTTTTGGGAGAAGACCGAGCCGAAGTAGGAATTGAACACTTCTGCCTTTTCTTTGTCTTCTGTTATCAATTTGCCATCCTCATTGCGTAGTTGAACCACCAGTTCTTTCTTCTGTCTTTTACTGTGCATGTATCTGAAGAAAGCTTTTTTGTTGCTTTTAGCATTCCTCGCTAACCTTAGCTCATTCTCAGCTTTAGCCTTCCTGACACTATTCCTGCAGTTCTGTGCTACCTGCCTGTACTCTTCCCTTGTAGCCTGTCCTTCCTTCCACTTCCTATACGTGTCCTTTTTTGTTTTCAGGTCATCTTTGAGTTTATTGTGAAGCCACATTGGCTTCTTCTGTTGCCCTCTGCCTTTTTTCCTTGTGGGAATTGTTTGCAATTGTGCCTTTAAAATTTCCTTTTTTAAAAACTCCCACCCCTCCTGGGCTCCCTTTCTCGTGAGAGTCACATGCCATGGGATCTTACTAATCATTGTTCTGAGTTTGTTAAAATTGGCTTTCCTAAAATCCAGGGTACGTGTTTGGCTACACTCAGCTTTTGCTTCTGTTAGAATCAAGAACTCAAGTATAACATGGTCACTTTCCCCCAGAGTTCCCGAAACTGCCACTTTATCCACTAACTCGTCTCTGTTGGTTAGAATCAGGTCAAGGATAGCCGATCCTCTAGTTCCTTCCTCCACTTTCTGTAGGAGGAAGTTATCAGCAGCACAGCTCAGGAATTTCTTGGAGGGGCCATGTTTGGCTGAATAAGTCTCCCAACAGATATCAGGGAAATTGAAGTCCCCCATTACTACCACATCGTGCCTCCTTGAAACAATGGCAATTTGCTTTTCAAAAGTTCCATCCTCGTCTTCTCCTTGATTGGGTGGTCGGTAGTAGACTCCAACCGCCATGTTCGTTTTATTCTTTGCCCCCTTTATTTTAACCCAGATGCTCTCAATGGGGCTGCCAAGCTCCTCTTCCTGTATCTCTGTGCAGAGATACGTATTTTTAACATACAGTGCAACTCCACCTCCCTTTCTGTTGCTTCTGTTCCTTTTGAACAAGTTATACCCTTCAATTGCTGTATTCCAGTCATGGGAGTCATCCCACCAGGTTTCAGTTATCCCTATCAAGTCGTACTTGCCCTCATGTATCAAGAGTTCAAGTTCGTCTTGTTTATTGCCCATACTCCGGGCATTAGTATAGAGACATTGAAGACTATGTGCTTTATAGTCCGACTTTCCCCCTACATTTTGTGGTAGACTATCAATGGGCACCGCTGGAGCTGTTCTCTCCATTGTGGCATAGAGGCCTTCTTCCATTGGTACCCCCGAGTTTATGTCTCCCTCCCCTGTTGGATTCAGTTTAAAGCCCTCCTGATTAAGTTCCTCATGCTGTGGCCAAACACATTCTTCCCAGTCCTTGTGAGGTGCAACCCATCCTTTGCCAGCAGTCCATCTTCCAGGAAGCGTAGCCCGTGGTCCCAGAATCCAAATCCCTCACGTCGGCTCCACCTTCGTAGCCAGTCATTCACTCGGAGTATTTTTCTTTCCCTTTCTATGCCTCTTCCAAGTACTGGAAGGATGGATGAGAAAACTATCTGGGCCCCGAAGTTCTTGAGTTCCCTTCCCAGCTCTTCAAAGTCTGCCGTGATTTCTTTGTAACTCCGCTTGGCAGTATCATTTGTACCCACGTGGAAGAGAAGAAAGGGGTATGTGTCGGTGGGCTGCATGAGCCTCGGCAGCTGCTCTGTCACATCCTTAATCCGTGCCCCAGGGAGACAGCACACCTGGCGAGTCCATGGGTCTTCGCGACATACTTTGGCTTCGATCCCCCGCAGGAGGGAGTCTCCCACTACGAGTACTCTTCTCTTCCTCTTGCTGTAGGCCTTGGTTTGATTGCCTCCACTTGACTGACCCTCAGCCTCTTGCTCGCTGTCACGTTGGGTGCCCGGTAATCCGTCCTCTGCAGGCTGTCCTCTGCTCTCGTCCTCAAGTACATGGAAGCGGTTCCATAGCTCCACTGCTTCCACAGGCGCAGAATGTCTTGTAGATCTTCTGCTCCTAACAGTCACCCTTTTCCAGGGAGTTCCCCCTGCGTTCTTTTCCCTTGCCTCTGCAGTCTCCGTCTCCTCCTCATCCTGCCGTTGCCCTTCTGGCTCCTGTACTGTGCTTTGGTGCTGTAGATCCACCGTTCTGTCTAAGAACTCCTCGCTTTCTCTTATGCTCCTGAGGGTTGACACTTGCTGCTCCAGTCCTCTGACCTTTTCTTCCAACAGCGTGACCAGCTTGCACTTGTTGCATGTGTAGGCCATGTTGATCTCCGGCAGGAAAACAAACATTGCACACCCCTTGCAGGTCACCACCACTGCTGAGTCCTTTCCTTCCATAGCGCTCTGTTTCTGTCTTCCTAGAATATATATATATATATATGTTTTTATTTTATTATTATTATTATTATTTATTTATTTTTAGGGACCTCCCCCTTGACCTCCGCTGCCGAACTCCTGTTTGCTCTCCCTGTTCGCTCGCTCTGTTCGCTCGCTCTCTGGGAGCCTGCTTGCCTTTTCACAGTCCCAAAAACAGCTGGAGCCTCTCTCCTGTTGTGCTCCTGCTCAGCTGGGAGTCAGGAACAGAATGAGCTCCCAGGCCACGCCCTGCAATCAGCCCCACTTCCTGCAATCAATCAGCTGCAATCAGCCCCAGGTAGTTGCAGTCAGCAGGAGCTTCTGCTCAACAGAATGAGCTCTCAGGCCACGCCTTTCCCTTGCAGCACTTGTTGTTGTACTACTCCGCTGCCAAACTCCTGTTTGCTCTCCCTGTTTGCTCGCTCTGTTCGCTCGCTCTCTGGGAGCCTGCTTGCCTTTTCACAGTCCCAAAAACAGCTGGAGCCTCTCTCCTGTTGTGCTCCTGCTCAGCTGGGAGTCAGGAACAGAATGAGCTCCCAGGCCACGCCCTGCAATCAGCCCCACTTCCTGCAATCAATCAGCTGCAATCAGCCCCAGGTAGTTGCAGTCAGCAGGAGCTTCTGCTCAACAGAATGAGCTCTCAGGCCACGCCTTTCCCTTGCAGCACTTGTTGTTGTACTACTCCGCTGCCAAACTCCTGTTTGCTCTCCCTGTTCGCTCGCTCTGTTCGCTCGCTCTCTGGGAGCCTGCTTGCCTTTTCACAGTCCCAAAAACAGCTGGAGCCTCTCTCCTGTTGTGCTCCTGCTCAGCTGGGAGTCAGGAACAGAATGAGCTCCCAGGCCACGCCCTGCAATCAGCCCCACTTCCTGCAATCAATCAGCTGCAATCAGCCCCAGGTAGTTGCAGTCAGCAGGAGCTTGCTCAACAGAATGAGCTCTCAGGTCACGCCTTTCCCTTGCAGCACTTGTTGTTGTACTACTCCGCTGCCAAACTCCTGTTTGCTCTCCCTGTTCGCTCGCTCTCTGGGAGCCTGCTTGCCTTTTCACAGTCCCAAAAACAGCTGGAGCCTCTCTCCTGTTGTGCTCCTGCTCAGCTGGGAGTCAGGAACAGAAGAGCTCCCAGGCCACGCCCTGCAATCAGCCCCACTTCCTGCAATCAATCAGCTGCAATCAGCCCCAGGTAGTTGCAGTCAGCAGGAGCTTCTGCTCAACAGAATGAGCTCTCAGGCCACGCCTTTCCCTTGCAGCACTTGTTGTTGTACTACTCCGCTGCCAAACTCCTGTTGCTCTCCCTGTTCGCTCGCTCTCTGGGAGCCTGCTTGCCTTTTCACAGTCCCAAAAACAGCTGGAGCCTCTCTCCTGTTGTGCTCCTGCTCAGCTGGAGTCGAACAGAATGAGCTCCCAGGCCACGCCCTGCAATCAGCCCCACTTCCTGCAATCAATCAGCTGCAATCAGCCCCAGGTAGTTGCAGTCAGCAGGAGCTTCTGCTCAACAGAATGAGCTCTCAGGCCACGCCTTTCCCTTGCAGCACTTGTTGTTGTACTACTCCGCTGCCAAACTCCTGTTTGCTCTCCCTGTTCGCTCGCTCTCTGGGAGCCTGCTTGCCTTTTCACAGTCCCAAAAACAGCTGGAGCCTCTCTCCTGTTGTGCTCCTGCTCAGCTGGGAGTCAGGAACAGAATGAGCTCCCAGGCCACGCCCTGCAATCAGCCCCACTTCCGGCAATCAATCAGCTGCAATCAGCCCCAGGTAGTTGCAGTCAGAGGAGCTTCTGCTCAACAGAATGAGCTCTCAGCCACGCCTTTCCCTTGCAGCACTTGTTGTTGTACTACTCCGCTGCCAAACTCCTGTTTGCTCTCCCTGTTCGCTCGCTCTGTTCGCTCGCTCTCTGGGAGCCTGCTTGCCTTTTCACAGTCCAAAAACAGCTGGAGCCTCTCTCCTGTTGTGCTCCTGCTCAGCTGGGAGTCAGGAACAGAATGAGCTCCCAGGCCACGCCCTGCAATCAGCCCCACTTCCTGCAATCATCAGCTGCAATCAGCCCCAGGTAGTTGCAGTCAGCAGGAGCTTCTGCTCAACAGAATGAGCTCTCAGGCACGCCTTTCCCTTGCAGCACTTGTTGTTTACTACTCCGCTGCCAAACTCCTGTTTGCTCTCCCTGTTCGCTCGCTCTCTGGGAGCCTGCTTGCCTTTTCACAGTCCCAAAAACAGCTGGAGCCTCTCTCCTGTTGTGCTCCTGCTCAGCTGGGAGTCAGGAACAGAATGAGCTCCCAGGCCACGCCCTGCAATCAGCCCCACTTCCTGCAATCAATCAGCTGCAATCAGCCCCAGGTAGTTGCAGTCAGCAGGAGCTTCTGCTCAACAGAATGAGCTCTCAGGCCACGCCTTTCCCTTGCAGCACTTGTTGTGTACTACTCCGCTGCCAAACTCCTGTTTGCTCTCCCTGTTCGCTCGCTCTCTGGGAGCCTGCTTGCCTTTTCACAGTCCCAAAAACAGCTGGAGCCTCTCTCCTGTTGTGCTCCTGCTCAGCTGGGAGTCAGGAACAGAATGAGCTCCCAGGCTACGCCCTGCAATCAGCCCCACTTCCTGCAATCAATCAGCTGCAATCAGCCCCAGGTAGTTGCAGTCAGCAGGAGCTTCTGCTCAACAGAATGAGCTCTCAGGCCACGCCTTTCCCTTGCAGCACTTGTTGTTGTACTACTCCGCTGCCAAACTCCTGTTTGCTCTCCCTGTTCGCTCGCTCTGTTCGCTCGCTCTCTGGGAGCCTCAAGTGTGAGATTGAGCCTTAGGAAAAACGTTCAGATTGCTTGGCAGTCTGTGGAAGCCTAGCTGCCAGCGGGGAGCGTTGAAAGCAAGAAATCTCAACTGTGGAGTGAGTAAGCGGAAGCGGATCCTACCATCCCCATCGAGTGCAAGAAGTCTGTGGCTGGGGGAAGGCGGCTGTGTGATCCAAGAGAACCAGAGCTGGGGGGAGCCCTGGCTAGAAGCAAGATATAGGCTGCGTGTGCGTGTCCCAGAGGCTGCGAGCAGCAATTGCCAGTGAGTAAGCGGAGGAGGATCCTACCCATCGAGTGCAAAAAGCGGGTGAGCAGATGGCGGCTGTGTGATCCCAAAGAACCGGAGCAAAGAGAAGAAGAAATAGTGTGTGTGTGCACGTGCGCGTGTGTGTGTTCCAAGGGGAGCAGAAGAAAGGAGAGAAGACCAGAAAACCTCTCTTAAGAGACTGGTGAGCAAAACGTTGAATTTTGGGACAGCGTTTGGTGAGTGATTTTTGTTGTGCTATGTGCCCCAGAGAAATTGTCAAGACTTTGGGGGGGGGGACGGGACATGGTGAATTGCCAGGTTAGGCAGCAGCAAGCAGAGGGGGGGCAGACATCAGAAAACACCCCCCCCCCAGAAAAAGAGACTTTGTCCCTGTGCTGCCGAAATGGAGAGCTGAAAGGAGCAGAAAGAAAAGGGAATTTCCCTCCTAGCTGGCGGAGAAGCACGGACAGAAGAATTTCCCTCCAGGTGTCTCCAGCGAGAAGAAAAGAGGACTGAGATTGGGGTGTTGATTAAAGCCAATAAAAGCTGATAAATTGTTGCTGGAGTGGAGGGGACGGGTGATTCAAGTGTATTTGTGTTGTCTTGTTGATAAATTGTTGCTGGAGTGGAGGGGACGGGTGATTCAAGTGTATTTGTGTTGTCTTGTTGATAAATTGTTGCTGGAGGGGAGGGGACGGGTGATCCCAGTGTAAGCAATGGAACTATTTGTGTTGTCTTGTCCCCAAATGAAAAAATTAGTCCAGACTGTATCAAGTCAATTTGAAATTTGAATGTAATGATAATGTGAAGCCAGAAACCTGTAAGCTTTCAAAGGGCCTCAGGGGGGCAGAGAAGAGTTGCCAGAGAAAAATCAGTCAGAGGCTAGAAAACAAAGCAGAAGGTTAAAAGGAATTTAGAGGCGGGAAGCCCTCTAACGGCTGAAAGATTGCCAGGCTGGTGTTCTAGCCGCCTGGGTGGAGCCTCCAGGGCTCAGCATATAATTCTGAGGGAAACAGTCATCCCATTCATGTCATTGGGTAGAAAGTGCCACCAGCGAGCCTTTGGAAAAAGGGGTGATGGATCCATGTCGTTAGGTGGAGGGTGGCAGAAACGAACCTTTAAAAGCAAACATAAAGGCGAATTGAAGAGTCACATTTCAGTCAGCAATCTGCCCCCTACAGGCTTGTGTGAGAAGCAGCAACCCTAGAAAGTTTTTAGACAGAGTGCTAGTCAGGCAACAGAAGGGTTGGGGTTCCCTTTTGAATTGTATATGATGTTTCTTGTGTATGCAAAACTGATGTAATGCAAACCTGTAAACTTCTGATTGATGGTTATTGATTGTTGTTTTGCTGTTTTTATGTTTAAGGAGCTTTAAGATTTAAAGCTTTAAGCTTTAAGATGTTTAAGATTGTAGTTAATGTGTTTTTAGTTTTGTTTTGTTTTTGTGTGTGTGTGAATGAGAAGAGGTATGCTAGTGGTGGAAGGCTAGCAAAGGCTTTTTCTTTTAAGTTAGTTTAAAATGAAATGAGAGGATTGACCTCTCAGGTTTCATTTTTTTTAAAAGGGAGCGTGTGGAGAAAAGAGCCTTTGAGGGTTCCTACACACACACACATGCCTCCTCATGTGTAAACCAAGTAAGGCTGGGAGGAGGTGATGGCACCTGAAGTCCTGAAAAGCTGGAGACACAGCTTTCAAATGCAAATGTAGTTCAGGCCCAGTAAGTCATGAGTCCCCCTCCCTGCCTGGCCAGGTGAAGTGTATCATGATTGGCTGGAGGCAGTAGAGCTACAGGAAGGAGGGGGGGAGGGGGAAAAGGTATATTCCCAAAGTGTAGCCTGTGTGTCTTTGTCTGTCGCGTGGTTGCTGGCTGTGGAGCAATGGCAGCAAGCCAGGCAGAGGTCCAAGCCTTCAGGGGGCCTCAGGATACGACCCCAGGTAGCTCCTGGTGAAATTAGCTGAATGAGGGCTCTGGTAAAGGCAAGCCTTGTGGGGGGCTACCCATCTCGGACCTTCGGGTAGGTGAAGTAGTCCTCTCCGGGCAGCAAGGCTGTGCTGGATCTAACCCTGGAAGAGAACTGACCCCCAGGTAACAGAGTTGTGTGCCTGGGAGATATTAAGGAATCAGGTTTTGTTATTTTGCAGCTTTACTTTGTACCAAAGTTTCTCTCTATTTTGTGCTTCTCTCATTTCCCACCTTTTGTTGTAAAATGCTACCAGAATAAACCTTTCTTGGTTTTACCCCACATGGTGTTTGTGGATTGCTCTGCTTGGTTCAGTAACTAAATCCAGGTTACAGTGAGAAAGGCAAGTCCCTGAACAGAGATTCAAGGAGGATTGCAGACAGCTGAGGCTGGCAATCTCGTACCTTGAGAACTCTGGGGGTCTTGGGTCCTTTTGGGTAGGAAAGGGTTGGGGTGTGGTGGGTCAGCCAGCCCCCCCTTCCTCCACAAAATAAATAAATAAATAAATAAGGCAATACAGGACCTGTGGGTAATCTTTTCTGGTTCCAGGCACTCCATCCTCCCCATCTGGATTTGGGCCTGAATGACCTAGGAAAAGTGTGGGTGCAGTGGAGGGTAAGTTGTAAGCAAGCACAATTTGTGACATTGCACAACATCATTACTGGTCACAGGGCACATTAGTTAAGGCCTCAGCCTAGGCTTCCAATTTCCTGGCTTTGCGGAGTTTGAGCCAACATGAGATAGTCTTAACTCTGGTCTTAAACTGGCAGGGTCATCTTCTTCTTCTTCTTCTTCTTCTTCTTCTTCTTCTTCTTCTTCTTCTTCTTCTTCTTCTTCTTCTAATTAATCATTTTGTTATGGCCTTTGGCTAAACAAAACAATTTTTGAATGATTTAAATTAGCTTGCTTACACCATAAATTAATTTAGATAATCAGTGTCCTAAAACACAGGATTTCAGTTATATTGTGGAGTGTAATCACATACACAAAGCCCTGCATTTACATGGCTATGCATGCAACTATATATGGATGATCAAATCAAAAGCTGCATTGAGATTTATTATTAAAAGCAAAATGACTTCTCTGCTTTAGAATGTAGAATCAGAAAAGGGCCTAACAAAAGCTTCCCAAACGGATGTTGGTGTTATTTTACAGGCTATTAATAATGATTTGACCTAATCCACCCTCTGTTCTAATCTATGAAAAAGCAGCTAGTATGGCTAAGCCTCAGGGCAACAAATTAAAGAAGCATTGAATCTATTGGATGTTACATAGCAAAGCTTTACAAAGAAGCTTAATTGTTGTCCAAAAATGGTTCCGGTAATATCCAATATCCATCTGTTATCGTTCATAAACTGATACATATTTGGGAAGGGCTGAAATATATTATCTGTATACAAGAGAGCTTGCTTCATTTAAAGTGAATCCAGCTCTGCCTTTAAAACTGTTTATACAACCGACCCTGATGATGTTCAGAAAGCTGATGTGTGGGAGCCTCACTCTGGGTGAAAAAAGAAACAAAGATTGCTCTGAACTATCTAGCACAGCACTTTAGTAGGAACAAGAACATATATTCATTGAAGATTCATCATTAAAATAATCCTAGGAGGTATTAACTTTTCAAATGTGCAAAGCAATGCACCTCTATAAATTTTATTTGAAATATATCAAGATTTCAACAGCTCAGTGATAAATTCTGAAGCACATAATCTGGCTGTACATTTGCAACATAGTTTTGTAACATTCTGTGTCCAGTAAAGGGAACGGAGACAGAGAAGGGAAAGGGTTTTTCTTTTTTAGGAAACAATTTATTTTTTTTCCTTTTAAATTTTTTTATTTATTGCATTTTCAAAGAAAAAATACATATAAAAAACAAAACACATTAATATTAATACATAATCCCACCCCAATCCTTCCCCCAACTTGGTCAGTTTCAAATTTTCATCTTCCATCTTTTATTTTCTATTTCTGTTCCAGAGTAATATGTTGATTTCTTCCAAGGTTAATATGTTAGATTTCCCCCCCATATGCTCTATATATTTTCACCAGTCTTTCCTAAAAGTAGCTCTTTTCTTTATTCCTCTATGCACTCTTAACTTCTGTGTCAACTTTTCCTTTATTGCCATGTCCCAAATCCCCCCCCCCCCACATATAGGTATTGTCAACATCCAGGCAGTCTTCCAATTACTTGCTACTTAATTGCCTCGCAGCTGTCAACAGAAAACCAATTAATGTTTTTTTCTCTTATCTATTTTCTTTTACAAACATATTCAATAAACCTAACTGTTGTGTTTTACAAGTCTCTTGATTAGTAATTTGTTCTATTTCTTGAAATATCTTGTCCCAAAACTTGCTTACATTCCCACATTCCCGCCACGTATGTATTTGAGTTCCATTAATTTCATATCCTCTCCAACACAAAGGTGATAAATCCTTATTCATTTTTGCCAACATCACTGGTGTCAGGTACCACTTCTGAACCAATTTTAGTGCACCTCTTATTTTAGTAGATATTATTTGAAAGGGAAAGCTATAAAAAATTTGTCTCCATTCTTCTTCCTCTATCTCCTCTTCAATACCTCTTTCCCATATCTGTTTTGTTGTTACATTACCCCTTATCTCCTACTTTATTAGTATTTTATATATTTGAATTATTGGACCCTTCTCTCCTAATTTATAATTATCTATGAATTTTCCCCATTCTGTTAAATCTCTTATACTTTGCCTTATCTTTCTAATTCTTATGAATTTACTGATTTGCATTCATACTAACCATGGCATTCCCATATTTTGTACACGGTTATTCCAATAATCATATCTTGGTTTAATAAGCCAAGAAATGAATAAGCCTTGTGCCTGTGCAAGCAGCCCCTTCTGTTCTCTTTTCTTGGCATGCCATAATTAAATCTGGGTCTTCAGTTAACCATAGTTTCCTGTTTTGCCCAAACTATGGCTGGGAAACTATGGTTATCAACTTCTAAACAAGTCAGTATCTTAAACCAAAGTTTAAAGTTGATTTTAAATCCTGGCTTGTTCCAAATCCAGTAACTATAGTTTCCAGGCTTATTGTGAGACATCAAGAAGAGGCAGCATGACGATGGAGTGCAGAGGCAAAAGACTTGTGCATATCTCAGCTTATTGAGCTGAGATATGATTGTCCTCCAAACCAGGCCAATGTATCATTGGTGGTTGGTTTGCATCTCACCTCTGGAAAACTAGCTCTGTTCTCAAGTTAAAGAACAACCTATTTCTTACATACTCAACTTGTTGTCACTTATGAATACTAATTGATATGATATTTGGACAAACTGTTCCAGAGCAAAGTCTAAGACTTCACTGATAATCACCAGTTCAAGTTGTGGCAGGTGGATAGAAGAAACCTAGCTTAGAGGTTTTAAAAACAACACTTTATGTGCTTATGGTGGCCTACAGTGCACTTTCAGGTAGTCTCTGAGACCACTGTGTACGTAATAGAAGAAATTAAGGCCTTTTCCAGACTTAAGTAAAACAATGCAGCTAAATGTAGTGGTACTAAATGGGTATGGTTAAGGGAAGAGAAAATCACTTTTAAGTAACTGATGGGTTGTGCTTGGTTTCCACATATACCATCAGGGCCGGTGCTACCGCTAGGCAAACTAGGCTGTTGCCTAGGGCGCGTAGCTGAAGAGGGCGCAGAAACGCTGCGCTCCTCTTCGCTGCCGGCGCGCTCCTGCCCCGCCCGCCTCGCCGACAAAGCCAGGTCAGTGCGGGGGATTGCGCCCGGAGGTAGTGGTGGGGCCGACCCTGGGCGCCTCCCCCCCGTGCCGTGCTGCCTCCCCGCCCCGCGCCACCTCCCCCCCGCCCCATGCCGCCTCCCCCCGACACCTACCTTCTCCGCGCCGTTTCCGGAGCCCCGCCCGCGCTCTGTTTTGGCGGGAGGAACCAGGGCAACAGGGCTTAAACAGCCCTGTTGCCCTGGTTTCCCCCGGCCAAAAACAGAGCGCGGGGGTCCCGTCGCGTCACTTCCTTTTCGGAGGAGGCGGGGGAAGGTAGGTTGGGGCGGTGGCGGCGGGCGGGGGTCTGGTGGCGGCGGCGGGCATCTGGTGGTGGCGGCGGGCGGGTGGGTCTGGCGGCGGCGGCGGGGGTTTGCAGAGCAGGGCTGCTTTGCTCCGGAGCCCCCCCCACGGCACGAGAGGGGGGGGCGCTAAATATAATGTAGCCTAGGGCGCCAAACTGCCCTGCACCGGTCCTGTATACCATATCACCAAGACATTTATCAGTCAAGGCACCATTATTACAGACCAATTATTACCTAACAGCCACCCACATGAAGAATTAGCCCTTTCTGAAGAGTGGAGCTCTTGACTGACAAATGCCACAGTGACATGGAAAGTTCACAAAGCATGCAAATGCTAACAACGTTTCCCACTTCCCCTCTCCCTGGACATTAATTCTTTGAGTTGGAGTCAGGGCCATCCAAGACATTTTGCAGCCAGAAGCAAAGGCCAAGATGCTGCTCCCACCCCAGCCCCAGTGTTATGGCCTGGCAGTTGAATCTTACTTCAACACTAACAACAGGACAACATCCTCCACCAACAGGTTAGTGCGGCAGGTTAGCTTAGGGCAGGGAAGAGCAACTTGTAACCCTCCACGTTTTGCCCTACAACTCCGATCATCTCTTGCCATTGGGTATGCTGGGAATTGTAGGCCAAAAATCTGGAGGGCCACAAGTTGCTCACTCCTGGCTTAGGAGATGCAGGGCAGGTCATGTGGCATACACAGCTCTCTCCTCCAACATCTTGCTGCCACTCCCCATCTCTCATACTCTGCCTAACAGTAGGGTCAGCCCTGGACTTGGAGTGCAGAATTTGGAGTGTATCAGGAGCCTTCCTTATTGCGGCTATAAAGTAAAAGAGCATCTCACTCTCTGGAATTCTACAAATTAGGCAGGTGCCAACTTTTCGGCATCTGCAGAAAACATACCTTTTCCAACAAGCATTCCCAGGGACGTAATGGTGCCCTCCGTTATAAAGACTTGTTTTCGTACATTGCTTAGAAAACCCTTTAATGTAAGCGATTCATAAATATTGTTAAATGAATAAATAAAAAGAAATAAAAAAGATAAACAGGGAAGACAAAGAAACAAAAGTTTAACTGAAAAATTAGTTACGTTTTTGAATGATAGAAGTGCAGGATGAGGTGCAACCTTGTGGTTTATTGGGAATGTTACTGGGAGCAAAAGGTATGTAAAGCTACAAGGCAATACAAATAATTCTCGATTGACTGGGGGATAATCATGTGAATGACTGTACAGTGGAAATAAGTATCAAATCTGACATGAGATTGTATTATTAATATATTTTAAAAGGGACATGGTGCAGTAATCTGTTTGGCAAACGCAGTTAGAGACTGTCTTCAAAGCAGAAGACAATGAGAGCAAAGGCGTTCGGTCTCTACGATCGGAAGAGAAGGTGATGATCAAATGCAATTGGAATTTGGGCCGTGAACTGGCGGAGCTCCACTTTCGGGTCGGGCTTCTTTCACTCGAAGCTGCAGAGAGCTTCCCTAGCAGCAGCAGCAGCAGCAGCCGCTTGTCAAAATAACGTGACTTGTGGGGTGGCGCGGTAAAAAGAGACTTTGCCAAACGACAAAGATGCGATGATCGCTTACTAAGAAACTCCTAGTGACAATATCGAATAAATTAAGGCTCCGCGGTGTCCTTTCAGTCCAAATTTGACTTCCCCATCCGCGCTGTCTCGTAAAAAGTCACAGTAAATCCCTCTTTCTTCCTTTGACTTCTGCATTTGACTTCTGCATCCCCCCGGCTCCGTTACTTTTCTCCACCACCCCTTTTTCTTTTTTCTCCGTCTGTCTCTCTCGCTTTCCCCCTCCGTTGTGCTCGCTCGCGCTAGCGGTTCAGAACATCAGCCGCCACAGGCACTAGAATTAACGGAAACTCTTGTCCGGCGCCGTGGCGCCTGCGCCATCCCAGCCTCTCCCGCACAGGCTTGCCGGTCGCTGTAGTTCTTTCGGCCGTTCTCCCCAGGAGGAGGGAGGGGAGGAAAAACTTCACTTCCCGGCGTGCGTCTCGGCCCTCCTGTCCCATCTCGGGCGGCTGAGGCTTCTGTGCGTGTGTATGTGTGTGTGTGTGTGTGTGTGTGTGTGTGTGTATCTGTGTGCGCTCGAAGTGGGAGCGGCGATAATGAGATGCGTGTGAAACCACCCAGTCCCGCGAGGAGACGGCGTTGCTCGGAGCCTCAAGTGAGTGGTCGGGCGTCCTGGAGGTGGGGGAGGTGAGGAGAAATGGCAGCGCGGGGGCAACAGGGAGAGAAGTTCCTTCACTCCCGCAGGAGGCGGCAATGCCGCCCTTCCCGGGGTACCGGGGGAGGGGCGAAGCGGAGCCCGAAGCCCCAGCAGCAGGCGCGGACTCTCGAGGTGAGTCCAAAGTGTACCCGTCCTCCCACGCCGGGACGGGGGCTACTGCCGCCCCCATCCAGATGTGCGCAAGGAGGGGGAGGCCGGGTGCGCCCAGATGTGGAGGGGCGGGCGAGCGAGCGACTCTCCGAGGCCACATCATCCCTCCCCCCCCCCCCCAGCTGTGAGGGATGCTTCCAGGCAGAGTTTGCCGCTTCATCTTCTGGTGCTCAAAACGGACTCCCTTCCGAAGTCTTTTCACTCAAGCCAGTCGGGACCCCAGACGGGAAAAGAGCCCCGTGTTCTCCTGTTTTTCCTCCCGCCGCCCATGCAGGAAAAAAGGACTTTTTGAGCCCGAACCTGCCCTTCAAGCAGCCTTTTGCCCAGAGTTGCAACGTGTGTTCAACAAGCTTGTGAGGTTCTGGCCCTGGGAAATCACCCCCCCCCCCGCAGCTTGGCAACCTGTTGGATCGCAAGAGAATGAAGTTGAGAAGCCCCAGACCTCGACTTCTCTCTTAAGGCTCTCGTTGCTTTAGTTGTGATCTATGCATCGCTTAAGCCCTTTTGTAAGTTGTACGTTCCTGATTTCAATGGAAGTACACCGGTGCCTCTGCACTTCAGGGAGTTTAAGTGGCTTGTGAATGGCAGGCTTAATATTTAGTGGGAAGAGTGTAATTAGGAGTCTGCCTAATGAAGGACGTTTGTGATATGATGGTAATCTCATAATGGCAGTGGTGTTTGTTAGTCTCAAGGCTGTATGATTGGGGGGTAAGGGTGTGTGAATGGAGAATAAAGTGAGTTAGTTCAGATGGAAGGTTTTCCATTGTGTCTGACACCCCCAAACCACATGAGGATTATGCTGTTCCCCATGGTGATTGCTGGTAGCCTGGCTTTACCAGAGGCTAAGAGGATCAGGACAGTGGTGCAGTCTGGTAAAGACGGTAGTAGCGGTGCATTGCAAGCTTTCCCCCCTCCGACTTTATTTCTCAGCCACTAACTTGCAGGTGTTGAAGTTATTGTTGAAACCTTCATTTCTGATCTTTGACTTAAGTCCAACATATGCACGGCATTTTATTAAGAAGCACATTCTCTTTTGGATAAGTCGCATCTGTGATTAGGCCTGCAGTATATTAGACTTCACAGAGAGTACAGGAGGCTGTCAGTGTTTCAGGTAGCTTCGCAAGGCTAAAGCTGTGGCTGCAATTCTGGGCATGCTTACTAGAAAGTGAGTTCCACTGAATTCCAGCTTCCTTCCAGATAAAGATTCACTCTGTTGAGTTCCACAGCTCCCTTGTCAATTGGCACCTCTTTACAGAGGAACCTCTTTCCCTATAGCTGATGTAATGCTGCAACACTAAATCAGCAATGTGATAAGGATGCTTTGACTGGGTTCACACACATGATAAGCCATGGTGGCTTCTAAGCCATGTTTGTTTCAGAGTGGCTTGTTGTGTTGTCTGAACCCAGCCAGAGTGGTTTGTGTGTGGTTAACAAACCCTGCTGCTGGGTTCAGACAACATGACAAGCAACTCTGAAACAAATATGACTTAGAAGCCACCATGGCTTATTGTGTTGTGTGAACCCAGTCTTTGTGAACACAGCTTTAGTCTGAACATTAGGAAAAACTTCCAAACACTTTGAAAGAATCATGGCTGGTGAGTCCTTGCTCATTTGCTTCTGTATGCCTGAAGAAGTTCCTTGCCATTCTTTCCTGCTCTGAGTGCCTTGGCTGCACAGTGGCATGGAAGATCCCTGCCTCCCTTCCCTGCAAGGAAGGTGGCAGTGAGCCTGTCACTTTAGCCCAGGGTTCTCCAACCTTGGGTCCCCAGATGTTGCTGGACTACAGCTCCCAGAATCCCTTGCCATTAGCCATGCTGGCTGGGTATGCTGGGAGCTGTAGGCTAGCAACATCTGGGGACTCAAGGTTGGAGAGCCCTGCTTAGCCGCTATGCAGCTGAGGCACCCCAGAAGCCAAACAGCCACCAGCCTTCTTTCCCACCTTGGAGCTGGCAAGGGGATCAGCATGCAACTACAAGGACTTTATTAATTAACCCACCTCTGCTGCTCCAAGATTGGGAGGAAGGTTGGGTTTTACCGTGTTCATGATTGCATGAGTGTGGAGAGTGAACATGTGGAAGCCTGCTTGTGATTCTTGAAATTGGTCTAAGACTCTAAGCAAAGCAGGAGAAGCTGGGCAAAATGCTTCACTGGCAAGGTAGTGAAATAGATATGGATTTGAATTGGTTACAAAGCCTGATTACATACTGTTTTGACAGCTTCTGATTTAGAAACTGATTATTTGAAATTCAGCTGTTTTAGTTTCAGTGATTTTTTTGAAGGAGTTACTAAAAATGGTTACAAAATGATATTTCTCAAGTTAATAATGCCTTTTAGTCGTGAATGAGTCAGTAGGCTATTGCAATTTGTAGGCTATTGCAATTTAGAAAGTGGAAGAGAGCCATTTCTAAATGGAAGGAATGGTCTGATCAGTGTGGTTCTTCTTTTCACAATCCAAACATAGGGAATTCAGATAGTTTGTACAAGGTTTAGAGCAGCAGTGAAATTCTTATTGGGTAAGAGAGAGTAAATTTTGGGAAGATTCAGGCAAGCTCTGCAGTGTGGATTCCTGACCTGATTTCTAGCAATTTCTCTTGGCCAGACTCTCTTATCTCTTCTTGCTTAGCTTCATGTGCTTTTTATTTTGGCCTTTATACTTGGAGTTGCTTTCCCAAAATTAACTGAGGCAACAATCATCACACTATTTAAACTGAAGCAGCTAGATTTGTGGAAATGCATGAGCCATTCTGGAGTAGTTGCTTTAAATGTTGCAGTGTGTTCCTCCTTTCTTTGTTCACTCAGATCTCAACTTGGAACACATTGATATAGCCTTGCCTATGAGAAGTAGCACTGACAACAATAATACCAGCAGCACTCTTACAGCGAAATTCATAATGAGATGCATCCTACTTTTCTTTGCATTTACTACTAAAACCTCACCCATGTCCTGGTCCTCTCTCACCTAGTTTAATGCGGCTTCCTCCCCTCCTGCTGTCTCTCTACTATTTATTCAGTTTAGATTGCCTCTGCTCAAATCATGTTTCTCTCTTGTTATGATTAAGTCGCCTGTTTCCTTTTGCATTCTTAGTTGGCCAGGTTATAAGCCCACTGTGTCACATTTGAGTTGTATCTTGTTTAGTACAGATTAACAGTATGTTGTAGTTACTGTAGGGAATTTGAAACATACTGATATTTCTAATTTTGTCTTTTACCGCTGGATTTGCACAAATAGGTTTCTCTAGTAGCTACTTTGTGTAGTTTTATTGTTGTTGAGGAATGTGCCATATTATAGAGGCCTTGAAAATTTAATAATATCAGTTTGTGAAAAGTTTAAGGAAATTTAAGTTTGCTATCTTTTCTTTGGCTCTGTTCATGTTAAAGTTATATAACTTTATCACTTACTCACTGAAGAGAATCGTTTGTTTGTTTATTTATTTATTTATTATATTTATACCCCGTCTTTTTCCCTGAAAGGAACCCAAGGCGGCTTACACAATCTTCCTCCTCCTCTCCATTTTATCCTCACAACAACCCTGTGAAGTAGGTTAGGCTGAGAGTCAGTGACTGGCCCAGAGTCACACAGTGAGCTTCATTTTTGAGTGGGGACTAGAACCCGGATCTCCCGACTCCCAGTCCAACACTCTCACCAATACACCGCACTGGCTCTCTTGTTTTAACATTGGGTTGAATCTAGACATAGTAATATTTAGAGAAGACTCATTGAAATCAAGAAGTTAAGTTAGCCATGCTTAACCTAAGTCCCATTGATTTGAACGTGCCTTCTCTAACTTTGAATAAGAACCCACTGTAAGTAGGAGGTAATAGTTGAATCAGCAGTTTGTGCTTGATATATCTGCAGCCTTGTCCTTCCAGCATTCTTTTACTGTTCAAGACAGTGATGCTATTCCTGAGAGCATATTGCTATGCCAAATATCTTGAAAAAGCAGTATGTGCCTGGTTTTCTTTTGTGTCTAGAAGGAACTGCTTTATCTGAAAAAAGCACCTAGTTTTGAGACTTACCGGTAATGTAGTGTTAACCGAAATTCATTTAGGGTGAGACAGAAGGTACATACTACATTGTAAATAAAATATTAAGTTCTCCTACAGCACAATCCTATGCATATCCACTCCAGAAGTAAGTCCCACTGAGTTCAATGAGGCTTGGTCACAGATTTTAGTGTGTATAGGATTGCACTGAGGAAATAGGAAGATAAATGATGGCTAGAATTCAGACTAGTGTGAGTAGCTGCTCCACTTACACATGGAGGCCTTTTAAAACTCCATGTTTCCAAGTGGGAGCCCCTGCATCCCCTCAAAAGTCCCCTTTCCAAGGTTGGGGGTCACCTGGAATAGCAGTGCATAAGTCACAAGGGGCTCTCATTGGAAGGATTTTTTGCCCCTCCCCCATGCACAAGTGGAAGTATTTTCTGCTTGTGCACTGGATGTGTGATGAATCTCACCCCATGTGTCTTTGCAGTCTCCACAGTTTGATGTTGAATATTGTGGGTTGTTCTCAAATCCCATTACAGCATGTCTCTTCTCAGAAGATTGGGCTCACTGTGCAGTTTTTGAAATGTAAATTTGAGATAGGACTCCCAAGACAACAACTAGAATTGGCTTTCTTATATGAACAATTACTTTTGACTTCTGTTGTGAAATACAGTATTTTTCCATGTATAAGACTATACTTTTTCCTAAAATCGTTAGACTAAAAAATTGAGGGTCGTCTTATACACGGAAGTAAGCCGAGGAGAGAACCGCACGGTTGCGAAACTGCCCAGTGGGGGGCGTCTTATACATGGGGGCGTCTTATACACGGAAAAATACTGTACACATTTGCCTCTTCTATCAGTTAAAACTCAACTACTTTTGAATTTCAGTTAAAATATAATATTGCTGCTAATGAAAACACATGTTAATGTGTTTGGCAGAAATGATACTAGGCACCTCTTCAGAAAGGTCAGATGCTGATTTTAGGTAACAGTACTATTTTGCAAAAAGAAATGGTCAAGAAGCTCTGAAAAGTCAAAGCTAAAATAATTGCGGAAGGATACAGTGACCTGGTTTGTACGTAGTGTTTGTACGTAGTTGCTTTCGGTGCGCTCCTGACTTCCACTTTTTGTAAACAAACTATGATTGGCCCATTTGTAGGTGGTGAGCGTGACATGCAAACTCTTAGCGCTGGGTTGTTAGGGGCTAAGCAACCCAGTGGTTAACCCATGGTTTGTTGCTGGTTTGTTTAGCCCCTAAACATCCTAGTACTCCAGGTTTGTGTGTCATGCTCACAACATACGAACAGGCTGATCATACGTTGTTTACAGAAAGTGGAAGTGAAGAGCATGCTGGAGGCAGTGCGCTCGCTCCCACTCATGCATGGCAAATTGTGGGTTTTCCATTATGTGTGAACTGGCCCATTGTATTAGAAGGCAAAGAGACATGTGATTTCCTTATCGTTGAGGAATCACTGAAATAGTATAAAGCAGTGATGCTTAAAATGTACTTTGGACCCATCAGTAATAGTTAATGTGGGAATTCTATCGTAGGGAAGCTAGAATGGTAATAGAGGGTGATATGGGGAGTGTGGCACAAGAAGCTGAACATGGTGGAATTGTGGGAATGATGAGTTTATTCAAAACAAAGACAAATTTCCATTGCTGGCACAATCTGAGGGCACATATGAATACATGGCATCCATGTTTACTTCATCTTAATTCCCTTTGCATTTAGATGGCAGAAGGGAAGTGTGTGTAGGAGAGGGATCATGTGCTGGATCCTGTATTGTGGGGAGAGCGAAATTCTATTTTCCTTCTTGAAACTGCTTCCTGATCATGTAAAAACACTGGGTTGGAAGCATGGGGAGCTCGCATGCATATGCACTCTTAGCAAAATGATTGAGAAATGCTAATGTAAAATATTAGGGCTGTTGAATAAAGATTTCACTTGACATTTTCAGTACTCAGTTTTTCTTGTTGAAGATATTCATAGATTTCATAGATCATAGAGTTGGAAGGAGCCTACAAGGCTATCGAGTCCAACCCCCTGCTCAATGCAGGAAACTAGAAGAGGGGTCTCCCATCCAAGTAATAACCAGGCTTGACCCTGCTTAGCTTTCCACACTCAGACAACCTGAGCCAGCGTAAGCCACATCTAGAATAGTCATCCCCAACATGGTGCTCTCCAAATGTTTTGGATTACAACTCCCAAGATTCCTGACTGTTGGCCATGCTAGCTGGGGCTGATGGGAGTTAAAGTCCAAAACATTTGGAGAGCACCAGGTTGGGGAAGGCTGGTTTAGAAGAATAAATCTAACTTTTATAAAAGAAAATAAAACTGTATTACTGTATAAATACTTTGGAGGAATTATATTTAAATGAAAAGCTAGATAGTTGGTCTTCTGGTGGGGAAATTTTTGTGGGTGAGTACCCACATAGTATAAAAAATGCCAACATGTTGCAGTTTTTAAAGACTTTGAGTTGGATCCAGATTTACTGATACTTCATACACAGTGAAATCAATGGGACGTCAGTTAGTCATGCTTAACTTAATCCCATTGATTTCAATGGATCTGTTCTAAGTAAATCTGGACCCAACCCTCTCATTTTTATGTCTGGAGGACTTAAAATTTTCAGCTGCAATGTTTCTGCCCAGTATTTACTTACTCTCTATCCCTGTATTCTAGACAAGTGCCTAAATGGTAGAATTGTCTGCTGATGTTGAAGACTTTTTGAATATAACTATTTTTAGGGTCTCTTCTTCTTTTCTAGACGAGCTCTGTAATCAGTGTATTAGATATGATTTTTTTTTTTTTGCTGCTGCTAGACAGCAGTTTTGTCATCATGTACTAGGTAAGACTACTTGCCCTTCTAGCTCAGAAGTATCTACTTACTCCAAGCGGCAGCAGCTCTCCAGGATCTTAGGCAGAGGTCTTTCATATTACAGTAATACCTTGGATTGCAAGCATAATTCGTTCCGGAACCGTGCTTGTAATCCAAAACACTCTTATATCAAAGCGAGTCTCTGGGTGTGAGCGGGGCCGATTTTGGCCCGCTCGAGGCGAGCGGTTACATCCCTACGACTTGTATTGCAAGATGTTGCTTGTTTATCAAGTCAAAATTTATTTTAAAAATTTGCTTGTCTTGCAAAACGCTCTCAGACCAAATTACTTGCAATCCAAGGTATTACTGTACCTGGTATCTGATCTTCTTAAATGGAGAATCCACAGATTGAACTGGGGACCTTCATCATGCAAAACAGGTACCACTGAGCTATGGATACAAGAATAAAGTGAAGTTTCTTTTATAAAATAAAAGCAGAAATAAATTGTGACATGAGTGTTTGTGAGTCCAGTATCATTTCTACTTTTAAGTAGACTGATTGTGGTGTTATGTAACTTTTGTAGTATATGTGAAATATTTTTTTTCTTCTTCCACTAGGCAGTACATAACAGTTCAAAATGCTACAGACTACCACTGCGAACCCAGCACTTCTGTTCACTGTATTTGTATTTGTAGAAATTTTGTTCCTTCTTTTCGTAAGATGAACATCTTCCAAAGATGAAAACTCGGAGCTCATTGAGGGTAACCTTATTTTCTCATCTCCGTTAAATGCAAAAAGAACTTCTAGAAACGGAATAGATTCATCCAAGACATTATTTTTGAACCAGGACATTGTCCAACTTTTTAAAACAAACAAGGGTATTGACATAAATTGTGACTGCATGCACATTTTTGAATTTTCAGTGCAATACATCTAAGCGTGGTGTTTGATACATCCCCTACTGCCCCCCAGTCCGAAACCAAGTCTAAGGTTGTCTCAAAAGTAGTGAAATGAAGAGCCTGTGTGAAAAAAACAATGTCTATTTCTGTTTCTGAAGAGAACAATTTCATAATGATGTAAGCCTCTCCCAACATCTGGATGTGGTGCTAAAGGCAAAGCATTTTTGATCAGCTGACGTGAAGCTGTGCAAAGAGGACCTTTCATTAAAATAACTTCTGGCCAAAATAATCTTCAACATCATCATGCACAGAATGAAAAAGAAAATGAAGATGACTTCGACCTCTTGAACTATAAAAGGGAAACGTAAGATTACACTTGCAACACTGCAGGTTAAAGGAGAAAAGACCACATTTTATTGACTATTGGACAGGTCTTGACGGATTTAAATCAAGTCAGATGTCATCAAACGAATCTTCTCCTCCATCCTTACAGAAGTTTTCCCCATCTGTGTCCCATGCTGCTGCTCCACCTACCCCTTCTTTATCTTCAAGTCCACAATCTGGGCTCTCAGGCCGGCTGTCCAATGGCAGCTTCAGCACACAAAGCCTCACCAACTCCAGGGGCTCTGTGCATGGAATCTCCTTCCTACTGCAGATTGGTCTCACTCGCGAGACTGTTACAATTGAGGCTCAAGATATCTCCCTTTCTGTTGTCAAAGACCTAGTGTGCTCTGTAGTTTATCAAAAGGTACAGTACAACACATAATGTTACTGATTTTAATCGTCTTATTACTATTTATTTATTTATTTATTTCATTTTTATACCGCCCAATAGCTGAAGCAATCTGGGCGGTTTACAGCAATTAACAAGACAGTCCCTGCCCGCAGGTTTACAATCTAAAAAGACACGACACACAAGGAAAAAGGAATGGGGAGGGAAGAAGGGGGAATATTAATTAATATTACTATCATTTGATGTCCAGTTCAGGCATTTGCTTAATGAACACATGGGGTGAGGAATAGCGAGGATGAGCATGCTAGCTCCGTCTCCTCTCAAACACTATCCTCGTCACCCACCATATGTTTAGGGTGAACTTCCACAACAGGAAATCTTTTGTATCTGTGTAGACTCCCCACAAAATTTAGTATCCTAGAAAATCAGGGTTCTAAATTGCATGGGGAACCTACATGGATACCAAGGGCTCCCTGCTGAGGAAGTTCACCCTAAACATGTAGAGGGTGATGAGGGTAGTGACGGGAGGGACCATAGACTGGGCATGCTTGTCCTTGCTCTCCCCCCCCCCCGCCTATTCCCTCTTTACCTATTAATTAAACCCTGAAGCGAATGCCTGAATAGGGCTTGAGTAAACAAGAAATGTCCAAATGGGAGTCAACAGTGCAATCTTATACATGCCTACTCAGAAGAAAGTCTCATGAGTTCAATGGGGTTACTTCCAGGTAAGTGGGTATAGGATTGCAGCCTAAATATTGCTTTGAATCCAGAATATAGTGCTTAATTGAATCACTTATTGAATTGTTTGTAGTATTACCACTTGTGCAGAGGAACAAATGACAATCAAGCCTCTTTCAGCTTTGTTGTATGATTACATCTTTGAATGTTACTGGCAAATTTTTACTCTGTTCAGTACCTGCATGGTATGATCTTGTTTAGAAACATTTATTATATTTGTATCCTGCTCTTCTTTCAAGGATCTTGGAGTGGTGTGTTAGCATCACAGCATCCCTGGGAGGCAGGTCTGGTTGAGAGAGAAGGCTTGTTCATATTTTGGATACCTCCTTCCCACCCCTACCTCGATTGTACCTGCAGAGAGATTGGAAGAGATGCGCTCTTTTGCTCATCCCTCCTCCATTCACTGTGGGGAGAAGTGAATTTCCTGATTCAGGAGGTCCTCCCTATGGAGAAGGGAGCAGGAAAGGGGTCCATGATCCCAAGGTCCACTGTCAATCTCTCCCTGGATAAAATCTTGGGGGTGAAACTTCAACCCAACAAGATGGTGGTGACTTGCCCAAGGCCACAGAGGAAAGTTCATAGCCAAGTGGGTATTTGTGAGTTTTCCACATCCGAACTTGGTACTCACATCTGTATTACATTAACTTCCTTGGGCACTGTGTTTCCCAGTAGTTAATCAGGCATGGCAATTCCATTGAACTGGGGAATGAAAATGCATCATAACACTTACTGCTGGCTCCAGATTTTTGAGGGCCCTTGAGCAAGGCACCCTCAATGGTCCCCCTCCCTCAGTGGCCTGGTTTGCATGACACAACAGCCCACTGTGGGTTAATTTACCTGTGGGGGCTGTTGTGTTATGCTGGATGCCAGCGGGTGCCATTTTTGCATGGGGCCTGGCTTGCCGTGTCATGTGAATCCAGGCAGCAGGGGTTATTTGAGGGTTAGACAACCCTTAAATAACCCTAAAACAAGCCATGGGTTATTTGAGGCTTGTCTAATCCTCAAACAACCCCTGCTTCTTGGGTTTGTATGACATGGCAAGCCAGGCACCTGCAGGCACCATGCAAAAATGGTGGCCAGCACAACGCAACATCCCCCACAGGTAAATTAACCCACAGTGGGCTGTTGTGTTATGTGAACCAGGTCAGTGTGTCAACCTTCTCATCACCATTGTCACCAGTGGCTATTGCTCTTCCTCATCCTCTTTCTCATAATTGCTTCCACTTGCTCTCTTGACAGGCAGAGACTGAGGGAGCAAGTAGGCAGTGGCATCTACTGCTCCTCTTTCTCACTGCCACCATTGTCTGGGCCAGAGTGAGAGGCTGATGAACAGGCAGGTTTCAATGGGGAAGAGAAGGAGAAAATTCAGGAGGCCCTTTTCAGTAGGCCACTGCTGGAGTATGTGCCCTTAGCAGCTGCCCAACTATGCTTTCCCTTGATGCTAGTCCTGATAAGATTCTTGGTGCTTTTGGTTCACTACATATTGGCATTAGGAGGCTTGGACTTCCTTACCATTCATGGTGAGTTTGTCTTGCTTATTGCAGAGTATGTGGTGGGCTGACCAAAATCCAGCATGTCCTGTGAAAAGAATCCAATATACATGCTTACTAGGATATGAGTTTCACATGGATTTGAGTAGTTGGTGGTAGGATTTGAGTTGAATTCCCAAGAAGTGATCTCAAGATAAGTAAATCCAATACTTTCTTCCATGATCAAAAATGATCAGATCCTGTTTTTAAAAATGTAATGAGGTAACATGAGAAATAAATTTAAATAAATTGAAGTTGGCTTAATTTTCTACTTCTGTGACTTTCTAAATTGTTTCCTTTGTGTGTAGGCTTGTTAAATCTGGCATTCAGTCATCTCATTTTCATCGAGGATTTTAAAAGGGTTTCAAGTGACCCTGGATTTTAAGAAATACAGTTCTTTCATTATTTTCCCCCCTGGCAAATCACACCTCTGACAGATAATAGTTTCTGTTTTGTCAGTTTGGCAGCTTGCATATGCATACCCATTTGTGTAGTTCACTTCCATACTTGGACAACGTGCTTAACTTTGTTGGGAGAAATCCTAGCATTTGTATTTCAGGTTAATGATTCATGCTTTCTCCTTTGAATCCATTTCTCATGAGTGTGTGTGTGTGTGTGTGTGACAGTGACATGTTCTAACACTTTACTTCCTGATTTTCTTGACTTCACATTTGTCAAACCTTTTTTCCTTGGTTCAGCCTTTTAAGTGTGTGTCTTCCTGTCTGTTCTTGGCAACCTCCACTTGAATGAACACTCAGCTAAAGTTCAGAAGCATATCATATAGGGAGCCAATTGTACTGTAAAATGACTAGAACTTCAGTTTCTGGTCTTGTCCTCTCCACTTGGCTTTAGTACAGCTGTATGTGAACGAATCCTCTTAATTATGTCAGCAGCAGCTGCAGAGTGAACACATGTCCTGTGCAGGCAGCAAATTTCTCATCAGGAAATGGGGAGGAGGGGTGCTTGCTTGTGGTGGATTTATTTTTCATAAGTACTCTTGCAGCTGGTGCACAGGTGGCAGTATAACTCCAAGAGCCCAGGCAGACCTTGTAAGTGGATCTAAGTGGATCTTGGCCAGCTTTGTGAGACACATCTATAAGTCTTAGCACAGAGATCTAAACTCAGATTGTAGGCATGTATATGTATTATATAAATATTATCCAACATGAAAGCATTTTTCTGCCAAGTAGGAGCTGGTAGCAATCCTGTTAAGAGATCCTTTAACATTATAGAATTCTATCTGTGCCATTCCATAGGAGGCAGAAGTTTTCTCTGTAGAATCGATTGCTTTGTTAACTTTATAGCAAGTTAGGGCCAAAAACTGCTGCTAACTTCTCCATACTCATGTTTAAAAATGCATATAGGTGAATATTTATTTTTTGTCATATTTATATCCTAACCTTTCATCAAAGAGCTCACTGTGGCATATATGGAGCTTCCTCAATTTTATCCTCACAACAACCTTGTGAAGTAGGCTATGCTGAGAGAGAGTGACTGGCCCAAGGTCACCCAGTGAGCTTCATAGCTGGGTGGAGACTGAGCCAAGGTCTCTCTGATCCAAGTTATACTATCCCTCTTCATGTATTATTTGCATTGACAACACTCACAAGATTGGGGCCATGCCGTTTTGCCCTTCCCTTACCCCTGACATTAAGTTGTCTAGCTAGATGCCTGAAGAAGAACCCATAAGTGTAAGCAGCTGCTCACATGTAGGGATTCCTGTTCAGATATCAGTGGTGGGGCCAGCAGTGTGCGAGTGCCCGCTACATGGGTAATGCATTATTGAGGAGGGCTATGGAATCTTCTTTCTAATAGATTCTGGTAGCATCTTTTGTCTTCAGTCCTCCTGTATAAATGCAAGCTCAAAAAGACATTATTAAAAAAGTTAAGTTGACAATGTTCTTTAAAGTTCATAATTTCAGCCTGTTAACTTTGGAGGACACCCGTTCTTGAGTAAGTTTAACTTCTTATTTGGCCATTTCATTAGTAGTGTTACCTATATAATTTTGTAGTAGTTCTGGTTTTGGAATGCATAGTATTCCAAAAGAGATCACGCAGATGAGTTCTAATGCAACATTTTCCTTCATTGTGAAGCGACTTTGGGAATATATTGTTGTAAAGGAATATATGTGGAAAAGGTTAGGTTGGAAAAAAAAGAGAAATTTTCATGAAAGGTAAGTGTGCAGGAATTTGCAGACTTGCATGAAGACTCCCTTTAAGAGAGTTTCAGATATGACTTTTTTCTACTTAATTTAAAAGTACCCAGAAAAGAAAAGGCATGCATCTTTGTAATGTAGATTTTCCTGCTCTATGTACAGAAATCATTCCAAAAATACTACTGTGGCAGAAAGAAGTTGCATTAAAACAAAAGCTCTTAAAGCAGCCTTGAGGAAATTTTTTAGAAAATGATCCTCCTGCAAAATATTTTGCTCATCTACATGTTTGTTTATTACAGGCTAGTAGTTCAAACATGCACAAGATGTGTTACCCAGGTGTGGCAACTGGCTATCTTAAAAATATGTGAGGGAAAATGACAAGCAGTGGCTGGGCTCGCATGATCATTGGGGAAAGGAGGCTTCTTTTCCCTACCCCTGTGCGTGCCTGTCACGTGCTGTGCGATTTGCCGATTTACCCTCGTGGTCGTGTTGTCCAAACCCAGCGAGGTGCGCGGCAGTGGGTGGCTTCCAAACCACCCCAGAACCCTACAACAGGCCATGGGTTCTGGGGTGGTTTGGAAGCCACCCCTGCTGCACCCCTCGTTGAGTTTGGATACCATGGCAACACACGCACCACGAGGGTAATTAGGCAATTTGTGCTGCATGTGGCCGCATGTGTGGGGGCAGGAAAAGAAGCCACTGTGATCGTGTGAACCTGGACATCGTGACTTGTAGAAACAAACACTTTTTGTAAGATGTGCCACTCAAATGGTCAAACTTATGATTAAGAATCTACTTCTATAATGTTTCAATTAACTTGAATCCTATTGACTGAAATTACTTTTGCAGATAGTTTACTCTTCAGGAGTGAAGTAAACTATCTACCCATTATTGCTGTAATGTGTTTTTGAGGTTTTTGGGTACAGTAGAGAACTATAAATTGCAGCTGTTCTTGCTTTAGCAAGCACAAAGTGGAGGCATTTTGATGACACCGGAGATAAGTTAATGGGCCCATTCACACATAATGGTGGCAAATCATGGGTTAATTAACCTCCTCCTTCTCTTGTACTCTTGCCTCAGTAACAGAAGTGGCTTTTCTTTTTGCATATCTTTTGCTTCTGCATTTCACTCTGTGACCAATTCAGCTGTCTATCTACAATACTCAGATGTATCCTCTTTTTTCCAGCCTTTTCTGTTAATTTTGCTTGCCTACATGCCTCGCGTACTCTTCGGATCAGATCCCCTTGTCCCCCAAGGTAACTTGTGAAAGGTGAAAACTATAGTAACAAATCAGGGTAGTCCCATAGTCTCTACTAGCTTTAATTTGACCCTAATCATGCATGGTGATTCATTTTCTAGTATCTTATGTTTTTGGAGTAGACAATTGGGAATTCTACTTTTCTTGATAGCAATCTGTTATTTCAGGATCAGAGACTTAAAAAAAAAAAAGTGTGTGTACATTTTATCTGCATTCTCCACCCCACCCTCCCAATCCTGAATTAGTAATCACAGTTAGGTTAGCTCAAAAGTATTTTTTGTTTTCCCTAAAAGTTACTGTTCTTTACATTACTCATCTTCCCCAGACTTGACTTTCATTTTTCATTGCAGTTCCACTTTTCTGTAATCTGAACTAATGTCTCCCACAGTGTTTCCTTTAATGCTTCATCTTCTTTTTTCTGGCATCTCTTAAAGTGTTGTTCTCCATTATCTTCTCTTTTGCCCAATCTTATGTGCTCTAATTTCTTTGAACTGCCAGCATTCATCTGATTCTGCATTCTTCTGGTTTTTAGCCAGCCTCTCCCTGATGATTCAGCTTCATCCCTTGCATTGTTACAGCAACTTTTTGGCTTCCTCTGTTATCCTTAATTGACTTCCTCCAAAAGTTAACCTGCTTCTAATACACCTTTTTCTATCTCCATTAATGATTCCTCATTACACTGTCTTCAAGGCTAGTAACCTTTTTCTTTAATTCTGATGCAGTGCTATGTGGTTTTTCCTGTGTTTTTGCCTTTCTCTCACTTTAAACTCAGACAAATTTCACATGTGCCACTTAAAGTGCTCTCTCCTGCTGTTAGTGTACATGTGTGAAAGATAGGAATGCAATTTTGAATCCACGCGTATCAGGTTTTTAAATTGATGGCCATGCAGGAAAGTGGATTTACGATTTTTACATCTTAGCCTTGAACTGTGTTTTGTTTTGCATGTGAACAGATGCATTCTATGTGAAATGCATTTTTAGTTCTAAATGGTAAAGCGAGAACTGTACACTTTCCCCACATTTTAGTCTCATAGATTTTATAGATCATAGAGTTGGAAGGAGCCTACAAGGTTATTGAGTCCAACCCCCTGCTCAATGCAGGAAACTAGAGGAGGGGTCTCCCATCCAAGTAATAACCAGGCCTGACCCTGCTTAGCTTTCCATGCTCAGACAAGCTGAGCCACAGGCCTGTCTCTTTGTCCTTAGGCAAGTGTTTCTTCGGTCATTACTATCTGGCATGGCATGACTCTGTTACCTGTTCTGTGCTGCTTTCCCATGACTGTGGAAATCTGCTGCACAACCATTTCCATCAGAGTTTCCCTGCTCTTCCTCTGGTTTCTGGTGAAATTGATAAGGTTTAGAAAAAGTCTTGTTAATTTCACCACCCTGTGTTTTTCTTCAAAGGGGCATGTATATGTGCACCAGCATTGGTAACACCCAAACACACAAACTTTCCCTGGATGATCTTTAGAGTCTCCTTTGACCATTTTGCTTGGTGGCTCAAATAGCTTAATCACTAAGGAAGTTGCAAAATTCTTGAATGTTGCTATTCTTTCTGACTAGGCCTTCTATGCTTGCCTGATTCTATTTTATTGTGTTTGTTTTTATTCTGAGTGAGCAACTGAGAGCTGGTATATCTTGTTTGTATTGTGTGTGTGTGTGTGTGTGTGTGTATATATATATATATATGTGTGTGGTTGGTAGATGGAAAATAATAATAATAATAATAATAATAATAATATGGTGCCCCTTTGAAGGAAAAAAAATGCATTCACTGATGAAATTGACAAGGCTTCCCCCAATTTTGTCAGTTTCATCAGAGGCCAGAAAGGAAATGGTGGTAGGGTGGGCGGCCGGGCATGTAATGCAGAAGTACCGTAGGTGGTGGTTACAGACTGTCAAGATACCGTAGTCACCAATCATATGATTACATTAAAGAGACTCAGCAGGCAAAGGCTCCTCTGTGGATGGATACTTCATGCTTACAAAGTTAATTGAGTGGCATATTAACAGTTCTTTTGTGGACACACAATTTGGGAATTGTTGATGCAGTGGGAAAGTCTTGTTACAAATACAGTAATACCTTGGATTGCAAGTAACTTGGTTTGAGAGCGTTTTGCAAGACAAGCAAATTTTTAAATATTTATTTAATTTTTTTTTACTTGATATACAAGCGACATCTTGCAATACAAGTACTGTAGTACGGTTTAAATTCAAAATCTCTGTACAAATTTTTTTGGGGGAATTTCGTTTTGATATAAGAGTGTTTTGGATTACAAGCACGTTTCTGGAACAAATTATGCTCTCAATCCAAGGCATGACTGTACCACTGTTCTATTCTCTTCATATCAAAAGCAGTCATCGGGCATCTTACTATTTTAGACACACAAAACATTGACCACTGCGAGTTAAGACTACTGTTCTGACATTGTGAAAACAAGTCAATTGTATAGACTTTGCATATCTGGAGAACTAACCTATTTACTGTGCCTGTTGAGAGAGTCCTATATAACTCAGAAGTTTGAAAATCCTCAACCAACAGAGATTGGAGCAGCAGAAGACTTGGTTTTTTGATGTACCTTATTCTCTGGGACCAACATGATATGAGCTTGTGATTGCCTCATCCTCTCAGATTTCTATTAAAAACACTGTTTTTCAGTTATTTTAGAAGTGCTTTCTCTCTCTCTACAGAGACATCACTCTTTTTGACCTATTTCACCGCATCAAAGTTGTTTATATGTGAGCTGTTTCTGCTTATGTCTGAGTACAACTTCCCTATCCTTTTAGCTGTGTCTTTGAAGCTGCCTTCCATTGTTGTCTGTCTTTTTGATCATAATGTCTTCTATGCCATCTGCAAAGAATACATTTCAGACCTGACTATCTCTTCTTCATCTTGTCTCATGAATGTTAATCCCTTCTTTTCTTAAACAATCATCCAACAGTTGTGGCTTCCTATATGTATAAAGCATTACTAGATGACTACAGTTAAATGAAATGTTGCTAAAACTGTATAGATTTTGCATATCCTGAGAACTAACCTATTTATTGTGCCTGTTGAGAGTCCCATATAACTCTTCTTTTTTAGAAGATGTAAGTATTTAGGCGGAAAATAATTTTAAAAGCATAGTATAGTTTATCAGAAGTGTTATGCTTTTTTGAGACTTACATTTAAGCAAGAATAATTTTCTTTTGAAAGCTGAACTAGACATTTAACTTCCATGTTATCTTAGGCAGTAGTGAGTTGTCATAAAATACTTTTAGTTCAATGTGCTGATTTCCATACAGAATTTTATTTTTTCATGGAAAAAGCATGTTACTCTTATTGGGCTGGTTTGCACATAGCACTAAGCCACAATTTTATTTATTTATTTTATTATTTTATTATGTTTATACCCCACCTTTTTTCCTGCAAGGAACCCAAGGCGGCTTACATAATCCTCCTCCTCTTCTCTATTTTATCCTCACAACCCTGTAAGGTAGGTTAGACTGAGAGTCAGTGACTGGCCCAAAGTCACCCAGTGAGTTTCATGGCTGAGTGGGGACTAGAACCCAGATCTGCAGGGCTTTATGCTGCATTCTGCCTGCCATTTTGAATATGCATTTGAACATATAGGTTGAACCCATTGTTTGTTCTAGGGTTATCCAAGGGTTGTTTAACCCTCACATAACCCACACTGTCCAGGTTTGAATGACATGAAAAGCCACGTTTGTGTGCCTGCTGTGGCTTGCATATTCAAAATGGTGACTGGTGTGTGCCACAAAGCCCCCACAGGTTAATTAATCCATGGTGGCTTAGTGTTATGTGTGAACTGACTCATTTTAGCTACTGTGATCAGTCAAAACCATTTGTTAGCATGTTTTCTAAATACAACAATTATTTCTAAATACAGGAAACCACCTTTGAACACCACTTTTCTGCAGTAAGCTGAGAACATTGCACATTTGAACAAACTGTGGTGAGTGTGGTTCCACAGCAACACCAACACTCAGATTGTTACATTTGTACATCATAAAGAACCAAAAGGGGATGTGTGGGGAACTTCCCATAGTTTCTTCTATAATGGCATGGATTCTAATATACTTAGGGCAGTATCCTACTATGTTAATCTGCTAACACAAATTATGTTGCGCTAGTATAAGGACCTCCAGCACAATGCCAGTTGCGTTAGTTGGCATGATGGAATTGCTTGGGAATCCTGTCGCACCAGTAAATGCAATTGGTGTTATGCTAGAGATTCCTTACACTAGTGCAACAATTTGCGTTAGCAAATTGACATAGTAGGATGCTGCCCTTACAGTTTAAGCTTGGTATACTTTCAGGAAGGAAAAAGAAAATTGGAGGAAGTACAATGATTGCAAGTTATAATGTCTCTTTTCAACCTTAAAACAATTATTTTAACAAATATTAAACATTGCTTCTGCCATGTTGCTAGTCAAGATACTTCATTTTAGGATGCAGTACTTGCCTAAATTGGCTCCTTGTACATTTTATTTGGCAACTGGTTCTTGATGAAGTAAATTGAGTGTTAGAACCATTATAATACATACACACACCCACACACATTGTTGCATGAAAGATGCAGAAATTAAATGGAGTATGTATAGATTCTTATCTAGTGCTCCATTTAATCATTATTCTAATGTATAAAGCATTGCCTATTTAAATTGTAGACCACAAGAGTGCGGACAAGACTTAATTTCAGTTGCGATGTGACTCTCATTAATGCTTCACCAGTGAAAAATTTGGCATAGCTTACTGCAGAAAAAGGGTGTTTAAAGGTGGTTTCCTGTATTTAGAAATAACTGTTGTATTTAGAAAACATGCTTCTCAGAAATATGCAACATGATCCATAAGCCAGCTAACCTGGAATACAGTAATACCTTGGATTACAAGTAACTTGGTTTGAGAGCGTTTTGCAAGACAAGCAAATTTTTTAATATTTATTTAATTTTTTTTTACTTGATATACAAGCGTCGTCTTGCAATACAAGTATTGTAGTACGGCTTAAATTAAAAATATCTGTACAAATTTTTTTGGGGGGATTTTGTTCTGATATAAGAGTGTTTTGGATTACAAGCAAGTTTCCGGAACAAATTATGCTCTCAATCCAAGGCATGACTGTACATATTTTTTTCAAATTAATATAATGCTATTGAACAAAATTGTCTAAAACTTGGGCTTCAGTAAGTGGCTGGAGTAGCTATCAGCCAGTTACTTATTTTTTGAAACTTGGTGTGCTTGTTCCTTTAAAGAGGGCCATGCCTTTCTTCTGTGATAATTTAAAAATCTAAACCATTATCATTTAACCCTAACACCACCCTGGAATTCCAAGCTCTATTTTATTTATTTCATTTATATTCTAGCTTTCTACAAGATTTATACTGAAATCAGTGATTGAAAAGATGTAGATTATTTATTTATTTATTATGTGTCGTTATCCTGAAGGTAAACTAAAAAGTTATGTTTAAGGCACAATCCTATGCATGTTTAGACAGAAAAGAGCCCTACAACTCCCGGCATTCCCCAGGCAGCCATGTAGGATTGCACCCTAGTTATATATCCTCAAAGATGATGATATTGGCAAGGGACACAAGGAATCCCTGCTAAAATAGCATTCACTATTTTTGTATCTATAAGTATCTATAAGTATCTATCTATACTTATTGTATCTATAAGTATCTATAAGCCAGTGTAGCGTAGTGGTGAGAGTGTTGGACTGGGACTCGGGAGATCCGGGTTCCAGTCCCCGCTCGGCATGAAGCTCACTGGGTGACTTTGGGCCAGTCACTGACTCTCAGCCTAACCTACCTCACAGGGTTGTTGTGAGGATAAAATGGAGAGGAGGAGGAGGATTATGTAAGCCGCCTTGGGTTCCTTGCAGGAAAAAAGGTGGGGTATAAATATAATAAATAAATAAATAAATAATTATTAAGTGACTCACGATATTTGTCATGTGTTGTCCTCCAATGTACACACACACACACACACGCCTCCTCATGTGTAAACCAAGTGGGGCCTGGAGGTCTGGAGGAGTCAGGCTGAAAGCGTTCATATGTAAATATAGTTCAAGCCATGAGTCATGAGTTCCCTTCCCCCTGCCTGGCCAGGTGAGGTGCATGGTGATTGGCTAAGAGGCAGCAGAAGAGGGGAGGGGGGGGGAAAGGTATATTTCCCAAGGCGTGGTTTTTGGTCTTTGTCTTTGTTCTACCTGGCTGTGGTAATGGCGGAAAGCCAAGGACCCCAGGCAGCTCCTGGTAAAATTAGCTGGATTGAGGGCTCTAGTAAAGGCAAGCCTTGTGGGAGTTTCACCCATCTCGGACCTTCGGGTAGATGTGGTAATCTTCCTCGGGCAACAAGGCTGTGCTGGATTTAACCCTTGAAGAGAACACCCTCAGGTAACTGGTGTGTGCCTGAGAGTTATTAAGGAATCAGGTTTTATTGTGTTTTAGCTCTATTTCTGTGTACTAAAGTGTCTCTTTATTTTGTGTGCTTCTCTCATTTCCCTAATCTTGTTGTAAAATGCTACCAGAATAAACCTTGTCCTGGTTTTACCCCACATGGGTTTTGTAGTACTCTGTGAGTTCAGTATCTAAATCCAGGTTACAGAATTGAAGGCGAGTCCCTGAACAGAGATTCAAGTAGGGTTGCAGACAGCTGAGGCTGGCAATCTGGTACCTTGAGATCTCAGGGGGTCTTGGTTCCTTTGGAGTAGGAAAGGGTGGGGGTGTGGCAGGCCAGCCAGCCCCCCTTCCTCCACAGTAACAATACTGGATATGCTTGATTGTGTAAACAAACCTGAAATCTATGTCTGATTTGAAATAGGGCATTTCAGGTCGGTCCACTTGGCTATGCTAGCACTCTGCATACAAAGGTAAATTGTCTTGCTGAAAGGACTACCAGTACTTCAAAATAAAAAGTAGCCCTTTCTAGTTTAGTCATTAATAAAGCTCTAACAGAGAAGGTGTGGGAATTGTTGGAACTAGTAGCTTCTGTCTCCCAAGGGCCCATGTAAAATTTCTGGGGGCTTGTATATAAAAAGAGCAAAGCTACCAGTTCTGCTGCTTCAGTTGAAGGTCCAGTCAAAAGCTGATCTGGCAATCCCTTGCTCTGAGGAAACACCTGTGTGCCATTACAGTGGGAATTATGGCTGGTGAACAAAGACAAAGAATAGAGCTGTGGCTGATGCATTCCAGAGACTGGAGGGAATATACAAAGCAGAGAGTACAGTTTGAACTGAAGAGCTGAGATCACAGAATGACTTTGGCCTAGTTCTCACAGGGGTGGTAAACCTGTTCCTAGTCTATACTACTTGAGATGGCAGGGCTTACGTCATTGAATGCTCCTCCATACAAAAAAATGACCTGCACACAGAAAACTAGATGTCAGGGAGAAGAGTTCTAGTTTTCTACATGCAGGGGTGTGTGTGTGTGTATGGTATGGAGCCATATTCAATCATGTGAACCTAGTCTGCTGTTTGGAATGGTACAGCCCAGAGTCCAGACACGTTTATCACCACAGTAGGAAATATGCCTTTGTCACATAGCTGAACTGTGGCAGAGCTCAGTTGTCTGGCTCCTGTACCCAGTATTGGATGTTACATAGGAAGAGTGTGTGCCCTATGCATAAATAACCAAAGGGTTGGATCCAGATTTAGTCATACTTAGGGTAGACCAATTGAAATCAATGGGACTTGAGTTAGCAATGACTAAATCTGGATCCAGTCTTATATCTGTAAGATAAGATAGCTTCCTATGTCAGCTGAGGGGACCTGCCTAGTGACCAATAGACTTGTCTATTGTGCTATGTTCATCTAATATTGACCAAAATGATATATACCTGTATAACTTGAACCAAGTAAGAACATAAGCAGAGCCCTGTTGGATCAGACCAAAGGCCTGGGTCATTCCAGGCCTTTGGTAAAATCATTGGTAAAATCAACCAATGAATTTACCTGACCGTCACCGATTTTAAAAACTTGGTGAACTTGTTGGGTCTGCTGAGAAAATAAGCTGCTCCAAAAATTAGACTTCTGGGACAAAATCTTTTGGAGATATGGCAATCAAATATATGAAGAAAAATGTTAATTTTTGTGTGTCGGACAACATTAAAATTACAGTAATTCCAGTTCTACAGAACCTAGAAAGTTAATCATGGTGTTGATGGAAAGCCTTTGAAATGCTCTTTCATTTGATATGTAACATAAATGGTTTTTTGGAATAAATATATATTCAAGGTCAAATAGTAAAATTTGACCTTGAATTCTGCAAAAACTAAAAAATTTTTCTCCATGATCTTTCTTTTAGTATTTCATCTCAGTGCTTAATACATGTACCAATTTTCAAAATGGGGTTCTTAACAGAAAACGAGTTACATCTTTTGAGGCGCTCTGTGTGTATGTGTCATAGTTTATATGAATTGCTATCTCACTGTACATATCTTAAGAAAATATGCATTATCACTTAGGTTTTGAATAAAATATTGTGCACAAGTACAAACTACCCTGTCATAATTGTGCAGCTCTGAATTAGGTATTCTTTTTCACAATAGCATACTTCTGACATTTTGTGTAGAATAATGATACTTCCTCTGGGTGGTCATTCTGGTATGAAATCAATCAAAGAATATTTCCAACTGAAAGCAAATTGCTTAAGATTTGGTCAACTTGTTCTGCTTATTAAAAAATAAGTTGCAGGGCCTATTGTTTTCAGAAGAATGAGGTTTAAAATATGTACTTTTAAAAAGGTACTCACCAGTATGCTTGGGGAAAACATGTTCATTTTATTTTTTTCAAATAAATATACAGAAGTTTGACCTTGAATAATGACAAAAAAACTCCTTTTGTTTTAAATAACGTTTAACATCCCTGGAAACATGTACTTGATTTCAAAATGGGACTCTTACTAGCATAGTTATTTTGATTTACTTAGATGTGGGCTTGAAAAACCATTATTGTGCATAGATGAGATTTTCCATTTTACTTTTATATATGCTGATCATATTTTATGCAGTTCAAATATTACTTGCTAACATTTTGTTGTCCTAAATTAAGGAGCTTTTCATAACAGTAGTTTCTAGTCTTGAAGTTGCTGCTTGACACTCTTTGTCTGTTAGTATATAGAAGCAGCCCTGTTGGGCAACAAGGATCAGCTTTTGTCAAAACATCTGAAGATGGATGGTATCCATAGGACATCTTGTTTATCTGGATACATAAATGATTTTGCTGGTCCAGCTGGATGAAGAAAGCTCACTAACACTTCTGCTCTCTGATCATGTGTTTGTAAAACACAACCTAACCACCATTGTGAGATATAAACGCATGTAACAAATCCTCATATTTCTTGCAATTCCAGTTCTCCTTCTTTAATAGTCACTGTCTCTTTTCTGGATTCGCATTGAAATGAATATATTTTAGTAGCAACAGTGTGTTTTGTTAATGGAATTACAGCGTGAATTTTCTGTGTCCCAGGAATCGTCTTGAATTCTCGAAGCGACATTTCAGAAGCTTTTCTTCCAATTCATAATCTTTACTTGTGGTGTATTGAAATGCAACCTGTGTGATGTTCTCCTTTGCCCAATCAAAGAGCTGATGAGGGGTCATGATTTGTTTTTCATACGGATGCTGCAAACTTGCTCGAGCAGCTAACCTTTTCACAGTGCCACCCAAACCATCACAAGGCCCTTTTCCATGTGATGTGGCAAAGAAGTGCCATTCTACATCGATACCGAAATCTGACTTATGCTTACTTAAGTTGTTGAAGTTTTTACCGTTTTTATACTGTGCTGCTGCACCATCAGGGAAATTATAGATCTTAGTTATGCTACCTGTAGAAATGGTGCGCAGGAATTGAACAATTTGAAAAGTCATGAACACATTGCAGCAGAAGTGGGGTCGGCACTTGTCACGGCTTCAGGCCTGCCTTTTTCTTTCTTATCAGAATCTGTGAATAAGCTTGATTTAATGTAGACATCCAAAGAGATATATCTCTGTGAAGGTTTGAGGCCTACCCATGCCTGGTTTGGTTTCAGCCTGAAGGCCCCGGAAGCTCCGGAAGGGAGGGGGCGGGCTTAAGTTTAATTTCCCTCCAAAAAAATTCTGTTTTAAGTGTGTATAATGGGGTGAAGTTATTGTAGGGAGGTACTGTGCTTGTATAAGAACATTCACATCTTCTGAACTGTTTGGAACCCTGTTCTGGAAATCGGTACATATACTCAAGGTAAACATGGGTTATCTGAGGAAAAAAATCAGCCAAAAAAACCATTTGGTTTTTTTTGAATTCAAGGTCAAATTAAAGAAACTATGACCTTGAATATTTTATTTCACATGCATGCTTCATGTTACATATCATATAAAAGGGTAGTTTGAGAGCTTTCATATGACACCATGATTTACTTTCTAGGTCAATTCTGAAGGAAGTTATGATACTTTTTGTGTAGTCACAAATGCTGAAAAATCGTGTTTTGGGCATTTTTTGAGCACACTGTACTTTTGAGCTGTGAGGTATAATGACCTATAATTTGGTGTATGTTCATTTCTCATGCTGGTCTACCAGTATGCCAGTTTAAAAAAAAAACGCAGATGGTGAGGTAAATTTTTCATTTTTTTTGGTTGATTTTACATGGAATGACCCGCCTATGTAGTCCAGCATGTAGTCTGTTTCCCACAGTGGCCAAACAGATGGCTCTACAAGCCTCACAAGCAGGATATGAGGGCAATAGCTCTCACCCACTCTAATTCCCCAGTGACTGGGCATGCTGCCTCTGATCCTGGAGTGGCATATAGCCGTAATGACTAGTAGCCATTGACAGCTTATTCTCTATGCATTTGTTCAATTCCCTTTCAAAGTCTTCTAAGTTATAGTTATCACCACATCTTGTTCTTACATCAAGTTGATGTAAGAACAAATCTTAACATGTGATGGCTGGTTAGTGTGAGCTTTTTCATAGCAGTTTTTTTCATCTATCAAAGCTCAGTGAATTGAAGGCAGATCACTAAAGGCTTGTGTACATGAAGTCCCTGATATAGGGTTGTTATCCTGATTCAACAGCCTTTGTTTACATATATTGGGAATTAGAAGATGTCTTAGTAGTAGACACCTCAGTGTCTTGTGTGTCTCATCTTTCTGGCTATGGTGATCCATGCTCTAGTAACTTGCAGCTTGGATTACTGTAATGTGTTATACGCTGTCAGGGATGCTTTGACTTGGATTCCTGCATTGAGCAGGGGGTTGGACTCGATGGCCCCTTCCAACTCTACTGGTCTATGATTCTGTGGGGTTGGCCTTGAAAACTGTTGGGAAACTGCAACTAGAGCAGTTCTCACTGGTCTATCTAGGAGGAGCCATATTACACCTATCCTGAAGGGATTACGTTGGCCGCCTCTTTGTTTCAGAGCCTAATCCAAGATGCTGGGGCTTAACTTGGGCCCCAGATATCTGATAGAGCACCTCCTCCCATTCCAACCTGCCTGTGCATTAAGATATTCAGATGCAGTCCTTATCTCAGCTCCATTTGTAGGAGAAGTATATTCTGCATCTGTGCAGAAGAGGGCTTTTTTGGTTTGTGCCCCAACTTTGGAATACCCTCCCAAAGGGGATAAGACTAGTGCTGACATTATATTCTTTTCAGCACCAGGTCAAAATATTTTTATTTCCCTGAGTGTTTTAAATTTATTGAATGGTTTCAGCTGATTGAGCATTTTTGTCTGTTACCTCTCAAACTTTATTGTTCTAATTCTGTATGGATACTTATGTAGACTGCCCAGGGATTCATGTCTGAATGAAGGCACAGGTTTAGAAAATTTTAAAACAAATAGAAATGTTTCTGATTTCATCCAAGGCTATGCAAAGTCCCCAGACTGTTCCTGCCTATTGGAACAGAGAATAGGACTGAAGTAGAGCCCCCATTCACCCTGCTATTTGCCTTGGAGTCCCACTCCTCTTTAGTCTTCCTTTCCCTTTTCAATTTATCCTTTTTCTTTATCTGTCCCCTTTCCCCATAAGGCAGGGAACCCTTAAGGCAGTGTAAATGACAGGGTTCCTTGCAGGAAAAAAGGTGGGATATAAATATAATAAATAAATAAATAAATAAATAAATAATAAAATAGTTCCATTCCCTCTCCTCCTCACACTCTCTAGTGTTGCCTCTCCAATACAAAAAAAGCACGTTGACCTCTCTCCTTAGCCAAAGGAACACTGAGCAGAAACTAGTAACATCTGAGTTGACTTGGCAGCAAGTTTGCACACTCAAGAACTTTCCTTCCCTGGCAGCTGCAATCTTAGTGGCTTCCCTTGGCTAAGCTGCATTCCTCCGAATCGGAATGGCACAACAGTTCAAGGGTGAATGTATCGTTTGTCTGGGGGGGCAGTCCTCACCCTCTCTCAGAAATATATAGGTGTACCTGGCAGTTGGTTCTCATTATCCCTCATTGTTCCTTTTCCACTGCTTTGTGTCTTTGCATAACTCCCACCACCACAATAAGAACTATTGGAGACTAAGGTCTACAGTAGTTCTTATTGAAGTGGTAAATCTCTGTCTGGGCTATACTACTTCAGCCTGCAAATAGGGAGCTCACATGATTGCAAAATCCCTGTATGTAGAAAACTAGCATGTCTGGAGAAGCCTTCACCCTGATATTTAGTACTCTACATGAAGGGTGATTAGTTTGTATGGAGCATTTAATCATGCAGGTGCAGCAGTGTGTTGCTTGAGGGATGGACTGTTATGTTTGCTCTGATTTCTGAACAGACGTTGCAAGGGACATTATGGGAAAATTAGTACTACATGAAATGTAGACTGCACTCAACTGTGCTGGTTATTTGTAAGAAGACCAAAACACTGGTTTATGAAACCATTGTATTGCCAACTTTATTGTATGCCTGCGAAACATGGACTATCTATAAATGTCACTTCCACCTCCTTGAAAGATTTAATCAACGTTGCCTCTGGAAAATCCTGCAAATTACTTGGGAAGATAGGCGAACAAATGTCAGTGTACTGGAAGAAGCAAAGACTACTAACGTTGAAAAAATGATCCTTCAATGCCAACTTCAGTAGACCGGTCATGTTGTTCGAATGTCTGACTGCCGTCTCCCAAAGCAGTTACTTTATTCCCAACTCAAGGACGGAAAGCGGAATATCGGTGGTCAATATAAGAGGTTTAAAGATGTTCTTAAGGCTAATCTAAAAAAATGCGATATAAACATCGAAAACTGGGAAGCTCTGGCCCATGAACGATCTAACTGGAGGTTGGCCTTTCACAAAGGTTCAATGGATTTTGAAGAAGCCCGAGTGCAAGGTGAAAGGGAGAAACGTGCTAAGCGAAAAGCACATCAAATGAATCCTTTACAGGACCATCTTCCATCTGGTAACCTGTGTCCTCACTGTGGGAAGCTGTGTGGATCTAGAATTGGCCTCCACAGTCACTTATGGACCCATCGCTAGAGTCTATCTACACAATTTCTCTTTAGAATTTCCTCCTTTTAAAATTTCCTTTTTGTAAATTTTTATCCTGGAAGACAATCTTACTCGGTCACGAGTGATCGCCTGATGATGATGATGATGATGATGATGATGATGATGATGATGGACATAACATGAAAAGCAGTAGACAATAGCCCTCAGGAAAAGGGTGTCTTCCTATGCCCATGGGATCTTGAATTTTCTCATACTGCTTTTTGTAGGCTTACTGTAACCTGTCAATTCATCTTTGTGTACTCTGTGCTTTCCCACATTGGGAACTGCTCATGTTCAGTTGCCCCTGTGTGTAATGGCACAGAGAGAGAGAGAGAGAGAGAGAGAGAGAGATACTCAGTGGTCATCAGTTGTGGGTAAATGCAACCGTATTTTCTAAGCAGGGTTTTTTGGCTGGGGTACACTCATTCCAGAAACTCCTCTTCTTAGGTGAGTTAGCAGGCTTGATCTGCTGGGGAAAGCCATCAGATTCTCTACAGGAGAGACTTTACATCATCAAGACTGCTGTTTTGGTATGGGTCTGGCTTAGGGCCAAACTAGATGTGACATTGAGCATATAATTGGCCATTGAATGCTTGGTTTTATTGACTAAATACCAGTAGAGGCTGATCCAGATTGGGACCATGGCATGGAGGAGACAGGATTTAACCCTTTGCCCCTGCCATGGTCCTGACCAGCATGTAAGCCAAGACGGCTTACATGATCCTCCTCCTCTCCATTTTATCCTCACAACAACCCTGTAAGGTAGGTTAGGCTGCGAGTCAGTGACTGGCCCAAAGACACCCAGTGAGCTTTGTGGCCGAGTGGAGACTAGAACCCAGATCTCCCGAGTCCCAGTCCAACATTCTAACCAATATGCCACACTGGCTCTCTTAAACACATAGTCTCAATTTTTTTTTTTTTAATGTGACTGTGGATTTGGAGGGAAGCAGGAGGGGAAAGGAAACATAGAATCATAGAAAAGTAGAGTTGGAAGGGGCCTATAAGGCCATCGAGTCCAACCCCCTGTTCAATGCAGGAATTCGAGTCAAAGCATCCCTGACAGATGGCTGTCCAGCTGCACCTTGAATGCCTCCAGAGTGGGAGAGCCCACCACCTCCCTAGGTAGTTGGTTCCATTGTCTTATTGCTCTGACAGTCAGGAAATTTTTCCTGATGTTTAGGTGGAATCTAGGTTCCTGTAACTTGAGCCCATTATTCCGTGTCCTGCAAACTGGGATGACCGAGAAGAGATCTTTGCCCTCCTCTGTGTGACATCCCTTCAAATACTGGAAGAGTGCGATCATATCTCCCCTCAGTCTCCTCTTCTGAAGGCTAAACATGCCCAGTTCTTTCAGTCTCTCCTCATAGGGCCTTGTTTCCAGTCCCTTTATCATCCTTGTTGCCCTCCTCTGAACCCTCTCCAGTTTCTCTACATCCTTCTTAAAGTATGGTGCCCAGAACTGGACGCAGTACTCAAGATGAGGCCTAACCAGTGCTGAGTAAAGGGGAATGAGTACGTACTTCCCACGATTTGGAAGCTATACTTCTATTAATGCAGCCCAAAATATCATTTGGCTTCTTTGCAGCCACATTGCATTGCTGGCTCATATTCAGTTTGTGATGTACAACAATTCCAAGATCCTTCTCACTTGTAGTATTGTTGAGCTAAGTGTCCCCCATTCTGTAACTGTGCATTTGGTTTCCTTTTCCTAGGTGCAGCACTTGGCATTTATCCCTATTAAATTTCATTCTGTTGTTTTTGGCCCAGTGCTCCAGCCTATCGAGATTGCTTTGACTTTTGTTTCTGTCTTCCAGAGTATTAGCTGCCTGTTCCACTCAACTTTGTGTCATCTGCAAATTTGATAAGCATTCCCTGCACCTCCTCATCTTTAGTTGATTGTGACTCTTTAGTTGATAAACTAAACTCTTTAGTTGATCGTGAGCTACATGATCATGAGAATGGAAGAAAACGAGGTTCTCTTTTGCCTTTATTACATACATTTATTTCATAGAATCATAGAATCATAGAAAAGTAGAGTTGGAAGGGGCCTACAAGGCCATCGAGTCCAACCCCCTGCTCAGTGCAGGAATCCAGGTCAAAGCATCTCTGACAGATGTCTGTCCAGCCGCACCTTGAATGCCTCCAGACTGGGAGAGCCCACCACCTCCCTAGGTAGTTGATTCCATTGTCTTATTGCTCTGACAGTCAGGAAATTTTTCCTGATGTTTAGGTGGAATCTAGGTTCCTGTAACTTGAGCCCATTATTCCGTGTCCTGCAAACTGGGATGACCGAGAAGAGATCTTTGCCCTCCTCTGTGTGACATCCCTTCAAATACTGGAAGAGTGCGATCATATCTCCCCTCAGTCTCCTCTTCTGAAGGCTAAACATGCCCAGTTCTTTCAGTCTTCCTCATAGGGCCTTGTTTCCAGTCCCTTTATCATCCTTGTTGCCCTCCTCTGAACCCTCTCCAGTTTGTCTATGTCCTTGTTAAAATGAGGCCCAGAACTGGACGCAGTACTCAAGATGAGGCCTAACCAGTGCTGAGTAAAGGGGAATTATCACTTCCCGCGATTTGGAAGCTATACTTCTATTAATACAGCCCAAAATTGCATTTGCCTTCTTTGCAGCCACGTCGCATTGCTGGCTCATATTCAGTTTGTGATCTACCACAATTCCAAGATCCTTCTCACTTGTAGTATTGTTGAGCCAAGTGTCCCCCATTCTGTAACTCTGCATTTGGTTTCCTCTCCTAGGTGCAGCACTTGGCATTTATCCCTGTTAAATTTCATTCTGTTGTTTTCGGCCCAGCGCTCCAGCCTATCGAGGTCACTTTGAATTTTGTTTCTGTCTTCCAGAGTATTAGCTGTTCCACCCAACTTTGTGTCATCTGCAAATTTGATAAGCATTCCCTGTACCTCCTCATCCAAGTCATTAATAAAAATGTTGAAGAGCACCGGGCCCAGGACCGAGCCCTGTGGTACCCCGCTCGTTACCTCTCCCCAGTTTGAGAAGGAACCATTGATAAGCACTCTTTGAGTCCGATTCTGTAGCCAATTGTGGATCCACCTGATAGTTGTTCCATCTAGCCCACTCTTAGCTAGCTTACTAATCATGAGGCACTTTGTCGAAAGCTTTGCTGAAGTCCAGGTATATAATGTCCACAGCATTCCCACAGTCCACAAGGGAGGTTACCCGATCAAAAAATGAGATCAGATTAGTCTGACAGGATTTGTTCTTGACAAATCCATGCTGGCTTCTAGTAATCACTGCATTGTTTTCAAGGTGCTTGCAGACTGACTTCTTTATAATCTGCTCAAAAATCTTCCCGGGGATTGATGTCAGACTGACTGGCCTATAGTTCCCAGGTTCCTCCTTCTTGCCCTTTTTGAAGATGGGAACAACATTTGCCCTCCTCCAGTCGTCTGGCACTTCACCTGTCCTCCATGATTTCTCAAAGATAATAGACAGTGGTTCTGAGAGTTCTTTATTTATTCATTTATTTCATTTAAGGCTTGTGTGTAATCTCAGGAAGGCACAGCCAGTGGTAGAGGCTGTTGCAGCTTTGCTTCCTTTTCCTTGGCTGAATTTGTAGCACTTCCTTGTTCCATCTTCCCTGTGGTCACAAAGTTTTCTCATTTTTTAAATATTATGCCTGTTAGTAGTGACCCAAGATATACTTCCATACAGGGAAGATAGGTTAGTGTGTGTGTGTGTGTGTGTGTGTGTGTGTAAGAGAGAGGGAGGGAGGGAGAGGAAGAGGGAGAGAGACCATTCCCAAATGTATACAGCTCTATGGAAAAATGGTGGGTATGGGACTAAAAAATGTGCTTCAGATAGAACACTTCTAGTTCACAAGTTCACAGCTTTGCTAACAAGCAAATTACAGGCAATTTGAACTGCACTGCACTTGTAAATCCACCTTCCTGATATTTAAACAATCTGATTCAAGTACCTTTAAAAATGCACTTCTGATTTTCACAAATCCATACCAACAGCAGGAGAGGGACTCCAAACATGTGACATCAGTCTCTGCCTTGATATTGTACTACACTAGAGATTGAAGTAGGTTTCAGAAGTTGTTGTTCTAAGATAACTGATAACTGCAAAGAAACTGTGGAAACCTGTATTTGGCTCATCAGTTGTTGCTGGGCCCCATTTTCCAGGGATGTTGAAGAGTCCTTGGTCTCGAGTCACGAGTCGAGTCACGAGTCTTTGGACCCGAGTCTTGAGTCCGAGTCTTTGGTCCAAAATGGTGACTCCCGAGTCACGAGTCCTGAGTCACTCCCAAAACTGACTCCACGAGTCCCTATTAAAATCAATGGGGTTTCCCCCCAACAAAATAAGGCTACTTCAGATGTGTGGCTTAAATAAATTCTAGGCACAAGTGTGCCTTTTTATTTCAAAACTCTGCAACTGATTTTGGCAAGAACAGACCAGGCAGACAAACCCAAAATAACCAGGCAGGCAGAGGAGGCAGGGAACCCCAAAGCAGGCAGGCAGAGGCCTTTGCCTTGGACAATTCAACTGTTGAACAGGTCAAGAAGAGACCAGGCAGGCAGAGGAGGCTGGGAACCCCAAACAGGCAGGCAGAGGCAGCCAAACCCAAAATGTCTGACCCTAACCCAAACCCCCCACAACAACACATCAATCAAAATAAATCTCAACACATTGTTGGGGCTGCGCTCCTGGTAGCTGTCCATAGTGGCCGAGCAACGGCGCGCCTCGCTTCCATGCACTCTTCACCGGTGATCACGCTCCTTCTGGCACAGCCAGAAGACTCGTCAACAGCCCAGGGATGTTGACGAGTCCTTGGTCTCGAGTCCCGAGTCGAGTCTCGAGTCCCATTAAAAATATTGGGACTCGAGTCCGAGTCGAGTCAGAGGGGGGACTCAGTCCGACTTACGAGTCGAGTCCTCGAGTCCGAGTCCCCATCCCTGCCATTTTCCATCCATAATATGTAGAATTTATTTTACTAGCAGATCAAATGGATTAGAACATTAAACTGGTAGTATTGCACATGTTGTATAGTGTGGAGGGCTGCAAAAATCTCAGGAGCCAAAACATTGGTACTGTTGCCTATGAATTTGAAATACAATACTTAACAGGGAACTGGGATTGGAAAACCATGTCATCTACTTGATCGGAAGGTAAACTTTATGTACCCTGTTCAGAAATCTTGTGTACAAAAAGAATGCCAAAGCGCAAGAGGTTCAGAGAAAATAACTAAGAAACAAAAGCACTTTCTTGAATGGTATGTAGAATTGGTACTCTTCCACAATTCTGCTTATCTCCAAGATATTTTCACACTGTATACAAATGATCCAGCTTCAGAGTTTTCCAGCTGTAGGCAGTGAATCTGAAATTCATTGCACCTAATGCACAAGCTTTTAAAAACATGGTTATAAAACTATTAGACTAGGATGGGGTGGTGAGCAAAGAAAAGTTGGTTGCTTTAGTAAAAAGTACAGTCCAAAAATAAGATACCCATTGTTTTCTTGTTCAAAAGGGGTGTGGAAGAACATTGGCACATAGATTCCAGGACAATGCAGAGTTAGGAAAATATTATCACATTTTTGTACCAAAGAAGTAGGATTTGTCTCTTTGGGTCCAGTTTCTGATGACCCAGAGCGTCATTAGTGGATCAGTAAACTTTGAAGCAAAATCTGTCCCAATGTGTCAATTTTCTTGCCTTTAAACAGAAATACGGTAGTTTTTTCTTAGCATAGGGGCAGGCTATTTTGTCCTCTTACTACCTCAGGCCATCTGACTAATGTCAGTATTCCCTGTAGAATCAATATAGTAGCTATAGTTTCAGCAGCAAGCTCTGCCCCTTCAAATATGCTCTGAATCTGATATGATCTTTGAACTGATATGTATCTGATATAGTGTATATTTTTATTCCCTGCATTTTATTTTTCCTCATTGAAACAAAGATGCTTAGATTGGTGATTGTACATGCAAAATAATTTGCTTTTGGTACATTCCAAACAGGTGTCATTAACTATAGTAATACCTTGGATTGCAAGTAACTTGGTCTGAGAGCGTTTTGCAAGACAAGCAAATTTTTTTAAAAAAAATTTGATTTGATAAATGAGCAAGGTCTTGCAAGACAAGTAGTGTAGGGATGTAACCGCTCTCCTTGAGCGGGCGTAGTGGGCCGAAATCGCCCTCGCTCACACCCGCCAGAGACTCGCTTTGATATAAGAGTGTTCTTGATTACAAGCACGTTTCCAGAATGAATTATGCTCTCAATCCAAGGCATGACTATATCTTTTATACATGTAGGTCCCCTATATTATCCAAAGTAGTGTATATGTTTAAGGAAGTGTGTGTGTGTGTGAGAGAGAGAGAGAGAGATATAGAGAAATTTCAGTTTATCAGCCTGGTTTCTAACTCATTTCTTCTGACCTTCTGATCTTTTGAGAGAATAGAAACCTTAAACATATTATATAACCCAGGGATGGGGAATGTGTAGCTTTCTAGATGTTGAACTACTACTCCCATAATGCCTCACCACTGACTATGCTGGCTAGGGCTCATGGAAGTTGCAGTCCAACAACATCTGGAGGACCACATGTCTGTCTCTATCTTGTTAAATTTTGAGCTAGATACTTATATAGAGATACTGAATCCCACAATTGTGTGATGTATCTTTTTAATATGGACTGTGGTGGGGGGACGACAGCTGACTAGGCTAAGCATGAAACATTACGTGAGTTATGTGCTGGAAAAGAGAACAAAGATGCTGAGTTTGCAGTAAGGTCACCATATACAGTAATACCTTGGATTGCAAGTAACTTGGTTTGAGAGCGTTTTGCAAGACAAGCTAATTTTTAAATATTTATTTTTTAAAAATTGACTTGATATACAAGCGACGTCTTGCAATACAAGTACTGTAGTACCGCTTAAATTAAAAATCTCTGTACAAATTTTTTTGGGGGAATTTTGTTTTGATATACAAGTGTTTTGGATTACAAGCATGTTTCCGGAACGAATTATGCTCTCAATCCAAGGCATGACTGTACAGATTTGTTTAATGCTGTGTAACTCACTACAGATATCTCTACATTTGGGATAGGCAACCTTTTTGGGTCCACGGGCACATTTTATGTTTTGAAATGTGTCCATGGGCATTATAAAAAATTGCTGTCAGGGTAGGTGTGTGCAGCTACTCCGCCCCCTCGCTATTTCCTTCCTCCTCTTCCCCCCCCTGCTCATGACCCTCCTCCCCTTCTTCCCAACTTGCTATTTCCTCCTCCTCCCTCATTATTTCCTTCTCCCCCCCCCCCACTTCTCCCATACTCATCTTCCGATATGCAGTAATGCAGCAGGAGGTAAGGAAAGGCCACAGCGACGTGCACAGCAGCACCAACAGCGATAGGGGGTAGGAAAGGTGGCGTGCCTGTGGCGGCGACAAAGGTGGAGGGAAGAAGGAAAGGCCATGCCTGGTTTCTCCATCATGTTTAGTTTCCCCCCCTTTTCTTTCAGTCTCCACATGTGGGTAAGAGTGTAACCTCCCCTCCCCGTTTTCTCCCCCCTCCCCAGTTAGCAAAGCTGATCACTTTATTTAGTGCATTATGACCAGAAGCTTTATCCAGCAATGGGTTTAGTTCTGTCTTCATCAGTACAATGCAGGCTTTTGAAACCATATTCAGCATTTGAAGAGAAGAACAAAATAACTGTCCGATGTGTAACTGTTGGATCTGATAAGTGTTAACAGGGCTTGTAAAGTGGTCAGTGGTATGTGCATTTGTGTCTATGCAAACTTCTGATGTTGCAAAGGTGAAGCATTTTAAAATTGAACGTAAATGTAAATAGACTTTCTAAGAAGTGCTAGTGGTCTGCATAAAAAGAAGTGGTAGGGTGTGCAGTCTTCAAAGTTGGAAAATACTACAATGAATCATATGCAGTCACTGACAAGAAGCAAACATATCATAGACATGCAGGAAGTTGGTGGGAAGAAAGGACCATATCAGTGATATCTTAACATAAGAAGAGCCATGCTGGATCAGACCAAGGGTCCATCTAGTCCAGCATTCTGTTCCCAGAGTGGCCAACCAGCTGCCCATGGGAAACCCACAAGCAGGACATGAGTACAACAGCACCCTCCTGCCCATGTTCCCCAGCAACTGATGTACATAGGCATATTGCCTCTGATACTGGAGGTAGCATATAGCATCAAGGACTAGTAGCCATTGATAGCCTTCTCCTCCATGAATCCAATCCCCTTTTAAAGCCATCCAAATTGGTGGCCATCACTATATTTTGTAGAAGTGAATTCCATAGTTTAACTATGCACTGTGTGAAGAAGTACTTCCTTTTATCTGTCCTGAATCTCCCACCAATCAGCTTCATGGGTTCTAATACTGTGAGAGAGGGAGAAAAATATCTCCCTATCCACTTTCTCCACACCATGCACAATTTTGTACATCTCTATCATGTCTCCCTTTATTCGCCTTTTTTCTCGGCTAAACAATCCCAGATGTTGTAACCTTTCCTCACAGGGAAGTTGCTGCAGCCCCTTGATCATTTTAATTGCCCTTTTCGGTGCTTTTTCCAACTCTACAATATCCTTTTTTAGGTTCAGTGACCAGAACTGTACATAGTATTCAAAGTGTGTTCACACCATAGATTTGTATAAGCGGAGTATGATATTGGCTGTTTTATTTTCAGTTCTTTTCCTAATTATACCTAACATGGAGTTTGCCTTTTTCACAGCAGCTGCATGCTGGGTTGACATTTTCATTGAGCTGTCCACGAAAACTCCAAGATCTCTTTCTTGATCAGTCACTGCTAGCTTAGTTCCCATCAGTTTATACTTGAAATTGGGATTTTTTGCCCCAGCGGGCAGCACTTTACACTTGCTTACATTGAACCTCATTTGCCATTTTGATGACCACATTCCCAGTTTGGAGAGATCCTTTTGGAGCTCCTCACAATCCCTTTTTGTTCTAACCACCCTAAATAATTTGGTATCATCAGCAAACTTGGCCACTTCACTACTTACTCCTAATTCCAGATTATTTTTTAATAAATTAAAGAGCATTGGTCTCAATAAGGATCCCTGTGGGACCCCACTGTTTACATCCCTCCATTGGAAGACTTTACCATTTATTCCTACTCCCTGCTTTCTGTTCTGTAACCAGTTACTGATCTTGCTAGCAAAGTCAGCATTTTGAGATTAAGGTACTACAAACTAGTACCTTCAAGATTTAAAGCAGTTGCGTTTTTCAATGCCCGGTGAATGCTTATTTAACTCTTTGTAATATTTGTTATTTTCCAAATCCTGCTTCATAGATTTGCTTACAGGCAGCTGTGGCGAGCTGATGCTACAGCAAAGCACTTTCTAAGCCAAAATATGCATACTTGTTATGGCCAAAGAAAGTGGAGATGAGGTCACCCTTGAGAAGTTGTCCTTACTGAAATAACTAAATCTATAATAACAAAAGAGGATGTGTATCTATCTATCTATCTATCTGTCTGTCACCACCATTTAAGACTGTGAAACCTAGGTGCCTGAAATTAGGCATGCATACTAAAATTAATTAAATATCATTAATTAATTTTAATTAATGTAAATGTGTCCCTTTTGTTGAAACCTGCAACATTTTCAGTCATTAGGGGCACACTTCCCTAACCAGCACATAGCTTTGCAGCCCGTACAGTTTGAAGCAAGGGGAGATTAGTAGGCCGAGGAACGCTTCCTGAACAATGGTGCAAATCTAACCACTAAACCATGTTAGTTTACAGCTAAATGGAATGTTATTTATCCTGTTTCATTCTTAAAAGCAGGTTTACATCTTTGTCTCACTGTATATATTTTGCATGCTTTCCTTTTTTTACCTATTAGTGGAGCGTCTTTAAAATATTCCCATATAGCGTCTCTTTTATGACCAGAACCCATGATAGTTTGAGGTTAACAACGCCATCTTATACATGTCTACTTAGAAATACATTCCATTGTGTTCAGTGGGACTTACTCAGGAGCAAGTGATTTTGTAAAATCATCGCCTTTTTTTATTCACCCTGTTTTGTTGTCTTTCTGTCTTAACTAACACCTCTGTCTTGACTGGCTGAGTTCCACCTCTACGATAAGCACAGAACAATAATCTTATCTAGCCTGGGCTAAGGAAGCATGAATTTGCATTAAAACAAAGTGCGCTCCCTACACGCACCTTGTCTTAAAATGAAAATGCCGCTTTTTTTATTGCCACTGCCATCGTGCTGCCAGAATTTGGTGTCAATTTGGTGGTAGCAATTTGGGGATGGCCAGGCTGCAAAAGGGGCTTGGTGGGGGGCACCTGTGGACTGCATGTTGCCCACCCCTACTCTAGAATATGGAACAATGCGAAACACAACTTGTATTCATCAGCTCTGCTTGAAACTTGAAGGAAATGATACAAAAATGTTTCACTTATAGCTTTATCAAAACTCATTTACAGAGGTGGCCATAAAATTGTCAACAGTATGTTTTTTGTAAAGCAGAAATGGTCAGACCTTCTTTGGAGTTCATGCAACTCATAGTCCAGGTCTGAATGTTTCAATATATCAGCCCTGTTTAGGCATTTGCCTGAATGTGTGAGGGCTTAAAGTGGGTAGAAGGATGAGTACAACTCCTTTTCAGACCTTGCCGATTCAACATGGCAAGGTCTGAACTGAGGAGGGTGGGCCAGCGTGCCCAGAGATGTAAGGGGCATGGCTAGTTTGCATGGTCCCGTCCTTCTATCCACTTTAAGCTCTCATGGGTTCAGGTGAATACCAGAATAGAGCTATAATCATATACCTTTACCTGATTTCTGGCTGCTTCTCTCTCTAAATACAAAAATGCAGTGTCAGGACTGCCCCCTAGACAACAGCTTAGCAACATGCTTAGCTTTTGGCTAACATGGTGTGTGTGTGTGTGTGTGTGTGTGTCACTAAGATCCAAATGTACTTGCTCTATCCAATATTTGTTTTGTTTGACAATATACTTTGTGGGTTCACATACCAACAGCGGTAAGTGGTTTGTGTAACCTGTAATTAGGGTTGAGATGGAGAAAACAAATTTCAATTTGCTGTTTTAAAATCTAGCAACTAGAAAAATATTTTATTGAAATTGAGATTTTTTTCCAGAAACTAATGTATTAAAAAGAATGGTGTATCCGAAGGAACACTTGCACACAAGCTTTTTAGTAGTAATAGGTAAGAATATTACGAGTTTATGAGACTAGTAAATTTACAGCATGTTCTAATTCAGACTCTGCTTCTTTCATTGCAGTTCCCAGAGTGTGGGTTTTTTGGCATGTATGACAAAATTCTCCTGTTCCGCCATGACCTGAACTCAGAAAATATTTTACAGCGGATTACGTCAGCTGAAGAGATACGTGAAGGTGACCTTGTTGAGGTTGTTCTGTCAGGTAAGGATGTTGTATTTTCAGTGATGAATTCTTATTGACTACACAATGGGTCTGATACATAAAACCATGATACTGCCTTTGCTATGAAGTAATTTGAAACTTGTAAGCTGTTATATAAATATTTATTAAAGGTTACTTGGCACAAAGTTGATGAAATGACATCTTCTTCAAGCAGTCTCTACAGATGGAAGTATGAAAACTCTTGAATTTTTATATGATAAATTGTATAATCTTATTTTATCTTAACGTTATGGAATTAGTAAGTTCTCTGTTCTACATAGCAGTTGTTATGTTTAAATAGTGTAGAAACTTCTTCCTGTGACCCATATTCAAAAACAGCAATGTAAAAGTCTTTGCGTACAGATGTGTTTCATAATGCATGTGTGTCATAGCATTTGAGCATAGCCATTACAGTTTCTTCACAGGGCAGTTGAAGAAACACAGAGCAGTTGTCAGTATTTTAAAGAAAATTGTTTCAGTCAGTACTTGAAAATTATTGCAGGAAAAGAGTAGAACTTATTGCTTTTTCACCACTTTCTTTTAAAGCGTTAGCTACAGTTGAAGACTTCCAGATTCGTCCTCATATGCTTTATGTGCATTCTTACAAGGCCCCCACATTTTGTGACTATTGTGGAGAGATGCTTTGGGGCTTGGTACGGCAAGGGTTGAAATGTGAAGGTAAGCTGGTCAGTAACAGTGAGTCTTAGGTACGACATGTCTGTGTTAAAGTGTCCAGAGGCCAGCATACACTTACAGCAGTGCTTCTCAAATAGTGGGGCGGGCCCCACTGGGGGGGCGCGAGGCTCCGTAAAGGGGGGCTCGCCTGATTGGCCAAACCCGCCCGTGTGACTTTTAGACCCTTTAAATCTTTTCTGCTACAGTTAATAAAGCTATTCTTTGTTGTAAATTGATCCACATTTCTTTCTTTTTTTATTCTCTTATACGTTAATAAGGATACAGTGTTATGCAGAGGTGTACTTATAACAATTTTATAGACAAATGATACTATTTACAGTCGCGCGGGGGGCGCGAAATGTTTTCTTCTTCCTAGGGGGGGCATGACAGAAAATAATTGAGAAGCACTGACTTACAGTGACTTTGTATATGTACTTCTTCTATATATTTTTTTAAAAATATATTAGGAGTAACATATAGAGCAAGACAGGTTTTTATTTTTTGGTCTTGAAAAAATCTTATGAAGTTAACAATCCCCCCTACTTCCACTCCCACCCAACATGATGGGTTTCTCTTGTTGCAAATAAAATGTTTGTTTTAGGGAGATGCTGAGACACAAATAGCCCAATCCTAAGGCTTTGGGGGCCATCCTAGAAGGTTTAGGGTGTGCAAAGTGCAATACCAGTGCAACATCAGAAGCTATGACATGATGCCAGTGCTGCAGGCAGACATGTTTTGGGCTGAAGTGTTAATTAATGAAAGGTTTCCTTTGCTTGCCTGGACTTTTTATAGCTTATGAAGAAAGTTCCAAATGGGGATCCCTTTCCATGTGGCCTTTGTTCAATTGGCTGCAGGACCATTCCCAGTTGTCCTGTCAACAGGCTGTTATCCAGGTATTAGTAACCCAACATGTCTTGCCCACTGACTTCTGCTCAACTCCTGGGGTTCTAGCAGAGGCAGGAGTACATTGTTTAGATAGTTTGCCAGGGGAAAGAGAGCCGAGGAAGATCAGCAGCAACATGAATTGCATAACAGGTCCTGTTTTCAGGCTTTAGTCAGGGTGAAGCAGGGTCAGAAAAGCAAGTATTGAGGCCAAAAAATGTCCATGCATTGCAGAGATCTGCTGTTAATTACATGACCGCTGCAGTGTTCTAGGTGGTGATTAAAAATTAAACTATTCAGGTCAGCTTTGCCATATTTTGGATTTGATCTGTATTTTCTGAAATTGTCACCCTAAGCTATCACTCTTAATTTTATTTCATTGTGTAGTATCATTTGTAAGAAGTTGTTTATCTTTTCCCCTCTCTGCTTCAAATGCTAATTTCATTAGGATGTGGATTAAACTACCATAAGCGATGTGCCTTCAAGATCCCAAACAACTGCAGTGGAGTAAGAAAGAGGCGTTTATCTAATGTGTCTTTGCCAGGAGCTTCACTTTCAGTCCCGAGATCAGTGCAAACTGAATACACAGCCACAGCCACAGCCACAGAAGAGGTATTTCATGCCCCCTTGAAGGAAAAAAAAATGGTGTCAACTCAAATTGGATAAGCTACTACCATGAATCAAAGACATAAACACCTGAATTCCTGCATTCCCCAAATATGTGGGGCTCCAGGAGTTCTTTATCTATATTCAGACTTAATTTGAGCTGGGGTTCACCAGCTCAAACAGCCTTATATCTAATTTTCATTCCCAAAACTTTGCCCTGAACATGTGTTGGTTTGTTTGTAAAACTTCTAAATCACTTTTCCTGTAAAAATATCAAAAACTGATGTGTAAAAATAGTAAACACAGATATAGTTTAAACTTGTGAAGAAATAATGACAAGAGTGCCTTTGATCATCTGCAGAGATGCCATTTCTGCAGGAAAGACCTTTAAGCCCTATATTTACCATAACATAACAGAAACCCTTTTTGGCACGGTAAATGCTGCTGCTGATCATTTTATGTATATGATGCAAGGCCTCTCCTGGAATAATCACTATGGGTAAAAATGAGTGTTAGGCAAGTGGAAGGCAAGCTTGTCCAGTAGGTCTTTCCCTTCTGCTCCTTCCCACAGCTGCCCCCTGTGTCTCCCACAAGCTTCTCCAGAGGGTCAGGGGAGCCTACAGAATATTGTGAACTGTGTCTTACCGGGCTGCAGTGGGAGAGGGGAAATTGCCAAAATTGGGAACCTTGCGCAAGCAGTGCCAGATTCCCCCACCCAATTTCGGGTGATTTCCCCTCTCCCACTACAGCATGGTGGAGAAGGTAAAGATCCATTGTGTAAACTTGTCTTCTGCTTGCTCAATGTTGTATTTCACCCACAGTATCTTTCCTTTTTCTCTCGGCCCCCTCCAAAGCCCTGTAACTTGTGTGTGTTTGCATATTTGTTTTGCCTCTTTTGGTATCTTTTGTTTATTTATAATTAAAATAAATAAACCACTTACCCTTATGGGTTAGATTCAGACTTAATCACCCTTGGAGTAGACCCATTGAAATCAGTGAGACTTGTCAAGTTCTATTGATTTCAGTGGGTCTACTTGAAGTGTGACTAAAGTGTGCAATCCTATGAATGTTTAGACAGAAAAGGTCCTACAACTCCCAGCATTCCCCTGCCAGCTATGCTAGCTGGGGAATGCTAGGAGTTGTAGGACTTTTTTTCTGTCCAAACATGCATAGGATTGTGCCCTAAGTATGCTTTAATGGTACCCTGAATGTAAAAGAGCAAGTAGACAGTTCTGCAGTATCTTGTTGCTGGTGGTTCTTTTCGTTTGTGCAGGGGTTACAGTGGTATTGAACTACTCAACTTATTTCCAAAACAACATTAAGGGCTTCCAGATTAGAGGGTGTGACTTCAGTCAGGCTTGAATGGTCACATCTCTCGTTTAAGGAATTAAGCACTGCCTGGTGGCCATTGTACATGGACATTAACCAGTGTCAGCAGGCTTTAGCTAAAACAGGGCATGAGCTTATCAAATGTAATGGTGGATGTGTTCAGAAGGGGCAGAGAAGCACCTCTCGCAAAAGCTGAAAGTTCTTGCTTTCAGCTCCTATCAGGGTTGGAGTAGCAATAAGCTGGCTTCTGTGTTTTATTTTATTTATTACATTTATACCCCGCCTTTTTTCCTGCAAGGAACTCAAGGCGGTTTACATAATCCTTCTTCTCCTCTCCCTTTTATCCTCACAACAACCCTGTTACATAGAACTCCTCATCAGTCATAATCTTTCCAGGCTTAAGTAGAAACAGTGTTTCATTTCATAGAGATCTAATTTGTGATAGTCTGTTGCTGGTGAAGGAGGCCTAAAAAAGATTTAGGAGCTAGGAAAGGTATGAAGCTAGGGAAAAGACCTGGAGAATGAAGTTTGCATTGTACTTGGATTATCTCTTGTCTGAATTCATTAGTTGAAGCCCTGTGTGTGGTTTTCTTTTCAGCGTTGTCATCCAGAGCCCAGTAAGAGGATACCTTCTTGGAGTGGGCGTCCAATATGGATGGAAAAGATGGTTCTCTGTCGGGTGAAGGTTCCACATACCTTTGCTGTTCATTCTTACGGTCGACCAACCATATGCCAGTACTGCAAACGGCTGCTCAAGGGCCTCTTTCGCCAAGGAATGCAGTGTAAAGGTAGGAGTTCCATTTTACACAGCAGCGTGGTTAATCTGTATGATTGAGGCTTTGAATACTCTCAACCATCAAACCAAATCTTGAATGAAAATTGTTTCAAAAAGTAGGGTTGCAAGCTTTGAACTATCCTGCTCTATCCTGATGGGGCTGGGTTTTTTTGTTTCTATTTTTAAAGATACAAACTAATTTTTTTCTGCATACCTGGGGAGTCCCCCAAGTATCCAGAAACTCCTAACTCGTCTGTGGATGGTTGCATGCACCACTCTACCGATAGGCATGGGATTGCCAAGTTTGCTATTAATACATACAAGTGGGACCTACATCAAAATGTTTCATTGTGGAGTGCTCCTGTTTAGGATTCCTGCAGCACCCCTTGCCACCTCCCGCACTACTCTGGAGGGTCCCCCAGCCCTTGAGAGCAGCTGGTTAGGGGGCTGTGGCTCCTCCAGCGGGAGTGTCTTGTGAGCAGAGTTTCACTCCTGAGAACCCTGGATCCAACCTAAAATATCCTTAATACTGATGTTACATGTATATATGGTGTCTTACATTCGATATATTTTGGGTTTTAATATTACATCGGGGAATGTACAGGTCAGAATGGTACAGTGGGCAAACCGGCCTTGTAAATAAGCCTGCAAAAAAAGTTTGCTAGCCTGCTGAGGGTGGGCAGAGAAAGGGCTGAAAGTTCTGCTCCTTTTCCAGCAGCCTGATGCAGTTCTATGCTGGGTGCAGAGGAGGCATAGAACACTGCTGCCAGCCTGCACACTTCCCTGCATGCAATTCCTTGTTGACTGTGGCTACCAAGCAAATGTTTAAATACAATGTGGGAACTTTTAAGTTTTAAAGGTCACGGATTCAAGATTCACTTGAGACCAGTAAAGAGGCAGTGCTATCCCACAACTATGATTAATGCTCATTCCTTCCTTCTCCTGTGCAAACTCCCCCTCCCTTCTCTTGTCAGCATAATCATAGTGTAGTGTTAATTTCTGCATCGGTACTAACCATGGTTAGGCAACAGATTTCAAATTCTGATTAAAAGCTAACCCTGCTTAGTTCCATTGTAGAGGTAACGCTGTACCATGTCTAATGCTGACAAGGAAGCGGGTGGCAAGGTGAGAGCCTGACGCCCAGTCCCTTAACTGTGGTTAAGAGGTTGGCAGTGCTAGTTTTATGCTGAGCCTTGGTAGCGTCTCAGTTTTATGCTGAGAAGGTAGCTTCTCAAGAGTGCTCCTATTCCCATCTCTCCCATTAATAACTTGGAGTCGAAAAGAAGGAACATGCAGTGGTGGTCTCGCAGCATATGTTTCACGAGAAAATGGCAGTTGTGTTTCCTGATCACTTCAAAATATGTCCTGAAAATAAATGTAGATGTTGCGTAAGGGATGTTTCATAGGAATTCTTCCCAAAATTATGAAAACATAAGCATTTTTTCCCCTCATTTAGATTGCAGATTTAACTGTCACAAACGTTGTGCCTCTAAAGTACCTAAAGATTGTCTTGGAGAAGTAGTGTTCAATGGAGGTAAGAGCAATGTGTTTTGAAATAGTAAAGAGTTTATAGAAAGGTAACAATTGCAACCTTTAGTTTTAGCCGCTGCTGAGCTCTCAACATGAAATATTGGTATAGATGTCTGCCTCATTTTTACATCATATTTTAAGCTGTCCTGAAAAATATTTGAAGGGTGGAGTAGAAATACATATAATTTTTAAACTGTATTTCTGTATTTTGTAAATTTCATTATGAAGTGGTTGAGAACTGAAAGGTATGGCTGAAAGTGCTCCCTGTCAGCCATTTCAAAGATGCGCTATACTTTGCTGCTGCAAAAAGACAATTTCCACAGCTCAGCATTCTCTTTCTGTTAGTGCAGCCTTTCCCAACATGGTATCTTTTAGATGTATTGGACTACAAATCCCACCATCCTCAGCCAGCTTCAGCTATGCTGGCTGGGAATAACAGAATTTGTAGTCCAACACAACTGGAGGGCACTAGGTTGGAACAGCTGTACTAGTATAACTTTAATTCAGCGGTGTCAAACTCAAATGAGATGAAGGAGCAAATACCTTATCCAGCTGATGCTGTACTGTGGGGGACACCGGACACACATACATTTTCATGGGGAAAAAATGTTACCACCTGATTTGACACTAAATCATCAATTTTACTACAGTTAGAAACTAAATTGTTGTTGGGGGAGTAGAAGTTGTTTCAGCAGCTTTGACTTTTACTTAAGTATTTATGCTTTATATAAAATCTTTATCATAATACATTTATTCTGTCAATGTATAAGCCGCCCTTCAGTAACAGAGCTCTCAGGGTGGCTTACAATAAAGCAAAGCAAATCACATATGTAATTTTATGGTATACACGTGTATGTTTTGCTGTTTCTTGGGGATTCCTGGAGCAAGCATTCCTATCTGAAAAAGATAGCTATGAAACGGGAATGTCAGCATGCTGTCCCTCCCTCTTCACTAACCAATGGCAGAAGTTTGACGCTGCCCCCACCCCCCCAGTAGCCTCCATTTGCTCTCTTATGGAATTGGTTTCCTAGCCCTGAAGTTGGTTTAGTAATTTGAGTGATGTGTGGAACAGTTGCTGCCTTATGTTTGACACCTCTGTTTTATTCGCTAGCATCAATTAGGAGTGTCCTTTGTAAAGCATTATACATTTCATTATTTGTTCTGTGTAGTGATCATTAGTAGAATCTTTTCTAAAACCTATTGAATGAAGTGGTAGAGAATTTAGCTGTTTCTGTCAAATTCCTTTTCTGTAGCTTTGTTCCTGTGGCTCTCTGAAGAGGTAGGATTGTTTCTTCCTCTGTGTGTGTGTGTGTGTGTGTGTGTGTGAGAGAGAGAGAGAGAGAGAGAGAGAGAGAGAGTCGTCTAGGGATGCTGGAGAAATCTGTAACAGATTCAAATGAGTTTGGATTTCTATGAATCTGACCTGCGGATTCTACAGTGGAGCAGCTTTTTCCAAGTCACATGGATTCCACAGACTTTCAACCCAGTTTTTTACTTTCTGAAATTTTGCGCCAATTTAGTTGTAGAAAAATACGAAAAATAGAAAAAACACTGACCAAAAATGCACCCCCCCCCCAGGTTAAAGCGTGGAAGTGTGCATTTTGGTGGGATTTGTGCATTTTCACAAGTGTGCATGAATGCAAGTTCCGGAAATTGAAAAAAAAATCCAATTCCATCAATGAGTGGACAACGGAACGAAAGGCGCCTGGCAATCTGCGGAATGCAGATGAAACCGATTTAACAAAATCCGTACATCCTTAGCTGTGACTGCCTATCCTTTGGTACTCTGGTGTGTTTGAGGCTGTGGGAAACTAGATTTAATTTGCATTAGTAATGAACCAGGTGTAAAGGGAGTTCTGTTCTCAGATTCCCATCCTGTCCACACCCTTTCCTGCAAAGACCTGGTCATGATGTTCTTGCATCAGAGTTTAGGGAGTCAGCTGGCACAGGAGGTGGAAGAACTATGTGTATGCCAACTTTCCACTGATGGAAAATTGCCCTGTGTCAGGAAGTACCTACATAGCATGCAGCAGACTTAGCAAAACAAAAAAGCTTAGCCCAAATGTTTCTGCCAGTTCTCCTGTCTTGGCTCTATTTGGCTGAATTTCTGTAATTCTGCTACATATGAATGGAGTGCTGCAACAGATTCTTAATTCATGTTGTCAGTTATTTGATATCTTTCCTGATTAGATTTTTGACTAAAACTGTATGGTAAAAGATTTTGCCGTTGACCTGAAATGAATGATGATCTTCTGTTTTGTTTTGTTTGTTTTTTGTTTTGGAATAAGAACCGGCTAGTCCGGGTCAAGATATTGATATGCCAATGGAGGTTGACAGTAATGAAATGAATAGCGATGGGGGTAGGGGCTTGGATGATGTGGAAGAACCCTCTCCTCCAGAAGACAAAATGTTTTTTATGGATCCAGCAGATCTTGATGGGGACAAAGATGAAGAGGCTGTCAAAACTATCAGGTTTGTGAAGTTAAGACACTGCAATGAGGACACACAGGGTGCGTCCATGTCTATGAAGCCCCATATTAAAGGCACTTTTCTGTGCAATCCCAAATGAATGTCACTGTTCACTTTTTTTCATTTAGGACCTTTTTTAAACAATGTTACAAGCTATAATCTGTATAATTCACCCCAGTATGTGTCCAAGAAAAAAAAAATACAAATTACCCTTTTAGAAATCACGGCTAATTTACTTCTTTTAGCTTAACTTCCAAACACACACAAAAGGTGCTTTCCCACTCTTGAGCAGAAGTGAAAAACAGCTAACAGAACTGATAAATGCAGAAATATGTAGGCATGAACCTTTCCGAAGTTGAGTCCCCTATGAGAGTCAACATGGAAATAAATTACATTATTGAAGAATGGTTTGCTATACAGACTAGTTGATGGAAAATGCTATGCTGACCTAGATTTCTAGGACTACTTTATTCTCCTGACCTTAGGGCAAACTCATTCCATTCCTAATGCAGGTCAATTGATTAAAATTGAGTTACATAAGGAATCAATTTAGCACCTTTTGTGTGTGTTGGGAAGTTAAGCTAAAAGAAGCAAATTTGTCATATTGACTGTGATTTTGACACATACTGGGGTGAATTATACGGATTATAGCTTGTAACATCCAAAACCACTTGTGATTGATTGACCACTACCCCAATTATCAGGATTACATAGGAGCATTTAAAATGTCAAATTATATGTCAAATCTGTTAATTCCTAAATATAGGAGAGCCTTTATGCTAGTTAGATTAAATGTCTTACTTCTGCCCTCTTGGAAGGCAGATATAATAAGGTTCCCGTTCAAGAGTGGCTATGCCCATGCAATTTGGGAAGAGTGGAAATGGACGCTCACGTATTATTTCACTGTTCTTTTTATTGTGACCTCTGAAGAAATTTTATTTCCCCTATTCTTTCCAAAAAACCAGGAAGATCTGAGGCATTCTATTTAAAATATTTATTATCAGATTGGAATCCCCAAGTCATTTATAACGTAGCACGCTTTTGTGCATCTGCTATCCGTTGTAGGAAAATTATGATAAATCAAGGATAGCATGCTTCTGAGACTATATTACTGATATATTTATGACATTTTGTATTTTTGATATGCGAGTTGTTTTCCTGCTCAGATTGGATTGTTTTTATAAATATTTTATAAATATTGTAATTGTGTTTAATTGTTTTCAGTTCTAATAGGTATTTTAACCTGTTGTTCTGCGAATTGTAATTGTGTTTGTTTTAATTTTAATAGCTATTTAATTGTGTTTTGTTTTTATTATTATTATTTTAATAGCTATTTTAATCTGTTGTTTTACTTGTTTTCCTGCTGGTCTATGACCGTAATAAACTGACCTTGACTTTAGCTTGTAACATTGTTTAAAAAAGAGGTGGTTTATGGGATCGAGCACTAGACTTGGATTGATTCTCAGTCATGGACTCATTATGAGGCCTTTGGAATCTCTCAGCCTCAGTTTCATAATGTAAAATGGAAATAAACACCAGTTTTCTCAGGGACATTGTGAAGATGAAAGGAATGATTTCAAGACACTTTGCCCAGTAAAAATGCTACCTGTCTATCTAAGATAACATTTCCATTGGTCCATTGTGTGCTTCATCTCCATAACAGGTAGGGTTTGGACTGAACAAATGGGAATCGGAGTGCAAGGCCCTCCTTGGCACCATCTTTCTTACCCTATGTCTGTTCTCTCCTCCCATGGATGTTGGAGTGGAAATGATGCTGAGCTCCTGTCCTACTGAGCACCAAGCAGGATAGGCCCTTAGAGTTCCTGTCTTGCCCTGCAAAGGGGAGATCAGCACAGGAGGATAGCTTTCATTTTAGGACAGGGCTTTCGTCTTCTCTTCCTGTTTTCTAGTGGGAAGGTGTGGAGTTGTTTATGTTCTAGTTTGGTTCAGACACTTCTGCATTTAGTAACTAAGTTGTGGGGGGTTTACAAGCTTCAGATATACTAATCCTAATTCAAGATACATTTTTGGTTTAGCACTGCATAATTTAGGGACTATATGTTGGGCCAAAAAGTGACTTATAAATGTTTTCATCCATCAATCAGTCACTCAGCCTGTGGTCACTTTTAGTCCAGCCTGATATATTTAACCTTTTCCTAACTATTAGGTACAGGAGCATAAAAATGTGAGGAGCTTTGGAGGTCATGAGAGATTCAGCTGGCCAAAGTGCACAAGCACCCTAAGAGGGTGTTTGGAGCAGCACTTATGCTCCAGCACAAAGTTGATGACAAAAGTAGATGCAGTGCAGGATCAGGGGGTGCTCCTAGGACTCCTTTCTGTGTTGCAGAGTATACTGGAGCACAACTTAGGCACTGCTAGTGCCTGCTACAGAAGAGGTAACAGGCGTACCCTGGCATCTTCTATCATGATGCAAAGGACCTTGAGGCACTCATCTGAGACTCTGCACTATAGCCCCTCGGTGTGGTGAAATGCCTTTGCCTGATCCTGGGGTGGGTGATTATAAAAGCACCTTTTATCTGAACGCTCATTGCAGATGTGACCTACATTATGATGGTTTTATTTAGAAGATGGTTATCAAGGCAGAATTTACTGGCAAGAAGACACATTCTCCTTGAAACTTGCCCTGAATTATAGCAGTGCTCTTGGGTGTGAAGAAATATGTTTGATTAGAGCCGTCCAATTCTTTTTTCAACAGCCCATCCACGAGCAATAATATTCCATTAATGAGGGTTGTGCAATCGGTCAAGCACACAAAGAGGAAGAGCAGCACAATGGTGAAGGAAGGATGGATGGTTCATTACACTAGCAGAGACAACCTGGTCAGTCATCTCAAGCTCTTTACTTTTCAGTGCACTTTTTCAGTGCATCTCAAGCTCTTTACTTTTCAGTGCACTACTTTCGATTTTAAACTACAGTCATGCCTTGGATTGAGAGCATAATTTGTTCCGGAAACGTGCTTGTAATCCAAAACACTCTTACATCAAAACGAAATCCCCCCCAAAAAAATTTGTACAGAGATTTTTAATTTAAGCAGTACTACAGTACTTGTATTACAAGACGTCGCTTGTATATCAAGTAAAAAATAAATAAATAAATATTTACACATTTGCTTGTCTTGCAAAACGCTTTCAAACCAAGTTACTTGCAATCCAAGGCATTACTGTAAGCATTCTGCTTTAAAACTCCCAAGAAGGGCAATGATCCAGCAAGGTAGCTCTGTGTGTACAAGCAGGGCTTCTTCATTATCAGCTATGAAAGGAGAAAAGATTCCTGTGTCTTTTCCTGAGAAAAGATTCCTGAGCTGTCTGCCATAGCAACCAACAGAAGCCCTGTGTGCATGCTGTGTTTAGGATCATAGCTATTACAGAGCTGTTTTAATAGCAGCCTGCCTGTCAAATTAAGTAGGAGACTTGAGCAAGTGCCAAGCAGCAAGATTGAGCCCCCATTCCCTCACTCCATGCTCTGGGCCCTGGTCCTGTCCTTCATGCTTTTTTCCAGTGTTGATAGCAGCAGTGGTTTGAATGAAGGACTGTGGGGCAGGGAGTTGGGGAAAAGGCTCTTTCCTCTTCCTTACACTGCAGGCAGGTGCTAGGTTATGGGTGGTTCTCCCTTATCCCTCTCCAAGGCAAGACTTCCGAGTCAGCTCTGTTGCAGTCTCTGAGGAGCAGCTGGAAAGTGGGGCCAGAGTTTTGTCTCCCCTCTCCACCCTCTTCCTGCTCCCTTTGATCCCCTTGAGTCATATAGCAGCCTTTCTATGCCAATACAGGGGACTTTTCCAAAGTGTTGGGACCATGGTGGTGGTACCTACTGCGGCTGACCTGGGATACGAGGTAGGGTTAGCTCCTTGTGCCAAGAAAGGACACAGCAGATACTGGGGAACTGATCCTGATCCTATGCTTTGCTGTGCAGGATTTAGCATTAGATATCTTAAAGTATGCAGTATTTAACAGTACAATTGATAGGATGACCTCAAAGGTGTAAACACAAGCAGAAGTGAATGCCATTGAAACTTCCAGGACCAATTCAAGTCCTGGAGGGTGCCAGCAGCCATGTCTTTATAAGAAACCCTCCTATATTTGTTGCAGAGAAAAAGACATTACTGGAGACTGGATAGCAAATGTCTTACACTATTTCAGAATGAATCTGGGACGAAGTATTACAAGGTAAGTGATGATACGAATCTCATTCATATGAATGCTAGCTCCCATTTAAAATGCCACTTGCCTATTGCCATTTCATCTCTAGTCGGATCCCTTCATTTGCTGCTTTTTCTTCTTAATAAAACTCTGTAGTTATTTTTTTTTAATCTGTTGAAACTGGAATATCATAGGTATGTTTCAAATGAGATGTACTTTTGATGAAGCTGCACTTTGTCTCCAGTGTAAATTTTTCAATTTGTTGGTTTGTGCACTACAATCACACAGCCTTATATGGATATTTTCTGCCCTTTGAAACCAGACTTGGGAAGAAATAACAGAAGTAGAATAATGTTTGGAGAGAGGGACTGTGTGCTTGCATGCATGTAAAGTGGACTGAGAGGGCCAAAATTAGTCCTGGCGTGTGACATAGTAGAAAAGGTAGCGTGAATAAGGAGGATTGTAAAGTATTTGAAATGCTATTAAAATGAAAATATGCCACCCACACCTGTTTGCAGAGTGGGTGTGGAGAGGTTCTCCTAGTTGAACAGAGCACGGTGATTCAGGAAAGATAGGTCAGGTCATTAGCTTGCCAGCAGTGGTGCTGACGTAAAAGATGGCTGCGAAGGACTATGTAGCACCAGAGTTGAAAAGTGGTTCCAACCTGTAACGCATGGGTGCAGACTCTAATTCAGCCCAAGGGCTGAATTCCATTTTGGAGAAGCTTCCAGGGGCTGCATTCCAGTGTTTGGCAGGGCCAGAGGCAAAAGGGGTGGATCAAAAATACCAAAAATACCAGCATATTTTAGCTTAAAGCTCTTACTTCCAGTAACTAAGCCTTAGGAGAGACATTTCAACCTTTTAGAATGGGGAAAACTGCACAAAAGCTGGGAAACCATCAAATAATTAGCATTTGAGGAAAATGGGTGGGGCCTGGGGAAGGAGGCGTGGCCATCTGGGGAACCCCCAAGGGTTGGATTGGGAGTCCAGGAGGGCTGGATTTGGCTCCCGGCCCTGAGGTTCTGCACCCCTGCCGTAACCCAAGGTGGGCAATCTTTTTTGGGCCGAAGCTATATTCCATCATGGAAAAGTGGTTGAGAGCCACATACTGGCAGTTGGTAGAGTCAAAGGCAAAAGTGGGTGGGTACACTCCTTTCTCTCCCCTTTCCCCTGGCTCTTGCTCTCCCTGCCATTCATTCATTCTTTATCATCTTTCATGCATTCATATTCTCTCTCTCTCTGTCACACACACACACACACACACGCACGCACGCACGCACGCACGCACACACACATATCCTCCCTCTCTCCCCTTCATTCATTCATTCATTCATTTCCTTGCACATACTCCCTCACATGCAAAAGCCCCCACTGTGGCTCCCCTCCTCCCACAAGCCAGCCAGTCTGCCTACCTGGTCTGCTCCTTACATCTTTTCAGAACTCTGCCCTCCACAAGAATAGAAGCACCAAAAGGATGCAGCAGCCCGACTGTAGAGCAGGCCAAGTGGATGCTCAGCCTGGCTCTCTCTGTAGTCAGCCTTCCGAGTGTGGCTGCCAGAATATCTACAAGATGACGCACTGGCATCTACACGCAGAGGGCTGACTGCATGGTGTGCGAGCTCATTATAGGCCCCAAAGAGCCTATCGGCAACATTGGTGACCCTTGGGAGGATATGAGCAGCAGCTGAAGCTCTGGCATGGCAATATTGGTGGTGGGATCTTGGACAGGGGATAGGGCACCCAACGGGCCACAAGAGAGATCCCCAGGGCAGCATGTAGCTCACAGTTTGGCCACATGTGTCATAACCTGAGAGGGAAACCACAGTTGGATCCTGAGCAAAAACAAAGCTTCATTGGTGGGCCTTTTTATTGAAATATGTGTGGAATGCCTGGGAGCATAAAGGAGGGACTAGAACCAATACCACTCAATGCTACCCAAACATTCCTAGTTGAGTGCAGTAGTACCGTACTTACATTTTGTCACTACTGTGACTTTGACTTGCACAGGTTGTTGTTGCACACCCTCCCTTTTTTGTGTTTAACACTTTGTATTCCCTTTAGGAGATTCCGCTTTCTGAAATTCTCCAGGTGACTCAGCCGCGGGATTTCTCCAACGTGGTGCAGGGCAGCAACCCTCACTGCTTTGAAATAATAACTGACACAATGGTGTACTTTGTTGGTGAGAATAATGGCAGCAACCACCACAACCCCGTTTTAGCTGCTTCTGGAGTTGGACTGGATGTAGCACAGAGCTGGGAGAAAGCTATTCGTCAGGCTTTGATGCCAGTCACACCTCAGGCCAGCATTTGCACTGCTGCAGGCCAAGGGAAAGATCACAGTAAGAGCAGAAAAGCACTTATTTCTTCCTAATGGTGAACTGCTAAGTAAATGGCCCTGGTTTAACACAGTTTTGTATTTTGTGTAGATGTAAATGCCTGACAGTATTGGGGTCCTCTTTCCTAGTATGTATACACTTTGTGAGTGACATTATTTCATGTCTAGCAGTTCTTTTGACTTATAACATGAATAGCAAATTCTTCGTCACACTTTTCTGTTATCCATTCTGTTGTCTTCATATTTGGCTTATGCCATTCAGTAATAAGTTACATTTTTGAAAACTCAAATCTTCCACCCCTAAAAAGTTTCTTGGTGCTTTTCATGCACCTGATGCTCTTCATAAGTGGAACATAGGCAATCTGGGGAATTGTATGATCATCCCTACCACCCAAAACATGTACTTTGAAGAGTAATCGTTGTTGCAAAAATCTCCTGCTAGACATTGCTTTCTTCAGTAGTATCTAATAAGGTTTTATTTTAAATGTATCCCACCCAGGGGCACAATCGCTTAAGCCTGCAACATTTGAGATGGCTGGCTTCATATTAAAATTAAACCCTCAACTGCTACACATGTGGCATGAGTACATTAGTGTGGCCCCTGGGGGATCATGAATTCCTGGTGTGCTAATTCTACATATGTAGCAGCTAAAGGCTTGATTTAAATGTGAAACTAGGTGGCACGCCATTCAAGTAAGCAATGTTAGTACTCTTCCTCCTCATGCTTATTTATATGCTGCTTTTCCAAATGATGCTAAAAACGGCTCATGCGGAGAGTAAACAAATGAATATATCAATAAAAGAAAAACATATAATCATGAATATATCACACATTCCATAATATATTCACATTACATATGTAGAATTAGCACACCAGGAATCCATGATCCCCTGGGGGCCACACTAATATACTCATGCCACATGTGTTGCAGTTGAGGATTTAATTTTAATATGAAGCCAGCCATAATATATTCACATTACAAGCTAAGAGACATTACAATTAAAATTTCCCTAACTATATGAAAACCCATTTCTTTCAGAAATAAGCTATCACAGAAGCGTTTCCATTTCGCTAACTAATCTTTTGTTAACTACTAATCACTAGGATATCGCAAATACATCAATATCCAAATGTAACGATCTAAACCAATTACATTCCAAGTCTATCAAAGCAGCAACATTACAATACCATAGTCCTTACAGTGCCATGTTCAAAGTGGCCTTGTATGCTAGTGTTGTCTCTTGAACCCACGTCTTCCAAGGCTTTCTCTTTACATGTGCCATAGCCTTTGGCTAAAGTGCTGTGAAGTCATGAAGTGTTTATATCGGGGGTAGGCAACTTTTTTGGGTCTGCGCACATTGTACATTTTGAAATATGTCCTCAGGCACAATGAAAAATTGCCATCTGGGCGGGCTCCTCCCCTCCCCGCTCACGAGTTTCTCCTCCTCTCCGCCCCCCCCCCCAAATTTCTACCTTTTTTTGTGATATGCATGCGCTATGTAGGGGTGGGGGAGAGAAGGGGGGCTGGAAAGAAGGGCTGTGTGGTAGAAACCTGGAGAGGGCTTCTTTTTGTGAAGGAAATGGAGGGACTCTGGGTTTAGCCCTAGTATTAAAAACAGATTCTTGGATTGAGCCCTTGCACAGTGTAGACCTGGACTGGGGGAGAAGAAGGGAGAAGTTGGCCAGGGCAGAGAATGTGGAGAAAATCATGTTTGAGAAGCTGCTAGAAAAGTGATAGAGAAAAACCAGGAGTATCAGATGTTGGTTGAAAAGGATGGGTTCTCTGATTGCACATTAATAAAGGAGGCAATGGCAATGCTTAATTTAAAAAAAAGTGGTGCTGGAGCTCCAGCTGATGTGATAGTCATGCCATCCAGGCTGTAAACTTGCATCCTTAATCGCAGGAAGGTGGATAAGTTTCAGGTGTTCAGTAGGAGGAAAGTGCACCCTCCACATGTCTAGAGACACTCTTTCTCTCATATTGTAGGACTTGGGCCTGCAAGTGAAAATAGATTCCAGGGTTGAGACTTTGGCACAAATGCAGGTCACCATATTTTCTGTAGTTTGGACTGTGTCTTTCTGTTTCTGTATTTTGTATGTAAGAAATTGGTGTATGCAAGTCCCTCAGTTGCTGAGCAGCATGGACCTAAAGAGAACATGTGCCTGGAGGACAAGAGGGACATAAGCAATAAGTTGATAGCCAGTGAGAGAATGGAGCTGAAGAAAAATATTCCACACAGTCTAAGGAGGAGAGGAGTTTGGTGGTGTTGGCATCAATGCAAGGGAAACTTTGCAGGCTGTGGATTAGGGGGCCTCAAACAAACAGCTGGAAACCCAAAGTGGGGGTTGGGGCTGAATTTTAAATATTACTGGAACTTGTCTGCTAAACGTGGCTACTAGGCCATTCGTCTTTCACTGTAATATTGCCTTGACATTTAAAACATGTATGTTTTCTCATTGCAGAAGAATTGTCTGTCAGCATTTCTGTTTCAAATTGCCAGATCCAAGAAAATGTGGTGAGTCACGAAGTATAAATACTATTGTAACTGGATTGTTATCAGTTGTTATCAGCTGATGGTTATTTTATATAAAAATAATTAGAGTTAAAGTCATATTGGGTGAGTGCGCATGACACAGCAATCCTGCAAATAAGCTATGTGGTGTGGGTTGTTCTCTTCTCCCCCCCTCCCCCCCAGTCCTCCAGCCAGTATCCCAGGGTCCTGCACAGCAGAAATTGCCTTGTCTCCCCCTCCCTGCTCTGATCACGACCCCTTTTCGTTTGCCCCCCCCCCCCCCCCCGGAGCCCTGTGCCACTGCCAGTGACATCTGCTCCACCGATGCCCAAGCAGCACTTTACCCTTTTAATTTTATTTTTTTTTAAATGTGCACTTTTGTGCCACTCAATTTTTTTTAACAAGGGCAAGGAGCCAGTGACGCTTGGGCATCAGTGGAGCAGCTGTCACTGGTGGCAGCACAGGCAAGACACACCAACCCATTGTGGGTTCAGCAATCCCTAGAACAAACCATGGGTTGTCAGGGTGGCTTGTTGCCCCCAAACAAGTCACCCTACTGGAAGTGGTCTGAGTTTGGATGACACAGCAGCCCATGGCTAGTTACTCATGATGGGTCACCGTGTTGTGCAAACCCAGGCACTAAATGCTAAAGAAATCCTTGTTCCCATTAGGCAACCTAGCATATTTAATGTGGTGCTTTTTTGTTTGTTTGAGAAAGGCTATATACAGTATAGTAAAGTCCCTTAACTTTTCAGTAATGAGGCATAGAGAATGAGAAACCTTGTAAATGATACTGTTAACGTGTGTGTGTGTGTGTGTGTGTGTGTGTCCAACCCCCCAGGTTTGCAGAAATTGAATTAGATGTAATGGATGTCAGTAGCCCAATGTTGAACCTATACCGTAATTTAAAGCCATCAGCATTTATTGAGTCTTTGAATGTGAATTAAGGATTTTTTAATCTTCTCTTTGTGGGGCTGTCTTCTTTTTATTTTTATTTATTTCATTTGTGTAGCTGAAGCTCTCTGGGCGGTTTACAAGTCAAAGCTTAAAATTATAAAATACAATAACACAGTAAAACATAATATAAAACCACAAATTTAAAACAGAATAAAACTGAAGTAGTAACCAAGATAAAAGCCAGCAGCAATGCAAAGATCTAAAAGCACACAAACACAATTTTTAAAACTGAAGGACTAAAAAGCCTGGGAAAATAAAAAAAGGTCTTCACCTGGTGCCAAAAAGACCACAATGGAGGCACCGGGTGAGCCTCTCTGCGGAGGTAATTCCGCAACCAGGGTGCCACCACTGAAAAGGTCCTCTCCTTAGTAGCTACTCGCTTCATCTCATTTGGTGGGGGCACCCGGAGAAGGGCCTCTGAGGATGATCTTACGGTCTGGCCAGGTATATATAGAAGGTGACAGTCCTTCAGGCAACCTGGCCTCAAGCTGTTTAGGGCTGTGTAAGTTAATACCAGCACTTTGAATTTGGCCTGGAAATGGGCTAGCAACCAGTGCAAATCATAAAGCACTAGCGTAATATGATCAATCATATTGGCCAGGCCCCATTAACAATCTTGCTGCCGTATTTTGGACCAGCTGAAGTTCCTGGACTGTTTTCAAAAGCAGCCCCACATATAACAAATTGCGGTAATCCAAATGAGAGGTTATCAGAGTGTGGATAACTGAGGCTAGGCTCTCTCTCTCTGTACAGATAGGTTTGTAGTTGGTATATCAGAGTAAGCTCATAAAAGGTGTTCTGTACCACTGAGGCCACGTGCCTCCAATGACAGTGCTGGATCTAAGAACATCCCCAAACTATGAACCTGACCCTTTAGGGGGAGTGCAAGCCCCTCCAGAACAGGCTGAATATCACTCATCTGGGCAGATGAACCACTCACTAACAGTACCTCTGTCTTATCTGGATGGCCCTCATCCAGTCCATTACCACACCCAGGCACTAGTTCGGAACACCCACTGCCTCACCTGGATTTGATGAAAAGGAGAGATGGAGCTGGGTGTCATCCGCACTTTGGTGACACTTCAGTCCATATCTCTGGATAACCTCCCCCAGCAGTTTCATGTAGATCTTGAACAGCATAGGGGATAAAATAGAGCCCTGTGGCACTCCATGGGATAACTGCCAAGGGACAGAGCAATAATCCTCCAGCACCACCTTCTGGAATCAGGCATCTAAGGAGATGCAGAACCATGGCAGTGTAGTACCTCCAACTCCCAGCCCAGGTATGGTATCCAGAAGGATACCATAGTCGATGGTAATGAAAGCTGTGGAGAGGACCAAGAGAATCAACAGGGTCACACTCCCCCTGTCCCTCTCTTTTTGATGGGCATTTCCCTGGAGCATGTATGCCTTTGGGCCTGAAGCATAACATGTGCACCCATGTGCTAAAGAAACAAAGAGCCATGGTTATTGGGATGGAGGTTGGGGGACAGACTTTTCTAGACTGCTACTTATATGGACGGGCCTTAGCATGCAAGCACACCTTCATGCTGACTAAAAGGCTGGTTTTTCCTCTTATCAGGACACAGCTAGAGACAGGTTTTTGGAATACACATTACTGTGGAGATTGTTAGTCCTTTTGAGTGAGGACCATGCCACTTCTTCTTCATGGTCTCTGTGCATCACACATGGGCTTTGTGCCTGTGCGGAGCTTCGATTCAGGAAGCTTCCATAACTGAGGAATTTTTGGCAGGAACCCTCCCCCACCATCCAACTGTGCATGTCCTTAATAGGTTCCCGCCTATTCCCTCAGTTCCTCTTCGACCGCATTGTGGTTGCCTTGAGAGGAGCTTCCTTAAGCTTAGTGACTCTCTTCTATTGTGCTGAGGTGTATTTGATTCTCAGTACTGTAGTTTTATTCTTTCTTTCACTTCTATCATTACTCTTTCTGTCGTTTTTAAATTTTTATTTACTTTTTTTTTGAGGTAATCTCTGCAATCGCAGTACTGCCCTTTGGGCATATGGCCTTAAAGGCCCTGTTTTGTAAGTACATTCACTGTAGAAGCAAACTTCTACCAACTGATGGTCACTCGCTCTGTCTTATTTGTTTGGGAGAGGGGCACAAAGTTGATACTTGCACCCATTGTCAGCTTTCATGAAGCAGGCAAGAAGAAATCAGGTGGACAGACTTAATACAGAGCTCTGGAAGCGGGTGCTGGAGGCTGTGGAGATGCCTAAAACTATGTCGCAATCGTGACCCAGTTTCCTGGTTGCCCAACCTCACCTTGGGCAGGGGCAGAGTGAGGCCCTTATAGGCTGCATCGATCCACCGACACATCGTCGGTCTCTTTCTATTGTGCTTGCAAAAAGGTTGGCCAAGAAAGCGAAGGCCTCTGTAAGTCTTTTTTTGCGTTTCTGGTACCGAGGCTGTTTTTTCCTCCTGTTCTTTTCTTGGTGCGGTCCTGATCTCGGTCCCGAGTCCCGACCACTTCTTTTGTTTCTCTTTGTCTCGAGGCCACAATAGGCGGTCTCAGGGAACTGAGGGAATAGACGGGAACTTGTTAAGGAAATGCACAGTTGGATGGTGGGGGAGGGTTCCCACCAAAAATTCTTCAGCTGTGGAAGCTTCCCAAATCGAGGTTCCGTGCAGGCGCAGAGCCCATATGTGTGAATGCACAGATGTACTGCTCGAAGAACTACAGTTACAGGTAAGCAACCTGTCTTTTAGCGTGCTGCCCCATCTCCTTCTTAGCATGTCACTATACATGGTAAACAGCAGTAGCAGGTTTTAACAGTTCTTACAGGTGGGAACAGACAGAACTCATCTTAAAAATGCTTGTCACAACCTTTTTCTTCCCTCTTTTTAGTGCATCTGTAGTGTAGTTTTTAATTTTCTAGTTTCTACCTCTGTTAATTATCAGATTTGAACATTGTCTCAAGTAATTTTACCTAATGTTTACTTCCCCCTGCCTACACCCCCCCTTCTTCAGGATATCAGTTCGGTATATCAGATCTTTGCTGATGATGTGCTTGGTTCTGGTCAGTTTGGAATTGTGTATGGAGGTAAGCTTGAATAAACATCATTGCAAGTGCAGACTTGTGAAGAAATATTTATTTGACTTTTATGCAATGTTCTTTTTCTGAAAGGCTGAGATATAAAGCAAACTTGGCTATTTGTTACAAAAGGATAAGTGATTGCAGAAATAATGAAAGATGTCGAACGATAATGGGAGCTGAGAGCAATGATGAGCCCATGTTTTGCATGCCAAAGGTCCCAGATTCAATCCCTGGTATCGCTAGGTAAGGCTGGAAAGTCTCCTGTCTAAAACTGTGGAGAGCTGCTACCAGTCAGTGTAGACAGTACTAAGCTGGATGGACCTTCCTAAACCTGAGATTTAATTAAATATCTTTCTTGATTTGCTTTTTGCAATTCTGTGTTCAAACTGATCTTAGCAGCCATCAGGGCTAGAAAGATTTCTCATAATCTTAACAGACTTCAGCAGCTCAGCTTGGACAATCTTATCATAGATCATAGAGTTGGAAGGGGCCTACAAGGCCATCGAGTCCAACCCCCTGCTCACTGCAGGAAACTAGAGGAGGGGTCTCCCATCCAAGTAATAACCAGGCCTGACCCTGCTTAGCTTTCCGCACTGAGCTGAGCCATTTAAGATACAGTGGCCTTACCTTACAGTGGTCTTATGCAGCCTTTTACCCAATTTTAACAATTTTCATTCCTTTTTAGTTGAGACCCCTGCTAGCTTTTGGAAGTTCAGCAATGTAGCTGTTAGGTTGCCTTTTACTTTAGTGAAAATTAAACCTAAATGTTTGTACCTCTTACTTATATTTAAATCTTTAAGGCAGGTACTCTTTCTGCTTGCAACTTTCTTCTAGAGCAGTTACTGTACCCTGACTTGTTACAGAACCACCAATACTGAATAAAGAACTCCAGGTGAGGTCTAGCTAGGCCTCTAGTAGTGCAGTTTTCTTGTAGTATTTCTTTAGCATTCTCTGTGTCCCTTTATGTATATTTTGTACACACCTCAAATAGATGGGTCAGCTGTTTGTTTGAACAGGTGTTTCTTCTATTCTTAGATTCCCATTTCCTTTTAATGAATGTGTTAGAGTATCAGGGTTGAATATCAAGGTTTTTGTATGTTTTATTCCACAACCTATTTTAACTAAAGGTTACTGTGTTAGCAGCTAGAGTTGTACTGTAGGGAGAATCTGGATTTTCCAGTCTTAGCTCTTTTATTAACTCACTGGAAAACTATGGACAGGTAGTATTCTCTCGGCCAAAGTTTCTCATCTGTAGCAGATGAATACTAGTGATTTTATTTTACAAGTGACTGGCTAAGAATGTGATTAGATTCAAGACTCTTCACACATTGAAACTTTTATTGAAATTAGTTATGCAGTATAGAGTCTTACACGGAGCAACCTCTGAAATTCTGTTTCCTGTTGAATTGGTACAAAGCGAGGAGTACTTTTTGAAGAGAATCAAGTTGCCTCTGGCTACAATCTATGAGAGCGGAGTTATATTTCATGATTTTGTTGATTGAATAAAACCCATATTTTATTTTTAATTAATATTTATATACCACCTTATTTTCTAAAAAGTCATCAATGCGGTGCACAGCAATTTTAAAACAATAAAACATTAAAACAATAAAAACAAAAACATTAAAATAGTAAACATTATAACAACTACATAATTTAAAAGGCTAAATTAAAGAGATGTCTTCACACCCTTTCTAAAAGTCAAGAGAGTGGAGGCCAATCAAAGTCCTTGAGGGAGTGCATTACACAGTTTGGGAGTGATGCAGGAGAAAGCCCTTTCACGCATGCCCAACAAATGGGCCTTTGTGGGTAATGGTGCCCTCAAAAGGGCCTCTCCTGCAGATTTTAATACCCAGACACGTTCATAACAAGACAGGCAGTTCCTTAGATAGCCAGGTCCTAAGCTGTTTAGGGCTTTAAAGGTTAAAACCAACACCTTGAATTGAGTCCAGAAAGCAATTGGCAACCAGTGTAGGTCTTTTTAAGATAGGTGTAATATGGTCCCAATATCATGCATTATTTAGCAGCCTAGCTGCTGAATTTTGCACCAATTGTATCTTCTGGACACTCTTCAAGGGTAGCCCCATGAGCAGTAGTCAAAACATGTTGTAACTTAAGACATGGTTAACTGTTGCCAAGTATTGGTAAAGTGGTGTACCAATTTATCTTCTAGTAAATCTGTACCTTTTGACTTCTGGTGGATTGAGAAAAAGGGTCCCCCACCTCCCCTTCTCACTTTGGACATGCAAGGCTTGTGGTCTTAAGGTGAGATTAGACCGTAAACTGCTTGGACAACAATTACTGTCTTAAGCAGAACAAGTCATGGGGAGTATTTTGATATGATGCAATCTTTAACACAGTGTAGATCTCTGTTGGGATTGTGATTAGGAATACACTGTTCCACCCCACCCACATCCTCACCTGATGTTCATGCACTTGACTTCATGTTTGCATAGGAGCCTGCATGCTTCAAGTCCAACAGATGTAGGCCCTATCCATGCAATCTGTACATCTTGATTTTGCAGTGCACAGGTCATATGGTTAGACTAGAGCCTATGCATGTTGGGCTCCAAGTGTGTAAGCCCTCATGCAAATGTGAAGTTCAAAGTGCAAATTCAGGTGGGGTGGGAGCAAGCTAGCATGATCCCAGTCAACTACCATGTGAACAGATTAAATGTCTGTACAGAACTAATATTTTTTTTCCTGGTTTCAGTGTTATGATACATATTATTTCCAATCCCTGCCTGTCTGTGTGAAAGGTTAGCTTTGAATTCTTTCCTTTTAGGTAGGTTGGAGATGTTTAGTTTTGTTTTCTTGTTTGCGTTTGTGTAGGAAAACATAGGAAGACTGGAAGGGATGTGGCTATTAAAGTCATTGATAAGATGCGATTCCCTACAAAACAGGAAAGTCAGCTACGCAATGAAGTGGCAATTTTGCAGGTACAAAGAGGATATTCGAATCTGTTACTTACATCAAAGAAATCAATTTATTATTGCAAGATTGTGAGTAGGCTGAGCCATCAGAGGTTCAAATTGTACATGGTGACTATTTTTCATTCTTAGTTGAAAGAAAAGGCTAGATTATCAGAGTCTGTAATATACAGTGTCTATGTGATCACTGCTGATATGGCTAGGTGCAATTTTTAGGTACTCTTTTTAAAAGTTTAATACTCCTGTTAAGTAACCTTTTGAACTGCACGGGAAAACTATAAAAAGAGCCATCGCATATATTGTGTGTCTATAAATATCACTAGGGATTGATTGAGTGCTTTCAAAACAATAAAGCATAGCTAGTATCTAGACAAAACAGGACCTGTCTGTAGTAGATATTCCCTGACTTGTAGTACATATGTTGTTCATGTCAATATTACATATTTTCCTAGAATTTGCACCACCCTGGGATTGTAAACCTGGAATGTATGTTTGAAACTCCAGAAAGGGTTTTTGTTGTGATGGAAAAACTTCATGGCGACATGTTGGAGATGATTCTCTCCAGCGAGAAAAGCCGGCTACCAGAAAGAATCACCAAGTTCATGGTCACCCAGGTGGGTCTTGTGTTTGTATGGCTGGTATGTTCCTGTTCTCTGCTGCCTTCTGTTTATGTGAAAGATGTTGTGATATGTATTACATTACCAGCTGCAGCACATTGTTTACACATGGTAGGGACAGAATGGCGAGGTAAACAGGTTTATTATGTCTTACTAGAAACTGTGGTTTCTGGACTGTGAGAACTGTATGAGCTAGTCACATGGTTTGTATGTTCTGATGACGTGCTAACTTGTTTTCTGTCTGAAGCCATCTTCGAGAGAGGCAGGATTGCTTTCTCTCTTCTTCTTTGTTCTTTTTGCGGGACTTTTGTCACTGCAACAATGTAACTTCTTTGCTGAGGTGGAGTGAAGCTCAATTTACTCCACTGGATGTAATGCTTGCTATGCATTTATACTCTGCACATAGACTGTAACTAGGAAATGTATACTCTGTAGAACTTTACTTGCTAAGTGAATAAACAGGTAGAATTAGACCTGTGGTGTTACAGAGTGTTTCCTGACTCCATGGATTAATCTGCAAACGGGGAAGCTGGAAGCAAGTTGGATTACAGGCAGGCTGGGCTGGCATCTTCACAACACGCTGCACGCTGCAAAAGGGGGGAGCTGAGATCTGGAAGATCTGTGTGTGGAATAACAGGCCTCTGCTAGCACACAGACAGGATTTTAAATCTCCCATGCGCACACGCACTCTGCTGCTCACGCACACAATGCACCAACATTTCCCCACGTTATTGTGAAGGGGGAATCTTTCACTTAGCAGAGTTTAATAAAATGTGTTTTTCTAAAGGCATTTGAACTGATTTGAGCAGCAAGTATATACTGCATTTTTTGAATTGTTTCAGAAAGATGTGCATAAAACATAATGTTAAGAATCTCTGAAACAAAAATACTTGTGCTGCACTTCAGAACTGCTGATGTACACAAGTTTTCCTCAATGGAGCTAATCTCTTGTATAGGAAAAATATTATGCGTAAAGCAGCCATAAATAGGGATATGCGCCTGGATCGCCTAATATTCTATTCATTGCATACTCATTGGGAATGGTAAGAGACTGAGATTTCTCTTCATTACAACTACAGAGAAGCACCTCCTACAAATAACTGGTTGAATAATGACTCCGACTCATAACTGGTTGAATAATGGCTCAGTCTTTTGGGAAGTTGGGTTAGTGCTTCCTCCCCACCCTGCCCCCAGCTCAGTCTTTAAAAGAAAGGACAGCAGGACTTCGGAAACACTTCATTTGAAGATCTTGCACTTGGTTTTAGGCAAATCCTGGACTGCATTATAACTTGTGCACCTTTTTAGTCTGACCCTGTGGGACTTACATGATTCTGAAAATACTTTTTTTCATTTCCTTTTCTTAGATACTTGTTGCTTTGAGGAATTTACACTTCAAGAATATAGTGCATTGTGATTTAAAACCTGAAAATGTACTCTTAGCATCAGCAGAGCCATTTCCTCAGGTGGGTAAGGAATGAAGCAGTAATTTTGATGGTTGTATATTCTGCAAGAGGAAATCTAAGATAAGATTTTCATTGACCCTGTGTTCTTGTATTTTTTATTATGCCATTTTAGAACTTCCTATATTTGTAGGCATCTGAATGAACTGTTAGCTAGAACCATTTCTTATGATTTACTTATTGGCATTCGGATGTAACACACAACTATAGCATTTAAGATATATGAGACCATGGTTTATTGCTATGAGAATGAGCTAATCTCCCCCATGGCTCATGTGCTCCTTCCTCTCCTCCTCTGGTGTGGTCATGAGGAGGAGACTGGAAACTTTTTTGCTTTAGATTACCCATAGTTTAGTGTGTCATCCAAACCCTAAACTGAGATTCATCTTAACCACAGTTAGTGAAAAAAAGCCAGCTTCACACATACTGGTTTAAAGTTGGCTTTTTCACTTTCCATAGTTAAGTTTAATAAGAGTTTCTCTGTATTTGGATGGAATGTCACACTTCATGTGAGGCTAACCTTGTTTTCTTAATGCTAAGCTATGGTTTAGAATTATGTTTGGACCAGCCCATTGTGTCAAATCAGGTACTTGGTTTTAACAAGTAATGAAGACTTCATAGTGTTGTTTTTTTAGTGAGCAATTCTTGTAAAATAGTTCACACAACTCCCTACAACCCAACTGAACTTTAAAAAAAAAGCCAGCTATCACAGGTTTGTCTTTCAGACATTGGTGTTTCTATGTTAAATGCATGATAACTTAATCAACGAGTGTTTGTTTTACAGGTGAAGCTGTGTGATTTTGGTTTTGCACGCATTATTGGTGAGAAGTCTTTCAGGAGGTCTGTGGTGGGAACCCCGGCTTATCTTGCCCCAGAGGTGCTTAGGAGTAAGGGCTACAATAGATCTCTGGATATGTGGTCAGTGGGAGTCATCATCTATGTGAGCCTTAGTGGTACATTTCCATTTAATGAGGATGAAGACATAAATGACCAGATCCAAAACGCAGCGTTTATGTATCCACCAAATCCCTGGAAGGAAATATCTAGTGAAGGTAAATTCAGTCAGGAGACTTGGGATATAATATCTTGGTCTAGAATATTTTCTGGATAATCATATTCTGTATCTTAGAAAATACGGCATAGCATTTAAGATATATGGAACCCTGGAGTGATAAATTAGCAGGGGACAGGTGCTGTTATTCAGGAGTTATAGGGTATATCCCATGTTGCCTGCATACTAGTGGGATTTACCACTAGTGCAATGGGAAGCTAGTGCATCCTTAAGTAAAGAACAGGGCACGTCAGTGGAGCTCGCAGAAGTGAGCTCCACTGACCTGTCCCAATCTGGAAATGAGTGTTTCTGCTTGTTTCTGGGGCTGCTTAAGGTTCCACTAGCTTCCTGTTGCGGTAGCATTGACTCCTGCTGATGCAACACAATCCGTGGGAGTGCAGTGGCAGTATCGGATACTGCCCACTGGGAATCCGTGTAACTGAGCAGATGGAAGAATGGCTTTTACTCTGAAGTTGGAAGCCATTTACTTCATGTATAAGGCCTAGTTTGGAGGCTAGTAGGCTCCTTGAGCTGTGATATTGTGAGGCAGTATATTCAGGGCTTTCCCCGCTTTAGAAAGGGAGAGAGACCCAAGGTACTGATGAAACCCCAGTTGCCCTAGTCTAGCCCTAGGAGCCCCCTGTGAAAGCATGTCTCTTGATCACAGCGTTTTTCAGTTGGTGCAATGCACCGTTCCAAAACGCTTCTTAACACACATCCCTTTCCAAATGTTTTTTGTTTGCTCCAGAGTTACAGAGTACTTGGTAGAGCCTGTAGGCTGGCCTTTCCCAGAAGAGGAACTTTACTTGTATTTCAAGTATGTTTATGTAATGTTTTAGCTATCACTGGTGTTGTGTATGAATTGTCAGTTTGGAACTCATTATTTAGGCCAGTGGCATACCTTGTAGCAAATATGAACTTTCAGGCATAGTAAACTGGTCTGAAGGGATTAACTAAAAACAGTTTTAATGGTAGGTATCAACTTGTATTGAAAGCATCCAAACTTTGGAAACAGCTTGTTCCTATGCATGTTTGCTCAGAAGTAAGTTCTGCTGAGGTCAAATGAAATCCAACTTCATTAAAGCCAAAGGAAGTCTTGCTATTGACGTCAGAGTGGGATGGATTGCACTTACTGTCTGTCTACACTACATGTTTTTGAGCTTTTCTTTGTTTCTTGAATACTTTCTTTCTTAAGTTACTCTCCTAGGCCCTAAACTATTGTTTTCCATCAGAATTGTTATTGTGGGGGATAGGGAAATAATAAAATATTTATTCTAATTACTTTTTCTCTTGCTTCCTCCTCCAGCTATTGATTTAATAAACAATTTGCTTCAAGTGAAGATGAGAAAACGTTACAGTGTTGACAAATCACTTAGTCACCCTTGGTTACAGGTACAGTTAATGCATAGCATTTTTACTGTGTTATATGTTACTCAATCCAGTTACATGAATCATAATCTGACTGAAATAGTTGGGAGCTCTTTTATAATTGAGACCTTGGAAGCATTTTTTTTACAGTGCTACTGTTTGATTCAATTTGAGGAGAACTGTCTAACATTAGAGAATCTTTCTTTCTTGCCTCTTGTTTTCTGGACATGACATGAGGCCTTTTAATTTGGGTTGGGTGAGCCAACAAGAAGTATGCACTGGATCATTTGAGATGTGATATTATACATTTCTATATGCTATTGTGTTCCCAGACACTTGGGATAGAATGGTTTAAACCTCAAATGGCCTACCTATTCTCAACTTCTTTGTTGCTTTGAGTTTTTTCTTTAATCTCGTGTTTGAATCTGGTCCACTTAACTTGTGGAATTCTCTCTCTCTCTAGCTCATCTTGTATATCTTAGAACTCTATCACCAGTTACATTACAGGAGTGGCTGTTTTACCATGCCTTACAGCCCTGTTACTGACTTAGGATGCAACTAGGTCTTTCATCCCCATTTTTGACAAGATAAAGTGAATGGCTTCATTACAGATGCAGTACTTGCAAAGAAGGATCAATGGATAGAAGGGAGGGTGTTTTTTTTAAGCCCTCTGCTGTTTTTCCCCTGTACAAGCCCTCCAGACCATCCCTGCCCTCTTGGTTTTGGAGCCCAGCTGGAAAGGGCAAAAAACAATTTAAAACTGGGTGGTGGTGGGGAGGAATTTGCAGGAGAGAACCCCAAGTCGTCGTCCCCCCCATTAGTGTTGTAAGGAAAACACAGGGTTTGGAACCCCGTGTTTGCCTCTTAACAATTATGTCTGCATCTTTTGGACTCAGCCTGTGTCAGAACGAGGAACTAATTGTATTGTCACAAATAGAGGAAACAGAGAAAAGGATTATTTTCTAATACCAGAGGGTAATAAATATGATGAATCATTTCTATAGAACATACAAATTAAAGAAATTGCTGTCACTTTGAATGAGCATACATGCTCCCCTCCCCCACTGCCTTTTGGGAGCAAGTCACAACAGGAGGGGAATTCATAAGTGATTCCCTCTAAGCTTGACCCTAACAGAGAGTATGAAGACAGTGGGCATTACAGCCCTGATGGTCTGTTACTGTAATCTTTGCCTATTTTGTTCAGCTCAGATAGCCCGGGTATCCTAAGGTGAAAGAGGCTTTGGCTTGTCTTGTTGTTGAGGCAAGGACAGAACATACTGGAATTTTAGGAACTGTAGTTTCAGACTTCTCTGTTCAGTCCTGCTGTTCAGTTCAGTGATATTGGCCTCTTTCTTTGCATTTTAGGAGTGGGCCTATGACTGTGAGGTAGGCTGTAGGAAGAACATTCCTGAGCTAACTGTGGCATACAAGCAAGCTGTTACATTGGTGCATGTTGATTACACAGAAGCAGTGGTAGTGGCTCGGGTGGGATGGGGTGGGGTGGACAAGAAACTTCCCCCGTCCTCCAAACTTAATACTGTTAGGTGACATATGGTGTTTTTACAGGCAAATCACTGCTCCATTAAGTTTATTTCTTTCAGTATCATTTTTCAGAAATCACTCATCTAAACCTTTTCCCTTTCAGGATTATCAAACTTGGCTTGACCTTCGAGAGTTTGAAACTCGCATTGGAGAGCGTTACATTACCCATGAGAGTGATGATGCTCGCTGGGAAGAACATGCGGATGAACACAACCTTGTATACCCCAAACATTTCATTATGGCCCCCAATCCAGATGATATGGAGGAAGACCCATAACCATTCTCCAGGGAAAGGCACTTAAATTAATACAGATATTTTGTTGAAGCAAGTGTTGCTCTCTGCTCTGCAGGTGATAGTCTACAAAGCAATGAAGGATCCTGCATCAGTTTGTGGATGGACTAGATGATCTGGAAAGTATCTCCATCTCTAGTTTCTACGACTATGAATGTGATCCGGCACTGGGTTAAAAGCCATGAAGTATTTGTGTAACATTGCCTTACTGGTACATCATAGTGATGTTACTGACAGATGAAGTGCACAGAGACTTGACGTTTGTGAATTTTCCAAGTTTTTTGTAGTTTACACAATAACAAAACAATTTTAATGGTTTTCTAGTTCCTACCTACTAAGCCATAGAATACTATTTTCTGGTATTTAGATAAATCTATTAGGAAGCTGTAAAGAAACCTAAACTATATACCATGACCAAATAACTTCAAAAATGCTTGATTTTTAAAACCCATACAAAACACTGGTAGAATATTTATTTAGCAGGTATGATTTGGAAAAACAATAAAAGTGAAGGGAACCCATAATGTTGATTGAGACGGTTCAAGATTTGACTGTTAGGACTTTGAGCTTAATTACAGCAGTCTCCTGATATATGCAAATCTTTAGTAGTAAAATTACTTCAGATTCCTACTGAATATAGACATGCTGTGTTTTAGCCCTTTCAGTTGTATTAGGAGAGCAGTAAACATATGGTGGGTTAGTACTGTGTGGCAGATGTTAGTGTGACTTCGGTGTGTATAAAGGGGTTTATGCCTTCATTTGTCTGAGGGCCAGGACCCAAAGATGTGATTTGCATGCTACCAGAAGAAAATGCTTCACTTGTCACACCAGTTACCTTTGCTAGACATAAGCTGCTGTGTAGTTTAAAACACAACAACTTGTCTCTTCTGCAGTGGGAATTGCTGTGCCAAACACAATAAATTGAAGCTCCAGCTGTATATATGTTTTTCTTGCGTGCACATATCATGTCTTTGTCCAGCCAAGTAGTGTAGAGTGCATGCCTAAGATCTTGGGTAGTAGCCTTCCACTGTGAAAAAACTATTTGTAGTGGGAAGTTTAAAGTAGTAGATATGTCAGATACCCTTGTGAAAAAAATGCCTCTGTGGTGTTCACTTTTGGTTTGGGAGTGTGACCTGTCTGCAGCAGTTTGGCCAAAAAAAGCTTTCAATTTTAGAAAGAATGATTAGGGATTAAACTTTATTTAATTTTCAGTTAATTCAAGTTACTTTAGAGGAGGCCACAGTGCAATATCCCTTAGGGTCTCTAGTCTCATGAAAGAAGAGGCAGCCATTTTCAGTTCCTGCATGGCTTTTCAAGGTTTTTTTTGTGGGGTGGGGGGTGGGAAGGAGTTTGTTTCTTCTCTTCCCTTTTGCTTCTGTTGGGACACCTTGGACACCAGCACAATCACTAGTGTTTCTCTCTGTTGGCTACTGGTGATTGGGGGTGGGGGCTATGGTATGAACCTTTGCCTCTCACTTACTGGTTTTGCACCACCTGACACATCCTGCTGGCAAAGAAGGGAGGGGCAAACTGGATTTAATGCCTTCCTCCAGGCCACTTCCCACCCTTTCCCTGTTGGTGGATCTCTAGAACAAATGCAGCTGCATCAACAGAAGTTATGGGTAGGGAATAGAAGAGAGGCTGTCTCCATTCCTCCTCCTTGTCCCACAGCTCCATTTGAATGGCACTTGGCTTGATGCAGTTGTCTTCCTCTTGAGTCGTGAATGATCTACTGGAAGGGATGGGAAGTTGCTCGCAGTGTTCTCCAGCCTTGGGTCCCGAGATGTTTTTGGCCTACAACTCCCAGCATACCCCAGCCAGCTATGCTGGCTGGAGCATGCTGGGAATTGTAGGCCAAAAACATCTGGGGACCCAAGGCTGGAGAACACTGGTAAAGGAAAGGCTGAAGCCTGTCTTCCCCTTCCCTTCTGCCAGTGGGTCTGCTTGTGAGTAAGTGCCTCTTGTGTAATAGTGGAAGACCGACAACCTGGTCTTCTGCGTGGGTTCAATGCTAAGGGGGTAGCGAGTCCTGGGGCAGCCTTCTCCGAGATCCCCAGCGACTATCACCCTTAGCCCAGAACAAAGGGATAACTTATAGCCACAGAAGTATCTTTTAGAAAACAAGTTTATTTACAACATTACCTTCACAAACCCAGACACACGCCAGCAATACAGCTTATCAGTACGGTACAAAGTAGCAAGCAAGAAGTCTTAAGGACACCGTGATTTCAGGGCTCTCAGCTAGTTAGTTCAGCTCGGGTCCCGGCAGAGGCCCGGTCAACCGCACGCTGCTAGCTGGGTTCCCGGCGGAGGCCCGGTCTACCCAAGCGGCTAGCTGGGTTCCCGGCGGAGGCCTGGTCTACCCAAGCGGCTGGCTGGGTTCCCGGCGGAGGCCCGGTCTTCCCAAGCGGCTAGCTGGGTTCCTGGCGGAGGTCCAGTCTACCCAAGCGGCTTGTGAGTGATTTCAGCTTGGTTTCCCGGGGGTCCGGTCAACCCAAGCGACCAGTGATTTCAGCTAGCTGGAGCACGCCGGGTGCTGCTACCCGGGGTTGCCGATCCCTTCGTTCCCTTACCCCAAGCATGGGGCAAGATTGCTGATCAGGTCCAACAACTCAGTTCCCTTGCGCAGGGTGTTTTATACCTTGGTGTTTCAGGTAGCCCCTCCCTCCGTGATCAGGTGGGTTGACACCCTCCCTGAGGGGCGGCCTTTTGGGTCAGGTGGGGTGATGCCCTCCCCCCGTGGGATGGGGTCCCTTTGAAGCCACTTGCTTAATGGTCCCATCCTATGGTGTTGAGTGGCCATTTCTTAGGGGTGCCGAAGTGTCTGCTCTGGAGAGGTATTCAAGTCTTATGTAGATGGGGCTGATATGCAAGAGCATTGACAAACCTGGGGATGCTTCCTGCCTTCCCCCCTGGGGTGATTCTGTGCAGATGTTGTTTGTCCCCTTTGTCATCTGTGGAGACTGGCTGTTCCCCCCCCTGGGTCTCCTTCCCCCCTCCTTGGTGAGTGTGTGTGTGTCAGGCAGGGGGCTTAGGTTGGCTTTCTCCACAGTAATACACACAGTTCTCAATTACAGATGAGGACATGCAGATTGGCAATCACTCTATAGTCTAATGCAGGGCTCTCCAACCTTGGGTCCCCAGATGTTGCTGGACTACAGCTCCCAGAATCCCTTGCCATTAGCCATGCTGGCTGGGTATGCTGGGAGCTGTAGGCCAGCAACATCTGGGGACCCAAGGTTGGAGAGCCCTGGTCTAATGGGTATGAGCAATACTACTTTATCTTATGGATTAACATGACCAATTAATTAAAAAAAATATAACAATGAATAAACAAAAACACAAAATGAGCTCAAGTCATTGTTTATTCCACAACTACAGTGTTCGTTGTTGCTGGCTGAGTAGCAGTCTGTCACAGGTCCATTTAGCTTGTCAGTTCCGTTGCTTTGCACCTGCTTTTCCTCTTTCTTTCTGTTGTCTATTTACTTTTCTTCCTCCTCCTTCAGGTCTGTCATCTTCACTCCTTCTCCAATTGTCACCAACTAACTTATTTTTTCCCTACATTTCATGCCCTCTCTTCACTTGTCCTACATTCTATAATGTAACAGGATAGTAGGCATTACACTTGCTCACAAGTAATGTTCCTGTGCCTGTGTTTCTGAATTACAACCATGTAAAGAGCAGGACAAAGAAGGGCTATCTTGAAAATAGCACCTCTTTTCTCAATAAGGAATGCTCCAGTGCATACATAGCCTCAGACCAATTCTTCAATGATCTCTGTAGTCCAGATTTCTAACCAAACATCTCATGAGAAGTGATAGAAGCAGCACTTCACTTCAGGAGTAAAGCTTTAGTCACATAACCTAAAACCTCATGCTTACTGTTAAATCATAATGCATTGGAAAAGAGAACATATAAATTACACTCAGGTACTCTGAGTAGTGCTTCATGTGCTATCTATGACACATGTCCTATGAATTGCAGGGGCATATCCAAAAAGGGTTCATCCAGCTAACCTGAGCACAGTGGGGATGAGAAGGTTAATATGAATGCTGGGTTCAAGTGCAGAGGTAGTTTGTGCTCATAGAGCAAGCAACATTGATGTGGGTAAATGTTCTTTGTGAGTACCTCAACAAAATTACATTTTTGTGTCTGGATGTATCAGCTTGCATCACCACTTTGCTAGATAGTCTACAGTAAAATCTTGTACATGTCTACTAGAAGTTAGCCTCGTTGAGTTCAAGATGGCGTACTCCTAGGTATGTGTGCGTAGGATTGGAGCCTTAGAATGTTAAAGGACAACTGACTAGTGCAGATGTCAGTGAAATCACTTGGATTTGCACAGGTAAATCTAAAACCAAAATTTGGCTTATGTTTTATATTAGATTGGGAATCAAATTAATTGTCTGGGAAGTTCATGGCTCCAGAGAAATGTGGTCTACAATTCAAAGAAGCTGTATGAGTGTGCCAGCAAGAAGACACAGAGCTTTCTGTGAATTTTTCACTGCAATGGCAGAAGTGGCACAGCTTTTTGTGGGCTGATGTATGGATGGTCCTGTATTATAGCAGAATGTTTGACTAACTCCCTGATGTTCATGGTGGATCCACAAGAAGCACTGTTCTGGGTATATTTGTTTAACAGATTTTGAGAGTGAGCTATGTGCCTGCAATTCCTCATGTGTTTGCCATCGTGTTCTGTTATACTTCTTAGTACTTTGAAACCTATTTAGTTATTTTTATTTTAATGTGACTCAGGCTCAATTTGTACATTATCTGTGTTTGCTACTCCCATGGTAAATTTGTATTTCACATGGTAATGTGTAAAACCACCACTTATGTGGGTAGGTGACCCACATGATTAGTGTTTTTATATTGACATGTGCTGACCATGAGGAACCAGTTTGGCAGGAACTTTGTTATATTGATAAGGTGTAAGTAAATTGGGTCTTAGAGCTCTAGTAAACTGGTCAGTGGATTGCAGACATTAATCTTTTTCTTGCAGTTTGACTTGTCTTTCACATGTGGGTTGTTAGAACTTTAACTTTTACAAACTTGAGTTAGAAATTACTTCAAGGAATTAAATTCTACAAGGATAACATCTGCTTGAGAAACAAGTCAAGGTAGAAGTTGTTTTTGCCAACCATTGATTCCAAAATGGTGAGCCAGGATCTTCTAATTTGTCAACAAACTTATTCAGAAAGAAATATATGACAATACTCTTAGAATGTTATTCTTCTCTAATGAGATTATTGTAATTTTATTGTCATCTGCTACTTGACCTTTCCCACAGTAGATGCTAGAGGCAGTGCTCTCAGTATAAAGAAATAATCCACAGTAGAAATGAAGATGATTCAGACAAAATGTCATGGATGACTGAAATGATTGGAAGAGACTGCCCTAAACTACCCTTAATCATGTCGGAACTCAGTTCTTGAAGATACAGTTGGAACTATTTTGTATTTATAGAGGAGGCTTGCACATTGAAAGTGGCTGTTTGAGAAAAACTATTAGTTAAGCCAGAGCAACATGTATCTTCCAGAGCAGGGCTCTCCAACCTTGGGTCCCCAGATGTTGCTGGCCTACAGCTCCCAGCATACCCAGCCAGCATGGCTAATGGCAAGGGATTCTGGGAGCTCAGCTGCAGTCCAGCAACATCTGGGGACCCAAGGTTGGAGAGCCCTGCTCTAGAGGTATACGTGTTCATAGGTGTTCCATTGTTTTCTCATTGTTCTTTGTAAACTTATGCAGCAAAAGGATAGGATCAAAACTGTTCCCAATTTTACTCATTAACTGTGCTGTTGTATATGTCTACTCAGAAGTAAGTCTCAATGAGTTCAATGGGGCTTACTCCCAGGTAAGTGCATGTACAGGACACAGCCTTAAGATCCGTTTCAGTATAGAATACCCATATTTAAATAACAAAGTCAAGGGGGTACAGTATAAATTATGCTTCCTGGATTAACTTTAGCTTTCAGGACAGCAATGTTGTGAACCAATAAAGTAGGAACCCTGTTGTGGCTAAAGAAGAGAAATAACTGGAATGTTTCTACTCTGTAATCGCTGTTACACCCACTTTACAAACCCATAAATAAAACTGCATTGCTTGCACTCTTACTTTCCTATGAATGCCTAAAATATTAAATAAGTCACAGAAAGGTTGGCATTAATAATTTGCTCCGGATTAATTTGTACCCAGTGTTGCATTATCATTAATCTTTGTTTGAGTTACGGTAAATTGCATTCATTGAAGAAATAGTGTTGTGCTGATGCTAGAAGATATTCATGTAAAACTTGTAGCCTCAAAAAGACACTGTCAAGTACTTTTTTATATTTTTATATGTCCCGTTGTTTGTAAATATCCTCTAAGCTTGAAAATAAATTTTATTTCCCTATCATTTGTGTTCATTTTCTGTCTTATCCTCTGTAGCTCTTCTAACTTTAGTATAAAAAAGTAGAGCTATAAGCATAGCTCTAGCTATAAAAAAGTAGTATGGCTGTAAGATAATTGTATGACTCTACTGTACCATACATAGGTATTGGCACTAGTAACTTGCAGTGAATTAACTGGTTAATTTGAACTAACCAATGTGAAATTAAGTCCCTGCTCTCCTAATGTTTCATGGCCCTCATTACACTATTAGGTTTTCCGGGCCACAGTACTGCAGTGGCACAAACTACAACTGCCAGAAATGCTGCTTCACTGCCATTCTTAGCAACCCTGTTCCCTTCTGGCTTGCTCTGCCACAGTCAGTTTCCCTTACTTGCCCACTTCTTGTCTCCAAACTTCCCTACTTCCTGTGGCCTCTTCCCAGGGGTATGTCTGCCTTACATTTCTAGTCCTGGCCTTAAGGGCTGTGTGAAGTTTTAATCCCAAAGTGACAGCTCAAAGAAGCTGGGATGCAAACCTTTGAACAACATTGTGGTCTCTGAGCATTTCGAATACCATTGTTCAACCAGTGCCAGAAGCTTCACCAACACAAGCACATTATAATTCAGGTTATATAGCAGGTCTGTCTTCCTATTTATTGGGATTCTTTATAGAAAAGGACAGATCCTTCCTGATTAGGGAACAAGAATGAGACATCACTTATATTCATTGTTATAATTATTGCATTTCATAAACCAAAAACACACTCTGTCCAAACCAGCAGAGAGGTCTAACACTTAAAAGAAAATATGCTTTTCTTCCTTGTTTGTATCATGCCTATTTTTCCTGCCCCCACCCAGGCTCCTTTCTAGTGTCTGTGCTAGATACCTCTAAGGAAAGGTGTTATCACAAGGTTTCATACTAGATAGTACAGTCACATACATTTTAACAGTATTAAGTGAACAAGAGGTGAAAATGCATTTTTCCATCCAGTTTTTCTGAAGCCATAATTTTCTACTCTGGCTGCATGTTGCATTAGTATAACAATGATTGAATTCTTGGGCATTTGACATGACTAGTCACATTCATTTTATTTCAAACCTGTTTCCATAATGAATTGCTATAGGACCCCTGTATCTTTGTCATAGAAAATATTCACATTTAGGGCTCACTTCCACAGAAGTTCACCAAAGCCAGCAACAGGTGCTGAACGTGATGTTGAGTGATTCGGCTTCATTAGCTTGTCTGAAGCCATAAGTCTGGAGTGAGGCACAATGGCAAAAAAGTTGAAGCGCCCTCCCATCTTATCTAGGTCCATCAGCATTTCATAACTTCGGAGCAGCTGATTGCGAGTAACTGCATCACTAGCATTCTGCAATAGTACCTAAATGGAAAAAAATGAATACTACTTTAAATTGTAGCTTTACCTATTTGTGTGTACAGAATCTACCTGTTACTTTCTAGTTATTTCCATCCCAGCATTCCTATCTGATCTATATATCTCCAGAAGTTTTTATGTTCCAGTTAAGTTACATTCCTGTTCTGTCCGCTGAATAAAGATGCAACAGAATTAAAATTAACTGGAGTTCAGTTCCCACAGCCGCGGGACTTAAATGAGTTAAAGGGCAATCCTATGCATGTTTAGACAGAAAAAAGTCCTACAACTCCCAGCATTCCCTAGGCAGCCATGCTAGCTGGGGAATGCTGGGAGTTGTGGGACATTTTTTTCTGTCTAAACACGCATAAAATTGCACCCTTAAAGAACCTAAATGTGTTTGATTCAGTTAGATGAGCTTTTAAATAAATATTAGATGCAAAGGTTGGCTCCTACCTGCAGTCTGATATCAATGCCCATGTTTTTCAAAAATTCCTGCTGCATTATGGGACCCAACGTGGCTACTCTTTCCCGTGCCATTATTCGCAGATAACTGAAGTCAACATCTGCTGTGAGATCTGCTGTTCCTGGGGATAATAGCACATCATGAAGTTTATGACCACGGAATCCCTGAAAAAATAGGAAGAAAAAAACACTTTTACCTGGTTACCTGGATGACACAGCTGTTTAGGTTGTAGACAAGAGTACAGCAGAGATAAAGGGTTACTTCTACTTATAAAATGAGATTTAAAAAGGCAAGAGCCCTGATTATACGTGTTAAGCTACAATTTAGCTATTCCTTCCCACTGTTTAAGGGATACCACATTTCTCTGGATGTAAGTTAGTGGCAACAGAGTGCAATAAATTTGGGTATTTGTACTCTCTCTCTCAATAGCTGCCAAAGTAGGGAAGAGACTTTCAGGTGTTTCCTTTTGCCACTATTTTAAACAACCAGTCTTCACACACTCAAACTGTCATCTTGATCTGCAGGACATCTGTATGAATCAACCTACCCTGAAAGTATCTGTTTTGGTTCCATCATGACCATAATCTACAATCAGTGCAGCTCCCCCATTCTTTTCAATATTATGGGCCAGCTTCTGGATGATGACACCAGCATCAGGACACACTTCCACATGATTTCTGGATTCTTTGCTCTAAGAGTTCAACATACAATGTTAAGTATAGGGGCTGAAGTTGTCCACTTTCCAAGATAAGAACCACCTCACAATTAATGCTACATCTTGTACAAAGGAAAATCATGTTCTCTCCATCCTATATCCTCTGATTGGTTTAGCTGCTGTTTCCCTCAAAGAATCTTGGGAATTGTTTAAGGGTGTTGAGAGTTTTATGAGGGAACATGAGTCTTCCAACAAAAGTGTATTTCACAGGATTCTCTGCAGGAAGCTATAGCAGTAAATATGTAAGATACAAATATGTAACAAACACTGCCTGGGAAAAGATAATTATTTTAATTCCGTTATTGTAACTGCTGCTGCTAGCTCTGCTGTTTGTTTTTAATCTGTGGTTTTAAATTTTATATTGTATTTTATTATTTTAACTGTTGTAAACCACCCAGAAAGCTTCGGTTATTGGGCGGTATAAAAATGTATTAAATAAATAAATAAGATATCTGGATCCCCCCAACAATGTAATCATTGGGCATTTGCTGTTCAATAAAGCAATAGTATATACGATCCCTTGTCAGACTAAACTAGAACAGAGATGTAATGGTCATTTTATTTTAGGTGATTCTTACAGAATGTTTTGATTAAACAAGAAGGTAAGCTGATGATACTAGGATGTTTTTGAGAAGGAGTATATAGCTTAATATTCTGCTGCTAGAATAAGAAGCCTGCTTTTCTCCTTTCCTAAAATTAAACACGAACACTGCATTATCTGTTGTTCTAGTTTAGTTTGGACATATACCGGTAACCTCTTCATACAATTTTATTGCACAACTGCACAAAATTGACTTTATTAAATGAAATCTAGAGGTAAGTATTAAAAAAATGACGACAACTTAAGTACATTTTGAAAAGTGGTGGACACCTCAAAATATGTAACACTTTGGCTCGGTTTGCACACAACAATAAGCCAGGGTTCTGGGGGCTAATGACTCCAGTTTGTCAAGGGAAAGACAAGCCAGAGTTCTCTATTAATTAATTAATTAATTATATTTATACCCCGCCTTTTTTCCTGAAAGGAACTCAAGGCGGCTTACATAATCCTCCTCTCCATTTTATCCTGTTCACATGTAATGATAAATAAACCATAGATGGAAGGTCCATGGTTTGCTTAGCCACTCCTGCATTCACAGTAAGTTGCACACTGCCTCATTCACATATTACATGCGAAATGGGCCAATGGCAATATTAGCTTAATTGAGACGATTGTATAGCCTGGAAATGCAATTATAGAATCAGAAACTTACATGTATGAAGGCTTCTGTAGCAGGAGTGGCAGATGGTGCAAGGACAAATCGCAGTTTATCAGGAGTTTCTGGATCAATGTCAACCAACAACTCACGCCACCCCTTTTCTGTTCTCTGTTAATTTAAAATACAGTTAGATTGATATGGATTTTATTGAACAGTCAGGCACAACTTTTACCCTTTCAGGTAAATTTGTTCAGGAATTGGACAAAAAGAAGGCTTCCTAAAATTAATTCTTCTACCATTCAGTGAAGCTCTTTAAAAGCAACTTGCAAACAGATTTTGATTTACCAATGTGTACCACTGCACATATTTCCTGTTCAGCTGCTCAATATCCTTACCAGCAATAAAACTTTGTAGATCAACAAAAACTTAACCACACAATTAGCAGAAGAAAAAGGATTATATTCTGTTCTGAAAATATTTGCCTGCTTAAACCAATAGGTGTTGCTGATGGCTTGCTTTATTATGCAAGCCTTGACTCTCAGATGTTTATGTGATAACTACTCCCAATGAGAGATCAGCTGATTTCAGAGCTTCCATAATTAGGACACATGCATTGTATCGATATTGCACTTTCCCTCTTTAACAGGTAGGTCAAATGTAGAACTGGAAATAATACAAAAAACGTTTGCAACTATCTTCCACAACTCTGCATCCAGATGTGAATTGCCATGTGGTGTTTCAGGGCTGCCCCCTCTACCTGAATCTAGTGAAAAATCAATGTTTTTATTGGTACAGATTTTGGGGTCAACTCTACTCTACCCCGATTAGAGTGACCAAGAACTGAAAAACCATGTTCATAAGGTGCTAGGGCTCAATGTGACTCCTGAAAAATGCTATTTAAATTCATTAGTTCCTCTATGTGTCTACATATGCTTAGCTTAGAACCTGTTCTTTCCATTCCTTGTGAGAAAGGAGCATATCTACCTGGTCTATTTTCATAATAGACAAATTATGGTATTCACTTTCCTTAACTTCACTACCCATGGTATTAGGGTAAATAGTACCCCACAGGTTTACAAAACTCCTTTACAAACCTGTTTTTTTTTTAAATAGCTAGAACTCTCTTTGTGACCTAGCAAGATTTTTTTCATCATAGCTGCCATTTTGTGCAATACTTACTAATTCAAACTTTAGGGTCACTGCAACCCCAATTGCACCTGCAAATGTTTGCAAGCAACCTGAACCCTCACCTCAACAAGTGACCAGACTAAATGTCAACTCTGAATCAAAGACCTTTAGATGACAACTTTCCTCTGTCCACAGAAAAACCTTTGCAAAATATGTTGAGGGTTGCCCTCAGGCATCTTTGTAAAAACCAGCCAGCACTAGCAGCTCAAAACCTGGGCCAGACAGTGGTTGAGAAACTAACAACATATTTACAGGGTTCTGGATGAAATGTAAAAACTGGTAACTTTTTCACCAGTGTGTCACTAGCCATAGGACTAGCTAAGAAAAACCTAACTCTGGTTGGCACATTGAAAAAACAAACAAACAAACAAACCAGAATTTCTCCAGAGTTTCGTGCCCACAAATAAATCCAGAAGTGTCAACAGCAGCATCTTTGGGTTCAAGATTTGATACTTTATGTGTCAAAGAAAGGAAGGGTAGTGATTCTCCTTTCTTCAGTGCATAACAATGCAGCAATCTCATACCAGAATTCCAAGCACGATATCATTATTTATTATAATAAACTAAAGATAGCATGGACACCTGTGACCAGATGATCTCCACATACGGTTCCAAATGCATGATCAAATGGTGGCTAATTCTTTTTTATACGTACTTGACACTGCCTGCTTATATGCCTATATTGTTTGGAAGCTGAACCACCCACGATGCAGAGAACATCCAAAAAGAAATCTCTTTCTAGTAGACCTGCGTCTTGAGTCTAGAAACATAACCACCTTGCCTGGGAAATTGAGAGAAGAAGCCTTAGGACTGATAGGGCTCGCCACTGCTGTCACCAGAAAAAGGGTCAGGTGTCATCTGTGGTTGACATGCAAACATAACATTGCACCAATGATTTTGTCTCTCCTACTCATGCAATTGTGAAATGCGATGACTGTGCATAGGCTGCTCGAGCAGTGCGTGCTATGGTTGCAAGGTCTGTGAGATTAGTTTTTGTAATTCACAATTCATGATAATTACACTGTTCTGTAACTGTTTTAATCAAGTTATATGTTAATGATACAATATAATGTTTTATGTTTTTAAAACTGTGGGATCAGTTGGACTCCACACACTGTTCTTGTAGGTTTATGTATTCCACCAGCCCTGCTGAAAGGCCTCCCTCATGAAGGCTCCTCCTCCCTCAACTGTCACCAGCAGCAGCCATTCCAGCAGGCTGTACAGAGGGAGATGAGTGGGCACTCAGGGCCATTCCACCAGCCCTGCCAGAAGAATTGATTAATTCCCCCCCTTCCATCCCCACTTTTTCCTTGTGTGTTGTGTCTTTTTAGATTGTAAGCCTGCAGGCAGGAACTGTCTTGCTTAATTGATTATATGTAAGCCTCTCTGGGAGCCTTTTTGGCTGAGGAGCGGCATAAAAATATTTCAAATAAATAAATAAATAAATGTATTTATTTTGTGGGGCATTATTGACCCCAATGACTGATGTACAGCTATATGATTTTACTGTAAAAGCAAAATTCTTAGTGAAGGCATGCTTTGTTTTTGTTGTTCTTTTTACTTTCAGATGGTGTCACGCATGATACCTTCCCCCAACTATTTTATTTTTAAATAAAATGTGTCAGTTCCATCACACACACACCCGCTCTCTCCCTTCACTTGGTTGTATTTTTGTTCTCTTTCTATAGCACATGCTCCTTAAACAAAGTCATATGGCAGCTTGTGATCATACCTGAAATTTATGTATAGGTAGAGCATCAAGAAATTCATGTGCTAAATAAAAACTATTGCCTAGGGGAAAAACAAAGTGTCAGTCAAATTCCAACAATAAAAACTAACATTTCCCACACTTATAGCATCTTCTGTATGAATATCCAAAGTCTTCATCTGGGACTGTTGTATGACCTATCAGTTTGAATGAGACTGTGGGGCTCAAGATTACAATTTCAGTGAATTTTATTACATTTTATTCTCTCCTGCTGGAGGGGGCTACTTTTGTTACATGCCCTACACATTTGTGATGACAGAGGCTATAAATCTAAATAAATTGTACGTAGATTAACACTAGTGAATTCTGCTAATCAACCTAAGGAAATCTCCGCATAGCATCTGTACCAATGAAGAAATTAAGGCACATTAATGAACAGGTTTTCAAAATAAGTCACTGTCGAACTTGAAATATTAATTTTCAGAATTCCTCATGAAATACCACGGGATTGATCGATCATAAGTGCTTTTGACCATACAGCTACTTCTATCATTATGAACAACTGATATATAAATCAATCATGTGATATTCAAGATTGTTCTTACACCATGAGAAGATACCATTCTTCCTACTCCAGTTTTGGACTTATTTCCCAGGATTCTTATGTGCAGACACTGCTTCAGAAACAGTAGTACTAACACACAAACCTTATTATCTTGCCCTAGCAAAAAAATGCTTGTTGCTGTAGTGGAAGATCTCCCATCACCTCTTTTCTACCATCTGTTTTATTTAGAAAGTAGCCAATTAACACAATCACTACATTCTACTAGGACTATTTTATGCAGATACCTTCTCCTATTGTGCTTAATTTGTACTGTATGGTCATATTTCACTAGGATTCTTTTCAACACAACAGGAAATTTTAACGATGCTAGTAATAAAGATGGATTTGCTTTTTATAAACCCACCATGGTGGAAGTCAATATTAACTGAATTTCTCAATACTGCACTGGCATTTGTTCTGGAATCTGGATTTCACAGTGTATTTGATGAATGCTGTTATTCATTCATCTAGTAATGGTATAAGGCTTCTTTAAGAGTTTCATGTGTGAGAATTACCAGCTTTGGCTGCAATTTAGCACATTTAGCTCTGTGTTGAGTTGTGTCCTCTTTCTTGTTCATAGATGCCATTTTTTTGGCAAAACATGCAGAGTCATGTATTTCATGTCATATTAATCTAATACATTTATCAAACATTCTGTTTGCTAAGCCCTACCCAGTTACACACTATTGCCCCAGATCTAGGGCACTGCAAGCACTGCAGGTGGTTCCACACTACCTGCAGTACTCTCATGGAGCACCCCTTCTCCTCCAGATGTGACTAGTACTATCAGAGAGAGGAAAATGCTTAATACCCACTTTGAAGGAGGTAAATAATGACATGTAACTGGGGACAGGCAGCTCCCAGCCTTCTTCTCCCATGTCTAACAGGTGACCACAGATAATCCATTAGCAGGTGTGCACTTAGTGCAGGGTTTCCCATTTGTATCCTGGTTGCTAGATGCATGGTTATCCCACCCTACCTTTCATACCAGGGGTAGGAAGCCTCAGGCCTGGAAGCCAAATCTGGCCCTCCAGGGGTTCCCAATAAGCCCTCTCCCCTAGTCTCACTCCCTTTCCCCCAACTACTGGTAATTTGGTGGTTTCCCAGCTTTTGTGCAGGTTTTTTCTCATTCTAAAATGTTGAAATGCCCCTCCTAAGGCTTAGTCACTGACAGTAAGAGCTTTAAGCTAAAATATGCTGGTTACTTTTTGCATTTTATGTATTTTGGGCACTAGCTCTTTTGCCTTTGGTCCCACCCACTTTGCCTTCAGCGCTATCCACCAATGGAATGCGGCCCGAGAACTTCTCTGAAATTGAATTCAGCCCTCAGGTTGAAAGAGGTTCCCCAGCCCTGCTTCACATCCTCAGTAGGACTACTCTGTGTGGAAACCTTATGTACACCAATAGGATTGGCCTGACAGAGGTGCAAGTCTATAGGAATGAATCATGATACTGGGGATGCTACAAGTTTGTAATGTTTCCCATAATAATTTTCAGTCACAAAATAAAGAACCACTATAATATTGTGTTTACCACCACAAAAACTGCAACTTTCATTAGCATCCAGACTATTCAAACTCATATTAGAAAGCCTCAGGCAGAACCACATCTACATTTATCTTCCCTATGACCCCTCTCCCCCAAATTGCAAAACTAATCTTAATCCCAAAGAAAGAGCTAATGATTGTTGAACATATAAATAAGCACAAAACCAGCAAAACCTTACCTACTGGCACATCATTCAAGTCTAGATACCAGGAAATTGGCAGTCTGGTCTTAGTAACTCCTTGCATGTAAGCAGATGACCCCTCTTGTAATTCTATCTTTTCTTCTGTTAGTACTGATGCTTGAATCTCACTTAATTTGGGACTGACCTCCACCAAATGAACAGAAATGTCACATTTACTAAGTAGAGAGCTCAGCTGATTAAAAACCTGTAAATACAGGACAGTATTGTTAGAGCTAAAGTATGTGTAGTGATTTTACAGAATTCCTGTAGGTGGTGCTTAGAAATAAGTTTCTGACAATAGTTTCTCAGTCATTTGGATAAACTCCTTATTTTTCAAATGTGACTAGTGGCTCTTTTCAAGGGTATAGGATAACTGGTACATCAGGTACTTTGATAGCATGATGAAAACGATGACATTACCCCAGAATGGCAGGAATATACACTTGTTTTGCAGGCCAATAAGCACAAACTGGAACCTAGGAACTGTTGAACATCAGTAAGATATAGGTAAAATGTCTAAAAATCCATTAAGATTACAGTTGTGCTGTGCTACATGAAACTTTTCTGTGTAGTGGAGCTGGTGGCATCTACAGAATCCTAGGTATCTCAGCTTGCATTTTAAAAAGTATACACAAGTTTCTAGCTCACAGAATGGTGGAGAAAAAGGATGTGTTTACTTACCCGTAAAATATCACCAGTAAGGCTACCTCTACCTGGGCCCAATTCTACCAGTTGAAATTTTTTTGGTTTGCCAGTGGCCATCCATTCACTAACAAACCAAATACCTATTAACTGCAGAAAAGAAAGAGGTATAAGATATTTGTTTTTATAAAATGCTTTAGTTATAAATTGAGTGGCACACATGTATTTTATCATGAGATTTAAAAAAAAAAATACATGCAGTTGGAGTGCAAAGGCTGCAGTTTTGCACACAGTTAAGCTGCTTAAATACCATTAAAATCAATAGGAGTTAAGAAGCTTAATTGTGTGTAGCACTGTAATCAATAGGTTGGATCCAGATTTAGATGTGGACTTCCTCAACGCACCTCTCCAGAGCAACCCCTGTGGCTCCCTGAAAATGCTACACAGGTCACTGATGATTGGGGTGAGCTGTGGTGTGTCGGGGGGGGGGGGGGAGAAGGGGGATCCTTGAAAATCAGGCAGAGGCACCTTCCATGAGTGGAGTCTTTTTGCCCATGGAAGGCAGATCCTGGATCCAACCCAATGTTTTCACATGCTTTCAGTTTAGTGTTCAGAAAGACTTATTTTATTTATTTCAGTTCTATACCTCCAATCAGAATGTTGACTCTGTTTAAGCAACACAGTTCTCGGTAGATTGCTTGGATTCTTCTATATCTTGTATATCTAAAGAATTAACTACATTCCTACTGAAACGTACCTGAGAAAAAGGGCTGCATTCTTATACACTCTTACCTGGAAAAAGTTTCACTGAACTCAGTGGGACTTATTTCTGAATAGACATGCACAGGCTTGTACTGTAATTATACTTTTCAAAGATCACTAACAATTACACTAGATTTGCTCGAGCAGAATTTGTCCTACATGTTTTCTTACCACTGCTGAAAACATGTAATCTGGAAAGAACCCCCTCAACTTCCAGATCTAGTAAAAATATCAGATTTAGGGATAAATTCAACATTACGCTAGCAGACAACAACAACAACAACTTAAATTTGCATGCTGCCTTTCCACAGAGATGTGCTACACTGGCTCACAATAGCAATACAATAACAGGAATGCATATCAAAGCATCATTACAGCATCGGCCTACTACTAATTCATTTCAAAACATTATATAGCAATCCAAAAAACAACATGTCATTTCAATAACTGACAATATAACATATCAACTTCACTACAATATAGGCAGTATCAATCATGAGACACAATACAAATTGATATTATTTAATGACGGTTAAGAATCATAAGCCAGAGTCAGATATGATTCTAGTGCAGTCAGATATTAGTAAATAATATAATCAGCAGCCAATTCCTCAAAAATGCCAAGTGTAGGAAATACCCAGATTTCCTACAACTGACAATATAAAAAGTACTAGATGCAGAGGTATCAGATTTAGCACTGAGAAAAGGCACATTTCATCTGGGTTCAGAGCCCTTGGACTATGCTATGCCCTGCTGGAAATAGCCAGGCAGGGCATGAAGATGACGATTTTGACTGTTCATTCATTTAAAATACAACAAGTAGCTAGATGGGGCTCTGCTTGTCTAGCTGTCTTACCTTTCAGTGGGCAAGGAGGGAACTGGAGAGGCCATAGAAAACTCCATATCCTGGCCTCTCCTCTCTGCTCCCCACCCATTTCTCTCTCTCCAACTTCTCTTATGAGGTTGCAGTTGTAACCTCATAAGAGAAGCTTTCCACAGTGGCTGGGAGCGGGGAGGGAAGATCCATGATTGGATCTCCTTCTCCATGCTTGTAGCTCAATCTATGGGGGCAGAGGAGGAGATCTGCAGCATTCTATGGCACCTCAGACGTTGTTGAAGGGGGATAGGATTGCTTTCTTTAAACATCAATACCATAAAACAATTTTGTATCTTTTCAAGATCTACATGACCAAATGCTCATAACATATATAATAATATACTTTAAGAAATAACTGTACTTAAAAATATTACCTCTCCAAAGATCTGACTTATTTCAGGTGAAGTAACAAAATCACCCTTTTCTCCTAGCATATCATGGTGCATATAGTACCCCTATGGGAAAAGAAGGAACATCATTGTATGTCCTACTTATTATGTGCTATGCTTTCTAACCCACTAAAGTTCCTAATCCTTGATTATGTCTCCCCTCCAACACTCTTGACTATTCCTGTGTTAAAACTGGCAGTCTCTCCCACCTGCTTTTAATTTAATAACAAAAAAGAAAACCATTGAGAGCCTGTTAACAGCTGTTGTATACTATTTGGTTTGGCCCCCAAAAATGAACAGAGATGCTTTCAGAAATGATGCTGATCAGTAGACATCAACTTGGTTAGGAGCTTGAAATGTTTAAACAAATTCAGTGTATTTATTAGAAAATTTTAAAATTTTGGGGCAATATCCAATTCTGCCTGTCCATGCAGGGCCCACTGCTACTTCCATTCCACACATGGCCAGTCCTGCCAATTCCATCGTGCAAGCAGCCCGCACCGCTTGCACAATGGTGATTTAGAGCTTCCGGGGGCAAGCCCTGAAAGAAATGGAAATACTTGTTTCTGTAAGGGGGCAGGTCAGTGGAACCCCTTATGTGAGCTCCGCTGACCTGCCCCCTTCCAGGAACAAGTGCTTCCATTAGTTTCGGGTTGCCCCTGGAAGTACTAAATCTCTGTTGCACAAGTGGTGGTGGCTGCTTGTGCAACAGTATTGAAAAATATAAACTAGAGCCTCAATCCCACAGAGCAATTTGTGTCACACAAATTTAGTGCTATTGGTGTTCATACCTTCACAGGATTAGTCAAAACTTCCCGCATATATTCAGCAACTGTAATGGGACCAGTTGACTTTATTTTCATCATGAGATGTTTCAGCATTGGAGTCACTGGGCTGTTTTCTGCTGCTTTATTTTCTGAGCTAAAGCACTGACATCTCAATATAGTGGTACAACCTGTGTAAAAGCATAAGATTAACCATCCTCAAGTGGTCCATCTGAATAAATAGTCTCTCTGGAAGTGGCCAATACTGCCAAGTCCTGAGAAGTATACAAAACTGCCAAATAATGATTAAATCAGACACTCATTATATTTTTAAAAAATCAGTGTATAGTGATCAGCTTTTTAGAGAGCCTTAGAGAACTTGGAAAGCAGACTTGTGCTTTTAAACATAATTACTTAAGCTCTAATAATTATTTCAGGTCAGTTGCTGCACTAGCTTGTTTCCAATTTCTATTAAAAGTGCTATTTTGAACTTCAAAGCCCTAAATTGCTCAGATAAAATTGTTATCAGGCAGTATATAAATATTTTAAACAAACAGCCTGGGTATCAGGATTGCCTTTCTTCAAACAAACCTGCCTGGCAATTAAGATCTTCACCAGAGGCCCTTCTCCAGGTGACCCTGGAACTACCTTCCTAAATATGTGTGCCTGATGCCTTGGTTACTATCTTTTAGGTGCCAGGTGTAGCCTATCCTGTTCTCTTGGGATTTTAGTGGCATCTGATTTGTCTTTTAGGATATTTCCCTCCTTTTTTGTTGGCGCTCTTATTGTCAGGGATGTTGAAGAGTCCTTGGTCTCGAGTCACGAGTCGAGTCATGAGTCTTTGGACCCGAGTCTCGAGTCCGAGTCCTTGGTCCAAAATGGTGACTCACGAGTCACGAGTCACTCCCAAAGCTGACTCCACGAGTCCCTATTAAAATCAATGGGGTTTTCCCCCAACAAAATAAGGCTACTTCAGATGTGTGGTTTAAATAAATTCTAGGCACAAGTGTGCCTTTTTATTTCAAAACTCTGCAACTGATTTTGGCAAGAAGAGACCAGGCAGACAAACCCAAAATAACCAGGCAGGCAGAGGAGGCTTGGAACCCCAGACAGGCAGGCAGAGGCAGCCAAACCCAAAATGTCTGAAAGGTTGCATTTTAGAAAAATGATTTTAAAAAATAAACTTGCTGTACTTCCTAAAACTTATCCATGTTGCATTTGAGGAACTTGATTTTTTCTAAATGTTTGGCCCCCATTCTGGAACGGTGAGCTCTCATCACAATTCCACCCTCACTGAACACCCGCTCCATTGGTGATGAACTTGCTGGAACCAGAAACACACTCAGAGCAGCCACACAGAGGAATCTCAGGTCCTTCTTCTGCCTCTCCCAAGTACGCAACACATCAATCAAAATAAATCTTGACACACTGTTGGGGCTGCACTCCTGGTAGCCGTCTATAGTGGCCGAGCAGCAGCACACCTCGCTTCCATGCGCTCTTCGCTGGCAACCACGCTCCTCTCCACTCCTTCTGGCACAGCCGAGGGATGTTGAAGAGTCCTTGGTCTCGAGTCCCGAGTCGAGTCTCGAGTCCCATTAAAAATATTGGGACTCGAGTCCGAGTCGAGTCAGAGGGGGGACTCAGTCCGACTCACGAGTCGAGTCCTCGAGTCCGAGTCCCCATCCCTGCTTATTGTCTTCTGGCTTGTTTTAGTGTCTTTATGCTGCTTGTTGCTGTTTTTACTATTGTTGTTTTGTTATGATATAGTCTTAAAATAAATAAATTAAAATTGTAGAGAACATTTTTGGCCTTGATCCTAGGCACACTTACCTGGGAAGTGAATTCATAGAATTCAGTAAAACACCTATAGAATCAGATTGTATGTGTGTCTATCCTCCCCCTCTCGGTTGCCTAACTTGCCTTCTTTCCCTCCTCCTGTTTTCAACAGTTCAGATTTCAACTCATTGCGAATTACAGTCCCCAAAGCTGGCATCAAGCATTGTTGGGCAGCTGACCAGACCACTACTGACAGGCAAACATCCTTGCTGTTGCTGACTGTTCAGCTGCCCTCTCCAAGCATGTGAGCAGTGACAAGAGCAAGGAGAAGGAGCAGCAGCCTCCACTTGCCTTGTCTATATAGAGCTGCATTCCTCAACCTGGTTCCCTCCCTCCAGATGTTTTGGGTCTTCAACTCCCAACTCAGTCCAAGCCAGCAAAGCCAATGGTCAAGAATACTGGGAGTTGTGGTCCAAAACGTGGTGGGCATCAGGTTGGAAGAAGGAGGCTATAGAGAACGGGCAAGAAAACAATAGGCAATAGTGAGTGACCGTGGGAAAGTGGACATCTTACGGAAGCCCCTCGCCCTCCGCAACATCCGGAGCTGACACTGACAGCTCTGCATTGCAGCCATGAACCGTAATCCCCAATAACGGCGAAGGGACGATACTCAGCGACACTCATTTCTGTACGTATTCCAAGGCTGGAACTAGATTCTGGGGCTGAACCAGTTAAGCTCTGGCTCCATGGGACGGCTAAGCCAGAGGCGTCTCGTCTCTCCTTAGTACAGGGCCACGCTTGACTGAGGTCAACGAACAAAAAAGTCACTCTCCAAACAGAAGACGCTCGTAGTCCCGTTAACGCCCGACATGATTAGGCGAGAAGAGGGGAGCGAGACAACGAAAGTTTCCAGAGCACCCAGCTCGCGCTCACGAAAACCCCGAGCTGAGGTTGCAAGCCTATTTCGGAGTAAGCCCCACTGAACTCAATAGGACTTACTTCAGAGTAAGCGTGCGTAGGGCTTGGGTTGTTAGGTAGGCCCCGCGGGCGGGTGCAGCTATCGCTCTCGTTACCATGGAGACGGAGCACGCGGTCCTTTCGCACGAGGAAGCGCGCGGCTCGGAGAAGGGCTCGCCCCGGACGCAGGAGCGGCATGCTTGACGCCGTCTGTAGTCCGCGTTGACCTTTCTTCCCCTCCTCAACCGGCTGCTCCTGGCAGCTGTATAGAATAGTTCTTCTGAAAATGCGCCCGGCGCGACCACATTATAGGCCGCGCCTATACTAAGTGATGTTTATTAATAGAGACGAGCGGGCCTTCTTCCCCCTGATTTGTTTCCTACGCCAGCGACATGTATTTCATACGTTTGTTTATGTTGCAGGACCTTCGTCGTCATCGCCGCTACCCGGAAGCTAGAGTAGCGCATGCGTGGCCTGACGGGGGAAGATGGCGGAGCTTAATTTCAAAGAGTTTGATGGGATCGATGGCGACGAGGAGGTCGATGATGGAAGCGGGTTTACGCTGGAGGAGGTGTTGCGCCTTGGCGGGATCAAAGTAAGAGAAAGAGAATCCCTGAGGTGGCAAGGGAAGGCGGACGGGGGCGCACGTGCGGACCTCTTTGTATGCGCGCACGTGGTGCGGGCCTCGGCTTAGCCTTGAGCTCTTATGCCTTGGAAGGTGGACATTTAATTGGTCTGGCGGAGATTCTTCAGAAGGGCATATTCATCTATTGAATATCTTCCTGGCATGCAGCTGCTTTTAGCCTACGCCTAAAAAATGGAAGTTGTAGGGCAGCCTTCCCCAACTTGGTGCCCTGAAGATGTGTTGGACTACAACTCCCATCACAGCCAGCACAGCTAATGGCTATGGTAGCTGAGGATTATGGGAATTGTCCAACATGTCTGGATAGCGCCAGGTTGGGGAAAGCTGCTCTAGGGATAGCAGGCAACCCTTGTAGTATAACTTTTGGGTGTTTTGCGGACAGTCTGTATTTTTCGTTTTCGAATTTCTCTCTCTTGCTGGCTTTGTACAAAGAACTTTCCAGTCACATATTTGTTGCAGAAGAAACTTGCCTTTAGTCCACAAAAATCAACTTCAACGGCTTTAAAAGTGGATTAGACAAATTCATGGAGGATAAGGCTATCAATGGCTACTAGTCATGTTGGCTATATATTGCCTTAAGATTCAGAGGCTATATTCCTGTGTACACCAGTTGCTAGGGAACATAAACAGGAGGGTGCTATTGCACTCATGTCCTGCCTGTGGGCTTCCCATAGGCATCCGGTTCTCCACTGTACAAACAGATTGTTGGACTAGATAGGTCTTTGGACTGATTCAGTAGGGCTCTTCTTGTGTTCTTAAACGTTTGTCAGTTCTATCAAAGGTTTAGCACTTTGAGGGTAAGTGGATACTGCTTGAGGGCAAGCAGGATATTGCTTGCGTTGAAGGATATTTAAGAGTGCATAGTTAGAAGCAGTGATAATGATTTTTCATGAAGGACTGAAACATAACAACGTTGGTTGTAGACTACAGAACTTGGGAATAAATGCCCACTTTTATTTATCTTTCTTGTGGCCTTCCAAAAAAGCATCTGGTTGGCCACTGTGGAAAACAGGATGCGGGGCTAGATGGATCTTTGGCCTGATCCAGCATGACTCTTCTTATGATGCTTCAGTGTAACCTGCCTCCGCTGGTACTCTTGTGACTGCTTATATTTGTCTATTGTGCTTATTGAGATCTCAGCCTAATGTGGAAGCAAAGTATTCCCTTTTTGACAGTCTTATTATGGATGTATATTAAAATATAAGAGAAGCTTATTTACTGTTCATTTACTCTGACTTCAAAAACTTACTAGGTTCCTTGTGTTTCTGGATGCATATGTGGCAAACCAACGCATACTTTGGCTATTTATCAGTGATGTACCATCAAATGATGTCATTTATATTCTGTAAACACATTAATGAGACATGTTGTCATTGTTTTGTTTTCTGCAGCAAGATTATATCATGCTTGCTGCTTTGGATGAGACAGAAGAACTCATAGATGGTGGCAAAAAAGGAGCAATTGATGATCTAAACCAAGGAGAACTGGAGGCATTTATAAATTCACTAGGTGTGAGCCAATATTCAAATAAATTCCTGCTGGCAGAAGAAAAAGAAGAGGAGGGAGCAGCGGTAGAAAGGGATGGAAAGCCCCCACAAAAAGAAAAAGTTAACCAAAAGGAAGTAAACATAACGACAGTAGGAAAAAAAGAAAACAAAGTGAAAGGAAGTAAAGAAAACATACAGTCAAGTAATGCCAAAGATAGTAAGAAAAAGCCAGTTCCCAGTAGTAATAAGAACAGTGCTTTGTTGCTGAGTACAAAGAAAGCAAAGGAAGAAGAAGCTTTTCAGTTTCATGAGCGGCAGGTGCTATTGATAAAACCAGGGGGGAAATGGTATGATCTGGAGTATACAAGTGAATTTTCTACTGAACCCCAAAATCAGTCTCTTGTATCCAAGTATAAGGCCTTGGCCCAAAAGCTATACCAACAGGAGGCAGACCTCTACAAGAGCAAAACAAATCTGCGGAAAGGATCGTCATCTGCTTGGATGAAAACTGTTGTGTCATCAGGTACTCTTGCTGACAGAATGGCTGCCATGACCCTTCTTATCCAAGATGCTGCTGTCCATTCACTTCAATTTATAGAGACCCTGGTGAATCTGATCAGAAAGAAAGGCAGCAGAAGACAGAGCTTAATGGCCCTGGATACTTTTAAGGAGCTTCTCATAACACATCTTTTACCAGACAGTCGAAAGCTGCACACTTTCTCTCAACATCCTTTTGACGCTCTGGAGAAGCTTGTGAGTGGCAATAGGGACTCAAGGGACAGGCGCATGATACTGTGGTATTTTGAACATCAGCTGAAGCACTGGGTGGCTGAATTTGTGCAAGTGCTAGAATCACTGAGTCACGATCCCTTGGTGGCAACGAAGGCTCGTGCGCTAGCTGTTGCTCATGAACTTCTCTGTAATAAAGTAGAGCAAGAGAAAGCTTTTCTTGTGCAATTGGTAAATAAACTGGGAGATCCTCAAAACAAAGTAGCTACCAAAGCATCTTATCTCCTAGAGACTTTGCTTTATAAGCACCCCAACATGAAAGGAGTGGTGTGTAATGAAGTGGAGAGGCTTCTCTACAGATCAAACATTAACCCCAAAGCGCAATATTATGCCATTTGCTTTTTGAACCAGATAGTTCTTAGCCACGAGGAGGATGAGCTGGCTAACAAACTCATAACGCTTTACTTCTGCTTTTTTCGGTCTTGCATAAAGAAAAAAGATGTTGAGTCCAAAATGCTTAGTGCTCTATTGACAGGGGTGAACAGAGCTTACCCTTATGCTCAGGCTAGCGATGAAAAAGTAAAAGAGCAGATGGATACTTTATTTAAGGTTTTGCACCTTGTGAACTTCAGCACTAGCATCCAGGCATTGATGTTGCTGTTCCAAGTGATGGACTCCAGTCAGACTGTTTCTGACCGATATTACACAGCCTTGTACAAGTAAGCATTACATATATTTTGATGAATCAGTCAAATACCATTTTCTGGTATAGTAATGAGTGACCAATTTTTTGATGGTGTATATGTATTTAAATTGCAAATATACAGTAATGACATGGCAATGGCTCTTCATCAACCAGCAATAACTGCCATATCTATGTTTGGCAACTGATAGGTAAACTGTGTTGTTTGAAAACTCATGCCAATGTAAACTAGTTAGTCTTTAAGGCAAGGGGTGCAGAGATCACTGGTAGATCTCTGGGTGATTTGAAGTAGATCAGCAAGGATTTCTGACTATCAGTTGTTTAACAACAGCAGCAAAATTACCCCCTTTCCCAAATTATACTGCTGAAGTGAAGAAAGCTGAGGGGTGGGGTAGCCAGGAGTGGATTTTTGTGTAGAAGGACTATGAGCTCAGTTCAGCTCTGGCACTCAGAACAAACTTCTCGGTTCAGAATTCTGAGTGGATGTCTTTTGCACCAAGGGGTCAAGTAATAAACAAAGTAGATCCCACAAGCTCAAAGTCTACCCTCCCCTGCTTTAAGGTGCTTGAATATTTTTTCTTTTCTTTTTTACTCTTCTGGAATTCTATTACCCTTGGATGAAGAAGAGTTGAGCCAAAAGCTCTCAGTTGTATCAAAGCATTTATTTATTTATTTATTTATTTATTTAATATATTTATTCACCGCCCATCAGCCAAAAGGCTCCCTGGGCAGTTTACAAAACAAAGCAACACTAAAACAAAAACATCAACAATAATACTATAAAAACACAAACATTAAAATGTAACATGATAAAAAAACTCAAGCAGCCAAAATAAATTCGATCCAGAGGTACAGTGGTGATAATAAAATGAATAAAATAAACCATTAAAATACTGGGCAGGTGCCTCTTTGAGGAGCTGATTCCATAGATTGGGTGCCACAACTGAGGAGGCCCTTCCCCTAGTAGCCACCATCCTAGCTTCTTTTGGCGGGGGCACTGAGAAGGGCCTCCGAAGACGATCTCAGGGTTTGGGTAGGCACGTATTTCTTTCTCCTGTCTCTCAACTCATTCCAGCTTTTGATTCACATATTTAATGTTTAAATACCTAAAGGTTAAACTGATCACAGGCATTGTTCACTCAGGCTTGTTGGTTGTATAAACAAGCCTTTTAAATGCAATACATTTATAATTATATTTAATCAAATGTCAAATTCTGGGATTTTATCCATTTAAAACAGCTGCTCACTTTATACTAGGATGGGTAAAAATATGCGGTACTGTGTGTCAACAGTAGTAGTCAGTGAGTTGAGAATAGGACGTAACTCAGATCTTGGTTTATGCTTCAAGTCCAATTTAATAATTTCAGTGAATTATTCATAAACAGAAATTAATGCGGAGAATGACTTTTTTTGCAGGAAGCTGCTGGACCCCGGATTAGCATTATGTGCCAAACAGTCTATGTTTCTCAACCTTGTCTATAAATCTTTAAAGGCTGATATAGTACCGCGTCGGGTGAAAGCTTTTGTGAAGCGATTGCTTCAGGTCACCTGTGGACAAATGCCACCATTCACCTGTGGAGCCTTGTACCTTGTGTCTGAACTTCTGAAAATAAAACCAGGCTTAAGAGTGCAGCTGCAGGATCATGTGGTATGATGTCCTTGTTAAAAAAAAATTCTTAGTCTGTCTTTGTACTACTTTGTGATTTTTTTATTTTACGTTGTGCCATTTTATTTATTTATTTATTTATTTTATTTCATTTTTATACCGCCCAATAGCCGAAGCTCTCTGTTTACAACAATTAACAAGACAGTCCCTGCCCGCAGGCTTACAATCTAAAAAGACATGACACACAAGGAAAAAGGAATGGGGAGGGAAGAAGGGGGAATATTAATACTCCTGGCAGGGCTGGTGAAATGGCCCTGCGCTCTCTCTCTTCTCCCTCTGCACAGCCTGCTGGAAATATTGTAATTTATTTATCATGATTTTAACTTGACTTACCTGTACATCATCCAGAGAACTTTGGTTATTGGATGGTCTAAATGTGTAAAAAATAATAATAACTAAAACGAAATGCTAGCTGTTGATCCCATTTAAAAAAAGGCTGAAGTTGCTTTTCAATCTGTTTTGCTTTACAAAGTATCCTTTCAATGAGATGAATGGCCTAGATTTGTTTAAGAATTGTGCAATAAGGGTGCAATCCTATCCCTGGAGAGCATCCCAGGGATCATAGGATTTTTCAGATTCTCCCTCCTGAAGCCTTAGACCAGTGTTCTCCAACCTTGGGTCCCCAGATGTTTTTGGCCTACAACTCCCAGCATGCCCCAGCCAGCTGGCTGGGGCATGCTGGGAGTTGTAGGCCAAAAACATCTGGGGACCCAAGGTTGGAGAATACTGCCTTAGACACTGGTATGACTTTGGGAGGGGGACTTCAAGATCTGATCCCTCTCCTTCTCTAGCCCCACCCCTGGCAGCATGACTACTCTAGATGGGCTCAGGGGCCCATATAGGGGGAAAGGGAAAAATAGGAGGATGGAGAGGTGAAAATTGCCTCCATTGTTCCTCCCACCCTGCCAGCAGCAGCCCAGTAGGGCATGGATTACTCAGAAGCCTCCTGGATCAGAGTTCCCATCTAGTGGGTAGCAACCCAGTAGGGCTGCACTCTAATTTACTTTTAATGTAGCATCTTTCTTATAATTCAAACCACTGATATTGGACATGCTGCATTTACTTTCTGAGTGAAATTATTTTAGAATATCACCCTCAGGTATTTCATAACTTGAAAAGTCTTGATATTTTGGCTTACAAATTAGTGCAGCTATAATTAAGAGCTGCAGTTTCTAATTATTCAAGTATTTGTAACCTTCCTTTTAACTATTTTTCCCTTCAAGGTAGCTATCAATACATATTAAAAATAATATATCATACAAAACAGACATTTTAAACTGCATGGTCAGACAATACATTTGTTATGATCAAAATATCACAAAATTTAAAAAAGACTATAGATATGAATTAGCAGCAACAATCATAGCAACAGAAATAAAAAAGGAAGCTTTTATAATCTTTTTGTTTATATTTAGACATCCATTATTACCCTTTTGTTTCTGATGGGATGCTATTGTCGTCATCACATTTTTCAGCATTGGCTCTATAGCTTTGTGGGCTACAGACTTAAAAATAAAAATACAACCAAACCAATCCTGAGATTTTCAGTGCAAACCTATACATGCCTATTCAAAAGTTAAGTTCTATTGAGTTCAGTGGGAATTAGTCCTGGGTAAGTGTGATAGGATTGTGGCTAAGAATATAAAATGAATGAAACACAAATTCTGTTCTAGGGAGCATGTTCACTGATTCCCATTGTGCATCTTTCTTTTCATGTTTCAACCTTCTAGCTTCTCTGCTGTCACTTTCGCTCTTTCATTTAACCTTCCAAGGTATAACTTCCTGTTCTGAAGCAACTTTCTGTCTCTTTATGAGGTGCCATCTCAAACTACTTCTATGATTTATCTCTCTGGTTGCTCACATTTCCTTATCCGAACTATATATGATTGCCATACTGGTTTTATGATTCTGTGTTTAAAACTAACTCATTTCCTAGGAATCTGATGATGAGGAATATTTTCATGACCATGAAGAATCTGGAGAGGAGGAGGAAAGCCTTGTAGATGCAGATAAAGAGATCAAAAGTAAAAGAATGGGAGAGTCTGTGAAACCTCAGGACCCAGTTTCAGGAGCATCATGGGTACATCACCAGAATCTAGCAGGTAAAAATATTTGAAAAACTGTGAGCTTAGTCTGGCAAACACTGAATGGCATGGCTTGAAGTCCTGGTAGAATGTTTTAAATTCTGCAAACTTTGATTTGAAGAACAATACACAGGGGTGACTTCACTTTCCCGACACTTATTTATGTGAAGGAGGTTGAAGGAGCCAGAGGGAGGGTGTGTGCTAAAGTGTTTGGGTATGCCATCAGAAGATAAGATATAATTGTGGCGGCTGCTGTGCACTTCTTGATTGGTCTGTACCTCTTATTTCCATTCCTTTAGGTACAAAGTAAAATTTTATCTCTCACTTAGTTTCCCAACCATCCTTTGAGTTAGGTTGCTGTTACTTCCATTTTTCAGAATGGGAACTGAAGCCATGAGATATTGACTGGGGTCACATGAGTCTTAATTCCCCCAGATCAGCACTCATTTCCTTGGTCACTCCGAGTCCTGCTCCATTTTACACACCTGGTAGCCTTGTGGAATTATCAGGGTATTCCCTCATCTACTGCCATAGCAGCAGATGCCACCCTGCACTAGTAGAAGTTGTTTTGCCTGCCATGCCACTCTTCACTGGTTTTTGCTATCTAACTGCAGGCATTTGAGGACCAGATTTTAATGAAAGTGGATTAGAACACACCTTTGCAGTGTTTACTGCAGAAGAGGTTTCTCTCCTGTCCTATTAGATAATTGGGAGTTCCCGTTTTAAATATGTATAGTTGTTTGTGTTTGTAGACATAAAATGCCTCTTCTTTTTCAGGTGGTAAGAATATGGGCGGCTATGACCCATTACATCGAAATCCTTTATATTGTGGAGCCGATAAAACAAGTTTTTGGGAACTAAAGAAGGTACTGTTGTTCAGATTTTCATGGACACAGAATTCACCAGGAATTAAGATGTGGCTTTAATGAGATGGAACCTAGACTTTTGCAGGAACTTCCTGGTGTCGTTTTATTGTTTATTGTTTAAGCCTTAAATGAAATGACACCACCTGATTTAAGGGGACTTGAGCTCTGTAGAAAGCCTCAATGGCTCCTGCCATTTTTCTTAGGGATTTGCAGCAGTTCTGTGATTTCCACACTGAAATGTTGAGCTTCTTGAAAGCACAGTCATTTTCAGTGGAGTTGTGACTCGGCACTCTGCTCGGCAAGCAAAGTGCATGTAGGTTCTCTTCCAGCTTTGTGGGCATTAGCCAGATATTTTACATCATCAATGGTTGATATGTAGCGGTAACTCAGCCTGTGAAAAAAGGCTCTGTGTTTATTGTAGAGCAAATGGTACATAATGTGTGGCCAGTTCTACCATAGTTTTGTTGAAAACAATGGAGTTCTTTCTTTTTCTCCTGAAGTTTAGAAGGGGTCATGGTTCCATGTAAGAGAAAAATACCCAGATCTAACATGTAAAAGTAGACTAAGGGCTGACCTATATGTTACAGCCCCCCATGTGGAGCTGCTGAAAACAGCTTTTGTGTGGCAGCTTCTTATAAGAAGAGCCTTGCTGCATCAGACCAAAGGCCTATCCAGTCCAGCGTCATGTTTCCCACAGTGATCTTATGGGTGTCAACCAAATACCCATAAGAAGCCCACAAGCCGGAGATGAGGGCAACCCCATTCTCCCAATGTTGTTTCACAGAAAGTGGTATTCAGAGACATTTTGCCTCTGATCCTGGAGGTAGCATATAGCCAAGACTAGTTGCTATTGATAGCTTTATCATTGATGAATTTGTCCAATCCCCTTTAACGCCATCCAAGTTGGTGGCCATTACTACATCTTGTGGTAGTGAATTCAATAGTTGAACTATGAGTTCTGTGAAGGAATACTTCCTTTTTTTCTGATCTGAACCTCTCACCATTCAGTTTCCCCTCAGTTCTAGTAATATATGAGGAGAAAAAATATCCATACATCATTCATAATTTTATACATCTGTATAATAACCCCCTCTTACTCTTTTTTCTAAACTAAATAGTTCCAAATGTTGTAACCTTTCCTCATAGGGAAGTTGCCCCAGCCACCTAATCATATTGGTTGCCCTTTTCTGCATACCATTTGGATCCTCTGGCATATATATGCTGGTGCTAGCATGGAGACTGTGTGATGTGGTGGATCTATGTGATAAGTGGCACTACTTGTTACATCTCCTGTGTGGAAAAGCTGCCATGCAGAAGCTGTTTTCAGCAGCCTCCATGCAGGGGGTTGAAATGTGTACATTAGCCCCGTTTCCTGGCTTCAAAGCTACTTAGGTCATATAGTGAATAACTGGAGCAATTTCACACCTTTTTAGATTAAGATTTTATTTATTCTGTTAATAGGATGCCAAAAAACTGTTACAAGAATTTTTTTTACATTTTATAATTTAATTTCTTCACCGCTTAGAGATTTTATTATATTAAGCGGTATATAAGTATTATTAATAAATAACTCTTGCTTTTCTAGCTTTCAGAACACTTTCATCCATCGGTGGCCCTTTTTGCAAAAACTATCCTAGAGGTTAGTTGAATTTCTTCATTTTTTCATTGCGTTGTCATCTTTATGTCCCTTCACACATGCATTGGGATTGCAGGTGTGCAGCAGCACTTTCCTTGCCCCTTTCCAGACACATAAAAAAACTGGATGGTGGAACCATTCTCACAGCCCTTTAAATTTCCCACTAAAGTGAGAGACAAGGTAGCCATATTTCTGCAAGTTTCCTCTACAGTCCTGTTATCTGTCCCCTTCCCACATCTGTTGTGTGGCACACCTGAAGTCCTACTGATGAGGGTAGGAAGAGTCACTGCTGCTTTGTCTTTGCTTTAGGAGACTTTAAGAGCTGTGTCTGCTCCAGGTTACATAATGGCAACCTAGTCTAGCAAATTTCACCTTTCCCTACTCTGTCTCATCTTCCAGATCACTACCTTGTGTCAGTTCCTCCTATTTTTAGTTGAATTTAAACAGATGTTGCTCTTCTGCCACTTCCACCTATGTATTTGATGATGCAAATTGTCATTGTGAATTTTGACTTTGTTTCAGGGCAGTTACATTGAATATTCGGGTGACCCTCTACAAGATTTCACACTAATGAGATTCTTGGATCGTTTTGTTTACAGAAATCCCAAAGTTCATAAGGGCAAAGGTACAAAGCCTGTCAACTTTTGTTAAGGGTAGCAGATTGGTTAAGACAGGTTAACCTTGGTGATAATTAGTTTTGTATAACCTCTTGACTTTCTTATGCAGAGAACACCAGCAGTGTGGTAATGCAAAGAAAGAAGAAACAGTCAATGAGTGATGTGCGAAATCTTGCAGGTAAGTAAAGACATTTCAGTCCAAAGATTGTAGTTGGTGGTACCCTGATCATTAATACAACACAGTGTTGTAAGTTTCATCCATTTCAGTAGAAGATATTTGCAATTACAGGCAGTCCCCAGGTTACGAATGAGTTCCGTTCTTAAGAGTCGAATTTGTATATAAGTCGGAACAGCATAGTTCCCCCAAATTCTCCAGAGCAAGTTTGGAGGTGGGTGGAACTCGGATGGCAAACAGAATCTGGGGAAAGGCAGGCGTTAAGTATTCCTATGTTTTTAACACCAACTTAACCCTGCTTAAAATATGCTGGCCTCTGTTTCAGCAGGCAGTTGAGCAGGTAAGGATTACAAGCAGCCTTTTTACACTGCATCTCCTGGAAAATGATCATCAATTCTTCAATAGCAAATAGTTCAGAATTGTTCTGGTTTTGCACTTAGGCGATTGATAGTTATCTCATTAAATATTTTGACACTGAAGGATGAATTAAAATAGCCCTCTCAGAAGGAGACCCAACTTCTCCTTTAAAAAAAGAAAAGAGGGATATAAGATACATAGATAATTATTAAACTCTCAAAACTGGGATTCAAATGAACAGGTAAGAGCTAACGCCTTACATACGGTATATCCTTAGTCATGATGTTATGTTAAGACCAATAAAGCTGTGATGTAGTAAATACAATAGTGATTTTGTAGGACCTCTCAACTTTCTATTGTAATCCATGTTCCCAAGATATCATATAACTACATTTCTTCTGCCTAAGTGATCAAACCCCAAAAAAGTTACTTAAACTTACTTGAAAGGATTATATAATGGATTTACTTATTCTGATAGTACTTATTGGAGGATAGTTTATTGGGTAAGATTTCTAACTGGCAACTATTTGGGGGATTAGAAAAGTCCATTTAGCTATTATTTTGGCAATATGTCTTTCCAGTTCCAATCTGGTTATCTTTTGTCTAACTCCATTCTGCTGTATTAAAGTTGGTAGTTGAAACTAGTGACAGGAGTTCGTGTGGGGATCTTGTTTTTTCTCCCAGTAGTCTCAATATACAATTATGCAAACTAATGCCGTTGTGATACAGCTAAATCTCCTCCTCTGGAACCGCACCACATACTCTTCAGGCAAACTGATGACATTTTGGTTCAGAGGAGATTGGAAACTTGGACTTACTAGCTGGGTTCAGGCAAAGGTTGGGTGTGGGTTGTTGTTGAATCCAGAGAAACCCGTGGCAGGACTGACTTGTCCACCCCCCCCCCCCCGCTCCGCTGTGATTGCAAGCAGTTTTTGGCTCGCCACAGCCTGTTTGTCACCATACCACTTTCTTTATGGAGACCGCAAAAACTGGCTTGACAGCTGGCTTGTGCGATCATCCTTGACAGCCACTGACAATCCCTTCACAGTGCCCAAGCAGCACCTTGGAGGGGCTGCCAGTGGGGTGCAAGCAATTTTTAAAAATTATTTTTGCGCACAGTGTGTGCAAAAAATTTCATGTTTTTCTTGGGGGTTTTAGACGCACTTGTCTTGTGCAACTGCACAGGACTGCAAATGTGGGAATGGGGACCCTCTGTTGGAAACAAAAAAAGACAGCTACATGATGTTCCCAACGCGTTTTAACTACCGTATATACTCGACTTTAAGTCTAGTTTTTCAGCACATTTTTTGTGCTGAAAAATGCCCCCTAGACTTATACGTGGGTCAGCGGCCCCCGCCGCCACCGCAAGGGACCGCCAGGCACCCCCCTCCACCCCCAGGACCCCTGCCGCCACCCCCAGACACCCCACCCCCGTACCTGCACCTGCCGCCGCCGCAGCCCCTCCCCCGTCGAAGCTGCGCCGCGCCGCAGCCCCCCCAGACACCCCCATGCCACCCCCACGCTACCCCCCGTCACCGTACCTGCTCCCGCCGCCGAAGCCCCACTTCGGAAGGGGAGGGCGCGAGCGATCCTCTTCCCGCCCGAACCTGCGTTTGAATCGCGGAGGCCCCTTGAGAAAGCGCCTTTCGCGGCTGGCCGGCCGGGCGAGCTGGCTAGCGGGGGCCAGCTCGGAGAGCGCGGTGCCATCGCGCTGGGGGAGGGCGCACGGAGGCCCCCTCTCCGCCGCTCTCCACCAGACTCCCGCCCCGGGGCCTGACGCCAAGGAAGGAGGAGAGTGAAAGAAAGGGAGCCAGGCAGGCAGGGAGGGAGGAGGAGGAAGAGCGCCGAGGAGAAGCCCGCACGCCGGAGCAGCGAACGCGTCGGATTCGCGGAGCGCAGCGGAGAGGGCGCGTGGTGGACCGGCGGCTCCGTCTGTGCGTCCCCGCTTGCCCGGGCGCTGCTTGAGCGGAAGGGAGGAAGGACGAGCCGCGGGCGGACGGTCCGTCCTTCCTCCCTTCCTCCCTTCCGCTCAAGCAGCGCCCGGGCAAGCGGGGACGGCGTTAGATCCAGGGAAAGCAAACGCCGCCCCCCGCCGGAAGAAAAATAGAGAGAGAGGCGGGGGGGGGAAGGAAACTTCAGGCGCCCCCCTGGATCGCTCTCGCCTTTGGCCGGATCGCTCGCCTCGGCGCCGCGCAGACGGAGCCGCCGGTCCACCACGCGCCCTCTCCGCTGCGCGCCGCGAATCCGACGCGTTCGCTGCTCCGGCGTGCGGGCTTCTCCTCGGCGCTCTTCCTCCTCCTCCCTCCCTGCCTGCCTGGCTCCGGCGGCGGGAGCAGGTACGGTGACGGGGGGTGTCTGGGGGTAGCGTGGGGGTGGCATGGGGGTGTCTGGGGGGCTGCGGCGCGGCGCGGCTTCGACGGGGAGGGGCTTCGGCGGCGGCGGGTGCAGGTACGGGGGTGGGGGTGGGGTGTCTGGGGGTGGCGGCAGGGGTCCTGGGGGTGGAGGGCTGGGGTGGCGTGGGGGTGGCATGAGGGTGTCTGGGGGGCTGCGGCGCGGCTTTGGCGGGGGAGGGGCTGCGGCAGCGGCGGGTGCAGGTACGGGGGTGTGGGTGGGGTGTCTGGGGTGGCGTGGGGGTGTCTGGGGGTGGCGGCGGGGGTCCTGGGGGGGCTTTGGCAGTGGCGGGGCTTCGGCGGCAGTGGGTGCAGGTACGGGGGTGGGGGGTGTCTGGGGGTGGCGGCGGGAGTCTCCCCTCGTACATTTCCCACCCTAGACTTATACTGGGGGCAATAAGTTTTCCCAGTTTTGGGGGGTGAAATTAGGGGCCTCGACTTATGTTAGGGCCGACTTAAAGTCGAGTATATACGGGTATGTCTTTATCAAGGGAAATTAAAAATACATAAGTATAATGTAAATATTATGTCTTTATTTTTAGTTAATAGTAAGGAGTTCCTTGCACAAGATGAAAGTAAAATCCCAGTAGATGAAGTATTTTTCCATAGGTAAGGAAATACAGTTTTTAATGATACTCTTGTGTATGCAGTGCTCTTAATTTTTCTTCCTGTGTGGAGGGTTCCTACTATTTTTGTTTGTGAAAGTGCTCTTGCAAGTCACTGCTATGACTAAAACATTATAGAATAGGGAGATTGCTGCTGGAAAAACATCACATTACTAATGCCAAGAAGAGTTTTTAAGACTCGTGGAAGAAAAAGCTTTTTATGGTGTCAGGTAAAATGTAACCATCTAGACAACAGTCCTTAGGAAGGTTCCATACATCACAGAGAACCAGTAGGGAATTTCCCCAAACTGTGCCATCTTGTCTCAGGTTGCCTCTGTCTGGCCATCATCCACTTCAGTAGCTGTGGTGGGATGCGCTAGCCTGTCACCCCTTAATTTTCAGCCCTGAAGAAACCAAATACATATAAATATATGTTTTTTAAAAAGTCTGTTTGTAAGAAAGCTTGCTAGAGAATTTGGAAACAGTGAGTTATACCCAAGTATGTCTGACTCGCAAGTAGTCCTATCTCTATAGCCTGGGAATGGCTTGTAGGAGCACTTTTGTCTGTCAAAATGGTTATGAAGGAATTGGCCTGTTTAGGCATTGTGCAGAACACAAAGGACAGGGAATATTTATTATTTATTTATTTTATTTATTATATTTATACCCCGCCTTTTTTCCTGAAAGGAACCCAAGGCGGCTTACATAATCCTCCTCCTCTCCATTTTACCCTCACAACAACCCTGTGAGGTAGGTTAGGCTGAGAGTCCGTGACTGGCCCAAAGTCACCCAGTGAGCTTCATGGCCGAGCGGGGATTTGAACCCGGATCTCCCGAGTCCCAGTCCAACACTCTAGCCACTACGCCACACTGGCTCTTTACTTTATTCAAGTAAAGTAGTAAATACGTGGAGATGACTGTAACTGTTAGAAAGCAAACTGAATCAAATTTATAGTATCATTCATGATATAACATTAGCACATCAAAACAGTTTTAAATGTTTACAGTAGTGTTTTACCATGGGGGATGGGGGAGGCTTTTTTGTACTTCAAAGCGCCATATGACAGTGGAAGGAATGCCTCACAGTTGTCCTGAAGGCAGGCTGTGTGTCAGCAAATAAAGCGTAGACTGGGGTGTATTGAAATTTGTGACATCACAGTGTGCTAAAGTCTGCTATGTTGATGTTGCAAGGTGATACTAGCCCAATAATCTTTGGAACCAAGTTCCAATGACTTTAAAGCAGGGGTGCAGAACCTCAGGCCAAGGGGCCAAATCTGGCCCTCCGAGGTTCCCCAGATGGCTATGCCCTCTTATCCTGCCCCACCCCATTTCCCAGCTTTTGTGTAGTTTTTTCCCCATTCTAAAAGGTTGAACTGCCTCTGCTAAGGCTTAATTACTAACAGCAAGAACTAAGCTATAATAGGGTGGTATTTTTGGTATTTTGGCCTTGCCCATTTGCCTGCAGACCCACCAACCACTGGAATCCTCCCCCCCCCCCCCGAGCTTCTCAAATGGGATTTGGCCCCTGGGCTGAAAGAGGTTCACCCCTGCTTTAAAACAATATAACACGACTTGATGTTTAAACAACTAAAATTTATTGAATGATCCCTGTTATTACTTTAACAAATCAGTGTGTCCTAATAACCAAGTTTTATATTAATGTGGACTTTTTTTAAATCTTCAGATTTTATAAGAAATTAGACATGGAGAAGGAAAAACGGAAACCTGTGGGAGATGATGAAAGTGTGGAAGATGTAGATGATGATGAGTTTGAAAGAGCATTAGGTAAGGCTATCCCGCCCTGTCTTCTTTTTCACCTTAACCAGCCCAGAATGTACATAGAGTGCATTGGCTTTCCTTGGAGATGGGGGGTAGTTCTTTGACGGTACACATAAGTCGGACCAATAGATGAAACTCAAGATGACTTTCTATATGAATTCCCAACTTAAAGATGTGGGTGAAATCCAATGTTGCATGAGTGAACTTCTCATGCAGTGGGGCTTTCTCTGCTCTCCTCCCACTGTAGCCCCTCACCAAAATCTGCTCCGGAGGGTGCCTCAACCCTCCAGAGAGATTTAAAGGGCTCACAAGGAGGAAGGGGAATGATTCATTCTGTTGACAGAAGCAGTTCTGTCAGTGGAAAGTCTTAATTGGATACTACCCTGAGTGGGGGGAGTTGGCTGAACAATGGCTTACACTGCATTGCCATCTAGTTACTCATTCGGGGATATTTGCTACTTGAGGAGACCAGGCAAATGCCAAATTCCACATCTGCATGAATATAAAGTAAGGGTTGTTCTTGGTAGGTTTGATTCTTGCAAGAATGTAGGGCACCTATTGCAAATTATAATTGTGGAGGAAGAGGGGGGGCTGGCTGACCCGCCAGACTCCCACCCTTTCCTACTCCAAAGGAAACCCAGCACTTGCCACTATGTGGCCCGGAAGGGGGGGCTGGCTGACCCGCCACTACCCCACCCTTGCCTACTGGCAAAGGAACCAAGACCCCCAGAGATCTCAAGGTACCAGACTGCCAGCCTCAGCTGTCTGCAATCCTGCTTGGATCTCTGTTTAGGGACCTACCTTCAATTCTCTGTAACCTGGATTTAGATACTGAACTCACAGAGCACTACAAAACCCATGTGGGGTAAAACCAAACAAAGTTTATTTCTGGTAGCATCTTACAACAAGATTGGGGAAATAAGAGAAGCACACAATATAGAGAGACACTTTGGTACACAGTAAAGCTGCAAAACAATAAAGACCTGATTCCTTAAAATCTCTCAGACACACACCTGTTACCTGAGGGTGATCCCTTCAAGGGTTAGATCCAGCACAGCCTTGCCGCCCGATAGAGAATTACCACACCTACCCGAAGGTCCGAGATGGGTAAACTCTTACAAGGCTTGCCTTTCACCAGAGCCTTCAAACCAGCTAATTTTACCAGGAGCTGCCTGGGGTCGGTTCCTGAGGGAACCCTAAAGCCCTAAAGGCTTGGGCTCTTCGCTGGTGCGCTGCCATGCCGGGCACGCTACCAAACGGACTAAGACCAAGAACAAAGGCTTCACGTGGGGAAATAGCTCTTCCCCCTCCCCTTTCCTGTAGCCTTCGTGCTTCAGCCAATCAATTTGAATTTCACCTGGCCAGACAAAGACTACAGGCTACATGTGGGGAAATAGCTCTTCCCCCTCCCCCTTTCTGTAGCTTTCCTGCCTTCAGCCAATCAATTTGAATTTCACCTGGCCATGCAGGGGGAAGGGAACTCGTGAGTCATGGCTTGAACTACATTTACATATGAACACTTTCAGCCTGGCTCCTCCAGACGCCAGGCCCCATCCCATGTTCCATGCACCTTTCGCTTCCTCCCAGCCCCCACCTGGTTTACTCATGAGGAGGCGTGTGTGTGTGTGTGTGTGTGTGTGTTCCCCCAAAGGCTCGTTTCTCCACAATAATAAATTGTAAATTGTAATTTGGTTGCTTTTTAACCAAGCTACGTTTTAACTTACTGTGATATTGCAAAATCAAACCTATACATCCACCTTCTTTCTTTCAGACTCAATAGAACAAGATAGTTATTTTGATGCAATTGTCAAGGATGACCTTAATTTTGCCGGGTAAGTTTTTTTTTCTTTTTAAGGAAAAGAAAAATATTTGAATTCTAGAGGTTTTGGACACAATGAATGCATTAAGCAAACAGTGTAAATTGAATCTGTAGTATATGGTACATTATGTCTCAAGGCTCTTCTAAAACTAGTGCTCTCTTTAAGAAAGCAAAAGTTTCAGTTAAATGTCACTAAATGGAATGCCTCTTCTTGAAAATGGCGACATTACCTGTGTGATTACTGATCAATTAAATTACTATGAAATAAGTGTAATTTCTTATTCAGACATCATCCTTGCTTGATTTTCTTAGGGCATAATCTTATGCATGTTTACGCGGAAAAAAGTTCTACAATTCCCAGTATTGGCTGGGGCTTGCTGGGAGTTATAGGACTTTTTTTCTGTCTAAACATGCATAGGATTGCACCCTTAGTCACTGTCCAGTTTTTGGACAAAGAAGAATCTGAGGTGGTTGCAGGGAACTTTGAGAGGCAGAGCAAGGTCTTCCCAATTTTTTGTTTTTATTGAAAAGGATTTTTCTCTGCCTTCTGGCCCAGCCAGCTTAATGCAGGAGACTCTTCCTCCCAACCTTTGTGGTGACTGATATGTTTGGGGGTGGAGATAAAACTTGTTTTTGCAAATATTTGGCTTCCACGCCATAAAGAATGCTGTGGGATAATATGACTGCTCATATCCTTGGTCTCCTGACCTTGAAGGCTAAGGACTGGAGGGCTGCCTTCCAGGATGTACATCTTATATGTGAGAGATGACAACCCCAACATTGTATGAATGGGTCTGAACTAACCCCTCCTGAAGGTTCCATTACCCCATAATCAGTTATGTGAATTCGAATTCCTATTTAATCTATAAGCACGCATTGGATACGTGGAAAAAAATCTCCGTTACCACACGGGTTGTGAGTAATATAGAGCAATGAAATGGCATTACGAGATAAATCCTCCGTGTCAAGTGATTTTGAGCGCGCTCCTTATTTACATCTAATGAGTCTTGAAATATTTTAATCTTAAATGAAAGAAGTTCATTGGAATAAAGCTTAAAAACAACTGGCTTAGAGACGAGTTTTTCCACAAGTGATCTCTCTTAATCACTTTGGATTCATTCTCTCCCGTGCCCTCAGTTCTGTCTAAGCTGTAGGACAGCTCAGCACCTCCCTCTTGTTGAGAGACTGGCGGATATAGTGATTTCACAGGTTCATTGTGTGGTGGTGTTCCCACTGAGTCAGGTTTCATACACTCTGAACTGTTAGCATTACAAATAAACAGGTATTTGGGGCAGAATATTGATCTGTATGAAATGATTCTGGCGTTATATAAGGAGATTTTAGCAGATTAAGTTTCATGAATGGTTCTTCAGTAAATATCTGCAGAGTACTTTAGAAATTCATCATCAAAACTCATTTATTATGGGAATGGATGCTGGTTTTGTGTGTCTGATCTTGGGGTGCCCTTTAGTCCACCCAGAAAATCCCCCCATAACACAGCCTTCCACTTTGCCATTCCTAGGCGTGGGCATTTTACTGGCCATAAAAAGATTGACCAAATAATGGTCATGTCCTTCTTGAAGCATGGACATGATGAGAACAAAAAGATAATTATCAACAAATGTATGATTTATGCTGATTAAGAAACCAAATTAGATAGCAGTTGTTGTGAAACCAGGACATTAACTTGAAACAATAATAAATTCTTTAGTTATTTAGTCTTTCACATGAGGAGTTCAGGGAATACATATGTTATCTTCACAATGACTCCGTGAGGTAATTCAGATTGAGTTTGTGTGACTGGACCATCATCACCTAATGAGCTTCAGGGCTGTGATGATTTGCACCTGGGTTGTCTTGGTCCTGTTCCAACATTCTAGCCACACTAGCCAGTGGTCTTTACCACTTATCTCCAAACAGAAGCATTTATTGTGGTGTTCCTTAAGCATTTTTTGAAGGCTTAAGTACAGGTGAAATTCTGTTTTGCTTACTATTTATGATCTTACTCAAGTACTATAAGAAAGATGTGATTTCCATTAAAAAGCTTTTTTTATTCCAGAAATATAGAAAGCAAAGGGAAAAAGAAAAGTCAAAGTGATGAAGCAGAGTGGGAAGATTCTGATGAGGGTGATTTTGATGAACTTGATGATGAGGAAGTCTCTCTGGGTAGTATGGATGAAGACTTTGGAGAAGATGTTGATGAAGAGGGAGGGACTTTCATGGATGTGTCTGATGATGATAATACTCCAGGTAAAAACAAATACTTCAGAATTATTAAAATTGCTCACCTTGTAAAAACCCCGACTTTACACTCTGAGTAGCAAGTTTTTGTAGACTTATGTATTTGCCATAGGGTTCCATCAGATAATCAACATAATAGGATTTGCCTGGAGCAGAAGTCTCTAGACAGGAGCAGCTACTATGGTGGACAGCAGTGAAGTTAGTGGGGAAGAGTTTTGTTTAGAGCCCTGGAGTGTTTTAATGTAGGCATATTAAGGCCAGGAAAGCAATACAAAGGTTATCACTACCGGGTCAGGTTTAAGGTTTTGGTACTTGTGTACAAAGCCTGAAACAACGTGGGACCAGGTTACCTGAGAGAGCGCCTCCTCCCATATCAACCTGCCCGGTCGCTGAGGTCATCAGATGGCCTGCTCCTGGTGGTTCCTCATGGACCTTTGGCCCTATTGGAGTCCACCAGGAGAAGAGCCTTCAGTGCGGCGGCTCCATTTCTGTGGAACTCCCTGCCTCTGGAGGTCAGGCAGGCTCCAACATTGAAATTGTAGTTTGTTTTCAATGTATTGTTTTTGTTTCTTTTTTCTTTTTTTCTTTTTATTGTTCACCGCGCTGGAATCTGCTTGATGTGGAGCAGTATACAAATACTGTTGTTGATAATAACAATAACAATAATAATAATAGAGAACTTGGCATTTAGTCAATACGAGAATTCCAATCATATGGTAAAATGCTTGTAGCAATGAAGCATAGCCAGTGACAATATGGGAGAGAGACAGATGAATGGAAAGAAAGGAAATTGGGATTCCTGGTGTGGACTTCTTTGTGGAGAGAAATTCATTCCTGGTATTAGAAATGGTTTCCTGGCTGAGTCCTGGCACTGGGGTTTGGGGCAAAGAATAGAAAACTTGACTCGGGTATTGAATTGTGGGGAAAAACATTTTTGAGCAGAGCTTCTACACAAGGATTGGGCAAGATCCCGAGTGGATTTTTCTGGAGGCGGACTGAGTTCTCTGTGCATTATGGTGGCAAAGGAGGTGGGGGCTATGATTGGTTTTCTAAAAGATTGGTGCTGGGGCTCAGGCCTTATGGCAATCATTCTGTATGTCCTGTAAGCTTGTACTTTTAGTTGTAAAAGTGGGTGGTAGGCTGCAGTTGTTCAGCAGGAAAATGCATTGTCCATATGCTCATTTCCTTTCATATACTGCAGAGCTTGGGCTTGGTACTGGAAATAAATCCCAGGGTTCTTCCCTGAATGAAGCCGTAGACAGGGTACCATCTCCTCTGTGGCTTGCCTTTCTGTGTGCGAGTCACTAGGCAGGGACCTAAGGGAGAGCATGTTGCTTGAAAGAAAGACACATGCTGGGAGCCAGTGAGAAAGTGGGGCTGAATGAAAATATCCCACACAGGAAAATGTGTTCCGCAGCATTGACATCAACTGAGTGGGTTTAGACACATTCAGGAGAACTGGAGTTAGGAGGAATATCCTGTGGAGAGTGGCTGAATTTGACACATTGACCTGGTTTGCATGATCAAAATGAGCCACGGTGGCTTATTTAAATCGTGGCGTGTCGAGACATGATTTGAATAATGACTGTCCATGGAGTGGGGTGTTGGAGGGGGAAACAAGCCTCCAATAACCCTACAACAAGCCATGCTGCCTGGGTTCGGACAACAAGCTGTACCTGGGTGGTGATTATTCAAATTGCACCTGGCACACACCGTGATTTAAATAAGCCACCATTGCTTAAATATTAATATTGTACATAGGAAAATTTTTAAAATAACACGTAGATGCTAGTAGCCTGGCATCCAGAGTTTGGGTTGACAAGTTCTAATCAGTGGGGCGGTTCACATAGTCAGAATAAGCCACTGTGGGTCACATTCACATCCTTAACAAATCTACTGAACATCCATTAAAGTGACAGTAATTCAGCCCGGAAATAAAACCCACATGTACAATAAAAACAGTTGATTAAACTGTAAGGCTCTACTGCAGTTATTCAAAGAGCCAGATGACTGAGTAGAAGGTTTGTGATGTCTGTAAGTAGGAACTGAAAAGTTTCCAATGCTCAGTAATGTTTTCTGCATGAAAGATGCAAGAATTTTCACATGGACAATCTTCAATTTTATTTTATGCTTGGAATAATTTTTTTTTAACAACTTTCCATTTTGGTAACAGATGAGAATAAAGAGGCTCAAGTTGAACTGGTCAGTAAGAAAAGCAAACGAAAAAAAGAAATGGATTTTGCTGGCTTAATTAAAGGTAACTTTTATATTGCAAGGCCTGATAAATATGGAGCATGAGAAGCCTATGCAGGCTTGGGCAACAAAATGCTGAGGGCTTGTGAAGTTCTGCTGGAGATGTATCCCAAATCATAAGTCTGTAAAGTGGGAAGAAAACAGTCACAAATTATTCCTAAGAGACACGGATCTCTCTTAGTAAGGCTAGGTAGAGATAAAGGGTGGTATCGGCTTAATCCGTCGGGCTGACAGAACAATTTCGATCGAGGGCGCAACCCATAGGATTGAAGTGTAAAACTGAAGTACTTGAACTACTAAGTAGCGTATTAATAAAATTAGTTTCTTTACTATGGGAATAGGAAGTGGCTGATATAACACCAGCTACTACTTTTTAAAAAAATGGGTGAAGGAAGAGAGTTGTCCAGAAAGTAAAAGATCTGGGATGAAAAAATATTTGGGGCAGACGTATATTAAGAAATATGTCAGTAAAGATAAAAGAAATTTTTTATAAAACCATTTGGAGATGGTATCTGACTCCGGTAAGATTAAATAAAATAGACAGTAATTGTTCTCCATTGTGTTGGAGAGGATGTCAGGAGGTTGGTACTTATGCTCATATGTGGTGGAGTTGTAAAAGCGTATTGGATTTTTGGAACAAATTTTTTGTAGAAATTATTGGTATTAATTTGGAGGTCTGTCCAAAATTAGCATTGTTATCAATAATGGAGAAACTTTTGTGCTCTCAAGAGATAAAGGAATTGTTTGTTTACTGCGGGGAGATAATTGATAGCAAGGAAATGGAAAGTTCAATATCAGTATTTAATTATAGATTGGTATAAAGAGGTGTGGGATATTGCTTTAAATGATAAATTAACATGTAGTATTAAATGTAAAAGGACAATTAAAGAAAAATAATTTTAAGGATATATGGGGACCATTTTTAGATTGTTTTAGCAAAGGGAAAAGGGAGTAAGCCATGTCAAGATATGATGTATTTTTGGAGTATTGAATAATAATGGATTATGTGGATAGAGAATTATCTTTTGGCCCCGTGGTGATGGGTGCACTTTGAAGTTATATGGATGTGTGAGGTTGTGTGTGTGTGTGTGTGTGTGTGTGTGTGTGTGTGTGTGTGTTTACTGTATATGTTTTATATAATGTATGTAATAAAGAAAATTTCAAAAATTATATAAAAAAGAGAAAGTTAAAGATCTATCAGTATAAGGCTATCCTAGGTGAATTGGTGGAAAGTATTATAAAGGCTGGAATCTAAAAATTTAATGGCTCATTGCAGATATAACCACAGTTGAGACAGAACTGTTCCTTAAGCTTGTGTGCTACTTCCGTTCCTTCCCGATTTGTGCATTCCTCTTTCCATCTTCTGCTCCAGTTCTCCCCCTTTGTCAGAACTTGAGCAGAAGATGGAAAGAGGAATGGGTAGGGCAGTGATTGCACAGCCTTCATATTTGTCTCGTTTTGTAGAAGCAATGGTTGAATAGTAATGTTTTTACTTAAAGGGTCAAAGGAAAGCAAGAAAAGAAAACTCAGAGATACTGGCATGCTTGCTGCTGCAGAAGAAGTAGGTGTCACTAAGTTCTATCTCTATTAAAATGCATTTGGTCTGGTATTCTAAGTACTAATCTTCTTTTTCTTTTGAAGTTTGGTTACTTACTGGATGAAAACATTGGGTCCAAGTTTGACAGTATTGGGATGAATGCAATGGCTAACAAAGATAATGCAAGTAAGTAACTTCTCATGATACGATCACAAAATATATTTACTACTATACTTTAATTGTAATGATTGCAAACGTAATGATCTTTTGTCAGTGTTTTTCATTTCATTTGAAACTTTTTAAACAAAGTGAGTCATTCCAACTAACAGAGTGCATAATTTAGGGTCAATTCAGAGATAGCATTTTGCTCACATGTTGGCCTTTTGAAGTACTTCTGAGAGTTCATCCTTGTGCATCAGAACCTGTTATCCACATGCATTTTCCCCTGCAGATTCTAGATTCCTGTTGCATCCTGCCTACAGATCCAAAAATTACATGAACACCACATTCTAGTGTAACACTTTATTTATAGAATGTCTAGAACCTGGCATTTGAACCTTTCAGAATAGAAGAGAATTAGTTGTGGACTTCGTGGTCATCGAGCACATTTGGAAACAAAGCCCTATGAGAGACTGAAAGAACTAGGCATGTTTAGCCTTCAGAAGAGAAGACTGAGGGGAGATATGGTAGCACTCTTCAAGTACTTGAAAGGTTGTCACACAGAGGAGGGCCAGGATCTCTTCTCGATCATCCTGGATTGCAGGACACAGAATAATGTGCTCAAGTTACAGGAAGCCAGATTCCGCCTAGACATCAGGAAAAACTTCCTGACTGTTAGAGCAGTATGGCAATGGAACCAAGTACCTAGGGAGGTAGTGGGCTCTCCAGCACGAGGCATTCAAGATGCAGCTGGACAGCCATCTGTCAGGGATGCTTTGACTTGGATTCCTCTATTGAGCAGGGGGTTGGACTTGATAGCCTTATAGGACCCTTTCAACTCTACTATTCTTAGACCTCCCTTGCATATTATCCTAAATTGTTTATTTTGCAGCTTTAAGGAGATCTGCACAGTCACGTCTAGAATCTTGTCGTTTACTCTTTTTCATTAACACTTCCCTTCAGCAAATATCATCTTTTGTACTCATCTTGTAGTCTAATATTTAACTTCTGAGAAACTTTGCATATTACAAATTTACAGGTTCTTCAGTGCCATTGTGGTTAAGTCAAATATTGGGGTAAATTAGCCTACACGCTTCGGGTGACTGCTTAAGCCAAACAGCCCTATGCTGTTTGACAGTGCTAATATTTTAGCTAGCATTTTCAAACAGATTAATGAAGATGAGTCCCAAGCATTTATACTCTCCAGCAGGGCCGAGTTTGTCACTACTAAGGAAAGTGGATAATATAAGGTACTTGGATATTGTTGGAACCTTCAGAGATAGAAGTAAGCCATTGCAGAGAAGTGTGGATAATTCTCTGGCCTTTCAGCCTGGCAGCACTTATAGTGCAGGGACAGCGCTGGAAGCAACCTTCCTCCTCATATGCCTCTTCTAGGTAACATTTGTAAGAGGCTGTTGAGCTTTCTGCTATTAGAGAGGCAATAATTAAGTATGTAAAATGGAATTAAGTACCGGTATGTAAAATGGAATTTGGATAAATTGCCTGGTTACTGCGGCATCGAAGATTGTGGGGTTACAAGAAAGATTTTGTTTCAGCCCTTTCATGCACAGATTAAGTACAAGTTCAACCCTGTATGTAAGATAGCAAATAAAATGCTCCTCTGGAAGCACTGGACAGTGAAAGGTACACTATGTAATCAACTTTGCCAGAAACATAGAATTGGATTCTGACTACCTGTGGGTGGAGTTCTGCCCACAGGACGGACTCACTGATGGAAGGGAAGAAGTGGTTTTCATGAGTTTCTCCCTTTCACCCCTCAAAACCTGCTCCAGAGGATAGGGTTGCTTACTTTGAAATATTTCACATTCTTGAAAAGTGTAAGTTTGAGATAAGGACTGCTGTGGGCTGGGTACTCTGTAGAATATATACATGAAGCATTGTCTTGGGAGGACAAAAGAGGTCAAAATTAGTCATTTATGTTTTATTGTGGTCTTTTGAATCTCTGGCTTAGGCAGTATTCTTTGCATCTATATAAAAACTCAGTGCCAAGTTTTCAGAGGATGTTGTTACTCCATTAACTTATTTAATTTGCTCCCTGTCTTCTTCCATTAGATTTCAAACAGCTCAAGTGGGAGGCAGAGCGTGACAAGTGGATTCATGATAGAGATGTGAAAAGTATCATCAAGCAGAAAAAGAAGTTCAGGCACAAAACACTGAAAAACAAAGACAGAAGCAAAAAGACCAGAAAATCAATATAAAACCTTTCATATAAACTATTTAAAAGCTCTTTTTACTTACTTCTAGTTTTTGTTGCTTAACCACATATCTTGATCTCTCTCCCTTATCCCGTAAATACCAGACCACTCATTACATTGGTAATAAACTGTAAAAATATAAAGAGAGTCTTTTATCTTATGCACGGCTCAACAATGATGGACTTTTGAAAATTGTGACTGAACTCTTGTTCTAATTCTGAGAAAGAAGCTCTACCATAACTATCTGTATTAAAATATTTTTTAAAAAACATCTAAGGAAATAACTACACTAACAGTAATTATTAGCAGTGTATTAGTCAAACATACCTTCCAGGATAGAGGGATATCTCCTGTTCATTTTTTGCCTGAAATCTGAAAACGTAAGAATTGTCTGTTTTGAAAGTTGAAATGCAACTTATTTTAGTTGCAGCAATTAAACAGGATATATTTTTCCATTGTGAATATATATCCTAATTTCATTGTCAGATATCTGTGCAACCTTCATCTTGAAGTGTGTTCGAGTTACACACCCTGAGTCTCACAATATGGTGAATGGTATTAGGGGAATGGGGCAAGCGCAGGTGTTATGTAGCTACTAGCTACCCTCCTCAACCCAAACTTTCAGTTGAGAACTGGCTTGCTGATCCGATGCTTGTCACATGGGGCAGAGCAGCAAAAACACAAAATGAAAAAAGCAAAGCAATTGGGCTCATGTATTCTTTAAAATCTCTCAACCCTTTGCTCCATTGGCTCAAGACAGATGAGGTAGTACAAAGTTGCATGTAGTGTATAGATTAAGATTTTATGGGAGGCTATCACCTTTCCTTATGAATATTCAGATATCAACAGTGCAGCCCACCTTTCACTTTGAGAATGTGGCATACTGAGACTGATCTAGCTCAGTTTATCAAATTTGTATTATGGCAGAATGTAGTTAAAGATGGTTAAAATGTCCAGTCACACACAATATCTCAAATTATCCTCAACCTATCCTGAGCATCTCCCACCCAAGATTAGAAGTGGATTGCCTGTTTGTGTGGCAATTGTAATGTGCAAGACTGATGTATTTTACCAGTGCTGCATAGCATGAAGGAAGCTACCTACAGTCACATTATTATACAAATGTATAACCCCATCCGGAAGGTCCCTGCTCCTATGGTAGAGTCAGTACATAGAAGTGAAAATAAGCTTGATGACCTGGTTCACACGTAACTGCTACATATGGGTTGTTTAATCAACAGTTAGTTGTGGCTGCATGGCAGCAAGCATACTGCCTACTGCACACTCATCACTGCTTTCCTAAAAAACCTAAGAAAGCCCTGTTCCTGGGGGGACGTCCTAACCTGGCACTCTGGGTTGTTTAATGTCAAGAGTTTTAACACAACAAACCATCGGTTAAAATTCTGGGTTGTTCAACCCTAAGCAACCCAGAGTGCTGGGTTCAGATGTCATAACAGCAACCTAGGAACAGGGCGCTCCTGGGTTTAGGAAAGCGGAAGCAGGTGAGAACCAGCATGCTTGCTTGTGTGAGCTCCCTAACAACTCATGCTTTGTTAACAAAGCTTGGGTTGTTAGTGAGCTTGGGTTTGATTGCATGAACCAGGTCAATATGAAATAAATGACTAGCAGCTGGTGTCAAGCATCATCACAAATCCAACATTCTAGATCTAAGACCTAGTGGGGTTGAAATAGTTTCAAAATCCAAACTGCTGTTTTGACTTTTGTAGCAAATGGTCCAAATACATTTCTGGAGTGCTGTATCGGGAGTTTCACAGCGACATTAAAAATTACAGCTTTCCAAGGTGACTTCATAGATTGCATAGATTATAGAGTTGGAAGGAGCCTACAAGGCCATAGAGTCCAACCCCCTGCTCAATGCAGGAAACTAGAGGAGGGGTCTCCCATCCAAGTAATAACCAGGCCTGACCCTGCTTAGCTTTCCACGCTCAGACAAGCTGAGCCAGCGTAAGCCACAGGCCTGTCTTCTTACGTTATGATTTCTATGTTTAATATTAGGGAACCCATAAAAATGGACATAGCTTCTCAGTATAAAGAATATAAACAGTAAAGCATTGAACTACATCTGACATTCTGCAAGCAGACAAGCTTGTACAATAGAAGTTTCCCTTCTCCCCTGTATTTGCTCTAGAGGATCCCCCAATGTCATGTGAGCAGATGTCCCACTTGCTTCTTTGTAGACAGACCTCATGGACAACCCCAACACAAGCGTATCTGTCCCCCCCCCCCCATACCCTTCCAAGTCCAGCAGTAGAGTTTTGGGGCACATGGGGGAATGAGCAGGAATTCAAGCTGCCAGCTGTGTCCATTCCACTAGTTAGGACAGTTGGATACAACCCAGTAAGTGAGTACGTGTATTATAAACTGACTTCAAAATAAGTACTTCCTAGAGTGTTCTCTATAATGTTTTGCAAATGAAAATGCACCACTTGATTAGTCTTCCAGTTAGGAAACAAATGAGTCTTTAGTTCAATTTATAGTTTATTACCTTGACTTGTGTTCATTTTGTGATACAGTCCATATGCGCCAAAAACTCCAAGAAGTTCCATAAATAAAATTCCTTTGAAGACCTTTTTTCCTATGTTGGGGTTCATTGCACAGCCAATCCCAACTTCTAGTGATAGAGATGGATATACATTTCACTGGTTACATACTAAAGTGACATCACAGAACAGGAAAAACTAAGGGTGCAATTCTGTGCATGTTTAGACAGGAAAAAGTCCCACAGCTCTCAGCATTCCCCAGCCTGGGAGTTGTAGGGCTTTTTTCTGTTTAAACGTGCATAGGATTGTACCCTAACCGTATGTATATATTTGGTTGCATGGAGGCTGAAGCAAATTTGAAGGGAGGCTCAGAGAATGGGGCTGCTCGCACGACATGACAGCCCACCATGGGTTATTTAACTCAGTCTGAATATACAAACAGTGCCTCGGAGGTTGTTGTCTTGTGTAAGCCCAGCAAGAGTCTGTTTTAAGATTATGCTCGCTGGGTTTGCACAACACGATAACCCCAAAGTGGGGGCTGCATATTCAAAATGGCAACCACATGCACCTCAGCTTCACCATGAAGCAAACAACTCATGACGAGTCACGGTGTGCCGTCTAAAACACCATCAATATATTTGAAGCAACAGAACTAGGCAGCAGCATTTGCTTCCCATTGTTTAGCAAAAATATTAGGCTCTGTTGATGCAGTTGGAACCTCCCATGGTTTCCTTTCCCACTCGGAACATCTATAGATCAGTGTTCTCCAACCTTGGGTCCCCAGATGTTTTTGGCCTACAACTCCCAGCATGCCCCTGCCAGCATAGCTGGCTGGGGTATGCTGGGAGTTGTAGGCCAAAAACATCTGGGGACCCAAGGTTGGAGAACACTGATCTATAGACTAATTCAAAACATACAGTTTGCTTTGTGAGATCACTGAGAATTAGTGTAGCAGCTGCGAGACCGCTGTAAAGAATTTCCCAGTTCAGATCTCAGCTAAAAAATCACTAGGTGGCCTACTACTCTCTCAGCCCTCACTCTACAATAGGGGTATAATAATAATAATAATAATAATAATAATAATAATAATAATTTTTATTTCTTACCTGCCTCTCCGTCTAGATCGAGGCGGGGAACAACAAAAATATAAAATACACAATACATACTATTAAAACATCTTAAAACATATTAAAAACATCATAAAAAACATTAAAACATCATTAAAACATCGTAAAAACATCTTAAACGCAACCTAAAATTCCGCCGGATAGGCCTGCCGGAAGAGATCAGTCTTTATGGCTTTTTTAAATTCCAAAAGACTGGTGAGCTGACGAATCTCCTCCGGCAGGCCATTCTTCCATAATCTGGGAGCAGCAGAAGAAAAGGTCCTCTGGGTAGTACCCGTCAGCCTAGTTTTGGCTGACTGAAGTAAATTCTTCCCAGAGGACCTGAGTGTGCGGGGTGGATTGTATGGGAGAAGGCGATAAATCTACTTTACAGAGGCAATAACTGAGATAATGAATACAAAGTGCTTTGAACATTCTAAATATAATTGTGAAATATTCTTCATCAGAATTTGCTCTTTAAAAAAAGATATGCCAAGGCTCAAGCCTCCTATGGATTCCTTACACTTCACACACCGACTGTAGAATAAAGCAATGACATGCATGTGTGAATCAGCCATAGCAGGGTAGTCACTACGGCTGAAGATTTCATTTCACCAGAGCTCAACCCAAAAGCAGTACTTTTCAATCGAGACAGTTTGTATGTTCAGTGGAGAGGTATCAGGTGAAAAGTAATCAAATAAGGGTGCAATCCTACACAGCTAGACAGAGTCTAGTTGGCCATAGGAAAATTTGGAGCCCCAGTTCTGACCTTGGAAAAGTGCTCTGAGGTTGGAATGGGGCCTCCGAATTTGGAGTGCCTATTGTCTGCCTTTGTGGTTCTTTCCACAGCTGGCTGTTGATCCAAGGTCAGAAGACCGATCTCGGAGCCGGTGTTGGGTGGGCATTCTGGGGGGGTGGGGTGGGCGGGGAGGAGTGAGGCTCCCCCTCAGCCTGTCCACCTCGTGAGGCTCCCCCTCAGCCTGTCCACCTCGTGAGCAGATGCAAAAGACTTAGATGGCCAAAATCAGCAGTCTAAGTCTTTTGTAGGGCAGAAGAACCACAGAAGCAACCTTTGCCTGGATGCCTGTAATCCTCCCAAGTTCGGAGGGTTACTGGCAGCCACATTGGATTGTGCTGCCAAGTCGCATGCATGTGTAAATCAGCCCAGCCCTTCGGTTCCGAGGGAAAGGCACTGCAGATGCACAAATATCCACTTCGGAGCTCAGAGGGCTAACTGAGGGAAGATGACATTTTCTACACGGAAAACATTTGCGCGTAGGAAACTCCACGAATCCTATGCGTGAAGCTGGTCATGTGTGAGGAAAACATACGTCCGTTTTGCTGAACACTCAAGTATGGAATGGACACGTGCCTACTTACTCGCACGGGACGAACTAAGCGCAGGATTCGTGCAATTTCCTCTTTGGCAATAATTTCCGCCTAAGTGGTGGCTGGTTTCAAGGCAAAACCCCGCGTCACCTTCCCTAGCCGGCCCCGAGCACACACGGTCTCTGCCCCAAGGTGCCACCCAATAAAAGACTCGAGGCCGCCGAAGAAACGGCACGGGCGGAGCATATTTCGTCACCGCCCGCCGACCCACCTCGAACTGCTAGTGGTTACCGACCACACCTGCGAATTAACCCCGTCCTTCCGACTGCAGATGGCACCTGCAAGCGCTTTCATTTTTCCTGGAGGCCGACATGCTTTTATCCAGGCACAAAAGAAGGCCCGCCCCTAAACTTTTAAGCTCCACCGACACTGTAGGCGCACCTTCTCTGCCCCCCTCCAAGCGCACAAGCAGCACTTACCGCTGACAACATATGCGCAGTACCAGTCCCCCGACACAAAACTGGGTGTCTGCCTTCACTGTCACATGCGCAGTGCTTGCCTGTTTTCTACTTCTGGGGAAGGCGGCAGGCACGCTTCCGCAGGCGCAGTATGTTCTTTTTGTTCCGGGCGCGTTGAGAATGGCCTACACAGCCTCTCCCCTTTGCGCACGCGTGCAACATGCCTTTCTTTTCTCGCCGTCTGCAGTGGACCTTAGTCAGTGGCATGTTTTGCGTCCTGCCCCGCTGTCTTGAAGCGGGAAGTCAGCATACCAAGGGACAACGTGCCTCGGCCGCCGTGGAGAATTAGCAATTGCAGCTAAAGGCGCAATCCTATGCGTGTCTAGACAGAAAAAGGTCCTACAACTCCAGCATGCCCCAGCAAGATATGCTAGCTGGGACATGCTAGGAGTTGTAGGACTTTGTTTCCGTCTAAACATGTATAGGTTAGGTTTGCAACCTAAACCTAAGAGTGTGGCTAGAGCTGTAATCCTCTGCACACTTACATGGGAATAAACACCACTGACACCTGTCGGGCTTACTTCCAAGTAGACACGCATAGGAAGGATCCCATTGGAACAAGTAACATGCAGTTCACCTCCCATTGCTTTTAGTGAGACCTGAGTCATAACTAACCTTAGCTAGACTGGGACCACTGATTTTAAAACAATAAACATTTTGTGTTACATGGAGAGGTTGCTTAATTCTTTTTTCTTTCTAAATTATTCTTTACATTCCAAGATATCCATCAAAATAGCATCATTTAGGCTGCAATCCTATACATGCTTACCTGGGAGTAAGTTCCATTGTACTAAATGAGGTTTCTGAGTAAACATGCATACTGTAGAATTGTGCTGGAAAAACAGCAAGATTAACAGGCTTTAATGATACAGCTATTGGGTACATTTACCATTGTGTAGTTAATTATAGACAGGGTGGATTGATTTAACTCAAGGTGATTTAAATAAGCAAGAAAAATGGTCAATTTAAATCACTCCTTTTTCTTAAATCTGATTTAAATCACCTTTATTTAAATCAATCCACTGTCTATAATTTACTACAAAATTTACCTGACAGCTATAAATGAACGCCCATATTGGCTTGGTAAAAAGTTTACTTCATTTTTACAAAACTGTTAAGTGTAGGTTTAGCATGTTTATGGTGGAATTTAATTGTAACTTACTTTTTGAGAGAGAAATTTAGTATTTTATGTTTTTTTAATCAATTTAAATAATTTTTATCCACCCTGATTATAGAAGAAGTAAGATAGGCCAAATTGTTGCTGGCAAGGAGCCAGGCAGGTGTTATACCCTTAAGAGAAACACATCCAGTTCTCTTATGGCATAGTGTAAGCACTGATAGTATTTTACATACACAGGGCGGTCAGGGCAGAAATGTTGCTTCATGATGGCAGCATTTTGAAATATAAAGTTTGTGGGGCATCTTAGGCTCAGTTCTGCAGTGGCTAGGAAATGTTTGTGTCTAACTTAGCTTTCATTGTGACTTGAAGCCTGCAATTATCTTACAGAAACAGTCCAATAAAAGATGTTGCCTTGCATATTTTGTATTTCGCATTCTCTGTGTCTGACATATCCCGGCACACCTGTTCACCACCCAACTTGATGACAGCCCATCAATGAAGCTATGTCTGATGCAGAAAGATGCCAGGAGACTTACAATACCTGGCATCTTTCTACTGTTATAATTTCGGATCCACATCTTCTGTATAGAGAAGAGATGTTACAAAAGCCTTCTTCATGCTTACAAGTGGTGTGTACTTCTTGATTGCCAGATGCTAGGGGCAAAGAACAGCATGGCTGTGGCCATAGTATATGGATGGGCAATGTTAGAAACAGTATGCAAGATAGACTCTTGCTGTAATCTTCTGTGTAAACCCCAGAGTTCAGAGTGATAGCTCTGCATGTGGAAAATCTGTTTTATAATCCTATCTTGGCCACGAATGTAATGGAGGGTCTGAGCTACCTGGCTTTCTGCTTCAGTCCATTAGTATAATTTAATACAGTAATACCTTGGATTGCAAGTAACTTGGTTTGAGAGCGTTTTGCAAGACAAGCAAATTTTTAAATATTTATTTATTTTTGACTTGATAACAAACGACGTCTTGCAATACAAATACTGTAGTACGGCTTAAATTAAACATCTCTGTACAAATTTTTTTTGGGGGGATTTCGTTTTGATATAAGAGTGTTTTGGATTACAAGCACGTTTCCGGAACGAATTATGCTCTCAATCCAAGGCATGACTGTAATGGGTTTCTACCCCACAGAGTTGTCGACTCATGAGGAATCAGAAATGAATTGTATAGCACTTTGCATGGTGAAAGCATTATGTATAGCATACATAACACAGGACACGTTTGCTTTACAGTAATAAAAGGTGAAGTTGAGAGTATTCAGTATACAGGTACGTACCAAAGTACATCTCAGAGGAACTGATCATGGCATGAGAAACACAGCTCCAAGTTACATAAGTTTAAATATGATACTTTCTCTGATATGCCTACCAAACGATAGAGTCCCTGTACTGTATCTGTTCCACGTTGTAGACCCAGCCAGGTGCAGGTTGCTTGGCTTCAGCAGGGATTACTTCCAGAGTGTAAACAGTAAGTACTTAAGGCTGGACAAGTGGGTCGTTTTTCTCTTCTGGAGAATAGAAAAGGGAGGAGATCAGGAAGCTTACCTAATCTTGCTCATGAAATACAGAAAATACAAAAGGATAAACACAATGCTGAGAATGATGACTCCGCCCTTCAAAATACCCTCTTTAAAGGCATTTGCTGCCCTAACAACGTTGCAGTTGCCCACAACAGAGAAGGCAACCATGTCTGACAAAAAGTTTGTAGACGAAATAGAGAAAGCGCTGGAAAAATCCAAAGGCCTGAACCTCAGAGAACTTCTGTTTTCCTATCAGGGCACTCTCTACCCATCCACTGTATGCAGCGCAGAGACATTCCAAGCCCTGGAGAATTTTGAAAGCAGAAAGGATGATTTGGTGTTGGTGTCCTATCCCAAATGTGGTGAATACAAGCTTACATTATTTTACTGCAGAAATGATGCCATGAGCAAAATAGCAAAGTGATGTTTTTAAACGCTGTATAAGTCAGGGGTGGGCTACTTGTGGCCTTTGATCCTACAACTTCCATCAGCCCTAGCCAGCATAGCCAGTGGTCAGGGATGACAGGAGGTATAGTCCAAAACATCTGGAGGGCCACAGGTTGCAAACTGCTGGCAGAAGTGGAGGTATTAAATGCCATGGCTGAGATAGTGTGCAGAATTTTTGCTGTTTAAATGGCTTATAGCAGGGCGGGAGGAAATCTTTGGCCCTCTGGATGATGTTGGAGACTAATGCCCATTGGTCCTAGCCAGTATGGCCAATTAATTTGAAATGAAATTTCAACCTGTCATTATAACAGTCCCAAAACTTCACTGCAGAATGTTTTATTTGTGAGGGTTGGGGCAAACATAACCATGGTAACATACAAGGATGTAAGCAGGAAAAAAAATGTTGTGGGTACTGTTGGTCTTCATCCTGTAGCCTCTCACTTGCATGGGTATGCTCTTTCTTATATAAGATTATATAACAAAGTATCTCTGAGCATGTACAGGTTGCCTTATCACTTAGAATTAATAGAGTGGGCTTCCATGGAGGCCTCATCTGTGGGTGCTTCCTCTTGATCAAGTATACTGTGCTTCCACATCCCTTGCCAGTGTTTTAGGGACACAACAGGGTTTTCTTTTTGCAGGGTGGGGAAGTTTAATCTTCTAGCTTATGGTGATACACCTGTACCATAAGTTAAGAACAAAAGTTAAGTCACTACTTAATGACGATACTTGCTCATTGCCATTGTAGTTAAGTATGATGGGAAAGCAGCAGTTGCCTTTTTTCTTTTCTAATAATTTACAGCATGATCCTACACATATCTAGTCTAGAAGTAAGCCTCAGTGAGGTTTACTCTCAGGTAAGTGAGTAGAGGATTGCAGCCGTGAGCTATTTTTCAGTCATAGATTGGTTTTGATGTCCACCTTTGTTGTAGCCAAACCCGAACTACAAGGCAAATATCTTGATTGAGCAATTCCTTTTCCATGGGGGAACTTCAGTATACAAATGGAACTTCCGTCCTAGCAAAGGTTTGCCTCTGTTCATGTTTGGACTGCCTGGCACGTGTTCCCACCTTGCGTTTGTGGAGCTATCCCTTTTGAGCCATATAATTTAGCTAACAAGAACAGAAAACCCTGTGAAACAGAGTTTCTTTCTACATTAACTGGTCCAATCCACATACTAGCTGATACGAGTTGTCAGTCAGCAGCCTCGAGTCTATTTAATTTAAATGAAGATTTTCAATTAGCTTTTTTATAGAATTTCCATCCCACCATATCTAGGTGCAAAGTATTTTGCATCAACTGAGGTAATGAAAGTTCTTCCCATCTTCAATAAGCATTATGAGCTACTGAAGATTTTTGTTTGTTCCAGGTATTAATTGGATCATTCTGATAGTGAATGATCTGATTGCTACAACTTTGAAAACTAAGCATGTGAATACAGAGTTACCATTTATCGAGTGTGGAGATCCGGAAAAGTATCAGGTGAGTAAGCTGCAAAGCCTAGCCTCTAAAATCAAAGGCTTCACTTGCAAACATGCAGTAGTAATTGTATTGGATCCAGATTTAGAGTAGACCCATTGAAATCAATGGGAATTAAATTAACTTCAGTGACTAAGTCTTGATCCAACCCATTGAAAGGAAGTAAAGCAATATGGACAGGCAGCTCTTCTGGAGCAGGCCTGCCCAACGTGTGACCCACCAACCCAGAAGTAGCTCACTAGTCATGTGGCAGCCCACCATATGTTTAGCAATGACCCTGGTCTGGAATTGCAAAAACAGGGTGGTGGTAACGATATTGAATGAGAGAGAGAATTGTGGGTTCAAAGGAGTGGGTTTGTGTTTTGGGGCTCAGACTGACCACCACTCCTATGTATTCAGGTTCTTGGGCAAGTTACTTGTCTTTTAGCCCTCACCAGTTTGTCTTTCTGTGAAATGGGAGTTTTGTGTCTTGTGTCTGGCCACACCCACTGTGGCAGCCATTTTGTGAATTGGCACCTGCCATTGTGCCCATGACACTTTCTCAAAATTCCAATGGGCCCCGTGGTCCAAAATGGTGGGTTACCCTGGAGCACAGCACTGCTGTGTGTATTCAGCTTGGTGAGTGATAAATTGTACAGGTTTATTCTGGAAAATCAAAGTTATTCCAACTGCTTTCTGATTAGTGTGAAGGATTGTCTATATGTTTCAGTAGAGCTGATCACTGTCACTCATCACTCTGTGTGTGACTCAAGGGTTACTTTTCTGTTCCTTTGTTAAAAACAAAACAAAAAAAAAGAGGATGAAGCAGTTCCCATCTCCACGGATTGTGGCCACACATCTCCATTACAACAATCTTCCCAAGTCCATCTTCAAAAATAAAGCCAAGGTAGGTGCCTACCCAGACTAATAACATCCACTTCTATCATTTGTCAGGAGATATTTACAGAAGTGATTTATAATTTGAAGGGAACAGGCAGTCAACGGGAGCCTTGTGGGCACATTAACACATTTCTGGCACTGGGTATTGGTGATGATATAATACAACAGGTTAGGCCAGGGGTAGGTGACATAGTTCCCGTGGGCACCAAAGTGCCCCCAGACATCTTTCTTGGTGCCCACCGAGGTGCCCTACTTCTCCCACTTAAAAAATAAATAAATTAACACATTTTCTTACTGGCACCTGGGATTGCTGTAAAATAGGTTTCTGTTGGTGCTGAAAACGGTGGATTCAAAGAAGTTGTTTAGTGCATTTGGGCTGAGACCCCCACCTCTGCCTTATGCTCAGTCTTTTGGTAGGTGGTAGTGGTTATTTATTTATTTATCTATTTCATTTACTATACCGCATGATAGCTGAAGCTCTCTGGGCGGTTTACAACAATTCATAAAATACAATAAAATACAAACAATAAAAACATCATTAAAAAATTCACTACTAAAATTTAAAAACCGAATTTAAAAATGACTTCAATAACTAAGCACAAGTTAATACAACTAGACCTGTTAAAAAGCTGACATAAGCACCCCCACTCATGTACTATTTGGAGCTGTTAAATGCCTCAACATAGAGGGGCAGTCTTAACCTGGCACTGAAAGGATAGTGGAGTTGGCGCCAGGAAGGCCTCAGTAGGGAGCTCGTTCCATAATTGGGAGGCTACCACAGAAAAGGCCCTCTTCCTTGATGCCACCGACTGAGCCTCCCTTGTCACATCTTCCATGGCAGCCATTTCATAGCAGTGCCCAAGACATTTTCTCAAATTGCCAAATGTGCCCTTGGTCATTCAGGATTTCCTTGTAGCGCGTACCCATATCCAAATGCATGTTTGATAATATCAAATATTTTTATTTTTTAGCAGGTAAGATACAGGTACATGCTAGATGAGAAACACAACTCATGAAGTGCCTAATGTCCAAAGAAAATACAGCTAGGAGAGCTCTGTGTACACAGTGGAGGAGCTCTCTTGCCCACCAGAGATCATTGGGTTGTGGTGACTGCATGCGGAACAATGCACTGTGCCCAGGCAACAGCCTTTCAGGCAGGCAAAGCTAGAGAGGTTGGAGTGGCTGAGATCATGCTTTTTGCGGGGTCTCACGGAATAATCATGGCCATTATTTCAAGCTGCCCGTCTCTTCCAAAATAATTGCTCTCTTCAAGCCGCACTTTAGGTAGCTCAAAGCACATATAGTGGATGGTGAAGTGGCTTATTATTTTTTGGGGCGGGGCAGTACTTTTGTTCATGTCAGGAGAACTAAAAATCGTTATCCCATTTTCTCGCCTCAGGTACTGGTGTTGTTTCGAAACCCTAAAGATGCGGCTGCATCGTTCTTCCATTTCCACAACAGTGCTCCAAACATTCCCAGTTATAACTCCTGGGAGGAGTTTTTTTCGGAATTTATGAATGTGCAAGGTACTCTTGGGAAAAATATATTAGGTTGGGTAAATTAAAGCTTTACTGAGATTATCTGAGGTTTGCTAATGGTGGCACTGGCAGGGGAGGAGTTGAGTTTTGCCAACAACCATGATTTGAACATAGGAAGCTGCCTTACATTGAGTCAGAGCCTTGGTCCATCTAGTCCTCTGTTGTCGACGCTGACTGGCAGCGTCTCTCTATGGTTTCAGGCAGGATTCTTTCCTAACCCTACCTGGAGACGCTGGAGATTCATTGAACCTGGGACCTCCTACATGCAAAGCAGGTGCTCTACTAGTTTTCTAGCAACAGAGGCGCAGCCTGGAGGTGCAAAATCTGAAACCTCTGTGATTTTGATTGATGAGCCTGGACTGGAAACTGATGATCGTTTTTATGAGAGGTTAAAGTGGTATAATAGAGGCATCATTGTCCATGGTGTACATACACATATTTCTTTTGTCTCACTGTCACTTCAAGTCAAATAAACTTGGCAGTTTTTTTTTGAAGCAGTATAAAACCCTGCCAAACTTGTTTTCTGGACATGATTGTGGGGTAGGTGTATGCATCATGGGCAGTCATACCACCTTCAGCACTCTGAGAAGACTATTGTGTGTCTCCAACCCAAGATGAACTGAGAATGTTCGCAAGTGCCTTCTTCAAGGGGCCTATTCAGTTGGAGACAAAACTAGCAAGACTCCCGGAGTTTCTCTACATTAGGCTTTTAACCCATTTTAACCCACCACTTTACCGGGGCGTCTGCTTCCAGATTCTTTGCAGGATTAAGATCGGCTCCTTTACACATGGCTTCTCCCCCCCCCCCCCGGGTTTTCTTTCTCTGCCTTTCCATATGTTCCATTTACACAGCCACAAGGTGGTGCTGTGGTATAGTGGAATTGTGAAAATACACGACCATTTTATAGCATGCTAGCCCTTTAATAGCTCACTATCCTCATTCTTAAAAAAGCACAGCAGAGACCCTGGAGGATGATGATGTCGTGTAAAGCACCTGCAAACTACTGTGGGTGAGGAATCACGAGAGCACAATAAAATAAATAAATAAATAAATAAATAAAATATCTTATGCAGAAAAGCCCTCAGTGATTCTCCTTAAGGATATTAATCATCCCTCTTTCCTTGTGAGTGTATGTGGGTTGGGTCCAGATCTCTTTATGTGACTCCTGTGGACATAAAGAGATACTGTATGCACACAAAAATGTTTTTAAAATAGCCTGCTGCTAAGGTTTTCAGCCACCAATAGTAATAGAGTCATTATGATGTGTTGCCTTTTTCTGATCTGCAGTTGCCTGGGGATCCTATTTTGACCAGGCAGTCGCCTGGAGCAAACACATGGATGATGAAAATGTTCTGATTCTGACATATGAAGAATTAAAAGAGGTAGGCGTATTCATAATCACCAGCAAGGCTTATCTTTCTGCATAAAGATAAAGAGGGGTGGTCCCAAACTCAAATTGTTTTTGGAAGGAATGACTAGATCAGGCTCTAGAAGGGCAAAGGGCCTCCGACTGTTTGTAGTATTTTTCTCACCACAGAGTAATTCCATACACACACAGCCCATATACACCTGCAATTAGAAGGCAAGGATCTTTACCTGAACCCTTGATTTGGCATCTGAAGTACTTGAGTAGAGCAACCCAGCAATCTTGTTGCCAATCTGCAATCTTGCTGCACCCCCTGCCTCCCAGGAGTAACGTCACAGCAAGGGGGAGACCAACCTGGCCCCATACAACAGCTGGAGAGGGAGCAGCTGCAGGGAGCTTGTTTTGCCCTTCCCTGCCCCTCCCCCCCACAAAAGAAAAAAGAAAGAAAACCTATAAGAACCCTTTAAACTAAGAACGGGTGCCTGAGTTTTGCATTCTTCCTCCTCCCTCCCAATCCCTTTTCCTTTTGTGTCATGTTTTTTAGATTGTGAGCCTGAGGGCAGGGACTGTCTTATTATTAATCTTTGTAAGCCACTCTGAGAGCCTTTTCTGGCTGAAGAGCGTGGTATAAATGCAATCAATGTTACCATGTAATCCAGGGGTGGGAAACTTGTAGCCCTCCAAATATTTTTGGCTAGCATATCTGGAGGGCCACAAGTTGCTTATCCCTGTTATAATGTCACGAACAGTGAAATTCCTAGCTTGTTTTGACGTGGCAGCTAAAACAGGTTTACAGAACTGGGCTGGGACTCGGGAGATCAGGGTTCAAGTCCCCTCTCAGCCATGAAGCTCACTGGATGACTTTGGGCCAGTCACTGACTCTCAGCCTAACCTTCCTCGCAGGGTTGTTGTGAGGATAAAAATGGAGAGGAGGAGGGCCGTGTAAGCCACCTTGGATTCCTTGCAAGAGGAAAAAAGGTGGGATATAAATGTAATAATAATAATAACAACAACAACAACAACAACAACAACTTAAATAGGATGACTCTCCCCATAATTCATGTTAATGGTACGAACAGTGATTCTGTACTCCAGTATGGTGGTCTGTGCTGGGTGTTTGTGGTGGGGAGGGTGCTGAACACTGAGTGACCTGCACGCCTCATGCCCCAAGTCTTAAGCTTGTGCTGGTTCTTTACCTATCTGTAGTGACATCACCAGGATTGGGCCAAAGCAAGCAGATCTGTGCTGAGCACCGACTCTGTGTTTTGAATCCAGTAGTGGCTGGTCTAGTTTATCATGGTGAAAATAGCTCTTCTCTCTATATTGACCACATCACTAAATTGCTTTCAGGACCTGGTTGCCGGAGTAAAGCAAGTTGCCGAATTCTTTGGGTTTGCAGCTACTGCAGAGCAAATTCAGTCAATTGCAGGCAGGGCTGCCTTCCAAGCTGTGCGGGACAGATCACAGGAGACACATGGTGCGGCCGGTCCCCTTCTCTTCCGGAAAGGTAAACTGCTTTTACAATGAGATAGGTGGCAATAGTGCTCAGTTTTTGCTATATTTAAGTTACAGAGCCAGTGCGGCGTAGTGGTGAGAGTGTTGGACTGGGACTCGGGAGATCCGGGTTCTAGTCCCCGCTTGGCCATGAAACTCATTGGGTGACTTGGGCCAGTCACTGACTCTCAGCCTAATCTACCTCACAGGGTTGTTGTGAGGATAAAATGGAGAGGAGGAGGATGGTTATGTAAGCTGCCTTGGGTTCCTTGCAGGGAAAAGGTGGGGTATAAATATAATAAATAAATAAAATAGAGCAGTCAGTTATGAGCAGTCACGGTGTCCTCCGTTTTGTTATGATTAACAGCATGACCCTATGCATGTCTGAGAACACTGATTTTACTGAGGCTTACTCCCAAGTAAGTGTGTATGGCAGGGGGTGGGCAACTTGTGTCCCTCCAGATGTTTTGGAGTATAACTTCCATCAGCCTTAGCAAGCATAGGCAATGGTGAGGGATGATGGAAGCTGTAGGCCAAAGCTTCTGGAGGGCCACCAATTGCCCACCCCTGATGTTTGTGACTGCAGCCTTAGAAAGGCCACCTGACAACGAGTTCGAATGTCAGCCAAGTTATTGGGATTTGCACAGGTAAATCTAAGCCAAAATTTGGTTTTAATCTTCCCATTTACGGACACCCCCCCCATTTTTGTCAGTTTCTGCCCGAATTAGGGGTTAGAGTTCATGGACAAAACTTTGTCATTAGCCACTGTATTTTTCCATCCATTGTAATAATTGTTTTATCAATGTGAGGCCACGTTCTTGTCTCACTCGTGGTTTCTTCAGCAGGGCTCAGTATGTCTGTCTATACTGAGTGGTGGTAACGGATCTCCTGAATTCCAGACTGGAGTCTTTCCAGTCCAATCCCTACCTGGAGATGCCAGGAATTGAACCTGGGATCTACAAAGCCGGTGCTCTACCACTGAGCAACAGGCCTTCCAGGTTGTGCTAAGCTACATAAAGAGGTTTTCTCACTAGTCACCTGTGCAAGTGACTCTGGTGGTTCTACCAAACAAGAAGTACTGAAAGCAAGACTGATAGATCTGGCAGAGAAAAAGGGACCCATGTGTGCTTTCGTGTCTGTGTTCCAATCCTTCGCTGATTCCTCAACCCAAGCAACTAATAATTGTACCATTTTTTGTGCCTGGTTACCATCAAATGATGAAGCTGGTGAAAATCATTCTTGACTATCAAACGATCTTTATACTTTTAAGTGTTAAACATCTCCCTCCCTGCCCCCATTTCCTTCTTGTTCCAGGTGTAGTAGGAGATTGGAAGATCCTTTTTGATGAAACACAGAGCCGGGAAATGGATGCTAAATTTAAGGAGTGTTTAGCAGGAACCAAGCTGGGAGCAAAGCTGAAGTATGATGTGTACTGCAAAGCTTGAGAGCTTTTCTCTTGTGAAAAGCCTCATTTTCATGAAAGCTTTATTTACTTTCATCTGTTCCAGAAAAAAAAACCCCCTGAAATCAGAACAAACATTTCTCTGTGGCAATTTCAGATAATGTGAAACTCTTTGGTGTCTAGGATTTCTAGGATCCATGGATATTAAGCTGGATCTTGTCACGCTGTTTAATAGAGCATGGGGCAGCCTATTTTTCCCAGGTGGCAAAGGCAAGCCTCCATTATGATGTGTACAAGGCAGCCTTCCCCAACCAGGTGCTATCCAGATGTTTTGGACTTCAACTCCCACCAGTCTCAGCCAGCATGGCCAATAGTCCAAAACATCTGGAGGGCACCAGGTTGGGGTAGGCTGGGTCTAAGGAATAGAGGAAAGCGGCATAGGCCTGGGATTGCCAGATGTCAACCTGGAGAACTTGCCTGTCCCATTAAATATCCCGAAGTGGCAACGGAGGATGTGGCTGTTGTGTGTCTTACTCCGCTGCTCCGTAGGTTCTGTTGACCCACTATTCTCCCCCACCAGCTGTGGGGCAAAACTGAAGTACTTTTTACTGCAGGCAGAGGGGGAGAGTGGAACTATGGGGGAAAACATGGTGGAACTAGGGTGCTACCTTTGCATCTTCTTTTACTGCTGCCTAGACATTTTGAAGGGGACAGGCAGGATCTCCAGGCTGACACTGGGCAATCCTACGGAAATCATCTGAAGAAAGCCCATGCTTTTCCATTGTCCTTTCCTGTACAAAACATTGGGGCGTCATGGTGGTATGGTATAAGGCATTGCTGCAGCCTCTAAAGAAAAGGGGCCTCTGCCCCCTGTTGGAGCTTGAATATTAGGTGCTGAGCAGTGCAGTTTGGAGCCTGTACCATTTACTTGGGACTGCTAACCATTTTTTTGAGGTGGGGAGGGGCAGAACTCCTGTGATTTTAAGAGCTGAGAGAAATTCAGAAGATGAAGCCTTTCCCAACATCCTGATGTAGTGATGGGAAAAATAGTAACTCATGTTAAAAGCACAGGAGCCCTGCCAGAAAAAAGTTGGCAACCGTACACTAACTCGGATGTAATAACTTGAACAGAATTCAGCTGGCCGAGGCTGTGTCCCAAAGTAAACAGAGATCAATTTCAAATTCAAGATGGAGGTACAAGACTTTACCTCCCATTTGACTAGATGAATCAGTGCATAGTCTAATCTGAACTAAACTAAACACTAGGGTTCATTTTACTTTTATTTTTTTTTTATAATTTGGGGGGATTCTAATCGTGATAATTCCACTTTGATTCACATAATAAATCCTTCCCATGTGGATGGGATCACTGAACACAATCAAAATCTTTAGGAGAGTAGGATGTTCACAATGGCTTGTAAAGGTGCAATCCTATTGAAGTTTAGACAGAAAAAAAGGCCTGCAACTCCCAGCATGCCCCACTGCCCCAGCCAGTTAGTTCTGTCTAAATTTGCATAGGACTGTGCCTTAAGCCCATTTCTCTCCAACAGCAAAGCCTGTTGCATTAGGCCTCCGGATAGAACATGGTAGAGGATGTAGCAGATACAGTACTTAAATTACTCAACAGTAGTGAATTAAGTCTGAAATATACTTACTGCATCAAGATGAATTTTTAAGAGTTGTCCAAAGAAAATCTATAGACTTTAAAAACGTACTTTTGGTGTCTTATTACATTAACTATGAACTTCATTAAAACAAACTTTCATTATTACTGTATGTTTTATAAGGATAACATTTACATTCAGTTGCTGGAGGATTGCAAAAGCGCTCAGTTGAACTTCAGAGGATTCCCACACCTTTGTCATACCATTCATTCATTCATTCATTATATTTCTATTCCGCCCAGCAGCTGAAGCTCTCTGAGTGGTTTACAAAGATTATATACTATTAAAAATACATTATACATAGTATAAAAACCCATTAACATACAAACATATAAACAGACAGCACACACACACAGACACATATATATCTAAACAATTTTTAAACATTCAATAAGAAAAATCCAGGACCTGATTTAAAACTGCATTGTATGCTGCCAAATGCCTGAGAGAGGAGGAAGGTCTTAACCTGGCACCAAGAAGATAACAATGTTGGTGCCAGATGGGCCTCGTCGGGGAGAATGTTCCAAACCTGGTGGCCCACCACCAAGAAGGCCTTCTTCCTTGTTGCCGCCTTCTGAGCCTCCCTCGGAGGAGGCACCTGGAGGAGGGCCTGAGATGATGAACACAGCATATGGGTAGGTTCATGCCAGGAGAGGCAGTTTGTAAGGTATTGCGGTCCCAAGCTGTATTTATTTTATTTATTTATTATATTTATACCCCGCCTTTTTTCCTGCAAGGAACCCAAGGCGGCTTACATAATCCTCCTCCTCCTCTCCATTTTACTCTCACAGCAACCCTGTGAGGTAGGTTAGGCTGAGAGTCAGTGACTGAACCAAAGTCACCCAGTGAGTTTCATGGCCGAGCGGGGATTTGAACCCAGATCTCCCGAGTCCCAGTCCAACACTCTCACCACTACGCTACTCTGGCTCTCATATATAAAGCTTTATAGGTCAAAACCAGCACCTTGAATCAGGCTCGGAAACATACAGGCAGCCAGTTCAAGCGGGCCAGAACTGGTGTTATATGTTCAGACCTCCTTGTCCCTGTTATCAATTTGGTCGCTGCATTTTGCATGAGCCGCAGCTTCTGAACCATCTTCAAAGGCAGCCTCGTGTAGAGTGCATTGCAGTAATTTAACTTGGAGGTTACCAGAACATAGACAACTGAAGCCAGGCTATCCCTGTCCAGATAGGGGCATAGCTGAGCCACCAACCAAAGTTGGTAGAAGGCACTCCATGCCACTGAGCAGGACCGGTGCAAGGCAGTTTGGTGCCCTAGGCAAGATCAGATATTTAGCGCCCCTCCTTCCCACTTGAGAGCCCTGTATATTTTTTCAAGGCGTTTCTGGCACCCCTTTTAGCCCTGCGCCCTAGGCAGCTGCCTAGTTGGCCTAATGGTAGCACCGGCCCTGCCACTGAGGTCACCTGAGCCTCAAGTGACATAGATGGCTCCAGGAGAACCCCTAAGCTATGAACCTGCTTCTTCAGGGGGAATGCAGCCCCATCCAGACAGGTTGAGCACCCTCTATCCAGTCAGAAGAACCACCTCTAGACTTTTCATAAAACTGAAAGCCCCAATAAATGCTGAATAACTTCATAGGCTAAATGTATGGGAAGAAAGAACCCATGGGAAGAAAGTTTGGGAAGTTTAAATGAATGGTTGTGAACTGCCCAGAGAGCTTCGGCTATGCGGCGGTATAGAAATGAAATAAATGATAATAATGAATAATAATAAAGACATCACACACAGAGATTCCTGGCAGACAGTGTGCAATTTCAGCAAGCCACTTTGTAATCAAGCTATGTCTGGGCATGTAGTACAAGTAAGTGTGTATAGGATTAAACCCTTACTAGTTACAATAGCAGAGAGGCAGAGCAATAGATAAACAATATATTTGGATATTAAAAAAAGGGATGTTCGTAAACAAGGTTGCTAACTGTAAGTCTTCCCTGTAAGATAAATGGTTACTTCTGTGAGTTCAGATCATCAGTAATCTTAACATTCTAATTCACAGAAGGAGAGAATTATAATGATGCTAATAAAGTGAAATTGAATCAAAGCAGGTGTAGGGTAGCTGAGATCCATCTTCTCATTTACAAAATGTATACGGTTCAAATGGCAGCATTTTCCAATGTTTTAATGGGAAATATAATTAATGTTATATTACTATAGCAGGAACATTAAAGTACAAGGCAAAGATGACATCAAATAAATTCTGAGGGCAGCCTGGAAATTAGAACAGAAGCCAAATGGATTTATAATGAAGGGGGGAGAGTTGCGTACAGTTGTAACTATTATACTACCATGGCAATTATCTGCAATTGTGTCCCCATTAATGATGGTGCTTTGGTGAGAACACCAGCAACCTGGAATGGATTTTTGATTGAAAGAACGCTATGATTTCAACCCCACCTGTATTTCAGTCCCACCTATATTCAATCCCACCTTAATTGTAGCATAGCTGTAGCAGACTATTTTGGACGACTGAAATTAAACCACTTTGTGTGATTATTTATGGCTGCTAATAGTCTCAGGATCTGCATTTGAGAGAGGGAGAGAATAAGTACACTTAAGAAGTAGAAGCGCATTATAGCAGGTACTCAGTATTTGAGTGCGTCATCCAAGTGCTTAGACAGAATGTTTAACTTATGGGGGCAATTTTCCAAATGACGGACGTAATTGCTGTACAACCACTTTTGTACATTAGGAAAACTGGTAATTTTTAGGCAATGGGGCAGCGGGAATTCTGCAAGAATTAAGTAATACCGGCACTGGCACATCTATGGCAAAACACCCCCCCCCCTTTTTTTAACCACCAGACAGCAATTGCTTTGTGAAAAGTGATGTGCTTCAGCATTTGAACGTGGCACATTTCAGTCTGGTCAATAATTGAAATGTTCAAAGTCTAGGTTAAAATTCCAAAGGCATCTGTAAATCTTTACTGATTCATATGGGGTTTGTTCTGCAGGTCTGCACTGATCAGTACAGCTATAGCTAGGGTTGCCAACCAGCCAGTATTTTACTGATCTGCCCAGTAAAATCGTGTTCTAACTGTTAACCAGTACTGGAGTTGGAAAGACCAGCAAACTCCGGATTCTTCCAGGCTTCACCCATAACTCATCAGACTCCATCTTGGCCATAACTCTTGGCCTATTCTACAGTCTACAGAACTGGCTTCCCAGTCTGAAGTCAAAAAAGATATCTGCCTTTTCTATCTATACTTGGTGAAGATTTATGGATGCATTTCAAGCTGCCTTGTGGACGTGCTCAGGCAAGGCTGTTAGGAGTAAGTTTCTAGGAAAATAAACAAGAACATTGTTGTTTTAATGACTTGTACCAAAGATTACTAGTTGTTATCATTTCTGCAGCAGGGAATAATGCGTTACAACATGTATCTTGCTTGTTCAGATAACCAAGAGACCATGTTGTGAGGCCATTCTCCTTCTCTATGTTAGACAGGTTTAGAAACGTCTGCATGGTCTTCTTGTTATATAAACCAAATACAAGTTCTATTGCTTTAGTCAGACAACTGTATATAGAGTAGGGGTGGGCCACTTGTGGCCCTCTAAATATTTTGGCCTACAGCTCTCTTTACCCCTCACCAATGGCTGTGCTGCCCAGAGCTGATGGGGGTTGTAGCCCATTGTTACCAAATGTGCTCCCTTTCTGTGCAGATACCGTTGCTCACGTTCTCACGCATTCACTAAACCCAAAGGCGCCTGAGCACAACAAGGTGTTGTGCAATCCGGCATGCCTAATGTAGATGTTAGTCCTATTAATTTCAATGAAGTTTATTTCCAGGTAAGTTGGTATAGGATTGCAGCCTTACTGGGTCTGAGTTTCTACTGCCATCTTACTACATCTTTAAAATAATAATAATAATAATAATAATAATAATAATAATAATAATAATAATAATAATTAATAATACCCCAAAATAATCCCCAGAAGGTGTATGACATGGCAAAAAAGAAGAAGAAAGAAAGGAAAATCTGAGGAAAGGAAAGGAAAATTCAAATGATTGTCATTCTCTATGGCATATTAAAAAGCAGCCAAGAATGGACACATATTCCAGGAAAGATCTACCGGTATCTCTGTCCTTCGCTTAATTTGAAAGTTACATATTTCTCTGGTACTTTTCCCAGAATCATTTTTAACATTTTTGTGAGTTATGCTGTCCTGTTATGCAATGTGGCTCTCCCTAGCCTTAGCTGGAAAAAAACCCTAATTTTAATCTTTGAAAAGCCATGAATTAAATGGGTGGCTGTACACAAGTCACTGCTCCTTAGCCTCAGTCCTACACCCATCAATAGAATGGGTACAAAAATACATTTCTACCTTACAGCATTGTGATAATGATTACTGAGAGCCAATACAGATGGTCATATTACCATACATTCTGCCATAGATTTGAACCTCAGATGTGTTCAAATCCTCCTATCACTTGGTAGGATTATACAGACAGCCAAGCTACCCTGGGGTGAGAGTGCTCAATCTGGGAATCAATCATCAGTATGGATGCTGACATAATGGGCAGTATCCAGCTGTGTCATTCTGCTAGTGCAAATGACATTGCACCAATGGAAACTAGATTCTGAACTATGAGCAAGAGGAGAATCCAACTAAAGTTACTTTTGTGCACATGTGGTTGTGCGAGCGAAATGCACAAGCATAATGCGTAAGTGCTTGCACAACTGAAAGATTCAGCAGAGCTCTGCTAGCACTATTTGAGTTTATGGAATGACACTGTTGGATACTGCGCAATGGGTTGTATCTAATGGTGCCCTTCTCCAAACAGGAATCCTTCTAGTCATGGGAAGGTTCTTGATCTGGTGGAGGCCTCTGCTAATGGAAGAGGTGTGATTTTGCCTACTTCCCTTGCCCCCTGCACCATCTCCTGTGTGATTCTGGAGGCTCCCAAACCACCCAGAGCAAATGTTTGGGTGGTATATAGCTGCAGGGAGGAATAGCAGAGGCCTCTGCTGGATCAAAAGCCCTTCCACAAACAGAAGGGTACCACTGGATACAACCCAATCTAGAGCAGCAGTCCCCAACCTTTTTGGACCTCTGGCTCTGGGCACATTTGGGAATTTGAGAAAGCGCTGTGGGCAGCACCACAAAATGGCTCTCACGGAGAATGGCTAGTCACATAATGCCTGCCGTAGGGGCCTTTAGCTCATTCAAAAGTGAGCTAAAGAGAGGTGTGGGGAAAGAAAGAGCAAGGCTAGAAGCTGGGTGGGAGGGAAACAGGAAGGCAAAGGGGTAGAGAAAGAGCAAGGCTAGAGACTACCAGGGGGAGAAACAGTGAGCTAAAGAGTTGGAGAGGGGAGAGAAATATCGAGATTGGAGGCTGGGAAGGAGGGGGGTAATAGCAAGGCAAAGGGGTGGAGGGGAGAGAAAGAGCGAGGCTAGAGGCTAGAAAGGGAGAGAAAGAAGAGTGCCCTAACACTTTCCAAGGATTTTATTTAATTTTTTAAAATAAAAAAAATATCCAGTGAGTGGAGAGCTTCGTGGATGCCATTGAAGGTCCTCCATGGGTGCCACATGGAGACCCTTGATCTAGAGAGCTTTGAGCTCTTAGGAAATGTGCTGTACTGTTATTACAAAGGTTCTGTTCTCACATCTAACAACTAGGCTGGGGCATGCTGGGAGTTGTAGGCCAAAAACATCTGGGGACCCAAGGTTGGAGAACACTGCTCTAGGCCTACCATTACCACATCAGTCAACAGATTCGTCATGCCTCCAGCGGTCTGATGTGTTTGAATTGCCTATGCTATGCCAATGGTTTTTTTTCTTCATCTCTTTAATATTGCTGGGTGATCTTAGTGGAAGGCCATGATGTCTGGATCTCCATGATAAAAGCCTCATCTGGAAGCACGTCCGTCCGGCAGAGGCTGGTGAGTGGTGATGCCTGTGTCAGCGGGGCTCCTTAGCCATTGCAACATTCATTTTGAGCTGTATAGGAGCTATCCATGGTGCTCCAGGGTGGTGAACCTATTTTGGGGATGGAGTTCAGCACCTATGGTGGGATGGAGTTCAGCACCATGGACAGCTCCTATAAAGCTGAGAATAAAAGCTGCAATGGATAAGGAGCCCCACTGACACAGGCATCACCAGCCTCCCCCAGTAGATTTCATTTAGTACTGCTAAGTCCCAAAACTTATCTGACATATTTGCTTAGATTTCCAGTATTTGGTCAACAATAATCTAGTAGCTACTGCCAGAAGGAACAAAAAGGGTCTCCTTGTCCTTGGGTACCACACCTTGCAAAAAACAAACAAACAAGAAGCAAAGGTTTGGGTCTATTGAGAAATTAGTTTGTAGATGTTTATTTATCAAATTTATAATCTGCATCTAAGAAGCCCCTGCTTTGTTACATCTCCACCAAACAATGTATGAAATCTGCCCTGTCATCTCCATGCCTTCATCATACAGCCATTGAATTCTGGTAACTTTTAGAGATTGTCTTTTCAATAACTGTATAGAAGAGGACATGTGGGCAGGTCAGGGCCGGTGCTACCATTAGGCCAACTAGGCAGCTGCCTAGGGCGCAGGGCTAAAAGGGGCACCAGAAACGCCTTGAAAAAAAATACAGCACTCTCAAGTGGGAAGGGGGGGCGCTAAATATCTGATCTTGCCTAGGGCACCAAACTGCCTTGTACCGGTCCTGGGGCAGGTGCCACTGCAGGGGAGGAAAGGGTTAAATTCCCCATCTACACTGGCTGTGATCCCAATAATTATCAACACCCCCCCCCCAATTGCATCACATGTAGTTTGTTTGACCCTTATTTTCAACAGTACTTGAAAACACATATCGAAAACATGACAGAAGTTTAATATGAGATTTGAAAGAGAATAACTGAGTACTATGATAAAAGGAGGAAAACAAACACAGAAAATTGCTGAAGGGGGAAAAGAAATGGGGCTGCATTTATGCCCAACTGGAGGCCTTTCCAGTGCATTCAATGGTTTTTGGAAGACTATTTGGCTAATAGTCCTTGCCAAATCCAACACAAATGATCAGACTTTGCCAACAGCATTATGATGAATCAAGCTTCTTTAAAATATTTACAATAAAACAGCATGGAGAGGGAAAAGAAAGCTAGAAGAGAAAATTACGTAGGGTAAGTCAGATAGAAAAGAGAAGAACCTCTTTCTTTGCAGATCACCAGGCGAGGCTGAGTAATTGGCCAATTGACAGTGTATGTCCTGTCAGGCTTCCCCCCCCCCCCCAAGATTTAATTATACCTGCAGTAAAAAAGAAAAGAAAAGAGAGAGAATGTAACATGCATATTTTTATTTCCCACTGTACTATCTTTGGAATAATTGGCACGTGCGGGGCACCATGGGTAAGTGGAACCCTTTCAAGATATGGCTGCTCGGAAAGCAAATGGGCCACATTTTCTCCTCCCCACTTACTGGGCTCTCAAAACCTGTTCTGTTTGTCTTCATCCCGTCACTGTGCCTTGGGTCCCCAGATGTTTTTGGCCTACAACTCCCAGCATGCCCCAGCCAGCTATGCTGGCTGGGGCATGCTGGGAGTTGTAGGCCAAAAACATCTGGGGACCCAAGGTTGGAGAACACTGTTCTATATCAAGGACACACTTAAATAATGGATTGGGATATGAAGGAGACACATGCGCTACGAACACACACACATACACGCACAGTGTTGGCTCCAAGTCTTTGAGGGCCCTTGGGCAAGACACCCTCAACGGGCCCTTCCTTCAATGTGTCAAGCTTCTCGCTGCCATCATCACCAGCTCCTCATCTTTTTCTCATCATTGCTACCAGCACTTCTTTGCTTGACAGACAGAGAGCCAGTGAGCAAGCAGGCAGCGGCACCTGCTGCTCCTTCTTCTCACCGCCCCCATGGTCTAGGCCAGAGAGGCAGGTGAACAAGTAGGTTGCAATGGTGAAGAGGAGGAGCAAGTCCGGGAGGGCTCTTGTCAGTGGAAGGATCATGCTTACGGAACAGGACTTCCCCATCCTTTTCACCCGCATGCCCTCCAAGTCTGCTCTAGAGGGTCCCCCAATCCTCTAGAGTAGCTTTGGAGGGTGCATGGGGCTGCAGGGGGGAGGGGAGGATGGGGAAATCTCGTTCTGCCAGAGGTATCCTGCTGCTGGCAGGAAGATGGCTCTGGATCCAACCCTAAACAAATATACTTTGTTCCTATTTAGAGATGTGCAGGCTTCAGAAAAAACTGGAAATTTGGGGGGAAAGGGCTTTTTTCTTCCATTTTTTTGGGAGGGAATCAGAAAAAAAATGTCCCCCCAGTTTTTTTGGGGGGGGAACTTCACCCCCCCATTTTTCCAGTTTTTTCCCCAGGCCTTCATATCTCTATTTCTACTCGTAGGACACAGGGTATGACTTTAACAAGCCTTCAGCCCACAATGATATTAATTGTAAGGCCTGTGGCTTACGCTGGCTCAGCTTGTCTGAGCATGGAAAGCTAAGCAGGGTCAAGCCTGGTTATTACTTAGATGGGAGACCCCTCCTCTAGTTTCCTGCACTGAGCAGGGGGTTGGACTCGATAGCCTTGTAGGCTCCTTCCAACTCTATGATCTATGAAATCTATCTATGTTTCATTGGGAATTTAAGAGTGGCCATTTCTCTGTTTCATACAGCATGGTTGTAACCCTTGTGTTATGCCTCACAAAATGGCTGACTTGATTTTTGTTGGACATTTCCAAACCAAACAATTGCCTTCTTGCTAAACTTTGATTTTCCAGTGGATTTTCTCAACAAAATCACTGCATAAAACAAAATCTGTTGCTGAGCTGTGGCGACCTAGCGCCCACGGGCACCTTGCCTATAGGCTCAGGTCTGGTGCAGTGGCGCCAACTGGTACTGGCTGCCACCACCGATAGTCTAAAACGCAGTCTCCTCAGACCCCAAGCGCTCTTGGTCCCTCAGGGTTGACTGGCCAGAGGTCCCAAGGGGGTCTCTGGCCAGAGGTCCCAAGGGGGTCTCTGGCCAGAGGTCCCAAGGGGGTCTCTGGCCAGAGGTCCCAATTGGGCTTCTTTGCAGCCCTTCGGTGTCCTTAGGGCAGTGTTTCTCAACCTTGGGTCCCCAGATGTTTTTGGCCTACAACTCCCAGCATGCCCCAGCCAGCATATGCTGGCTGGGGCATGCTGGGAGTTGTAGGCCAAAAACATCTGGGGACCCAAGGTTGAGAAACACTGCCTTAGGGGAACACAGCCTATATTACACGCCTTGCACATTGCATAACCTGGTCCTTAGACCAGCCTTAGTGTGACCAAAGACGTGGCACGCCCATTGTGAGCCTCCCTCCACTTCACCCCCAAAACACACAGGCTGGGCTGTGGTGAAAACAGGGTGAAAGATTTATTAAGGATTCAAACAAAATACAGAATGGAAAAAGTGTGAGTCAGCTTCAAAGCAAAAAATAACCAGCAGCTTTTAGGTTCCAATTAAGCAAACAAGTATTTTCAAAGGGCAAAAAGCAAACAGGAAACATAGGCTAGCTAACACAATTTCCCTATTGTAAAGCAGCCTACCTGGTCCTTTGCAGACCCTTGGTTTCAGAGGTGCAATTCCTCTTGGGCTTGTGTGCCTGCCCCCCCTCTCTTCTGGGAGCCGTGCACCAAGCCCCTTGCCAGAAGAAAAGTCCTGGAACGTCCTTTTCCAGAAGAGTATATCTCTTTGGGTCCCCCCTCCACTTTCTGGGTGGAGATTCCCCCAAAGCATCATGTGTTTTTGTTTGGCTGATTCTCTACTCGTTGCTCATTCTCAGTCCAGAGATGGGTCCTGGAAGATTCTGCTTTGTTTGAGCACCTGAGCAATTGACTAGTCAATAGGTTTGAGGAGCTTCTTCACTGAATTGGAAAGCCCTCTTATTTTGTGGGCTAAGTGGGGCACTTGGCCTTTAGGTGACCTCAGCCAGGGTGTTTGCATCTCAATGCCAGCACACAGGTGGTGGCTTTAGCAGAGACCTGCAGTTGATTGTAAAATGGAGGTTTCTTCCTCCTGGACCTGGGTAAGATGGAGTCACTCCAAGCCTGACCACAACATGAGCTCGCCCCTGTGTTACTTTTAAAAGTACATTGCAAACAGGACTGGAATCTCCCAGAATGATCCTTTTCTTTTCAGAACTGGATGTAACTTCCTGGCCTTGTTCCAATTTAAGTTCTAGCTTACCAGATAAATCAGGTAATCTATCAAAGATAGGACCAGCTTTTTAGAATCCTGATTATTCTGTTTCCACTATAGTTTCATGTGGTTCTCTACTTTTGGTGCACACATGTTTGAATTGCTGTATCGCTTTACACCTGCACATTTGATTTCAATGAAGGATAGATATACTTCCTTCAGTGTCCAAAAGTGGGAACAGAAATAAATAGGGAATTTAAACTAGAGATGCAAAAAAATGGTATTGCTGGTCAGGATACATCAGGTTGCACTGATGAAGATGTACGAATACAGGTAATTTTGCAAGATTGAACACAAGGCAAGTGTCAAGGGTAGGCACGGTTGGGCGCCTCCTGAGGGCCCACAACCCAGCAGGAGCCCACTGACAACAGTCCCCTGGACTTGTTCCTCCTGACAATGGTGGTGAGAAGGTAGACTCGCTGACCCTCAGCCCATTGAAGATACCTTGTTCAAAACCTCGAGGGAGCATTGATCGCACAGTTTAATATTATACAATTTTAAAAAGTGTGTTTCGTGCAAAAAGGCTGATGCCAATGGGATTTTGCTCCCAGTCCAACCAGCAGTTTTGGGTGGGGGGAGGTTTATTTTGTCTGCACCACACCAAGGGGAAAGGGTTCAACTCTATTCCCCCCCCCATCACAGATCATTTGGTGCTTTCCTGCTTTTGTACAGTTTTTTCCCCATCCTGTGCCTAACCTACCTCACAGGGTTGTTGTGAGGATAAAATGGAGAGGAGGAGGAGGATTATGTAAGCCGCCTTGGGTTCCTTGCAGGAAAAAAGGCGGGGTATAAATATAATAAATAAATAAATAAATGGTTGAAATGTCTCTCTAAGGCTTAGTTACTGGCAGGAAGAGCTTTAACCTTAAACAAGCTGGGGTTTTTTTTTTCTCCACCCCTTTTCTTTTGGCCCCTGCCCAGCACTAGAATGTCGTCCCCCCCCCCCCCCCGAGAGCTTCTCCAAAATGGAATCTGGCCCTTGGGCTGAAAGAGATTCTGCACTCCTGCTGTAAAGGCCTGGTCACCTTCTGAACCAAGTTCAAAGATAGCGTGGAGAATAAGGCCTCAAAGCCAAGGACGAGTGGGCTCTTATGGCGAGAAACAGCCCTTTGTGTTGCCATGGAATTCTGTTCGTTTCCATAGTAAAGATTCTTGGCTATTGCTCAGAACGATTAATTCCCCCCCCTCTTAGTGTGTATCTTCACTTGAACAAAAATGACCTCTGTTATAGAGAGCTCTCTGCAGAACAAAAGCAAAAGGTGATCTTGGGACTAGTAAACTGCAAATGCTTTCTGTCGGATGGATCTGATATTTTAACATGTAATAAGTTCAAATCTCCATTAGATGGCAATGTCCCATCACCTTTAAGCTCCATTTTACTTGGTTCATAGATTTCATAGATTATAGAGTTGGCTGGTGAAGGATGGCGTTTCTTGATTAGGGATTCACGCTTTTTGAAAAAAAGAAATAACTCACAGGGTCATCCTTAGCGCAAGGCAAATTGAGGTGACTACCTCACGTGGCAGACTTTGGGCATCAGATTGTTAGTTAGCTAATAATAATTTATAACTGCGAATGTAGCAGGTGACATTTGGATTTTCCACCTCAGGCACCACAATGTCTTAGGCTGGCGCTGATAATCTATCTATTTCTGGAACGAATAGTAAATTGTTACTACTTCATTAACATTCCAGAAGGGTAGCTGTGCTAGGCATTACTGAGATGATGTCACAACGTGTTTTCTCACACATGAGGCTTAAGGTAGCTCCTGATTCAATCAACTTGGAATGGAAATGGAAGGTGTACGTAAGCCAGAATACTTGCTCAAATGCTTCCCCTCTGTCTCTTCTTCACTGACTATGTCAGGGGTCCCCATTCCCAACTTTTTGGGTTGGTAAGAGCACATTTGGAATTTTGAGAGAGTGTCTTCCCATGGTTCCCATGGGAGGCTTGCCATTAGTCTACACAATTTTTCTTTAGAATTTCCTCCTTTTAAAATTTCCTTTTTGTAAATTTTTATCCTGGAAGACAATCTTACTCAGTCACGAGTGATTGCCTGATGATGATGATGCCATTAGTGGGCATGGCTGGTCACAAAATGCCCATTTCGCAGAAGGCGAACTGGTGAGAATAAAAGAAAAGCAACTTGCAGAAGAATGTAAGTAGAAGACAGAGGTTGGGTCTAAACTCCAAAACACAACAAAACCACTCTTTTGAACCCAAATAAAGATGGCACTGGAGGGCAGCCCTTTGCTTTGCACTATGCCAGGCTCTCAGTTAAAACGATAATAATTTTTTCAAAAAATGCCTTAATAAATAAAATAAAAATTGGGAGGGCCAGGGAACCTGGTGGGTGCCAAGGGAGGTGTTTGCAGACACATTTTCAGCACTGGAAAGGGTGAATAATACGTGTCCTTCCAAAAGCTTCTTCTTCTTCTCCTTCTCCTCCTTCTAAATGGGGGGAATCCAAGTTCGTGAAATGGCAGGGCAGGGCTGCACATTTGCCAGGTTTTTGTTTACTGAGGGCTCTCGTGACTGTGTGGAACAGCAGGAGAACCTCAGAGACTAACGAAATGTGTTGTCAGCCACCTCTCTTGCCCTGGCATGCAATTCTTTTTTAAAAGATAAATAGCCAGTGCGGAGGAGGAGGGGCTGAGCCAGATCCGGACTGTGGTTTGGGGGAGGGGGCTGCCCTCGGACCAGTCCCAAATCACACCCACCCCACCCCTCATGCCTGCTCTTTGCAAATGGAGGAAAGCTGCTCCCATTTGAATCGGCCAGGGGGTGAGGTACCCGACTCCTATCAGGACTCCAGTGAGGACAGGTTTACATCCTCCTCCCCCAATGCCATGGTTTGGATCTGGCTTGCCCCCCCCCTCCTGCACTGGCTATGATTTTTTTTTTTTTAAAAAAAAGCCTATATGCGCTGGTGCTAAAGACATGCACAAATGACACATCCAGTTTGACCATCGTTTCCCCCTCCAGAATTTTAAAAGAGAAAAGTTCACAAAATGGCGCTGGCATGGGTGGAGTTGTGGTGCCTGGTATCGGTGAAGTGATGACCGCCCTCCCATAGATGTCCCCACTCTTCACACACCACATTCCACACAGAACACACGATTCCCAGTGGTGCGGCTAGAGAATGTTGGACCCTGGACTTCACGGTCTTATGCCCTCACTTTAGGCGGCCATTTTGTATTACTTCAGTTGTCAAGCATACAGTTAACATTTCCCTTTCCCCTCCCTCCTCCTTCTACCATCCTGATATGTCAGAGCAAAAAACAAAAACAGAACAATATCCCTGTTTGCCAACTCTGAATAAAAAACAGCTCTGAACGTGAACAGTTTTGCCTTTCTAAACCCACTTAAATCATAGCACCATTGTGACAACAGAAATAAAATACGTAAGAGTTTGCTTCCGCTACCCTGATGCTATCTGCATTTCCTCGGGAATAAACAGAATTTTGATGTAAAAAAGGATAATATGGGGTTGAATCCTTCTGCTAGAGGAAAGGACCTTGTGTGAGAGAAAGGGTCCTGTTCATGGAAGGTCCCTTCACCCAATTTTAGGCATCTCCCCCCCCCACATCTCACCCCATTCTACTGGGTTCCCTGAATCTCTGTGTAGAATTTTCAGGGGGCTGGATGGGCTGCTGTGGAAGGAGAGGGCAGGGAAGTTCACTTCCATCAGCGCAGGTGACCCAGTGTAAATCAGGATTCAACCCTATATATTTAAAGTGAAAACAATAACATGAGCATCTGTAACCATGTGCATGCCTGGCTGGCCACACCCTGACCAAACATGTTTTTAAAAGCAAGAAGAAAGGATGCTGATCTGAGCGGTGTCAGCCCCAGTGCGCCTTAGGATTCCCGTGCTGACCCAGGTGCTGATGGCAAGCCTGTTTGCTGCTGTGCCCATCACAGTCTTGGTGGTCCTTTGCCCCCCCGGGGGGGGGGGCTAGAAGCCCTGGACTTTGGCCCAGAGGTCCATCCCTAGCTGCACCACTGCCTATCGTAACTGGTGATGTGCTAGCTTGGGAACAAAACCACATTTTTTTCTGAGTGGCAATGTACTGCACCTTGAGTGCTGTCAGAAAATTATGTCCCCTGAACAGAAGACTTAACTTAAAAAAACCCCCCAAACAAAAACATCTGGAACTCTCACAGCTCACGAGCAGCACGTGTGTTGTGCTGCTAGAAACTTATCATCTGGATAAGCTGGTATTTGTAGCAGTGAAGATGACAAGGAATGCTGTGGCCCCTTAGAGGCTAACCGATTTATTGTGGTGCAAACCTGTGTCGGCAACATCCTAACTCATCAGTTCAGTTGCATAAGAAAGTAAGCTGTCACGCACCTGATGAAGTGGACTGTTTCTATGAGAGCTCATATCACAATAAATCAGTTAGTCCCTGTGGTGCTACAGTGAGGTTCATATTTCTACCTGAGGTAAAGCAGCTCAGATGTAAGGTAACCAAGTAGAAAGCCCCTGCTAGTCATTCTTAAGTATTTTAAAGTACAGGCAAAAAGGAAAGCATATAAAGGGAAGCTCAGAGCTTTCCTACATGAGGCATTTATTGTGCACTTGTGATTCCTCACTCACGGTAGTTTGCGGGTGCTTTACATGATATCATCCTCCTCCAGGGCCTCTCCCGTGCTTTCCAAGCATTTCTGTGGCTTTTTTTTTTAAGATAGAGGAAAGTGTGGTATTATTTAGAAATAGCACTATGAAAAGCTCGTGTATTTATGCAATTCTGCTATGCCGCAGCACCACCTTGTGGTTCTGCAATGGAACATATAGAAATGCAGAGAAAGAACCCCCCCCCCCGGGGGGGGGAACATGTGTAAAGGAGCCAATCTTAATCCCACAAAGAATCCAGAAGCAGAAGCCTGTGGCTTACGCTGGCTCAGCTTGTCTGAGTGTGGAAAGCTAAGCAGGGTCAGGCCTGGTTATTACTTGGATGGGAGACCCCTCCTGTAGTTCCCTGCATTGAGCAGGGGGTTGGACTCGATAGCCTTGTAGGCCCCTTCCAACTCTATGATCTATGAAATCTAAGCCTCGGTAAAATGGCAGGTGAAAAGCCTCATGTAGAGAAGCCCTCAGAGCATCTCCTGACATTAATCATGGCATTTGGAAAGCAGTATCAAAGAATGCCTGCATTCAGCTGACCTGGAAGAGCAGATCCTGGGCTGGCAGATGCTCCTCGCCCCTTGAGGTGATGGTAGTGGAACTGGAACTCCTATCAGCCCTGAGACAGAGATGGATCACTATAGGCCAGGGGTTCTGCACCTCAAGCCCTTGGGCCAAATCTGGCCCACCGGGGATGCCAACCCAGATGGCCCCACCCCTTTCCCCTGGCCGCTGACCATTTGGTGGTTTCTGTTGTAAACGTTCTGTTGCATTTTGGGAAGATATTGATGGTTTTGGGCACACAGTGTCAACCAGTGTGATTTTTTAAAGACATTACCTTGTTTAGCTAACAACACCAGCACCACACAATCACCACCAGTCCAGCAACAAAACAATTATATTTAAATATCTGCTTACTTTCACATTTACTTCAGTTTAGGAAACATTGTGAACCCGCAGAAGTATTCAGTTACATTTTGGTTAGGTATATCAATTGTGGGCTATGTTAATTTAGGTTACATGTATTTAACTTGTGTTACTTTATTTGTCATTATAAATTTATAAAATGTTATAAAATAAATTTGATAGAATAATCAATATTTAATCAGTCGGAAGTGCAATCCTATGGCAGCTGGTCTATACATCCATCAGATTTTTTGGATTCCCAGCTGCAAGGTCAGAAAATCGCTCCGACCTTGTAGCTGGGGATCTGTGCTCAGATCCCCCTCCTCGCCTAGCAGGTGGTGCGGAAAGAACCCCGCAGCGGCGGCTTCTCTGAGGTCACAACAAGAGCAAGCTCGGAGAAGGGCTTTTGGGGGTATTCCGGGGGAGGGGGAGGGGGAGGGAATGAGACGGAGGCGCCGCCAAGACAGCGCCTCAGTCTCCTCCCATTCCCCTCTGAAGTGTTGCAGTTAGACAGCTGAAAAGGCTGACCTTTGCCCCTGTGCTCCTCCCGCCCTCCATAGGATGCCCATAATCCTCTGAGTTTGGAGGGCTACAGGCATCCTGACTGGATTGCGCCCTAAAACAATAACTGCGGGTGGCCATTTTCTAAGATGGCTGCCACAGCCAACAATGGGCAAATCTGTGATGGCCCAGTAACTAGATTTTTTCATAATATATTAGTATACCACCATGCCAAATTTGGTGCTTCCCCCCCCCCGCCCCCAAGGGGCACAATTATTATGATATATCCAGTTATGCCACTAACCTACATGGAAAGTGAGGAGGGCCCTCTTATTTTCTTCTCCTAAGCCTCAATGCCTTTTCTCCTTGCAGTGAGATCTGATTTGTGCAGCAAGGGAAAAAGCAGCTTGGCAATCCTGCACATGGTGCTCACTAACTGTCTGCACGCACTGCCACACACAAGATTCAGCTTCTGGCATGACATTGCAAGCACCATTTCCCCAGCATTGGCCAATACATGTCAAAAGCCAAATCATGTGCATGGCAGTTGCTGTTCACTGTCTAGGCATTGATACAGGCAACTGTCTACCGCACATAATTTTACAAGAATGAGAGCAATTGATCAGCAATAATTGCAAACCGTGGCAATCTTAAGGCAATCAGATTGGTAGGTGGAGTTCTGTGCCTTTTGGAGTCCGAGTGGAGGAAGTGTGTGTGAAAGAGGCTGTTTAGCCATGTTATTGCTGCTTTGTCCCCCACCTTTCAACCTGCTTATTCAGGGCTGGTTTTACCACAAGGTTGAATAAGGGAGGCCTCTCAGGCAGCTGAATATGGAGTGCCATGAAAAGGCAGCAAGTTGTTCGTGATTTAATTTATTATTATTGTATTTTTATTGTGATAATAAAAGCACATGCGGGTTTGTTTGGTTTTTTTTGCCTCAGGTGCCAAAATAACTCGACTGGCCTTGGATACTATGCACCTTGACTTTAGGGGAGAGGACTGCAGGGGAGGATTTGCTCCTCTACCTCAGGCAGCAAAATGTCTCGGGTCGGCCCTATTTTTTACCCCTGAGAAAGGGGGAAGATAAGATATGTCCCCAACCTTTTTGAGTCAGTGGGCACCAGGGATGGGGACTCAGACTCGAGCTCGACTCGTGAGTCGGACTGAGTCCCCCCTCTGACTCGACTCAGACTCGAGTCCCAATATTTTTAATGGGACTCGAGACTCAACTTGGGACTCGAGACCAAGGACTCTTCAACATCCCTGGGCTGTGCCAGAAGGAGTGGAGAGGAGCGTGATTGCCGGCGAAGAGCGCATGGAAGCGAGGTGTGCCGCAGCTCGGCCTCTATGGACAGCTACCAGGAGTGCAGCCCCAACAATGTGTCAAGATTTATTTTGATTGATGTGTTGCGTACTTGGGAGAGGCAGAAGAAGGACCTGAGATTACTCTGTGCGGCTGCTCTGAGTGTGTTTCTGGTTCCAGCAAGTTCATCACCAGTGGAGCGGGTGTTCAGTGAGGGTGGAATTGTGATGAGATCTCACCGTTCCAGAATGGGGGCCAAACATTTAGAAAAAATCATGTTCCTCAAATGCAACATGGATAAGTTTTAGGAAGTACAGCAAGTTTATTTTTTAAAATCATTTTTCTAAAATGCAACCTTTCAGACATTTTGGGTTTGGCTGCCTCTGCCTGTCTGTCTGGGGTTCCCAGCCTCCTCTGCCTACCTGGTCTCTTCTTGACCAGTTCAACAGTTGAATTGTCCAAGACAAAGGCCTCTGCCTGCCTGCTTTGGGGTTCCCTGCCTCCTCTGCCTGCCTGGTTATTTTGGGTTTTTCTGCCTGGTCTGTTCTTGCCAAAATCAGTTGCAGAGTTTTGAAATAAAAAGGCACACTTGTGCCTAGAACTATGTATTTAAGCCACACATCTGAAGTAGCCTTATTTTGTTGGGAAAACCCCCCATTGATTTTAATAGGGACTCGTGGAGTCAGCTTTGGGAGTGACTCGTGACTCGTGACTCATGAGTCACCATTTTGGACCAAGGACTCGGACTCGGACTCGAGACTCGGGTCCAAAGACTCGTGACTCGACTCGTGACTTGAGACCAAGGACTCTTCAACATCCCTGGTGGGCACATTTGGAATTTTGAGAGAGTGTTGTGGGCACTCTCACAAAATGGCTGCTGTGGTGGTGGTGGGTTGCTCATTCATAAAATGGCTGCTCTGGTGGGCTTTGCCAGACACAAAATACTCATTTCCCAGAAGGCAAACTGGTGAGACGAAAAGCAAAGTAACTTGCCCAAGAAACTAAGGACAAGGCACAGACGGAATCTGAGCTCCAAAGTACAAAACCACTCTTTTGAAGCCCAATAAAAATGATGCTGGCGGGCAGCACGGTGCTTTGCAGCATGGCAACCTCCCTGTTTATTATTATTTTTAAATAAACATCTTAAGAAATAAAATAAAAATCAGGAGGGGCAGGGAGCCTTGTGGGCACCAAGATAGGGATCCACGGACATATTGGTGCCTATGGGCAACATGTTGGAGACCCCTGAGATATGGTGTCCCAGAGAATACCCCTTGAGAAGGATGTTATTGAGCTGAAAAATGGCTGGAGGGAAAACAGCTGGTTTGGGGGGGGGGAAGTGAAAGAAAGAATTGCAAAACTCAACAGAATGCATAGTCTGAGCCTAAGTCATTCAAATACTAATGTTTTCAGTGTCACCAGCATGTTATTACAGGATTATACAGATTCAATCCTGTTGCAAGCAGCCTCACCTACCTTCTTTTTCACCTGTGCAAATCTGCAGCATGATCCACATGGAGGAGCCCTTCCTTTGCCTACAAGTCCACTTCTGCAGCAAAGCTTCGGTGCAATATCCACAGAGAGTAACCTCATCTTGAAGCATAATTAGTTCTGAGGAAGAATTTTATCAGCTTAGTCTTTGGGGAGTGGTAGCATGTAAACACTTATTAAAATGTTATTTTGGGGGCATAATTCTGTCATAAGTCAAACTAGGCAGATGCAAATAAAAGCAAAGGTTATCTCTCTACAGAGGCTGCTTGTGTTTCCCTGGAAGATTTATGTCAAATGGCAGATTTTCATCCAAGTTATGAGACAGCAGCAAGGATGAAGCACATTTTCCACAAGGCACACAGAAGCATATAAGCTCGAAGGTCACAGAGGAATACCAGTTAAAAAGAGTAAAATATCCACATGGATTTTGAAGGAAAGATCCAAAGGCATCAGCCAGCAGGAACCTAATATCCCACTTGCTGATGTTTCCTAAGAAATCCATATACATTTTTTATCCTGCCCTAACGTTTCCTATATAGAGGGAAAATGTTGCATTGGAATCATTTCTTGCACATAAGAAAAATGTGTAGGTTTCAGCAACAAGAATCTCCCTTGGATAAAAACAGGGCAGTACATAGGCTAGTTTTAAGAAGACATGACTAGTCCTTTTTTTATTTTATTTTATTTTAACCCCCCCCCCCAATAAACTTGTACTTAAAATTAAGTATGGGTAAACTAGAAGAGAATAATGGGATATATGAGCAGTCTTCTGACTCTGGTTTCTGGAAATGCACCCACAGAGGGGGCTGTGGATTTGAATGGAGCAGCAACAGGTGATGGAGGAGGTGCTGAACCATTTCCCCACATGCTTTTTTCCTGACCAGCTCCAGCTCCCTAGCTCTCTTCATGCTTGTGGGGAAAAGATGCAGGGTCTTCATATCTTTTCCCCTGAGAGGAGAAAATCTTGCATGCGGGGGTGGTGGGTGGAATTCTGATCAGAAAAAAAATGGCCTGCACAGAAAGAGTCATTCCCTTCCTTGCCTGCCACTGCTCCAACAAAACTTGCAGCCACCCATGGTGGTGGTGCCAAGGAGGTGGGAGGTAGGGGGTGCACAATGCAGCAGCAGGGCTGGTAGGGGGGTGGGTGGGGGTGGCAGTGGCAAGTCTGCTCTCCCACCTCAGGCGGTGGGAGATCTTGTGCTGGGGCTGCTGCTCAGAAGTAAGCAGGACTAAATCACTCAGTAGCACTGTCAAGTAGCATCCCAAGCACCAAGCATGTCTATTCAGAAGTAAGCATGAACAGCATGTCTACGCACAAATTATAAGCAGGAAAGAATCACTTTCAACCAACATCCAAACACCAAGCCTCTGCATGTCTACTCAGATGTAATCGGGACAAGTCTCTGCAGGACAAGGCTTAGAAAGAAGCAGGACAAAGATCTTGTAAAGTTTGCAAGATTCACCCTATGTATATTTCTTCATCCATCTGTGACTATCTTTGTAGTAATCTCATCCTCTATAACTTTAATTATTCTTTAAAAATTATGTCCCACATTTCTTTCACCATAGAACTTAAGTTGGTCTCCCACCCATGCACTGACTAGACCCAGCTCTTAGCTTCAGCAAGGTTGCCACACTATATGTCCTCAGGTCATTTTTGAGATAGCTGAAATGATATGTCTAGTGACATACTCCAGAAGCTATAAAAAAGAAGAGCAAATAAATCAATAAAAATATTTCTCTTTATGGAACTTTCCACTTTGTTTTATACCCTAATGAATATTCAGAGTTGTGTTCTGAAGCCAGAACAGCAGTTCAGTTAAAAGAAGCAAGGAGTGTCTATTCACTAAGCAGAAAAAAAATATTTGAGCCCCCAGTAGTTAAACCATTGGACTTGGCTTGAGCCTATTCCCCCAGGGTAGGGGTCTCCAATGTGGTGCCCGTGGGCCCCCCCTTTAAAAAACAAAAAACAAACCCATTTTAAAAATAAAATAAAATACATATATGGATTTGTATGAAATGCATACAACTTTCTAGCAATTATACATAGGCTCCAACAAAAGCAGACCAAATATTTAACTAAGTATCCATTTAAAGTTGCCTTCTATATGCCACCCATTCATATATCCAAAACTCTGTAAGGTCCTCAGTCCATTGCATTACAGGAGGTGAGTGTTTTTCCTTCTAATTTTGTAATATCAGTCTTAAAGTATCAATAGGGTATGGAGAATCCATTTCCCCTTCCATTTGTTAATTTCTATGAAGCAGGTAAATAATTTAAGAGAGCATGTACATCTGTGAATGTTAAAGACTGCTCCAGTGCAAAATTTATCTGTGTAATAACCTCCTCCCCAAAAGAAGCAACTCCTGGACACTGCCAAAACATATGTTTAAAAGAAGCATTAGCTGTATACTGCATGGCCAGCAATTAGCTGAATTAGACAATCCCTTATTGAAGAGATGTTGCAGTGTCCAATAGACATGAAACAAAAGTTTTTGTTGAATAAGATGCAGCCTAAGATCCACAGACATGACAGGTAGTGATCCACTGATTAGGCATTTTGTGGTGGTGCCCGCCTTTCTCAATTTCCCAAATGGGCCCACAGGTCCCAAAAAATTGGGGACCCCTGTCATAGGGCATCTCAAGTAGCTATTGATATCTGTTCTATGTACATCAGAATGGCAGGATTTTGGTCAGATCTCTTTGCGTGTGAAATGAAACACCTTTTTTTTCTTTGTGATTGCATACACATAACCTCCTCTCATAAGAAGTCGTGTGTTTAAAACTAGCATCTTCTAGTACCCCATTCATATTCTCTCAGCGGTGTTCTTCTTGCCATCGTGCTCATACGAATAACAAAACCTGGTTCAACGTTCTGTTCTTGAAAGCCAATAAAAATGAACTCAAGCTGTCTTTGTTCTGCTGTATAATTTATTAGCCCTGGTTTACAAAATGGTGTTGGATCCTTTATAACGGCTCTGGGTGGTGCTGTGCTGATGTATGGGGAAATGCTGTAGCCTGCATTTCACAGGCGAAGTTGATAGTGCAGAGCACAGACTAATACAAATATGGCCATTCAAGTATACAATAAATTAAGCAATCCTGACATGGATGTGATAAGATACAAATAGGTAACAGCGAGTTGTTATGCTTACTAGGACAGTTTTTCTCCAGAAGCATAATCAAGTAGCTGATTCTCATTCTGCTTCAGTCTCCCCTTTCCTCCCCATTTTTATATCCTTTCAGACTGAAAACATCTCCTTATTGTTTCTTTACTCACTTAAAAACAACGGCACATTTTTAACATGTATGGCTGTGTAGCTTTGTGTCAATGTGTTGTCCAAAAGAGCTCTCAGAGGAGCTCTTCTATGAGAAGATGGCTTAGAAAGCTGAAATGCCCCCCTTTGAAACGACGAAAAGCAGCGTAAGGCCAAGTGGGTGTAGCCATCATTATCCAGGGGCAGTTCCAATCACAGGACTGGGGGTTCACTGTGTGTCTCTCTGTATGTGAATGAGGGGGTGCCTATGACTGTGTGTCTCTCTGTGTGTGATGGGGGGGTGTCTGTGTGTTTTGCAATGATTTCCTGCTGGCTTTCCAAGGAATATAATCATCATCATCATCATCATCATCATCATCATCATCATCATCATCATCTGCAAAGAGATGGACTGTATATAGACTCATAATTTGCTGCCCATGCTTTCTTCTGAGCAATCTAGTCCTCCATACGTCTTACAAGATATGCATGCTCTGGGATTGTTTATTGTGCTGCTTCTGAGTACACCTGCTTTGGTGGATGCTTTGGTATGGATATAGAATAGCATGGATTTTTGGATACTTTCAGAACCTATTGCTATGTTCCAAAGGCAGTTACATGTGAGGAGCCCTTCTTTGGTGGATGCTTTGTGGTGGATATACAAAAGTATGGATTATTATTTTTTAATGCTTTCACAACTTGTTCCTGTGTTCCAAAGGCTGAGTTTTGGTGTGCCTCTGAGGATATCATCACCATTCTCATTGTTGCTATGGCTGTGTGGAAATGTCCCCTCCCACTCATGATCTTAATGTCACTTGATTCTCTGTGCAATGGGAGGTTAGGTTGAGAGGCAGTGACTGGTCCAGATCATCCAATGAGAAATGGGAGACATTTGCTGGTCCTCCTCAGCTAGCAAAATGTCTTGGGCCATCACTGGCTGTGTATGAGTGTCCTGTTTGGCTGTTATGTCTGAATGAGGTAGTGAGTCAGCCTATGTCCCTTTCTTGAGTGTGTTTGTGCATGTGAGAGAGCACTTCAATGTGTGTTTATCTTTTCTGCATCTGAGCAGTATGCTGTAAAAGGTGAAGTTTGTGTTTGTATTTGAGTTCTCTGCCATGGAAGAGATAGAAGTCTTTTGCTTCCAGGAAAGCATGGAAGATGATTTCCACTAAAATGTTTTTGCACTATTATCGTACATTGTTGACTCTCTCTGTGTGTATGTACAAATGCCATATGTGAGTTCAGTACTGGGGGGCGCAGTAGAAGTCTCACTATATACAGCTAGCCCAGGGCCCATCATGGCCTTGACCCAGCCCTGGCTGTGTGGCTCTAACACTGACTGTCATCATAGGATATCATCATTGGCAGTGGCAGCATCATGATTTTGTGTGGTTGTGTGACTCCCCCACCCATCCACTCATGAACTTAAATTCACTTGATTCTCTGTGCAATGCAGCTTGTTGCTGGAGCAAGAGAATGTGGGTCAGAAGGAGTGCTTTTGTGTGGCTGTGTGATTTCCCCACTCCCTCCTTTGCATGTACAATCTTCAAGTTCATGTGCCTCAGTTCTTCTTTTCTGTGGTATGGGTTGTTGGCTGTTGGGGATTCAAAGACTGTTCTGCCTCCACTGTCCCCCTTGGCTCCACCTCTGGTGTCCCCTTGGCTCTGCATCTGCTGACCCATCCTCCACCAGTCAGATTGGCCACCAGCCGGCACTGTCATTACCCTGTGCGGATGCTGCTTCTGTTGTAGAGGAATCACTCCTTATCACTATTCAGATCACTAACAGGAGTTTGTTGGCAGGGGGAAGAATATGTATCCTTCCCCCATTTAACTCTGCCTCCTTTCTCTCCCCCTTTCTATCCTGTGTCTTCCATGTTGAATTATAGATTGTAGGCCCTTGGAGGCAGGGACCTGTGCCCCTGTGCTTTGCAAAGCACAATGCACAGTGATGGTGCTATATTATTAAGTAAATGAAGTGTCATGGGCATCTATTGGCCAGTGCCTCTGACATCCTCAACAGTTGTCACACTCACAAGTCTTTCTCCGTAAGATTCTTCATGATCCAGACCCTGAAATGATATTGCAACTGGTTTTCTTTTTTCTTCCCCACCCCTGCTATATTTTCACGTGGTATTTTTGTGTTGTCCAGCTCAATATATTTTTGTGTTTCTCCTCACCAGGGGATTGTGAGAAGTGAACTGCCTCCCTTTTGCACTCGAGTGACTCACAGTTAAAGAGAATGCAATATCATGTCACAGCAAGAAGACTGTCATGTGACTTGCCTCATCTCATAACATGGAGATGGGGATATTGCTACCACTGGCCAGCACTATGGATTGCCGTGACAAAAGGGCACTCTTTGCCTAGAAGCAACCAAAGATGAGATGATCACTTCTGTACTGATCTGTCCCTTTCCCCAGTGTTTTCCTCAAGATCTGTTGTGTGCTGATTGATGTCCCAGGGAAGAAACTAGAAAGACTTGAATGGCTGAAGGAGTCAATCTCTTATGATTGTAGGCTGTGGGGTAAATTTAACTCTGGTGGTGATTCCATTTGACTTCATTTGATTTCCATCCATTTACATCAGGGAACAGCATAGGCCTCTCCATTCCATTTCACAATGTAAAGTTTATTTAGAAAAGAAGACATTTGAAGTACAAGACGTCTATCCAAATAAAATCTATTTGCACAGCTATAGGCTCAGAGGTGAGCTCTTTAAGCGAGATGGCTCAAGACTGGCAACTAATTTAAAAGCCAGGTATTTCCAGTTGTAATATTTATCAGGAAGCTCAGTAGCCTGTCTCTCTGATGATTTGTACCTCTCTTACACAACACGGTGAGCAAGAAATGAAAGAAAATCCAGCAAATTCTGCAGCCATAGAAAATGATATAAAATAACTAGCATTCATTTATTATCACAGTCTAATTATGTTCAGCATGAAAATGGATAACATCATACTGCTCATTTAGATACCTTGGTCTTTGACACCAGTAGCATCCTTGCAGTTAAAAGAAAACCAACCAAAACAAAATAATGACTCATACAACATGATAAACCATGGTAGCTTCTAAGCCATGTTTGTTTCAGGGTGGCTTGTCATGTTGTCTTAACCCAGCTGGAGTGGCTTGTGCGTGGTTAACAAACCCTGCTGCTGGGTTAAGACAACACACCAAGCCACTCTGAAACAAACATGGCTTAGAAGCCACCATGGCTTATCGTGTTGTGTGAACCCAGGTCAATGTCTATTAAACCTCCAAGATGACCTCATATTCGTTCTATTTTCACTGTGATGAAACAAACAGTTGAACAAAAATATAACCAACTTGACAGGAAAGTTGTATTTTGTTTGTTTGTTATGATGTATGTTCAATTTAATGAGATTCCCCCTGCCCCCCCTCATTACTTGCGGAATCATACAAGTAAAAGCTACATATACTTTTTTTGATTTAGCTGTATTTTGGATACGGAATAATTCAAAAATTTGATCAGCTAAGGACCTTGAAAGTCTAAGATGAAAAGGCCAGCCCACAGATTATGCACTTGCACTTGGTTGGCCTTCCCCGGTGGTAGCAGTGGGAAAGTACCTGCAAGATGGTGCTGGGACTGCACATTTGTGTAAGCTTTCCTAGACCATTTTGTTCTAAGTTGGCATCAATTTGGGCATTTCTTTTCGGCCTGTGTCCACTTTTTAGAAAAGATGGTAAAGCCCTAGCCTCAGTGCTCTAGGACGCCTATGCACAACGCACATGTTGTCTGGAAGCAATTCCTATACCAAGCCTGCAAGACTCCGTGAGTCCAGGGATGCCTTGTGTTGGACAAAGTGTATGAAATCTCTGTTGCCCTAAATCCCTCCCACAATTCCCTGTCAGAGGCATGTTCTTCAGATCACTTCCTGGTTACCTGGCCTTGGATCCTGAATTCTGCTTGTTCTTCTGAATTCTGCCAGGGTATAAGATATTATACACAACCATCCAAGACTAGAGGTGTACTAATGAGTGTTTCACACATTTGTCAGGTAGGATCGTGAAGCTGTTTGGTTTGTATAAAGCTGGTCCCATTTTGGAGCACTTCTTATGTCATCATCATCATCATCAGGCGATCACTCGTGACCGAGTAAGATTGTCTTCCGGGATAAAAGGAGGAAATTCTAAAGAAGATTGTGTAGACTCTAGCGATGGGTCCGTAAGTGACTGTGGAGGCCAATTCTAGATCCACACAGCTTCCCACAGTGAGGACACAGGTTACCAGATAGAAGATGGTCCTGTAAAGGATTCATTTGACGTGCTTTTCGCTTAGCACGTTTCTCCCTTTCACCTTGCACTCGGGCTTCTTCAAAGTCCATGGAACCTTTGTGAAAGGCCAACCTCCATTTAGATCGTTCATGGGCCAGAGCTTCCCAGTTTTCGATGTTTATATTGCATTTTTTTAGATTAGCCTTATGAACATCTTTAAACCTCTTATATTGACCACCGATATTCCGCTTTCCATCCTTGAGTTGGGAGTAAAGTAACTGCTTTGGGAGACGGCAGTCAGGCATTCGAACAACATGACCGGTCCACTGAAGTTGGCGTTGAAGGATCATTTTTTCAATGCTAGTAGTCTTTGCTTCTTCCAGTACACTGACATTTGTTCGCCTATCTTCCCAAGTAATTTGCAGGATTTTCCGGAGGCAACGTTGATGAAACCTTTCAAGGAGGTGGAAGTGACGTTTATAGATAGTCCATGTTTCGCAGGCATACAATAAAGTTGGTAATACAATGGCTTCATAAACCAGTGTTTTGGTCTTCTTACAAATATCCCGATCCTCGAACACTCTATGTTTCATTCGAGAAAATGCGGCACTTGCGGAGCTCAGACGATGCTGGATTTCACTGTCGATGTTAGCTGTAACAGAAAGATAGCTGCCAAGATAGAGGAAATGATCGACATTTTCCAGTATTGTCCCGCCAAGCTGGATAGATGGCATCACCAAAGGATTGGCTTGCACTTGCTGATGAAGCACTTTGGTTTTTTTGATGTTAAGTGAGAGACCAAGTTTTTCGTATGCTTCTGCAAAAGCATTTAGGATAGTTTGGAGATCATCCTCTGAATGTGCGGAGACCACATTATCATCAGCATACTGAAGTTCCACAACGGAGGTTGTAATTACCTTACTTTTTGCTTTCAGCCTGCTGAGATTAAAAAGCTTTCCATCTGTTCGATATATAATTCCCACACCGGTGGGAAGTTTCCCCTTGACAAGATGTAAAACCATGGCGATGAAAATGGCAAATAATGTTGGGGCGATAACACATCCCTGTTTAACACCTGATCCCACTTTAAATGGAGCACCATGAGAGCCGTTGTTGTCCAAAACCGTTGCCGTCATGTTGTCATGGAGAAGTCGCAAGATATTCCATAACTGTGTGTTCTTTCTTTTTATATGATGAAAGAATAAACTTAGTTAGACCAGGACAAGGAGGGAGTTTAATTTGCAGTGAACACATTGTTAAGCAGAGCAGCCACCCAGCACTTAATTCAGATTAAGAGCTTTGTTTAAGGGTTTGTTATTCTCCGTTCTGTTGAGAGTTTTTTTTTTTAAATCATAGCACATTCATTATAAAGGCAAGATGATGTTACACAGGCTATTTGTTCTGCTTCGTCTCTTACCTGTTATTAATAGCAACTCTGCATGCTGACTAACAGAATACATTGCTTAATAAGCCGCATGTCCCACAGCGACCATAGAAGACATTTTCATGTTTTGCAGAGACACTGAACATCCAGCTGTGTCAGGTCCGCCAGCTTTTGCATTACCTGTTTTGAGAGATTTACTCTGAGAACCACTTAAAATCCCACCGAGATGAAACTTAATATAAAATTAGTTGGCCCCAAAGTGTGGCCTTTTTCGAGGTACAGTGATTTTTTGATCAGTTAATCAGCCACTTTTCAAGCTGCACAAGAATGCAAGAACTGCCTCGCAGGATCAGACCAAAGGCCCATCTGGGCTAGCATTCCCTTTCCAACGTCATCCAGCCAGTGCCTCTGGAAGCCCAGAGGGGAAGGCGTGAAGGTGATGGCCATTGCCCATTTGTCTCCAGCAGCTGGTACAGAGAGGTATATAGCCTCTGAACAAGAAGTCTTCATTGAGCAATCATATCTCTGATCACTAGTGACAGATCCATTCTCCATGACCTTGTCTATTTGACCAGCCAGCTTTTCGTGGCTTCAGATGCTTTAGAAACTTGCACCCCAATCCTATGTTCCATGTAGATGTGACAACAAACATTGGTGGTTTTTTTGGTTTTGTTTTTTATCCAGTGGGAATTTTTCTGCTGGCAAAATGGGGAAGGAGGTGATACCTGCCAATTCCCCCTTCCCCTTGCAGTCCCCAAAAATTTGCTCTGGAGGGTTGGGGGACCCTCTGAAACAATTGTAGAGGTGTCATGGGGTGGGGGCTGCACAGAGAGGGGTGGATCAATGAAAATTGCCTCCTCTTTTCCACTGGCCGGAGTGTTCTAAGCAGAACTCCTCTCGGCGATATTCCTGCCAGTGGAATAAACCCACTGAGATTCTTGCCGACCCAGCTGCAGAGGCATCCTATGAAAGGGCATCCAGTGATGGAGCAGTAGCAGCAGTATACATTGCCGCTGAAACCACATAGTGGAAGTAAAGGACAGTACCCAATACTGCTGCTCCGCTTCTGCTGGTTCTGTTGTGCTCACGGCCGGGACCCACTGCTAGTACAAAAGGAACTAGCATTTTCATAAGGAACCTTGAAAACAAGAGGAAATGCTCATTTCTGGAATGGGACAGGTCAGTGGAGCTCCCTTCTGTGAGCTGTGCTGACCTGCGCCAATCTGGAAACTAGCATTTCCGCTTGTTTCCACCTTCTTTTGGGAACCACTATGTCGGGCCCCAGGACATCCTGCACATGCAGCTTCACTTTCTGAGAGAGAGAAATTCCATGAGTGTCAGTAAGTCAATTTTATTATATATAATGATAGGTTCTTACCATTTTACCAAGGGGGAAAAATTGAACATACTGATGAAATCAATTCATCACAGATGCACAGCTTACAGCGTAGCTTTTAAAAACCTTTGCTCTAATCCTTGGCAGTGATAGCAAACAAGGCTACATAAGGATCTCTATCCTCAAGCAATTTACACATTTGCTCAAGCAGGGTTCTCTCAGACATTCCTTTCAACAAAAGTACAAGAAATCTTTTCCTGGGACCAGCATGCAAAGCACACACACAAAAATACATAATATATAAACACTCTCTATTAGTAGGGGCTCATATAAATTGTATGAGTGCAGCTTCTGGAGGGTCAGATGTCTTTTGGATGCCCTAGTTCATATGTTCCTTCCCTGAGATGGCTGCCTCAACTTGGGTCCCTCTGCACAGTCTGCAGGAGATTTTTAAACTTCTAAACTGTGCCATTAAAACTTCCTGAAATATCTGTCAGGAGACTGCTCTGTGTGTGTGAGTGTGTGTGTGTGTGTGTGTGCGTGTGCGTGTGCACGTGTGTGCATGCGTGTGTGTGTGTGTGATTGCTTGTAGATCCAGGACATTACATACAAGTTAGCTTAATATCTGTTCCAGGTAGATTGGTAGAAATTACTATTAAAGATGGAGGGATTCATATACAGCCTTTTCCAGCCTTGGGACCCCAGATGTTGAGCTAGAACTCCCATTATCACCAAGCATTAGCCATGCTGGCTGGGGAAGATGGGCACTGTAGTCCAACAACATCTGGGGAGCCAAGGTTGGGAAAGAATGATATACAAGAATAAATCTTGCTGAGGAAGAATCAGCATAGCTTCTGAAAAGGAAAGCCCTGCCTCAGCAGTAACTTGAAGTCCTTCGCTTCAAGAGTCAGCAAACATGTGGATGGGAGTGACCACATTATATACTTGGATTTCTGAAATATTTCTGACAAAGTCCTTCATCAAAGGCTGCTGAGTAAATTTAAACATTAAGGGATAAGAAGGAAGGTCTTCTTATGGATTAGTAATTGGTTAAACAACAGGAAGCAGAAGTTAATGGACAGTTCTCACAGTAGGTGGGAAGTAAGAAGTCTGGTTCTCCAAGGTTTATATTGGAACTGGTGCTATTTACGTAAATTCTTCATACATGCTCTGGAGTTGGGAAAAGCAGTGAAATGGATATATTTGTGGATAACACCAAATTATTCAGGATGGTGACAACCCAAGCAGACTGAAAAGCTCTAAGCTGGGCAAATGGACAACGAAGTGGTAAATGAAGCTCAATATAAAGTGATGCACATTGGAACAAGCAAACAAATGAAAACAAAACCTAACTTCACCTATACACTGGGACCTCCTGGCAAAGGCTAATCAGGAACAAGATCTTGAGATCATTGGGGAAAGTTCAATGAAAACATGGACTCAGAGTGCAGCAGCTGTGAAAATGACCAATCCCATGCTTTAGATCATTAGGAAAGGGACTGAAAATAAAACTGACAATATTGTAAAATGCCCCTGTACAAATTTATGCTGCAAATACTCTTGGAATACTGTGCATAGTTCTGGTCACCCATCTAAAAAGTACATAGAGTGGAAAAGGTGCAGAAAATATCAACCCAAATGCTCAGGGGCTTGGAGCACCTTCCCTATGAAATAAGGCCAAAGCATTTAGGGCTTTTTAGTTTAGAAAAGAAAAATTGCAAAGGGGAACATGCTAGAGGTTTATAAAATTTATGAAGGTTAAAATGTATAAAGGTATACAATTACACATGCTGCGGAGAAAGTGGATAGAGATAAGCTTTTCTGCCATGCTCATAATACTAGTACTTGGGGGGTGGGATCATCCAACAGAATGGACTGGCAGAAGATTTATGACAGAAAAGAGAAAGTACTCAGTGGAATTCACTATCACTAGATGTATAGAAGGGATGGCTTTAAAAGACAAATTTATGGATTAGATGAAATTATGGAGGACAGATACGCAGGGATGTTGAAGAGTCCTTGGTCTCGAGTCACGAGTCGAGTCACGAGTCTTTGGACCCAAGTCTCGAGTCCGAGTCCGAGTCCTTGGTCCAAAATGGTGACTCACGAGTCCTGAGTCACTCCCAAAACTGACTCCACGAGTCTCTATTAAAATCAATGGGGTTTCCCCCCAACAAAATAAGGCTACTTCAGATGTGTGGCTTAAATAAATTCTAGGCACAAGTGTGCCTTTTTATTTCAAAACTCTGCAACTGATTTTGGCAAGAACAGACCAGGCAGACAAACCCAAAATAACCAGGCAGGCAGAGGAGGCAGGGAACCCCAAAGCAGGCAGGCAGAGGCCTTTGTCTTGGACAATTCAACTGTTGAACAGGTCAAGAAGAGACCAGGCAGGCAGAGGAGGCTGGGAACCCCAAACAGGCAGGCAGAGGCAGCCAAACCCAAAATGTCTGACCCTAACCCAAACCCCCCACAACAACACATCAATCAAAATAAATCTCAACACATCGTTGGGGCTGCGCTCCTGGTAGCTGTCCATAGTGGCCGAACAGCGGCGCGCCTCGCTTACATGTGCTCTTCACCGGTGATCGCGCTCCTTCTGGCACAGCCAGAAGACTCGTCAACAGCCCAGGGATGTTGACGAGTCCTTGGTCTCGAGTCCCGAGTCGAGTCTCGAGTCTCATTAAAAATATTGGGACTCGAGTCCGAGTCGAGTCAGAGGGGGGACTCAGTCCGACTCACGAGTCGAGTCCTCGAGTCCGAGTCCCCATCCCTGCAGATACGTCAATGTTGATGATACAGAACCTACAGTATGCCACTGAATACCAGTTGCAGGAGAGCAACAGTGGAACAGGGATATTGCCTTCAAGCCCTTCCTGTAGGCTTCTGGTTGACTACTGTGGAATATTGGACTCAATGGACCACTGGTCTGATCTGCACGGGCTTTTCTTAGGCTCTTATGATTATGTAATTAGTTTTGCTGGAACACCACAGTATATGTGTTTGTGATTAGTCCCATTATCCCTCATTGCCTTCTTGAAGTAATCCTCTGGTAAAACGACCTGTTGACCATTAGGTATAGTGAGGATGATGCTCCCTGTTCCCTCTACCCCATCCTGAAAGGATAAGGACTAGTAGCTAGAATGTTGTATAGGACATGGTTACTAGGCTTCAAATTACCACTCAGCCATGAATTTGCTTGGTATTCTTGGGTAACTATCATCTCAGATTTGATTTCCCATGTAGATACTAGGAATAAGAATCACCTTTCTTGTCCTGAGGATGGCTGAGGTAATGAACTGTGAAACATTTTATATATATGAAAAGAGGCTATATAAATTGTAGGGAACAAAGCTTCTACCTTTCACCAGTCCACTGCACTTGAAAAGTGGGAAACATATACTGATGTTCCCAACCGTGTGATATTGTGCCAGATCCGATCTACTGTTCCTCAAAGCAGGGCTGGCCTGAGGCATTTTGCTGAGTGAGGCAGAGGACAAGATGGCTCCCCCCCCATCCCATGCACAGAGACTGACTGAATTGGTAGCTGAATTTTCCTTCAATGCTAGAGACAGGACAGCATCTTCTACTGCACTTGGGGGCAGCAGGCTACCTTAGGGGGAACAGGGCGGACTGTGCGGCACATATACTGCTCTATCTGCCATCTCCTTGCCACTACTCCCTGAATCCTGGAATCTGCTGCCTGAGGCAACTGCCTTACTCTGCCTAATGGTGGAGCTGGCCCTGCCTCAAAGAGTAGCTGAGCCAGCTTGTTGCATATGCTGACAGGGCCCAGATATTGGTAACTTTTGTAACATGATTTGGCTTGCCCTTGTGTGACTGATTTTTCTTTAATAAATAGTTGTTGCGGGGGGGATGCTAGATCAGAACTGTGCTGTGTGTGTGTGTGTGTGTGGGGGGGGTTTTAAAATATATTTAGAGTTTCAAATAATATACAACAAAAACCATACCAACATACAAACAGTGATGTGGGGGGAGGGTTTTTTATTAACCATTTGCCCCTGCCATTTTTCTGGTCTAAATTGGACCTGTTGCACTGGCTAGTCACAATGAAAAGAAAGCTGTGTTAAAGAAGAAAAAAACCATTGCACAAGGCCAACCCATGCAACAAAAGTCTCACCTAGCTGGGCCCTGAGAATCATAGCATATAATGGCAGCTTTGACTCAAACATTTCCTCTTATTAATGGGTTATTATCTTATGTTGGCACATTACTTATCTATAGAGATTTTTTTCCAGTGGAAATTCCTCATCAAATAGTACGTTCGCTTCAGTTCCCCTTTCCTTTTTAGAAAAGAAAAGAAAAGCCGTTTAGTTTTAAGATGGTATGACAGGAATATCCGATTTGCTTCTAATGAGAGACTCTCTAGGGAAGATGGCTTTGTCTGCTTTTGACATTGTAGCAGAAATAAGCCTCAGGAAAAAAGAATGACATTTCGTTGTCGTCTTACACACTCTCTCAGCCACCCGCAGAGCAAGCATGAGGTAGCTCTTCTTGATCATGGAAGATGGACAAGCCTCTGGCAAGAGCTTAGGCATAAGGTCTCACAATTTAGTATCCATTTGTCTTCAGGTACAGTTTCAGAGCTGTTTTCATTGGCTCTTAGCTAGAGGCTAAGGGGGCTATTATAGTGAGAGTTATTATTATTTTTTAAATGCCTCACAAGGAAAAGATATAGGAAATAGATGAGTGTGTCCCCTCTAGTCACCTTGTCAATTTTCCTTCAATTAGAGGTGAGCTAAAAACACACACACAATGTAGCGGCTTTCATGCAGTTGTGTAACAGGACAGGGGTTGCTAGAATATGTTTGTCAAGCTGCTGTACTTTGGTGCCTTATTAAAATTCTATCTGATATTTTCAGGGATACCACAAGCTTAGTATTGTGTGTATTTTTCTCCTGATTCATGAGACCCAATGATTCTAGTCCACCTACTTTCAGGTTTATCTAATGTTTCTTAATAGAGGAAAAGGATAGAAAAAATAAAAAGGACTACCATTGAGTACCTATGTTAGCCCGCTCCAATCAAGCGCCTTCCAGATGTATTGAACTACACCCCTCATCAACCCCAGCCAGAATGGGCCTTATGTGGGGATGATGGGAGTTATAGTCCAACACAACTTGAGGGCACCAGCTTGGGGGGGAGGCTGACCCTTATTTTCTCAAAATCTGAAAGCTAGTTTTCATTTAAGACGTTTGGTTTGCAATTAAAGTAATTTTTTGATAGGAAACGTTGAAAAATAAAACCCAGCACTGGCCAAATGTAAGCACTTTTTGAGCCCTTGGATTTCAGTGCAAGAGGGTTAGGTATTGTCCTGACTAGGCATGACTCATGAGGCTCAGGGATAGCAGACGGCAACGCAGCACTCACTGTCTGTTCTGGGTCACATCAGGACCTTGGATAGCACCTTGCAGGAACTGCTGGCTGGCGCGTTCTCCCATAAGGAGCTGTTGTCCCAGCAAAGAGCTGTAGTCAACTGAGGCCTTAAGATGGCTGGCAGAGCCTGCTCTTTCAGTGGCTCCACCTCTGCTGGGTGCTGACTGCAGTTCTTAAAGGGCCAGCATCTGTTTCTGTAGTCTCATGTTCCTGTGTGGCTGATGAAGTCAACTTCAATTTGTAACTCTCCTGTGTTTTCCTGTTGCTTCTTCTAACTTTTTTCTTACCAGAAAAAGTCTGTTAAAGAAGAAAAGATGGAATACCTACAAAATGCCTTTTGACTGCTAGCAATAGGAGCCAACCATCTGGAAGCACTGAAGGACTGATCCTGCAACTCTTATTCCTATGAATGGCTTTTAAAGGAATCCTGTATCCAGTAAGATGGACACCAAGGTAATTCAACCAGAGCATGGATATGCCCCTGTGTTGTACCCTCCCTATTTGTCTCCTATCATGACTAATCCCACCTGTTGCCCATCCTCCCAGTAATGGTTAAATCAAAATTCACCACAGGATCCTCACATACTGAAGCTTGACACTCAAAGAGAGAACTCCTTTTCACTCTTCGGTGTTGCCCTTTTGGTGTTAGCCACGTGCAGCCATTGCTCGTACTGTAGAAAGAAAAGATAGCCATTGCTGACAGTCAGCCGCCAGATGGTCATACTCTAGCTGTGCAGTCTCCCTTGCAAGGGTAGTTCTTGATGTTTCACAGGCAGATGGGCAAACCTGGACTGTCTCACCTGCCAGCACAAACTTACAGGGCAATTTGCTGTTTATCTTTTCTAAGGATATGATGGTAGAAATATGTGAGAAAGGGAACACTTTCAATGAAATACAGATACAATTCCTGGGGTGAAATTCTTCTTTGAAGGCAAACGTTTCTAAAGTTTGGTTGTAGGAAACCACAGGCCCTTGCTGGAGGGAGGTTCTTTTTTGTTGGCAGTCACACTGCATACTGTGTACATGGTACTCACCATGAATATTAGTTTCCGTGAATATTCAAGAGGTGTATGAATGACCAAGTCACATTCTTTGTTTCTCTGGGACCTATTTTCAATATGTTACTTGGGAAGTTAGGGGCCATTAGAAGCAACTCATTAACTGTAATAGTTCCTTGAACAGCACACTAACCACAGGCCCCAATGGGGATGCGTTCCCTGAAATTAGTCTACATCTGTCCAGCAACAAGGTGCCTTCAGTATGAAATGAAACATTCAGGTTTTGCCAGGAAAAGTTCAAGTACAATGTTGGATACTTTTAAGCATTATAAAATGCCCCCTCCTCTCCCTCTCACATACTTTGTATTTCTCATATATATATATATATATATATATATATATATATTCTCTATAAATGCAACACATTTTTATTCGTAGGTTATGGGATAAATTGGCATTATTTGAAAAGCTTTGGAGTGTTAATTCTGTGAAGAAACAGACAACACTTTTTGAAGGACTGTGTACATCCTGACTTTGGGCCAGGCATCTATATGTTAATAGCAAATGACTTTCCCCCTCCTTTTTCTTTTTTGGTCATGGATGGTTTACTAGGGATGCTGCTAGAATAAAAGTGATGTGATAGTTGCTTTGCTTTGATCCAGGAACTTGCTGATTTTACTAAAGGCATTAAGGGCGATCAACTTATTTTGTTCCTAGGCAATTGGCCGTCACCTGCACACCTTAATAAACACGTTCACCAGATGTTCAGAGCTGCTACTTTGTCCAAGCCTCGGGAATGAAAATGCAGCCACCTACAGATGAATATTTAAAGCAGTCTCTTCTTTGCTAATCCCCCTCTTGTGATGCACCACTTCCGCCCTGCCCCTCCAGACAAGGTCACATCCTTCCATTTTGGATTAATTAATGATGAATAACTAACTGACTACGATAGCTGCATGTTGATCTTTTCATAATTTGTGCATTTGTAGTTAGCATCTTATCAGCTTCTTCATATGGACTTGCCCTGGGCATTTGAATGCTTGCCTCTTTTTCATCAGAGACTGCCAGGCCCGGTGCAAGGCAATTTGGTGCCCTAGGCAAGATCAGATATTTAGCGCCCCCCCTTCCCACTTGAGCCCTCCCTCCCTCCAGCCCTATGCCCATTATGAAATAAATTTCCCTCCCTGGGAACTGCCGAGCCCCATAGAAAAACTTTGTGGACTTTGAGACTTTTCCTTTGTGTTCACGAGGAAAGCAAAGAGGCAACATCAGCCCAGCTATGCCAGGAACTCCCAAGGGCCTTCTCCTACTCCATATATATGTAAAAGCCTGTCTCTTCCTGCAGGCAGCACAAGGGATATGAAAAAAGGATGTGAGAGAGGTGTGGTGGTGCTACCTGTGAGGAATAGAGACAAAAGGGCATCTTGCAGCCTGTCCTACCTCGCAGGGTGGAGGTGCAGAGACACCGGTTTGACTCGTACACCTTCTGGGTTGCAGGGGGGGGGGGATGCATGTAGTAGAAACATAGCAAAGAGAGAGCCCGTGGATCATCTGGTTCAAATTTAGGAGGGGATTTACGAAACTTGCTACTTCCCCTCCTCTATCACTTTGTTGCAATATTTCTTTATCAGAATAATGTATATTATCCTGTCTTTCCCTTTACCAGCCTAGTGCTCAAGGCAGACAACAATATTCAAAGTACAGTAAAGAAAACATCAACAGCTCAGGGCACAATCCTAAACACGTTGAGGCAGAAAAAAGCCCTGCAACTCCCAGCATTCACCAGCCAGCATGGCTGGCTGTTGGAACGCTGGGAGTTGTGGGGCTTTTTTCTACCTCAACGTGCATAGGATTGCGCATGGCTGGCTGGGGAATGCTGGGAGTTGTAGGATTCCCCCCCCCTCCAAACACGCATAGGATTGCATCCTAAAACCATTTAAAACCAAAACACAGAAACAGCATGGTAAATAATTAAAACATTGGAGCCCCAGCTAGCTTAAAATACCTTTCCCTCCCTCCCTGGTTGCTGGAAATAACTGCTTTCAGGGGACCTTGAGCTGAGGAACCTGAGGCTCACGCGAGGGAGGGAAGGCGAAGGAAGTGTTTGCAGGTGCATCCTTGAGAGGGAAGGCGAAGGAGGTGCATCCTTCCAGCCGCCCACCAGCCTCCCATCATTGGCCCCTGCCCGCCTCCCCTCCTCCAGTCTGTAGCCTTCTCTGCCTCTTTTGATGCTGGTTGTGAGGAGGAGCCTGCCTGCTGCTGTTCCTGGTAACGAGCTGGAGGAGAGAGAGGGAGGGGTGCGCTTCTTTCGCCTTCCCTTCCCTGCCACAGGACATGATTGGTAAAACAAACTTGGTAAAATACGTGATGTATTTTCCCCCCCCAAGGCATTTCTGGCGCCTCCTTTAGCCCAGCGCCCTAGGCAGCCGCCTAGTTGGCCTAATGGTAGCACCGGCCCTGGAGACTGCAGGGTTTGGATCAGGAACCTCAGGGGCTGAGTAGGGAACAAGTCTTCCCTAGATTTCCCCTAGAGTTCCCCTAGATTGTGCATGCCTAGGCTTCAGAGCCCTTTTCAGGTGCAGAAGGGAGTAGGGACATGCAAAATTGGCAGCTGTGATTCACCAATAGAATTAAGTCACTGTCTGGATTGGCCAGGCTTGGCATGAAGACGATGAGCCTAGTCTTCTGCAATTTCCTGGTCAGCAGAGCAGTACCATTGTGTCAGGAGCTGCTGGATTCATGTGCAGCACCCCTGTGTGGTGAGCCACCGAACTGCAGATGGCAGCCTTCTCATGTCCTGGGCTGACTCTGCCCACTCAGGCTGGTCATCAGAACCGCCTGGGCAGGAAAGAGTCTAAAGGGCTTCCTGATCTAGCTGAGCCGTACTTGAGCAGCATGGTCTTCCTGGGCTCTGACATCTTCCTGTATCCTTGCTCATTCTTCAGTCCTGGCTTCTGGTTTGCTCCCCTATTTTACCTCCTGGTCTGCTGTTCAGTCCTGACTACTGGTTTGTCCCATGACTTCTGGTTCCTGGTTCATCTCAGACTGTGCCCACAGCCCAGCCCTGACACATTTCTCAGTGGCAGAGCACATGCTTTGCATGAAGAAGGTCTCTTGGCATCAGTCTCTTGGCATCATCAGTCTCTGGCATCACCAGGTAGCAGGTGATGGCAAAGGCATTTGCCTGAGCACCTGGCGAGCCACTGCCAGCTGAGGAGACAATACTGGGATTAATGGAGAAACAAATCTGACCTGATGTAAGGCTGATGTACTTTCTGCATTTCAGGCCCTGGGCTTCCAGTGCAAGCCACTGATCTCAAGGATCCTGAGCTAGAGACCTTCCAGGTCTAATGTTGGGTATGGCTGCCCTGCTCCTGACACCTTTTTTTAATTATATTTTTATTTTATTTTTTGGCAATACAATAAATTGTGAAACTAGAGACCATTCATACATGATCTCCTGATTGACAACCATCAAGTGGGAAAGATCGGGTGGGATTGCTTTCTGAGTGGCATGGGATTATTGATTTACTAGCAAATGGACCTGGCTTTGCATGGGTTGGAAATAGTCCTTAGTTTGATCCTGTGAAGCTTACACTCAAAGTTATGCAGCTATTAGAGTTGGTCGCATTGTGCCTGGCTCATCTGAGCGAAACTACACCTGCTGGCACCACTCGGCATAGCATGACCTCTGCCATGGCACATCCCACTCCATTCCTCTCAGGTGGCTGCCCCAGAGCAGTTGGGAGAGGGCAGCCGTATAACTCTATCCCTTGGCCTACTCTCTTCTGGCTTCAAACCATATTGACAGCAAAGCTATGTGCTGGTTAGGGAATGGTACTGCAGGCTTCAATCATGGACACATTTACATTAATTAAAATCAATTAATGCATTTTAAAAACAAACCTTCAGGAGCAACCCCCCCCCCCCCCCGGGTCTCCTTAGTATGCACACTATGTGTTTAGATTCTTGGAGCTGACAGACAGATGGACACATACATATCCTCTCTATTATTATAGAAGGTTTGCCAAATGTATAGACCGCTTTTCACTAAATACTTCCAAGGTGGTGTATACTCAAAGAAAATTAAAACAACATAAAACAAAATAGAAAACCTCAGCTACAAACATGATCTACATAATAGCCAACAAGAGAAACAGCAGATATCCAATGCATAGGAGTTAGCTTCCAAAAGCATGCTGAAAAAGAAGTGCCTTTACCCACTTACGGAAAGTCAGAGGGACAGAGCTAAATGCACAACCCACAGAAGGCCATTCCACAGCTCTGCAGTGGTGACTGAGAAGACCCGGAGAAGAATTGCTCCATGGAGCAGTGGCTCTTTCACTGCTGTGTGTTCATATATGAACAGCACCTCCGATGGACAACAATCCATTTATCTATCCTGATTGTGGCTAAACAGCAAGGAGAAGCAGCTGAAAGAGTAAAGAAATGGAAAGCATGGAAGAGAATAAGAAACTCCTTTTCTCCCCAGGCAGTTATATAGGGCAGCCAATCCAAAGGTTTAGCATGAGCATAAGGTGCAGTCCTCATGGGTCAATATCATATCAGAATGCGAACAGACACTCACTTGCATGAAAACACCTCCATTTCAAGTTTCCTCTGCAAATGGAAAACTGACATATGAAGAAGAAGCCTTCTTCCTAATGTGGTACCTTTTCACATGCAGTAAGATTTCAATGTTGAGCTGTTTCCAAATGCAGAATATCATGCATTCTGACATGATATTGGCCTGTGAGGACTGTATCACCTCCCTTTTCTAAATGTGAGAATTAGCACCTTGTGATGTAATATGGCAGATCTTTGGTTCCTTTATATGGTGGAAATTAGTGTGATGATGGTTAAAACTAGATACCAAGTAATGTTTTAAAACTAGAAGGGAAATGCTTGAAGAAACATGAAATGAAACACCCCCCCCCCCCGTTAGTTTGAAAAATCTGGAGAATTAATCTGTCACTAGTAAGTGTCATTGCGAGGTGTAAAATGGACAGTCAACAGCAAATCACTCCTTAAGGCACTAAAAAAATATGGAAGTGGTTCAATATTATTGATAATATTATTATACCTGTTTGTTTCCCAGCCTCTTGTAATAAGCACTGCAGGTTTCCTTCTAGTCAACAGCAGGAATTGCCATTTAGAAAGAACTGCCTGCTCCCTATGGAGAAGGAAAGGAGGTTGCTTCTCCGGCAGAAAGACAACCATACAAAGTTATAGCTACTGTGTATACCGACACAGGGGAAGTGGAGAGAAGTGGAGGCAGGTGTAAATGGAAGGAATTTGCAATGGTTATAGTTACATGTACTTAGGGTTACACTTGGTAGATCCTTTCCCAAAGTGCTGGGAGATGGATGAGCTTCAAGAATGGTAGCCCAACAAAGTGTCAGAGTGGTGGTAGGTTTGTGAAAGGGGATGAGGATATTTTTTTTATTTGTTTTTCTATTTAAATATTTATAAACTGCCTTTCTGGACCAGGGGCGAATCTACACTAGAGTCCCCCTCGTTAATCAGGGAGCTCTGTCACGGTATTGATACAAAACGCATTTACCGCTGTTGGGGCACATGCTAATGAATACAGCCTGTTGAAAATGTGATCTTGTGTCACACACAAATGCAATTGTGGGAGAAGTAGGAGGAGCTCGAAAGGTGATGTGTTCAGGGGAAATGGCCCTTTAAAAAAAAAAAGAAGTTTTTTCCTGTTCATCTATGCGCAGGTGCAAAGGAGCAAACAAGCGGAGATTGTTTTTTTAAAAAAATGGGGAAAAAATGGACAGCTCCTCCTGCCCCCTCACAAAAAATCATGGAGAAGGGGATGGGAAGAGATGAAGGGGGAGGCAGTGGTGCTGCCGCCGTCCTCCCACCTCCCGTGGGGTGAAGCCAGCAGGATCAGTACCCCAATTCCCGTCCACCCAAAAGCAATTCTCCCCCAAAAGTGCAGTCCCTCTCCCGTGCTGACTTTCGCAAGAGTAGGCGCCATTGAAATCAATGTGATTTACTTCTGAGTAAGGCCACTGAAGTTAATGTGATTTACCTCTTGAGTAGACATGCATTTTGACTTGTTTTCAGCTAGCTTTTCCTTGAGGCAAGGGGAGAAAGGGGACATTCCAAACTTTATTTTTTCAGAGGGGAGGGGAGGGGAGGGGGGAAGCAGCATGGCATTTACCCTGCAGTTCACTGGGCAAGTTAGAGAGAGAGAGAGAGAGAGAGAGAGAGAGAGAAGCGAGGGGGCGTGCGAGAGAGGCGGGAAAGCAACCGAAGGATCTCCTCCTCGGAGCTGCTGCGCTTTTGCCGAAGCCCAAAAGGACACTTCCTCTTCTCCCTCCCCCCGCCCACCAGCCCCAGTACCGCATGTTTAGCACACACTGATGTGCTATGCCAGGGGAAAGCTGCAACATATAAAAAGGTCATGATATAACTGGTCTGAAGAAATCCGGGATATAATGGAAGAAATAGCGTGAGGAGGACGGTGGGGGTGAGCATCATGTGACACACCAGTGAGTCAGGCGTTACAATGCCTGTAAAAATGCATTGTCTAGACCTAGGCCGAGTCCACCTAATGCACTGAACAAATACCAAGTACAAAAATAAAACTATAATAATATAATAAAACTTTAATATTGAAAAGATAAAAGTGCCACAATCCATTAAAAATATAATCCTGCCAGTATAAAAAAACACAAGAGCCACAGCAATAAAAAATCTGTAAAACATAATCAATAAAGCACATTGGTTAAAAGCCACTCAAAGGTTTTCATCAAAGCCTTTTCAAAGTCATTGAGGGGGGCCACCCACACATCCCTTGGGAGGGAGTTCAATAAGGTAGGGGCCACCATTGAGAAGATCCTGTCCCTAGTGTCTGCCAACCTAACTGGTATCTTAAAGGCGGGCCAAGGAGTAGGGCGTCTGACACTGATCTTAAAGTACAGAAAGGCTCATAGGAGCACTATGGCATCTGTAGGAAGGTGTCTGTTCAATGTTTTCTTTCCATTTTGCAAAAAAAAAAAAGCATTTTGTTTTTTTTATCTGTGATATGTTTAAGGATGATCTAAAGGCTACTCAATACAAAAGCTGCTTTTCATGTCCTTTGAAAGAACTGCAGTTGCAGAAGAGATCTGTGCCCCAACTGAACTCAAGGGCTAACTGTTGTTCTCTGAGCTTTATGTTAACTGCAGGAGGGAGGTGTTTCCAGAGAGCAGTTTGAACTCTGTAACTTGGCCTTCAGGCAGCTGAAGTTTCTAAAGACAAGAGAACGCAGTAAAAAATGGCAGGAGGGGAGTTTATTTGTATCCTACCTTATGGGTTCATCCTCTGCCAGCCACATAAGCTACAATATGTTTGGTCTTTCATATTTTGGCATTCTACACACACACACACACACACACACACCATAGGAAACCTTTCTTGTCTCCACAGGAGCAAAAACTTGGATACAACTTGCATGAAAGTAATAATAAGACACCGGTACTTTATGAAGGCCATTTTTTTTTCTTTTTGCAAAAAAGATGGATGACAATGGACTGTTCTGCCTGGTGCATTAATAGCTTCTCTAGACATGGAGAAGTAGACTATCTATTGCTTTTTGAGGTGTGATAAATCTTAGAATTCTATGAAGAAAGGCAGAAATCAATGCTGCTCATTTAAGCATTTCACTGCGATTCCTTTTCAAGTGTGCCTCATTAGACCTTTCCAATAAAACTTGCGTATAAAAGGGGTGTCCCTACACAAGCACCACTGCTGTGTTTTCCCCAGTGAAGAGAGTGCAGATTCCACAGGCTTAAGCCTATTCCCTTACTTCCTCCTTGAGACAGCTAGTCTACCTCAGCCCACCCAGCGATCACATATAAGAAAATAGTTCCTTTGGCTTGTGGTTTTCATTCAGCAGCTCTGGTCCCACTGCGTTTAAGGAACCTGCATACCTTTCCTGGCTCTTCATTCTCCTTCCTTCATCCCAGTAGCCCAGAAAATAATTTAATCTTGGTGCATGGACTTTGTGGACCCAGCTATGGTGGTTTCTGCCACTGATTGTTCCTTTATGGGAGCCTTCCCCAAGCCGGGTCCTTCCAAATGTTGTGGACTACAAGTCCCATCAGCCCCAGCCAGCTGACAGCCAATGGTCTGGGATGATGGGATTGGGGTCCAACAGATTTCCTTACTGGGAGCCAGAGAGTGGTTGATCTGGCTAGAGGGGAAGGGGGAAATAGGTTGCTCCCAATCTACAAACCCATCTCGGCTTTTCCGTGGTATTCTAGGGATAGGGTTTGGTCATTTGCTGTATCAGTATAAGTGTATCAGGCTTAGGAGAGATAACCTGGGAGCTTTTGTACAGGGCTGTTGTAGTTCTTGGTGGGTCATTGGTTAGACATACACTGCTGAGGCCTACAGTGGCCATGCCTATAATTGACAGAAACAATGAAAGAGAGAAAGGAGATCTTTCTCTCTTTTGTTGTTTCTGTCAACCCTCTCATTGCTTCATCCATGCCTATAATTGGCCTACAGCAGAGTTCTCCAACCTTGGTTCCCCAGATGTTTTTGGCCTACAACTCTCGGCATGCCCCAGCCAGCTACGCTGGCTGGGGCATGCTGGGAGTTGTAGGCCAAAAACATCTGGGGAACCAAGGTTGGAGAACACTGGCCTACAGTAAAAAAGACTGTGTGGAGCCCGCTTGCAGTATGAAGGTGCATCCTTCTCTCTGCCTGTGACACTGGTCTTCAGCTGTTTCATGGCGTAGGTGCCCTGGGCTTGTTTGCCTCAAGTTGAAGATTTCCGATACATGTGGAAAGTAAGGCTGGACAAAATTTGTGGAGGGACTTAAGCATAGTTTATTGGCTCTTCTTGACATATGTACGTATGCATATGCTGTATAATGAGTTGCTCCAACTAGTCTAGTACTGAGGAATGTGCGACCTTCCAGATGTTGTTGGACAGCAACTCTAATCAGCCCCAGCCAGCATGGCCAGTGGTCAGGGATGATAGGAGTTAGAGTCCAATAATATCTGGAGGGCCTTGCATCCCCCACCCCTGGACCATGGCAGCTGGCAGTGGCTCTACGAAGTCTCAGGAAGGGAGCTTTCAGCCCTGTGACCTGAGATCTGGAGACGCCAGGGAGTGTGTGGCCTTCTGCATATAAAGAATGTGCTCGGTATTGAACTATGCCCCTCCTATATATGGTCACACAGATCAATACACTCCAGTCCACACCATCTTTCTATATGTTCCTCCAGATCAGTGCTACACAGTTATTTTGGAGGGTTCCATAGGGACACATTTATTACAGTGTCTTTCACATTAGCCAAATATTCAGCTTCTCATCTCCAAAAATTACTCTTGGATCTACTAAATACAGTCACCCAGGGACTCATGCATTCAGAATCAGATATTGGCAGGTTTCAGTAACAAGTCACATCTGTGCTCTTGGTTGCAGACCAAGTAGCAGGTGCCACGTTAGCATGAAGCCTGGAGGAACTTAGATTATGGAAAAAGGGGGAAGCAATCCAAAACCAAAAAAGTGTGTGTGTGTGTGTGTGTGTGTGTGTGTATTCAACTTCTCAGAATGAAAGAATCCAGAATAAAAAAATAGAGCCAATTATGGCCCCAAGAAATCATCAGGAAGGAAAACAGATCTGGTACATTGGCTAAAGAAACCAGATGAAGTGCTTAAAGAAAATAAAAATGTGAATGATATGCAATGGTGCAAACAAATTTTGCCCTAAGAGGTAAAAGGTGCAAGCACCATCCTTAGCCGTTGCTATCAATGGCAATGGCAAATGCTGTTGCTGTGATGCTGACTCAAGGCCAAAACAGACATGACTTTGAACTTGTGTCCAGCAGCCACATCATTTTTTTATTTTTACTCTAGACTAGGTGTGGGACCCCCACTTCAGATCAGGACCCTATAGTGGGGCTTAGGGGTCTTGAAAGTTCTGGACTGGATCACCTGTGCCTACTCTAGAGTAAAAAAGGGGGAAAAGAAGAAAAGAATTGAGGCTGCTGGACACAGATTTAAAGCGATGTCCATTTTGGCCCTCAAAGGGAGTTTTTCAAAGAAGCTGTTGTGTTGTATGGTTGTGTTTTATAGGATGAATGGAGTCTAAACTTGGTATTGACACTGCCTATGTACTTCTTCCTTCACCACCCCCATAATACCTGCTCAACCTGGACATTTTTAGATAAACATATTACAGTAATACCTTGGATTGCGAGTAATCTGGTTTGCGAGCATTTTGCAAGACGAGCGCACCGGGTTACTCGCTGGCTCAGCGCCTTGCTCTGTGGGTGCCTCGTTGCTGCCGTGCTGGCTCCCTGCCCGGCACTTTGGCTCAAGGTGTCCGCAGAGTGAGCGGCCACACCTCGCCTCCATGGGGCTCCCTAGCAGGGAGCCCTGTGGAGGCGTGGCAGGGATTCGTTCCACAGCCATTTAATCACTGCTTTGCCAGCTCCCTCCATGGGGCTCCCTGCCAGGGAGCCGGCAAAGTAGTGATTAAATGGTTGTGGAACGAATCATCTGAGTTTCCATTATTTCTTATGTGGAAACTCGCTTTGATATACCAGTGTTTTGGATTACAAGCATGGTTCTGGAACGAATTATGCTCGTAATCCAAGGTGTTACTGTATTTCAACAGTGTCATATGTCTCTTGTGTTCTTCTCCCAAATGAAACTGACTATGAGCATATCTACTCAATAAACATATATTGGTTTTGCTGTTCTCTTCTCCCAAAGAAGTTCTCTTCTCCCAAAGAATCCTGGGAATGGTAGTTTGGTGAGGATTCTGAAAATTCTGTTAGAGAGAATTCCCGCCACATGCTCCATGTGCAGTGTAGCAAGGTGTCAATCGCTCCTGTCTGCAAGCTCCATTCCTTCCTCCCACCTAATGAAAAAGGACCAACCGTCAGTGTATTTTGAGAGTGTAGGGGAGATAGACACAGAGAGGGGAATGACTACGTTTTGTTATGTTATGCTGGTTAACCCTGTAATCTTCAAGCTGTTTTCCTCTGTTCATCATTCTGTCAATAAACCACAATTCATTGGTTTAATCCACCCTGTGTTGTTTTTATTTTATTTTATTTTTTAAAAAAGTTTTAATAGGTTGCCTATAGGACAACAGATCCCTCTCAAGGCTAACAACATTCATAAAGCATCAATAATACACAATTAAAGCCCAGATTACAATTTAAGGCACAATCCTATGCGTGTTTAGACAGAAAAAAGTCCTACAACTCCCAGCAGAATGCTGGGAGTTGTGGGGCTTTTTTCTGTCTAAACATACATAGGATTGCACCTTTTGTAACTAATAAAAACAACAACAACAACAACAACACTAAAACCAAATAACAAACGTTAAAATCAATCACTCACTGAAACCGTTTCCCTCAAGCAGCTCTGTAATAAAACCCCTAGGAGAAGGCCACTGAGGAGGAATGTGTCTTTAGGGCTCTTCTGAAGAACTGCAATGGTGAGGCCTGCCTGACATACCTCAGCTGGTAATGAGTTCCATAAGCATTGTTATGGCTTTGTGTGGAAGATCTTAGCCAAGTTCAATCCAGAGGGAGTCTCTTACACATCTAAGGCAGCTTCCTATGATTGATCGATTGTGTTGACAGTTTTACTGTATTTTATTATATATTTGTTATTTTAGAGTCACAATTTTAATGATGTTTATGTGGCGTACTCTGTTTTATATAGTTAGTTAGCCTCCCTGGGCACTTTGAGAGGAAGGGCAGGTTATAAATCAAATTAAAGAAGATATGCACACAAATTGTTTCCAGACTTACTTTTCATGTGTCTATGAACACCTCACAAGAGCTACAGGCTGGTTCTTAAGTGCATTTCAGCTGCATTCAGAAAGACAATCCCCACATGCTGCCAACCAAGGCCAGTGGAGGCAGGGTTGGTCTGCACTGGCTGCATGCACAGGGCTGGAACAGACCTTTCAAGTATTGGCTGAACTGCCCCTATGTTTTCACCCTAAGGTAACTAGAAGAGATCTAGGGGTGGGCAGACCTGCCCCTTGGATACAGTGTGTAAGAAAGCCAGGAAAACTGCAAAAACACTCCGGTATATCTGGGAATTAACTCCGGTCTTTCAGATTAATTGTCTATCAGGCTCCTGTGCTTCAGAAGCCTTGAGATCATGCATGCCTCCATCATGTCCAAGTCAAGTACCTGGCAGGCTGTGACATATGGCTGGTGCAGGGAGGGACAACTCTGTCAATCTTCGTTTCTTTCACACTCTCATTTTTCCATTCTTAAGTTCGTTTCATCCTGAACATTGAGAATTTTGGTTAAACCGTCCCCCCCATCCACATGAAAATTCATACTCATGTGCATATTTCTCCTCATACATGCATTTTAAATGCAATTTTGCCTAATATACACATTTTTTTTGCAAGCAGTTTCCCCTAATATAACGACCTTTTGAGCATTATTTCCACTAACACACATTTTTGTGTGCAATTTCCCCTAATTTATGCATGTTGTACACATATTTTGATCGGAGAACTCCACTGCAAAATTTGAAGAAGTGTGAATTTTGAAGAATGACCGTGTTTTGGTTCGCATATTGGGTTGAAACTGAGAAATTAGGTAAGTTTGCATTAAAATGAAAACCAAACAAATTTCTTCCTCATTCCTAGGATGTTTTAGACTTGGTGGGTTACACATAATGCAGGCCTGTTTTACATAAACAGGTTTACACAGCATTGAAGAGCCATCCTCCTTAAATAACAAGCAAGAACATCTCATAACTACACTTTCCCATGTTAATCCCTTCACAACATGAAACCCAACAGAGTAACAAATATAAGGTTTGTGGAATTCCAATATTTTTCTTCTTCCAACTTTTTGAGACATTGATGGGTAAATGAAATGATGTGCACTCATTACTGCATTGATTTGGCCATGAGGAAGAAAATGGAGGTGAGAGAAATAGTTAACCATATTTAATAATAGCACAAGGAAATGACTAAATACCTAGCAGTTAGCCTTATATTTTTTTTCCATGCAGGAAATAATGCTTTTGGCAATAATCATTCACCTTTGTGATGATGGAACTAAAAGAACAGGAATCCTTTGGAGAGGACAAATTGATCTCTCATCACTAGACATTTTTTAAGCTGTACACAATGAATTCAACATCATGTTGTTTTTTTTACAAATGTCACATGTAATAGATGAGGACAGTGAATTGGGAGAAAAGGCGTCATCAGTCAACAAGTGCTATAATGCTACCTTCTCCATTAATCATTGTCCTGAAAAGAGGGCAAAATGCAAGTATAGAGCAGTCCTGGAGAAAATCAAAGCAAACAAACAAACCACACACTGGGGTCACAGTTATCACACGTAGGCGATATCCCACCACATTCTATGCATGCAGCGCATCACTTGATTCTACACAAGTCATCTCTAAGAAGCTGAAGTGGGAATGACTATTGAGAAGTGGGCGAAATTTGACTCTATTCCAGATCCTGAGATCACCAGAATCAGGGATCCCGTGGGCAGCTGGTTGGCCAATGTGTGAATAGAATGCTGGACTAGATGGACCCTTGGTCTGATCCATCAGGACTCTTCTTATGTTCTCAGGGGTGAGGAGAAAAGTGTTGCACAGTTGGAGAAGAAGATGCCCCCTGCCTTAACACTTCTGATGTCAATGCCAGGAGAGGAGTGAAAGGGTATGCCTCACCCCGGCAAGGTGCCCAAGTGTAGAAATTTACTTTCCCCCAGTGAAGCAGATGGCATCCATTCACATATCTGGAAGAAAGTAATTTGATGTCCTGGGAGGAGGACATCAAAATATCACTTTGCAACCCACCATCTCTACAATCCATGGGTCATCCCTCCCTGCTTGTCATAATGATGGGGATGTTACCAGAATTATATTAAACCAAAAGAAGGCAGAGGGGAAGACAATTTTTTCGCAAAGGTCCATCAGTCCTTTTATAGAATTATGGAACACTGAAGAACAGGTGGATTCAACCTCTCAGTAACTGAGGGGCATACAACAAGAGGAGTTTGTTATATAGAAGCCATGAGGATATGTAGAATTAAATGAGAAAATGATTTTTGATTAGTCTACATTACAATGAGGAAAGTGACATCATAAATGAAGATAAGCAATAAGAGGACCTTCATTGCTGATTGAGGTGGTACACATTGCAAAACCATATGTATTTATACTAATGCATACCTGTTTTGTCAGTCATACCTACAGTGATGGTCTGAACTGTCTCTTTGATTCATATACACTTGCAGTAGACTTTTAAAACAATGGGAACAAAGGTCTCTGCTAATGTAAAATTTGTCAGTGTTTCTGCTACCTGGAGTTCACTTTAGGTGCTCCTGATGACCAAAGTTAGGCAAGCAGATGCTTAACTGACAGAGTTCAATCCTAACCTGCCAACATTAATGGCTTTGTTGGGGTGGGGTGAGGTTGGTGAGTTCGTGGTTCTCTTCTGGCTTATGCTGGCAGAGAGAAACACTGCTCTGTGTGTGTGGGGGGGGGTGGCGGCAGCGGCGGCAACGGCAGCGGCAGTGGCTCCATCATGGCAGATGGCACCACCATGCCAAGGCTGGCAGAAAGCTATTCCTGGTGGAAAACCCTGAAACGGGACATTCCTGGAGTGGGTTGGAGGTGGGAAGGAGCTGGCTTTGGATTCCCTGACCTGGGCCCATCAGCTACACCAGCCCTGCAGTTGCATAGCTAATCCCCCCCCCCCCGGTGTCAAATTGTGAATGCAAAGATCCGCTGAGTTGAAAGGTGTGGTGGAACTGTCTCACCGTACCTTCTGCCCCTGGAGAGCTGGCAGGACTTTTGACGCGGTGGGAGATCTGCCACTAAATCTTGAATGGGCCCACTTAGGACTGCTCCGAAAGCTATGACAAAATACAGCAACCCAATGTTCTGTCAGTTGCTTCTGCTTCAGAGCCTACTTCCCATTCAGGAAAGCATGTCCCTTCAGCAAAGCACGTCTGACTTCAAAGCCATGGCAGTGAGACTTAAATGCGCGTCTAAGTGCATTGTTGACTAGGGAGAGTCTGAAATGAATGGAGAGACTTGGCTGAACTGAATCCTCTGCTTTGCTAGAGATTGTGATGAAGTAGGGACGGAACGGGGATCAGAGCACACTGCCGATAATAGCTGTTCTGCTTGGAGGACTGTTGTAAAGAATGGGCCACAGAGGGCAGATGTGACGCATCAGCTATTTTACAGCAAACAAAACATGGGGAAAATAGAAATGTGGTTTTCTGGCCTCCACAGAGTACAAATAGATACCCTAGGAAGGAATTCACATTTGTCTTATTTATGTTTCTAACAGCCTAATCCTAAAATACAATTACACCAGTAAATAAATACGGAAGATGCAGTGTACTGATTGCTACACCAGCATCTCTGTTGTAGTATATTGGTGCTGCAGGTGAACAAATATTTTTAAAAAGATTTAAAAAAATAGAAAATTCAAAAATGGAAAGTGTGTTAGGCTAAAATCACCCCTTCCTTGTAGGAGAACTGGGACAACAAACGAGGAATAGAGGCAGATATTATAGCTTGAAACTATTTTATTAAAGATGGATGCAGCATCTCAGTAGGTGGGGAACACAAAATGAGAAGGGAGTTTGTTACATCAATAGAAGCCATGAGAGTGTCTAGAATTAAATGTTTTTCCAGATCAATGGAACCACTATTGGGAAGTTAACAAGACTGGGCCTTTTTGTCAGTTTAGGTTTCTTTATAGTATTTTCTACTGAACTATTATTTTCTCTCTCTTTGACTCATCACTGTATGCAATAGCATGGCGTTTTCAAAGTGCTTACAGTAAACACATACAGTCATACAAAAAGGACTTTGAGATGCTTAATAGGCTATATTCTATTTCATTCTTACATGCATCTGCACAGGGAAGACAATAACAATGTGCTGGCTACAGCCTCACCTTATGCACTGGCTCCTGGCCTGTTTCCAGGCCAAATTCAAGGTACTGCTTTTAATTTTTAAAACAAGAGCTGGTAGTTAAGGTGGACAGAGCCATTTTCATGAGATGAAAAACCGAAATTAATGCCATGGCTGATTGGTAAGTAACTTTATTTTTTTTGAGATGGTAAGTGTAGGTTTAGCAGGGATGTTGAAGAGTCCTTGGTCTCGAGTCACAAGTCGAGTCACGAGTCTTTGGACCCGAGTCCGAGTCCGAGTCCTTGGTCCAAAATGGTGACTCACGAGTCACAAGTCACGAGTCACTCCCAAAGCTGACTCCACGAGTCCCTATTAAAATCAATGGGGTTTCCCCCCCCAACAAAATAAGGCTACTTCAGATGTGTGGTTTAAATAAATTCTAGGCACAAGTGTGCCTTTTTATCTCAAAACTCTGCAACTGATTTTGGCAAGAACAGACCAGGCAGAAAAACCCAAAATAACCAGGCAGGCAGAGGAGGCAGGGAACCCCAAAGCAGGCAGGCAGAGGCCTTTGTCTTGGACAATTCAACTGTTGAACTGGTCAAGAAGAGACCAGGCAGGCAGAGGAGGCTGGGAACCCCAGACAGGCAGGCAGAGGCAGCCAAACCCAAAATGTCTGAAAGGTTGCATTTTAGGAAAATGATTTTAAAAAATAAACTTGCTGTACTTCCTAAAACCTATCCATGTTGCATTTGAGGAACATGATTTTTTCTAAATGTTTGGCCCCCATTCTGGAACAGTGAGATCTCATCACAATTCCACCCTCACTGAACACCCGCTCTACTGGTGATGAACTTGCTGGAACCAGAAACACACGCAGAGTAATCTCAGGTCCTTCTTCTGCCTCTTCCATACACAATGAGAAAGTATTTTTATTATGTGTTGTCCCAACCATGTTAAGTTAATTTAATGTATGTATTTTGCAGGGATGTTGAAGAGTCCTTGGTCTCGAGTCATGAGTCGAGTCACGAGTCTTTGGACCCGAGTCTCGAGTCCGAGTCCGAGTCCTTGGTCCAAAATGGTGACTCACGAGTCACGAGTCACGAGTCACTCCCAAAGCTGACTCCACGAGTCCCTATTAAAATCAATGGGGTTTTCCCCCAACAAAATAAGGCTACTTCAGATGTGTGGTTTAAATAAATTCTAGGCACAAGTGTGCCTTTTTATTTCAAAACTCTGCAACTGATTTTGGCAAGAACAGACCAGGCAGACAAACCCAAAATAACCAGGCAGGCAGAGGAGGCAGGGAACCCCAAAGCAGGCAGGCAGAGGCCTTTGTCTTGGACAATTCAACTGTTGAACTGGTCAAGAAGAGACCAGGCAGGCAGAGGAGGCTGGGAACCCCAGACAGGCAGGCAGAGGCAGCCAAACCGAAAATGTCTGAAAGGTTGCATTTTAGAAAAATGAGTTTAAAAAATAAACTTGCTGTACTTCCTAAAACTTATCCATGTTGCATTTGAGGAACATGATTTTTTCTAAATGTTTGGCCCCCATTCTGGAACAGTGAGATCTCATCACAATTCCACCCTCGCTGAACACCCGCTCCACTGGTGATGAACTTGCTGGAACCAGAAACACACGCAGAGCAGCCACACAGAGTCATCTCAGGTCCTTCTTCTGCCTCTCCCAAGTACGCAACACATCAATCAAAATAAATCTTGACACACTGTTGGGGCTGCACTCCTGGTAGCCGTCCATAGTGGCCGAGCAGCGGCACACCTCGCTTCCATGCGCTCTTCGCCGGCAATCACGCTCCTCTCCACTCCTTCTGGCACAGCCCAGGGATGTTGAAGAGTCATTGGTCGTGAGTCCCGAGTCGAGTCTCGAGTCCCATTAAAAATATTGGGACTCGAGTCCGAGTCGAGTCAGAGGGGGGACTCAGTCCGACTCACGAGTCGAGTCCTCGAGTCCGAGTCCCCATCCCTGGTATTTTGAATATTCACAGCCCCTTGAGGAAGGCCTTGAAAAATACACAGGCCGAAACGCGTTGGGCTCCTTTAATAAAGATTTTTGCATCCTGAGAACCTGGTTCTCTCCTTTTTTCCGTCTCTCCCAAGTATGCAACACATCAATCAAAATAAATCTTGACACACTGTTGGGGCTGCACTCCTGGTAGCAGTCCGTAGTGCCGAGCAGCGGCACACCTCGCTTCCATGCGCTCTTCACCGGCAATCACGCTCCTCTCCACTCCTTCTGGCACAGCCCAGGGATGCTGAAGAGTCCTTGGTCTCGAGTCCCGAGTCGAGTCTCGAGTCCCATTAAAAATATTGGGACTCGAGTCCGAGTTGAGTCAGAGGGGGGACTCAGTCCGACTCACGAGTCGAGTCCTCGAGTCCGAGTCCCCATCCCTGAGGTTTAGCATGTTTATGACAAGATTTAATTGTAACTATGTTATTTTTAAGAGAGAAATTTATATTTCAATTATGAGGGTTTTAAAAAAATATATCCCCCAAATCAATTTAAATTTTTAAAAAACTGATTTAAATTTTAAAAATCCAATTGTGTGTGTGTGTTTTAAATCATCGATTTTTGTCCACCTTGGTTTAAACAATATCATTAGCCACTCTGAGGCTTTTGCCTACCAGAGCAGGATAGACACTTTTAAGTAAATAAATATAATAACTAACATATACCAAGAGCCAGTGTGGTACAGTAGTTAGAGTGTTGGACTGGGACCAGAGAGGTCTGGGTTCTAGTCCCCACTCAACCATGAAGCTCACTGGGTGACTTTGGGCCAGTTACTGACTCAGCCTCACCTACCTCATAGGGTTGTTGTGAGAATAAAATGGAGAGGAGGAGGAGGACCACGTAAGCTGCCTTGGGCTCCTTGCAAGAAGAAAAAAGGTGAGATATAAATGTAATAAATAAATAAATCATCATCATCATCATCATCATCATCATCATCATCGTACCAAAGGTGGATGAATGGATTATTTCATTGTGGAAGGATACAGTAATGGCAACATGCTCAAATTCTACAAGACTTACATTTGAGGTTTGAATTTGTGCTGCATAACAGGTAGATCTGTTTACTCTGTTGCTGGCTTGCCTTTGGCTGGCTTAATTCAGTAAAAAAAAAAAAAAAAAAAAAAAAGGAAATTGGCGGCCAGTAAGTCTCCTGAATGTATGATACTTGAGATATTAGGCTACATCCATTAATGGTTCTACCAACTTCATTTATAGCAACTCTACTCTTTTGATGTCAATGACTGATAACCGGGTATAACATTATTTCAAAGTGTGAACATACTAATTCAAGCTCGTTAGCAGATAGTTTATGTGATTATAAAGATGGTGAGTGGATCACAGGTGAAACTGAGTCTGGCCTAATTTGAAATGGAACCATTGCATTTCTCTCTCCCTGCCCCCCGCCCCCCCGCTTGGAGTGCTGGGTGGAAATAAGCATCCATTTTACTTTATGTTACCTTCTCCTCTGAGGGAGCTTCAGCAACAGTGGTGCTGGCGCTCTGACAGGGAAAGGGTTGGGCAGGCAAACTTCCTCCAGTGACTGCAGCTCGTGGAGACTCTGTTGAGGAGCAACAAACCTTTACCCTCCTTGGAACAGCAATAATGACAATAGCTGCTTTCAGGGAAAAGGCTGACCTGTTGAAGTTCCTCCAGCAGCTGTGGCAGCCAGTGCTCTAGTTTTTGGACTTCAGCTTCCAGCATTCCTCACCATTGTCCATGCTGGCAGGGGCCTCTGGGAATTGAAGTCCAAACCAAAACATCTGGAGATCTACCTTCTGCCCATCACTGCTCTAGTTAAGGCACAGAGCGAGCAGTGAGTGAAGTCTCCCCAGCATAGCTATTCCTTCTGAACAAGGAAATCCATTGAATGGGGCTGCATGTTGGACAATGAGCCCTGAACCAGGCTAGTGTTTCTATAGCAAGCATAGGCAACCTGGTGCACACCCTATGTGTTGGACTACACCTCCCATCAATCCTGGCCAGCATGGACAATGGTAAGGGGTTATGGAAATTGTAGTCTAAAACATCCAGAGGCACAAGGTTGCCTACCCCTGTTGTATAACATTAGCAATAAACAAAATAAATACAAACCCATGTTGTTGTTTTTTTCTTGTTGTCTGGAAACACTCTCATAGTGCAGGTAGATAACAGTTTAAAAGCCCCATTGAGTCAAGAATGGAGGCCAACAGATGCATTCCTATACCCAGGGGAGGCTGGTGATGCCTATGTCAGTGGGGCTCCTCATCCATTGCAGCTTTTATTCTGAGCTTTATAGGAGCTATCCATGGTGCTGTACTCCATCCCCAAAATAGGTTCACCACTGTGGAGCACCATGGATAGCTTCCATAAAGCTCGGAATGAAAGCTGTAATGGATAAGGAGACCCACCGACATAGGCATCACCAGCCTCCCCTGCCTATACCTGATATTGTGTTGCCGTGTTTATTAGTATTATATTGTTGATCTTATTGTGATTTTATCTGTAACATTATTATTACTGTAAAACACAGAGATAAATGTATTTTACAAGACATTGAATAAATTCATTCATTCAATCAATCTATCAATTCCTAGGGATTTCTTCTGATGGCTGACGGCCGTCCAGGAATCAGGTCCCTGAGGATTCTGTGATGATCAGGGGAAGTTCTGGACGGAGGTTCTTATGGCATGAGCTGTATTCATCCTTGTAATCCCCGTTTCCTCCAAGGACTTGCCAGTACAATTTCAAACATAGTTAACATAATCATCCATTCATTCCATTTTTGTCCCATCTTTTCTCCAAGGAGTTTAGAACAGTGCACATGGTCCCGCCTTTTCATCTTCACCATAACCCTGTGCAGTAGTTAGCTTCATGGCTGTGTGGGGACTTGAACCTGGGCTTCCATGGTTCATAGATTCATAGATCATAGAGTTGGAAGGAGCCTACAAGGCTATCGAGTCCAACCCCCTGCTCAATGCAGGAAACTAGAGGAGGGGTCTCCCATCCAAGTAATAACCAGGCCTGACCCTGCTTAGCTTTCCACACTCAGACAAGCTGAGCCAGCATAAGCCACAGGCCTGTTCAAGCCCTTGGTGCTTGGTGGTGGGATCGCTAGAAACCCCAAGGCAAAGGATGTGGCAAATATGGGTTAGTCTGGGAACTGCTGATCATTATAATGTTATTGCTGGTTTGTGAGAATCCATGCTTACTTGTCTTTCACATCCATGCCAGGGAATATGAAATCCATGCGTATTTGTCACTGGATGTGAGGAGATGATCCATCCTCGATTTTTCCATGGACCCTGGAAGTGAAATGGATACAGTTGATTTTTGAATGTCCTGTATATGCATGAAGTCCGGGATCAATTTTTAAGTAGGAAAATTGTAGCAGATGTCATTTTTGTTACTCTGCTTGCTGACTATATTGACTATGTGTACTGCTATCACTCACAATATAGTGCAAGGATCTTCATGTTCTGTAATGATCCGAGAACCTTTTGTATCCCTCTCCACTGATCTGAAAAATAAGAAATTTCAGAAGAGTCATTATCAAAGCTAGGGAAGGCTATGGTACTGCAGAGTATTTTTTATTTTTTAAAGAAATCCAGCATAACTCCCAGATCTGAAGAATTGGTCTAGCACAAGATCAGTAAGCAGGCTTTTTTTGCAAAAGTATTTTGCATAAATCTCTTTTATGATTTCTCCTTTAGAACAAAGGTTTTTCTTCTCAGTATTTTCGGAACCTGTTCTGCAATTATAGTGACCACTCCAAAGATATTTAACTGTATTGATCACACCAACATGTCCTGATTTTATACACAGCATTTAAATAGCCTGTCCCTTTTAAGATGAACATTATGGGCAGCTTCACACATTCATGCTCATCAACCAAGAGCTGCAGTATCAGGTGGTGACTGGCATGTGTGAATGGAGCATCACAGACCCAAAGACCCAACACCAGAGAAGAACTTCTAGATTAGCCCAAATGCAGTGCTTTTCAATGAAGCCAGTCCACCCAGTTAGCTAATCAGATGTTGAGAAGTCAAGTGATTTACATGCATATGCCTTAATAATCCATTGCTGAGAGTTCTTCCATAGATAGCCCTTCTATTAACTGACATTTATTTATGTATTCAATAGATGTATATCCCACCTTTCTTCCATGATGGAACTCAAGGCAGTGTGCATGGGGTCCCTAGGTGGTGTCCCATCCAGGCCCTGGCCAGATCTTGACCAACTTTACTACAGCAAGGTGGCTGCATCACATGTCCTCAGACTATGCTTTAGAGCTTGCCCTAAGTTGTTCTGCTGTTCCTTAGTAGCTGGGATTGGTAAGCCCCTGCCTATTAAGGAGGTATAATATCATTTCATTTTTGCTGAAGGTTTCTCTTCCTCATTGATAATGATGGTTTTATGATTTGAGCCTTCAAACTTCTCAAATGCTTTATCTGAATATTCTGTGAGGGACATCTCTCCCTGCTACAAATAGTCCAGCAGGCAGCTCAATCCTAGCCTCATTCAGTCATTCTCCCCACCCCATGCAATTACTATAAAGAGGAACATATGAAGAGCCCTGCTGGATCAGACCGAGGGTCCATCTGATCCAGCATTCAGTTCACACGGTGGCCAACAAGCTGCCCATGGGAAACCCACAAGCAGGACGTGAGTGCAACAGCACCCTCCTGCCCATGTTCCCCAGCAACTGGTGTACGTAGGCATACTGCCTCTGACACTGGAGGTAGCATATAGCCATCATGAGGTGGAGAGCAGGGATGAGCCTGTTGGCTTTGTTGCTGTTCCTATAACCTTCTATGTCTTTGAAGCTGAACCTCTGCAGTGGGGAGTAAGTTCTGCACTGCGATTTAGAGCCCTGAAGGATCAGGACTGGAAACAGGGATAAAAAGGAGGGTGCAGGAGAACAGGATCATCCTTGCTCTCCCCCTCATGCATAGGGCTCCTGTAGCAACAGACTGTATTACCCCAGGGTAATACCTCAATTTAGATTTGAGGATAATCAGGGAGGGATGAAACCACTTGTGTGAAAGATAACGTACAGTTTATTGTGTACAGTGATGGAGCATGGATGCAGATAATAAACCATCAATAAACAGGCAAAGATAAGCTTACACACATCACTCGGTCTCAGGGCTTCTTAATGCGATGGATGTTGCTCCGGGGCCCTGGCTGCTGGAACACTTGTGTGCTCCTCGTCCCAAGCTGAAAGCCAAAGGATCACGCCTCTTGCCATGGATTTTATACAGTTCCTCTCTCCCCCTGCTTCAGAGGTTGTCCGTAAGCCACAGGCTAACCCCCTTTCCTGGGAGACAAGGGGTGGGGGCGAAGCTGCTTCAGCAAAGCCAGCAGTTTCATTTCTCACAGCAAAAGCAGCCCTTATCTAAAGAATATAATTGGGAAAAAGAGCTACAAGTAAAGTAATTATCTCTGGTGCTGTGCCTAACTAGTACGAGCTGAGGCTATATGTAAGACCCTGGCATGGCTCAAAAAAACCCTGTCCTGGCTTCTGGACGCCGTGAAAGTTCTCTACACTACCTGTTGAACCTTAATAACCTCCTTCAGGGCCGGTGCTACCATTAGGCCAACTAGGCAGCTGCCTAGGGCGCAGGGCTAAAGGGGGCGCCAGAAATGCCTTGAAAAAAAAATACAGCGCTAAAATGCGTATTTTGATAGCCCCGTCCGCGCGCCCCAGCCTTTAAAATAACGTTGCCCCCTTCTCCAGCCGTGCCCTTCACCCCCTTCTGCTGCCCCGGCCGGATTTCATTTCTCAGTCTGCGAGCAGTGTCAACTCGTCGAGAGGGCGCTCAGGCGGCGCTGCGTGTGTTTACTGAGAAGCGCGCCCCCTTGATCTCCACGGGACTCCCTTCCGGGAGCTGCGCCGTGAAGAAGCGGCGCTCAAGGTTAGGGGTTTGTTGGAGGCGCTTCCAGCCGGGATCGTGATGGAAGCTTCCGGCGAGGGAGTGGCTGGAACGGGCCGGCCCCAACTCTTACAAGAGAGTAAGTCCCAGTCAACTCAGTGGGGCTTACCTCTGAATAAATGTGCCTGGCCTTGCACGGCACCAGAGGCTTTGGAGCGCGGCTATGAGAGATCGGGGCACCCGCGAGGTTCTCCGGAGCAGCAGAATTGGGCGGGGGGGGGGAGGAATTGTGATCCTGCGGGCCCCGCCCCCTCATGGCAGTCCTGCTTTCCAGCCAGGTGCCTTGACAGGTTCAGCAGCTCCGCGCTGACCTGAGCAGCGACTGAGGGACCGAGAGCCCCACTGGAAGCGAAAGCGAAACCCCGTGAAACCCACCCACCCCTCTTTCCTTAGAGGGGAAGCAGCAACAATGGTCCGGGCAGCGGACCAGGACAGGGCCAGATGACCCCCAGCCTCCCAGCTGCCTGGGAGCGTTTGACTGTGAGCGCCTCCGAAGCCCCCGTTTACCAGCAAAGCTGGCAGAGAGGTGGCTGGGCCCGCCAAACGCCCTCCCGCCGAGCCCCAGGGAGAAGGTGCAAGGATGCCCCTGTTGCCCAGTCTTCGGGTTGGAAGGAGAGCAGCCCAGGAGAGGTGAGAAAGGTCGCGTACTCCTGAGCAGGGGTTGGCAACCTGGAGCCCTCCAGATGTTTTGGACTATGAATCCCATCAGCCCCAACATAGCCAATGGTCAGGTATTGTGGGAGTTGTAGTCCAAAACATCCGGAGGATGCCAGGTCGCCTTCCCCTGCTGGTGATGATTCTGGATTGTCTGCAATAGCAGGTCTGGAAACTGGGAGCAGGCTGCAGAGATCCTTTGCAGTGGAGGGTGGGCTTTGCTTGTCCTGTGCACGGCTCATTATTATGATAATAATTTTTTTAGGTTTTGCCAATTGACTTTTATTTCATAATGGGCATAGGGCTGGAGGGAGGGCTGAAGTGGGAAGGGGGGCGCGCTAAATATCTGATCTTGCCTAGGGCACCAAACTGCCTTGCACCGGCCCTGACCTCCTTGCCATTCTTCCAGTGTAGTTCATCCAATACACACACCCAGGACTTCTCCCTGCTTGGGGAAATGGGGAGAACATAACAGCAGATGGCTGAAGTTCTTTGCACACTTACCTGAGAGAGTCAGCCCCACTGAACAGAGTAGGACTTAGTTCCAAGTAAACATGCATAGGATTGCACCGCCCAGGAGGCAGGCTTGCTTTGTTCTGCAGAGATAACAAGTGGGCTGCACACAGGGCTGGCCCAAGACATTTTGCTGTGTGAAGTGAAGGACAAGATGGCCTGCACTCCCCATACCATGAACTGAAGCCATCTGGGCAGTCAGTTGAGTCTTACTTCAACACTGGTGACTGGGGCAATGTCCTTCACTGCACCTGAGGCAATTTAGGGGGCCCAGGAAAGGTGCTGTGGCATACACAGCTCTATCCTCAGACAGAAGGGAACACCTGGGGAGTTTAGGAACAACAGCTGGAAGACTGCCACCACTGCCTCCCAGCATCTGCCGCCTGGGGCCATTGCCTCACTCTGCCTAATGACAGGGTCAGCCCTGGCTGTGCAAGTGTGAATGGACAACATTTGCCTGGTACAGCAAGCTACTGGCTACCAATGCAGTGCATGCTTCCTCAGATGAGGACCTGAGTATTTACAGATATAAGAACCTTCTCCAGATTGCAACCTGAAACCATAAAATGATGTGATGTGCAAACTGTGCTTGCATGCGAGTTCCTGTAGGGAGTTCCTGTAGCTTCTTGAAAGGTCCCAGAGATATACAATAAGTTTGTTTTGTTCTTTTCAGTTAGACAAAGCATGTGTCTTCAGTAATATTGACCATGGAAGAGAGTAGGCAATCAAGTGTTCTGTAACAGAGTTTCTGGACAGTTTTTAGCATGCGTCGATTGATCCTAGGCTTGTAAAAAAAAACACAACCCAAAAATTGTAAGAGAAGAAAAGAAATCCATACTTATTCCACTAGATAATTTTATCTGGCTGAACTTTGTTTTAAGAGTTTAGAAAGGGTCAAGTGTTTCACATTTTCTCTCTCTCTCAATTGCTCTGATGTCTTACAAGAGGATTTAGACAGTGGCTGAAGGAAAGAAGTGACTGAACCGAGATACTGCATGTTGTAGCTACAGGCACCTCTGCTGCTCAGGAAATGGATTTTTTCCTATTGCATTGAAAATTACATGTACTGGAGCAGTTATACTTCATAATAGCTAGATTCTTCATGCTACTGGTTCATTACTTGCTGAAGGTGAAAAGAGAGATGTAACGTTTGTAATATGACTAAATGTCAGATCAAAGACTATATCCTAAATAATAATAACTATTAAAATCAGCACCATCTATTCTGAGTAGTAGCGGCTCTCCAAGGTCTCAAGCAAAGGGTCTTCCCAGCTCTGCTACCTGAAATCCTTAAATTGGAGATGCCAGGGATTGAACATGAGCAAACACCATATTCATTGTCCCTAGCATGAAAGGGGGCCACAGCACCCCACATTCATTGTATTCACCAGATTGATGGTTTGAATGGGTCAACTGGCTAGCATGAGTCAACACAGATTCTGGCAAGATCAATGTTTGTATAAGGGAATTTGGGGGCATGCATTTAGCCCCGCTCCTGAGGTTGTGCGACTATTCCTGGCCTCTCTCACGTCTTGAGGGATAACTTCCCTGGCTCATTTAGAACCCTGGAAGATCAGGGTTCTAAATTGGGCAAGAAGCCTCAATGGGTAGAAAAAGGTGCAGAAGTTATCCCACACTAGACAAGGGGCCAGAAAGAGCTGCACGATCTCGGGGGCGGGTCTAAACGTGCAGCCCTGCAGCCCCTCGTACTCGCACTGCTCTTTCACATGAGTCACAGGGCTATTCTCTCAGCCAAATGAGAATAATATGGCAGTAATCAAGGAAGACTTGCTAAAAGGTAATGCAGTGTTCTCCAACCTTGGGTCCCCAGATGTTTTTGGCCTACAACTCCCAGCATGCCCCAGCTGGGGCATGCTGGGGCATGCTGGGATTTGTAGGCCAAAAACATCTGGGGACCCAAGGTTGGAGAACACTGAGGTAATGAATGGGTGAAGTCAACTGAAGAAGTCAGGTAAAAACCAGTGCAGAATGGCATCCAAAGAGGGAATGTCATAGTGGAGGCATGTCAAAGTGCAGAGCCCTGTGAAGGATTCCGAGGTCCTGTTCATCTCTACAGGGACTGGCGGCCACACACCTTTCTCTCACAGCCTGGATTATTTTGGGGGGGGCTTTGTTCAGTCCTAGCACAAGCCAGTTTAAGCCGTGTGTGATGTTATGTTATATGGGGATAAATTTAAATTGTACAGGTGGTAAGTATAATGTGTGTTTGTGTATTAAGTAAAAGTATGTATTCCTGCTGTATCTGGGTGAGTGAGAAAGGATGGACAGGAAGAATGGTGCATGCATTTACATATGTGACATGATTGGCTGAGAGAGTGAGAAGGCGGGTAGAGCCTGTGTGATATAAACAGTGGGCGGTGCTGTTCAGGCAGGGTTTCTGTGAAGGTTTTTGTGGGGATTTGTGCAGAGAGTGCAGGAGTGGGTGGAGCGCGAAGTGTTGTTTGGGAGTCCGTGAAGCTGACTGGAGAGAGTTGAGCGATTATACTAGGATTGTTAAGAGATTAGCTCGTGAGAGCAGGGATTGATATTGGGAACAGCTGTTGTGGGAGGACTGGCACTAGGATAAGATAAGATAGGATAAGATATATTTATAAATATATTAAATTTTAAAAAAATGGAATCAGCTTCCCAAGGAGGTGCGCCAGGCGCCTACCCTCTATTCTTTCAGGCGCCAGGTGAAGACCTTTTTATTTGCCCAATATTTTAATGGTTGATTTTATTCCTTTTATTATCACCACTGTACCGCTGGATTGAATTTATTTTGGCCGCTTGTTTTTATCATGTTATATTTTAATATGTTTGTGTTTTTATATTATTTTTGTTGATATTTTTGTGTTGCTTTGTTTTGTAAACCACCCAGGAAGCCTTTTGGCTGATGGGCGGTGAATAAATATATTACATAAATGAAATAATAATTACATAATTAAATAAAAGATAGTACATTTCTTAGGATAAACTGAAACATTCACATAAAACTTATTTCCAGAACTTGATGTATTTTAAAATAAACTTTTCTTTGTTATTTGAAATAGCCTGTGTGGAAGCTGTGCTTATTGTACTGGTCAAAGAGGTATAAAGTAGGGATTAGACATCCCAGAGTCAGTGTGAGAGGTGTAAGGGTAAGGGTTAGAGGAAAAGAAACCCCCATCCTTGCGTAAGCGCACCCAGAGATCCCAATAAGGAGGGCAAGCTTGAGGCCCTATTGAGGGGTAGGGTACGACATGGTGCTTGTAGGTTGGCCATGTGTCCCCTTTTACAGAGGACTGTCCTGTATTTTGAAGGTGTCTTCTATTTGAAGGGCTGTCCAGTCCAAGTCTGGTTTGAAAATAAAGAACCATTAGAAGGGAGACCTGTGCCTTGAAGTTGCCTATCAACAGCATCTGGACAGCAGACTGAACACGGCACACAGGTTACCTGGCCACTGTCTTCCACACTATAGTGAGATACACTGTCTTTCTATTTAAATTATAATAATCATTTCTAAATTTGCATCTATACATAGCATATGAAAAATGTATGCACATTGGTGTTCTTTTTTGTCCTCATTCTTGATGAGGTATTTTCTCTTTTTTGGAGATCCATCACCCTAGGTGATGGGCAGAGCAGAAAAAGATATGGGGAAAGGGCCAAAGTGTAATGGTGTGGTTGAGTTGAGTGGTTGGGGACATTAAAGGGTAATGGAGAGTGGATGGGAGGGCTGTTGTGTACATGAGTTCTGTGTGCGTAGCGGTGAGGCCTGTGAGCAATGCCTGTGCCTTTAGCATGCCACCCACCCCAATGTTTCTGAAAGTTTGTCCCTGAGCTTAGAGAAGGAAGATGGAAAAAGTGCAGAAAAGGGCAACTAAAATGATCAAGGGGCTGGAGCAACTCCCTTATGAGGGAAGATTACAATAGCTGGGATTGTTTAGCTTAGAAAAAAAAGTCAAGCAAAGGGAGACATGATAGAGGTGTACAAACTTATGCACGGTGTGGAGAAAGTGGATCTGGAGCCATTTTTCTCCCTCTCTCATTATACTAGAACCCAGTGGGGTCATCCTATGAAGCTGACTGGAGGGAGATTCAGGACAGATAAAAGGAAGTACTTCTTCACACAGCACATAGTTAAACTATGGAATTCTCTTCCACGAGATGTAGTGATGGCCACCAACTTGGATGGCTTTAAAAGGGGATTAGACAAATTCATGGAGGAGAAGGCTATCAATGGCTACTAGTCCTGATTGGCTATATGCTTCCTCCAGTATCAGAGGCAGCACACCTATGTATACCAGTTGTTGGGGAACATGGGTGGGAAGGTGCTGTTGCATTCATGTCCTGCTTGTGAGATCCTGTGGGCAGCTGGTTGGCCACTGTGTGAACGGAATGCTGGACTAGATGGACCCTTTGTCTGATCCAGCATGGCTCTTCTTATGTTCTTATGGTACTGAACAAGGAAAGAATACAGTAATACCTTGGATTGAAAGTAACTTGGTCTGAGAGTGTTTTGCAAGACAAGCAAATTTTTTTAAAAAATGTTGACTTGATAAACGAGCAAGGTCTCGCAAGACAAGTAGTGTAGGGGTGTAACCGCTCGCCTCGAGCGGGCGTAGCGGGCCGAAATTGGCCCTGCTTACGCCCACCAGAAACTCGCTTTGATATAAGAGTGTTTTGGATTACAAGCACATTTCCGGAACGAATTATGCTCTCAATCCAAGGTATTGCTGTATCTTTGAGTGGATATTAGTAGAGACCACAATGTAATTAAACAAGAGAGGAGAGAAGCTCCAGTTAATAGCAAACAATACAGTAGTATAATTCCTTTGAAAGATGGCTGTTCTCTGAAAGTTTAGCACATGGATATCCTGAAGGCATAAACATTTTTTTGCTGTAACACATTTGGAATCTACTGAGTTGTGTCTGTGACTGTAATAGGAACTGAAGCTTTAAATGTGACAAACCCTGGTTTGCCTAATGAATTTTCAGAATAACCTCCTGAGGCTAGCTAGGAAAATGACAGCCAGCTTCCAGCAGGGATTACCAATTTGATTTTGAATCTTGATTGTATTTTAGCCATTCAGAAGGAGCAAATCTGTGATGGCATTGAGGAGACAAGAGATGCCTTAAAAAAGATAAAGACCCCCCCCCCTCCCCCATGAAGGCTTTACCCAAGTCTGGGTCCAGTTTTTTGTGGAATAATCAGTGGATGCCAGGCTCTAATCCTGCTTTCATAAAATACTTTTTATTGATACTTTTATGTGCCCCCTAGTTCTCTGAGCAGTGAGGAGTTTCAGGGTGCAGAACATACAAGAGGCTGGTCTTCTTTGGAATGAGAGGACACAGGAGGCTTATGGTGTTTTGCAATATTTTCATTCATTTACAAATATGTAGGTTGAGCAGAGGAGGAGGAGAAGCAAAGCTGATGAGCTTCTATCCCTGCCCCCTTTCTCTCTGACTCCTGTTTCTTCCCATGCACACCCCCAGCTTGAACAACCTCATTTCCAGCCAGGGGAGTGGAGTAGGAAGGTGGGGCAAGAAAGACATGCCTCCTTCTCCAAACTGTCTCTCTTCTTCCAAAACAGCCTCGGGTGATTCCCTTGTCATTTAACAGAAGTGGGTCTATTGGTCCCCATGACCAGGGCCAACCCTACCATTAGGCAGCGTGCAGCAGTTGCCTCGGGTGGCAGATGCTGGAAGGTATCAGAATCTGTGTTCCGTGCGTCCTTCTCTGTGCCCCCTAAATTAGCCTGCTGCCTTCAGCTGCAGTGGAGGATGCTGTCCCATCTTTCATCGTTGAAAACAGATTCATCTGCCAGCCCAGTCAGCTTTTATACATGCAGTGCTGGGGTGTGTGTGCGCGTGTGCCACCGCCACCACACAATTTTGTTCTTTGCCTCAGGTCAATCAATCAATCAAGCCATTTATTGTGTATAGCCAAAGGCCTTTACAATGCACAGCAAGGACAAAAGAAAACATACATCTGAATACATACAGTATTACCTGCAAAATTTGTAAAATAATATTTATACCTAAATCTTAAGGTTTAGTACATTTGCATAGCTGGATCGGAGCTTCTTAGCTGCCAAGGCAAATTTGGCTACCAAGTGTGTGGTTTGCAGATGTTTATCAGCTAAGAGATTGACTATCAGTTCCTGGGGAGATCATCCTGGGAACTGGCTAAGGATAGGCCATAAGAATTTCCCTCTGGGCACTGTATATAATGGACAAATTAGTAAATAGTGCATAATATCCTTGACCTGATTACAACCAAATATGCATTTCCGATCCCTATGGGGAGTTCCCCGATATCTCCCCTCTATGTAGGCCGAGGGCATCTGTTGGAATCTCAATTCAACAAAAGCCCTACGTAATTGCGGGAAAGTCAAAGTCTCCAAGTATTGGGGCCTTGAATGATTAGCCTTAATTTGAGGGTACCAAATAGAGTATCGGGCAGCAATAATGGATGCTCTATCTTGATTGGCATCCTGATCAAAAACCCAATTCCTAAGATCGCGCCGGCTTAGAGATAAAAAATTCTCCATCTGGAGATTATAAACTATAAGCTTGTCCTGACATTTCCGAGCCCATCCCCCTGACTTTAATTGTTCTAACCAACAGAGCTTGGTAAGGTTGTGATCATCAGAGACATTTAGTCTGCGCCAATATCTAAGATAGGCCAGATCAATTCTGGCTGCTATCGATGGGAGGCCCAGCTCAGCTCTAAGATGGGCTGCCGGTGTCCCAGAGGGAAGTCCCAAGATCTGTCTCATAAATTTATTTTGTAAAGCGTCTAATTCGGATTTAACTCCAATTCCCCAGATCTCAGCCCCGTAAAGCATTTGAGCAATAATCTTTGACACAAAGATCTTAATGGCTGGGTTGATTAGTTGCCCCCCCCCTTCAAATAGAAAAACCTCAATAGCTGCCCAGTTGAACGTCCAATTAATAACTTAATTGCGTCCAAATGAGGTTTCCATGATAGTTTCCCGTCAATGAGCAGTCCTAAGTATTTAAATCTTTGTACTTGCTCAAGGGTATGGCCATCTAATGTCCACCTGGACTTATGAGCCCTCTTACCAAATACGGTGACCTTAGATTTCTCATAATTGACTTTTAGATGTTCTTTTTTACACAGTTGGCCAAATTTGGCCAGCATCCTTCTGAGACCAATTTTATTTTGGGAAAGCAAAACTAAATCATCAGCGTAAAGCAGCATTGACACTTTACGATTCCCAAGAGAAGGAGAAAAAAAGGAAGGGGATGCCATATCAGGGATAAGATTGTTAATATAGAAATTAAATAAGAAAGGTGCCAGTATGCATCCTTGCTTAACGCCTCTTTTAATTGGAATTGCCTGTGACAGGGCTCCTTGTAGGCCCAATCTCACTTGCATATAATTCTCACTGTGTAATTGTTGGAGAAGCCAAAGGAGCCTTTTGTCAATGTTTGATTGGGCCAATTTGACCCATAGCTGTTCCCTATCTATGAGATCAAAGGCTGAAGAAAAGTCTATAAAAGCTACATAAAGAGTCTTGTGTGGGCTTTTGATATACTTACAAACTAGATGATGCAAAACAAAAACTTGGTCTATGGTACTCCTACCCTTCCTGAATCCCGCTTGCTCATCATGAATGATGGCTTGTTTACTGTCCCATTCCTGCATTTTGTTTAGTAGGTAGCGTGAGTATAATTTAGAGGCCACATCTAAGAGGCTAATGGGTCTGTAGTTACGGGGAGCTGCCGGATCTCCTTTCTTGAAAATTGGCACGACTATGCTGGTACGCCATCCGGTAGGGATGTCACCAGACATGTTTATATAAGTAAATAGTTTAGCCAAAATTGAAGACCACCAGTTAACATCCAGGGAAAAGATCTCGGGGGGGGGGGGATCATGTCTTCTCCCGGTGCTTTCCCAGGTCGCAATGTCAGGATCAGTTCTCCAATCTCTGTGTTGGTAACGGGAGGCCAATTTGGTAAGTTTAGAGAGTTCTCCATCAATGTGGGGTTTATGTTCAATTCACTCCCAAAGATATCTCTAAAATGGGCCACCCATATTTCAGGTATTATGGGCGGTACAGACTCAAATGGATTGACTGCAAAGCCTCCTTGGATTAGATTCCAGAATTTGGATTCGTTCCCCTCAATAAGAGCAAGGCCCAAGGATTTCCAGTTGTTTTCATAATGCGCCCTTTTTTTCTCCTTTATCATTGTTTTATACTCTCGTCGTTTCAGTTGTAAGAGAACAATGGCCTCATCTGATCGAGAGAACTGAACCTGTCGAGTTAATTTTGACAGTTCTTTCTTCTTAAACTTACAGTCCCTATCAAACCAACTCCATGCACTTGCGGGAGTTTTGGGATGGGAAGAAGAAATCAGGCCTCAGGTCAGCCCTGCCTACAGCAATCTATTGTCTTAGTTTACCTAGGGCTGTCCAACCTTGGGTCCCCAGATGTTGCTGGTCTGCAGTTCCTGGCATACCCAGCCAGCATGGCTAATGGCAAGGGATTCTGGGAGCTGTAGTCCAGCAACATCTGGGGACCCAAGGTTGGAGAGCTCTAACAGGAGCCATATGATGTGCTTGGGCCAAACCTCCCTGGCATGTTTCAGGCTCACCCTCTCTCTTAGAATCAAGAGCCATCAAGTTGGATGGAACCTCCAGGAGATCATTCAGCCCAATCCCTAATCCCATAATATAACTGTCAATGAGAAGAGAGAGAGGGAGAAAAAGGTGCCTTGGGGGCTTGATTCCATCTCCTTTTCACAGGTACTGTAGCTGTGGTTAATGGCTGTTGTGTGTTTTTTGGACTTTCTAAAGCTGCAATCCTATGGACTTATTATGTCCATTTTATTAAGGACATAATATTTATAACATTTTATTATGGACATAATATTAATAACATTTTATTATAGACATAATATTTATTATGGCTTTTATTATGCAATCGCCCTGCCTCATTCATGGAATTTTGCAAGGGCCCCTGTTTTGCCACAGGATCCCCAAAAGGGATTGGCAAAGGTTCTTTGAATGATTTTCTGACCATAATAAATACTCCTCCAGGAAGTCAAAGCCAAACATGTTTATTGTAAAGTCGAGCCACAAGTACAACAATGCTCTCCTCCCAGTTCCCTGGTGAAAATCCCACCCCTTAACAGCACAGTCACTGTTCAACCAACCCAAATGCTAAGTCCAGCAGCTCTCCACCTGGGTATTGGGTTTCCACATTGGGCTTCTGCAAGGCTCCCTGCACAGCGTCTTCTGCTCCTCCTCGCTCCTTCCAGTTCTTCAGTACTCCAAACGCGACCGACCGACCGCCACTAACAACCACCACACTCTCCATCTGCACTTGCTCTTCTTAAATAGCACCAAGCTTCTTGGATTGCAGATCTCGTGCTCCATTGTCAGCACCTGACAATGCAACCCCCGCTCAGGGGTTGACACGTCATGCAAACCCAGTGAGCATGGGTTATGCGAGGGTTAAACAACCTTCACATAACCCTTGTTCTGTTTGACGGTTATGTGGCAGCTTTTTTTAACCCTTGCATAACACACGCTCGTCCTGTCTGCACGACACAACAACCCCCGAGTGTGGGTTGCATATAAATAACCCACGACGAGCTGCGGTGCATTGTCTGAACCTGGTCAATGCTGTGGAATGACATAATTTGGCATGACAACTCCAGTCAACAAAGAAAACAGAAATGTAGTGAACCTCCTGATGGAGAGGCATAGTCTAGTGGACATGCTGGAAGATGCTAGGGATTCTTCACTGTGATGAAAACGTTCATGTGCAGTGGTTGTAGTTGTAGAACAGATGCTCACGCACATATTTCTAAAAGTAAGGAGCCATAGATAGATACCATCATGCTGGGGTTGTCACTACTACATGGTCTGCCCCCAAAATGATCATGTGTGTAACCAGGAACTGGGCAAACATAAATTGTGTGATAGATTCCACTCTGGTACTGCAGTGTGGCTGTACATTGGCTTCTCGTCTGTTTCTGAGCCCAGTGCATAAGTGCTGGTTATTCTCTCGAGAGCCCTAAATGGTTTAGGACCAGGTTACCTGAAGGGCCGCCTTCTCCCACATGAGCCTACCCAGCCACTCAGGTAATTTGGGGAAGAACGTAACTGCATACCGTCACCATCAGTTGGTGAGTACACAGGAGAGGGAATTCCCCTTCATATTGTTATTTTATTGTGGTTTAATTAAACCATTTCTTGTTTTTCCTCTCGCTGTGTAAACCACTGTGACTGAAGGGCTGCCTAATGTCTTTTAGAGGACTGGATCCAGTGCATATGGAAAGAATCCTTACATGAACAGAAGGGGCTAGAATGAAGTGGAGGTGTCCACGGGTGGAAGAGGGTTGAGACAATTTTCACCGATAACCGCTGCAGTCTCCAGCACCACCTCCCATGCTGTTCTGTAGGGTCCTCCAACCTTCTGGAGCAGATCTTTTGGGGGTGTAAAGAACTGCAGGGTGTGGGAGCATTCAGTGATAGAAGTATGCTCACAGTTCTTTGGATCCAACCCATATTAAATAAATGAATAAACAATCAAACAGTGACACCCAGATTTTGGAACTCCCTACCCTGGAAGATCCGCTCTGCCCACTCTTTGTCCTGAAGGCATTTCATTAACTCTCTTGCCAAGTGTGACAAACCCCTACTTCTGGTATAGTTCAACGGTGCCCCCAGAGCATCTGGCCAGTTGGCACCCTGCCAGGCAACCCGAATAGCCTTCAGTCACCTTATCACACTTCTTTGTCCTCAAAAAGGTGACCAGAATCTTTAAGCTCTTTTTTAGATTTTTTAGAGAGCCAGTGTGGCATAGTGGTGAGAGTGTTGGACTGGGACTCAGGAGATCCGGGTTCTAGTCCCCGCTCGGCCATGAAACTCACTGGGTGACTTTGGGCCAGTCACTGACTCTCAGCCTAACCTACCTCACAGGGTTGTTGTCAGGATAAAATGGAGAGGATGATGATGATTATGTAAGCTGCCTTGGGTTCCTTCCAGGAAAAAAGGCGGGGTATAAATATAATAAATAAATAAATAAATAAATGTCAAAACTATTTCATTTCGACTTCCAGGTGAACATGGCACCTTGAACGTTGCACAGAAATCTGTGGGGCAGCCGATGCAGCATTTCCTGGCCAGAGAACGTCTCTGGCTGGGGAATCTACTTCTGATTGAAGAAGCTAAGATTTGATGTTACCCCCCAAATTATCTCATAGGGTTATAAATTGCTTTCTGTCTGCCCTCTGACGGATAGATTTGCGGCTTGTGACCTGAGGTGGGGGAAAACGGTGCTGTATTCAGGAGACCGGTTTTTACCGATCATTAGAGGCGTACATGCTCACTTCCAAATGAAGGATTATATCTGGACTGGCCGATTTGGAATCTTTCTACAGCATAGTAGGATTTATAATTAACTGTAAGTAGACTATGGGTTCATCTGGGAGGCAAAAAAGATAAGAAGGATAACTTGAAGGAGGTCTATAAATCTTTTATGTGTAGTAGTTTGGAATATACACAAGGGAAAAATGACTTCAGCATTTATGAAACTTTGGGAAAAATTGGAAAGTAAAATTGTAAACAAATTGGAAGCAAGAATTCAGAACTGGGATGTAAATTTTAAAGTGGATCTATCACATGAACAAGGGAAATCGGATATTTCTTCAGGACTGGCACATGAGAAGAAAGAAGTAAATAAGGATTTTGGAAACTTACCAGAAATTCACAGAGGCTTTGAAGTTTTAATTGGACTGAACTTGTTTGGGAAGAAGGTTCAGAGAAAGGCTGTGACGCACTTTTTAAAATCTAAAATGGCGGAGGCTGGTGTGCAGGATCGGCAGAGCAGGCTGACTCTGTTCTTCGTTCAAAATCTGGAACTTAATGATTATCCATTTGACAGAGGAAAGTGATAAGAACTATCTACATGGTTTTGTTTTTACTGGGAAAAGATAAAGGGGTGTTGTATACTGAATTACTTGTTTAGTTGGAAATATAAAAAAAAATATTGATTTTAAATATTAATGGCAAAGGTAAAGGGATTGCTTATATGACTTATTTGGATTTTAAATATTAATGGTGATGCAAGAGAAATTATTATAATCAAGATATAATTATATTTGGTCTGTTATAAGAAAGAGACTATCTACATGGTTTTTTACTGGGAAAAGATAAAGGGTTGTTGTATACTGAATTACTTGTCTAGTTGGAAATATAAACAATTTCTTGATTTTAAATATTAATCGCAAATGTAAAGGGATTGCTTATATGACTTATTTGGATTTTAAATATTAATGGTGATGTCAGAGAAATTATTATAATCAAGATATAATTATATTTGGTCTGTTTGGAAATATTTACTTAATTTTTAAAAAAATTTTTGTGGAGGCTTTGAAGTATTAAAGGTGTTTTTTTTGTTTTGTTTTATAAGTAGAATGATGGCTTACGTGCTTCTGCTGTTTTGTTAGCTGTCACTTATTTCTTAATTTCTAAATTTTTCTTTTAAAAAAATCTTTAAAATTAAAAGTGAAGGAGTTTCTGGATAGATAGAAAGAAATAATGAGTAATTGTAATAAGACAAATGTGTTGGCTAGATGGTTAGGTACTAGAGAGTGTGGGGGGGAAGTACTAAAAACTTGTCATGTGGTTATTTACTAAATAGTTTATAGTTACTTTTTATTTTTGGGATTCTTAATATACTGTATTTTGGAATTGAAAACACTATTTAATGAAACTATAGGGTTTTTTTGTTTTTTTTTGTTTATTCATAAATGTTGAATTTAAACTAGATTAAATAGTTGATCTATATTTGGGGAGGGTGGAGACCTCTTGTGTTTGTCCTCTTTTGGGTTCTTTTTTTGCCATAACTGGAAGTGATTTTTTGTTAACGGAAAATGTTTTAAGAATAACTGTGGTTACTTAAGCTGCGGAGAAGATTGGAAGTCCATTTTAACTGTGTTTATTGTTTGTTGTATATGTGTTTTAGTATGTTTTTTTTTTCATGAATAAAATTCCTTTAAAAAACAACAACAAAAAAAACTATTACATTTCAACACGCTTTTGGTCCTCATACCCAATGGTGGCGCTAGGTACCTAAAAGATCCAAGGCTCAGGCCCATAGGACAAAAAATTGCACACATTTGTATATGCTAATTTACCTATGCACATATATGTGCATAATTAGAAATAATTACTATAATTTAAATTTTATAGAAGGGAAGCTAATTAACCTCTTGCTTGCTTTCAGGACAGAACTGTGCAATGTCCCAAATAGTGCTTGCTTAAAACTTGCCCTCCAGGCACCCACACTTTTTCTTGGTCTTTCAGGCCCAAATCCAGATGGGGAAGATTGAGTGCCTGGGACCAACAAAGAGCTGTAGGGCACCTTGAACATTTACTGATTAATTAAGGTGCATAGTAGTACTGAAAGCCAGTCAAGTTGTTTTCCTGCAAGCACCTCTCCCCTTCCCTGGCAGTGAAAATACAATAATAATTAATGAATTAAATAATGAATAATTTCCTGCTTTTTCATGACATCCCAAATCAGTTGTCTGAGGCAGCTGCCTCAGGCTCTAAAAGGTGTGTGTGTGTCTTTAAAGGGCCCTGTCTCCTAAGGACACCTCATTTTAAAAAAGGGATGTATGGACAGGTGAGAGAAGGGCATTTGATTTGAGAGAAGAAAAAAAACCTCAGGCAGAAAGATTCAAGAGAGGCAGGAGGAGGGGAAGCACATGTGGGCAAAAAGCCAGCTAATCCAGGGGGATCAGATGCAACAGAGATCATCAGGGCTCCTGTACCTTTATTTTACCAAGTGCCATTTTTCTCCAGTTATATGAAAAACAGCATCTTTCAGAATAACTTTCTGTAAAGTGGACTCCAATCCATTAAAGCATATCATGCCACAGTAAATTTGTGAGTCTTTAAGGTGTCACAAGGCATTGTGGCTTTTGACCACAAAAGAGCAAGAAGCCCCTTCCCTCCTCCCACATCTATTCACCTTTTGCTAGCCTAGTGCAAACCCCTGATGCCAAGGAGGACCATGCACCCACCAGAATCTGGCCACATGGATCATGCAAAAAGCAGGTGCACTCCAGAAAGATGATTGCAGAGCCAAAGGAGCTCCAAACACACTCAAACAACCTCAGGGCAATCTGTATACTCATACATGACTTTGCCCAAAATTCAGACACTGCTGCTCATTCAAACCCGTTTTGCATGCAAACCCACTTCTGTTTCCCCCTGAGGTAAGGACTCTAGACTTCATGAAAATAATTAGACTGTTGAAGGAAAGATGGCAGTCTAGTTTAAAAGGCTGGCACCTTCATACTACACTCCCTATTAGTCTGCTAAGGGAGTGAGTCCTAAGGTCTCCTAGTAACTGCAAGGGTACTGAGTTCAGAGGAGAGAAGAGGGATGTATTAAGGCAGATGATGGCAATTGGGGCAACTCTAAAGATCTGGGGCACAAATCAGAAGATCTGGGGCCCATCATCAGGTGGGCCCTCTCTAACGCCACCTATGCTCATACCTATATATATTGTCGGTATGATCATCTAAATTTATGTTTTTATGGTGTTGCCATTTTTTAAATGTATATTTTTATTATGTCCATTGGAAGCCACCTTGGTTCTTACTTGGCAATGAAATGGTGGCATGTAAGTCAGCAAATAAACACGTAAGAGAGCAATCCTGTGGTCCTTGGAGAACATCCCAGGGACCACAGGATTCTTCAGAGTCCTCATTCCAAGGCTGCAGACTCTGCTACAACCTTAGAACAGAGACTCCAGAATCCGATCCCTCCCCCTGCCCCCTCTCAGCCACTGTGGAAAGAACTGCACCAGCTTCTTTCTGAGGTATAATAGGCGGCTTTGGATGACCTCAGAGAGGGCTGAAAGGGGTATTCTAGTGGGAGGGGAGGGAAGAGAGGAGAGGCCAGGATATAATGTTTCCTATGGCCTCTCCATCCCACCCCCAGCAGCGTGACTATTCAAGATGGGCTCAGAAGCCCATTTAGAGTGGAAAAAAGCAGGATGGAGAAGTGAAAATTGCCTCTGTTGCTCCTCCCACCCTGCTGACAGCAGCCCAGAAGGGCACTGGGTATTTGGAAGCCTCCGAGATCGGTGCCTTCCATCTATTGAGGGTGCAACCCATAGGATCACATCCTAAATTATTATTGTGAAGAAAAGAGCCTTTGGGGGGTTCACACACACACACACACACACCTCATGTGTGAACCGGCTGGGGTGGGGTGTGCACAGTTAGCGTGTGGAGAAAGGGGCCCTTGGGGGTTCCTGCATGCACACACACACACACACACACACACACACACACACACGGCTCCTCATGTGTAAACCAAGTGGGGCCAGTTGAGGGGGCTGGGAGGAAACGAAAGCCTCGGATGGAATGAATTGCGCCTAGATGCCTAGAGAAGCTGGTCTAGGGCTTTCATATGTAAATAGTTCAAGCCATGAGTCATGAGTTCCCTTCCCCCTGCCTGGCCAGGTGAGGTGCATGGTGATTGGCTAAGAGGCAGCAGAGGAGGGGAGGGAGGAAAAAGGTATATTTCCCAAAGCGTGGGTTTTGGTCTTTGTTCTACCCGGCTGTGGTCATGGCGGTAAGCCAAGGACCCCAGGCAGCTCCTGGTGAAATTAGCTGGATTGAGGGCTCTAGTAAAGGCAAGCCTTGTGGGAGTTTTACCCATCTCAGACCTTCGGGTAGGTGTGGTAATCTCCCTCGGGCAGCGAGGCTGTGCTGGATTTAACCCTTGAAGAGAACACCCTCAGGTAACAGGTGTGTGCCTGAGAGATATTAAGGAATCAGGTTTTATTGTTTTGCAGCTTTACTGTGTACTAAAGTGTCTCTCTGTTTATTTTGTGTGCTTCTCTCATTTCCCTAATCTTGTTGTAAAATGCTACCAGAATAAACCTTGTCCTGGTTTTACCCCACATGGCGTTTGTGGATTGCTCTGTGGCTTCAGTAACTAAATCCAGGTTACAGAATTAAAGGCGAGTCCCTCAACAGAGATCCAAGTAGGATTGCAGACAGCTGAGGCTGGCAATCTGGTACCTTGAGATCTCTGGGGGTCTTGGTTCCTTTGGAGTAGGAAAGGGTGGGGGTGTGGCGGGCCAGCCAGCCCCCCCCTTCCTCCACAATTATAATTAACTATAGGAGTTTTAGTAGTCATTAATATTAAGTCCAAGCCATGGCATAGGATGGGCAAGTTCCGTTAACTTAAAAAAGCTCAATCTTGTGAGAAAGATAATTTGTCTGATCAGTTTTAAGAGGAAGGCAGGCATAGAAACAATCCAGTTAAAAGAATGCAGCAGTTAATTTCTCAGACAGAAAATAAACCAGAGATCAATTGAAACAAAGTACGGTTATCAAAACAATGTGATTTTTGACACCTCTACTTTGTTTCAATTGATCTCTGGTTCATTTTCTATTTGAGAAATTACTGCTGCATTCTTTTAACTAGATTGTTTCTGTGCCTGCCTTCCCCTTAAAACTGATCAGTCAAATTCTTACATGACATAGCTGATTAATGAACCCGCCCACCTTATCGCCAAAAAGTCTGTCATGATCTCAGAATGGATAAATACAAGCACAGCCACAATCTTTGATTCTGCTAAGTACCTTGCTAAAGAAACAGAGGGAACTCAAACACAAGGCAGCCTTTCTTTAACCGCTCCATAAGAAGAAAATTACAGCTATGGTTTACCTCCTATAGTGTCACAAAATCATCCCCTCAAAGCTTGAGATAGCTCTCAGGCATTAGAGAAACCACTTTTTAAAAAAGACTGCAGATGTAATAGACAACAAAACAAGCACTCAATAAAATAGCAGTTGCTGTGGAAATGTTGAAACTGCAGAAAACCCTCAAAGAAATGAGCAAATAAAAAAAAGCATGGGCAACAAAAAGTACTGGGAAAGCAATAGTGATGGATAAACTCCCCATGGCTTGAATCAGAAATTCAGGCTTGGTAATTACTTGCTGCTGCTGCTGCTGCTGCTGCTGCTGCTGCTGCTTCTTCTTCTTCTTCTTCTTCGTCATCAGTGGTGTAGTGGAGCCAGGGTGCTTCTTAATTAGCAGGGATGCTGAGGACATCTGCACCCCCCCCCCAGACTTCCCTGTTCCTTCTGAATTTAGCTGCAATCCTCAGACTCAGAGTAGCTGAGGAGAAATGAATTTCCCCAGCAACAATATATTGTTCCCTGTTGTAATGTATTTTGGTCTCTTGAATGGGCAATTAAGATCCATTAGCATTACAAAAGACCTGCCCCTGTTGCAGAGGAAAACTGCTAGAACTGGTTGCTTGATATGGAGCAATACAGCTGTCTGGATTTTGGAACTCTCCTTGGGGGCGTGGCTATGGGAAGTGTCACGATGGGCACCCGCACTTCGAAATTTACCATGACACCCCTGATTATTATTAACATTTATATATTGCCTTCTTGGCTAAAAAGCCACCAAGGCGGTGTACAACAATCCCTGCTTTCTTAGCTGGAATCTTATTCAGAGTTTGTTTTCTCTCCCACCTCATTACGGGCAGTATCCAGGACTGCCTGCATGCCAGCGGGACCCACCACTAGTGCAACAGGTAGGTAGCGGTTTAAAAAGTAACTAGAAATGAGCGGGAAAAACACTCATTTCCAGAATGGGGCAGGTCAGGGGAGCTTGCAGAAGGAAGCTTCACGAACCTGTCCCAATCCAGAAATGAGCGTTTCCGCTCATTTCCATGGTGGCTTTTTGAACTGCTAGCTTTCTGTGTGCAAACGGTGGGTCCCACTTGCACAACAGTTTGAGTGGGAGATCAGTGGCAACATTGGATACTACCCATTGTTTCCACATGCATGCATAGAGATGGGGACAATTCTATTTGGTCTGCATTTTGACATGAACTGACCTAATTTGCACTTCCTGGACTAGTATGTGAATTAGAACATAGTTATCTTTTGGACTGTGCACTTCTCAGAATTTTACAATGCAGTTCGCAACTCCAAAACTGCATCCAAAAATGTGCCTATTAGGGAAAGTTGTGTACAAAAATCCATATGTTAGGGAAATTTGCATATGAAAATAAATTTTCGTGTTTTTTTTAAATTGCAGATTGATGTGGAAATTGGATGGAATGGACTTATGACTGAATACATGCAAAATGTACCCACAGCAGATTCAGACTGATTTGTCCATCCCTATGCATGCACATATTGTCCCCTGGGAATTGTAGTTCCCAGAACCAGGCATGGCTGAGAAGCACTTGGAAATTCCAGGGGCCCTCCTCCCAAAACACACCTGTGAACAAAAATGGGTTGCTGCACACAAGGACTAGTACTTCCAGAATCTCATGAAATGTTGTTTCACATTCCGAGCTGAGAAGAATTGGGGCGGGGAGGATGGGTTTTGATTTGGAATACGGCTGAGCATTACAAGCTGGACAAATCTGCATTCCAAACCAGGTAAATTGCAACCATTGGTGACATCACAACAAATAAAACCGGTCACTAGCAAGATAACACAGCATGGGATGCCTTTTCACTTAATCACAAATAGCCTGTGATTAGTGTCAGATAGGTGAATTGCCTCCACACTACAAAAAAATGCTCTGTCTGTGGTTTTTGGGTCTGTTTCATACATTTGCATTATCATAGAAGGCTGCCTTTTACCCAGGCCAGATGATTTGTCCATCCAGTTCAATATATTATTGACTGGGTTCACACAACATGATAAGCTGTGGTGGCTTCTAAGCCATGTTTGTTTCAGAGTGGCTTGTTCTGTCGTCTGAACCCAGCAGCAGGGTTTGTTAACCACACACAAGCCACTCTGTCCGGGTTCAGACAACACAACAAGCCACTCTGAAACAAACATGCTTATAAGTCACTGTGACTTATTGTTTGTTTGTTTATTGTTTATTATATTTATACCCCACCTTTTTTCCTGAAAGGAACCCAAGGCGGCTTACATAGTCGTCGTCGTCGGTCGTCGTCGTCGTCGTCCTCCTCCTCCTCCTCCTCCTCCTCCTCCTCCTCCTCCTCTCCATTTTTACCCTCACAACAACCCTGTGGGGTAGGTTAGGCTGAGAGTCAGTGACTGGCCCAAAGTCACCCAGTGAGTTTCATGGCCGAGCGGGGATTTGAACCCGGATCTCCCGAGTCCCAGTGGCCAGGTTCACACGATCACTGGCGAAAAGGAGCCACGGTGGCTTCTTTTCCCCACTCCTGAGTGTGCTGTTCACATGCCACGCGATTATTATCCTATTATTATCCTATTATTAATTATTATTAATTATCCTTGTGGCGCGTGGGTTACCGTGTCATCTGAACCTGGCAAGGTGCACGGCAGGGGGTGGCTTCCAAACCACCCCAGAACCCTACAACATGCCATGGGTTCTAGGGTGGTTTGGAAGCCAGCCCCACCACACACTTTGCTGGGTTTGGATGACATGGCAAGCCACGCACTGCAAGGGTAATTAGGCAAATTGCATGGCGCATGACCGGCACATGTAGGGGCTGGGAAAAGAAGCTACCATGGCTTCTTTTCCCCGGTGATCGTGTGAACCCGGCCAGTGCCTACTCTGACTGGTAACAGCTCTCCAGGGTTACCTACAGAAGCCTTTCACATGATCTGCCAAATGGTCCTTTTTCAATTGGAGGAGATGTCACGGACCGAACCTGGGACCTTTTGCCAGCAAAGCGTGTTATCTGCCTGAGCTAGGGCCCTCCCACCGTTACTTGATGGCACAGTTACAGAATGCTGAATGTCTGTGTGAACTCAACTAACGATACATGCTTTTGTCTTTTTGACAAAGTTTTGAGGTAAATATTGTAATACACATACACATGCACAGATGCGTCTCCTTTCATCTATGAGTTGTCGGAGGATACGCATGCTGAGAGAGCCATTTTTGCTTGAGACTTGAGCATCCAGTGCTCAGCAGGGTGGCCACCTACACACCTCCAAAAAAGAGGTCACGCATCACCAAAAAAGAGGACACCAGTTTACATAAAATGTGCATTTGCTAATTGATATGTATACTTGCATTACTATTATCTATTGAGGCATTACTATAGCCTCAATAGAAATACAACATATCTCTCGCCATAGTAGGAAAGACTGTGACTAGGTGACCCATGTGCCTGTCTGCTCAGTCTGCTATTTAGGTGCTAACTGTTGATGGCTTCCTTCAAGGCCCCTGCTCTCCCGGCTTCTTATGGTTCTTTATATTTAAACTGATCTTGGACCAGACAGCGCTTCAAAGAGAGGATGCCTTGAAACAGAGGACTATCCTCTGACAGCCCTTCAAAAAGATAACTGTCCTCTGTAAAGTAGGAATGCCCCCCACCCCCAGTGCTCAATAGATTGTACTAGAAGGTTGGCAGTCTTCTTAAAGACAAGCCACCTATGTTTTGGTCCATGTAGCTAAATCCAGCAGACAGGCAGGCATGAAACGGCATGTAAATTAGCTCTAAGAGCCTGACCGGAGGGCTCCAGACAGTCGAGTGTGGAAAATCTGTCATCATGTCTCTCTGCCATTTTACCTGCAGTAACTTTCTCTCCATATTACAGGAAATGATAGCAATCTGAGTGTAATATTTCATTAAAGTCCAGCTAGAATGACATGCAGCGGAGCCCTGTAAAATGATGGCTATGCTTACTTCAAGCCATACCCCAGCAGCAGGGCATAAAATATTGCGAAGAGCCTTCAGAAAAAAAAACAAAATCTTTCCCTGCACTTCCATTTCTATAAATAAGTCTTTTGAAAGGACCCAGGAAAAAACAAAACAAAAAACAGCATACATTTTCAAAACCAGTCCCAGCCAGAGTACAGGAAAAGCAGAAAGGTAACATAGGAATGATACAGTGCAGCTTCATATTGTCAGGGCATTGGCTGGAGTTATGTATGGGGCTAGGAGATGCCTGAACCAAAATAAGTCTGGGTAAATAAAAGCATAAGTCATTTTTATGAAGCTGAGTCATGAAAGCAATAAAAACCCCTGTTAAAACTCACGCGGGTTGACTGATAGAGCAGCTTTTTCTCTTTCAAACATGGAAGCAATTAAAAAAAACTTTATTAATGCTTGTATTGCCATACGTTATACATTATATTGGCATATGGATGCTTTAAGATACCGAGTTTACACTGTAATATTTGCTGTGACTATGGTGTAAGTATAATGTTGGTTCAGAATGGCAGTTAGTGTACATCACAGGACAAATATAAGAAGCTATCCACAGATCTTTGCTTCAATTCCTTGTATACACATTAATTTGTGTACCAGGCCTCAATGATCTTTCTCCATCCTCTCTTTGGCCTGGCCATTCTTCTCTTGTGGCTCTGAAATGTCTCTTGCTGTTCTGTCCTCACCCATAATTCTACCTGAAACTTTTGCTTCCACAGTTCTACCAGGGATGGGGACTCGGACTCGAGGACTCGACTCGTGAGTTGGACTGAGTCCCCCCTCTGACTCGACTCGGACGCGAGTCCCAATATTTTTAATGGGACTCGAGACTCGACTCGGGACTCGAGACCAAGGACTCGTCAACATCCCTGGGCTGTGCCAGAAGGAGTGGAGAGGAGCGTGATTGCCGGCGAAGAGCGCATGGAAGCAAGGTGTGCCGCTGCTCGGCCACTATGGACGGCTACCAGGAGTGCAGCCCCAACAGTGTGTCAAGATTTATTTTGATTGATGTGTTGCGTACTTGGGAGAGGCAGAAGGAGGACCTGAGATTACTCTGTGTGGCTGCTCTGAGTGTGTTTCTGGTTCCAGCAAGTTCATCACCAGTGGAGCGGGTGTTCAGTGAAGGTGGAATTGTGATGAGATCTCACCGTTCCAGAATGGGGGCCAAACATTTAGAAAAAATCATGTTCCTCAAATGCAACATGGATAAGTTTTAGGAAGTACAGCAAGTTTATTTTTTAAAATCATTTTTCTAAAATGCAACCTTTCAGACATTTTGGGTTTGGCTGCCTCTGCCTGCCTGTCTGGGGTTCCCAGCCTCCTCTGCCTGCCTGGTCTCTTCTTGACCAGTTCAACAGTTAAATTGTCCAAGACAAAGGCCTCTGCCTGCCTGCTTTGGGGTTCCCTGCCTCCTCTGCCTACCTGGTTATTTTGGGTTTTTCTGCCTGGTCTGTTCTTGCCAAAATCAGTTGCAGAGTTTTGAAATAAAAAGGCACACTTGTGCCTAGAATTTATTTAAGCCACACATCTGAAGTAGCCTTATTTTGTTGGGAAACCCCCCATTGATTTTAATAGGGACTCGTGGAGTCAGCTTTGGGAGTGACTTGGGACTCGGGACTTGGGAGTCACCATTTTGGACCAAGGACTCGGACTCGGACTCGAGACTCGGGTCCAAAGACTCGTGACTCGACTCGTGACTCGAGACCAAGGACTCTTCAACATCCCTGAGTTCTACCTCCTCAAAGCCAAATAATTCTACACATAAGTCCCATCATGCCCTTCTCCAGAGCTGCCTAGAGCTTTCCAGGAAGTAGATCTTTTCCCTTATCCCATCCACTGCCTCAAAACTGTGAAACACTACTGTCTTCTGGCCCTAGAAACGCAGAAATATTTTGGTAATAAGCCGTTATGAAACTAACATGACCTCCGCCATGCCCCCTCTCTGCTGAGCTTCCGCCGCTCACTAAAAACTTGGCTGTTCTGGCGGGAATATGGGGTGGGCTAAGATTTTAAAATTTTATACTGTTTTAAATGTATTTTATCCTGTTTTTATCTTATGTACATCGCCCAGGGTGGCTGGTTTGCCGGCCAGATGGGCGATAAATAAATGTAAATACTGATAATAAAATAAAATAAATAAATAACACTACATTTAAACAATGAACACTGCCATTAATGAACACTCCTGTTCACTCCATTTAAACAATGAACACTCCATTGATAACGGATGTATTGCAGCATTGTTTGGCGCACATTGAGTGGAAGTTTCCAGGGGGGAAGGGGAGAAAAAGAACCCAAGTTTTCTTTCCCATGTTCCCCAAACCTTTCCCACTAGGGTGGCCACTTACACATTGCCAAAACTGCATCACCAAAAAAGAGGACACAAATCTGCATAACATTTACATTTGCAAATGTATATGTATACATGCAAAATTGGAAATAATAACTATTACTTAAGTAGAAATACAAGACATCTCACTATAGTGGAGAAGCCTGATGAGGTGACCTGTGTGCCTGCTCAGTCTGCTGTCCAGATGCTAACTGTTGAGGGGCAATTCCAAGGCTCTTTCATTTCATTTCATTTCACCTTTTATTTATATGCCGCTTTTCCACAAAAAATGTGCCCAAAGCAGCTCACAACATAACAAATAACACCAAATATAATATACAAAACATCAAGGAACACTAAATATTCAAAAAAAATTAATTTACAGAATATAAGAATAGCAAATACAAGTTACAAATATCAAAAGACACTAAATATAATATCCAAAAATACAATAGAAATAATTACAGATAGTTACCGGTACCTCTTGCTCTCTCTCCTTATGGTTCTTTGATCTTAACCCAGACTTGGACTGGACAGCCCATCAAACAGAGGACACCTGTCAAACACAGGATTGTCCTCCACCAGCTCTCCAAAATAGAGGACTGTCCTCTGCAAAGTAGGACACCTGCCCACCTTATCACCATACTATGAACCATTAAAGGACTCGTTATAAAGCAGAGGAGGGGGTATTTTCTGGAGGGTGGGAAAGGAGGAAATTCTATAGCATGGCAAGGAGAGGTTGTTTTAGGTTGCAAGCCTATACTCAGTTACCTGGGCATGAGTTCTATTGGGCCCAATAAGGCTTACATCTGAGTAGGCTGATGGAAATTGTAATCTTGCCTGCTTTAATCAACAAGGTAATGTAACCACTAGTCTCAGTGGGAGGGAAAGGTTAATTGAACAGTCCCCAGGGTGCATGTTTTGTAATCCCTCCTCCCTACTTCCGGCCTCTCTGTGGCCAGCTCTCTCTCTCTCTCTCTCTCTCTCTCTCTCTCTCTCTCCAACCTGATGGGCACACGTGGCTTCCAGCCAGTGGTCTCCAATGAAGTGAACTCTTAACACCGAAGACTCTAATCTGCCTATATGCATCCTACATATATGAATAAATGGACTGTAAGTAAAATTAATAAATGTTTTTATCAATTTTAAACCTTGCATGGACAATCCATTCCCATTAAAGAGCCTTTTACCAGGGTTTAGCAACCCACATGGTGATAACCAGTTTTTCAATAACCAGGCTGCACATAAGGGGGAAAACTCTACTTCGTCCTGACCAGTATAGGACCGACTCCTTTCCATATCCCCCAACATAGGCATGTATGGGGTTGCCTTGTTAACCTCATGGTGTATATATCTTTCCAGCCCTAATGCCTACCTCTGTAGGATGCTGTAAACTGTCAGGGCTCAAACAATCCTTCCAGCAATATTCTCTCTTCTGCACCTCAACTGACATTCTCAATATTCTGTGGCTCTGCTGCTTTCAACAATCCACAGATCCTGGAAGTCACTGAGCATAAGTCCTTGTTGGGTCATTTTTTCTTTTTAATTTTAATTTACAACCCAATATACTTCTGCATACCCTGAGTACAGAGAACCACTACTCTATTTTTTGGGTGTCACCAGGTTACCCAGGCCTGGCATTAAAGGGAGTTGTCACTCCCTTTTCTTTCACCATATTTCTCTCAGACTGCTTTCGGATTTGCCTGTTCCAACCTAGGCCCACTTGACACGGATCAGGAAAAGTCACAGCGGCTAAGAAATGGTTTCAGTTGCGGGAAGCAGAAATAGGATTCCCTGCAGTGCATCAGCTTTATTTGCATGAGCAGTCTCTCTCTGGCTGACCTGAGTGATTGACATTGTAATGCTTAGAATAATGTTATTGCTGACTGAGCCAGAAATAATCCAGGTCAGATGAATGAATCTGACCCCACAAGGGGCACTGTGTTCATTATCTCCCCCACCTTCCCCAAGCTCAGTGCTAGAGGATATGCTTTGCAAGTAGAAGGTCCCAAGTTCAATTCCTGCTATCTCCAATGGGGGAAAAACCTCAGCAGGTAGCAGGGCTGAGGAACCCGCTGACCGAGACTCTGCAGAGTGCTGCCAGCCAGAGTCCAGGGGTGCCCAACCGTTTTGAGTTGGTGGTAACATCTGGAATCTTGAGAGTGTCATGGGCACCCTCACAAAATGGATGCCATTTTGAATGCCTTGCCCATTCATAAAATGGATGCCATGGTGGACATGGACAGTCACAAAACACTCATTTCCCAGAAGGCAAACTGGTGAGACTAGAAGAAAAGTAGCTTGCCCAAGAGCTTAAAGACAAGGCTGAGGTGGGGGTCTTTGAGCTCCAAAATGCAAAACCACTCTTTTGAACCCCAATGAAGATGGCACTGGGGGTGGGGGCGGGAGAGGACTTCACTTTGCAGCAAGCTGGACTCCCAGTTAAAACAAAATGTTTTAATTAAGAAAAAAGAAATAAAATAAAGTTCAGGAGGGGCAGGGAGGCTGGTGGGCATGAAGGGGGTCCGTGGGCACACTGGCACCTATGGGCACCACATTAGAGACCCCAAGAGTAGACAATATTGGGTTAGATGGAGCAATGGTCTGATTCCATATAAGGCAGGTTCATAGGTTTACATGGCATAGTGCTTTCAAAGAAAAAGGATTTTAAAAAAGGATTAGACACAATAGTGGAATATAGGTCTACCAATAGTTGTTAAATATGTGGAACCCCTGTGCCAACAGGCAATACCTCTGAATACCGGATTCTGGAGCGCGGCACTGCTGGAGCGAGCTCTGTGCACACATCATGCCCCACAGTCTTCAACTATCTGAAAGGCTGTCATGCAGAAGATGGAGCAGACTTGTTTTCTGTGGCTCTGGAAGGCAGGACTAGAACCAATGAGTGGAAATTGCAGGGAAGCAGACTGTGGTTAAACGTTAGGAGAAATGTCCTAGCAGTGGGAGCTGTTCAGCTATGGAATCAATTCCCCCGAGAGGTGGCAGGATCTCCTTTGCTGGAGGTATTTAAGCAGAAGCTGGATGGCCATCTGTCTGGGATGCTGAGATGCACCCTGCAGTGCACAGCCTGCATTGAGCAGGGGGTTGAACTAGATCAAGGCGGGCTGGCTGTATGGTCTTTTTTGTGGCTCCCACCACTGCTCCAGTGCTGCCATTGCTGAATTTGCCACCAAAATTTGGTGGCGCAGCAGCAAAGAAAGGGGCAGATTTCACCTTATTTTCAAGAAAACAAGCTGCTACTGAAATTCGGTGGTGCTGTGGCACGGCAGAAAAAAAGGGGGCTGTTTGATCTATTTTAGAGAAAAATCTTCCCCCCCCTTTTGCTGCCATGCCATTTTAAGTGGCAAATTTGGTGCCGCAATGGTGGCAGGTCACAATCCCCAGTGGGTTCCCCCAGAGGTTGCCCACTTCTGGACTAGATGATCTTCAAGGTCCCTTCCAACTTTATGATTCTCTGATGAGCTCTCAGAGCTGCAGCTTGGAAAACCTTTCCGGCTCTGAAGTATTCTCAGGCTTCACCCACCCAGACTAGTGATGAATCATAGAGTTGGAAGGGGCCTATAAGGCCATCGAGCACAATGCAGGAATCCAGGCCAAAGCATCCTTGGCAGATGGCTGTCCAGCTGCACCTTGAATGCCTCCAGAGTGGGAGAGCCCACGACCTCCCTAGGTAGTTGGTTCCATTGTCTTACTGCTCTAACAGTCAGGAAATTTTTCCTGATGTTTAGGTGGAATCTGGGTTCTTGTAACTTGAGCCCATTATTCCATGTCCTGCAAACTGGGATGATCGAGAAGAGATCCTGGCCCTCCTCTGTGTGACAACCCTTCAAGTACTGGAAGAGTGCTATCATATCTCCCCTCAGTCTCCTCTTCCGAAGGCTAAACATGCCCAGTTCTTTCAGTCTCTCCTCATAGGGCCTTGTTTCCAGTCCCTTTATCATCTTTGTTGCCTTCCTCTGAACCCTCTCCAGTTTCTCTACGTCCTTCTTAAAGTGTGGTGGTGCCCAGAACTGGACACAGTACTCAAGATGAGGTCTAACCAGTGCTGAGTAAAGGGGAATTATCACTTACCGCCATTTGGAAGCTATACTTCTATTAATGCATCCCAAAATAGCATTTGCCTTCTTTGCAGCCACATCGCATTGCTGGCTCATATTCAGTTTGTGATGTACAACAATTCCAAGATCCTTCTCACTTGTAGTATTGTTGAGCCAAGTGTCACCCATTCTGTAACTCTGCATTTGGTTTCCTCTCCCTAGGTGCAGCACTTGGCATTTATCCTATTAAATTTCATTCTGTTGTTTTCGGCCCAGCGCTCCAGCCTATCGAAATCTCTTTGAATTTTGTTTCTGTCTTCCAGAGTATTAGCTGTTCCATCCAACTTTGTGTCATCTGCAGATTTGATAAGCATTCCCTGCACCTCCTCATCCAAGTCATTAATAAAAATGTTGAAGAGCACCGGGCCCAGGACCGAGCCCTGTGGTACCCCGCTTGTTACCTCTCCCCAGTTTGAGAAGGAACCATTGATAAGCACTCTTTGAGTCCGATTCTGTAGCCAATTGTGGATCCACTTGATAGTTGTTCCATCTAGCCCACTCTTAGCTAGCTTACTAATCAGGATATCATGAGGCACTTTGTCGAAAGCTTTGCTGAAGTCCAGATATATAATGTCCACAGCATTCCCACAGTCCACAAGGGAGGTTACCCGATCAAAAAATGAGATCAGATTAGTCTGGCAGGATTTGTTCTTGACAAATCCATGCTGGCTTCTAGTAATCACTGCATTGTTTTCAAGGTGCTTGCAGACTGACTTCTTTATAATCTGCTCCAAAAATTTCCCAGGGATTGATGTCAGACTGACTGGTCTATAGTTCCCAGGTTCCTCCTTCTTGCCCTTTTTGAAGATAGGAACAACATTTGCCCTCCTCCAGTCATCTGGCACTTCACCTGTCCTCCATGATTTCTCAAAGATAATAGACAGTGGTTCTGAGAGTTCTTCTGCCAGTTCCTTTATTACTCTAGCACTTGGCATCTATCCTATTAAATTTAATTCTGTTGTTTTTGGCCCAGCACTCCAGCCTATCGAAATCTCTTTGAATTTTGTTTCTGTCTTCCAGAGTATTAGCTGTTCCACCCAACTTTGTGTCATCTGCAAATTTGATAAGCATTCCCTGCACCTCCTCATCCAAGTCATTAATAAAAATGTTGAAGAGCACTGGGCCCAGGACCAAGCCCTGTGGTACCCCGCTCGTTACCTCTCACCAGTTTCCCAGTCTCCTCTAGGATGCAGTTCGTGAGGTCCTTCCTGTTTTGGCTGGGACCTTGCCTGAGTAACCAGGTCTTTCTCGCTGTTGTGTGTTTCTTTGTTCCTCAGCTCTGGGTTGGTCTCTTGGCTCTGACTCCCTGGGTCAGCTGTCTACAGTTCAACCTGGACAGCCTTGGACATAAAATATGAGAGGTCTGTTGCTTTCAGGCTCTACTTGTAAATTTCACTTGTTTCATGCTCTACTTATATGGCTCACTAGATGGACCTTCAGTCAGTCTTCTTTTGTTCTTATGCGTTCAGTCTTAGTGAATCAAAACCCATAATGGTGGTGGTGGGAAAAATGTCAGGTTGAACTCTCCAGCTAGCCAGTCAGGGAGCATTGGGCAAGGGCAGTCTGCTGAGTTGGCAGGAATGTGTTCCACACAACCCCAGGTATAGAAGAGCAGTCAGAAAGCAAAAGGAAGATGTGTTCTGCAATTGTGATATGCATGTTTCATGTACTTTTGCATCTGTGCCTGAATTCCAAAGACTGTGTGTACCTCCCCCAAGTCTTTCTACCCTAAACCTGACGCATGCCTGGCAGATACCTTTTCAGACTTTTCTGGAAACCCACTAAGAAAGGAGATATCCCAGACCTCTAAAATAGTGTTTTCTGATGCTTAAGAGCATATATGGTTAAGAAATACGTTTTAACAATTTAACCTACATCCAGCTTCTAATAATTTAATCCCAGCCCTAGTACATAAAGTACATAATTGTCCCTTTTCTGTCCAACATCCTTTTAAACAGATGAGAACTGTCTCCCAGCATCTTCTTTTCTTGAGGCCCAATCCACTCCATCATCTCCTCATAAAGCTTTTCTAGATGCTTTTATCCTTTCCTGTAGATCTCCTCTGAATCATTTTCATTTTATCAGTATCTTTCCTGATGCACCGTGCCTGGAAGTAAACAGAGGACTCCAGATGAGGCCTTACCAAGGCTGGGCAGAGCGGTATTAAAGCATGTCTAACATTTTGCATTAAAGCACTTTATGTTACACCATGCCAGGAGGTAGCCTAAGGTGAAGTGCTTTCAATGGCTTTAGAAAAACCAGTAAGTGTGAATGCGTACTGGTGTCAAAGCACTATAAACCTTTTACAGTGCTTTAACTGCCCCAGGGTAAATGTATCCCTTGTCTCTATCTAAAAATGCTTTTGTATGCTGACTGATTGCTCCTGGCAATTTATATGCTCCAAGTAAATGCATGACGGCCTCCCCCCCCCTTCTGATTTACTGGTTTATTTTTTGTATATTGGTCTTTTCCACCGCTGCTGTTCTCTTGCTGTTCTTATGCATTCACCTTTCTTTGCCAGCCCTGAGAAAGCACTTAAAACATCACTCGCACTTAGACTCCTGGACCACCTCTGTGCAAGAATATTATAATTTACACACACACACACACACACACACACACACATGCTTATTACAGCGAGAATGATTAATTCTAGAGAAAGGGAAAGAATGAGCGTGAAGCTAGTATGTGAAAATGAGGGATGCTGCGCCAGCATGTACCTATTATTGCAATGTGTTAGGCATCACAAATGGCTGTTGCCCTGAAGGAAAAACACGACTCTAAAATAGAAATCTGTGGGATATATCTAAGTAGAAATCATTGTAATGAGAAATGTTGCATAGAGATGATGCTCTGCTCATAAACGGCAAAGTCACTGAGGACGCTACCCTCCATCTGCCTGGTGAGGATGGCATTGTTAAACATCTTCTGTTTTAGCTTTCTGTCCTACAGTCAGCTCTTCCCCACTGAGAACCAGTGTGGCATAGTGGTTAGAGTGTTGGACTGGGACTCAGGAGACCTGGGTTCTAGTCCCCACTCAGCCATGAAGCTCACTGGGTGACTTTGGGCCAGTCACTGACTTTCAGTCTAACCTATCTCACAGGGTTGTTGTGAGGATATAATGGAAAGGAAGAGGACCATGTAAACCATCTTGGGTTCCTGTAAAAAGGTGGGATATAAATGTAATGTAATAATAATAACTTTTATGACTTTTTAAATTATTTATTTATTTATTATATTTATACCCCACCTTTTTTCCTGCAAGGAAACCAAAGCGGCTTACATAATTCTCCTCCTCCTCCTCCTCTTCATTTTATCTTCACAACAACCTTGTGAGGTAGGTTAGGCTGAGAGTCAGTGACAGCCCCAAAGTCATCCAGTGAGTTTACTGCAGCACTGAGACTGAGTAAAGATCTCCCTGCAGAGCAGGGGTGAGGAACCTCTTTCTAGCCAAGGGCCAAATTCTGTTTTGGAGAATCTCTTCAGGGCCGCATTCCAGTGAGTGGGGCCAAAGGGGCGGGGCAAAATACCAGCATGTTTTTAGCTTAAAGCTCTTACTGCCAGTCTTAGGAGAGGCATCTCAACCTTTCAGAATGGGAAGAAACTGCACAAAAGCCACAAACCACCAAACTATCAGTGGTTGGGGGAAAGGGGTATGGCCAGTGGAAGGGCATGGCCTACTGGGGAATCCCAGGGGGCCGGATTTCGTCACTGGGCTTGAGGTTCCCCACCCCTGCCATAGCGTACCCTCCAACATTTCACAGATGAAAATAGGGACACACGTGTGAATTTGTAAGAGGTATGGTTAAGCAACATGAAGGTGTGATCAAGAGGACGTGGCCAGGCAGCATGAGGGCGTGGCCAAGGGTATGGCCACCCACCCCAGGATGCTCTAACTGTTTAAGGGCTCTGATCACTCTGAAGTCACTTTGATCTCCAGACCCATGATGATGATGGTGATTGCTGCTGTTGTCATTATTATTATTGTACCATCAATGTGCATGGTGCTTTACCAAGTATAAGAGAACAAAGAGCTTACAATCTAACATGTAATATAGAGGCGACAACAAATAGTAGGAAGGGGTAAACCGGGGAGGAATATGCCATTGTTTCAGTCAAACATAACTTTTAGCCTACTTTCCCCACATTGTGCAGGAAACTCCTCGTTTTAAAGATCTCCCTCCCACTTTAAAAATGGATCCCTCCATGGTGGCTTTGCTCTCATTAGTAGTTTGCCAAAGAAATAATAATATGTAATATTTAGATATCTCTGAGTGTGCAAAGTGGTTCACAGGCCCACCCTGCAAGCTCCCATTTTCTCCACTCAGAAAAAAACATGTGGGCTCTATTGTACAAAAAACAAGAACAACACTGTGATTGAACAATAATGCCAGAATTATTATTTGGCCTGAGGTAAAAGAAGTCATTAAGAGGCTTGTAGCACCAACAGTGTCTCTTGAGTCCTTAAGAATGGTCACTAAGCAGTCTTTTGAAAACTCCAAAGTAAATATTAGTATTCCCTTATGTGCAAAATAACCCTTTTATTAAATATCCCTTTTATTACTTGTTTAAGGCATGGCTAGCTGGGGAATGCTGGGAGTTGTAGGACTTTTTTCCTGTCTAAACATGCATAGGATTGTGCCTCTACTGTTGGTTCCCATTTCACGCCTAAGCCTCTTATGCCAGGTGGTTTTAAAGTGTCCTAACAGAATTGCTGGCAGTGAAAAAGGGTCATCTTGTGGAATTCTGAGTTATAGTGGCAGAGAGTTCCTTAGGCCCTGAAATATAAGCATTTGCTATAAATAAGAAACCTCCAGGGCTTTTTTTCTGGTGGAACGCACCGGAACGGCGTTCCGCCACCTATTTTGTAGGGATGTGCTAAAAATATCACTCTTTCCGGGTTCATGCTGCTGCCGCTGTGCCCCCTGCAGGAGAGAGAGAAGTGCCGGGATCTCGGATCGGGTGACGGAGGGCGTTTTGTTTTGATTCGGGGCTCGGTTGTTTTTCTCGGAGCTCTTTCCAGCCTGAGGCCGCTCGGTCGGTGTGGGGGCTGGAGCGAAACTCCTGAAAGGCAAGGAGCCCAACCCAGAACGGCCCGCCGTCGCCCACGCAGGCTCCGCGCTGCTCCTTTCGGGCGCGTCGGCTTAGTGGGGCTGCTGGAAGCGGCTGCCGGCTTCGGAAAGGAAGGAACGAAACAACGCGCGGACCGACTTTGCTTAGAGACCAGCGGCTCTTGGGGATCCCACTCGGCTCCCCATTCACGAGAGAGTTTTTTTTTTAAGGGTTTGGGGCAACCTTTCCCAACCTGGTGCCCTCCAGATGTGTTGGACTACAACTCCCAGCATCCTCAGCCAGCTAGGAGCTGTAGTGCAACACATCTGCAGGGCACCAGGTTGAGGAAGGCTGGTTTGCGGAACGGCACAGTTTAATACACACACACCCAAAAAAGTGGATCATAACCTCCCCAAAATAGACATTGTCCCCGAACCGGCCCTGTCACACACACGCACGGAAACACGCTCATATTTTATCTCAGCCTGCTGGCTGGGGTGCTGGGGAGTTGTAGTCCCAACATCCGCAGGTTGGGGAGGGCTGTTCTGTCGTGATTAGACCATATTTAGAATGGGCTGTTGCCCGTAAAAAGGTAGCTTGCTCTCTGGCCTGGCAATGTTTCACTTTGTTTTTCCGGTGATAGGAGAGACCTAAGAACCTGTGGAGCAAAACCATCTTTGTAGGTCTTAAGTTTAAGGATCTATAACATGCAGGGTTAGAATTAACAAAGTCACTAGCGCTCGGTTCAACTCCCATCATCCCCGCGGCATGGAGTGATAGGAGTTGTGGGCAAACGCATCTGGGGAGCCCGGGCGCATCGGGAAAGTCTTAAGAGAAGCGTTTGCCACCCTCCTTTCTCTCCCACCCCACTCCACTCCAGGGATGTTGAAGAGTCCTTGGCCTCGAGTCACGAGTCGAGTCACGAGTCTTTGGACCCGAGTCTCGAGTCGAGTCTCGAGTCCAAGGTCCAAAATGGTGACTCGAGTCGAGTCACGAGTCCCGAGTCACTCCCAAAGCGGCGGCCCATGGAGGGAGCGGGAGGGTCTCCGCGAGAGGAAGAAGAGCTGCCCTTCCTCCCGTGGAGACCCTCCCACTCCCTCCATGGGCCACCGCCGCCGCCGCCCCCACTTACCATAGGTGGGTCCTTCCCTCGTCCCTGCTCCTGCCGCCGCCGCTGCCACACCAGGGACGCATTACGAGCCCTCCCTGGGTTTGTAGTTCTCCGCGGCGGCGGCGCGGCCCGATCTCGCTCTTCTGAGCGGCGCGGAGAGTGTTCTCCGTGCCGCTCGAGTTGCCCTCGCCGCCGCCGCCGCCTCCCGCTCGCCGCCATCTCCCTCGCCGCCAGCCACTCGCAGCAGCCGCCATCGTATGCCACTGTATGCCTCTGTTTAAAGCGGCGGTGGCCAAGCGCGCCGGAGCAGGGTCCCGGCGCGGCGGAAGTGACCCGCCGGGACCCTGCTCCGGCGCGCTTGGCCGCCGCCGCTTTAAACAGAGCGGCGGCAGCCAAATTGGCTGCTGGAGGCTGCAATTGGAAACAGAAGAAGGTGCATAACCATTTCCCAGTGAGCTGTTTTCCCTCTCTTAATCCCCCCCCAGCTGTCTTTTTTTTCCCTGCAGAGGAAAAAGATATGGGGGTGGCCCGAAACTTTTTCTTTTGAGGGGAGTAGAAAAAATGGCCAGCAGGGAAAGGGCTAAGCACCTCCCTTTCACCCACCCACCCTCCACTCCTGATTTCAGCTTCTAGTGACAGCCTTTAGTTTTTAAAAAATAATAAAGGGGGGGATTACATGAAACTTAAAAGCGCTCTGTTTAAAGCGGCGGCGGCCAAGCGCGCCGGAGCAGGGTCCCGGCGCGGCGGAGGTGACGCGCCGGAAGTGATGACGGGACCGGCGCGGGCGGCGTGATGGCGTGCGATGGCGGCGGCGGTAGCTGGGAGCGGGTGGCGGCGAGGGAGACAGCGACGGCGGTGATGTGAGTGGCGGCGGCGGCGGCGGCGGAGTCATTGGGCTCGAGTCCCGAGTCGAGTCTCGAGTCCCATTGAAAAAATTGGGACTCGAGTGGGACTCGAGTCAAAGGGGGGACTCAGTCGGACTCGCGAGTCGAGTCGTCGAGTCCGAGTCCCCATCCCTGCTCCACTCCACCCCAGGTCCGTGGTGTTGTTTGCTTGTTTGCTGCTTTGGACTGTCCTCGGGGCAGGGACCTTGCCCTGCTCTCTAAAATGCTGCTGCACGTTAATGGCGTCGGCCTCATCATGGGGTAACACGGTGGTAATCAGAGGTGCCCCTAGGGCAGGACTTTAGGGCAGGTGGCTAGCTGCCGCCGCCCCCACCCCCGCTCAGCGGAATGAGCAGGAGGGAGGCTCGAAGCACAGCAGCAGGGCTGCCTCACCCCATTTTGAGCGAAGTGTGAAGTAATATACCTCTAAAGAGGGCCTCCACCTCCACCAGAACCACCATAAAACCGTTATGTCCAGAATCTAAAATAACCTAAGTGCATCATCTTCTCCATCACCACTCTCTGGAAGGCAGGAAAAAAAGATTCCCAAAGCAACGAGGCCTCTCACCATTCAGGGGAAGTGGATGCCGGTGGCTCGAATGTCAGTGGGGGTGTGTGTATCCACTCCGAGTTTCAGCCTGAACTTTTAAGGAGCTATCCATGGTTCTGAATCCTGGCCTCAAAATAGGTTCGGCACCACAGGTTGTGTCTAAACTGTGATTAATATGTGTAACTGCAAAACTTATAAATAAACACCTTTCAAAAAGGAAATGTCTCTGAGCTTACTTTTGGTAAGTATTCCAATTTTTTTGCACATTTTACTGCATTGCTTTTTATTTAATTCCATACATTTACTTTTATAGCCCCCCCAAATTTTACTTGCATCCCTGTTCTCTAAAGGGGCGGTTTTAGGGGGCGGTCCTAGGGGTGGGTAGGGGCGTGGCCAGAGGAGGGGGGGTGAGTTCCACCACCTTTTCTCTGAGAAAAAAAGCCCTAGAAATCTCATAGGTGGGATTACCCAGTGAAGTAGCAGTTTCCCCATAGGTGGTAGCAGTGCTGGGGAGAGGAAAATTCTCCATAAATACTTTGAATGCATTAGCAGCCATTCAGTTCAGACGGCCATACCCAAAAAGGTGTGCACAAAAACACTTTTTGCACCTTGCACATTTTAGTACCCAACCCCCTTTTTATGCATCAGTTGTTTGGGTTGTGGTCTGTACTGATGCTTTGGTGGTTTTAATGGAAATCGTTTAGGGTGGCCGGGTGACTGGCCAGATGGGCGATTAACAAATGTAATAAATAAAATAAATTAGCTACATTATATTTTATGTTTTAATAATTTGGGGGTAAGTTGCCTTGGGTCTTCTTTAAAGAGAAAGGTGACTAAGAAATCCAATAAATAAGCAATAAAGAGGAAACAATCCCACTGCAAAGACGTTCCAAGGAGAAGCCAGTCACCTCCCACCAATCCCCACCTTTTTGTGTCAGTCAAGCCAAAGACAATTGGTTTTGTTTGTGTCTGGGAAGCCCCCACCTGGGATCATCCTCCTTTTAGAAGGTCCTCTACACTCATGTCTGTAAATGCCTGTACAGTCCAGCCCTTTTCTCTTGCTTTTGCTGTTCTGGACATATCACCAGTGCTTCAGCCTCCCCTATTGTGCAAGTTCCTTGTTGGTGGCTGCCCCTCGAGCCGCCCTTCTTTCCCACTTCTCTTTATGGTTTAACCCTTCGTTGCCCCTTTTTGGATCTCAGACAGAGAAACAATTAGAAGGGTCCTCGAGCCCTTCTTTCCCACTTCTCTTTATGGTTTAACACTTCTTTCCCTGAGGCACCTGAATGGAAGGGAAGCGAGTGAGCCCGTGGCTGGGAAGGGGCACAGCCCCTCCGGAGAAAATCGGGAATCAGTGGGACAGGGAGAGAAGCTAGGATGGCTGCAGTTTTCCCAGGACTGTCCCGGCAAAACCAGGGCACTTGGAGGGTATGCCATAGAGGTCTACATGTCTACCTCAATGCTCTCTTCTTAGTGAGTGGCTAAAACCTGGCTTTTAAAGAAAGCCTTTGGGCTAATTTATTCATGCTGTTGAATTGTCTTGGCCTGTGGTTGGCTCCGGTATTTTTTGCTGCCTGTTTTTACTCTGTATTTGTCTTTTATTGATTGTTTTAAAAATGTGACATTGTAAGCTGCCTTGAGGGTTACAGAAAGGTGGGGTATACAGGTTTTAAACACACAATAAATTAATTGAAGAATCATTTCCAATTAACATTTAAGCTTACACATTTTTGAAGCCATCTTGAGTGAAAGATGATGCTGTTATTAATACATCATTGTTGTATAACAATTTCAGATGCATACATTTCAGTTGTAATTCAGGGAATTTGTGTAGGTGGATTGTATTTATATCCGAGCTGATACAGTACCATGGTTAAAGACATGAGCTGAGAATGGGGAAGTCCTTGTTCTGAATCTCAGCTCAGTCATGGACTTACAGGGTATCCTTAAGGAAAGTCAATATTTCTCTCTCTCAGCTTCACATCTGCAGTATATGGGCATATACTAGCCTTTCTTACAAGATTGTTATACAGATTACTGAGTGAATGCATGTGAAGAGCTTTGAACATATAGCAAACTGGCAATATCAGTGCTGGAGACCTCCAGCCCATGGGCCAGATTCAGCCTGCTTGGCCTCTCTGTCCAGTCCATCAGCTTGCCTGCCAGGACATGCATCCTAACCCGACCCAGTGGCCCAATCCATTCTCCCCTCGTGTGTCTTGCCTTTGTTCTGTAATGAGTACAAAAACACGCCTCTTGAAGTCTGGGATGCAATCTGTGTTCCAAAAAAACATGCACCAGTATTTCCCTGTCTTCCTATATTTCCTGTATATCTTCTTCTTCCTTTCCACAACTGCCTGTGCTTTTCCAGATCTTCTCCCTCTTCCCTTCCCTGCTTCCAAGAGGAACTTTGCTGCAGAAGGTCCCTCTTAGTCATGGCTAAACGTTTGAGATGCAGAGAGTCCTGATTACTCACAGTGAACTTTTCACTGCAGAAGGGCAGCAGAGGAAGTTTTATAACTGTGAGTTACGGGGGGGGAAGCAACACTGAAGTGTGAAAGTGACTGTAATTATTTGCTCTGGATCTGTGGAATTATTGCTATCCCATTATTGCTATTGGGGCCAAGCTCTGCTCTCACTCCATCCATTCTTCCATGGATGATGTGATTCAGTGTGTGTATAGATCAGTGTTCTTCAACCTTGGGTCCCCAGATGTTTTTGGCCTACAACTCACAGCATGCCCCAGCCAGCATAGCATAGCTGGCTGGGGCATGCTGGGAGTTGTAGGCCAAAAACATCTGGGCACCCAAGGTTGGAGAACACTGGTATAGATGGATGGATGGATGGATGTGAAGGGGGGGAATGCGTGGATGGTTGGTCATGAAAATGGCAGGTGCAGTTCAAGGCAAGCAAGTGTAAAGTGATGCATGTTGGGCCAAAAAAAAAAAAAGTTCTTCACAAAGATGGGGGTCTGAGTTGGTGGTGACTGATCAGGAAAGGAATCATAGAATCATAGAATCATAGAAAAGTAGAGTTGGAAGGGGCCTACAAGGCCATCGAGTCCAACCCCCTGCTCAATGCAGGAATCCAGGTCAAAGCATCTCTGACAGATGTCTGTCCAGCCGCACCTTGAATGCCTCCAGACTGGGAGAGCCCACCACCTCCCTAGGTAGTTGATTCCATTGTCTTATTGCTCTGACAGTCAGGAAATTTTTCCTGATGTTTAGGTGGAATCTAGGTTCCTGTAACTTGAGCCCATTATTCCGTGTCCTGCAAACTGGGATGAACGAGAAGAGATCTTTGCCCTCCTCTGTGTGACATCCCTTCAAATACTGGAAGAGTGCGATCATATCTCCCCTCAGTCTCCTCTTCTGAAGGCTAAACATGCCCAGTTCTTTCAGTCTCTCCTCATAGGGCCTTGTTTCCAGTCCCTTTATCATCCTTGTTGCCCTCCTCTGAACCCTCTCCAGTTTGTCTATGTCCTTGTTAAAATGAGGTGCCCAGAACTGGACACAGTACTCAAGATGAGGCCTAACCAGTGCCGAGTAAAGGGGAATTATCACTTCCCGCGATTTGGAAGCTATACTTCTATTAATACAGCCCAAAATTGCATTTGCCTTCTTTGCAGCCACGTCGCATTGCTGGCTCATATTCAGTTTGTGATCTACCACAATTCCAAGATCCTTCTCACTTGTAGTATTGTTGAGCCAAGTGTCCCCCATTCTGTAACTCTGCATTTGGTTTCCTCTCCCTAGGTGCAGCACTTGGCATTTATCCCTGTTAAATTTCATTCTGTTGTTTTCGGCCCAGCGCTCCAGCCTATCGAGGTCACTTTGAATTTTGTTTCTGTCTTCCAGAGTATTAGCTGTTCCACCCAACTTTGTGTCATCTGCAAATTTGATAAGCATTCCCTGTACCTCCTCATCCAAGTCATTAATAAAAATGTTGAAGAGCACCGGGCCCAGGACCGAGCCCTGTGGTACCCCGCTCGTTACCTCTCCCCAGTTTGAGAAGGAACCATTGATAAGCACTCTTTGAGTCCGATTCTGTAGCCAATTGTGGATCCACCTGATAGTTGTTCCATCTAGCCCACTCTTAGCTAGCTTACTAATCAGGATATCATGAGGCACTTTGTCGAAAGCTTTGCTGAAGTCCAGATATATAATGTCCACAGCATTCCCACAGTCCACAAGGGAGGTTACCCGATCAAAAAATGAGATCAGATTAGTCTGACAGGATTTGTTCTTGACAAATCCATGCTGGCTTCTAGTAATCACTGCATTGTTTTCAAGGTGCTTGCAGACTGACTTCTTTATAATCTGCTCAAAAATCTTCCCGGGGATTGATGTCAGACTGACTGGCCTATAGTTCCCAGGTTCCTCCTTCTTGCCCTTTTTGAAGATGGGAACAACATTTGCCCTCCTCCAGTCGTCTGGCACTTCACCTGTCCTCCATGATTTCTCAAAGATAATAGAAATTATCTTGGAATTGTGGTGGATACTCAATGAAAACAGCGACCCACAGCTGTGAAAAAGGCAAATTCCATGTTGTGAATTATTAGGAAAGGAATCAAAAATAAAACTGCCAATATCATAATGCCTTTAGACAAATCTATGGTGCGATCACACTTGGTGGAATACTGTGTACAGTTCTGGTTACCGCACCTCGAAAAGGATATTTTAGAGCTGGAAAAGGTGCAGTAAGGGGCAACCTAAAATGATCAAGGGGCTGGAGCAACTCCCCTTATGAGAAAAGGTTACAATGTTTGGAGCTCATTAGCTGTATAAGAAGGGGCATGATAAAGGTGTATAAAATTATGCATGGTGCGATGAAAGTGGATAGAGATATGTTTTTCTCCTTCTCTCTTAGTACTAGAAACCGGGGTCAACCAACGAAGCTAAATAGTGGGAGATTCAGTACAGATAAAAGGAAGTACCTCTTCATACAGTGCGTAGCTTAACTATGGAATTCTCTACTACAAGATGTAGTGATGGCCAGCAATTTGGATGGCTTTAAAAGGGGATTAGACAAATTCATGGAGGATAAGGCAATTAATGGCTACTAGTCGTAATAACTATATATTACCTCCAGTATCGAAGGCTGTATGCCTTTGAATGCCAGTTGCTGAGGAACACAAGCAGGAGGGTGCTAATGCGCGGATGTACTGCTTGTGGTCTTCCCATAGTCATCTGGCTGGCCACTGTGGGAACAGAATGCTAGACTAGATAGACCTCTGACCCAGCACTATTCTTCATGTGTTCTTATGGATGGGTGTGAATGGGGGGATGTGTGGGGGGATGGTAGAGAGTGAATGTGGGTGATCTATGGATGTGTGTGAATGGGGGAGTGTGTGGTTGTATGTGTGCAAATATGGTGTGTATGTTGTTTTGGCCCAACCCATGAAGCCCCTGGCAGGCATGAGGAAATTTGGCCCTTGACGTAAAAAGGTTCCCCATCCTAAATGCTATCAGCCCAATCCTATATGTGTCTGCTTATACATAAATCACTGAGTTCAGTGTGGCTTACTCCCAAGTAAGTGGGTATAGGATTGCAGCCTTTGTATTCTTTTATATACTTCCTAATAATTTAAAAAATGAAAACTCTCTTACTGAAGGTGCTACTTCTCCCACAGCTCGTCACCTCAGGTTTAACAATGTTCATGTTACACAAATACATTGGGGAATAAAATATTTGAACATTTGAACAGGGAAAAAAAATATCTGATGGAGATTTATGGTTAACCCCTGGAGTTAAATTAGATATAGCACATAAAACTAGGTATTAACTGTGCTTTTTCATGTTTTAATGAGACCCTTGTTGGTCATCTGGTGATAATGAGAGAATTGTCGAATAGAAAAGATCAAACAGAAATTAGGAAGGGGAGGGGGAAGTGAACACAGATGGTACAGAAGACACATGCAATCAATGACAGTTAATGTATCTTGTGCAAGATAAGTTGTGTAGGGGTACATTTCAAGTGCAGGAGCACCTGGGATAAAGTGACTGTAGTGATGCATTAGAACGGAGATGAAGAACCTGCAGCCCCCTGCTTCATTTCATGCGGTCCTCAAAGTCCTCCAGCTTCAGCTGCTGTAGGCCTGAACTTGCTCTCCAGAGTGTTGCCCTGGGAATGGCTTCCTCTTCCACTTCATATGTGTGTGTGTTTGTGCAAGAGGTAGAGAAAGAATGGGGGTGGCATGGAGAGAAAGAGCGATGCAACCCTGAAAACCCTGACCACTTTGAGCTCTGGCTCCGCCCACCATCAGCTCTGGCTTTGCCCTCCATCAGCTGAATCCCTGACTGATTTTTCCCATGGGTCAACTGTTTTTTGTTTTTGTTTTTTTATATAGAAAAAAGGTTCCCTACTTCTGCTTTAACATTTAGAGAGATTCCCTTCTTTAGGACACTAGTCAACCCTTTCTTAGAAATTGATAATTTGTGGACATGCCCTCAGGTCACATGGGGCTGTTCAAGCATAAGAAGGCCTGAGGCCATGGTATAAGCTGTTGACTGACTCTGAAGGCTGAAGTTGGGCTGTATGGCAGTTCTTATTCTGAGGACTATGTTCTATGGGTCCAAAATCATTACAGCAGCCTTCCCCAACCTGGTGCCCTCCAGATGTGTTAGTCTACAACTCCATAATGCTCAGCCAGCATAGCCAATGACCATGGTGGTTGGAATTATGGGAGTTGCAACCCAATACATCTGGAGAGCACCAGGTGGGGGAAAGCTGCATTACAAGGACTCCTAAATTTCATTAGTTTTTTTTAAAAAAGAGTTTGGTTATGTGATTTGGTTATGTGGTGTTGTATATCAGAATTATAAATGTCTGTTTACCCATTATAAATATGAGAGCTGAATGTCATGTCACAGCCACTCCACCAGGATATGTTACAGATAGGGATATATGCATTGTGTTAAAGCCACTGGATTTTTAAAACCAGAATTTTGTTCCACTTGCACTAATTCACATTAGTGCTAAATTGCATTAGCACTAATTCATGCTTGTGCAAATGCACATTTCAATAGTTGTTTTTTAATATAAATTTTAATTGTGAATTTCAGAAAGTTATAACAAAACCAAAAATGATAAAGAAAACACAAAAAAAGAAAAAAAATAGTTTACATTGCATAAAGGTTAGGTATACCAGGTGCAATAGATACACATTGAATTTATACACCTATGTATTATATGTACTACTGTCAGTAGAAGTAGTTATGCATAAGTTTCAACAAAGGCAAGCCAAATAACCTATATTTATCCATCTGTAGGCGACATCTAAATAACACCCATTCAAAGGTTGAAAGAACCAAAAGGTCCTCAATCCATTGTGTTATCTGGGGTGGCTGTTTATCCTTCCAGTGTTGTAATATCAGTCATTTAGCTGTCATAGGGGCACGGAAAATCCAATGTGCATTAGTTAATGCTAATTAGCACAAATCCCCCCTAAAAGTGAAAAACTGGTCCACAAGTCAGCAGAATCCATGCAACTCAGAAAAAAAACGGTTCCCTGCAGAATCCACAGGTCCAGTTCAGAGAAATCTGAACTCCTTTGAATCCACTGCGGATGTCTGTGACATCCCTAATCACGATACCATGAGATTAGCACACACCAGAATTTATCCCACATGAAAACCACAAGACGGTTTTTTAAAAATGTGATGAAAGTAGTCTGAAGAAACCCTGGATATAAAGGCAGAAATAGCATGAGGAGAACAGTTTGGGCCCTTGGGGGAGTGTGCCACCCGAATGAACCAGATGTTGTGATGACAGAAAAAATCCCTTGTGTAGGTTGGCCTTAAATAATCAGCATCATCCAAGAACTGCCCATTCTGTGGAGCTGGGAGAAAGCTTCCGGGCCACAAACTACTGATGCAACATCATGATTCACTGGAAAATCTGTTCTTCTAGAAACCTAACACTAGTGCCCATTCTTTGGGGGCCTTGAAAAGTATATGAAGTCAGATATGCATGTTTCCTTTCATGTAGATCACCTGCCTACTGACCTCTTCTGTAAATGAATAATCCACCAGGGAACCCTCTAGAATAGTCTCTGGCAAAGGAACGACAGTTGAAAGAGGGAATCACAAATGCCTGGAATACTTTTGGAAGCACTTGGATGGAGAGATGGGATTCTTTGGCTCCTGGCCTATATGTATTGCCTTTGACATATATTGCCTGTCTTGACTTCTCATTGCAGAAAATAACTCCTATCACTGCTGTGCCTAGTATGTATGTCACCCTCAATGTCAACTCTCAATTATTATAGCATGCAATATATCACCTTTAATTATTAATATATCACCCTCAGTGATTAGTATAGTATATTAAGTGCTCTTAAAATGTACCTGAATTATAGCCACATTTAAAAACAAACGAAGAGGAAGCATTCATTCCACAGCAGTTCTTCCTTTAATTTATTTATTGTTTATTTATTACATTTCTATACCGCCCAATAGCCGACACTCTATTATTAAATAGTAATTACCACTCCCTTTTCAAATTCTGTGCAGAAGGAAAATCGGGACAAGCTTATATTAAGGAGACAGGAGGAAAAAAAATATGCAGAAAGAAAAACTAAACAAAACCAAATACAACTGTGTAACTCTAGTCCAGTGAGATTACCTAACTGATGTGCCAAAAATTCACCACAATGGGGAACTGAGCCTTGAGCAATTGATAAACCATGAATGAATGAATGACATGTGATGAGGCAGAGTAAATAGGGGGGGGGGACATCTGGAGAAATAGATGCTTTTTTAGAAGGGGGAGAGAGAGAGAGAGAGAGAGAGCACATGCACTGGGCAAGGAATTCTAAGGGAAATTTGTTTGATCAGCAGTGATATATGGCAAAGTTCTTGTTTTTCAGAAAATCCCAGAATGGCACTTAAGCAGTATCTCTGAGAAAGAATTCCATGTAGAATCAGATATTTGTGTGTGTGCAAACAACCAATTATATTTATGACTCTATTGTAAACTTCAATAAGAACAATATTTATTTATTTATTTATTTTTATATTTATACCCTGCCTTTTTTCCTGCAAGGAACCCAAGGCGGCTTACATAATCCTCCTCTTCCTCTCCATTTTATCCTCACAACAACCCTGTGAGGTAGGTTAGGCTGAGAGTCAGTGACTGGCCCAAAGTCACCCAGTGAGTTTCATGGCTGAGCGGGGACTAGAACCCAGAACTCCCGAGTCCCAGTCTAACACTCTAACCACTAGGCCACATATTTATGCTTAGATTGGGGGTCGAGCACATCATTGCACCTTTTGCCTCCAATACCTTCCTGATTTCTCAGTTCAAAGAAATTTTATTTTAGTTCTATACTGCCAAATAGCCAAAGCTCTCTGGGTGGTTCACAAAAATTACAACCCCCAAATACAACATCATAAAAACATAATATAAAATCTTTAACATACAACATTTTAAAACAATTTAAATCAGGTAAAACAGTCACAATAAGATAAAGCTACAATGCCAGTATGTCTTTTAAGTCTTGATCAGCATTGGTGGATGAACCCTGAACTCGTTTATTTCTGAAGCTACTTTGATTTATTACTATAATAAAGGAATATTCCATGTTCCCAAATTGGATACAGGTTTGTACACAACCTTTCACCAGAACAATGTTGACTGAATAGCTTTGTTGATTTAATTAAAAGTTGCCTTAGGGCGCAATCCTATGGCTGCTAGACAGTCTAGATGGCCGTAGGAGAAGTTGGAGTCCCAGCTTCAACCTCAGAAACTCACTCCAAGGTCGGAGCTGGGACTCTGACCTCGAAGTGTCTTCCCTCCACCCTTGCAGCTGGCACAGAGAGAACCGTGTTGGCTGCAGCTCCGGGGTCAGAAGGCTGAGCTCAGAGCCAGCATTCTGTGGGTATTCTGGGGTGGGGGCGGGGAGGAGTCAGGCTCCGCCAGCATACGATGTATCCTGGCGGCACCTCAGCCTCCCCTCCTCACAAGCCGGGGCAAAAGACTTAGATGGCCGAAATCAGCAATCTAAGTCTTTTGCAGGGTGGGGGGAGCCCAGAGGAGAGCTTCACCTCTGTGCTCCGCCCTCCCGCCATTGGATGTGCATGCTAAGCTCCTCCGAGTTCACAGGGTTATGAGCCAGTGTAGAGCGTAGTGGTGAGAGTGTTGGACTGGGACTCAGGAGATCCGGGTTCTATTCCCCGCTCGGCATGAAACTCACTGGGTGACTTTGGGCCAGTCACTGACTCTCACCCTAACTTACCTCACAGGGTTGTTGTGAGGATAACATGGAGAGGAAGAGGAGGATTATGTAAGCCACCTTGGGTTCCTTGCAAGAAAAAAAGGCGGGGTATAAATATAATAAATAAATAAATGGGCAGCCACATTGGATTGCGCTGTCTACTGTAGAGAAACTCTCACTTTCCTCAAAAAATAAACTTTCATTGCATAATGTCAATCTATTTACACGCAATTCAATTAATTAAATTGATGGCCTGCTAAAAGCAGGTCATTAATTACCTAAACAATCTTGAATAGGTTGACAGCCCTAGATATAATGGAAGATCTGGTTTAGTCAAGGTTTCTAGGCTTCATCGAGTCTCCCAAAGCAGTAACAAATGTAAATGAATAAACAAATAATGAGATCACAAAAGAGGTTTTGGGCTGCTTTTAATGCCACCAGTTTATTTGTTTATGTAAATTAATAACCCAGCTTTATAATACATTTTTGTTTATATGGTGTTGATCGTTGACTAACGACAAGTTTCAGTGCCTTAATCAGTTCCTCTGGCACTCGATGCACCAATAACATTGCACAGAAATATGGCTTACACACGTTGCTAACATCTACTAATGCTTTTACTTCCAGATGTTCTCATAATTAGCTACAGCACTTACTACTCATGTGTGTAATATTTTAGTAGCATATTAACTCTTTATATGCTTTATAAACAAAGCCTTAATAAAAAGCTGGCTTTACTAATTATAGGAATATATTGAGTTCTGACATATATGAAGTCTATGATTAAGTACAGCTATTTAGCTTTGCACACAGGCCAAAATACAATACTCAGATATTCCAACAGGTACTAGTTTTAATTGACTCATTTCCACCTGCTAGTGTAAAAAAAAAAAGTGAAAATAAGCAAGTACCGGTACATACGTTTTTAGTTTATGGAGACTGACTAAGGCCTGTACTAGCCAAAGTCTGTATGAAATTAACGATACATATTTCAGGGAACTGTGATGCCTTTTTGGCAGCTTTTTGTAGACTTAACAGCTCTCTACATTCTCTCCTTACTGCAGTGCTTTACTATTTAAGAGTTTTTGAAGTACAATATGATAGCAGTTCAGGTTTCTGCAGAATTGCTTGCTCTAAGATCCTAACTTCAGTGCAAGTCAGATCATGGCTGAATATGAGCATCCCTTTTCATCTCAGTAAGTGCTTCTAGTGCAATGTTGTACATATTTAACAACTGTCCTGATAGGTGACCAGGAATTCCATGCAGGCAAGTGAGCAGGCTGTAGAAGGAGGGATGGATCGCCCCACTCCTCCTCTTCCAACCTGTTTGATTTCTGTGCTAGCCACGGATAAGGGAAAAGTCTCTTCCTCCACAACATGGAAATGTAGCGGGTTGGTGGAGGAGCGGGGCTGGAATGATCTATCCCTCCTCTGCCAGTCCGCTTGGTACAAATCATTTTTTTTACTAGCCTAAGAGGCTCATAGCCTGTGTTTGCATGCTGGCCATGGAGCCTCTTATCAGGTTAGTAATTGTTTTATAGGCTAGTAACTTTTGTGGACTTATTTACAATGCTGTTTTAGTGAGCTATCCCTTCCATGGAACCAGTCTTAAAGCCGCAGTATTTATATTTCCATACCATCCAAACCCAGTAAATGAGGCAGAGAGTTAATGAGGGGAAATGGTGCTTCTTGAACATGATTCGTTTTTAGATTCTTTTTTTTTTTTTTTTACAACCTTCTTTATTTAATTGAAGGTAAATAAGTAATAATTTTTTCGTGCCTGGGAAAGTACAAGATGTCTTCCATATAGCACATTCAGTATGTTTGATTGCTGTGTGGAACGTAGCTGGGCAAGTTTTATAGACAACTGTTGGATATTCCCTCTGACTCAAACCCCACCACATGTGTTGAAAGAATGTGCAAGCTAGCCCATGTGAGCTAGCCCTGGTGCACACACACACACACACACACACACACACACAGCACTCACAACCACATAAATATTAAATATGTAAAAGCATGTACAACGGAACACCAGTAAAAGTCCATTTCAACTCTAAGTCTTTTCCCAGTTCATTTGAGAATGGTTTCTACTTCTTTGGGAAGAGTTTTGTAGAAAAAAACATTTTTGTAAGGTTGAGTCTGCAAGACTCACACTTGTCACAAAACGAGTGGGAGGATTTTGCAGCCAGCAAAAAAATCCTGCTTGAATTTGATGAAAAGATCTTTCTCCCAAGGAAGTAGAAACAGAGAAGCAGGATATATGTGTATGTTTTAAATGGATGAACCTCACATCACTTTTATCCAGGTGGCTTATAATTGGTAAGGTAATCCAAAAGAATCCATAAAGCTGTCATCTAAGAAAAATGTAATAAAGTCAGAATAGTAAAATGGAGCAGGACCCTAACTGAAGTGTATCTTAACAGTGTTGCTTTAAAAAATAAAGGTGGGTGAAGGCAGGGCCCGTTTTGGTGGGAATTCAGAAACAGTGTGGCCATTACAGAAAAGAAGCCTTGTTCCATACTTACCTTCAAACTCATTCCACCATGAAATTCTTATGTGCAAGCCCCATTGAAATGAACAGCGAAGTGCTCTATGTGGGGCTCCCCTTAAAGACTATTTGGAAGCTCAAGCTTCTGCAAAATGCAGGGACTGGATTGATTCCAGGGACCAGAAGGTCTGGACATAGAACACCAATTCTGGTCTGATTGCATTGGCTGCCTGTACATTTCTGAGCTCAATTTAAAGTGCTGGTTTTGACCTATGAAGCCTTACATGGCTTGGGACCGAAACACCTAATGGAGCGCCTCTCCCGGCATGAACCTACCCATACATGGCAATCAGCACCTGAGACCCTCCTCCAGGTGCTTCCTCTGAGGGAAGTTTGGAGGATGGCAACAAGGCAGAGGGCCTTTTTGGTGGAGTCCCCCCATTATGGAATGGTCTCCCCAGTGAGGTCCTCCTGGTGTCAACATTGTCATTTTTTCGGCGCCAGGTTATGACTTTCCTCTACTCACAGGCATTTGTCAGCATATGATAAGGTTTTAACCGGTCCTGAGATTTTTATTGTTGATTTTTAAAATGGATTTTGTATGTAAATAGTTTTATTATGTTTTATATTTTTAAGGTTTTAATCTTTTGTAAAGCAGCCAGAGAGCATTGGCTGTTGGGTGGTATAGAAATGTTACAAACAAACAGCAACAGCAAAGGGGACTTACACAATCCTGATGGATAGTGGCCATCATTTTTTGCATTGAATTAATCTCTTTTGAGCTACGAGAGCAAGGCTTCAAGAGGTACTAAGCCACCTGTGACTTTGAAGGAAGTGGAGGGATGCTGGCTGGCAGTGAAGCAGACATGTAAAGAAAGGGACAGGAGAGGAGATTTGCCCTCACACACTCCTTTCTGTGTACAAATGGAGCAGGTGCCTTTACGATCTATTTCCCCAGAACACTTCAGATCAAAAGGTGGATCAATCTTTGTATTAGCAGCTGAGCTGCTTTTGGTGTGTTTGTTTTGCAGCCAGAAAGCACGCACTATTGACTTGCATCATGCGGGGCTCGCAGCTGGACAGGCATTGTGAGGCAACAATGCAGGGCACTCAAAAAACAGAGAGCTCTCAGTTGCTGACAGAAAGATGTGAGTGGCTGTTATTAATAGCTCAGCGTGTCCTGTCTTTGCTTCAATCTGCCAGGGCTCTGTGGGGTTCTAGTTGGAACCCTAATATTTCCAGTAGGTCTATGAGCGAGGCCTGGGGAAAGGACTACTTGCCTATAAATTTTGTAAATAAATAAATAAATGACTAACTTTCTTTGGATTTGGGCCTTAATTATTACATTTTATTGTATTTTGGGATTATATTGAATAACCTCAGTCATAAATCAGAGTCTTTGATGAACGGAAAGTCTGGTTCCCCAAAGACTTGCACCCTAAGTATGAATTAAGATAAGCGACATGACGGAAGAATCCCAGGGATAGCGGGATACCATGGATCTCGACACCATCCATAAACTATGCACTGGCAATCTGAATGTTAAGACCCAGCTGCCTTTAAACATTTTTGCCCTGCTAATTCAAGCTGCTCTGTGATAGATAGATTGATGGTTGCTGAACGTCCCTGCTGAACATCTATGTAACAATAGTTCACTAAAGGTGCAATCGTATGCATGTTTGGACAGAAAAATGGCCTACAACTCCCAACATGCCCCTGCCAACTGTGCTGGTTGGGGCATGTTGGGAGTTGTAGGCCTTTTTTCCGTCTAAACATGCATAGGATTGCACTGAAATTATGTTACTATAGTTTATTCATATATTTAGAAAAAATGATCCTTGCCTTCAGTAAAAAATTTCAATTACAGCAGCTCTGACTTTTTCTTTCTTCTAGGACTCTGGGCTTCTTTCCATACTTTCTGTCTCTCTTTGTTTCTCTGCTTTTTCTGCATAGGATTTTATAAATTAGTCTTAAAATTAGTATCTTCCCCTCCCCAACTCCAATCTATTAGGAGGGTAGTTTCTTGTTCACTTTTGCAACCTAAATCCAGGGATGTTGATGACTAGAGTCCTTGGTCTCGAGTCACGAGTCGAGTCACGAGTCTTTGGACCCGAGTCCGAAGTCCTGGAATCCGAGTCCCCAACCCTGCCTAAATCCTCTAAATTCTTCCTCTGACCTTCTGTTGAACCTCCTGAAAACCTTCAGCTTCCTGAACAAACACCCCTGACTCCAATAAGCTAACTAAATTTTTGACTTCTGCATTATTAAGGCTGTGTGTGAAACTGACCCAGCACAGATACAAAAAAGATTTAACCCCATAATATCTGAAACCCAAATGTAATACAAAAATGGAGGGCAGTTCTGTTCCTTCACAGCACTGAATTGTCCCAGAGAGTCAAATGTGCATTTAAACTTTGGTTTTTCTTAGAAGAACTGCATCCATTTCCCAATGAAGTGAGAACTTTGAGTGAATCATGCACAGGGCTGCAACATTTAACCAATTATAGGGCAATCCTAAGTGGGGCGAGGTTGTTGGAGTGAAGTGGTGGATGATCCTCTACTTCCAAAGCTCTGCTGGCTTAGACCAGCCAGGGCAAGAGATGTGGTGGGGTGGGTGGGAGGTGGGTTTTCCTGCAAAGATGCCTAATGGATCTCAGTGGGGGAGAGAAATTAATTACACCAGGTCCAGGCTGGTATAGTTGATGGACCCAATCCTGTGACCTCTCAGGGGAACAAAGGGGCTTTGGATCCACAGATTGCCTTGCTTTGGGGCCTACAGCTAGCAAGACCACTGCTGGTGGTAGATCTAGGCCTGTGGAACTTTCTGCTAGAGTATTGGAGGCCTCCATGGTGTACATGTCCCCTGCTGGTGGAACTCTCCTCCATCAGCAGAGGGGCACTTCCACCCCATCCGAAACCCTCTAAGACAGCTCAGGGAATGTGCTCTTAGGGTGCAATGCTATGCATGTTTAGACAGAAAAAAAGTCCTACGACTCCCAGCATGCCGCAGCCAGTTAGATAAGGCTTCCCCAACCCAGTGCTCTCCAGATGCGTTGGACTACAATGCCTATCATTCCCAGCTGGCATGGCCATTGGGGAAGGCTGAGTTAGGTTAATCAATTAAAACACTTTAATCAACTAAAAAGGTGCTCCCAAATAATTGAGCAATGAGTTAAGAAAGCATTGTTTTTTGATACATGTGCTTATAAACACTAAAGATGGTAAGCATCATCTTAAAAGAGATATTCTCCCTTTCACATACAAAAAGAAGACCTCTTCTCAGGCCATACCTGCTACAAGATATGTGTGCATCATCTGAAAGTGAAGAAAGTATGCTTCCTGCTTCAGAAATGTTGTTTTTAACCAATATGAAAATGGAATTGGATTTTTAACAATGAAGCCAATCAAGAGAGGCCAGCCATAGTTGGTGCTCAATTTTCTATCTTGTAGCCCCAATTTAAGGTTAATCCTGCTAGGGCACACTATTTGGAGTCACTGACCTTTGCACAACTCCATAGGGCCTTTGCTGAACTTAGATTTCATCAGATGCCCTCAGCATATCTTAAAGGGAGATATCATGGAATTCCAATCACAGAACGAAAATGCATACTTGGTTGTAACCAAATTGAAGATATATCCCACTATTTACTGTTTTGCCCCCTGTATGAGGAGCCTAGACAAAAGCTTTTGTCACCTATTATTCAGCTGTACGCGGATTGAACACCTCAGGAAGTGACAATAGGACTTTCAGCAGACAATAAATTATTTATTGTATTCGGTAGCTAAATTTGCACTGGCAGCTAAGAAGCTATGCTCTTGCATAGTAAGAAACATACTATATCTTAAATTCTAAAAACTTTGATGGTTTTATTTGTTTCAGTGGATGGTAAAAAGGACAGTTTTTTAAATTTTGTATATTGTAAAGGCCTTTGGCTATGTGCAATAAAGTTGTTGATGATGATTCTTGCTTCAGAAATTTTGTTTTTAACCAATATGAAAATGTATGCAAATTTAATCAATAGATCAACTAAAACTCACAGGATTAATAGATTAAAATTTATTGCAGCCCCAATAACACAGAGAGAGGATATTCTGCTTAGCCTAACCTCCATTTTCAGTCATGAACACTTTTAGGACTTATCAGAGAATCTTTTCATAGGAAAGCACAAGAAGTAAAGAAATATCTCCTTGACTCTTTTTGTGATCCTGTCTTCTCTTGCTTTTAGTCTTATCTCTCTGATGGCATCTTCTCTCTGTCTTTTGTGACTGTTCATCTTGTATTTTTTCTGCTGATTATAGAAGTTCTGCAGGGGTCAGTCTTCAGTATCTGATTTTTCTCAGTTTATAGTATGCAAGGATTCATTCTCATTCTGCTACCTACTTTCACGTGGTTCAACTCGAGGTAGTGAAAATGAAAGGCTTTTGGAAACCAAAAGAAAATCTCCTTTAAACGTGCTTGTTTGGTTGTTTTTTTGGTCAAAGCTATGGAAATATTTTCTGTTGCCCTTTCTGTGATGCATACTTTTGCTTTCTGAAAGGTGAGTTCCACCATAAAAACTGGACTGTGGAAAGAGGTGTAAGGAAGTTGTGAGCTTCTGATGTTGGTGATCCTGGCCTTGAAGAAAGTTTGCCAATTTGTTATCTAAACAGTATAAGTATGCAACTGCATTTGCTCACATTGTTATCTTGTTATGTTTGTCCAGCATGATACCATAAAATCCATGATGGATTACAAAAGCTGAAATAGACAACAGGAGCAGGAGTTAAAAACCAAACCACAGGGACTAAAATACAGATCTTACAATGTCTGGGAGAACAGAAAGATGCCAAATAGTCAGTAATGTAGGCACCAGGCGGGCTTCCCTAGGGAGAGCATTCCAAACCCGGAGAGCCATCCCTGAGGAAGCCACCCTCTGAAGATCTGATTGAGGGGGCACATGGAGAAGGGCTTCTGAAGATGACCTAAGGGCATGGGTAGGTACATATGGAAGGAGGTGTTCCATCAGGAATGGCGATCTCAAGCTGTTTAGGGCTTTATAGGTCAAAACCAGCACAATGGGCAAGTCACTAGCCCTGTTCAGGCATTATGCCTGAACAGGGTATCTAAACATGTGTAAAGGGGCACTGGGCCATACATGCTGTCTCCCCTCCCTCTTCCTGACCTTGCCTGGTTGAGCAACAAGGTCTGAAGGGTTTTGTACTCATATCCACTTGAATGTGGTGGCCCCCGTACTGTGGCGGGCCCCGTACTGTGAAACTCTCTCCCGAGTGACCTCCGCCATGCCCCCTCTCTGCTGAGCTTCCACCGCTCATTAAAAACTTGGCTATTCAGGCGGGAATATGGGGTGGGCTAATGATTTTAAAATTTTATATTGTTTTAAATGTATTTTATCCTGTTTTATCTTGTGTTTTTATCTGTGCACATCGCCCAGGGTGGCCGGTTACCGGCCAGATGGGCGATAAATATATATAAATAATAAATAAATAAATAAATAAACAAACAAACTTTCTGTCTCATCAGGAACCCTGCTTTATCATGGCTCCCAGATGCTTGGGGTTCCTACTCACATTCAAGCATATGTGAGTAGAAGGCCTCTTCAGGCCTCCCTGCTCACCATGGCAAGGTCAGGGATTGAGCAGGCAGGCTGGCATGTGCAGGAACATTGGAGGCAGGGCAAACCACTCACAGGCTAATGTACCTCAAAGGAGTTTTGGTAGGAACAAGAGAGCCCAGTATAGACTGCACTGTCCTCCTTATAGGAAGGTTGGGATAGAAATGTGGCAAATGAAATAATGTTTAGCAACAGAAGGGCAAACAGAAGTAGAAATGTTGGAGTTTTAAATGATCTGCAGTAGGAACCCTTGTTTACCCAAAGGCCTACAGTTGCCAGAACAGAACAGAACAGAATGCCGTTTGCTTTAGGCTACGTGCTTACATCCTTGAGCTACTTTTTTATTTGAAAATGTCATTTTTTGATAAATAGTACCCATTGTATATTGGGGGAAATAGTGGTAGGTCAAGAAATCGAAGTCAGTGATCATTGGAGAAGAAATAATGGCTACTGGAAGGAAACTTTAATTACATTGGGCACCATTTTTTGGATGGGAAATATCCATCAGACATCCACCATCCATCATTTCTGCTCATCCACCTTCCCTACTGGAAGATTTGAAATGCATGACCAGCATGCCAAAAGACAAAGCTCTGAATATCTCTGGTGGTTTTAGAAAATGAGGAAAGTGCTCTATCATATATCTTTAATGGGCTGCTGGAAGCATTTCAAATACCGTAAGTAAAGTCCTATTTATAATGCACCATCACTTAACACTTCCAAGAACTTTGGAATCTGGAATATAGTCAGATTTCTAGTTCAATGCAGGAAATGGAAAAAGAGGGCAGAATTTTTCATGCTTAAATCCATGAATCCATGTGGATCCAGGCCTGGATCCAGAAGAAGAAAAGGGTTCAAATCCCTCTGCAATGCAGCCATGTCTCTGGGAGACCTCGGGCCAGTCAGTTTTTCCTCAACCTAATCTACTTCACAGGGATGTTGTGAGGATAAAATGAGATATCTCCTGTAGACCACCTCAAAGTGTTCCCCCTTGCAAAGGATGAATAAGTAAATGTGATCAACAAATCAGTCTTTTAGAAAATCTTCCCAGTGTAAATCTTAAAAACGAAAGCTTTGAAAGTGGAGTTGGTGGGAGAAACCACAGCTCATGGAAAGCAGTGTGTAGCACTTTTTAAAGTATTCAATTATTTCTGTTCAAAATTAATATGATGCAGCCATTAATATATCTGAATGAGGCACTTCTTTGTGAGGAAATTGGTTGAGGGCAATTCCAGTTTCCCCTCAGGAAAGATTCTAATAGCCATTAATTTGGATTTCAGGCACTTTGCGGTGATGAACACAAGCAACATCTGTACAGAGTTCCCAGTATTATAAGTACAGGATACCGATTATTGTAGCAATATTACAGGCTATCCTTCCATAAGATTCAGAGGAGAAACCATGTCCCTTGTGGGGATTTAAAATTCTGCTAATGTGAGACCACCCCCACCCCCCTCAAGTTGATCAAACTGCTTGAAATGCAGGCATATTCAGGCTGGCTGGGAAAACAATTGTGTAGTTGGCGTCATTTAAATTCAGCTCCAATGAATATTTAATGGCCTCCCATAATGATGCCTTTAATAGTTTTAATATCTCTGTTCTGGGTGGATTGATTTTTGTCATTCTGTCAAAGGGTCAGCTAGAAATCAGAATAAAAAAAAGATGAAAGCCACTGACTGTCACAAATAGCACATTTCAAAGTTATACTTCACAAATGACCTTGAAAACCAGATAGGTACCACAGGCAGCAAAGGACAACAATGGGAGTTTGGAGAAGTTGTGTTAAGAATGCATTTAAGCACCAATGCGTCACTTCTGGCTATTGTTAATGTAACGGAAACAGTGGAAGAGAGCCATTTTAAAATGGAATGTATGCTATGATGCTTCATCAATCTACAAATGGGATTTGAAGATACCATTTTTTTAGCATCCGCACTTGAAACATCCATTAACAGTGAGACTTAAGTGGGGTTCAGATGAACTCCCTCACACATTAAAAGGCCATGTGAGGGGGTCAAATGTCCACATAGGTTAGGCCCTGTTGCTGATGCACCCAGTGGCTACCCCTCCAATATATGTGCTGGCCAAGCCCCCCCGCTGGCTGCCTGTTTTCTGAGCATGGGAAGGGGCCCTGTCCACATACTGATGTTGGGGCCCTATGCTCTCCCCCAAAATGGAGCTCTACATGCATATGTTGGTACATAAGTAGGGCCCCGTCTCATGTTCACTGAATGTGCACTGGTGGAGGGCCATGGCCATGGGTGCAACCCCACTTCCACCCCTCTTTTCATCTGGCCATGCTTTTACTTCTAACCCTTAGCTTGCACCCATTTTTTTATGTAATCCTCTGCCATTGTTATTCCAACAGCCTCAAACACACGTCCAGATGACGAAGTCTTCATTCCTTCCTTCATTTATTTATTTATTTATATTCCACCCCTTTCCCTGCAAGGAACCCAAGGTGGCTTACATAACCCTCCTCCTCTCCATTTTATCCTCACAACAACCCTGTGAGGATTGTGAGGATGAGAGTCAGTGACTGGCCCAAAGTAAACCAGTGAGCTTCATGGCCGAGTGGGGACTAGAACCCAGATCTCCTTGTTGTGAAAATTCTCAGCAGAAATAGTTAATAGCAGAGCAGTTGAAGTCCTATAGTGTTTACATTCCATGTAGCCTTATAAAGAGAGGGGTAGAAGGAGGGGGAAGCGAGTGAATGAGGGTGTCATCAAAGGCTGAAGCTCTTTGCTAATTTCTCTGCAAGTTTAAAACATTCTAGATTGTACAGTGCGCATGCACCAGAAGAGATGTAGACGTGGCACAGACTGACCTCTGTCTTCAGAAATGAGGGCTCAATGCGCATGACTTGTGTTTTTCCATCCACAGCTAGCAGCTTCTGTTTGCAAGGCACATGCCCCAAACACCATGTATATAAACTGATAAGATCTCCTTGTCCCACAGGAGACACTGTTTGCAGCATGAGCGCTTGTGTTTTCTCTATTCTGCAGAATAAAGCTTTTTGGACCATTTCCAGACTTTCTCTCCTTCCCTTGTGTGCATAGTTTGAACTCAGTACACCAGGGTACTTGGCATATTTGCAACATCCTGAGTCCCAGTCCAACAATCCAGCCACTACGCCACACTGGCTCTCAAGTATTTGTAACACTCTCATGTTTCCCTGCCACTTCTTCCATCTTGTTTCATACCAGTAAAAAAAACCTGTTAAGGAGAAGATGGAATAGCATACAACACCTTTTCATTGGTAGCACTAGGAGCTATCTGACTGGAAGCACTGTTAGTTTGTTACTCTGTAGTAACACTTTGCGCGCGTAAAAGGGGAAAAGAAGAGGCGAGACACAAGTATATGGTGTAAATAAAGGGCCACATTTTATTAATCAAGATCTGCGAAGGGTGAAAGTGCGGGTACTAACTAAAACTGGCCATTGGCCAGTGAGGTATCCCGGGCAGATACATCCAAACCCGGGGGGTGGCGCAGCACTTCACCACCCCCCAGTTTTACACCCTCTTGGGTGCTGGGAGGCTTTCTCACAATCGCCACCTCACGGTGCCACGGAACACCGATCCGTGTGATGTAAGCCATCCTCACTGGTGAACCGTATTTCCCCCCACTGAGCCACTAAACTCAGCAAGCGCTGAGATACAGGTCTCGCCAGCCACCTGAACAGTGCCATTGGATGATCACCAAAAACCCTAACCCCACTGCCTATTCCCGCACTTACTAGCCAAATGTGACCAGATTGGACCAAATCACACAGAAAACCCAAAATAAAAAACACCCAACACTGCAACACAGTGTAGAGTAGACGAAACACGCCCATTGCCCCCAGCCAATCAGGACAATGAGCCAAAATTCCTACTCGGCCCCTAGAAATGGCAGCCAGCAATGCCCACACTGAGAACAGGGAGGGAGGGAGGGAGCTGCAAAAGAAAGAGCCCAGAGTGTGGGCATGCGGGCCTAATAACGGTCCTGCACGCTCCACCCTTGCATCTCATTGGAGGGTGAGATCACCCCATAGTGGTCTCACTCTCCTTTCCTCCGCACGCAAAATTCTCCCCGCCCACAGTTGCACGTGGCCGGGGGAAGGGAAATCTGCACTGATGGTGTTATATACATTAAAATAAAATGTCCCTCAGTTTATGTCCTAAGTATGAGATAGGGCCAGTCTAGAGGTGTGCTGCTGTATATATCTGAACCCCTGGTTTTACCTCTAGTCTGATGAGTTAGGAAGCAGGCAACAGTGTAGCATGGAAGAGACTGTCAAGGAAACCTTATGCCATAGCCTGGTCCATAGCAACCCCCCATTTCTGTCCGGGAGTGTTACCAACTCCTGCTATCTGTGACACGTGTAGCATCTCTGCTGCTGATTGGCCACCCATATTCTAAACCAAGTAGGAAAAGACACACACAGAAGAAGAAATGGCAAAACTCTGAGCTAGGATTTGAAGAGTTATTTGGGTGCCTGCTCAGGTGGAAATGACATTTTTCTTTGAACAGCAGACTGCCCTTGCATATCGCAGACTGCGATGGAAGCTCCACTTGGTTTCAAAAGTGGTTTACCACAGGGCTTTGCATTCACCATGGTTGAGGCACAAATAGGAGGTGAACAGCCCACCTTGGAATCTGAAATGGCTTGGGTCCCAAGTCAATCCAAATTGAAGCAGCTGGTTCCAAGGCTTTGGAACCTTTTTGGAACCTTGGAAGGGTGGGGTGTGTTTTTTTAAAAAACCACAAACTTTTTTTGGCCAATTTGATACATTTTTGTAATTCCTTCAAGCTCCCCAGAAATGGAAAACTCTAAATGCGGGGGTGGGGGTGGGAATTCTGTGACTGACAGCTCTAGTGTCCAATCAGGGAATGACTTTACCAGGGTTCTCCTTTTCTTCCAATCACAGTATTTTAGGGAGGGATATAGAAGGCACATTTCAGCTATCTCTGCTCTTGGCTAGTTGACTGTGCTTCTCTGGTAGTAGAGGCAGCGGCAGCAGCACCTAAAGAGGGCCCACCTGCCTTCTGTGCCCCCCACTAGATCTGGCAGTGCCAGTGCACAAAGTTACCGAAGCTTCCCAGAGTGGCTTGAGAAGCATCACTAACTGTGAGATGGTGTCTCACTGCTGCTGGGATATATGATAGCACTCTTCAAGTACTTGAAAGGTTGTCACACAGAGGAGGGCCAAGATCTCTTCTCAATCATCCCAGATTGCAGGACACGGAATAATGAGCTCAAGTTACAGGAAGCCAGATTCTACCTGGACATCAGGAAAAATTTCCTGACTGTTACAGCAATACTACAATGGAATGAACTACCTAGGGAAGTAGCGGGCTCTCCCACACTGGAGGCATTCAAGTTGCAGCTGGACAGCCATCTGTCAGGGATGATTTGACTTGGATTCCTGTATTAAGCAGGGAGTTGAACTTGATGGCCTTATAGGCCCCTTCCAACTCTACTATTCTATGATTCTATAAAATATGCTGACATTTCTTGTTATTTTTGCCCTACACCTTTGGCCTTGTCTTGTTTTGCTTTTGGACTCGCCTACCACTGGAAGGTGGACCCCATGAGCATCTCTGAAATGGAATTTGGCTCTTGGGTTGAAAGAGGTTCAACACCCCTGCTGTATCCCATCGCAGGTGATACTGCTGTAGTTGGGATTAGCCCTGTCCCCAGTCCAAGGGCACCCTCAAATATCAGGTGGAATATGTGAACAAAACAGCAGATGCTCATGAGGAAGATGAGGATGTCACCTGCACCAGCTTCAGCAAACTCTGAGGGCTGCTGGAGGATCTCTGAGGGCTATTTAAGAGCTCCCCCAACCTGTTTAAGGACACTCTCCCCCAAGGAGACTGCTGTTAGAAGAAATTCCTGGTGTCAGGCTTCTCTGAAACAAAGAGCAAAAAACACCCAAACTCCCTCTCTGCCTGAAAGACCTGGGGCTCAGGCACGGAGGACTTTAAAGCAGGGAGGGTTTATGGCAGGGGTGGGCAACTGCAAGCTTCCAGGGGCCATCCCCCCCAGACTCCCCCCTGTGGGCTGTGCTCTGCAGGGTGCCATGAGAAAAAATGTGTCAGAAGGGGAAAGTTAATAAGCTGTTTTACCAAAATAATAATAGTTTTAAAAATCCACGGTTGAATTCTGCAGCACAGTGGGGTGGGTGCTGCACCGTGTGTGTGTGTGTGTGTGTGTGTGTGTGTGTGTGTATGTGATGGGGGCCATATGTGGCTCATGGGCCATCTGTTGCCCACCTATGGCTTACTGTAATGCTCAAGGTACACAATAACACTGTATGCAACTATCAGCCCTGGAACCTGAGGGGACCTTGAGAGAAGAGGAGGATCCTGTCATTGGTCCAAGTGGTTGTGAGAGTCAGGAGAAGTCAAAGAATGCTGATAGCCTTTCTGAGACCACCACTGGAAGTAATGCCCCACTGGAGGAATTTGTGGCATTGAAGGAACCTGAGCACCTGGACTGGTCCCATCCTCTAGCTTCAGGCCTGCCGGGTTCACCCCAGGACCCCATGGACAAAGGCAGCAGCGGGTCCGGACAGAAGCTCAGAGCTGGAGACGCAGTGCTGTCTTTGAGCCCTACTCGTCAGGCAAAAGCATGTTGCGGATCGGGGCCCCGCTAAGAAGCCAGGAAGGGGTGGGGCATCAGCGTTCCCTATAAGGCTGCTCAGTTGGAGCCTAGTCCTTGCTGAAGCAACACCTTTCTCACCGTGCTCCCGGCTGGACAGCTCCTCTGCTAGACTGATCTTGGTCCTTGAACTACAGCGCTATTTCCTGGTAAGGTTGGGACGGGAGCTGACTTTCATAGCAGCGATGGTAGGAATGGGTCAGTAACATAGTTGCACAACACAGACAACAAAGAACACGGATACCAAGCAGTGTCCCAGAGTGAATGTTTTTATTTTTATTTTTATGCTGGTGACATAACATCCCTAAATATTTTTTTAAAGCCTCAGCTTTGTATATTATTCATAACTTCCATAACCCCTGCACATCACTGCTTACAACCCACCCGCTCCACACAGAACCGTGTGTGTGTGTGTGTGTGTGTATATATATATATATATATATATATACCTGCCAACGTAGGATAACACTTCATCTGATGGAGTGAATAGTTCCTGAAAGCTCTTATTCCATAATAAATGTGTTAGTTATTAAGGTGCCACAAGGCTTGTTGCTTTTGTTACAAGTGACTAAAAAGTTCCCTCTGGAAACTTTCTTTTAAAATGTCAAACTTTTAAAGGCACCTAGCATGATCCCGCCCGCACCTATTTCTCTGAAATTTGGTGGTATCCATCCCCTTAAAGGGGGATACTATGCCTGCAAATTTCTCCCAGTTTTGCAAAAAACAAATAAGAACGTTATAGACATTTGTTGATTTTGCCATTATAGTCAATGGAGAAGACTTCCGAAGCTTTGAAAAATGAAATGATGTAGGGCAAAGGGTGATGTCAGTCTGACCCACCGAGCTGAGATGGCCCCCTATCTAAGCAGGTTCTGAGGCAAATATTTGTGTGTATGTGCAACCCTAGTTTACCGTGCTGCATTGGAAGTAGATTCTACAATTGAAGAAATGCAAGTCCAATGGCTCCAAGGGGATTGTGAACTGTCTTTATGAATCACTTTGAGCATTACTTGTATGAAAAACAGTATATCAATATACTTAATAATTCGTAGTAATAACCACCAGGATTATGGTTCTTTGAATCCAGGCCAAAATATTTCTTTTTTCTGCAATACCTCAACTGACTTTTGGAAACTAACTGAACTACATCTAGCACAAAGGTAAAAAGTAGTCAGCAAATAATACACACCACATTATTTGAGCTAGATAAAATCTAGGCATGAAATGAGTGTTTGTACATTTTAGAAACTCCTCAGCAACCCCTCCTGAGCTTGCTGATTCTCTCCTGCAACCCACTCAGACAGCTGTTTCTTCCCCATCCCCCATTTGGGGAACCCAGGCAGGGAAATTATTATTTAAATGTGGGGGGGGGGCTTGCAGGGGAGCATGCGTGGATAGGAGGGGTTAAGCACCCCCTCCTGTCTGCAAATTCTCCCCTGCACATGTTCCCCTATCCTGTGGTAGTGGGTTGGGATTCCAGGTTCACCTTTCAGCACTCAGTCCTGCCCTTCCATGTAGTTATTCAAAACAACTTGTATTAAACTTGTGTTCCTGAAACCAAATGATATAAAGAGATTTCAACAGACTAACAGAAGAAAGCAGTTGAAATCCCATTGTGTCGTTTATATCATCTTAACTTCCAGAATGTCAGCAAAAGCTTTGTTGTAAAAGCAGACATTTTCATTTTAAAAATGGCCACAGTCAAAAGGTTAAAAAGTGAAGAAAACATAAGCCCTCCTCACCCGCCCTTTAGCCTCACACAAAGCAATTTAGTACATCACTGAAGGAGCTTTGACATTTGTAACCAACATTGAATTCTGCTAGTGGGAGCGGGGGTAAATCAATTGAAAGAAAGGATCAAAATTCTACAATGGTTTATCACAACTGCAGAAGCTCCGTCTTCCCCCAGTCTTTTGAGTACTAGGGGACGTCCATGGTTAGCGAGAGGTTATTTGGTGTGGTCAACTTGAGTGTAACTAATAACATTTCTCTTGAAGATACTCACATGAGTTTTGCTTCACCTTCAGGCCCAATCTAATTACTGTATCTGGAGTTAGAGAGAAATCTCCATCGCAACCACCCAGTGAGATTATCTATTAAACCTGAAGGTTTTCTTCCCCTTCTCCTTTCTTTTGTAAAAACAACAATGGCACATGTTGTGTGTACCTGTTTTGCAGGCAACATTTGAGTAGCGAATCCTCTTTGCTTCAATGTGTGATGTACTGTATACATATGTGTGAGATCCTGTTTTTGGATTGAAGAAGGGCTACATTAATCTTTTTCTCTTGGCTACTTCATGACAAGGTACAGTCAGTGAGTTGAGAGGGTCAAAGGGCCATATCATTCAACAGTTCTCAATGCCAGCCAGCCAGCCAGCCACTAGTTGGTCAGATCTATCCACACAATCCAGACTATGAAATGTCAGTGCAGAATAGGCTTACAAGACAACCAACCCAAGATGCAAAGTGGATGGGAAGGTAGTTCCCACCCCACCCCACCCTACTAAGTGCCAATTTAACCTGAGAGAAAATTGCTTCCCCACCCCAAATTATTGCAATGTCAGTCCTTGAGCATATGTAACACTCATTAGTCAAAGGCATTCCATGGAAAATTTAATTGAGTACATCTCACTAGCACCCATCATTCTTTTCATAACTGTGGTAGTTCCTGAGGCTCAGAAGGCGTAAGGATGAGACCCAAGATCATATGCTTGGAGGAGGAGGGTGAGAAACCTTCTTTACTCTGCTAAGCCACAATGGAGACATTGGAAAGGAATTGCATGCTGTTCTTCATAAGTGTATCGAACTCTGTCTTGAGTTTAGCAAGGTTTTTCAACCCTACACCTGTTCCACAGAGACTGTTTCAGAATTGTATAGCTCTACCTATTAAATTAAATACACATGATAACATGTTGCAAATACGGATGTGTCTCTTTTGGGTTATATGTCATGGAAATTCATCACCACTTACACTATAAGTGTTATAGCTTCCTGTAAGATATACAAATGTGTGTTTGTCACACATCATGGTTTATATTGTGTCTATTCCATTATATTGATATAGGAAAGCATCACATGCAGCAGCCCCAAGGCAGATCTTGTATGCCCAAACATTCTCTGCCTCAGCTGGGAGACAGGTAGAACAGGAGTGGGCAGAAGGTAGATAACAACAACAACAATAAATAATAACAACAACAACCGTTTATTTATAACACCCCTTACACCAAAGGGTGGGACAAATAATATATACAGTAAACATAACAATACAATAAAATAACCAACACCAACCACTTACTATGCAGTATTGAATCTCCAGATGTTTCAGACTTCAGCTCCCAAACCCCCCTGCCAGCATGGCCAATGACTGAGAATGCTGGGAGTTGAAGTCCAAAACATCTGGAGATCTACTGAGCTGAGTTAGAACATTCATATCATGGTCAGTAAGCACTGAGATAACTCTGAGTTGCAGTTCATAGCTAAGTGCTAAGTTCTCAGTCTTTTTTCTTTCTTTTTCTTTTTCACATTTTATTTATTTTATTGACACAAATACAAAAAAACACAAACAAACACTACCAACCCCCCCCCATACAGCAAGACTAAAGTAAAATGGACTTCTGATTTTCTCCACAGCAAGTATACATAACAATAATTTCTCCTACTCTATAATTACAAATAAATTTCTCTTTTTCCCAATATACCCAAATTTTCTTTATATTCATCTAACCCACAAAGAACACAAATCATTTTTTAATTTCTACATATAAACTATTAGAAGTTTCTAATTAACCCAAAATGTAAATATTAATTATTCTCTAAGTGTTGACAAAAATTTATCCAACCTCTTTACTAACCGTTAGTATACATTTCACAAACATATTAATAAAATTCCATGACTTCTTTCCCCACTAATTATCCATTAATCCCATAAGGATTTTTTTTCTCTTTCCAATTATATAATCCATCATATACTATTACGGAACATAATATAAATTTCAGCCCTTATAAATTTCCACCCTTTGTTCAGTCTCAAATTTCCTCAAATATCCATACATTTTAACAGTAACAACATAATTACATTTCAAATTCTAACTTAATACAGAAATATGCATCCTTATTTTATTCTACCAGCATCAGCCTCTTCAGCTATTTGGATCTCTCTCACAGGTCCCTTTCAGGTTTAAAACGGCCTTAATTCTTCTATTAGGATCTCTCTCACAGATCCCTTTCAGGTATTCTTCTATTGGGATCTCTCTCACAGATCCCTTTCAGGTTCAGAACCACCCTTCTTCTTATCCATCCTTCCTCACTTTGTTACACATCCCAACATAAAATATTCACATATCAGTCATACCTCATCTTAAGCAGATTCTCTTTATAATATAAACTTCCGCCCTTTTAAAACCTCTAATTTCCCACTATTTCATAGAACATTATTAGCCAGTTTATTAAGTCCCTCCTTATTCTAAATTATATTCTCTTGATCCATGTCATATGTTTAACCATCTCTGCCAAGTCCAGTATTCATCACATCCTCTTCCTTCCTGTTTAAAATCCTTCATTTGTTCTTCCCCTATCAAAAACAACCCTTTTCTGTTTAATCTTTAAAATAAAAGAGGCAGGATCTCTCTTATAGCCAGTCAAACCAACCAGAACCTTGCTATCCAGTTTCATTCCAGTAGAAAAACCTTGCTGAAAAAATTGGTCTATGCCTTTCAAAACCCTTTCAATAGATAAGTATTGCTGACAAAGTTGTTCCACTATGTTCTTTCTGACAGAGTAAGCCATTGAGACTACTTCTGATATATCTCCAGATCTCGAATAATCCTCTTTCCCACTCAAATTCAATGCAATCGAGGTGACTTTCCCCTCCTCAGATAAATGCTGTATGAGGCTGTTCCTTTTTCCCCACCTTTCTTCCTGTCTGGGCACCATGCCGTTTCCACAGTCATCCATCGCCGTATGTTCTTCCACCATTTTCACTCTAAATTTCTTATCCAGCTTTTTATCAAGGGCGTCCAACCTATCTTCAGATTTATTAATCATTTTCCAAGCAAATTGTAAATCATGCTGAAAGTAACCATTTTGTCTCCTTTAACCCTCAATACAGTCCAGAAGTCACAGTCTGTGTTCCACTCAAATTTTTCTTGTTATCTATATGCATTCCTCCTCAATAGCCAGTTGATAAAAAACCTTCCCATGGTAATCCGATCCGTCTCCACAACACTCTCACCAAGCAAGCAATAATTAAAAATAAAAAGGAAAGAAAGGAAATTCAGAGAAGCCTCTTTCCCATTTCAAAGGGGGTGGGGGGAGAAAAGACTTAAGTATAAATCTCTCTCTGTGAGGCTATTTGCCCGAATCTCTCCTTCCCGTTTTAATACTCCCAAGGAAAAACAATCTATCTCTGTAAGGAACAACGATCCTGCTGTCGGAAAAAACCAGGGATGGGGACTCGGACTCGAGGACTCGACTCGTGAGTCGGACTGAGTCCCCCCTCTGACTCGACTCGGACTTGAGTCCCAATATTTTTAATGGGACTCGAGACTCGACTCGGGACTCGAGACCAAGGACTCGTCAACATCCCTGGGCTGTTGACGAGTCTTCTGGCTGTGCCAGAAGGAGCGCGATCACCGGTGAAGAGCGCATGGAAGCGAGGCGCGCCGCTGCTCAGCCACTATGGACAGCTACCAGGAGCGCAGCCCCAACGATGTGTCGAGATTTATTTTGATTGATGTGTTGTTGTGGGGGGTTTGGGTTAGGGTCAGACATTTTGGGTTTGGCTGCCTCTGCCTGCCTGTTTGGGGTTCCCAGCCTCCTCTGCCTGCCTGGTCTCTTCTTGACCTGTTCAGCAGTTGAATTGTCCAAGACAAAGGCCTCTGCCTGCCTGCTTTGGGGTTCCCTGCCTCCTCTGCCTGCCTGGTTATTTTGGGTTTGTCTGCCTGGTCTGTTCTTGCCAAAATCAGTTGCAGAGTTTTGAAATAAAAAGCCACACTTGTGCCTAGAATTTATTTAAGCCACACATCTGAAGTAGCCTTATTTTGTTGGGGGGGAACCCCATTGATTTTAATAGGGACTCGTGGAGTCAGTTTTGGGAGTGACTCAGGACTCGTGACTCGTGAGTCACCATTTTGGACCAAGGACTCGGACTCGGACTCGAGACTCGGGTCCAAAGACTCGTGACTCGACTCGTGACTCGAGACCAAGGACTCTTCAACATCCCTGGAAAAAACCTCTCTCAGTTCATAAATAAATATACTAAATCTTTAAAGAAAGGGGGGTGGACAGACCTTATCGACCATTCAGGTCTCCAACCCATCGTTAGAGCAAGCTGTAAATCCTTCACTCCGGATCTCTTCTGTGGGCAAAGTGTCAGGATGGCAGATACACACACACACACACACCAGAAGAAGACCCTCTGAGTATAGAAAGGCTTATCTCAAGATCTTCTCTTGTTCAGGAAGGTTTACACTGGCTGAGATCTCCAACTGATTTTTCACACTGGGTTGTCCCCTCAGGAATTATTGAAGGTTTCAGGTCACCATTTCCCCACCGGAAGCCCTGGACTTCTCAGTCTGATGGCACTGTCAACCTTTGGGAAGCTATCAATATAGGATATTACCTTTGTTTCCAAAGAGGATGAAATCTTAAAGTTTATATGAAGGAATGTTCTGTAATTGCTATGATTACAAGGGGAAATCCTTTAGGGAACTGGTAATTGTTAACAAGACACCATTTAACCATACAGTGAGATGTGAAATGTGGAATATATCTTCCATGGCATGTATTATTTATTTTATTTAAAATATTTCTTGGCCACCTTTCAGGGCAGGAGCTCTTCCAAGGTGGTGTACAACAGTAAAATTTACATAATAAAAGCCAATGTGGTAATAAACACAGCAAACCTTCTAAAAAACAACAACAAACACTAGCATAAGACAAAACCAACAACACACAATTGTAGCTACAACCTAGTATGATAAAACATAGCCAGGGGAACACTAAAGTAAGGTAGTAAGCCTTCCTAAAAGTCTGTGATGATGGGGCCTGGTGTACCCCTGATGGCTACTTATTCCAGAGGTGTGGGGCTACTGCAGAAAAGGTCGTCTCTCATGTACTTGCCCACCTAACTGCTCTCACAGGTGGGAAAATGAGAAGGGCCATGCTGATCTTAAAGTGTGGGCAGGCTGATATGGTTGAAGGCAGTCTTTCAAGTAATTTGGTCCCAAACCATTTAAGGCTTTAAAGGTCAAAATCAGCACTTTAAATTGGGCTCGGAAACACAGCAGTAACTAGTGCAGCTGGCGGAGTATAAGCGTTATATGATTGGATCACCTTGTCCCCACCAACACTCAGGTGGCTGCATTCTGTACCAACTGAAGTTTCCATTCCATAGAATCATAGAAAAGTAGAGTTGGAAGGGCCATCAAGTCCAACCCTCTGCTCAATGCAGGAATCCAGGCCAAAGCATCCCTGACAGATGGCCATCCAGCTTCACCCTGAATGCCTCCAGAGTGGGAGAGCTCACCACCTCCCTAGGTAATTGGTTCCATTGTCTTATTGCTCTAACAGTCAGAAACTTTTTCCTGATGTTCAGGTGGAATCTGGGTTCCTGTAACTTGAACACATTATTCCGTGTCCTGCAAACTGGGATGATTGAGAAGAGATCCTGGCCCTCCTCCGTGTGACAACCCTTCAAGTACTGGAAGAGTGTTATCATATCTCCCCTCAGTCTCCTCTTCTGAAGGCTAAACATGCCCAGTTCTTTCAGTCTCTCCTCATAGGGTCTTGTTTCCAGTCCCTTTATCATCTTTGTTGCCCTCCTCTGAACCTTAAATAGCATTTGCCTTCTTTGCAGCCACATCACATTGCTGGCTCATATTCAGTTTGTGATCTTCAAAGGCAGCCCCAAATACAGCACATAACAGTAGTTCAGCCTGAACATCACTAGTGCATGGATAACTGAGGCAAGGTCCACTTTTCCAGATAGGGCTGCAGGTGGCGTACCAGCCTAAGTTGGTATTATGGTGCTATCATAGCTAGGATACCTTTTTACTGCTGTTTGTGATGACTGGGAAAATACTGTTGCTAATGGCAACCTCTTCAGAGCTCTTACATTGAGACTCCAAAACTATCAGCTTCATACATAGAAGAATATTTGCTATAAGCTGACAAATGTCATTTTACTTCTAGCAGCAGTATTGCTGCTCTCAAGCTATCAAACATAACGAGTTAGTAACCCAAAATGATTTAGATTTTCTCAGATATTATTGAACCAACTATTCAGAACCTTAGTTATCTATAATTCTGGATTATTAGACTTCATGGCATGTCCTTGATGTGACACTATGAAGATGTGGCTACTGTTTATATTTATTGAAAAATAAAGCAATTATTTATCCAAACATCACAGATGTCTCTGGATCATCTACATACATGTTGCTTTCCTATCATCCATTTCATTCCCCCCCCCTTCCCCGATCATGATCTCGATCTTATCTTGTGTTTCTTTAGGCTTTCAAGTTTTCCTCAAGCTTACGGGCTGCTTACAGAGTTGCCTGTCCACGAACAAAAGGACTCCTTCTGTTTGTGGAAAGGACTGGGAACCTGCAGATGCTCCCACTGGAAGAAAGGGGAAGACAGTTTTTGCCAAATTTTTGCCCAAAACAATGGGACTTACTTTTGTTTTTGATTGCCCTGGAAAGAAAGAAAACAAGTTTCTTGTTAATAACATGATATTCATTTATTTAGTAGATTTATATCCCACTTTCAACTAGGGTCCTCAAAGTGGCTTATATTTATAAAATACAGCAAGAACTGCATGCTCAGAAAACAAAACTGAATGACAGAACCAGCTCCATTGGAGCAGGAGCCAGCAGCTAGGGATGTGTGAGGAATCTGACAAGGGTCTGGATTCCAGTTCGCCAGCCCTGGGCTGGCGCTGACTAGCTATGATGCGAGTCGAGCCAGCTCAGACTTCTGTCTCTAAGATGGGCCCTTGTTTGCACATTAAAAAAAAAATATGCTAAGAAAGTTTGCGCAAATGTTTGCGTTTGTGCAATTTGCATAACTTTATGCAACTGGTGTAACTTTACCCAAGTTGTGTAAATTGTGGTATTTTGCATGTTTTGCACAAATCAGCACCCCAAAAGCACATGGATGTAGCATGATTGGCCGATTTTATGCAAATTGTGCTAGAGCCACATGCTTTTTGGGTGCTGATTTGTGCAAAGCATGCAAAATACTGTGATTTATGTAACTTCCATAAAATTACACAACTTGCATAAAGTTGTGCAAATAGCGCTATTTGTGCAAATTTCTTTAGCATTTTTTTTTAAAATGCACAAACTGCAGCCTGTCTTAGAGATGGAACTCTGTGGACCCCCCCCCCCCCGCCGTCTTGGCCTGCTTCCGATCATTGGATCAGAAGTGGGCAGGAAGTCCACTGAGTTCAAACAAGCTGGACTTCCCAGAGCCAGTACATCCCTACCAGCACCTGATGTCTCTTCTCACAAGGCAGTTTAGTGTCAGTTGGCCCGGGGACAGTCCTACTGGAGCAGGCCCCGATGTTCCCTTTGTCTGCTCCTAACTGGAGCTCAAATGTTAATAGCTAAATAGAGCCCTAGCAACACTTCAATTCCGGAATGTTGTAGGAAGAGTCTGTAACAATTATGATTATTAAAATTCAGAGCAACTTTGAAAGTCTGTGATGGTCAGGAGAAGTCACTAGTAACATTTAAGAATTAGTAGGAGACATTTGTGATATACTGGAATACTAGATACCCAAAGGAAAGTTGGAAATCCTGATAATTTTATAGTTCTGATTTGATAGAAGTATATAATTTTTCCTCTTAAGTGAGCGGGCAATGTTTTGTATTTTATAAGTACATAAAAAAAAGACTACATGTGCTGACAATTTAGCTGGTCTTTTGCCCATTGTGAGGAAGTGACATCTTCCTACATCTAAAGCAAGTGTCAACCAGGGGAACAAAGACTGAAGGAAAATAGAAAACCCTTTGGTTCAGTATGCCTCTGTTTTTTGTTTTTTTACTGTGGACTGTTGAGAGGTCCAACCCAATTCCCACAATGCACCAAGTGTGTGTTGTTGGCCCTAGGAGTGACTGTACCAAGGGGACTGCAAGGCAGAGCATTCCAAGCACCTCAGAAAATGGGCCATAATGCCAGGGAAAGCAAAAGGAAACCCTTTCATGATTAGAGACATGTTGGGCTGGGGGGAAAAAATATTTGCTCGTCCCAAATAGGGCAGTCAGTGAGTGAGATCCTGAAATCCCGGTCCAGGTATAGTTGGATAGAAGAACCTGGCTATTTTTCATGCATAAGATGGTTTATCAGAGTAGAAGAAGATGGCAATAGAATACAAAAATTCAAAAACAGGCAGTCTCCCTTTATGCTCCTTTGTTATGCGTGCCAGTCCTGTAGCTCTCCAGCGGAGGCTCCGAGGCTTAATTAGCTTTACAAAATAAATTTCAGAAACATATTATTAATATACTATGTGGTGGACTTATAAATGTTTAAAAAATAAAGCACAGCTGGGGAAATAAATGAGCAAAATGAAGGTCCCAAGCAGAGAACAAAGTGACTGTAAGATTTTACACGTACCAAATCTGTTCATTTATTTCCAATGTGGAGTAATTCTGATCCATGCTGTGAATTAACACAAGTTGGTTACGCTCTGGTGCCCAGGTTGCCCGATCATTCCTTTTGCTTCTCAGCTGTTACTGACTGCACAAATCCAAAGTCACTGTAGTGAAAAGTGTTCTCTATCACAACATAATTTTCATGTTTCTCAAATAAAAATAATGCTACCAGCATTATTTAATGACACATCTTCATAAATGCTGTCACCTAGTAGAAACTATTCCATCAGGCCAGTAGTGCTGCTAGGGATGGATCTTGGGGCTGAGGTCTAGGGTCCAGCAGCCCAGAGGGACTGCCAAATGACCACCCAGAGAGCAGGTGGTGATGGGGGGGGGGGGCACTGGCAAACAGGTCCAGCATCAGCAGCTGGGCTGGCATGGGCATGTTGGGACCCACCAGGTTTGACGCTGCTTGTCACAGCATCCTTCCTTCCTTATTTTTAAAAACATTTTATAGCCAGGCGGTGGCTGGCCAGGCATGTAGATGGTTACAGATGCTCATTTTATTATTTTTACTTTAAAGATATATTACCCTTTTTGCCATGAAAAGTGTGTTGATTCCCCAGTGCATGTGTTCTTTAGCGTCAGGGCAGCAGAAGCAAACTCCCTTTTATTCCTGTAGTCAATGCTGCTGCCATGATTTAAGTGAGTTTAAATGGTGAATCTGTGCATGCTCAGAGTATTTCTTTAATTATCAGGGTTGACAGTTTGTTTTGTTTTGTTTCTATCACATCAGGAAGGCAGAAGCAGTTTTAAAGCTTCAGAATTGAAGTAATACACATGGCCATCTAAAGCCCCCCCCCCCCATAAGACCATTAAGTCCAGGGTCTAAAATCAGGAGAGGCTGGTAAGTCCTATGTCAGTGGGACTCCTTATCCATTGCAGCTTTTATTCTGAACTTTATAGGAGCAATTCATGGTGCTGTACTCCATCCCCAAAATAGGCTAACCACCATGGAACACCATGGATAGCTTATATAAAGCTCAGAATAAAAGCTGTAATGGATAAGGAGCCCCACTGACACAGGAGTCACCAGCCTCCTGTCTAAAATTACCTAGTTGTAGCAAAGCATCAGGGTGCAGCAGAGGGAGAGATGGGAAGCAGGGCCACTGCATCGGCTCTGCTGAGAGACCATGTTTTCTCCCAAAACTGTTTCCATTCCAGCTGGTCATTATTTATTTATTTATTTATTATATTTATACCCCGCCTTTTTTTCCTGCAAGGAACCCAAGGCGGCTTACATAATCCTCCTCCTCTCCATGTTATCCTCACAACAACCCTCTGAGGTAGGTTAGGCTGAGAGTCAGTGACTGGCTCTCAGTCACTGACTCTCCCAAAACTCCCAAAGTCACCCAGTGAGTTTCATGGCCGAGCAGGGACTAGAACCCGGATCTCCGGAGTCCCAGTCCAACACTCTCACCACTACGCCACACTGGTTATGAGTGCTGAAGAATGGGTGCCCGACTTTGCTTTCTTCTTCGTCCCTCTGCATGCCCTTTTCCTTTTGTCTCATGTTTTTTGATGTTAAGTCTGAGGGCAGAATTGTCTACGTTTTAAAAAATTGATCTATAAGCTGCTCCGGGTGCTTTTTCATCTGAAGAGTGCATTATAAATGCTTTAGCTAAATAAATATTTAACACTTGCAAGAAATGTTGTGATCTTTCCCCTGAAAATGTGCCTTGTCTATTTATAGGGATGTATTCTTCATTATTTTTCTATAGCCCTTGATTATGATGATCTACTCATTACAAACCAAGAACTGAAATAAAAATATTTCCCATTCTTCTTAGGGATTAGGCAAATCCAGCAAGCACAAGCCAAGGGGAGAAACAGGTTTTACACCCGAGAGAAGAGACTGTCACACCAGTGGATGGGAATCACATTAACGAAGGAGTTATTCAGGTGCAATAAGTATCTCCCACTTGTACAGATGTACGTGCTCTCCCAGACAGACAAAGTCGAGCTGTGGCATTTCATCAGTTCTTCACTTTAAGGACCATTCACAGTCACGATACATGGGGTTTCCAGCGAGGTGCCTGTGGGCACCAATGTGCCCACAGACACCTCTCTTGGTGACCACCAGGCTCCCTGTCCCTCCTGGTTTTAATTTTATTTTCTTAAGATTAAAACAAAAATAAACAGAGAGGTTGCCATGCTGCAAAGCAAAGTGCTGCTCCCCAGCACAAACTTTTTTGGGCTTCAAAAGTAGTGATTTTGTACTTTGGAGTGCAGACCCATGGCAGCCATTTTGTGAGAGTGCCCACAACATGTTCTCAAAATTCCAAATAGGTCCACTGACCCAAAAAGGTTGGCGACCTCTGATTATACTAATTACATACTCTAGCACATCAGGATTGATTTTTTGTGTCAGTATTAGGGCTGAAAGCTTTAATCAATATAATTTCAAATATTTATCAACTAGAATGTCAATCTCAGATTATAATCTGCCACAGGATTACTAACTGGGGGATGAGACTGGAAGGTGCATTGCTATGCAGCTCACACAGACACATATAAGCTTCCTTCTCTCTTGTGTTGACTGGGCATGAGTAGTCACATGTCATAAAGAATTTGAGCAATTTAGGTGGCCCATGTGTCCTTTACGAAGGACAATCTTCTATTTGAAGCTGTCCTCTACTAGATTGAAGGGCTGTCTGGTCCAGGTCTGATTTAATGATAAAGAACCCTAAGGAAGGAAAGCAGGGGTGGGGGGGGGAGTTGCCTTGAAGTTGCCCATCAACAATTAGCACCTGGACAACAGCAGACCAAGCAGGCACACAGGTCACCTGGTCACAGTCTTCCCCCACTATGGTGAGATGTATTGCATTTCTACTATTTCTGCATCTGCATCTATTGTCTATAAATTAACATATGCAGATTGAAGGCAAATTGGTTTCCTCTTTTTGCCCTCTGTCTTGATGATGCATTTCTTCTTTTTTGAGCTTCACTGTAGACAGGGCAATGAGGAAAAAATGAGAGCAAGATCTGAAAAAGACAATCATAAAAATACTAAAAATGTCTAACCCCCTCGGCCCAAATACCCAGCTAGAATGAAGCTTAGGTGTGTTTAACTTCTTGCATTCATCCATTTGACACTTACCTCTCCCAATCATTGAAAGACTGGTAGGCTGTCTTTCAGCCAAAACTTCCAGGCTGGCCAACAATATGAAAACACTTTATAAAAGCCCATCATCAATTAACATTAAAATCCCCACCAGCAATAACAACAGCAGCTAAGAACGGAAGTAAAAGCAGGAATGAGAACAAGAAAGGGCAGAAATAAGATTATCTTTTAAAAGTCCTGGATAGTCCTGGCGTAGTGGTTAGAGTGTTGGACTGGCACTCGGGAGATCCGGGTTCTAGTCCCCGCTCGGCCATGAAACTCACTGGGTGACTTTGGGCCAGTCACTGACTCTCAGCCTAACCTACCTCACAGGGTTGTTGTGAGGCTAAAATGGAGAGGAGGAGGAGGAGGATTATGTAAGCCGCCTTGGGTTCCTTGCAGGAAAAAAGGCGGGGTATAAATATAATAAATAAATAAATAACATTGTTTTCACCTGGCACCAAAAAGACAACAAAGTAGGCACTAGGAGACAGTCTCTGGGAAGAGCATTCTACAATCAGGGCACCACCACTGAACAGGCCCTGTCTCCAGAGGCCACACACCTCATTTCTTCTCCCTTTTATGATACCTTTCCATTTCCCTCTTCTCCCTCTGTTGTCTTCCATCACTGTCTAAACTTTGACTGTAAGCTCCACAAGAGCCGAGACCTATTTCTGGATTTGATGACTCACTGAAGCTCCATCCACACTTATAGCACTATACAAAATCATTATAAAAAAATGACTTCAGATCATATAACCCACATCCTTTTTGGTGTGAATTGAGATACTAATAATTTCCAAGTAGAAGCAACTCAGATTAACTAGTGTGAATTAATGTGCTGCAATGTATTAGATTTATTTGGGCTCCAAGCCTGTTTAAAATGAATAGATCATTTAATGTGAAAGGAAGGTCTGCTTACCAGTACTTTAAAAAAAACACACATTTCCTTTTAAAATATAGGCCTAAAACCTCTCCATTAGCCTGAAATATACAATACAAATAGTAATAGCACTTTCCTAAACTAGATGGTGAAGCAAAGAAAGAGAGAAGCATGACATAATTTCAGTGACTTAAAAAGTGTGCTTGAGAACATACTGGTCTTATTGCAGTCGTCCCCCTTAAAGCATTCCATCCACTCTGTACGCCAGTTAAGTACCAAGGACATTGAAATGAAACGTGACTTTTATATATAGAAGCAAGAAAACCTCTCAGTTTTGCTTAGTAATTCTGAGTCCTTAGTGGTGGTATTAAATATATTTGTAATCTTGTTGTGGTAGGCAGAAAGGAAAGCTATTAAAGTGAAATTATTAATGCTGATGAATAAGATACAGAGGGGAGGAGTCCTTTAAAGCAGTTTTTGAAAACATTTAATGTGTGAATATCTTTGGAAGTGTTGAATTTTCTAAGAGCCACACGCCGAAATAAAATGCAATTACCGTACATTCATGTCCTGAAATTTAAATGTTGAATAATGGCATACATAAATTTTGAATCTGCTAAACAGCAAGGATTAATTCTCAAAAGTACAAGATTTCATGGGACATTAACAGACACACAAATATAAATTGTTTAAATCTTGTTTTCAAAGATGGAAATAAAACGATATTGCAATGCTTACTGAACTCAGACTCAACTAAGGGAAGGAAATTCATGTTTAGAGGCCATTCATAAGAAGAAAACAAAGTATACCAGGAATTTTTGTTCAATTAATAAACCTATTTTATAAGCTTTTGTATCAAGAAATGGCCAATAGAATCTTGGTCACTACCATGCAACTGGGAAATCCTGCCAGTCCCTTTAAATTTTCGGATGCAGCAGGAAAGCATGCAGATACTGTGCTTCCCTTCCCATTCCTTCAAAGGTCCCCTTAGCAAGCCTCCTCTCCCACCTGTTGTGGAGTAAAGCCAGGAAGTATAAGGGCTTTGGTTGGAACATGTGTTCTTCACACTCAAGCTTTGCCAGTGTCCTTGATCACATTTCCACATTGTGTCTAGAACAACGTACAGTCTGCTGTGTTCATGCCATGCCTTTATCCAAGATCATGTCAGTCAAGAACACATGTACAGATGTGTGTTTACATACAAGTGTAATCTAGGACACACAAAGGCACAAATCCCAAAGGCACAAATCTCACCACAACAGAAAAGTCCCTCTCACTGGTTGCCATCAGATGTAGCTGCGCAGGTACCTGTGTACCTTGTGGAACAACGAGGAGGCCCTGATCTGTATATCTCAATGAATGGGCAGGTTGATATAAGCTAAGGTGTTCCCTCTGGTAACTTGGTCCCATGTTGTTTAGGGCCTCATATGCCAACCACATCACCTTGAACCTGGCCTTGTAACATACTGGCAGCCAGTGTAGTTCCCTGAGCAAAGGCATAACATGCTCATGGTAGGCTGCCCTACTAGTAACCTAACTGCTGAATGCTGCACTAGTTTCTGGACCAGCATCTCAAGGGAAGTCCCACATAGAGTACATTGCAGTAATCCAATTCTGAGGTTATCAGTGTCTGGATCACTGCTGCCAGATTATCCCTATCCAGGAATGGCCATAGCTGGCACACCAACCAAAGCTGGAAAGGCACTCCTAGTCACCAAGTCCATTTGAACCTCCAGTGACAAAGATGGTTCTAGGAATAGCCCCTAAACATGAATCTAATTCTTCAGGGGGAGTGCAACTCTGTCCAGAACAGGTAATCTGCTTAATTCCTGGATACAGAAACCACCCATCCACAGAGTCTCCATCTTGTGAGGATTCAGCCTTATCTATCAAATCTCTATCTTGTCAGGATACCACCTTATTTATCAAATTATGTGCTGAAAATGTATGAGGCTTCAGAGCAATTTTTTGGAAGGTGCAGAATACAAAAGCAGGAGACTTTACGTACAGTATATTATTCAGAAAAGAATAAAGAAGAGAAGTGACATCAATGTACTGAGGCTGGATGAGGGTGACAGGGTTAGAGTGACGTGAAATATATACTGTGTCTGTGTCTGGCCCTAACTATTCAGCAAGTTTTGCTGCTGAATTGTGCAATACAAAAATGACATTAATCTCCAGAGACATCAAATATTGGCATGACCAAAAGGCTGGGACAGCCTGTTAACTACCCCCCCCCATTAATTGTTAAACCATTAGCTTATGCTGTCATCTGAACTGGCCTCCTTATTTATATGTAATGAAACAAACTGGAGTCTGGGATTTGTAGTGGGGTGGATAAATAACTCCAATCTTCCGGTATGTATCATTTAGCAGACACTTCCTGAAGGTACTAAGCATCTTAGAGCAAGGACTGGGAGGCAATACTGATGAGTGTTCATTCTCTGGTACAAAATAGAAAATGACAGCACTAATAATATTTCTTTCATGGCTCAAATCATCATCGTTATAGCATAAAATGTGTTTTGATAAACCTTAGCGTACCACAGATATGAGATAAATGCAATTGAAGGCATATTGTGTCTGGTACCAGTGGTGCATGTAAAAGACCTTGTTGCACAGGAAAAGCTTAGTAAGAGTTTATGGTGCTTACGCTAGTATCCGGTATGTGTGACTAAAGGGGGTGCAGGTGGGAACAGGAGTTGCCATCTGTGCATGCTGAAATATACAAAAATTGTGTCTTTTTTCTTCTTTAGAAGTGGAGAGAGAGCATTCACCAGGTAAACCTCATGCTCAGAAACCACGGAATAGATTCTGCCGAGTCCCGAGTTCCAGCTAGCAGGCAAAACAAACAGGATGGTTCTGAACTGTTCTCTGCCATAGATCTCTGTCAGGGAGGGTGGGCAATTCACCCCCTCTCTCCCATGGTGCCCGAGGCCTCTGCAGTGATGGTGCCAGTGAGACCTCCTGAGCATAGTGAGGCATATTCTCTTGGCCACTTCAAAGGATGAAAAAGAAATGGTAATACGGGAAAATACAGTGGATAATCTTGCACAGGCAAAAGTGGCACCCTCTTACACTTTCTGAGATGTATCAAGACAGTGCTGAAAATTGGGGAATGAGGGTGTGTAGATCTGCAAAAGTAGCCACCCTCAAAATCACAAAAGATGGACATCAAAAGGATGGTAGCAAGCAGAAAGCAGGAGTGACGTTTCCCACGTGGTTAGCTTCTCTCTCTAGCCCTATGCAGGCATTTGCCTGCAACATGAATAGGATGTGAAGGGGATGTGGGTGAGCATGCATGCCCTGACCCCAAACATTCCTGCCTCCCCTGCTACATCATAGTTATTTGCGTGTTCATTGCAAAGATCTGAATAGGGCTCTGTAACCTGTGGGAGCTCTTTCAATGTGTTTAGCTGAGCATGGTTGCAGAGTCCTATTCAGATCTTTGCACTGAACATGCCAAGATCTAAATGTAGTGGGGTGCACTGGGACATTGTGGGGTGCAGCTTGCATGCATGCCACAGTTTAGCCTACTGATGTGAAAGGGACATGGTGTCTGTCTGTCTATGTCTGACTACCTATGGCTCTATCTATCTATCTATCTATCTATCTATCTATCTATCTATCATCTTGCTGAAAGTAGCATATACTTGCAATGTATTTTTGCTAGAAGTGTGAATACCAGTTAGTACCTCAAAGTCAAACCTGGATACTCAAGGCAAGTGCAGAGCTATAGAGTGCTCCACTGATAGCTATGCCTGCTGCCTTGTGGCTACTACAACTGCCCTCCCTTGCTTGTGTCACTGTACAACCACCATTTTTTAAAATGCATTGCCTTTTTCAATCTGTGCTTGCATGCTTGAGCGTGCTTTCAGGCAAAAAAACGTGGTGGTGGTAGAAGTGGCCATGGTATTATCTGCCTGTGTGAGCAGCAAACCCTCAGATCAAAGGGTTCTCTATCTGCTCCAACCCAGCACCTAGCACCTAGACTGGTTTTACACGACATGCCAAACCACGGTGGTTATGAAGCTGCAGTGGCTTAATGTGTAGAGAAACCCTATGCACAGCCTTAATCTTCACTACATAACAGTAATGCATGAATATTATACTGAGAATTGTCTTCATAAAGAGCCCTGCAGGGAACAATGACTTCAGATTTGCAGAGTGATTTGAATGATGATATACGCCTCCTGGAATAGAGATGGAGATAAGGAGAACAGAGAATACTTTCCCCCAAAGTAATCTTTAGATCACTTAACCAGCAGCCATTTCTTTTCTTCACATTCCCTTCTTATTATACCTGGGGAATCCCTCTAGCTCAAATGTTTATCTTCAGTGTGTTCCGTGTTGTATTGTGTGGCAAAGTAGCTATCCCTTCAAGTAAGGCACAGAAAGAAATCCTAGGACAACTGTTTTTTTCTTTCTCAGGAGTGTCCTCAGTGAGCTGCCTTAAGGGGGGGAAAGGCAGTTGCTAAGGGAGACACAAACTCTTTCTTCAAATTAAGCAACTCCTGGTTGGACCAGAAGGCAAAATGCTAACTTGCTCCCTTCTTCCCCATTAGACGGTTCCCCCTTGCACTGGGTGGAGATGGCTCCAGTGGGCTGGATCCAGACTTGAGATCAGCAGAGTTCAGCTGGTGCTGGTTGAAGTAGATGGGCAGTGATTTTTGTCAGTTTCCTGTTCCAGCTGCAGTTCACAGTGCCATCTTCAATGATGTTTCACAGCGTTGGGGTGTGTGTGACTTCTGGAACAGCATGGGAGGTGCCTTTGGGGGCTGCAGGGGAAGGGGACTCAATAAAAATTGCCACCCACACCTTCCTCTAGCAAGAAGCCTCTGGGGGACCCCAGTTCCCTCTGTGAATGGAGGGTCAAGTATTGATGCAACCTGTCAAGAACTTCATTTTCTCTCTGCGCTCTAACTAATGAACTCCAATTTCTTTTTATGCTCTACTAGCTTTTGTCCGCGGCTTCGCTCGCGTGATGAAGTGACTGTGCCAAGTTTGCACGGGTCGTCATTTTCCTACAGGCACTATTTGTTCGAAATTCCTTAAGGTCGCTGACCACAGTTTTGAATCACTACATAGGAAAGCTCCCCCAGGGACTACATAATGGAATCCTAGCTCCCCTGGGACTACCTGCTCCCCTGGACTACACAATGAAATCCCTGCTCCCCCAGGACTACACAGTGAAATCCCTGTTCCTCCCCCGGGACTGCACAATGAAATCTCTGCTTCCCCCCCTGGACTACACAATGACAGGAACGGTGCAGGGCTGTTTGGCGCCCTAGGCCAAATTATATTTAGCGCCCCCCCCTCTCGTGCCATGGGGGGGGCCTCCGGAGCAAAGCAGCCCTGCTCTGCAACCCCCCCCTGCACCGCCGCCGCCCCACCACCACCTACCTTCCCCCCGCCCCCGCTGCTGGCTGCTGGCTGCTGGCTGCTGCCGCCGCCGCCGCCTCCTCCTCCTCCGACGCGACGGGACCCCCACGCTTTTTTTTTTTTTTGCCGGGGAAACCAGGGCAACAGGGCTGTTTAAGCCCTGCTGCCCTGGTTCCTCCTCCCGCCAAAACAACGCCGGCGGGGCTCCAGAAATGACGGGAAGGTAGGTAGGTGGCTGGCGGGCGGGCGGGCGCACGCGCGCGCGGGGGGGGGAGGTGCGGCGGCGGCGGCAGCGGCTGGCAGGCGGGCGGGGAGGCGCGGCGGAGGCGGCAGGCGGGGCAGGAGTGCGCCGGAGGCGAAGAAGGGGCGCAGAAACGCTGCGCCCTGTTCCGCCACGCACCCTAGGCAGCCGCCTGGGTCTGCCTAGCAGTAGCGCCGGCCCTGCACAATGAAATCCCTGTTCCCTTTCCCCCAGGACTGCACAATGAAATCCCTGCTCCCCCCCAGGACTACGCAATGAAATCCCAGCTCCACCCCGGCTGTGGTTCATATGAACATTCTGTTTTGACGCAGGAGAGATTTTCATATCCGCTCCTGATTGGCCCCTGTGACAGTTCACACGAACATTCTATATGTAATTGGGGCGATTTGCATAACCGCTCCTGAATGCCCCCTGTGAACATTCCAAGTGACGCCACTGGCTCTCGTCTATTTTGGGCCGTACAGGCGCAGTGAGGGTTTTTCAGAGATTTGAACCCACCAGTCTTTGTCCTTGAGTGATGGAGAGTATGCGTGCCAAGCTTGGGGCGGATCCGTCAAAACATGATGGAGCCTATGCGACGACACCCCGCACACAGCAGTCATTCAGTCATTTAAAAAGTTTCCCTCCCTTTTCACCCCCCCAGAGAACATTCTAAATGGCCTAGGGGAGATTTGCATACCCACCCCTATTGGCCCCTGCAAGAATTCATACAAACATTCTAAGTGTCCTATGGGCTATTTGCATAACTGCTCCTATTGGCTCCTGCAGGAATTTTGAGGTGAGGCCGATTTGCATAACTGCTGCCCTGTTGTTTTGCCCATAGGAGATATGAGTGTGGGGCAATTTTGCCCCCTTTCTTCACCCCCATTAGGGATGGAATTTCCAAAAATCCTTCCTTAGTGGGGCTATACGTCATAAAAGCAATGTTCCTTCAAAATTTCACGTTCCTAGATTAAACGGTTTTAGCTGGGCGTTTATGAGTCAGTCAGTCAGTCAGGACACTTTCTTTTATATATATAGATCTGTGTTACAACTCCATTTGGCCAAGTTGAAGTGGCGCATTGTGATGTATCCACCTGTGGGTCTGTTATCTAGAAATAGCTCTAGTTTTCAAGGCCTGAGTAAAACTCAGTTAATTGGGATTGGATGATCTCAGCTGCATTCCTGTGGGAACTTCTACCCTCCCTTAGAGGGTTTGGGAACACTGCAGTGCAGTAGTCAACCTGTGACTGGCTCACTGAAATGTTCTTTGAGTGGTCAGGGGTCTGAGCATAAAAGGGGGAGGCTTGGAGCTGCCCAGTTTTCGTTATCTGCATATGCTAACTTGCTTTCGGGCTTGTGAGCTTTTGGATCCCGGACTGGGCCCTGTCCTATTAGAAGACCCGTACTTAGGTAATGTATAGGATAGGGTTAGGTACTGTTTTGTTATTTTTGCCAGAGCATTGTTCCAAAGGTGCCTCTGATCCGTGTATACCTTTTTCATCCCTTTCCCTTATGTAAATAAACGTAGTCTCTATCTCTAGAACTGTGTGTGCTTTCTTCCAGGTAAACCTCAGTACTAATTTCAAAGCCTTCTGCTTGGTTACGTGCTACTGTGTAAGGTTTCAGGTTTGGAATAGAGCAGTGTTCTCCAACCTTGAGTCCCCAGATGTTTTAGGCCTACAACTCCCAGCATGCCCCAGCCAGCATAGCTGGCTGGGGCATGCTGGGAGTTGTAGGCCAAAAACATCTGGGGACCCAAGGTTGGAGAACACTGGAATAGAGGGTGCCAGCTTAGGCCTTTATTTCTAAATCCTAGATGTGTCCTGGAAGGTCTGAGAGTTCCCTGGCTCAGGCTGAAGTGGATGTAAGGACTGGTGGTGGCAGTCTACCTGGGTAATTGTTTCTCCCTCCTTACACTGCAGGGAGTTTGGGCAACCCGTTTTCTCCCTTCACTCAACCCATTGTTCATAGGGTTGTCTTCCTTAATTCCATGGCTCACACGGCTCTGTTCCTTACCTTTTCCAATGAACATCATGCATCTCTGACTAGTACAAGAATGATTGAAAGCAGTCATTACTGGGGGATCTTAACACTATTAATCCCCCACTCCACCCCACCGCAGACAAACAGGGAGGCAAACCCAAAAGATGCAGAACAATATGATTACTGTATAATGAATTAAACATTTTGTTTTTGTTTTTTGGCCTCCCTGATTTGTTTTGGATTTTCGATTATGAATTAGAACGGTCCTCTGTCACTTTGAATCTTTGTGATATTACATACAAGATTGGGCAGTGCAAGTAGCTTTATCCGTTGAGTTAATTTAGGACAACAGCCTGGTCACCCCCTTCCTTTGGCTTCCAGTTCACCTGAGATCTTATTAGGGCTTTGAAAGGAAGCCCCATATGCCTTCCAAGTCTGAGTGCTCAGATAGAACCATAAGTGCAGCCGTGGGGATTAGCCGCTGTGGTTCTCACCATTTTCTGGATTGGGGCTAATAATAGTTAAAATATACACACATAACATTTGACCAGTCTTAACCAAGAAGAAATCTATCCATTAAAGACTCTGTGAAAATATGTCTCATTATTGTTAATTTATTTAATGCTCAGCATAACAACTCTAATCACAATGAAATCCTCCGGTATTAATCTTGTTATACAATATGTACAATATTTGCATGAGAATTCCACTCAAGCTTCTCGTTAATTAGCACGCCATATAAATGTCACCATTTTAATTTGCTTTATGTTAAATGCGGCAGATTTCCACTTCCTGGAAGAATTTTTCAAAATAAATATGGTTGCAACATTAATTTCAGCAATAAATAACTTTGAACAGCTGCATATTTATAAGGCGATCACATTAAAATTTAAATTGTCTTTCATTAGCAAAAGTAAGCCTTTGTGATGGTTGCATTAAACACCAATGCACCCCCTCCAATGATGGTAAGTTTGATTGCTCAATAAATCATTCCTTAATTTCCATCCCTGTCCCCCACTCCAAAATCAGACCATGCATTCTTTCTTCGAAAGAAGGAGTTACAGGAATGTTTTTTTAGGGATGGGTGAACAGCTGCTTGATTGGCTCCCAAATCATATGGACTGCATGAGGGTTCAAATGTGGTAGATGTGTGGGATATTTTTTTAAACACCTTCCTTGCTATAGTCAGACCACTTTGATTGAAGTGGGTCCAGATTACCATTTGAGAGCACCTGGAGTTGCATGGCAATGACCTACACGGGCACATTGCCCAAGAAGGGGATGTTTAAAATCAGCCAGCAGTTTACAATCCTTGGGATTCATTCAAGGAAGGTTTCTTCAGGAATGTTAGTTTCAATGTCTGAAATAAGTCTATGCATGTCCACTCATTGCAGACACTGAAATGAATGCACAGAGGTGAAGGCTGTCCGTTCCTTCCCTCCCCCCCCCCCCCGATTGCGTGCATCCATTCTATATGATTAGAATGAAGGGAGAGGGTTCAGGTCATATAAAAAGAAATGAAAACAGGAAATAATTATTTGTACAAAAATACCTCTGCTGATATCACTAGATCACCTTCTGGAGTTGTGCTCTGGAAGGCTGCAAGCTATTTACAAGATTGAAATGAGTCTGCACTTAGCACTGCAGTTCTTTCCATTTTTGGTTTGTCATCTCAATGTCCCCATTCTATTAAGCCAAGATTATAGAATCATAGAATCATAAAAAAGTAGAGTTGGAAGGGGCCTACAAGGCCATCGAGTCCAACCCCCTGCTCAATGCAGGAATCCAGGCCAAAGCATCCCCAAGAGATGGCTGTCCAGCTGCACCTTGAATGCCTCCAGACCAGACTGGGAGAGCTCACTACCTCCCTAGGTAGTTGATTCCATTGTCTTATTGCTCTGACAGTCAGGAAATTTTTCCTGATGTTTAGGTTGAATCTAGGTTCCTGTAACTTGAGCCCATTATTCTGTGTCCTGCAAATTGGGATGATTGAAAAGAGATCCTGGCCCTCCTCTGTGTGACATCCCTTCAAGTACTGGAAGAGTGCGATCATATCTCCCCTCAGTCTCCTTTTCTGAAGGTTAAAGGTTCCTTGCAAGGAAAAAAGGCGGGGTATAAATCTAATAAATAAATAAAAATAAATAAACATGCCCAGTTCTTTCAGTCTCTCCTCATAGGGCCTTGTTTCCAGTCCCTTTATCATCTTTGTTGCCCTCCTCTGAACCCTCACCAGTTTGTCTACGTCCTTCTTAAAGTGTGGTGCCCAGAACTGGACGCAGTACTCAAGATGAGGCCTAACCAGTGCCGAGTAAAGGGGAATTATCACTTCAGACGATTTGGAAGCTATACTTCAATTAATGCAGCCCAAAATAGCATTTGCCTTCTTTGCAGCCACATCGCATTGCTGGCTCATATTCAGTTTGTGATCTACCACAATTCCAAGATCCTTCTCACTTGTAGTATTGTTGAGCCAAGTGTCCCCCATTCTGTAACTCTGCATTTGGTTTCCTCTCCCTAGGTGCAGCACTTGGCATTTATCCCTATTAAATTTCATTCTGTTGTTTTCGGCCCAGCGCTCCAGCCTATCGAGGTCACTTTGAATTTTGTTTCTGTCTTCCAGAGTATTAGCTGTTCCACCCAACTTTGTGTTATCTGCAAATCTGATAAGCATTCCCTGTACCTCCTCATCCAAGTCATTAATAAAAATGTTGAAGAGCACTGGGCCCAGGACTGAGCCCTGTGGTACCCCACTCGTTACCTCTCCCCAGTTTGAGAAGGAACCATTGATAAGCACTCTTTGAGTCCGATTCTGTAGCCAATTGTGGATCCACCTGATCGTTGTTCCATCTAGCCCACTTTTAGCTAGCTTGCTAATCAGGATATCATGAGGCACTTTGTTGAAAGCTTTGCTGAAGTCCAGATATATTATGTCCACAGCATTCCCACAGTCCACAAGGGAGGTTACCCGATCAAAAAATGAGATCAGATTAGTCTGGCAGGATTTGTTCTTGACAGATATGAATGAGCCTCCCACACCCGTACCCAACTGCTTTCCACAAGTGTGGAAACAAGCTGCAGTTAACCATAGCTTCCTGTTATGTCCAAACAAGGAAACTATGATTGACAGCCTCCAAACAAACCAGGATATGAAGCCATGGTTTAAAGTTATTTCAGGTCAGAACTGCAGTATGCTGCTTAAAATGGCACATAACCTTGCCCATTCTTGGGAGCATGTCTGCAGTCGGTTACTGGGAGGTTTCAGATGTAACACTAAACCATAGTTTAGCCTTCTATCCATGAGCCTCAGGATTGTGCACTCACCCTCCCTTCTTCTCCTTCAGTACAGCCATGAGGAGGAGATCAGAAGCATTTGCTTCCATTTTCAATGAACTGGGGTTTGTTGTTATGGCCAAACTGGAATAAACTGTGGTTAGTTTTAATGATGGTTTACCCATAGTTTATGATCCTTGCTTGTGAAGTATTCCTCAGACAGCACATACTGCTTCCTCCAGTATCACAGGCAGTATGCCTATGTCCAGTTGCTGGGGAACATAGGCAGGAGGATGCTGTTGCATTCATGTCCTGCTTGTGCATTTCCCTTGAAGTGCTGCTATGTCAATTTTAAACCGTCTCAGCTCCCTTGCAATAATAGCAGACCTACGCTCAGGGCGTTCACTATCTATGTTATCCAGCAGTGTCCGTATATTCCATGTTCCAAAATTCAAATGTCAAATGTCAGTGTACTGGAAGAAGCAAAGACTACTAGCATTGAAAAAATGATCCTTCAACGCCAACTTCAGTGGACCGGTCATGTTGTTCGAATGCCTGACTGCCATCTCCCAAAGCAGTTACTTTATTCCCAACTCAAGGATGGAAAGCGGAATATCGGTGGTCAATATAAGAGGTTTAAAGATGTCCTTAAGGCTAATCTAAAAAAATGCAACATACACATCAAAAACTGGGAAGCTCTGGCCCATGAATGATCTAACTGGAGGTTGGCCTTTCACAAAGGTTCTATGGACTTTGAAGAAGCTCGAGTGCAAGGTGAAAGGGAGAAACGTGCTAAGCGAAAAGCACGTCAAATGAATCCTTTACAAGACCATCTTCCTTCCATCTGGTAACCTGTGTCCTCACTGTGGGAAGCTGTGTGGATCTAGAATTGGCCTCCACGGTCACTTACGGACCCATCGCTAGAGTCTACACAATTTTCTTTAGAATTTTCCTCCTTTTAAAATCTCCTTTTTGTAAATTTTCTTTTTTATCCTGGAAGACAATCTTACTCGGTCACGAGTGATCGCCTGACTGACTGACTGACTGTGCATTTCCCATGAGCAGCTGGTTGGCCAGTGTGTGAACAGAATGCTGGACTAGATGGACCCTTGGTCTGATCCAGCATGGCTCTTCTTACGTTCTTAGAGAGCTTGCTTCAGTAAGGCATTTAACCATATAAACTTTAAGCATATTAGTGGAGCCCAACGGGCAAAATCTTTTTTTGTGATATACTTTGACTATCAGCAGCTATTCACATTGCCATTCAGTGCATTTAGTACAGTGTTCTCCAACGGTGGCTGGGGCATGCTGGGAGTTGTAGGCCAAAAACATCTGGGGGCCCAAGGTTGGAGAACACTGATTTAGTAGGGTCAGCTATGGTTTTTCTGAATTTTTACAGGAACAACTGAATCTGAATTCTTCTGCAGCCTTTTCAACTGCACTTTGCGTCGCAGAAGCCTATTTTGCAGTGCCTTGGTGATTGATGAAATCCTTTCTTTTGCCTTTGAAGAGGGGAATCTGCATTCAGTGTTTTGGCTCAAAGGGATTGTTAGCTCTAATATCCTATTACCGGTATATTATTGTTTCAGCCCCTTACATACTCAAATGGAATTTATCCTTTGTTTGGCTCAAACTACATATCACACAGAATTTCGTTTCTCCCCCCCTGCCCCATTTTTTTTTTAACCTACCAAAATCAGCTTGGGCAGGCTTTAAGTCAGTGTAGAAGAAGAACAGATAGAAAAAGGCTGTTTAACCTTTTCACCCCTGGTCATTTTGGTGCTCAAAGTCATCCTTATCATGTTCACACGGTGATATGTCAATAGCCTTGTGAAAGGGGAAGGGGAAGTAAACATACAGCATCTAGATGTATAAATCAGCATATTTATTTTTATTTATTTATTTATTACATTTGTTAATTGCCCATCTGGCCGGTCATATGCAAACTTTATGTATCTCTTCGTCTTCTTTTGTCCTTATTTTGGTGATGCATTTCCTCTTGTTGTTGATGTTATAGGATAGTGACTACCCTATATTAGCTGCTTCTTTGTGTTCCTATTGAGGCAGAAAAGCAAGATTGCATAGATTTCATAGATCATAGATTAATAGAGTTGGAAGGAGCCTACAAGGCTATCGAGTCCAACCCCCTGCTCAATGCAGGAAACTAGAGGAGGGGCCTCCCATCCAAGTAATAACCAGACTTGACCCTGCTTAGCTTTCCACACTCAGACAAGCTGAGCCAGCGTAAGCCACAGGCTTCTTCGATGTATATTCTTTCACCAAACAAATTTAGGGTGTAATCCAATCAGGCTGCACTGGCTGCCTAAATGCTTCTGAGCCCGATTCAAGGTGCTGGTTTTGACCTATAAAGCCCTACATGGCTTGGGACCACAATACCTGATGGAACACCTCTCCCAACCACAATCTACCCATACACTACGTTCAACATCTGGGGCCTTCCTCCGACTGCCACCTCCATGTGAGGCTCAGAGAGCAGCAACAAGGGAGAGGGCCTTTTCTGTGGTAGCCCTGTGGAACAAGGTCTCCTCTGAGGCTCGCCTGGCGCCAACTCTATTATATTTTTGGCGCCAGGTTAAGACTGCCCTCTACGTTGAGGCTTTTAATAATTAAATGGTATATGGAGGGGTGGTAAATTGTTTTAGCGGTTGTGTTTGATTTACTTGTTTTAGTGAAATTTAAAAATTGGTTTTAAATTTTAATAATGTTTTTTTTTTTAATTTTTATTTATATTTTTAAAGAACACACATACACAAAAAACAAACAAACATAAACCTACAAATCATACACTACAAGTGCACCCGTCACCCCGGGGCCAAAACCAATTCTATCCACATAATCCATTATTAATCTATATTCCAAAAATACATCATATCATGACATGGCTTACTCCCTTTCCCCTTTACTAAAACATAATCTAAAAAAGATCCCCATATTTCCTTAAAATTATTTTTCTTTAATTGTCCCCTTTTACATTTAATACTACATGTTAGTTTATCATTTAAAGCAATATCCCAAACCTCTTTATACCAGTCTATTATTAAATACTGATGTTGAACTTTCCAATTCCTTGCAATCAATAATCTCCCTGCCGCTAATAAACTTACAATTAGTTCCTTTTTCTCTTGTGAGCACAAAAGTTTCTCCGTTATTGATAACAATGCTAATTTTGGACAGACCTCCACATTAATACCAATAATTAGTGAAATTTCTCCAAAAATTTTATTCCAGAAATCCAATACGCTTTTACAGCTCCACCACATATGAGCATAAGTACCAAGTTCCTGACATCCTCTCCAACACAATGGAGCACAATTACTATCTATTTTATTTAATCTTACTGGAGTCAAATACCATCTCCAAACAGATTTTAAAAAATTCTCTTTTATCCTTACTGACATATTTCTTAATATACGTCTGCCCCAAATATTTCTCCACCCCGCATTTGATATCTCCTCCTCAAATTCCATTTCCCACATCATCTTAAGGTTGTCTTTTTTCGCTTCAATCCTCTGCATCATTTTATATATCTCCTTAGTTAACCCTCTAGAAGAAACATTCCCTTCTATAAGTTCTCTAGACAACACTTTCTTTTCAAATCCAGTAAACTCCCTCTCATACTCGTTTTTCTTTTTCCATTTCTTAGTCCACTGATCTAATTGCATTAAATTTAACCACGAAATTCTATGTGGCCCAATCATTTCCGATATTTGTTGTCTAGTCTCAATTTTTCCCATCCAATCCATTAATTTGATAACCTTATTTTCCCTAAATATTGCCTCCCAATGCTGTGCATTTACTGGAAAGCCCTTTTAATAATGTTTTTTATTGTTTATATTTTAACTGTGTTTTATTGTATTTTTAAATTGATTGTTGTACACCGCCCAGAGAGCTCTGGCTATTGGGCAGTATAGAAAATGAATGAACGAATGAATGAATGAATGAATGAATAAATAAACCCTCTGAACTTGGAGGATTATGGGCATGCTATGGAGGGCAGGAGAAGCGTAGAGGTGAAGGTCGCCTCCGCCGCACTCCTCACGCCCTGCAACTCAGCTAGGCAGCCGATTTCAGCCATCCAGCTCAGGCACTTTGGAGCAGGAGGGAAGGCGGCTGAGGCACTGTCAGGATACCTTGTATCTTGGCGGCATCTGTCTCCTCTCCTCCATGCCCCCCGAAACGCCCCCTTAAACCCCATCACCAAGGTCACTCTCGCAACCTCAGAGATACAGCCAACGTGGTTCATTCCACACCAGCTGCAGGGGGCACGCTCTGAGTGCAGAGACCCGGCTACGAGGTCAGATTTTCCGACCTGATCGTTGGGTTTCCAAAAGATCCTATGGCCGTCTAGGCGCTGTCTAGCAGCCATAGGATTGTGCTGCTACTAGTCCAGCATCTTGTTTCTGACAGTGGCCAATGAGATGCTTCCAGGAATCCCACAAGGAGGATGTGAGGGCAACAGCCCTCTCCCACTATGATTCTCTAGCTAGCGGTATGTATTCACATCCATGCTGCCTGTGAAGGCCAGCGGTTCCATATAGCCATCATGAGACTGCCACACCTTTCCACAAATTGAGCTCTGACATTCCTCATATGTGGTCTCTTGACACATTGATTTATTTTTGAATGGCTGAAGCATGATTAATCTTCAGAACTGAGGATGCAAAAAAAAAAAAAAGAAAGGTTATAGTTTGTGGTGTAGAGGCTGTTCTAACTGTGATCCAAACAGTCAAGGCTGCATTGAACCCGATAGCTCTGATTGGCAGATTGAAAGGAGATTGGCAGATTGCTGCAGAGAGAGCCCCTTGCTGGTTCAAGGGAAGGGCCACATTCATTGCCAGATTTTCTGATGACCAGTTTTCACCTCCTTGAGAGATTTATTTCTGTATTTAAAAGTTTTATATACTGTCCTTCAGCAGAGCTACCAGGAGTTTTACAAAAACAAAATAAAATACTTCAATAAAACAGAATAAACTATAGTATGTTAAGAGAGAGTCCAGAGACTCTACATACCGGTAATTGACAAGTCACATATTCTTTCTGTAAGCAGATATTTTGTGAAAATTGTCAACCTAGATAAGAACATAAGATCAGACCAAGGGTCCATCTAGTCCAGCATCCTGTTCACACAGTGGCCAACCAGCTGCCCACGGAAAACCTACAAGCAGGACATGAGTGCAACAGCACCCTCCTGCCCATGTTCCCCAGCAACTGGTGTACATAGTGTGGAGAAAGCCTGACACGGGTCTGCGCGCACACACACACTCACACATAGGCATACTGCCTCTGATACTGGAGGTAGCATATAGCCAATCAGGACTAGTAGCCATCGATAGCATTATTCTCCATGTAATTGTCTAATCCCATTTTAAAGTCATCTAAGTTGGTGGCCATCACTACATCTTGTGGTAGCAAATTCCATAGTTTAACTATGCTTGTTCCTGCATCTTTGCCCTTGGCTTTCTCTCTAATCCAGCACTTGTATCCCAGCTTGCCCCCTGACAGATATCATGCCTTCATTTATGGAACAATAATCCATAAATGATATGTTTGTAAGTACATAGTTATTTTCAATATGATCCACAGGGTGATTAAACCAAACTGCTTGGATTTCAATTCGTTTAGACCAAGCAGAAATTCAGGAACTTTAGCCTGAGTTGTGGTTTGGGCTGCTAAAGAAAGACAATATTCCATTCTCAAGAGGAATATATTATATCATCCATTCCCATGGCACAACTTAATTCCTGCATCACTACTGCTCTGCCAAAACGTCGATGGGAAAAACTTTTCAAGAACATTTTTTAATCACCGCTCTTGAAAGTTGATTGAAAACATTCATTTTAGAACATTTTCAGATTTGAAAAGATCCATAGGTTGCCTATTTGGGATTTTATCTACTTTTCTCTCCTCTGTTCCCTTGTGCTTTTTTATATTTGTTGACTGACCTGAACTGGAAATAAGTCAAAACTGACTTATTATATCACACCAATGATACGCTTGCCTTGCTTCCAGCAATAAAGCAATCGCCTGGCAATATCCGAAATATTATCATCTACATTCTGGATGCCTCCTTTTATTGTTCACCTAAAAATCTTTACTTAGAGATGTTCTGAGAACAAAACTCTTTTTTTCCACTGTGTTTTCAAAGAATAAGAGCAGTCTTCCTGAGGAGGCGGAGGCACAAAACTGCTGTGGAAATCACAAAACTCACCCTTCCTATTCTTATGCTCTGGTCCAGAAGATAGGCCATGAAAGTCTTCCCTCCTGTCACTGTCACTGGTGGGAACCATTACAGCAATGGCAACTTTTTTTAAAATTTGTGGTCCCTCCCTTAGTTATGTTATATTCCTTTTTCATTCCATACCAGGGATGACAGTGAGATCTCCAGAGGGTGTTTCTTTGTTTGTCTGTTTACATGACCCCTTATCCTGCTTCCAATTTGGCATGGAAAGTGTTACCCTTAAAAGAGGGTACATAACATCATATTTATGTCAACATAATGTCCACAGCCACTCCTTTTCCAGATGAATCCTGCATCTCCCCATGAAGGAGATGTGCTTCCTTCACAGATACTACACTAGATGTGTGAGAGAAGCAAGTGCCGAGTGACTCAGCTTTCACTGCTTCCAAATAATATCCAGACCTGCTGTCAAAGTGGCTCATTCCTTTGCATGGTCATGCTTTAATGGTCCTCATTCTTTTGCTCTGCGAAGGAGAAGAAAGCTCCTGTCCAGCCATCAAATTCCAACGTTTCTCTTCCTTGCCAGTGCAAATTAACAGCAGGCGGTACTGCTCAATAATGCATGTCATTAGGAACAGGCATCATGCTTTCACAAATGTCCTTAGAAAGTTTGCCCAGGAAAAAGATCTGAAGAACAAAAACAAAAAGTTTTTTTTAAAAAAACATGCATGCTTTCTCTGACCACAGGGTTTCACATTTAGACATTTAGATTTCAAATGCCCACAAGTTTCTAGAATTGATGCTACTATTTGTTTTCCCTTTGCTGAAATCCAGGTTCATCTCTCACTTCACTTACCTCAGTGTTCATAGGACATACAACACAATCATTAAGAAAAAGGTGAAGTGGCAATCTCCTCAGACATCTGGATTTCAGAATTGTATTTAGGAAAAGGGATTTTCCATATTTGATGTAAATAGAACAAAGACTGCATGCAGACAGCCAAAAGCAGATCTATGACCTGGCTATCCTGTAGCCAAAAAGACTTAGGTGAGCCCTGTCAGCAGCAGCCAGTATTTTCACTCTCCACAAGATAATGGGAATACAAAATACTCCTCAATTGCCAAAGCAGTAAGCATGCCATAGCTATGATACAGAACCAAATAGGATGCAACAGGCAGAAACCAATGGCGCACTTATGCCCCCACCAATTCTCTTGCACCCTCCAGATTCTCTTGCCCGAGTGGTGGGTCCCACTGATTCCATTGCACAAGTGGGACCTCTTGCTCAACAGAGATTTAATGCTTCCCAGAGGGAGCCCTGAAACAAGCAGAAATGCTCAATTCTGGATTGGGAGAAATCAGTGGAGCTCCCTTACACAAGCTCAGTTGTCCTGCCCTGTTCCAGAAACGAGCGTTTGCGCTCATTTCAGGTTGCCCCTGGAAGCACGAAATCTCCATTCCACAAGCTGTGGGCACTGCTTGCAGACAGGAATTGGTGGGGCACAAGAGAATCAGTGGGGACAGAAGCACCCCTTTGGATTCTGCCCAATGTCTTTATAGGCAGTTTGTGCTGGCTCAACTTCTATTCTGACTTTTGATTTCAACACAGCCACTGTATAAAATGTATTAAAATCACTCCAATTGTTTACAAATGGTCCATGCAAATACATGCAAAATGCCCATGAGTGCTCGAAGCACTCACCACTGCCTCCTTCTCCTGGCCCTCCAGAAACCACAAGATTTACCTGGGGCAGGAGAAGGGGGAGGTGGCATGGGGCCCTCTTGTCAAAAAGAGGATAGGGACTACAGGTCCCAACATCTCCGGCAGGATAATTATGCTATATGCATTCATTTCCTCTGGGAAGAGGGGCCTGTTCATCTCACACATGTGTGCCAGCATTTGAACAGGGCTATTTGCATTTTTGAATGCTTGTGACATCCCTAATTAAAATTCTCATTAAGACACAAGCAGAACAGTCACACATGGTGCAGCATTTGCTGAGCTATACCATTTCAGACTGCAGGTGCAGGATTGCATTTTCTGAGTGCTCCGTTTTAAAAAAAGAACTTTCTTATACATACACAATCAGTATTTCATGAAGAAGTTTAGGCTGGTATCCTTTTGTCTGATGTACTAGCTTTGCATATGCACGGGGGTTAATATATATATTTGGGAGACTATTCAAACATGCAGTCTCCTGCATCTGCTATGGAACCGCTTCCATGTACTTGAGGACGAGAGCAGAGGACAGCCTGCAGAGGACGGATTATCGGGCACCCAACATGACAGCGAGCAAGAGGCTGAGGGTCAGTCAAGTGGAGGCAATCAAACCAAGGCCTACAGCAAGAGGAAGAGAAGAGTACTCGTAGTGGGAGACTCCCTCCTGCGGGGGATCGAAGCCAAAGTATGTCGCGAAGACCCATGGACTCGCCAGGTGTGCTGTCTCCCTGGGGCATGGATTAAGGATGTGACAGAGCAGCTGCCGAGGCTCATGCAGCCCACCGACACATACCCCTTTCTTCTCTTCCACGTGGGTACAAATGATACTGCCAAGCGGAGTTACAAAGAAATCACGGCAGACTTTGAAGAGCTGGGAAGGGAACTCAAGAACTTCGGGGCCCAGATAGTTTTCTCATCCATCCTTCCAGTACTTGGAAGAGGCATAGAAAGGGAAAGAAAAATACTCCGAGTGAATGACTGGCTACGAAGGTGGAGCCGACGTGAGGGATTTGGATTCTGGGACCACGGGCTACACTTCCTGGAAGATAGACTGCTGGCAAAGGATGGGTTGCACCTCACAAGGACTGGGAAGAATGTGTTTGGCCACAGCATGAGGAACTTAATCAGGAGGGCTTTAAACTGAATCCAACAGGGGAGGGAGACATAAACTCGGGGGTACCAATGGAAGAAGGCCTCTATGCCACAATGGAGAGAACAGCTCCAGCGGTGCCCATTGATAGTCTACCACAAAATGTAGGGGGAAAGTCGGACTATAAAGCACATAATCTTCAATGTCTCTATACTAATGCCAGGAGTATGGGCAATAAACAAGACGAACTTGAACTCTTGATACATGAGGGCAAGTACGACTTGATAGGGATAACTGAAACCTGGTGGGATGACTCCCATGACTGGAATACAGCAATTGAAGGGTATAACTTGTTCAAAAGGAACAGAAGCAACAGAAAGGGAGGTGGAGTTGCACTGTATGTTAAAAATACGTATCTCTGCACAGAGATACAGGAAGAGGAGCTTGGCAGCCCCATTGAGAGCATCTGGGTTAAAATAAAGGGGGCAAAGAATAAAACGAACATGGCGGTTGGAGTCTACTACCGACCACCCAATCAAGGAGAAGACGAGGATGGAACTTTTGAAAAGCAAATTGCCATTGTTTCAAGGAGGCACGATGTGGTAGTAATGGGGGACTTCAATTTCCCTGATATCTGTTGGGAGACTTATTCAGCCAAACATGGCCCCTCCAAGAAATTCCTGAGCTGTGCTGCTGATAACTTCCTCCTACAGAAAGTGGAGGAAGGAACTAGAGGATCGGCTATCCTTGACCTGATTCTAACCAACAGAGACGAGTTAGTGGATAAAGTGGCAGTTTCGGGAACTCTGGGGGAAAGTGACCATGTTATACTTGAGTTCTTGATTCTAACAGAAGCAAAAGCTGAGTGTAGCCAAACACGTACCCTGGATTTTAGGAAAGCCAATTTTAACAAACTCAGAACAATGATTAGTAAGATCCCATGGCAAGTGACTCTCACGAGAAAGGGAGCCCAGGAGGGGTGGGAGTTTTTAAAAAAGGAAATTTTAAAGGCACAATTGCAAACAATTCCCACAAGGAGAAAAGGCAGAGGGCAACAGAAGAAGCCAATGTGGCTTCACAATAAACTCAAAGATGACCTGAAAACAAAAAAGGACACGTATAGGAAGTGGAAGGAAGGACAGGCTACAGGGGAAGAGTACAGGCAGGTAGCACAGAACTGCAGGAATAGTGTCAGGAAGGCTAAAGCTGAGAATGAGCTAAGGTTAGCGAGGAATGCTAAAAGCAACAAAAAAGCTTTCTTCAGATACATGCACAGTAAAAGACAGAAGAAAGAACTGGTGGTTCAACTACGCAATGAGGATGGCAAATTGATAACAGAAGACAAAGAAAAGGCAGAAGTGTTCAATTCCTACTTCGGCTCGGTCTTCTCCCAAAAGAGGGTCTATGACCCCCCTGGCAAACCTGAAGTGCAGACTGAAGGGGCAGAATTGCAGCTTGAGATTGATAGGCAAATGGTCAAGGAGCACCTGATTACTCTGAACGAGTTTAAATCTCCAGGGCCTGATGAGCTGCATCCTAGAGTAATAAAGGAACTGGCAGAAGAACTCTCAGAACCACTGTCTATTATCTTTG